>OX344808.1:9996245-12748424 GCA_947034925.1 Eudemis profundana
TCAACGTCATCCACGTCATCTACGTCATCCACGTCATCCACGTCATCCACGTCATCAACGTCAAGGGCATAACCCTTGTGGAGCCTCGCTCCTTTGTGGAGTCAAGCTCCTTTGTGGATTCACAACTTAATGTAGGGACACAAACCCTTTGTGGAGCCTAGCTCCTTTGTGGAGTCAAGCTCCTTTGTGGATTCACAACTTAATGTAGGGACACAAACCCTTTGTGGAGTCACGCTCCTTTGTGGAGTCAAGCTCCTTTGTGGATTCACAATTTAATGTAGGGACACAAACCCTTTGTGGAGCCTCGCTCCTTTGTGGAGTCAAGCTCCTTTGTGGATTTACAACTTAATGTAGGGACACAACCACTTCGTGGAGCCACGCTCCCCTTTTTCTTTTTTTTTTTCATTGTTAATCTCAAATGTAAACCTTTAAAGTTTTTCTGACAATTCAAAACTATTATTTGTGACTATATTTCACGGTGTTGACTGTCTCGCAGTGCAAGTGCCTCTCTTATGTTCGGAGATCACAATTAATCTAAGACTTATGTACCAATACAGCAATGATTAGTTAAGTAAGAGACTGGCAACTTGTTCGTGGCCTATGGCAATTAAGCCTACACAGCAAGTCACATGCTTGCTATTACGCGCATCCAACAAATGGATCGCCGCGCATCCCCCTGGCCTACACTCCGGTCTGCGGTAGACCCGACCTCCACTAGGGCTAGCCGCGCACTGCGCGCTCACGGACTACTCAAGAGCAGACACCGACTTCTACCAAGCTACAGCTACGATCTAGCCTCTAGTATAGTCGACCAACCGAACCAAGAACCATCTCTAACTCAGCAACTGATAAAAAAATCATAAAACAATATTATTGTTTCAATTATCATCCCGATTTTCCTTTTCTACAGTAATGTCAATAGGTATTTGGCTTTCAGGCATTTTCCGCAGCCTATCGTGTGCGTACTTATAGGTGTATCTAGAGTTTAGTACTTTCAAAACAAAACACCACTTTGTGACATCAAATGGACCTTTGAATTTGGGTTGAACTTTATCTAAACGTTCCTTTCTCATTTTCTATATCAAAATAAAATTCACTATCTAGAGTTCAAGTACCCATTACAACCAAACATTTTTCAAAACTAAAATATCAAGGTAAGTACATCTTTCGTCCGGCTATCACCGCAGTACTCGACATAAATCCAACCCGGTGATTCTATGCGATATACCCGATCACCACTGAGATCATAATGACTCCAAAGGACACTTTCTTGATTACCAAATTAAAAAATCAAACAAATTGTACTATACGGAAACTTCCGAATTACTAAAATTAACGGATATTTGTCTCAAGACAATTTTTTAGCACATCGCGATATTTTCAATCACTAGAATTTATTAACAACCACCAAATACCCAAACATCCAACCATCTTCACATACTGTACTTCTTCTATGTGAAAATAGAACGTCAAAATGTAACAGAGTCACGTATCTGTAAGAATAGGATAATTTGATCTAATAAAAATAAATCATTCTAAAGTCGGGTTTTTCTCCCAAGGTTGCTAGTAAATAAATCTATATATTTATTTCCATGTCTTTAAATATCTTAAAATGTCAAAATCAATCATAATCTTTATTTGTTTAAAATAAGGAAATATGTTAGCACTTATTGTTTTGACACCATAAAACTAGTTAGATTATCATTTACCCTCCATTTTTTTCCAACGCTTGCTTGTGATTTTATTACAAAGACTTAATCTAACAATAAGTTAGCGCATAACCTTACGCGTCGAGGTTTGTCGAGTCTTTTACTTACTAAATACGAATGCATCAATCTCCTCTATGTAGGTACTTATCTTGAACAAAGCATTTAAATGTTTGTCGTTGGCATACGATGGTCTCATTTACTATTATAACCTATTGATCACTGATTTGTTTGCTATCATTTTTCTGCACGTAATTTACTCACAAATTCATCCTCGTCGCCATTGTGGCGTTCAGCACTAAGGATATCAGGAATAAAGGAATGAAACACAGTTTGTATCCGTACCCGGGCCGGTTGATTGACAGCGACCATCTTGCTCTACGTGTAGTCTGACACTGACACTAGGAAGCTTTCCACCAACGGTCCGTATACATTTATTTATATATAATATATATATTACCAATCTGTCAATACACATTACGTAGACACTACAGTTCCCATGCGTGCACGCTGCAAAATCACACCCGCAATTACATGCATATTCGTAAATTCCAGACCCGTTTAACGTTTTAATTAAGCCGTGGTTAATTTAACTGTCCGAAAAGATCCCCAGGATTTTGTTTGTCTTTCGAAACTCCTCGGCCACTTGTTGCCTTCCCACGATCTGCATACATTTGCAGGCTCTTTTCATCCTCGCATTTAGCATAAAACATGGCAGACACCAAGTCATTATGCAGTCGGATTTCGAGGTACGACGCGTATTTACGCTATTATCAAAATATCGCAAATTCTGAGCTCAATGCTCCGTGTGCCGAAAATTTTGGTTTGTGCTAAGTTATGTGTGTAATAGTGTAGGGTACATGTAGAGTTATCATTCTCCAGTGCTTTTTTTCGGGATACTTATTTGACCTTTGTTTAAATTACAGTATGAGTTTTTTACAATTACTTGATTACAAAGGACTTGTACTTCGAAAGCGGAGAAGAAAAGCACGCAATGTGACGTTGAAAATCGGTTAAAATTTACAAAAAGAAAAATATAAATTTCTGTACAAAACCTTGACATTGGCTGTGCAATAATGTTATTTATTGAAGGATTTCAAGAGCCCTACAATGGTCTTGACGTAAGGGTATAAGTTCGTGATAAGCAGAAACAATCTGGCACAAGATATTATTGCAGAGCTATATCAAAATTATTATGTACTCGTAAAGTAAGGATGTCTACATATTGTCCAGCTATCAAAGGCTTTTTTGTTGGCTGCCAGCAAAAAAATTGAAAGGTTTAAATCGACATTACTGGTATTTTAAGTCTGATTAAGACGTAAAATACCAGTAATAATAAAGGCTACTAACGAAATAGCCTTAAAGTTCATTTGTACGTACAAAAGTTGAGGCGTCCTTAAGAATACTTGGTCAAAATTACCTATTATTACGTACTTCACTTACAAGGATGCACTAAGAGTATAATAAAGCTGTTAAGATTTTAATGAAACACTTTATAAAGTCGCCCTTCAGATGATAAAAATTTTTCCTGTTTTCTTAAGAGATTTGCAGATTGAAAATTAATATAATTTATATAATTTCTGTGGATTTCTTTATAGTACAATTTGTCTAATGAGTGTTATAACTCTACATAGGCACCTATTGTGGTATGATAATTACACGTTAACATAGATCTGGTCAATGTTTTCTATAAATGTTTGTTAAATAAATACGCCTTTTCCTCTAGATAATATCGCACTGGGTTTAGTAGTTCACGACGAATATAAACTTAAAGATTCACATAACACAAATAAGTCGTAGACAGTTAACTAGCCTCCCTTTTGCCGATGGTATCGTCCAATACTCGGCGTCGACTATAAAATTCGAGAGAATACTCTTACCGAGCACAGCAAGTCTTAAGATTGGTCTGCCGATGAACATCTCAAAGACCAAGCTTATAAATAATGGCGCTAAATATAACTGAGATGAGAGCTACATGGGGGCATGAAAGAATGCAGAAAAGGCGATCGTTTTTAAACTTGTCCATAGTTAGATCGCTTACTGTCTTCCGATTGTATACATTATTTGAATAGTATTTACAGCAGAGACCGGGAAGTAAGGGGTTGCCGGCCGAGTACATATAGATAGTTACGATACGAATCTGGCAACCCCTTTTCACGCCGAGGTATGTATAATGATTTTTCTGAAATATTCAATGAAATAATTTAAAAACACTCCAAAAAATCAAACATTTTTTTTTTATTTTATTTTTTTTTTCCACACTTACAACTATATTTCAGGTGCTAGAGCTGCTGCTGTTTTCTAGAGACACTAAAAATAAAGTAAACAAAATAGAATTACAGAATGAAAAATCCTCAATTTCCTTTCCAAAAACTGTTTCAGTACACATTTTTACAGCGCATATTTAGATGAAACATTTTAAATGTGTATTCATGTAGTTAAATTTTCAATTTAAATTGTTTATAATGTTTTATTTGTTATGTTCATATCGATTTTACATAAATAAAACTGCAAAATATAGGAAACATCCCCTTCTTTCCCACCGTCCACCTCCCGAGATCACCTACCTATGTGAACCTTTGAAAACATTTTTTACTACCGTTCACCCTCAATTATATCGTATAATTTATATTGGTGACCGTCCACCTCTGAAATTTATTTAGTTAATTTTTCCATGATTATGTATATACATTTAAATAAGAATCACAAGAAACCGGAATAGTAGTTCTCAATGCCATATTGAAATTATGTCTATAGACAAACTTGAAATCTGAAGAGTTCTGATAATAGACGCCGTATTGATAACAAGGTGATTTTTTTTCCATCGTACACCCAGGTGGTTAAAAGTGAACGGTAGTAAAAAAAATTTTTCAACGGTTCTCCCAGGTGGTCTCGGGAGGTGGACGGTGGGAAAGAAGAGGAAACATCGTTTATTGTTTTTTTAATGGCTGAATGCCATGATGCTGTGTCACAAATAAATTTGAAATGGAAATTAAAAAAAAAACAGCTGCACTTAATGTCAATATTTTATTTTAGTATCGCGGACAAAGTTGCATTTTCTAGCTAGTACTTATTTAATAACTTTAATTCTGTAATGTTAACTTTAATAACTAATCGGTTCGTTTCACCGCTCTTTCACGTCAAACGCCCCACGAGTCGCGTTTCCTTGCATCCCGGGTCCCGCGGTAACTCACGAAGGACTGAAGCTGATTTATCGTGCACCTTTCACACCCGACGTTTATTGCATCAAACAGCCTCGATAAACGCAAACTTACTGGTTCACCTCGTACACGCGCCACAAATGCAAAACGACCTTTATTTCGTTTGGGCTTGGGTTAGTTTGTGTTTTGACCGCGCGCAAAGTTATGTTGGCTATAATTTTGCTTGTGACAAATATACATTCGGTTTTAGTTAGAAGATTTGCTATGTTGTATCGCCTATCGTCCGTATATAAATATCGCGTGACAATCTTATGCAAATCACTATGGCCCAAAACTTAACTTTAGACCTGGTGTCACCATCATCATCATCATTTTAACCCGGAAACGTCCACTGCTGAGTCTTCCCCAAAGACTTCTGCGATTTTTGTCTCCATCGACTTCCAACGTCCCTAACCAGGTCGTTAGACCGTTTTGTTGGGTGTCGCTTGACAACAAAGTTGAATAAAAATTTACCGTATACTTTCAATTAGGCATTCCTTAATGCATTGCGTATTGGTAGTGTTGCAAATCAACAATGTAGACAAGGTAATCCATGTTATGTTGTTGTAGCCTGATTAGTGGTGTTTGCACGTAATTGCTGGACCTAGGCCGTAATGCCACTTCATATGCTCGAGTTACGGCCTCTGGTTTACATCGGCTCTTGTCTCTAGCAATCAAGCGTGCATGTTGGCTAAGTTACCTAATCTGACATCGCGAAGATTCTAGATTGGATTGCTTTTTTAGGTCGATATCATGCGTTTTTCTAGCGTTTTTTTTTTATTTTGAGCTCGATTTTTAGCACGTAGAAGAAGATTTACTTAATTAAATCATGTGTAGCTTTGATAACTTCTATCGATTATAATAAAAGTTAACGGTGTTCGTCACCGTTTGCCACTATAGGGAACGTGCACGACGATGGAACTGGTGCCGCCAATCTAAGTCCCTGTACCCTCTCATGCTGGGGCCACATTGACGGAAACGCCGTTAATTTATCGCGATGAAGGACGATTAACATCAGTGTAGCTACGACTTACTATATTTGACATTGATAGGTACTTGAAGAGATAATTTGAAGTGACAGCTTGATTTGACAGGCATGGTAGTTTTCTTTATTGTCCGCCCGTGTCTCTTTTGTCGTTTAGTGCTGCCACCTATAGTTCGTGCACGTTCCCTATATTTGCTGAAACACGAATGAAGAAAACCGCCGCGGTCGAAGCGTTCTGAAATCAAGCTACTCATAATACGCATCTAATTGTATCGCACAATCATTTCTTAGTTAGTTCTGGTGTTCTTACTCCCTTTACCACGTAACGTAGAATTATGAAAACAGAAACTTGTGAACATGGTTGTTTATTTTTAGGGTCCCGTACCTCAAAAGGAAGAAACCGGACAAGTGCGAGTTAAACTCGCGTGGAGAGGGTTCCGTATATTCAAAACAAAATAACACAATTGGGTAGGTCAAATATTTCAAAGATGTTGTCGTTAAGATCCAGAAAATATCGCTACTGCATTTTTATTCCCTGTAATTTTTCCAAAATATTGTATTAAATTCTCGATTAACAAGGGACGCCAGGCTGACAAAATTAGTACCTAAGTTCGTAATAAAAATCAAACAATTGTCTATGCGAGGTCTGTGTCGGCTGTCACCTGTCAATTGTAACAAAACAAAATGTAAACAAAATAAATATTGTGAAAATCAATATAAGAGAAGTTTTTAATAGGTATTTAAGTATACAGTTATCGCAAACTTTATGCTAATGACGAGTACGTATACAATGCGTAACACCTCTTACTTTTAACAATATTGTGCTTACTGATCGTCTGAAAATATTCAAGGATCATAGCTATCTCATAAATTCTAGTTTCCGCTCACGAACTCCTTTTGATGTATTTATTTTGACATCAAGGCTGAAGCTCTAGAATTCTTGCAATTCTTTGTACTTTTTTCTTCAATCCAAAGGCCAGCACAAAGATCCAATAACACCGCCGAACAAATACCTAAACAGAATCATTGATGTTTTTGGTTGTCGCAAATGACACTTGTCAGTCGACACACCACAACACAGACCTCAACAGAGATACTAGGGCAGTCATTGAAGCGAAAAATACGGTCTTACCTCCGAATTTTTTTACTGTGAACCGATTTGCATGAAATTTTGGAATTAGGCTCATCTTACCCTTAACTTCAAAAGTGAAAATGATCTGAACTCCGCCTATTATTTTTAAGGGGTGTAAACAACCCCTTAATGGAAAAATTGACATTGAGCCATTTTATCGCTAGAAAACATGTCTAATAGTAAGTGGTGAAATTGTAAAGTATTTTCTAACATAATTACCTCATATTAAAATAATTTTCAACCCCTTGAAATTGCAAACAACCCCTAAATTGAAAAAATCACAAAAAAATACGTTGGTATGACATAAAAAGATGTAAGTATAGAGTAAGTAATATTTTATATTCTCTATAATAATTATCAAATTTTTAACCCCCTTTCAACCCTTGAAAACTACCCCTTGATAAAAAATTGTTAAATTTTTTTTTTGATAAAATGAAAAGGATTTAAATATTATTCCACACTCTCGAAAATGATTATCATATTCTTAAACTTTTCTACCCTTAACACATTGGGCGCCATGGGGGTCACGTGTGACCCCCATTACAAATACAGATGACCGACTACCCCTAAATTAAAACAGTAAATATATATGATTACTAGACCCCGTTATCTTGTCGCACTGACATTTATTTTCACTAGAGCGTGAATGCTTTTTTTATCGACTATCTAAATGTCGATAGTTTGTATGCAGCCAACCCCGAAATCTCAAAATTTTTTTTGGACTTTTCATACATTACGAGTTTTCGACTATTTTCGACCGATCGATGACGACATTTCGTATGAAATTTGTCCCGATAGTAAAAGTTGTTCAGTATAATCACCCCGTTCAGGCTTTTCAGTGGATCAGAAAACACGTTGTATATATCTTTATTGTCTTTATACAAAAGTAATAAGTAGTACCTAGTGACACCTCTTTGAAAATATCAGTGACATAACCTAGTCGTAGAAAAAGTATTGTATGCAACGTTGTATAATTAAATAAAAAAACGCGCATGGCGTCTCTATTTGCGATACTCGCCGCTGTCGCGGCTCGTATCGCAACTCACGCAATTCGCATTTTTTGAGCCTTCTTATACAACTGTTGCATAATAGTATTTTCGTTGGCCCCTTCACTCAAATGTGTTATATATACATATAAGAACGTTGGTATGTATTCATGCCTACGTTTCCAAAATATATGAGCCATATTATGTATATATATACACATTACAATAGTTGTGGGTCTCTATTATACTGCGCACTTTCACATTGCTCCAAATATTCACACTTCGAAATTTTCAGTTACTAAGTAGAAAAAAATATGATAAGTTTTTGGACCATAACTCCTTCAATTTTCATGCTATCACAATTTATAAAAAACCATTGTAAAGGTAATTAAGAGAGCTACAACATCCTTTATTGCAATATATAGTAAAAAACCTTTTTCTAAAACGGTGAAGGGTTAAAGGGCTTAAGAGAGGCTGTGATTGCGCTGCCACGCGCTCTTTAAACAATCATATCTCCGTCAATTTTTGTTTGACAGAGAAAACAAAAAAACTAAATTGTTTGTCAGAAAAATACCTAAAATTTTAACGCGTACACTTTTATACGTATCTGTCGTAATTTTTGAGATATTATGAAAAATAAGTGGGTGTTTTAAAAATTTGAAATTATGTTTTTTTTTTTAATCGTGACTTTTTTGAAAAATATGTGTCCTGAAGCAGCCAAACTGATACTATTACTATAAACTCTTCATAATGAAGTTACTTCTAAGCGGAATACGATTAATTTTAATTTTGGTGGAAATGGCACTTATGAAACCCATTGATTTAAAAGAAAAAACATTAGATGCTCCCCTTATTTGCAATACAGCTCACTTATTTTACGTGCAAAAGACTTTTAATAGTGCTCATTTTAAAGCTTATTTCAAGCACTACAGAACCCTTTTGTATTAAAATGCATGAAATGCATCTACTCGCCGCTAGATGGCATTGACCACATCGATTAAATTTCAGACAAAATAAAAAACGGCTTTGATCTTTAATATCTAGCTTAATATTGCACTTAGAATACTTTATAAAAAACCAAATTGTTCATTGTTTTACCTGCTACAATTTTGTTCCGTATAAAATTTTCGATAAAACGTATATTTTTGGAGATATTTGCAAAAAACCGATGAAAAACGTGACAAAAATGCGAATTTTCAATTGCCAATAACTTGAAATGTATTGGATTTTTTGAAAAACTTTATAGAAGAGTTTTTGCTTAAAATTAGGCCTTCTATCGATTTCCGAGACGATTTTGAAAAAAAAAAAATTCACCCCCGAGAAGGGGTGGCAACCACCCCCAGGGTGGTTGCGGAGTTCAAATCATTTTCACTTTTGAAGTTAAGGGTAAGATGAACCTAATTCCAAAATTGTATGCAATTCGGTTCACAGTAAAAAAATTCGGAGCCATAATGCTTCAATGACTGCACTATACCTATTTTATTAAGACGGACGGACGCAGTCGATATTTTGGCGTCTTTAATTCAAAGCTGTCACTAACAACTGCTAAAACACAACTGCTAAAAAATATTTTTCAAAAATTACATGGAATAAAAATGCAATAGCGGTACCGTAAGGTCGGGTTACTTTGGCCAAATATGGGGTAACTTTGCCCACCTTACAACTTACATATCTCAGATCTATAACGTCTGATAATAAACATAAAAACATGAACGGTCAGCTAAAACCAACCACATGGCAATGTGCCGTAATTTAAATGCAATAATAAAACCTGAATTGAGTTAATCCCTATTGGTCAAAGTTACCCCCCAGGGCGAAAGTAACCTGACCTTACGGTATTTTCTAGTTCATTACGTCGGGAACTATCGAAAAAAATGACACATCTTTGAAAAACTTTACTTAGCCAATTATACTTTACTGCACAGACTTCTTATAGGTTTTCCTGTAATCTATACGTGCAGGACTATTTGCCATATTTTTTTCAAAATTCTAGGTCAATAGTTTCAGAAATAAGGGGGGGGAGATGGTAAATTTTTGCCTATTTTCTTATATTATAATTTTTTTTATAAAAAAGTATATAAGTATTTGAGATTTTCACAGTGAGCCCTTTCATTTAATATGTCAAACGATATAGTTTGCTAACTTTTTTTTTAATTTTCTAGTTGACCCCCCAAAAGCAGCTCTCTATATATCGTACCCTTGGTAAAATAAAGCCGTATGTGACTTTACGTCCAAAGTGCTTTTATTACGCGAATGATACAGAAATGCTGTAAACTATACGAAACAAACAGGATTTTTTTTCTATCTTTATTAGTTACTTAAATGTACACATTCTGCCCACTATTTCCGAAAATTATTGAATAATTAAAATGAACTACTGCTTATTAAATAGAGTACGTTTTTGTAAGAACACTGGTAAAATTTTATAAACCTAACATGAAGCATATCAAAGTTATCCAGAAATATTCATTGACAGAATCTTTAAACGCTTCCCCTGAAAAGTCGTCATTTTGCAGAAACGGCTTTATTTTACCTAGGGTACGCCGTGCAATAAGGACGCATGTGTACATACGTTTGCTATAGGTAGCTTGGTGCAATATAGCCGTAACTACACATGCTGCCCACTATTTCCGAAAATAATTGAGTAATTAAAATGAACTACTGCTTATTAAATAGAGTACGTTTTTGTAAGAACACTGGTAAAATTTTATAAACCTAACATGCTTCATGCATATCAAAGTTATCCAGAAATATTCATTGACAGAATCTTTAAACGCTTGCCCTGAAAAGTCGTCATTTTGCAGATACGGCTTTATTTTACCAAGGGTTTTACGATATTTCCGTGACAGGTCCGTGTTTGGGTCATTAACCTTAATATATGTACTAAATTTCAACTCAATCGGTTCTGTACTTTCGGAGCAAATTGGCTGTGACAGACAGACAGACAGATACACAAGTGATCCTATAAGGGTTCCGTTTTTTCCTATTGAGGTACGGAACCCTAAAAATGGAACTCTTATAGGATCACTTTGTTATCGCCTCTGTCAAGACCCTTTTTCTCAGGAATGCGGGGGGGGGGGGGGGGGGGGGGGTATCAGGCTGAAACTAATATCATATACTCAGGTCTACGATCCTTTAGAGCAGTGAAAAAATCAAACTTCTAAGTCAACACAATCTAAGGATACGGCCATTTATGCTCCGTTTACGCCACATATTTTGACGCTCGCAAGGGAACCAAAACCTCTAGAGTACTTCCCATTGACCTAGAATCATGAAATTTGGCAAGAAGCAATGTCATGTCATGTTGTCATGTAGCACAAACTAATAAAAAACTGTAAACCGTAAATTTGTACGGTAGCACGAAACTCTTCGTGTGCAAATCCGACTCGCACTTGGCCGGTGTTTGCCATAGCAATGGATCGTGATTTTGCATAGAGAATATATCTTTTTTTATCGTTATCTTTATTTAATTTATTTTATGCCACATCTGGCCATAAAGTGGCTTTTTCCGCACGCTGCGCGTACGAAACGCACGCTGGCCAAGTGTAGACATAAAATGATGTACACAATACGGGAGGTAATAAAGAAAGCCCTCGATCGCATATTTACGTCCCTTGCTTGCAGCTCAGGCCGCAAACTTCTGCGATCTCGGCCTTTCTTTGTATTACCACCCTAGTTGTTTAATGTACTATTACTTATCCCAGAATTTGAACGCTTCCCGAAATATACGTATACCTTTGCCGCGTGAAATGAGACGTAAGACAAACTAGTATAATTATAAGAAGAAGGTGGAACTTCTTTCGGAAAGAGATCTGATTACAATAACTTTTGCAAATCCTTATAAACTAGAAGAGTAGAGTATTACTAACCCACGCTGCAACCGGAATATGAACAAGGTAATATTGTAAACAGAGCTAGAAGTTAATAGTCCTCTCACGTAGGGTGTAAAACCAGTTAAAATGAGTCGCGAACGGGATCTGCTTAGCAAATTGCATCGCATCCATTGCAGGCAAGTCAACGGCGCTCGGGGCAATGCAGTTATGACGTCATTAGCACGTTATGTGACGTCATAACTCTCCGCTACCTTCCGCCTGTCGCTATTAAGGCGATGAATGGTTCACGTGGCCGAATGTGCGGTGTTATGTTTGGGATTTCGGTGTCTGAGCATTTTTGGTAATGCAGTTTGAGTTGCGCTTCTGTTAATTAAGTAAGTTTGTAGAGAAACGTACCGCCGAACTGTTACTGGAGAGGCTATTTATTAATGCCATACAATGCTGATTGTTTTTAATGTTGCATTAGAAAGACTCTTAATTCTTTTCCATCAACATTCAACTCAAGTGATTTACATAAGTAACTCAGTATTTTTTCGTAGCTACTTTTACCCATAGTTCTTAAATAAAAAACATTTTCATTCCTATAAAACCCTTGAGTGGAACTGCCTCTTAGTTATGGCACAATAACAACATTATTGCCAGTATAAATAGCTCACGGACTTCGTGATGTCAAAATACTTTAGGTATTGTAAGTTGGCTATTATCCAAAAATAAGGATTTTTTTTACAATAGGCCTTACTTGCCTGCAGGCAATACAAATTACTTTACAATAAAAAAAAACATAAAGCATTATTATTAAAAGCAATTTATTTAATTAATGACGTGAATGTATAATATTGATCAATTTGTTTCCATGCAAACGAAGTGGTAAGAAAATGTATTACAAAGACAATAGGCAGGTAATTAAGTTGAACAGTGCAAAATAACAGATTTGAGTGCAGGAGAACACAAAGTTTACTCTTATTGCAACACAGTTGTGATCAATATCATCAAGTGTGATGGTCACGTCCGGACAAGAATTCCGTAGGCTGGGTCAGGGCTCGAAACCGGTATTTTGCAAAAACCCCGAAATAGCCCAATATTTTGAATTATTTTATGCTTTTTATGTAGAGCTCAGTAATGTATTTAAGTCATGATTTCGTATTATTAGATTGTCTGGTTAAAAAACGAAATAATAAACCAAAGGACGATAAGAACGGAAAGAATACCGGTATTTTTGTATGGTGCAAATACCGGTTTCCGAGCCCTGGGCTGGGTACTATGAAGGTTACATTTCTATGAACAACCTACAAACCTTTATGTTAATTCTAATGTAATGTAATGTATTAATGAAATCTTATATTGTTGTAATACTCGTTGGTGGAAAAGAGAAACTGGTGAGTCTCTTCCGGCGCTTCTTCTCACCAGAAGGTCAATTACCCGAAGCGCCAAAAGAAAAGAATTAGAGATGAGACATGTAAAAGAGCCCTTGAGGGCCTACTTACAGAAATAAATTATTTTATTTTATTTATTTTATTCTAACATTGAAATAAATGCTTTTTCATTTTCATTTTCATTTTTCATATGTGGCCTTCACGTTGACTAGGACTGTGTGACGGACTGGCACAGTAAAAGAAGAAATGAGATGTATTTGAATTATTTGAAGGCAGTCTGTCTCGCTCTAACAAATCATAAAATGTTTAGTCTTAGCCTAGACACAGAGATTACAAGAAATAAAAAGTTATAATTTTAAAGGCTTTTAATTCACCGCTTCACATGATGGAGGGGCGGGGTACAAAAACATTAATTTTATTAAATCTCATAGCAAAGTATTGAAAGTGTGATCTCGTTTTAAGGACGTATATAAGAAGAGAACGGTGACTGATTTGACTGATACTGATTTAGAGACAAATGACCGGTGGCCGACAGTTATACTAGGTATTCACCCACCTAGTTTAACTATCGTCCACCAGTACACTTAGGTGAAGAATCTAAAAGAAGCACCCTTAGTACAACACATATTTAAAGAATACGTATTTTGTGTCTTGATTTCTGATGCAAAATTTCATTTCATTTATTTTCAGTTCACTAGTCCTTTTTAAATTTCTCAAAATCATTGCTGTTTTGTTTCAATTCACTTCTATTTCTCTTCACAAGGGAGGTTTCCATACGCTATTATCGCATGCCTGGTCGCGAGAATCCTCATTGGTCAATATACCATCCAAAAGCGGAACCTTAAAAATCGTTTATACAAAGCACCACCATAACGCCCGGCTGCCGGACACTAATGAGAATAGTTGCTCCGCGCTCAGACAATGGATTCATAAATCGCATGATCGTATCGCCCAGCAAAACTGCTAAAATAGTACCGGCGACGACATTTATATGTGTATTTATTCCCATTGTAATTTATGCGCTTACTGCACTACCAAAATGGGATAGTTTAACTTCGGATCTTATTGGCTGCGTGCGCGGTCATGCTTCGGCGGGCAATTTTGTAGCCGTGGGCGTGTGTAGCGAGCATTAACAGCTTACTTGTATTTTAACTAATGGCTGGAGCAAGTGCAGCGAGAGCCTCGTTATTGTCACTTTCCACGAGTTCTAACTCTGACTTCATCTGTTAGTGTTTGTTATTCTATCTTATGGTTAGTCATGAAAGTTGGCGTTAACCTTTAGACTCTATTTATTCCAGTCAAGGATGACACACACAAGGAGGACACTATGACATTTCTATTGAAAAATAAACTAAAAAATATATCATCATGACAAATACTGTTGAAAACTTTGATGTGATATGGCTGTGCTAAAATTTATGAAAAATGAAAATAGACAAACTGTTCGGCTTATGATGCTACGCTTTGTCGATCGACAAATAAACGATAAAACAACCCTCACTCTCACACTTAGGTACATACTTATCGGAACGTGATGGATATTTAAAAAAAAATCGATTGACAAAACATAGCATCATAAGCCTACCGGTGAGCTTCTTGTGACGCTTTTCTCATCAGATACTTCTATCTATACTATCTATACTTTCCATGGGACTATACACAATCAGAACAAGGATAAGTTAACAAGTGCCCATGGATGTCTTTCCTGCTTATCCTGCGATGGTAATAGGCCGCGGCCCCATGTCCACGGCACAGCGGCGCAGTTTCTATGGCTCTGGGCACATGTCCACGGCACGGCGCCGTACGCGGTGACGTGGCGCGGCGCGCGCCATAGAAACTGTATGTGCGCGGTGCCGTTTCACGGCGTACGGAGCCGTGCCGTCGACATGGGTCCGCGCCCTATGGCGCGCGCCGCGTCGTTTTACGGTGACGGAGCCGTGCCGTGGACATGGGGCCGCGGCCATACTCCCATGAAGTAAGGACAATTAACAACGAGTTCGCCTGGGCGGTATGTTCAAGTAGGGGTAAAAAAAACCGATCACTCCTGTACCGTATTCAAAAGAGCCTTTGGGGTCTACTTGCTGAATAAATATTTGAATTTTGTTCCCAAACCAACCCGTTCAATTTGAGGCAATTTGAAGCACAACCTATCCTTCCTTATTAATATTCCCAGCGTTGCCGTAAACGTAACACTTCAGCAACGAATATTTATTATTCTCATGAGTTCCTCATAATTTTAAAGTTATGAAGGGCCTGTTCGCTCTAACCTACCTGAATGTTTATAGCCAATTTTGATTCAAGTTCTGCCTTAGAATTATGAAAAAGTTACTTTCTACGTAAAGTTAAAACAATTTTATGCACGTGATATACCTATTTAATTTATTTGTATAAAGTCGACAGGAGCAAATTTGCTCATGTACATAGTTGAATAAATATTACTTGCACCGATGAATGATATCGCCTAAGACGGCTTAACTTTTCTATTTTAACATGGTAATAAAATTATGTATTAACACACCTGTTTTACTGTTAATTTAAAAGCGTACTTTGAGTAAACAATCTTGATGTATGTAAATTGAATTACTTAAATTTATATTTTTCAACTTAGGATTTTATTTTTTCAGCGTTTATAGTATTCCAGGAACACAAACTATCATAATAAGTTTTCTGCACTATACGAATGCACGTGCGTTACCGAGATAGGTTACTCTTGTTTTGTTGCACTTGGCGTTAAGCCGAATTGGTGGAAATTATTTTTCGTCAATTATACCTCAACGCTAAAAATGTCAACAACTAAGAATAATATGAGACAATAGCAGGCAAGATTATGTTACGAAAAATAAAACAATAAGTGTCGATACTTTCTTCAAATTCTCATCCAATAAGCTTCTTAGACACAAGTTCTACTAGTCTCCAAGGAATTTCAGAAATAGAAAACCTTTTGATAAAAGGTAATCCAAGATAAGTAAACGTTACCAAATTAAAATACAAAGAGCGCGTATCGTAGGTAATCGGGCCCATACATACGGAGATTAGTAATAAAATCATTCCATTAAACGGCACGATTGGAGGGATTTGTAAGTACCTACCCGTTATCCTACGGGACTCAAAAGGAAAAAAAGGTCGAGTAATTTGTCTTTACTTGGAGGATTTATGTCGGGATCTCTAGCACTGAGTAGGCAGAGACACTGGCGTTGTCGATTAGCCGGCATGTGAGACTAAATATATTATGCGACTGGTCGATTTGTGACATTAATGCTCGAAGTAATTCAGGGTTTGAAAATTCTATATGACTTTGCGACCTTGTACCTATAGTTATAGGTCTGGACCAGGTCCTTTAAGTATGGGGTGCAAGTCAGGTTCCTCCACGCGTGCTCGAGCTTTACCAATCCATCTTGATCACGGTTTGATCCGCATGGAAGGGTACTGCTTGGGCCGGTGCACCCTGGAAACAACAACAAGCAATGGCCATTGCTTGTTGGTGGCTAATACCTGACAAACCGCTTGCAGTTTTCCTGAGGATCCGGGGAGTGTGGGAGAGGGGCCTCGGGGGCCTACGGGCAGGGGGGGGAGGACATGGATCTGGAACCCACGGAAAAGGGCAAGCACTCGGCCGTCGGCAATGGGTTGGAATCGTCCTGTGTAGACTTTTCCAACCCATCGCTACTTCTCGGCCAGCGAGGGTGGGTGGTTGAGTAACCTAGGTGTTGCCGATTGCTCCCGATGTCTTGTGTAATGGGTACCCCTCTCGTCTAGACCAAGACATTGGCTGCTAATGGGCAGCATCTGGGCTGGGCAAGGGTTAGAACTGTCGACGCGTTGCGTTGACTTTGCTAGCCCTTGGCCTTACTTTCGGTTGGCCAGGGATGCGGTAGGCAGAGGGCCTATGATCCGGTCCCGGAGGCTAACCCTTCCACCCTGACGTTCCCTCGGCGTGTCCTCTGCAATAGCAGAGTTCACTGCTGACAAGGGATGGGGGTGTAGTGGTGGTTTGGTTGAAGGGACGTTTTCCCGGATACCATCCCCACTACACGTGGTCACGGGGTAGGGGCGTATTGTCCTCCCGTGGCGGCGAGGGAGGGACCGGGACACCGTGTGTCTGGTGCCGGTTCCTGCTTCCCCGGGGGACGGCCATTTGGTCGGGGGGGAGCTGGTGAGGGAAGGCACACTGGCCATGCTACAGTGTGCCTTTTTCGGAGAGGGTCCGCCCTAGGGCGGAGGTGCTGGTGATGGCGTGGCGTTAGTAGATTCCCATGCCATCACCGTGAAGGCACAGGTCGGAAGCATCCCTGGGTTTTAGTGGGTAGGCCAATCCCTTCAGGAGCGGAGAGCCCCACATAACCAATACGTAACATCTGGCTGTCACCCCCGATGGCCTTAGGTTACGTAGTGGTATGCAGTTTTATGCATTTCCCGGGGTAAAAAAAAAAAAAAAAAGGTCCTTTAAGTATCAATATACCTACTTAAAGGACCTTCTTAAATAAAATTGCATCCAGAGTAATAAATCTTATTGTTTTCTTAATTATAATGACAAAGATATCCATTTTAAATATAATTAATTAAAAATGCAAAAAAAATCGGTTGTCTGTAAAGTCGGTTTACTGACGATAGTCGAACGTGATAACGTTGACCCTGACTTTGACTGAAATTGACATTGACTTTGACTTTGACTGACTTTGACTTTGACTGACTTTGACTTTGACTTTGTGAGGTGTATTTGCATGTGTGCGTCGCACGCACACA
This sequence comes from Eudemis profundana, assembly GCA_947034925.1. Taxonomy (NCBI): domain Eukaryota; kingdom Metazoa; phylum Arthropoda; class Insecta; order Lepidoptera; family Tortricidae; genus Eudemis; species Eudemis profundana. The sequence goes on from OX344808.1 coordinate 10,014,204, forward strand.
TTCGTATCATGTATGTACTAACATGCCAGTAATAAACGAGCATTCATCGGTATCGGTTGTTTCTCTAATTACCTACCTGCAGCCTGCATATACTTCACTGGCGACGACCTGTGACTTACCCGCGCGTTTGTGTTAAAAAAAATACATTCTTTTCTCGCATTTAATCTCATGGCGGCCTACCTGGGGACTCTCGGGTCTTTTGACCACAACTCTCAGGAGTGGGAGATATATCGTGGCCGATTGCAGCAGTTTCTTCTTCTAAACAAAATCGAAGATGAGGTTAAAAGTGCCGTATTGCTGACTCATTTGCAGGATGAGACATACCGATTGCTGAAAAACTTGGTGTACCCAGGACAAGTCGAACGCATAGGTTACACCGAGTTATTGAGAGTGCTCGATGGTCATTTTACTCCAAAGAGGTGTACGTTTGTCGATAAATGTAAGTTTTATGAGGCGACGCGTGGTGTGGGGGAAAGTGTCGAGCAGTGGGCGGCTCGAGTCAGGGGACTCGCCGTGCATTGCGAGTTCGGGAACTCGCTGGACATGCTGCTACGGGACAAGTTCGTGCTGGGGCTGCGGCCCGGCAAGGAGCGCGAGCGTCTGTTCGAGCAGGACGCCTCCACACTGACACTCGCGAGGGCGGTGGAGCTGGCGCAGCAGGCGGAGTGCGCGCAACAGGCGCGTGCGGCCGCGGTGGCCCAGGCCGTGAAGCAGGAGCCGGTGTACCGGGCGGGCGCGCAGCCGTCCGCCGGTCGCCGGCACGAGGGAGCGAGACCCTGCACCGTGTGCGGTATGAGGAGCCACGATGCCAGTCGATGCCGTTATAAAAACTATCGTTGTCAGATGTGCGGAGAAAAGGGACATCTCAAGAAAATGTGTACTTCGAAGAAGCAGCCTAAGTGCCATTTACACAGTGTGGAAGCACAAGAGTTGTCAGTTTTAGAGGAAAGAGAGTGCGCTAATTGTAAGGAATGTGAACTTCTGAGCTTAAGGTACGTTAATTATAAGCCAATATTGCTTAATGTATCTGTGAATAATAAACAGTTGAACATGGAACTCGACTCGGGTTCTGGTACCACCGTTATATGTGACAAATTATTCAAAAATATGTTTGCTGGTATCTCATTAATGAAAAGCGACTTGAAAATGTGTTTATACAACGGTCATAAAATCACGCCATTAGGGTTTTTCTTGGCTAATGTAACATATATGGAAAAGAAACAAGACTTAAAAATTTACGTGGTAGAAAATGGCGGACCGCCTTTGTTGGGCCGTGATTTTATGTCCAAGTTTAATTTGTCAATTACTATAGACAACAAATTTGTTAATCTAGAACAGGGCTCGGGTGGAGTAACTAAGTTGCTACATCAATTCAGTAGTTTATTTGAGGAAGGATTAGGTACATTCAACAAGTTCAAAGTTCATTTACAGTTGAAAGATAATACCACGCCGAAATATTTTAAACCCCGACCAGTCCCGTTTGCTCTCAAAAATAGGGTAGAGGAAGAAATCGATCGGCTTGTCGATTTAGGCATTCTTGTGCCCGTCAATTTTTCGGAGTATGCAACGCCGATAGTACCTGTTTTGAAGCAAAACGGTAAGGTAAAAATTGCCGGTGATTTTTCGGTAACATTAAATAAAGATATGGTCATCGATAAGTATCCGATGCCGCGCATAGAGGAGGTTTTCGCTAAGCTAGGCGGCGGCCAGTGTTATACAAAATTAGATCTTAGCAACGCGTACAATCAGTTCGTTTTAACTGACAGCTCACAGGCACTTACGACTATAAGTACTACGAAAGGCCTCTATAGATATACACGTTTAGTTTACGGCCTCGCCAATGGTCCAGCAATTTGCCAGCGCGCCATGGAGTCCCTACTGGTAGGTATCGAGGGCGTCAGCTGTTGGTTGGACGATGTTTGCGTCACGGGGCCAACAACCGAGGTACATTTAGCCCGCTTGCGAGAAGTGTTAACTAGACTCTGCGATGCCGGGTTAAAGTTACAAAAAGAAAAATGTGTATTCTTTAGTAAAAGTGTAACTTATTTAGGTTACGTTATAAATAAAGATGGCTTACAAACATGTCCAGAAAAGGTAAAAGCTATATACAACGCACCTAGGCCCACAAACGTCACGGAGGTGAAGAGGTTTCTGGGAGTGGTCAATTATTACCGAAGTTTCATACCTAACGCGTCTAGTTTACTAAGTCCCCTGCACGAACTGCTGCGCGCGGATGCCGTTTGGGAGTGGAGCCGCCCGCAGCAGGAGGCGTTCGAGACCGTCAAAAGGGAGCTCTGCTCAGAGCGTGTACTCGCACACTTCGACCCGGAGGCTCAGCTGGTTATCAGCGTAGACGCGGGCCCTGGGGGCCTGGGAGCCTTATTGGCGCAGCGTGACCCCCATACTGGTATCGAACGCCCTCTCGCATTCGCCTCGCGTTCGTTAAGCGCTAGTGAACGTAATTACAGTCAGGTACAGAAGGAGGCGACGGCCATTGTGTTTGGTGTAAAAAAGTTCCACCAATATCTGTATGGGAGACAGGAGCCTTTTATCTTAAAAACTGATCATCGTCCTCTTCTGTCCATTTTCGGGAAAAAGCACGGTATATCCGTTATGACAGCTTCACGCCTACAGCGCTACGCCATTATTTTGTCAGCCTATAATTACATCGTTCAGTACATAAGTAGTGCGAATAATGTCGTAGCCGATTTTTTTTCTCGCGCGCCGCTACCCGATGTGGACAACGAAGGCGAGGATGATGACGTGTCTATGATCAAATTTTTAGATGCAAATGTGGCTCCCGTGACGGTTGATAAAATAAAGCATGCTACCGAAAATGATCTTACGTTACAAAAGGTAATTAAATACATGTCACAAGGATGGCCTCGAAAAGTAAGTTGTTCATCTATTTTACCCTATTTCAAATGCAAAACTGATCTTCAAATAGATAATGGATGCCTTTTTCGAGGTCATCGTATAATTATTCCGGCGTTATACCGAAGTCAGCTGTTGCAGGACTTGCATGTTGGGCATTTAGGTATAGTGAAAACAAAGAGTATCGCGCGTAGCAAAATGTGGTGGCCTAAAATCGATGCTGATATCGAGCAGTGGATCGGATCATGCGCCGCGTGTGTGGGGGTGCGCCCCGCACCGCCCCGCGCCGCACCCTCGCCCTGGCCGCGTCCGCCGGCCGCCTGGTATCGGATACACATCGATTACATGTCCATTCGCGAAAAGGTTTATTTGATCGTCATTGATGCCTACAGCAAATGGTTAGAATGTTTATTAATGAATAATGGTACTTCCACCCGAGCACTGATATCTAAACTAAAGGAGCTATTTTCACGGTATGGCGTAGCGAATGTCATTGTTTCGGACAATGATGTTAAAATTAATTCGGTCGAGTTTATATCCTTTTGTACAATGAACGGCATTCGTTACGTTACATCTCCCGTCTACCACCCAGCAAGCAACGGCCAAGCCGAAAATTCTGTAAAGACGTGTAAAAAAATGATTAAATGTATACTTGAAACAAATGTGTCACAAGTAAAAGTCGACGAAAAGTTGTTAGGACTGTTGTTTGAATATCGCAATACTCCACACTGTTCCACGGGTCAATCGCCCGCGAGTCTTATGATGGGCCGAAATTTAAGATCGCGACTTGACCTGGTGTTACCCAGTGCGAGTACGAAAGATAAAATTGATGTAGTAGATAATAAAAAGGACTGCAGACAATTTGAAGTGGGGGATAGGGTATGGTTTAAATGGTTCACCGCAAAGAAAGAGATATGGACTTTAGGTATAATACAGACGAAACTTGGCAGTAGAATGTTTACAATTTATTCGCAAGGTTATGATACTGTATGCCGACGTCACATAGATCAGATATTTAAGTATACAGGGGTCGACTTAAATGTTAACGATGATGAGGGTGCCGACGTGGACACGTGGTCGCCGCAACTGGCCGAGGTGCCGTCGGCGTCGGCACCGCCATCGCCGTCCCCGGCGCCGGGCTTGGCGGCACCCGCGCCTCCGTCGCCCCCCTCCCCCCCGGTCTGTGCCCCGTTACAGACAGAGACTGACGTGCAGCCGCGTGATATACCGAGTGATGATTATGACACAGGACTGTCCGGGGAGGACGGGGAAGGCGGGGAGCCGCGCGCGCCGCCGGCGGCAGACCCGGAGGCCATGGCCGTGCCGCCAACACCGGTACCTAAACCTACTTTAAGGCCTAGAGAGAAAGTTATTAATTATAAGGTTTAATGTTAGTGTAAACGCATTATAAAATATTAGTTTTCTATTGTTGCCAGGTCTTAAAATTAAGGGCGGAGAAGTGAGGTGTATTTGCATGTGTGCGTCGCACGCACACATTCGTATCATGTATGTACTAACATGCCAGTAATAAACGAGCATTCATCGGTATCGGTTGTTTCTCTAATTACCTACCTGCAGCCTGCATATACTTCACTTTGACTTTGACTTTGACTGTGACTTTGACTTTTACTTTGACTTGGACTTGGACTTGGACTTCGACTTTTTTCCCAATAAGCTGCTACAATGACATTGACACGCAAAAATCATGGCTAAGTGGCCAGTGTAAATATCTGCCGTTCCACGAATATAATGTCAAAGATTTGTTTTAATAATTTTTAAACTACGATTAAAGCAGGCGTAAAACGGAACTGCCAAAGCAGCATCCACTATTTAAATTTAAAGATTTTTGCCAAACTCAGCAGTGCCTCTTGTCATTCAATAGAGATTTTGACAGCCGTATCTTAGGGAATAAGGGCTAATTTATTAACAATTTGTAAGAAACTATCGTCTTAACGACTTTAGTGCTGGAATAATATAAAGTACCTATTTGACAGGTAACGGCCCCGCAAGGTAACGGCAAATGACGTCACACTTTTTCGTGCGTGCAGCCGGCTCCATCGAATTATAAGACGTTATCACGTCAAAAATTGTGTTTATAGGAAAGCCCGTTGCGTTGTTTGATTTGGGCAACCCACTACTTTTGATATTTTTTAGATTATCATCTCTTCACTCTTTAGCTATCCTTTAGAACAATGATACCATCCGTGACAGCCAACAACACCGCTAACACATCGCTCCTTAAGCTTATAAACAAAAGAAACTCAATGAATCTGATCCCAACTGCGATTCAAGTGTATCACGCAGCGGCGTTCGCGCCTGAGCGCGTACTTTCAAAATAAAACCGAAGCTTTTATCCTGCTGTCTCTCTCTGTCTAATGTAAACTAATGAAAGAGTGAGAGAGACAGAATGCACGCGGTAATAAAATGTGTGCTCAGTGTGGGTCCCAGCGCTGCAATGGCGCGTCATTACGTCGCGCGGCAGATTAACGCGGCCGCAGCACGCGAGCGTCTCGAATTAGATCCCTATATCGCATTACGGTAACGGTTATTACCGCTGAGTAATGTGGAAGGAATAAAGAAAGGTTTTCGATCCCTGAACCTTTACTAAGTCAAAGTAATGTCATCGATATTTTTAGGAAATGGTTTGTATTTCCTCAAGTAATCTTTGAATCAGTATTTTTTTGTTAATTTATAGAATCGGATTGTTACTAAAATCATACCTATCATTATCTATGGTACCTACTGCATAAAAGCCTTTCCAGGCATATCACTATAATTTCAGTGAACTAAGGCTCCATATTTTGATTAAATTATGGATGAACGGTAATTTTAGTATCAGTTTTGGAAGCCTATTAAATTTATTATTCCTAGGGGGATGCTAGAGGCGTTTTATGATAGTAGTTTTCGTCGAAATCATTATTTTGATGAAATATAGCTCAATAGTTGCAACTGACACGGGCAAATAATACTGAGAATAACATAAATATCACAATAGGTATTATAATAAATTGACGTGTTGTAGTTTTTTGTAGATAACAAAAACGTTACATATAAAGGAAATAAAAATAAAAAATATGCTAAAATTAACATGTAAATGATATTAAAAATGGATACAATTGAATGAAACATTCGTGTTCTTTTATGACTTGTGTGTACGTTGCAACGTGACTACGCTTAGTTTGCACTTGGTCCCTATAAAGTCAAACGAGGTGCAAACTTAGCGCAACCGATTAAAATAATCTCTGATTGTATTGACTTCGGAAATTAAGCGAACGATTCTATAGTTAAAATGGTTTGGGTACAGATTAGAGAATATAACCAGATTTTTCAATCTCGCGCGTTTACATACAAAAAAGTAGAATTACCACGCTCGCCACTAAACAAGAGAGTCATACGACTAAGCCCCCACCCACAGTCACAGCACGGTAAACTTCACGCAGTACAGTACGTTTCCCTACTACTCGTATAGTACGTAGGTTTGTGGTTTTGTACCTAATTATCGCCCACAATAAAAGATGGGCGTACTTCGTAGATAAATACTTCATGCATTGACATTATGAACTCTAGGGCCTTTGCCAAAAGTTAACACTATTTTAATTGAAATGTGACTTTAGACGTTTTATACACCCCCGGCGCTTACCTATCTGGGAATTGAACAAATGCGAAGACAGCTGGAACGCCATATTTCTATCAATGCACTCGTAATCTATGGTTCCTGGAGATAGAGTTGATAATCAATTGTGCTTTCAATGTGGTTGTAACGACCTTTTACGATATAGCCATTTGGTGTTTTTGGCGTTTACAAACAATCGCTTATGTTTTCTTTAAGTAGATCGTACAGTACACTTCGTGAACCTACGTACTATAAATACGTCCTTTGATATTGGCCGATCGGCTGGCATTAACGGCGTTTGCGTACTGTCAGGATAATCATATTGTGCCCCTGTGACGTTCCGTCTGCCGGCGGTATGCAGATCGGCAACGCCCACCGCGCGGGAGGCCAAAATCGAGTGAAATACACCTGGTTTGGGTTCATTGATGTTGCCATGTTTGTATTTATGAAAAAAGATATTTAGTAGACGATTTATACAGTCATCAACAGCAGCAGAAGCGGTGGTACCCGGTCATATATTGTGGTATCTATATCAGAGTGGGTCATACTGTAATATGCCTTTATAGTAGAGGATCCCAGTATAGAACGACCTTCACCGAGCTGGTTAATGGATGAAAAGTATTGTATATTGAATTAAATATGTTAATAAATATATTGCAAGTGGGTTGCCTAAAAAAATTCAGTCCAGAATATGATTAATTAAAAATTAAAAAAATATATATTTTTTTAATTTTTCACCGTTTTGTTTAATAGACAAATGACATACCAATCAAAAGTATGAAGCCTATAGAATATGGAAACGTTAGGTTGCCTATATTTTTTCCGTCATAACTTTTGGGTTGCCAGGCATAAACAGGTACATCATATTAGTAATTTGCACTGGTCTGGTTAATGAATAAACTTTATGCCAAAATAAATATTATTTTATTACGAACACGGTGATATAGGGTTGCCTGCGAAAAATCAGTCCTGAATTCCGGTTGCCGAGTTTTAAAAAATCAAAGCCCTTCAATCTCGGTTGCGTTAAGTTTGCACCTGGTTGGTATGTGATGCCAAGGAAACCAGGTGCAAACTTAGCTCAACCGGTTAATATGAAAAATTTGGAATGAAGTCGGCACGGGTACATCGATATTAGTGATTTGCACTGGTCTGGTTAATGAATAAACTTTATGCCAAAATAAAAACTATTTTATTACGGACACGGTGGTATAGAGTTGTCTGCGAAAAATCAGCCCTGAAGTGCGGTTGTCGAGTTTTAAAAAGTCAAAGCCCTTCAATCCTGGTTGCGTTAAGTTTGCACCTGGTTGGTATGTAATGCCTAGGAAACCAGGTGCAAACTTAGCTCAACCGGTTAATATGAAAAATTTAGGATGAAGTCGGCACGGGTACGTCGATATTAGTGATTTGCACTGGTCTGGTTAATGAATAAACTTTATGCCAAAATAAATAAAAAGTCAAAGCCCTTCAATCCCGGTTGCGTTAAGTTTGCACCTGGTTGGTATGTGATGCCCAGGAAACCAGGTGCAAACTTAGCTCAACCGGTTAATATGAAAAATTTAGGATGAAGTCGGCACGGCTGCCGTCCTAGCCTAAAAGGCGACTTTTTACTATGAACTTCCATAGCAAAAAGTCGCCTTTTAGACTAAGACGGCAGACGGGTACATCGATATTAGTGATTTGGTTGGTATGTGATGCCAACCAAATCACTAATATCGATGTACCCGTGCCGACTTCATCCTAAATTTTTCATATTAACCGGTTGAGCTAAGTTTGCAAGGAAACCAGGAGCAAACTTAACGCAACCTTAAGTTTGCACCTGGTTTCCTTGGCATCACATACCAACCAAATCACTAATATCGACGTACTCGTGCCGACTTCATCCTAAATTTTTCATATTAACCGGTTGAGCTAAGTTTGCACCTGGTTTCCTCGGCATCACATACCAACCAGGTGCAAACTTAACGCAACCAGGATTGAAGGGCTTTGACTTTTTAAAACTCGACAACCGCACTTCAGGAATGATTTTTCGCAGGCAACTCTATACCACCGTGTTCGTAATAAAATAGTCTTTATTTTGGCATAAAGTGTATTCATTAACCAGACCAGTGCAAATCAGTAATATCGATGTACCCGTGCCGACTTCATTGCAAATTTTTCATATTAACCGGTTGAGCTAAGTTTGCACCTGGTTTCCTTGGCATCACATACCAACCAGGTGCAAACTTAACGCAACCGGGATTGAAGGGCTTTGACTTTTTAAAACTCGACAACCGCACTTCAGGACTGATTTTTCGCAGGCAACTCTATACCACCGTGTTCGTAATAAAATAGTCTTTATTTTGGCATAAAGTTTATTCATTAACCAGACCAGTGCAAATTACTAATATGATGTACCTGTTTATGCCTGGCAACCCAAAAGTTATGACGGGAAAAATATAGGCAACCTAACGTTTCCATATTCTATAGGCTTCATACTTTTGATTGGTATGTCATTTGTCTATTAAACAAAACGGTGAAAAATTAAAAAAAAAATTTTTTTTTCAATTTTTAATTAATCATATTCTGGACTGAATTTTTTTAGGCAACCCACTTGCAATATATTTATTAACATATTCAATTCAATATACAATACTTTTCATCCATTAACCAGCTCGGTGAAGGTCGTTGTATACTGGGATCTTAGACTATTAAGGTCTAGCAAAAACCGGACAAGTGCGAGTTAGACTCGCGTGGAGACGGTTCTGTACGTTCAAATGGCAAATTTTTGCCTATTTTCTTAAATAATTTCAAAACATTAATATAAAAATTATAAAAAAATATATTTGAGATACTCATAGTGAGCCCTTTCATTTAGTATGTCACACGATATAGTTTGCTAACTTTTTTTTTCACATTTTCTATTTGACCCCCCAAAAGTGGCCCCCCCATGATTAAAATTCACATATTTCCGTGACAGGTCCGTGTTTGGGTCATTACCCTTAATATATGTACCAAATTTCAACTCAATCGGTGGACCGATTATTTTCGGAGCAAATTGGCTGTGACAGACAGACACACGAGTGATCCTATAAGGGTTCCGTTTTTTCCTTTTGAGGTACGGAACCCTAAAAGTCGGAGTTAACTCCGTTATGTACACGTAAACAAGATATAACGCAAACCCATACAAAAAATCTGTGATGACCCATCACTAACCAAATAACTATTACACCGAGTAAATAAAACAAAAGCATTGCGCATCGACCGACGCGTGCGCTCGGCGTCGTCGCCCCATTATAACGCGCGGTAGATTTACGCCAGCGTCGCACGCACATATTTAGCTGATGTACGATTTGTTGCTGATAGGTTATGTTTTGCTCTATATGGGGCTCATTCGATGAGATATACTGACCATTGCTTAGGTCTCATATCTCTTAGAGAAGCTGCAACGAAAATAACTGTTTTTATCTTGAACGTCGTTGTTATCCATTTACTAATTTCATACAACCAATTCATCTGTTTTTTCAAGTTCACAATATGGTCAATTTGTCATGATCATTAGACGATACGTTAAGGCCTAGTGGGAGTGACACCGCCTACGAAGTCAGAGGTCGAGGTTCAAATCCTGGTAAGGGCAAATATTTGTGTAAAGTCAAGGATGTTTTGTATCTATATAAGTATGATATCGTCGTTTAGTACCCATAGTGTAAGCATTGCTCAGTTTGGGACCAGCTCGATTTGTGTAAGATAGTCCCTCAATATTGTCTCGTATTAGCTGCAAGGTGACATCACCTGCTGCTGTACTTCTTTAAGCGTTCCCTAAAGAGCGGGCGCTTCCATCATATTTAGAGCTATTTCGCCTACTTCAATAGAACCGAAAAGTGTGTATGCGTTTACTGCTTAGTGGTGAATGGATAAGTTTACTTACGTAAAGGAACATTTTCATTTGTCATGAACTTGTAAATACAAACATTTACACACATTATCGGGTAGGATTTCGATTTGATTCGCAGAGGTAAGCGATAGCACATTAGGCACAATCACTTGAAGCGAAGCGTTCACATTTGTTTACACGCTTCTGAGGGCTCGCTCTCGTTCCCAAGATTAATGAAGATAAACAACGTGTTGTACAAATTACAATAAAAGCAAACAGAAATATAAATTCGCAAACATTTTCAGAAGGTTTTAAAGAGCGCGCGACAAAATACGTAGAGTTGAGAACGTTAATTCCACTCAAGTGAATCTCTTAACAAATAATATTATGAATAGACTCCGAACATGCGAGACTAGTCACAAAATGAATAAAAGGAAACTTGTCTCTCAGACAATACTGTTTATTTCGGTAGCACTTGTTTTCGAACCCTTTCGTGAGTAGCAAATTAGCAATATATCACAATGTTTATTCCCAAATGGAGAGGTACTGCTTAGTTCAATTTGAAAACAAATCGTGTTAATTTTGAACGATGTAAAGAGTGGCGTTTTAAAGTACGCTGCATAAATGTAGCAACATTTTAAAAGCAATTTCAACTATAATTAACTCTTATTGTTGTATATTTTAAAAGCAATTTCAAGTATAATTAACTATTACTGATGTTCCAATTTAAGATTCTTGTTCTTGAAGATAAAATATTTTTAGGGTACCTCAAAAGGAAAAAGCGGAACCCTTATAGGATCACTTTGTTGTCCGTCTGTCCGTTCGTCTATCACAACCCTTTATCCTGGGAACGCGTGGAGATATCGAGTTGAAAATAAACATATACTCAGGGCTACGGTTCCTAGAAGCTGTGAAAATATTAAACTTCTAATTTAACTTAAAAAAAGATACGGCCGTTTATGCCCAAAATTCAAAGGGTACTTTCCGTTGACTATGAAGTTTGGCAAGTTATACCGTCTTATACTAAAAGTATATGGAAAAATCTGAAAACTAAACATTTGTAATTAGACCATAAAAAATAGACTTTACTAAGGGAATCAAAATTTATAGGGTACTTTAATATATGTACCTACAAATTTGTACGGAACCCTCGATAGGCGAGTCTGACTCGCACTTGTTTTAATCTGGCTAGCTAATGGATTAATTGTCGTATTTATTTTTCATACGAATCAATATAATACCGATAATTTTGAAATCGAAATAATACAATTCGCATGAAAAAGGAACATAGAAAACTGGTCCAAGTAACCGACATTTTAAAATGCTGCACATGACATGTAATAAGAGAATAACGAATATATCGTTTGATCTCCGAAGATCGTCGATTAAAGGTTCGCATGTCTGCCAAGGACGTGGTCTAGATACAGCCGTATTACGTTGTGATGACTTGGCAACATAAATACTGGAGCTTACAAGGGTTGCCTGATTCTGTGAAAAAAGTGAACGATGCCCCTATTTTTTCTAATAAAAGGTGTAGGGTTTAAGGGTACGAAAAAACATGGGAAATGGACAAAACAGGTTACTGATGAGTGGTTAAGGCCATTATAAAGTAGATTCCACTTTGATGATCAGCTATGCCCCCCCCACAAGGTCAACTGGTGAAGGTTGCGGGTATCCGCTGGATGGGGGTGGCACTAGGCTTGATATGGTGGCGTTCTTTGAGGGAGGCCTATGTCCAGTGCAGACTATACTGAAGTTTTTCGGCCACGTCTCGAGGCGAAGCGATAACTCCATAGAGCGTCTTGTCGTCCAGGGCAGAGTAGAGGAAACCAGATTACGTGGGAGGTCACCCATGCGATGGACCGACCAGGTCCACCCGGCTGTGGGCGGACCCTTGCATGAGTGCACCACAATGTCCTCCAATCGAGAAAGATGGCGGGCATCATACAGCGAGCAATATTTGCACCTAGTTATACTAGCCGTTGATCACGACCGCTCTGCAAAGTGTGCAACGACTGAGAAGAAGAAGAACCCACCTAAACCAAAGCAAAAAAGACATTGACTTAGTTCGCTTTCGCGAACTAAGTCGCGAGTGGATCCACTAGTACATAATATACTAAACTAAACTTTGTTTTTGTGTAGGTAGATATTAGTTTAACAGTGTCACTTAGTCCTAGTCCTAGTTTAGGTAAAATAAATGATAGCCCAGTCGACCAATTAAAACTTGTATAACTCTGACAGCATTTATTAAAGTTAGAGAAAGGTCGAAATTTTACTGTTCATTTAAAAAGTAGAAGGTTTATTTTTATGATAGAATTTTTATCAATCTAGAACATAGAAAAATAATAAAAACACATAAAATTATGTACAAATAAGTATCCAATTTTAAATCAATCAATTTTCAAGGGCACCAATATGGATACATCACAAAGTTTCAAAAATATTGTGTAGGAATCAATCAAGAGCAAACATTTCGGGTCACCGTAATTCAAATAATAGAAATAGGTGTTTCTCAATATTTTATACTTGTTTCATTTACATAATATACTATTCTTCATAATACCTGTCTGTTTTAGCAATATCCGCTAACTCATCATAAAAATATTATTATCCAAAAATGGTGATTTTTGCGATATTTCACTCCGTTAACGTCATTATTTTTCATGGGTTTTACGAGTTCGCTCTAATTGTTATTATTTTCAGTGTTATTTTTGCACATAATATCTAAAATTAATTAAAGATTAAAACGGGATTCAATGATTTCACAACCCTGGAGTATTTAAGGAAATATGGTGGTATATCACTGACCCGAAGACGTTATGTATAATTATCGAATCTGCTCGCAATTTCACGAGAATTGGTTTAGAAATGCGATCTATAGAGGAAAACTGCCAGACAGACATACGAAAGCATTTTTGCCCAAGCTGAAATGGTGACGCCGAGTGAGCGCAAAGAGCGAGTTTAGGTTTCTCAATTTTCCTAGCGGTAATGTTTTTCATAATATCTGTACTATACTCCGTTTTTTTAGATGTGAAAATTTGGTAAACAAAAGAAGCAGTGGTCGTCAACATTTGTAATCATCAATAACAATTTAAAAGTTCTGATATTTATTATGTCGTTTTCGTTGTCCGATATTAATTCATTACTTATAAGCCTAAAGTACCCATTTAGTAGGCCAAGCCAAGGCATAGTAATATAATGTATATTTAAAAAAGATTTTCGACATACGTGCTCATAAAGTGTCTCTAATTTCATTATTCTTATGCGCGCAACGCAGCTTATTACACACACACACACTTTTTACTTTGATAAATCACAAAATAAACACAAAAACAGAAGTTCTAAAGATATATATTACTTTTTATTCGCAACTGTGTTGACAAACTGATCATAACGTCAACGACGTTTAAAAACCTGACCATAGCTTCAAAACCTCTGCCTCTTTGGGTATTTTATTGTGCAACATTTCTACAAATGATTAAAATAATAGACAAAAAATGAATCTGATTTTTGCTTTTAGAATAATGTAAGTGAAATAAAAGAAATGAGTTTTTTTCTTAATTTGTTAATTATGTAAATTGCAAACGTACATAAAAATCAAGTATTCACTATCAAATGAAATTAATTGCACAATGTCGCCACAAAATAAACAGATGTCAACTTTGTACATAAAAATATCATGAATTTTAAGAAGAACTGTGACATACATAATATTAATACTAGGAATAAACATAAGCTCGCAGTGCCCACCACTCGGCTCCATAAAATAAAAACATCATTCATGGGTAATTGTGTAAGGTTTTATAATAAGCTGCCAAGGAATATAACTGAATTATCTATTAACAAATTTAAGAATTGTGTAAAGCGTAAACTCATGTCTAAGGCTTATTACAGCACACAAGACTACATGAATGATGAAACACCGTGGGATTAACTGCGACTGGAAATAGATATATTTTAAAAACAATGTTTGATTAGTTGTCTTTTTCTGTTTTTGTACTTGCCAATTGTTTTGACACTTAGAGACCATTTACATCTCTAAGAAAAAATGGACTTAATTTAGTAAATAAGTATTTTCAATTTGTATTTTGACGTTTGGAGATCCTTTACACCTCCAAAACATAATATTTTGACAACGGAGACTCTTTACATCTCCATTAATTCTAGTATCAATTTATTTTCTATTTTTTTATTTGTATTGTTTGGACGCATAGAGAGACCCTTTACATCTCTATAAATGTAGTTTTTAAGGTAATGTAATGTATATTAAATTATTAAAAGAGAAACTGGTGAGTTTCTTCCGGCGCTTCTTCTCACCAGAAGGTCATTACCCGAAGCGCCAAAAAGAAAAGAAGACAAAGAATGTAAGACATGTAAAAGAGCCCTTGAGGGCCTACTTACAGAAATAAATTATTTTATTTTATTTTATTTTATTTTGTTTATCAAATTTTTACATCTAAAAAAAAACGGAGTATAGTTTTGGAAACGTTGCAGTGACGTTTAATTACCTACAGAATACGCGCCGTGTACTAATTTCCTGTAACAACATTATTGTGACATGAGGAGCTATGATTAACTGTGTTTTCTTTTGTGCTTCGGTCGGCTCGGTTAGGGGAGACCGGGTATGGTTGTCTCGCGGGTTGGTTGTCACAGCGGCCATAAAATAATACTAAACGAAACATTAAGTACATCGATCGGTGCTAAAAGATCGCAAGAGCTGTACATCCTTCCGTACTTCACCAATCGATGCACTTATTCCTTCGTTTAGTATTATTTTATGGCCGCTGTGACAACCAACCCGCGAGACAACCATACCCGGTCTCCCCTACAATGGGAGCCTGACGAAACCTAATTAGGAAATTACATGGAAAAATATTGTGGAAATTCTATCACTTGATTTATATTTCAAGAGTTTGGGAAGTCCCATCAATATCACTATTAAAATATCTCTTTAAAAACTCTTTTGTCAGGGTTTTTCTAGATCGATTTAAAATGTTTAGTATTAATTTTGCTTAGTATGTTTTTAATCTTGGAAATCCATTTTAGATAATGATTTGTTCTTAGTTTATTGCAGAACAAACAGGAACCAATTATTTATTCGTCATCATCGTATAATCCAGTAAGCTGCCAGATCGGTATGCTACAATAACCGGCCAAGTGCGAGTCGGAGTTCGCACACGAAGGGTTCCGTACCATCGTCGAGCAATAAACGCCAAAAAAGGTTTATTTTATGGGCACCCCCTTTTATTTAGCCCCTTTTGTTGTAGCGGCAGTAGCAAAATTTCAAGTTTCTATTTATTACGGTTCAAAAGACACATCCCTGTGGCAGACGGATAGACGGAGGCTTAGTAATAGGGTTCCGTAGGCGCCCTTTGGGTACGGAACCCTAAAAATGGTTAATACTGTTTGTTTTATATACTCATACTTTTAATGGAAAAAAGAACATAGATTTAAAAAACCCATAACCGTTATATTGTCTTACAAGGCGAAACCCGAAACGTATATTATAAATAATAATTATACCTATGTAAATTGTAAAATCATAAATTTACCTGCATAACATTTCAATTTAATCCATAACACAGTTTTAATCCGTGTTTCCAAAGATGGCCGTAAGCGGCTTACCTTTGATACATGGACGTAACGCCGCTAATTGAATTACCGAAAAGCGCCTACTGACGATAACTTAATTTAGTGGATAGATGAGTACAAAATAATTAGCCTGATATCCAAGGCATATCGGGCATGAAATTTTACAAACCAGCGTCATATTTGGCAAATAGGCTTTTTGAACGTATCAAATCAGCTTCTTTTTATGAATTGTCAAAAGGATCAGATAGTATGCAGTTTCTAAGAAAAACATGTGACTTAACATGGTCTCAGTTGAAGTCTTCTTTTTAGTTCTTGACATTTTAAAGTCGTTGATGACACGAAAATTAATGTAACTGGCTTTTTACATTTGAAACATAATTTGACGCTTAGCGTTAATTAGTTATTTTGGTTTTTATTGTTGTCAAATACCTTTTGACGGGCATAAGGGTAATTTTGTGATATTGCCGGTATCATATTTGTTGAATGTCTTGTTTGTTAATATGCTTTTCACGATTGCAGGCATGAATTTATATTGTTATTTAAACTTTTACGATTTTCACTCATTATTATAACAAAACGAGACTTAATCGCGTAATAACATGCCCTTGACGTTCCGTGACGACCATGGTCGCTAGAGACACCACCCCCCTTCCGCCCAAGGGTCCCTTGTTTTTGAATTTGAATAAATTTATATTTTGTATGAAATTTCAAAAAAAAACTCAACGCCAATATGTAAGAGAGAGGTTTGTGTGTCTAGTTCTAAGTCTTCGTTTGATTACGTTAAAATTTAGTGCAAATGCACTTACGTTAATTAAATTGAGCCAGATGATGCACTTGCAGTGTCTAGTGTGTGCAGGCTTCAGTGCTCTTAGATGATGCTTTCTATAAAAATGTCTCAACTGACATACTTGTACCTACCTTTTTTAATTTTAATTTTATTATAAGTTTTAGCTTTTGGTGTACTTATATCTTATCTTATCTTATCTTGGTAATAGGGGTCCTTGCGGATACACTTCGACCCAATTAGATCTTTTGTGTAATTACCCCTTACCGCATCTACGCCATGGCCTGTTCCACCATCTCCATAAATCGGATGATGGACCCCATTGGTAGTGCCTGGAATTCCTCTGGCTCTGGGTAACCAGTGCCAAATTCATTCATTCTGGTTCTGGCGAGGGCATGACATTCGCACATAATGTGTTTCATTGTCTCTGTTTCCTCGCCGCACATTCTGCATTCAGCATTGTCTGATAGTCCCAGCTTAGTCAGGAGTCCTTTGACGCCGAAGTGACCTGTAAACACCCCCGTTATGGTTCTGAGCTGTCTTCTGCTGTACTTCCTTAGTTTTTTGGTCTAGCGTGTGTTAACTCTTTCCATAAAGAGCTTCGAATGCCTCAGGCCCGCCGTGTTCTTCCACTCTAGTTGGTGTTGATGCTTGGCGTGGTCCTTGATGGCTGTTGTTATGGTCCCCTGTGAGAGACCCACACATGGTTCCGGCCCAATGAGTGTACCCTCCAAGCCCTTTCTGGCTAGCTCATCAGCTTTTTCGTTGCCGATGAAGCCTTCGTGCCCTGGGATCCACGTTAGTTTCACCTTGTTATGCCTTCCAAGTTTATTCAGGGCTTGGATGCCATTATATACCAGTCTAGAGTCCACTATCGGCGCCTTAAGCGCTTTAAGTGCCGCTTGACTGTCGCTGAGTGTATAGATGTTTTTCCCCTTGGTACGCCTATCTATATTCTCTTGAGCACAGGCGATTATGGCATATGTCTCCGCTTGGAAGACAGTAGCATAACCTCCCATCTTAATACTGACATTGTAGTCTATTGCATGAATGCCTGCTTCCGTACCGGAGTCCATTTTGGATCCGTCTGTGTACCATATGCTGTACTATATTCTTGTTAATGTGTGTTTTAATAAATATATTTTCATCTTTAAAATAAAATTCAATAAGCATCATTTACATGTCGTAAACAGCTCGTATTGTTTCCAAATTTGCACATTTTTTCTCAATCTTTTTTAATTAGTGGTAAACCGGTGTTGGTATTATTCTCGCGCAATGTTGTAAACTATTTAAATTCTATTGCTTGCGTACCTGTTAGTTGAATTCAATAAAATGAAATAACTAAATATTTTACTAAATAAAACCGACCGCGGTGACCTTTAAAAGTGCATAAAATCTGCTATTTTGTTTATTTTAACGAACTTCATACCCAGTGACACTCGCGCCATCAAGACGAATCTAATGCTGTATCATTGATCAAAATCGGTTGTGCCGTTGAGTAGTTACGAGCGGACATAGGAACGGACATACATACCCTCCTCTGGGCTTCACCGCAGTCGGGTAAAAAGAGGAAAATTAAACTATGTATTAAAAATGAAATTAAGGTCAATACTTTTTATTTCTATTTTAAAATATTCCAATAAGTAATATGAAATAAGATATTCAAATCTTGACAAATTGATTACTTATCAAATCTTTTAAAATTTATGGTTTTGTGATTAAAAGTTCTGTAGCGCAAAATTATACTTGGAAATAAATTACTATTACACAATTTTTCCAAAGTTTATGTGTATATCCTCAGTATTTCTGTAAAAGATATGAGACATCCATACGTAACAGCATCGATATTATATTCTCGTGTTCGCAATTCGTAATTAGGTCGTGTCACATGTAAGCTCTTTGTACGAAGATTGATATTAATAAAATATCACAGGCAGCAAGTTAATTGCAATCAGAGGCCCCCGTAATTCGGTATAAATATTAAATAACCGTTTTTCACTATAAACAGAAAACATCTCTTTGGTTATAGGTACTAATTTAAATATTAAATTACTTGTGCGAGAATTTCTGTCGATATTTACTTGGAAACTGGGTAATTGTTTAACTGCAACTTAAAAAGATACGGTGCTCTGAATTTATGATCGCTAAATTATTATGCTTGGGGTACTTAGTACAAAATAGTGTCTGGTGTATATTTTCATCCCGTTTCTCCGTTCTTTTTAGGGTTCCGTACCAAAATGGTAAAAAAGGAACCCTTATGGTGCGACTCTGTCTGTCTGTCTGTCTGTCTGTTTGTCTGTCTGTCCGTCTGTCACAGCAAGATATCTCAGAATCTACTGATGCTATCGACTTGAAATTTGGAATAGTGTTAAAAACCGCTAATCTGAGCCTATAGGACAGAAAAAAAAACTTATACCTGTTTTACTTTTTTTTTAAAAGAGACTGAAATGGGATGTTGTAAATCAACAGTTGAGCTAATATATCGAGTGGGATATCAAATGAAAGGGCTTAACATGTAGATTGCAAAACTGTTTTTATTTATTTTCTTAGACATGTAGTTTTTGATTTAAGACAAAAAACATTGAAAAAAATACCATTCCCCTCTATTATCTTCGAAGTTACTGAACAGAAAAATCTGTAATAATTACCGATTATGAATATTACCTAAATATTACAGGAAAAATAAAACGGTTTTCCTAACTTGCAACGTTTTATAGAAATTCGCAAAAATCGTAAGACAACCTTATTTGCTCCTACTAAACTAAGCGCGGCATATGTCGATGTATGGGGACAACAGTTTTACAAGAGCAAAGTTAAGTTTGTGCCACCATACAGTTTTTCTTGAATTATTCACGTATCTACTGACGAGTTTGTACGGAACCCTCGGTGCGCGAGTCCGACTCGCACTTGACCGGTTTTTTTGTTTCTGGACAATGTTTGCTAAGCTAAGGTGCTAACAAATTAGGTTCCAATAATTTAAGAAATGTTAACTTGCATCAACACAATTAACTTCTTATAATGATATTTTTGGTTTTAATTTCCCGGACAAAATAAATAAATAAAAATTGTACGCAAACTTAATAAAATCATACTGTTAATTAACGGACAAGAACATTAATAATCAAAGTGGTCTCTTCACACAGATTTGTGTGATTACTGTCACGGGTCAAATCACTGATTATTGTATACTATACCTCATTAACAGGGTGCTTAACGTAGCAAACTTACTTCCCTAAGTTTCTCCAAAAAACATACATGATTTGTTTATTGTTTTATACATAAATGAACTCAGAAAGCTGAGTACTATTAGCCCTAAAAATATTGGTACCTAATTTATTAGCACCGAGTATTATATTGAGTTACTTAATTGTTTGAAGAATAAGCTATCTCCTTCACATTCTCTCCTCCATAAAAGTTTGAATTTTAACTGGAAAAAGAAAAAAATTGGAAGTCACAGTCAATACGTACGATATTTATTATTCGAAGAAAATAACTTAAGCTCTTCTGCTCATTAAAAGTACAAAATAAGAAAAGACGATAATATTTATACAATAGCGAACAAATTAGTGAACATGTGAAGTAACATCTGCATATTCAAGTAAATAGTGGTGAAGTTTGTAAAGGAGCGAAACGTGGACGTGCCTCAGCGGGGTTAGGGCTTAGTGTACACCGGTTAAGTTAAGCAAATAGTGAACTATATAAATAAATACCTAGCATTCATTACTTAATAATCATTCTCACTGAACATAAGCAATTTTAGTTTTGCCCTCTGGTTGACTGGTAGTAGGGAATCCAATCTCGAACCGAGATCTCGTGCGAAAAACCTGATTCTAGATTGGGTGTTTCGAGATCTCGACCGTCAGACTGTCGAGATCGAGATTAATCTCGAAAAATAAGGTAAGCGAGCATAAAATTAACACTAAAATAATTTATTTCAATACTAATATAATTTTTAAGTTCTTACGTTTTTAACTAACAACAATGAGATCTTTGTTATCTTGAAAGTAAGTGATTATTATTATTATTATTTGTATGTCTTTCCCGTACACGAGACAATGGTGTCTCGGCCCTTTGGGAGGCGTGCGCGGAGCCGAAACCAACGCGTACAGCCCCTTTCGACAATTTAATGAAAGGCAAAGTGTACACCCAGCGGATGCTGTCCCTGCCCGTGTCACGGGACGCACGCAGAGACAGCCCCCGCCAGATGCAAGGACTATTGTTGATTGATGGAATCTAACTCTACTGGGTTATGGTGGTGGAAATATGGACTAGATACTGGGCTATGGATTGAGACATGACGGCGCGCCTGTCAGGAAAAATGTCTCATGGCTCTCGCGGCACTGACAGACCGTGACTTGCCCTCCGCTGATGGGCCCCTGTTAAATAGCGACATTATGAGCAATGGCCCAGGGGCAACACCGATGGGGTGCTAGACAGGAAACCTCCCACAGTGTCTGGATTCTTCTCATTACTCTTGATCCGGTTGATCCGCAGGAAAGGGAAGCATCTTGGCCGGTGCACCCCGGGAGCAGCGGCAAGTGATTTCTTAGGGGCCCCTAATTGATCACTTGCCGATGCTGCGAATGAGCCAGTCAGGGGGGGTTGGGGGGTCTCGCACCGGGTTTTCTCTGTTAGAGGACTCTCCAGGTGCGGCACGCGAGGGCGGAGCGTCGGGCACGGGCAGCATCCCTCCGACGTCTCCTTTTGGGGGGCACTGCGGGCAGGCACCAGACGGGTGACCTGTGCCGCTGCGTGGTGGCGGTGGACTAGTCCTCTGCGTCCCGAGAACTCAGCCTTGCAGGCTGCCGCTACCTTATGTGCTGGGGGCGGGAGGCGGAGGACTGGCCCACCGCGGTCCGTAAGGACAGGCGGGAGTGTCTGCGGGGTAGGGGCGTTTGTCATCCCGTAGACGGCTGCGGGGCAGGGCCGTTTGTCCTCCCGTGGCGGCGAGGGAGGGACTGACACCGGATACACATGCGGACCCTGTGTGTCTGGTGTTGGTTCCTGGCTTCCCTGGGGGACGGCCCGGTTGGCCGGAGGGAAGCAGGTGGGGAAGGCACACTGGCCATGCTACAGTGTGCCTTTTTCGGAGAGGGTCCGCCCTAGGGCGGAGGTGCTGGTGATGTCGTGGTGGCTTGATAGCGATCCCACGGCATCACCGTGAAGGCACAGGTTGGTAGCATCCCTGGGTTTTAGTGGGTAGGCCAATCCCTTCAGGAGCGGAGAGCCCCACATGACCAATACGTAACATCTGGCTGTCACCTCCGATGGCCTTAGGTTACGTAGTGGTATGCAGTTTTATGCATTTCCCGGGGTCAAAAAAAAAAAGGCGCAACACCGATGCCGAGGGCTGCAGGGTGTCGAGAGGTGTGCTGCGCTTTCTCCAAGGGTACTCGCGGCGTTTTGCCATTTAACACTTCCACGCCTGGAGCATATAGCTCTCGCGACTCCACTCTGGACGGCCGGTTAAGGCCCATGACCCTCCCTAAGGACCCCCAGGAGTACTCGGGTATGTGGGGTCGCTAATGCCACAAGCTGCCCGGCGTTATTATTATTATTATAAATCATTGTGGGTATGCTACGTCTGCCCGATTCTTTCTCACAGAGCGAATCACTGTGCTCATTATGTCGGTTGAAGCCGGCCGCACACAGTATCGCTGCCTTTATAACAGGAATCTAGCCCCGAAAACATTAATCAACTTTTAATAATTTATACGCGTCAATCTGTTAATTCTCGTTCGAGATCACAAAGATATTCATCGAGATCTCGACCGAGATTGCAAAAATCGAGATTTCCTGCTGACGAGATGAAATCTTGAAAATTTGCTCGAGATCTTACGATTTCGAGATCTCGCGAGATCAAGATTGCATTCTCTAACTGGTAGATCTATAGTATTAATATTTGTATGGAAAACCGACTAACTCGAGTCAACTTAAAGCTCTGAGACTAGGTAGGTATCATGTAAAGTTGCGGAATGAAAAGGTTCGTCACCATAACTCAGAGACCAACCTACCGGATCCTCCGGTACCTAACGAATCTTTTCATTCCCCAACTTTACATAATAGTCTCAAGGCATTAAGGTGACTCGAGTTGGTTGGTTTTCCATACAAATAAAATAAAGAGAGCCATTGTTCGCTTCTACGGTATCAATTATGTTTGTTGTTACTCGTAGCTGGATACATTTTGTTTGCGCGAAACGAAATGTATCGTTCGACTCGATGCGCCTTAAGTTCGCAATTTGAATTTTGCGATTAAGATTGACATATATTTATATACTTATAAGTATTATAGGTCGCTATAACAGGCGCCAATATAATAGGCGTACAACTTAAGTGAGATCTGGGATATGTATGCAGCGTAGGGGTGAGGAACAACAAAGCTCGATAATGCCACCGTTGCGAGTAAATTGCTCTTTACGCCAAGGCTCAGCACCCGTATTTTGCAAAACCCCGAAATAGCCCAATATTTTGAATTATTATTCGTCGACCGTAGGCTCAATTAGGATAAGGGACAGGCAAAACAATGTCCCTTACGCTAATTGAGCCTACGGTCGACGATATGCTTTTTATGTAGGGCTCACTAATGTATTTAAGTAATGACTTCGTATTAATCATCATCATCATCATTATCAGCCTACGGCAGTCCACTGCTGGAAGTAGGCCTACAATGACCCAAGGTGCCGAAACGTGGACACTGACGGTGGGGCTGGTCCACAAGTTAAAAGTTGCTCAGCGAGCTATGGAGAGGGCTATGCTTGGAGTCTCTCTGAGGGATAGAATCCGTAACGAAGTAATCCTTCAGAGAACCAAAGTTACCGACATAGTTACTCGAGTAAGTAAGCTGAAGTGGCAGTAGGCTGGCCACATCTGTCGCAGAACTGAAAATCGCTGGAGGAAGAGAGTTCTGCAGTGGAGACCGCGTATAGGTAAACGCAGTGTGGGACGCCCCCCGGCTGGAGCAACGATCTGCACAGGGCGGCTAGTAGCAACTGGATGAGTATAGCTGATGATCGAGCAAAGTGGCGCGTCTTGGGAGAGGCCTACGTGCGGTTGGTTCCGATTTAAAATAAAATAATAAACCAAAGATCGAAAAGAACGGAAAAAATAGCGGTATTTTTGTATGGAGAAAATATCGGTATCCGACCCCTGCTTTACGCATACATCGGCTTGCAGTTAATTTCATAGCCAAATGTTTAACTTACTTTCAATAGAGTAAACATAGTTAGTATTAATCTGTCAGCTTCCATGTCTCTGCGCCACATCTCTCCTAGTTTGCGTAGTTAAATACCATGGAGAATATTTTAGTTAAGTGGCCATTTTGCTTATATTTTTATGCCACACCTGGCCATAAAGTGACTTTTTCCGCACGCTGCGCGTACGGAAAAAGCCGCTTTCTGGCCAAGTGTACACATAAAATGATGTACACAACACGGGAGGTAATAAAGAAAGCCCTCGATCGCATATTTACGTCCCTCGCTTGCAGCTCGGGCCGCAAACTACTGCGATCTCGGCCTTTCTTTGTATTACCACCCTAGTTGTGTAATGTACTATTATATGGTATCTACAGTCCACATAAATAATAAAACTATCACGTCTGATGCTTATCTTGCTAGTAATTGGAAATATAGTTCAATATTGGAATATTTACTTTTCACCTCATAAAAAACTCTATAAAACGTGTATACATTTTAGTATAGTTAATACCATGCAAGCTCCTACACTCTAAAAAATCTGAGCCAACTAAGAGAGATTTTCTCTTTGTTGGCGTTAACTTAAATAAAACAAACAAGATATTAAACATATCAACGAAAGCTGATTAATTAAAGCAGCAAGTTCATAAGTGATTAAAACAACAATCTAAAATCTTGATATTTTTAACAAATATATTCCTTGTTTCTAACATTATTTTCTTCTTTGTATGATTCGATCATGTTGAATTAGTTACCTTATACATCAATATTTGTTGAATCAGATCAGAACATGGTTAATTGTAATGATAAACAATCAATATCATCTTAGTTGGTGCATCTAACGTCTTGTTAGGCTCGCATGGAATCAAGATGCTTGATTATAACTATCACAATCTTGATAGGAGCAACCAATTTTTTTTTAGAGTGTAAACCAGTGAATTCTAGGCTTTATAGGTTCCTTTGTACACATACGCAAACACATATTTTTCAAGTTTCTTGGCACCACGGAAGGAATTTAGCGTGGTACACGCGGGTATGCAGATGTTAATGAAATTATTTCTGGGAAAGGAAGATCTGAGACGGGTGCATTGCCCTAAGAGCCAGCAATTTACATTTTGAATACTAATGACGGTACGGCGACAACGAAGGCACTATATAATAATATTACAGAATATACAGTAATTACTGATGCCAATTACGCTTTTTAAGTGGTCCTGTAAATAAATTGAATATTCAGGAGGCTGGGGGAAGTATTTTTACTGTCTACTATTTAGGAAGGCCAGGTATAAGTGGTGAGATTAATTTAAAACCTCAAAAAAATTTTTGCTTTTCAGATTTGGAAATTTTTATTCGAAAATAGAAAATAAACCTTGTATGCCTTTGAAATGCTTGCATATTATACGGAAAACCCACCACGGTCTTTTAAGTGCTGCAAGTGCCTGGCAGCTAACCTAGTGCCTAAAACACATAAAATGAAAAGCCTTTTTATCCCCTTCGAAACAAATGCCGTTACAATAAAAGGCGCAAAAATCACATTTGAAATGTTATCTGGAGCGTTACAAAAACGAGATAGCAACGGTCCAGACGGGCGGCGATAAGGCTTTTATTAAATTCGCTCGCATCGTCTGACTAATGTCGTCCAGCTGACGCGATCCGAGTCCAGCAGACTTTACTCCAGACAATGAAGACTAGATTTTTGTTACATAATTTCAACCTTGATACGTCCACTGCTGAACGTAGCTGTCCTCCAAAGACTTCCACAACGGATGGTCGCACGCCTCCTGCCTCCATCGAATTCCGGCGACCCTAACCAGGTCGTCAGACTATCCGTACCGTACAATACCGCATGTAGCGTGTTTGTTGTACTGAATGACTGTACGAACAGGGAACGGTATATACAAGTCGATTCACAAGAGGGCACGAATGGATTGAAGGAATGAATGATAATATTTATGTGTGCATCACAAAATGATTAAATACAGGTTGATTCAATAAGCGATAATCGTGTTTTTAGACTATCTCGTCTCATAACTTCGTAACCTAGTCTGCATTGTGTATTTTATGAACAACAAAAAATGGGTTTTGCATATTTTCGCCATGATTTCGTAGATTGCGGCGTCAGTGTAAAATAAAAACAGGGTATAATTGAATAAAAACTCCATGATAGTAAAATATTTGTAACGAACCGTTAAATTTAACCTTTCAACCATATTTTTTACTTGCTTAGTCTTAATAATTGTGCAGATTATATGTATTTTTTTCTTGAATAATGAAGAAGTGTTAATATGTACTTGTTTACAAAATATTTGGATCCCCCGTATAAGAACGTCAGTCAACAGTGACAAGTTTCTTCCATTCTAAAAACTATATCTAACTACTAGTAAACTAAAATTAACTATAAATTAAATTAAACCTAAATAACTGGCCAAGAGCATGTCGGACCATGCTCAGTGTAGGGTTCCATAGCCGTAACTATAAGGTAAAAAATACGATGTAAAAAAAGTACAACAACAAAAGAGCGTATTTTCATAGCAATTACGTCCTTTTGTTGAGAAGCGCAGTTTATCGGCAATAACTCAAAAACGGTACATTCGATCTTGTTGAAAATAATTTTCTTTGAAAGTATTAATTAAGCGTTACCTTCGTGATTTTTTTCATATTTTTCGGACGCACGGTTTAGAAAATAAAGGGGGGGGGGGGACACAATTTACACAAATTTCGGAGCGATTATTTCCAAATACATTCACTTAAGGTGACGCATCGCTAAACAATGAATCCGTTTTCGGAGCATTTGCGCCCCGCAACCCGCTCACCCCCCTATATTTTTACGCGGTATACCGTATATCACACACAATCAGTCGCAAAAATGACATTTCAAGTTACATTATAATCGATGCTAATAACGCTCACTTATAACCTGTGTCTATAAAAACTGTCATTCTAAAAAGAACTCAATTCCATAACCCTATATGTCAAATTTGAAAACGCACATTGAAAACTTTACATTAATATTACCTATCGAAAAGTGCCTACATTGTTTATGTCAAAAGTGAACAGAAAATAAATGGAGTCGCTTCCTATATTTTTAAATTTTTTATTTGTTAAATCGATACACAAAACTTAGTAATGATAATGTATTCTACAGATCTACTCAAATCAATAAAACACTACCTTGTTTTCTGTACTGTTTGTATGGGAAAAAGTAAAGTGAAATTGATAAATATATGTACCGTAAAAACGAGTAATTCTAAATATTATTTGTGTTATTTATTTGAATGGAATAATCAAAAAACTTTAAATAATTTTCGTGGATTTTCCGAATACAATCCTACTAATATTATAAATGTGAAAATTTGTGAAGATGTTTGGATGTCTGTTACTAAATACGGGGTAACAACTGAATGGATTGATCTGAAATTTGGCATGTAAGTAGATCAAGTACTGGATTGAAACATAGGATCTATGCCGGTAATTAGTTCCCTTGGCACTATAACGGGAACAACGCGGGTAAATGCTAGTAAAGAATAAATAATTAATCATTTGAAAAGTGGTCGAATGATTCATTCGCGGATATGCTATTCACGAATAAATAATTCAACAATAAAAATATCGTGTTATTTTTTAGTCGAATAATTATAAGTCCTGATAATTATCCGAATAATCTTTTGTACTCTGATAATTATTAGGACAAAAGATTATTCCAATAATGCTAATCTTTGGTTAAGAACTGGTAATGTATAGATAGGTACTACTGCAAATTATAGCACAAACAAAAATTAATTCGAGCATGGTGTTTTTACGGGCGATATATTAAACAATTTTTACATTTTAAATTTACAATATATTTACATTTTTACATATTTGTCGGGAATTCGTAGAAGCACTCTCAAGTACTTCGGGGCGCGGGTTGCGGGAGGAAAGACCGGGAGGCAGAGATTGGGCGAGCCCTTGTTGTGCGCGGACGCACATGCGTGTTGACGAGTGATTGATTTGATAATTGGACTAATTACCTAGTGTTAGAGATTTATTAAGGACAATCGACCTGTAATATTGTCTAACCTAATTAAATCGTGTATTGGACTAATTTGACTGTTTTTATCATCTCGGGGAACCCACTGGCGATTTACCCATCAAAATGCCCACAGATGACGAAATATCGGACTTGCAGAATGAAATTGCGACATACGAGTATTTATATTTCAATCTACGTCCATGTCAAAAAACCTCTGTCATGCGTTTGGAAACAGTATAAAATGACCACCATTAGCCATATATGTACCTAAGGTCAGTGCGTTGTCTGTGCCAGTGTTAAAAAATGTTTAAAAAGTTATTAAAACATCTTTATCGATACTAGATATAATGACAATCTAGTTGGCCTTTGAGTGTTTATAATAACATGTGTAGATAGTAGATGTATGCAACTTTACATAATTAAGCCTTAAATACTCGTGTGATCTTATAATGGTTATGTTGCTATCGTGTTTTAAGACCTCTCGCTATGTATCAGTAGTATACCCTTCTTACATATTTACATTTTGTAAGCGGATAGTTCTCATATTGTTTTACGAATCCATCACAGACGTGGTTAAACTGTTGAGGTTTTATGAGGCAAACATTGATTTAATATACTAGAGAGTGATATGTATTATACATTACCTATTAAGTATTGGCTACTCACTAATGCATTCAAGAAAAACCGACTTATGAGCCATCCTGTATATTTACACTATTATAGTTTTCCTTATTTTAATTTAATACAATGGGTATATTACAAATGTTTCTATTTACGTACACCAAAATAATATTTAATTGTACAATTGAAAGTCTCGACGACGCCGCTGTTCCAATGTCAACATTTGTTGTCATTTTCCCGCAGCGTAAACTAGACTTATTTGTGGTATAAATATGACGATTACTTACTTTCTCTTAGTCATATAGTTACATTTTTCAAGTAATAGTGCTTTCCTTTTCCTTTTGGAAAAACCAACACGCTTTTTTCCCATTATTAAATAAGATTTCTCACAGGTTTTGTTTACGGCGCGGCCAGTCAACTGTCACAGACCTGTCGTTGGCAACGGCCGTCGGCGGACTGAGGGGAGACTGATTTCATACAAATACGCGCTTGTGCTAGCTTATATGAAAAGGTCGTATACGTAGAAACGGTTTTTTTTCGTTTCAATTACAAACTACAATTAATTTTCAAGAATCTGGTCTCAGATATTAAAGTATAGGTTAAAACTATGTTACTCAGAGAATTTAGGGGCTTAAATAGGTCTGGTTTGCCTGTACAGTGCAAATTCCGCTTTTGAAAGAGGTATCTTTGACATACAAAAGTCTGTTACAAAAGTTAGCAAATCGTGTTTCTGCGTCTCAAAAAATGGAGTAGATGATCCCAATAATCAGGTTATCAAATGTTACTTTCATATGTTTTATGATTCCTGAGAAAAATCGAAATCCCTGCCACCAAAATTTCCGATTCGTCATCTTAATCATTGATATTTGCTGAAAAAAAAAATTATACTGTCTTTAACATGTATGGAGTGCCCCCCTAAAAATATTTATTTTAATTATTTATATACCAAACTAAGTAGCGGCTCATAAAACACACCTATATTCCAAATTTCATCAATATCCATCATGTAGTTTCTGAGTAAAATGCCTGTGACATACGGACAGACAGACAGACAGACGGACGGACATGACGAAACTATAAGGGTTCCGTTTTTGCCATTTTGGCTACGGAACCCTAAAAACTAAGACTAAAGTGTATATTACAAAATATAAAAAAAATTGGGCCCCCTTGGTATGCCGAATATGCTGGCAGCGTTTCCTCGCTGTATAGCGATGCCTATACGCTGTGCGAGGAAGCTGCCAGCTCTTCGGTCACCAGTGCAGTCGACCAGCCTTTTGGATATGTCCTTGAAGAGCGTGTGCGCGCAGGGACCCCACGGGCCAAGGGTCTCGACGCCGAATGGCATGAACATGTATTCGGGGCCGAGACCCCTGTATTTGTTGGTTTTAAGTTTTTCGGCCGCTTTTGCCGC
This sequence comes from Eudemis profundana, assembly GCA_947034925.1. Taxonomy (NCBI): domain Eukaryota; kingdom Metazoa; phylum Arthropoda; class Insecta; order Lepidoptera; family Tortricidae; genus Eudemis; species Eudemis profundana. Next base: position 10,044,151 of record OX344808.1, read on the forward strand.
CGCACCTCCTTGGATACTGGTCCCGTGGAGGTGGGAGGGTGCTAATGTGTCTACGCAGGTGGCGTCCCAAACCAGCACCCTGCCCAGCGCCCATGGAATCAGGGACATCCCGTCAGGTCTCTTGCCATCATCTCTGGCAATGCCAGTCGGCTCGAGGAGGGCTGGCACGTTGACTGTGGCAAGAGACCTGAGGATTATATCGTTCAGTGCGGCGTGTCTGGAAAAGCGGCCAGCGCTTTTCTGGCATGAAAGCCCGTGGTGTCCCAGCTGGTCGACTTCGCTACCGCAGGGGCACCGGTGTGGAGCGCATATTTTGACTCCGAGCCGCAGGCACGTTGCCAGACGGAGGGTGTCGGGCTCCAGGAAAGTCCCGGTGTGAGGCGACGGAAAGGCACGGAGCCAGTCGCCAGATTCCCTAACGCCTGACGCCAGCCTTCTAGCCCGTTCCGAACCTGTGCTGCGGCTCAGGAGGTTGTCAAAGGAAATTTTGCACATCGTGTCGTCCCAGCTCCTTTGAGAATTTGGATGGGGCGGGAAATCCATTCCCGGGCAGGCAGCGGACCAAGCATTTTTGGCCTCTGTCAAGTCAGCAATCTCATAGTTTGAGGAGAGAGCTCGTAGGATTTTGCATTCACCTGTCCAATTCTCCATCCTACTTTGAAATTCTCTTTCCACATATTTTTTTTATGACTTTTTCTAATCAATTCCATTTGATTTCTCACTTGGGGAAATTTCAGCATATTAATTTATTTATTGATATACCTATATATTAAAATGTCACTTACAGTTAAATATGACATGTTATGAAATATGTTATGTTAGTTAGGTATGACACAATTTATATTTGATTACTTTATTAAGTATATGAAACATGCACATGGGTACTTTAAATCAGCTGTTGTAATATAGCAATACATACCTATAACACATCAGAATATTTTACTATTTACATCAACTTTATTGCACAGTGTAACGAAGGACGTATAAAGTCTTCCAATGCTGGATGGGAGAATTATTGTCGAAATTAGCTTCTTTGTTGACCGGTCTTCTTCCTGCCACACCCGACCTGATTTTCATACGCTTTACTAAATATTTTTAACGTTATCATTTTTAATATTTGGGACATTTCAGTTGGCACGTGCCACCAGTTAAAGTTTTGTCAGTCAGAGATTTAAAATACTATTTGTTTTTTAAATTTCAAATAGTTTGTTTTGCATTTTTTTGCCAAAAACGCCTCATAAAATATTTGGAAAATAATTACGATATATTTTAATCTATGATAACGTAAAGGTCCTAGTGCCCGACACGCTATTGCCCAATAGTCGACTTCCTGCTGTCACCTCTATTGCGAATGAGTCATTAGCATGCCTTAACATTCAAGATGGCGACTACTGGGATAGTATCGAGCACTCGGACATCTACCTTATAGATTCTATAAGATATCTTCTTATAATATACATCACTTTCTGAAAGTGATGATGTTATAAGAAGATACTATCACCATGGAATTACATATATATTTTTTTCAACACACTTGCTCATAAAGTCGCTCTTATTTCGTGGTTCTTACGCGCGGAACGCAGCTTATTACACACAAGTGCTTTTTACTTTACATTGCCGCACAAGTGCTGTAATTACCGCCAATTGGCCAATGAGAGCACGCCATGAGCTCGGCGCGCGGATATTATACCCGCGCACCGCCGCCACGCAGCGCCGCCACCCGGTCCGACAATCGCTACGCCCAGGATGGGTTGCGAGTTTGTCAGTTTAAAAAAAAAAAAAAACCGATACCACACGACGAGGTGACGATAGACGAGGATAGATAAACCACTAAATATATATGTACAAAAACAGAAATTCTAAATGATAAGTATTATTTATTCGCAAGTGTGTTGAAAAACGTCGTATGACACTCGTGGGCATTGGTCATTACAGTCTCGGCTATACAGCCCTCGCCTGACGGCTCGGGCTATGCAACACAGCCTCGACTGTAATGACCAACTTCGCCCACTCGTATCATAATGTACTTTTAACGCTGTTTGTTAGTAAAAGTAAGTTGAAGTCTCATTATCATTACACACAAAACAACAACATCCTTTTCAGTTTCACTATGTGTTTTGAATAGTGAACTATAGACCTACGTCATGCCTTTGACATACTCTGCCTCTCACAATTTTTTTTTACAATTCTGTAACATAACATTTACGTTGTTTTAGATTGAAGCTTTTATAATCTTTTGTTTTCGTGCACAGTAAGTAATTTTTTTCCTACAAAAGGTACATCTTGAATATGTGCTCGCCGTGTATACAGGGTGGGAGGGACTATACCGACATACTTTAGCCATGAATTAACAACATTTCATATTTTCAAAAGATCTTAATTCGAAAACCATTTGGGTAAAACTGTATTTTATGCTCAAAAAAAATATTTTTGGATTTTTTTCCCCATTCATTTTGGAAAAAATCGTCAATTAGTGTGAACCGGAAGTGTGACGTCATTTTCCCTGCATTATCGAGAGAGACCTTAGTGCTGAAACGATTAAAAAGTGTATGGTATCCGGTTGTCATTTTCTGACATACTTGCCGTCTGACGTTTATTTGTTTTGAAAATTGTTACAACTGCTTAGCGGCTTTAGAAGTTTAATTTTCTTACCGTTGGTTCATTTGCACGTTTTCGAAGACCTTAAAAGACTTGGCACTTTCCCACTGGACTCCGATAACGCATTCAAACATTATTAACTTGGCATTCTTTTACCGGACACCGATTTTTTTCATATAATGAAGACATCAGAAGGTTTTTCTCAGGCTGATAGCACGAATCTGCCGCGTGTTGAAATTATGATGATGGAGTACACATCGGCAAGTGATAAATATAATCCAGCCCAAATAAGAGGAGCAAAAGCATCGTTGTCTTCCCGAACTTCCTATGTTGACAACGCTGTAACGCCTGATAGTTATTTTTTTAATCGTAATTGTCGCTCTGGATTCTAGTTTTTTTAAATCGTAATTGTCGCTCTGGATTCTAGTTGGGAAAGTGACGTCATTTTCTACATACGCCCTTTTAGAATGAGCTACTTTTCAAACTGCTATTTTTAATTGAAAAATTGAGTTAAAACGAAAAAGAAAAAATCCGGGTAGCTTAAAATTCCACCTATTTTCTATCCAGCTCATAAAATGAAGGAGTAGAAAATTTGAAATATTGTCAATTCCTGGTGGTGTGACGAGTAAAAAATGTTATATCAACATGGGTCGAATATTGTCATTTTACATTAATAGTCTTATGGAACAAAATAAATCAGTAAATTCAGCCCCTCGTTATAAACATGTCCTTACTGGCTGAAAAGTTATCAAAAAGAAAAAAAAAGCTAAAATGGAAACGAAAGGTCAATTTTTTGGCCTCGTAGTCGCTTACCATCAAATACTGCGAAGGTTAATTCCTGTTTAGTTAAAGGATTTAAAAAAAAATAGTAAAGGTATCTTAGTCACATTTATTAGGGCTTGTTACACACTTGGGATTTTTCATTTACAAAATAATGAATATCTCGGAAAGTAAGCGTTTTTCGACTATACATCACATAACATTTTTTACTCCTAATAGTTGTTAGAATCTATTGTTAAAGTTTGTCGGTATAGTCCCTCCCGCGCTGTATACGAGCGCACTACCAGCAAAGTTTTAAGAATGCGTAAGAATGTTTCAGTATGGATCGCACTCACACAGACGTGCTATCGCGTGTCTGTGTGAATACGTGTAGCGCGCTCCTAAATGGCCGAAGTTGGACTCTGCTTGTTCGTGTTTATACTTTGACATCGCTTTATTGTGTTACCAAATTTCCTAACAACTTTTAATTTAAATCAAACGTTCCCGCTTAATGAAGTACTTAATCACTTAAAATAGCAATTAAACTAAATTAAAGCAGTAAAAACGCCTAAGCCGTACATTCCCCATAGGGAATGGGTATAGCGAAACGTTGTTCTTGTTCACATTAATTAAGAACGTTCGCCGCTTCAGCCGATCGCTTGTCGAAACGGTGGATTTCATTAATTTAAACATTCATGCGCAATTATCGGACTCTTCAATAAAACTCTCTTTTAATTTGTTGCTTTATTTATGTCCTCTGTAACATTCGTTAAGGCTCTTCGTTTCGCTTCCGTTTTCATGTAAAGTTTTCGGATATTTTTATGGATGTAACGAGATTGCTTTATTGTTTTGGGTTCCGTAAAGCATACCAACGGGATCCTTTAGCCTCAACTGTATCTCAATTCGATTGTCATCATCATAATGAGACGCTTAAATTTCACAGAGTAGGTACGTTTTACTACGCTACCTATGATGGCCTAGTTTCAGTAGTTCGGTGATTTAAGTCCGGTTCAAACAAATATATATGAACCGGACTTAAATCACCGAACTACTGAAACTAGGCCCCTATGATGACAACAAATAAGAGATTTTTGAAAACTGTACGGTACTATCGAAGCCTTTATTAGAGACTCCTTGGGCCAGTTTTTTAGGCTGTCATAATTTTTCAAATTTGTATCATTATGTAACCTTCCTTCTCTGTACTGCTGCAATGATTAACACTGACGAAAAGTATTCGACCTTTTCGCAGACGTCTTCCTGATAAAAAGATGTTGAGTCTCAGTTTTTGTTTTGATTATTTAGAATATTTAGCGTGGAAATCTTTAAGGTAACGATTATTGTAACAAAGGCCAAGTAAATAGAAAAAATAAACCTGACCTACACCCAATGTCTCTGTCTTACCGTGACAACTTGCTAACTACCTACTACACTACTTGGTCACTACCAACCGCGTTTTTCAAAGTAACAGAGTTAGAAACGACCTTTATCTTCCAGTCATTTGAAAAACTGAACTGTAACATATTTTAGCCAGTTGTTTGTTACCTTTAGTTAAACGTGTTCAACCGAAATAAATCAGATGACCCTTAACTTGAGCAAATATCGGTTTTTGGGCTGCGAAACCTATGTTTATCGTCAGTCCACTCGGTGTAATGGCAGCGTAATTAATTGAAGTAATTGCGTTCAGCGGCCTAATTAGTTACAGAACGATTTAAGAGGGCGCAGAAAAACTCGCTTTTTCATACCATACGAAATTTGGGCCTTTTTAACACGACAAGTAAGATAAACTTTTACATGTAGGTACATACAATATGGCACTAAGTATTTCAAATGCAAAATAATAATTTTGTTTTTATCATATCGACGAAAACTCAAGCAACAAAACACTAATTATAGGTATACATATGTCTTATCTAGGCATTCAAAGCATTGTGTAATAAGTTTAGAGTTCATTTTTATTTGTTTTGTTGAATGCGGTGCTTAGATTGTTTTGATAAGTGGAGGTGTTAAAATACATTTATTTATATATCAAAATAATCTAATTCTATAGCTCTAGCGCCATCTCGTGTGTATTTGTCATAAATTGGTATACTGTGTACATTATCTGTGTAGTTAAATAAATGTCAGTCTGATTGCAACGGCTACTGCGCTTTATTAATTTCCATGCAAAATGTCGTTAAAAAATAAGAACCAAATCACAATTGTATAACTAGGCTAGCCGGTGGCGTGGCGTCTATAGAACCCGATTCCCATCGGTTTGTCTAATATTAGGCAGTACAGCACTTAATTCCAGCGCTCTTAAAGAAAATTGAAGCCAAAGCTGCTCCGGCTTGCCCAAGGATTTCTTCAACGCCACGCCACTGGTATGCATCTAGTGAATAGGCACTATTTTGGCAAGCATGTTCCATCATCGATATCATCATCACTTACCAACAGATGAAATCAAGGTCAAATGCTTTCCTATCACGGGTAAAGAAAATAGTTAATATATTATGTGACGTCATAACGCCAGGAGCATAGATAGACTGTGCGACTACGATAACCTTTTTTACTACTACCTACATAAGTTTTTTTTTTTTTATATTCTCTAGTTAGCTCTTTTTAGGGTTCCGTAGCCAAAATGGCAAAAACGGAACCCTTATAGTTTCGTCATGTCCGTCCGTCTGTCTGTCTGTCCGTATGTCACAGGCATTTTACTCAAAAACTACATGATGGATATTGATGAAATTTGGAATATAGGTGTCTTTTATGAGCCGCAACTTAGTTTGGTATATAAATAATTAAAATAAATATTTTTAGGGGGGGCACTCCATACATGTTAAAGACAGTAAAAATTTTTTTTTCAGCAAATATCAACGTGTGGTACATACTTCGACAGCTCTTTAAAAAACACTATAAGGTTCCTAAGTAATGTTTTTGATTAAGTGAATGTATTTGGAAATAATCGCTCCGAAAGTTGTGTAAATTGTGTCCCCCCCCCCTCTATTTTCTAAACCGTTCGCCCGAAAAATATGAAAAAAATCACGAAGGTAACGCTTAATTAATACTTTCAACGAAAATTATTTTCAACAAGATCGAATGTACCGTTTTTGAGTTATTGCCGATAAACTGCGCTTCTCAACAAAAGGACGTAATTGCTATGAAGATACGCTCTTTTGTTGTTGTACTTTTTTTACATCGTATTTTTTACCTTATAGTTACGGCTATGGAACCCTACACTGAGCATGGTCTGACATGCTCTTGGCCAGTTTTTGTATATTGTAATTGTAATGCATATTATTGTTTTCGTTTAGTATAAGTTACTGTGTGTGGCAATAAATGATTTTCTGATTCTGATTCTGATAACTTCGCAGAGCGGAACATGGCAACACCTCCATTTAAATTACACATTTTCATAGAAATTTGACTTTTAAACGGAGTTGTTGCCATGTTCCGCTCTGCAAAGATATCGTACAAAGAGTATAATAAGTATATAAGGTAATAAGTATATAAGTAAGTAAGGTAGTAAGTAAAGTATATAAGGTAATAAGTATATAAGTAAGTAAGAGTATAATAAGGATATCGTAGTCGCACTCTAGTTGCGATGAGCTTACTGCGATCTCTTAAACCGATCCAACACCTTGCTAATAAAACGAAGTGATTTCGCGCCGCAAAACTTTTCGGTTTTATTTGGCTAGAATCGGTTTCAAACTGCCATGACCTAGTTATAACGAAAGTTAAAACGTTGGCACTGGTTACCTGGTTCTCGTGAAAGTTTTGAGCATGTTTCACAGTTTCACAGTAATTTGTTATGTATTTTGTGATAAGCAACAAATAATTTGTAAAAGTGCAAATATTTGGATTGTTGTAAAGCATGTCCAAAAGCAGTACAAATTGTAATGATTTTAGACAGAAGTATTGTACTGTACAATACTTCTGAGATATAAAATTCCTATGTGAACTGTCTGAGCTCAAAGGATTTTACATAAATGAATTATCGTGTGTTACATAGTTCAAGTACCTAATGTATTTTTTTTCTTCGTGGTCACCTACGTTACAGAAGAAACTGTACAATATTTCACAAAATCTGGTACAAAATAGGGAATATGCATGATTTTTTATCGCATTTCTTGTCATAATGTAAAAATAACGTAAAAAAGATGACATAAAGTAAAATTAAAAAAGACCGAGAAATACGAAAGATATAAGCATTTTAAGCTCTCAATTAGACTAGCGATTAGAAAAAGAGATCCGATATGGACTGTGACGTCAAAGTACACGACGGCCATATCGATACCCTTAGACTCAAAGGGCGTAAACGCCGTAGGTTCTAATGGCGTTTACGCCCTTTGAGTCTAAAGGTATCGATATACATTCCGTGCTATATTCTGTTTTGTTAGAAAGAGATAGACATAAATCATTGATGGCTTCGATTATTCGAATAATTTTTTTTCCTATTGTTTCTACACAATGAGGTTTTTTGAAGTAAGCAAAAAAATAATGCATATTCCCTATTCTTGACTCTCTGGTTTAGTCAGTTCTCAGTCTATTGCTCGTATGTCAGCTGTTAAAAATATTTAGAATATAATTTTGAACTAGAATATTAGTTTAATATTTACTTCATTTTAGGTTACTAAGGAGCTTTATTTTAATTAAATTGCATTCTGTTTCTGTATTTTACTATTGAATAAATAAATAAATAGATTAGGGGACAATCTTACACAAATCGAACTAGCCCCATAGTAAGCTCAATAAGGCTTGTGTTATGGATACTAGACGACGATATATTTAATAGATACAAATACATAAATACATAGAAAACATCCATGACTCAGGAACAAATATTCGTGCTCATCACACAAATAAATGCCCTTACCGGGATTCGAACCCAGGACCTCGTGCTTCGTAGGCAGGGTCACTACCAACTAAGCTAAAGCGGTCGTCAAATTAAACTATTTATTCAATAAATAATGTGATACTATAAAAAAAAATAGATAACTACCTAAACTGGAACTCAGTAATTTAATTAAAATGTTAAGTGACTGCTTTCGGTTAAGTTAAAATATCTTTGGATTACAAAACAGTACGTCACGTCTTTTCCTAAGTATTACAAGTAAATTTAGCTGAAAATGTATTTTATTTGCACCGAGGGGCGAGTCTCTAAACCGAACGCGTCATCGACTTGGAAACTTTTAATAGATCTGACTTGACGTCAATCTGAGATCCGACGCTCACAACGATTCGTATCAATAGAAATATTATTGATACCATGTATTATATAAATTGTATGTTATCTGAACCACATTACCTGGAAATTTGCACGTTCCAGTTAAGGGTTAAGAGTTCCACGCAGAAAACGTCAGCAATTAAATGTCAGACTTTTGTTTTAACAAATATGGCGCATATTTTTGCTGATACTTTTTCTCTTAACTATGTCTACGCATTGCTAATCTATCTTAAAACAAAGTCGGGTTAGTTACACCACCAAACTCGAGAACTGGTGGACAGATTTTTATGATCTTTGATTTTTTGGGTTTCTCTCTGCCCGGAATAACAGAATAACTTCTGAGGCGGAACGAAGTTTGCCGGGACAGCTAGTTATGCATAAAAAATAGAAAAACAACGCCCAACCCTACTTAAGACATAATAGTGTGCGCGCCGAAAAGTTCGTAGCAATATCGAATTAAACGCCATGGAAATCATATTCCCTTAATTCGATATTGCATAACTCCGTCCATATAAAACCAGAACTATTTATACTTTTCCTGTCACAGTTTCATACCGCGTTTTGGAAAATGCTTCGATCGTGACAGTTACATCTAGTGGACAATGCATTAACCGAACGAATATAAAGCCTTAGCACGCTGTTGTTTTTGCACCCATGATAAGGTTTTGCCGAGGCATGCCTACCACCAAGAGTTAACATTTGTTCAAGCACAAAAAAACCTAAACTACCTGTACCTAACTGTGTAACGAGCGGCCTCCTTCTCCCGTAGAAAGCTCGTTATCGAACCAACTTTCCTACACAATAACTTGCGATATCGACCCCCGATATCTACATAGATGCACAATGCACGACTCCACTGCAATAATGTCCCATAACATCAATACTGATACCAATCAAAACGTCAACATTAAACTGGGTTGTTTTTGTGAAACTCACGTTATGAGGCGTGCTATATTGAAAGAAGGTACCTACTCGCATTTCTGGTAACTCTTTAGGATTTTTTGCATTAGCCGATGTCGGTTTTTTCAGCTGGATCGTGAAAATGACTTTTTGAAAGATTAATGTCTTATATCAAACTAAAGGTATGGTATATATACCTAGTATCTACCTATTTCTTTAGACAGGTACGTAGCATTGCTTTTATGAAGATACTCCAATAATTTTAAAAGGATGATAATGATCCTCCTGACAATACATACGTACAAGTAAACAAAACACATATTTGAGACATCCTTACATAGTCTTTTAACTTTATGATTTGAAACTTTTAACAGTTTAAGATATAAAATAATAGAATGAAAGTCAAAGTTTTTTATTCTTCATTGTAGGCTTCTACAAATATAATAACATTAGGTACTTATGAATATCAGAGTCTAAATACTACCCGTAAAAGAAACCTCTTCCCCGAGATGAACCGGTGGAAGAAGTTCGGCAAGGTATCATTTTTACAAAACAGTCCTTACATTTGCACTTACACGCTTACACGATATATTATTATACCATTTACAAAATACAGATTAATAACAGTGTTTTTACATAGTAGGTGTATTTTACTTTAGCACACTTATTGTAGCGAGAGATTACTAATCCATGATTTAGGCGTATTTTCTTTATAGGAACTAATTCAAATAATCAAGTAGTGTCGAAGATGTTAGAATATCTATTTCATTAATATCAACAGTATATTCTGTTCCATCTCAAAATTTTAAGCTCATATTTCACTAGATGTAAATGAATATAGGCTTTTACAGATAATTAGTAACCATTTACAGTTGGAAATTAGATTTTAGTATCCTTCCGATTTATTATTATCATTTGCTATTTAAATAGCCTGAGGTAGTTGCAGACTTAATAATGGCACTGACATCGATAGCTTGTTTAGCTATAATTATTAGGTCATAAATTGGTTAGTAATTGCACGGAATAATAGTTTTGGGGACGGTAGTTAATAGTTATTAAGGTCGTATTACCAAACTGATTTGTTATTATCCAGTATCTTTGCCAAACACTGAAATTTTGTGAATATATTTGGTTATAATAGTGGCGTTAAACGCACAAGAGTTGGTGTTTTACAGCCCAGAGCAAATTTGCCGGATCTCAACATTTTATTTACGATATTTTGTTGACCATTCGAGATCCTTTCGGCCCCAACGGCCATCTGTTCTACGAGCTATATGCCCTGCTCATTGCCACTTCAACAAGCTTATCCGTTTGGCTACGAGTCGTCCACCAACAAGATGGACAGATGATCTGGTTAAGGCTTGGCTCACGGTGGATGCAGGTAGCTTCCAACCGAACTAATTGGAAATCTATGAGGTAGGCCTATATCCAGCAGTGGACGTCCTATGGCTGAAATGATGGTGATGATTTTGCTGACCGTAGGTTCAACTGGGGTAAAGGGCTGGCAAAGTAACGTCCCTTAAGTCAAAGTATAAAGACCGACAAGTAGTCAAACTTCAGCCGTTAAGGAGCTCGCGATATGTGTTCAAGGTCGAGGCGCAGACAGTGCGATCCAGACTGGAGCATTCTTACGCGTTCGTAAAACTTTGCTTGTAGTGCGTTCGTTCACGGCGCGCGTACATACGCGCGGATGTACCTTTTGTTGGGAGAAAAATTACAGCTATTGATACTGTTCTCAAGTGAATTGAACCTACGGGCTATACGTTAGTGACCCGGGATACTCGTATTTGCTCTCAGGTGTGGATTAAATTAAAACACCTTTTTATACAGTGTCTAAGTCTAATACGGGCGAATCTCTTAGCGGTGGTTAGTATAGGACAAAGTGAAGGTAATTAGATAACATTTACTTAAAGTTGCAACAATAATTTTGTCCATACAAAATAATTCAGCCCGCAATGTAATGCAAACACACTCACGTTAAACGCTCGTTGATAGTTACGTTGACATTTCAGTACCGCCGTACCGCAACCATGTTTACAGTACATTGCTGCTGAGAAATTTAAAAAAAATTAATTATGGGGTCGTAATGAACTGCAACTTAAAAAAACCTTTTACTTCATGATTTGATTACACTAATGAATACTATGTCCGATTTAATTTATCGCCCATATTAGACTTACACGCTGTATAGTAGAAAGAGATGTAGGATGCATGAGCGATGGATGCTTGGAACGAAACGTAAGAACGAGACAGTATGCATGAGTGTGAGCGAGAGAGATATATTGTGAATTAAGGTATGAGTATAGGTGTAAGTTGAATCATAACGGTTGTAGCGAGACTATGCTATGGTGAACGTTCTTACTGATGTCGCATTTTCTTAATACTAAATAAAACGAGCGTTTTTGGAAAACGTTCTACTTTATTTCCACACCGTCAGTCCCTCAGAGACATACATTAATTCGTACACGAATTACTTATGTCTTTTTTTTAGCCTGGTGATGTTTTCCACTGCTGGAGAAAAGGCTCCCCCGTCCGTTACTGGTCCCTATTGAGTGTATACCCTGCCATTCTTCCCGTGATATGTCCAAGTCATTTCACCATCTCGGTTTTAGGCCCATCTCTATTCTGATAGTCATCTTTGAACCTATAATATGCTAATAAATTTAAATTAGTAAAAAAAATGTGAAGTTCCATACCCAATATTATTTGTCACTAACACGGAACGGAACACGTAACACTAGTTTTCTTATTATCTTGCAAGTTGCAATAACGTCAGAACGTCACCCTACCCATAATTTATTATTTAAATCATTAGTGAAATTTTACTTTGGCGTCTTACAGGAAAAAGCTTCCAAGCACACTTTCTTCAAAGTTCAACGTTTAGCAAAGTCATAAATCTTATATGCTTTAGAATAGAATCGAATAGAATCATTTATTGTCAGAAAGTGAGTAGTTATAAATAGATGTTAACAATAGTATTTTAGTTCGTCACTATCAGCCAGAATATGGCGTACAATATTTCTTATTTTCATTGCATGTCATTGAAGAAAGTATTGTTATATTGGAATTAATTACAGTAAAATGATAGAAAAATATAATAAGTAATGAAAAAGTCAAAAGTGAATAATTATCAATGTCATGCAGGGAAAATAGTGAGAAGATGTCAATGTACAATATTACAAAAAAAAAAGTAAAAACAGATAATCAAAAATTAGGCTAAATTATTTATCACAGGTCATTGTTATTCGCAAAATGTTCATTAATATTGTAGTACAATTTATTCAAGCACCAATTAAATAATTTATTTTTAAATTCTGGGAAGTCAAGAGACTTTAAGTCTGTCGGTAAATGATTGAAAACTTTAACTGACATGTACAATATGCTTTTCTTGAAGTGAGCAGAGGTGTGTTCTGGATAACAGAGGTTTCATATAGGTAGCGACAACTTTCGCTTAAAATTAGGTACAATGAAAATATTAACCATGCAAAATATTTCGCCCCGAAATTTATAAAACGCTACACATTCAAGCTGACAAAAACGTTTGTAGGCCCTTATTAAAAAAAAACTCGTATCTGGTAATGTCGTAACAGCATGTATGGGGTACATTGCTGCTCGGTAATTGTTCAAAAAATAATGAGGAGGTCACAATTAAGTGTATTTAACTTAAAAAATGCTCTTAATTAATGATTACATTACTAAACCCTGGTTTAATAGGCTAGACGTCTAAAAAACTGTTTAGTGCGTCAGTTAGATTATTAAAAAATATTGTAGGTACATGTATTTTTTCTTTTGTTTGACAAACAAAAAGTGCTTAGAATTTTCGAGAGACGTCACTCATTACGTTGGTACAATTTTCACCTAGGAGGTGCCTAGGAGTGACGTCACAAGCCCCTAGTTTGATGATTTATACCTTTGTCGATTTTTAATAATTTGATAAACCCAAAAAATACGTTCCCTTATTTTTCCATAATCTAACTGACGGACTAAATAGATTGATATATTTTTAGCCTAGTCGTCATCCCTATTCTTTGCTCGTATTAGATTTACAGGCTGTATACAGGCACCGCGGTCGGGTTTTTTTTAGTAAAAATGTGGTTATTTACTCGTCACACCACCAGGAATTCATGGCTATAGTATGTCGGTATAGTCCCTCCCACCCTGTATAACCACTTTCCATCAGGTGCCTTGTCTGCCCATCTACGACTTATAAAACAAAAAATATAATAAGTACTGCTAATCTCTCTTGGTAACAAGTCATTCTTCATTTCGCTGTAGGAAGGTATAATCTATGAGGATATGTAATGCGTATTAGAAATGTTCGGCTTGTGTTTTGTAATACAGAGAGAACTCGTTACGTAACAAAACAAAATGTCTCCACGAAAATGTACATTGAGGTCCATCTTTTGTCCTTAGCTAGGAATAAATGTTGCTGCGATATTTCCAGCTTTACCTACTATATGTTGGAAGATTTTATTGTAATACGAGTTTATACCGCAGACGGTGTTATTGTGGGGAACAAAAAATTGAGGCTGAAGCTCAAGGCTATGATGCTGGGTAGGGAAGAGGTTTGGTTTAAATAACAAGCGACTATTATTTTAGCATTCCGACAGAATAAAAAGGTAAGGAATCAATTGTAACTAAAGTAATAAAATAAAAATAGGCAGGGACTTACTTCTTTTCTAGAACGTATTATTTTTAATGGAAAACTGTAAACGTCCCAAACGGTTTTTGCTATTATTTCACTAATTGGTTGCACAAAATTAGATTTCTTATATTACGTAATATATTTTATGCCACACCTGCCCAAGTGTAGACATAAAATGATGTACACAACACGGGAGCTAATAAAGAAAGCCCTCGATCGCATATTTACGTCCCTCGCTTGCAGCTCGGGGCGCAAACTTCTGCGATCTCGGCCTTTCTTTGTATTACCACCCTAGTTGTGTAATGTACTATTAAAAATAAATTAAATTACTTTCCATTATGCTTCATGAAATATCATGGTAAGTCACACATTGTGACATTGTGTTACCTACACTTAATTAAATCCTTCCTAAATGTTGCCAAGCGCCTCAAAAGTAAGTTGCATTGTCGTTTAACCGCTATATTTCTACCAATACAATTATATCCAATCTGAAATGTAACATCATAATATAATAATGAAAAACTAGTAACCATTTTAATCAAGTGAAGGGAGTGTTTTAAAGATATTTTTGATTTAGTCATCCGCTTTTCCCTTTTCCACAATTTTCAAATTTGCATTCCGAACGAGCCGCGGAGCGCTGTCCTGGGGAAGTTTTCCCCGCGGACACTATCTGAATATGGACTATAGCACGCTACACATATTACGAGAAAAAACGTTTTAAGAAAAAAATAAACATTTTGTTTAACCATTTCTTAAGCCTTCTACTGCCAGTTGCATTATTGATAACTTTGTGGATAAAATTAATAAGCGCCAAAATTCCATCTTTTTGACGTGATAACGTCTTATAATTCGATGGAGCCGGCTGCACGCACGAAAAAGTGTGACGTCATTTGCCGTTACCTTGCGGGGCCGTTACCTTGCAGGGCCGTTACCTGTCAAATAGAATAGGTACTTTATATTATTCCAGCACTAAAGTCGTTAAGACGATAGTTTCTTACAAATTGTTAATAAATTAGCCCTTATTCCCTAAGATACGGCTGTCAAAATCTCTATTGAATGACAAGAGACACTGCTGAGTTTGGCAAAAATCTTTAAATTTTAATAGTGGATGCTGCTTTGGCAGTTCCGTTTTACGCCTGCTTTAATCGTAGTTTAAAAATTATTAAAACAAATCTTTGACATTATATTCGTGGAACGGCAGATATTTACACTGGCCACTTAGCCATCATTTTAGCGTGTCAATGTCATTGTAGCAGCTTATTGGGAAAAAAGTCGAAGTCAAAGCAAAGTCAAAGTCAAAGTCAAAGGCAAAGTCAAAGTCAAAGTCAAAGTCAAAGTCAAAGTCAAAGTCAAAGTCAAAGTCAAAGTCAAAGTCAGGGTCAAGGTCAACGTTATCACGTTCGACTATCGTCAGTAAACCGACTTTACAGACAACCGATTTTTTTGGTACCACCTCCTATCAGAGGTTGGTGATCATTTTGGCAATTCTTATTTTGTCAACGATCGCTCTGAATCGCGATCATGTGCTCATTCCGAATCACTATCGAAGGATCTTCAGCCATATTGCGTCTGCCTGTTTTCGTTTTCCTTGAATTATCGGTTGTATTATAATAACTAAATATTTTTCCTAAAAAAAAACCGACCGCGGTGCATTTTAAAAGTGCATAAAATCCGCCATTTTGTTTATTTTAACGAATTTCATACCCAGTGACACTCGCGCCATGAAGACGAATCTAATGATGTATAATTTATCAAAATCGGTTGTGCCGTTGAGTAGTTACGAGCGGACATAGGAACGGACATACATACATACATACAGGTCAAACACATAACCCTCCTTTGGGCTTTGCCGCAGTCGGGTAAAAAAACATTAAATCAAATTACAAACTAAACATTAAACAAACAAAAGTAAGCAAACAAGAAGCTCTCCTTCAGTAACCTAACTAATCAAAAAGGCCGCGAAAGTGGCCATCAGTACGTCTAGCATAACTGGCCGCGACTTCGTTTCTCGCGCAACTGAGCATCACCTGTCACTGTCACACAATATTGAGTGGAAAGAGATAGGTAGCATATGTCGCGCGCGCGACAAAGAGTCGCGTGTCGCAGTTGTGCTAGAGGTACCGACTTGCAGCGTTCCCGCGTTTAACTGCGATGGACAGCCTCTGCGCCAGGATGAAAGCGGAGCGGGGGTCATGACCCCTCTCGCAAGCGGTGACCCAGCTCCCCAAGAAAGGCTCTCGTCTCCGCACACCAGCAGCCAGACGTCTCCACCGCAAGGGGAACAAACAAATAACCAGACAGGCCCGGCCACTCCTGGCGACCGTACGGTGCGCCCAAGGTGAGTGGCAGCAAAAATACTCACGCAAGTGGCGTCCCACAAAAGGCACCGGCCCTTCTCCCAAGGTACCAGCAGTTCTAACTCAATTATATATTATTTTTCAAAAAACAATCTTCTTACCTGTCTCACAATAAAAAATAAATATGAATCCAGTATAATCATTTCTTGCCAAAGGATCACCACAACATGTGCCATAACTTTACTTATAATGTATGTATTTCTTCTTTGCTTTAAGTTTGAAACCGCACTTCACATTTGTTCGTTAAATATTCACACGAAATGGCGAAACATAAAAACCGGCCGTTTCTCTTTTGCAGCATTGTGGTTTCCACGTTCCAGTTTCACTGTAAACTCAAAATCTGTTTACTGAATATGAGCCAAGCGCCAACAAAGCTTCTCCAAGCCAAGCAGCTCTCTCAACATCATTTGGCACTGTATCCACTTAGCTACCTTTGATGCGGTTTGAGCAACTTTATGCATTAGTAGAATGCTAAGATACGCAACAGGAACTATATTGTATAAGATTCTTCTATTTCGCAGTGTTTCCACTCAGAACTGGCTCTTTGTAATGTAGGTACATATAGTACAATAAAACAAGGTATATTCTTTCCTACGTGCCTCCGTTACGTTAATGTTGCCATTGTGTATGAGCTTCAATATGGTTTGATGTAGTCAAGTTCGCACGACGTCATCAACTGTCACTCGAAGGACATATATTTTTTTTCTTTATCATGTACTTTTTGATTTAGAACAAAACGTTAAAAAAATACGATTCCCCCTATATCTTCAAAGTTGCTGGACAGAAAAATCTGTAATAATTATCAATTAGGTATTAATATCATCCTAAATATTACAGGAAAAATGTAACGGTTTTCCTAACTTCGATCGTTTTTTTCAGAAATTCGCAAAAATCGTAAGACAAACTTATTTGCTGCTATTAAACTAACCGCGACCTATGTTGATTTATGGTGACAACAGTTTTTCAAGGTTTGAACTATTCACGTACCTACTTACGAGTTTGTACAAAACCCTTGGTGCGCGAGTCCGACTCGCACTTGATCGGTTCTTTTATTTTGGTGACGCCAATTTTACAAAAAAATTAAATGAATTCCCGATGCTAAATAGTACGTGCTTTAAATAAATGTTTTTCTGTCGTCTAAAAACACAGGCTTTTACTGATAAAAACACATGCCGCCCATTGAGTTTTTGTAATAGACATTGCATATAAATATGTAGCAGAAAATGGACATAACGCGTCTGTCGTTCTGGATTTATGCGGGTCTGTAAACTTAATCACTGCTTACGAGAAGTATAACGAGAACCTTTAATCACAGCCATAAATACGATACGACCAAAACGTACGCCAGTCTAGCTTATGCGAGTTCTTTGTTTCTTACCCACTTAGTAAACTGAAGGACAGCTATATTGCGTCTATCCTTCGCACAGTAGCTCATGTCGCGCCGCTGTAATGTGAAATTAGTTGCGGGTAGTTTTGCATTTAGACCGAGTGCGGCGTTATCTCGACGAGCTCCACGCCACAAAAAGGACCGCAAAAATCCGAGAGCATTTTCGGCACCAACCCCTTCACAGGCTCTATTAAAAGAAGAAAGATCTATCCCACCCTCCTTTGTTAAAATGACGACGTTAGCTAGGAAATAAGAACATTTTTTCAAAGCAAAATAACTCGGATATTACAATTTAAACCGGAATATACGTAAAGCGAAATGTGATGTACATTTTTTCTAATGAAAGTATCGCGTTTTCAAGCCCTCACGAAGTGGTATCAAAATAAAACGCCTTATGCTTTAGCACATTTCAGCAGAGTTCCCTGCAGGTAGTCTAACTTCAAAGCGGCTTACAAGCGGACGCCCCTAGATAACATTCGCTAATTCACTTTGATGTCGCCCCCTCCCCTCCCACGGTAACTCGTAACGAGAAAACACGTCTTAAAAGTTTAAACCCAATGCGAGGTAAAATATTATTAAACGTTCGCAACAATTTTCTATAATTCATTTTGCTTTCGTTCGAAATTGTTTTCGGTGTTTTCTCGAACGGTAACTTCTTGACAGTTTAAATAGGACACCCCGAGTTTTACCTTCCCCGGAAAACTGTTGAAAGAGAATTTAAAGTAAAAAAGTTTTTTTTAACGAAGCTCGAGAATGTTGATGGTATTCCTTTGATAACTGACATGTAACTTGCTGTATACTAAAATGCTATGCCCACTAAGTTCCGGTATCTACGTGGAACTATAAGCCGATGTTACACTAGGTACTTTAAGTTATTTGGGCAAACTACCCAGAGTGGGCAGTTAATACTTATTAAGCTTTCAGCCATATTGCTTTGTGTGGGTTACAACATGCTTTCATAACGTAGATTGAAAACGATACAAAGCCACCGCAAGAACGCTTTGTGGTTCATATTTTTATTTTCGTCCTTTTGTACGGTGGGCTCCGAAAAGTTTGTGAAGTTTCCAGTTGATCAAACGACAAGAGTACTGGGCTAATGTTGGTTAAGGAATATTCATTTTATTCACTAACAACTTGTTTTAGTTGAATTAATTTTACTTAGGGCTTCCAATCCCGGTATTCCGAGATCTCGGTATTCCAGGATCCCGCGCCTTTTTTCATTCCCGCTCATAGCGGGATTACGAGCGCGGGATCCCGCGGGATTTGCGGGACTGCGGACCAAACATTTTCAACAAAATATTGATACAAGCAAATAATAAATACTAATAAATAATAGTAAAACTTGGCCTTTTCTTTGTGTAAGTAAGTTAGCATGATAGTTTGTCTATCTTCTTTGATGTAAGTTATATACATATATAAATTTAATATTTTAATAATTTGTCTTAAATTACGAGTATAATTGAGTTCCTTAGAGCTTGTTTAACATAGGTTGATTTGAATTTTGGTCTCAATAGAACTATTAGAAGTGCAATTTTAATTTTTTGTGTAATATTTAATGTTTAAAAGGTAAACTCTACTTACGTTGATTATTTCGCTTTTCATTTACCTTATAATTGATATCATTAATTTCTATGCGGGATCCCGCCATTACTGGGATCCCGCGGGATCGAAAATGTGCAATCCCGCAGGTACCGAGATTAAAGATAGGCTGCGGGATTGGAAGCCCTAATTTTACTGTATAGATGTAGATTACATATATTATTTTTGAGAACCTTAATTGAAAGGGAAAAGGCGAAGACTATAAATAAAGGTCACTTACGCATTTGTTCGTTCATCTGTATTGCCCAATGGTTTTCTAAATGTTTCCATATGGAAAAGCAGTAATCTTGCTTACTCTAAGTAAGTTGTAATCTCCATTCAGAAAAGTATAAAAATATAGTATATTTAATTTTAATTTAATTTTTTTCTCCTAGTTACTGTTTTTATATTTTATCCTGTTGTTTATTAAATAAACAGCTTATATTCAGAAAATAAGTAAATACAGTAGTTATTATACAAAATATTTTGAGAATGATGCTATTCAAAATATCGGTTAGTCAACAATTTCATTTAATTGACCTCAGCAGATATAGCTACATACAATATATCTGTCGCCAACTAGCTTAATTAACCATTTGATTAGCTGCCTAGCCTTTTCATTAAACGGCGCTATTTAGTTCCTGCCTGCCTGCCTAAGTCCCAGGATGAACATCGGACCGTCTAGTCCTTCTATCAAACGGCTAGGTAAACTACTTTCGTTCGACAACATTAAATAACCCGCCTAGTCGAGTCCGTAAAATTTTAGTTGTATAAATTTATTCTGACCTAGAACCTGATCTCACATGGGGGGACGGGAGGGCGGAACGCACCACAAGGGGGGCCCGGGGGGCGAAGCCCTCCGCATGGAAAAAGTGAACAAAACAAACTCCTTTTTTAGGTTAGGTTTGTTAGTTAGCTTGTGTCCTTCAGAGAAGAAATAGAAGCCCCGCTGCGCGGAGCTTCGTCGACCTGCTGTCGGGTCATAGTTGTTTAGAAAGAAAACCCTAATCTCCGCATAGTTGCCCTACTAAACAAACGGTCTAAGAATTGGCCAGCCATATCATTAATTGATACATTTATGCATTGGCTAAATTTCATCCAGGCAGTTAACTAAATGGCGGCGTTTAGTGAAAACGCTAGGCAGTTAAGCAAACGGCTAATTAAACCAGTTGGCTGCGACATATCCAATTGCTAAGAAATATAAAGATCACGACTCGCATTACATAGCCTTAATATTGTTTTGTATACTTAATTTTATTGACATTGTAAAGGAATAAAACAAAAATTCGCGTTTTTTTTTATTATTGGCTGGTTATACCGATTTGTTATGCAAAAATATCGACAGATCGCCTACATTCGTATTAAAATGCTCAACATTCGTATACTTGAAATAAAGCAAAAAAAAAATAATAACAAAGTTTCACGCACATGCAAATATACTTGATAAGCAACATGCGAACGAGATACCGTATCAGACTGCCCTTTACACATATTTAGCGGCAGTAATTGTAGTAATAAGTTAAATATCGAGATACAGACTCGTCCGACAATAATTGAACAACAAAACACATGTTCAAGTATCGTGCAAGTAATTACCAAGGAATCCTTCCGCGCCTAACTTAAAGGCCTCTGTATGCAAATGTAAGGTGGAACGCGACACTGTTGCAAGGTATTCACATTGTCTAGCATCCTAGTTACGACTCAATTATCTTCAGAAAGTAAGGAACACCAATTAACATCCTTTTATACTGTCTCTACTTCTCTGTTGGCTGCAAAACGAGTTTTGTTAAGCTGGGTACACATTGAATGGTCGTTAGAAGTATGTAGAAAATATTATTGCAGATTTGGAGCAAACTACCGTGAGACTCAAACATATTGAATTAAAAACGGATCATTCGCGTTGTAAAAAACGTGACTCCACTCGACATGTTTCGGGAGTATTCGGCATTCCCTTACATAAGTAAGGGAATGCCGAATACTTCCGAAACACGCGAGCGATACTGCGAGTACTCATAAGAGTACTCGCAGTAATCGACGGGCAACGTTCGCGAGTACTCATATAAGGGAAGGCCAAATGCTCCCGAAACATGTCGACTCGAGTCTCGTCTTTTTTACAACGTGAGTGATCCGTTTTCAATTCAATGGGTTTGCAGGGCTACATACAGAAATCAGTTCTTTTCCTTCCTTTCCGAAAGTGGAGACAAGCGCGCTTACCCTTGCCGAACGCTCTTAACCAACTATTGCTATCTAAGGTACCTACTACCTATGTTAGTAATTTTGATGTTAAATAATATTACTTCATAGGTATATCGTTATCGTAATATTTACTACTTAGTACTTATTTATAAAAGGGTTCGGATCTAAATAAATAGAGTTAAAGAATACTCGAATACAACATTTACTGGTAAAAACAAGATATTTTACAAATCAAGAGTTTATAAGTTACATAGTATTGGATATAATTTATCAATAATTTCATTCTCAATTTAAATTTTATTTCTAATTTATACATTTCATAATCTACCTAGGTAGGTCGTACATTTTCAAAAAATTCTTTAGCATGCCATTAGCAGAACTTTTTTAAAATTATTTTTAAAAATTTTGTCGCGCGCTGCCTGTTAAAAAAGCGTTGAAGGAATATAGGTACTTTGGTGTTAGATATCCCAAGGACATCATTCCAGCGGCAAATAATACCTATAAATAAACAGCTTATAAAAACCTTAAAAATTGTGCCTCTCCTTTGTTCAAAATGGCGATTTTCTTGACCAAATGGGACACAAACAATAAAAAAAAACCTTAAAAAACATGTCAGCAAAATATGTCTCATACTTTTTAATTACCCGAGTAGGTTAATTCTCACATGTACCGGTTAAAAAAACATGACTGATTCCCAACTTGTCGAAATACCTTTCGATCTTACCCGCACAGGCGCACATGCCTTATATTTAAACCGTGACAAGTAATTAACGTACTTACAATCGTGCAATATGCCTAATAGCACTCATATACATGCACCATACTCCCCTAACCTGTCTTCATAATTAGTCCTTAGCTACACTTTGCATTAATTACCTGCGTTCGCCTTGACATAACACTTGCCCCTTACGAAGCTATACCTCATTTGTAGCACGGTGGTAGCACGTAACCTGCATGCTTGCGACGCACGTAAGCACACAGCCTTATAATAAACACTACATAGCTTTATTTGCAGTTGTTAAACACGAATGTCAGCGGGATTGGAACCTATCTTGGGAAATAAAGCTTCAATTTCCTTTGAGCAATGTTTCTTCAAGTGCATGTTGGAAGTTTGTAGTGTAAAGAAGTGATGCACGTTCATTTGCAAGTGTCCACGGCTAGATTACATTTTGACATGCCTTAACAAACAGAAACCAGTCGAACGGGAGTCGGATCGATTTACTTTATTAATTTAAAGATTATGCCGCGAATAACGATTGGTTTATTCTAGGTATGACCGATGATAGGATATCAATCGATTTCAATAAGGCTATCGGTTGCAGCTGTGAGTATGAAACTAATTAGCAGTTACATGTGTTTTGCTCTCGTAATGTTTAACATCTACCTTCCATAGATAAAAATTTGTCTTATCTCGTTACTTTAGGGTATTTTTCACTAATGAGTCTTTATGACCATTACGCATTAGCGAAAAGACGCAGAAAGACTAAAATGTGGAATAATCAACCGGCTAAATGAGGCACAATACCTCAGAATGACTAAAAAAGAAGTGCAAAACGGAATAAGTAAAGAAATAAATTTGTGAATACGCAAAAATAGGAGCTACGCGAAGCAGAGCTCCGTTGAAACCGTCGCACAAATATAAAAAAAAGGAAGCGTTTCGTTACCATTTGTAATTTTTTTTTTCAGCCCTCCGGCCGGAAAGCGTCACCTTGCCAGCCGCTGCACTAAACGAAGTCCTCGGCTTCGCCTCGGCCGAGAATTACATGTGATCTGAGACATTTCTTACTTTACTGGCCTCGGTATGTAATGTATGTATCACAGTGGTAACCTGTCATACAACAATGTTATGCTTGTATAAGTTCATTGCTATATGTACATATTTACAATATCTACAAAGCTACGTATCTATCACGTACAGTGAATGCGACAACCCTCAAATATTTGCAAAACGTGCATAGTCGACCGCTGGGCAAGCATTGATATCACAAAATATTATAGTACAATCGTACTGCAATATAGGCATATTTATTGTTGTATATTGTGATGTTATGTGAGCGAAGCGTCTCCGTTTCAGCTTGGGCAAAAATGTTTTCGTATATCCGGCTTTTCTCCTCTATAGATCGGATTTCTCCTCCGATTCTCCTGAAAGTTTGTGATCACGTTTGATAATTATATAGAACCTTTTTGTTGATTCAGTTTTTGGCCTTTTATTCAATATGGCAGAGACACGGAACCACTAGCCAGATCAAATTACATAAGTGATACAATCCTTTTAAATCGTATTATAAAAGATAAATAAAATTATATTCATAGCTCTAGTTTAAAACATCCAATTAAAATTAAATAAGCTTTTGTGGAGTGTATAATATTTCTCTGCTATCCTGTTGACTTAAAGCAGTAATTTAATGAACAAACTTTGAAACCACCAACTTTAAATGCCGAAGATTAAAGTCGCCGCTAAAATACAAGTACTGAGTCAAAGCGAAACTTAGTGGCTCCAGAGAAAACATTGCCCTGCTTACTCTCCGGACACCGTATATGACTCGATCATGTCATTGCAAAAGCAACCTTGACATATACTCAATAAGCTTTATTTTCCATAACACAGTAAATAAGAGAGGTCAATTTTCCGAAAGTAAATAGGTAGGTACAGGGATTTCTACGTAACTCGCGTACTACATATAGACGTATGTATAGTTATACATATCAGTAGGAGCAATGACTGAGTTACATAAAAACCGGACAAGTGCGAGTTAGACTCGCGTGGAGAGGGTTCCGTACGTTCAAAACAATATTACACAATTATACTTTACTGCATAGACTTGTTATAGGTTAAATTTTTGCCTATTTTCTTAAATAACTTCAAAACTTTTAAAAAATTATAAAACAAATATTTGAGATTCTCACAGTGAGCCCTTTCAATTAATTATATCCGATATAGTTTGTTAATGTTTTTATATTTTCTGGTTGACCCTCCAAAAGTGGCTCCCATGGTTAAAATTCATATATTTCTGTGACACGTCCGTGTTTGGGTCATGTACCAAATTTCAACCCAATCGGTTAAGTACTTTCGGAGCAAATTGGCCGTGACAGACAGACACACGAGTGATCCTATAAGGGTTCCGTTTTTAGGGTTCCGTACCAAAATGGTAAAAAAGGAACCCTTATGGTGCGACTCTGTCTGTCTGTCCGTCTGTCACATCAAGATATCTCAGGATCTACTGATGCTATCGACTTGAAATTTGGAATAGTGTTAAAAACAGCTAAACTGAGCCTATTGAACGGAAAAAAATCTTATGCCTTTTTTAATTTTTTTTTTAAATGGGACTATGAAAAGTGAAAGTAGGGCTATTATATCGACTGGGGTATCAAATGAAAGGGCTTGATTTGTGTATTAAAATGCCGTTTTTATTTTCTTAAAAAAGTAGTTTTTGATTTATGACGAAAAACGTAAAAAAAAATACCATTCCCCCCTATTATCTTCGAAGTTACTCAACAGAAAAATCTGTAATAATTACCAATTATTAATGTCATCCTAAATACTACAGGAAAAATATAACGGTTTTCCTAACTTGTACCGTTTTTGAGAAATTTGCAAAAATCGTAATACATACTTATTTGCTCCTACTAAGCTAACCGCCGTACAGTTTTTCTTGAACTATTCACGTATCTACTTACGAGTTTGTACGGAACCCTCGGTGCGCGAGTCCGACTCGCACTTGACCGGTTTTTCCTTTTGAGCTACGGAACCCTAAAAATGGGTTTGTACACTCGGATGCATTATTCTAATCCGATGCAGCAGTAACTTGCGTTTACGATCGGTTGCAGTCCGCGTTATTAATAAATATAATTGGATAGATATTTATTGACTAGATGGACTACTGCGAATCAACTTC
Source organism: Eudemis profundana (assembly GCA_947034925.1). Taxonomy (NCBI): domain Eukaryota; kingdom Metazoa; phylum Arthropoda; class Insecta; order Lepidoptera; family Tortricidae; genus Eudemis; species Eudemis profundana. Next base: position 10,069,670 of record OX344808.1, read on the forward strand.
TTCACAATCAACTAGTCTACCCAATGTCACTTACAAGTTTAAGTGTATTTTAACCACCAATTCATATTCATATTCATTTATTTAGTAATGTTTATACATCGTCAGAAGTAAATAGATGCAACATGCTACTTATAGGTTAATATAGTCATACGGCAGAATACAATTACTTAATCAAATAGGTAATTACAATACAGATTTCAATAATGTCAATAAATTACTACAAATAAATTAAAACTAATATTATTCAAATTTCATTCAGGAACTCATTTAATGAGTAATAGGCCTTTTGAAGCAGCAGTTTTTTAAGTCGCGAGTTGAAACCATGAATCGTTTTGTAGTTTTTAATTTCTCTACTTTACTTATAGAGTTGTATGTATAATAGCGGTTTTGGTTACAGGATGGCAGATAAATATAACGGACAGCGTATATGCAGCGGAGATGCGTATAAAGTTTTCAAACTTATTACCGTATTACTTGTTTGTTTACCATACAGTTATATGAAATAAACTTTACTTATGTATTTATTTATTCATAAATTTTCACTTCAGGGGTTAAAAATTACTTCAAAGTCAAAGTTAAATAAATTATTTGCTAGAAGATATATTAGGTCTTATATAAAAAAATACTTCCGATGTGCTCAGCCTGCCAGCAGGCGTGCAAACATTTGGGCGTGATTCATTAATTATAAATTTAACAATTACAATATTATTCAATAACTTAAAATATTCATACTTCTGAACTTTAAAGGGTTATATCTATACAGTATAAGTATAGTGGTTATAAGTGTTGTATATATATATTATGAAAATAACCAGGATAATATAAATATTCTTTACTGCACACCAGAAAAACACATTACTAAAGGTACATTACAAATAATACTTTACAGAACTTTTATACGTCACAATATGTATTTATTCGCTTAAAATAACAGTTTGATTATAAATAATTCCAACCTATTCAAACATATATTTTCCAAGTTATTCGCATAAAACGTATACGCACTAAATGCGCGTACGAAGGTGTATATTTAAGAGTGCATTGTCAGTGGCAGCTGGTGGTGGGATTCTATTCAATAACGCCATTGTGCCATTACAGGTAATCGCAATACATTTTATACGAGGTGACGGCGCGAGGTGTCGAATTTATTGCCATTGCTTATCTCAACTAATAATATAAGGCTTTGGTTGCCGGTATATAGTCTGAGAAATGTAATAAGGATGCCCAGAGCTGATGGTAGTTGCACTGTTTTTCTTTTGTAGCGTACGATATACCGACGGTGCAACGTTAGTGGTATTTCTGTTTGAGATCCCATAAGTTTAAGTTTTCATTAAAATAAATGACAGGTTGAAGCTATATTAAGTCTTTTAATTAGTTAAATTTGAAACAATTGGTCTCAATACAGTAATTTGTTCAATTTAAACGTTTTAAAATACCACTTACTAACTGGAGTTTACTTCCTTAAAAAAGGACTTGACATTGATTGAAAAACTTATTATACCTATTTATAATTAAAATACATTAGTAGGTTGAGTGGAAACTTAACTCGCCATATCGTGATAAACTACTTATTTGTTGCTAACCATTTAAATAAGTTATAGTTTTATTTTAATTAGTTTTAGCTTTAATTTTATTTTTCTAGAATAGTTTTATAATGTTTAGTAAGTAGTTTTATTTAATTTAAATTGCATTATTTTTCTGTATTTTACTGTTTTTCAATACTTATTTACCTAGTTCAATTTATTATGTAAATCAAGAAATAAATCCCTCTAATCAATCCTATTATTTTAAATCATGGCCTTTTAAAAATAATTGTGTTGATATATCTATTTTAGGAAATGGTTACTAAGCTATGTCTTGGAAATCAGATTTTACATAAGATTGCATGTCGTATTGTAAAAGGATAACAATAACGCTGTCCGTTTATGGGATTCTTACCGGGTTTAACGCCTGTTCAAAAGTTGGTATTTCTATTGTTGTGTTTAATGGGGTATTTTGTATATTTTTACAACAGAAACCGAGGCACAGACCGGCCTATAATCGTCCAAGTGCCACTTATAAACTGATCGGCGTTAAGCCCCTAAAAAGTGAGTTCGCTTCAAAGGAAATTCATCATCGATTTACCGTAAACATTTTATGATACCCGATTTTAGATAAGCGAATCATGATGTTAAACCGTTAGCTTTTATATTTTGTGGGCTAATATTTCAGCAGACATTGTTGATCATTTACGATACAAAGGCGATAGAGAAATTTCTCATGATTAAGTATCGTAAGCTTTTATTCGCATTGCAGTGTCATTCGGTAAACATTGTATTTAAAACAATTTTATGGAAACCATAAATATGACTTACAACTGAAATTCGCAATGTGCAATACTATTTTGGTAGTTACGACATAATGATAATTATTGTTGGCTGGGACGTAAGGGATTTTTGCTCAAAAAAATGTTTTTTTTTCCGATTCGTAACGGAAATTTTCTTCTTAAATTTATTGCGTAAGGGACATTATTTCCTTAACCATTGAGGTTATAGATTTCCAATAATTAGTTCGGTGTAGATAAAGTTATTTGAAAATTATAAATCTGAGAATCATCCTAATCGGTTAAGAATTGACCGAGTTACGATTTTTTTTTAATTTAATTTAGTTTTTTGGCTCTCCTGAAAAGTAGACCTCTGTCCCGTAGGACTTTTTTTACGCGATATTTTATCAATTCAGTTTTTGTTTTTTTTTTTTTTCTAAATGGCAGAGCCATGTGTGTTGACAGACTCGCGAGGTCTGTAGCGTTTGCTCACCTTCAGATCCGCCTGGAGAGCTTAGGTGATATTACTCGTACTCTCTCGCAGATCACAACTTGGTACCGTTTTACGGCATCAAAACAGACTGGGAGGACAACCACGGTTAGATTTTGTCTACAAAATCACTAAATTTCACCTGAAACTTTCTGGAAAGATGCGCACCTTATCCTCCACTTTATTTATTGCTTTACGCACTTAATCCTTCGTAGAACTTTCCAAATAATCACGGTTTACATATTTTGGCATGTTCGCTTGAAAAAACGTCATGGCAACAGTTTGTCAACGCTGAAGTTCTTCTATCGAATTCGTAGCAAAAGCAGGCTAGGTTGGATATACTTAGGCTGAGTTTTATCTAAATTATCGTTTGGCTGCATCCTGGTACCTAACAATTTTATAAATTCAAATTATTTTATAGAACTCAGACGGTTTGCTATCTAAGCCGCTACATTCCCATCAAAAATTAAGTATTCTCTTGCCTTCAACTCGAGAAAGTACCTGAAATTGGTCCATGCGGGACCAGAGTTTGGTCGCCCATTGAAGCAGACCCCAGTCCCTTCCCTTTAGCTGTCCCCTGAGACGAACTGAACTGACTGAGCTGCGAGCCGACACTGTCGCGCCGCCGCCCCTACTTGATGGCCGTCATACCAGCGACGCCCTCGGCCGCCGATCCTGCCCCACGGCCTCATGCCGGCGCCCGCCGGACTCGCGGCGCCTCCAGCCGCGGGCCCGCTCGCTGCAGCCGGTCGCCGCGCCCAGGCCTGTCCGGCGCCGCCGACACGAGGCTCGGCTCAGCACGCGGCCTAGACTCGACGACCCGTTCGACCCTTACGTATCGTACCCATTCGGCTCATATATACTACCGCCACCTTTATCCACGGCTTGATGGCTCACCGTTGAGTGTAAATAAATTACCCTGACCGACCCTGAGTTTTCGTATCTTTTCCTACTTCACCCCGTCTTCACCTTATCTCACGTCTGTTCCCCTGCCCTTCGACTCCCCGGAGGGCCAGGTAACACGACAGGTCTATAAATGAAAATCTGTGAGCTGTAACAGATCTACTAGAAATAGTATTTTGTTAAGTATGACATTGTTCCCTCATGTATTAAAACTCGCCTTTCTCTTTACATTTCTATGAAATGGGAGCCATTTTCGGTTGCAGAATTCACGCGTTCATTCGACTGTATTTTAGTACTGGCTGTAGTTATTTGGTGTACCTACATTGGTTTAGCTCTGTCGGTGAGGTCCCAGCTTTTATAGCTGTTTTTGCTTTGTTAGCTATAAAGGTATCATAAACTTTTGTAGTTTATATATTGTCGAATAAAAAGTTGAGTTAGCGTTAGGTTTTCATGACCAAAGTTCAACACTTACGAAATAATTTGTTTTTATTGTGCATTGTTTCGATGTTTGCGTTTTAATGTCTTCTTTATGAGGTAATTAGGTGCACTAAGTAACATGTTAGTTCAATATCATGAATAGAAGTAGAAGTTTAAAGTAATGGAGGAAGATTTCATAAACGTTTTTATAAAACTACAGTAATGTAGTTTTATGGAAACGTTTATGAAATCTTGGCTATTATGTGCTATCGCTCACTTTCTTTTATTTTCGAATAATATATGTTTGAGTAATAACTGAGTTCTACCATTGTAATCTCTATGTATTTATTTTTTCAAGTAATACTTAGTCATTAAGCTGTGGAAGCTCCTCAAAAAGTAAAGCATTTACATTACGGAATAAACAAAAGGGTCTAAATTTGTAATCAAATGAGACACGAGTAAATTTGTTTGTATATTTCTGGCGGCATTCGAATAAAGCAATAATTCCCTTAACAAGTACACCGTTTACCCTTAAAACTTTGCCGTGACCGCTGCGAAATTCAACCAGGTGTAGCGGCCGCGTCACCGTTGTGGTCAGGCGCAGGATCAAGTCACAGAATAGGAGCTATTACGACTGTCGTGTAGGTAACGCAGCGCGAGGCATTGTTCTAGAGCGGAAAACCTTACAATTTTGCTTTTGTTTTGCTTACGTTTCTTCGTTTCTCTAGGATATGAGGTGAGAAGGTATTATTGTAGGTACTAAGTTCACTTATCTCTGGCTTTATTAGGTTTTAAAAAACAGCACAACTCTTATTTTTTGGGTTTTAAAGTAGTTTTCCTTGAAATCGCATGAGGTATAGCGCACAATATTTCTAATATAAAATGAACAGAGGTATAGACGTCATGGTGTGATACAGGATGTAATGGAATAAAATTCTTGCAAATATGGCATTGTTCGGCTTTGGTTCATTATTTTCTCCAAATAAACTATGTCAATATCCGTCACCGTTTTCAAGTTTCAAGCTTGTTAAAGGGTAATTCTTGAAGGACATCATTAGAATGGCATTTTTGTTTAGTTTGGCTGGAACTATATTATAATATCCAAAAATACCATTCTAAAGAGGCGGGATCTTCTGAATATTTACCAATATATGTGGATCGGGGAGTGATAATTTTCAAGAATGACCCTAAGCTTTCGTGCAAAAAACTGCGAACAACCCTATTTAGAGGTCAAACGCGGGCACGGGCGGCAGTGTGAATTCATATAGATACGGCGGTACCTTCGAATATGAGGAGAAGACTGAATAATATTTTAATGAAAGAAAGATTTGTATGAAACTGAAACAAAAACTTACAGTAACATTATCTTCGGTTTCCGCGATTAACACTCATTGTAACAAAATAACTTTAAGGGATTAAATTTAAATCGCGTACAGGTATTACTAAATATTTATGTCCCGACGTTTCGACCACTATCACTGAGACGTAAACGTGTAAAATGAAATGAAAATTAAAGTCTAAGTCTGAACTCTAGCGACAAAAGCCAAATTCTTTAGTTCATAATCGCGAATTGGTATGGCAGAGTGATTAAATGCTCGCAAAAAGTATACAAAAGTAGTGTTTCGTCTGTGGCTTGTACCACGCCTCCTCTCCCTTGCGGTCCAGTTTACAGTAGTCCTTTGTTTGGAAGCATCGCCCGCGGGCTGTCATCAACCGTTAAACGCTGCCCAACGACGAAAAACGAGGTCCGTAGCTTTGTTAATTTCATGGCGGTTTGCATTTGTCCTTGGGCGAGACCCTGTTACAAATATATTTACCGCTTCGGAGCGCAAAAGGTGGCTCCAAAGGATATTTTCAACTGAATATGTCTCTCGCCTGTTAGGAGTTAGTTTAAAATAGATAATTGTTTTAATGGTTAGAGCAGGTGGTAACGGTCCTTAATGGTAAGAGTTAATTGCTTAGGTACTAGCAATTCTGTGTTTGAAATAATAGTAGCTTTTTGTTAATACGAGTACTTTGTAAATCGAAATGTTTTAGCGAAACAGAATATGCTTTCATATATAGATACAATAAATCCCGGTACTTCGGTTCGATTCCCGGTCTGTTCACAGGTGAGCGCCATTTAATTTTTCTATGTTCTTTGATTTATTGTATCTATATATGTAACATAAAAATGTGGTGTAATTTACCCGCATTAAAAACCAATGAAGAAACACCATGTTTCTTTCATATAAAGTATTAGAATATACTTTATTTTTGTTGTAGTTGTCTACTAAGTCAGTATACAATATCGGGAATGCTTAATACGAAATATGCTTTTATGTGAAATGCAGAAACATAACGACGCATACGAGTCCAAATAAAAACAGAATCGGAAAAATAGTGCGACCGCAGATAAATAGCATATACCTTGTATTAGAAAAATCGTATGATTTCAAGGAAAATCACACTGAAACCGGAAAATTTGAGTTGTGCTATCTTTATATCATAATAAAGTATAATACAGATATCAGTGCTTAGTATAGTCAGTGGCAGAGAAAAGTAACCCTCTTGCCATAGTAAAGTATAAAGACAGACAAGTAATCAAACTTCGGCCGTTTGGAGCGCGCGATACGCATTCAAAGTGGAGGCGCAGACAGTGCGACCCGTACTGGAGAATTCTTACGCATTTGTAAAACTTTGCTTATAGTGCGTTCGTTCACGGCGCGCACACACACAAACGCGCGGTGTATCTTTTGTAGGCAGATTTTTTTTTATTGTATAAGTATAAGTGTAAGATAGGGTAACCACCCTGGGCTTGGGCCTTTTCTTTGCAGCTGACCGTACAATACTCGTATTACCCTCTGATATCCCAGGGAAATAGTGTCCGACTGAAACCGAAACCGAATTTTGGCTTTGATCTTAGTTTCCGCCGAAAGAAACCGCAACTTTCATATAAGGTCAAGTTGCCGTGGGAAGAAAAAAAAATACAATCATAATCAGTCAGTGTTCATTTTTAAATAATATAGGTATTAATCATTTAATCTCTGATATTTGAAGTAATCATTAATATAACATATTATAACTTGTTATTTCAAAGTACCCCTCAAGTTCAATAAAACTAACTTGAACTTCACTTAAAGAAATCATTAATCACTGGAAATATTACTAAAGGCAAAGAAACCCTTTTAAAAATTCAAAGAGAAATTGGCAAGCGTCGGAAGCTAATTGTGTTCGAGCACAGCTATTGGCAAATTGGGCAAATTGTGTGGATTTTTCCGTTAAAGTGGTGGAAAACAGTGCGGAGACTAACAATAATTTAGGCGTACACTTGAGACCGACCCATTAGAAGATTGCAATTCTCCCTTAAAGCTAGGGTTGCCGCTCGGTTTAGGAGATCTTAACAGTCGAAAATGTGATAAAACAACTTACGAGTAAACGGATTAAATCGCGTATATCGCGTGTTCAGCGTTCGTGGTCGCGGGTAGATTGATACATATACATACGCGATTTAATCCGTTTAAATTGTTTTATTACAATGACTGATAAATGGAAAATGTGATTCAATTCTCAGGTTGCGTTGATCGACTTCTGTGGACACCCCCCCCGGTACTGACTTGGTTTAACATTACATCTCAAAACTTTTTTGCTGTAGAAGAACTGAGTTGTGAGACTTGCATCTTTTTACATGTAATGTTTTTGATGGGATTATTTTTACAAGGTGCCTACTTAATACTTATCGAAGATGCAAGAACGTTGTCACGAAAAAAACACGACATAATTGTTTATTTTCAAGGCAGAAAAAATAAAACAAAATAATTAATCAAGTGATTCTGATTACACAGCGTTAGTAAATATGCTTGATTATGTACGTAGCTTTTTCTGAAAAATAGTTTTCGTTTATTTTAATTGAATTACGAGGCAACCCTATCAAATCAGAGATCGTAGGTACTTTATTGCTCGCTTCATTAAGCAAAAAGTATGCTGATGCTACGATTCAGGAAAACAACCGATTAATTAGTTTAAGTAATTGTAAGTATCGCGGGCCGTTATTTTTCCTCTTTGAAATAAATCCTTTTAGTGCCCTGAATGAATTATGAAACGCAATGTATCCGGTTTTAAGCGGGTGCACTCTAAAATATTATGAAGTTTTTGCATGAAGTTGTCGGTAAATATTGAGTAAGGAGTAAAATAGTTAAAGGACTGATTAATGTAAATAGGGTTACGGTGTAACAATGTTGTCGTTATATCAGAAGCTATTTTAGCGTAGCATGAAGATTCTATTAGCTTGTTAACTACGCCATCAGTAGGGTAGTCCTTCACTATATTATTTCCAAAACAATTCGATTAAATTCAGATCAAAAACCAACAATTATAGTTTTTAGTGAAAAGCCTGTGCTTTGCGAGTCTATTCAAGATAAAGACATTAAAATCAAAGAAATATGAAGAAGTGTTTCTTATTTTTTATTTCCTCGTGACTGTAATGAAGTGTTATCCGAGTATACTTTTCTATTATTGTGAAAAACAATCGTAAAGGCGATCCACGCCGCCCGTACAACAGACGTGACTTCTACAAAGTTCCGTAACGAAAAAGTGTAACCGTGTTATCTGTCCAAAAAGTTTTAACGACCCGCACAGCCGGAGCGCCGAGTAGTGGAGTCATTTCCGACGCTGTTTCAGGAGATTTGAGGGTTTTCGTACTGCGAATGAACAATCCAATGATTTCTACGTTATATAGGTTGCTATTTTATCATTATATCATTAACTGACAAAGGCACTGGTCCCACCGCCGGCGAGTAAAGTTGGGCGAGTAACAGTTGATTGCGGCCTGACTAGGGACAGTGTGATCAATCGACCTTTCCAAATCGGCAATGTAATGCTACTCGCCCAACTTTACTTTAACCAACCAATGCTCGGCTCAACGTCCACACCACTCGAATATTTGACGCCAAATGCTAATTATACGTGAATGTTCTCAGTGATGAAGCTCCCTTAGCAAAAACTGAGTACTAAAACCCTGAATTATGGCTCCTCAAAGATTGAAACCTGACAACGGTTGTTTTTTGCTGTCGCAACGCAATGTGTAAGCTAGACTGCTACAATCACCATGACTTCCTCATCACCTGCCTGCTTCACATGCAGTATAATTGGAAACAAATCTATTTTCAAAATACATCTTTTATATTTAAAAAATGCGCCTTGTATAGTTATTACAATACAATACAAGTATACTTTATTGCACACCAGCAAAACACAATACAAGAGGTACTTACATAATAAGAACAATTAAAAAGGTAGACAACAGTAATTATTAGCACCCTGTTATTACTAGTTCTACCAGATCGACAGTGAAGTTGTGAATTAGCCTACTGAAGATCTGGATGACTTGACAGCTGACGCAGCCAATTGGCTTAACAATGTCAACGCCATACTTTGATTGCTTTATATATAATGCCCATGCGACTAAACAAACAGTTGACTCTTAGTTTGGTTCTAGAGTGGCAACTACGCATAGGTAAGCGCCGCCTGGAACGGCCCCAGACGCGGTGGACAGATGACCTCGTGAAGGTAGAGGGGAGCCGGTGGATGCGGTCTGCTCAGAACCGCACTGTGTGGCTATCTATGGGGAGGCCTATGTCCAGCAGTGGACGTCCGTGGCTGATAGATAGATAGTTGTCTCTTCAGCCAAGGGACGATAAGATGTGAATTCTAAGCCACTATTGCACAATTGCAAATAAAAACTGAAGGTTAATAGCTTAATTTCGACGTGCAAGCCGGTGAAGTATCACTTCGATCATTTTCTGAGGATAGCTTGCTTGGCTGTTGTAAGGCTACGAGCTGTAAAAGCATCTGTCTCTTTCTGGCTATTGTTGACAAAAGTGGGACACTTTATCTTGCCTTTATCACGCGATAAATGAATTGTGTGTAATGGTGCTCCCACATTGGTTGTTATAAATGTTATATAAAGTAACGTTATAAAACTTGTTATACCTAATAACTATGAGTTTTATGAAATGTTAGCGAATGTTATCGTGTTTTATAACGTTATATAACTTTTATAACAGCTAATGTTGGAGCACCTTAAATACAAAAGCTACACGTTATATAATATATTAGCTGTCCCGGCGAACTTCCTTCCGCCTCAGAATTATTAATTTTTAGATATTTTAATAGTTATTCTGTCATTCAAAAATCATAAAAATCGGTCCACCCGTTCTCGAGACAAATGGTGTTAGTATTAAACCCAACTTTGGATCATATATATGTAAATTCCTGTTACTCCCATCTTTAACTGAATTATTCGGTTTAGGGCTTTAAATATATGCGTTCGACAAAACAGAACTTAATCCGCTTCACTTTGTGAGCGCTAACTTCCACGAACACCTTATACGTATACAATTCTACATTTATACGTATGTACGTACGTAAGTTTCACGAAGCTGGTCCCTTCATAATACACGCCCGTAAGCCTGACACAAGTCGCTCTCAAGTTCTAAGAAAACGTCCAAAAGTCGACGATTTCACGCTACAACTAATTTCTCTCTCACACTGGCTTTTAACGCACATTTGTACGTAAGAAATTTCGCTTTAAATTCTCATTCCGTTAACAAAATGTAAACAGAAACTCTGGGCTGAAGGCGAGAGTTAAGGAAACGCGGCCCGTTTGTGTTCTTCCACTGATATAATTGAAATTTTGTTCAACGCCACTGCTCTGCTATCTGTCCCATTATTTATTTTACAATGGGGATTCTCTAATTAGATGTTTTCGGCCTTTTATCCTTTGGTACGCTTAATGCAGAAGCGACACTTTGGGCGTTGTTAGTTATTTATTTTAGCTTAGTTGTGTCATGTTTGCTCTAGGTTAGTTGTATTTTTGAATCGAAATATTTTTTTATAGCGCAAAAATTGATATTTATGTGAAATCTGTGTTTTTTATGCGATTGTTTTTTCTTTTTTTGTTTTTATCCCATCCTGTACATTATGTCTAGACACTTTGATAATTTCGTTAAGTGGCAAGTCGCATATAGACATAATGTTTCACTGATAAAACACACACATAACTAACACACACACACATATTGAAACACTAATTAAATTAATATAATCGAAGAACATATTTCTGATACAAGATTACGAGCTTACGCTGCAAATAATATCTAATTTAGAGTATGTCTGTCATAAAATGTTTCATTTTTACTGATATTAAAGAAAAGCCGTATAAAGTCTACGTTCTCTTATATCAGAAAAGTCATCATAAACCTAGGTGCTCTTCTTTTATGGAACATAATAACGCTCTTATGTCTGCGGAACAATACCAATTTCCCTTTATTATGAACCTTTTTTGCAATGTCCGTAAATTGTGTGTTCACAGTTAGTCTATTTAAAATTGACAAGCTGTTATAGTGATTCGAGTCGGTCGGTCTTCCATACAAACATAGAGAGGGTCATCGTTTGCTACCGCGGCATCAATGTTTAAAATGTGTTTGCGCAATATGACGTGAGAACTCAAAACCAGAATAACGTGCAACTGGACCTCAAGAGATCATCATTCATCAACATAATTGAAACGAAACGTTTTTTGATAACTCTTTTTTCTCTTTTTGTGCAACCTACAAAGCCAAACTAAGAGTTATAAATAAATATGGATCTGAGCTGATAGATGTTTATAACGCGCGCAACTTGTAAACTGGGTCATGATTTTCCGCCTTTAAAATCAGCTTTTGCTAATAACATTATTAATATTCCAGTCGATCAACGGCGGAGCGGCCACTAGTATCTCTTATCAAATTCAATCAAACCAAACTGAACTTTAATATTGGACAAGGCTGTTGACTATGTTAATTTACACTTGGCCTATCGTTTTAGGGGCTCTACAAAAACGACTCGAGTAGGGTAGCCATCGTCGAAAGTTTTACTGACAAGGGTCTGTCCCAATGATCTCAAGTGCTTTTAATTTCTGACGAAGCGTATTCATTGTTTCATTGTGTAAATAATTCATTCCGCCCTATTTGCTTGTCCACAAAGGGAATTTATTAGGCATTGCAGACAGTGCTGCTTGATTGTTAATTAATGTTGCTAAAATAATCATTATGCCCGAATAATTGGCCAGTTAAAACACATTAAACAGTCTTGGTAATGAAAAGCAATTATTTTGAAAGTGGATTCGTTTGTTTATTTCGCGACACTTACAAGTAATTACTTCAAATATTTGTATTTTCATTTCATTGGCATTGCATGATGTACGCTATACGATCTTTAAGTTTCTTTTATACACAACGGTTTATTTTTGATTAGATATTTTATTTAGATTGTTTTGGTTGCTTATTTCAAGTTATTACTTTATTACTACTCAATGTATTTACTTTTCATTTCATTAAAATTCAGTACTGCAGTGGCAAAGTTAAAGCAAATCTAATTCAAACACAAGTTGAAAATTTATACCTCTATTTAATCTTCGAGTTAAAACCGTATTGCACGCTACGTAATGCCAAAATTGCTCAATTTCCTGTCCTAAGTTTCAACTTCGTTTAACGTCTTAATGAAAACTAACTTTGCAAAACTTCACCTTTTCACTTCAAACAAAATAATTAGTTTGCAAATTGTCGCCGTCTTATGGAGCGCTTGTCACTGTTTCGTGTCAAAGACGACATTCCTGTATGTATGTCAGATTTGTATGTTATACTAATAATTTAGCTGTGAACTAATTTGACTTAATGTATGGGGATGTTCCTTTACTTATTACAATAATTTACTGACTTTAAGGGGCTAATTACGTAAGTTAAACCAATTAAATTTGTAGGGCGTTATGAATCCTTATCAATGATTTAATTTCAAATAATTTCTTGCGTCCCGATAATTAAGCTGTCGGATTATATCGCTCTACAATTTACAGTATATGCCTAATGTAAAGAGAATAGTAGTGTTACATTGGTTACGCAGCAAAATATCGAACATCAAAATGTCATAGGCTCGATACACATGATAAATGTCTAGAATATCGAAAATCTAAATGAATAATAACGTTCGAAATACATACAACACGATTGGTCGAAAGATTATATTATGAATGTTGAAGTACAAAATGAATATGATTATTTCATATAAAAACGACACATACAAGTTTAGAATGTAGAAAATCGAAACGACAAAATGATTGGAGAACTAGGTATCATGTTTTTTTTAACCATGAAGGTTAGTAGCTGTTTGATAGTAAATGCTCGTGATCGCCGCCTAATCGCCCATAGATACAGTTGCACCAATAAGAGCTTACTTTTGCGTCGCTACCTGAGGACTAAGATGAAATGTCTCTTGTACCTTGTACCAGATATTTTACAAGTCATATTAAATATAGGTTTTGGTTAACCGCTTAAACGATTCGGAGGAGACACAGCGTTTGAATATTGTAGATATATAATTTGGCTTTATGTATTTTGAACCTTATACATATTCAGCACTATAGATTATAAACGTTTTGAATTTAGATCGTATATATATTAAACTTATGATAAATGATGTTATGAATTCCGTACGTTCTGCAAATTGACTTTATGTATTTTGATCGTATGCAAACCGACCGTATAACATGTGTGTTTAGATATTTTGCTACATAACCGTTACATTGTGTGCCTATCATATTAGTGTTGATATATCGATAAAGAGGAGATTTGTGGATTTTTTCACCAATTGAGTGAATCCAACTTAATTCATAAGGGAATTATTTTTGCTCTGACAATAAGACACTAGTTGATAGCCCAATGCCCGTCGGCTAGGTACCTTAAATGCAGTAGCAACTCGAAGAATAATAAACGCTTCAAAATTCAACCGACTTTTGTCGGCCGATTGTTAAAAGACTAAATATTACCACATTAAATTGTTTATTCTACTGAATGCCGGTAGCAAAACTTCATTAAAATTCCCATTTTTTCTTCAAAATGTACGTACACAATATCTCGCCTATAAAGGTGTTAAAAGACTTAGCTCCGGTTGTAAAAAACTAAGAGAAGGGGATGGAAATAAATAATAAAAGTTGATCCCGGTTGATCCCGACTTGCCCTGGAATACTTAAACCTTGGCCGTTAGTCAGACTCGGCTTTTAAAGGAAACTTTTTAACATTACCGCTGCGAGTAACGTTATTGAAACTAACTTGAATTTAATTTGTTAGGTTTGGTAAAATTGTACGGCTGCCTGGCTTTGCGGTCATTATAATTAGATCGATATAATCAATTCTATTTATTTATTTAAACTTTATTGCACAAAAGAAAACTTATCGTACAAAAGGCGAACTTAATGCCATAGGACATTCTCTACCAGTTAACCTTAGGGCAAAGCAGATAGCTTGTGGGCGGTGCAACTAACGTCATTTAACTTTAATTAAAACTCAACTACATTACCAATATAATATACTAATTATAAACAAGTACATATATAGATACGGAATTCTATAAGTATATTCTTCAGACAAACTGCCAGACAACGCATGACGCAACATTTAGTCTAGATAAAATCTTCTCAATTGTCTTGTAGACAAACTTTCTTTACGTGGGCGGTGGGCGCTAGAGATTAGAAAAATTTGTATGAAAACCACAATGGACATAATATGAAGAAACGATTTTCGACATAAATACAGCCTTGACCAAAAGTGTTAAAATTATTCAAACAAAAGTCGAAGACTTACTCGAGATTTTCAGTTTTTCTAATAAGAATCTTAAAATTCTTCAAAGAAGTTTTCATTTTAGTTGTTGTTAAATTATGTACATTTGAATAAATAGATACATTGGGGTGCTATTGAAGAAAATTTCCTTGATTCATAAGACTTTAGGACTTTTTTAGGTCAGCTGGAAGATATCCCTTACAGGGATAAGTTCACCTTAGTACATAACCAGTGTTCTTTGTATTGTTTCTGTATGATTTTATGTGCATTAAAGTGTTTACATACATATATACACACATATACATACATACTTTATTAAATTTTGTGTTTTTATTTTTTTATTTAACTATTATTTAATTTTAAAGGTATTTCACAAAAACAGGCAAGCTCAATACTTTTGGCGAAGGCTGTATGACATGCATGTATCTGTATATTTTTTGGGATTTCTAGTAATCCCGAGACTATTGTAAAATTCAAATAAGGAAAATAATAATATGAGAAAGGTGTATTTAATGAATCTTCTATAGCTTGGCAACTTCGTTGGTGACACTCACATGTGTCCTTTTTGTTATGTGCAGCAGTAACTACTTACACCAGTTACCGCCAACACGAAGGGCGACCGACGGAGGCGGCCTCCGCAGGCAGCCGTTAGTGTTGGCGGTAACTGTGTAAGTTACGGCTGCACATAACAAAAAGCACACATGTGAGTGTCACCAACGAAGTTGCCAAGCTTTAGTTTAGTTCCACACACACATATGTGGTATTTGAAAATCAACGCGCATTCATTCCGAACATCATTTCACAAACTGTGTCATCACATTCAAACATTTTGACAAACCTCTTCAAATCAACTAGCTAATAACAACAGACAATTCAAACACTGGACAATGGCGTATACTGTAACTGAAAATTTAAAATCACTATCATATCGTCCTTGTCACTCTATTCTTTCACACGTATGTAGTGAGAAGGACAGTATAGATATTTCGGATTCGGAATTTCGTAGTAAAATTGGCAACACTGAAAATTCGACGCGTGTTTTGGCATGTGCGCACCCTCGTTAGCGTACTTACAGAGGTCCAATTATGAAGTGCTCGGAATGCACTAAAAACCATCAATTCAATCCGATGTTGGAGGATTTTGTGACGACGTAACACTTGTGGATTTTTGGAGGTGATTAGTTTTTAGTGTTACTTTTGCCATTTCTGTCATAGACCTAAACTTAATAAATTATAGCCTTTGAATAATGTAAATAGTGGCTGTCGATCAGAAAAGGGTCCTTATGGCGTTGACGTAAGGACTCTTTTCTGATGGAATGCCACGTATGTTTTCTCAATCAATAAATCTAAATGTTAATACGCAGACCTAGGAATGTAAGGGGCAAACGCCTGACAGGTACTATAGAGGTAGACGAAAATTTTTATCGACATTTATGGATATCGATATTTATGTTTTCGACTTTTCTTACCATATGAAGTTCTTGACAAATAATACTAAAGAAGTCCTTTAATACGAAGACTATTAAGTTAATAATTTCCATATACTTAAATAAAACACAAAGCTGGATATGATTACTAGTTTAGGTGGAAAGGATCGAAGAGAGATCGCGCATCGCGGAGAGTATCGATACGCGAACTTTCTACTTGCCTTTCCATTTTGCACCAAAAACTTAAATATGTTAATGCCAAAAATATCGATATTCATAAATTTCGATAAAAAATTTGGTCTACCTCTAGTACCTGTCAGGCGTTTGCCCCTTACATTCCTAGGTCTGTATACGTAATTGACATTCAGTCCAATGATTTTTAGCTGTCTCAGGTAAAAAACAAGTTAACCCCTAAATTTTTTGCCAAAACCAGCTAGTGCCTCGATAAAAAAGCAACTCAAGATAAGAGAGTTTGAGCTAGTTTTCGGCAAAACTCGGTCCATTATTAGGGTAGAAAATTATTTACTACTTAGAAAACCTAAGTAATTAAGTTAAATGTAGGTAATATGAGAGGATATTTTCCACACTGCATTAATTTCCTTAGAAATCCTCAAATTTATATATTAGTTTACTGAAACTTTGCACAAAAAATTAACATTTTGAATTAATTTTCGCTACAAGCTCAAGGAATCACCTGAAAATACAATATTTTAGTAACCACTCGTACGTTACACACATCCACGCCAAAATGCAGCACAAAATTCCCTGCAAATTTTCATCCGAGATCGCGGTGACGTCAGAGACTCTGCAACATGACAACGTAACCATCTAACAGAATAAATAGCACGTGTTTACCGTGTTTCTAAGATAATCAGTGCTTTATCCTTCACTTTATAAACGTGCGCGAACATCAGGCGTGCATACACGTCGGGAACCGGCACGCGTTGAGGCTTAGCCGTGTACCCGGTTTTGATTAGAAGGGTTAGTAACAGGGATATAATAATTAGAGATGGGCCGACTATGAACTTCTAGCCGACTAGCCGACTAATCAGCGCATAAATGGCCGAGGCTGACTAGTCTGTGACTATAAATGATGTGGGATAAGACTAGTCGGTGATTATAGTCGTTACATCGCTAGTAAAAAGTGACTATAGCTAAACAAACAAGGACAATTCAAAAATATTGTGGGAAAGGAAATCGTTTGTGTAAACAATTTTGCAGATTGTTGAAGAAGGTTAAATTAAATTGCGACTATCATAAATATCACACAAGTTGTAATTATATCTCTAGTTTAAGCGCTATAAGGGCTCTATAAGCTCTTATACAGCTTTTGTGCCTCTAGGGTTCTGATAGCACATAAAGTGCCGACTACCGACTAGTCGGCGACTAGTCGGTGACTAGTTGGTACATCTCTAATAATATTGTTGTATTATTTAGGCGCTCCCGGGGCTTGTTAAGCTTTGCGTTGACAAGGTACATTAGTAAATAATGGGTTGTTGATGTTTGCAAGGGCCTTCCCGATCTAGTAGTACGAATTATTTTTTGTTGTAATTTGAATTACATTGAACCAAACGCGTAATGCGTACACATACATTTAACTTCACGTTGTATTTAATAACACTACTATTCGTCTATCGGTTTAAACGTTAAAAGGCAGATTATCTGTAGGTACTTTGTAAAAAAAATAGTTGGTAACGTATCTAAAAACGTCATAAGCAACGACGTCGTAGGTACATATTATGAACTTCAGATATATGTAGTTACTACGTTTTGTCTTAGCTCAGCATCAAATACGTACATTTTCAGAGTTGTGATGCTTTTCTCAATACCTATCAATTGCTTCCGACATGACAATTACATGTCTCAACACCACTTAATATCGGTACAATTTCAAAATCCAGAAGCCCACTTTGCATACGAAACCTTCAACAAAGGCCCACTCAGAGCGTATTTGCAAACCTAAAGCAAGTATTCACGCCGACACACGAGGCTGGTCAGACAGTGGGATCGATTATTTGCCGATACAGAGGACAATCAACACAAATTTGCATGCGAGCCTTATTGAATTGAGACAAGCGACCGTCACCGGTCGTGATGGGGAGGGATGTTAGAATGCTCTGGAACGGACTCGGGGGGGCCAAGTTATACCGCGGTTCAGCCAAAGGTTTTAGAAGAAAAAGAAATGGGTTTAAATAACTTGAGCCACCTGGTTAAAAAAAATCGGTGTCGGTGGCACAATCAAAAGCGCACATGTGTTGGCCTGGAGAGTCGTAGAAGACTGGGGTTTGACTCCAAGAAAACGGTTACCTTGATTAAATAGATTTAGCCTTGTGAAATTGAATACAAACACAGTATAATGTTATTTTTCATTAATATATAGGAAGCAATATGACTACCATTTCAGTTTTAGAAAGGGTAAATCAAATGAAATAAGTTGATATTCTAGTGTCAATCTAGATGAAAAGTTCAGCTAAGTAGATAATAAATTACGCAATTTTTTTATGTTCTTTTATACAAAAATAACAAAATTCACTTAAAAGAGACAAAAAGGTACAATTTTTAAAAATCATTTTGTTTTTAGTCTAATAATGTCGCAGTATTTAATAATACATTTTACGAACAGATAAATAAATTAATTAGACTTCTGTAGTAGCCTGAAGTTACTTCAAAAGTAATACTTACAGATCTAGTTGCTACGTCACATAACATATTCACTTTGGCCTGACTCCGCTAGTAGCTTTATATCTTAAGGCACAAATTTGCAATTCAGTAATTTAGCGAGAAAGGGAAAGATGGTGGTTGCTTAATATAGGATCGGCGTCACGCGTATTTGAATATTTTAAGCCAGGGGTCGGATACCGGTATTTGCTCCATACAAATACTGATATTTTTTCGTTCCTTTCGTTCTTTGATTTATTATTTAATTTTTCAAACGGACAATCCAGGGCCGCGCCGACCCCCGGCAGCGCCTGTGTGCGAAACCTATGAAGCACCTCTTTATTGTCGTCGTGTTTCGACTTTCGGCGCCCCTATTGCCTTGGCGCCTGTGTGCGCTGCACACTTCGCACACAGGGGCGGCGCGGCCCTGGGACAATCTAAACTTAAATACATTATTGAGCCTTACATAAAAAGCATAAAATAATTCAAAATATTGGGCTACTTCGGGGTTTTTGCAAAATACCGGTTCCGAGCCCTGTTTTAAGCACAAACAGCTATAGCTCAGAGAATTTCGTCTATTTCATCTAGGTTAAGTACCAAAATAAGTTCTTTACATTACAGTTCACGTTTTATAACCTAAGGTCAACTTGGGTAATTGCGTGTATGGGGCCAAATGCGTCTTTTAAAGATTCCATTAAATCCAAACTCTTTAAAACTACCCCTACCCTACCTGCCTGAAAAGTACAGCGTATACTACAGGCAGGTAAGGATGTTTTAAAGAGTTCAGATTTAATGGAATCTTTAAAAGACGCATTTGCCCCCATAGCCGCAATTATCCCGGTTGATCTTAAATGATGACCTAGCCCCCTGGAGAATGGCATTAAAAATATAAATAAATAAATATTAGGGGACAATCTTACACAAATCGAACTAGCCCCATAGCTCAAGAACTAGCTCAATAAGGCTTGTGTTATGGATACTAGACGACGATATATTTAATAGATACAAATACTTAAATACATAGAAAACATCCATGACTCAGGAACAAATATTCGTGCTCGTCACACAAATAAATGCTCTTACCGGGATTCGAGCCCAGTACCTCCTGCTTCGTGGGCAGTGTCACTACCAACTAAGCTAAAGCGGTCGTCAAAAAATAATGTAGCAATATGCAAATAAGAATGAAGTTTTTTTCTAAACATAAGTGAAAAACACAAGTTGAACTTCAAATACGAATACTTACCCTCCTAAGTAGAAAGTACATTAGATCAAGAATCCATAAATAAAATATTCACAATTAGCATCAATGGAAACGGGCACAATTTGTTTAGTAGGTATCTTTTAACCAATTGTGATATTTTCATTGATTTTGTCGGACATTTACACCACATGAAACTAAGTAAAATAAAATAAAAATAGATTTAAGCTAAGAAATCATGCTTTGCCACCTTCCTTTGAGAAAGTCTTCAACGTCGAGGTACAAATTGGCATCACAATAAATTTTACTACGATAAAATAAAAGCAGTAGCGTTTATAGCACTCAGGAGGAATGGGCCGTAAACTTTCGTATCAGCATTTGACAGCGAGACCTGTAGTTCTTTGCTTTTATCGCCGAAAACATCGTTCGTCTAAATTAAAATACTTGAAACGGGTTTTCTTAACTTGAGAAAGAGTGAACAAATTCATTAAATTTGTTTAGATTTCTTTTTGTGATAACATCACCATCTATTATATTTATAACTATGATTGATACAGAGACAACATATACAGGGTGGGAGGGACTATACCGACATACTTTAGCCATGAATTCCTGGTGGTGTGACGAGAAAATAATGTTATATCAACATGGGTCGAATATTGTTATTTTACATTAATAGTCTTATGGAACAAAATAAATCAGTAAATTCAGCCCCTCGTTATAAATATGTCCTTACTGGAGGAAAAGTTATCAAAAAGAAAAAAAAAAGCTAAAATGGAAACGAAAGGTCAATTTTTTGGCCTCGTAGTCGCTTACCATCAAATACTGAGAAGGTTAATTGCTGTTTAGTTAAAGGATTTTAAAAAAATAGTAAAAATATCTTAGTCACATTTATTAGGGCTTGTTACACACTTGGGAGTTTTCATTTAAAAAATAATGAATATCTCTGAAAGTAAGCCTTTTTCGACTATACATCACATAACTTTTTTTACTCCTAATAGTTGTTAGAATCTATAGTTAAAGTTTGTCGGTATAGTCCCTCCCACCCGGTATACAAAAATTAAACGTGACCTACTACAGCGGATTCGAACCAGCGTCTCTGTCTTACTGGGACAACGTGTTAACCGCTACACTGGTCACTTACCAACCACGATGAAATTTTCGATACAGATACTTGTAACAGCGTTACTAACGCCCTTTGTGTCTTTTTTCCGATTGAAAGGCCATCATCATGCCTTAACCCAATCTAGGAAATGCCTATGCGGTGCCTCCTATCTGCACTCCTTTTCAGCAGTATTAAGTCGGCGTCAAATCATGCTAACGCTGGCTCTTCAATGGGCGTTTGCACGTTTTTGTGTTTATTAGGATTTCTCATGTTGCTTTGCGAAGTCACAATGTATCTGACATACAGGTTTCCCCTAGTTCACCAGTCTCCACCGCACAAGTCTAGTCCAGTAAAGATACTGTTACTGTTAGTATTGTATTTACATACCTACTGCACCTGTACATTTACTCTGTGGTGGAGATAATAAAGGCTTTTTATCGAGCTATGAAATGTCATCATCCAATATCGATATCGTTAACATGGATTGTTACTCCCTTTTTCGTTTGCAAGGAGAATAGATTGACTGAAATCACCTCAAGTTTATTTAATTAAAAAGCGAATTAGTTCTAATGCTTCCAAAATAAATATCAAATCAAATGAAAGTAGGAATCCCTTGACACTTAAAATTGAGCTGCATAATTTGAAGTAGATAGTTTCTCACTTATTTAACAAAATTCCCGAGAGACGTCTGGGTAGTAAAAACATTTCATTTTACTTGCCAAAGTAAAAGGAGTCTGGCAGTTGTGATCAAAATGTAAATTGTATGAGCTCACTCGTTCGTATCTGTCTCCTTATAAAATATTTTGTCGTAATAATGTTTCCTTGAGGTGCTTTTCGTTATGTTCAATGTGTTGTATTTTCTAGCCCTCTCTTCATTCCATCTGTCATGAAGGAACATATGAGATTTTTTATCACACAATACGACGTATTTTTTGTAAGGTTTTCCGAAATATATTTTGAGGAAAATTTATTTTGCAATGGCGGGAGTTTTTACGTAATATTATGTTTAACTATCCTACTTAAATACTGAAATTGGCTGGCGAAACTATTCGTCAATATGGTTTATTCCATTAATAGGAATATTATCTCTGTAGGAACCGTAGTACAGTTGTGTGCAAAATAATAGCAGCATCTGGAATACTATTTTCGAAAACAAGACATGGTCAAAAGACGTGCTGGGTCATATTAAAAAAATATTCACCTAGAGAATGTTTGTCACTGAAACAATCAATATCTTTAATTTCGAACTTTGTATTCAACGTATTTCAAAAAATCATATTTCATATAAATAGCGGTGACAATGAAAACATTTTAAATCTCTTCATTGCGTAGTTTTCTTTGACACTGAAAGTATTTACTGACACTGTTTTATTATTATTAGACTTATAATAGTAAATATCTGCATTATTTTAAATATATACCGTAAAATGGGGTGAGTTGGCTAAAAATTGAAGTTCAAACCTGGATAAAAGTTTATTTTTATATGTGGCACATTGATTTATATACAAAAACAGTGTACCGGAGGTATGAATTTTAGTTTGTCGATGATAGTTTGTTGCTTCATTGCATAGTTTCAACGAAAAATTCATAATAGTAGGCAAAGCCAGCTCACCTCGTAGTTGGGGTTATAAGGCCTAGCAATGGGGTGAGATGGAAAAATTGCTAGGGTTGACACTTTCGGATCAAGACAATAGCTCGACTTATCAAGAGATTTTTTTATTAATGTAGCAAAATTATGTTTTATTTATGCTCCTACTTAAACCGGTTTAATGTTTTCTGTAAGTAGTGACCCTTATTTTTATGACGTATAAATAGTTTTTTAGATCAATTTATAAAAATATATTTTGATCTATATGGAATTAGTAAGGTGAATCCCATCAAAAACATTAATATGAAATTAATGACCTGCATGACATACTATGACACGTCGACAGACAGAAACGTCTATCGCCGTAGTATCAATATCAAATATCGCGAGTGCGGTGAGGGAAGAAGGTGGGCTATAGTGTGAGAAGGATCGCGTGGGTGTTTAAATGGCCGGCTTTTCAAATATTAATAATAAAATTAAAATAAAAAACTCACGAGTTAAATAAAAGTCGATTAACCTCTCAGTAGGCAATTTTTTTTTTTTTTTTAGAATAATTTATTAAAAAACGTATTATACAACAATGACATTTAAAGACTAAGATATACAATTAGAGAGTTGAACCTATATGCCTGAACTAGGATTCCCTGTATCTCAGGCAAAAGGGACTATCAAACATTTGTATCTACTACTAAATATTTACATACTAAATATGCAGTTTAATACAATTCAAATCTCATTAACTAGTATCACGTTTAATCAATGTGACATGCCAGCATCTGCGTCAGCAGAACTGTAAACTGGGCCAAAATCGATGTTGCATTCTTCAAGTTTGTTTTAATTTCATATAGAGGTTATAGGCGTACGATTGGCATTTGCCTAGTTTTCGAAATTGTGTAAGTAGGACATCTCGGTAGTAGGTCACTTAGGCGTCTTCATAGTAAACTTTGGACTCGGATACGGAGAAGTCATCGAGTACAGAATTTAAACTATTGTCCATAGAAACCTGACCTATAAAAAAGGCTTATAATAATAAACGGCGGCGCTCTTAAACGCCTTCATAGTTTATGGAGTTAAAATATCTTTTCTCGGCCAGTTTTCTTGCTGGACATTCTGCATTACCTGTTTCGTGGTTACTTGGCTTCTTGAAGTGCAGACATGTTGCACATTTTGGTGGATCGGTCTTCTTAGAGCAGTCCTTTACTGCGTGCCCTACCTCACCGCAATGTCCGCAGGTGTCAGCCTCCGATCTGCACGACTTTGCCGCATGGCCATATTGCTGGCACTTAAAGCACCTCGTGACCAAGGTGAAATCCCTTACGGGACACGAGGACCAGTTGACAAAAACTCTATCGCTGGTAATTAGAGCCTTTCGTATAAGTGCGGGGACTTCTATCACGTAGTTGCAGGTCTCGGCGTCCCTCTTGCCCGATTTATGGCTAAGCTTGGTTGTGGTCAAAAAATTTTCAAGTGACATGTCCTGTAGTTTATCGGCTAAATTTTGATTATATATGCATTTGAAGACTTCCGTTTCTTGCATGGCGGAGGGTACTCCGATGACAACTATCCTCGGATTTCGTTTTTTCTGTTCATCCACGGTAAAGCCAGAGGTCACCAACTGCGCCGACTGCTTCAGTTTCTGAACGTCGTCCTTGGAGTCAGTGCTTATTACTACGCCACCGTTCCTGATTTTTCTCAGCCCTCTCACGTGAAGTTTCATCTCCTCGGGCTTAATAATTTGTTGAACAAGGGATTTCGTCTCCTCGCTCGTCTTTAACTTATCCGTAGGGTAGATCACTACCGTGCTAATTTTTGAGGGCTGAATGTAATTATTAGGATGGCCTTTAAGCGCGTCCGCAAAAGAAACCGCTCCCGTAGCAGGTCTGGAAGACTCCTCGATGCATTGCTTGAGCTCCTGGAGACGGACCGAGAGGTCAAATTTTTCTTGCAGGGCTTGGAGAGAATAGTAGTTCTGGATGGCCTTCTGCTTGATCGACTGGTATTCGATGACCATCTGCGACGTGCAATAGCCTACTTTACGGCTTAATCCACTAATGCGCATTTTTTGCTCCGAGTTTAATTTACCCTCGGAAGCAATGGTGCATACTTCATTTAGTGCCTGTTCGATGTTCTTGATCCAGTTGTGCAGTTCTGCTGTACTGACAGGCTGCGGCGGGGCCTCGGGCTGCTGGACGGGCCCGGGGTCGCGCGGCGGCGGCCCGGGCCGCGTTGCGGGCTAGGGCTGCGGCGCGGGCGAGGGTTGTGGCGCGGGCGAGGGCTGCGGCGCGGGCGAGGGCGGAGGGCTGCGGCGCGTGAGCCCACTCCGATTAAACGGGCTGTTCTCCGGGTTGACCGACATTTCTCTTTGGGTTAAACAATTACAACTAAAACATTATACGAAACTAGATCACTCGGCTTATATTGAAAAATTGCCTCCGTTTGATGTACAAGTCGCGATTTAGTAATGAATATTTATTTTTATTAACAAGCACGCCCGATCTCATTGACGTCTCGTCATAGCCTATAGCTCGCAATAGCCTGTATTACTGTATGAAATAAATAAAATGCAAATTTTAATATAACATATTTATTTCATTTGCAATTTATTTAATTCCTCCGCTACTTCAATATTTTTTTTAATAATATTTACCATTTTATCATAATGTAAGACACTTTTGACTACTTATGTAAATCGTCAACCCTGAACTACGAACACCAACTCCCCCCTCTATCAAACCGGTACACCCCGTTCGTAACACCAACTCTCCCCATTCATGACCCAACTGTCCCCGTTGTCGAGCCAACTCACCTCTCAGTACAACCCTGCTCTCCCCATAAAAATCTTCAAATGCGGTAGGACCGTTTTCTATGTTAAAACCATTATAAATAAAGAAAATATAACTTAAGTTTTTCTGTTTCCAATAAGCCATGTAAGTATATAAACGATATCCGAAAGGTGGATGAACACTTACTTTGGTAAACATCACTTAAAAACAAAGTTAAATTCAGCTAAAAATCCGCCGATTTCGAGCATCAACTTTGACAGTGAATTTGTGTTTCAAAATTGTATGATTTGACAGCTTAGTGTTGCGAAAAGAAGAAAAATTATGTCTAAAAATATAATCAAATTACTTTGAGAGCAACCTAAGCCCAAAAATTAAAGTAGCTACTCAAAAATGAAATTCTGGATTCGCAATCCAACTCCCCCCGCGAAACCTACTCACCCCATTTTACGGTAGCTATGTTCTCATCTTAAATCTGTAATTTTGCCTTTACTGCTTTAATTTGCACTCTACTGTAAGTCGTGCCGTGGTGTCAAACTTACCGGTATGTCAACTGAATTAAGTTGGCTTACTTTTCTTCGAAGGTGGTCAAAATCCTTAAATTGTTATAAGGAATCTTGATGGTTTCCTTGATCAAGGTAGATAGTAGTAGGCTACTACTAGTAGCTCAATGATTAGACTACGGTTTGTGAAGTCACTGTTTTGAGTTTCAGTAAGGTCGATTGTTTTTCATTTATCGGCGCTCTTGGTATAAAAAAATAAGGAGAGATTTTCTTTCTACTCCTTTAGGAAATCCTCTATCACAATTAGTGAGATTTACTTAAAATATTAATAAAAAACATTACTTTATTAAAATTTAAGTACATTTAAGTAATTACCAGCTATTCATCTGATCTGTATGCTTAGGACTAGATTTATTAACCCAGCCTAGAATTGTTAAAGGTGTCTATTTAGCATTATTTTGAATATAAATTTAAATAAGGGAATTCTAATTTGTGTTTTGTTAGGTCTGCAGTTGTGAATTTAAATAAATATTTACTAAATGAAAACCGTTTCAGGATTTAGGAATGTTAAATCTGAAATTCAGTTGCCTTATAGCTGACATCAAACTTATTTTAGGCAGTATAATATTGTAGCACCGATTAACTGTTGTGGCAGATGGACTTTATGCAATTGTATAGGGCGCCGCGTTTCTTTTGGAACGATGTGATTAGGCATGTTTTTTCCTTTTAGTTCTTTTACTTATTGTGTGTGTGATCTAGCTTGTGGGAATTTAATCGTCGGTAACACTAGGTCTGCTAAGTAGGCGCCGTTAAGAAACTTAGCAGGCACCGACTGAATTCAAAGTAGATAGGCGATAGCTAATGGTTGGCTTATATAGAGGGCTTTAAGGTTACATTCCGTCGATGTACTTCTTATTTTTTTGCAGTGAAGTTTAAATAAATGAAAGATATTAATAGCTAGTAGTGACTGGAGGAGAAAAATCAAAGAACGGGTGCTAAGATGTCAGAATTCACTGCATTGTCTTAATTACTGGACATATTGTTTACACTCAAAATACACTTTTTTTATTTATTTAATACAAACTTATAGTCAAATACAATATTAAGTAGTGAGCAAAAACCTTAACCGTAGGTTTATCTTAATTATTTTCTAAATCAGCCGTTTCGATGAAGTACCTAACATGAAAAAAAATATGCATCCTTGGTTGTGCCTTTACTAGAATAAATATTGCTGCTACGCTTTTAAGTAAAGCCGCGTCCAAACCGCTGTTCTAAATACGTTGACGCACCGTAAACGCAGTGACGTGACTCATGCGTTACTTTTTGATGCGCCCCTTTCAAACCGGTGCCTAAAATACGTAGAGTTCGTGTGCTATCCATGCGCATTTTGAGTAGGCTTGTGCGCGCTCGTTCATTGAACGGATCGATCCGTACTAGTACGATCGTGCTAATGTACTAGTTCGGTCTTTTAGTTAATTTGGTTCTCTAGTACTCTACTGTTTCTATCTAAGCGTTGCTTCCGTTTCGTTCTGTACTGTTCCGCTCTGTCCGATCAGGATCAGACCGACCGATCTATTCCTGCATTGTGCTGTTGCGTTCCATTTTCTCTTTCATTCAGAGCTGTTACATGTCGGATGTCGGTCGGCCGTTGATCGGTTAATGTACTAAAGAGCGGAATTGAAACGGAATAGTTCGTTCTAGTACAGTGAGCGGAATTCATTATTTTTAGTACTTAGTACATGTACTACACGAGCCTAATTTTGAGTACCGGTTTAGATGGCACGCATCAAAAACGTGACACATGTGTTACGGTGCGTTAACGTCTTTTGAGCAGCGGTTTAGTCACATCTTAATTTAGTGATTGATTGAAAGATTCCTATGTTAGCAGAAATTGCAAGGCAAGTCAATAAAGAAAATGTATGCTTCCAAAATTGCGAATCTTGTTACAGTTTCGGCATAGGTTCTATGACAATATTGAATAGATAAGACTTCATATGGACGCAATCTTGCAGCAGAATATGAGATTTGTTTCCAAACTGGAACGAAATTATATTAGAGTTGGGCTGAGTTTACTTTGGCATGTCTCCAGGCATTTAGTTAGACCGACATAGTTTTGCAGCGTTCCTCGCCGGTTCTGATGTTGATCCTTTCGGCATTTTATGATAACGTCAAGTTACATTTGCCAAGTGCACAGCTATTTATTAGTACATTACACAACTAGGGTGGTAATACAAAGAAAGGCCAAGATCGCAGAAGTTTGCGGCCCGAGCTGCAAGCGAGGGACGTAAATATGCGATCGAGGGCTTTCTTTATTACCTCCCGTGTTGTGTACATCATTTTATGTCTACACTTGACCAGAAAGCGGCTGGCCATAAAATAAATTATCTCACATAATATATGAAATTTAAAAATGAAGTAGGTATCTATAGTATATTGAATAGAGAAATAATAAATCGCCCCACAAAAAATACTGACTTGCACATCAAAAAAAACCATATGTACATCAAAGCTATGTTTTGATGTTTGTTTTGGTATTTTTTGATGTGCAAGTCAGTATTTCAGTTAGGTTGTGGTAATTTTTTTTATGTGCCTTTAAATACTACCCTATTGAATACTTATTTTGAGAAAATGGCTGAAATAAATCACGTGGAAGTGACTCATTTTTTTTTATATTGGTACAATTTTAGTACAAGGACAAGTGTACATTTCCAAATGTTTAAAGTTGCTTTTGTTAATACTGTTTAGTTTAGTATACCTACATATAGGTATAGTGTATAAATATCGCCCTATATTATTACCAACTCTTTTGGGTGCTGAAAATACTCTTCGCTACCCAAAGGTAGTCAGTCTCTTTCAGGTAAACATCGCCTATTGTCTAGCCTTCGTGTTTTGCATTGCTAACTATTGTACGATTGAGAGTTAGGTTAGCGCTCTAATCCTCATTTTGTATATAAATTTGACGCGTATCGAATGAGGTTCATAACGCGATAAACAAAACTATTCTGTATGCATGTGGACTAACTACCTACGCATTCGTGCGTAGAGTACTCAGCATGCATCGCAGTGAAAATGATATAAGATAGGTACTTATACTAAACAATACGGGGGCTAAGGTTATATTCTTATAACGTTACGACTCCTTTCTATGGTAATATTTTTTATGATCGCCCCTCGTAAACTTTCGATGAATTATGCTGAGGATTAAAATAGACATGCCATCTTTCCTGTTTCAAAGAAAACAGTACCGTCCCTCTATAAACTTAAGAAGAGATTTGCCTTAAAATGATTGAATAGGTGCTACAAAAGGCGTTAAGTGTGTCCACGTACAATAGATATTTCATCATTATAATTGGTCGTCAATTAAGCTCTTATACCAACGTTCATGCAATAAAATCGCCTTTTTACCTTAATATTGTACTTAATGCATTGCACTGCCCGGTTTGGTTTCTCATTATAGGCGCATTCAATGTGGTACGAGTCGCTATTATAGTAGATGTGTCATAACTAGTAGCTTGACTTGTATGCAATATTTAATATATTGAAGTAAATGATCGGCTTTCTACTGTAGTTATACAGCAAATTTTTCTACATTACCTGTTATGACTGCGATGCAAATCAATGGAAGCAATTTCTATTCAAATTTACTCTTTTAGCTTCTAACCTAAGATATAAAAATTAAGTGGGCTCCCGAAAGTTATTTCCGTACCTGAGAAGCATAACACTGTAAGTCCTATTGTTTTCCATACTTACTTACAGTATGCTTCTAGTATGCTTCTCAGGTACGGATTTTAGGTCGGTCTACCTCGACCAGAATATTCCTACACAGGGTCTATATTTGGAAGCGAACATTTAAATAATGCCGTCTCACATTCGAATTTCGACTCTCGATCGACACAGCGTAACTTTTCGGCCGTAAGTTCAACGAGTCCAGTTTCCGTGTTTTACATTTTCTGTTATAGGCGCATTAAAAGCTGTACGAGTCGCTATCGTGCCGGTGGCAATTTTATTTTAATTTAGACAGTATCCCGATTGCAAATGTATGCAGATTATTTGCGTGGGCCACCGACAGCAATCAAATTAAGCGTCAGCAAAAAGACCAATAGCGTGTTAAAAACGTTCGTTGTTTTATTAGTGGCTGCTTTATTTGTTACTTTAGTGAATGTTCTCCTATTTGAATTATCCTCTCTGAGCTATATTTATGGTCCTTTGATATTTTTTGGAGTTCTGACATCATTGTTATCTAAATCTACCTTCATGTGTTTCATGAATGATATTTTCATCTTTTAAGTGCATTTAAGATTTACAAAATTTAGTCTCGATCTGTTTTTGTTTATTTATGTTAAATTAACTATGATGTAGATGCTATATGTTGTGTCGCAAATATATTATAAGTAAAGGTCCTACCTATATTCAGATAATGAAATTTGTTTACAAGCACTAAAATCACTTTCATATCAATATTAAATGCGAGAAGAACCCGGAGTTAAATAAAGAAAACAAACAAATTAGACTAGATAAAAAGATGAACATAAAACTAAGAACAATTAGAAATACAGACAACTTAATCAGTTTAAGAGGCGCAGTACGCAGGCGACGAGCTGACTTTATTTACATGCTCAATTTAAGTAAAGGAAGTAATATTTTAAATTGGATTATGAGACTTAGTAGCACATTTCGCGAACAACC
Source organism: Eudemis profundana (assembly GCA_947034925.1). Classification (NCBI taxonomy): domain Eukaryota; kingdom Metazoa; phylum Arthropoda; class Insecta; order Lepidoptera; family Tortricidae; genus Eudemis; species Eudemis profundana. The sequence continues at coordinate 10,100,357 of OX344808.1, forward strand.
TAATTCCCGGGTATCCCGGCGACACTCAAAACAAACGAAAGTCTGATAAATGCTACTATTAATCTTGAGCGCTGCTTGCGAGAAAGAGACAGGAACAATTATTATAAAAATCTGGATTTAGGTCAAAATATGCTGAGGAAGCTGGGTAAGTTATGCAAGCTAGATTAACAGGTTTAATAAGGTTAGGACGGCAGAAAGCGTCGTTATTATAAGACGAAGTCGTTCGGCGATATCGTTGGCTTTGGTTGGGTTTACAGTCCAGATACACACACATTATGAGAGTTCCAACTGAGAAGATCGCGACCTTCACCAATGAAGAGTTTTGGCCGAAGGGTGTCATGTTCCGGCGCTTCCGCGGGCGGCTACCTGACACCCCGAACAGCGTTACCACATCGCAGTGAAATGTGACCTAGTTGTTAAGTTTATTTTTGTATGATATGTATGTTAGATTGTAAGGTATTTATCTATGGGCCTTTGATGCCTGAAATAAATAAATTATTATTATGTATGTCTTTCCCGTACACGAGACAATAGTGTCCCGGCCCTTTGGGAGGCGTGCGCGGAGCCGAAGCCAACGCGTAGAGGCCCTTTCGACAATTTAATGAAAGGTAACGTGTACACCCAGCGGATTCTGTCCCTGCCCGTGTCACGAGACGCACGCAGAGACAGCCCCCGCCAGATGCAAGGACTATTGTTGATTGATGGAATCTAACTTTACTGGGTTATGGTGGTGGAATTATGGACTAGCTACTGGGCTATGGATTGAGACATGACGGCGCCTGTCAGGAAAAGTGTCTCATGGCTTTCGCGGCACTGACAGACCGTGACTTGCCCTCCGCTGATGGGCCCCTGTTAAATAGCGACATTATGAGCAATGGCCCAGGGGCAACACCGCTGCCGAGGGCTGCAGGGTGTCGAGAGGTGTGCTGCGCTTTCTCCGAGGGTACTCGCGGCGTTATGCCCTTTAACACTTCCACGCCTGGAGCATATAGCTCTCGCGACTCCACTCTGGACGGCCGGTTAAGGCAAGTCAGAGGCGGAGGTCCTTTCACTAAATCCCATGACCCTCCCTAAGGACCCCCCGGAGCACTCGGGTACGTGGGGTCGCTACTCCCCAACAGCTCGCCACAAGCTGCCCTGCGTTATTATTATTACTATTATTATCACTTTTATCACCTTAGTCATAATATAATTCGGCCATTCTTACGAAGTATATCTGCGGTCACCTGATTACCGCGACGCTGTTTTCATACTAAATGTATGGAGACGCGGTAATTAGACGCAGTCATACTTCGTGAGAATGGCCGAATTCAGAAATATATGACCAGTACAGGTATAATGATGGCTACTTCTTCCAAAGTGATTTATTTTCAACTACCATGATGTTTTACTACCATATTTACAGATTTAAATGAATTACTTAATTAAAATATTGATACAATGATTAAACATATGAAAAAATTCCTTTATGGCACACCTGGCCATAAAGTGGCTTTTTCCGCACGCTGCGCGTACGGAACAAGCCGCTTTCTGGCCAAGTGTAGACATAAAATGATGTACACAACACGGGAGGTAATAAAGAAAGCCCTCGATCGCATATTTACGTCCCTCGCTTGCAGCTCGGGCCGCAAACTTCTGCGATCTCGGCCTTTCTTTGTATTACCACCCTAGTTGTGTAATATACTATATGTGCCATGCCGGGGCGCACGCTTTCCACCAATCAAGCTACCATGTCATCTAGTAGTCATTTCGGAATTTGTCATCATGTCACACCATTACCTACTGCAGGTTGCATAGCGTGGAGTCCACTTGGAAAGGACTTGGAGGTTGACATTTTTTATTGTACTATATGAAAAACATGATGTTTACCTTATTAGTTTTTTTAATGCGGATAAATTACCTACACCTTTACACCACATTTTATGTTGCATTCATTACATATACAGCGTGGGAGGGACTATACCGACAAACTTTAACTATAGATTCTAACAACTATTAGGAGTTAAAAATGTTATGTGATGTATAGTCGAAAAACGCTTACTTTCCGAGATATTCATTATTTTGTAAATGAAAAATCCCAAGTGTGTAACAAGCCCTAATAAATGTGACTAAGATACCTTTACTATTTTTTTAAAATCCTTTAACTAAACAGGAATTAACCTTCACAGTATTTGATGGTAAGAGACTACGAGGCCAAAAAATTTACCTTTCGTTTCCATTTTAACTTTTTTTTTCTTTTTGATAACTTTTCAGCCAGTAAGGACATGTTTATAACGAGGGGCTTAATTTACTGATTTATTTTGTTCCATAAGACTATTAATGTAAAATGACAATATTCGACCCATGTTGATATAACATTTTTTACTCGTCACACCACCAGGAATTCATGGCTAAAGTATGTCGGTATAGTCCCTCCCACCCTGTATAGATACAAGAAATCAAAAGAAACCAAGAAACGTAGATAAAAATGGCCCTTAAAATTAGAATCTTATATGAAACAAGGTATATTAGAGATGAATCGCAACTCAATGAAGCTCAACAAAACGGCTCCTGGTCGATAGAAATGATTATTGCAACCAAACGAGATAACACACAATATTTCAAACAACAAAGACGCTGGGCCGGAAATCCAGAGGTACCGGGTTCGATTCCCAGTCTGGACCATACGTGAGTACCATTTAATTTTTCTATGTACTTTGATTTCTTGTATCTATATATGTAAAAAAAATATTGTATTCATAAATTATATGTATCAAGAAATCCTTTGTAGGTGGTTGAGACATGCAATATTTATTTTTAATGCATTTACGTGTATAACCTCTTTTCTGATTGTAAATAGGCATTATCGTGTTAAGCATGCTGCGTCATCAACTTTATAGTTATTTCCAAAAAGGTAACATAGAAGTCAAATGCTGGACTATTACGCGTAAAAAATTTAAAATGTATTGTTTAGATCGATCATGTTTTATTGAAATTCCAGTATGGGACGCGATACTTTTGTTTCGTTCAATATTTTTGTCTTATAGACTGGATATCCGGTCTTAAGTAGCTTTTTATCAGTAACTAATCTTTTGCCATTTTTTCACCACAGTATAAAAAAAGAGATTTAAAATAATTTTAATTACTTACGTTAAATAATGTTACAGCAATTACAGCATATATGGTTTTCTCTCGCGCGATCGAGCGAAAAATCCACCCTCGACGCATATTAAGGTTGCCAACGAGGTGAAATTAAAAGCGTGATTAACCCAAAATGAAGTATAAAAGCACCAAGGCCCAATTGCACAGGACTGGCAACAAGTAGGCAACCCTCTGAAATATGATTATAATATTCAGCCCTGTATTTCCCTCACCTGTCCGTGATGCTTTTGTTTTTTGTTTCCTTACGTAACGAGCATCCGTTTCGCGGTTAATTTGAATGCGTGTTTTGTTACCTACTAGAATTTGTGATTCTCGTTTCCTCTTTTTGGTAAGGGTTTCTGTTTATTTTTTCCTTGCCGTTGAATTTATGAGTTGAGTGCCAATAATTTTCTTTTTTTGTTGTTTGAAATATTGTGTGTTTTCTGGTTTGGTTGCAATAATTATCTGCATTGAGATTCATCTCTAACAACAACATCGTGTTTCATATTAGATTCTAATTTCAAGGGCTATTTTGCCCACGTTTCTTTTTTCCCTTGGATAATACAGGGGGATACTATACTATTTCAGAAATGTATTACGATTTTACGATATCATGACTAAAAATGACTGGTTTCAAGATGATTTTCCTTGAAATCGTATGGCGGATAACGCACTTTTAAATGTTAAATGAAACGAGAGACAAAGATTTCATACAACCTGATTTCAAAATTCTGTTTAGGATTTTTTGTTAGTAATTAAGGACGTTATAAAGAGGTGTTTAGATTAACCCAGTATATTTGTATTTACGTGGCATGTTTCAAGAATATTTGTATAAATCAGCTTAGTAAGAATCAATGATTCCTTTCAAACGAGTCTACTCTCTCTAGTCGAGATTACTATTCCGATTGAATACATCATCAGTAGATAGGCACGTTTGGGTCCGCATTCTCATGCGCGTACTTCAGTATCATCCCGTCTGTGTCATCAGAACTCGAGCGCCAAACACAATCTTCCCCGATAAGGTCAGAATATCAGTCGTTCGCTCTAAATGCAAATATTACCGCACCCCGGAGAGGTGTTATAGCCTCGGTTTTGAGGTAAAAAAGGACGAAAACAGCGCTAAATGGCAAGAAAGCGCTTTTTATGCTGACGGAATTGGGTAGTTAAAGATAAAGAATGGATAGACCGTGAAGATGGCCCATTTCATGTAGTGTTTTGTTTATACAGGTTTCAATACATAATGGAACTATAGGTTTTTATTCCCAGTGTAGTGATACCTACCTTCTACTTCTTGATGTGTTTCATTAATTTTTATTAGTTTTACATGGTTATGAAGCAATTCTATCAGTGATATAAATACGCACACTTTAACAGCTGAATGTAAATACAAGTAATGCATTAAGAATATAGGTACATGTATTTGAGGACAGAAATTTGTAGTGTATATGATCTTCCACTCAAAATCATATTTATAAACAATTTGGTGGTTTTGCTTAAACACCATTGCAATAACTTTCGTGCGAGGTCGCTAATAACATCTAATATGTCAACCCTCGACTGTGGCCGGATGCCAAATGTCCCAATCGTCATTGATGACCTCAGTATGGTATCAGTAATCAAAGCAAGAATAAATCAATACACTGAAACGTGCTAATTGAGTGCTGTTTTGGTGACCCTTAACCTTGTTTGTTTTGTTTATTGCTAGCCCATAGACATTTGCAACACTAGACGCAGTGGGAAAATCTTAGCAGGAAGTTCATTCCAGATCCCTATTGTACGCACTAGAAGGGTCCGGGGGGGGGGGGGGGGGGTCTAGAGAACCGGTGCGTTGTGGAGATCATTCTACAATCGCACCTGGCGATGACGAGTGGTGCGATGGTAGAATGACCTCCGGAGGCTAAGCGTTTCTAAACTATCATTTGGTATGGGATCGTTGCCAATACTCGTACGGACGCCATGTCGTTTCCAGGCTGCAGGCAAAATTTGGAGGTCGAGCAGACAAGCCAACAGATGAAAAGTGGTCATCATGACCCATGAATATACGCAACACCAGAAGAGCTGACTGCCACAAAATAACCCCGCATTGCGAAAGATATCGACAAAATAAAAGGTATTGTTGAATTTAACTGTGCTACGAGTACTATCTCAACGAATTATAACTAGGTATCGTAATTAAAATATCGTACATTGTATGCTCAGATTTTAACTGATGAGGTAGCGAGTTGGTCGAACGTGAAGGTAACGAGAAGCTCGGAGCCCCCTAAAGTGCGGAATTAAGCCCTAACCATTGACGTTTATAGAAGGACCGGGCCAATGGGCGCGACTAATGATACCAGTGCGCTCGCCCTAAGATCAGTTGCAGGTTCAACGCAACGACAGTCGGCGGTGGAATACGACAATCTGCGATTGTCTTTCGATGGTCGTAGAAATTCCTAATGGCGTAAAAGGCTGCACTTGCGATACGAAGTATAAGAAACATTGGACATAAAGCTGATTTATACGGTCAGCGTGCTGATATATATAAGCTGCGCCCTTTTTTAATTAGCCGGTATCCCGTTTGGTCAGCAAAATGGCCACGATCGGAAGTGGTGCCTTGCTTCGAAGGAGGAAAGCACGAAGCTCCGAAAGAGAAAAGCACAAATAAGTCACATCCGCTGGCCTGGTCCTTATAATATACGTCAATAGCCCTAACTGAGACTAGTTAGGCGAACTTTTGCCTCAGGTCTCATTAAGTCCCGATGAGTTTGTACGTTTCCGCGGGAGATGGGTGGGAAATCATTTCATAGATTGTTCTGGTCTGTGGGCTGTCAAGAGCAGCTATTTTTATAGTGGGTGGTAGTTTAGCTTGTATGTTGATGCAGAAAATCCGTAAGCAAAGTTTTGACATTTTATTCCGCATTTAACGCGTGATTTGAGCTTGTATGAAATATACCACAGTTTATGTACCACAGTTTTATATATTTTCTGTAAACCCTGAAAAATATAATTATATTCTTTTAAAATTTATTACATAATATTAGCTAAAAAAACTATAATAAGTACCAACAGAAAAAAAACCATATACACCTACAAAAATATGAACTAAATAATGTTTATTTTCAAAATACAAATCTAAAAACAAGACTTTGAATGAAGCTTCATGTGTTTCCGCGAGAGCTCAACACAGCAAAAACCGATTGGGATTCTAGACACTCTCGCCACTCCGCCGAATTGCATCAAAATTTAAATACCCAACGTTTCAAATTCCACCTCCAAAGTTTGCGATTGAAAAATTTTCTCCGCAAATTCAATTTTGCACGCATCCAGCGCAGAGTGATTTATCACCGGTTTCTCCCGAACGCGACCATATAGCAACTTCAAACTAAACACGGGGATGTCGTCTATTTTCTAAGCCATTGTGCTCTTGATAGAAGAAACTTTGAAACTGCAGGGTACAAGTTAAATATTGGAGTTGACAAACAACAAGCCAAGCCCAAGTCCGGGCGTTGGATCCAATTTGACCAGTTTGCCTCAAAAGTTAAAAGTTTTAATAAGCCACACAAATGAAGTGCGTAATTCGGATTGTTCGTTTAGTTTAGAGATTTATGCTTTAGCTAAGCAGCGGAGAGCGACATGATTTAAAGCAGTGAAGGCCGGTTCCAGATAATAACCGCAGTAGAATTATTGACTAAAACTAACACAGTGACTGTTACACATGACCATTTTAATTCGGTTATACAATACCACCAGGGATAGTTAGATAAATGTTAGCAGTTAGAGGACACCGGTTGGCACTGGGTTTAGTAGTTAACTATTCGTAATTGCAATTAAAAACTGTTATAAGATTCTGTCGACAACAAGCACTTACATACGAGTATTACTAAACTGAACTATTTTACTTGCCTGTACAGTCACCAGCAACAATTTATGATGAAACAGAGGATACAAAAATATCTACCACGACCTTATTGCTGCAGAAACACAGTGGTGACACGTATTTTTGCATGCCCCGTTTCATCATATATTAATTCCGATGACTGTACTAAATACAGTATAACAACATTTAATAACGAGTAACAACTTCAACTATTCTTAGCTAACGATATACTTAAATTATGTTATGTATTATAGAGGATGGAATAATGTAATGTTTTATTATTTGAACAAATGGTATCGTATCTAGAGAGGTACCGAAATTTGAGAAAGTATCCTGAATTTGCTAATATTTTGTCGTACCTAACGTATGCTATGATTTGATGTTTTGCATAACTGAATAATTTAAAAAAATGGAGCATTCTATGAAAATATCTAATTATTGTCCCTTATGAAACGCAATGGTGGTTATCCTAATAAAACTTATTAGTTGCTATTGCTAAGAAACACTACCCATCTTAAAACCAAGTTATAATATTACTGTACCGACACTCAGCTTCCTAATTCAACACGTCAAAAATATTAAAAGGTAAGGTAAGGAACACTCCTTGCAAAACGTTTTGGTGGAATGCTCCAAATGCTAGTTGTATTCTGCCATTTATGAGTAGGTTATTTAAAACGTAATTATAAATGTAAATTAATGTAACAGATTATAATTACCGCTGGCTGTAATAATTTTATGACTGCATTAGCTTGATAAATGGAACGGAAATTTTAACAAATTAAGTCTTTGATTCAATTCGTACGCAATTAATCAATTACACTACTATTTATTTCCGGTATCATTTGCAGCGTTCAATTTTGAAGTTGCAAAAGTTACATTGAATCAAAATGATTAAGAATATGCTATTATAACTTTATGAGGATATTATATACGCGAAGTCGAGCGTTGATTGACAAACATGTTTAAAATTTAATAAAGGAGAAAAGGTGATCCCGTGATATACATTGTTGTATGACTGGGTTATACTTCCTTCTTCGTCTTTAGGTCATTCTTGAAAATTATCATTCCCCTGTGCACACATATTGGCGAAGATTCAAAACATCCCGTCTCTTTAGAATGGTATTTTAGTTATTCTGTAGTTCCGGCAAAGCTCTACCAGCTAACCTTTAGCTAGTTGTAATGACTGTTAGCTTAATAGTTTATTTCTCGACGCGAAACATACGTTTCCCATTTTGTATTTCGATGTTTGGAGGTCCTTTACACCTCCAAAACATAATGTTTTTGACAATGGAGACCTTACATCTTCATAAATTTTAGTCTATGTTTGCTTATTTTCTATATTTTTATCGTGTTTTGACGCCTTTACATCTCTAAAAATCTGCCGTCCTCAAACTAAAAGGCCGCTAATTTGTATGATATTTTATACAAAGTAGTGGCCTTTTAGTTTGTGGACGGCAGAAATGTAGTTTTAAGTTTTTGTTATGTAAAGGATCCGCAGATTATATTCGTCTCTTGGTAAAAGAAAAAAAAAACTGGGCCCAGTTATTTGCTTGTTGCATTTTATAAATGTCATTTTATGTAATCATGTCACAACTGTTGCAATGTTTTTGAAAAGAGAAACTGGCGAGTTTCCTTCTTCACTTCTTCTCACCAGAAGGTCATCTACCGAAGCGTCAAAAGAAGAGAATCAGACATGTGAAGGAGCCCTTGAGGCCTACTTGCAGAAATATATGAGTTAGAACTAAAAATGCCGTACCAATGAGGCGGAATCTTTTGAATATTTATGGCCAGGGGAATGATGTCCTTCAAGAATGACTTCTTTCTATAAGAACTTAATTTTGATATTGCAGAACTCGTTGGCAGTGTGTATCAATACCAAAGTTTAACTATTCATTCGGCACACGTGACGGTAAATTACAATTTGTGACCGGGCGTTAACTTTCATGACAGATTTATTTCTTCGCATACGCGTCCTATTTAATGTCACAGCTCATAAACATGTCGTTAGATTGAGTTAATGTTGCGCTTTGAATTAATTTCTAACTAATAATTGTGTCTCGACATAAGGGTTGCCAGATTGAATTACCCTATTATCGGGAGCAGGAAACAATATGTCGGGATTTTGAGACTTTGGTCGGGAGATGCCCCGCGAGCTCTACGCTTTTTTTAGCCTGAAATAGCAGAAATTTTCGCTGGCAGGACCATCTTGAGTGGATCGGACTAAGTTTTAAAATGAAGTCGTTTGTCGGGAGATTTTCTTCTTTGTCGGGAGTCGGGAGGACATACAAAAATCGGGAGAATCTCGCCAATTCCCGACCATCTGGCAACCCTACTCGACATAGTCATGGTTATTAAATTAAGATCAAGCTTGTACCTACCATACATAGTTAGTAAAACCTAACAATATAGGCATTAAGGTATTAGTTTTTTACGCTTTTTTTTACTAATTCGTTTTTTACGTTTTCTGAAATATAAGAGTTACACAAATAGGAAATGTAAAAAATATAGAAAGTAAAAATGTAATCAAAACCTAAAACTAAATAAACATAAAAAAAAACAATTATTAAAAGAATATTTTTTTAATAATTGATAAGGAACATTACAAACAAACTAACTTACACTAAAACTGCATGACGACACGTTTAGCTTAGTGGGACTAGTGGGAGTGCCACCGCCTCCGAAGCTAGAGGTCCCGGGTTCAAATCCTGGTAAGGGCAAATATTTGTGTAATGAGCACAAGTATTTGTTCCTGAGTCATGGATGTTTTCTATCTATTTAAGTATGTATATCGTCGTCTAGTACTCATAGTACAGTCAGCGTCAAATAGTCTGTAGTATCCAAAGCACCATATAATATCGTAACACGTCTTTGTGCCAATAGTAATAAAGACGTGTTACTTACTATACAGGGTGTCCCTAAAACCAACTTTTATACGATCAGGGCTGATAGACCAGCTCATAAGAACCTAGATTAAGCAAATTTGACCTCAGTAAAAATCTCTTAGTTTTCGAGATATTGACGTTTTTGTAAAACTCGTGCTAAGTGATACCCTGACTCGGTGTTTTGAGTGTCATTGCTAAAATATCAAGTATTTTACAAATCTGTTTTTTGCTATGTGTGGCCAAATAACTGTGCTATTGAACGTATTTTCTATTTTTGCTAATTTATTCATGCTGTGGACACAGTACAATAACAAAAAAAAATTATTCGATTTTTTTCAAATTTCACCTCTGACTTCGAACTAGCGTGGTGAAAAAAAAATGTACCAACATAACCAGGCACTCAACGTAAAAAAATTGCGCATTTATTGTAGTTTCTAAAATGGTATAAAATTTACTAAACACTGTAATAATTTTTGAAATAATGATATTTTGTTACAAAATTAACTGTCTGCCGCCTTCATCTCATACGATCCGGTTGAACTAAGTTTGCACCTGGCGTGCTTGACATCACATACAAATTAGGTGCAAACTTCACGTAATCGTCAATATCTCGAAAACTAAGAAATTTTTATGAGGTCAATTTTACTCAGTCTCGTTTTTTATGAGCTGGTTTATCAGCCCTGTTCACCATTTTGTAAAAGTCGCGAATTTTGATAGCCTGGATCAGTCTTTCGAATGTCATGACTTCAATTTCAGTATTTTCTTAATCTGCTTTTTGTTAAACATTACTTAATAATTATGCTATCATACCTTTTCTGTTCGAAATTCAAATTCTGGTACGAAATTTAACCAATGGAATATTGTAGTATAACCTCCTTTTGAATTAAAATGCTATTATCTTAAAAACTACAGTGTCTAGTGTGTAAAATTTTACTATTTTAAACTACATTATTTTTTTTTATTTTAGCATGGTAAATTTGTTTTAAGTATTACGGATTCAAATCCGAGGTCATATTTTGAATCACGTAAAATCTAATTTATTTTGACAAGGTATGATAGCATAATTATTAAGTAATGTTTAAAACAAAAAGCAGATTAAGAAAATACTGAAATTTGAAGTCATGACTTTCGAAAGACTGATCCAGGCTATCAAAATTCGCGACTTTTACAAAATGGCGAACAGGGCTGATAAACCAGCTCATAAAAAACGAGACTGAGTAAAATTGACCTCATAAAAATTTCTTAGTTTTCGAGATATTGACGATTACGTGAAGTTTGCACCTAATTTGTATGTGATGTCAAGCACACCAGGTGCAAACTTAGTTCAACCGGATCGTATGAGATGAAGGCGGCAGACAGTTAATTTTGTAACAAAATATCATTATTTCAAAAATTATTACAGTGTTTAGTAAATTTTATACCATTTTAGAAACTAAAATAAATGCGCAATTTTTTTACGTTGAGTGCCTGGTTATGTTGGTACATTTTTTTTTCACCACGCTAGTTCGAAGTCAGAGGTGAAATTTGAAAAAAAACGAATAATTTTTTTTTGTTATTGTACTGTGTCCACAGCATGAATAAATTAGCAAAAATAGAAAATACGTTCAATAGCACAGTTATTTGGCCACACATAGCAAAAAACAGATTTGTAAAATACTTGATATTTTAGCAATGACACTCAAAACACCGAGTCAGGGTATCACTTAGCACGAGTTTTACAAAAACGTCAATATCTCGAAAACTAAGAGATTTTTACTGAGGTCAAATTTTGCTTAATCTAGGTTCTTATGAGCTGGTCTATCAGCCCTGATCGTATAAAAGTTGGTTTTAGGGACACCCTGTATATCGATACCTTTAGACTCAAAGGGCGTAAACGCCATTAGAACCTACGGTGTTTACGCCCTTTGAGTCTAAAGGTAGGTATCGATATATGGCGCTTTGGATGCTACAGTCTATTTGACGCTGACTGTACAAGCATTCTTAGTTAGACTAGCTCGATTTGTGTAAGATTGTCCCCCGACGACGTATATAGTATATGCTGATGACAACATTTTTATTAAATTAAATGAGAATAAAGTAAAAAGTTGGTTTGTTAACGGATAATAAAAACTTATTTGCATAAGTAAAATGAAATGAGATACTTAATATAATATTCATTTAGGTTTACTTTTATAAAAAGAAACAGGTAAAGTAATTTCAAATCGAATTTTCATTATACCAATTAATAACTTCGTGCTGGATTAGGAAACGTATAAGTAGTATAAGATTACACAGACAATAATTAACGTCATAACACGATATAGAACAATCATTAGTCACTTAATAATGATTGCTAAAAAGCTTCATCAGGATTAAATTCATCTGGTAGAATGTGAATAAGAAAATGCTCCCACAGATTCTGAGGAAATTAACTTGAGTGAGGATTTGAATTTTTCATCAAACCGACCTAATTAACTTCATAATTAAACTTGGGAATCTCTCCGAGTTTTATTCCTCTATAGAGAATACGTTCATTTGTGAATATCTGTATAGTTACTTTTGGGGGATATCTTTAATTTGATATCTATTCGGCTCTTTTTAGAATTATAAATCGCTTTGAAGCGTTGAGATTGGTTAAGGATTTCGCTCCTTAGGTATTCGTTGTGAATTTTCAGTTGCAATGTAACCTTGAGATCGGTAAAATTCGAGAAGCAAATAAAATAAAATCAGAAACATAAATGCAAAATTGCATATCTTTTTCTTTTTTACATGCTTTTATTAAGATTCAACCCACAAGGTTTAACCGCAGTAAATGAGATGACAATGCAATATTATTATGACATGAAGCGATGAAGATCTCCTAAATTACACTAGATAAATTCATCGTGTTTGGGCACATTTGATTAGTTTTAACGTGCTGTTTACGTTTATAAAAAAAAAGTACAGTCAGCAATAAAAGCTTGTTGATGGAGTGCGTGCGGGGCCGGTCCCGTCGCCTAACCTATAACACTGGCGTTTGTAATGCTGGGCTGTCTGATCCAAAGTCAGATCAAGCCAAATTATAATATAAGTTGTATAGAGATAGTTGTATAGTTGTGTGTATGCACAAGCACATCCGTGCATCAACTAAGTGGTAACTTGGTTCACGCATATCTTATAATAGTTAAGTGAACGTATGGAGCGGCATGATCGTTCAACGACAAAGTTCCTTAAAATTGAGATTTAAAAAAAAGCTCGTCTCAAAATAACATTTTTTGACAGAAACTTATTTATGTCAAAAACCGTGATGTCATTGATTAGATTTTTTTTAATTAATAGTTGTCCTAAAATATATAGAAAAGACATCCTAATTTTATGATTTAAAATAAAGTGAATCGGAATTCATTTTAACATCGTGTTACAATCTGTTCTACTCGGCCCCGATATCACAAAGCCTTGTCAGAGATAAATGCAGAAATAGGCAGGAAAAGACCCCTCAAAATAGGCATTGTTAAATCTTTTTGAAGTCCCCGACTTTCTGCCATTATGTACAATATAAGTAAAGAAGTTAAATGAAGTGGAAAAGTTGACCGACCAAGATCACCTCATCGGCCTAAGGGAGCACTTAAAACATAATTTTGGCGGTCCTTTTTCATTGAATGCGACAAAGTATGGGTAGGTTAGAATTAAGGGTCCCGGTATAAAAGTAATTACTTGTGTTTGACGAAATGCGGTATGTTTGATTGTTTGGTATGTCTTACAGGACAGGCTTGTGTCCAGAGGCGATATCTCAGAACTAAATCAAAATAGCTTTCTAGAAAAGTCTTTTAAAATGAATAACAACAAATATAGAACGATAAAAATGACACGTGATCCTAATCACCGACCTCTTTCCTCTGTTTATTTTCGGGGTACGTTTTAGATCATGATCTCAGATTTGACTGGTCAGGTACCCATTGTGACATTAGTTTCGTATTAATGTATAGTTTTCTCATATTGTTTCCGATGGCCATGTAGTAATTTTAGGTACGTATTATTATTTGGTACGTGGTGTTGATGGTGATGTTGTGGTGATTGTGGTGGTGGTGGATTTGGACCCGGGACCAAATGTTCTTGAGCTCATCCTCCAACTCTCTTACCTAACTATCGCTCCACTAACGCTATGTTATTCTTGTGCTATTTATTTCCAATGCATCGCTCATTATTGTTCTACAATGCAATTAGCCAGTTATCCTTAGACGTTTCTGTCACAAGCGGTTAACTCGTTCGCTAATTGGTGCTAGGAATTAGGTCACATTATAGGAGTGTGCTTGGCGATAGTTGCTTAATATGTTCAAACTATGTTGACAAGGGTTCACACAGAGGTCACACAAAGCACTTTATTAGCAACTGAAGTGGAAACTTTAATATATATGCATTAGCCCTAGAATCAAGAGTTTAACTGCGCTCTGTTGAAACGTGTCCCTTGGGACAAATGTCTACTGGTAAAGTTCATCTTTTAGCGTCTAGTTAGAGGAGTATTTTATTGAAATATCTGGCTTCGGCTTAATAATTGATAAATATTTAATAATTTGTGTGGCTACATGGAGATTTTCGTAGTAGTTGTAAAGTCTTGTTTTGTGCAATTTTTAATGATCCTTAATTATGTTTGTGTACCTACTTGCTTCGTTATTGACATAAATACAAGCTCTATACCCATAGTCTTGATGGGAACATTTTTGTCTCTAGGAGACCATGGAAGTTACGTCACGTTCATAACGTATGTTATTTTTTCTTCATCAGTTTCGAACTAGCTTTAAGATGAAAATATATTTTTGCATTCTATTAAGATGCTTTAGACGTTTATGATTCAAGGCGAGTCTTGTTGTGTTTAATAGAATGCAGTTAACATGCATTTTATTTAGTTTTCACTGGGAAATGTTGTGTCAAACATCACTCCAAATTGCTAAAATGTAAGCTGGTATCTCGTTTTTACTCACAGGACACGCAATAAAATCTAATACTCGTATAAGCCCCATCACCGTTTAAAACTCACGCAAAACTATCATATAAGTACTTTGATCAATTGGCTGATATTATCAATACCTTTGTGTCTCTTCTTTTTCCTTCTAAGGCCTCTTAATATTAGAATATATTTTTAAGGGATGTTTATGCTAAACGCAGATCCTATATTTGCAATAATATACTCAAGTTCATTGCCTCAAGACGTCAAAATATATACGGAAACATGATGCTACACCGATGTTTGAAGAAACATTTTCTTCCTTGTTTATATGGGGTATAGTTTGGCCGAAATCGAATTCAGTAAAGAATTTATAGCGACAACGACACTCCCCTGCCCTGTGGGACCGTCTGCGTCCACCTTCGCAGGACAATGCTTGGCAGCTGCCCCAATGTCACGTTAACTTTAATTTAGAACCGAATTAGGCTTTTTCCAGACATCGACTGTTTATTTTGTAGGGGATTGTGTTTTGGGGACTGGCAGTTTCACGTGATATATAACTCTAGCATAGCGCTTATCAATGTTCTGACAGTTCTGAAAGTCGTTAATTCTGCTTTAATATTCTTCGTCTAAGTTGTTAGTTGAAACATGCTGTAAAATTAACCCTAAGCCTTATAACATTGTTATAGTCAAAGTTCCGACTCAACTGTCGTTAAAATGTATCTCTTTTACGGCGGAGGATACATCATGCCGAGATATATTGCGTAAGGGCCCAGTAACGAAGCGGGAAGAAGATTAAAGTGCAAAGTTCGTCAGCGTAGAAGGTCATCTTTCCATAATTCATCTGTATTAAAAAATTCCAAATCCTTCCGAGGAGCTTCAATTTGTAACTGACTGTAGCAGAAAGTTCGACTCGACTCCGCCCTCTAGTTTCATACAAATTGATATTTACGGTAATAGCACGAGTTTTTCCACGAGAACGCAAAGTTAGAGGATAACAGGCTCAGTTGGGTACGGTCCGGAATCCAAATGGGCAAAAACGTTGAGCGAAAGATGTGAAAAACGGATCCACAATTTTCCGCGGCCGGAATTATTCAAGATCAATTTAATGTTTTACGAGTGAGCTTCTTGTAGCGGGCTCATTTAAGAATCCGGATCGGAAGCGTGGAGATTGTGTTTACTCCGAACATTGATGTTAATATATGTAACTGAACAGCAAATAACGCCTGTACATTACTGGGGATCTTGGTTTGATTGAGTTTATATTTTTGTGCGCCGCTAAGAAAAGCGCGCAAACGTGCAATTAAAATTTATGAGACTTAATCTCGGTCAATGCAAAACCGAACATAGAAATATTACCGCATCACGTCAAACCTTAACAGCTGGACAAATCAGTAAAGCCTAAGTTAAAATAAACTTTTTCTAAAGGAAAAGCAAGTTTTAATTTTATTCACCATCCTGACTTACATTTCAACGATAAAACTGTGATGAAGTGCTAGGAAATACACTGAATAATAGGCTAATGGCACCCATTTTCTAAAATAACAAATGATAGCTGCAGGTAACTCTCTAGAAATTTATAGTCATATTCATATTTTTGTACCTATCAGTGGCGTGGCGTCCATAGAATCCGATTCCCACCGGCTTGCCTATTTTAAAGCATATGACCGGAGTATTTACTACTCCTGTAGAAAAAGTAACCCAACTCCGGCTTTACTAAGAATATATTTGATGGTACCTACATAGACAATTATTTAAGTTAAGCAAAAACTGTAAATGCGGACTGAACCGCGCGATCTCGCCATCTATTATAAAAACCATTAATGTTTCCTAAAGTGGCATATGTATATTATGTATTTATCTCACCCTATATGTTACAATTATTTTAGTTTAAATAAATAAAAAAAGGTATGTAACGTTTACGAGTGTACAGGTTTCGGACGGAACTATTTTTAGCCCTTAATGTGACCGTTACGTATTTTTGGTTAAAATAAGTTTGTACTGCCTCCTGAACAGTCACTTGACAAATATGAAAAAATACCTGTACATCTATTTTCTGATGGAGAAAATATTTTTTTTTTATTATTAATATTGAAATTGTAATTTGTGCACAAAATTATTTATACCGCAATTCAACTACGATATAACTTAACTTGGGCACAATCTAAGAACCGATTTGCAGCGTCTGAACGTAAATATAAAGCTAGAGATCCACGGTACAGTCGACTCAATAAATTATGCGGCCAACCGCAGAGCCGGCGGGAGGACGCCTGTCGAATCCAACGGGAACCAATTAGTCGTACTCGAGAATATTTATTTCCGGTTTTCTCAAACAAGTGGGCACCCGAATCGTACACACTCGAGCCGACTCGTGACTCGACTTTTTATGTGCGATAGTGCGGGGCGATATCGATTGATGTCAAGGTGTTTCTATTAATTAGTGGCGTGAAAGATAAATGAAAGTGAATGTTTCATTTGTTTTTTCTGACAAAGGTGATATTTTGTTAATTGCTGCTACTTGACCACTATTTTGTAAGTAAGCCATGTCCTTCTTTTGTGAGCGAAATGTTTCCCTTGTATGTATACCTATTGGCACAGATGTGGGTAGATTACTTGTAATCACTCAATCGTGGGTGGGTTGATCTTTCTGAATCTTAGCACGTATTAGAAGGAATCTTCGGCAGATATAAAAGTGATAATTCTTGACCGGCACTTTTAACAAAATAGTCGTCAGTATGAGCTTCAGAGCTCAAAGATTTTCTATTTGCAACAGAACTTTGTTGTTAATTTTATGAAGATAAGATAAGATCCAACACTGTGTACATTGAGTTCGCATGGCATAAAATAATAAAGTCCAACAGTTTACCCATTTCGGGCGTACAATATAGAAACAAAATAATAAGAATTTTGACTAAGAAATAGATTGGAAAAAGGAACTTACATTGGATTTATCTAAAGTATTCATCCAAATTATAGTAACCTGAAACCTTACTTAGGTACCTCGCTGTTTTGATTTCCATCCTCGTCTGCACTACGGATTTGCGTGGTATGATCAATGAACGGTATTATTAAAAACCATCAACATTTCTCTAACTTTGTACTTACTAAACTGCAGTAAGGTAGGTACATAAACAATGAACATTTACCTCATTACTAAAGGTAAAATCATTATAGTATGTAAGTAAAATGACGGACTTAATTAACATTGTCCGTTCAGGTTTAATTATTGAGGGCACAGCGCGGGACGTCAGTCAAGCGGGCCACAACTGATGACGCCATGATTCCCTTGCAATTTTGCTAAAATAGTTAAATAGGTAGGTATTTTAAAGTCTTACGGAGGTATAAAAATATCTATATATGTAGTTAGCTAAAATTTTGTGCAATTTGGAGACCTTGCTGAAGTCGTAATTATACTCACCCATTTATGCTATTCAAAATCCATAAGTACTTTAGGTTGATTCTTGACCTCCCTGGCCTCCTCCCTGACCACAGACATAAAATGGCTACATAATAACCAAATATAGGTATGTATGTAAACAGTTTATTGCTCATAAAATTATACAGAAACTATACAAAGATTAATGGTTGTGTACAAAGGCGAACATATCCCTGTAAGTGTAGTAGTGTATATATTTTCTATAGAAGAGGGATCTTTTGAATATTGCCTGTTGTCTACCATTCGTTTGAATATTGCCGCGTGTAAATGCTAGTGTGTTCTAAATGGAACATAATTAAATTATTAGGTAAATTAAGATGGACGCAAGAATAATTATCGTTGTTTGTAATTATAGTAGGCGTCGAAGCAGGACGTCATTGGACGGTCAGCCACAAAACTGATGACGCGATGTACGCTCCGATTGCGTTGTGGCCAACCCCGTTAGGAGAGAGACCACAAGCTATGGAGTACACTTCACACTTATGAAGCCCTGGTATCAAATATGAACTAGTAATATCTACCATTGAGAGAGAGAGAGCTAAACATGTAGTCCAAGCAGATACTACCATTTTTGATGTTTCTAGTGTAAAATGTTGCAGATTTAATACATATGCGTACACATACGTTTGCGTAGTGGAATTAAAACTAAATTAAATTGATGTCAACCAAAAGCCAAGACATTTTAACCCGATTCAATGCGATCTAAATTTGATCAATTCCGGTATCTTATATCCGGACCGGAAAATGTGTCTTAAAATGTTTGTTAGCAGTCTTGGATGTTTTCTGTGTTTGTATATGTATATATAAGTATTAAGTTTTTGGGTGTATTGCCGCCTAGTCACCATAATACAAAAGTTGCTAAGGTTGAGCTCCGTTTCATTAAAAACCGAAAACAGCATTGCAATGCCAATGTCATTGTTGATATGCGGCAAAATAAGTAATAACTAGTATATTACCAATACCAAGACAGTTTACAGACGTCATCACAAAGCTCTTCCACTGAGTGAACGTAATGTAGCTTATTGCTTCGAGAAGCTCACAACAGTTTATCTAGACTGTCAGGTCACTGATTCGAATTAATTTCAACCTTAGTCGGAAAATTCTTGACAGTTAACTTAACAGTCAACCCACGCTAAATATTAAGCATAGGTACTTTACCTATTCATTTTAAAATTGGTCATTTTTATTTAAAATATGTTGTAATACATGTTTAATTTAAGGTTTTTGCTTATATTAAAACGTATAACTCTGAACAAACTGCATACACAATAGTACATTACACTACTAGGGTAGTAAAACAAAGAAAGGCCGAGATCACAGATGTTTGCGGCCTGAGCTGCAAGCGAAGGACGTAAATATGCGATCGAGGCCTTTCTTTATTACCTCCCGTATTGTGTACATTTGGCCAGAAAGCGGCTTTTTCCGTACTACGTAATAGTATTTTATGCAACAGTTGTATAAGAGGGGAGGAGAGGAGAGAGATAAGAGAGGAGCAAATAAAGACGCAATGAGCATTTTTTGACTTAATTATACAACGTTGCATACAATACTTTTTCTGCAACTAGGTTTTAAATGATTGAAACACAAAATTAATCATAACCTGGAAACAAGGCAAATATGACGTTTGACTGACAGTATGTGTCTATGGTAAACTTTTTTTTTAATTTAAAATATACTTAAATTAAAAATACTTTTTTTATGTTGGCATCAATGAATTTAGTTCGGAAAATTTTGTTTTTCTTAAAAACCGTAGGAATTTAATTGTTTGTTAAGTTGGTAGTTGTGCATTTTTACCGTAAAGTTAAAATTGAGCGCTTAATCCTTGACCTAAGTTTAACCTAGATTTAGAAGTCTGTGGCTGCTAGCAATAACGTAAAGTGACTATAACGACACTAGTGCTGTTATGGGTAATAGAGTATAGACTTCTCTGAACTCATATTATGTATGTTCTTATATTAGTGTTCGTGACCAAGTAAAAGACAGATAACAGTGCAGGAGTAGAAAAATATATTATTTATAGCACGTATACGTATCAATTTAGTCAATGTGTCTGCATAGTATAGTTCATACCGGATAACAATAGACTCTAGCGGGACAGCAGAAGGAGGGATACGAAACTGTAAAGTTATAATACTTGATATTTATTTAAGTAAAATTTTAACTTTTAAACCATGTAATGGACTTTTACTTCTTGTTTTATGCGATGGTCGTGTGACGACATACGCCAAGGCAAACGCCTCTTATACATTTCCACAGAATCACTCACATTGAACGTTACAAGTAACTATTCACCAATTATTTATGAATAATAAACTACCTATAACAGAAGCAGTAAGTCATGAAAACAACGTACGAATCGACATCATCATTTGATAGTAGAATATAATAATGACAGCTCCGGTCAACGAGCAGAACTAAATGTAGGTACCTCTACCCTCCATAGCTAAACGTTTCATTTCTTGTGTGTTGCTTATCTCTCGCTCTGGCTCTTTGGGTATTTTATAAGGACACTTTCTTTATTTTAAGGCAAATAGGACTAGTATTTTATTAATATTTAGAAATTCTGAGGTAAAAAGTAGTAAAAAGCATTGGTGAATAAATTAGATGAAAGTATTCATATCATCAATATTTTATTTTTGAGCATCTACTTTAGAGATCTCATTTATTTAACGTCAGCATAAAACTTACACTATAAAGAACCTTTCTTAGCTTCTGTCTATTCCTATACGGAACAGACTGTAGTCGTTAGTTTAAAACAAATAATCTGATGAATTAAGAACTCCTTTTTGAAGTCGCTTGAAATGCTACTACCTACATAATTTACTCATAATAGGTATATTAGCTAGTCTAGGAAATGTTTAAACGAACTAAAAACGGAAATAAATGATAATGACAATAGGACTTAGCCGTTAGTAATTATGAGCAGTTAAATTATAAACGAAGGGCAATTCTACTCTACAACTGGTTTTATGCTTTTATCTTTATTGAGGTACTATGGGCATTAACTTTACAGCATAACGATGTCATTGCAGAAGTCGTATCTGGATCTTGGAATCAAAAATGGATAAAACGGAACAGCAATGGAAATTATAATTTGTCGCTTGCTATGTCGTTGAAAATGTGTTATAATACGGAAAGTAAATTTTTGGTCAGCCGTTATTAAAATTGATCCGCAAAAAAAAATAAGCAGTTAAATCATTTGGGCAGCATACAAAGATTTGGCTGGCAATAAATAAAATCGGGCGGCAACTCTTGTTCAGCAAACAGTTTAAAAACGGTTAACATTTTAACCAATATTAATCTGCTTTTTTTATCATTTGGCTGCCTAATAAACAGTCGAGCTGCAAAATAATTACTTGGGTAGCAAGATTTTACAATTGGTCAGCAGAGAGTTTAATTGAGATATACAGGGTGTCACTGTGATATATACTGGGTGTCACTGTGATATATACAGGGTGTCACTGTGTTATATACAGGGTGTCACTGTGATAGATACAGGATGTCACTGTGATATATACAGGGTGTCACTGTAATGTATACAGGGTGTCACTGTGATAGATACACGATGTCACTGTGATATATACAGGGTGTCACTGTGTTATATGTATACAGGGTGTCACTGTAATGTATACAGGATGTTACTGTGATATATACAGAATGTCATTGTGATATATACAGGTTGCCATTGTGTTATATACAGGGTGTCACTGTGATAGATACAGGATGTCACTGTCAGCAGAGAATACATGTCTGTAAGCAGTTTAATTGTTATATACAGGGTTTCACTGTGATATATACTGGGTGTCACTGTGATATATACAGGGTGTCACTATGTTATATACAGGGTGTTACTGTGATAAATACAGGATGTCACTGTGATATATACAGGGTGTCACTGTGTTATATACAGGGTGTCACTGTAATGTATACAGGGTGTCACTCTAAAAACGAAACAGCTCCCAAAAATAGGTAGGTTAGGGTTATTTTTTTTGATGACCCTAAAAACGAAACGGCTCCCAAAAATAGGTAGGTTAGGGTTATTTTCTTTTTGATGACCCTAAAAACGAAAGTGACACCCTGTATACATTACAGTGACACCCTGTATATAACAGTGACACTATGTATATATCACAGTGACACCCTGTATATATCACAGTGACATCCTGTCCTGTATCTATCACAGTGACACCCTGTATATATCACAGTATTACTCTGTATCTATCACAGTGACACCCTGTATATATCACAGTTACATCCTGTATCTATCACAGTTACACCCTGTATATAACACAGTGACACTCTGTATATATCACAGTGACACCCTGTATATATCACAGTGACACCTGCTACTTGACAGCTGACAATTACCGAATGACAAAATGCGCACACGATTGGCGGTAGAATAGTTGCGCCCAGTTAGGTTTTATTGCCCCCTTTTTTTTGATGAACAAAATGAAATATTTTGCTTACCTACTGATTGCTTACCAAAATTTGATTTACCGTAGATCGCTTAATGCAGCTCAAATATTTAATTTGCTGACCAAAATAATTTAGAGCAGATCAGTATATCATTAATTGCAGCCTGATTTATAAATGTTTGCTTACCTTAAGTTGCTTACCAACTAGCTATTTTGGCTGACCAAATACATATTTCTGCTGACCAAAATATGAATATTTTGCTGATCGATTAAATGATACCCTTATAATACAAGCATTTAATAGCAGTTTCCCCTGTGTTGTTTCCGTCATTATCACAAGGATTTTTTTTACCGGGATAAAAGGTATGATCATCATCATCATAAGCCTACATACGTCCCACTGCTGGGCACAGGCCTACTCTCATAGATATGAGTGAATGGCTACAGCTCATTCACGCTAGTCCACTACGGATTGGGGACTTCACATACGCCTTTGAATTTCTTCGCGGTTGTATGCAGAAGCGGATAAAAGGTATCCTATGTTTCAATTCTGGACTTGATCTATTTGCATGCCAAATCTCATTTCAATCTTTGACATTGTTACTGCGTTATTGAAAAATAAATATCCTAAGCATAACGCCGCGAGTACCCTCGGAGAAAGTGCAGCACACCGCTCGACACCCTGCAGCCCTCGGCACCGGTGTTGCCCCTAGCTAGGCCATTGCTCATAATGTCGCTATTTATTTAATGGGTCTGTCAGCGGAGGGCAAGTCACGGTCTGTCAGTGCCACGAAAGCCATGAGACACTTTCCTGACAGGCGTCGTCAGGTCTCAATCCATAACCCAGTATTTAGTCCATATTTCCACCGCCATAGCCCAGTAGAGTTACATTCCATCAATCAACAATAGTCCTTGCATTTGGCGGGGGCTGTCTCTGCGTGCGTCCCATGACACGGACAGAGACAGCATCCGCTGGGTGTACACTTTGCCTCTCATTAAATTGTCGAAAGGGCCTCTACGCGTTGGCTTCAGCTCCGCGCACGCCTCCCAAAGGTCCGGGACACCATTGTCCCGTGAACGGGTAAAAAATATCCTAACATCCAAACATATACCAAACTTTCACATTTATATTAGTAGCAGTTCACTGTTGAACATCGATCTCTTTCAGAAAACGCCTCTGATCACGATCTTTAGTCACTTTCTTGAGAGCTGCTGCCAGCCAGTCTTAGGCTGCTTTCCACCAGAGATGTGTACGCTTGCAGCTAAGAATGTGTATGATATAAATAAAATAAATAAAATAGTTTATTTCTGCAAGTAGGCCCTCGAGGGCTCTTTTACAAGTCTGATTCTATATATGTATTATTTCTTTTGGCGCTTCGGGTACTGACCTTCTGGTGAGAAGAAGCGCCGGAAGAAACTCACCAGTTTCTCTTTAAAAAAATGTTTAAATGTAACATGACATTATTACTTTCGATTTCATTAATACGTTACAATAAACTTAAAACTACATTTATACGCTAATAACGATCGCTATTTAGCTACCTCGGGCATGTTTGGTGAAAATTTTCATTTACACAAACACATCCTTAGGAGTCACTGGATATACGGTGGTTAGGCGGTACTAGATTTTCAATTCAGATAGTACATTTAGGTAGGTAGGGGTTTTGGCTCTAATTATTCATACAATGACCAAATACGTAGAAAAACAAAACGTGACCAAGCTACTGGACCACTCCACTGACAAGCCACTGGAGTTACTGTAGCCAAGGTAGGATTTGAACCAGAATCTCTGTCTGGCCGCGACAACGTGGCGCAGCACTACAACACCTGGTCATTTACCAACCACGTTGAAATTTTGATGTCCATATTTTGTAACAGCGTTACTGGCGACCTTTGTATGTTGTTGTCTTAAAAGGCTTCTTGCCTTAGCCCCACTCTACTGAAGGATATGCGTACACATTGCTCCCTGTATGCACTCTTTTTTAGCAGTGTCAAGTCCGCTGGCTTCAAACAAGCAAACATGATAATCTTGCCTTGGGTTTTAATATGTGTTTATGCCACACCTGGCCATAAAGTGACTTTTACCGCACACTTCGCGTACGGAAAAAGTCGCTTTCTGGCCAAGTGTAGACATAAAATTATGTACACATCACGGGAGGTAATAAAGAAAGCCCTCGATCGCATATTTACGTCCCTCGCTTGCAGCTCGGGCCGCAAACATCTGCGATCTCGGCCTTTCTTTGTTTTACCACCCTAGTTGCGTAATGTACTGATGTGAAGGTATAAATAACTCGTTTTTTAGCTTGGAATCTTAGTGTTACGTAATTCTATGGAAAGCACTAAAACCGGAATATTTCCAAACACATAATCTAGTAGCGTGAACACGAGTGGCAGCCCCACATGCGATAATGATTGACATCGGGTATTAAGCTCATAAAGTACAGTCAGCAACTGTAGGATGCGTTTGGAAATATCTGACACTTTCCGATTTACCGAGCACGATGTTCAACAAGAGAGTTAAATCTACAATTGTAACTTTTCTAAAAAAAATCGACTCAAACATTGAATTTATAGCAATAGCAAATTTAAGAGATCAAAAATACTGAAATTGTTATACCTACTAATTAATAGGTACATGAGATTAGTACATTACTTACATAGGGCGGTAAAACAAAGAATGTCTCACATCGCAGGTATTTGAAGCCCGAGCCGAAAGCAAGGGCGATAAATATGGGATCTGAGACTTTCTTTATTGCCGCTCGTGGTAAGTGTAAAATTTTACGTCTTCCCAGGCCATTAAGTGGGATTTTCCGCACGCGTAGCGGGTGGTTATTGCCACTTTATGGCCAGGTGTGACGTAAAGAACTTTTCATCACACTTGTTCGTAAAGGGTGTTACAACACGCGGGTTTATAGACCAGCTCGAGCCGATTTACTTCCCGTGGGTTATAAAAATCTATAAAAAATTGTATGAAAATTCTTAACTCCCGAGGAAGTTATGAGTTTAGTTTTAAAATATAGAACCTACCCGTACGCCATTTCAGACTAAGAAGGCTTCAAATCAGGCAAGGCTTATTTCCCATCTTCAAAACTTGGCTACAAAAACAAATTTTAGTGAATATAAAACTTATATGGTATATTTTACTATTATTTCAGTAATTTTTGCAATTATTTTAATGCGAAATCGGTACAATCTGGCGGTATTGCCTGTCAAGTTTGAAAACTAAACGCAGCTCTTAGCATTATCTGTGGAAGACTTATTGAAAAAGTTGACAATAAATCATTTGATTTTTGTCTTATTATTTTTTCCTCCCAAATGTGACGAAAACCATGTGTGTATCACGGGCAGTAAGGGTATTATAAACTCGAGTAATTAAAAGCCCTCCGCCTACGGCGTCGGGCTCCTAATAGACTATCGTTAGTAATCCCCTTCTTACTACCCTCGGTGCACGATGTACTATTACGAGTACTCGCCCAATAGCGCCCAACATTGCGGATCTGGAAAGGTCGATCTATCAAACTGTACCTCGTTAACCCGCAATGAACTGTTACTCGCCCAATTTTACTCGCTTTTCGTCGGCGGTGGGACAAGTGCCTAAGAGTTTTTAATTGGGTACCCATTTATACACATGATTATGCCTAGTAGGTATGTATATCTAACTTTACATTGATGTTTGGCGAAGACGATTCAATACCAAAAGTAAATTCAAATCTATTGACAATAATGTATTTATCGTGCCAACTGTACGAACACATATTGGTTCAACAATCGCAAAAGGATGTCGCTATTCAAGAGTGGGTCACGCATGCAGTACACGCGATGAACAATAAACCCGAAGACTTTAGTACCTTAGAAATAAGAGTCAACATCGATTGAACCCTCGTCTACGTCAGTAAGACGCGAGCTCGTAATACTATGATTGATCGTTGTTAGCACTTAGTACACAGTGTGTTAAAAAGTGAATTGTGACGATCAACGAACACAAAATGGGGAGATAAAACAGTAAGTAAACAAGTGGTAAAAAGCTGTCGCCGAACGCTCATCGATCTTGTCTGTGTGCGTATGGACACCATTATGTGTGTTATTGTCATTATGTCATTCGTAACATTAAGCGCTTGATAAATGCGTTTTTGTTGGTCAAAGAAAAAGCTAACAACTACATCAAACAGTTATCTCTGAGGAGTCGAATCTGTGTGAAAGTTTTGGCGGCAAACTAAAGTTACTGACATACTTGTATGAGTAGGATAACTAATTAGTAAGCTAATGTGCCAGTGGACCAGTCATATCTGCTGTAAAACCTAATATGGAACCTAGAGCAGGTCGCAAAGACAGTTTGAGCAGAGAGCCATATTATTAGATGGAGAAGGGTTATTAGTATCATAGTTGGCTGTAGGTAAGTAATGATAACTTGAAGATAGTGGCTAAGTGACGTGTTATTGTGCAATCTCTTGAGCAATAACGCTTAATTTTTTTTTAAATCAATACGTCTTAGAGCCTTATCATTATAGGGAACGTGCACGACGAAGGTGCTGCCAACTGGTGCCGCCAATCTAAATCTAGTACCCTCTCATGCTGGGGCAACACTGACGGAAACGCCGTAATTTATTGCGATGAAGGACGATTAACGTCAGTGTAGCTACGACTATATATACGATATTTGACATTGACACTTACATATTGTCATTGACATTGACAGCCTGATTTGACAGGGGTGATAGTTTCCTTTATTGTCCACCCGTGTCTCTTTTGTCGTTTAGTGCTGCCACCTATAGTTCGTGCACGTTCCCTATCACACTGGCGATTTGCGAGCGAGTCGCGGGCGTGTTTCCATACAAATGTCGCTCGCGGCGAACTTGCAGCGAGTTCGCCGCGTATGGTTTTGTATGGAAACTCGCCCGCGGCTTGCCCCCAAATCGCCAGTGTGATAAGACCCTTATGTATCAAGTGGTGTAGGTAACCAACTTAATGTTTACTATGTTTGAGTCTAAAGTCATTTATATGACAAATTATACATATGAATTTTGAGTAGAAATTTTCGTATAGGCTGCATATCGTTTAAAAAGACGAAAATCGGTGATTGGTTACAGACGTACTGACGTGAGAAATTCATTTGACGCTATAGGTTTATCTTCAGCACTAAGTAAATGTTAAATATTATTTTTGGAATAATTTCATGTAGGTATCTAAAATGTATGAGTTTCTAATAAGATAAGTACTAACTCCACCCCCTTAGCACGTAGTTCGTGGAGCCGATTTTGAGCGTCAGTTACGCTTCTATACTTACATAGTATATTTCGATGTCAGTAGTAGAGAAAACAAAACGGCGGCAAATAATCAATTTACTAGCGGGTATACCGTAAAACAGGGTGAGTAGGGACAAAATTGACATTCAAACCTCGATAACATTTTATTTTTTACATATGCAAACTGAATTGTATGTATAATACGTAAATGTTCCGGTCGTTTGTATTTTAGTTTTTTTATGATTTTGGGTAGTTCCATTTCATAGCTTTAACGATAAACACAAAATCCCTCCTCACCCCGTAGTCCCTCGTAGTTGGGGTGAGATAGGGTTTCATACTAAAGTGAGTTGGGAAAATTGTTGGATCGACACTTTTGGATTATAAATATTACTACCTATAGCTGCATTTGTAATAAGAATATATTATTTAGGTGACAGTAGCCTTTAAAAACCACCTCGCCCCGCTGTCATCCCTACTCTCCCCATTCATAACCCAACTGCTCTCGCAATGCCTAATCACTCTATCGGTACCTATTGTCGTTTGCAAATTATCCGAGGGACGAAGCTGTTAAAATTGTCCTGGAAATCATAGGGTTATGACGTCTGAAAACTAGAGTTTATAACTTTATAATGGCAATAATAATTTCCATCAAAGCATAAACTAGCCTAAGATCACAAAAATATATCGAGGTAAAAGGAAAAGTGTATGTACCTCGCGTGCTAAAAAGAAGTGGCGGCCACCTACTTTGAATACCGTTAACTTCAGTATCCGTCAATATTATTAGCTGATTTGAATATCTGATAATAATGGTATAATTTATTGTTCCAATACCACCAAATGAAATGAAAAATTTATGTTTTCCATCACTAAATTGCACTTTTGGCATAGAATATAAATATTGCAGTATGGAAGCTACGCTTACTTTTTGAAATAAATACCTACGCTCCATTAGAGCGTTAGGGTTGTTTAAAATGAAAATATCGCGGGCTGTCTGGGCGCGCGCACGTAACAAAAACAAAGTGCGACCGCTCGCCTCCATGCAGCACTCGCGACTGACGGCACCGCGAGATTCCCTTAGGGTCTTGTAAAAGCACGCGTCTATGTGTGCGTGCGTTTCGATCGTTTTGTTTGTAGCTTCCTTACTGCTTTAGCTTATATATATTCTGTGCTTTTGGCGTCAAACGTCAAGCGAAAAACGTTAAACGCTTCTTTGCCATACAAATCGACGAACTATTTCCTTCTATCTCCATATATTTCTGTGCCTAAGATGTTCGTTTTTTTTGTTAAAGAGATATTTCAAAAATCCAAGGAATGCAAATGCTCTATCACTTTAATAATAGAGCGGGTTTTATAAAAATGTAGCAAGAATAATTTTAAGATATATTTTTAAGTTTGTTCTTTAAAAAAACGACAATATTGAGCCTCCTTAATAATCTTAGGTCTATTTCTCTTATATTATCAGCAGAGCGCTATCAGACTTAGCTATCGAAATGAATTCTGTAATATGATACCATAATATTTACATTTAATTTCCATTTTCGGTTAAGGTATTTTCTTATATTTGCGAACAACCTATTATGTTAACTGGGTTTGTAAAAGAGCGAAGTGGAGAAGAATATAAACAGCTATTTTGTTACCCCCTCTTTGGCTTTAACCTAATTTAACTTTGGCTATTGAAGGCTCATTTCGTGTTAACGAAGTTAACGCAGGGGTGGCAATCAGGTCCGTTGTTCTGTCTGTGATGACGACGTAACCGTTGTTCTTTTATTTACAAAAAAAAAACGTTGGTTTGCCGTCCCTGATATTTCCCGAGCTAGGTTTGTGTGGCGTCTGTTCTCGAAACTATTTTGAACTAACAAACTTAATCTCGAGACGATTCGTCGTATAACTGGAGCGGTACTTAAACTAAAGCATTCAGCGACGTTAGATTAATGACGAACATAAAACAAAATGTTATTGACGTTATTAAGGATTATGTTCCATTTTATTTCATCATCATTATCAGCATATATACGTCCCACTGCTGGACATAGACCTACTCCCAGATGTGTCTTTCCGTTTTATTTGTGATGATCAAGGACCATTAAAACAAGAGGACTGTCATTCTCCATACTTTGGATTGTAAC
The DNA here is from genome assembly GCA_947034925.1 of Eudemis profundana. Lineage (NCBI taxonomy): Eukaryota > Metazoa > Arthropoda > Insecta > Lepidoptera > Tortricidae > Eudemis > Eudemis profundana. The sequence continues at coordinate 10,130,338 of OX344808.1, forward strand.
CCGACCGCTAGGGGATTTCCGGGCAAAAACTAGATGGCGCTAAAAAACGAAACATTTAACGATGTTATAATTGAACAAAGAAACATACTTAGTATAGTAACAACTAGTTCGTAAACAGCTAATAATAATTAAATTCTAACATTTAAATACTGTGTCACGTTTAAAGTTGAATAATTGTAAATAATATAATTATTTTACCAGGCTTATACATAAATGGCGCTGTAAATTCGGGGAGCTTTTTGTATGGAGAATGACAGTCCTCTTGTTTTAATGGTCCTTGGTGATGATGTAATATACATCGCGCGCTTGTATGTGTGCGCACCGTGAACGAACGCACTACAAGCAAAGATTTAAGAATGCGTAAGAATGCTCCAGTATGGATCGCAATCGCGCGTCTGTGTGAATACGTGTCGCGTGCTCCTAAACGGCCGAAGTTGGACTACTTATCCGTCTTTATACTTTGACTGTAGGTACTTTACTGTACGAAATGCTTCGCTGAGGGAGAGATGGCGGGAGACAGTCAAAAAGGCCGTGCATGACCACGACTACTGTACACGGTACTGTGCCCAAATTACACGACTAATAAGAGAGAATATTACTTACTATAAAATTTGAAAATAATTATAGATCACAAGCATTTACCCGCGGCTTCGCCAGCGTTATTCCCGTTACTGTTCAAGGGAACCTGTGGGAACATTCAATTGTTACCGCCTTATAGAAACAATCATCCAAACTTCCTCACAAACTTTCATACTTACATATAATATTAGTAGGATAAATAATTATTATGTTTTAAGTATAAATTATTAATTATTAATTAATTAATTTCGAACGCCAGGGGGCTTAAAATTTGATAAAGATACTTAAATAAATAAATGTGACTATATGTTGTGTGATTCAGTCAGGAATCTGTGAATCCCGGAATATAGGACGAAGTCGGGATCTGACCTCCATGGAATCTGCCGAAAATGGAATCTGACCTACATGTCACCTGACGAAATCGGAATCTGACCTACTCTGCCGAAAGCCCGTTATTCAAAGCTCAGTCTAGTTAAATAGCAAAACTCACCGCGAGTTCGTTTGTTGCGCGTCAGAGCATGACATATTTCATTCTATTTCCAATGGAAAGAGATAATATAATAGGTAAGTTATATAACAAACTGTTTTATTAGTAGTAGTGCTTTTTGAGTCCTGGACGATTTGTCTCTATATCTTCATAGCCAGTTGAAGTTTTAGACTAGAACCAAAAATGCATACAAACCTCTCGTTATCTGAGATAGAAAAAGAAAATTCAAATTCAAATTCAAATAATTTATTTCGGATTAGATATCCATAGTATGTGTTAGTAACAAAGGTCTTACTGGCTATGTTAGTAGTTAAGAATATAAATAAATAATCCAATAATAATAATCATAATCATCATCAACAAAATTTATCAATACAATAATCATACATACATTGGGAGGCATATTACTAGTACTAGTACTAATTAGCAATTATTTTTCATAGGCCACACGCGTATGATGCGACCTCGTCCAGTGGCAGAATATGGGACTGTCATATGCCTCCCCCATCGCAGCTAAGAGGCTGTTGGCGCTGCCGCGCACCCGCCGCATCAGGGATGCGACTCGCTTGCGCATGATGGCATGGAAATCATCCATGCGTGCCTCCGCGAACATCCCCGACGCGCTACAGTATCGCGGCAGCCCCAACAGCATCCTGAACGCGTTATTATATAAGACGCGTAGTGCGCTATACGCTTTCTTCGTAAAGTAAAGCAGCGACTTGCGTTGAACAATGAAAAAACACAAAGATTGCATGTCTGCTCCAATCCCTTGGGATATATTCTTTAATTACTCGGCAAAACTAATTACGGTATCAGATATTGCCGCGGATCCAAGCCGACCGATGAAAACACTTTACAAGATATAACTCGGGCTCATTGAAGATTTATGCTTACTTTATTGATAAACTTCCGAGAAGGGTTCTGTAGCTTTCCGCGGGAGCAAGTTCACGGAGGAGCTCATTTTCTTGTTATGGTTAATTTTCTTTTTTTTATGTAGCAAGTTTAGCGGTTGTTGTTAGTTGGATCGCGGTGTATGTTAATTGGTTTTGAGGAGATTTTCTACCGCGTTTTATTATGAGTCTACCTTAGTTTAAGCTGGCGCCATCGTAGAGGAGGCGACATATTAGTAGTACTGACAAGACATTGGACGTGATACACTTAGTGGCAAGCGTTAATTGTGCAGTGCAGCTGAAAAATATTGATCTAAAAAAAAATTATAATGAGGATGACGACTGAGTTAAAAATATATAATTCTATTTAGTCCGTCAGTTAGATTATGGAAAAATATGGGACACGTATTTTTTATTTTATCAAAATATTAAATATCGACAAAGTTATAGATCATCAAACTTCTGGAGTGGGGGCTTGTGACGTCACTCCTAGGTGAAAATTGTACCTAGGAGTGACGTCACTCGAAACTTCTAAGCACTCTATCTTCGTCATTATTTGTTTGTCAAACAAAAGGAAAAATACGTGTACAATATTTTTTAATAATCTAACTGACTGACTAAACAGTTTTTTTTGTCGTCTAGCCCATTGTAGCTTAAGATTTAATTATTGGTATTTGATCTGTAAATTTATAAAACTATATGTATAGGTCGATTCATAAGTCGTGCGGATTTAGTATGAAATAAGCACTCGTCGCATACAAATCCGCGCCAGCTCTTATGAATCGACTTTTAATAGGTACTAACATAAAAAATTACGTTATATTTAGATAAAAAAAAACTAAAAGCCACACGTATCTGATTAGATACTACGCTACGCGTCTGAAGATAAGTTAGTTTTCGCCCGCTGAGATGTCTATTTCTTACTTCCCTATCCATCCTAAACTTATAATTATTAGAGTTCGGTTCTTTCATAATAAAAATGACCTACATTATAACTCACTCATTTCTCATGTATTAGTAGGATTTCCGGGCCCACTTTTAAATTTATTTCCATAACACATCATATTCGCATATTATCACACCGCGTTAGCAGTCAATCCAACAGACGGTAGAGTCTTTCAAAATGAGATGGCAAGTAATTTCGTGAAACCCGGTTCTAATATAAATTATTCATCGGCGACGAAACGCCTCAAGCCTCGTATTCATTTCATTTCTGAATCTGAAATTCTACTTTTCTCTTCGCCTTTTTCTGTATCAAACCTACCTTCAATAAATTTTAAATAAGATTCCCGGATTAGAACGCCGGGGAGTAAGTGTAACGCAGCCGGTTCCCGATTTGATGTAACTGTGTTTCGTAAATAATATAAAGGTTTATTGCCCTTAGCGGGCTATTGTATTGTCCGCACTTGCACAAAGTTGCCGTTAAGTGCTTTAGGGCCTTTAAAAAAAAAGGCTTATTTCATCATTGTGATCTACCGATCTTATATTATTTCTGTAGTGTTCAGCACTGGGAATGTTATAAAATAAAATACAATTAGTATCGAGGTATACAGAGCGGTTGATTGATAACGACTGTCTGGCCTTACGGGTAGTTTGGCACTCACTGACGTTTCCCGTCAACCGACCGTATACATTTATTTATATATATATTTAACCAATCTGTAACTACACATATTCCGTAGACACTACATCTCTTCCTTTTTTTCAAGTGTTTATTTTACAGGCAGGTATTTATAATCAGGTTTATTATCACATTAATAAATTTTGTTTTATTGTGTTATCAACTGTACATATTGATGAATACAATACCGATTCGAGCTAATTTACTACGATAATTTATGTCGAGCTAATGGGAGTTTTAGTTGTCGGTTCGCTACCCCTAGCCCAGCTAAGAAGACTCCGACAAGAAACTTAGCTGAGCCCGACCATGGTCGGAGTGAATTTAATCCAGGATATTCTGGTCCTGGGGAACATCGCGGTCCTTATGTGATGGTGTCACGAGGTCGAGGTCGAGGTCGAGGTCGCCCTCACCGGCGGGGTCTTGTATCCTGTAGACTTCATATTGTTACAACACGTGGTAATCTGGCTCTGATCCATGCGTATTGTAAGTTTTATATTTAGTAAATGTTCACGTATTAACATTTTTGTACCATCTGATACTTTGTATTTCCAATTTACATCCATGTATTTCAGGCGAAATAAAGTTTCTGAAATTAAATTGCAGTTGAATTGTTTTAATAAAATGTTAATATTCTTCCTGATTACTCTCAATATTATTCTCGTGCTTTCCTTCCTTCCTTTCCTTTAATTTTACTTTTCCAATTTGTGTGTCTTCATCTGGGTCATGTGGTCCATATTCATTACCTAATCTAGGTGATTTTACCGGTAATTTGCCCCGGTGGGACAATCTATTTTGGACCGACAATTAACTCCTTGGAAAAAAAAGTTTCCTAATAAATTAATCACAATTACAACCATTATTCATTAAAAATCTTCCATTCTGACCCAAAAGATTATAGTGCTATAACGATATTATAAGTGCGCCATTTGAATTGACGGCTTATAACGGCCATAAAATAAAAACATCATTCATGAGTAATTGTGTAAGGTTTTATAATAAACTGCCAAGAACCACAACTGAATTGTCTATTAACAAATTCAAGAAGTTTGTACAGCGTAAACTCATTTCCAAAGCTTATTATAGCACACAAGAAGACTACATGAATGATGAAACACCGAGGGATTAATTACAACTGGAAATTATTTTAAAATAATGTATAATTAGTTGTTTTCCTGTTAATGTACTTGCCAATTGTTTTGACACTTAGAGATATATACATACATAATATCTCATATCTCATATACATCTCTAAGAAAAACGGTATTAATTTTATTTTAATGTGATAGCACAAATGTGCCTGATTTAATCTTAATACAAAAGAGATGTATAAGGATTTTAAGTAACATACGTAATTGCGAATCGTGTAGACCTCATTTTGTTAAATTAAAAATCCTAACACTAACAAACATCCTTGTATATTCTCAAGACGTGTAAATTCGTGCGGAAGCACCCTAGTCTATACACTCACTCTAAAGATATTATCTATAAAGGTACTCATAGTTTACGACCAAGAAACAAACTGGTACAAGCTGCAGTCGCCAAACTCAAAATGAACTCTAACGGACCGAAATGAATTCCATGCCGATAAAAATATAAGTATAATAATTTACCGAGTATGATTTCAGCCGAAGATAAGTACACAACTTTTGTTGAAAAGCTGAAAAAACTAGCTATTGTCTCAAGTTTTTTTTTTTTTTTTTTTTTTTTTTTATATATTTAAATAAGTAGATTAAGTTAATCTTAGTATATGCTACACCCTACCAGCAGGGTCCATGTTGAACTTCATAAGTAACATCTTGTAATACCATGTTGTGCATAAAATAAATGAAATGAAATAATTTACTTTTAAGTTATATCATGTGAGTCGCAGAATGTTTACATTTCTGTAAGATATTTAAACAGTCCCATTTTATATTTCGACGTTTGGAGGTCCTTTACACCTCCAAAACATAATATTTTGACAACAGAGACTCTTTACATCTCCATTAATATTACTATCAATATAATTTCTATTATTTTAATTGCCTTGTTTTGAGGCCAAGAGGCCTTTTACATCTCTAAAAATGTAGTTTTAAGTTTATTGTAACGTATTCATGAAATCGGATATAATAATGTCATACTTGTTGTTATATTTAAACATTTTAAAAAGTGGCGTGTTTCTTCCGGCGCTTCTTCTGACCAGAAGGTCACTACCCGAAGCAAGCGCCAAAAGAAAGAATAGAATCAGACTTCTTCTAGAATCAGATTTCTTTTTTCAAGATTAGGTTTGGTGAACCATTTGCATGACCCTTAAATAAGAGTAGGTAAGTTTTACCTTGTTGCATGTTCTTTTGTTAAGAATAGGTATGATGTACCTTTTTGTATGCATTTAGGTAAGTTGTACCTTATAGCATGCATGCTCTTTTTTTTCAAGATTAGGTTTGGTGAACCATTTGCATGACCCTTAAATATGAGTAGGTAAGTTGTACCTCGTTGCATGTTCTTTTGTTAAGAATAGGTATGATGTACCTTTTTGCATGCATTCCTCATTTTTTTTTTTTAGTAGGTTTGGTGTACCATTTTGCTCGAGCCTTTAGAGAGAGTAGGTTAGGTGTATTGTCTGACCGCCGACTCAAGAGTAAAGGGTTATCTATTATAGAAAGAGTGTAAGTGATTTCTTACGTATACAAAAGCTAACGTAATAGTTAGTACTAAGGTACAATATCAAATGACAGCGCAAAAATTGCAAATGCAATAAAAACATTGGAGGGTAGGGTTGCAACAATCAGGAATTTTCACTAGTACCAGTTCCGTTGAATCTGGTTTAGTGTTTTATGGTTGTGTTTTAATATTTTACTCACTTATTACAGTTTTGACAACCCTATGCAGGTGTGAAGATAGCTTTTGTATTTAGAACATAAAAAGCATTTTGAACTTTACTAGAAAGTGTTTAGGTCGAAATTCACTACTTCGTATTACGACTTGTCACCTTTCGAAGTAATAATGCTATTGTAATAAGTTTTATGGCTTTTTACTCCAACGGCGCCGGACAGACTACACCTTGTTACATATCTCAGACTTAGACATGATATACCTTTCATTCACCCTTTTGTATGTGTAAACATACGCAGCAACCATTTCTATGAAACTGGTAGTTAGTATTTTTTATGCATATCCCCCTTTTACTGCTACAGTAAGCTCGCAACATGTAACTGTGCGTGAGTGAGTAGAAATAAACAAAGAAAATATACGTATTATTAATAATTTTCATCACGAGTTTATTTAGACATGTTTGAAGTTCTAAATGAACTAGATAGTTAATAAAGTTCTAAGGTAATAGGAAATGTACTTGTTAAGTGTGACACTCTTTTACACGTAATAACAAACAATATTCATATTTTTAAGAAATCAACAATGAATACTCTTTCCCTTATGCTATATAAATAATGTCGGCGGTACCTAGGTTTTTATCCGTAGGTACATTAAACCGATTACATATTAATATCGATACCTTTGGGTTCAATTGGCGTAAAGGACATTTTGGCGAAAATGAGTTATATATACAGTTTTGTTCAGAATTTCAAGCTCTACCGTTCTGTGTAGTTAAAATTTCGATATCTTTAAAAAAAGTGCCTTTACGACCCAGTTTTTATTCATCGTGTTCGCAAAACTAGCTCAGGTTAAGGGACGTAAGTGTCAAGTTATAAAATACGAATTAAAAGGTGTATCGTAAAGTACGCCGGTAAATATGAATACTGTCGTATTTGACCTATTTTTTTCTTGTTGTCCTTTAAGCCCTTCATTTCTCATGATTACTTTCCATAAGCGCATAGTCGAGGTGGGCGTTAAGGACATGTTTTCTTTTACTTGTCCTTTACGACCTGCTTTTAAATTATAATACCGTAATTTGATAAACCGAATAAGGTTGTAAAGGGCAGGTATTATTTTACATGTCCTTTACGACCTGCTTAAAAAATGATTACACCATTATTTGATAGAATTAAGGAGGTTGTAAAGGGCATGTATTCTTTTACACGTCCTTTACGACCTGCCTTCAAATTATTATACTTGTTTACATACCGTAATTTGATAAATCAAACAGGGCTGTAAAGGGCAAGTAGTCTTTTACTTGTCCTTTAAGACCTGCCTTAAATCTAATTATAGCACATTTTTTAAAGAAGAGCAGGGTTGTATAGGGATTAGCCTTTATTTTTGGCATTTACTGCCACAAATGTGTGTCTAAATTCTGAAATAAAAGCAACTTACGTAATCGTAAAGGTCTAAACTATCGATACCTTTAATTGGGTTCAATTGGCGTAAAGGACAAAACGCTGGTTTTGAGGAGAAGCAAAAAACAGTTTTATTTTACAAAAAATGGACACAGTATTTTGGTTTCTCGACCTATACTTTCGACATGTATATGAAAAATATTTGAAATGCCCGTATCTTTAACCTGTGATGGCAGTTCTAGCTGTAAACAATGTATTATGGAAGTTAGATGTCCTTTACAACTGGTAAAAATGCTATCAATGTCATTTACACCCGTGACTTTTTTAGACATTTGGAAATGATGGGGTTGTAAATGACGGTCTCAGATGACTTTGGTCCAATTTCGGGGCGTAAAGTTAACAGCTATGTAATAAAAATTGACAGTGTTCAACTTAGTTTACCTTAAAGAGACTTGAAAAATGTAGAAAAAGATGATGAATTCATTATTTTTCATACTATTATACTTATTATTGTTTACATTAACAGTGTTTTACTCACTACGTACTCGTCCTAATTATGACATCCTAATGTCGATAATCATTAGCCACTACGTCACTTCCATTATTATGATTTAGTGCTATTGGAATAGAGTAAAACACTAGTAGGACATTATTAAGTTGTTAAGTTTATTTTGTAATGTGATATGTATGTTAGTTTGTAAGGTATTTATCTATGGGCCTTTGATGCCTGAAATAAATAAATTATTATTTGTATGTATTTCCCGTACACGAGACAATGGTGTCCCGGCCCTTTGGGAGGCGTGCGCGGAGCCGAAGCCAACGCGTAGAGGCCTTTTCAACAATTTAATGAAAGGCAAAGTGTACACCCAGCGGATGCTGTCCCTGCCCGTGTCATGGGACGCACGCAGAGACAGCCCCCGCCAGATGCAAGGACTATTGTTGATTGATGGAATCTAACTCTACTGGGCTATGGCGGTGGAAATATGGACTAAATACTGGGTTATGGATTGAGACATGACGGCGCCTGTCAGGAAAAGTGTCTCGTGGCTTTCGTGGCACTGACAGACCATGACTTGCCCTCCGCTGATGGGCCCCTGTTAAATAAATAGCGACATTATGAGCAATGGCCTAGCTAGGGGCAACACCGGTGCCGAGGGCTGCAGGGTGTCGAGAGGTGTGCTGCGCTTTCTCCGAGGGTACTCGCGGCGTTATGCCTTTTAACACTTCCACGCCTGGAGCATATAGCTCTCGCGACTCCACTCTGGACGGCCGGTTAAGGCAAGCCAGAGGCGGAGGTCCTTACACTCTTACCCATGAACCCTCCCTAAGGACCCCCCGGAGCATTCGGGTACGTGGGGTCGCTACTCCCCAACAGCTCGCCACAAGCTGCCCTGCGTTAAAATGTCAATTCACTACCCAAATGATTCCACCACCCTCGACAACTGTACTCTGTAGTAGCGTCACTTACTGACCGCGCATACAATTTATGTGACGAGGATCATTTGGGTAGTGAATTGACACATTTAAAGAACGTTCTACAGAGAAATGGTTATAATGGGCGGATTATACCACCTAGACGCACCGTTTTGCCTAAGCACTTGGACTATAAAGTTGAACGACAACCGGCGTACCTACCATAAATGTAAAGGGAGTGACAGATAAAGTTGCCAATATTTTAAAGAAGTTCTTGGTGAAGACTGTCTTCACTCCCCACAGAAAACTGGCACAATATCTACGTACGCCAAAGGACCGTTTTCCGCTTGAATGCCCAGGTATTTACAAAATTGACTGCAGCTGTGGTAGCTCTTACATAGGTCAGAATAAGCGCACTATCTCATGCCGTATAAAGGAGCACATCCGAATGTTTAAAAACAACGAACCTCGGAAATCAGCAATCGCTGAACATCTTCTGAACGCGGAAACGAATCATTGGATTGAGTTGCACAACCCATAGATCCTCTCGCTCGACAGAAAAACACTATATACCCAGAATGGTTAAGGAAGCTATCAAAATCCTCAAGTATAATAATTTCAACCGGGAAGACGGGTTTCAACTGTCGAGCATCTAGTATCCAGTGATCCGTAAGTTCTCCAAAGGAAAAAAGACATGTTCAGGAGTAAATACGCGAAGTGATACTGAAAGTGTTATGTGTCGTGAACGTGATCGAGTTCCAAGTGAGAATGCGGACGGTAGTAGTATGAATAACGCGCGGACGAAGCGAACCCGAAAGAGGGTAGATCGCTATGGTGTGTGGGTAGACTACAACTAAAAACTCGCTGCATGTCAGTTACTCCGTGATAATGGCGCTTGCAACAGTGCCGAAATATCGGGAACTCACAAAAACAAACATACATGGTAAATATCCCGTCGTTAATAGTAGTTATTATGCCTAGCTGAATTCATCATCTTTTTATACATTTTTCAAGTCTCTTTAAGGTAAACTAAGTAGAAAACTGTAAATTTTTATTACATGGCTGTTAACTTTACGCCCCGAAATTGGAACAAAGTCATCTGAGATTGTCATTTACAACCCCATCATTTCCAAATGCCCAAAAAAGTCACGGGTGTAAATGACATTGATAGCATTTTTACCAGTTGTAAAGGACATCTAACTTCCATAATACATTGTTTACAGCTAGAACTACCATCACATGTTAAAGATACGGGCATTTCAAATATTTTTCATATACATGTTGAAAATATAGGTCGAGAAACAAAAAAACTATAGCCATTTTTTGTAAAATAAAATGGTTTTTTGCTTCTCCTCAAAACTAGCGTTTTGTCCTTTACGCCAATTGAACCCAAAGGTATCGATATAATAACATCGTCATTACAACCGTTATACCGGATGGGCAACGCGCATGCGACACTTCCAGTAAATGAAAGCATCCATAGATTACGTGCGCTAACCATCAGGAGGGTTTTATGCATATTTGCCACCGACGCGTACATAAGAGTACCTACAATGTATTAATTAGCGTATCAACAGCGACACCCCCAGCTGGCCATTGGTACATAATTTCCTGTTATAGCATGACCTTAGCTCTTTATAACTTTTTAATACACTTGCTCAAAAAGTCGTACTTTTCGTAGCTGTAAATCGTGCGCAAAGTTGTATTTTGCGCACTAGTGCTTTTTACTTTCCAGCTAATTTTTTGAACACTAAATAACACATTTATTTGCAAAAAGTAAAGTACAAAGTAATAATAAATATATATCTTGCTTTTTCATGTTTAAATTTAATTAAATTCTGTATGTTTATTTTCAAAATAATTTCTTTTGATTAGGCTGAATGGTGACAGCTGGTGCCATGATTTTGTTTCACCGACATTTTTTCGCAAATGTATTAAAAAACGTCGTTTGATACACGTGCGGAAGCGTCATTTCCACTCGTCCCAAGTATTTACCCTCGCCTAGCGGCTCGGGCCAATACACCTCGGAACTCGTGAAAAATTACATACTTTCCGCACTTGTATCAAAAAGTACTAAACCAGTTTCGTAGATGGAAGGAGGTACAATAGTTATTAATATAATCGGGGCGAAACATTCTCATTGAGTTGATTTGTTCTGTAAACATTCCTGCCCAGATACTATTTAGGTAACCATAATTTTTAGTCAGAATTTATCTGTATGTCGCCAGACAGGATTAAGTGAAAATGAGTCGAAGAGATTTGTGGAGTCACGCTCCTTTTTAGGGTTCCGTAGCCAAAATGGCAAAACAAAACCCTTATAGTTTTTTTTTCAACTCGGCTCTTACTCACAGGCATTTGTCATTGTTGTGCAAAATGTTTATGCAAATCATTTCTGTTTTTCTCACTGTTGTTGACTGCACTCGATAATGACCGTCATACTAAGGCTTTTGAAATGTAGGTAAATATTCATGCTTAATTAACGAAAGTTACACAGTACAATGTTACTCGGTCTATATAGGTGAACCCTTTGACCTTGAACTTATCATTTGTTTACGTTTTAAGTAGCTACTTCAAACATTACCTACTTTTTCGTTTTTGATGCAATTATAAACGTCATGATTTGTGGTTAGATTTTGAGAAATACCGTATCAACCATTGAATATCGTCAACAACAGTAGACTACACAACAATAACATTTATTTCTGTGGTTAGCTTTAGTATCCATGGATAAAAATTGTACTTTTATTTGTGCAACCAATCAGTAACCCATAGGCCTTACCTTTTGTAACATGAAATTGTCATTTATTTATTCTCAAAATCTAAAATTCGAATTAATTCATGCATTAGAAAACAACTATAGTGTCAATTTATAATAGATGAACATTCGCCTGCGGCTTCGCCTGCGGCTTCGCCGGCGTTATTTCGTTGTTATCCTAAGGGAACTCCTTACAGGGATATAAAGTATCCTGGGTTTCACTCCAGGACTTGGTCTACTTGCATGCCGAATTTTAGCTCGAATTCATGCATTTGACACAGCGATATTTACTAACAACCTCCAAACACCTAAACATCTAAGAAACATTTCCACAAACTTTACGTCTTCACCGTGAAAATTGAACGGCAAAATTGAACATAGTCGCGTATCCCTAGGAATAGGGTGATTTAATCTAATAAAAATAAATTATTCTAAAGTCGGGTTCTGCTCCCCAAAGTTGCTAGCAAATAAATCTATAATATTTATTTCCGTGTCTTTAAATATCTTTAAATGTCGAAATCAATCATAACCTTCATTTGTTTAAAATAAGGAAATACGAGTACACACGCACGGACGACGAATTCGGGTCATTGAAATACCGCCATATTTTCTAAAATACTTCAAGAAAAGGTTGTGAGATTATTGAAGCCTGTTTTGATCCTTAATTAATGTTAGATATTATCTGCCATAATAACACTGAGAATAGTAGCAATTTCAGGTTTAGATCGATAAAAACCTATTAAAAATAATGACGTTAACGGAGTGAAATATCGCAAAAGTCACCATTCTTGGATAATAATATTTTTATGATGGGTAAGCGGATATTGCTAATACAGCTAAGGTATTAAAGAGTAGTATGTTATGTAAATGAAACAAGTGTCAAATATTGAAAAAAACACCTATTTCTATTATTTAAATTACGGTGACCCGAATTCTTTGACCGCGAGTGTATTTTAGCACTTGTTGTGACACTATAAAACTAGTTGCATTATCTATCATTTACTCTTTTGTTCTTTTTTTCCAACGATTGCTTGTGATTTCACTACAAACATTTTATCTAAAGTAGCACACGCGTCGAGGTTTGTCGAGCAGTTTCCTTACTAAATACGAATGCATAAATCTTCTATGTAGGTACTTATCTTGAACGAATCATTAAAATGTTCGTTGTTGGAGTACGATGGTCTCCTTTACTATTATTAACCTATTGGTCACTGATTTGTTTGCCATAATTTTGTGCACGCAATTTACTCACAAATTCATCCTAGTCGCCAATGTAGTGTTCAGCACTGGGAATGTTATAAAATAAAATACAATTAGTATCGAGGTATACAGAGCGGTTGATTGATAACGACTGTCTGGCCTTACGGGTAGTTTGGCACTCACTGACGTTTCCCGTCAACCGACCGTATACATTTATTTATATATATATTTAACCAATCTGTAACTACACATATTCCGTAGACACTACAATTTCTATTCAGAATTACAAGCCCTTTCCATCCCAATAGAAGAAAATAAGTGTCCCAAATTTCCCATACGGTAACACAATGGGAAAATAGTAGATTGTGTCACAAGGGAGCAAAATGATGTATTTACGGCGAGGGCGTATATTGAATCCTGAACGAAGCGAAGGATTGTACAATAGAATCCCGAGCGTAGCGAGGGATTCTAAAGTACAATCCGGAGCGTAGTGAGGGATTCAAGTGTTAACGCCCGAGGTGAAAATAATTTTGCTACCTTGTGACACATACTGCTTTTCACACCGACTATGAGGAAAATTCAAATACAAACGCTACCTACCAACCTACAATAACGAAATATATAGTTAATCAAAGAGAATTACACATTATTATTAAAATGTAATGTTAAAAATTGTTAAATTTATAGTCCATTATTATTTTATAAAAAGATTATTATTTTTTACAAACGGGACGAAAATACCACTTCCAAGTTATATTTATGGCCCTCGCCTGCGGCTCGGACCGTAAACACTTGTGATCTCACTCATTATACCGCCTCTGTGTGTAATATACTAATAAAGCTGTCTATGGTATGGCATATTCTAAGTGGGTCCAAACTAAAAATACCCTGTTGTCCTTGAACAGAAAAGTACCACTTTGATGCCTCTTATGAGGGAGCAAAATACTTTTTTTCTGAACAGGAGGTGTGAAAAACATTTTTCACAATAGGGTATTTTAAGTTTGAACCCACTTAGAATATGCCATACCATAGATAATTAGATAGCTGTATATATTACACACAGAGGGCGGTATAATAAGGAATGGCCCAGATCACAGGTGTTTGCGGTCCGAGCCGCAAGCGAGGGACATGAATATAATATGGATTTTTTTTGGAAGCTGGAAAACTTGCTACCCTTATGGGCATAGCGATGGTCGGACCGGGTAATGCAAAATGACGTAACAAAAGCGTATATTAAAAATTCTGAGGTGGACCTAAGTTCGCTGGGACAGCTAGTATATCATGAAATAGTAATTTAATTTATATGCTAGTAAGTACGTATTTAATTTCATTCAAATATTCTGACTACTAGCTTCTGTACTACTTACAAAACTATTTTGTTTTATTATCCTTGGTTTTTAAAATAAAGCACACTGTTTTTCCATAAACACATTTTCCTACAATTAGTACACCTACTTTTCTAACTTTGTTAATTAAGGAAACTATAGGTTTAGAAGTATTTCTTGCATATATTTTTGTAGCTTTGTAAACAACTGTTTGTTTCTCAATAAACCATAAAAAAAAACAAAAAAAACAACAACAACAAACCACTTTAAGAAAGAGTGCCACACGCCACGAGTGTCATCCGAGTATAAAAATAAAAGTTAACTGTTAAGAAGGTATGTTTTTAATATCAAATATGACGTCATACCATACCAGTAGGAAAATCAATACATGTATTATTTCTCTTTCTCGTACCCTTGACCACGGGTATCAAAACAGCTCTATGACGTCAAGCTAATATTTTTTAACTACGTGTAATTTACCTGGAAACTCAAGTTGTAATAGGAATTTTATTTTTGTTGACAACCCTAGCGGTGGGCGTGGTGACCAGAAAGAGCGCGCTTTATGCGTTAGAGCGAGATGCTCGGATTCGGCTCATTTTCGTAACCCGAACCGAACGAACGTTTTGTTAGAAAGAAAAGCTTCTGTACGTAGTACAATACTTACTCTGTGCCTGCGCTGTCAACATTCAACGGAAAACGCCTAATTTAACCAATGTTATTTTTATGCAGGGTGTCACCCGAACAATAGACTCAAATCCGAAGTTTCACCAAACCACGCTAAAATCTACGAGCATGCATACATTTAAAACTAGAGCAAACTTGGGCCGTAAGGGTTATCGGCAAGCCTAATAGCCAGCGATCGGCTCGCTTTCAAACTAAACTCGTTCATGGGATCTCAAAATATTACGGTCTATAACGTGCCTACGATAAGATAAAGCTGTGAGAAATGTCAGTTACTGCTTCGAATTGCTTTTAATACGCCCCAGGCTATTTGGATAGGATTGTAGTGATATGTGGGGAATGGCAGCTGTTACGCACGTTACGCACATTATATTCAACAATCTTGCAGTAATAAAGTACCAGACTTGGAGTTCTTGATTTGACCGAGGACCATTGAACTCTGTATTTAGTATCGAGCATTCATAAACGGAGAAGGCAAGATAAGTAACTGAGATAAAACGTTTAACCAGGAGCTACTTAGGAATTAGTTTAGATTTATTTACCTATTCGTTTAAAATTTATTGCACATTACTTGGAAGTACAATTGGCAGACTTAATGTAAGGCAGATAAGGTTCATTTCAAATAATCCAATAAAATTTTATTAATTGTTAGGTAAAAAATCCCATCCCCATAAAACAAACAGTTTTTTTTTATGTGTTGTATATTTATAGATTTGGATTTCTTCTCACTAAGTCAGTTAAAAAAAGCACACTGTATATCGTGTTGTCGGGATTATCTGTTTGAAGCATAATTTAATCATTGCAAAAGCCATCTTAACCAACTAAAGCCAGTGAAAATTTAGGTCGTCTATTTTCCATCGGAAATTGGATCTGTAATTAGACTGCCATATATTGTGGGTGGCATATTGCTGTGGTTTAATTAACAATACCTAGCGAACGACCGCGTTACTCAGCGGCGACTGACGCGGACGTATGTTCATCCAAAATGTTAGCTACAGTACCCATTAAGTATCCAGTCATTTATCGTGTTTATTAAGTACTGATTATTCGATATTGAAAGGTGGACCTTATGGGAACTTGAGAAGAAGAAGATTTTACCATAAACACCTGAAATGACGACCACGACCTTGTGGTCGTCATTATCGTTCCGCTTTTTATCTCCATCCATTTTTTATCTGCTATACATATAAAAATCAGTTTCATAATTTAATTAAGGTACTTACAGACAACGTATAGGCTAAAGCAGATAGTGGAAAGAAATCTGTAGCACTGTTCATTAGAAGTAGCTGTGGTACAACACAAAATTGGGCGTAATAGGGAATATGCATGATATTTTTTATTTACTTTAATAAAACCTCATTCATATAAAAAACAGTAAGAAAAATATATTTTTCGAATAACTATAAAAATAACCATGATATAACACAACAAAGATTTATCTCTATCTCTTTCTCGCAAAACAGAATACAGTATGGAGATTGTATGGCGGCCGTGTACCTACTATGACGTCATAGTCCATATCGGATCTCTCTCTCTAATCGCTGTCTGATTAGTGCTTTAAAATGTTTATATCTTCCGTATTTCTCGGTCGATTTTAATTTTATTTTCACTGTATGTCACCTTTTTGACGGTATTTTCAAATTTTGATAAGAAATCTTTTATAAAAAATTCATGCATATTCCCTATTATTAACATGAACAATCGACTCAATTCTAAATTAAGCTCGAATCTACTATTGAGAACTATTTGATCGGTCTAGTGAAAACGGGTACAAGTCACAATAACTTAGGTGCAAAGGAGCCCAAGTCTTTCAATAGACTTGTGACCTTTTCTACCTAGTTAATGTGACTTGTGCTCCATTTCACTAGACCGACAGTATTGTAATTAGGCCTAAGGGTAACCTAGCATGGCAAAGCGAAGGAAAGCCATTTTGGTGTAGTATGATACTCATTTGATCCTACTATCTCCGACAAATTCTCCTATAATAATAAATATCCATTCCAGCTGACACTGAATGGCGAAGCTCATCGTAACTAAGATTTTGGCTTCATCCCACTAAATGGTATAGGAGTCGTTTTCAAAAAAAGATGTCCGTAATTAGACCATAATTAAACAAAAAGTTAATCTTGTTCCTTTGTGTAACGAAAGTTACCATTCAATTTATATAGTTGACTTTCGTTACACAAAGGAAATAGTTAACGCTTGGTTTAATAAAGCCCTAACTAGGACATCTTTTTTTGAAAACGTCTCATATAAATAAGTTAAGAAAAACCTCTAACATTCGAGTTGTGTCACATTGTCGCCCGCTCAAATGTCAAATAATTTTTGGTTATAGTGACATATTATACGCTAAAGAAAACAAAACGGTCAAGTACGAGTCGGACTCGCGCACCGGGGGTTCCGTACAAACTCATAAGTAGATACCTACGCGAATAGTACAAGAAAAACTGTATGTCGATTAGTTTAGTACTTAGGAGCAAATAAGTATATGTTGTGATTTTTGCAAATTTGTAAAAAACAGTGCAAGTTAGGAAAACAGTTATAGTTTTCCTGTAATATTTAGAACCTGAGAGTAATGGTTCTATTTAATAGCAAGGACCATTAAATCAAGAGGAGTGTCATTCTCCATACAAAAAGCTGTTCCCCGAATTTACAACGCCATGTATAAGCTTGAAAAAATAATTATAATATTATAACAATTATTCAACTTTGCAAACGTGACACAGTATTTAAATGATAGAATTTATTTATTATTAGCTGTTTACGAACTAATTGTTACTATACTATGTTTCTTTGTTCAATTATAACATCGTTAAATGTTTAGTGTTTTAGCGCCATCTAGTTTTTGCCCGAAAATCCCCTAGCGTGAAACAGGCCATCGCTTAGTTTTGCTACTCGCCGCTAGGGATTTTAAGTTTTTGTAAATTTCTAAAAAATATTAAAGTTAGCAAGACCGTTCTATTTTTCCTGTAATATTCAGGTTGATATTTATAATTAGTAATTATGACACATTTTTCTGATCAGTAACTTCGGAGATAATATGGGGGGGGGATGGTACGTTTGCACTTATAAATCAATAAATACTTATTCAAGAAAAAAAATAAAAATGGTGTTTTAATCTACAAATTAAGCCCTTTCATTTGATACCCCACTCAATATAATAGCCCTTCTTTCAATTTTCAAAGTCCCATTACGGAGCCTTTTAAAAAAAATGTAAAAAAGGTACAAGATATTTTTTATGTCCAATAAGCTCGGGTTAGCTACTTCTAACATTATTCCAAATTTCAAATCGATAGCAGCAGTAGTTCCTGAGATATCTGGCTGTGACAGACGGACAGACAGACAGAGTCGCACCATAAGGGTTCCTTTTTTACCATTTTGGTACGGAACCCTAAAAAACTCAACATTTTACGATTGTTTTATACACTGATCGGCTTCTGTTATATCAATTCAGAATTCAATTACATACCTAATTAAGTGAGTTATTTATTCGCATAAGATCCTTTATGGTTATAATATTATAATGTTTATTATTGATATGAGGCAACAATCTCGTCATGAAGAACTAATTACGAGTATTGTTATCGATGACAGAATATTACAAGTTGGCTAAATGTCCATTTATCAAAGCGAAAATGTTGCATTCCTCATGAAATAGCAATGAAATCTAATTTACTAAGGGAAATGGCGAAATAATTTCTAGCATTATTAACCTGAACTAGCATCATTAACAATTAGGCTGACATGTCATACGAGGTCGAAATATATTACCGCTTTTGATTAATGATTGCGGTCGCCGAGTAGGGAAACTGGTGATATCTAAACATGACAAGGTTGACGCGTGTATAATATCCCTAAATACGTAGGTTTAGCTAAAAAGAAAAATGTATTTCGTGCCAATTTATTTTATAATTTTATATGAAAGAAACATTTTTTGTCTCTTCATTGGTTTTTAATGCGGGAAATTTTACACCATATTTTTATGTTACATATATAGATACAGGAAATCGAAGTACACAGAAAAAATAATATAATATAATATATATATATGACGAAGCGTGGATTTAATTAGTAGTCAAAATCCAATTTAAAATCGTAATCAATAATGGAAACATGTTATAATCATTTGAGAGCGGGTAATTCAGTAGCCCGAATGGAGTTTTTTCGTTGAACATTTGACAGTGGTTTGACAGCTAGAGAAACGCGCGCGTTCTTGGCGTGATATGTTGAGACGGAAGCTGAAGTGTTCGCGAACTAATCCATTGGCTCTTAAACTGGTTTTAAATCACAGTAATTTAGTGGCAAGTGTGTTCACATAAACCTAAGTGATTAGTTGACGTAGCGGAGTGTGTCCATTTCCGAATGTTTCCTTGATATATGCGCCCAAATAGTAACAATGATTGAGACCGGTCGGCTAAGCTATTTGTTCACCCCGTCATCAGAAATGGGATTACCCAAGGAATCTCGGAAGTCACATACAGATCAGAGTGAACATATTTCACATAAGAATGAGTGCAAACACTGGGAATATCCTTTTGGTATGCAACAAGGAAACTTGACTTGATTCAAACAATACACTGCAAGATTCACACGCTGCTGATCCAGAAATAGCATGACCCAAGTGTTATCTTGATAATCATCTGGCTGTCAACTATAGTGGAGGTTGGAAAATAGAGTCACTATGAAACCTTCTGTCGGTAAGGTTGTTGAATTATCATATTTGTTGAATGACCACTTGGATAATAGTAAGTAATTAACTTCTCTCTCTCTCTCTGATAAATCTTAATAGAAATGGTTAGTAGGTACATAATCATTGCCTGTGAGTGTGCCCATCAGCCCCGGGCTTGGTGCGGGTTAGTTCTCGGATGGTAGTGAGCAGGCTGTGGTCCCCGTACTGGCACTGTGCAGTGATACATGATTATTTGCATACTCGATGTCAACTACATTATGTGTTCATCATCAGCTTAGGAGTTCTTATAAATTAAATTAAAACGGAAGTTCTAAATTCAGCGATGTGGAACTGGTAAGAAATAATTACATGGTTAGATAGATGTAATGTGCTCTCCTCTTTTGTATGTCTGTGATCATGATTAAATCTAATTTGATTATTTATTACTCAAATTAAAATGGCAGTATAAGTTGCATTTCATGTTCTGAAAATTGAGATAACTTAATGGAATATGTGATTAATACACGGAGGACTTGGGACACTTCTTTTAATCAACTATCACTCTATTTTAATCACAATATTGATTATAAACAAATCTCTATACAAATGACATTTATCTTGCTATCGTGAAGGCTGGGACTGGAGTGAATTGACATGTCATTCAAAGAACGACATCAACATTCTTACATTCAAATTGAATATGAATCATTTGATTCTAAGCGGCCAGAGTTGATTGTAACAAAACCTTATTACAATAACAGAATAGGTGAAGTAAACTTTTACAAGTTAATATCTAAATTTCCTAGCTTTGATATTTCACACATGCTATAAAGAAATGGTATTCTAAAAAACAATGACTATGGGTCAATAAATTCACAGGGTTAGGATACACATGTGTCAGAGTAATCGGAGTGCATAGGGTATAACGGTCATGTTAGTTAATAATAGGGGATTCGTCATGTTCGTTACGTAGATGACTTTGACAAGACTGTGTGACACATATTGGCCTGTGTGACGCATGTTAGCCTTTGTGGCGCACTCTAGCCTATGTGGCACGCATTAGCCTGTGTGGCACGCATTAGCCTGTGTGGCGCTGACAAGCCTGCGTGGCACCGACAAGCCTCCGTGGCACCGACAAGCCTGCGTGGCACCGACAAGCCTCCGTGGCACCGACAAGCCTCCGTGGCACCGACAAGCCTCCGTGGCACCGACAAGCCTCCGTGGCACCGACAAGCCTCCGTGGCACCGACAAGCCTCCGTGGCACCGACAAGCCTCCGTGGCACCGACAAGCCTCCGTGGCACCGACAAGCCTCCGTGGCACCGACAAGCCTCCGTGGCACCGACAAGCCTCCGTGGCACCGACAAGCCTCCGTGGCACCGACAAGCCTGTTTGACATTGACAAGCCTGTTTGACATTGACAAGCCTGTTTGACATTGACATGACTGTGTGATTGGTGTACAAATTGATCTAAGGGGTAAAATGAATTTAGTCGAATGTTAGTCAGGGTGACCGAGTGGCGTATGGTATAAACCATTGTCTATTATTCAGTCATAAATGCTAAGTGTACGGGAAATAGATTTACACACGAGGACGTGTGACTATGCAGGGTGGCCGTGACGAAGCGTGGATTTAATTAGTAGTCAAAATCCAATTTAAAATCGTAATCAATAATGGAAACATGTTATAATCATTTGAGAGCGGGTAATTCAGTAGCCCGAATGGAGTTTTTTCGTTGAACATTTGACAGTGGTTTGACAGCTAGAGAAACGCGCGCGTTCTTGGCGTGATATGTTGAGACGGAAGCTGAAGTGTTCGCGAACTAATCCATTGGCTCTTAAACTGGTTTTAAATCACAGTAATTTAGTGGCAAGTGTGTTCACATAAACCTAAGTGATTAGTTGACGTAGCGGAGTGTGTCCATTTCCGAATGTTTCCTTGATATATGCGCCCAAATAGTAACAATGATTGAGACCGGTCGGCTAAGCTATTTGTTCACCCCGTCATATATATATATATATTTTATAATGTTGCCTTTTTATTAAACGGTTTTATTTAGCTTACCGTGTTTGTCTCAAGTTTGTTTGTGTCAAATCTTGCGACAGCCTTTTTAACTACTTCTGTTAACCCAATTCTTATGAAACTTTGCACACAGATTCAACTTCCGTGACAATAAAACATTATGAAAAATTCAAGGTGGTCTTATGATAGAGTCAGGAGCTGGAGAGTGGAACACTTCAACCGCTGCTAGTAACCCCTTAGAGTTTGATATCATTTAGTTGGTATTGACGACCTTTATACGTTAAACTTGGTGACGAGGGGCTGATGATGGGGTCAGGATATGAAGAACAGATATTCTGCAACCGTTTATAGTACTTTACCTCTTCGAGTTTGGTCTCTGGTTGGTATTGACGAGCTCGTAACGTTGAACTTGATGGCGAGGGTCTGATGATGGAGTCAGGAGGTAGAAAGTGGAACAAACTAGTCCAATACGTGGTAACGAGGGTCGGGTAATTTTTTTTTTTTTTTAAATTTATTTATTACCAAATATAAGTTTACATTTACATATATATATCATCTGCCAAACTGTATAATGTGACGCCAAGGGCAGGTGCCCCGTGTTATTTTCAAATGATCGTCTCTTCAGTATAGATGAAATAGTTATCTTACTATTAAGATGTTTGTAATTCTTTATATAAATAAAGAATAATCAGAACTAGTTCAAATTGGTTTGATTTTAGTGAGGTAAGCGGAGAAGAACAATTATAGCATGAAAGAAACATGATATTTCCTTATCGGTTAAATAGGGTAATTGCAGGTACTCACTGACTAGGGGGAAATGATTTAAAACATTAATGCTTACCAAAAATAATATATGCATATATTCATTCACTCATTGTTTGTCGCTGGTATTTTATTGAAAGCCAAATGTGGTTTTAATGATTAATTTATGTTGTTTATTAATAATACTCTCTGTTAGCAGGAACATATGCAGCGACTTTCTTGAAGTAACGAACCGCAGTAATTGTTGATTTTCTGGAAGGAATATTAGACACAGTCTCGTCAAAGTTATAGATAAAATGGATCTTTGGATCTAACTATGTGATTTCCACTGAAACTGTTAATTTTATTAACTAGAATAGAATTTTATTATGTATTGAATTGAGATTTTGGAAGGCTTAAATTATCAACCACGGGATGATATTGGAATACAGGAATGGTGTTTTGAAATCGGAATTTAGTTAAGATATGTTTATTTTAAGAGAAATTGTTGTTTAAAGACGTAAAAATGACAAGCTTACCTGAGATCTGCATTGGTAATAATAATGAAGGGTGTCATGATTTTAATATGTGAAATTTGCGTTCTTGCTCTATCCGTTATCCGGCTATCATACATTTACTAAATATCCAAAGGTTTGGCGTAGATAAATTGGAGGATTTAACAAAAGTTAATTCCGAAATAAAAATTCGCGAATATGAAACTTAAAGGTTATGTTAAATAGAAAAATTGACAGTTTAGAATATAGGCATTTAGTCGTTTAAAAATATGTCTTGAATAAGATTAGATCTGTTACGAACGAGTGTTGACAGAACCAAGACGAAGAAATATTCATTCCTTTTGGCCTACAAAAGGATTGAATAATTTTATTTCAAATTTTAATTTAGAGGACGCAAATTATAAAATCATGTTATTTTAATTAATTCTTAAGCAATGTGTAAATTCAGTAGCCATAAAATTAATTTTAAGATAAAACCTTTTTGTTGACTTGACATTAAGAATCAAACTGGCAGGTATTTTTAACGGAAAAATAAAACCGTTATAATTTGAAATGTGTTCGATTAATTTCGATTCGCATTTGTTTCGGGGTATATAAGCAGTACAAAACGAGACCGGATTTATTATCCCTGGAGCCGCCGCGAAGAACACATCAAGAAGTCAGAAGATTCAACAGGACCCTGAAGAAAATTCTCAACGCTTGGAAGACTGTTGAAGAAATCCTACGGACGGCGTAGTGGAGTGCATCGCTTGAAGGAGTTCTGAAGTGCTCGCTGTTTGGAAAACTGCTGAAGATCGTGGATTTTTGTAAGAACTTTTATCCTTTTTGCCTAGGTACCGAAACAGCTGAAACCTCACGGTGCCAACATAAACTGTTTCGAGGGCTCGCCGTAGCCTACAGGCCAAGTAGTTTAGTTATTTAATTGTAGTTAGGCTTTAGCCAATCTTTAGCTTTTGGGGCAAGTAGACGCTTCGGTGTCTATAAATCTTTTCCCGAATGCTTATAGGTTGAGCGACTGGCCTAAAACAGTATATATTTATATAAATAAATTCAAATAGATTTATTGCTTAGAGTTCATCATTACGCGAATATAATGAAGCATTCTGTATTCGCGTACGGATGACTGATTCCTTTGTTAATGTGTATACTAATCCTATTTATCCTAGGTTTTACTTATGGAGTTGGTAAGATCACA
Source organism: Eudemis profundana (assembly GCA_947034925.1). Classification (NCBI taxonomy): domain Eukaryota; kingdom Metazoa; phylum Arthropoda; class Insecta; order Lepidoptera; family Tortricidae; genus Eudemis; species Eudemis profundana. The sequence continues at coordinate 10,154,638 of OX344808.1, forward strand.
ATCTTATTTCATTTCTGTTTTTATGTGTGTGTATTTTCTTTACGATGGCAAATAATGAGTGTATTGATAGATTGCTCTGTAAAATTTATATAGAACGGAACTTAGTCGTTTATTGACACTTTTGTATTGAATTTGGATTAAATAAGTATTTCTGTAATTTCTGGGGTTGGGAATTAAAACATGCATTAAATGTATTAGTAACATTATCTTGGCAACATTCTGTTCGACATTCTAATATTCTTTTCAGAGTTGTAACTTTTATTGATAAACTTCAAATTGTTTGACAAAGTACATCTAATTTGATTCTTACGTAGTTGTCTTAAGAGACAAAATTGCATAATAAGTTTTGAAACTTAACTTTAGTTAAATGAATTTGGACTCATGTATAGAACAGAGATTGACATTGACAGTCGATAAAAGACTGTGGATAGTTATAATTTAATTATTTCTTATGGGTGTTTAATCTGAGATGGCTTAATTCTATTTCTCTAAAATTGAAAAGTTCGTGTGTCTTGTGGTGATTTGATCTTGCCTGATACGTCAGAGGGTACAATAGCCAAGGCTAGTTCCCTGCATTTGGACCAATTAGCCAGAAGATACACGGGTCCAAGGACTCACTTTTAGTAAGATTTCCGATACGTATCTCTGGCTCAAAAGTCTGATTTACGTAAGATTGAATCAAGAATTCAGATCTTGTCGGGGTCTCACTAGTTTTCTAATTGATTAGATTTTGAAAGAGCCTTTCTCGGTGAAAACATCTCGTGAGAGTTAACATGCTTAGGGGATGATTTATGATCTTTTTCCAAGGTATTCAGAAAGGAGGATTTCATCCAACTTTCAGACACAGACGTTTTGACATGACAATACGAAAGTAATGCCTACCGGCGGACAGATATTTAGCTGCATTTTTCTGTCTATATTGCCCATGGTTTAAATGCAGTGGTAAATTATATTATGTGAGGAAAAGGGGCTATATATTAGCACCTCGCATCTAGAGTATATTTTGTTTTAGCTGTCTCATAATATAGCCTGGTTTGATGGATACCCTGTCTTCCTGAAGTACAGGAGTGTGTTGTCAGAACGGTGCTACAAAGTTGTTACCCCTTTTGCGAAATCTCCTCTCAAGGAAAGACTAGTTTTTGAGCTAGTCATTAATGGACTCTAATAGCCTCTTCTAGGCTGGGCGATAGGGAATACCCAAGCATCAGGCCGAAATTCCGTCGACGTCGCCGGGGAGTGTGACGGCGTCCAATGGCCCGGAAAACTCTAGAGTTCATTAATTTTATTTAGGTAGATTCAGACAGACCCTGACAGATATGACCGTTAAACTTACACAGCCTGTAGAAGAAAACCTGACTTCATACCTTTATGATTATGCTATACTTACTTGTTATTACCATACTTTGCATTTTTTTACACTAATTTGTGATCCCATATCAGTCTAGAATCCTTCGTGGTTTTATACATTTATCCTAGAAATTAGACCTTTAAATAAAATATCTTCATCACTTGCTAAGCCATCATTTATTGCATCTTAAAGTTTGGGAGGGATTCTGATACCATGCTCTCACTTAATCGAAAAGATCCAGGGTTACTAGTAATTATTACACAGCGTAGAACGGATTGTCCTGACTCTATAGATCACAGATTGGCCATAAGTTGTATTCAAAGCAAACTATTATGTTATAGCTTTTAAGCATTTGTAATTTCTTACTATGTGGTTTTGAAGTGCAATAAAATATACTTGTATAATAAAATCTTATTATTTTATAATTAATTTGGGGAGGGCTTTGAGTCGTGGACTATTATTAAATATAATAAGGCCTCGAACGTTACAGAATTGGTGGGTACCGTGAACAGGATATTTTGCACTTTGAACCACTTTTCTCCATTTAGATTGCGACTAGTGATATGCAAAATTTAGGTTTTCAATACTTGTGGTAGTTTGCTTTGAATTAGGTCTGTATTTGCAGGCCAGAATTGTTGTTGTGAAAACGATAGATTAATTGTGAGAGCTTGGTATAGGAAACATTCTCAATGTCTTGTGCGGGCTTCTTGTTGAACTTGGCGGTTACTTGTGAAGCCAGTAGAAGATTCATTTTATCCTCTTGCTGTAGGAAATAGGCAGCTTGCCTGTTTGTCACAGCTGAAAAGAAAAAAAAGGTATTTTTAGTTCATTCACAGTTAATATGTTTTAGGTACCCTGCTTAAGAATTTACAGGATATGTAGTAATGTATTATTTTAATAATAATAGGTAAATTTAGGATAGACAGGATAACATAGGATAAGGGTTTATCTCATTTAATACTAACCTTTGTTGCATTTTCCTTAGGTATTTATAGATTCTCCGTTCCTTTTGGAATCATGTTTTTGAAGTAAGATTTCTTCTCGGAAGACAAGAAGTTATAATCTTGATTAATTATCTTATGTTTAAATTACTCAGGAGCATACTAGTAGAGTTTTGTTGTAAACCTTTAAAACCAGTTTTTCACAGAACTTGATTTAATTCAGTTCATTAGATTGCTTTAGTAAGTAATCACTTTATGAAGGTTATTGTCTTGCAGTTCAGTTAATGAGACCATTTTAGGGTGGATGCAGCGCTGGTCGGTATTATAGTGAATTTCTTAAACAGTTTCAAGTTATTCAAGTAGCATTTGTTATGAAGTTGGATTCTTCATAAGAATATAGATTATGATGTAGGACTATTTCACTTTTCTCATAGATTTCTGGATAGAATCACTATACACTCTTTGAACTCTGGTAGATAGGCACTTCTTGAATCTGGAGTAATCAAAACTGTTTTGTTTACAGTATAGGTTAGGTTAATTTCTTTAGTTTATTGCCGAGCATTCGGTGTTCTTGACAATATCTTCTTCTTGTCTTTAATCTCACACACAAAGCAGAGGAAGCGTAAATTCTTTAATTTTATGAATAACCTGTTGATAATACGAATACTATTTCGGCAGGAACAGTCGGTTACACTAGCACATGAAATCCGTTCATTTCAGTTCAGAACCGCTAACCTATATGCAGCACATATTTGTAGTCATTTACCACTTTAAAACACGGGTTTTACTTAATTGTTCTGATTAATTTTCATAATAAATAATTTACGAGTTGATTACATAAGACGCCATTTTGAGAAGCATCGGTTTTGTCATTTATTTATCTGTGATTTAACCCTGTGTATGTCAAGAATGGTTAAGACAGAGTTTGTTCAATATAATGCACAATTATTTTGAGATAGGTTTCACAAAGAGTGAACAGACAACTTCAGCAACATATTGGGAATTTGTAAAGTCATCAATTACTCAATTTATACGGTTATCACTTGCACAATCTTTACGTTTCTTAATTACACAATTTTGTGATTACTTTGACAAGCTGAATGCAAATAAAACTATCTATATCTTTTAATTTAGTAGTCAAGTAGGTTGGATTTCTATTCTAATAAAAACATGGATAGTAAGCCAGGAACGTTGCGTTAGTGTACATTTACGACCAGAAAAAAAAAAAATCTCGATGCACACTCTAGCGTAGTTAGGCGGGTATGGAAAATTCAAGATAGCGGCATGGACAAAAAGCTGGGGGGGGAGGTTCGTTGGGACGGGTTTAAATAGATTCTTGAGTATTTATGATTCTAACAGAGATGTATCGCACTTGTGCTAAAATAATTACAATTTTAATTTGTTCATTATAGTGTACATATCATTGAAGGGTTAAGGGGATTTAAGTTTTAATCAGATTTAAAAATTTTAGAAAATAATGTAATGGGTTTACTGATGGTAGATGGAACTAATTTCATTATTCATTTTAATACTCTGATAGAATTCTAACGACTCTGAAAACAATACTGTTGCATCTTACCTTTAGAGATTTTTACGGATAAGTCGGGAATTGGGATTAGGTAAATAAAAGTCGTTTCAGCATAGGTTGGTAGTGGCCCTTACTGCCAGAATAGTTGTAACTTGACTGTGAGCAGCTTTCTTTTAATTCTATTAGAGATAAGAAACAGTAGTATATACTTGGAACAAAGTAAAAAAACAACCAAGTAGTATATGAAAATTATTTATGCCTTCATGCGATTAGTAGCAATGAGGTACCCCTTGTAAGAAAAATTACTATTAAACACTAGAATGGTTTAGAACTGATAAGACAGTCCACAAAATGCATTTTGTTGTGATTCAAAGACATTTTACAAACAAGGGTTGTGTTCTACCAGTATTATAGAAGCAATGGATTTGAATAGTGTTTTGAGGGCGGTCAATGTTTAATGTACCTATTATAAGTGAAATAAACATCAGTTAGAGTTCACTTATTGTCTGGTAGAATTGAATGGAGAGCTGTTTCATAGTTATATTACGTAGATACAGACCTATACACAGTAATGCAAAAAGAAAACACCTAGATAATTACAGAACACTACTTTCTTGAGATAGCCTAGCATATTTTAAATGTATAATTGCAAACAGACATTACATAATATCTTTGTTTTAGGTAGCCTAGCAGTAAAATGTCTTATTTAAAGCCTTATTTTAATTATAAACTTAATTGGTACTGGAAGTTGATTGGCAGAGGAATTGACAGGGTCCTGTTTCATTTTGGATTTGAATAAAAATCGGTAAACATTTCGGAGTCATAGTTAATAATGGATAAAACATTATTTTTATAGAACAAGTATAAACTTATAGAAGACTGTCAATTCATTCTGCCTAGAAAAACTTCTGGTTTCTTCGTGTGGGATGAGAAGTGTTTCATTGCTGATTTCTCATGAACATAAAGCAGTTTTTTTTCTTGTTACACGGAGCTCGGAGCTAGAGATGAATCTTCTTGGAACTAGATGAAGTAACTTGATGAGGTGGTTGAGACAGGAGTTATAGTTGCTTGAAACCAACAGCTCCTTCCCCACTGGAAAAAGAAAATAATAAGAATAATATGTGACGGTTTTTAGTAAAACGTCCCACTTTGTCGATTCTAGTTACGGAGTTACGGGCAGTTTAGTGAAATATGGCAAAACTTACCGAAAATCAACTTTCGATGAAAACTGATAGAACATACTGTAATAAACCTATGATTTTGATGACGACGCATAAATCTCCATTTTAAGCAGCTTTTTAGGGCCTCAAAGTTTAGTGCCCAGCGACCCACTTTGTCGCATACAGAAAAAATCGTCGATATCATATTTGTACCTGTTATTAGAGAACAATTTCTACTTTGCCGATATGGTGTTATGAGTAATTTGTAATATGTGGTCATCCAAAATGAAAGGGACCTTCTGGCCGCGGACACACACGCAATTTCATTCAATTTCTGCATTAAAGATAAGGCATTAACTTCGTAAGCACCTGCCGAAGCTGCAGAAGGTTCCTTTCGTTTTGGATTACCACATATAACACAAACTCTTAGAGCTATAGTTATTTATTGAAAATTCTTTAAACTTGCAATAGTGAAAAGCGACAATTGAGAAGACGTTGATTACAATTTGGGGCCGCAAAAAACACATTTTGTTGTTTGCAGTTATGGAGGGGTTGGTATAAAATTATTTGCCATACGAGGGTGGCACTGAAAGTTTTTAGAACTAGCCATTTGTAAATGATTTAATAAAAAAGTAAGTTCAATTTTGCAAATATAACTCTCCCATTATAACTGAGTATATTTTTAAAATTGAAAATTGGCTTTGTCACGTCAGCATGAATTAAACACGAGAAAATTTTCGCTCAATGATTTCTATGATTTTCGTTGTCATTTAAATGTGAAAGAAAGTTATAAGAGCATTTTTAAAACAGTTTATATAAAAGTTAAGTCACTAAAACGTCAACATTTTAAGTTTCCTTTTTTCTTACTAAGATGTTTAGCTTGCAACCCAGCAAAATTGCAATTTTATTGTTAATTAAGGCAACATAAGGCTAAAACAACCTTAATTATCTGCCAAATAAAGTTCATTTTGACGTGAAAGCTTTGAAAATCTTGGTAACAAATAGATGATTCCGCTTGATAAATAAAACAGTACCTAATATTTAAAACGACATATCCAAGTATTTTTATCACAAACAATATTCCTTTAGGAACTCGTGCTCATACAAAGTATGATTTTATACTTGTAGTAATTTTTTAGCGTATGATCCACCAAACCGTCAAAGTGGGTCACTAAACTTGAGTCGAAAAGAAATTTCGTTCAATTACGTTAAAAAAGTTTAAACAAACGACGTTAGTATCAAAGACTCTTAGATTAACAATAACAAACCATTATCTCATACATAAAACTGAAAAATATACCAAACACAAACACTTTCAATGAAGAAGCACTAAAGTTTAGTAAACCGACCAAGTGGGACGCTCCCTATATAAAATCACTAAACTTTATACACACAAAAAGTACTTATAATTTGATATTTTACATACTTTCTATGCTTGATAAGTATGATTTTTAAGTAATCTCATGTTATATATTAAGAGACACATGTATTTTAATTTTTATGCATGGCACTCTTCAAATCATTTGTTATTAACTTTTTGACATAATAACTAAATAAAAGGATCCACAGAATTATTTCTGTCTTTTTTAGCATGGGAAACCATTCATAAATACAACTTTAATGATAAATCTGTGTGCCGTATAATAGAATATAGAAATAAACCCATATTCAGGATTTACATATTTTCGTCCTGTTTTTATGTTCAAGCCTCCATAACATTCAAAATACTAAGGTTACATACATGATTTTAACTAATTTAAAATCCCTAAAGTATGCCCATTTATTTAATACCAACCACATCATAACTTCAAAGTAGAAGTGTGTTTTCTGCCATCCCAAACTTTAACCAACGTTTTCTCAATTGTCGCTTTTTCACTTCTGCAACTTTGCAGAATTTTTAAAAAATAACTATAGCACCTAGAGACATGAATCTTTCACCAAAAGATAGCGTATGATCTGTAGTATTAGGAACTACTCTTAACTCCATATCGACTGTAGGGTATGCTACTTATTGTAATATGTCGGGTAAACGAATAATAAAAACAGTTGGCTTCCAGCCCGCGTTTCATTGTACTTTCCACTGGCGCAGCCGTATTTAAATAATCGTTAAAAAAGAAACTACGCGTTTATGTTGTATTTAAGTGATCGGTTACACGTATATTTAGTGTCCGGGGATATGGTTTCAAGTATTTTAAGATGCCTATTGGTAAAATCGAAGCATTCGATCTACATTCGAAACAATGGCCGGCTTACGTGCGCCGGGTCAAACAGTTTATTTTGTTGAACGAGATTAAGAACGAATTAAAGGTGCCGACTTTGATTACCGTTGTGGGTGACGCGACTTACTCATTAATGTGTGACCTTTGTGCTCCCGATCACCCGGAAACCAAGTCTTTCGACACTCTCGTCGACTTAGTCTCGAAACATCTCGAGCCGCAGCGTTCAGAGATCGCCGAACGCCATATTTATCGCCAGCGCCGACAGCGGCCCGGTGAAACGTTAACGGAGTTTTTGCAAAGTTTAAAACATCTCGCGACCACTTGCAATTTCACGGGGAGATTGGAGGAGGAGTTACGAGACCAATTCGTTTCCGGTCTGGCAAGCGAGGCGATGAGATCCCGGATTTTTGCGGAAAAGAACATCAAGTACAGCAAGGCGGTGGAGCTAGCTCTGGCCCTGGAGGCCGCCGAGAAGCATGCGGTCCTCAGCGTGACCGGCGTAAGCTCGGCGGCGCCGAGCGGGGGCGTGGCCGGCGGCGGCGACGGCGGCGCGGGCGAGGGCCTGCACGTCGTGCGCGCGCGCCGCGGCGGCGGAATCCGGCCGAGGGCACCGGCTGAGGGCGCGGAGCGCGGCGGCGGCGCCGGCGCGAGGGCGCCCGGCGGCGGTATCGGCGTGAGCGACGGCACGGCGTGTTGGCGTTGCGGTAAATTGCATCGCGCGAATAAGTGCCGGTTTGCTAATTATAATTGCGATCAGTGTAACCAACGTGGTCATTTAAAAGTGATGTGCCCAAAAGGTGGGCGTAGTAGTGAAAAGTGGCAGCATTTTTTGAGTGACAATTCAGAGGACGAGTTCTACAGTATTGAGACGCCATCCCGAGGTAACAAGCCTTATTTTATTGACATTGAGATAGACGGCATAGTTTTGGACTGCGAGATTGATACCGGTAGCAGAATTGCGGCCATAAATGATCAATGTTATGAGCGATTTTTTAAACATAAGCAGTTGCAAACTGATAACTTAATTCTGCGAAGTTATTCTGGCTCGCGAATTGAACCTCTCGGATTTATTACTGTCGAAATTAATTGTAAGGGGACAAAAGCAGATAATCAGTTGCTTTATGTTATAAAAGGAGGCGGCAGGCCGTTATTAGGTCGAGATTGGCTTAGCGTGAACCAAATCGTTGAGGATCAGTTCGTGAATCAGTTATGTAAGGAATATCCTGAAGTGTTCAGTGACAAACTAGGTACATGTAAAAAAACTCTTAACTTAGAACTCACGGATTGCAATGGTGTGTATATGAGGGCGCGGCCCGTGCCGTTGGCGTTGCGCGCGAGCGTCGAGCGGGAACTCGCGCGCCTAGAAAGGGACGGTACTATATACAGAGTGGACCACTCAGATTTTGGAACTCCAATTGTGCCGGTAGTTAAGACCAACGGAGAACTTAGGCTGTGCGACGATTATAAAATTACAATTAATCCAAAACTAAAGCGTGATTTTTACCCCCTACCCCGTATTGAGGAATTATTCGCCAACTTAAGTAACGGGCAGGAGTTCACGAAAATCGATCTCAGGCACGCCTACGAACAAGTTATTTTAACAGAAAATTCACAACGGTTCACGGCAATAACCACCCACATGGGTACCTTTGCTTACCGTCGCACACCCTACGGTCTTTCGTGTGTCCCGGAAAAGTTCCAGAAGTTAATGGAAGAAACTTTGCGAGGCGTACCCGGTACAGTCGTATTCCTAGACGACATTTGCGTTACGGGGCCGGACCGTCATGCACACCTTCGCAATCTCAGGATGGTGCTTGAGAGACTTAGGCAGATGGGTTTAACGGTCAAACGAGAAAAATGTAGGTTCTTACAGGAAAAAGTTCACTACTTAGGATTCATTATTGACAAGACCGGTTTACACCCGGATCCAGATAAACTCAAGGCCATTACCGATCTGCCTAGTCCTACGGATGTCACACAGTTAAAGAGTTTTTTAGGGTTATTGAACTATTATGGTAAGTTTATACCGAATCTTAGTACCTTACTGCATCCGTTGCACGCACTTCTTAAAAAAAATGTAAATTGGTCTTGGGACGTTAATTGTGAACTCGCCTTTAAAAAAGCTAAAAAGACCCTAGTCAGCGACTGTGTTCTGGCGCACTATGAGGAGGGGCGGCCGCTCGTGGTGTCCGTGGACAGCAGCGCGTACGGCGTGGGCGCCGTGCTGGCGCACCGTTATGCTGACGGCAGCGAAAGGCCCGTCAGCTGTGCCTCTCGTACGCTGAACGATGCTGAGAGAAATTACAGCCAACTGGATAAAGAGGCCTTGGCTATTTTTTATGGAGTGACAAAGCATCATCAGTACCTTTTTGGCAGACAATTTATGCTGCGCACGGACCACAAGCCCCTCATGTACATTTTTGGCGAGAAAAAGGGTATACCTCAGACGGCAGCCAGCAGACTTCAGCGGTGGGCCGCGCGGCTGGCGGGCTACGACTACAAGGTCGAATTTGTGAGATCCGCGGACAACGGACCGGCTGACACGCTTTCTAGGCTGCCATTGTCACACGAGCCTCGCCCCACCTCGGACACGCCATGTTATAACATGTTGGAAATGACACCGATTAATTTTAAAGATGTCGCTAAGGAAACCAAAAATGATCCTTTGTTAAGTAGGATATTAGGGTATATTATGTTTGGCTGGCCATTATCTACGACTAATGAGGAAGAAAAAGCGTTTTTTATGCGTAAGGAGGAACTTTACGTGGAGTTGGGGTGCATTTTGTTTAAATATAGAATTGTTATTCCCACAAAACTGCAGGAAAATATTTTACAAGAAATTCATGCAAGCCACTTAGGTATGAATAAAATGAAAAGTTTAGCTAGGAATTATGTGTATTGGCCTAATATTGATAAGGATATCGAGGCGACGGCGCGCTCGTGCGTCGCGTGCGGCGCGGTGCGCGACGCGCCTGCACGCGCGCCCCTCCACCCCTGGGAGTTCCCCTTACACCCCTGGACGCGAGTTCATGCGGATTTTTTTGATTGCGCGAATAGACGGTTTTTAATAATTGTTGACGCTCATTCTAAATGGCTGGAAGTTTTACCGATGTCCGGAACCACTGCAAAATTAACAATCAAAGCTTTTCGTTCAGTGTTCTCGAGATTCGGTTTGCCTTCTCAGCTGGTGACAGATAATGGCCCGCCGTTCTCCTCGGAGGAATTTAATAAGTATTGTACAAAAAATGCCATCAGGCACACCACGTCGGCACCGTACAGGCCGCAGGGTAACGGGGAAGCAGAAAACGCAGTAAAGACAGCTAAAAAGGCAGTAAAAAGGGCAGTAATAGAGGGAGAGGACGTTTTAGACGCGCTTAGCAGATTTTTATTCCAATATAGGAATAGCGAGCACGCGACGACAGGGCTGGCGCCGGCCGTGGCATTGTTCGGGCGGCGGCTGCGCGGCCGCCTCGACGCGCTGCGCCCCGACCGCGCCGTCGCGGTGCGCGACGCTCAGCACAAACAAAGTGAAGCCGCCGGTGGCCACCACACACGGTTCGACATCGGACAAGCGGTTCTCACGCGCGATTATACCCAGAGGGGTAATAAATGGTCGGAAGGCCGAATAGCGGCAACCACAGGCCCGGTGTCATACAAGGTGGCCGTGGGGGAGGATTTGGTTTGGCGCCGACACCAAGACCAAATTATACCGTTGCGTAGGAGCGATCGTTACTCTTTGTCGCGAGCGAGTTCGTTACCTGTGGACACGGACCCTAGCGAGGCGGACGGTGCCGGTGGAAGGTCAGACCCGGAGGCGGCTGGCGAACTCGCCGCGGCCAATGAACAGGTTGTCACGGCTGATGGCGCCGAGTCTGATATTGAGTCGGATTACGGGGACGCTGAAGATAACTCAGACAATAAAATAAAAAATGTACATAAACAAGTTGCGTTGCCATCAGCGGCCTCCGCCAGGTGCATTCGGGCGCACCGCCGGGCTGCCCGGAAAATTGGTGATAATATTGACGAAAATAGCATTGAAAAAAATTAAATAAGAAAAAAAAACAAGTTGCATAAATGAAATTAGTTTTTTTTTATTAAATGTTATTTTCTGTTTAAAGTTATGGTTATTTTAATACCATGCGATGTCACATTAAGTGTTCTATTAAAAATAAATACCTATAAAGTGCATTGCACATGTTTTGATTTGGTGGTGGGATAGGTAGGATAAGGATACAGTCATGTATAAAATAATGTAAACATTTTACATGATCACAGCTATAGTTATATGATAGTTATAAAGTTATGCAGGCCTAGGAATTGGTGGTGGGATGTGTAGGGTATGCTACTTATTGTAATATGTCGGGTAAACGAATAATAAAAACAGTTGGCTTCCAGCCCGCGTTTCATTGTACTTTCCACGGTTTTAGTGGGACGTTTTCCCAAAAACCGTCACATATTAACAAAAAATATGAAAGCCAGGACAAGTTCCATTTTCTCAGTAATAGATACAAGTATATTTTTGTAGATTTCCTTATTTAAGTGAACTAATCTTTATATATTTAGGAATGTTTAATCATAATAGCGGTAGAAAACAAAAATTTAAGATTTCTAATAATGTTACAATTTAAAATTTGCAACTCTCACATTTTCAGTGTGCAACAATACATTTCTTGAATGCAGAATATTATTTTTACTTGTAGACAGAACAAGGGTGTTGATCTGAGTTATAAAATAGCATTGAACTTTGATAGGTAGCCTAGTATTTAACTGCAGTTTAATTTGCATGGTTTTTTCTTGCGTTAAACAAAGTCTATACATTTAAAACGGTGAAAAAAATATGTTAGCGTTTGTACTAAACACAAAAAAGTATCCATAGTATGACCAAAAAGATTTATGCATACTTACAAATAGAAAATCCTTTCTTTGATAGTATCAAAATATAAGAAAACAGTTTCAGGCATTGTTTTTTTAAGTAAGAGACATGTTCTAGCCGGATAGTAGGTAGGTGTTCTGTATCTTGCTCTGCTCTCAGTAAATTCAGCAATCTTCTTATTCTGAAAAAAGTATAAGTAGTTTAAATTAAAAAAATATATATATATAAGGACTACAGGAAAAAAAATTGTAGTCTAGCTAATTGTCAATTCGCACACTTTAAACACAAAATAATAAAAGTGAGTGGAAGACAAAAATAGTTCATTAATCAACTAGGGTAGAAATGCGGAGAGGGCTCAACATCACAGGAGTTTATGCCCGAGCTGCAAGCGAGGGACGTAAATATGCGATCGGGGGCTTTCTTTGTAGCATCTCGTGTTGTGTACATCATTTTATTTCTACAGTTGGTCGGGAGATGGCTTTTTCCGTACGCGCAGTGTACGCAGGGGACCACTTTATGGCCGGGTAGGGCATAAAATAGTTAATAGTAATGAAGTCCTACACATAGATTTTAGTGAGCACTATAGACAAATTTTGTAGACAAAAGTAAATAGTCTAGTTCTTAAAGTTAGCTTAACTTGCAACCCCAAAGCCTAGACTCACAGCCTATGCTATAAATAAAAAAATATTTTAACATCACTATAGGAATGTATTTACTATTTAGTAAATAATTTGTTAATAGTATATACAGATTACAGCATTTATTGTCAGTGCCAAATTATTTTATGTGCTTAGTGACACATATGTTTGCTTGCTTTTTATAAAAAATAATTAATAATTATTCATACTTACAAATTAGGAGATTCATTCTAAAACAGCAGCCTTTTCATTCTGGAATTCATATCCTTATTCACCGCAGACCATGGAGAATACTGAAATATTATAGTGCATAATATTGTTCTCGATTTCTGCGATTATCACTCATAGACTAGATAATGCTATAATTTAACGCAGTTTAGAATCTTAGGTATTTTCATTTCCCTGTTACCAAATAATTCTTTAATGATGTCATCATAGTCCCCAATATAAGAATTGAGAAATTTGCTCTTGTTAGAGAAATGGCTACCATCCCGTTCTCTTATCGGCCACCATCTTGAGTTCCTGGTGTAATGTCACCATAATTCTTTCACTGCCTTGATCCATAAATGCTCGTGTCCGACTTCCGCTGTATTTTCTTTCACTGTAGATATTCCTATTTGAGATGCCATGTTGAAACAGTAACCTCAGCATATTCCATTTTCAGTATTCTCCGATAATCATTCTCACTGAAAAGTTTAAGTGAAGTCAAGTTAAAATAAAGAAAGGATTAAATAGAGCCGGAGACATTCTAAATTATTAGCGTTTTAAGATATAAAGTAGTACCGGGGATCTCAAATTTTGTAAGCTTAGTACTTTGTCATAAAGGGCTATACACTTAAAATAGAAATTGGTTGGCTAGCTCTGTGAAAAGGTACTTCACACTTATACACTTAGAATAGATTCAAGTTCATTTTGCGGACGTCACAAACACTTTGTTTGTAAAGAAATCTACATTTAATGGCTAGAAGTTTACGTTCAAAGTTATGCTTTCTGGAATTTTCAAATACCGTATACGCCAGTTTACTTTTTAACGGAGGTTATTGGATAAGTAGTGCGTAAGAAATGTCAAAACTTACCTGTGGAATCTTTTGTTTTCCCAGCAAAATTTAACGAAATAGGTCCTTCCGAAGGAATTTTGAGTAACGTAAGTGTACCATATTACGGGATATTAAGGCGTTTCCTACTTCGAGGAAGGTTTAAAAAAAAAGTACGAAGGTGCTAAACGTGAAATCTATTTTGTTTTGAAGATTATTTTTATAAGATGGATATAGGATATTATTTTGCCTCGTAGCTTTTAATTTATAGAAATTATCGTTATTTTGCTAAACCCTTCGTTTGTCCGTAATTCCGTGTTAAAATTTCGCTATGGATCTAATTCCGGGATTCGTTGTACCTAATTCCGTGATATCTTCAAAGTTCACAATATTTATGTGCCTATCAAAATAAATTGTTTTAAATTATTATAATCATTAAATAAAAATACAAACAAGACATTATTTTATAAATTTATTAAACTTAAAATTAAATAAAATTGACAAAAATAAAAACAGGTGCATAAATTTGCACTTAAATAAAATGAAAAAAAAAATAATACTTCTAGAACAAAAACAAAATTATACTTTCTTCAATAATCACTATATAGTTATCTATTTAATTATTCTTCGGATATCCCGGAATAAGGGACATCAGTACAAAACTGGTGTACATTATTCCGGGAGGCAAAAAAATGGTTTTAACCAAATATTTTAAAGAAAAATTATTTATAGATTGGAAGGTAATATAACAATCATAAGTTTAACATCGATATAACTAACTCTTTTGTTTTGCTATTATAAAATAAATTTAATTAAAGTTCGTTATCATACTCCATTATTTCATATGTATGACACAACGAGTAATCATTTCAGACTCGGTTTATGACTCAAATAAAAAAAAAACATATACCGTAATTACGTCACAATAATCTATAGCCATTCCTAATCTTATTCACATTAAATTTATGAACAAATTTAAGAGGCTGACAAGACCTACTTTTGTTGAAATTGATGTTATTTAAGCAGTTTTTTAAGAAAAACCATTTGTTCTAGCACATCAAAAAAAATATATGTTAATATTCATCATATTTCGAAGACCGTGGACGGACGCGATACATAATTTCACGAAATCGGCTCGATAGAAAAAAATTGCAAAGATTGGTCTTAAAATCATCATTAAACGGTTCTATGTCTTTATTTTTTTAACGTATGGGTCTGCAAATAAAAACATGAAGTCAACATATTCATACCTAAACCGCTAACGAGTCACATTTCACAAATAGTCCACACTTTTTTTTATTTCAATTTTTATTTATTATTATCTTCTAATACCCGGCTGCCCAGAAACAGTGACAGTAGGCTCTCCTTTACTCCGATACAAATAGACAGTGTGCGCTGACGCGCCGTGCTAGACGGACCTATGCTTCTCGTTTGCGCATCGAAAACATCGCAAAAATTTGTTTAACCTTGTGTTAAAAATCTAAAATACTGTATACGTACTTATATAAATCAAAGTTATAATATAAGAAGTGTAAATATTTAGTTAAGTGTGTTAAATGTATGATCACCGCAATAGCCACTTGCCTGTCCAAATGAATACTCATTCAGTTTCACACCTTCATAGCGTTGAAATGTGGACCTTATGTCACTGGATATAAGGTCCACATTTCAACGCTTCTTCAGATGCGGTTTTGGCTACGCCCATCGAGAAACGTTTTGTTTGCATAGATCTATAAAGTTTTGGAGTCGACGGTAATAGTTATGTATTATGGGAGGCATCAATACACGAGTGTGGTTTTAGGAAACGAGTCGAAGCAGGCATGTCTCACTCCGCGATTTTATTTTGACGTAATTATTATTCTTCCTTGCCTAATGCATTAGGCAAGCTCAGGGCTGCGCCCACACCCGGCAGCGCCTGTGTGCGAAACCCTGTGTATGAAGGCCTAAGGTGTATGTATGTATGTATGTATGTATGTATGTATGTATGTATGTATGGATGGATGGGTGGGTGGGTGGGTGGGAGGGTGGGTGGGTGGGTTTTGGATGGATGGATGGATGGATGGATGGATGGATGGATGGATGGATGGATGGATGGATGGATGGATGGATGGATGGATGGATGGATGGATGGATGGATGGATGGATGGATGGATGGATGGATGGATGGATGGATGGATGGATGGATGGATGGATGGATGGATGGATGGATGGATGGATGGATGGATGGATGGATGGATGGATGGATGGATGGATGGATGGATGGATGGATGGATGGATGGATGGATGGATGGATGGATGGATGGATGGATGGATGGATGGATGGATGGATGGATGGATGGATGGATGGATGGATGGATGGATGGATGGATGGATGGATGGATGGATGGATGGATGGATGGATGGATGGATGGATGGATGGATGGATGGATGGATGGATGGATGGATGGATGGATGGATGGATGGATGGATGGATGGATGGATGGATGGATGGATGGATGGATGGATGGATGGATGGATGGATGGATGGATGGATGGATGGATGGATGGATGCACGTCAGTTAGTAAGGTTTACAAATAAACCAATCAATTTTCGATTTGACAGTATAAGGTATTTGTACTAAGTATTTATTATATTGTATATTATATTCAATCTCATTTAATTTAATTACCTACGTAACATACATTATCATTAGCTACTAAAGGTACTCGGAGTTGCATGGTACATATCTGGGGGCACGGCAGTGGCCCCGCCAAGTCGAGCGCGAAGCAAACACTGCCGTACCATCCTTTACTGGAACCATTTCGCCGCATTTTCAGGCCCCTATTTGAGAACCTCTAGATAAGACCAGAACGCAGAAATTTTCGTCATCCAGTAAGCTATAATCACATACTTAAAATCCAAAATTTCAAGTCTGTAGGTCATTTAGTTCCGAAGTTAAGCGAAAGCAAAGTTTCGCATTTACAACAGACACTCACTGACTCATGATCATCAGAATAGAACTAGTACTTCCCATAAACTCAGAGAGCTGAAATTTTAAACATAGTTAGTTTTTAGCCTATCAAGTCCTAAAAAACCTCCAAATATTGCAACTGCACACATAAGTTTGTAATCCTATACAAATACATGCGATTACAAAGTTTCTTTGTTGACTTGTACCTACTATAACGAATAAAGAATGTTCAACGGCCAAGTCACACAACATTAAGTATAATAATAAAGAAATCGCAGTAAGGTAACTTGACACGATTTTGTCTAGATTTCATTACTTTTTAGAGATAAACAAGCAGCTCCATCGAGACTTGGCTAGTTTTTTACAGAATGTTTTTGATGGGATACCAGGTTACGGATACTAAGATTACTAAGTATAAATACCTTATACTGTCAAATCGAAAATCGATTGATTTATTTGTAAACCTTACCTTACCTTTATGTTTTTCTCGATGACCTTACATTGCAGGTCATCAAGAAAAACATAAATGACTTACCAGATAACATGAAACACGAATGTATCCTGTTTGCTGACGATACAATACAACCATAATAATAGAAGGTAAAAACGTAGCAAACTTTGAGAATGACATTAACAGCGCTTTGAGCGACGTTATATGCTCGCTTAACGATAATCATCTTCAAATCAATCTTAGTAAAACCAAATTTATGCAATTTAAATCATATAAGTCCAACACTCCCGCATTACAAATAAAACATAACTCGAGCGACATAGAAGAAGTAAAGAGTACAGTCTTTCTTGGATTAACTTTGGATACTCATTGCAACTGGAAGGAACAAGTCGATATAGTTTGCAAAAAAGTCGATAAGTTTATATTTGCCCTGTGGCGTATTAAGCAAACCGTATCACTGCAAACCGCCTTAACAGCATACCATGGCTACATCATGTCAGTTCTAAGATACGGAATCCTTATGTGGGGAAACTCTGTCAACTTCGATCGTGTATTCGTAGCTCAGAAAAAATGCATCAGAACCCTATGCGGAGTCAATCGCCGTGAGTCATGCAGACCTCTATTCAAAAAACTTAACTTACTCTCACTACCCTGCCTTTACATCTTCGAAGTGGCAAATTTCGCCAAAACTCACATCGAACTTTTTACTTTAATTGACAAAGAAACTACTAGACCGCAAAGAAAATATCGCCTAGCGTTACCGGTAGATAGTAAACTAGCACTTAGGAGGAAAAGCGCATATAACATGTGCATCAAGATTTACAATAAGCTGCCATCATCCATTAAATCACTGTCAAATCAAGAATTTAAGACCAAACTATATAAGATATTATGTGACAATTGCTTCTACAGCGTAAATGAATTCCTCGAACATACATTTTGATTGTGAATGTGTATTGTATTAATTTTTCAATTCCATTTAATTTCATTTCTGATTATATTTTGCTTATTGATTGACTTATTTTCCTTCCATGTAATTTATTTAATAATTATAAATGTTAGCAATTCCTGTTATGACCCTGATCTCATTGTAATTCGTTATTTTATGTTAAAATCTAATATTAATTGTGTGCATGTAACTACTGTGATTGCCTATGATGCGAATGTTACTCAGTAATTAATTATCCATAATTTAATTCAATCTAATTGTTAAGTAAAATAACTTTCACATGCCAGAATGGGCAGAATCTATTAGGTTAACTTTAATATGATTATAACACCTTGTATACCATATATTCAGTGAATAAACTTCATTCATTCATTCAACATAAAGGAAGTGCTGTATATTTTAATTCAATATAATCGTATTACTACTTACAAAAATACTGTATTTTTTTCTAATAAATCTTAACTACTTATATTACATATCCAAAATTCATTAAATGTGTTTGAAAGTTTTCATTACTTATTTACGTATTACATTACATATCCAAATTTCATTCTATCTGTTCACGCTTTAATTATGAAAATAAATTAAAAACCAACTATATTATTTTAACGACGCCCTGTCTATTTTATTCTGCGCTCTATGGGAAACCTACAGGAGTTTAACGCCGTCTACCGGCAGGCGTGTTTATTTCGATCGCGATCGCAAGCCGAATGCAAACAGTTACGCTTCTCGCCGCTCACTTGTGAATAGCGCTGGGAGCAATTAGGCGGGGCTAGGGGATGGGCCAAAATCCTGAATCCTCAAGGGCATTTTGCTGTTGACAGCGTCTTAACCACAGATAGAAATAAAACATTAAAACATTTTAGACTGAGTTTCCCTTATTGCGGGATACACACGGAATTAGGTTCATCGCGTCATATCTGCGAACATAATTACGGCAGTCACAAAATCCATTAAAATAAACTTCATTATTACTTGAAATTGCTGTTAAACCGTATGTTAATAACTACTACTCAATATTATTACAAATTTATATTAAATAAACTTAACAGCATTACAACAAATCCTTACGAAGTGTTCACTGTCACCTTACGCACACCGACTACGCGCCCGTACGAAATAACTGCGTGGTTGCAGCTGACGCAGTGTTGCCAGGGCCATTGAGTCATAAGTAACGTTTTGTTTCTCGAAAAGTAACATTTTTGCTGCGAATGTAACATTCTGGTGAAAAGAAATAAAAAAATATTTCAGCTTTGACAGCTGTCAAGATTAAGGGTAATAAGGTAAGAACAAAGACTTCTACATACCTTGTATACAACAAAGCATATATGTGACATTCCGCGGATAAAGGTACCTTATGGATATTGTCGCTTGCGTCCTTCTATCTTGATGTCCTATAGTAACGGAGTAGGGTACGACGCAAGCGACAATATCCATAAGGTACCTTTACCTGCGGAACGTCACATATGTACAAGCATTGACGTATAATAACATAGACGCACAGTTTCAAAGAAAAATGTCTATGAATCTGGCGCAAAATGACATTTGTAGTTACAGTTAAATATACGCTAATAACGTTAATTTATAAGCTGTATCTATATGAAACTGTCAGTCAAAAAAAAATTAGTTCCATGACTCCTATGTGTCAAATTTGCAAACGGACATTTGAAAACTTAAGTTTATTGGCACCTATCAAAAAGTGAAACGCCAAAAGTGAGCAGCATATAAATGGAGTCGCTTTTTGGTAAAAGATTCACGAAGATAATTAAAAAACTATAAAATCACGATGAGTTCACTTGTAATTCTGCTTAATATTAATTCGCCCTTAACTAAGAAGTAAGAAGTATGTCCCATCTTTCTTTCTTGTTTTTTTGCTGCTATTAACGCATTTTTTACGCTACATTTAGCCATTTTTGACAACTGTCACCGTCTATGGTTGAAACCAGACTAAGTCAAAATGAGCTAGCCAAGCCGATCGGCTAGCTCATTTGTGGGGCCATTTTTTCCGGCTGATTGTGTATCTAGGTATATCATACATCTATGTGTACAAGTATCGAAACATTAGAATATTCAGAATTTACATCTTCATCGTTTTGAGAGTTTCCATGCAAACAAAATAAAATTGTTTACGAAATCATTTACTAATTTTACGCTTTTTTTCTAAAAACATGATTTACTGGTCAATTTCTAAATTGAATAAACCAATATACTATGGAATACCGATAATAAGTACATAAAAATTGGCAAATTGATACCCACCGAATATGATTGGATACACAGGTACTTTATTCCTGCTCATTTAAATTTTGAATCATCCACACACTGTCTTCACTAATCACAGTAAGTAAACAAAAATTAATATGGCCATTATAGCGGGCGAGCGCGGCCGGAAATTTTGCGAAATTTAATGTTCGTAAGCTGACATCGCTTACTCAAACATAAGTTGACATAAGAGCGAGAAGAACGGAAAAACACGAACTACGAATTTCGAACAGATACAACTATACTTAGTACTCGTAGTATTGAAACCTTTTTTTGGGTGGGTTCAGAAATTAAGAATTTTTTTTTTGTTTACAAAACAATATTATTAAGAAAAAAGTTACGAGCTAGAAAAGTAACGAAATTTGCTTAGGAATCAAAAATTACTAACATGTAACGTAAGAAGGTCAAAAGTAACGCAAAATGTTACAAATGTTACCAAACGGCAACACTGAGCTGACGAGTTCAGACGTGCAACACAGGTATTAAAACGTATTATGTATATTAAGAAATCGTGTTTTTCGGTTGTATTTAAACTATAGTTGATGTAGTATTGTATTTAATGATGATTTTTTTTATTGTTTTCTTATTATACGACAAAAATCAAAATATCACGGCATAATGTACTATCCCGGCATTATGTACACTTACGTTATCCTTATGATATTAGATAGCTATTTAACTTTGCTCCCATGAAGAAATGTTGTAGTGAGCTCGTGAAATCTGTAAAGAATATTTGAGAAAAGGTTATTCACCCTTGCGAGGATTTACATTGACAATCATAGCTTATATTAACTTTTGATGTATATTGTAGTTAGCTTACCTGTTTTAAGACATATTTATTGTGAATTATTCACATTTCGTTTTGATTTCAACACATTTTAAATCTCCAAAACAAACTTACTTACGGATCGCGGTAAAATTATCGTTGATGAAAAGTCGCTGTCATTTTTTTTGACAAGACGACTCCAATTTCAAATTTGACGTTTAAGTTTGACGCGTTCGAGTAATCATTGTGAGGCGTTTTTCGTACACGGTTAAGTCAGATGGTGTAGTTGGGTGATTTGTCTATAAATCAATTATTCTAAAAATATTGATAATTATAACAATTATTTTATTGTATATTAGGTAGTTTAATTTAGTTTTTAGATTTATTTAGTTTTAGGAAATTTAAATTTTATCTTGTTCTAATGTGTTCGTTTTTGTTTGGTTGGTATACCTAATTTTCAATAAAGGAGTATTTTCACAAAATTTTAAAATTATAATTATATGATATATTTCGAGTTGTGTGATTGTCATAACTACATAATCCTAGCTGTTGAGATATGTTGACTGAAGAAGAACAATTATGTTAAATCAAATTGTTTATTTCTTCTGATTCCTTCGGCGACCTCAGTACCAACCTAACCATAATGCTGCCACCCTCGGGCAGATAACACGCAAGTTCTTTGCATGACGTTGCCTAACCTGTCAGTTAGTTTATAAGGATAGCAAACATTAAAAGCGCAGCAATACGTTAACTAAGTTGTCAGAATAGTTCACGAGTCTTCCACTGGTGGCGCTAGTGACGTGACACGACGATATGCGAATGTAATTTTGTGCGGTTTAAATTGTAATGTTTGTTATCAGTTTTAGTGTATAGTACGTCATACGTCGCGAGTTGTCGATTAATTTCGTAGCAAGTGTGTACAGCTTTTAAATAAATAAGTTGTGGTATTCTAAACGCGAGTGTATAACCAGATTTAAGGTGAACGTTCGGTGCGGCGGCAAATTTAAGAATATAATTGTGTTTCGGGTTTAAAACACAATAATTCGGTGTTTGACGGTTTTAACCATTTGCGTAAGTGTTTATTTGTTATAACGAGTGAAGTGTTTTTTTTTTAAGTGTAGTGCAGTGAATTATAGTGTGGAATTCAGTTCAATTTAATTAGTTAATTGAGAATAGTAACGAAAAGTGTTCAAGTGTTTAGTGAGTGTTGTGATAATTGTTTGTGGTGACTTCTGAAGTTTCACCGACTACCAGCTGTGGAGAATCACAGGAGAGGAGAAGAAGAAGACTCGTTTACACCGATCGGAAAGTAGTTAGCGGCCGTGATCGTCTAGTGGTTAGGACCCTACATTGTACATCGAGAGTCGACATCTTTTGGAACTGAGAAAGGAACCGAGAGACTGCGTCTTCGGAAGGAAAACTTAATTAGTAGTTAGAATTGTTAATAATAATAAAGCCTTTTATTTTCCCATAACCAATTTTACATAATAATAAATTTCTATATCTAAGTTTTATATTATAGGAACCCCATTTTGTAGGATATAGACCTCCTCCAGTTTTTTTTCCAGTTCTGCCTTTCTTGTGCGACTTCAAGCCAATTGTTCCCTGCCAGTTTTTTTTTATATCGTCGACCCACCGTTTTTGTGGTCGCCCTACGTTTCTTTTCCCTTGTGGGCTGGTCCATTTAGTAGTTGCGAGGGTCCAGCGCTGGTCGGTGCATCTTGCCACATGTCCGGCTCAGTTTCATTTTAGTTTTAACGCTTGGCCGAGTGCATCTGTAAGTTTCGTCCTACTTCTTATGTCTTGACTTCTCACTTTGTGATTTTTTTTTTAAACTTAAGATGCTCCTCTCCATTGCTCGCTGACAAGTTGTTATTTTATTTTTAACTTTATTTGTATGCGTCCAAGTTTGGGAGTCGTAAGTTAAGCAAGGCAGAATGCAAGTATCCATCACATTCTTTTTTATGTCCAGATCGTAATTACCTTTGAGTATGTCTTTGTGAGCCCAATATTTGTTCCAGTTGGATGTTGTACGTCTGTTGATTTCGTTTTCGTTGATTTTTTTTTAGAGAATGAGACTTATATTCATATTCCAGCTCTACATCGTCTAAAAAGATTTTTTCCTGTTTGCAATTTGTCATCACTTTTGTTTTGCTTAGGTTCATGTACAGGCCGACCTTTTTTGCTTCTATGTTGAGTTGTTGTATCATATTCTGTAATTTGTGATGGTAATCGGTAGTTGGCGATGTCTAGTGGATCTCCTTTTTTGTATAGCAGTACAATATCAGACTTGTGCCACTGTTCTGGTATTTTTCCTGTTATAAGAGCCAAGTTGAATATGCGCGTCAAGGGTTCTGCCAGTAGTGATGTTCCTGCTTTCAGTGCCTCGTTTCACAGACCGTCAGGACCAGGGCTCTTATCCCGCTTCAGTTTCTTGATGTATTTCAGCACTTCATCCTGACTTATAACCATGTTGTTGCTAAAAGTTAAATCTAACGTGTTGGTTTCTGTCTCATATGTCGCATCTTTGGACGCAGGCGCATAAAGTTCTTTGTAAACATTGGTAGCACATGATGTTATGTCTTTTCTTGATTTTGTTTGCGATGATCCCTGGTTTAAGCTCTGAATCTAATCGGTGTGTGTAAGTAGTTGTTTATAAGCTCGTTTAGCACTTCTGTTCTGTATAAGGTTGGCTTCTATTGTCTTTTTCTTGTGTTGTTTGTAATCGAGTTTAATTGCTTTACTGGTTTGTTTAAATATACTGGATAGTTCTTTTTTTCCATTTCTTGAGGTTTGTTTTTGGTTTTTAAGAGCTCGGTACGTCTTTTAATTAGTAGTCTTGTTGGCTCGCTGAAGGAGTGTCCAACATTTTCTTTGCATTTGGTAGTTGTTTCCAGTTTTAAGCTGTTTTTTATGCAGTATTCGAGTTCATTGTAGAGCTTTTGTATGTCATTTCCGTCGTTGTTTGAGATGCGATTGATGTTTGTTTCTAGGTTGGAAAGAAATGATTTTGTCTCTTCATCAGTCTTGAGTTAACGAGTTTTTGTATTGTTTCCTACTCTTTTCAGGTTTTTTATTGTTATCGTTGCTCTTACTATTCTGTGGTCTGACGGGAACTCTACGTTGCTCAATACCTCAATGTTTGTTATGCTTTTAGGAAAAATTGGATAAAATAAAATCTATTTCGTTTTTGGGTTTTTGATCCGGAGAAATTCACGTCCACCTTCGACTATTTTTCTTTTTGAAGTACGTGTTCATAAAGGAGAGTTTATATTCAAAAGCGTATTGGACTAGCCCTTCTCCACGCTTATTTCTTTTGCCGTATCCATATTTTCCCATTATGAGATTTTCGTTACTTTTGGGTACACCTATCTTGACATTAAAATCTCCTATTACCAAAACTTTTGTGCAATTTTCCGTTAGTTCATGTGCTTTTTGTAATGTTTGGTAGAAGGTCTCGATGTCTTCTTGGCTCGATTCTTGAGTAGGGGCGTATGCTTGGATTATACATAAGTCTATATCGTTGAATTTTAGCTTGAGCAGTGCGATTCTTTCGGATAACCCGTGAAAATCGATAATATTGGTCTAGAACTCTTTCTTAATCACAAACCCCACTCCGTATAAACCGGGTGTTTCGCCGACATAGCAAAATATGTGGTCCTTATGTTCTTCAATTTTGCATCCCATTCTTCTAACTTCTGACAAGCCAAGTATGTCTAGGTTGATATTTTGGATAGCGTGCATTAGTTCTAGGTACTTTTCAGTGGTAGAGGATGATCTGACGTTGTATGTTGCTATTTTTAATGATTCATTTTTATCTACTTTCGTGATCTTTGATATGTTTGATGGAGGGTTGTGGTCGTATTCTTCCACGGTGACCAGCCGGGTTGGAAGATGGTTAGAGAGAGGCCGTGATTTTAATTGCTATTTGTTTTCCGATTCTAACGCTTGACTATCGAGATTTGAATTGGATCCTTGGGGTGGTGCGAACTTGAGAGGCCAGTAGGAAGTAAGAGTGCTATTCGGACCGGTTTTATTTTTCTTGCTTGCTCTATTGGTAGCGTCATTATTAGCTAGTGTGTATGTTGGTGTCTCCAGAGACGTAGACAGGTTGCATTTTTGATTGTTTTGGTTTTTATTGTATGTGTTTGCGCCCGGTTTGTTTTTCAGGATGACAATTTGGTTGTACTTCAAAACCACATTTTTCCCTTCGTCTCTTAGTTTCTTCACTTCCTCTGACAATTGTTTGCGTTTTTCTAAAATTTCGGGGGGGGGGGATCCTCTTTTATGTAGTAGGGAGAGGTGTCTAAGGTTTTTTTTCTTTTTCAGTATGTTAATCTTTTTAACTAGCGTCGTGAGGGTTAAAACGATTGGCCTGACTTTATTTTCTTCTTTTTTGCCTCTTCTGGTAACTGCTTCTATTTCTTGTATCGTTAATGGTACTTTCATAGTTTTATTTATTATTTGAAGTACATTATTTTCTAGCTTTTCGTAACTTGAAGTCGTTTCGGCAACTCCGAAAAATACGATGTTTTTCTTCCTTATTTCTCTTTCGACTTGTTTTAAACGTAGTTCTTGGTTTTCGATTTTTTCTTCTATAATTTTGTGTCTTTCTTCCAATATTTCGAATTTGCTGTCAAGGTTTTTTTATTATAGTGAATGTAATTCTGGTTTCCATATCCCTGTTATCTGCTTTTAGCTGTTTCATTTCTTCTTGTATGCTTAGCAGCAATTGTGTGATTCCCTCCATTATTTTTGTGTTTTGCGCCCTAGAATTGTTTTTATTGTATACCTTATTTTCATCTTAACTTGTTCATCATAGATATGAGCACCGCCGCCGGCCAATTGTCCATCAGCGCTCATATCTAGTTCATCGTTATCATCATTTTAGCTATCTCATCATCAATTTCATTATTATCATCTTCATCAATTAGATTATGGGGGGGGGGGGCAAATCTTAGTTCATAATGGTTTCTTTTGTTTTATAATAGGATTTAGTTCTTAAATTTAGTTTATTAATTTTAGTTTTAAGTTTAAATGTATGTATATTTGTCTTTTTATTTTTTTAACCTCTTTAAGCCGAAGAGACTGACATGGGGATGTTTCGTTTTAATTTGATCGTGTATCAAAAGGGTTTGATTCGACCGAACGGGATCAGATGAGAGAGTATGGTATGGAAGCAATTGTGAGGGCTGGAAGAAATAAAAAAGAATGCAAGGTAGAGTGATTTTGTTTATTAGATGATGTATGGAAGGAAAAGCATGCTTGAAAGGGATGTTTAGATGATGATGGATTGTTAGAGTGTGCAGGATTCCCTTGGTTGAATTGGACTCGGAATGCGATCACCAGTCTGGTTGTATTTAGCCTTGCGAACTAATACAATATGGTGCCATTTACAGACTGTTGGTGTGAGGCTAGGTGATTTAATTTTTGCTGTTGACTGGCGCGTCAGTAAATGGTGCTACACTCCACAAGAAGCTAGGAGCCCGAACTAAAATACACACCCGCCTGTTCAGCATGTGATTCATTCAAAAGAGCTGTGCTACGTACTTGTGGAACGCAGGTTGTAAGAGCTCGTCCCTGGGGGGGGGGTCGCAAAATTTATTTATTAATAAACCACAAGATAGAATCTTGGTTGATTTGATTGAATCATTTGTTTGGATGTTAGGAGGACAAGCACAAAGAAATTCAAGGGGCAGTTTTGGTGGTTTAATCTTTGAGGCTAGCTTTGACGATTGGGAATTTAACGTTTGCGGTTATTTCAAAGCAGTTATTCTGTCTTGATAGGAGGGGCAGGTGCTAAATCTGTAAGGTTACGACTGAGAATCTAGATGAACAGAAGGGTCTAGTATTCAAAAGGTATGGCACAGGCTGGATCCACAGGGGTCTGAGGTGTAAAAGCCTTACGACTGTTGGGGCAGAATGCTGTGGCCGTGGACAGTCTATTCTCATTTTGATGAGTGGTGAGACACTTTGGTTAATAAGGCGAGGCTGTTTCCTGTTGAGTAATTGTTGAAATACACACCACACTTACATTGCAAGGTGAAAATATAAGACGGACTGGGTTAGGTTTAACCTTTTGACCGCCATAGTCGGTAGAGTTCTTTTGGATGGTTATTGACTATAAATTTGAATCAGCGTTTGCTGATCTATGTTATTTGATCTTTGAGAGGGTATAATAATGTTTATAGCTTTATTTATAAAGTAAGAATATTGAAATACTTCAGTTTTGACTTTCATATTAGGAATTTGTTTTGAGTTGGCGCCCAGAAGGTTAAAGAAGGTTATGTTTGTTCTACGTTTTGGAAGCTTTGAACAAACAGGGGGGGGATTGTGACGCCAAGGGCAGGTGCCCCGTGTTATTTTCAAATGATCGTCTCTTCAGTATAGATGAAATAGTTATCTTACTATTAAGATGTTTGTAATTCTTTATATAAATAAAGAATAATCAGAACTAGTTCAAATTGGTTTGATTTTAGTGAGGTAAGCGGAGAAGAACAATTATAGCATGAAAGAAACATGATATTTCCTTATCGGTTAAATAGGGTAATTGCAGGTACTCACTGACTAGGGGGAAATGATTTAAAACATTAATGCTTACCAAAAATAATATATGCATATATTCATTCACTCATTGTTTGTCGCTGGTATTTTATTGAAAGCCAAATGTGGTTTTAATGATTAATTTATGTTGTTTATTAATAATACTCTCTGTTAGCAGGAACATATGCAGCGACTTTCTTGAAGTAACGAACCGCAGTAATTGTTGATTTTCTGGAAGGAATATTAGACACAGTCTCGTCAAAGTTATAGATAAAATGGATCTTTGGATCTAACTATGTGATTTCCACTGAAACTGTTAATTTTATTAACTAGAATAGAATTTTATTATGTATTGAATTGAGATTTTGGAAGGCTTAAATTATCAACCACGGGATGATATTGGAATACAGGAATGGTGTTTTGAAATCGGAATTTAGTTAAGATATGTTTATTTTAAGAGAAATTGTTGTTTAAAGACGTAAAAATGACAAGCTTACCTGAGATCTGCATTGGTAATAATAATGAAGGGTGTCATGATTTTAATATGTGAAATTTGCGTTCTTGCTCTATCCGTTATCCGGCTATCATACATTTACTAAATATCCAAAGGTTTGGCGTAGATAAATTGGAGGATTTAACAAAAGTTAATTCCGAAATAAAAATTCGCGAATATGAAACTTAAAGGTTATGTTAAATAGAAAAATTGACAGTTTAGAATATAGGCATTTAGTCGTTTAAAAATATGTCTTGAATAAGATTAGATCTGTTACGAACGAGTGTTGACAGAACCAAGACGAAGAAATATTCATTCCTTTTGGCCTACAAAAGGATTGAATAATTTTATTTCAAATTTTAATTTAGAGGACGCAAATTATAGAATCATGTTATTTTAATTAATTCTTAAGCAATGTGTAAATTCAGTAGCCATAAAATTAATTTTAAGATAAAACCTTTTTGTTGACTTGACATTAAGAATCAAACTGGCAGGTATTTTTAACGGAAAAATAAAACCGTTATAATTTGAAATGTGTTCGATTAATTTCGATTCGCATTTGTTTCGGGGTATATAAGCAGTACAAAACGAGACCGGATTTATTATCCCTGGAGCCGCCGCGAAGAACACATCAAGAAGTCAGAAGATTCAACAGGACCCTGAAGAAAATTCTCAACGCTTGGAAGACTGTTGAAGAAATCCTACGGACGGCGTAGTGGAGTGCATCGCTTGAAGGAGTTCTGAAGTGCTCGCTGTTTGGAAAACTGCTGAAGATCGTGGATTTTTGTAAGAACTTTTATCCTTTTTGCCTAGGTACCGAAACAGCTGAAACCTCACGGTGCCAACATAAACTGTTTCGAGGGCTCGCCGTAGCCTACAGGCCAAGTAGTTTAGTTATTTAATTGTAGTTAGGCTTTAGCCAATCTTTAGCTTTTGGGGCAAGTAGACGCTTCGGTGTCTATAAATCTTTTCCCGAATGCTTATAGGTTGAGCGACTGGCCTAAAACAGTATATATTTATATAAATAAATTCAAATAGATTTATTGCTTAGAGTTCATCATTACGCGAATATAATGAAGCATTCTGTATTCGCGTACGGATGACTGATTCCTTTGTTAATGTGTATACTAATCCTATTTATCCTAGGTTTTACTTATGGAGTTGGTAAGATCACAATCTTATTTCATTTCTGTTTTTATGTGTGTGTATTTTCTTTACGATGGCAAATAATGAGTGTATTGATAGATTGCTCTGTAAAATTTATATAGAACGGAACTTAGTCGTTTATTGACACTTTTGTATTGAATTTGGATTAAATAAGTATTTCTGTAATTTCTGGGGTTGGGAATTAAAACATGCATTAAATGTATTAGTAACATTATCTTGGCAACATTCTGTTCGACATTCTAATATTCTTTTCAGAGTTGTAACTTTTATTGATAAACTTCAAATTGTTTGACAAAGTACATCTAATTTGATTCTTACGTAGTTGTCTTAAGAGACAAAATTGCATAATAAGTTTTGAAACTTAACTTTAGTTAAATGAATTTGGACTCATGTATAGAACAGAGATTGACATTGACAGTCGATAAAAGACTGTGGATAGTTATAATTTAATTATTTCTTATGGGTGTTTAATCTGAGATGGCTTAATTCTATTTCTCTAAAATTGAAAAGTTCGTGTGTCTTGTGGTGATTTGATCTTGCCTGATACGTCAGAGGGTACAATAGCCAAGGCTAGTTCCCTGCATTTGGACCAATTAGCCAGAAGATACACGGGTCCAAGGACTCACTTTTAGTAAGATTTCCGATACGTATCTCTGGCTCAAAAGTCTGATTTACGTAAGATTGAATCAAGAATTCAGATCTTGTCGGGGTCTCACTAGTTTTCTAATTGATTAGATTTTGAAAGAGCCTTTCTCGGTGAAAACATCTCGTGAGAGTTAACATGCTTAGGGGATGATTTATGATCTTTTTCCAAGGTATTCAGAAAGGAGGATTTCATCCAACTTTCAGACACAGACGTTTTGACATGACAATACGAAAGTAATGCCTACCGGCGGACAGATATTTAGCTGCATTTTTCTGTCTATATTGCCCATGGTTTGAATGCAGTGGTAAATTATATTATGTGAGGAAAAGGGGCTATATATTATTATTATTTTTTTACACTAATTTGTGATCCCATATCAGTCTAGAATCCTTCGTGGTTTTATACATTTATCCTAGAAATTAGACCTTTAAATAAAATATCTTCATCACTTGCTAAGCCATCATTTATTGCATCTTAAAGTTTGGGAGGGATTCTGATACCATGCTTTCACTTAATCGAAAAGATCCAGGGTTACTAGTAATTATTACACAGCGTAGAACGGATTGTCCTGACTCTATAGATCACAGATTGGCCATAAGTTGTATTCAAAGCAAACTATTATGTTATAGCTTTTAAGCATTTGTAATTTCTTACTATGTGGTTTTGAAGTGCAATAAAATATACTTGTATAATAAAATCTTATTATTTTATAATTAATTTGGGGAGGGCTTTGAGTCGTGGACTATTATTAAATATAATAAGGCCTCGAACGTTACAATAACAGTTTGTTGGTAGAAACACTTTACCCTCTTTATGTTTTATCTAATTTACATTTTGTTTTCTAATCTAGTAACTGTATTCATACAATTATATACTACAATAACAACAGCATAAGGTACACAACAAACGAAGCCACTGTCAACTCACCACCCATAGACTTTAACGCGTTGCAATAAAGTTTACATTCGTTTACAAATGTACAATCAACAGTGTGTTCGATGGTAAGTACCTGTTACTTTCAACCTAATAGTAAACAAACAATATTTCTTACCATGAAATAGCTAACAGCTAATATAGGAAGGCGGTCTTATTGTTAATTACATTCCAGTCAGCCTTCCAATAGCAAATAATTATTAATTTAATTTAACTTAACTTTATCGCACAATACAAGACAAGAAAGCACAAATGGCGGACTTAATGCCGTAATGCATTCTCTACCAGTCAACCATCAGGGGAAACAGAATAAAAGAAATATGTGTTTGTTGTTTGTGTTTCTCCGGCACTCTAAGATGTTAACCTGGAGGCATGGATGGGACAGCAATAACTGCGGAGCTACGGGTAGGTATAAACAACGGAACGAGTAATTACCACGCATGCATGAGTATACTTATAGTTGTGGCTATATTGGTATTCTTTAATTCATCCGTTTTGCGCTTGCAATTATTCTAACATAGTTAAGCATACCCTATTTTACATACTCATTGTTTTTCACTGCTGGACAGCTTCGGTCAGGTATTCTGATCGAATCGGTCCAGCAGCGATTTTTTTAATCTTTTTTTATATACAATTTTTGACACGTCGTAGCAAGATCCCACTTCCTTAGGTACAGCGTTTAGGATCGTGGGTACTAAATATTTTCGTGTACGTTTCCCGTAATAGTTACATACCTTCGGGACGAATAGTTTCCGTTCAGATACATCTTTGGCAACACTTCTGGTCGGATAAGCGTGGTTTATCGGTTTTTTATAATCATTACAGCGGTATTGTTCCAATACTATAAGCAGAGAGCGTTTTTCTTGTACAGGCAGTATATTACAAATAGAAAATAGTTTGTCATATTCTTGTTTACAGTTCCTTTTTACTTTTTAATGGAATCAGGAGGTGAAAAGTAAAAACCTTCAACCGTTACTAATAACACCTTCGAGTTTCAGCTCTTTGTTTGGTTGTTGATAATTGTGCCAGGAGGCACGACTTCAATCTTTTGTAAGCTAGAGAGCGATTGAGATAACATACCAGTTACAAAGTTCCAATTCAAGGCAAGCTTCAGGTAATCATAATTCAGGTAGTCATAATGCATTTTAGACCTAATGCGTTTTAGTCATAATTATGGATGGCATTTTGGACAATGTGCGACTTAGACTATGTAGCGACATAGGCATATTACGTGGTACAAAACAATGGTAAACAATAGACGGTCCCATCGCTAAAGAGACCAACATAACATTTTTATTACAACATCGGATGTACAACCTCTGTTTCGTATTATGTATAACATGTGGAGAGCTACCTAAGATGAAAAGCTTTATTTTATTATATTCAGTTTAAGCTAACATTTATTTTTCTCCTGTTACCACATTTCCTTATAAGATAAATGTAGAGAGCACATAGGTATTGCAATAAAATACAGAAATACTTTATAAAGTCATCGTTTACAACAGTTTATTAAGCAAGATTGACGAATAATAAAACAAATATGTACACAAAATCTATGAAAATTGAAAACACACCGAGGCACAGTCAACGATATTCATATCTGTCGCTATTTATAAATGGACAATAATAGTACGTCAATATTGAATATGGCCAACTTGATATCTTATGAAGTGTTTCCATCGGTCGACATGAACCCATGGCAATATCCGAAGTGGTAATTAGTTTTGCTGAGTAATTAAAGGATTATATCCCAAGGGTTAACCCGAGACATGCATCTTCGTGTTATATCATTGTTCAGCGCAAGGCTTTCCTCGCTATTCTGTTCCCATCTCAAATAAGATCTTCTAAACTCGTATACGCTCTAAGTTGCAGCCAATAACGGTGTCTGGGTGTTTATTTTACTCCTTAGTGGGAACAAGTCGTCCACGAGACAATAACGCCAGTAACTGGGAATCGACAACTATGCACATCCGTTGCTGAATGTTGTTTCAGGTATTCCCCTAAACTCATTATACGTAACATACTTGTGTAATGTTACATGTAATAATAAAAAGGGTCACAGAAATATAACGAGATAGAAGAAAAGAGTATATGTACCTGGCCTACTATAAAGAAGGGCCAGGGACCTTATTTGCTCGCCGTCAATTTCAGTCACCGTCAACATAATTATAAGATTTAAAAAAATCTGACAATATTGGTATAATTAATCGTTCAAATATCACCAAATGGAATGGTAATTCTATGTTTTATTACTACTAAATTACACTGTTGACGTCAAAGGTCAAACGTAAAATCTGATACGCTTGGTACTAAATACGAAATTTATTAGTAGTTCGCTCCTAACAGAGAGCTTTAAAATACGGTAGATTAGTAAAGTTTGTATGACTTCAACTACTTAAGTATTTTCCTACCAAATAAATATCCAGATAAACGATATCTCAGCTATAGGACATAACGCTACTTTGCCCCCTTATCTCACTCACTCAATTTGCTAGTGCATAGTGGGTATAGTCGCATTAACATTGCTTACATATATACTTCACAAACGTTAAATTCACTAACAACTTCACAACTAATACACAACGAGTATGAGAGCAGTGAAATTTGCATTCATAACCCAGATTCGTCTCAGTAATTCTGTTATGAACTTCATGCCGACGTTATCGGATATCAGATTTGAAACTAGAGTGTAGTAGTAGATTTCTCATTTGATTAGGATATTGCACGAAATATTTGAAACAGCACGTGATTTTAACTTCAATGTAATCACATTAGAATTATTTTCAAGTAAATGAAAAATATAAGTCAAAAGTTAATGAAAAATATACAATCATTTTTTCGACGCTAAGTAGTTCCTATTAGCGTGCTTAAACTTCGTCTACACAATCTGTTTTAAACATTAGCAACACTCGTTCACGTGATTGACAGTTACCATTCGTCATTCATAATGAATACAAACTTACAATTTTCCAGTAGCCTTAAACATTGGCCAACTAATGTTCCTACCTACCCGTTTATTTATATCTTTTATACTCTTCTACATGAAGATACCAAATGTGCATGACAGGTAATTTCAGGTGCCGATTCCAAATGCTACGTCGAGAAGCTACGGACCGGGAGCAAATTTTACGACTTTAAATTTCTCGTGTCTTATTTTTGGTTTTATGTAATCATGTACCTGGAACTCATCGGAATAAAGAATACCAATATTGAAATAATTAGGTATATATTTATACGCTATTGACATAAGTAGCCATATAAATAATTTGTAATAATGCCAATGGATATTCAAACAATAGTGGCCAGTCGATACAATCATTGGTACGTTATACTTACCCGTATTAATGAAAAGGAGTGCTCGTAGTGTTACGATCTCTAAAAAAAAAACTTTGTTAAGGTGACACATATTGATGCTATTTCAAATCACAAAACATTTCTACTAAGTGTATTGACACAGTTGATTACTAAAATCAGATCAGGAAAGAAAAGGTTTTGCCTTACTTTCATAATGCCGCGTCGCAATTTAAGACCAAGCTGCAGCTAAAGGTATGAAGCATCGGATAAAGATTTAGTCCTCGTGTCTAGAAGTCTTCTGCGGTCTAACTGGCAAGTAAAGTAATAAAAGTTTTCTCGCGAAGTACGTGACGACGATACCGAGACGATACGTGTGACGAATGGACAACGACGGAAATGCGTATACCGCTAACGCAATTGGACCTATGGAAATGATTATAGGTATCATTTGGGAAATACCCATCCTGAATTCAGACATCACGGTTGTCACAGAAGAAGCAGATTGTTATTCTTTGCAGCTCACTACTTTAAAGTATTTTTAAAATCACCATACCTAATTTCAACAAGATTAGATTTATCAGATGTCTATTTATACTTTAATTTTTAACCTATGATTTTTTAATATTATAATTAGAGGATACTTATTACAGCAAACTTACTTACCTAAGATTTATGGAAGTTTTTATTTTTTTGCAGAATGTTTAAGAATATGATCTCTCTTTTGGTTGGTTTTCTATTCAAAATTGGCCAGCAATTTACTCCAGAGTCGCTCAATAGAAAGTACACTATTCAAAATGTATTTGCTGCTTTAATAGCTAAGTTCGATTTATTATTCAGTACATTTTCTACGTAGCCCAGCCGACATGCACAGTTGAAATTGTCACATTAACAGCACAATCGCATTGTTGAAATCGATTGGCGTGTTTCCATTGGCAAATATTGGCATTGACATAATGACAAAACCGCTGGCCAACGGGGACTGGTGAGCGTGTGGCCTGCCGATTGCAGCCGAATCGGTTTATGTCGTTTGTAACACTCTTAAAGCAGTTATAGTAATGATGAGCCAACTGGATGAAGCTTTGCTTTGCATTTAAAGCACCTTTTTGTACAAACTCACCCATTTTGTATCATCGCAGGTTATGTGGCTGAATTGAGTTTTCAAAGTGCATTTTCCTTGAAACCTTTTTCGTTACGGGATTTTTCGTAGTTCGGAAACTGTTGCACTGTTTAGTCCAAATGGTATTGTCACAAACATAAACAGCCCAATAATTATTATAATCATTACAGGTTCGAAGGACAAAATAGCTTTCAAATCTAATAAATGCTTTTGACACACCATGATTTCTTCGATACAGCAGCGCTAAAAGTAGGTATTCGATTGAACACTAATTATACAAGGTCCAACTCCCACTTGAAAAGTTTTCGATTGGTACAATCAACGCTCACACAATACGTAGTAGGTACGCAGAACGAGGGTGAAAAGGGCGACTGGCATCTTAACGAATTGTTATTTTGAGGCGTTCATTCGGAAAAAACAATTGCCGTTAGAGTTCGCAAATTGAAGAGACAAAATTAAAGGTTTATTACGGTTCACGGTGAGCAGTCAAACCGTTTGAAGATAGATTACTCAAAGTAAGCACAAATACTCAGTTAATTTAGCTCGAATTAAGCCTTATTATTTTTTTCGTAAGATGCTTACATACTTTCTGGATTTATTGTCTACTTTTATTGGAATTTATATAGGTATGTGCTATTCTTTAAAGCAATTTCTATGGATTAATTTGTAAATGTCAACTCAAAGATTAAGTAATTTTACTAAAACTAATATAATAAAAAGTTCTATTCCATCATTACGAGTTAAAATTTTGTTAGTGATTATTTTAGCAATTTGTATTTGTTGTATAATACAGATACTGTGCTAGATGCAAATTTGATTGAAAGCCAGTAAATAGTAAATTGATACCAACAGATACACTTATTTAACACTCCAATTAGTTCATATTTGTTGGTTGCTTAGTCTATAGCTACTCGTATGTACTAACCATACGAGTAAGTCAGTATGTTATACACAAAACATTCAGCTGTAAATACGAAAGTACAGATCATTTTTTTTTTTAAGCTATGCTTAGTCGGCCTTTGTAGTGAGTTATGTATGAATCAAACTTCCAGTGATTTTACTCCGTTTGTTCCATAAGACTATATGTGTGTATTGAAAAAAAAAAAAAAAGTCTTCCTCACTTCTCTGAAGAAAAATGTAGAAAGTAAAGTTAGAAAATATTTTAGCGCGTTTAATGTTGTTTTTAACCCTCAATATCCGCGTAAAAATTGTAGCAGCACGTTCAACTGTTCCAATCCGTATAATAAAGTAATCGTCGCGGAGGGCTCTCCTCTGAGGTGCCAGTTAACGCCTCCAGGAGGGTTAAGTGAGGATAATTTCCCTTTGCGTGCCCACTCCTAATGACGGGGGGTTCTTAGGGAGAAGGGCTTAGCTTTGCGTGACGGATAGATACTTCTGATTTTTTTTAAGTTTCCTCGCTAACCTTGTTATTTTTAATGGTCGTCGCCTGGAGTTAGATGATTGTTCTTTCGAGTTATTGAATAATACGCGTATCATATATAAAAGAGATAATATTTCCATAAAGCGATTTCTTTTAACCCAAAACACATTAATTCTGCAGATAATTACTTACCAAGTTACCTTAAGAGGTGCGCGTTACTAAATCTTTAGCTTTGTAAAATTACTATTTAATGATAGAAAAGTAGCGCGTATATGGATTTGACTACATACGTATTATAGGTGCCTAGGAAGCATACAAGTTGTCATAAATAGGTAAAGATAATTAATTTTAGTAATTTTACTATCACGAATTGATTAGATTGAGACAAAAAACTTGTTTACAGTTGACATGTCGATTTTAAGATACAAGATCAATATTTTAAACGTCATCTTAAATCACCGTCGTTCAATAAGTACCTTGATATTTATTACTGAATGTGTAAATTGAATGCAAATTAGTAAACTCCGATATCACCAATTTGTTTGACCAATATTAGCGTCTAATAAATTCAAAGTTAACCTGAGTTGAGAACTCAAATAGCGGGCAAGTTACACACCGCGTTTATTACCCCGGCTAAACACCATTAGGGAATGTCCACATCGCAGCCCCGTGCGAGATATTCGCTTTAATTAAAACTTGGCCGAGTCCAGTTTGAGCGGACCTTTAGTTTTGCTGGAAAGGCCTGTTATATAATGAGCGGGATTTGTTTTGTTTGTTTAAATGTGTCCGTTTAAATTGTATGTATATTGGTATCATTTATTTTATCGTGTTGGTTTAGTATAATAATGGAACATAACATTCGGAGTGTCCATGTTTCTGTGACTTTTCTAATATGCGTATGTGTGCAATAAGGCATTTGGATTGGGGATACTCTTTATATTGGGGATACTTTTGAGGTGTAATGTATTGGACAGACTAAATAATAGTG
Organism: Eudemis profundana; assembly: GCA_947034925.1. Classification (NCBI taxonomy): domain Eukaryota; kingdom Metazoa; phylum Arthropoda; class Insecta; order Lepidoptera; family Tortricidae; genus Eudemis; species Eudemis profundana. The sequence continues at coordinate 10,192,320 of OX344808.1, forward strand.
TGCTACGAACTCTACGGCGTAGCACATTACACGCACTAACTTAGAAATGCATGCAAAATAAAATAGGCTCTTTTCAAAATTCAGTGACACATCAAGAAAAACAATCTCAATATATAATTTAATTAATCTATTGTGTTTTAACAGGAAACGACACTTTTTACTTATTTGCTTCAGTAGGCATTTTTTTAAATGATGATAAGATGCTTATAATATAATATGCTTATTATGGAAGAAAATTATTAAATACCTATAAAAATCCTACAAAAGTAGGAGTAACGCGACCATCCTTTGAGGACCACGTTAATTGTCGATGACCTGTGACCATATTTTATTCGTGACTAACATTTACCCGTGGCTTCGCCTTGTCTCAAGGGAACTCTTTACCGGGATATAAAATATCCTATGTTTCAATCCAGGACTTGGTCTACTTGCTTGCTTAATTTCAGCGCAATCCATCCACATGCTACCCCGTTATTTACTAACAAACATCGTAAGATCTCACCATCTAAACATTTTCTCATACTTTCGTGTTTATAATATTATAAGTGTGAAGTGTGATGTTATGTACAACTTAGGACCTCCGCTAGTTGACGCGGATTACCCGGAACGGACGCCCGTCTAAAATAAGAAATTGTATGAACAGCGCTAAATGAAGCGGGCGCGGGTGCCATATTTGCCCGCTCGCCGCGTGCGTCCGCTCCGTGCAACCGCGTCAGCTAGCGTAGGCCCTTAAGGTGATTCGAGTCGGTCGGTTCTCCATACAAACATAGAGGGTCATCGTTCGCTTCCACGGCATCCATTATGTTTAAAACATGTTTTATCTTATAGCCTGATACATTTAGTCTGCGTGAAATGACATAAGAAGTGTCAAACAAACGGGATTAACGTGCAATCGAGACTTAAAGGTTAGCGAAATCGTTAGCATCATTTGAAACTAATGAATTTTGCTAAAATTATATATTATTTTGTTTTTTGACCGTTCTCATGTCATTTCGCGGAAATAAAAAGTATCAAACTGTAAAATAAAATAATTAAAATATAGTTGATGCTGTGGAAGCAAACAGTTACCCTCTTCATGTTTGTATGAAAAACCAACCGACTCGAATCACTTTAACGGAATAAATGAACCGGCCCTTCCTTCAGCTATACATCCTTCCCCGCCCGTGTCCAGTGGCTCAACAGTTTGTCTTACAACGGGACTCATTAAACTACGAGTACCTTCGATTACGTAATTGTTCCCGATCGATTCAAATAATTGATGCTCGCGAGATTTCCGTGCCGAGTTCGGAATCGGGTGAACTTTTGTATGGCAAGATGGCGGATTGGCGAGTTGAAATATGATTGAATACTTTGGCATCACGGTCACAGATTATTTTTAATTGAATAAGAATTAAAATACTAGGAGCGCTTAATGTTGAAAATATGGAATTAAATAGAAATCAAATCTCCCGTCTATTTCTGAACTACTTTAAAAGTACCTACGTATTTATTTTAATTCAGATAAATCTGTAGTTATAACATTTATCTTGGTAAACAATATGTAGAACTTAGACGATAGCAGGCTACAAAATAATTAACGTATCTCAGTTTTCTTGTAAGTAAACAAATATTTCCATTTTCATAAAATAACTTTGACAAAAACCTGATGTCATGTCGCGTAGCCACCCCATAAATTTATTAGCCAAGTAATCATTACAATAATCACAAACAAGGCGAGTCTAACTAGAAAATTACCGCGGCTCGGAATGGGCAATTTATTATTTTTGACGGGCGCAGAATTACTTCGGGAACGGAATACAATATACGTCTAGGTTGGCCTGACATTACGTGGGAAAACGGTATTTTCTTTTTCCCCTAGTGTCCCGGTCCGGAAAACGCACGTCATTCGACCGTTCCGGCGCCGCCTCGGAGCCGTAGCGCAGTGCTAACTAATACATTTTCTCTAGTCACGCTACGAATTTGTTTCGAAATTTAGAAGAATTTAGTGTCCCTAAAAAGAGTTCATTAGTACAATCTCGTAGCGAGAAAACTAGTTTAGATCTTTAACTAAGTTTTCCATCCTACCAAGGACCATTAAAACAAGAGGACTGTCATTCTCCATACAAGAAGCTGTTCCCCGATATTATCAACGCCATCTATGTATAAGCTTGGTATAAGAATTATATTATTTACAATTATTCAACTATGCAAGCGTGACACAGTTTTTAAATGTTAGAATTTATTTATTATTAGCTGTTTACGAACTAATTGTTACTATACTATGTTTCTTTGTTCAATTTTAACATCGTCAAATGTTTAGTTTTTTAGCGCCATCTTGTTTTGGCCTAGATATCCTCTTGCGATCGGGGCACGATCCAAAGTATGGAGAATGACAGTCCTCTTGTTTTAATGGTCCTTGACCCTACCAATCAAAATTTCAATCGATTTACTAAGAGAATTGACTTTAAATTATCTGTTTCTCAATTAGTCCAGCCATCGTGACATATAAAATGTTTGTGTTACTATTATAGTACCGTAAGTAGAAATCGTCTGGATCGATACCAAACATTGGCACGCGGGCTTAGTAGTTCGAGGCGAGCAAAACAAAAACATTTACTTTCGAGGTAAAATAGATAACCAAGATAACCATCTCGAATAATTTCCCATAATGTAAGGGCGACACTAACCACGGTTTCCCCTCGGCAAGTCGTTATAATTGTTGAATAAACTGCTAAACAAGCGTTAACCCTCTTCCTATCGCAATGTATGAGCCGGCTTTATATGCCGGTCGGGTCGTAACAAACGGCGTAAGGCGGCGCCCATGAGAGGGAAACACGGGATTTCCAATAAATTATTAACTCTGCGATGTCTTGAGAATAAACAAGAATGTAGTCAATCAAAACACGAACGAGAAATGTTGGAAATTCTCTCTTTTGTTTTGATGTGCCTAAGCTACTTAGCTATATACTGGTTATAATAAATGCGACTGAGGGCGAAGGGGACATGATACCAAAGCGTCAATGGAGAAGGTGTTTTAAAACGTTTTTAGATTGTCACAGCAAAGGCCGAAGAATTGGATTTATAGACAGACAAAAAAGCGCACCATCAACGTGCATTTACTGGAACGGACGCTAGAATTAAATTGAATAGAATAATTTATTAATTTACAATCTGCCAGAATATGGCGTACGTACTCCAATATTTCCTATTCTCATTGCATGCCATTTGAATAAAGTGTAGGTTATATCAGGATTAATTAAAGTAAAATGATAGAAAATTATAATTAGTAATAACAAACGCTTTTGCTATTATAAATACTGTAAAATTATTAAGTACAATCAGGATTTTTTTCGTAATAAAATAAGTTTAAGCCAGGAAGGGAAGGAGGGTTTTAGACTAAAACTTTGTGTTTAAAAACTCATTTTATTACTGTTTTTTTTAATTATTAACTGTACACTGACAATAATTTCAAATATTATGTGATAAAACAGGGCAAGAAAAACATCTGTCATGGGTGTTATCTAATTGCTATGGGAAAAGAGTCGAGTCAGACTCTGTAGCGTGCCCATTTCATCCTTTATTATTGCAAATGACTGTCAAAAAGCAAAATCATCCAAAGTTACACCAATATTTCACTCCGCTTTTTTTCTCATTAACACGGTTAACAGAATCAGTGTGAACGACGCCTAAGGGAGCCTCCATCCATATTTCACTCGTTCGACGGGTGTGTAAGCATTCGCGACGCCACGTGGCCATCCAATGGATTAATGGCCTCAGCATTATATTTTGCTAACGTCAAAATATTGGGAGCACTTTACTGGGCTAATGATGTATTAACAAGGTTGTTACGTAATCGGTAGGGAAGCTTGGGAACTACTACTATCATATGTTTCGACTGATAATGGTGAGTCCAAAAATGAGACTAGCTAATAACTTAAAAGAAATAAGTAATAAATTGTATCTTTCATGATTAGCTGTTCTATTCCCGCCTTCTGGCTCCATCATCAGATACTTAACGAATTTGAAACTATTATAGTGCTATGCTGGATGTGAATGCTCAATGTGAATAAAAAGTTCATACGAATCGCTGTGTTGGAAGTAGTTGAAAGCAGCTGTCACCATAATTGAAACTAATAAATAAACATAAGACTTCAAGCAAAATAAAACTGTTCAAAAACGAAGCCGTACACGATTAGACTGTCAAGCATTTTTTACCCGACTGCGGCAAAGCCCAAAGGAGGGTAATGTGTTTGACCTGTATGTATGTATGTCCGTTCCTGTGTCCGCTCGTAACTACTCAACGGCACAACCGATTTTGATAAATGATACATCATTGGATTCGTCTTGATGGCGCGAGTGTCACTGGGTATGAATTTCGTTAAAATAAACAAAATGGCGGATATTATGCACTTTTAAAGTGCACCGCGGTCGGGTTTTTTTTAGTAAAAATATTTAGTTATTGTACAGTAGCCCTACAGTCAGAACTTTACCATCAATTGCATTCCTAATATAATTTGACTCGCGAATTAGTTATAGCAGTTGGTAATCGGAGGTCATGCTTAGGGCGTGCAGAACCGGGAAATTTTAGTATGGCAGTACCGGAAATTCCCGGTTCTCCCATAGTACTAAAATTTCCCGGTTCTGGCAGCATGACTAGTGCGTGCAGGACGTGCGTGGACCATCAGTCTAAGCGACGAGCGAGCGTACTGACTTATTTTATCCCCGACTACGAATCGTTATTACTACGAGTTAGATTATATTAGGACGAGATTGTTTGTGCAGTTCTGAGTTGGCCTACAGAGTAGCTGGCCAAAGATGGTTAATGGTTATACGTAAGATAGTTTTTGCCTGATTACTGTGCCAAATAAAATAAGGTTATGAATAAAATCAAGTTGACTAGGTGGCGTGGTGAGGCATTAAGCTCCTCCCAGGGTAAGCCGGGTCAAAGTTCGCTACCTTTTCTACATGTCAATAACCACATTTTTACTAAAAAAAACCCGACCGCGGTGCACTTTGAAACTGCATAAAATCCGTCATTTTGTTTATTTTAACGAACTTCACCCAGTGACACTCGCACCATCAAGACGAATCTAATGATGTATCATTTATCAAAATCGGATGTGCCGTTGAGTAGTTACGAGCGGACACAGTAACGGACATACATACATACATACATACAGGTCAAACACATAACCCTCCTTTGGGCTTCGCCGCAGTCGGGTAAAAAGTATAAGGTGCTTCAATGCCACAGAAATAATATAGAGATAGAAGAAAATAGTTCGTCGATTTGTATGGGAACCAAGCGTGTAAGATTCTGCGGTAGACGTATGACGTCAAAAATATAATTTAGTGATAGAAAATATAAATTTTCTATTTCATTTGGTGGTATTTGAACAATTAATTACAGCGTTAATATCAGATATTTCTGTGTTTAATGTCTTTACATGGCAAGCCGATGGAAATCGAGTTGTATCAACACCAATGCTAGGTAGTATTAACTAAGTGACGTCAGTTTTCATCCTTTAGTATCTAAGGTTAGTCTTAATGACTACAAGTTTAAGTGCACAAATGGCGGGTGTTAACAAATCATACCGGTATAAAGGCGACACTTTACGAGTGCGAAATATTAATTTTAATTTATTCAGACTGTAAACTCGCTCAGGCCACGGCAGTTAATTAAGTAAGCGGAAGAAAGCTCATTAATTTTTGGCCGGATGCGGCAAAATTCACATCCGCGTTAAATACACAACCCGGCAAAAGGCGTACTTTACCGTTTCGAGTGTTTTCAGTTAAAATTTAATTTTAGGCGCAAATTACTGTCTTTTTGTTGTTCACTTTTGGAATTTTAGATTACAAGATTAACGAGCCGACTTATCATTTATATTCATATGTTCGTGCGTAATTGAGAATAATTCATTAATTATTGAGCGGCTTTTAGCTTTGAATCGTAAATAACTGTGCCTAATTTTACTTACACAGCTCTCCGATCAAAATTGCATGACAGAAAACAATATGTGGCCTTAGGCGTTGAGAGGCGTACTTTCGTATCACTTTTCCCAAGGACGACGCCTATAGGCGTTCTGTCCGTTAACATGTTAAGATAAAATTAGCAAAACATTAAATCAGTTGTTCAAAGGAAAAAGGTACCTCATTAGTTTACAAATTAGTGGCCCTATATGGTAGCCCTAGCGATTCGGTCAACCACCATATCGACTTTACAAAAACTCTTAAATTCTTAACTTGCTTACAAACATTCACGAGAATCGGTTCAGTAATGCGACCTGTAGAGCCGGACATCTGGAGAGACATACGAAAGCATTTATGCCCAAGCTGAAACGGAGACGCTTTGCTCGGTCAATAAAGATATAGTAACAGGTCAAGTTTAAATATGTAATTAAAAATTATCTTCATTGACTACTGTTGCTGTTACTGCTACTGTGTCTTTCACTAACGACATATCCCTAAAATTACAAATTAATGTGAAATTTATTGTTTTGTTCTAGATTTATCAATAAACCGCTTGAATCTAATTATTGTAAGCATTTTATATTCCCATTGAATCAAAGCATAAAATCCATCGTGCGTAATTACCGCTGTAGTGTCAATCAGAATATGTACTCGTGTGTACGGAAAATGAACCGCCGAACTTTTGCGGAATTATTTTGGCTCGGTACGCCAGCAACCTTAAGGGTAAAATCGACATACTTAACACAAAATCAGATCACACATAAGAACAGTAAAATTCACCAAGATCAGTAAAGGACGGTAAACATTTGCAAAATCAATAAAGGGGTAGTAAAACTAACCACTAATTAAAACGGCTCAATAAGAACAGTAAAACTCACCAGGACCAGTAAGGGACAGACTCACGAAGATCAAAAAGAAGCAGTAAAACTCACCACTGATTAATATGACGCAACAAGATCACTTGAAACAACAAATGTACACACGTCGGACTATTCATTAACCCCGGACCGTATCGCACATCTAAAATACAGCACCGAGCCAATTAAAGTTGACCCCGTGGCTCCGTTCCGCTACTGTACTCTTAATCAGAGACCAGATACACGGTTAATTAATGTGATCCGCTTTTATGTACGCTCTGAAAATGGGATATTTATATACGCAGCGATCGTGATTGTGCATACACGCTATGGACTTGCGTGTACTCTTTTGTACGTGTCTTGTGTAGGTACAATTTTGGCTGCTCATTCCAATATGCTTAAGGAGGTATAATGAAGTGTCGCTTGCATTCTTGATATCGTGTAATGATTCGGTTATTTTCTGATAAATTAATTTCTTTTTGCAAGCAACTTCCCTGCCTTGAATGTTATGAAGGTTTTTAACTCACGCATTCGTTGCTAAATAATAAAGCTACCATTACTTGCATTTTTTTGCCCCTAATATAAATTCGATATTTTTGCTCTTAGCAAGGTACGGGGTTCATGTACGGGTACATTAATTCGCGGTTATTTTGGAAATATGGGTAGGTAACCTTACTTAAACAAGATGAACATTACATAATTATTCTAGTTAGTTAAGTACACATTTTTCAAGAAACTGCTACGTTAAAGTGCAAAACGAATAATTAATTATGTTATTCTCCAAGAAAATTGCACTAGTGCACTATCTAGTCGGGGAATTTCCAAGTTAAAAACAACATTTATGTAGTTAACTAGCTGGTGCACACAATTAGTTAACTATAATACCAATTTTAGGGTTCCGTACCAAAATGGTAAAAATGGAACCCTTATGGTGCGACTCTGTCTTTCTCTCCGTCTGTCAAAGCAAGATATCTCAGAATCTACTTATGCTATCGACTTGAAATTTGGAATAGTGTTAAAAATTGCTAACCCTAGCTTACTGGACCGAAAACAAAACTTATACCTAGTTTAGTTCTTTTTAAAGGGGACCGAAATGGGATGTCGAAAATCAAAAGTAGAGATATTATATCGAGTGGGATATCAAATATAAAAAAAAAACATTTTTTTTTCTGAGACATGTAGTTTTTGATTTAAGACAAGAAACGTTAAAAAAAATACCTGTCCCCCCTATTGTCTCCGAAGTTACTGAACAGAAAAATCTGTAATAATTACCGACTATTAATGTCATCCTAAAAATAAAACGGTTTTCCTAATTTGCAGCGTTTTTTTAAAAATTCGAAAAAATTGTAAGACGATCTTATTTGCTCCTACTAAACTAACCGCGACATTATGTTGATGTATGGGGACAACAGTTTTTCAAGAGCAAAGTTAAATTTGTACCACCGTACAGTTTATCTTGAATTATCCATGTATCTGCTGACGAGTTTGTACGGAACCCTCGGTGCGCGCGTCCGACTCGCACTTGACCGGTTTAATTGATGTTATCAACAATAACCCTATCATACATTTTTAGATCTAAAATATGAGAGGGCTTAAATAAATATCGGAGGTAAAGAAAAACATTAGAATGGACGTTTATTTGATGATTTACAAGGAATTATATTTTGTTATTGCCATCATATCATCCTGTCTGTATGTCCTGTAGGCTTATGATGCTACGCTTTGTCGCGCGATAAAGAAATAATAAAGCGTCCGTCACGTTCTGACAAATAGTGTGTGAGAGTGACGGGTGCTTTATCATTTATTTATCGCGCGACAAAGCGTAGCATCATAAGTCTACCGGATCCGTCATGTGATTATCTCGTCATGACGTCGCGCCTGTCTGGTTCCACCGCAAGACCAGCACTGGTTCTTAGGTGGGCATTTTGCTGAGGTGTGGGACTATTTTGTGGCAGCGCTCAACTTTTAATTTATTTTTAATTTTTATTGCTGTATTTTCGTTTTGTGCTGTCATGAATAAATGTATTTTCTTTCTTCTTTCAAACGAAGAGCCTCAGTATAGGACCAGCGTACCTGAAAAAGTTCGTTCACACGTCTCCAAGTGCAATATTTCCACAGACCCGTCACGCCGTCACTCACGAACGTTGCGTGACCGTCATAACAATCGCGGCTCACACGGACCAATATTTACCTTTTGAAGAATACGAGGGGTCCCGTGATATTACAGACGGTATTTACTGGCTTATAAAATATATAATAGCTTCGGTGATTGGCATTAACTGCAACTCAAGGAACCCGAATGACCCTTTTTAACCTTTTAGGTCAAATCGCAGTCGTTCAATGCGACCTGCGAATTTCGGGATCATACTGAACTCCGAAAGAAATGGAAAAAAGCGTTAGGATAAGAGAGATTATTCACCAAAATATTATGTCGTCAAAACACATCAATGAGCAATGTGGGTTTCAGCTTCATAATCTTTTCTTATTTGCCTTAAAGTTTGGAATTAGGATGAAAAAAAAAAAAAAAATACATATAAGTTTGGAATTATGAAACACTTAGATTTTCCAAACACCATTCAGTCTCATTACCCTTTGATTTCCACCCTGTCGAAACCCCCAAAAGTGTCGTGATAAACCTTCACAACAACGTCTATGAAGGGGTCGTAATATTATTAAAGGTCCTGCATCCGCTGCATTGGGGTCTGTCACTCAATCGGTTCGTTATTGCTACGTGCCTGCAATCCCTTATTTTGACGTTGCTTCAATAGTGTTTGATGTAGCGGCTTACGTGACGCCAACTTCTGTGCACTTATAAATTGGAAACGAATATATGTTTGGTGCCTTTGCTATTTATGTCTTGGAAAATAGGAGTATCGTGATTTACTTATTTAAAACTAGAGGATGTCTGCAACTTCGTTCGCGGGGCTGAAATAAGTTATTATTTTTATTTGCTTCGCTGTAGTTGAGTAAAAGTATCCGATATTTTGAATGGGGTCATAATCGATTTATTTTTACCAATTGATAGTTATTAACTGGTCAACTGGCGACTTGGATAAGGTTACCGGAAGCAGGTAGGATACAGAGAGAGTGCGACCGTTTATTGTGGAAGTTTGAAGAATAAAGTCACTGCCTACAAATGCCCTAAAGCACACAAGTACATACATTACCAACCAAAAAAAATCCTCAGTCTTCATCGAAATTTTTCTTTTTGAAAAATATACTTATACATACTCTTTCAGGTGTACTTATCCGCTAGTATCCATTTTCTACCAACAGTGCGAGTATATCTCGATCTTGGCACTTATTGCAACTTGAAACAACAATCAATTATAAACTTCCGTCTTTTTCAGTAGCGTGCTTGGCTTGGAATTAGACCTCGTGCAAAGATATATTAAGTATTGCTTTAACTTTCTGTTGCAATGCGTCAAAAGTGGAATAAAGTTGGATTGCAGTTTTTCTGTTTTAGATTTATTTTGTTTTTTCTTGGATAGTTTTATAGGAAACTGCAGCTTTCTTTGTTACAGAAATGGCATTTTAATAGGTACATATCTATCCAAAGCTAAAGTATTCAGAAAAAGAAATACTAAGTACCGATAAAAGGTTGTTGCATAAAGTATCCAAACACAGTAGGTACAATCTAATTAAAACTTAGATTAAAAGCTAAAATCTGGACGATGTACAAACGTCGGTGGTTGGCTTGATATTCCATGAGCTTCCAGTAATTAGGAAACTTTAGAGATTCATATTGTAATGTGAATTCTTTCCGCGTACCCTTCATGTAGTACAATGTTTTTCGAAGTGTGGGTCGCAACCCCCTGGGGGGTCGCAGAGCCTGTAGGAGTCGCGAGGGTCGAGAAACCTCAGGAAAAAAGGAAAAAAAATACAAAAAAGTATTAAATCGTTAAAAATCGTGGAGGCTAGGGGGTCGCAAAATATGTTCACATACAAAGGGGGCCGTGCCATGAAATAGTTTGATGTAGTAAATTTAACGCATACGTTTACTAACGTATGGACAGCCTAAAATGGATGTTACTAAATTTAAGAGAGAGAACCACTACAAGGAAATCGGTTCAAAATAACCGTCAACACAGGTTACCAGTGGCGTGCCGTCAAATATATTCTTAGTAAAGCCGGAACAGATTTGAATTACTTTTTCTTCAGGAGTAGTAAACTCCGGTCATATGCTTTAAAATAGGCAAGCTGGTGGGAATCGGATTCTATGAACGCCGCACCACAACAGGTTACAAGTACACGAGCTTTCAGAGATCAGGCGGACCACGTCCCAGACGCAGATCTACCAGGAGGACTGACTGATAAGGGTAGCCGAAGTCCGATGGATGCGGGCGAAAACCGATCATGGTGGCCTTTTTTGGGGGAGGCCTATATCCGGCAGTGGATCATGTCTGGAAGGTGCCGCTGATTAATGCTAAGTGCTTTTGGTGTACAATAAATACATCTTATTATTTTATTCCAGCAGTAGGTAGGTGTGATCATAGCTTAAATTTGGGCAGCTTTTTATATGACACAAAACTGCAAACGCAAATGAACGGTTCCGTTTACACAACAACTATGTTATTTTTGTCTGCTTACTTAGTTTCACCTAAAACAACAGTACGACAATGCATGTAGCTCCGTGCAAGTAAACATTTAGAGGCATAAGCCCTGAAATTGGGCTAAATCCTAGTTTACTCAAGCCGTTTTTCTGATAGCGACACGGAGCGCACTGTGCCTAGATTGGCTTAAGATCCTACTGGCGTTGCAAGTGATGCAACAGGCGGAACCAACACAGTGCAACGTTGGGTTAGTTTTGGAAAACACCGTTAGTGGCAACTAGCATGCGTTATTTGAATGTGTAATCTGCATACTAGCGCGTGCCAAGGATTTCGTGGATTAGAAATATCAACGGTGTTGCATTCGGATATACGAGTATACATGGATGATATTATTGTTAGACGTGACTTCGCATAGGGGTGATGGTATTTTGTAGAGCGCTGTTTTAATCTGATTACTTTTATCTCGGTTGTATATATGTAAATCGGCGCGTTTTATTTTGAAGATACATGCTATCAGTTAAATTCCTTGCCAATCCTATGCAGGTTTAAGATGGTTTTTCATTAGTATGGCAGACACTATTCATTCGCCGATGAAAATAATACCGAACCGGAGATTATAATGTTTTTTCTCTCCTTATTCTCGCCTCACTTTTCTCAAAAGCATCTTTACATGTTTACGCAGCCTACATTTAGATCTATATTAGCAAATATGGACATGATTTTAGTACATGGGGGCATGTATTTAGAACAAACACATATTTGCAACAAACGTAAATCTTTTTGAACCATTGCACTACAATGTAGAAAGTTTGGAGTACAATTTGAACTTATGTAAGCCACTGTGTTTTTGGAAATATAAAGCAAGTTTATTGTGGAATTTGTGAAATCCGTTTTGTTAGCTTCTCTGTTTCCATTTCATAAATTATCGTACATGTCAGCATTCCGGATCCAACATGTATTAGATTTAAGTTTGATTAAATGCCACTTTTGGTTTGAGAGTTTGAGAGTGAGTCGAATGTCTCTTCTCTACTGTGAACTTTTAACACAGATATTCATTTATTTATTTAAGCTTTATTGCACAATACAAGAAAATACAAATGGCGGACTTAATGCCGTGAGGCATTCTCTACCAGTCAACCATCAGGGTAAACAGAGACATCCCACTAATATTAAAAATGCGAAAGTTTGTGAAGATGTTTGGATATTTGGATGTTTGTTACCTAATAACGGGATAACAACTGGATGGATCAAGCAGAAATTTGGCATGCAAGTAGATCAAGTCCTGGATTGAAACATAGGATACTTTATATCCCGGTAAAGAGTTCCTTTGGGACAATAACGGGAACAACGCGAGCGAAGCCGCGGGAAAATGCTAGTTATAAATATGAGGCAAAATTATTTCGCGAAGCGAGGAATATTGTTAACGAAAACGATTTGATATAGATGTTTGTCGTGTAAAACAGATGGTTCCGACTGTTTCACAATGCGAAAATCGTTACTTCCAATTATTTTTCGCGAAATATAAATAATTATACAAATAATAATGCTCTTCGCTTACTAATTTATCCATAGCCAAGTCACAACACGGCAGGCTCGGAAAGTTATATGCGCTGGCGTCAAATTGCATCTCTCACGTTCTTACTGTGATAACTTTAATCAAGTCAATGGAAATTTGTCTTACTTGCAAGTTCCGCTCACGTTTCAGGCAAGGAACAATGAGATTTGCCTTAGATAAATCCCTCTTGGTACGCTAAGTAAGCGAATGTGTCTTCAGTGAAAACCATTTATCAGTTAAATTATTTAACTGTAAATTCGGTGAACTCTTTTCTTATTAGTATTTAAAATTTATAATAGACAAGTGGTAATCAAACGAAATTCAATTGCGTTGCTTTGTGGGTTATTTTCGAATTGAATCACAAGTATACTGCGAATTCAAATCTATGCATTTAGAAATTTTTAGACAAGTGTGATAAACTTAACACACAACTCGTTTCTAATGTTAGCTCCAAGAATGAACACCATTTTAAATAAAAGTCAGAAAACAACTGTATAACAACATTAAACGAAAAGGTTGAAAAGGCCGGTTGACACGAGCCCGCGCTCAGACACCACAAAACACGTAATTATGCACACCCAGCCTGGATAAAGTTAATACATTATAATGAAATGCCAGCCCATTCTTTACGACTCCATTAAGTTGTTGGAGAAAAAATAAAAGGGAAAAAGAAAATGGCAACCACTCAGTCCATTCCCTCGTCAAGATCGGACCGGGGTGCGAAAATTCTTTTCTCAATCGACTGACTCCATGAATACTAATGCCCTAGGGTGGAAACACCAGCAACAGAAATGGCACTACTGATAATGGCATTAAAGGTGAGACTTTCTGTTTACGAATGTTGGAAGCGTAGCTTTAATTCGAGGCGAGCGTATTGGCTAAACCTTCGGTTGTTTCCGACGGTTCGCTATGAGAAATACGGATTAAGGTATAAGTCAAGTTCTTATTGTGGAGAAATAAATAGAATAAAATAGAATATGTTTATTTCAGACCTTCATGATCTACATTTTGTTAGTTACAGTGAAGACTTATAAGCTAGCTAGACTTAAGCCGTTAGTGACAAATACCTCATAACATAACACTTTGTCCCAGATTTGGCTTATTTGGCCGTCCCGATCGCTATCGGACCTCAACCCAGTATTTGGAGAGTGGACAGGTGAGTTGCTCCGCTAACACCATCAGAAGGCCGTGGCCGCTGCTTCTCAGACGTCTTAGTAGCGACGCTACTCGTTTTCACCTGATGGCAAAGAAATCAACTGTATGATTGTTATATACACTTACGGACAATGATTTCCGGTCATTTTCAAATAATTGTTCATAAAAAGTGTCCCAAATTCATTGTCCGAAAGTGTAGCTACAATCAGTTATATGAAGTTCATGTTGTGTAATTAATTAATGGCCCTTTGGTTGATGTCATATTTTAGACACTAAGAGGTACTTATCTAAAATTAAATTATCGTTTTTACAGGTTTTTATTGACTCACTCCGAAGGAAAGTTATAGTTTAGGTTACTCGCATTCATAGATCGACATTTATTGGATACCTCCGTTTGTCCCTAGTTTTGGCTAAAGATCAGCCAAAGTCTACGTGGTGTTGCGTAAAAGATATCCTTGGGCAAGCCGATGCAGATTTGGTGTACATTTTCCTTAAGAGTTGTAGAATAAAGTGCTCAAATGCCTGATATTAGGCAAGCCGGTAGGAATCGAGTTCTTTGGAGGCCACGCTACTGGTACCAGTGGCGTGGCGTCCATAAACCCCGAATCCCATCGGCTTGCCTATTTTAATACATATGACCGGAGTATCTACTACTCCTGAAGAAAAAGTAATCCAAATCTGCTTCGGCTTTAGTAAGAATACATTTGACGCCACGCCACTGGTAGGAACATGATAGTAACTGACGATAATAGTTCAAGGATATACTAGAATGGGAAAAGTTTCTCGATCTGACTTAGGTGTAAAGACGGCCGTAGATTCTCAGGAGAAGATGATGTTTCTAAATGTGATAATTTGAGTGAGGAGTAAGCAATACCTACCTAATACCAGTTATATATTTTGAGCCGCCGACAAGTAACTCTAATAGCCCTCAGGAAACCTTGGCAATTCATAATTGCATTCCACAACTTTGGCAAAAAGGGACACTAAAAAGGTGTTTTTTTTCGCAACTATTATTTATACAGACGGTAGCATGCATTTGCAAAATGCTGCTCATAAAGTTTTCGCGCGCTGAAACGTGTTAAAATTTCGCTCAATTTCCATGCAGAAAATTCCATGAAAATGCACAAGGGGAGAATGTTGTTCTTATAATTGTACAGGTGCACCACCTTGGTCGTGCGTGGCATTTCTAGACCGTTCCATTAGCATATAAATAAGGGAACCCCTGAAAGCGGAAAAGGGCGCCTCAGAAACCGCACAATTTTTACATTTTTATGACCGGAAATCCAATTATCACAAGCAATTATCGAGTCAGCTTGATAGAAAAGGAATTGCTTTTTTAATATGCAATGCAATTTAGATTTCAATTGTGATCGTATTTGTTGGCTTTTGGTGACGTAGAGGATGAGTTTTATCGAGTTAGAGTCATTCCAGGGCGTGAGGTTAGAAATGCCACGCGGAATAGCCGGCATAAAAGTCAAAGCTTCTGGTGCAATCTACTAACAATTTATGTAGCCAAAATTTCTCCTTAAAAGTATACGTGTAATATATGTAAAACAAAATGTCATATTTAGTGGTAAAACACCACACTGGCATTAATAGTGTTGTTAGTTCAGTGCGTCATATAATTTTGTATTTATCTGATTATCACGATTTTCTTGGTAAGTTATTCATCCACTCGGCTACTTGCATTTTAAGCCTTTAAACAGCCTTCAAAGAGCAGTACGTAAACACAAAACGAGCGGTATTAAGGACAGCTTGATTTGATATCCGCACAATCTTAACAAAAGCGTCATGGTAGTTTTCATTGGATCTCTTTGTCAATGTACTTAGTTATCTCGTGCTGAAGAATCATTTCAGACTTATATTAGTTACACATGTTAGTATTTGAACGTCACATGAGCTTTTTGATATTCTGCACACTCTGACGACTCATATTGATGAGCAATAAACTCCCAAATGTGCGCATTTGAACGAACTCTTCATCCAATGTTCCATATTTGCCGATTCCGCTAAAGATTGCGCGGTGTTTTGACTCTAAAACTCCACCATCCGCAGTTAAGTGGATAATAAAACATGGAAGGTTGCTTTCATTAGCCAGCCTCGTGCGATATAAAACCCGGTTAAGAGGGGTTTACATAGCCACATTGTTCGGAGCTGGAGCAAACAACTTGCAGTTCTCTGGGTGCTTGTTAGCCTCTTCAGGTCGATCAATGTTAGGTGAAAAGTATTTTGGTGGTAAACAGTTATTCTTCAATAATAGCGTTCCCTTGTCCACATATTGGCGAATAATTAGAAGATCCTGTCTCATAAGAATGGCATTTTAGGCTCCTGTGTAAAATCTTCCAAGGTAATTAAAAGCGCCATTCTAGTCACAAATACTCAGAGAAAGAATCCTCTGGGTACCCTCCAACCTAAAAACCCTACCCTATAATAACCCTAAGACTTGATGTTTACAATTTATACCAACTACCTACATATATTGGTGATAGCGAGGTCAATATTAAAGTTGTAAACTGTAACGTGTTTCAGTTCATTCCGGCCACTGAAAAACTGCGATACAAAATCGCTAGCAAAATAGACAGCTAATATAGATCCACATTATTTGGCTCAGGAGCGAACAGTTTTCTGGGTGTTTGTAAGGCTAGGTCAGTGATTGAAGACGTTAAAGTCAAATGAAACATGATTATTTTAAATAATCATGTTTCTGTCTTGCATAATTTCTATCGGTCAATATCTGTAATAGACAGTCGCATAGGTAGATAGTTACTGTAACATTGGTCCGTTTTGCAAATTTTCCTATAGGACAAATTACTCAAGGGACGGATCAAACGGAACTTATTTCAGGTATTTAATTTAGATAAAATGAAGAATACCGGAATCGGTATTGCTAATATATATAATATCGGTATCCAGAGCCCTAGTGAGCACAAAAATCGATTCGCAAAGTAACTTCACGTGTGTGAAACTTCCCTAAAACGGCTCCACCAACTCCTAATGTAACCTTCACTTTTATGACTGTTATAAAATTTCAAATTTCGCCACTCAGCGTTGTTAGAGCTATGTACCTACCTTTGTTTGTCGCTAACAGGAACCAACCTCAATCTTTATTGTCCAATTGGAAACTATTTTTTTTTTTTTTATAAAATCATGCAATATTAATGAGCTGATTCCACGAGTAACACATTGCAGTTAATTTTATATCCTATGGTAAAATCCTGTTCATAAGTTGTTGTATATTGAATTTTAAGCATTTTCAGATATCACATATTCGCTAGGATTTGTTACACAAATTTGAGTTGGGTTAATTGTTACAGTCATATATTCGTTTTTATTTTATTCTTACTTTTTAGGTGCCGTACGTTAAAAATTGCAATTCTAATTACTCAGCAACAGTCAGAACAAATGCTGAAGTATACAACTTACGTACTAGAAGGGGCGCAGAATCTGAACCTCCCAAAAGCTAACCTCTTACTTGTTAAACGGAATGCTTTTCACTCGGCTATTAAAATATATAGCAAATTACCTACCAGATAAAATAAAACAGTGTGAAATTAATCACTATAAACGAAAAATTAATAATTGTCTCATGAACAATTATTTTTATTAATTTCAAGAATACTTGACTCACTTAGATAATAATTAATCAATGTGATAATATATCAACGTTACATTAGCCAAAAATATCTGATTATTGGCTTGGATAAGGTATGTACGGTTAGGCGAAACTTAAGCTATGGTGAAATACCGTCTAACCTGTCAGTTGATGATGAAATATATGGAGTTCGACACAAATCGTCAGTTAAGAAGACATTTTAAATAAAAAGCCCTTACGCGTCGCGTCAGCGGCAAAATATATGATACTAAATTGTATTGAACATCTTATATCCGTGTAAGTACCATACAGTGGCGTGGCGTAAAAGATATCCTTGGGCAAGCCGGTGCAGATTTGGCGTTCATTTTCCTTTAGAGCTGTAGAATAAGGTGGCCTGATATTAGGCAAGCCGGTAGGAATCGAGTTCTTTGGACGCCACGCCACTGGTACAATCGAACACACTGTTAACTGTACATTTGTAAACGAATGTCAACTTTATTGCAACGTGCTAAAGTCTATGGGTGGTCAGTTAACAGTGGCTTCGTTTGTACCATATTTACGTAAATAAAGCTCATTTCATTTTAACACTATTCCCCGGCGAACTGCTCCCCGCGTCATGAAAACGGAACACCACGCCATTTACCGGGTCCAATTGTATTTTCAAACCATTCAGGGACCCACTCAAATATAGGTACACACAAAATTTCACCCAAATCGGTCCCATTTAGGAGGAGTCAGGTGACAAACACACGTACAGAAAAACTATTTTATATATACAAATATACAAGGTGTTTCATTGAGCGTCATACAACTCACGTTTTTTAAACTCCTCTCCCTGGTGCTAAAACCCCGTGCTAGGTCTCGTGTTGTTAAAGTCATCTTAATTAGTTAATATCACTGTTTTAATTATTCATGTTTTTTTGGTCTCATCGTGGTTACTCTACTAAGAGTTAAAAGAAAAAAGTTTGAATCTAATTTTGTAGTGAAAACTTACCTTTTTACTTATCTAGGTCGATAATTTATAAATAAAATGCATGCATTCTGGCACATTATTGAAATTATTGGTTATAACAAACAAACAGGTCACGTAAGCGTGACGTCATGAGGGGTGCCCACACTACGAGATTGTAATTTCTTAATTCTGTTAGCAAAGTAGGAAAACATATATAGATACAAGAAATGTGGTGTAAATTACCCGCATTAAAAACCAATGAAGAGACAAAAATGTTTCTTTCATATAAAAAAGTAGGGAAAGTTAATTATAACGAATTTTAATAAATCAATTAGTGCATTTTGTTCTTCGTTAATTGAGCCGGAATTGCTTAAGTTGTATTACGTTCAATGAAACACCTTGTATATAAACTCGCTAACTGGTACTTACCTATTTATAGCTAAATGTGCTACCTAGTTTTAATAACAATATCACGGTACACCACGTGCAAGCAATAAAGATTTTCGCGATCTCATTTTTCACGTGAAAATCGAATATCCCTTGTAATACTCGTTCCATCAATATTCGGGCAAACATTTTGTTGACATGTTGTACGTAATCATCGTGACCAAAAAATAACACAATAATTCATACGTTGACATGATGGTCGCATAAACTAATCTTTGTACGCTGGAAAGTTGGTGCCATAAAGAAGTTTGACATCGTATCTTGAATTATTGGCGGGTCGAATAAAAAACTTCCTCATCGCGGGAGGCCGGAACTAGTTTTGTTACAGTTGTAAATGTACGTTCTCATAATAGTGCTTGTGATATATCGGTGATCTAAAATTTATGATACCTACTAACAAAATTCCGATATCTCCAGTAGGTAGAGAGTAGATTCATCATCACCATCATTTGAATCCGCAGAGATGCCCACTGCTTCAGGAAATTGCATATGCATAATGTTTTGTTTAAAATATACACTACACTATTCTTTACCATGCAAGTGTGCACCAACATAAAAATAATAAAAACTTCAATCTAAAACTGCATATTATTATTAATCGTATGGCATATCACACGTCGAATACAGTTTATAAATTCAGTTTGAGATTAAATGGTAAACAACAGGCGGTCTTATCGATAATAAGCGATCTCTTCCAGACAACATTAGGGTAGTAGACTACCGTGAGTTGAAAGACAAATTATAATCAAAGAGGAAAATAAAATAGGCCAATATAATACGTCGGCTTTTCGTGGTAGTTTTCACTACGCTGCACTGCAACAAAGTGTTCGGACAATTTGCCACCGCAAATAAGAAATTGTAATTTCGTTATTTCCTAACAACATATAAACTCTGTAAGCACTTAATTAATTTACAACTCCATGATACATGAACAGGCTAGTTAATTAGCATTAGTCTTCATACATCCTTTACAGGCAGATCTGTCACATTAAACATACCATTGAATTTTCGTTTACGTATCTAACTCACATATTTAATGTAATTTGGATAATGCACATTATAGTGTCTCTCCCTATCAGCAGCGTGGCGTCCAAAGAACTCGATTCCTATCGGCTTGCCTAATATCAGGCATTTGAGCACCTTATTCTACGCTCTTAAGGAAAATGTACGTCAAATCTGCACCGGCTTGCCCAAAGATATCTTTTACGCCACGCCACGCCACTGGTCCCTATACTAATTGCCCTGAAAATCAGTGCCATCAACCCCAGTCGTTTGGCTCATGCTGAGAGGTAACCTTTTCGATGTACCAGTTAAATATGTATAAGATATAGTTTATGAAAATACATGTAACAAACAATTACGCCCAAATAATCTGGGGGCACGGCAGTGCCTCCGCCAAGTCGAGTAAAACAAAGGCACGTCCGTAACATCCTTTTCTCGACGCCTTCAGGCCATTTTCAACTTCCCGTAATTTTGTATTGGCTAAAGCTAGAACCTTGAAATTTCATGGATATATAGGGCCTAATAAGACTTAAGTAT
The DNA here is from genome assembly GCA_947034925.1 of Eudemis profundana. NCBI lineage: Eukaryota > Metazoa > Arthropoda > Insecta > Lepidoptera > Tortricidae > Eudemis > Eudemis profundana. Next base: position 10,212,916 of record OX344808.1, read on the forward strand.
ATTCTCAATAACATTCAATTTGAACTTGTAGTTTAAGAACGATTGCACGTCAAAGTTCCTTAGTTTTGTCACTGACTCACTGACTGACTCATCATCATAATTCTAAGGTACTTCTAGCAGACCCACAAGCTCAAAATTTTAAAGATAGTTAGTTTTTAGCCTATCAAGTCCTAAAAAACCTACAAATATTGCAATTTCAGTCACAACTGCACACATAAGTTTGTATCCTATACAAATACATGCGATTACAAAGTTAGTTTTGCAGTTCAAATTGGAAAATAAAGAAGATCATTTAGAAACAAAAATGAGATCCCATCAAAAACCTTACGTGTAAAAAGATGCAAGTCTCGAAACGCAGTTCTTTTACAACAAAAAAGTTAGGTGACCACAGAACTCGATTTCCACTGACTTGCCTATTATTTGACCGTGGAGGAACATACTTCTCAAATGAAGAATCCTCCCTCCACGGGTAGGTAAAATGGGGTGAGTAGGGATTGCGAGGGCAGTTGGGTTATGAATGGGGAGAGTAGGGATGACAGCGGGGTGAGGTAGGTTTGCTACCTGAATAATATATTCTTATTACAAATGGAGCTATAGTAATATTCATATTCCAAAAGTGTCGATCCAACAATTTGCTTAACTCACCTTAGTATGAAATCCCATCTCACCCCAACTACAAGGGACTACGGGGTGAGGAGGGATTTACTGTTTATCGTTAAAGTTATGAAATGGAACTACCCAAAAGTCATAAAAAAACTAAAATACAAACGACCGGAACATTTATTATATATACAGTTCAGTTTGCACATGTAAAAATGAAATGTTATCGAGGTTTGAATGTCAATTTTACTCCTCCCTACTCACTCCGTATTTACGTAGCAACTTGAAAATACCACAAGTGGGGCATGACGGGCGAAATTAACCCAAAGTTATAACACTAAGCACACAAACTGTGTCCAGAAGGTACAAGCCATTCATTAGATATGCTTAAATCAATATTATCAGAACAACTGCTACTTCCTTGAGGCAGGTACCGACCATGTGACATTCTATAACATCACTTTGTATCAATGGCCAATTGGCCATACAAATATAAACATTTTAAGTAATTTACTTAGTAAATTAAATGTTAAAAGTAAGTTAAATGTTCAGCTTCACAATCTACGTCGAAAAGTTCCTATAAATAACTATTTATAATTACTTCGTTTCATTTTACATTTTAAAAAATCGTTGGTACTTTTCAAGGAAAACCATCTAGAAACCGGAAAATATGAGTCGTATAATAAAATCGTAGAAAAACTGTGTTTGTACAATTAAGATTTTTCCAAAAAAGTAGCTGAGGAATGTCGAAAATAATTTCTAGAATACATATTTATATGTAAATAGTTTTTGATTTTTTGTCAGTTTGTCTGTTTATCTCTTTGTCTGTTTGTTTGTTTGTGTCGTGCGCGCATCACGTAAAAACTACCAGATCGATGTCCGATTTGGATACAGGTCTGAATCTACCTGTATCCAAATCGGACATCGATCTGGTAGTTTTAACCTGGGTTAACACATAGGATACTTTTTATCCGTCTAAGCCGAAACAAAAAAAGTACCTACATTTCACTAGTTTCATCTCCGCGAACGAAGTTGCGAGCGGGTTCACTAGTCTTTGATAAAAATAAGGTACTGAAATCAGTGAACTTAGTATTAACTTCTGATTTCCTAGAAAAATGAAGAAATGTGTACAAAAATTACCGTTAACGTTAATATAGTTATAGGATAGTAGTATTATACTGTGCAAATTAAAATTGAGTAAAAAAGTCAGAATTTTACGAATTGGATACCAAAAACCTTATGAACATCAAGCGAAAGCAATAGCGATGTCATTAACGTTACTATATTCGGCCTCAGGTAATAACTATTCGTGGATATAACTCCAACATGGGAAAGGAAGACAAATATTGAATCAAACTTCTTGGAGAAGACAGAGCCCGCACCCTGTGTTAATTAATTATTAACTTTGAGCCCAAATTTAATAGACTTGGCTAATTGATGAGAGGAAAGTTTCATCTCAGATATGTGTAGAATTTAACAAAAATAAATTTCCCGACTGAAATGTACAATTTTGTAATTATATCTATGTAAAGAAGGTCCTAGGAGGCTGCCTTGAGGTACTCCATTATTTTGCAGTGGTTTTCGGTTCGGCTTCTGAAGAGCGTTTTCCAAAATAAATCCCGGGGTAGCTACTTTCTCAAAATATGGACTTTTGAGGTTTTTCTGGTTCAGAATCGTTAGTACTTTCGAACCTTATACGTAAAAAAGTGTCCCAAAATTTGTATGGATTTTTTTTCTTCCACTAAGTCACGTTAATACAAACATAATGCAAGATGGTGACGTAATGGAAAAAAAATTGAGACACTTTTTTTACGTATAAGGTTCGAAAGTACTAACGATTTTGAGCCAGAAAAACCCTTAAAAGTCCATATTTTGAGAAAGTAGCTACCCCGATATTTATTTTGGAAAATGCCCTGAAACATGAGTAAGTAGACATAAGTTACCGAATACCAAAGGCAAACCGATTGCAGCCACACCTCGCCATAGCTTCGAAATTCAAAACAAACGGCAGCCCAAAAACGTGGAACGCCAACGCGGCGCCGAATCATCCGTTTGTCCAACGTGTTAACTAAAATTTGCATAGTTCGACGAAACTTCGCGGGTGGAAGTTGCCGCCAATGTTTCACAGCGACCAATTTGAATAATGTAGACGTATTTATGTTAGGTACCCGAAGGGCATAATTACGTTTCCTAATCAAATTATGCATAACTAGCTTTTCGCTGTGATTGTGTTTACGTTCGTTGTCGGATCGCGGAATAGCTGGGTATATTGATTCGAGCGCCGTACTGACGGATTTAATTTTGTATCTATTTTTAGACGGTAAATGCTCCGTTCTTGATATATCATTGTTAAAGATAATTGCAAACGATAAGTAGCGTGCGAAATTGAGTTTCCTTTTATTTGACTATCTGTGGGCACAGAACAATACAATACAAATAAACTTTATTGCACACCAGAAAACAATACATTACTTTTTAGTTTATTTATTCCCAACATTACAAATTTCATATATACGTTACTTGACATGAATAAACATCCCTGTTTTTTTTTAGATTTTTTATTCAAATTTTAGGGCTCGCTACCGCTTAAGGAAAAATTTGTAAAAAACATTATTAAAAATCAAAATGTAAAAAAAAAATTGTAAGAGGAAAAAACATTTTTTTCTTAAAACTAATAAAATGCTATTGACAAATATCTATGTAAATTGTTGCATTTAGCTAATAAAACAATGGTTCTGTTTACAATTAAAAAATATACGTAATGAGAACAGAATTATCAGTATCATCACCTTATTTTGGTCAGGATTTCATTAAGCGACCTCTAAAACTTGAATAAAAATCCAAAAAAATACAATTACTTATGTTTATTCACGCCCTAGAAGAAATGAAGGTATGAAACCCAAAAAATAAAAAAAATCGTTGAAATATGAATCACCCTAATATTTATACAATATTATCATTACGTAATTATTGTGAAACCAATATAAAATAAAAATTGCAATAACAAAGTAGTAAGTATTATATTTCTCTTTATTTATTTAGAAAAAATGAAACGAGTAGTCTTCGGTACGAAACAGGGCCAAATAGAGTTGATATTCATACCGTTGGTACGCTAGGGGTACGTGAAGCGAGCATATGGTTCGCTATAATCGTAAAATTTTATCGCTTTCGATGCTGAAATGATACACGAAACAATCTAAATTACAGCCCGGTTGCCTGGCAACCAGCCAGTGTTTTGGTAATCATAACCTTCCAATTTGTCGCCAAAACGAATAGATCACGTAAAGGAATCAAATTACCGGATTACGCCTTGAAAAAACACGGAAGCTGCGAAATTGCTGTTTTGAAACAGCGCCATCTGTACGGTGGCAATAAAACTAAGCTGCTTGAGAGTGGGGAAAAACAAGTGCACGTAGCGGTGATACCTGTATACGAATATCGTCACTACTTTAAAAAGACTTCAGGTAAAAACGCAGTAAGTGTATATGAAGTTTGTATGTAACTTTGACGTTTTTCTCTACGACGTTTTTAGATACGAGTTTTTTTCAAAGTAGTGACGATATCCGTATCAAGACAATTTGTAAACCCAGTTGACGTGTTTTTCTCGTTATCATGTCTTCTAAGTATAATCTACAATAAGTACTATAAAGTGTTTAAAAGCTTGTTTCAAAAAACATTTTTTTACAGAAACTTTTTTTATTTGTAGGTATGTGGCTGTGTACATCGCACCAAAACGGCAGGACGAATTTCAACCACTTCTGAAATTAAATGAAATTTATTTGCTTGATACAAAAGAGTTGATGGCTGTATTTAGGACACTTTTACCCAACGACGGTGAAATAAAAAGGAAAGTTAGCGATTTTTTCACCCAAGCGGAAGATGTTGCTGCCTTTTTATACATTATTATAACAAAACAGGACTTAATAGCGTAGAAACAACAGTAAATTATATTATAATAATTAGTGAAAATCGTGAAAGTTTAAGTAAATATTTTGCTACCTTTTAGTCTAGAGTTTAACTTGTACTATACTAGCATTTTTCCGCGGCTTCGCCCGCGTTGTTCCCGTTATTGTCCCAAAGGAACTCTTTACCGGGATATAATGTATCCTATGTTTCAATCCAGGACTTGGTCTACTTGCATGCCAAATTTCAGCTTGATCCATCCAGTTGTTACCCCGTTATAAGGTAACAAACATCCAAACATCCAAATATCCAAACATCCAAACATCTTCACAAACTTTCGCATTTATAATATTAGTGGGATGTTCAATACAAGTAAAAGCATACGCAGAGTAGCGAACACATTTCACACATTAAGTACAATTATGTCGTCTGTATTTTCCCAAACAGGATGCGCAAAAAATACAAAATACTTTTAGGCACTCTGCCAAATTTAATAAAGCAGTCAATATGTTTTCCACGGCCACCTATATCCCCTTGCAAGCCGGGTTAAGAGCGCTTATGCCTACAATATGCCGCCTAGCTTGTATGAAAACTGTTTCTGAGCTTATCTTACTATGTGGCTTTGAGGCTAAAGGTGCCATATTGAGCCGCAAAGACGGCGACATTTTTCGGTTAAATTAACCCTCGTGCCTGAAGTCTGCTTATAAAGGTTAGGTATGCTAAAAATTATGAGTGGCACACACGTCTCTACATAATATTTACTTTACTGTATTCTTTGGATTAAATAAGCTCACAAAACATGTAAATAGATGTAAACGTAAGCACTTAGGTACTACATCTACACAGAATATAAATTTTATTCCAGAATACATACTGTATTCTTATCTTTATTGTAGTTATCTCTGTAAGCTTGTTGGTTAAATGCTTTGACATTGATAGATATCTTTAGGAACATTAGCAATTAAGTAATTTATCATTCACTATAGGCGTGTTTAACTGATTTCTCTGATAGTATTACCGGTTTGACAGCTACATGGACACTTGCACTTTATAACTACAGAATATAATTTGCAATATTCTCAAATGTCTAAACATAATTCCATTACTTTTTAGATGAGCTTAAAATCCATTAAATATCTATCTCATTATCCTCCCTCATCTCAAATATCAAGAACAACCACGAAAACATCTCTACCCCGAGGCCTCGCATCAAACGGCCCACTCCCAATCTCTGTAGAATAACAACTGCCTAATTTTCTCTTAAATTAAATAAGCAAACACAATTACGCAGCCCACGAAACGCCATTCCATTACCAAACCCTATCACTAACGGCAAAAATAAACCGCAACCTCTCAAATCCGCACCGATGATTAACCCTGTAGTAGCTATTAAAAATAGATAAAACAAAAATATTGCTCGAGCGGGTCCCAGGGGCTCGGGCACGTGCTTCTGCCGACGTCCGCTAGACTGCAATTCAATTACGTAGCTTCTGTACAATGTACAATGTGCGCTAAAATCGAATAACTGAAGCCAAGCGGGCACACCTCATCATTGGGGGGCTGAAATGGTTTTATTTTAAATTGCGTGCATTAAGAGATTGTCACTTCAGGGTAACCTCTTCTACCCAAGTTTTGAACTTTGCACTCGCTCTCTAAGTTGAAAATGGATTAACCTTCATACCATTTAACACCAGTTAAGTAGTTAGTAATATCAGTTAAGTAGTTAGTAATATTTGAAATTAACTTGGAGCGACTTCAATGTAATGAGATATCGAAATACTTTAAAATGCAAGTATACTTGTATTGGGTTTCGATGGGCCTAACAAATCAGTGTCACGGCTTGGCAATAAGCTGAATAAATACGAAAGAGACCAAAAACTGGATCATGCTCATTACTGGTCCCGTTTCCTCAATGATGGCGCTCTGTTATCGACACGGTTTTCTGATATTGAACTGCTCCAAGTCTCCTTATCCATGATAACAACAATAAACGCAACAAAACAACACTGCACACAAACAACAAATGATTCTTGCATTTATTTAGTTCAACATTTTTCTACCACAAAAACTTAATCATGACGAAATTAAAATGAGCCTATAATTTTGACTAAAAACTTATCTTATAAAATAATATGCTGAACTTATTTGAGAAACAAGCTTTTCTTATATTTATGCTCATATAACCCAGATCAATTGTCTGTATGCAAATCAAAGTAGTGTAAAGCGTGGAATTTTATTTTCTTTAGTCATAAGCTGTTGCTTAAGACACAAGTTGAACGTATTTTTTTTTTAGAAACTGACAAACTCGCAACCCAAACGCGGGCGTAGCGATTGTCGGACCGGGACGTTGAACGTATCATATCAGTACATTATATCAGTTAGGTATGGCGGTTTAATGTTTAACGCTATAAGCAATTTTTATTAATTTTAGCGTATTTTTAAGCACGAATTATCGCGCACGATTCGATAAAAAGAGATGCAAATAAAATTATATTAGTAGATAATCAAATTACCTATCCCAATGCCGCTGGGGAAAATTGACATCATCAAATGTATGTACCTACACAACAATTACTAAAGGAATTTAATCACCGTAGTCTGCCAAACAGAGAGGAATTAATTTTGCATCCAGCAATCTGCGAATGCATCCGCAGCAGCTGTTCTGACACAGACTGACCGATTTGATATGCACCCTTCTGTTTATCAGACGTGGCTTATATTACATTATGATCACGAATATTAGACAGGACCGTATATACCTAGTGAACAAACAGCTGTTGGTATAAAATAGGGTATTTTATGATTGGCATGTTTAATTGTGTCGATTCATATTGAAATCGCCTAAGCACAGGCTAGTTAGTTAGAAATTTGCGTCTTTTCAAAAAGGAATGTATTTCAATTTAATATATCAAATATCGTGGACCTAAGATATTTTTATGTGTATCAATAGAAGTATTGCGTCAAAAATATGTCATGAAGACTCAAAAAGAATCCAGCTTGGTCATAATTTTTCATTAGTTATTGTGACAATATAATACATCACTAACTTAAAAGGTTGGTACTTAGTTGTGTCAAAGGCTATGAAGCCCGTTATAAATAAAAACACACCTTGCTTTCTTTGTATTTTATGATTTTGATTTTCCCAGTTCTTACTTTAAAGAAAATAAGGGAAGTAAAAAGATGATTCTTTTACTAAAGAATCTGAAGTATAAAAATAATTTAAAGTTTATGTTAGTTTTTAGAGAAAATTAGCAAAACAAGTGTGCTACGTAATAACATCCTGTTAATGAGGTAATCAGAATTCAGTGATTAAGACTACTTTGATTATCGTATGAAACCTCTTAATCAATGTCATCGATGACAAAAACTTCACAGAAAGTGATAACGACCTTGTCAGTTAAATGCACAGAATCATTATGTTCGGGCAGAATTTTAATTTTAATATTTTGTTCGGAAAATGAAACCAAAAATTTAATATAAAAAAATCGTGATTCCTTAATTAATTATTTTGATGTAAGTTAACGTCCCTTAAAGTATTGCCATCTAATTTATAAGCACCTTATACAGTAAGAGTTCTTAATTATTAAACTGCAGTTATCAGTATTGGAGCACAAAGCTAATGAAGAAGATTTTCCCGTAATCCATATCTACAATTCGTATGCCTATGCCATATGCTTTAAGGCATAAATAAATAAATAAATAATAATAAATAAATATTAGGGGACAATCTTACACAAATCGAACTAGTCCCATAGTAAGCTCAATAAGGCTTGTGTTATGGACACTAGACGACGATATATTTAATAGATACAAATACTTAAATACATAGGAAACATCCATGACTCAGGAACAAATATTCGTGCTCATCACACAAATAAATGCCCTTACCGGGATTCGAACCCAGGACCTCCTGCTTCGTAGGCAGGGTCACTACCAACTAAGCTAAAGCGGTCGTCAACAGGCATTTTTACGATAAGTTTTCTTTTGTGCAATAAAGTTTAAACAAATAAATAAATAATCCTCTTAGGTAGGTAGCATAGTTTCCCGTAAACAACAGTGGCAAAATTACGTCGCGTGGAGTGTCAGTACGAAATAAAATCGTTATACCAATTGCATTAATTCAACTGCATAAAAATCAGCCAATTATTCAAATTCCGGAGTGCTGTGAACCGAAGAACGTATCGATGAATATTTATTGTTTTCGACTGAGAAAAAAGTAAAGCGAGAGAAGTTTTACGTAACCGTGTACTCGCTGCCGATAATAGACAGTGACAATATAAACAAGGATTTAAATTAGTAATACCAAATAAAGTGTGTCCAGTCAACATTTGCATTGATTAATATTAAACTTCAATTTAGAAGATTTACTAATAACCATTATTATATGACTAAACTCGAATCTATTAAAATAATTTTGTGAAAAAAGTATATTATTTGTACTTATTTGATAAGTCAAGCAAAGTTGTCCTATGCAATATCAGCTCGGGCTAACACGAATGACGGTGACCTCACTTATTATGCGAAAGCGATTAACAGAAAAAAAGGTAAATAACTTATATGGTTTTAATTTCAACTCGATACCTCCACGCGTTCTCGAGTTAGAGGGTCTTGACAGAAGACGGACAAGAAAGTGATCTTATAAGGGTTCCGTTTTTTTCCTTTTGAGGTACTGAACCCTAAAAAGGTAATAAGTTCATATCATTTGCGCCCCAAAAAAGTAATTGACCGTCAGGCTTAGTTTCAACCTTACTTATTAAATCATTATTTGCGTAAAAGTAACCTTATCTTACAAAATGCGAACTTAATACACAAAAGCACTGACAGAGGACTGCCAAGTTAACCTTAGGGCAAAGTAGATAGCATGTGGGCGGTGCCTTATTCGGCTTAAACTTTTGAAGCAGCCTACATGTCACACAACACAGCACCCAAACTTCTAAGGTAAGAGCAACATCACTTTAAGCTAGAACGCGTTTAATGTACGAGTACACATTTATACGCGTCGACTGCCGACGTATCACCTAAGCATTATCGTGTTTCCTAATGATAATGGAACTTTCGAGTGACTGTAACCCGACATTAATTTAACTTGTACTTCAGGGTAATGGCGTCGGTTTCACTAATTGCACGTTAGAATATATTGCGCGCGCATATTCCTTTAAATGGATTTCACGCACTAATATTGGGCGGTGTTACACGGAAATGTATTTAAGGCTTTGTCCTCATCTGAGAATAAAGCTAAGTATATTTACGCCTTCTACTACCACCAGGAGACAATTACGACATATCGCGGGATAAGGAAGTTTATACGCCGCTCTAATACGGACAAATCTTTTAATACAACGTTTAAAACCACCTTTACATTTATATTGCCGCTTCTTGAAATGATTATTGCACTGAGATTGGATTTATTCTTGGAATACATAATGTTCAACTATACCGGTGGTCGTTTCTTGGATTTATAACAACAGACAACAAATTGAGCTTCCTATTCTATTGTGATTTTACGATCAGGGTATTTAAATTATCTTCCTGCTGCTACTATACTAGAAGTCTTCGCCAATGTAAGTCGTGATTGTTACATGGATTACAATAGTAATTCGTTCACTATTTGTATCATCGAGAACGAAGCCTTATCCAGCAATTAACGAGTATGGACCATTAAGGGTTTGCGGATGTCTCATTCGGAGAAAGGCCCTATTTCTGATTGCCCAAAATGACCATTTTACAGACCAAACGTGATATAGACAATTTAAAAAAATACCACTAAGGCAATTTTTTTCTGTTATATAATTGGAAACTCGACTTTATTTATGTGATTACCAACCTGTGTAACATAGGCGCATATCGCCACTAATTTGTAAAAAACTTGTACCTAAAAACATCGTAGAGAAAAACGTCAAAAGTTACATACGAACGTCATATACTTACTGCGTTTTTACCTGGAGTCAGTGTCAGATACGTGTTTTTTTAAGTAATGACGATATGTCCCGCCACAGGCGAGTAAGCGAGTAGTTTTAGGCGAGTAACAGTGTGCTAGATCGTCATTTCCAGATTCGCAACGTAATGCTACTAGAGAATGCAATCTCGATCTCACGAGATCTCGAGAAAATTTTCGAGATTCAATCTCGACAGCAGGAAATATTGATTCTTGTAATCTCGATCGAGATCTCGGTTATTATTTTCGAGATCTCGAACGAGATTGAGAGATCGATGCGTATGAATTAATTTGTTTTGATTAATGTTTTTGAGGCTAGATTCGTGTTATTCGGGCAGTGCTACAGTGCGCGGACGGTTTTCACCGACGATATGAGCTGAGCACAGTGGCGCGCTCTGTACGAAAAAATCGGGCGGATGTAGCATACCCAAAATTATTGGTATAAATTTTGTTCGCTAACCCTACATTTTTTTGGAATTCGGTTGTGTCCTTGTCAAAAATAGTTAATATATACTTAATTCTTAGGCATTTTGATAAAAATAACTAATTTTTAATTACTTTGCCAAATCCCGATTTCGTCGAGATTAATCTCGATCTCGAAAGTCTGACGGTCGAGATCTCGAAACACCCTTCTCGAGTCAGATTTTTTGGACGAGATCTCGAATCGCTAATCCCGGTACGAGATTGCATTCCCTAAATGCTACTCACCCAATTTTACTCGCTTACTCGCCAGCGTTGGAGCAAGTGCCATAACATCAAGATATTACATTGTGTATCAAGGGCGGTAAGTAAGGAATTACAAACGAGTGTTTGTTACAAGGCCGAGATGAAGCCGAGGGCTTTAATAACACGAGTTTGTAATTCCTTTACCGCCCGTGGCACACACAATGTTTTTCATCACACTTGTGAGGAAATCTGATTTAAATAACCTTACTTAACCTAAATAAAATTGTAAAACGGACAGTGACATTATTGACATATCCATAGACAATGCGAATGTCAAGTCACGTTCGGAAACCATAGCGGTAAAGTCTTAAAATGGTTCATGTTATATTTGCAAAATACTGAAATGCACTATTTAAACATTTAATTAATGTAACAGAAATATGTGTTTACATGTATTTGCAATAACAGTTCTCTTTAAATAAATATTTCAGTAATAAAAGTTAAAAAAGTAAGTTGGCGTTTCCTATGAACATGACAAATAAGAGTAAAACAGAACCAGCGTTTCAAATTTAAAAAGAAACCATTACGCCCTAGGGCGTAATAGGTCATTTACGGCCCGCAAAACCTGCGTGTAACAACACCATTTTCGAGCAAGTGTGATGAAAAATATTTTTCATCACACTTGCTCGAAAATGGTGTCATTACACTTAGGTTTTGCGGGCCGTAAATGACCTATTACGCCCTAGGGCGTAATGGTTTTCTTTTTAAATTTGAAACGCTGGTTCTGTTTTACTCTTATTTGTCATGTTCAAAGGAAACGCCAACGTATTTTTTTAACTTTTATTACTGAAATATTTATTTAAAGAGAACTGTTATTGGCAATAATGTAAACACATATTTCTGTAACATTAATTAAATGTTTAAATAGTGCATTTCGGTATTTTGCAAAAATAAAATCAACCATTTTAAGTCTTTACCGCTATGGTTTCCGAACGTGACTTGAGATTCACATTGTCTATGGATAATGTCACTAATGTCACTGTCAGTTTTACCATTTTATTTAGGTTAAGTAAGGTTATTTTAATCAGATTTCCTCACAAGTGTGATGAAAAACATTGTGTGTGCCACGGGCGGTAAAGGAATTATAAACTCGTGTTATTAAAGCCCTCGGCTTCGCCTCGGCCTTGTAACAAACACTCGTTTGTAATTCCTTACTTACCGCCCTTGATACACAATGTACTATTAATATCGTGACGTATGATTTCTTAGCAAGTCAACAGGCGTCATCTTTCGGTCGCGAAACGATGTTGCGGGCAGCGTCTAATCTTATATCATAATAATGTCCAAGTTAAAGTTCGAATATTTTGGTTTTACTATTTGCACAGCGTGATATGTAATTCCATGGACTCTCTAAAGTCATGCATGATTTACAAAACATAAGACCGCGTGAGAACTCTAGCGTTCATTTCAAATTTTCCGTCGATATAAACCAAGCAGAAATATTCCCCATGCTATACTTATGACAAGCGAGTAGAAAATAGCGTCTTCTCCGCCGATATATATTGCTTTCTCGCGTGACGTCGTTACACCCAGCTGTTGCAGCCTACTTGTTTTTGCTATACATTTACTTTGCCACGTTTTGTTGGAAGTTTGTTCGGAATTGATACTGCAGCGGTATTTCAAAGTTTATGGTGGATTTTAATAGTTATCGTTTGGAGACACGGAAGGTTGCAGTTAAACTATTTATGTGCGAGGACATTGGCGACCGCTTTCAATAGTTTTGTTATGTATCTTTTTATTAATATCTTTTGTTGTGACAATTATAAAAACTTATTATATGATTGCTTATTATGATCGATGCAATGTTATATACCGGCTCCGGGTTATCCTCCCTTTCGATTGTCTTCATAAAAATACGGGATGTTATTTTTTAACATTAGAGTCGGTTCAATTCCCCGACTAAGCAAGTAATATTTAGAAAATCTTTGAATGCAGTATGACTAACTTTTAAAAACAGAATAAAGTTCGCTTTCAGCAAAATATTATATCTACAATATTTGAGGTACTTTTTCTTCATGTGGCCATAGTCTTTGGGATAACCGGTTTAACGCAATGTTACATTACTTTTGTTGAGAAATGCGGTATTTGTGTTCAAATGATAACCAGATTCTGTGACTATAGACCTAAATACCGTTGTTTGTTTCCTCTGCAGACTTCATAGCTAAATACTTTATTTATAAGAAAGATAATTTTCGTGCGCTAAAAGCAAAGGGGATTGCCGACTTTTGGTACCAATATCGTCATTAAATGAGGGTGTTTAAAAATCATAAATCCACCAGGTGGCAGCAGGGTGGCGAATGGTCTTTTTGACAGTAGGTGTCAAAATCCACCAATCACATCACCTGATTTTGACATCTACTGCCAAATAGACCATTCGCCACCCTGCTGCCACCTGGTGGATTTATGATTTTTAAACACCCTCATTACGTCAAAACCAAAACGATACCAAAAACTTAGTTTTATTTTTTAACAAGGTGGATTTTTTTATTACTGAATTTAAAATGGGAAATCCGAAATCAATTAAAAAATATTTTGCTGTACCATTTCCGCCGCCACCATGAAAAATGTATAATTTCCTTAAAACGTATTTGACAGACAAAATCGGTAAAATAGAAAAGGCCTATGACTATACACGATGGCATCTAATCGGTAATCAGGAACCAGTTTTTCTAACTCAGTAATTGATAGCGGTCACGTTGATGTCGTAATTAGTTACATCTAAACAATTTTTTTTCTGTGATAATTTTATTTGTGTCTCGCCTATTAAGTTTGATTTTAGCTAGATATTAATATTTGTCTACTCCTGATTATCGATTAGAATCCACCCTGTATATGGAATTAATATACATAAATATTAATTCCATAAAACTCCGCGGTTCTTTCTTATACGAACTGCATTGTAACTCAGATAAAATAAATTCAGCTGTTCTGTACCCAGGAAAGTAAAATTTTTGACTCGTTCTTTCTATAGACTACTTCTCACATGAGTGTAAAAGACAAAGCTTACGTCAAAGATACGGCTTAATACAATTCATATCAATGTATTTCCTTGATCTTAGCAAGAAAATTGACAGCCAGGCATTCTATCTTATTCTATAAGTTTAAAAATTTTGAACTTTACAAAACACCATTTTCCACAATTTTGTGTCGAAGGACGTAAATCATTTTAAATTCTTTATTTGGTACAACTCGTGATATTTTGCTGATACTTCACTATACGAGACATTGAGCGTAAATGTTATTTTACAATATTTTTTTATCCCACGATGTATCAAAATAGTTTTTTAAAGCACATTTTTAGGGTTCCGTACCAAAATGGTAAAAAAAGAACCCTTATGGTGCGACTCTGACTGTCTGTCCGTCTGTCACAGCAAGATATCTCAGGATCTACTAATGCTATCGACTTGATATTTGGAATAGTGTTAAAAACCGCTAACCCAAGCCTATTGGACGGAAAAAAAATCTTATGCCTTTTTTACTTTTTTTTAAAGGGGTCCGTAATGGGACTCTGAAAATTGAATGTAGGGCTATTATATTGAGTGTGGTCAAATGAAAGGGCTTGATTTGTAAATTAAAATACCGTTTTTATTTTTTTTCTTAAATAAGTTGATTTATGATGAAAAACGTCAAAAAAAATACCATTCCCCCTATTATCTTCGAAGTTACTGTAAAAATCTGTAAAAAGTACCGATTATTAATGTCATCCTAAATATTACAGGAAAAATATAACAGTTTTCCTAATTTGCACCGTTTTTGAGAAATTTGCAAAAATCGTAATATATACTTATTTGCTCCTACTAAACTAATCGCCATAGAGTTTTTCTTGAACTATTCATGTATCTACTTATGAGTTTATTCGGAACCCTCGGTGCGCGAGTTCGACTCGCACTTGACCGGTTTTTTTATAATAACATTTAACAATCTGGATGTACAATAAAAACCTAAAACAGGTATCCGAAATGACATGTCATACGACTAACTTAAGTGAAGTCTCGTCAACGTCAGGAATTAAAGTTATTAGGTGATTGTGTATTTGGCCGGTTGACAAATACTTAACCGATTTGCTACCCTAAAAAAATCTGGAAATCAATCTCAATTTCCTATGGATCCCCGAATACAATTAGGAAATCTTTTTTGATTAGGAAATGCAGTTTTTTGTTCTTTAAGATACAGTCGGTTTCGTGTTGACGTAATGACTTTTGATTTGGTACGAGGCCCTATAGACGCGTCGGCATGGTCTTTTCAATTTTATAAGTAACTTAGGGCTGAATTGTGTAAGTATAACTAACTACTACTAACTAATTTGGCTCAGGGACCCAAAGAGGGTCTTGGCCTCCGATACAAAACATTTACTTAGACACATTTTATAATTGTTACAACATCTTCAATTTAGTATACGATTACTTCAGTATGGGAGTTTTTATGTACCTACATTAAGAAATCCTTTCAATCCTATTCGAGCTTATTTTTATACGAGCAAACATCACTCGTCAATTGAGATAAACCGTTCGCGCCCCGCGAAAGTCGACTGTTTGTGAAGCAGAATTTCACAGATAATAACATCGCAAGCTACTTAATGTAACAAAACCCAAATCATAATAAATTGAGCGCAGGTTAAGGGATAAAGCGAGATTGACAGGGGTCTTCAACACGCCAGCACAGTTAAAAAATAACAGTATCTTGAATTGACAAATATGTGACGCTGTTGTGTGTTTAAATGCGAATCGATCATGATTAAAGCGTGACTATAATATTTTAGCTTCGGTAGCTTGTTTGAATTTTAGTATCCTTATTAAAATTAAAATTTATAAAAAAAAAATATTGTTTTGTAAAAGGGCATTTCTCCGAGCGTTTCAAACGCCGTGACTTCGGTGGGAGAGATTAGTGCAGCATTTTCAGTTATGTTGTAGACTTCGGGACTTTCTACGACATAACTGAGCGAGATTTAGATCAGTCTAAATCTCGCAGAACTTCGACAAGTTCGCTCCCACCGATGTCACGGCGTTTGAAACACTCGGAGAAATACCCAAAAAATTACACCAAATTGCGCTAGCTTTAGTTTTTTTTAATACCGCTCGGTTTTTGTTTTTGATAGATAGTTACAATCATTTATTGTTATCTTCTGTATATCCTGCTAATGCAAGTTTACGTCAAGTGTATCATTAATTTAAAATAAAATACCCTTTTACAGGTATTCCAAATATTAATAACGAACGAAACTAAGTAACGATAATTGTTAAATACGATGTAGTTAATGAACTAGTTATAATACTTCTACTGCGGCTTAGGGCTGAGTGTCAACTTGTGTTCTGCTCTTAAATTTCAAGTGAATCTGGGTGTTATAATCTTTCGACCGTCTTTTTATCTTTTGGGAAAAATAGCACTTGTACGGTGTTCAACTTCTTCACTCGAGAATATTCGAGCAACGATTCTTTTTTAAATGCACCCATAAACAAAGGGTTTGAAGTAGGTCGTATATTGGCTACGAGATTATTCGTCTGTTTGTTTTTCTATTCTTTTTTAGGTTATAAGTATATTCTGATCGAAAATTGTAGGATTCGGTTTTCCTATGTTTACAGTTTTGCATCGGAATCAGTGTCATAAGATATAAGAATATGCGTTTATAATCGATCATTTAAATAGATATATTTACAATGATCGATATTTATTTATTTAAACTTTATTGCACAATAATAAAAAAGTCCAATTGGCGGACTTAATGCCTTAAGGCATCTGTATTTTCAACATAAATATGACATAGAAAACGCCACCTTGTAACTTCGTTCTTGTGAATTACAGTTCTTGGGAATTTTCATTCAAAAATTCATGATTTGAACGGAGTCTGAAATTCACACGTAAACTGAAATTCACACGGAAACTGAATGTTGTAAATATCTTCCCCGTCAGTACTTTAGTGATATGGAACAATTTAAATGTATAGAATGACTAGCTATGTCATGTTATTAACGTGAAACTACTCAAATCAACTAAGTATACAATTTCAGTTAAAACTGTGAATAGTCCCATTTTTCAAATACGCCTCACCAATTCCGTCTGCAGTTCAAGCGAATATTTACCGGGCTATTCAGTAGTCATAAGCGTCAAATTGAAAAAGGCTATCACAACATTATTCAAAGGGAGTCGGTGTGAAAATGGGGGCTCTAATAGCCGGGTCCGGGCCGTGTGATGACGCCCCTATCTTGCCCTAAATCTAGACTATTACCTTGCGGGATATACCTAAGTTTGCGGCTGTCCAAGTATGAACTGTTACTGAACGCTGGGTTCAGTTGGAATTAGACTTACATATACTTGTTCTCGTTCTATTGGACTAAGGTTAGTCACTTTTTATGCCAGTTGGCGTCAAGACCTTTTTTAGGTTAGGTTCAGTCTCTAGTGTCTAAAAATATCTAAACAATGAAACTATCAAAATCTAATAATAGCAATAGCATCTTTCACATATATACCTTTAAGATATGACACAGAAAAACTTTCCTTACTACGTAGCTTCTATTAGAAACTCAAATCATAAATCAATTAAGGGCAAATTATTTTTAGATTAAATTCAATTTGAAAAGTATTCCGTCCAATTTACTTTCCTTTCGTTTGAGTCGCCTTAAGTGAATATTTGCATGACGTTAATGAGGTTCACCATGCTTCATTAAATCTAAGTACTGTATTAGGTAAGAACAGATATACAGAGTGTTAGGTAGTGAGTGGATAACCTGTGCACTGTTGGTAGAGGGCACTTAGGTCCATCAAATAATTATTATTTAGTAAAATGTCACAATTTTTTAAGTATATTGAAAATCCCACTAATATTATAAATGCGAAAGTTTGTGAAGATGTTTACATATTTGGATGTTTGGATGTTAGGATGTTTGGGTGTTTGTTACCTTATAACGGGGTAACAACTGGATGGATCAAGCTGAAATTTGGCATGCAAGTAGGCCAAGTCCTGGATTGAAACATAGGATACATTATATCCCGGTAAAGAGTTCCTTTGGGACGATAACGGGAACAACGCGGGCGAAGCCGCGGGAAAATGCTAGTATTTAATAAAACTGAAATTGAAAAATATAGTTTAAAGTTTAGACCAAAATCGCATCAATTACATAGTTTCAATCAATACAATTGCAATTTTATGATTTGTGCATTCAAACAACATCTTGATTTGCACTAATTACTACATATTTTTTCGTACGGTCCAGTCTATAAATATGTTTACGATTTCGAATCTTGTGCCACAGACATAAGTGCCGATTTTTAAATGCCGTTGTATTATTGTGCGTGTGTCTGTAGGTAGGTTATCGCTATTATATTCTACAATCTCACGAATAGAACTAACATAAATAGACCTTTCAGTCCGCCAAAATTTTAATTTTTCGGCTAAACCAAAACTATACACCACCACAACAAATAAACGGCACTCACCGTTTCGGAAGCCACAAGCGAAAGCCGAATCATAACTCAGGGCATCCGCACAACGTGTGTGCAATATAAATTACCTACGATAGTAAGGAGCCGATGTGAACAGTTGGCGTTAATGGGCGGGCTTACCCTAGGGAAATGTGCTCTTGATAATGTGAACAGTAATTTTATGTAGCTACAATAGCTCTAATATCTGATTCGGAGATCGTTGAGACGCGGAATAAATTAAAATTGGGATCGTTTAAAGTGGGGTGCAATTTCCAATTATGCGTCGTCCCTATATATTTAGAATGTACAATACAATACAAATATACTTCAAAACGCACCAGAACACATTACAAAAGGTACATAACATAATTATCGCATAACATAAGGTACCACATGGCCGCTTGTCTATTAAGACGATTTTCGTTTCTATTATCATACCTGTGGCATTTTAATAGATCCTTCTTGACAAGTTGTAAAATGACACTTTTTGTTTGAGACTAATCAAAACCTTGGTAGGGTTTTGATTAGTTTTACATTGAATTAATTCGCTCACGCTTATACTTGTTATTTGTTTGGTGTTTTAAAGGTGTAAATTTGATTTAGTACAGTCATCCTAAGAAAAATATATGCAACCTACTTCGTAGTCATGTAGGTACAACCCGTGCGAATTAACTGTGCACCTCGCGCTGTGACGTCATTTGGACGGTGCCGTTTGCTCGCATTCCAGCGGAGTGCACAGTTGATTCGCACGGGTTGTACTATTTGAATCGCAAAAAAGCATTTCCTGAAATGTTTTATTTTATCGACATAATAATTTACCAAGCCTGTTGTTGACCATTTATGCTGTTTTAGATTTAAGCTTTTGTTTTGGTGCACAATAAAGAATATTGTATTGTGTATTGTAATTTCATCGAAAGCATTTGTCTGTGGATTGATATAAACAAACCTAAACTGACTCCATGTTGACTGTATGACGACATTTTTAAAAACCACCAAAATATTACAGTTTCAGAGAAAAAAATTGTCTACGGAATGGAAAATAAATGAAATGAAACTCGCGATGAAACGATTGTCTACAAGACGGGAGCTTGTAAAATGGTCTTGTTCGACAAGAAGATACAGATATTGCTGGCCTGTATGAGAGAACGCAAAAAAATAACGTAAATTCATATATTTGCATGAGTATATTTTTCTTGTTCTTCCAAACACCGAGATAATAATTAACATTATTCCCCACTGAATAAAAGCATTTTAATAAAGAAGAATCACCTACTGTAGCAGAAATGCATTGTTTCTTGTTTCGTACGTAAACGCTAATAGGTCGACCGCGAAACGGAACATTATGTAAACCGCTGTTCAAAATTACCAGGGGAATTTAAAATAAACTGCACTTGTTTGCTTCCACTAATATCCAATGTTTTATTTGTACTTTATTTTTATAATTACCTTGCTATTTGAATCTTAATTGGTTTGAATGCTAATTATCACAAATAGGTTTACAGAGATATTGAAAATAATCGGCAATTCGAGCTTAGTTAGAAGCGTACATTATTGAAATTGTATAGTTTATGCATTCGGTGAAAATATTTGCGCTTATTAGACTTTTCTTGTACAGGTTATTCAGGTCAAAAACGAAAATTGTATTGTATGGCCTATTTTAATACAAAATTCCATCACAGCCCAAAATCATTAATAATTGTTACAAACAGTGCAGAGCAATTCTTAAAAAATTGCCTGCTACTCGTATATGCCAGCTTCTTGACGTTTTGGTAAGACACGACACCAACTATTTCCTTTACTTGATCTATGTAGCTGCGTCTTGGTCTGCCTCTACCTCTCCTTTCCTTCCAGTATGGTTTTAAGAAGTCATGTCTCATCAAATGTCCTATTATTTTTCCGCGTCTATTTCCAACAATATTCTGGATCGTCATCTTCTCTTTAAGCATCATTAATGCTTCTTCATTGGTTTTCTTTTCTATCCAGCCTATGCATTCTTCACCAGCACCACATTTCAAATGCTTCCAATCTTTCTCTATTTTTTGCGTTAGCAAATACCACCATTTACCTGCATAAAATAATAGGGTTAATAAAATATCAGCGTATAAAAATAAATCCACGTTCCTACTTTAGAGCTACACTAATTTCACTAATTAAAAATGTCATGTCTCATTCGGGTGGTAGGGTGCCTAGAAGACTGGGAGAATGAGGGTATTTAGAAATCAGAAATCCACCAGCTGGCAGCAGGGTGGCGAAATGTCTATTTGGCAGTAGATGTCAAAATCAGGTGGTGTGATTGGTGGATCTTGACGCCTACTGTCAAAAAGACTTTTCGCCACCCTGCTGCCAGCTGGTGGGTTTATGATTTCTAAACACCCTCATTGTCACGCTGAATGGTAATGCTGCATTTTTACGCCAGTAAGGAGCCAGCTCTTTGGTCATCTGAGGTATTTTGACTAGTCTAGTAAAAATGATTTGCATGTCCGACAAAAACTTGTCATATCATAGTCTCGTCAGTATAATGTTTTGATTTTAAATAAATATAATATAGCTTTCAAGAAAATAACGTGACTGTCAAGATGGCGTACACCGTAAAGATATCCAGAATCTGATGCTGCCAATAAATAGTACCGACGAAATACCTAGGTGAAAATAACTGGCCAAGAGCATGTCGGACCATGCTCAGTGTAGGGTTCCATAGCCGTAACTATAAGGTAAAAAATAGGATGTAAAAAAAGTACAACAACAAAAGAGCGTATCTTCATAGCAATTACGTCCTTTTGTTGAGAAGCGCAGTTTATCGGCAATAACTCAAAAACGGTTAATCCGATCTTGTTGAAAATAATTTTCGTTGAAAGTATTAATTAAGCGTTATCTTTGTAATTTTTTTTATATTTTTCGGACACACGGTTTAGAAGATAGAGGGGGGGGACACAATTTTCACAACTTTCGGAGCGATTATTTCCAAAGGTATTCACTTAATCACAAACATTACTTAAGA
Source organism: Eudemis profundana (assembly GCA_947034925.1). Lineage (NCBI taxonomy): Eukaryota > Metazoa > Arthropoda > Insecta > Lepidoptera > Tortricidae > Eudemis > Eudemis profundana. The sequence continues at coordinate 10,234,494 of OX344808.1, forward strand.
ACCTTAAAATGTTTTCAAAAGAGCTGTCGAACTATGTACCACACGTTGACATTTTGTGAAAAAAATTTTTTTTAGCTTCTGTTACATGTAAGGAGTGCCCCCCCTAGTTTTTTTTATTTTTATTATTTAACTACCAAACTTAGTTGCGGCATCTACAAGACATCTATATTCCAAATTTCATCAGGTCTTGTAGTTTTTGAGTAAAATGCCTGTGACATACGGACGGACGGACGGACGGACGGACATGACGAAACTATAAGGGTTCCTTTTTAGCCATTTTGGCTACGGAACCCTAAAAAATGTACTTACCCTTAAACTTTTCGAAAATAGTACCCTAGGCCCATAAAATTTCATTTCTCTAGCTATCGTAGAAGCCTTCACGCCACAACAGGTCACAAAATTACCTCTATTCACATTATAGAGAGGTCTCTGCGTGTGTCTAACCTTACACATTAACAAAGAAATCTATTATAGGTACAATGGCATTATCTATGTTCAATCACTTAACATCTATAATGGGTTTTGCCAACTGCACAACAATGTGTGCAAGTATCTGTACATAATGGCACATATCTAGAAAGTTCGCTCTGAAATCCTCTTGTATCTTATCTTATGTCGGTTATGGTATCTTTGCCCCGTGTTTACGGGTTCGTTATGCTAGAACAACAAGTGTAAGCTAGGTAAGACACTTGCTTGGTAACGTGCCTGGAATTTGATATTTCCCATATCAACTTGGTATACTAGCAAAGATAATATTATGTAAGTAATTGGTTACAAATTTCTATTCTTTTTAAGGTTCCGTACCTCAAAAGGAAAAAAAAGAACCCTAATAAAATAACTTTGCTTTATCGTCCGTCTGTCTGTCTGTCCGTCTGTCAAGATTTTTATCTCGGGAACGCGTGGAGGTATCTAGATGAAATATTTCGACACTCTCAAGGAAACCAACATTTATAGGGTACTTTCCGTTGACCTATGAGTATGAAATTTGGCAAGTAATGCCGTCTTATACTACAAGTAAGTATAGGAAAAAATCTGAAAACTGTACAATCCTAATAATCTGAAAACTGTGCAATAAACCCGAAAAAATATAGTCTTTATTTAAAGTATTTTTACGGAACCCTCGGTGGGCGGGTCTGACTCGCACTTGTCCGGTTTTTTTTAATGAGCATTATTGAACTGGTTACATTTGCCTTAGTTACATTACATGTGCCTGTAAAGATTTATTGGTAATTTATATTTTACATGCTGCAGCATTGATACCTAGCGCTAAGTTCTGTGCTAGCTAATCCGTTTTCAAGTTGTATTAAGTTACACGAGTATACAGTTAGCAATAGCAGTCTCAATTAACGAAGGAACCATAAAAAATATACGTGACTTTATTGCGAAAAAAAAGATAAAACAATTGATACGCGCATAATACGCAAATGTGAAAATAGTTTTCACCTCGCGGCGACACGCGACTCAGCGATTTTCAACTTTGTATGTAAAATCATCGATTTGTATAGAAAAATCGCGGGGTGGCGCACACTGGCGCGTAAATCGCGGCGACTCGCAACTACTATGCGCAGCTACACGGAAAAAATCGCGGCGACGGGCGATTTCAGTGTGTTCTTCGCCTTATTGTTTAGTTGTTCTCTTATACTTATATATTATATAAGTATGTTATATATATATATATATATAAGTATATGTATGAGAGAATAACTAAAGAGTCAGTTACACTTGCGGTTGGTTCTACACATATACTATTTTACAAGCTTTTATTTCTTTTCACCTGTCCCGGTGTCTGTTTGTGTGTCTGTGTGTCTCTAATCAAATCTTGCATGTTCAATTTTATCCACTTCCCGATTTTGATTGAAATGAAATTTTGCAATAATGTGACTTAGATGACAATGCAATATTATACAAAAAAGTACAGTCGGTAATAATAGCTTGTCTCAAAAAAAAAATTTGACAGAAACTTATTATTTAGGGTTAGGACTTATTACTAGGCCAATCAATTTAGCTGATTCACTTTAATAGATACCAAACTAACCTACCTAAGTACTTAGTACCTACATAACAACTTACATACTAAAGTATTTTCTATAAGTTTCCTAAACATACTTTAAAATCGATCAAATATTTGACTATCTTACTTTTACATGCTGTAACTAATACTCGTAGATTCTATTTATTTCTATAATGCTTCACTTTCAAAAGCGTAACGATATCTTGCAAGACAAAAACCATGCAACATCAAACGTTTGTTCAAATAAGTGCCCCATTATAGTGCATTTTGATGTCAAAGTTCAAAGATAAGTATGAAATGGTAACTTTTTGTAGTTCCTTTAACAATAAACTTTGAAAACATCCGGTACAGATACAGGGAGCAGGGTTCCGTAGAATATTGTTATAAAACATGGTTAAACTCCATTTGTTTCTGCCTCAAATCCCAGTAATATTATAAATGCGAAAGTTTGTGAAGATGTTTGGATGTTTGTTACCTTATAACGGAGTAACAACTGGATGGATCAAGCTGAAATTTGGCATGCAAGTAGACCAAGTCCTGGATTGAAACATAGGGTACATTATATCCCGGTAAAGAGTTCCTTTGGGACGATATAAGCAACAAGTGCTTATTTCATATTAAATTCGCGCCAGCTCTTTTGAATCTACCTTATACCCAACCAACCTTATAGCCAACAACAGAATATCAAGGTATCAGAATAACACTTGAGGCTAGGATGATATTTCTCTTTTTCCTTACCCAAAGTCGTACTTACCTAATTTCGTCCTTCATCATCAATATAATGTTGTGAATCACACTACTATCAATATTGCTGTTGTACTGTTGTAATAAATGGGTGAAGTGGGGTAGTAGGAGGCTCCGCTGCCGTGGTTGGTTAGTGGAAACAACGAACAAATCGACATGTTTTGACCCCCGTTTACGAACTGTCCTCAAATACGGCTCGGAACGGGTCAAATTTTATTAGGTATGAATTTGACGGCAAACTTGTGAATTACGCTATAGGCCTCAAGACTGTAGAATAGTGACACTGTCTAACCTAACTTATTTCGTCATCATTATCATTTTAACTTTGATACGTCCACTGCTGAACATAGGTCTCCCCCAACGAACGTTTGCACGCCTCCTGCCTCCATCGAATTCCGGCGACCCTAACCTGGTCGTCAGACGTCAGACCCACATTCGGGGGGCCGACCTACACTACCTGCGTCCTCCGGTTCGTGGTCTCCACTTGAGAACCTTTACGCTCCCATCGACCATTGATTCTTCGAGCTATATCTCTTCTGATATCCGGAATGAGGAGTCTGATGAAGCATTCAAACGTCGATTGCGAAACTTTTTGTTGGATAAGCCTTTATATTCGATTAGTGAGTATATGGACCTGTGATTATTCTATGTTATTGTTATTCTCATTACTGTTTTGTAGCATAAGGCGACGATCCCTTATACATTGACATTTTATCAGTTAGGTTTATGTTTATTCTTTTTTCTTTTGACATTGTACCTATATAATGATTATTTCATATTAAAATTGGGCACATAATCCTATATTAAAGTATAGGTGACATGTGATATTTTACGTTAGGATGTAAGATGACGAACCGCTATCGGTGATAATTAATTACTTTGATGATATGTTTTATGTTTTTATTTTCTATGGAACTTTGTTAAATTTTTATTATTATTAATGTTTTGACGATCATAATATGAAATCGTGTAAATTGACATATGTAATTTATAATGTATTTTATATTGTGAAATAAAGAAATCTAATCTAATCTAATCTATATGCCCAGCCCATTGCCGCTTTAACTTGCTAACTCTAGTAGTTATGTCGGTTACTTTAGTTCTTCTACTTAGGAATTTCCTAATTTTGATTCGATCGCTTAAAGAAACTCCGAGCATAACTCTTAGCTCTCTTATTTAGCCGATTGATTTACTACCAGCTAATATGAGTTCCTCCACTAAAGCGATGATTATTTACAATGTTCTACCACTTACAGAAAACAGTATATTATATTTAATAATGAGACTTTGACAAATGGACAGAACCCTGGAAACAAATGCATTTTCTCCCACTGCAAACTTTCAGTTCAACGTGCCCCTTTGCGAGCGTGTTATCTACCCTCGCTTTGAAAAAGTAAGTACTTATGCTGAACTCGATAAATCACAGGGCTTTTTAGACATATCGCACCTTTCATACGACAAAGTCGTAAGTGATTGCGACTTACAACGGCACATACTTCGTTATTCTTCTGAGGTCGCGATATCGCGGGTCGAAGGGCGTCCACGTAACTAATGTGTTTCAAAATTCTTATTTAGGGTTCACTGGACTTCTTAATCTGTAATGTGTGCAATCAATCATGATCAAAGTTAGTCTGTTCGGCTCTACGAGTATAATGTTATATGTTAAAAGATTGCATTTTGTTAACAGTAGCATGAACTTCTGGCATTGAGTAAAAGTTAACTATAATATAATAATAGATGATCTTAGCAATAAGGTTGGCTGCATCCGGTTCGTTAGGGGAAAATAAATAAAGATTTGACTGCAATATTGCATTCCACATTTCTGAAAATCTCATGATATACCTAGGTGAAAAGCGATATTACAAATTTTGCCAGGACTTTTACTCGTAAGTATTAGAATTTTTCACGACTCCTGACTTTCTAAATGAAATGTGAACCCGTTTTGTTAACGCCTATGTTTTTTTTGATGTCTTATTAACTTCTAGTCGATCTGAAAATGAAATAAATTGTATTTGAGAGTGCGATGGTATAAAAACGGGAAACGGTAGGTATAACATTTCTGAGGACTTTACTAACTATGCTTATTTTTTCCTCGAAAGTATTGTAATTGTTATAAAAAAGGCATTTGTTAAGATATAGATTTATTACCTACAATAACTAACAGAAAAATCAACTAAACCTAAAGTCTATAAAAAATAAAAATATACCAGGTGTTGCCTGTACCTACTAGGAGCAAATAATTAAAACGTAGATTGTACTCCTTAAACTGAACAACATTTGTTCAGCGACATTTAAAAATAACTTTTTTTAAATTTTAGTACACTTTAAGGTTTATTTGAAACTGCCATGTATTGCCATGTTTTTTACCCGACTGCGGCGAAGCCCAAAGGAGGGATGTGTTTGACCTGTATGTATGTATGTCCGTTCCTGTGTCCGCTCGTAACTACTCAACGGCACAACCGATTTTGATAAATGATACATCATTGGATTCGTCTTGATGGCGCGAGTGTCACTGGGTATGAAGTTAGTTAAAATAAACAAAATGGCGGATTTTATGCACTTTTAAAATGCACCGCGGTTTTTTAGTAAAAATATTTAGTTATTTATGTTTGTAGCGTGACAAGCGACGTCAATTAGACTGATATTAACGATAAAATATAAAGATTACATATTTTTTAAAAGTTTTTGAACGCAAGTTTTATTGTTTGATGAGTAGAATCTACGTTTTAATTATTTGCTCCTGTTACAGGCAACATCCGGTATAAAAAAGATAAATCACTATGTCTCAAAAACGATCAAAGACAAAACTAAATCACTTCTAGGAACATCTCCTTTGTTGACGCGATGCGAAAAACAGTATTTACGCAACACAACACTGTATAATTACGGTCCTAAATCAAAGCCGGGTCGGGTCAAAGTTTCCGTCCTTCGGCTAATATACAAGCCTCTACGTCCAAGTTGTAGAAGTCTTGAGCTGTTTCGGATCTGTCAGGTTGTCTTTTGCAACTAACACTGACAAGTTTGAGTGTTTCAGCGCAGACGTGGGATACACAATGCGTATTTGAATACGTGATACATGAGTCGCCTAAAATGCATTTTGCTATCAGATTGATTTTCGTCTCTCTTTATACTTTTGGTTACCCACGGCCATGAGATCTTATTGATTAAATTTAGGTGACTTAAATTGAATTCATTACAATTAATTAGAAAAGCATTTTATTACAAGTTTTCAAATAAAATACCATCTTACGATACTTCATGTAGCAAATTGCTGTTAAAAATCATTTACCTCTGTAAATGGTTTTTAAAGGTGATTAAAATACATATATTTAATTTAAAAACGTGTTTTTCGGACTAAATTGGGTCATGATTAAAAATGATCTACAGGTAAATAATAATAATAATTAAGCATTCCTGTAACAAAAAGGTATCTTCCAAAGAATAAAATGGATTATGAGCAGAAACAATTAAGTTAAAATTTTATAAATGTATAAGATTTTTTTTATTCAACTGCCGGGTAGAGGGCTAAAAGTATATAACTATGTTTTTTAAATCACTATTAATTAAAATTACGCAAGCTTTTAGTGCAGTTCCACTATGATATTAAGAAAATCCGTACACACGTATACTGTCTAATGTACACATGTACAAATAAAACTACAAGGCGAACTGGCGACTGATGATCCATTGGATACGGGCGGTACTGGACCGGTCATGAAGCAGACATCTTTTGATCGATATCGATATGACAATGGCCATGATGAAATTAAACAAGAAAAAACAAAGCATAGAGACATATCGGTAGACCTGCATTTCGCGATTACTGTTTCATGTTACAACAAAAGTGACCATTCGTCAAACAGGCAATAAAGTTTCCATAATAAACAAACCTTTTTTATTACACACGCTTAAAAAATAAAAACGTGGTAATGCGGGTACAACCATAATCCTCCCCAACAGTCTTTTAATGACATTTCGCGACCACTGTAAGCGTCCTAAATTCATTAACGCCAACGTAGCTAATTATAATTGATAATTCGGCAGCATTTTTTGCATTTTTATTAGCTTCGAAATACTTGAAATGTAGGACGAGGGTGGACAGTAGCCGTGGCCGTACATAATGAGGCCCGTATCGCACCCGCACCTACTTTGCATACTTTGTTTGCACAAACATCCACTGTTTGACTGTTAAAAACAAGGATCCGGCTTCCCGACTTTAGGCCCGGTAAACAGTCAGAGTTGTAGGTCATCGGGATTGCTATTTATGCTGTTTAGTTAATTTTGATGGAGAGGAATTTATTTTAGCCGAAGAACCAAAGTAATAGCGCATGTTGTGTAACCGCTGTTGTGGTCGATTTCAGAGCGTTCGACCGCGGCGGTTTTTTTCATTCGTGTTCCAGCAAATATATCAGCAAGCGGTAGTGCTCACAGTTAACTTTTACTATAAACGATAGACGGTATCAAGGTGTGTGATTGTTTTGATTAAATCATGTGTAGTGATTTAATCAAAAATTGTCGTCACTTGATAGTCCTTCACGGTAAAACTGCAGTGACACTAATGAAGTTACAAAAAACGCTGGAAAAACGCCTGAAATCGACCCGTTGGCGTGACCACAGATAACTCTACCAGTTTGAGTACGTCTACTAATAGATACTACTAAAAATTGCATAAATAGCTAAGGCTCATTGGGTATCTACAAGGTTGAAAATATGTTTGAAGAAAATTAAGGTTTATGGTAATCAAATCTGTCGTGATAGAATGGGTCAGAAGTTGACAAAAAACCTGCTTACCTACTGAAACAAATGTTCGAGTTTAAATCAAAGTAAGTTTGTGTGGGATGGTTTCCCATAATGTGAAAAGGCTACAAAAACTGTGAAACCGTTTACTTAGGAGGTTTTAGGGGAGAACTATTTATGTACCTATAACAGTGAACGTAATTGGGTCTTCAGAAGTAAAGCTTCCGTTCCTGAAAGCTAATTCTAATTTAGTCTAAAGTTCTGTTACAAACGTTTAGGCTGTTACGTCATTTCGAAAAAGACGGACGAGAGTAAAATAACTAATTGATGTGTTAAAGCTTTAGCGGATGTCTTTTTAATTAAAAGAACAAGGTAACAGTTGTTAAGAACCCTCATAACTTAAGTTTACTTACCTTATCTCAGCACCCGTGGAACTTAACACCTAAAATCTGTTTCTACCGGATGACACAATGATTTATTGTTTGTAAAAGGATCACGCTTTAAGATACACGGGGTTTTTATCTCCCCTAAGTGCGATTTATACTAACACGAAGATGTTTGAGATATTTCAATAAATCACAAATGCGTGTCGAATTTCAGAGGTATCGCCCCTCCTTGTGTTTTTTGTCTAGGGCTAATGCCACAGTATATTTAGCATTAACGGTGGGTTCAGTTATACAAAAGCTAGAGTAAAACAAATTAGCCGTATATCTAGTTTCAGAACCGATTCACCATTATCATCATCAGCCTAAAAAGGCACGGCCCACTGCTGGGCTCAGGCTTACTCTCATTGTTGAGAGTGGATGGGCTGTGTGTTTCATAACCGATTGTTCATATGAATTCTTGCCTTTAAAATAATAAATATGTAACAGCTATGTTGTATGATTATGGGCTCTCAGGATTTAAAATAAATAATTAGACTACTTCAACTAGTGAGTCTACCTAGTCGGGATACCACGTGATCTCTGCTTCTATATTGCAAACTATGTCCAATGTATTTAATAAATCTCCTTGCTGCCTACGTTAAAACAGTCAAAGGTTATATGAAGGAAGGCTTGTCCAATGTATGAATAATTTAATACAATTGTCAAAAATAAAATTAAGAACCACTGTTTGTAGTTTGTACGCTGTGGATCTTGCGCAAAGGAATTTTAATCTCGGACGCTCATTTTTAATCACGTATCGAATTTACTAAGAATCCTCTGACATGTGTAATTCTAAAAAGCTTCTAAAATTAGACACACGTCCTAGGATTAAAAGGACAACTAATAGAAAAAAGGCTTGTACGCAACTACGATAATACCTACCGTACATGGCTTTTTTTGACGATTGTAAAAAACGTTTTTTTTTATTGTTTTGTGAGTCGTTCATTAAATATTTTTGCAGTTGTTTATCGCACGAGTTTGAGACGTGGATGACAGATAAGAATCAATCTCATGATTTTTCTTTACGGTCTCTGTTGAGCAGGTAATTTCTCATCTGCCCTTGACGGGGAGTGACATTTTGCAGAGCAACATATTTACAATACAACTGTAAATGCTACATAAAGTCCAGGTGACAAAAAACTAAACACAAAAAAAAACTTTTACTTTAAATATATTTCGTCAACATTTGTGATGTTTTGAGGCAAAAGGTACCACTATGCAGCTCATCAATAAGAACGGTTTTTAGTTGGATTGTAGCAGCAGTCTATTGCCAGGACTTTATTGATACGTAAGTGGTACTTGTGGACTCAGAACGATATAAATTTCAATTCTTCGAATTGCAGTCATGCATTATAAAATGCATGATTTGTATACCTATAGACTTCTAGCGACCTTCATCAGTGACTAACCGGTACAAAACACCAAGAAAGAAAGACAAGTGAAATCGTTATTTTCTCAAATAAAATATTTTTTAGGGGTAGCTATAACATTCATATAAATAGAGTTGGTTTTATATACAAACCTGTCGTTCAAAATTGTTCCCTTATTAACAGTGGTCGGATTAGGTAGTGCCATTTCGCGGAACTTCGGTGAGTAAGCTTAATATGGATGTACCTTTTAACCCCAGGATTTCATAGGAAAAGTTCAAAGTTTATTTTTGCGTCTTCTTTAAATTTTGCACAGTAAATATTATGTCAATAATATTTACCGTGAAAATTTTCGAGTCCTGGAATCCCAAGTCTTATCCATGTTATGTTTAAGGTCATTCACCTGAAATGGCACTACCTAATCCACTGCTTATTAAGAAGGGTACACGGCAAGAACATGTCTAGCCACCAGTGGCGTGGCGTCTATAGAACTCGATTCCCATCGGCTTGCCTAATATTAGGCAATTCAGCACTTTATTCTAGTGCTCTGAAAGAAAATTGAAGCCAAAGCTGCTCCGGCTTGCCCAAGGATTTCTTCAACACCACGCCACTGCTAGTCACCTAAGTCCTAAGTAACTTTTTGAGTTATAGCGGTTTAAAAGTTAGTCGCCAAACCATTTCTTTAAAAGTGAAAATAAATCTATATTATTTTAAGATATTCACCTGTAATCAAGTGGTAAGTTGGTTCATTGCGAGCTTTACATTTTGAGATTAAAATCTTATTTTCAAAAAAGGCGACTAGACATGTTCTTTCCGTGTACCCTTCAAATGGCAGCAGCCACCGAAAAGAAGCAGTTCCCTGTAAACTCCCTAACATACGACCAGCGATTTAAAGGTAATACAATATTGCACCACTGTGTTGATCGTAAGAAGATTTATAAGCGATTGTAACCCATAGCGTAGGCGAAACACAAACTGGACATTACCTATCCCAATGCACCTTGAGTCCTCGAAATAAGAGCGAAAATAGAATAACATTTCTAGAATTACAAGTGTTTGAACATTTGTCTTGAAAACGCATAGATTATTCCGTACCTTATGTTTGTCAAGTAGGCAAATATTTTATTACACTGTTAAGTTGTCGACAGATTGTATCTACAGTGCTTTGCGTGTACAAATTATCATAGTCGTAATAATCTGAGTCATAAGACTTTATCACATATTTTACAATTTATAACTCAATTGGATTTTATGCACGAACTATCTTAATTTTGTGAATTTTACTTTCAGAGGAAAATTGTTGACGCATTTTTAGAGCTAGACTTCTTGACAAATGTTTTTGTCAAATAAAATACAGTAAAGTAAATTTATTTTATGCTACACTAGGCCATAAAGTTGGCTTTTAGCGCACACTACGCGTACGAAAAAAGCCGCTTTCTGGCCAAGTGTAGACATAAAATGATGTACACAACACGGGAGGTAATAAATAAAGCCCTCGATCGCATATTTACGTCTCTCGCTTGCAGCTCGGGCCGCAAACATCTGCGATCTCGGCCTTTCTCTGAGTTTTTTTAAAGACTAAGACGATATACGACGATATACGAGTACATTCTTGAGAGAGCAATGTTGTCAACCAGCACTATATAAAAACTTAAATACAAAAGTTCGCATAACACATCTTACTACTCGTGAATCAGTAAAGCATGAAAATCATTGAAAAAAAAACACAAGTTCATGTCGCAGTATCCAGCAGTAATGGTCCTGCCGCCCCTCTAAATAAACCTATATTGGGGATTCTTTAATGGTCGGAGGACCCTACACTAGGCGGCCTTAAAGACCCCCAGGCAGGCCTTTACTTAAACAAGCATGAAATCACCAGCCTCTGATAAAGCAATTCGGTACTTATCCGCGCAACCCGTCAACCGAGGCTTATTACATCTAAAAGGCACAAAAAAGATAGCAACATTATTTTTCAGCAAAAATAAAATTCAATCTCAGGCCTCGCTTAGCATGCTTATCACGAGAATAAAGCAAGAAGGCAGTGAGTGGATAGCAGGACGGGCAACAGGCATAGCCCACACAGTTAGGCTGCGCTTACATTGCCGACGGGACAATGTGAGTTAGTCTCTGTAATCTTGAGTAATCCAATCTTTTCTAAGATGGTGGTGGTGATTTTATTTATCTAAATGGCTAAGCATAAACAATTCTAATAACTAATGAAAGCTACGTTAAGTGCTGAAGTATTTGAATAGTATTTGCTTGAATCTTCATCTCCATGTCTTCCTACTGTACGTACTGAGTCACATCAGATCTTTTCATGCATGGTGCTGATTATTATAATTCTGCACTTTCATCGTTCACTTGTACATTGTTGGACAAGAGGGGTATTTGTGAACACGGCGCAGGTGATCTATATATTGTATATACATACACATACTCCTACTGTCCTAGAGTTTATTCCGTTTTTTTTCGGGATACACTTAGGATACACTATGATATCAGATTTGGAATCATACGCCGAGTACACATATAAAATTATAATAATACTTACTTCATTACTTTTTTATTTTAACATTAAAAATCCAAAAAATTAAACTTCAAACTGACCACAGACTTTCCGCTGGCATTGTAAGCGTACAGTTAGGCTCAATTTTAAACAATTACTGTTGAGCGAAGGGTAAATGTTTGCGTTCGACTTAGAGCGGGCCGGGATCGCCCACACGCGAGCCTGACAGGTACTCATTACGGACACGATGCATTGCGTCCAACTGCAACGTTTTTTGTAATACATACAGCCGTGTATACGACTTCAGTTGTATTGTAAGTAATTATGTCATAATTGATTTTAATCTATTTTACTGCACTACGCTTTGGCGTCAGAACACAAATGACATGGCCATGGGCAGGGCTCGATAGTTATACTAATAACAATTGATCAGATAACGGGTTGTTTGGAACAAAGAGGAATATAGAGTATAACAATAAGAGTAGACGGGCATTTCTCCAGAAATATGTCTGCGACTTATTCATCTATATTTAGTATGAAAAAGGGTCAGATGTATGAGGTGACCGCAGACATATTTCTGGAGAAATGCTGTTCCTCTGTCTGGAGAAATGCCCAGACAGAGGAACAGAGAGTGGGAGAGAGCGTAGAAGAACATCAAGAAAGAATTTATAGTGGAGAAACAGACATGAAAACATTTTTGTAAAAACGTACCCTTGGTCAAATAACGACGCATCTGCAAAATGACAACTTTTCAGAATCTGTGTGTATCATGTAGTTCGTATGATTTGTATGACTTTTGAGCAATAAAAAAACTTTGGACATAACGTCACATGCGTCGTTATTTGACCAAGGGTACGAAAAGTTGGAACTCCATGCAGATGATTTTTTTTTAACTCCAGTATAGCTGCAGCTGCTGCTTACCGAAGTATAAAGAAAGACAAGTAGTTTCTCTTCAGCCGTTTAGGAGCGCGCGATGCCTATTCAAGGTTGAGGTGCATACGGTTCAATCCGTACTGCAGCATTCTTACGCATTCTTAAAACTTTGCTTGTAGTGCGTTCGATTACGGCACGCACACATACAAACCGCGCGATGTACCTTTTGCAGGAAGAAAAATTACTGCTATATAATAATGTGGTGCTACTTACAAACTTGAAATTTGAAGTTTGTATCGTGTCATCTCCCATGGTCGTCCGTAAAATAAGTTTTGATTACGAACTTCAAATTTCGGAGTTTGGCCAATGTCAGTTTGTTTTATCGTACCATTTGTACCAAGTGCTAAATGCGAGAGAAAATGAAGTACCCTGTCATGATTAACGCAGAAGATTTGTTCGCGTGACATGCTTAATCATTTGTATTCCTTATTAAAATTGGATTCTAGAGACGTCCTAGTGGATCAAACAGAAGCAGTAGCAGTGCGGAACGAAACACTTGCGTCACTGTCATGTGTTAAGACAGGCTGAACGCGGTACGCGATTTGCTAGTTTTCACTTTCAGTACGATAACAACGAACTAGACACTAACAATTGCTGTATATACCAATGTAGAACAATATACAAATCAATATAATAAAGCCTATGCACACCTACTTATATGTATAAATGTATAAACTTGGAAGCAGTTAATATGTTAGTTATACCTACTAATCAGGCAAGTAAGCACGCAGTTCATCTGATAGGAAGTAGAAACTGTAATAGATGTAATCTTTAAAGTAAAAGGTTGCAAATGTGTTGTCACTCCAGGAATGTATTGCCTTAAGTGTACCAGACTTATCTACAATGACTCTTTATTCTTTAAATTTGCATCTTATCGCCATAACAATGAAATAGTGCAGAATTTCTAAACGCTATATATTTTATTTCGGTATCGTAGGTTTGTAGCGCGCCTGTATTGGCCCGGATAGCCGTAGGAGATGCAGATTCGAATCCTGCCCGAGACATATAATTTGTCAATTTTTCTCTTCTAATAAAATATTGAGAATTCGCTAGCAGTCGTTAATGCTACAATAAAAAAAAACATTTCTAAACGCTATTGTATACTTTCTTTGCAATCAGTCGTTTAGAATTAGTACTACGAATGACACGTATTGTAAAATGGTTCGTTAATTTTAAGCCACCCATTTTGTATAAATAACCGATGCCCTGGCTACTAATTCGATATTAAATTAGGGTATTGACGGCATACTGACGGCAGGTCATGAGGACATTGACTTAAATAAATATAAGGACCCGGCAAATGCCCGCAACCAATGGCACCAGCGCACTGACACCACCACCAACACCAGTATACGTCCTGCTACTGGAAAAAGGCCTATCCTCATATGGGACTAAATGGGCTGTAGTTACCACGTTCACCTACTGCAGGTTAAGGACTTCATACTCATTTGCATTTATTTGCGGATGTACTTACATTATGGAGGTATCCTCACGCCGTTAAGCCTATATTAAATCCGTTTAATCCATGTTTTTTTAACCTTCGTATCGTACTTAATTTCTGCTTCTTTGACCACACATTTTAAGACGTTTGATTGACAAGTTGACCACCGCACGCTTGGCAGCCCACCGTCGACTGACGTTGAGTTGGACCTAAAACAAATTTTTAGGACCAGCGCGCTGGTACCATTAGTCGCACCCGTTGGCCCGGTCCTTATATACAGGGTGGGAGGGACTATACCGACATACTTTAGCCATGAATTCCTGGTGGTGTGACGAGTAAAAAATGTTATATCAACATGGGTCGAATATTGTCATTTTACATTAATAGTCTTATGGAACAAAACAAATCAGTAAATAAGGCCCCTCGTTATAAACATGTCCTTACTGGCTGAAAAGTTATCAAAAAGAAAAAAAAAAGCTAAAATGGAAACGAAATTTCAATTTTTTGACCTCGTAGTCGCTTACCATCAAATACTGCGAAGGTTAATTCCTGTTTAGTTAAATGATTTTAAAAAAATAGTAAAGGTATCTTAGTCACATTTATTAGGGCTTGTTACACACTTGGGATTTTTCATTTACAAAATAATGAATATCTCGGAAAGTAAGCGTTTTTCGACTATACATCACATAACATTTTTTACTCCTAATAGTTGTTAGAATCTATAGTTAAAGTTTGTCGGTATAGTCCCTCCCACGCTGTATACGTCAATGCATGTGGGGTATTACCTGATTTATAATGACCCGCCTTCAGGATTATCTGGACTGTCAACGCTAAGCTACACTTTATTAGCTATAAAAATGTTTCTGATAATTGAATGACGGTGTCTTTTGGGATTTAGGGATTATGAAATAACGTAAGCATCATTTTAGACGCCGTTATTTGAAGTGTGGATTTAAATCTTTATTATACCTATTCAAGTTTTTCATAATTGACAATTTTATAAGTTTCACAAAAAAAAATAGTTAATACGCTTTAATAAAATATCTAAAGCATTAAGCGTCTATAATTTAGGCTAGGTCCGTCGTAGTGCGTAGTTGTAGAATGTAATCTCGTAGTTCACAGATCTATACTTGTCACGGTAAAGATTCGATTAACAGCCGCACAAACCTTGTGTTAATAGTATACATATTATACACCAAGGACAGTAAAACAAAGAATATTCCAGATGGTAGGTGTGCCATTCAATATAATAGTACATTGTGTATCTAGGGCTTTAAGTAAGGAATTACAAACGAGTGTTTGTTATAAGCACGAGGTGAAACCGAGGGCTTTAATAACACTAGTTTGTAATTCCTTTACCGCCCGTGGCACACACAATGTTTTTCATCACAGTTGTGAGGAAATCTTAATAATATAATATAACCTTACTAATCGTATCAGTATGACAAGAAAATATTTAAACAGGCAGTGACGTTAGTGACATATGTCATGATATGTCCATAGACAATGCGAATTTCAAGTCACGTTCGGAAACCATAGCGGTAAAGACCTAAAATGGTTGATTTTATATTTGCAAAATACTGAAATACACTATTTAAACATTTAATTTATGTTACCGAAATATGTGTTTACATGTATTTGCAATAACAGTTATCTTTAAATAAATATTTCAGTGATAAAAGTTAAAAAAGTAAGTTGGCGTTTCCTTTGAACATGACAAATAAGAGTAAAACAGAACTAGCGTTTCAAATTTAAAAAGAAAACCATTACGCCCTAGGGCGTAATAGGTCATTTACGGCCCGCAAAACCTACGTGTAATGCACCATTTTCGAGCAAGTGTGATGAAAAATAATTTAACATCGTTCCCTGACCAGGAAGGAGGATTTTCTTTCTGCACAGCGGTCTGAAACGACCGCTTACGACCTGGGAAGAAGCAAAACTTAATAATGACTTGCAAAATTTGTAGGTAAATTCCTTGATGCTTCTCAACTCAACGCTACGGCTTAACGACGGGAAACCAAAATGTTCATAACATACTATTATAAGGTCAACTGGGGTAATTGCGTCTATGGGGGAAATGCACCTTTTAAAGATTCCATTAAATCCAAACTCTTTAAAAGTACGCTTACCCTACCTGCCTGCAGTAGCAGTATACGCTGTACTTTACAATAAGCTAGGGTAGTTTAAAAGAGTTCGGATTTAATGGAATCTTCAAAAGACGAATTTGCCCCCATAGACGCAATCACCCCGGTTGACGTTACATTATTTTTTTTATTAGAATTATGCGGAATTTATTAACACAAGCTTCAGCGGATTCAACTAAGTAAATACCATATGATATCTATGTACGTTTGATAGTAATAAATACCGTACCATAATGTCAGCTTTGTCAAAAAAGTGCCGAGCGCCCACATCTGGCTTTACAGGCAAGAGTTTGCTAAAAATACTTACTCGGACGTCTAAATTATGTTTGTGTGTGCGCGTGTGTGTGTGTTATGCAACGAATGGGCCTTGGGCTTTATCTGACCAAAGTTTAATTTCGAATTCCGAGTTTAAGACGCCACAGTACGTTGTCTTATTGCCTTTTAGACAGTACTTCCTCGTCGGGAATATAAGGAAGCTAACAGAAAGTAAAAATAATCAGCTTTTGCGTTATAAATGGAAAATAGAACATGATCGGGGGTTGAAAAGAGTACAATGCCATGGAGCCAGCGAACCGCTTCGATTGCACAAAAGGCCATTGTTCTTGCCATGTCAAATGTATCGGCTGAGAACGACGATACGTGAACTTTAGCTCTCATTAACAAAGAAAAATTGGCAGGAAAATGCGAGATTAAACTGTTGGGGTTTTTGCCAGCGGTGATGAAAGACTGTAATTTTGTAAGACCAATATATCTTTTTTATTATATCTGTATCTATACATATAATAAAATCATAGAAATACTGTGTTTGTACAGAATTTTTTTCAGAAATGTAACTGAGGAGTGATAAAAATAAGTAATAAGACGTAAATAAATAACTATTGAAATTTTTGTTTGTTTGTCTGTTTATCTATTTCTCAGTTTGTCTGTTTGTTTGTGCGTGCATGACGCAAAAACTACGAAGACGATTTCCATTAAATTTGGTGTAAATGACCCCGGTTAACACATAGGATAACCGTTTTACCCGACTAACAGCCGCAATAAGCCGAAACAAAAAGACATATTTGACTTATTCCACTTCCGCGAACGAAGTCGCGAGAAGGTCCACTTGTCCACTAGTTATTCATATAAAAGTACATTTTTATATAGTTTCTTAAAGGACGTCAGTTTTACTGTTTGCTGGTAAATCTAGATGCTTGAGAGCGTTTAAGTTTCAGGTTTCTAGTTTTTAGTGTTTTTTTCCACGTCTGTTCTGTTTTTGTGAACGTAGAGTATAGGTTGTATGATAAAGGTTGTTTTAAACTATCAAGACTATTCATCTCTTACGTAGATTGAAGCATTTGTATTGAGTATCCTTAAATCTCTGTGTAAATGTACTGAACTTGTTTCAGTTTAATAAAACTCTTATAATTGATTCAGTCTTAAATTATTTTAAAATATCTACATATTGTGAAAGTCACGTGCTACTAAATAAAATAAAATTTTCTTTTCAGTCGCAAAACTAGTTTATCATGGTCCAGAAAATAAATTCACTTATATTTGTAGTATTTTTTTTAAGAAACAAACATTATCTTATTTGTAGCCTCATTCGAAATGATAAATGATCACTCATTTTTTGTGACAACATAAACCAGATCGATTGGCTCACCGTCTCACTCTATTGATTGATGTCAGGCCAAGTTAGACTCACTGATTGAAGGCTGATTGAGCCATAATTTTACTGACATTACCCAGCTAATACAAACTCTATTGCAATTACAAATGTCTGACGATAAATTATGTGCTTTACAAAATTATTAATGTTTACTTGTTACTTTCATAAATTCACTTTAGTTATTCTAACTGATTCAATAATTCAGCATTCCACGTCGAGTTTCGCGAACAAAACAAAGCTTATTCATAAATTATAAATACGGAATTAAAAACAGACAACGATGCAGAGCTACCGCGGATCGTACATCATACCGCTCTAATTATTGTTGCGGCCAGTCCAAATCAATTTTGGTCCCGTACTCCGCTGGATTTACAACGTTCCTATAATAAAGTGGATTAACATACACCCAACTATGCGACGCTATAACTCTGACTTTTAATGGCGCATACACTTCTGTTATGACATCTAATAACTCTCCAACCTTTTGTTTTAGTTGCTGCAAAAGCAAACCGGCTGAATTCAATGGCACAATTGCGTTAGTCTTATTAAATGATCAAGGTAGTTTTGACCTGGAGTAATTTGCACGAACAAATAGAGGATTGAGTGACCTACGGTCACAATTTGGCTCAGTAATAGCCGCCCGCCTTGCTTAAACTTCGGTAACGTTATTACGTCGGCCCTGCCTCCCCCGAGGCACCGAATGGCCCTACATCTGTTGGATAAGTCCGACTATAAAACTGTAGCGTAGTTCACAATCCGCAATTTCATTTTATAGATATTGCACAATAAATCATGATGAGCCAGACTTTCATTCGGTTCCTTCATTCCGTTGTTGAGTCTGATGTTAAGCGGAGCGAGCCACAGGCCGATTGAAATTGAAAAACTGCAGCCCCATTTTCTTGCAGCTATTGTTTCAGCTGTCCTTATTTTAATGGGGCCTCGTTTTTAATATTGCAAATGGAACTAATTGTTTGTGCAGCGTAGATATCTGTATCACACGGTACAAGCAAACAAGAGGGTAGCGGTGACCAGAATTACTCAATTTGTCCGTGCAGGTGGTGTTTCCCAGTATAAAATGTTATTCTATCGTCTTGCCCTCGGGCGATCCGCCGGGGTGAATGCAGCTAGTCGTCTTATAGAGTTAGCAACGTACTGTACCCTGCGTCCCCTGGGGCTAACGCATCCCCTTGATCCTCCACTACAAAAAATTACATTATCTACTTTTGTGGAAGTTTCGCTCTCGTTATTTGAAGGCATTCGGTCAAGTAGCTAAGCTCACGAGGATTGGAAAAGGTTTTACCTTTATCTGCGCCCAGTTGCTTCCCATGTGTTAACAATGTTGCAACATTCGGACACTTTAGGATTCATAAATAATATGCTAACGACACAGCTCGAATCATAAACGGGAATAACGGTTGACGTTATGGCTCTGCTTTCATTTACCTATTTTCGTGAAATGTTCCCCGTAATGTGTTTCCAACAATAAAGCCGAATTTGACTTATAAACAAATAATAAATGCTAATAAAAATTCCGAAAATGTGATTACCGATATGCGAATTCCTTGTTTCCATTATGTGAAATCAGCACGTGCCCGTGACATAAATATTCGCATTATTGGGCTCCCGTGCTAGGATTTTTTGCTTCTATCGGATCTCCTGTTGTGCATTTAGATATAGAGGGGATTTGGGCGTAACACATCGCAGGGAACGCGGAGGGTGACGAGCGCATCGCCTACTGTTTGCCATTATTTGCCATAATGTGGGTGAAATTTAGCTCGTTCCGACTAACAGTCCTCTGTAATTGTCTCCGTTCTTTTATTGCGAACGCTTTTATTTATAACTTCGTGGGGTCCGCATCGAAATCCCGGATTATTTGGCTAACAAATTATATCGAATCTGTTCGGAATAGTGTGCGTTTGTCAATAAATCAAGTTTAGGATTTATTGATGAAAGAATACGAGTTTGGAGAAAAAACGTTTGAGCTATACAATACATTTTGTAGGGATCCTAAAATGTGGTTTTGTTCCAATTTTACCCTATTGCTTTTTTATTCGATTACCTATTTATTTTGAAATAGTTTTCATAACATGTAATACAATAAATTCGAAGGGGGCTTTTAACATGTTCATATCAAGAAAGGTTTACTTAACTTTTAGATTTGTAAATTTATTGCACGATTGGAAATATTTGAGTATATTGGTATCTCCAATTTTTTTTAATTCAGATTCTAGGAATCACTTGATAAAAGTTAGCACATTCCGTTACAGTAACGTAATACCATTGCTATACGTGTAAACAATGTCTTAAATATCTAAGGATACCTGACATTATATTGGTCGTATGTACGCACATCAAATGTAAGTATTCTACATTTGTCCCGTAGTTTTTGCGTTACCTACATATATTTGAATTTCAACCTAGCCCACCTACTACTACATAAGTTGCAATTCCAAATATTATGTAACTTACAAAACTTCTGAGACTAGGGATATTACAATGTGAGTAGCGGATTGATATATTTATAATTTAGGTTACTTTTAATAATTTAAGATTGTTTCATAAATTTGTATTTAAAATATTAACAATCCTTTCAAAACTTCCACAATGAACAAAATAATAGGATATAAACAAAATAATTAAAAGTGCGCTAATGTAACTAATCAAAGCTAAAATGAATATTTTTATATAACCGTCAACCTCCACTTGTTAGTCCTAAAAAATCAATTTACCAAACATTAAAAGGGTAATACGCTCCGTTTTAATGAAAAGATGTTCATTTCTAAATGTGTCGACTAAGAGTGTCGACTTTACTATTCAGATAATATTGCAGTCAGCAGCGTAGGCTCTCGTCGATATTTTTCATTCAATCACACAATGGTTTTTTTTCTAATCCAAAGAAGTCATAAAACGGATTATTAGCTTGTGACCTTTCAGCCGGGAACCCGTCAGAATAAGGATGCGGCCAACCACCGGGCAATGAGTTGGCGTATTCTGGTAATAGAGCAACGTCACTACCTATCCGCAAGATGAATTGTGACAAATATACTGTCATTAATAATGACATTTTATACGTAGACGAACTACATTACAAAGGGAACTATAAATGAGGTTTTGTGCGTGAGCTTATGAGAAAAGGAAGTGTTAGGGGAATAGCAAAGAGATATACTTAGTCATATTATCCGCGCAAAAGTAGGCTAACAAATATTAGCAGAATCTAGATACATTGAACTCAGCCCCGAAGTAAGGGCAATTCAAAACGATATACACACTTTAGAAGTAGTAAGTAGGTATAAGTACTTATCCTTACCCTACATCTAATCAGCCCCGAAGTAAGGGCAATCAAAACGATATACACACTTTAGAAGTAGTGAGTAGATACATACTTACCCTACATCTAATGTCAAAGAAATTAATATTAGCGCTATGAGCGCTAATATACAGGCAGCATCAAATAATCTGTAATATCCAAGGCGCCATATATGTATATCGCAACTCACCTTAATTACTATAGACAGAAAGACGTGACGATATATACGGCGCCTTGGCAGTTACACATTACGCTCCTTGAAAATCATAACGTCACGATGCAAAAAAATTTATTCACGTGATTGTAAGGAACGCAATACAAAGACAACTATCGCTCTAGCTTTATTTTAAACGACAGAGAGCGCTGTCATTATGGTGAATAGTGGAAATAGACGCACGCCTTATTGGAACAATGTCGTTATCGGTAGAAATACAGTGGAATTCAGTGGATTCTGTGAAGAAGGTTGAAATTTTTTGCTTAGTGACGGTGTTCTGTGAGATTAAAGGGAAACTACTACAATTTTTCAATGGAATACAGTATCTATTCGTAGTACGTCAGTTAGATCTTAAACCTAATGTAGTATCAATATCAAGACTCAATCTTAAGCAATAGTGTGCTTCTCGCTTTAATGACACTTGTCCTTTAGCAATTTTTAACATAATACTTGGTGTTAAGACTGTTAAAGTGACAGTATATCAATAATAACCGTTTTATTTAAAATTGCGAGTCCTGATGCAGGCTAATAATAAAGATGTATTTGTAATAAAACTAATATAAAAATATTACTTTTATTACAAATAGACGTTTTAATATTTCGAAAACTTTGAAGCCCCGTACCCAAAAAATCGTGTTTTTCGTTTTGTGACGTTATGATTTTCAAGAAGTGGCTATTTGATGCTAATTACATTCTTACTACGTTGACTCAGCGACCCGAATGGATCTTGGGGTCTGACACTAAGACTCGCCACCATTCTCTGTCCTCGGCAGCTTGTCACCAACCGTAGTTGGCTGTTGGAAGCTGGCAGAGGTCTTTTTGAACTTCGTCTATCCAGCGATACCTGGGTCGACTGACCGGACGTCGACCATTTGGACACCCCAGGTAGGTTGGCCGCCTCTTTTGGCGGCTCGATCGTCTCCCATTCTCTCTAAGTGGCTGAGCCAGTGCAGCCGAATTGCTCTCTCCAATGACATTGGACTCGGCAACCAGTTGTTCCATTTCTACATTCTTCCTCACTCTCCAACTTCCATCTTCTTGCTTTACAGGTCCTAGAATCTTCCTAAGGATGTTTCTTTCTGCCACTTAGAGCTTGTTCTCCTCCTTCACTATCGGTGTCCAAGCCTCGCATCAACGATGCATGATGCTGATTGCACAAAGAAATGGTCCCTTGCCGAGAATCAAATCCTAGCTTCGAAGACAGGTGCATATCTACTAGAATATCCGCATCTTCAGGTTGTAAGTTCAGCTAGAACATTTAAGTTCATTTAAAACAAAACTTTCATAAGACATTAACAAAACGTCAGTATGGATTTATATTAAATCGTTCGTTATCCATCACGCGATTTCAAGGAAGACTATCTTGAAAACGCAAAATATGCGTTTTTCAAACGTAATAGGTTAGGTACTGAAATAAGTGAAGCTATAGTATAAAAGCCTCCGATATCCTAGGAAAACAAAACAAATATACGTCGCCGAAAATGACAAATCTTTGAGCTATGCTAGCCGAGTGGTTGAGGCATGCGCCTCTCAAGCAGAGGATGTGGGTTCGAATCCTGGCTCGTACCAATGAGTTTTACGTAACTTACGTACGTAATATGATTTGGTGACATATCATTAGCTTTTCGGTGAAGGAAAAACACCGCGAGGAAACCTGCATACATCGATGAAGAAATTCAAAGGTCTATGTAAAGTCTCCAATCCGCAGTGGGCTAGCGTGGGGACTACAGCCCACTCACTCTCATTTATGAGAGTAGGACTGTGCCCAGCGGTGGGACGTATATAGGTTGCTGCTAATGACGATGATAAAATACTTAAAGCATGTCTAAGTACCTTAATTTCAAATGTGAAAATCCTTGTAGAAGATTTTCATGATCCTTGTACAGATTTATCGTTCGCACGAAAATATTATTTTTTCACTACTCGATTTAACAATAAGTACAATATTTTCACCTCTTTTGGGCTCACGTAGGTAATCGTTTCTGTTCGGTTACGCCTGCTGAGTTCAGCTCGCAACAAATCTGCTTCAGTTTTCATATTTATGTAGAAATATGTTTCTCTTTGACTGGTTACTTGAGCAAATATAAGCATTAGGGTAAAGTATATACTAATAAAAAAACAGTATTAAACTAAATATATAAGATTATAGATATAAGACTCGTGTAGACAAAATATTCTCTGTTTTATTGACAAATAGGGAATTTTACATACAGGTACATTATCTTTTTCATCATGGGTTATTTTACCAGAGACTACTTAATTATATACTGTTTACTTAAAAAATATAAAGGCAATCTCTCTTATTAGCCACCTACCTAATTTGGTATAAATAATCAATTACTAATTATTTTTGTTGGGTAAATTTTAATTATGAAAGTTTAATACAATAAAAATAGAACTAACAAATAATACTTCCTAATAAAATAATACATAGCAGTTATCATATAAATCAAACCGCCCTTTGCCCGTACAGAAACCGGTTTAAGCCGCTTAGTTTCCAGTACAATGTTAGGATTTACTTGAAATATTCCAGTTTTCTTGCTACGTGGACAACGTCAGCTTTGTATTCGTGATAAATTTACAAACGTCGTGCAACTCGAGTGACACTGCCCCTGCAACATAACAAAGTAAAACGTTGCTCCAGATTCGTACAAAGGCTGGCATGGAAAACAATTCTTTCCTTTGCACACACGGCTTTAAATATTTATACCAAAAATACCCGAAAATTCGGGGAATTTTCTAACGCTGACTTTTATTTTATTTTGTGGCAAAATTACACAGATTTTTATTCATTTTTTAAACTGGTCACTTTTTGATATTGGATTCTGGATAAGTGGCAATCAAGGAGAAACAATAAATAATCGAAGAAATAAATTAAAAAAAAAAAAAAAAAAAAATAATCGAAAAATAGAATATCACGGTGACCATCTGACATAAACAGCTCTAGTCCGAAATAATTAAGCAATCTTAGTGATAAGCGAAGATACACATACCTAATTGAATACATTAATATATAAAGTTTTAAATACTAAGTTGATCTATATATTCTAGCAATATTGTACAAAAATTAAAATACAAATCGAGTTCTGAACCGTATTCTACGGGTGTACGCTTGTTAATAATATCCCGAATAGTCTTTTTGAATTAGCTGCTTTATGCGGCTGAAATTCAAAATAAAGTAATTTTTTAAAACAAAAAATAAAAAACAGACTTCCAAAAACTTAAACTAAAAACCAGAAAATAATATGTTAATAACCCCAAAGAAATGGATAATCGACGATTCATATATACATATACAGATATTTATAGTTTTTAACCTGTTATTTTTGAAGTCTTAGACTAATAGACTTAGTTCTATTTAGTAAAAAGAAAATAATCGTTTTCAAGTAATCGGGGAACAAACCTACATAAAAATTGGAAACTTATTTCTAATAAGAAATGGACGAGAAACTAAGAAAAATACCAAAATCGCTATATGTGTGCCTATGATATTTGAAGAGTTCCCTCGATTTCTCCAAGATCCCATCATCAGATCCTGATTTGGTTGCAATGGGACCACCTCGGAGGTATACCCTTTAAAACAAAAAAATAATTTTCCAAATAGGTTCAGCAGTCTTCAAGTAATCGGGGAAGAAACCTAGATACAAATTTACCCTTTGTTTTGAAGTCGGTTAACGCTAGAAACTTGTTGCTATTAAGAGATGGACGAGATATTACGAAAAATACTGAAATCGCTATAGGTGTGCCTATAATATTTGAAGAGTTCCCTCGATTTCTCCAAGATTCCATCATCAGATCCTGATTTGGTTGCAATGGGACCACTTCGGAAGTCTACCCTTTCAAACAAAAAAATAATTTTCCAAATCGGTCTAGCCGTCTTCAAGTAATCGGTGAACAAACACACGAAAAAAAAACATTCGGACGAATTGAGAACCGTCCTTCTTTTGGAAGTCGGTTAATAATATTGCTTACTTTAAATATCCGTATCATAAAATCGTATGTCAAACATGACACTTCGAAACCCAACCTCGCAATTCATGCCCATCTTAAATTAAATTAACTCTCACAATACAAATAAAAAGTCGTCGAGTGTTAATAAAGCGATCTCCTGAATCGCCTCATCCCACCGTAAGTCATAATGCTTCGGGCACCATTACACAGCGAAGTTACAACACAACCGGACTATATGTCACTGGGCTTTACAGCGCAGATACGCAGTAAAGATCAGACGAATTTAGAACTCGATTAAACCCTGAATCTGAAGTTTGTGTCGCAATAAGTTCTGAGTAATTAGATATCTGGTTAA
The DNA here is from genome assembly GCA_947034925.1 of Eudemis profundana. Lineage (NCBI taxonomy): Eukaryota > Metazoa > Arthropoda > Insecta > Lepidoptera > Tortricidae > Eudemis > Eudemis profundana. The sequence goes on from OX344808.1 coordinate 10,260,280, forward strand.
TAGCCGCGCACTGGCATTACGCTGTATATCGGAACAACATAAATAGCGTCAATATCAATACCTTTGAGTATATAGGTATCATTATTGAATAAGTATTGTGTATGGCCAGCTGTAGAGAAAAATAACCCTCCCTGTCATACACTCGTAATATAGCAAGGGGATCACTTTCCTTCCAGCTGATTGTAAATTATTTAAGGTGGGATTCAGGAAAATCTGTACTTCCACACATACCTACTTATTTAACAATCTATTACGGATTTCTTGCGGCGTCATCCATATGGCATGGGTATGTTGAAGGTTCCTGAGAAACTGTGCATTTATCGGAACAAAAAATAGCTTATGGCAATACTCGGGACACAATATATCTTTATGTAAAAAAAAATCACGTCGACCAAGCAATGAACCAATGGGTTCATTGTTGTATGGAAAACGGATGTACCAAAAACTACAACGTCTCAGTTATAATATCGATAAATATAGTCCCGATTACAAAGGACACCGTTGGAACTAAGTACATTTTCTAATACTTAATTTAGATTACTTGGTCTCATTGTTACCGTTTTTCCAAAAAATTCTATTTATATTTCGGTTCAATTATACCGTATTTCAAATATAGTCTAACAACGGAAGGATATTATTAATCTCATACTATTGTAGTTCAATGCCACCATGTAGATTAGTCCTTGACAATGCGTCTTATAATAATGATTAAGAACAGGAAAGGAAACGCCACCCTGATTAAGCCGTAGCCTTATAGGTATCCGATCTATTTCGGTTACAAGAAGTTAAAATTTTATAACCCTTTCACAGCACTTTTTATGGGCTGTGAATGACTGGAAGCATCTGCGGTAGATTTATTTCAATTTCCTTTACACTTCGAACTTCCTTTACTTTGGCTATAAATTTGGTGATAAAAAATTAACAACATACCTACTCTTTTCATGAACAATGCTCTGAAATGTGAAAATTATTTTACTTCACCCCATCAAAGTGAATTTTATACGTGTTAAATCTGACTCTATCTGGTTATGGCGTCATTAGAAAGCATTTTATATGTTTTTTTTTTATTATTAATATGGGCCTTGAGCTCACGTATGCCCCATACTTGATCTTAAAAACAACAGACTATAGATAAACTCCGTAACGTCAGAAACAAGATGTTTTAGGGTATTAGCACCCTTAATATGAAGGTATTTTATATGTACTTATAATGGAGATATGCTTAGAAATGTTGTTTATATTTTTGCAGTAAAATACTGGGCGTGTGATTTATTTACAATAGGTACTTACTGGTACTGGGTTTGTCAATCATAAATAGGTAAGTACAGTCGGCATCACTTGTTTTGTACCTATATATCAGTGGCGTGGCGTAAATATTTATGCTTGGGCAAGCCGGTGCAGATTTGGCGTACATTTTCCTTAAGAGCTGTAGAATAAGCTGGTCAAATGCCTGATATTAGGCAATTCGGTAGGCATCTAGTTCTCTGAACGCCACGCCACTGCTATATATCAAGTGTTTGTCACCAGAGCAAAACCCCAGGTCTTTCAATGTATATTTAAGGAACCAATATTTTTTCTTCAAAAATTAATGTCAACGTTGACAAACAATTTGGTCCAAACGTGCGACACAGTTGTCAGCGGCGTCAGAACATTCGTTGGAACATGTGGGACCAATTAAAGTTCTTTCCGAACCACCATAAAGATAACAGCTGAATAATGAGCTGTGGAGAACATTATACGACTGAATGCAAGTGACAAAAGTATAAATAAATTCAAGAGGGCACCAAAGTTTAATAGCAGTGTAGTAGTAAAATAGTGAGTGCTACTGTATTCTTATCAATATAAAACGTGCTAGATTGTGTTCATCATCATCATCATCATTTCAATTTAGAGACGCCCGCTGCTGAACATTGTATAAATTTTGTTACTTAACTGAAATAAATACGCATTTTCCTACAATTTTTCTTTCATAGTTATATGGATGAATGGACTTTGTTTGATCGTGAGAGCATCAAACCAAATTATCTTTTCATATTAAAACTACATTCCAGAGTTAGTCTTCGGGAATCAGGTAGATACGCATAGTGCCCATTATGCGTAATATGCGTGCTCACTACCGTTACAAAATATGTGATCAAAATAAAATAAATAAATATTGCGGGACAATCTTACCTTACACGAAACACATAGATAATAGATATATTCATAAATATGACGAGGAAGGCCTACAATCATACCTTTGGGTTCCGGATCACCTTTGGTCACCTTAGTGTTATGGTCCAATAATCATTCAAAGATCCAGTATCCGCACCAGTTTGAGTACTGGTGTATTGCTCTCCATGTCTTTTTTTACACGATCTAAATGTCGCGTTGATAATAAGCTAAAAGTTGCAGTTACACAATAAATTCACAGAGAGCCGCATAATTCCGTACATTTTCTAAAGATGACTGACAATTCATCCATCAACGTCATATTTCCTCCTTTTAATCTAAAGCTGCCTGCATTACTCAAAAAGGATCTAATACTAGGTAGGTCATAACTAGCGCCCTCTCTGTGACTTTATCCAAGCCAATAATCAGATATTTTTGGCTAGTGTAACGTTGTTATTTTATCACGATACGACAAATAAAAAGAAAACACAAAAATTTATTTACCCTCAACAGATTTGAACCCGCGGAACTCTAGAATTGAACATTTTGTGCAGATAAAATAAACTTTGTATTTGTAAACATTTATTTCGTTTGGGTGGCAATCTAAAAAACTTAACCTAGGAACGTATTTTATTACAATAGGAATATATGTATTTATAATTAGCTCTGTACTCCGTAATTTTCACCCTCAATTTATATATTGCTTGATAAATAATTTGAATTGAATGAAAATATTTAGGTATTGGCTTGGGTCGCTTAATTTCGTAATATGGCCCTCAAATCAAATCTTTAACACGTATATGACCTGAACAAAACCAGAATTCAATCAACAAACCCGTCGCTGTCCCTATTTAGTGTAAACGCCTGCCTCTTCGATGTTTTCAATTAAATTTATAATTAATTGCTCTCCCCGGAACCTTGACAGGCCCACTGAGAACATCATCCACTTTTACATTTATGCGAAACCACTTGACAGGTGAGGAACGGAGCCCGTCACTCCTTATAAGTCGACAACATCAGTTGCAGCAGTGGCGGTGGTTCTCATAATAATTTACTGTTGCCGAGTGAAAAAGCTGGTCAGTTTTAGTACGTCTGGTGAATTTTATCGAAAAATTTAATAGAGTTTATTAAGCACAAAATATAAATAGGTTATTTCTGATTTTATCTTTACAACCCTTGGATGAGATAATTAATATTTTTTGTCTCTGACTCCAAAATATTAATATGGCAACTCAAACCTTTAGGTATTAAAAGTTCTAACTACATCTAAATTCCTTCGAATCTGGTGATAAAGTGCTGATGGAAAAAAAATGGATATTGACATTTATGTTTTTTTGTAGTTTAGTATTGTAAGAATCCGCATTTTTTTGTATTTACATAAACATAATTTAAAAAATCATCATAATTATTAAGAGGAAACAGGAGGGCAGTTTTTCCATATAAGCGTAGTCCTCTGTTTCCTCCCTGGATAATGCCAGTAGAGCAATCATTTTTTGTCCAAAAATCTATGGCTACTATATTGATATGTTCCTATGTTTTCCTTTTTACGATAAATTGATTCTCAAAAGAGATGCCAGATTTTCCGCTGTGTTCACACATCCAGAAAACAAATTTGACTAGATTATTAAAAAAAAGGAAAACATAGAAACACGGGCAAAGCCATTCTTTAATGTTTAATGAAAAAATTAGTTAAATAGGTTAAGTTTTGGGGAAGAAATCAGGGGACTACGAAACGTTGTTTTCATGAAATTTTAAAAGGTATTTTCGGTCCAAGCTGCAGTTGTCTCTATCGCGCTCTGCAGGTGAGAGGCGGGCAGTGCGGGATAGCGAAACATTTTACAAATACCTAATTTTCAATTCTCTCGACCTTACTGTTTCCTCTTAAATTATCATGTATGCGACTATTTCATTTCATAAAATATTGAAGAACAAAGCCACTGGTTATTTTATCGCATAAATCATGATATAGCGTCGATGTTGATTTTTACGTTATATTGTCCTGTATATACCAATCAAAACTGATTAATTACAAATAATAAACGTAAAGGAAGATCAGCCCCGTTCGTTGAGTAACAATGCTGGCTATCACTGTGATTTGTTCTTGTAATTAATACCTAAATTTCGGTTCAACGATATGATTTAAATAGTGCTTTGCATGTGGCGTGACAGGAGTGCAGTGAACAGGTTATACATTCAACAGGGCTGCATTCATGTTTATTTTACTGCAGTTTTTCATTTAAATGCTCGCATGCGATTTTAATTATCCACCTAAATGTATGTAATGTGTGTATGTTAAATCTTTTGCGAGGTAATACACAACCACATTTAAAACTCGCGATGTTACATTATTCATTGTAACCAGGGCAGTTAAAAGGAAATGTAGTTTCTGCCCGTTGTTTATGATAATTATTTTGAAAGAAGATTATGCAACAACAACATAATATATGAAAAAATATTTAACGACATTATTAAAAAGTCTTTATGCTAGACATTGAGTATAACACGTGCTTTTATTTGGGTATTTTTGTTGCGAAACAAACAATAAAAACGATTATATGTAAAGTTACTGTAGTTTACAGATCCTTATTTAAAAGACCATACTGATGGTTTTAGTATTTGCCCGCATTCCATTAACATGCTGTTTACTCGAAATAATATACATATTATATACTTTCATTACATTTATTGAAATAATATACATACTTTCACATTTACAGTTTCGGACAAATATAATCAAAAACTCTCTCGAATAAACATAATTGGTACGTGCAACCATTTTTTTGACCTGCCAGGACTCGTAAGTCTTATGGTACCGGGCTCAGACGTATAAGCCACGAATACTAATGCGTACTGCATTAGGTCACGTATCCTTTGTTCTGGAAGCAAACACGCGTAATCATATTACGGTATTACCAGCATCAAATATTATGTTAAGCTTTCCCTGGCGTTTGTGGTTAGTCTATAAACCTGGTCATATTGCTCAGCCTGTATATTTTATTTGATAAATTATTTCTCGTAGGATGAGTTTGCCAATATTCTATTATTTATGTATCTATTCCTGGAGTGAATGAGGGTATTTAGAAATCAGGAATCCACCAGCTGGCAGCAGGGTGGCGAAAGGTCTATTTGGCAGTAGATGTCAAAATCAGGTGGTGTGATTGGTGGATCTTGACGCCTACTGTCAAAAAGACCTTCCGCCACCCTGCTGCCAGCTGCTGGGTTTATGATTTCTAAACACCCTCATTGATGTGTGTGCTTAAACTTCACAAGCCGCTTGTTGTATGTATTAGATGAACTGTTTTAGATAGATACTTATGGATTCACTTGGCATGCATCCCATCTCAACGTAGCCACGGAAGCTTACTGTAGTTGTAAGATTGTGGAAAATTATATAAAGACATTTTTTGACTATTTACATCGGGTAGTTGGAAGAACTAAGATGTTATATTAGGAACATTAAAATCGAAATCCTAAATATGTATTGTTTTTTGACCATGAAGCAAATTGTAATTATTGTAACTCTATGGGAACTTTATGTCATTTGTTGAATTGTATCAGGAATCAGGATTGCCTGAGGTCGAAGCCGATGAGAATCATTAGGAAGTCCGAACTCAGAAAACTTTAACAGCGCGTTATAAAACTGACTGAGCGACACCTATGGTCTACTAGATGGAATTATTACTTTTGTATTTTTAACCGGCTTTCAAAAGAAGGACAGTTCTCTGTTCGTCTGTATGTTTTTTTTGTTTGTTCACCGATTACTCGAAGACGGCTGACCCGATTTTGAAAATTCTTTTTTTGTTTGAAAGGGCACATTTTAGAGGTGATCCCATTGCAACCAAATCAGGATCTAATTATGAGATCTTGGAGAAATCGAGGGAACTCTTCAAATAATATAGGCACACATCTATACGTATATGTATTTTTATGCCACACCTGGCCGTAAAGTGACTTTATTATTTTAGACGCTTTCACGGGAGGTAATAAAGAAAGCCCTCGATCGCATATTTACGTCCCTCGCTTGCAGCTCGGGCCGCAAACTTCTGCCATCTCGGCCTTTCTTTGTATTACCTACCTAACCTAACCTAACCTAGGGTTAGGTATGTAATGTACGTGTAATGATTGATTATTGTATTTTTTCTTATTCGAAATGTGTGTTTTTTTTATGTGTGATAGACAAGCATTTGACCCCGATCGCACCTGATATTAAATGACGATGAAGCCTAAGATGTAGCATGCTTGTCTAGAAGATGCCTGTTCACTCTCAACTTGAAGAGATCCAAGTCATATTTTTCTGGGAAAAGATGGGCGGGAAGAGAGTTCCACTCCTTTGCGGTCCTTATAAGGAAGGTGGACGCAAAGCGTTTTGTACGAACTAGTGGAATATCGACGACATAAGGGCTCTAGTGCCAACCGACTTCAAAACAAAGATATTTTTTACGTAGGTTTGTTCCCCGATTACTTGTAGACGGCTAGACTGATTTGGAAAATTATTTTTTTATTTGCAAGGGTATACCTCCGAGGTAGTCTTTTTGCAACCAAATCAGGATCTGATGATGGAATCTTGGAGAAATCGAGGGAACTCTTCAAATCACATATCGCGATTTGGGTATTTTTATAGGGTCTCATGCATTACTTATCGAATGGCTTCATTTGACGTGACGTCCAGTGTTAACCGACTTCCGCAAATGAAAAACGGTATTCAGTTTATACGTTTGTTACGCGATTACTCGAAGATGGATGAAAATTCTTTTTTGTTTGGAAGGGTACACCTCCGGGGTAGTCTTTTTGCAACCAAATCAGGATCTGATGATGGAATCTTGGAGAAATCGAGAGAACTCTTCAAATATTATAGGCACACATATCGCGATTTGGGTATTTTTTATAGGGTCTCATGCATTACTTATCGAATAGCTTCATTTGACGTGACGTCCAGTGTTAACCGACTTCCGCAAAGGAAAAACGGTATTCAGTTTATACGTTTGTTACGCGATTACTCGAAGATGGATGAAAATTCTTTTTTGTTTGGAAGGGTACACCTCAGAGGTTGTCACATTGCAACTAAATCACGAGCTGATGATGGGAATCTTAGAGTTATTGAGGGAACTTTTCAAAATAAAAGAAAACATTACTTACAAACTAAGATTTGGCCCCCTCGGCAGAGTGCCCATCACGCAGGCAGTATTGGGACCGAGCGCGACGACAGCGCCACGTGATAGGCGGCCATTATGGACAATATTGTCACCGCTGTCACACAAGAAGTAAGTAAATATTGTGAAAAATATTAATGAAATCTTGTGTTATTTTACTATATTACACAATTTTGGAGAATGGTAGTCAGTAACATTATTGCCAATAATATTAAAATTGTTGTTTTCAGTGAGAAAAGTCAGCGACAAAAATGTCAATTTTAGCCGTAGCGAGCGCTGTGATCGTTTAGGTTACCCCCTCCACCCGCTTTGCACTCTGCCAATTCCCGCGCTGGATTGCTATTACTAAGCTTATTACTATTTAAACTAGATGTCACTAGTATCGCCACAAACCGAGTGAAACGTACTTAAAATCCACTGTCCGCTACACCAAGTGCACGTCATAATTTGGCAACACTTTCCTATCAAGTGCTGACACCGTTCAATAGACGTTTCATCAATTTTGCTCAGTAAATCGCTCAATCTTGTATAAAATTCATGGTGTGTAGCTCCGACTGGAATGATAAATAAGTCGCAGCCTCGCCCGAATATTCTCATTTAATACGTGACTTGTTTTGTGAAAATATTACCCGATATGAGTATCCACGATAGATGGAATACGGAATATTGTTATCCTAACATACATTTATATTTAGCGCGAAAGGTTTTGGGTGTATTTACCTTGTATTACAAGTTATCGTGCAGAGATAAAACCAAAAAGACATAAAGCTATTTTTACCCGGCACGACATTTTTATAAAGTTTGCTTACGTACTCGTAATTAGCTCATAACCCACTAAAAATAAAATTAGACGAGCGATTCCCGTAGCGTTCAATACCGTATAACTTTCTTTGCCGTCAAGATTCTGTCATCTTAATGCTGAGCAAAGGCTTCTCCTTAGACTTCTTCATTCATACCTATCTGGACCAACCACTTTTTTTTTGACACTGACCAACTCGCAACCCATACCCGGGCGTAGCGATTGTCGGACCGGGTGGTCGGCCGTGGCGTTCCCTGGGGTCGAACCAGATCGCTAGCCAGACCAGCCTGAGTTTGGTCGGACTGGTTGGGTGCCCAGTCGGTGGGTTGGGGGTGCCTGGGGTCACCTTGTCCCGGTCCACCAACCACTGCTGCGTCGTCCGTCTAGTGGAATTCACTCTGTTACTATAATTATAATGTTGTCTAGTACTACCTGTTATAGGGTTGTAAATAATACTGTAATAATATTTACGTCACACCTGGCCATAAAGTGGCTTTTTCCGCACGCTGCGCGTACGGAAAAAGCCGCTTTCTGGCCAAGCGTAGACATAAAATTATGTACCAAACACGGGAGGTAATAAAGAAAGCCCTCGATCGCATATTTACGTCCCTCGCTTGCAGCTCGGGCCGCAAACATCTGCGATCTCGGCCTTTCTTTATATTACCACCCTAGTTGTGTAATGTACTATTATTTGCTATGCCTTCCCACAAATTTTCATTATTTGACGTGCTGATTAACAGTGCTAAATGTGGCACAACTGTGAGCACAAAAATAACTACGCAACGCAACATGTGTAAAGGTGACCCCTTTCCAGAGTACAGGTGCAAGTTTCCAATGCTTGTATAATAAATACACTGACTAGTTTGTTAATCTAGACACGCGGCAGCGTGTCAAGCCAAGTTCAAGCAAAACTGGCTAGTCAGCGCCAAGTGTAATATTACACGAACCACTTGGTGCCACTTTTCACCCTTCTATAACTCAAAACCTCTTTAACGTAAACACATAAAACTACGTGCGTTTAATTATATCCATAAAGACCTCTAGAAGCCCAAATTTCATGAAGCTAGCTCAAACGGTTATAAAGATATGAAGGTCAAAAAGTCGTAAATTTTAGCACTGACTGACTCACTGACATATAGTGGCTAAACCTAACTTACTTCCAGATGACCTAGAAGGATGAAATTTGGAATCCAGCTCGGCAATTGTGTGTAAGCGTACTAAAAATCTAAAATTAAAAAAAAGTTAAAAAATAGGGGGGGTCCCCATACAAAATTTTCCTTTTTTAATTGTATCGTTGAATACCTAAACCTAACCTACTTCCAGATGACCTAAAAGAATGAAATTTGGAATCCAGCTCGGTAATTGTGTGTAAGCGTAGGAAAAAATCTAAAAATAAAAAAAGTTAAAAAATAGGGGGGTCCCCATACAATTTTTTTTTAATTGTATCGTTGGAACCGTTAATAAAATTTGAAATTCAGCTCGGTAATTGTGTGTAAGCGTAGAAAAAAAATTAAAAATAAAAAAAAGTTAAAAAATAGGGAGGTCCCCATACAATTTTTTTTTATTGTATCGTTGGAACCGTTACAAACATTAAATCTCAATACCTGCCTAGTTTTCTTTACAAAAAGTAATGATATCCCACCAAAAACATAAATGTAAAAAAGGAGAGCCAAGTTCAATTAAAAAATTATGCTAGGCTGTGGGCTTCGCCGCAAAAAGAATGGAGATCTAAATGAGTGCCAAGTCCTATGCAAAATCCAAATATGTTTTTATAGGAACAAAATAACATTATGAACAAGTATTAAACTCTATTTCTTTGCTTTATTGGATACCTAAACAATTGGTGTTATTTAAAAATATGAGATCTTAAAGTAGGTTAGATTTGACTTGGCCAGTTTTTATCAGAATAAAAAAAAAAAACATATATATATATATATATATATAGATATATATGTTGAATAACTTTATAAAATGACTGATGTAATGAACGAATGACGAAATTCAGAAAACATTATTGCGATTTGCCGTCAATTATATTTATTGACACACCAACAAAGCACAGACTAATACAATCAAAGAATAAATAAATTGGGGGACCGTGCCCAGGCTGTGCCTCAATTACGGGAGTGCAACAGCATATACCAATAAAGTATATACATACCAATAAAGCAACAGTTAATTAGAATGCGATGTTAGTTTGGAACCTGAAAGGCAGGCAACGTAATACTTGTGACTCCTCTGGTGTTACAGGTGTCTATGGGCGGCGGTAATCGCTTACCGTCAGGTTCATCAGGCGATTCATCTGCTCGTTTACCCCCTATGGCATATTAAAAGAATGAGCGTATTCGACATTATTCTTAATATTAATTACAGTTTCGCACCCGAATCGATACATCCTCGCAATGTTGGCATGGTGCCTCGTCGAAGCGATACCGGAAGTGCCAACTAACATCCGTTTCCGAAAAATGGCAGACAGTGCAAACGTGGCACACTTTTATTGTTCTCCGCCCAAAAAATACATTGTGAAACGGGCGTGTAACGAAAAAGTTTTATAAAAACTTCGAAAAGGTTAAATTTCCACTTACTTTTGTTTGCGCATAGCTTCGCTCCCGCGAGATTTTAAATAGACAAAAAGAAGCTAATATGAGGCGTATTCGTATACGAAGACGAACAGTTCCAAAACACGTTACAATTTTACTTATCCTACTGATATTATAAATGTGAAAGTTTGTGAAGACATTTGGAGGTTTGGATGTTTGTGTACTTAATAAAGCGGTAGTAACTGAATGGATTGAGATACAATTTGATATGCAAGTAGACCAAGTCCTGTATTGAAACATAGTATACTTTTTATCCCGATAAAGAGTTCCCTTGGGATAAGGCAGGCCAAGCCGCGGGTAAAAGCTAGTATTTATATAAAGGTTGGTATTATATTTTGTTGTTATAAAGTTATATACATATTCAGTGAAAATTCCAAGTATCTATCGGTTATTTGACGGGGACCTTGTAGTCACCTTTTGGGTACGGCACTTCATTAGAATATTAATATCTATGCCAAATCAAAGCTAAAGGTACTAATTTAAAAATGTTGGGTTAAACTTTTTAGTCTAATCAGGACTTCTCCATTTATATATTCAGATTTAATAAATTGGCTACTTTTATAGCCAGATATGAGATATAAACAAAACAACCACGTGACTCGGGTCGTTCAGCCAATGGTATTGTGCCACAGATACAAAATGTGGGCGGCGGGGGTTGCGATTGAATGTTAAAAGCGGGAAAAGGGTATGAAATTGTTTATTAACTCCAACGACAAACTGTTATTATTTACTAAGTTAGTTAAATGTTAATGAAATGTTAAAATGTTATAAAATATGTTCGAATGCACCCGGTCGCGACGAAGTCCGTAAATGCATTAATAATTAAATCTAATCGGCAATCAATGCAACTAAATAATCGCATACGCACATAGGCGCATGGCACGTGTTAGGGGCATTGCACCGAACACAAAATGTTGCTTTGATTGGCTGAACGACCCGAGTCACGTGGTTTTTTTGTTTACCTTTTTTTAAATACCTAAAAGTACAGACTATAGGTAGTGCCTAAGAAGAATAATAAGAATATTTTATTTGAAAGAACTAAAGGACTCTCTTTATGTAGTTCGTGTTGTTCTAAGCTCAATATGCAATGGTTGTACCTAAACCTACCATTTCATCGCAAGAAAGCAACATGAGACAACATTTAATTTAGACCTAGATAACTTTAGGAGTTGATACTTGGTATAGGATTGCTTAATTTACGAGATAATGCCAGTTTATCTAAAAATTATGAGATTTATGAGGGTAGGGTAAGAAAGTTTTAGCAAAATAATATGAAATAATATAAAAAATAGATAGATATTCAATCTTTATACAAGATCCTAATTCTAGGGAAAATAGAATAGCTGACGACTTGACTTGAAAAATATTTTGCTACAAAAACGAGAACTCTAAAACAACCTATAACATCACTCTATTTTCATAAAGCAATTTATTCCACCTACTCAGATAGGAAGACGTCTTCTTCAAGATAATGTTATTCTAAAAAATATTACCAGAATACACTGATCTCAATTATTAATATATACTCATGTCGTTCACCCGAATTACTCGCAGACTTCAAATTATATGTAATCATTTTCATCAAGTATTTTGCCATCATATCATCATATAAATTGCTCGCATACCAAAACGTGGGCCCTGTATTCGAGATGCGTCAAAGTCGCATTGAGAGAGAGATAATGGCTAATGATGTTTTAGCTAAACTCACTCTTAACGCCTAATCGAACGTGTACGGAGTTACGGAGTAGGCTAGCGATCCAAAAGTGTAATTTTGTCGTGTATAAAGTTTTATTTTTATTTTTGATACAAACATCTTATATACTCATCTGGGGGCACGCCAGTGCCCCCGCCAAGTCGAGCAAGACAAAGACACGGCCGTACCATCCTTTTCTCGAAGCCATTCAGGTCATTTTCAACCTCCTGTAATTTTGTGCCGGCTAAAGCTCTGACCCTGAAGTTTCAAATATACATACTGTCCCAAAACTCAACGATAAGCCGGCACCAGAGGATGGAGCTACTTATGATTAGTCGAGAAAAAATAAGGAAAAAAATATATATCTCAATTATTTTTTCTCGACTAATCATAAGTAGCTCCATCCTCTGGTCCCGGCTTATCGTTGAGTTTTGGGACACGTTGTATATAGGGCATAATATGACTTAGATATATTCTCAATAACATTCAATTTGAACTTGTAGTTTAAGAACTATTGCACGTTAAAGTTCCTTAGTTTTGCCACTAACTCACTCACCGATCATTATGGTTCTAAGGTACTTCTAGCAGAGCCACATGCTCCAATTTTTAAACATACATAATTAGTTTTTAGCCTATTAAGTCATACCAAACCTAGAACTAAGTTTGTAATCCTATACAAAAACATGCGGTTACAAAGTTACTGTTGTAGTTCAAATGGAAAATAGAATGTAATAAATATAGGAAGAACACTTACAAAAAGAAATGAGATCCCATCAAAAACATTACATGTAGTTAAAAAGATGCAAGCCTCGCAACTTAGTTCTTCTACAACAAAAAAGTTTGAAGGTGTAATGTTAAACCAAGGGTTAATAATAGTCAAGTCGGTGGAAATCGAGTTATGTGGACCCCCGGTACTGACTTGGTTTAACATTAGGTACATCCCACAACATTTTTGTTGTAGAAGAACTGCGTTGCGAGACTTGCATCTTTTTACATGTAATGTTTTTGATGGGAATATTTTATCTTCCTTCATTATGTATAATCTGTTTAATATATAAGTAAGTTCTAATATAGAGATAACTCAAAGATTATCCTTAGTCAACAACTTTAGGAATATTAGTGAACATACTTATTATTTCCATCCAAATCAACAATTTACCATTGAACATATAAAAAAAAATATGTCAATTATATTCTTATAATATGTAGACGAGTTAACCTGACAAACTTTTATTACTAAAGTCGTAGCTCGTTGACTATTTATTGTCTAGGAGAGTTTCTGCAGTCACTTTGCATTTTGGAAAGGTACTGGAAGTCAAAGTTATAATTAAGAACGTCTCAACTTTACCGAGTGATCTCTGTGCTTCAGATTCGTGGCACCATACAATAGAATTTCTGTTAAAAAACTAGATTAATGTTTTATTTGTTTAATTATTTGCTGTTTGCCAGTTCACAAGTTTATGCCACACGCCATAAAGTGGCTTTTTCCGCACGCTGCGCGTACGGTAAAAGCCGCTTTCTAGCCAAGTGTAGACATAAAATGATGTACACAACACGGGAGGTAATAAAGAAAGTCCTCGATCGCATTACCTTTGTATTACCACCCTAGTTGTGTAATGTACTATTATTTCACGCATCACGCAAAGACTACTAACAGATTTTTATGACATTTGGTTTTTAAGACCCTAGTTAAAATATAGGATCTTTTTTTCACCCGACTATCATATGGCAAAACAAAAAGAGACATTTGACTTGTTTCACCACCGCGAACTAAGTTGTGAGCCTCTCTAGTCTGAAATGTCATTCTTGTGACAGCAATACAATTTTTCTGAAACATGCAATGAAACCCGATTAAGATCAAGACTCCTTTGTTCCGAACTACTCGCCAGTAGCTGATTCACATTTCTAAATAGGTACTCTCGCAGCGTAGGCAATTTACTTTTCTCAAACATGTAATGAAACGTTGACATTACGTACATTATAATAGGCTGCGTTTCCGGTGCGGCTAGACGAGAGGCCTTTAATGAAAATTTATACAACATTGCCGGCCTAGGCCCGCAAGATTTTTTTAAATCTCCACGTCACATTTATTTGTGACGCAGCATTAAAACAAAACAATAAATGATGTTTGCTATATTTTGCAGTTTTATTTATATAAAATCGACATGAACATAACAAATAAATTTAACTACCTACACGAATAGACATTTAAAATATTTAATTTAAATATTCGCGTTAAAATGTGCACCGAACAGTTTTTTTAATTATATTTAAAAAAAACATTCTGTAATTCTATTTCTGTTTACTTTGCTTTTAGTGTCTAGAAAATAAAGTTTGATTTTTTTGGAGTGTTTTTAATTTATTTCATTGCATATTTGAGAGAAGCACTAAACATACCTCGACGTGAAAAGGGGTTGCCAGCCTCGTAACTATACGTATTCGGCCGGCAACCCCCTTGCTTCCGCTGGGAAGCTGCGCATGGAGAGCTTAAACTTTTTAGCTCAATTGTTTTGTACTAGTTCAGTAAATAGTACCTATTAAATAACTTGCGGTAAAGTTACCAAGAGACTGACAATAATTATATTTGAGTGATATTCCGTTTTACTAAGCCATTGTGCAATGTTATAGTTTTAGCTGTTCTTCATCGTTATCCTTGTAGCCGTAAGACGTCTCTAGGCCTCCGCCAAAAAACGCCATAGAATTCCAGCTACTTTTACCAGATCATCAGTCCACCTTGTAGATTTCCTTATATCCCACAAACTACAACATATTTTTATTTTATTTTTTATCTTTATTTTTAGGGAGTTTTTGTCAGACTGACTATGCCAGCTCCGTTAAGCCTCTACTAAACAATCATCAAAGAAAAATCAAAATAAAAAATGTACATAAAAACCTAAAAAAAAAACAAAAAGGTTACCAAATTGTACACTATTTTTAAAGAAAAATCGTATACAAACCTGGCAACCTTTGAATGGGGTTCCGCCAAAACTGAATTAAAGAGGTCTATACCTATATACAAGCACTTTAAGCCCTTTCCTCTCGAGTCCAGACACTCCACCAAAAAGTGCTGCACATCCTCGATGGAACATGATTTAATTTCAAAAACATACCTCCAAGCAATATTTGATGAAAACCGCTTTTTTCACTCAATTACGAACTCGATTAAATCATAAAGTTCACGATATTTTTCCGTCACTGATCATCGTTCAACGTCAAGCTGTAATGAGCTGGGACGCGGTAGAGGCAACGCACATAAATCAGAGAAAATTATTCACTCACGCCCCTATGCTTATGCATTTCGATGGATGTCGATGGGATTCCAACTTTTTGCACGATTAAGTTGTTATCTACGCGCGGTGTAAGATTGATACGACTTTGTAGAGAGTCCGAGTGAAGAATGGGTTTTTCATTCACACTCTGTATGGCATTGGTTAATATACGAGTCTGTACTGTACACAGTTTTAGCTTGTATTTTATCTGTCTACAAAATAAGAAAAGCATGTAAAATTAGGTAAGTAAGCAGCTATCAATAGCTATAAACTAAATACGTATAAATTATTTTTTGCTAGTGTTTCGAAATGTGATCTTTGGTAATTGCTGGTTCTAACAAAAGGTAGGTTTAAAATCAATGATATTAATAAAATCATCTATTCCGATGATACCAATAGTAATTGATGATTGTCAGTCTATAATGAAATGATTTTATCTTGTATAAGGAGTCTTATTCTGAATAGGAAATGATCTGAATCCCGTTTATTACTCTCAAAATTGTTACTGATTGGTATTTAATGTTCAAGTTTTTAACGTCTGTCGTGTTCTTGGAGTACATGAAATGTAGAATGTTTATTTAATTTTGATATTAAATGTCATTTTTAAAACTCAGTTTTTTTTATTAAAATATAACTAGAGTAGGTTATAATGAAAAAAGCTAATCTTTAATATAATAAATTCAACTTTCTACGATCGGGTCTTTGTACCCCAAAAAATATTAACAGTGGGAAGTACGGTATCCTACGGATAAATTCGCTAACAAAGCGGGTATAATAAGTAGAAGACTTATGTAAAACTTTGATCAACATTTTGGTTGTTAAAAATATAACAAAACCGCATTAGAAGAACGATACATTACAGTCATTGTTATGGTCAAGAACACGTCGCGGTCAGAATAGTGGCATGCGCAACCCGTCGCCCGCGCAGCCCCAGGGCGCCCGCGATCACTGTTATTACCATCAGCTCCCGAGGTGAGCCACCGCAATTGATTTTTATCGTGACGACATTATTACTAAACTAGATAAAAATTAAACTTTACTTACGGAACCAAACCTGCAATTTACAACGATAAATATCAAAAACCATAGCTTTCTAAAATCTAAACACACATGCCGGTGAAATATCTTGACCATAACAGAACAAAAGTTATTGCATAAATTCCAAGTTCACCGGAAAAAGTTGTCTGGAACTGTCGAAGTGGGATTATCTGCGGGTTCCGATCGTTGGCCGAGACGAAACCAGACGTTTGACGCGATTTATACCCTAACTTTCGCGCGTTACTTTTCTTATCTCGGTCTCAGTAATCCGTGGTAATGTATGCACTCTATAGGGATCGTTGAAGCGCAGATCTGCTTAAGATAACTGGGAGCTCTTTGGCATTTTAGCAGTATAAAGTCAGACGCAAGTTTTGATGAGATAGCCAGCGTTCCTGGGATGCTAGGAGTAATATAATACCAGTTTACAGCCAAGGCAACGCTGTGGGTGGCGTTTGCTCAGACTGCGCTTATCTCCTCGCTTAATGACAGCTATTTGGTAATGGGCGCACGACTAACCCGACGTACTTTTATGATAATTAGTACGATCCAATATTTATTCGTGTGAGTACTTAGGTATAGGCCGCCTTTCATCTCCCCGTTTATGAGTACTGCTCGCTTCCAGGCAAGTCAAGGATAATTTAGTGCAGGAGAGAATTTTGTTTGGTTTCTATTAACTTGGAACTATTAGAGGCTGAGCTCAACTTAGAGTTTTAATGAATAATATTAATGTTATGGTAAAGCTACTCGGTTGATTTTTGTTTTAAGTTTTGTAGAAATACTGCTTGAAATGTTATATTTCCAAAGGTGATAAGCAGTTGTTTAAATATGATACTTAGTTAAAGCTCAGAAAAATAATAGGTTTTTTTTAGAAAACACAACATTTTTGTTTCAGATCTTGCGCTACTGTTCGCTTCCTTAATAACTTATATAGGAAAAGAATAAGCCGATGAGAAAGCAAAAAGGAGAAAAAAAAGGAATTGGATTCCTTTTTTTCTCCTTTTTTGCTTCCCCATAAAACCTAGTTCTCACCATCGGCCACCCCCGACTTAGTTTACTTTTTCTCCACGGAACCTTAACGAATTAGAAACGGTAATGAAAGAATACAGATGAAGGTCAAAGTAATATCGCTTTGTCTAATGTACAGTCGGCTACCGAAACAGCTAACATCACTCCGTCATTAGAGGTAATCGGAGCAATTTTTCACACATTTTTTCACGCGAGACTGAGTACACTTAGGGCATTAATTCATTTCCTTCACCTTGCTGTGAAAAAAGATGATTGATGCTGCTTGGTACTGGCTTTATCCAAAACAGGAACATGGTTTATGTAGTCATTAACTGTTTCATTGGTGTTTCTTTTTGGTTAGTGACAAAAAATCTCGTCAGTTGACGTGATATAATTAAAGCTTGAGTGCAAATTGATTTTTTTTTGCCTGCAATGTTATTAATAAATCAGCAGGAATCTAATTTTATTGGCATTATGGAAAAGAATATGACAGTAAAAAATACAACTTCCACCTATAAAATTGTAGGTAAATGTTTTAGAAATATATTTTTTTTTACCTTTTTAAAGCAAATTTTATCGCAAAATTGGATCAAACTGTTTTTTTTAATGAATGCTTACATCAAATAAATAAATAAATATTGCAAGACAATCTTACACAAATCGCCGTAGTCCCAAACTAAGCAAGGGTTGTACTATGCTGCCGTCCTAGTCTAAAAGGCGACTTTTTGCTATGGAAGTTCATAGTAAAAAGTCGCCTTTTAGACTAGGACGGCAGTATGGGTACTAGGACTACTAGGCGACGATATATGTACTTATACTTATGTAGATAAATGAATACTTAAATAGATAGAAAATAT
Organism: Eudemis profundana; assembly: GCA_947034925.1. Taxonomy (NCBI): domain Eukaryota; kingdom Metazoa; phylum Arthropoda; class Insecta; order Lepidoptera; family Tortricidae; genus Eudemis; species Eudemis profundana. The sequence continues at coordinate 10,278,842 of OX344808.1, forward strand.
CCATTACTGAGATACAAAATATACTCGTGCTCATCACGCAAATGTTTGCCCTTACCAGGATTTGAACCCGGGACCTCTAGCTTCGTAGGCGGTGTCACTCCCACGAGGCTAAACGTGTCGAGTAAGTAAGTAATAAGTTGAGTATTTCCTACAGTTATCATTATCACCACAGACAAAAAATTCAATTAACAAATCATTACTGAATACGAAGAATCAAACATGATTTAAGTTGCTTGTACTCAACTACGGCGAGGCAAAAATAACGGTTTTACATTTATTTATTTTTAAGAATAAGTACTATTTGAGGACTCAGTGTTGGTATTTTCTATATTTTCGTCAAACCAGTGGCTACATGGATACCTCGCCACTGACCAGTAAATAACCTACCGACATCATCCGAACATCTCAGCTCGAGTTTTATTTTATCAAAGTTCCCCGGTCAGAGATCTCCGGCGGAGTCACGAACTCCTAGCTATAGCTAATACCGCATTTTTGTACGTAATAACGTCCCGGTGGGTTCCGCGGACTCGCATGCTGATGAGCGGTTCATACTGAGAATACAAAATGCGCCGTCTTCCCGATTTTAGACTTGTTTCAAGTGGGTTTGATAACTGTGTTTAGAAGCCTGGTGTTGCGTCATGTATATGTTATGATTTTAGAGGCAATGTACCATTTTGTGGAACAAAACATCTTCGGCTGGAAAATTTGTTTTAGGACGCAAATGTGTAGTTTTTATTATGAACCTGTTGGAACTTATGAGAGTTAAATTAAAAAAAATGTTGAAAACTGTTTACATACATATCATAACTATATACGTTAATATTTTATTGAAACATCATTAAAACCATTAGGTAAATATATGTAGTTGTATCAAAAATACTTAAGTAATAAGGAAGAGAGGGAAGTACTTAAAATGACAGAAAAAGTAAAGGACAGTGTTTGATAAAAATGCCGAAATCATTAACTCTCAAATACGCGGTGAGGTGCCGAGCAAAAAAAGAAGAGTAAATAATTTGGTAGGAAGTGAATTAAAAAACTAAATTGTATCGTAGGCGAGAAAAAATGGATTTACTTCTGTTCTTGCTATACCATAGTACATCAAGTAGGTACTAAGTAAAATACGCGCAGTTTCACAGTTTACTTAAAATTTGCAATTCACGATGTTATTACACAGCACTAGAAATGTAGAAGCTTGCCAGTCCTAGTTAGGATATGTAAATGCGTAGCTTGCCTAATGCTTTGAAAGACAAGCTTAGCTGTGCACTTAGTTCACATTTAGCGCCCTGGGCCAGGCTCTGAGGTTAGGTTCTTAATTAGCCATCCTTCGCAGCTGACCGCTTAGAAATGAGATGACCCAGTCCATTGCAACTTCTTGTTCAGTTAAAATACAGGAATATAAGCCTTAAGTTATTGCAATACGGCGAGCGTTTGTGCAAAGATCGACTGTAAATTTGTAACAGATGAAGTGTAAGCTTATGTGTTCATTGTTTAATTATTGTATTATACATATAGGGATGAACTAATTTCTAATCCCTTGATGTAAAAGTGCAGTACCTATGATGGTTCACCCTCATTTATGCATAATTGTATCATTTGGCACAATGTTCGAGTACAAGAATAGTTTTTTGCAAATCTATTAACTTTCCAGAGTAGTTATAAAAAAAAATCGGTTTCGGAAAATAACGACATTCGGGCAAAATAAATGTATGGCAAATAAAATAAGGGCAAACTAAATGATCTCATTTAACTTAATCATCCAGTTTTAGTAATATATTTTTTTTCTACTCCTGTACTGTTATCTGTCTTTTACTTGGTCACGAACACTAATATAAGAACATATATAATATGAGTTCAGAGAAGTCTATACTCTATTCCCCATAACAGCACTAGTGTCGTTATAGCCACTTTACGTTATTGCTAACAACCACAGACTTCTAAATCTAGGTTAAACTGAGGTCAAGGATTAAGCGCTCAATTTTAACTTTACGGTAAAAATGCACAACTACCAACTTAACAAACAATTAAAATCCTACGGCTTTTAAGAAAAACAAAACTTTCTGAACTAAATTCATTGATGCCAACATAAAAACAAAAGTATTTTTAATATATTCACTGCGTGTCAACTTCATTTAAAAAATAAAAAGTTTACCATAGACACATACTGACAGTCATACGTCATATTTGCCTTCTTTGCAGGTTATGCCTTGTTTGTATTTTATAATTTTAAAACCTGTCGTAGAAAAAGTATTGTATGCAACGTTGTATAATTAAGTCAAAAAACGCTCATTGCGTCTCTATTTGCGATACTCGCCGCATTCGCGGCTCGTATCGCAACTCACGCAATTCGCATTTTTTGAACCTTCTTATACAACTGTTGCATAAAATACTATTATTTATTTACTTTGACGACACGTTTAGCCAAGTGGGAGTGTCACCGCCCTCGAAGCTAGAGGTCCCGTGTGGAAATCCTTGTGTAATGAGCACAAGTATTTTTTCCTGAGACATGCATGTTTTCTGACTATTTAAGTATTTATTTATGTATATTGTCGTCTAGTATCCATCCATAATACAAGCATTGCTTAATTTGGGACTAGGTTAATTTGTGTAACTTCAACGTTTTGCTTTAAGCAATCGGAAAGATTAGTAAAACGGGTTAGATAGAAAATCAACAAGGATATTAATAATATCACACACATTTTGCCGATGCGTTGAGCCTAGTAGAAGTGACACCACCTACTTAGCTAGAGGTTCAAATCCTGGTAAGGGCAAATATTTAATTGTATGATGAGCACGAGTATTTTGTTCCTGAGTCACGGATGTTTTCTATCTATTCAAGTATATATTTATCTATATAAGTATGTTTATTGTTGTCTAGTATCCATACTCGTAAATACAAGCATTGCTTAGTTTGGGACTAGATCGATTTGGGTAAAATGTCTCGTAATATATGTATGTTTATATTACGTCATATATGTCAATGGATGTCAAACGTGACGGTTGAAAAATTTTACTCAATTTCATTTCAATTATATCTATTAGCCCTTAATCACGAATTATCATCTCCAAACTTACAGTAACCCGTAAACTATCTGAGTAAAGTATTCTTGTGTATCAATTTTCCGGTTTTTGTGAAATAAAATATGAAATTTATGTGATTGAACTATACTGTTTGTGATTGTATTGATTGATTGTTGACATACACGAAATATACAAAGGAAACCGGGAATCCTATTGCTACCGCTCATTTTGCCCCCGTGATTATGAAGAAGAGTGGGGGTAACTTTGCGACTCCAGCACGCTCACAAAACGTAACCATGCGAAATCCAAAAAAGGTAAGCCAAACAACCCCGAGCCCAATGACAACATCGACCCAAAGTCAAGGTATTGACCACCTGGCAGCCCAAATAATGCTCCTACGACAAGAGATACTGTCGATGAAAGCAGAATTCGAAATAGCAATTTCTGCAGTGAACCGGTGTGAAGGAAAAATTGAAGAAATGAGTACAAAAATGTCATCGTACGAGACTCGGTTAAATACTGCCGAACAAGCCACTGCTGAAATCTTAACTCTAAAAAAATTAAGCAACAGCCTTAACACACAAATTATCTCCCAAAGCGTGGCCCTTTCTGCCTGTGAGTCTCGATTAAACACCATAGAGAGCTCGACTGCCAGTACACCCAGCCAGTCAAAAATAGTGGAATCATTGGAGGGAAAACTAAACTATCACATGCAGGCTCGCCTGAGGAATAACATTGAGATCACAGGAATAAACGAGAGCCCAGGGGAAAACCCGTACCATCTTATTCTGACTATGTCGACTCTAGCTGGTATGAAGTTAACGGACACGGATATAGACTACGTAACCCGCAGTGGATCACCAAGCAACAAGCCCAATGACCCTCCACGTCCCCTGATAATAAGATTCTGTCGTCGTCACGTTAGAGACCAATTTTACAGCGTAGCAAAACTTCGCCGCCTCACCACAACAAAACTGAAAATTGATGGTCCCACACGTAATGTCTACATCAATGACCATCTTTCACGAGAAAACAAATTGCTTTTTCGTGAATGTAGATCTCGCTTCAAAGATGCCGGATTTAAGTTCTGTTGGACCAAACGGGGTCAAATATACGTCAAAAAACATGAAGGTAGAGGTGAAGAAGCTAAAGCAATCATTGTCAAATCCCACAATGACATCACACGTATACTTCAAAAATGCACCCCAACACGTCAAGATTCTACTGAGCTTTGCAGTGACATGTAAAGCAGCCAGAACATTATTTTATTTTATATTTATAACTAATGAACATATATTTGCATCGCTCACAAAAACTGATACATTATACTTTATTTTCTTAAAATCACACTCTACACACCACACACATCTTTATCACTCACTGTCCACCAGAGCTCTCTCTCTCTCAGTTCTCTCACTCAAGTCTCTCCGATCTGTCAGGCAGGGTCATCATCCTTTTAAATTTAATTTCAGACATAAACGGCACAAAAATGGTTAACCAAGACATTTTACTAGACCTGGATTCTGATGACTTACCCTGCTTTATCGCTGAACGACCTGAGTCATGTAAGTTAATAATTAATAACAATCATAATCTTAAAGTTCTTACCTTCAACATAAGAAGCTTGCAAAGGAACTTTGATCATCTTCTAGTTACATTGCTAAGAATAAATATGTCACTAGATATTATAGTTCTAACCGAATGCTGGCTCCAAGATGACACTACTATACCTCAAATTAAAGGCTTTCAATCATACCGAACATTGAAACGCATCAATAAATCAGGAGGAGTGGTAATCTATATAAATAACGCATGGACACCTGAAGTTACAGAACCATTATTCGACGAAGCAAACTGTTTAATAGCAGAAGTAAAAAATCAATTTTGCATCTTAGGCGTATACCGCTCTCCCTGCTTCACCGAAACGTCCAATTTTTTAAATTCGCTCTCATCCGCTACCTTATCTGTTGCAAGCTCACCTTGTGTAATTGTTGCCGGAGACATAAATATAAATACACTCTCTGAAAATGACTCAGACATCGGTACTACTTCTAATTATCTATGTTTACTGGCAGAGTTAGGTCTTAAACCAGCCGTTAACAAGCCCACTCGCGGAACATCTTGCCTGGATCATATTCACGTCTCGTATAGGCTCCAAACTACTGCGGTTGTCTGTGAGACAGATATCACTGATCACGATCTGGTAATTGCAGGTATAAATACTAGAATACCCAAACCCAAGCAAGGAAAGCGTTCTATAACTAAAATCGACTACAATGCTGTAGCAGATGCATTGAGCGCAGTGGATTGGAGCCACGTTACAAATTCTGACACCGTAGATGATGCCGTCAAAGCTTTTAACCAATTGTTTTTAGATTCTGTGCACAAACACACCACTCTCGCTTCAGTTAGTCGATCCAAATTTACAATCAAACCATGGATGACACCTGGTCTTATCAGATGCTCTAAACATAGAGATCTTCTTCATGCTAAATACCGTAAAAATTCCAACGATGAAACTTTAAAATTAATCTACACCCGTTATAAAAATTTCCATAACAATCTTCTTCGGAAACTAAAATACGATTTTGAATCCAAAGAATTATCCGAAAATAAAAATAACCCCAAAAAATTGTGGAAAACTATAAAACAAATTACATATTCTAACAAAAGCTCCCAAAAACCTCTGGAACTCTCGAAAATCAAAGACTCGGTAACCGAATCACTAAACCTATGTAACGAGTATTTTTCAAGTGTCGGCAAAACCTTGGCTAACCGTATTCTTAGTGAGATGAATAAAACACAAGAAGAACTGGCTCAAAAAACCACAATAGATAAATCACCATCACAATCTCTCTTCTTGCGGCCTACCGATGAAGCCGAAGTCGAGTCACTAATACTCAGTCTAAGACTAGATTGTGCCCCGGGTCTTGATGGCTTTACTAACCAATTAATAAGGATAGTCAAGAACTCAATCATACCTCCTCTCACTTATATATATAATCTGAGCTTGGCACAAGGGACTTTTCCCCGTGAATGGAAAACTGCCCTAGTTACTCCCATCCACAAAGCGGGTGATAAATCTGACCCTGGCAACTATAGACCTATTTCACTGCTCGGAGTCTTTTCAAAAATTCTAGAAAAAATTGTGAGTAAACGTCTAATTACTTTTGCAGAACAAAACAACATTTTCTCAGACCGACAGTTCGGTTTTCGGAAAAACAAATCGACTGGGGATGCAGTTGAGCTAATGACTATGCTTCTATCAAACTATTTGGATCAAAATAAGGCCTGTATAGGAGTATTTCTTGACCTAGCTAAGGCATTCGACACTGTATCTATTCCGATCCTTGTACGAAAACTTGAACATCTCGGTGTCAGAGGGAATGCCTTAGATTGGTTCAAGAGTTACCTATCAGATCGAACTCAGCGTGTCAAAGTTGATCAAAACATTAGCGACTGCACTGCCATAGATTTTGGAGTGCCTCAGGGGAGCATTTTGGGCCCAACGTTATTTATTTTATATATTAACGATATTATGAGCTCCAAATTTCTCAATAACGCCGATATTTTATGTTATGCAGACGACACCGCCATAATTTTCCACGATAACTCATGGGCTGAAGTAACTAAATGTGCGGAGCGAGGTATGAGCGTAGTGGGAGAATGGCTACAGGACAATTTACTAACATTAAATGTCACCAAAACAAAATTTATCTGCTTCCATAAGACTAAAGCCTCAGCACCGAATGATCTCTCGGATATTGCCTTGCATACCTGTACCAGACATGGAGCAGCACCTTTAACATGTACACGTGCACAAATCGGTAGGAGCCCCGCTTTAAGATATCTAGGCGTTATTTTTGACGAGAAACTCTCCTTCAAGCAACATATACTAACCACGGCCAAACGTGTTCGCAAACTAATTTATATTTTTAGAAACCTTCACAATTCAGCGGATAAGCGGCTACTGAAAACTGTGTATATTTCCATCTGTCATTCTGTTATTACTTATTGTATAAGCGCTTGGGGTGGGGCTGCGAAAAAATTCATGCTTGTACTGGAGAGAGCACAAAGAGCGGTACTCAAAGTAATTCTCAAGGAACGTCGTCGTTTTCCGACACTGTTAGTCTACAAAAATATGGATGTCCTTAATGTCCGTGGAAGCTTTATACTACAACTAGTTTTGCAATTTCACTCAAAGGTATTAAATTCCCCCAATTATGTAGAACTATCCCAAAAGCGCAACTTTAGAGTCCAAGTTCCTCCAACAAAATCAGCGTTTGCCCAAAGATTCTGCTCATTTCTTCATCCATTCATCTATAACAAAATATGTGAAAAAATTCCTTTGCAAGACTACTCACCAAGAGAAATAAAAATAAAGGTACAATCTTGGCTTAAATCCCTTTGTTATGAGGACTTGGAGTGTTTACTGAGAGTACCTAGATAGAGCTACACACAATCACACACGTGCACATACACACAATTACACACAACAAAATACACTTACAATTATAAATTATATTTTTATATTTATTTATTTCAATATTCGGTTCCTCCTTTGGTCTCCTGCGAGACAGGCGATGCCTAGTGCAGGGACCAGTGCAATTGTATTGCTAGAAATGTAACGTGGATAAATAAATGTCTTATGTCTTATGTCTTATTTGTATTTTGTATTTCAGACTGGTTCCGTTAATAATTCTTGAATGGAATAGTAGGCTTTGGTGATTAGAAAATGATACAATGATTTTTTAAACTGACTGAAGTCACTCAAACTCAGAACATTTTTTGGAAGTTTCTTGTAGATTTTTGGGGCCATCCCGAAAATGCTTTTTGCTAGTAAGGCGGTTTTACATGACCTATGATTAATTTTGTCTTTAAGTAGAGCAAGTAGAGCGTTTAGAAGCAGGTACCATTTACATTTAATGTATAATTATTTTATGTATGCACTATATATTTATAGGTATACGTCCATATTATATTGTATATAGTTTATTATTACCGACTTCATGTACAATTTGGTTGTAAATAAAATGCCGCACCTATGATGTCTCTGTTAGGGAATGCAATTACCGGGAAAATTCTGAAACCGGTAATTTACCGACTTGGGTGGTTCAAAACCGGTAAACCGGTAAATTACCGGTATTGGGGATTTGAAGTAAAAAGACGCGAAAATGTTGTTTTATTTAAGATTTCTGTATAAACTATCCATAAACTAAAAAAAAACATCCCACATCGTGTAAAATAAGATTAATATTGAAAATTGCCAGTAGAGTAACGATTAAATTAAAACAACAAACAATTTAGTAAATAATCACAAAAATCGTATATATTAATGCAGATAATTTTTATTGCTTATTAACAAATTATACAAAAAAAGTCAGTAACAAATGACATTAATATTTAAATCCGTCACTTAAAAAAATCAATATAAAAATACATTTATTTAATTTTAAAACATTCATAATATTATTATAACAAAACGGGACTTAATCGCGTAAAAACATGATATTACCTCGACGTTTCGGACGTGCCGTGACGTCCATGGTCGCGAAGGGACTGGCGAGGCGGGTGTCAACATCTTCTAGCCGCGCGGGTTTTCCGAACTACCCGCACTTTGGTCTTGGTTTTCAGTTGTTTTTTTATTTATTTTATAATTGGACGATGGGCAGAAACGTCCCCATCAACCAACAGAGATGACAAAATTAATAGACCTTGGCAACACGATGGATTTTTACTATGGCGACGATCACCTCAAGAATGGGAATTTTCTTGGAAAATCGGATATTGTTTTCTATAAGAAGGGCCTAAAAACAGGCCCCTGTGGAACACCGCACTGAATTCCTCGCGTTCTCCGTGCTCCCTTCGTTTTGTAGAGCACTACCAATGTCTATCTACATTCACTCACTGCGTCCGCCCCTCTTCTGGTCGCGTAGTCCCTAACCGTTCTGGAGACTTCTCCAGGGAGTTTATGGCGTCCATGATGGACCCAATCCGAACGGTCACTAATTTTCGGACTCGTGGACCCTCCGGGTGCTGGATGATGCGGAACGCCAGCATTCTCTCAAAGAGCTTCCCGAGCTCATCCAGCAGAACGTTGGGACGATACCCTAAGGAGACTCAACACCTTCCTAAGGGGACCTACCCTGTTTCCAGCATTCCGGAAAGATCCGCTCCTTAAGGCAGTAACAGGCCAGCTAATGGGCCATCCCCATGGATGGTCTTGCAAGTCAGTCAGAAACTCCTATCGCGCTTCGTCTTTTCTCCCCCAACCAGCCGCTGATCGCCTTCGAAAGGTTTCATCCATCCACACGGATCTGTGCCTTACGTGGTGGACCTCTTCGAGGGCGATGAAAGAGTAGCACCTCCGTCTTCTCCATGGCGACTTGGAGTCCCAGAATATGGGTCCGCTCCACCACCAGTTTCGCCATCACTTCGCCAAGCCGAGCAGCCTCTTGACATGTACGTCCCCGGGCTGTGACGAGCGTATCATCTGCATAGCAAATCACGCTAGTTCCGGGGAGCAAGAGCCACCATAAGTTCCTCGTCTCTAAACGGTGGGATCTCCTCGGTCACCACCTCTGGTTGGAAGAGAGCGACCATAATGGGAGGGTGGTCTCCCGGGGTTCCGGGAACAATTCTTCCACTACTCTTTTCACGATGGCTGGCTCTAGAGCTTGCGTTGTTGGGGTGGATCGACCGCCGCCGCCGGGACGGCTGCTGACTAATATTGGAGGGCCCAACAGTCAATGCCGATGTCCTGCGCAACATGGCTCTGTATGCCCCCCATATGGATTGAAACACTTACCGTTCAGCATCAAGCCACCCTAAGAACTTCAACTAAGAACCCTAAGAACTAAGACTTCAGAGGAGTCCGAGGGCTATCGCAGTAAAAGTAGTACGAATCTACCGCACAGTCTCATGGCCGACAGCAGCGACGCTAGCGGCGGAACCTCCGTGTGATCTCCGTGCTGGAGAGGAGTATGCGTACTGTCCAGGAAACAAAATAACCGACAAAGTAGTAGTACTCTATGACATGAGGGGAGCTCCGAGAACGCGCGGGTTGCAGGTGCAGTGCGGTGTTCCACAGGGGCCTGTTTTTGGGCCCTTCCTATGCAAAACGAAATACGATTCCAAGAAAATTTCATTCTTGGGGTGATCGTCGCCATAGTAAAAAGCATCGTGTTGCCAAGGTCTATTAACTGACACATGTCTCATTTCTGTTGGTGTTGCGGACACTGCCCATACAGATTTGCCCATGGCCCTTGGTGATATTGAGATACAGTGGCTCATTCTATGTATTTAATAAGAGATAGAACACTGAGATTGAGTGTCAATTAAATATAAGAAGGAATCCTAGGTGGCCTAACTACTAGGTGCTAGAAAACTTTTTCAAAGTTTTTGAAACTAATAAAAGATAATTAAGTCGTTAAACCACATAAAATCACATAAATTTATAAACATCAGCGTAAACCAATATTTATCTATTTATATATGTTTCGGTAAAAAACCGGTATGGGGTTTTAATTACCGGTAATTTACCGGCTTCATTTTTGACCGGTTTACCGGTATACCGGTTTGCATTCCCTAGTCTCTGTTTACCGTAATGGTTGACTGGTAGAGAATGCCTTACGGCATTAAGTCCGCCATTTGTACTTTCTTGTATTGTGCAATAAAGTTTAAATAAATAATTAAATGTACCGCTTGTAATAGAATAAGAATAAATTTATTATCCAACATATTATACATACAACGACGACATCTAAAGACTAAGATACGAGTATACAATGAGAGAGTTGAAACTATGCCTGAACATTAGATCATTAAACAGAAGAAACATTAAATCGTACTTATTTATAAGCATCAAAGAGGTAACATACCTACTAGAAGAGTCATATAACTCTTTAATGAAGCTAGGCTTCTAATTTAGCCGTTCATAATGCAACACCATTCTAAAAATGATAGCAGACAGGACTGACTGCAAATATTTGTTGCACTGCGGAGGGTTGCACTCTCCTAAAAGTGCCGTAGATTGGTAGTATATAAGTAGTTGTAGATACTAACCCCTTAGCATTAAGTACTTGTATATTTTGCTCACTAATACTATACCTATGTGTCCTTTAGTTACACGAAATAAATGATTTTTATTTATTTTTATTTATTTATTTATAATTTAAAATGTTTACTCGATTCCAGATTTGGCACCTGTAGTTAATTTATTGGAGCGCCCCTTTCATAAGCCCTATGACCGGAATACTAGACCGAACGGATCAAAATCATACTGTAATTGAAATTGAAAACATCGTTAGGATATTTTTCATCACACTTGCTCGAAAATGGTGTCATTACACGTAGGTTCTGCGGGCCGTAAATGGCCTATTACGCCCTAGGGTGTAATGGTTTTCTTTTTAAATTTGAAACGATGGTTCTGTTTTACTCTTATTTGTCATGTTCAAAGGAAACGCCAACTTACTTTTTTTTACTTTTATCCCTGAAATATTTATTTAAAGATAACTGTAATTGCAAATACATATAAACACATATTTCGGTAACATTAATTAAATGTTTAAATAATGTATTTCTTTATTTTGCAAATATAAAATCAACTAAAATGGCCGTTACCGCTATGGTTTCCGAACGTGACTTGACGTTCGCATTGTCTATGGACATATGTGACAAATGTCACTGTCTGTTTTAATATTTTCTTGTCATACTGGGTCGAAAAGTAAGGTTATTTTATTAAGATTTCCTCACAAGTGTGATGAAAAACATTGTGTGTGCCACGGGCGGTTAAGGAATTACAAACTCGTGTTATTAAAGCCTTCGGTTTCACCTCGGGCTTATAACAAACACTCGTTTGTAATTCATTACTTACCGCCCTAGATACACAATGTACTAATAATAATGTTACAAACTCAACAAAATTAATAATTCCCTTAAGGAATCTCTTCCTCGATCATTAAGTGATAAGAGTAAATATAAATATTGTACTCTAACTCTGTAATATTTCCATATAAAATGCAATATTTCAACGTTTGCTTAATGGATGCCAAAATACAGGAAAACAAGTTTACAAATGGAAGTTCATTAACGCTTCCTTAATTACGAACATTAATTTTACAGGAAAGCCGGCGGAAGCTTATTCTAATCAATTCTAATATAATAATTTTATTACTCATAACCTACGTTTATTATTTTATTTTAAATTATTTTATGGTGCTATAAAATATATAAATATAAACATTCTTTCAATAGGCAGCGGTAGTGTGAGGTACCAGTAAGAGCGATTTTTATATTAATAAAAACTGTTGAGAGTAGCGGGGAGTCTGTGGCTGCGGTCTGCACAGGATCGCACTCTGTGGAGATGTATGGGGCCTAGGCCCAGCAGTGGGCATCCGTGGCTTATAGATGGATAGAAAAACTGGTGGTAGAAGAACAAACAAATTGGTATTACATTCTTATGCATAATAGTCAAGCATTTCACTTCCATCACATCTGATTGAAACAGATGATTAAGTCAATGATGCATATAAGTAAAGCGTGAATAAGCTTTACTTATATGCATCATTGACTAAAAATATCAATTTAAAAATATCCAAGTTGAAAATGTCAACGAAAATGTTATGTTTAACAAATATGTACCTACCTATGAGCATCGTATTTCTGGTGATCCATCCCAAAAGTGAAGGCAGTAAGTACCTCATAGACGCATTGTCAACTAAGCCAAAGACTACTATTGTATACTTGGGTATAGACTGGCAACTCAGCCGATTTCAAGGCAACCTACATGTGCAGCCATCTATCCCGTGTGAACGGTACTAAAATACGTATATATATGTATATATATATATATATATATATACATATATATAGTTATATACGTACCTATATAGATATATATAGGAAGGTAATTGTAATTTATCGTATTTGAAGGGTCCACTGCAATAACGATGAATGTTCAAAATTATTGTAATTCCCAGTAAATACGCTATTCGAACACATGACGCGAATCACGTATTTACTTAAAATTTAATAATTTTGAACATTCTTCATTATTGCAGTGGACCCTTCAATTTTGTCAGATGGTCAGTAAAACGTATACTTGATGCCGAAATCATTAATTGTTCGGCAGTAAGTAAGTTTTACATGGCATCTGACGATATGTGTACCTACATATGGGCAGTTACGCATAGATGCAAAAATAAACCACAAGATTTCATTTTCTAGTTTTATATTTTTGGAAGTGCTCAAAGGCAGATTTGAAAATTTTTAAATCGTCCATTAGCTGTGTTTACGACATAAGACTGTTAATGAGTTTGCACCAATTTTGTATAAAAATTCGGACAGTTTTTTTTAAACAAAATACGCTTTCAGTCTTTCTTTGTGTGTTTCACAAGTCAAATCTCACTTATCACAATAAATAACACGAGTCTTTTATCTGAAACCAAAAAGCGCAACACAAAGAGTCTTATCTCACGAGTCTGCTCACAATAACGAGATTCAAATTATAAACGGAGGAGGTTACGCTCAACTCGACGTTAAAATAATATTGAGATCCCCGATTGAAACAAATAGGAACTTTATGAAATTTAACCGATGCCGACAACAAATATAAACAAACTTTAAAAGAGAAAAAACCAAAACAGTTTTACAACTGACATGTGTACTGTGTTGCCATAACATTTGAAGTCGTACTACCATTCTAATCTACTTCATCTTTATTTTAGGTTGAGAATTGTCAAAAGGTGGAAATTATGACCTACAAATAATTCAATAAACGTGTTAATTCAAAAATAGTAATAATAATGAAATAATTTGTAAAAGATTTTTATTATGCATGATGACAATGGTAGTTTTGTCCTGTATGCTGGCAAGAAAAGTCTTAATTATCTAGATTGGCTGCGATCAAGATATATTATGTTACTATAAGTATATTTAATAAATTTACATTATTATTATTCCTTATTTATATTGTTTATATTTTTGACGTTTTTACTTATTTCCTTGAATTAATTTTTGATTTTGAACTTTTGATTGTGATCATGACTTTAGAAACAAAAAGTAGTTAGAGGTTTCGTTCACAAGGGATAGATGGCAGATGTGTTTAGCGGTCCTGTTTCAATATACTAAGAGAACATAGCATGAACTAAGCTATCATCGGCATACAAGTATCAAGAACGTGTATGTTGCTGATGAGTACAAAAAATAAAGATGAGAGCAGCTCCTTGACTGACACGATCATCATTAGCCCATGGTGTAAAAGAGTGTTAACGAAATACACAGATTCAACGGTCACTCAAAACGGTTACGTCCCGTTGCAAAGACCAATTGATATCCATTGCCTTGGAAATAATCGCAAATACCAAAAAAGGACATCCGCTAATATTGCAGCAGCACCTTTCGTCTCTAAATTGAACTTTGTTATCAGCCTAAGCCATGAAACGTGCTAAGAAAATTAAGCGACGAACGAATAAAATGTTATTACGAGGAGGAAGCTTTATTCACACGAATTTTCTATCATCCGACTTTCTTGACATTTCATTTTGGGATTTTAAGAAAACGTTTCCTTTTCTTGCACTAATCCCCTTTGAAATGTTTTTGATAGCTATTTAAGTAACAGACTTACACACAACTATATAAAATTCGTATGGCAAGAATTATTTTTTGCTAAATTAACCAACATAAACCGTGAGTATATTCAGGATTACGTACTATGAAGAGTTTATTTTGAAGATACTCGAAAAGATGTTTGCGCAGCACCTGTTTGTTTGTTTGTTCTTGAAGAAGAACATCGGAGGAGGTACATTATAAGTGTTGACAGCAGCATTTCTGAAATTGGGCACTAAGTCTATTGTCTAGGGCACCTGTTCGTCGCCGACGAGTAAGCGAGTAACATTACATTGCAGATCCGGAAGGGTCGATCAATCACATTCACATTGTACCCCATCAGCCCGCAATAAGCTTTTACTCGCCCAACTTTACTCGCTCACTAGCCGGCGGTGGGACAAGTGCCTAATGTTACCCTACGTGTCCTACGTTCCCCCATTTGACGGTACTAACTTTAATTGAAAATTACAAAAATATTTCAATTCAATATTATCTAAGCGTATCCTATTCTTTAGAAGTGCAATTGAAAACTTGAAAAAATAAAACAACGAGTGGCACACGGGAACAGGCAATGGATCAGAAAGTTCCCGATGGAAACAACAGTTTGGATTTTATTTCATTGTTCGGCACAGGCATGTATCATTGAGGTTTACGATGCCCATCCTTCTTTATTTCCTGAAGAAGGCGCGCAGATTTGAATTTTATACAAACAAATTCTAACTTTTGATTTTTGTTTTAAAGAAATATTACCTCTTCCGGGGCGGAAGGGATTGTGGTTCTGGGACGTGGAAATTTAAATTTAGTTTTCTTTTGGGATTTCTCAATTTAAATGATTTATTGAAAGCGATTATTGACAAATCATAATATCTTGGACGGGACTCTAACCTGCATTTCCAACGGCCCTATGGGTTCTTCTTCTTCTTCTCCGTCGGTATCACTCTTAACAGAGTGGTCGTGGTCATCACTTAAGGTGTTGGTGGCAAGTTTCACAACACGCCGCCACTCTTCCTCTTCATTCACCCTTCCTTCCTCGTGCCTTCGTAGTGATGATAAGCCATTTACTGCCGCTTTTATCTGGTCAGTCCACCTCATAGGCGATCTTCCTCATGGCCTGGTACCCTCAACCTTTCTCCGGACCACAAGTCGCTACGGATTACCGATACAATTTTGCTTCAAAATTAATTCATTTATGAAAAATCATTGTTTTGCTTTTTATACATTTTACTTTTTATCATTTCTTAACAAAGTTACTAGCTCTTTACAATATAATTAAAGCCTCATAAAATAGATTGCTCTTCAAAATTCTATAGTACCTTTTAACGAATACTACTAACTTAGCTACAAATTAAATAAAAGGTTAAGCAAAGATTAAACATAGTTTACGTACAAAAAAAACAAAGATCTTAGAAGTAAAATGGTTCGATAGTTACTAAACTGTAAACAAAATAACCGTAAACTCGAATTTGCCTAAACAACGCAACCGCGATTGCTGACCCTACTGCATACTGCTGAATCGGCAAACGATAAATTCCACCGCGAAATAGACGTGCGTGCGGCAAGCCTGCACAACAATAAATAAATTTTATGTGTGTGTTGAGCATAGTTACCTACATTACATTGTTGCTATGTTTATATGCGGTTGCAGTGTGCTGGTGCGGCAAACCTGAGGGCACAGCTTTATCTGTTTTAGTGTTGTTACTTATATACGATGATGAGTCAATTGTCATAGTCAAATGTTGAGTGCGTTAAACCAATATTCTCTCGCCACTTGTGACTAAGGGTTTCATTATAGTAAATAAGAAACATTTCATAGCAGGATAACCAGAGATAGCAAAAATTTTATATTCTGGTGCAGCATTTCAAATGAAATATGACCATGTTAAATATGTTTTTCTGAGAGAAAATAAACATTTTAATTACACTCGACACTGGCGTGAACATGTTTAAAATCGTGTTTATTCTAATTGGTTTCCTGTTTTGCACCAACTTACAATAATATTTACTAAAATAAATTAGTTAGTACTAGTCATAAAGGGATACCTAATTTATTGTTCCGTAAAATAATCCACTTAGCTGTGTTTGCTGCGAAAAATGACATAGAGTATCACTTGCTTTTACATAGGTCTTTTATCTTGCATTTACTCAATAATATAATGCTCTTGCATCTATTGAATAGGATCATGTTAGTTTACTATACAAAATTGTAATAAATTGAAAAAATTAAAACTGTTCAAGTTCTGTAACTAACTTTTTTGAAAATGTGTATGTACCTACCTACTCCAATATTACTAAAATAGCTTTTAACAAACATAATTAATACATTATAATGCAATTTAAGTTAAGTATTTAATGCAAAAAAAAGTGATTTCAGTGCCACTTTGTTGAAAATTTCTCGCATTTCTTGATTTATCGCTTCATCGTTCATCATCCATCGTCCGGTTTCTCAAAATGGCCACTTTTAATCCATTACATTTCTTGACTTGTGTTGTGTTACGCTGTGTGTGTGTTTTTAGTGAGAGTGTTACTACTGTTTATTCCAAGTATTGTGATTTTTGTCTTAGTTCACGTATTGCTTAGCACATATTGGAAAATCTGCGTTATTGTAAAAGTATATTTGCTGACTTAAATTTTAGAAAAATAGTCATTTTAGGTACGTCCGCTCTATGCCACGCGATTTTTCATCACGTGACAAACATTAGCTGTCACTTTCCATTCAGTTCAGTTTAACAGAGATGGGTAACTCAAGCCCGCATGGCTCGTAATATGATTAGATCATTAACAACAACAGCTCAGGTTCACTAACATCTCAATGCGCACGCAATGCACCATACATAATTCATTTCGTTACAATTACCAGCTGTTCTGAGAGTCGAAAATCGATAATAACAGTGCGCTGGCGCCGTGCTCTATTGTTTTATGTAAATAAATCTTAGACGAGCAATCTGCGCGTTGTCACAAATTACAGTGCGCGTCGCATATGGGAAGCGGTACAGATAACCGTTGAATACAGATGGCGGATTTGACACAGAAAATGCTCTATAGAATTATATTTTGTTTTACTTCACTGTCACGGCTTAGTTCAAGAATACCATTAGATTTTTTTTGTAGTAATTAAGTGCATTTTTGCCGCTTACTCATTTAGTTAGACGCAAAAAATATTTTTTTTCTACTGTAGCTGTTTTTTTAGTTAAATTGCTAAGGTACCTATGTTTTTTAAGGAAACGTAAATTAAGACATATATTTACAATACAATGCCATGCAACCAATATATGTATATACATATTGAAGAATACAGAATTGTTTAATCAAGTTGAAATGCGCGACACCAATCCATCAAATTTCCATGGGCACGACACTATCCTACAAAAAAATGCGTAATGTGCTTTGTAGTATAGAAGTTGGTAAGTAAATTAGAGAAATACTGCCTTAAATTCACTGAGGTTTCATAGGGAAAGCACTGCTGCTATGAATGTAAGTTAGATTACAAAACATAACAACAATTATAAGCATATAGAAGCAAATACCTACTTGAAGTAACCGAATTTCCTCTTGATTATCAATCTAGTTCAAATATCGATCAGTCATCGGATCGTCAGACTCTTCAACATACCTACTCAATTTACCAATTTATTTGAACTAGACAGCCAACTCTCTCGCATAGTTGTATACGAATGGCTTTTCATCAGGCCTGCCGTCTGATTTATTGTCAAATTATTCGCAATTCATCGGGGACGAACGTAGTTAGAGCTAGATTGATGGCGTCAGAACATCACTGCAATGGCGAAATGTGAATAAGTGATAATAGTTATTGTTAAGTGATAAGTGGCAAATAATAACACGAATTACTGACGAATATTGAACATTGTGGTTTAACATTCAATTTAGTGACTGATCAATGGTGATGGTTGAATGACATTATATGAATTACTTTATAATTTTGTGTTACGAAATAAGGTAGTCTAATGCGTTAATTGTTAATCATTATTAACTAAACTAACTGGTGTAATTAAACTATTTGGTTAATGTTTACCAAAGATACAGCGGTGCAATATTATATAAATACAGTATCTAATTCTTTCAAAACTCGGCGCATTTGTGCATGAGCCCAACATAAACCAACTAATGTGCTACACGATACAGGAATACGCCGATTATAGTTTATGGCACTACACAAAAATCGGAACGTTCCTCACATTCGTCTTAAAGGCTCTTTAAGGACATTTAACTGCGCCATCTGGACTGAGCGTATTTTACTCACAATGAACTAGCTGCAAACTAAATCTGTTGCCAAGTGCTCCGAGACAGTCCTTAATAGTAGGTCAGAGAGCCCTAGACTAGCCCAGGGGCTGTTTGAGCTGAGGCTTTCTGGAGTAACTTCACTGAACAAGAGCATTAAGACATACTTTGAACTTGGAACATAGATGTTTAAATCATTTTACGCTCGCGATGTATCATTATGGCGTTTATGTATTAATTTTGTTCAAGTTATGATCGTTTTGGTTGCGAAGATCTAATTATGATTGTTTGAGTTTAAATGGGCGGGTTCTTTGACGATTTATTTGTAGAAATAATATAGCTTTGGTACAAACACCACATATTCATATCGATATGGTTTTTACATTTCATAGTTTTCTACATGTTGATTGTATACAAAACAGTCACATTGTTTAGAAACGTTTGGCTGTGTTAAAAAAGTGTACACGTTTGTAATAAGTATGCTCTTTTATCCCATTAACTAAACTTTAAAACCACAAGACTTTTAAAACATGGAATATTTTATTATAATTGAAAATCTAATATTTTTTTGATACACGAACGATTCACTAACAATTTATGCGATGTGTGTCACATAAATATTAGATTTTTAATTAAAGAAGTAAAAAGTTAATAACTGAGAGCTCACTAACTAGATATATATACCTAAGTTTAACTTTTACATAAACTGATAAGTTTTATTTATATGGAAGAAAAATATTAATGGCATTTTAGATTTCAGAGGTTTGTCAGTGTGCAATAAATTAATTAAAGACTACATTATGGTCTGGTGACATGGTGACAACCAAAACTCACTCACTAACAACATTGAAATTATTGGAATATAAACCGGGCTGTTATTCTAATAAAGTTTATTAAGTACTTTAATTTTTTGAACGTAATTAGTGAGTTTTGGTTGTCACCCGACGATATTTAATATGCGTCATACAGTGAAATCGACTCACATTTATACTCGGTAAATCAAACCATCAATAAGTTTTAGAACTTTTAAACACAAAATGTCTAGGAACTCAACTTTATGAGACACCTGAAACATTGACGACTTAAACATTTGCCAACGTTATTTGCCTCTGTTATAAACTGATTCTATAAATGGAGAGATGCAATTACATTGGTCTCTCGTTTAGAAGCTACTCAAAGCGTGAACGAAACTGGATTGTATATGGAAATGACTAAACGTGAGCAAAGCCGCAGGTGGTCACAAGTTATGTTGTGTTCTGCAGTTCTAAAAGCAACGTAAGGTATTTTACTATGTCGTAAAAATAACACAAAATAATTAACATTTTACGATTGAACGGATACATCTTTAGGTGTTTAGTAGTTGTAAAATTGTACATTCGTAAGAATTGTAGGCATACCTACGACATAAAATATTTTTGACGCTGTTTCATTATTGTTTGTTATGTTTTTATTGTGTACCAATATATGTATTTGTCAATATTTCATAGGGAAAAAGTTACTTTTGTTTGAATAAAAAAATGTGCCTTTCTTTCAGTATCCCATTTACTTAAACCTTGCAAGTTTTAGATATTTTCTCTTCTATGTTTTTATTTTGTATTAAAGCAATCATTCAAAAATTTACGAGGCAGGAGACTGTCTAATCCACATTACCAATAGCTTTTGTAGCCAACACAGGAACACTTCCATTGTGCCATCGAGACCGGTGCCCGGGCAATCGTATTTTTCACCAGTTATTTCATGTTAGTTATATGAACACAAAACTATTTCTGCTGCTTACCGCTTTTACTTGTTTCTGTTGTAATTATATTATAATACAATTTTGTCTGATGATGATTGAATTGTAACCTTAAAACAGTGAACGGAAATAAGACATGGAAGCATTCAGTCCCCTCAATAATGGCACCTTGTAAAGTCTACCCTGGTGGGCGGTGCTTAAATTCTCTACCTGCGTCGACTTCAGTGCGATCGGGATGACAGTGAGTGACGGATCGCAATTTTTTTATTTTCATACAATGTTTTAACGTATATTACATTGATTAAACATGCCTGCCTGTGCAGTGAAGTGGTGCAAAAGCCATTCCAATATTTCGAAGGATAGTGGAGTCAGTTTTCACATGTAAGTAAATGGTTAATTTAACAGAAATATGCAAAATAATATTATGTCATTTTCTCTATGGGGATGATGTTATGCCAAATGAAGAACATTATTGTATTGCGTAATTGGATTTTCATATTTAATATTGTATATTGTTAGAAATTCCTAACTACTGATTTGGATTTTGAACTTATAATTAATAATTATAATAGTATGTTTTCTTTTATTTAGCTTTCCAAAAGATCCTGTTAGGAGAGATCTATGGAAAAAAGCTGTCCAATTTGCGAGACAGGAGAATGATTGGATGCCTATTAAAAAAACTGTGATAAGTTCCATCCATTTCAAAGATGAAGACTTAAGTATATTTATCAAGAAAGGGGTTTACACAGCTTAATAAAACCTAGTAACTACCTAGTTTTTTGGAATAAATGGCGGTTTTTGAGATGTATTAGGGCGTTTTCCAAAATAAATACCGGGGTAGCTACTTTCACAAAATATGGACTTTTGAGGTTTTTCTGGCTCAGTATCGTTAGTACTTTCGAACCTTATACATACGTGAAAAAATGTGTCCTAAATTATTTTTTCCATTACGTCACCATTTTGTACTATGTTTGTATGAACGTGACGTAGTGGAACAAAAAAATTCCATACAAATTTAAAGACACTTTTTTACGTATAATGTTCGAAAGTACTAACGATTCTGAGTCAGAAAAACCTCAAAAGTCCATATTTTGAGAAAGTAGCTACCCCGGTATTTATTATGGAAAACGCCCATTACCTGTACAAAATAAAATAAAATAGTTTATCTCTGCAAGTAGGCCCTCAAGGGCTCTTTTACGAGTCTGATTCTATATATTATTTCTTTTGGCGCTTCGGGTAGTGACCTTTCTGGTGAGAAGAAGCGCCGCAAGAAACTCGCCAGTTTCTCTTTTTTTTTAAATCTTTAAATATAACAACAGGTATGACATTATTACATTCGATTTCATTAATACGTCACAATAAACATAAAATATAAAAATACAATTTGAAATTACTATTTATTTCTAAAATTATTGTTTCATAACCACATTTTAATTTTTTAATTTTTGATTCATTATTTGACTGGCACTTTAATGTATTGCATAAACCTATCCATGTCATCTGAGGCGCTATTGTCAATCACCGTGTTCTTTCGTTTGTCTCTATCGCTCTTGCATATAAGAAGAATAGAGAGAAAGATAGACGAATTAAAGAATGAAGAGGTTTAAAATAGGATCCCTGATCAACTAAGATTGGCTAATATCTCTGCTGCAGTCCATTATTTATTGGCCAAAATGTTAGTGAACTTAGTGATTCGTAGATATTGCCTAAATATGCGTTTCTCTTACACCTTATTATTTAGAACAGTGTGAAAGAGATGACTATTATTTCGTTTACTATTTTCGAATAAAAGCTCTGTATACATAACGTCAAATTTAAATGTGTGCGTATTTGTGTCTGTGCGCAAATTGTCCCGATAATTTGAAAGGTAATGTTCTCGGATGCTGCTTCCATGTTTTATTTCCGTTCACTGCCTTAAAATGATTTAGTATCAGGTTGCGCATGTAGTCGATGAGGTCCAGAACCACAAGCAGGTGTGGGCTCGTCCAGAAATCATGTGATCGTCTATGGGGGAGCTTTCAGAAAATATCACGAATGATCAGGGGGGGTCCGAGAAGACATCACGTGTAATTTTTTACACAACGGGAAGCCAAAAACAACGAAATTATTCAACAATATTTTCTAAGTGTGTTGCCCAAATATCATTTATCAACTTTAAAACATCAATAATTACTTACAAAATATTACACGTGATCCGTGATGGGGGAGGGGGTAGCGTTACAATCACCAAAGGGGGGGGGGGGGTCAAAAATATGCCAAATTTGATCACATGATTTCTGGACGAGCCCTGTCGGGTTAATAATCGGGATATCAGCCTTGGCTAATGATAAGCAGTGATGGAGTACGCGGTGAAACGAGCGCACCCGAAAGATACTCATGCGCCCTTTTAAGTTCTATATTGGGTTATTAATTTTATACCTGGTAAGTACGAAGTTGCTCGCAGAACTGATGGCCAATGGGGCGTTAAAGTTTTAGAGTGGCAACCACGTACTGGAAGACAAAGCATTGGCAGGCTTCCCACAAGGTGGACCAACGATCGGGTGAAAATCGCGAGCAACCGCTGGATGCGAGCAGCACAATTTCGACAGCGGTGGAGAACCTTGGGGAAGGCCCATGTCCAGCAGTGGACGTCTTTCGACTGATATGATGATGATGAAGTACAAATTGGACTCATTTCTAAAGGTCTGGCCAGTTGAAGCACAATATGAGACCAATGGAAGAAGAGAGCGGACTGGACCGACAGAAGCTGAGTAACCAGCAGCAGGACACAGTAGACTCGGAAATAAATTGAACCTTAATTTCCAGGTTTAACTCGGTAAATATCTCTACACATCGAAAGATTTATTGATTGAAAGAGCCATGAAAGCTATTCAATATTGACTGAAGACCTAACAATTGTGCCACAAGGCCTATAAAGCTAGTGGATGGTCCTATCCACCCACAAAATGCGTAAAAATGAATCCGTAAAATCACAATACAACATTGTATGAGATTCGCGATGCTTAACGCGTACCTCCATACGACACTTGAAAATTTGTAATAATTTGTAATTGTAATTGAGCCGGACGACTTCGTACGAGACATAAAACTTTACGACTGTTGTCATTCGTTGCAGTTTACGATATGAGCTAAAATATGCTTTCTTACATTACTAGGAACTCGCGTCTTGTTCACAATGAATTATTTATTTGAAAATTCAGACTTCAAAATTCATTATATCCATCGCTTTGTCTGCGAAACCACTGACTCTTAAGCCGCAAGGTGAAACTGAATGCGAAATTGTAATTCGCAACAAACGACCCATAAATACAAACTAAGGGCTTGTTTAAGTTCAAAAAGCAAAGGCTCGAGCTTTTTTTTCTTGTCATCTCGGCTGGTTTTTAATGACTAAATTTACAAAGACTCATACATAATATGAAGTTCGAAGTTTTTGCAGCGATGAATAGGCAGTTTGAGAGTAATTAATGTTCTGCTCTTATGAATATGCTTAACGCGGCCCGAACCTCCCGGGAGTAATAAGGTATTACAAACATGAGAACATTCGCCCTCCGTCACGGTTATCATAAGCCCGCCCGGCCTCTCAGATGTCAAATGCAATATTCAAAGAAAGGGCACTCTCTTTTCAAACTAGCGAAGTCTCTCCCGAGGCGCACCTAACTAACCGTGATAAGAGTCAAAAAGGGGTTACGTAGTGAACCTCCCCAAACTAAATCCCTGACCACTTTTCATAGACCTGTCATATCCCCAAAATCATTCCTCGAAATAGATAGAAGAAAGGCTTCATGAATCTTACAGAGATCTGTTCAAACTGGATGGTTAAACAAATAATGTTCTTCTTCATAATAAAGTCACAAAACGTTGAAATAACGCAGATATGTAAACTTTTAGAATTTTACGAGATTATAAACTCAGCATTTAAAACGTAATATCCAGCTTTTATCATGTAAATAACCAGTCGTTTAATTCACTGAGTTGAACATTTACAAAGGCGGCTACCGAATAGTTCAAATAAAACTATAGCGATTACAGTAATTGAGGCGAATCGCTGCATGGAAACTGGTTTGAGCACTCACCGCGCACTTTACTTGAGCTATATTCAAATAGTTTTATACCACTTACGGTACACTAATGCACTTTTTCGACGAGGTGGCCACTAATAACGTAGTCCATTAGTTGTTTTGACCCAAGTAGCGGCAGTAGTGTGGGAATAAGCCGTCGATAAAGTGAAACAAAACGTCGAGATAACCCACAGGAAATATTCAGTTATTTGAACAGTTCTTAATTACAAAGATAATACAGTCGATGACACGCCTACGCGCATAGATAAACAAAGATGTCCACTCTGTAAACTTTCTCACAGCGTGGATCATAAGTAAAATATTGTGACAACAACGACATAAGCTAAGCAGTCAATGTAAACATAGACTTCTCCGAATCAAAACCATCGGCTGGGTAATAGAGTTTACTGAGTAGAGAGCAAATAAAATAACAAACGGAGGAGTAGTGTACTGTAGGCACCTACATTTGCAATGCTCCTACACAGACCGGCTCGTTACCCGCACCGGGTGTTTTAAGTATTATTTCTTTTTCTTGTACTGCGGCACTAAATAAAGGTTATTTACTTCTGGGTCTATTGAACTGCATTAGCACTAACACACTTTTGTAAAAAATACGTCTTAATTTTAAACAACTACTTTGCCCCTGTAATAAAATAATGCAGGTGTAAGAAATTAACGTCTGTGTGTTTCTGCTTGTCTACGGTATCCTATGAAGGTTTTGAAGAATACGGTTTTTTTTTCGGTTTATGTTTCATGGCAATTAAATCAACTCATTAGAAGACGTCAAAGTTTTTCTTGTTAATAAGCTGAACTAAGTATAAAAGTGTGGATGTGTGCAAAATAACATTAGGTTTGTAAGTACTTTGTTCAAAAGTACAAAGTCAACTGAACAGACGCCTTATGCTATGGCAGTAACCTCTTGGTTAATGCCATATTATTAACCAAGAGGCATACCTCCAGTTAATTTATGCCACTTAATCCGTTTTCATAATGTAGGCTAACGTATCCACATTTCTTCCTTTATTACGTAACTACCTGCTACTTAAGTTCTTAGCTACCGGGTAGCAAATGATTCGTCACCCCACTAAATTATTCACCGCGATACCAATTCTAACATTATTTTCAAACACGAATGGATTAACTCATTTATTATTCTAATTAGTGTTTGTACGGTAATATGGAAATAAGTTCATATCACGTCGGTAAGGGCAGCTTGACACTTTAACAAAAGCAATTAGGGTTCTCTTCATTTGAGGTTATGAAGGAAAGTGTTGCGTTCGGAAAAGGATTCAGTCTAAATAAATAAAGAGCTTTTCCTAAAGACCTAAATAGATAAACATATTACAAAATTAATATACAGGGTGAATTTTAAATCGTGAATCGTAACCACGTTTACCGGTAAAGCTACTTAAGACTAATACAGAGCACTAGTGTTAATTACAATTAAAGACCCGCTTAATTAATTATGAACAAAATGGTGGAGGCGTTTATACCATTAATCGTAACAAAACTGAATTATTTTATGAGTAAATACGATTTCAATAGGTACTTATGTTGACAATGTTGACGATGTTGACATTATTGACAATACGTGCCAAAATTCTATCCAGCCAACTTCAATATTAGGAGGTTGTATATCTAATGTTGAAATTTTTGTTTATCCTGTTAACTTGTAAAATAAATTACACTGTATTTGACAATCTAAAAACTATATCTAACTACTAGTAAACTAAAATTAAATGTTGAAATTTTCATGACAAGTACGAAACATGAATGTAGGGTGACCACGAGATTTTAAAAATTAGGATAAATCAAAAAAAGGGGACAAAAAAAAACATACTTAATTAAGGTTTAAAAGCATTGTAAGTTATTGTTAACTATGTATAGACTACAAAAAAATTATTACGATTCACGATTTAAAATTCACCCTGTATACTGTCTGGCTACATAATCTCGCGCCCGCTTGTCTATTAAGAATAGGCGTGGTGTAGAATTTAGGTAGAATCTTTATGCCACACCTGGCCATAAAGTGGCTTTTTCCGCACGCTGCGCGTACAGAAAAAACCGCTTTCTGGCCATGTGTAGACATAAAATTATGTACACAACACGGGAGGTAATAAAGAAAGCCTTTGTTTTACCACCCTAGTTGTGTAATGTACTGACCTATTTTAACGTCTACTTAATTATATTTTTGGATCACTAACTAGCTTACCAAAACACTGGCCGTAGCTTCGTGTGTGTGTGTGTGTGGTTATGCTCTGTCACGCGACATATATAGTACTATAGCTAGGCAACTTCTTACGTTACGGCTGCACATAACAAAAATCACACATGTGAGTGTCACCAACGAAGTTGCCAAGCTATAGTATTTTTAATCACACTTGCTCGAAAATGGTGTCATTACTCGTAGGTTTTGCGGGCCGTAAATGACCTATTACGCCCTAGGGCGTAATGGTTTTCTTTTTAAATTTGAAACGCTGGTTCTGTTTTACTCTTATTTGTCATGATCAAAGGAAACGCCAACTTACTTTTTTAACTTTTATTACTGAAATATTTATTTAAAGAGAACTGTTATTGCAAATACTGTAAACACATATTTCTGTAACATTAATTAAATGTTTAAATAATGTACGAGGGTGGTATGATAAGTAGTGAGCATACCCATGAAAATTTATTTTTTATTATTTTTTTAATTTTTATTTTTCAACGTAGTCCCCTTTCAAGTTTTTGCACTTTTCCCAACGCGTCTCCAACTTCTTTAAGCCCTCCAAAAAATATGTCTTCGGAAACTCTGCAAAATACTCATCCGTGGCCTCTATGACCTCTTCATTTGACATGAAGCGTTTGCCTCCGAGCCAAGATTTCATGTTTGGGAACAGGAAGAGTTCACACAGAGCCAAATCCGGGGAATAAGGAGCGTGCGGCAGTATTTTGTAACCCAATTGATCCAGTTTGGCCTTGACGATGTGAGATGAATGGGCCGGAGCATTATCCTGGTGAAACAGCACTTTATTGCGGGCTAAACGGGGCCGTTTTTTCTTTAATTCTTCATCAAATCGAGACAATAAATCAGAGTAATATTGCCCCGTGATCGTTTTTCCCTTCGCTAAATAGTCTATGTGGATAATTCCTTGGGAATCCAAAAAAACGGTCGCCATCACCTTCCCGGCCGACGGAACCGTTTTTGCTTTCTTTGGAGCACTTTCGCCGGGACAAGTCCATTGCTTCGATTGTTGTTTTGTTTCGGAAGTATAGTGGTGGATCCACGTTTCGTCCACGGTAACGTAACGCATAAAGAAGTCCTTCGGATTACGTTTTAATAGTGCCAAACAATCTTTGGAAGTAGCCACACGATTCTGCTTGTTTTCTTCAGTTAGCAAACGCGGTACCCATCGGGCCGATAACTTCCTCATGCCCAAATGTTTATGAACGATATTTTGTACACGCTCCAGTGATAAGCCACATACCTCAGCTACCTCCCTCAACTTCAGTCTTCGATCGTTCATCAACATATCACGGATTTTATTGATGGTTTCCTCCGTGGTAACTTCAATTGGACGTCCTGGGCGGGCCTCATCACACACAGATGTTCTTCCATTTCTGAACTCGTTATACCACCGCTTAAATGTGGCAATCGTAGGTGAAACATCGCCATACACGCTATCTAACTCATTTTTTATTTCATCACGCGTTTTACCCTTCAAAAACAGAAAGCGAATCACTGATCGATATTGTTCTTTTTCCATTTTACACAAAAAATGCCACTTATACTGTTTAAAAAGCTATAATTCATGAATTAATTGACGGAATCATTTGAAACTGTCAATTTTCCCGCGTCCACGATGGCGGCTGTAGGTAATGACATTTTTAATATTCAGCCATACCGCATTGATTCAAGGCTCATTACTTATCATACCACCCTCGTATTCCAGTATTTTGCAAATATAAAATCAACCATTTTAAGTCTTTACCGCTATGGTTTCCGAACGTGACTTGTCGTCTTGATATATGTCATTAATGTCACTGTCAGTTTTACAATTTTCTTTAGGTATGTAAGGTTATTTTAATCAGATTTCCTCACAAGTGTGATGAAAAACATTGTGTGTGTCACGGGCGGTAAAGGAATTACAAACTCGTGTTGTTAAAGCCCTCGGCTTCGCCTCGGCCTTGTAACAAACACTCGTTTGTAATTCCTTACTTACCGCCCTTGATACACAATGTACTAGTTCGTGCGACAAAGAGTCGCGTAGCACAGTTGTGTAGAGGTATTGATAATGACTAATGACTTACGTTGGATTCACTGACTTGTTACTCACGTCTGATTAATTCAAAATAACCAATTAAACGTATTCTATTTACGAATTGTAATGGTTAACGAACAGGTGAAACTAAGGTCAATCGTTGGTTAATTAAGAAAAAAGTATATCATTATGACTGATCAACGACATCGACATGCAAGTTGCAAAATGAAAGTAGCATCAGATTGACGGGTTGATTGGTAGAAACAATGACATTTGTCGCTCACGGCACTAAGTTTAGCGGTGAATAAAATGTAGATGGGATCTGCAATACTAACGTCCCTAGTACCTACGGTACGGTCCCTTATATTTTGGTGCTGCACGATCAAGGTCGCCACTAGACTTCGTACCGCGAGCTGTACTCTGCGAAAGATAAATCTGTACCTACACGATATTAAAAAATATTTCATTACCAGAAAATAAGTATAAGACTAAACCAGACAGTGTAGTCACAAAAAAGAACCCGAGGTATTTTTTTTTTCTGCTCCATATTTCCAGTTATTATCTATTTATAATAATTAAGGATTATGTAAAATTGTACTGATTATAATCCCCTACAGCTGGCATCCAAACATATATAATGACGACTCGACGGATCGGCTGTAAACGTATACAGCACCAATAAAACTGATCTACAATCGTATAATTCAAAGTATTCAACTTTATTGAAATGTTAAGAGCGTTTATTCGGGCAAATTTGACAACGTCAATGTTTTTTATTAATTTAACAAAACATTAACAGGACTAGAAAGAAATAGGATGTTATAATTATCTTAAGTGTTTTAATGCTATTAAACTTTTTTTATATCACACAACGCAACACAGCAAACAGCTAATAAACGTTTCTCAATGATTTAATCCTTCACTAGAATTAAAATCATGAAATTCAGTGCTAGGCCTGTACGTACATAAACTAAAGATGTAGATTTTGTATTAAAGCCCATTTCCATAAAGTTTCATTAGTATTGCCTATAATAATGACCATAAATTTAACAATGCCAAATCTCATAGAATAAGCGCACTTTTAACTTTAAAAAAAAATAACAATATTATAAATAATAATAAGGTAAAATACGACGACTACATGTCTCAGAATAAACGCTCTTAAATAATTAATAACAGGTTGGATAACGTTTGTCTTTATAGGGACACGATAATCTTCTTTTTGATAAAATTGTAAATGAACAAGTGTTTCGAAACTGAGTGCATTAAAACTGGAATGAATTTTGTATGTGTATTTTTATGCTTCGTGTTTACGCATAAATCTATGTGAGTTTTTACTTTTTACCCATTTTTTCTGTGTTTTTTCCGTCATGTATTGGTATTTGGTATTTCATTACCACCAGTTTAGAATTTTGTTTCTATCAAATTCAATCCATCCCAATATCGATGTAATATCGATAATTTATTGTAATCCTGATAGGGTCAAAATTTGTGCGATAAGGCGTAAATTTTTATTTGTTTCAGTGTAATATATCTATCTTTATACGTAGTGCCCAAGTACAAGTAGGTATTGCTTAGCTGGTACTAGTTCGATTTGTGTACGACTTTTCCCCAAAATCACCTAATTTATTTAAAATAACTTATAACGTTTGTCTGTTTTAAACTGTAACATACCAACAGAGTGTGATTTTGAAACCAAAAGCAACCGCTAAATAGCAAGTAGCGAAGTATTTATCACCATTATTGAATCCACGCTCCCCAATTACTTTCATTACAATAATTAATAATACTCACCCCAAACTTACGGGTGCTCTAATCTATAACCCCGCCATCTGATAGTGACCCTTAATATCTCATTTCTGGAAGCCTCATCTTTACGGAAGGTCAGTCCTCCAGATATTTGTTTTCCATTTCCTCTCCGTTCCCTGGCGCGAGTCGTTCATAAGGATTTTCTATACCATTAAACATGACCCTCTGTAATAACATTATTCAGAACAGATAGTTACAGTTGTATGGGCGAAACGTCTTGGTCAGTTTGACTGGTTCTTTTAAGAAATCGTTGAAGTTTCTTGAGTCTTAAAGTGCTGTTTCTCTCGTAAACATAAAGACGAAATAGCTAACTTAAGAGTAAATGTATTTTCGACGACCGCTTTAGCTTAGTTGGTAGTGACCCTGCCTACGAAGCAGGAGGTCCTGGGTTCGAATCCCGGTAAGGGCATTTATTTGTGTGATGAGCACGAATATTTGTTCATGAGTCATGGATGTTTTCTATGTATTTAAGTATTTGTATCTATTAAATATATCGTCGTCTAGTATCCATAACTCAAGCCTTATTGAGCTTACTATGGGGCTAGTTCGATTTGTGTAAGATTGTCCCCTAATATTTATTTATTTATTATTTATTTATTGGTCATTTATTTGAACTAAATGTCATAACACAAGAAGTTATAAGCAGTAAAGTTAATGCTTTATATACGACATAGTTAACAGTTTAAGGATACTTCTTGTCAAATAAAGATATCTGTAATCTGTAAAATAGGTATAATCACAAAAATAGATCCTGTGAATAAATCTTCTAATTTAACGTTCCTATAGCGAATGAAGACCATTTTTATTAAACATCTTTATAATTCACTTTTAAGTACTTTTTATCAAGTGTATGAAGTTAGATGAGTAAGTACGATTAAAATAAAAGCTATCGCTGTAGCCGTTACGAATAATGGGTTCAATCAAGGATTTTGTAATTTAATAGAGACATTATTTACAAGTTTCAACAATGTTTGGGAAATGACGGGACCCGACAAAAGGTATTTGCGCCATTGCGCCGGGAACATTGTAGAAACCGTCAACTTCGCTAACTTGTGCGGCAAATTTGTCTTTGCCTTTAACTTTGCCCACCAATGCTTTATAAAAGTAGTTTCAAGGTTGTTGTTGAGTAACAAACAGCCCAATCCTGTTTCTGTCTTTGCGGTTTATCATTACTGCCAAAGTTGTGTGATGCTTTAGGTGCACCTCACGCGTAAGGAATTTGAAGAAAGAGAAACTCAACACGGCAAGGCAATCATCATAATGAACAGCGGTCGGCAACCGCTTAACAGCCAAGGGCCACATAGTGGCTAAGGAAATTGACGCGGGCCGCACTTTATTAATAGTTTGTGATTTTAGACTATTCGGAAGATAGCAACCGCAATATAAACCGGAATATAGGGCCGCAAGTGAGCGGTTCACGGGCCACATGCGGCCCGCGGGCCGCAGGTTGCCGACCGCTGCATGACCAGAGTAAGGCTGCGTTTCCACCAGAGCTGTGCGAGGTGGCGGACCGGTGTGCGAGGAAAAATCCACCAATCAACGTGCCTAGCCTCGCTCGGCGCGGCCCGGCATTGGTGGATTTTTCAAAGATAACCTTCTGGAATGGGGAACTAAACCAAACTAATGTGGTGCATCCTGCGAATGTGGCACACTCTAATGTCCAAACTGTACTCGCTGAAACCGACTGTGTACCGCGGAAGTCATAAAAACTAGACATCGAGGGATAGAGGTAGCAAAATAGTGGCGCAGATATTTCGATTCGGATTTTCGATTCTTTAACCGTTAAATTTACATATGATGATGTGACAGAGCATGTTATTAATTAAGATGTCAGTTTTATATTGATTTCGGGTTGACTAGAAGATATTTATATATAAATATATGTCAAAAATGCTTTTGACGTATTTATACGTTTTTGAAACGTCACTTATCGTAATAACTAAACTAAGTATAAAAATGATTTAAATGTGATACCTACCTAAGTTAACTAATATTCATAACGAGTAAAAACAAAGACGGGAATATTAATTTTTCAAATGAGTGGTTCCCAAAAAACGTATTAGCGTAATAAAAGTACATATACGTCAAAGGAAAACACTATAAACGCCATGCATCACGAGATCGGCGCAAGAGGTCATATAATAGTTATGTTCGTCATTATAAAACGTCTTGACGACCGGTTTAGCCTAGTGGTTAGTGACTCTGCCTACGAAGCTGGCAGTCTTGGGTTCGAATGTGTGATGGTATTTGTTTCTGAGTCTTGGATGTTTTATATGTATTTAAGTACATATTTGTATCTATTAAATATATCGTCGTCTAGTATGCATAACACAAGCCTTATTGAGCTTACTATGGGACTAGTTTGATTTGTGTAAGATTGTCCTTTAACACTTATTTAAAAAAATACTTAATACTTATAACACGTCCTTTGAAACGGACAAAATCAATTTAAGGGCGAAGAAGATGAAGATGTGTGTAAGCGCGTGTTGGATCCGATTTGAAAATTAATGCCAAATTACCTACATTTGACGTCCCTATTTATTCAATTCGTAGAAAGGCCATCACAGCACAACTAAACTTTACAGGTGGCAAAAAATATGAATAATAACCACATATTTAGGAACTCCGACTCACATTAGGCACCGACATTTCTATGGTGACGTGAATTATATCCATAATCAATCAGTCAATAAGTTAAGTTGTCACGTGAACTAAACTTGCATCGAAATCCGAAGGAACAATCGTGCTCTCTTTCATCCTTTACTTTTGCAACTAAGGAGGAAAATGGAGACGACCATATCGTTTTGATTTTTGTGACGTTGCAGTGCAGTCGCTTTAACCCGTGACTCATGAGTGTATAAAAGTGTTCGTGACAAATGAGATATGTAACAGATACTCCGATATAATCTGGAAAGGGTTGACAAAACGCAAGCTGAATGCCAGACAGTCTACATATATAATAATTAGTTGACAAGACTTATTAAAAGTCATTGTCAACTAATTAGCACACTAACAGTAGGTACTGTTACCGGGCGGGGGGGTTATATGACAAAGCGGGGTACGAGTATATCTGATATGCCTTAGGTACTATAATAGAGTGTTGTCAGATATTTTCACAAGCCCCGTTAATAATATATTATTTACTACCGGAGATAGTATATACATATAAAAGAAAACGAAACAAAAGAAACTTTTTTGAAGATTCTTCAAGAGATTTGCATATCGCTTAAATAAATAAAAGTTAATTCATAAATTACTGATGGTTCCTTTGAAATTCGAATTCACACTTTATAAACCTCACGTATTTACCATTCTAAAACTAGACACAGTGGAAACAAATTCAAATTCCATTTGTGCAGGAGGGAGAAGCAACAAGAGCACTATTTACGGAGCTGTTTTAAATTCGGGAAACGGCCCCCTTTTCCACTTTTCTTCAACTCATGACACATCGTACTAAAAGTTAGCCCCTGTGTTTCCTACCTAGAAAAAAAAGGTATTATATGCCAATACAGCGCTCAAGAAGTTAAGTTCTTTTGTAATTGTAAAATATTTAAGGCAGTGTGCAGTCATGGCAAGACATGTCATGGTAATGTGGTTCTGTCAACGCGCATGCAACGTCGGCACGCAAAATTTTAATCCATTTTGTGAGACGTGTGTCATTCGGCGCAATTTTTCTTCGTGGAACGAAACGGTTTTAAGACTTGGAACTTTTAGGGTTAGCCGTTTTAGAGGGGAATAACAAATTACTTTAATAAGTAGCGCAATAACATTTAAATGTTATGCTAACATTTAATACAATAATGTATCATCTTTTTAAATTCTTGTATCTAAATTATAATAGTAATTACACAACTAGGGTGGTAAAACAAAGAAACGCCGAGATCGCAGATGTTTGCGGCCCGAGCTGCAAGTGAGAGACGTAAATATGCGATCGAGGGCTCTCTTATTACCTCCCGTGTTGTGTACATCATTTTATGTTTGCATTTGGCCAGAAAGCGGCTTTTTCCGTTCGCGTAGTGTGCGGTAAAAGCGACTTTATGGCCAGGTATGGCATAAAACTTATTTAAGATGATCTGAGTTGCCCGGTTATCCATACAAATGAAGATACAACAATCAATTTTAACAACATCAATTTAATTGGAATTTGAAAGAAAGAAAGAAATATTTTTGTATTTATTTGGATCAACAACAACAATATTGAATAGGTACAAGTTGCCCTTCAAATCAAATCAAATAAATTTATTGCGTTTCATGTTGTTACACTGTTCTTAAATACGAATACAGCTTCAACATAAACCCTTTAAGCACATCAGCAACATTCATGTATTTAATTATGAATACTATATTTTATATCATAGTAATTAAACACAAGGTAAATTATTATTTTATTTTCCATGTTAGTTCAGGACATACTCTATTTTTCATTTAGGAATTCTTCTATTGAGTAGTAGAACTAGTCTATTAAGTATCTTTTTAGTTGCATTTTAAAATTATTTGTATTGGTATTGGTTTCTTCGTGAAGTAAAAAAGTTCCTTAGGTCTAGAGAAGCGTTTACAGTATTGAGGTTTGTCCAAAAAGGAGATCACTCAGTCAGCATGTGTCAGCTGTTTTTCGGTGGATCCATTGACGCAAATACAAAACATAGAACTTAACCTACAAGACAAGACAAGACAGGAGAGGCGCAAAACAACAAAGACTGGTCTTTGTTGTTTTTCGCCTCTCCTAATAAATGTATAACGTTTTTTTTTAATAGTTTGATACATCTTGTCTGTGCGAAACGATATGAGAAGTCCCATAATAATTATGCAATCGCACATTGATACATCAGCGCCATTTATTTGCGTTATTCGATACTAGACCTTTAATTAAATACTCAAAATATGTTTTTTGGCTTTTAAGAGTTCTCATATTCACGCCATGAATTTAGAAGCATTTCAACTAAAATTTGAAAAAATAAGTTTAGTTTAAATGTTTTTTTTTGACACAAATTTTTATTGCTATTTGTACTTTTTGTATTAATCGCAAACTGCACGTCAAAACTAACCAAATGAGTCCAAGTACGGTGAATTTATCTTGTGTAATTTAGATGATCCTATAGCTACCATTCCGTTCCATCATTAGATCAACTTCATGTCATGATAAGTAATGTTGCATTGTCATCTGATTGACATATTCTTGCAAAGTTTCAGTTCAATTGGAAACCGGGACGGGAAGGTGGTCAAACTGAATTTGCAAGATTTGATTACATACACAGACAAACTTTGATTTGTAAACTTTGAGTTGCAGATTTGTTTTTTGCGCGTCATAGGTACTACTTTTATAAAATTAGTGTACTTAGTTTAAGTACCACTTGATTTAGTAGATAAATGTGTTCATTTTTCGAAATATTATGGCAAAGCTTCGAATATTATTATTTAAACTCATTTTATTTATTATAAAGTGTTAAACGCCAAAATATTTTTTTAATAACTTCAGTTAGTTGTCTCAGAAAATATCTCCTATCTCTCACTCTCTTTTGTATCATCCAGTATAGGTCAGCCTTCCGAACTCGCGTCCTCTACTTCGCTTTATCTTCAACGTCGTCTTCGGATCCTTGTAATTATACGAAATTTTAAACTTAATATAACTAAAGTACACACAGGTACTTAGACAAAGTGAACAAAGTGTCGTAAAATCATAAACGATATTATTATTACGAACATTTGTCCCACGACAAATGTATGACACCAAACAATAAATTTGTCAAACAAAATGAGCTAAACGTCACTAAATTAAGTATAATTATGTTGATTTTATGCATGAGCAAATATTATAGTCTCTTTTAATTACAACGATACGACTCACTGATGAACAAACAGTTTCATTATAAATTTATGTTTAGGGTTCCGTACCAAGACGTCAAAAAAACTTAACCTTTGCGGTGTAATTTTTTTGTTTCTGTCTCTTTGTACATTTAAGTCCCTAAATCGCAAAAAAATTACAAGATTATTAAGACCTTTATGCCACACCTGGCCATAAAGTGGCTTTTTCCGCATGCTACTGAAAAAGCCGCTTTCTGGCCAAGTGTAGACATAAAATGCTATACAAAACACGGGAGGTAATAAAAAAGCACTCGATCGCATATTTACGTCCCTCGCTTGCAGCTCGGGCCGCAAACATCTGCGATCTCGGTCTTTCTTTGTATTACCATCCTAGTTGTGTTATATACCATTATTATGTATCGAGCTTGAATATTTTGAAATAGAAAAAAGAAACAAAACGAACTATATTTTAATTGAAACAAAACGAACTATATTTTAATTGAACTAGGAATTAAATCTTTTTGTTTTATAGAATGAAAAAAATACAGAGAACAATTGAAGGGATGTTTACAAAAACAACATAACATAACTGACTAGAGTCTGTGCGGAAAGAGAATGGGATTAATTTTGGGGGGCGCTGTAATGCTTTTGTATCGTATGTGCCGTATTTTCTGTTCTGTGGCCATACTGGATAGGTTAGTTCCGTTTTTCGCCACGCCTATTCTCTTTCCACACAGACTCTAGACTGGTTGACACGTATAGAGAAACACTTGTAATGACAGCAGGTGTCAAACAGCTTAGTTAGTTATGTTTTTTTTTTAAAGATCCTTCAATTTTATTATTTTGATAAGAAATGCTTATTCATTTGAATATAAATTAAATATTCATTTCCTACTTAAAATAAACTTACCGTGTATCAAAACTTACAACAAGGATAAATGTATCCGTCAAGTTAAGACTTAGGCCTGACTCGAACTTGACTATTTTTTTAGTTTTTTGTATATGCCGCATTAAGGGTTAGTTATATCTCGTTAATTGGTAATTTGGTTAATTTTTATCAGTATTATTGTGCAATAAATTCAAAATGCAAACTTAAAATGTAATTTAGACCGAACCGATAAAATTAACCTCGGAAATATTTTATGTATGTATTGAATATGATTCAAAAAAAGATAATAACAACTTGAACGTTCAGGTAAATATTAAATGTACGTAGTAGACATAGGTACCCCTACAAAATACCACCTAATCTTCATAATAGGTTATTGAATCCTACAATAAAAACAAAATACGGTTTAAAACTCGAATATTCTCCTTAAGTGACCAGGAACCGGCGCGGGCGCACTTTTGAACGGGGAGAAATGCCCCAGGCACAAAACGACTCAACTGCCAAGAATTCTTTCATACGTTGCGTTCTTTTCTAAAAACAGGACAGCGCATGACGGGCTTAGGAATATAATTTATCGACGTATTCGTTAGCAACCAATAAAATCTAAAAAAACGTTAATACAAACTCACATAAAAATGGAAATCACTAAAACACGATTGTTCAGCTAGAGTTCTATAAAACCACATTGTTAATCCGTTGGATTAAAGAAAACATTTCCTTGTTCACAAAATAAGAGCATAGCAATATTTCCGCTATGTATACCATTTGGCTTGACGAGATAAACGCAAGTCGTAATTATTATGACATGTAAAACGAGACGATCATGTTTAGAAATTTCTCTCATGACATGAGAGCTGTAGCATTAAAATTGTATAATATTTCCTTAATCTCACAAAAGCAATTTAACCGCTCCTTAGGCAAGTCGGACAAGAACGCTTATTACTGCGTCTGCCGGCCGCAAGCACGGCCATGCTTCTTGCTTTAAATCCTGGCTAAGAATTGCTCTCCTCGGTCTAGTTTCTTTTACCGAGCTACCGTTACGAGAGCGGATTGTGCTGTTAGCTCTCCAAGATGCTATCGACCTGTCAAGCTTTGAATTATGACTTGAGTAACATTTGAAATAAGTCATCTTTGATTTTTACTGATGCATGTTCTCGATATTCACAATTATGCATTCCAGAGATAGCCTAGCGGGTTTACAGGAAATTTCTAGAACTATTTAGGGTGATGATTTAACAAACATTTTAGCAGTATAGGAAACGATATTGGGACTAATTAGCTTTTGTGATACTGAGTGGTATGATAGAGGAAATATTGATTCACTTTTATTTGTAATGATGTGTAAAAATTGGACAAACAGCACAGCGCGATTATGATTTTTAAACCTTAAATTAAAATAAGAGGTCTTACTAAATGTTAACCATTTTTTAACGTGAGCATAAGCTATGAAAGATGTGCAATCAAATTACCTGTGTGTCATCCTTCAGCGTACAAAAATGTCGCCACAATGTTCATACGTAATTATAGCTCCGGGGTTTCCGCCCGAGCCATAACGTATCACAAATTGCATCGTCCATAATGCATAACCGTCCTTTTATTTGGTTAAAAAATGTCTCCTTCATTATACAATTATCAGACAAAATAAAACTATACGGTATAACTATAATTAGATCTAATAGGCGGTCTGTCGGTAGCCGAAGGCTTTTTACTCCAATTGCAGCCTCACGGCTCTGATGTGGAGATAGCACGTCCATCAAATTATATGATAATCGGTCTCGGTTAATTCCATTACCTATAGACCGGACCGGCCACTCTTCACACTTACATTAAACGCTACCGAAATTCTTTTCAACAATTATTCGAGCTACACGTTTCCATTCTGCCTCTTTTCTATTTAATTCGTAG
Organism: Eudemis profundana; assembly: GCA_947034925.1. Taxonomy (NCBI): domain Eukaryota; kingdom Metazoa; phylum Arthropoda; class Insecta; order Lepidoptera; family Tortricidae; genus Eudemis; species Eudemis profundana. The sequence goes on from OX344808.1 coordinate 10,318,142, forward strand.
AGGATAAAATTAGTCTGTGGCTCTTCCATCCGATTATCAGTGTAATGTAAACGAGATGCAACTTTGAGACGAGTGGAATAGGAAGCATACACTGATCCGTTGCTACCATTACTTTGGATTATGACATAAATATTTATTAATGCTATAAATACAAGAGAAACGTTCTCTTGTTAGATAGCTTAGGAATTATCCCTCACTTTATACCTACTGGTCCCATAAAGGTTACGAGGCCTTGAATCTAGGTGTTAGCAGCCATAAACTTTATTAAAAGCTAAGATTTTCGAATTCAATGCAGTTTAATCCTTAGGTAGGTACCACATTAAATTATGGATATTGAGGAAGAATCAAAGTACATAGATTATAGCTATAAACTTATATGCGATATTTTGTTGCATATCAGTGCTACCTATATACTTATCATACAAAGACCATTCGGGCTACTTAGTAGGTATTTATGCTTTCGAGATTGTGAAAGCGATACTGCTGATTTTTTACTGCTACACTTACGGGCCGATTAAGATCATGAATCCTTTGTTCGGAACCACTCGCCAGTAGCTGATTCACATTTCTAAATACTCTCGCAGCGTAGGCAATTTACTTTTCTCAAATATGCAATGAAATGTTGACATTACGTGCCTTGTAATAGGCCGCAAAGTACCTCGTTTACGGTGCGGCTTGACACTTGGCATTTAATAGAATTTCATACAACATTGCTGGCCTAGGCCTGCAGTGTGTTTTTTTTTTTAATTTCCATTCCACATTTATTTGTGACACGGCATCACGGCGTTCAGCCATTGAAAAAACAATAAACGATGTTTGCTATATTTTGCAATTTTCGACATCAACATAACAAATAATTACAATTATTGGCAGTATCGCCCGTTAAAATTTATTTGCTTATCACTAGAACCGTTTTTTTGGGATATTTCGCCAATTCTCAGCTCCATCGATGATAAAACAGACACACCAACACTTTATGCGTATCATTTTAAAGATAGAAGTAAACGATAAATTAATCGTGTACGTGTGAATACTTTAAAACTAATCGCTATTATGAACATTACCCTATTAGCGCGGGGTTGAAAGAACTTTACTAACAGTCATTAATTCGCCGGACGCTAATAACGCGCCCGAAGATTAATCGTCTAGGTGCGAGTAATAGAATATTCTGTCACACACGCAACCGAGTTATTATGAAATTGAAGCACTGTTTGATAAATTAGCCTTATCCGTCACGATTGGTCACGGAAGTCTGTTGAGAAATACAAGGGTTAGTACGAAGAAAGCTCACTCGTTTGTCGTTAAAAGTATACAGGTGCCTTCCCACCAGAGATGTGCTATGCTACGTTGCTTTGGATACGCTGATAATTCATTAGGCAAAATCTCTTAGTCCCCCCGCGACCGCGACTCGCGAAGGCCCGTGCGGCTCTGGACGTGATGGGATGCAACTTATATAACCGTGTTCCCACAGATATAATAAATTCGGCAACCGACACTATTTTTACAAAAAAACTTAAGACGCTGTTGTTAGATATGGCGTTCTACAAAATAAATGAGTTTTTAGCGAAGGATCGTTGACCCAAATGCTAATTAAGTACACATTAAATTGCCTACTAGGTATAATAAATTTATATAAAATAATATATAAAAATTAAATATAAATGTATGATGCATGAAATAACTACTCTATACCATTGTAAAGATATGTTAAGCACACTGACTTGTAAATGAGATGTACATTTACCAATAAATGATCTGAATCTGAATCTGAATCTGAATCATTGGTCCACATAACATAGCACTGTTGGATAGTTTTCACGTCCTCGCTCCTCGGACCATAGCTGCATAGCTCATCTCTGGTGGCCGATTTGATTTATAAATAAAAGCTGCTGTGATGATTATATCATCATCATCATTTCAACTTTTCTACTTCCACAACGTGTGATGTTTTTTTTATGAAATAGGGGGCAAACGAGCAGACGGGTCGCCTGATAGTAAGCAATCACTGTCGCCCATAGACACCTGCAACACCAAGAGAGTCACAAGTGCGTCGCCGGCCTTTCAGGTGGGAGTACGCTCTTTTCTTAAAGGTTTGAAGGTCGAATCGGTCCGGAAACACTGCAGGCGACAATTTATTCCACAGTTCAGTCGTGCGAGGCAGGAAGTTTCTAATTCATTTCATGTGCTATGTTTATAATCCAACCATTATTATCAGTGACCTATACAAGAGTACCACTGCTTGATCTGATAGTATTCTCGTGATAAGTTGAGGTATATATTGTTCAAAAAACTTTTTTTGGCTTAGTTATGAAGATTTTGGGAAAACTGTGAATGGAATATTTACCTATCTATGTTGTTCTTATCTGTTTTGTTATTAATTAATAAAACGAGTGACCGCTTTAGAGTAAGCTGTGATAGAAGTATGTTAGTTAAAGCACGGTACCTGTTGGTTAAGGTGCCTTCACACTCGCACAGCGGGTGTGACTCGGATTTATTTACTGATTTTATTTTAAATCAATTTCACCTTGCAGGGCTTAGTCACGAGGAATTTCTTCTATAATGTGTTTAGTTGTGTATTAGTTAGTGTGTTACATTTCTGGTGTTCTGAGGGCACCTGGACTCGTGTTTGTTTACATGCTGAGTCCGTTCCTTTTGTCATGCGGAAATATAGTTACCCATCAAAAACCTTACATGTAAAAAGATGCAAGTCTCGAAGTCAACAGAACTCGATATCCACCGACTTGCCAAAATTACAGGAGGTTGAAAATGGCCCGAATGGCTTCGAGAAAAGGATGGTACGGCCGTGCCTTTGTTTTGCTCGAATTGACGTCGTTGCTATGTCGCCATATGTTGTTGTTGTAAAATGTTCACGATTGTATGCATTTTGTAAGTGTTGTACAGGTTTTGTGTTCAATTTGCCAAATACATGTGTTTTTATTCTGTACTAATATGGAACATGAAGGTTAAGTTTTTTCTAGATCTGTTCATGATTTTTTTTTCTATAGATACTTCCACAGCAAGTAATAATGTAAGCATTAATTAGAGTAATTTTAAATCATAACTATAAAATAATTGACTTAATTTTTAAATATATACCTATGGGTTGAAGAGAGAATAAACCTACTCTATTAAATTATTTAGAATAGATAGACAAAACGACCATGTGAAACTACCTTAACACTAAACTAAAACTAACCGTAACGTTAACAACGGTAACGGTAATGACTCATTATACTTTGCCATTGTAGTACGGAAGTACGCCTCGATATCCGTCGATTGACGTGAGAAAGGGTGCAGCCATTTGTAAATACCCGGATAGTCTAAAAAATATAAGTAGGGTTCTGTAGAAAATCTATATTTTTAATCCATTCTATGAAACATTATAGCTAAACGATCAATGATGGTAACAGTAACGGTAATTACTTTATATTTTGCCATTGTGTTACGGCAGTACGCTCCTAATTCCGTCGATTGGCGTATTAAGAAGTGCGTACATTTGACAAATAGGGACTTGACGGGACCTATCGGGTCTAAAAAAATATAGGTCCCGTAAGTATGAATAATAGCATCATCGCATACCGTTTCGCTTGCTTATGAAACCCTCGACCCTTGACAATGCGCATTGAAATTAATTTAAAACTAGTCAAACATAACTACGACGACGATGTTAAATAAATAAAATATTTTATTTTTTAAACAAGGAACCCTAAAAGTCCTTATTTGTTTATTAAATACACGTAAAAAGGTATGTCGAGATACTATCAGAAACTATTATGTGACACAATGCGCTGTTAGATCATATCGGATGGTGGAAGTAGAAGTATTTTTATTTATTCATACAGCTGTTCTCACCCTTTGCTATATAATTACTGCCTATCACTTACTATTATTAAATTAGGAACACTCCAAATAGTATATCAGTGTTTATTTTGATTCTCATATTCTTTAGGTAAGGTATGGTAATGATGCTACAAATTTGGAACCAGCTATTTATTCAAAATAAAACATTTAGATTACTATCAGCCACATTAACAAGTTAGAGCACTAAATATGTAGAGGTGCTAAAATTGTTACAAATCAAGTCTCATAAAACCATCAAAACAATAAATTTTATGGAGTGACGACATCGTTAAAGCCTTGATTTTTTTAAAACATCTGACGCGATGACAGCGATTATTTAAAACGCCTTGTGACAAATTCATTACAAATCCTGGAATGATTTCAATGTTTAAAAAATGCAAACTAGACTATTCAAAATAAACTTTAATAAGATTTCAAAAGAGTTCAAAATCAGATAACAAAAATCAATGACTAGAGGCAAGTCTCTTTGGTTGCCGTGCGCAAACGCGTGGGACAATAAAAATAGCATGGATCCCCCAGTGGATTTCTATGAGTTTAAAAAGATTTATGATGATCTTCTTTAATAAAAGAAAAAAACACATTACAGTTTTCTACAATTGCGAGCACATTGAAATAGTACATATTTCATATATTCCTTCAGAAAATTGTAAGTTTGCGTGCCGAAAGATATCATAATCGTTAGCAAAGAAAGTCTTCTAGCTTTTAAGTTTGAAAAGAAATTCTCGCGCAGTAAATGCAGCAGCTATGTATCTCCGTGCTCAGAAAATATTATCTGTGGCCTTTATGTAAAGGACCTTTGACTGCGGAATTTCGCCGAAACTCGTGTGACACCCCGAGCATGTGGCGCCATAATGGTTTCCGGCTTCCTCCGACCACACAATGCTAGCTCGGTACGAAAAATTTTAATACTCCCATGCAAAATACACCTTTTCCTAAAAACAATAACGACCGCTCTGGTTTCTCGCCGATTTACGTCCGCTTCGCAATAATTGTTGGGTGATTATTTTTACTTTAAAGCCATAAGAAGGAGTGCAGAAAATTGTCATGGCGGAAAGGCAGTTTGAGACGCCCGCCATGAAATTTAATGATCTTTCAGCGGCCGATGGCTCAATACAATTACTTCATGCCAGTTGTTACGATATAATAAATTCATATTTTAAATATTTAGTTCTAGAAACCGCAGAGTAGGTGGAATCATAACCGAAGTAAATCTACACATAATATAACTTGGTTGCATAATAAGTTTTTGAGGATTTTTATGTTGACTCACTCAATCACAAAATGGTGCCTATTTTGAAGATCTGACAGGTGTTGGATTATGCAGTAGGTACTCGTATACCAATTAAAATTCGGGTTAGTGAGTAATGAAGTTTCTGAGTTGACTAATGATGTCTCAATTCCCTGACGAATCAGTTTCGGTTCTGCATTTGAGCCCACGACATTTCGCGCACGACTAACCTGATAAGGCTTAGCCATACATTTGCTCTGTATCGGGCCGTACGAAATTGAGACACAAATCCAAATTCAAATGAGCGATCGTACACAACGAATGGCCGATATCCGTCCCGTCGCACGGGGCATTTGTTACTCGCTGGGGGTCAGCCTGGAAGCACGTTCCCGGCATTCTTTCCGAAATAACACCCCGTCGCATGTGTCCCAGCCGCTACACCGATTAATCACTTCACACTTAGAAACGTCTTCGAAAAAAAGAATTTATAGGCACCATTTCTCTATCGAGTTTTAAATTTGGAATGATAAAGACGACCTTTCATATTTTAGGCGTGAAACTTTAGGACTTATAGTTTTGTGTGGAGAAGATTTTACATAAAAGTTTTTTCGAGAGTTTTTCTTTTATTTTAGAGAACTTACGTTTAAGGGGCTTTCAAGTCTTCGGTGCAGTTTGCGGGAAAGTATATATTTTTTTGGTATTGTTGTGTGTAACATCATTGTAAGCTTCGATATGGACTTGTTTCCTGCCAAATCTTTTTTTAATGGCCCATCATCAACCTGCCTTGGCGTCGTGGTCACGTCCACGGCAGCTGCTCGGTTTAGCTACGCCCAAATTGAAGGTCCGTTACATCCTCACCTTCTGGTTTTAAATTATATTGTAATAGTTCCAACATCAGATGCATCTATATTGACTTTAATCCAGACTTTTTATTGGTTTTGTTATGATAAATAATATTTGATTCTATCGACTAAAATCGTTTGAGTCTATCCCGCTATACGCTTGTTTCTTAACGCGTACCTACGTAAATGGTCTAGAACGCAGGGTACGTGACTAAGCACGCTTGAACCTCTAATTTAAACGATGGATTTGTAGAAACGGACTACTTTGTATGACTTGAATGTGAAATGGCCTCGTTCAGATACATTGAGCGAAAAATTTATTTATTTTAAAGCTTAGCAATTACGTCCTGGTTTTAAAGCAAAAAGCAAAGGTAAATGAAAATAAAATCACAGAGAGACGAAATTCCATTATGAGAATGAAATATCACGCACTCATGCGGCAACTTGTTGAGAAATTTTAATCAAAAAGAGACGGAACATCCATATCATTGCATTTAATGAAGGTAAAGTAAACCGGGCAACTCATATTATTACCTACAAAAAAATCTTAATTCACCAGAATCGGAGATAAAAAGTATAAAATATTTTTAAGGGGACGTAAAATGACAAAGGTTTCGCATTATGCCGGCGTCTTATCGAGAGACGGCTCTAAATGAACATGGCAGACCGATTGCTACCATAAAGATAACAATAATTAGGCGTAATGACCACGTCCTCCGTGGCTCGGGTGGGTTTTTTATAAGTGCAGTGGCGGCACCGCGATCGAGAGATAGTGAGTCCATCAAATTATATGATAATCGGGCGCGGTTAATTCCATTACCAATAATAAATGCAAGCATTAAATTAGACCTGTCGGATGAGTCGGCGGAACGCAGCTTTACCATCGCTCCCATCACTTGGATTATGATATGAATAATTTATTAAGAAAAATAAAGAACTGCGGCTTATTATTGTTTTGAGCTCGGAACGTCAAGCGCGACGTGTCACTGTGCTCGATCGGACGAGATTACGTCTGCGTATAGATAATATACATGAACATGATTCTGATGTATATCGCATTAAGAGTAAAGTAATTTTATAACGGCGCATGTTTCAGATCCTTTAAGATTTCCAAAGATCCTAATTGATGTCTCATATTAATATTAATTTATGTTCACGAAAAAACCAACGATCACTTAATTTATTCCAACTCGAAAAATTAATATTGTCGTGAAGACTATTCGGTATAATAACGCCTACAATATGAGACAAAGAGAAAGCTGCATTGTTAGCAGCTGTCGCCCTGTAAAAGAACTCATATTTCATGGGAGAGATTCCGTTTAAGGCGTAAATCACGAAGCGTAAAGAATTTGTACACACTGAAATACTTTTTTCCTACATTTTGCGTAAGTAAAACATTGTACTCACAGAGGAACAGACTTTACTGTCTAAATAATGTTATTTACAAAATGACGTTACAAGCAAAATATCTTGTTAAAATCAACTTCGGACAAATTGTGATTAATAAAGTTTGTAACGTAATTAATAAAGTGGATGACTGGAGTTGTTTCGTCGATGATCCCGTCGGTAAGATCGACTTAATTTTATTAAGTAAAAAACGGTTTGGACGGTTACAGCCGAGTCATGATGAGATCGGTGGCTCTTGAGAACTTGCCTTCAATTTAATGAAGTATGTTTTGTGTTGATACGTCAGTTTTAATTACGAAATAATTCGACATTGAAACGTTCATTGATCAAAACTACGAGATGATTGACTTTCATTTCGTTTAACCACAATAATCCATGCGTAAGCGTATAACTTTTTTTTTGTGAGACTGTCTTCCTTATCATTTTGAATAAGGCTTTTAAAGTCGTCTGCAATAGAATCATTATGGGAGTCTAAAAACCACTCCGGACTTAATAATTAGACGCTCGAGAGTTCTGTCTCAAAGGAGTTCAAAACAAACTAGAAGCCTCATTTTGGGCACGTACAAAAATTTCCCCGTTTCTCGGCGACAGATGTTCAAAGCCTCCGGAGAGGTTATCAAAGTTTTTTTTACGTTGTTTGTCCGCATCAAACCACGGTTTGTGTTATAATTAATGAACTCTGGCAAGTCATCAGAGAGGCTAATTAGAGAGAGGCGGGTTGCGATGCCGCAAACAAAGTCCGGACTTAGCGACAGGTGCGACGAGCAGATAACAGAGAAGAAGACGCATTGCTGTGTCACGGAGCTAAACCCGGCTACTGTTAATTGTAAATTTGTATCTAGAACGTTTACTATTGGATTGCCGACAAACGTTCCGTCGAATGTTTCATTTTGTCGACTTATTATCACATCGAAAGCATTTATCGCTGGAATTGTTATTTTTTGGGTTTACTACGACCTTTTCTTTAATTTTATTACATACGATAGTCATTTTACATAATCTGAAAAAATAAGTTTCATGGAAATTACAACAAAATGTTTGATAAAATGAAAATTCAACGAATGACACATTGCATGATACGTTTGGCGGTGAGATGATGATGTTTGGGTGTAGTATATTGGTTATCGTTATCTTTTATTCTAACGTAATGCTTGCCATTTTTTTAACCACGAAATCTTTCTCACGAAGCATACCGAAAAAAGCAAAAGACACTTTTATTTTAGTTCTTTAGTAGCTTAAACGGATTTATCATTCTAATATTGAATTTGCTTAAATTATTCCAATGTCTAATAACAATTTGATGAGACTGTGTTACTGTGCACTCGGCGGAGCCTCTTGGAGTCCCAAAGGCCCACGGAGCGCACTTTGAAAGCAGCTGTTCCAGCTAGTCGCTTGTCACTTTGGACTTTGGGGTAATTTGTAGTAGTAAATCACTGTTACATGTACCGTTGTACAATGTAACACTTCACGTGCTCGCTGTCGTCGGCATGGTGCTAACTTTATGCCCTTTTGTGGCCTTCCGTTTGCTGTTGTAAATTATGAAGTGGCAAAATTTAATGTAAATTAAATTGTGTTTGGTTTGCTTTATGTCTAGGTACTTCAACGTTGTTTGGATAGAATAGAAAGATGAAATATAGATAATAGGTTGGATTCCTTTTACCATGTTTGATGAAGTTTTATTTTAAATAACACTGCCCGGGAAACGGTTTTCAAGATTAGTATTTTTCTACTACTTAAGGAAGATATTTGTACAAAGTTTTAAAGAAGAACATGGATTAAAGTCAACTAGTCGCACAAAGAATTCTCAAAGTAACTAATTTAAAAAAATATGCATTTTGACAAACTATTAATGTAGGCTATTAAAACTTAATTGAGTAAAACAATATCTTTGACATTTCTTATAATTTTATTATGTCTATAAATCTATCATATTAATTTTATAGTCTTGAAAAAGCGGTCCTAGCCATGTGCTTCATCGAGTATTTAAAATCAATACCAAACAAAAACTAAAAATAAATAAAACACATCGTTATTTTAAAATGCACTCACAAAACGGAATTCTAATGCAGAGTCTAAAAACAAAGAAAAATTCGGGCGAGTCCGTAAACAAACAAAACGAAGATGAGAACCGGTACCAGCACGTAATTAGAGCACAAAATGTTGTCCTTTAAACTAACTCAAATGTACCAGTAAGTGAGCGAACAAGGTGGGCAGCGAGCCTTTAAGTCAGAACTTAATTTATGGCCAATTAACCCGGTGTTAAGTTAAATAAAGTGTCACTAAGATAGCTTGCCCTCAACAAAATAAGCTACTTTAAGCTAACATTATTTCACCAAGGAATAAAATGTTAAATGTAACTAAATAAAATATTGAAGTTGAGGACGGAACAAATTTAGGTCAAGAGGTTTTGTGTTTTCACTACCTTTAGTGCGTCGATAAAATGAGTGAACGAATTTTAAGTCATTTAAAGCTGAAAGGTCCTGAAAGCCTTTGCTTGTCATTACGAACTGATGTTTACGATAGTAACATACTTATGATAACATTTTCGAAATAAGAACGATAACATAATGAGGCTGATTAAGGCAAAGGTTTTTAATTAACAGTCTTTCGATTGACAAGAAAAGTCGATTAACTTAATATTATTTTATTTTTATATCGTGATGTTTAACTATTTATTCAAAGTTATTTTTCTCATTTTAGCTATCAATACCTAAAAGTTCGAATATAAGATAGTTTGAAAACTACATTAAGTAATAATAACTATTATTATAAAGTATGTATTTATTGAAAAAAAAACAATATAAAAGAGTATACATACCTTAAAAATCCACTTCGCCAGTTTAGGTCCTACCACCGCGCAAACACCTCACCTTGTTCTTCAAATGATTTCGATTGTGGGTGGTTTCTGTTTAACCCTTTTATCAATCCTTGAAAACTGAAACGAAGAATTAATGCTTGTAAGTAAATCTCAATGAGAATATCAAAATGGTCATGAATCAAATATTGTATATTTGAATTTGCTACCGCCACTCCTGAAACTGTGGTCTTATGACCACGACCCTTAATTGGAAGCACAAAACTGCCAGATATTGCACCGCAAATAAAACAATCATCTATCTTGATCGAACAGACCTACAATAATATTATTGGCCTATTTAGGTACGACAACAATTTGACGACATAATACGCCATAGTGTTGCAATGAAGTTGTAATTTCCAGATGTTATTTATTGCGAAAAAATACGTTAATTATCTGTTTTTGTGACTAGCAAAATTATTTCATTATATATTGTAACACAACCTTTACATTTGACATAAATACCTTATATTGAAAAGGATAATATCTCTTTTGTGTCAATAAGGACAGCTTATGGAGGTTTAAAATGTCGCGATCACCTGTCTGTCGGCATTTCAAAAGCGCAGCCGATCATAATTACCTGCTTGCGCAAAATTCATTTACATATTTGCATGATACCTATATTAATAAAACGATATTTATATTTTTTATTATAGGCTAAAGACCCTCAGGACATAGCTATAAAATGGTCGTAAGGATATATAATGATCTTACTTACATAATAATTAAGGGAGTTATTACTTGTGGGTGCCAGCTTTTATTTTAAGGTAATTGTTATTAAGAGCAGTTTCATTATTCTGCTTCTTCAGGGAAAGCAGAAAAATAGCTAAGAAGTAATATTGGAGCTTTAGTAACCGGTCCTCTTAATTATTACTGTAAAAGTACGAAGAATACTTAGCAGAACCAAGGAAGTCACAGGAAAATGAGGTGTATGAAAATGGTTTAATTTTTATGCTCACTATTTATTTAGACTTTATTGCACAATACATGAAAGTACAAACGGCAAACTTAATGCCACAAATGAATTGTGGCAACTAACCGTTATTTTTTTGATATCACTTTTAAACGTTGGTTTGTTCTGCAAATACATACCGAAAGTATCACCAAAATTACGATCAGATCAGTGCTGTGTGAGACTGCTGAAGAAATTTTCCAGAAGATTATATAAAAGTTTCTATAACTACACCTCCAAAGTTAACGTATCGAAGGCGTTAAAATACCACGCGGCAGTGCCTCTGAAGACAAGATTGATGCGCATGGATACATGCCTGTTATACTTGTTACATAGCATTAACAATCTTAATATCGGATCTAGTGACGTGCACAGATCGGCTGATAACAGTTAACTGATAAACTGGATCAAACTGGAATTAATTAACGTGCCTATGAAATTGTTACACCGAATACCGGTTTTGTGTTGTCCCACGGCTATTTGTTATCAAGGTGTTGGTTTTGTTAAGGCAGTTGCAGTCTGAAGCATCGTACAAAATAAAATTATGGATATACAAAATATAATAGTGTCTATTGGATACGATTTTCTGTCTTAAATATTTAATATTTGTTGGTATTTCTTGACGTTTCTCTATTCTTTATTTTATCTATTCCCTTCGCTAATTTTTCCTTTTGTTTCCTATTCTATTTATTTCATTTATGTTTTTTTTGCCATATTAATCGGTATCCCGAAGGTAACCAGAAGATTTACTTTCCTTGTATGATATCCTTAAATTGCTTTATTTTAACTCTGTGAACATTTTATGTGGAACATCTATTTTTAATTTAATGTACTTATGTATACGGCAGTTGGTTCAAGTGAAGGTTGCGTGTAGTGGCAGTCGTATTTTTTCAAACATCGTGTCATGTCGAAATAATCTTTTCTGCCCTCCGGCCGGCAAGCGTCGCCTTGCCGATTTCAAGATGCCGCTTTCTGGCTCCATCGAACAGAAAAATAGTATACAAACCTTGGCCAGTAAATAAGAAAGCCTCAGATCACATGTTTGTCGTCCTCGGCTTCGCCTCGGCTGACAATTCCATGAGATCTGAGGCATTTCTTACTCTACTGGCCTCGGTATGTAATGTACTATTTCTTATTTAATAGGTTTGTTTCGAGTACTTTAGAAAAGCTCTCTTACTCGCACGTTAAATTAACGGGTTTAACCAAAGTAACGCTAACATCACAATCGCAGGTAATGTGTGTTGGAGACCTAAATAGTTTGTTTCGTATATATACGTGCTCATGTGCTCAACTTGCCACACCATGAGATGATATGTGAATAGATTATAAAATAACAACTGTTACTATTGCACATCATCATATTGTCTAGCATAGATCAACGGTCTTAATAAAGAAATAATCTAACTGACAAAATACATACAATTGGATCAGTTTTATGAGCATTTTCCAAAAAAGTTTAGAATATAATTATAACGTAGACGGGAATTATGGGCACTGGTTAAGAATTTTTTTTTTTTAATTTATCCATCAATTCCATCAAGTAGGAATAGAGCACAGAACTAGTAAATTCTTCATGAAATTTGTGTCGTTCTAAACAATCTACAAGAAATTGACGATCGAACCCTTTTAAAAAATATCGCTATCAGCAATATCTAAAACCTTTATTTACATCTAAATCATTACAAATTATCATGAAAAATTGTTTTTAACAAATTGAACTCATACCGTTTTCTTTAAATCCTACTTGTCAACTCAAGGCGTCTCTCAAAGCGCAATTGAGTCACATTTCTTGATAGTGCCAAACAAAAAACTGCTTAAAATTCTGAAAACGTAACGGTGAGCCTCAATCTCACAAAAACTAATGAACCTGGTCACAATACGTGATCTTTTATACAGTAAAAGAGAAACTCGACTTAAGAACATTAAGAAAAGTCAACTTTATTAAAAGAATGAGCAGAACTTGCGTAATACATTTGAGCTTCGACAAAAAACCTCTTAAGTTGATTACAATGACCCAAGGCGAAACAAAGCTCGATTATTTTCATTTGATTTATAGTGTTTGCTTTTAATAACTGAGAAATATATGATAATATTTTGTTTGTGTAGACTGCGCTGAGTAATTTACTCGTGAAGTTTTTTATACGTGACCTGAGTAACTAAGCGTTGTTTGATTTTAATAAAGATGCTATATTGAATTTGTTATTGAGAACGAAAGCAGTGGCCTAGAAAACTGATTTATTATTGCAAATTAAGCACTAGTATTTAATTATAAATTCTATTAGGCACTGAATAATCCAGTAGTTCTCGCAATCACCGCTTTTATTCACACAGACGGATACAAAGACGCGTCCATTAATAGTCGTGACAGAGTAGAAGCATTAACCTTGTACTAAACCCTTACAAGTCAAGTCTAAGACGTCAGACAAATTACGTCTCAGGGTACATTTTAATAATAAACCGTATAATAGAGACAGGGGCAAACGGCGCCCCAGGCAACGGGGTCCAACAGGCAGGATTAGCCCTAAATTAGGCGAATGAAAAGAATAAAAGAAATCCTCGAGCATAATTAAAAAACCAATTTGCGAAGTACACATCCGAACGGTACAGAAAAGGCATCGCCGTGGGTAGAAACGTTTCATGTATTATGTGATATAATGACAAACAAGAGAACGCTTGCGGCTTTCTTGGGGGATGCCCAACTTGACGTTATTATTTTCGCTAATCACCAATATGTTACCACTGACTCATTTGCTACTAATGAGGCATGCGCTGCGTAGGTGAGTTCAGCAACCATTGTTACTTTTATTTCTACTCCAGTGTAAATTGGTGACTGGGTTCGTTACCTTTATCCCACGAGTACTTTTGTATGAAGAAAGCGCGCAGACCAAACGCGTACTTTGTTTACTCGAATCTAATTTGCGTCACGTGAATTTATTCCGAAGCCGTCAATTCAATTGTTTATTCAGCGTCTGGCTAAATAACCGAATTTGTGTAACGAAATTGATGAATAGGTGTAGTTTAACTTGTTTGCACTATCGGTTTCCGATTGTGGCTAAAGAGTGGTTTGTCAATGGTCTATTAACACGGATGAGATTATAATCGATGCGGCCGTGAGACAATAAGTAGCTGCGGGGAGCCGTGTTATTGTTTGTCCTGTCTCACCTCGCAGCAGGGCACCGCCGTTCTTGTAGACTTCGGACAAATTGATGAATATAATCATGCACGTTTAAAAAGATATAGATTTATAATCGGCTCTTTATAAATTTAGAGGCTTTTAAAATGCAAATGGTGGCAAGAATAACAGCTTGGGCGATTGTGAAATAATTACCAAAGAGCTGGTTGTTGGTGAATTTATTAATAAATTTCAAACAGTGATTGATGGGATACATCATATTGTTGCCGTAGGTTTGGCTCCGCCTTTTTTGTTAATTGAACGTAAAATACGCACCACGCCCAGTGTATTTTGTATGTATACAGATTGTTTAATATTATACACATGACATCATCATTGATTTCTCTTAATTGTCTATTTGTTTTCGTTCAGGGTTACATTTTTTTAAATTGGTACTTTACTTACATAAATACGTAAAACCGGTAATTGACTGAAAATACTCAATAAAAAAAAGTCTTACCTAAAGTCGCTCAAACCCGATGAAAACAACGTCGTTTGTGTCGTAATAAAAATGGAGATTTAAAAACGTTAGCAAATTTACATTGCAAAAACATTAATGCTTAAGTGACAATTTACATTTTGCCGATAAAAGAACAAATAAACGAGGCGAGTCAGTACGAAGTTAAGAGATTAACAGAAACGCATACATTTGCATCATTATTGTTTTTGCGGTGAGTTGAATGAACTGGCGTAGTAACGATACTTGTGTAAGCTGTTATTATGCGTTTTATATGCAGCGATGTTTATGTTGTGCCAGATTGACGTAAAGCGGGTATTCTCAACAGCATCTGGTTTCGACAGACGGTGAAGTGAAATCGATCGGCGGGTACCCCTTGCCCGAGCAAATCCATGTGGAGCATAATTAGTTTTTGTCACTTCACATCGGCAAATCCCATTTGAGTCCGTGGCGCGATAACACGGACCCCACCACTTACGGCACCGCACAAACCGGCTCTTATCAAAGAGAATATTATTTCAAACGCCCCTGTTAACCGCGATGGGCTTTTCGAACCCCAAATCCAGTTTGTTATGAATGAAATTACAGAAATCGAATAAGGTAAACACAACTGAGAGCCAACAAAAGCTTACTCGAAAAAAACCTAAATTGAATTCAAATTGGTTTCGTCGGGTATTAGGGACAGCCGGGGGACTTTTTCAAGACTCGCACAGAAACGTATAGCGTGGCAATAATTTAAAGTAACTTTTTGTCAAAGGGCGACAGCCCGTTGAGTCTGATAAGATCTACAGAGACGATTGAATGAAAACAGTAAGCAAAATGGAACGGGCGAGCGTAAGCTGTTTGATTGTTACCTACGGCTATTGGAAAAGATCTACCAACGATTTGGCCAAATCAGAGGGACGTATTTTATTACCTGTCACGGATTAATAACAATACTTCAATTCCGATTTCGAATTTGAGCTACTGTGTGTAGCCCCAAATTTACATTGCGAAATTGGCGTGACACCGCGTTTTGATACTCATACCGCTCTTTTTTTTTTCCTATATCTAGTCTTTGCACTATGTTATCATATCACTTTAATGTTTCCCCTATGCTAAACTTTTTAAATAACTTTGGAAAAAAAATACGTTATTTACTTTAGACCTTTACCTAATTTGAAATTTGCGTAAAAAAATTACTACGAAATCTATTCTTGGAAAGATAAATAAAACGAGGAGAAAAAGTGTAAGCAAATGATACTTTTGTATCGTGCAAGGCAGATCATATTTTATTTTTCACTTCATAAAATGAATAGTGCACTCATGTACATTTCCCCCATAGCAAAGCACCTTAGGTCCTGAATGATACACATAAATCAAGTGTCCAGACTAGATTACAGACGTCTACTGAGCAAGCATAGTTACGGTCCGTCGAGAAGTGAAATGCACAACGATTTATACCAGCTCATTTGCACAACGAGGTTTTCTATGTTATAATTTAACACAATTATGTTTTGAATATTTTTTTATTTACAACCAGACATTTTTCCTTCATAAGCAGGGTCTTTAAGAGCCAATCTAATAGGCTATCATTATGAACTTTGGTAAATTGAATGTTATGGTGAATTGTTAAAAAGTAAGGCCCCTTTACTTTATAGTTTAATTATGGAGAGATAAAGATAATATGTAATTTTACTCAGGATCAAGAGCACGTTTGATTTTTAAAACGAAAAATTGTACCCACTTTTCCATATAATTTTTTTTCTCATTTCCGTTACGCCCATACAAAATGTATGAAAAAAGATCACAAAACTTAAATAAATGCATTGTGACATGAATAAACTTAATGTGCCCCATATAATTGATGAATATGATTACGTTTACAATAACCAATCAGAGCATCCATAAGTTAGCCTGATAGAACCTATCCTCCTAAATATAGTGTGAAGCGTGGGAAGCTCAAGCCATTTAACCCCACTTAAGCGTCTATAGATTATTTGACCCGGCAAAGAGACAGTAAATTCGCAATTTACTGTAAATCAATGGCCGATCTGTATTAGAATACAATTCTGACCTGCCTAATATAAGAATTAGGGCACCAAGACTTAGCAATACTAGAAACAGACGAATAAAAAAAATACATTTTAAGATTTTTATGTATTCCGATTTTACCCATAGTGATACCGAATTGGGTAAGTAAAGTTTTTCAAAGGAGTTTCAAATTTATAGTTCCCGACGTAATGCTCTAGAAAATACCGCTATAGCATTTTTATTTCCTGTAATTTTTCCAAAATATTCTTTTGAATTCTCGAATTGACACTTGAAAAAAGGGACGCTAGGCTAACAAAATTAGTGCCTAAGTTTGTAATAAAAACAAAACAATATTGGCTATATGAGGTCTGTGTCGGCTATCAGCTGTCAATTGAGACAAAACATTTAATATATAAATAGGCTGAAAATGGCCTGAATGGCTTCGAGAAAAGGATGGTGCC
Source organism: Eudemis profundana (assembly GCA_947034925.1). Taxonomy (NCBI): domain Eukaryota; kingdom Metazoa; phylum Arthropoda; class Insecta; order Lepidoptera; family Tortricidae; genus Eudemis; species Eudemis profundana. Next base: position 10,335,392 of record OX344808.1, read on the forward strand.
TTTGTTTTGCTCGACTTGGCGGGGACTTGGTGAGTTTCTTCCGGCGCTTCTTCTCACCAGAAGGTCTTTACCCGAAGCGCCAAAAGAAAAGAAAAGAAGACAAAAGAATGTAAGACATGTAAAAGAGCCCTTGAGGGCCTACTTGCAGAAATAAATTATTTAATTTTATTATTTTATTTTATTTATTACTAGCATTTTCCCGCGGCTTCGCCCGCGTTGTTCCCGTTATTGTCCCAAAGGAACTCTTTACCGGGATATAAAGTATCCTATGTTTCAATCCCGGAAATGGTTTACTTACATGCCAAATTTCAGCTTGATCCTTCCAGTTGCTATCCCGTTATTAGGTAACAAACATCCAAACATCTTCACAAACTTTCACATTTATAATATTAGTGGGATGAAAATTATTATAAGTGAAGTTTGATAGGTATTTAGCTACTTATACAGTTATCGCAAACTTCATGCTAATGACGAGTACCTACGTACATAAATGCTTTAACACCTCTCGTTTCAGCAATGCTGTGCTTATTGCTCGTCTGAAAATATTCAAGGATCATAGCCATCTCGCAAATTGTAGTCTCCGCGCACGAACTCATTTTGATGTACTTATTTTGACATCAAGGGTGAAGCTCTAGAATTCTTGCAATTCTTTCTACTTTTTTCTTCAATCCAAAGGCCAGCACAAAGATCTAATAACACAGAACACACAAATACCTAAACAGCAGTGGCGTGGTGTTGAAGAAATTCTTGGGCAAGCCGGAGCAGCATTGGCTTAAATTTTCTTTAAAGGCACTAGAATTAAGTGCTTAACTGCCTAATATTAGGCAAGCCGATGGGAATCGAGTTCTATGGACGTCACACCACTGCTAAACAGAATCATTAACTGTTTTGGATATTATGTGCAAATGACACTTTGTCAGTCGCCACAGACCTCATACAGATACCTATTATGTTAATACGGATGTACACATGCGACATTTCGGCGTCCCTTTTTTTCAAGTGTCAAATCAAGAATTTAAAACAATATTTTGAAAAAATTGCAGGGAATAAAAATGCAGTAGGTAGTGATATTTTCTGGGACCTAAAGACAAGGTATATCGAAAAAAAATATAAACTACACATCTTTGAAAAACTTTACCTAGCCAATGTAATATGCTTGGCTAGTCTTCTTTAGCCACAACAATAATATTTGGGAACTTGTCTCTTTGAAGAACAAGCTCCATCGTCAACAGGTAAATAAAATAGGTTAAACATGTTTTTGATACTTTGTAATATTAGTGTATTGGAGCCGACAAGTCTTAGCATAAACTTTCAAATCCACGCTTACCTGCCAGAGTTGCGGTTAACCGCGTAAAACGATTTGACTTTGTTGCCTCCAGCTTATTCTATAACGGTCTGTTAAATTGAATTTTGCGGTTATTTATTTTACTGGTTCTTAGAGTATTAAGACTGAAGACGAAATGGTAACAGCAAATTGTTTTTTTTTTTAATTTTCACCCTGGTTTATGAGCTGTCTTTCAAAGGTGCATCTTGATTTGAGCATGCACTCTGAGCGTGTCACGCGAGCGTACAAAGGTACGTGATAGTAGCTGAGCTTGGATTGGGAGACATTTGCATCTAATGCCTGTATGGAGAGGTATACGGGGAGTAGCCTTGCTCAGGTTACTGAGTGGGATTTGCTTGAAAAAACATTTCGTACATTTGGAGCGTCTAAAACAATATGCAGTTTTGTTGTTAAAAATCTATGATTTACCGACAATTGCATCAAAATACAAAGAAAAAATTAATACTCATATTTTTCAGTCTATTGTATACAACTAGCGACAGACAGAGCCTCAAATTCAATTTAAGAATAAAGACATAAACGTGATAACATTTCTCTTGTTTCTTATAAACTGGCCATAATCAGTTTCTGATTTGCGTGGGATCAACAGCGGCGGCTAACGTAACGTCTCAATGGCCATAAATTAGGTTCGTATCTCGTTTATAGTCGGTTCGAGAGCTAAACGATCGTTAAAACTGGGCCTCCATTAACGTTATCATTCGGGAGCCAATAACGTCATACTGACATGCAAAGGTGAATGCGGTGACCACGCGGTGGAAACGGTGGAATTGATTATGTCTCTGGGTTCGTGTAAAGTTACGTTTTTTAGGGGTCTTCGTCCAAATGGACCACCCAAACCCATGAACGTGAGACGCCTGTTTGTTAAAAGGACATTTTGATTAAATTTTCCAACAAATAAATAGTAAATATATACTTCTTAATGTTGCTTATAATCATTAGCTAGGATTTAAATTCTGAGCGGTCGTTAATTTCGTGAATAAAATGAACATAGGTGGCTTTGTTCCTTCCCATTGAAATAACATAATGTTTAAGCACGGAAATCAAGAAATGTTTTTTTTTCGATTTCCTCAAGTTACCGTGCTCTTTTTGACTTTTCATGCTTCATATCACATTTGACTATTCATGCTTGTGACACTAAAACTTAAAGAATAGATTAAAACGTTTTAAATTGGTATATGTATGCATTAACGCAATAATAACAGTACTTGAGTTTGAGTATAGCTTATTTCTACAATCTCAAACGATGCGCTCCGCCACTGCTCATTTTACAGCAGTTTAGCAATAGTACATTACACAACTAGGGTGGTAAAACAAAGAAAGGCCGAGATCGCAGATGTTTGCGGCCCGAGCTGCAAGCGAGGGCTTTCTTTATTACTTCCCGTGTTGTGTACATAATTTTATGCCTACACTTGGCCAGAAAGTGGCTTTTTCCGTAAGCGTGTGGCATAAAAAACGTTACAGTCTTTATTAGTCTTTAGCGAGTGATGTGAGGTTCACTTCGTTATTTAAACTCTGATTTGGAATTCAACAATAATATCTATCACTTGTGTCACTGTCAAAGTAACTTGTGGCATTGATAGTAAGAATATCGTATTATTCAGATCCGATGTGTTGAAAGTGAAATATTAAATTTGCTACCAAAAATCTTTTCTATTAAAAACTTATAAGCGCACTTTTATTTATGTTAGTAAATTAATTAAGATTGAGTATTGATATCACATGTATTTTTTGAAATAAAAAATGTACTAATGTAAGGAAATGAATGTAGCCGCAACCCAACTAGACCAATATTGGTCTATAACTTCAAACCAAAGCATATAAGTTATAAGAATAATTGTGTTTTGCTTTAACTGTCTCTACCTTTCTCTACTGGTGGTCATCCTCCGTTGGTTTACATTTTCGCCTTAATAAGTTTCATCCCGTGTAAGTAGCTATCTAACATCGGGGCATTAGCTTTACAGTAATTATAGCCAGGCTTTGTTTTAAACAAACTATGTGAAATAGTAACAGATACCAATTATATAAAGATTATAGAAAGCGCTAAGCATATACGTAGCTATACATATACAATTGTATTGTGTTATATTCCTATATATTCTTATGAATTTGTAAAAAGGAATGTTTGAGCCAAGTACGGGTCAAGGGAACATTATTACACATCGAGTAGTGGAACACTAACCTGAGTGTACATTCCAGATATTTTTTGATAAAAAATGCTGAAGTAGAGTGGCGATCTGGTCAAGGAAGTCGGTGGAGGCAAAAGGCGTGTGATAGTTTATTGTGGAAGTCTTTGGGGGTTTTAAATATTTGTTTTAATTTTCTTTCAAATATTAGTTTATTTGTATAAATAAATACACCGTTTTTTTATTCTTTGAAACATGTAGTATAAACAAATAATGCAATTATATAATCAAAATCACTAATTCTAATTTAATCCTCAGACGCTCAAACGTTTTCACTGCAGAGTGTTATGAAATCGCACGAAAACAGTGCAAACTAAAGTTTCGCAGAATGGCTCGTATAGTTCTTGGCAGTGGATGAAGTTATTCCTACGGGGACCCAGCGCTGATAGAATTCCCTCCGCCGTTCTATCACTGAATGTAAACTTTGGAGCAATATGCATATGGAGGTGTAATTTTACAATGGTGGTAAAATTGTACTAGACTCTTCGAGTCACTACTACATACAGGTAAATTTGAAATACATTTTTTGGTACGATTGAAGTGTCGTGTGATGATATGATAGTGTACTCCTATGAGATATCGTGTATTCACGTGACTTTCATGACTCATTCATAAATGTTATAGTTGAAACTATAACGTCAAATCAACAGCATCATTCGTACATTCGTACATTGTGTATCTGGGGCGGTAACAAAGGAATTACAAACGAGTGTTTGTTAGAAGCCCGAGGCGAAGCCAAGGGCTTTAATAACACAAGTTTGTAATTCCTTTACCGCCGGTGGCACACACAATGTTTTTCATCACACTTGTGAGGAAATCTAAATATACAAACTCAACACATGAGAAGAAAATTTTAAAACAGAAAGTGACAATTATCCGTAGATAATGCAAATGTCAAGTCACGTTCGGAAACCATAGCGGTAAAGACCTAAAACGGCCAATTTACCTAGTTGATTTTATATTTGCAAAATACTGAAATACACTATTTAAACATTTAATTAATGTTACCGAAATATGTGTTTACATGGTATTTGCAATAACAGTTCTCTTCAAATTAATATTTCTGTGATAAAAGTAAAAAAAGTAAGTTGGCGTTTCCTTTGAACATGACAAATAAGAGTAAAACAGAACCAACGCATTCAAATTAAAAAAAAACCATTACGCCCTAGGGCGTAATAGGTAATTTACGGCCCGCAAAAGCTACGTGTAACAACACCATTTTCGAGCAAGTGTAATGAAAAATTATTAACGCCTCATGGTTGTGCAAAATTATTTTTCTCAAACATGCAATGAAATGTTGACATTACGTGCCTAAAAATAGGCCGCAAAGTACCTCGTTTCCGGTGCGGCTTGACACTTGGCACGTAATGGAATTTTATACTATTTACTATTTTTTTAATTTCCATTCCACATTTATTTGGGCCACAGCATCACGGCATTCAGTCATTAAAAAAACAAAAAAACGATGTTTGCTATATTTTGCAGTTTTATTTATTTCCAATTGACATGAAGATAACACATTATAAACAATTTTAAATTGCAATTTTAACTACACGAATACACATTTAAAATATTTCATCTAAATATTCGCGGTAAAAATGTGAACTGAAACAGCTTTTGGCCAAACGTGACTTGACATTTGCATTGTCTTTGGATATAATATGTTACTAATGGGCGATTCCGCTAGAGACGAACTTTGACATCAATTTTCAAGTCCCAAAATTTATTACTTTTTTTGATACCATCGTATAGGGTGAGGTCTTAAATTAATTGTTATGGACTTAACTACATATTCAGGATGTTAAAGCGCTTGAAAACCTAAGCATTCTAAGATTTAGGACCAACTGCGAATCATACGATGTTGCACCCGCGATCGTTTTAACAGTGAATAATTTATTACTATACATACCTTGGCGTGAAATGGGGTTGCCAGCCTCGTAACTATCTGGCCTCGCGTTCGCTTGGCCATCTGTATGTACTCGGACTGCAACCCCTCACTTTCCGGTCTCTGTAGTAATGTACCTACTATTAAAACATTTGCATAATAATAGCAGAATATAATACGATTTAAGTTCAACTGTACCTAATTCATATCTATAGGTATGCGTTATACAATGTATGAGACGAACAATCCCTTACTGTCTCTTGTATGTATGTATATGTCTTTCATTTTGTTTCCTCGCGCCACTTACTTATTATCTCACGAAACCAAGATCCCATCTAAGCTCCTTACTCCACGCGCCATTGCACAAATTGCGTTTCGAATCACATCCCATAATAACGCTACAGATAGTAAATAACCGAAATCGCACGGGCGGACGCACGTCAGTTGCGGCTAACCGACGCCGACGCGACGTCACGTGCAGGATGCTGCGTGAAATCCCGTAATACTGCAGGTATAATCTGGACCACGATGTACTCAGTCACCGTTTACTGTTCGATACAGATTTTGCTTAAAGCGAGTATCAACTGTTGCAATTATCAAGGTGGTGAAATGTTGTAATGTACTTAGTAACATTATTTGCTTAATTTTTACCTACCGTTAATGCCACTGAATTTAAATTGATACAAAAAAGCATATTTGGTTTATTGTTCAGAAATATGTCTGTGTCTTATTCCTCTGTCTCTATACATTTAGTATGTAATAGGGCCAGAGGAATAAGGTGACCGCAGACATATTTCTGAAGAATAACCCATTTGCCAATACTATAATGGTCATAAATCGAGCCTTAAAACCGCCACGCTGATTTTAATGGGATATCAGACTATTTATTAGAAGTCTAGGATCACTACCAAATAGATTAAAACGCCACAAAAATTTGATGACCCATAAATGTTAAGGTATGTTTGATACTTGAATTTTTAACGCAACAAGGCTATTTCTTATTTTGAAAACTACAAAGGTACGGAACCAACTATAATACCCTCACAACTTACTTTCATGTCTGGGGGCACGGCAGTGCCCCCGCCAAGTCGAGCAAAACAAAGGCACGGCCGTACCATCCTTTTCTCGAAGCCATTCAGGCCATTTTCAGCCTCCCGTCATTTTGTACTAGCTAAAGCTATAACCCCCTTTTGTCACTGACTCACTGATTCACTGATTCACTCACTGATCATCATAATTCTAGGGTACCTACTTCTAGCAGACCTACAAGCTCCAAATTTTAAACATAGTTAGTTTTTAACCTATCAAGTCTTTAAAAACCTAAATATGTTGTAATTTCAGTCACAACTGCACACATAAGTTTATAATCCTATACAAATAAACGCGATTACAAAGTTAGTTTTGCAGTTCAAATTGAAAAGAATGGATTGGAATGTAATAATTAAAGGAAGACCACTTACAAAAAGAAATGAGATCCCATCAAAAACATTACATGTAAAAAGATGCAAGTCTCGCAACGCAGTTCTCCTACAACAAAAAAGTTTTGAGATGTAAAGTTAAACCAAGTCAGTACCGGGGGGTATCAACAGAACTCGATTTCCACCGACTTGCCTATTATTTAACCGTGGAGGAACACATTTTATAGATCTAATAATAGGCAAGTCGGTGGAAATCGAGTTCTGTGGACACCACCCCGGTACTGACTTGGTTTAACTTTACATCTCAAAACTTTTTTGTTGTAGGAGAACTGCGTTGCGAGACTTGCATCTTTTTACATGTAATGTTTTTGATGGGATTTGTTTTTATCGGCACCGGCACAATACCTTTAAGTACCCCGTGATACTCGCAGAAATATTTTACTTACTTTAAAAATAAGGCTTTAGTCACGTTAACCTGTTATTTCACACTCACTCATGGAGGTTTATTCAATACTAACTGTATTACATCTGGGCAATTTGCGTAACGTTAAACGATATGCAAATGTCCAACTTCAAGTAAAAGTTTAGCTTCCGCCATTTTCGACTATTCTCCGATTTCATAATATAACAGGCATGCGACTGGTACGGCTAATAGTCCGTATCCTCGGATTTATCGTATCAAAGGATTGTAGTTTCACCAACTATGTCATACAGCCCTGTTACTCAATATGGAACCTTATTACTGGGGGGTAAGGTTCATGAGACGTACCAAATAAATTGGGCAAGTGCTAACCAACTCCATGTAATTGTGGAATTCATTATGGCCAACTGTCACTGCCATGCGATCTGTCAACGATCTAACAATTCTAGCTACTGGAAAATTAATTAAATTAATTCTTAATCCTTTCAACAGTATTAAATTCCTAAAATATTGGATTCTATAGTTTATTGGCCAAGGTGTGTCATGTTTCAGTTAGCTTAATGATAAAAGTGAAATATAATCAGTAATCGCCGACTTGAAGGTAGTCCTATAATTTGTCCCAGTTTGAAATGGACATAATAGTTATTGAAAACACTTATTTAGTTATCATAATCATTTATAATCATTTATAAAGTCGTGGCCGATTTTTTTTTTGCAAATTATTAATACGTAGTTAAATAATTATCGTCGACCGTTTGTTCTATTGGTGTAAGAGACATAAATTTGCCTGTTCCTTATCCCAATTGAACCTACAGTCGACGACGTAGTTGTGTTTTGAAACTGTAGAGGGAACATAATTACTCAAAGTATTTATTTATAAGACATGATAATGACGTAACCAAATACACATTCTCATATAGGTATAGATATTTGTTGGCAATTATAGGTACATGCTCTAATTGGTCGACCTACGCTTGACAGAGCCTAGTTAGCCTGTGTATATTGCGCCATCTTTGCATCTACATGGTCCAAGGCTTAGTGTATAGAAACGTTGTTCACCTGTCACCATATCGAATCAAATGAAGGTCAAACATTGAAGTTTTAGTTTAAATATATTACTAGCATTTACTCGCGGCTTCGCCTGCGTTACATTCCCGTTATTATTCCAAGGGAACCCTTAACCGGGATATAGAGTATCCTTTAATCCAGGATTTGATCTACTTGCATACCAAATTTCAGCTCTACTGAATTGTTGTTGCTGCGTTATTTAGTAACAAACATCAAAACCTATAAGTATAAACATCTTACCATCCAAATATCTTCACAAACTTTCACATTTATAACATTAGTGTAATATATATTTCAAAATAAAATGTTAACATTAAAATGTTATATTGATTGTAAAAGTACTGTTTTGAAAAAACGTTACCTATGCATTTCATACGGTCATTAGGGCCTTATCACACTTGCGATTTGCGGGTGAGTTAGAATCGAAGGTCCATACAAATGTCGCTCACGGCGAACTCGCCGCGAGTTCGCGGAAATTGGTTTTGTATGGAAACTCGTACGCAGCTAGCCCGCAAATCGCAAGTGTCAAGGTGGTTTTCCACCGGCAGGGCGAGACGAGACGCGACGCGGATTGAATTGTATGAAATTTTCAATCCTCTCCTAGCGATTGGATTGGATTGGATTGAAAATTTCATACAAATTTCAATTCAAGCCACGCCGCGTCTCGCGTCTCGCCCTGCCGGTGGAAAACCAACTTCACAAGGCACTTATGCCCAGGGCAGAGGTTTATTTTCCGAACCAATAGTAGGCTGCATTGTTTGATCAGTTGCAGAGGAAAAGAACTCCTCAAAAAAAAAAAATTATATGGTCCTCTGCAGCGGGGAATGCAAAAGCGGCCCGTTGCTGCACATCGTATATCGTATATGGCCGGAGATCCTCAAGAGCTCATGGCCGGGTCCCCTTTCATACATTTGTAGCATGGCAAGAAGATTACTTTTCTCTGCAGCTGATTGTAATGTATTATGCCTAAAAAGAACTTTGACTTTAACTTGGAGTTTTTGTTTTTAAAAATTGCGCAGTAAAAATTTAAAAATTAAATACGATAGGTATAAAGTTTACAATTTTTTTTTTTATATTTTTCGTACAAGGTGGAGCGATGATGTTCTCTGGGTGACTGGAGGCAGCTGGAAAAGAGTGGCAGAGAATTGTAATCAGTGGCACATCCTTGAAGAGACTTATGTCCAGCAGTAGACTGCGACAGGTTGATGTTAATAATGAACTACTTAGGATCGAGCGGGTTTAACGTTGATGCAATGTGCGATAAGGGCTTGACCATTAATTACGTGAGGCTCGAAGGTGAGAGAAAGTTTCGGAAAAAAGTCACGAATCTTAATGTGTCAGGAGGTAACACGTGATTTTTTATCCCGATTAGCCCCCCAAAAATAATAAAATCATCAGTTAGACACGCGCTTATATTATTTTTGCGTCAAACTGTACAAATTGTTGTTTACCTGTCTGCATTTTTAAGTGTAATTTTATGTACACTAAAACATTTTAAGTTATTTCACAAAAATACACGATATACAATACGTGGAGTCGTGGAGTTCGGGGAAGGAGGGCCAGTTAAAACACACAGCTCGACTAGCATTAGGAGAAAAAAAGTTCGAGCCGCTATAATGTAATATGCAATTTATTTTTATCAAAAATAGAAAGATACATAAGAAGAAGGTATATAGATAAATACAACAGAATTAAAATAGGTATGATAGTTTTAACTTCCTAGTTACGGCCTTCCTCAACATCAGCCGTCCTTAAAAAGTGTGAAACATCACGTGATTAATGGACGCGCCCCAAGGCGATCTAACGGCTTGCGTCATTTAGCATGCCACCCGCATCCCCGCAACCGGCGGCGACGTGCCTCAAGGCCCACTAATGTTATTACTATAGCAACCTTCAGAGATTGCTCAGGTGTTTCAGATTTTCAACCCGTGTTTTAATATTATAGGTACAGTTTTTCATTGTATATTACCTATTTAAGTATTACCTTATTTGATCAATCATGAAATTCCTTGGCAGTATAGTTTTTTGGTACACGCCCAGTGCCCACTAATGTTATTACTATAGCTACCTACAGTAGATGTGCTATTGAGAGACCGCCCAGGTGTTTCAGATTTTCTACCCGTGTCTTAACATTATACAGTTTTTATTGTATATCTGTACCTTTTTAAGTATAATGTCATATTTTGATCAATCATAAAATTCCTCGGCAGCATTTTTTAGGTACACGTCCAGTTATATTATTACGATAGCTACCTTCAGTAAATGTTCTATTCAGAGACTGCTCAGGTGTTTCAGATTTTTTCCCCGTGTCTTAACATTATACAGTTTTTCATTGTATATCCTGTATCTATTTAAGTATGATACCATCCCACCAAAAACATAAATGTAAAAAAGGAGAGCCAAGTTCAATACAAAAATTATACTTGGCTGTGGGCTTCGCCGCAAAAAGAATGGAGATCTAAATAAGTGCCAAGTCCTATGCAAAATCCGAATATGTATTTATTGGAACACATAACATTATTAACAAGTATTAAACTCTATTTCTTTGCTTTATTGGATACCTATAACAATTGCTGTTATTTAAAAATGTGAGATCTTAAAGTAGGTAGATTTGACTTGGCCAGTTGTCATTACATCAGTCATTTTATAAAGTTATTCAACATATATATATATAGTTTTTTAATTCAGATAAAAACTGACTAAGTGAGAGTCGGATTCGCACACAAATCTGTACCTCCGTCGAGAAAAAACGCCAAAAAACACGTTTTTTGTATGGGGACTTTAATTTAAAATTTTATTTAGTTTTTATTATAAGGTAATAGAAATTGCAAAATTTCAATTCTCTACCTATTACGGTTTAAGATACAGGCCTTTGGCAGACGGACAGACAGACAGCGGAGTCTTAGCAATAGGGTTCCGTTGGCACCCTTGGGGTATGGAATCCTAAAAAGCATCACGTTATAGTCTATATATTATGCAAAACTTTGCATTAAATGATGCATTATCATTATCACTTGGGGAAAAATAATGTTGTTGAAATTGCTCACAATATTCATAGTTAGAATCAGGGGTAGGATAACGGTATTTTCTCCATACAAAAGTACTGGTATTTTTTTCGTTCTTTTCGTTCTTTGGTTTATTAATTCATTTTTGAATCGGACAATTTAATAATACGAAATCATTACTTAAATACATTATTGAGCCCTACATAAAAAGCATTAAATAATTCAACATATTGGGCTATTTCGGGGTTTTTGCAAAATACCGGTTAATAATTTTGTAAGTAATAATTCTTTGTGGCATAATGTATATAGCCATATTAGGCTTTGTGCATAAACTGTTATCGCAGAATCTATATTCGCATAATTTGATTACGCAGAATTACGTTAGTCCGAATATTATTTGGTCATACTTTTCATGTTCCGAATCATATTTACACATAAATTAAATGATTCTAAAATTATAACACCGAATACTATCGTGGCAGAAAGATGTTTTGTCATAATATAACTTTTAACTGTATTGTCGACGACGATATATGGTTTTGTAACCTAACCTACTTTTTCTTACAGCAGTTCGTTTTTGTTGGGGGATGCAGTTCAAACCTAACCTAAACCTAACTTAACCTAACCTACTTTTTCTGCCAGCAGTTCGTTTTTGTTGGGGGATGCAGTTCAAACCTAACCTAAACCTAACTTAACCTAACCTACTTTTTGTGCCAGCAGTTCGTTTTTGTTGGGGGACGCAGTTCAAACCTAACCTAACCAACTTTTTCTGTCTAATCTTTTTTTGCTTGCGGGGGGCTTCGCCCCCCGAGCATCCCTTGTGGGGAGCTTCGCCCCCCCATCCCCCCTTTTTTGGCCTTTCCGTAGCTAAGAACTCGTGCAAAACTCTAGTTGCTTAAATGTTTTAACCTAATCTAAGCCCCTTTTCTATCAATTGTTTATTTTGTAATGACACAGTTCTAAATCTAACCTAACGTTTTTAGCAACAGTTCTTTATTATGAGATTTGTGAGATATCAAAGTTCTAGCCTAACCTACTAAGTTAGGTTAGAATTGCTAGATGTTAAATGTTATTAGTTCATCGTTATACTGAATGAGCATGATGTCCACTGGAATTATATCACTTGATTATTATAATAACCTACCTCTCCTAAACCTAACCTATCAATCTCGGACAGTCGATAATATGCCGAATAAAATTCTGCACAATAGAATTATGCGTAAAAATAATCGGTCATAATAAAAGTATGCGAACTTAATTTCAGACAAACACATATTCGGGATGTAACTAATTATGCTTAATAAGGTTTCTGCCACATTACCATTCGGCGAAAACCGATTATGCCACATCTGTTATGTTAAAACAGTTTCGGACAATAAATGTTATGCCACATAGAGGGAACCCGATGAGCTCTGACCATATAAGCAGCAATGGGCAGGCCCCGCTGTGGATGATTATGTAAAAATAGAATGAATGTGTTATGGTGCCGCCAGTCAGCACTTCCAGTGAAAGTGGTTTCGGAAGTCAGATGGCAGTCGTACCAAGGTCGACACAACATTTCAAATGTGGAATCATATTCAAAAAGGTAAGCCAAATTACTCTTGCCATTAAACAAAAGTGGTGTAAAAATATCACTCCGACCTCGCTCGGGCTCAGCTAAGTTTCTTGCCGGAGTCTTCTTAGCTGGGCTAGGTTTTAGCGAACCGGCACCTAAAACTCCCATTAGTTCGATACACAAGGTCACATAAGGACAGGATGACCCGAGTCATCCTTCCCGCTGGTCCGCTGCTCACTCTGAGCAATCAGCGCAAAGTCAAGGTGGCCCTGGCCAAACGACCTGGTTCGACTCCAGGCGTTCAGCCCCCACCTAGCCCGATCATATCGAGGTGGACCGGGACTAAGTGACCTGGTTCGACCCCAGGCACTCCCGGCTCCCACCCAGTCCGACCAACTCAGGGTGGTCTGGCTAGCGACCTGGTTCGACCCCAGGGAACGCCACGGCCAACCACCCGGTCCGACAATCGCTACGCCCAGGATGGGTTGCGAGTTTGTCAGTTGCTAAAAAAAAAAGGTGTAAAAATACGTACAAGCGAAGCCAGTAGTAACTGACCAACCATAGATTTTAACACGTTGCAATAAAGTTGTTGACGATAGCCCCACCGAACCCCGACCCGACTGAACATCGTCTAACTAAGAGCCTGAACATGTTTTGTAAGTAGCTATAAGCCCTAGGACTACTTCCTAGAACCATGTTTTATAGTTAGTACGTAAGTGAAATATTTAAGTATTTTACGAGTTTTTGCCCGTACAAGAGGCCATATGTGTAGTGTAACGACTCATTAGCACTTGTGTAAACCTTAGAACCCGATCCCCCTATCTAGAGCTTAGATAAAGACTCGTAACGAATGTGTAAATCGAGTGTACCCAGACTTCACTGGCAACTAGTGCTAGGAGCGGCCAGTGAACGATTTGGTAGGAGATCTCGACACACCCACTCGAGGCTTCTACCGGTCAGAGCCAGCTTACCATGAGGATTGTGAGGCGATGCATATAGCACGCCCATAATTACCATGAGGATTGTGTAGTCGAGTATATAGTACGTTAGTCGTTACCATAACGTAAAACGGCAAAGAGCGAAAGTTTTCGAACAACTTTGTGTATCGATGCCCTATAATTTCTCGGTCTGACCACGAGAATTCAGCGTAGGATGGTATCATTCTGAACGGAATTTTCCATCACGCAATATGTTGTAAGTATTGCGCAACAATCGCTTGCTTAAATACGCCGGGAGCTCATTCGGAGGCCAGTTGGCGTCGTGAACCCAAGTTGTAAACTCATAGTGAGAAACAGAACCGAACCAGTAGTGAACCGATCCGAACATAGTGAATCTAGATCCCCTAGCCTATGACCTAAGTGAAGTCTAGGTAGGACTTAAAGTCAGTGAAACAGTATTTCTTTATTACGTGTTGCGGCCCGAGCCGCCCAACTAAGAACAAGTATTCCTTTAACAGTGTTTAGCGTGTAAATAGCTTATAGGGAAGTATGAACATTATTAACTATTTAATACTGATTCGCTGATTGATTTTTGTGTGACTATTTCTGTGTTATATCCCGTGTAATAGATTTAAGTGTTGTGTTTAAAAGATGGTTAAGCCAACGTCGGGTTTGTTAGTGCTATTCTTCCCGCGTGGTAGAACCCTAGGAAATGCACACTAGAGCCAGTGATTTAAAACAATATAAGTGTTAAATCTGAACCTTTGTTTTGAGCCAATCGATCCCTTAGTAATTAAAACTCCAGGAGCCTTACAACCTCCTGTGTATGAACCTGAAGAGCTATCGTAGCTGTATCAGCTGTTAACTTCGGGACCTCCCGAGATCCGTGAGTGCGTCGTTAACAAAAGTTGTCATTCATTTACAAATGTACAGTAAACAGTGCGTTCGATTGTACACACCACGAACGCTAATGAAAAAAAAGACATCTAAGTCTTGAACAAGATATATACCTACGATTTAGATGTAGGTATTTCTCACGATTGTAGGTCATTCGTTAGTTTAGCATCCTTGGTGTGTAATGATCTATTATTCCACAGGTGGTATTAACAGTCGTAATAATTCCGATTCCAATTCGTCAGTGGCTTGTGGTCGTCGTCCCGCATCCCGCATGCCGCAGCCTGCGGCGACGTGCCTCAAGCCTCACTAACGTTATTGCTGCCAGTGTCATATTTGACTTATTGTGTACGTTGCCTTATGCTCGATTAATGATCGTAACAGTTGGGCGTAAAACAAATATATGTGATATGTATGTATGTTTCTTGTCTGTGAACTTGGATATAGAAAATGTTTTAATAAATTAAGAACTACCAGATTTTCTCATATTATAATATTATTTTTTAGCGTTCAAATGTGGAAAGCGTTGAAGCCAGTGTAGGATATTTATTACAGATACACAAGAAATTAAACTTGAACGAGTAACCATAGTCCTGTTGCTAGTACAACTTTCTAAATCTGAGATTGTGTTCAAAAGATCATAAGAGTAGAAAAAACATGGGTATTTCAATGAAATCATTTGAGTATTAATTTATTGATTCCAATATCGCGTCCAATATTCTTATTCCACAGGTACACAAATCACATTAACAGTGGCAATAATTCCGATTCCAATTCGTCGGCGGCTTGTGGTCGTCGTCCCGCATCCCGCATGCCGCAGCCTGCGGCGACGTGCTTCAAGCCTCACTAACGTTATTACTGCCAATGACATCTCTGACTTATTCAATTCGTTGTTATATATGAGGCCTTATGTTCGGTTAATGCCCGTAAATCTTGTAGGATCGCGGAATTAAGTGATTCGTCACTTTTCGTCTTATACCTTGAAGTATATATAGTCTTATAACTCGTTGAAGTTAAGGTTTAAAAGTGACGACTTTTTCATTCCGCGACTATACGTCAAGTTAACAAGCCAGACGAAGTGTGAGTTGGATCTATATACAAAGGGTTCCATACCTTTAATTTTTAATGACATTTATATTATTTTGATGTTACAGCGGCAACAGAAATGTACACCCCGTTAAAATTTCGACTATCTAAGTATTTATTACGTTTGAACTGAACTATGGATTATAAACGGACGGACAGCGGAATCCTGAAAAAATATAATTAGTATCCCATCTGTGTCATATTTGTTTCTAACCTGGTAATTTAGGAATAAATAAAATAGATACACTTACACATATAGTTACAAGAAATCAAAGTACACAGAAAAATTAAATGGCACTCACCTGTGTACAGACCGGGAATCGAACCCGGTACCTCTGGATTTCCGGCCCAGCGACTCAACCACTCGTCCACCGTAGCACCCGCTAAGCGCCCTCAACTTTGCCATCTGCTTTGACTTCCGTATCATTCTGCTTTTAATAGGAATTAACACTTAACTGACTAAAACAGCAAAGCGTCATTGCATTAGGTTATGTGTTTCAACGGTGTGTCAACAAGATTTTTGGGATCCATTTTGACTGTATATGTATAAACAAGGGATAACAGTTATGTTACTGTAATGTTGCATAAACCTGGTCCTATTGCACCAAACTACGAGTATGGTGTCATACAATTACAACGCGAACTTCACATTCAAGCATAAATGTATTTATGCATGCGAGTTAGTCGAGCCGTTGCAAGTAATAAAAGTACTGTGATGTCCCTTATTTGCAACCAAACACTTAACTGTTAAACAAAGTGTTACTACAGTTACAGGTTGCTACTTTCCCCACACCACAGTCGATTTTTGGCTGACTTCCTAATTTTGGCTGTTGGAATTTTGAATGTAACCATCTCTTTATTCCGGTTTAAAAAAATATCAACTAAATTAGTATTTTATTCTCAGAATTAGATTTCAGGCGATTTGTGTCGCCAGGTTCTCCATACAAACAAAAAGAGGGTTAATAATCCGCTTTAACGCTGTTGATTTTGGTTAAAACGATTTACTTGATTGACTTTGGTCGCGCAATACAACGCGAGAAAACTTAAAAAGAAAAAAAAAATGATCATAAGTTTAATTACAAATGATTGCATGTTTTTGTGTTTTTTTGGGAATTATCATGTTGTTTTGCTCAGACAAAATGTATCAAACTATATATGAAATTAAATACGTTCCAACCCAATCAGATAGCGTTAAAGTCGATTGTTGATTGTTACCTTTCTTTTCTTCATTTTTTTTTATAGTAGTCATTATTTTTTATTTCTTTTGTGTAAAACCGAGCGACTCGAACCACTAAGGTGATTCGAATTGGTCACTTTTCCATACACACTTCAAACGTAGGTAATTGATGCCGTAGAAGCAAGCGACGGTAGTAGTCTTTATGTTTGTATAGAAATGCAACCAACTCGAATCAGCCGATAAACCCGGATAAATAGTTGCTCAAATCTAACTAGTCTCTTAGTGCAATGGGGTATTATTCAAAGTTAGCTACATAATTAATTCTTATCAAAGCACTAAAACATATTTGTACACAAACAATAGTGTAAATCCTGCAATCTCGGCACTACAGTGCGTTTTATCCGTCATATCTGTGTTTATTTAGTCATTTCCATAGTAAATTATCGGCATCACGGCTCACCCCTTATCAGGACCGTTAAAGCACTACAAGGCTATTTGGTTACAGGATTATTGGAACTAGAAGTGGCGTACTTGTTGTAAAAAAATACAATTTTTTAGTGTGTCTGAAGTCATAGGTAGAATTATGTTTTAGCTAGCATTTACCCACGTCTTCGCTGGTATTACCGTTTTAATCCTTTGCCTGGTTAAAAAGTATCCCACCCATGTTTCAATTAAATTCAAGTCTCGCTATGACAAATTTTATCTCATTCATATCAATTGGTTTCGCATTTATAGTACCGTAGTTAGTAGCAGTAGTACCTATTTAGTTTAGTACAAACATAAAACCTCCAAACATCCAAACATCTTTACAAACTTTCGCATGTATAAGTATAATATTCGTAGAATAGAATAAGTTTGCATGTAATAGGAACTTGTAGATATAAAGATATTATATACTTCAAAGCAAATGGACTCTGGCATCCTTAAGCGTTTGTTTAGGTACAATAACTACATATTTTACATTTCATTACATCACACAGGTTCATACAAAAAGGTAAGGATAAATAATCATGAGTTTATAAATAATAAACTCATGAAAAACTAAGTTAAGAAATTTCATCATATCGTAGAACATTAGTGCAAGATTTGCAGAAATTTTATCTATTGACAAATCATTGTATTCATATCAATAACAGTATCAATAGAAAACATAGTTTAAGTGTCAGCGTGAAGGTCTCGCCTGCTCTTTTACTCACCTTTCACTCACCTTTTTTTACACCCACGAAAAGCCAAATTATTGCCTACTCCCAATCTAAATCATCGCGTTTCCAGTTTCTATATCACCCAATATTACAACAAAGCGCAACATGGTGTCTAGCCATTACCATTATCATTTGCTTTACAATGAAAAGACCTGTCCTGATTCAATTCAGAGGAACCCATTTCGGGCTTATGACGCCAAACATAAAGAAACAGTGGGGTGTATCAGTTCACCCCTTTGTACCGGACTTCAGTGTACTCGGATCACGTGTACTTTTACGATCCTTTTAATAAAAGGGTTTGTTGTCGCCTCAATAAGCCTAAGATATGAAGGTGAACCGTACTGTTATTTTGACAAAAGTGACGCGATTACGTTTAATTTAAAAAAATTGGGATACAATGCCATTCTTGTTTTTGCGACAGTGACCAAAACGACGCGATTTGAAAAAATAGCAATATTTTTTTCATAAATATGTAAGTCTGCTTGTACAGAGTTAGTCCTAATAAATTTAGAGGATTAGATTAGATCTATACGAGATTTGATAACTTAATCACATTGGTAGTATATCTAATAGCTATTGGATATACTACCAATATTTTTAACTGAATATCGTCTTGTATGATCCAAAAACCTTATTTGTTTGTTTGAATAGGGTTTAGTTTGCGTTGATAATTTAATCGGTGACTCGATTACGCTGACGCCTACTCCTACTATAAATAATAATGCTTAATACATTCTCTAAAGTTACCTATAATAATTTTATGATAAAAGCCAATGGCATCAAAATATCAAATGTTCGAGTAACTCTACACCATATGAATGTCGCACAAAACTATTGAAAACGAATATGCAAAAACAAAACAATCTTGCGCCGCGGGAAGCTTAATAAATTGAAGATTTACGCGATATTGCTACGGTCTGGCGATGCCAAGGAAATGTTAGAGCCAGTATCTGTTATTTAAACTCGTAATAATAATATAAGAGCAGTAGTCTATCGACCTCCAGGCGACTCAAAACTGCCAGCATTGGTTACTTACCTAGTTTGGTAGGACTAGATAAAAGAACTATTCATTTATCAAGTATGAAAGGCGATTTGTATTGATTTCATTAAACCGGATCATTAAACAAAACAAATAGGTTAAGTATACATCTTGTACATACTATTTTATTTGCAGGAAATGAATATTATATCGCCCAAGCCAAATGGTACTGGAGATACTCTGAAGCTATCAATCATTCCGATAAAAAATGCAAACCTCAGCATGCATTTTGTTATAATAAAAATATAAACAATCAAAATTACACAGGTTTTTGCATCTCGTAATAAGCGCACAAAAACAAGTTACGAGTAATAACCACAGATGCGCTGCCGGACGAAATCGAATAACTTTTTAGTTCGCCTCTACTGACATTAATGACGCAAGCGGCTCCCTCTTTGTTCATCGTCATTATAATAATGTATTTCATGCGATCTATTTACTTTTTTTGCGATTTGGTTGCATCTATCGCTCGGCTCTGTTATACTAGCTAATAAGCAAAAAACACGATCTTGAATGCTAAATTCTCTTATCCATTTCGCGCTCGCTTTAAAGATAATAAATTTTGATCGAGATTGCCTTTATTCGGAGGTTTAGTGAATCGAAATTAAGATTTTTTATTGCTTCAATAAAAGTTGTTCGTTTATTTATTTTTATTGCTCCGATATTAAATATCGATGATGTTCATCTTATTGTCGTAAACAAAAGCGATGGACGGTGCAGGCTACATCACGATTCCTGCGTCGTTTTTGGTCCCGGGCTTAAATAAATCTTCGATGTGCCTACCTGGTCGACTTTTACACAAAACTAACTTAGAATTGGAGCTTGGATATTAAGGCGTAGTCCATGGAATTGTAAGGTGGAGGTTTGCAATTGAAATTCTGAAATTCAAATCACTTCGGGACCAACTTTAGAACACAATCGTATCTTTAAGTAGAATGGAAATTTGTATATAAAGGTTATTTTAATTTATTCCTTTGAACAAACACGATGCTACCAAACAACGGACAATGAGTAAATTTGAAATAGCTACTTCTCACAATTATCTTATATTTTATATAAAATAAACCCTTTAAGTTTCAGATATTTAACTTTGCTTTTAACTAACATTAAGGTGATACGAGTCGGTCGGTTTTCCATACAAACATAAAGATCGTGCGCTTCCACAGTATCGATTATGTTTGAATCTTGATTAATTTTATAGCTTGATAAATTTTTTCTACACAAAATGATATGGGAACTCGCAAAAAATCAAAAAAATATACATTTTGTGCAAAAAACGATTGTTTTCAAATGATGATAATAGATGGCGCTGACTTTAACGCAGGTTACACGTTCATTTCATTCTAGTTTTTTGAGGCTTCTCATGTCATTTCGCGCAGACAAAATGTATCATGCTATAAAAATTAAACGCATGTCAACCACGACTGAGGTCATGGAAGCAAACAATGACCCTCTGTATGTTTGTAAGAAGAATACACCGACTCGAATGACCTTAACGTAGAACAGTTGAGAGATATTATCATCGTAATTAGCTTAGTTTACTCTTTACTCGTACTCTCTTTGCTATGTTATAAGAGGCAAACGAGCAGACGAGCTGCCTGATGGAAAGCAGTTAACGTTGCCCATGGATATCCGCAACATCAGAGCCTATACGTTACCGATCTTTGAGAGCCCTGTGTTCACTCGAAGTACCCCATGTCATAGCACACTGGGAACACCTCAGGTGGGAGTTCATTCCACATCCTGCCGGTTCTTGGCAAGAAAGAGCGTTCTTGTCGGTAGAGAAGCTTTCAATCTTACCTGCTGTACGCCAGTTCCTTGACGTTTTGATAAAACACTACGCCAGCTTTTTACTTTTCTTGATTTATGGGTATAGCTGCGTCTAGGTGTTCTCCAACCTCTCCTTCTCTCTATCTTACTTTACCATATAATATCAATGTAGTACTCTTTATTGCACACCAAAAAATTACAGAGTCCTTAAATAAACAAGATATTAACTAACGATTGACAACAGACCTTCCAGGATAGTTTAAAAAAAATTGTATTATCTAAAGTTCATTAATTTTCTGCATCTATTTGAATTTCAAAATACTTAGAATTTTGTCACCATTATCGATACTTTGTTTTCTTCTCAGAAATATTATACTTACCTACATGTCTTTAAACTATCATAGTAACACTTATTACTTAGTACCTACGTAAATCGACGGACAGTTAAGGGCAACTTTAAAGCGATTTCAGAGACCACGATTCAAGTTTGATAACTGCTAAACATCGCATCAGAAGCGATGCAGCGCTTAACAATTATGCTAAGCCCGAGGGCCCAGGAACTCGATCAAGAACCACTTATTAAGATATCGCGGTCACATCGCCCATTACGCGACGGAGGAGTAATTTCCAGCGATAATTTCTGACCACGAAATCAGCGTGACAGTCATCAATAAATTTTTACCGTTCCAGACTTTGAGAGCAGGATCTGCCACAAATTGAAGATCCCACCGTGTTATTACATGCCCTGCGATGGCGGCTCGTGGCAGAATGAAATCGGAATGTTTTATGAGCCTTAGACAGCCTGGAGATCTAATACTACCAACATGTTATTTTAGATTGTATAATACTTTATGATGGGGCAAGAAGATATTAAGATAGACAAGCTATTATGTATCTTGCTCCAAGAAAAAAGGGATATAAAGCAAGCCAATATCCAATTATTTTATTTTCGGGACAACCTTTTAATCATATTGACTGCACCTTTTTTTTGTATAGTCACTAATTGCTTGTCAAAACGGCGCTTTTATCTTTTGTATTGAAGATGATCCTATGGCCAACTTCCGACTCCATCATCAGACTATAATAATTAATGTCACCGAAGATAATCATGCAAGTAAGTATACCAACTTTGAGCCCAATCGAACATCAGGAAGTGGTTCTAATTTAGCTTTCAAGATTTGCGCCACACAAACATACAAGTTAAAAATAAAAGCTTAATCTTAAGCTAATATAAACTTTTGTGTTGTTAAATACCGTTATTGCATTGTCAACAGAGCTACGATTATATGTATATATATATATGGAATATACAAACACTCACTCGGTGTAGAAGCATTAAACAAGCAATTATACATACATTATTCGTGTAAAGGTAACGAAATGTATAGGTTAATAATATTCACATTCCGAACCTCGTGTGTTGCATCAATCATAGTTAATAAAAGTATAGTTAGGTAACAATTTGACAGTTGACATGTTGCGTGCTCGCTTTCGTCCGACGGCAGTCAATTTACGTCAAATTACAACAAATGACATCAACCAAACTTATTTCTCTGCTAGGGATTTTTCATATAATTTGTCAACTTTAATTATTTTCATACATAAGTAAATTATTACTGATCCGTGAAAATCAAAGACACGCTAAAAAATATTTTAAGATTTATTCTCCGAAGTGTTTATTTCTTTATTATCGCCAATAGACTTACAAAGAGAAAGTAAGTAAAAATAGAATATATTGATAACAAAGATAAATATTGGAGTAATATAATATAGCTAACAATAGCAAACCATTGGATATTTTTCTTTTTATGCCACACCTGTACCTCTAGCACAACTGTGACACGCGGCTCTTTGTCGCGCGACAAATGCTACCTATCTCTTTCCACTCAATATCGTATGACAGTGACAGGTGATGCTCTGTCGCGCGAGAAACGAAGTCGCGGCCAGTTATGCTAGACGCACTGGCCATAAAGTGACTTCTTCCGCACGCTGTGCGTACTGAATAAGCCGCTTTCTGGCCAAGTGTAGAGACATAAGGCCTTCTTTTGTATTACCACCATAGTTATGTAATTATAGAAGACCTTTTTATTTACAACCAAATTCACGTTTGTTATACGCAGATATTTATTTAATGAAACAATCGTCATAACGAATTTAAGATTCCTTGAAAACATTTCGAGAAATTTATTTTTTGCTTGCCGGTTTTAATTTAACTTTACCTTTGTTTCTTTTGATCAAAATTTTAACATCATTTTGAGTTATTTATTCACCAAGAAGAGGATTTCAGTTGTCCAAATCCCAAACAGTAATATGCGAACAATTAAACGCTATATACTCGTACAACAAATTCAACTAATTTTAGTCATCTTACGGATATCCTTTGACATGCCTCTTTAAGTTAAAAGATTTACTTAATTCTTGTTTTTGTCTGATATCATTATATGTCTTATAAAAGCAATCATCTAACGCAATACAAAAAGTCATTATTTCAAATTCTTAAATTAATGAAAATGACTTCACGAGAAGGGACCTGGGTTCCAAACTGCAACAAAAAGTCACACGCACGCCTCAGATGACACCGGCGACTAACGACAATATAATAGCATCGCCTTCTGTCGTGCGACCCAACCTGTAATCAAGACGATGATAAGACCCTACCAAGGCATCAGAACGAAATAAGGATAATTTAAATCAAATTTTGAAACCTTTGTCACACGGCGATTTTTTGCTCATGATCATGATAGAACGTCATTAAGTCTGCGTGACCTGTAAATACATTGAAATTAATTATGAATCATCCAAGAACATCGCCGAGAATAATAAATGCCTATGCCTATTGCGAGTATTCTGGGTAACAAACAACGAATCGTTTTGCATAAACTCATAAGTACCAATGTATTTCCCGACAATTGTCAAGGCTCCACCGGAAAAAATAACTTTATGACACTGCAGTATGCTACGTGACCATAATGTTTACAGCGCACACAAATGACACAAAACATTCTCAAAACGAACAAAGCATTATTCCTGTCAGCCGGGGCTTAGTCGTATTTTTGCGAAATGAATCGTCTTCACGCCTCGCATAATCTAAGAAACGTCTGATATATCACTTCCTCGTATCTTGAGTTTCAGTCTTAAAATGATACGGCGACTTGAGATTTTATAGTCATTCTACGTTCCTCTTATTACCATGTACGGGAATTCTTCTTAGTATGCAGGTCTTGCTACGACACTTATTAGTCTCAAAAATTCCGGAATCTCTCCTTCAACTTTCCGAAGTTTTGAGAGAATTTCTCTGTTCCGTCGTATTAAAACACACCTTATGTTTAATACATAGACGATATTGCTTTTGATAAAGCGGTTTTAAATCTAAAATTTAAAGTGCGATAGAATTCTAATGAGAGTTTTGTTTGTGTCACGGATAAGTATTTACTGTGGGGGAAACAAGAGAACAAAATAAAAAAAAACTGTGATTTCTTTTGAGGTGTAAAGTTTACAACCGACAAAATTCCTTTTCAATATTCTGATAACTTTTGGTACAGAAATATCCTTCTTTATTCAATTATCCGTTATTTTAACAAAATACATTTCAAAAAGTTCAATTTAAAACCTTTTGATTAAACATTCTGTTACTTTGTATCCGGATCGTAACTTCATTTGCAAATGAAATTATACGTTACAAAAAATAATTTCAATGTGATTGTTCGATGACCCGAGATGATTTTGGAGATGTCAGTCGGTCTGTCTGTAGCATGACACTAACATAAAATATTAATTCAATCTTGTCACAATGATGCTACGATATGGAAATTGTTTTATTGTTCGTTGGCTACAATCGACCCTACAAGTGTTTGATGTCTGAATGATACAACCTTTGGCTTGTTCACGATCTCTGACAAGTGAATACATTAAAGGTTCTAGGCTCAGACGTACCTTTAATAATACTTTTAAATACGCTATCTATTTTGTTGTTTGTTTAAAAGTTCTAGGTAAATTCATTAATTCTGGATTTGCCTAGAATAAGGTTATTTTGGAATATAAATTGTGTCGATTTTTATAAGATTCCGCACTTAAAAAAATTAGGTACAGTTTTGTTATTTTCGATTTCCTCGATTATCACTCATTATATAAAACAACTTAAACGGATTAAATCGCTTAGGTATACATTTACCGGCGACCACGAACGCTGAAAAGGGTTACAAAACGTCGGGACTTAAAAATGTAGTAATATATGCAATTTAATCCGTTTAAGTTGTTTTATTATACAATTTTGTTGTTTACTCTAGAAATTTGCCATAGCTTTATAGAATCCCGCGAAACCTTTTAATATTCCTGGAGCTTTTCCACAACCTAAAATGCTATTGAGAAACCTAATTTCCATTAATTTAAACTAAAACAAATCACAGCTCATGAGCTCAATATTATAGAGTTCTGTGTTACATTGGCAGTATAGTTAAAATTAGACTTTGCGTTACTATGACAATGATCAAATTTCAATTCCTTAACAGGGAAACATAGAACACTTTAATATTAAGCCAACGAAATGTTGCTCTGCTGACAACGTAAAACGCTTACAAGTTACACATATTATTGCCCCCAAGTTTTAAGCTCAAATGTAATATTATTAGTTCCTCGACAATTGTACTGCCGCAACCAGGGATCGGAACCGGTATCGAATTACCGTTTTATTTCGTTGAAATACCGTTATTTTACTCCGTTCGTGCTACAACCGGTATTTTGATGGAACGGAACGGAATATTTCGGTGATCGCTAAGTGATGAAGAACGAAATGATAACGTTCCTGATGAGAATAAAAACCGGTATTCTCGACGAGCCGAGCTCGCCGAGGGGCTCGCAGGGGTGGTGACGATGTGCGCCGGCATTTACAAGGTCAAATTCCGTGTTTTGTAGCGCGTCGCATAGCGCGATGTATTTATTTTCAATTTTTGTCGGGAAAGTTTAAATTCTGAGTGTTGAAGCGCGCACGCTCTTTATTATAATATTGTTTGTTTTGTGATATTAAGTTTTTAAAGATGATACATAGTAATTTTTTAACTAGATTAATTATTTGCAGGTATTTCTATACTACCGAGTGACAAACAAGCATTCTGTCTACCTGACAGAACAAACTGAATGCAAAATTAAATAATACAAATAACGTTCTTCTTTTTGCAATATTTTTATTGTATTTTAGGTATTTTAATTTAGGTAGTTTAATTTAGTTTTTAGGTTTATTTAGTTTTAGGAAATTTAAATTTAATCTTCTATGTATTTGTTAGTTTACTGTACTTTCTTTCAATAAAGAAGTCACTGTCAAAAAAAAAAAACGTTCAATCAAACTGATTGATTGAGTCAGGCGTTACTTATATTATTACCGCGTTATTGATATTTTTGTTTAATTAACGTTCAAACTCTTCAAAGCAAAAGTCAGTCTAGGGACAAAGATGTAGTGTCTGATGCACTGGTATACCTACCTAATACATACTTATATTTAATTTGGATAAATTTAATGATTAGAGGCAAGTACATTTATTTCGTCTTGACGAGTACTCTGAACCGAAATAATATCCAGGTTCTGATGATGGAGCCGGAATGTGGCCATGGGAACTCCGTAATAAAACGTCGGAACCCCATCGTGTTTGAGCTCATTTATTTTGTCTTGACAAGTACTCTGAACCAGAATGATATCCAGGGTCTGATGATGGAGCCGGAAGGTGGGCATGGGAACTCCGTAATAAAACGTCGGAACCCCATCGTGTTCGGGCTCATTTGTTTTGTCTTGACGAGTACTCTGAATCGAAATGATATCTAGGGTCTGATGATGGAGCCGGAATGTGGCCATGGGAACTCCGTAATAAAACGACGGAACCCCATCGTGTTTGAGCTCATTTATTTTGTCTTGACGAGTACTCGGAACCAGAATGATATCCAGGGTCTGATGATGGAGCCGGAAGGTGGGCATGGGAACTCCGTAATAAAACGTCGGAACCCCATCGTGTTTGGGCTCATTTGTTTTGTCTTGACGAGTACTCTGAACCGAAATGATATCCAGGGTCTGGTGATGGAGCCGGAAGGTGGGCATGGGAACTCCGTAATAAAGCGTCGGAACCCCATCGTGTTTGGGCTCATTTGTTTTGTCTTGACGAATACTTTGAACCGAAATGATATCCAGGGTCTGATGATGGAGCCGGAAGGTGGGCATGGGAACTCCGTAATAAAGCGTCGGAACCCCATCGTGTTTGGGCTCATTTGTTTTGTCTTGACGAGTACTCTAAAGTGAAATGATATCCAGGGTCTGATGATGGAGCCGGAAGGTGGCCATGGGAACTCCGTAATAAAATGTCGGAACCCCTTCGTGTTTGGGCTCATTTGTTTTGTCTTGACGAATACTTTGAACCGAAATGATATCCAGGGTCTGATGATGGAGCCCAAACACGATGGGGTTCCGACATTTTATTACGGAGTTCCCATGGCCACCTTCCGGCTCCATCATCAGACCCTGGATATCATTTCGGTTCAGAGTATTCGTCAAGACAAAACAAATGAGCCCAAACACGATGGGGTTCCGACGTTTTATTACGGAGTTCCCTTGCCCACCTTCCGGCTCCATCATCAGACCCTGGATATCATTTCGGTTCAGAGTACTCGTCAAGACAAAACAAATGAGCCCAAACACGATGGGGTTCTGACGTTTTATTACGGAGTTCCCATGCCCACCTTCCGGCTCCATCATCAGACCCTGGATATCATTTCGGTTTAGAGTACTCGTCAAGACAAAACAAATGAGCCCAAACACGACGGGGTTCTGACGTTTTATTACGGAGTTCCCATGCCCACCTTCCGGCTCCATCATCAGACCCTGGATATCATTTCGGTTTAGAGTACTCGTCAAGACAAAACAAATGAGCCCAGACACGATGGGGTTCCGACGTTTTATTACGGAATTCCCATGCCGACCTTCCGGCTCCATCATCAGACCCTGGATATTATTTCGGTACAGAGTACTCGTCAAGACAAAACAAATGAGCCCAAACACGATGGGGTTCTGACGTTTTATTACGGAGTTCCCATGCCCACCTTCCGGCTCCATCATCAGACCCTGGATATCATTTCGGTTTAGAGTACTCGTCAAGACAAAACAAATGAGCCCAAACACGATGGGGTTCTGACGTTTTATTACGGAGTTCCCATGCCCACCTTCCGGCTCCATCATCAGACCCTGGATATCATTTCGGTTCAGAGTACTCGTCAAGACAAAACAAATGAGCCCAAACACGACGGGGTTCTGACGTTTTATTACGGAGTTCCCTTGCCCACCTTCCGGCTCCATCATCAGACCTTGGATATCATTTCGGTTCAGAGTACTCGTCAAGACAAAACAAATGAGCCCAAACACGATGGGGTTCTGACGTTTTATTACGGAGTTCCCATGCCCACCTTCCGGCTCCATCATCAGACCCTGGATATCATTTCGGTTTAGAGTACTCGTCAAGACAAAACAAATGAGCCCAAACACGATGGGGTTCTGACGTTTTATTACGGAGTTCCCATGCCCACCTTCCGGCTCCATCATCAGACCCTGGATATCATTTCGGTTCAGAGTACTCGTCAAGACAAAACAAATGAGCCCAAACACGACGGGGTTCTGACGTTTTATTACGGAGTTCCCATGCCCACCTTCCGGCTCCATCATCAGACCCTGGATATCATTTCGGTTTAGAGTACTCGTCAAGACAAAACAAATGAGCCCAGACACGATGGGGTTCCGACGTTTTATTACGGAATTCCCATGCCGACCTTCCGGCTCCATCATCAGACCCTGGATATTATTTCGGTACAGAGTACTCGTCAAGACGAAACAAATGTACCTGCCTCTAATCATTAAATTTATCCAAATTAAATATAAGTATGTATTAGGTATAACAGTGCATCAGACACTACATCTTAGTCCCCAGACTGACCACCCATGTGTAATCTTTTGCTTTGAACAGTTTAAACGTTAATTTCTTCTATCAGGTCGACAGAATGCTTGTTTTTCACTCGGTAATATAAATTAAAATTATACCTACAAATAATTAAATAAACTCACGAACAATGAATTCTGGTCATTTCCTATTATAATTGTCCTTAGAAAATGACCCGAATTAATTGACCGTGAGTGTAATTAATCTCGTTATATGTATACCATATACCAAATACATCGCGCTAGACACTTGCTAACTAAATTATCTACGAAAAATGGTTAATTGTCCGAAACTACTTTTATAATCCGAATGAATCCGTAACAAAACAACACAACAACCTAAGCAACGCACAAAAGCAAAAAATACAAAATCATTGTGCGCAGCATACCGAAAAACAAAATATCCCGCAGGCAAACTCAAGGTAAAATTAGAAATAGCAACTCGTTCTATCTTGTTACGCAACGAGAAAAACGTTTAATTTCGTTCCACAGAAACGGAACTTAGTAAAAAACGGTATCGCAAAAGAACGGTTCTTTAACCGG
Source organism: Eudemis profundana (assembly GCA_947034925.1). NCBI lineage: Eukaryota > Metazoa > Arthropoda > Insecta > Lepidoptera > Tortricidae > Eudemis > Eudemis profundana. The sequence continues at coordinate 10,364,884 of OX344808.1, forward strand.
TGATCACAAACAAAAACCAGAACCTTTCCGTTCTCGTGTCAATGAACAAAACCGGTATTCTACTCGGAACGGTTTCCGATCCCTGGCCGCAACAGTTTCAGTTTCTCTAGAATTACTGGCAGCCACACGTCTTTTCCTTTTATAATAATTTAGCCGATAATGCGAAAAATACGTGCCCTTCGCCGCCTGAGCCCTACGTGAGTGGGACCTTATTGCCGCTTATTGCTCACAAATGAAGCGAAATTACGTTAGAATAATCTTAATGTATTAAACATGTACTGTTATTGCGGAAGAAATGACTATTGTGGCTTAGGCTTAGAAGTGAAATAGAGATCATTGGAGACAAAATAACGAATGAACGTCGTGCTATTGAATATCTATTTTATATAAGTATATGTTTTGACTCTACTTTATTAGAGGGAACATCAATTTAGAAGAGGTTCCTGAAAGAGATAGGATGAGCCGTTGTACATAATTTGGAATATTAAAGTGGTATGATTACATAAATTACCTACATAAGATACTTTACGAGTAAATGTGGACAACAAAGAATCTTTACCTTGTCTTTTGCACATTTCTAACAAAAAAAGCTGTAATAGTCGCTCATGACCATTCGAGGTGAAATGTAAAATCAGTATATGTTATGGTGACAATAAACATGCATAATACTATGATAAATTTCCTCTTACCAGGATTTGAAACCGGGACATCTAGGCTCCTCGTAGGCGGCGACATTCCCACGAGGCTAAACATGTCTTAAAACAGCGCATTATGCGGCGACATATGAGATCACGTTTGGTTAATTTATAATACTTAATTATATTTTTTTTATATTTTGCAGATTAATGAACTCTATACTATTAAATACGAGTAATGTTTCGTACCTAAAAGGATGTTGCCATAAATAAATAAATTGATAAATGTTCGCTCAGACAAGTAAATACAAAGAAGCTGAAAGCTCTTGAGAATATCGTATTTCACTTTTTATCAGTAACCCTTTTCCCATTGGCTTTTTGAATATTTACAGATAGTAAGCAACTATCTTTGAAATATATGGTGGTTAGAAAAATAACTAATAAAAGACAAGTGATTTTTCTCAAACATGGCATGAAATGTTGACATTACGTGCCTAAAAATAGGCCGCAAAGTACCTCGTTTCCGGTGCGGCTTGACACTTGGCACGTAATGGAATTTCATATTTTTTTTTTATTTCCATTCCACATTAATTTGGGCCACAGCATCACGGCCTTCAGCCATTAAAAAAAACAAAAAACGATTTTTGCTATATTTTGCAGTTTTATTTATTTAAAATTGACATGAACATAACAAATAACACATTATAAACAATTTCCAATTATTATAAATTGTAAACTAAACCACAAGAATACACATTTAAAATATTTCATCTAAATATTCGCGGTAAAAATGTAAACTGAAACAGCGTTTGCTTGTATATGGTTTCTGAACGTGACATTTGCATTGTCGATGGATATAATATGTCAGTGTCACTAACGTCAGTTTCTGATAGAAAGTTTCTGATTAAAATAATATTTAGGGTAAGTAAGGATATTAGTAAGTTTATTTATTTCATTCCATATTTGAGAAAAGCACTATCCATACCTCGGCGGGAAATGGGGTTGCCGGCCTCTGCAGTAATGTACTATTATGTACAGGTATATTTTTTCTGCATGTTGATTTTGGATATAATAATAAATAAGACCCACTTATAGACATTCGCATGACAAAGTGACCCTAGGGGTTTTTAGATACGGTACGGAATCTTAAAAATAAACATTTATGTCATACATAATATATGAAACCTTGTTTACCATTTTTACTGAAATAATACATTATTGCAGAGGCCGGGAAGTAAGGGGTTGCCGGCCGAGCGTAGCAAGCCGGATCTTAGTTAACGAGGCTGGCAACCCCATTTCACGCCGAGGTATGTATATAGTGTTTTTCTCAAATATGCAATGAAATCATTTAAAAAAAGTCAAACTTTATTTTCATGAGAAACGAAAAAAGAGAAAGAGTGAGAAAAAGTTAACTAAAAACACTAAAAACCATTCACCGAATTTCATTTGGCCAAAAACTATTCGAATTATTATCGTTTGTCCGATGACAGGTTTCGTATTTTTTTCTGTTCACCATTTCACGTTTAGTAAAAGTTTCGTTTGTCCGAAAAACGTTTCCCATCTCATTCACTTGCCCTATGAATTGTTACGTAACTATTTTGTTTCGTTGCCCATTTTTCATTTACCCAATGAAACTTTTCGCACTGGATACGTTTAGACATATTTTCAGTTTACCTTTTAACGATATCCCAAGTTATATCTCGGCAGAGGTATGTTTCCCTAAATCTAAAATAAATGTTATTTTAGAAAAGAAAATTAGTTATTATTAGTTTTTTAGAGAAAGGTCAGTAGGTTAGGTTGGTTCATAAAAAAGTGGCTGTTTGGGGAAGTGATTATCACAGAAAACTTACATAGGCAGAAGGACAAAGGGGGGCTCGGGGGGCGAAGCCTCCCGCATGGAAAAAAACTCAAAACAAATGTTCAATTAGGTAAAAAAGTAGGTTAGGTTAGGTTTGAACTGCGTCCCCCAACAAAAACGAACTGCTACCAAAAAATAGGTTAGGTTAGGTTTGATCTGCGTCCCTCAACAAAAACGAACTGCTACCAGAAAAATAGGTTAGATTAGGTTTGAACTGCGTCCCCCAACAAAAACGAACTGCTAGGAAAAAAGTAGGTTAGGTCAGACATATTTAAATAAGTTTTCACTATCGCACTGTACTACTCAGTATTAGCTTTAATAATACACTATAACAAGTTTTATGTGGCGGGTAGGGTTATCTTTATCAAAGTACAAAGCGGGTAGATTCTTGCAGACTAGTTCGCCAGGTATAAAAATAAATAATTGTAAATTGTAATGCCAGCTGACCCGGCCCGTCTGGCAACACTAAACTTTTGCTTAAATTATTTTCTTTTTTGCGTAAGGCGTGGCTGATAAGTTTCCTTGGCCTTCTTTCTTATCAAGTATGCCTTTTGGAAGCGCCGCTAGTTTTTCTAAAGTTAGGTTTTTAAGCCCTTCTGGCATGTGTGTGAACATCTTTACACATTAGGCCCATCTGGTAACACTAATATTGAATTTGTATTTTTTAAAGTGGGTAGGTTTGCACAACAGTCATTTTGACAAAGGAAATTTATGATTTTCTCAGTCTACCCGCAACCACGAACGCTGAAAAGGGTTACGAAACGTCGGGACTTAAAATGTAGTAATATACACGATTTAATACGTTTAAGTTGTTTTATTACTATGAGTGATAATCGCGAAAACCGAAGACAATATTATAACCTTTTAATAAATAGATATTTTCAAGACTTTCTTCTTTAGATACTTACTTGTCAAAAAACTGCCATGGGTATCACAAAAATGCACTTAAATATGAGACCAATCAACAAAATCACTGGAATATGACAAATTCGAGGAGTCAGCCTCATATTTTATGCATCAGGCACGTCCGAGACTTGGTGTCGCACGGCGGTTATTCTAGAAATAATTCAGTGTCGAGTAAGATGCGAGAGCAAATTGCAATGCTGCTGGAATGCTGTGAACTTATGTGCTAAATTGCCGATAGGGCTAGTCTTCAGAAATATGTCTGCGGTCACCTCATTCATCTGGCCCTTTTTCATACTAAATGTATGGAGACAGATGAATGTGTTGCAGACATATTTCTGGAGAATAGCCCGATAACATGGTTATGCTGTTTAAAGATGTTCATGAATATTATATCAGTACACATTGAGTAGCAATTTATTTCAAGGAGCCTTTAAACACAATTTCTATGAAGGTCACTGTAACCGCAAATGGGAAATATCGTCGCGGCCAGTAAATGTTCCAGTGGTTTAGAGGTTATGAAAACAGTAGCAAGTAACAGTAGATGGCTTGTGCCCTGAAAAAGCATAACGTTATTTTTTTTTATTGTTATCTACGTTACAATTACAAATTTAATGTGTATAACATGTATCTGTAACAATTTTGAAGCATAATTTTTATTTCATAATATCGCAATTGTATTATTGCAGCACATTATTCATATTATTAGTAAAAATACGACCAAATAGACGCCAAATTTATTGAAAGGGTTAAGGGTGAATTGCAAAAAAAGTGTACGTGAGACAAAGGAAAAATCACAAAAATTATACACAAAAACGAAGAAACCCGCGACCACGAACGCTGAAAAGGGTTACGAAACGTCGGGACTTAAAATGTAGTAATATACGCGATTTAATCCGTTTAAGTTGTTTTATTACTATGAGTGATAATCGCGGAAACCGAAGACAATATTAAAAACGAAGAAAGTTACACAAAAAAAAAAATCATAAGCGCGTTGTAATGGACCGGCTTAGCCTATCCATTTTTGCGTCATAGTTGTATAAATCTATTGACATATCTATTTAGATCTGGCCTAACATTTCACTATAATAAATATATTGTAATTCTATTGCACTGAACTAACCGAGCCAAGGTAGGCGTCTTCGGGTCTTGTGACTGGTCGGATGGTTTGCTTCTGAGATCCTAGGCACTCGAGCAGTTGCAAATCACCGTTTCCAATTACATTATTTCCGGAGAAAGTCTTGCTGGGTTTAAGATATTCTATGTTGACTGGAGACGTCCGTCAATAGTATGAGTTGGTTTCACTGTTGCAACAGGACAGGATTAAGGTATCTGGAAAATTAGGTGGATGTTAGGATTTGTAAGGAAATAGTAGACATGTTGCCTCGATGTGACTGTCAAAATTGTGAGTTGTTAATACCATGGTTACTAGGCAGGCAAAAGGTATTCGATTTTTGAATTAGTGGTAAAGTATAGGAGTCGAGGAAGGTTGAACAGCAGAGCAGGCTGGAAAACATTCTAGATTTTGAAATATTTAGGTGTTTGAATAGAGAACCTGAGACAGAAGAGGCTAAACAGCAGACGTCGAAAATATGACTGCTAAAAACAGAACACGAGCAGTTTGGGTGGTATAAAAGCAGGCTTTCAGGGGTCTAGGATTCATTCAGTCGCCATCCGCCGAAATGGATGGGACTCTACCAAGGTCCGGAGTCAACTAGGAAATAGTCAAGAGGAGGAACACTGCCCAATAGATCCCTGGATCCACGCTGCGCTGCGTGTCGAGGTCTCGGCTGCTTATCTTTCAGGGCTGCATCGTTTGTACCAGACCGGAATAAGAGAGGGTATTTATAAACCAGGAAACGTGGTGAGTTGACTTGATCTTAAGTAGTGTGGTGTTATGTATATTAGAATCGTTGTAGAACGTAGAAATGTAGGCTTGTTACGGGCCCTAGGTAAATACGTGGACCAGGTCCTCGCGCGTGTTACTTTACGTATTAAATAGAGATAGGTAGGGAAACGTTTTAATCAATAGCTATCTTATTCGCGAAGATATTTTATTGCGGTTGTTGATTTTGTAACGTTTGGAAGTCGGTGTTGCTAGGCGACGTTATTTCTAGACCCACCGCACTATGTGTTAGTCGTAATTCATTTTTACGTTTTCATAAAAGCGCTTCGCGGAGTCGCGTATAGGTATCTATAATGCGGATTTATAGTTGTAACGTTAGGTCGCGGGTTTTAATAGTCCGGGGGCAGATCTAGCTACTCACGGGGGTTCACGAAGCTTTTGAAATATCCATTTAAGTTGAAATCTATTCATTTGCGAATGTTATGGGTCGCGGAGACGTTACGTGTTATCCGATAGACAGTTTGAGTTTGACTAAACAAGTTTGGTAGAGAATCGTTGCTAGGGGCAACCCACATTATCCGAACAATAGACAAAATGCGTAAGACGAGTTAAGCTGTGTCTAGACCTATGTAAGGCGGGTTTAGGGATAGTCGAGATAGTAGGTTTAAAAGGTAGAGAATTAGGTCACAGATACATTTAATTCCAGACTTAGCTTATATCTTAAGTTCTCATTGAACGTGAAGCGGTGTCTATTCTCCTAAAAATAGCTTACCTAGAGTCTTTTGGTTAATATATGTTCTTTTTGCTCAAGGCGTGGCTGATAAGTTTTCTTGGCGTCTTCTTTCTTATTCAGTAAGCCTTTTGGAAGCGCCGCTAGTTTCTAAGGTTAGGATGGTAAGCCCTTCTGGCATGTGTGTGAATATCTTTACACATTAGGCCCGTCTGGCTACACTAAAACTTGAATTTCCACTTTAAACTTATTCCAAACCAAATTAAACTAAAAATCAAAGATAATTTCAAAACTGAACTTAATCTGCATTCCACTTGTCGAAAAGGACTTCGAGTTATTACATCTTCACAATATAAGGGTCTACCACTAGATCGATCACCTTTGGCCAAATAATAAATATAATAAATGTCTGAACAAGCTACAACTTTGTTTGATTTCAAGTAGTTAGAGTTTTAGTTTTAAGTCAGGTTTCTAGATTTTAGTTTAGGATAGGGCTAGGTTCGTTACAGCGTTTTCATATTAGTATAAAAATAAAAGTTTGTCTCGAAGAATAAAAAAAATCTGTTTTTATTTTTCATAATTTGATCATTTTGGTCTATATTTTATTCAAAGTCCAAAACTATTATTAACACAAAACGAAAGCGCACATTTTTTGTCCATTGCATGAAAACCAATCTGGTTATCGCCGCGTGAGTTGGCATCAGCATAGATTAGGTGTTTCTAGACCTACCTAATGAATGTTGCGGATATGTTAATAACTACATTTAAATGAACAATATGCGTTACACAACCTCGTGTTACACAAAAATACACTTTTTTCTGCAATCGACCCTTAAACCCTGCATCAGAAGTTACACAAATTAAAAAGTTCGGTGGCGAAAATACTGGATAATTGGACAATAATCGCTTTCAAAATAGCTTCAGCTGGGTCAATAAACAACCTTTGTAAATTCAAATATCCTGTGGTGAACTATGCTTATTCGAAACTTATTTGCTTGTGACAGCTCATCATAGGCAGATGTACCCTACAGGGGTGACGTGATTGGTTCCGACATTAGCATTATCGAAAACAGTATTTGCTTATAGAAGTTTATTAGACAACATTTCAATTATCCTTAACCAAATTCATGTTAACATTGAAAGCATTTTTTTAAGGCATTGTATATACTTGAATCGTTCTCAAGAAAAAGGTACGACTTTACTTGGTTATCAAACTGCAATTAAAATCGTCAACAGACGAAGCAGGTGAGGGACAATAACTTGTTCTAAAAATGTCACATTTTATGGCTTTTGTTCATTAATTTATTTGTGTACTTATTTCTGTTTCTTTAATCATAATACAAATACTTTTTTATTTGCACATTGTTATTGTCCGCCTTTGTATGTATGTACTTGCCTTTATTATCAAGTACAAAGTCCTTGTGTTACGTCGAGTAGATCAGATCTTTTTGATTACAAGGAACTATAAAGTCGTTGCCTGGAGCCTTGATATACGATTGTAACAATTTTCATCACGTTTAAACATCCTTCAAGTCGTTAAAACGTTAATAAAGTAAAACTGTAATCAGATATCACCGGATAAAGCGAAATCAAACGGCAAAGTGGATTTGCATTAAATCTCTGTTTATTTACGGCCAGCATTGAGTCCCCTGTATATTGTAGCTAAATTATTATGCGTGCGTTTTAAAACAATAAATTGTATGTGATATATAGACCCCGATCGGGCGCACGGTGTAAAAACCGAAAAGCAATTAAAATTAGCCAAATGGCACAACTGGAGTGCTTTATTCGTTGCTTATATCGTAAAATAAAGCGATTTATATTAAACGACGACGCATCTGACTTCGGATCGGGTTGATGTCATTCCGTTTTAGAACCTGATTCTGAGAGTTTCGTGAATTGTAAATTGAATGTCGTTTCCTTATTTATCATCTCTTTTTTTGGATGCTCGTTTTTATGAAGCTATAATTTACATGTGCTCTATAAAATATTTTATAAACGTTGTAGATAATTTTCACGTTGGCGACCTGTTTGAGAGTTTTACCACACACAGTTTTGTTGATTCATTCCTTATGGCATAGCTGAATCGACATTGATATTGATTCACATTCAATTTCTCAGCAGGTATATCCGTAACATTAGATTTCGATACTAAGGCATCATTCATATTTCTACCTTTATTGTAGTCTTAACCTTTTTAATATTATCTTTTTTTAAGTAGTTTTGGAGAATAGTCGTTAAAACTATGTTACTTAAAACATTACATTTTCTCAATTTAACAAAACTTAAGGAAATTGATATTGATGTGTCTGACGAGTAATCTAGAGGTAGGTACTGATTCCGAATTCCAGTACGAACCTAACAGTTACTTCCTAAATTTTTTGCGTCAGTATATTTGTCAAATTAATTGAAAGTGTGTCATTCGCAATGCCCCTTCCGAAAGCACAAAAATGCAATGAGACCGTTTTTGTAAATCAGTGCAATGGCAAATTGAATATCCTTCCTAACCTTCAATTGTGCATAAAAGCGCGTCTGGCTGGAGCAATGGTCGGCTCCTTATTGCTTTCTGGGATACAGAGACATTGAGTTTAGAGAGCTTTATGAATATTTGTTCTTTCTATCGACTATAGAAATATATAAAAACTAACATTATGGGATTAAAATTTTGAGACTGACCAATATTCGATGGTAATCATTAAAGAAATTACAGTGAAGCGATACGTACAGTTAGGTACGCCTATAGACTTTTGCCTGAAAAATTACTGGATTACATGTTATTGATTTGAAATGGATATTGATGAGAGTGAGAAAGATATATTAATGAGAGAAAGTTTAGCCTATTCTAACAAGTGATTGCGATTGTAGTAAAATATAAAAACATGATCATTCAACCACTGAAATCTCGCGTTTGATTCATTAACTATGACCATCCGATTAGTTTCCAATCGGCCTAAAATAAATGTTTTCTAAACCATAACTCTTGTGTCGATGGCTGAATTCGCCACTAAGTAACTAGAAATTAAATGTTTGTTTCGTGATCTTTCCGTTCAGGGGATTTCAAGCAGCCAGCAAATCTGCAAAAAAATACAAAAATGAATTAAATTTGAATTTTGGCGGCTTCAGCGATTTTATCATGCATGGGCACAGATATTGGATCGCTTCTGTTTTTCATTCTTCCGAACAGTATATCTCAGGCGTAAGTAGAGTTTCACGCATCGATTACTATCCAATTTCGAACTCACCGGATACCTGCCGCTGTCGGACATCTTTTGTCGCCGCGTCACGTGCGTCGGCACCAGACGACTCGTCCTTCCCAACTTCCATTACCGAATGCATCTTAAAGGTTTACTTGGCCCATATCTAAATAAGTTAGTTACCTGATAGGTCGTGAATGAAAACGTAGTTTTTAGGGTTCCGTACCTCAAAAGGAAAAACGGAACCCTTCACGGAAGATCACTTTATTGTCCGTCTGTCAAGACCCTTTATCTCGGGAACGCGCAGAGGCATCGAGATGAAATTTAACCCATATACTTATACTTAGGTCTAGGGTACCTTGAATCTGTGAAAAAACAAAAAATTTCTATGTTAATGTAAAAAAAGATAAAACCCTTTGCCACAAAAAAAGTATATTTCGACACTCTCAAGGAAACCAAAATTTATAGGGTACTTTCAATTAACCTAGAACTATGAAATTTGGCAAGTAATTCCGTCTTATATAACAAGTATAGGGAACAATCTGAAAACTATACATTCGTAATTGAACCCTAGAAAATATAGTCTTTATTTAAAGTATTTGCACGGAACCCTAGGTGAGCGAGTTCGACTCGCACTTTTCTGGGTTTTGTAAGTAGATCGCATGAACCCTTTTGCAAGTCTAAATGTTTAATCTGGAAATTATAGACTAGATTATTAGGCGATGATACCTATTTATCTGACATGTTTATTACCTATATTATTAGGTTATTTGGGTAAATACTATTTTTCATAGAAAGAGAGAAAAGATAATTGTTCTGACATTTCGAAAGTAACAATACACTTTACTTAATTACACACCTCAAAGAGATTAAACTAATATTAAACGATACATATCCAAAAATATATGTTTTGCTATGATGATACCTTATTTGTTGATACCTTATCTGTCTACATTGTATGGTTTTTAATATGATATACTTAATCATATATTTCATACGTTTATTTATGCTGTCAGACATTATTACAGATAAAGAGAAGCTGGTGAATTGCTTTTAAAAATTGCATTTAAAAACACTCAATGAACAAACGCATAAACTGTAATAAATAGAAGAAAAACCTGAGAGAGAAGATTCATACCAGTTTTTAGTCAAATAAATTTATCAGATGTAGGTAATTTTCTAATATCAACCAGATGTATCAACATTTTAAACCCTATTTATGTCTAGGTTGAAACAAAACGTATCGAAAAGAGAGTAATAATGCCCACCGTAAAATGAAAAACTAGTTGTAAGTACCGTTTTTATTAGTTTTGCAGTACGAGTATATTGAAATTTTAATCAAGAAGGTTCGCAATAAACAGAAAATTTACTGCCATCGTATTTTAAGATAATTTTATTACCCTCGAAGTGAATTTGAATTTTATTTGAAACTAGTTAATTCAGTTCTGTCTGACTTTAAACAGAAGCTTAAATCGATAAAACTTATTGAGCTCAATGGGTTTGTTGATGAACAAGCATAAAATAAAAAGTGCACACTGATGGAATTAAGGATTTTATTCTTCTTGAGCGTTGCTGAAAGTTTGTAGCACAACTAGTGAAATAAACTAAACTTACTAAAGTATATTGTCATTGAGGATTTGTAGTAGTTTGTTTAATTGTGTTGGCATTTATGATAACGAATGTTCTAATAGAAGAAATATTTATTGAATTTATGAGTTGCTACATTATTAACTTTATGCCACACCTGGCCATAAAGTCGCTTTTCTTTTATAGGGTACTTTGGCGCTTTCTGGCCAGTGTAGACATAAAATGATGTACACAACACGGAAAGTAAAAAAAACAGCCCTCGATCGCATATTTACGTCCCTCGCTTGCGGCTCGGGCCGCAAACATCTGCGATCTAGGCCTTTCTTTATATTACCACCCTTGTTGTGTAATGTACTATAACGTAACATTTTAGAGTAGGTATACATTTCTCTTATGTTTCCTTAATTTACTATAAGGACTTCAATAAAATTGAATTTCATTTACTGAAAATAAATAAAAACTAGCTCACTGACCATGTGTTTAGTTATAAGTATAAAAATTTCTCTGTTGGTATATTCTTCTAGATTTCGGGCTTTTATAGGCCCACTAAGCTTATGACGTATATTGTATACTTTATATTCGTCACTTAAAAACCTATTATTAATCCGTTTTTATCTTTTTTACAGGAATCTCTTAGACCCTTGGATTCAGGCGCCATTAAGAACACAGTCTGTTTCATACAGCACTAACAGCTATTCCATTTTGATTAAAATACGTATTTTTATATTACAGCACAACACCCGATCTGAATCCAGGATTCGGTCGTGAGGAAAGGGCGGAGTATCGTATGAATCTGCGGTGCGCGTGTTCAAAAGCTCTTAATATTAGAAACCAGCGCGGTTAGCGTAAGACAGCCACGACATTGCTTGTATCAGTCAATGAGGGCGCATCTATGCGTACTACATTACAGACACAGTATGTATAATAGCAGTAATTTTTTCTTCCTACAAAAGATAGATCGCGCGCTTAAATGTGTGCGCGCCGTGTACGAATACAGTACAAGTATAGATTTAAGTATGCGCAAGAATGCTCCAGTATGGGTCGCACACACACCGTCGCGCGATCGTGAACGCGTGTCGCGCGCTCCTAAACGGCCTACTTGTTTGTCTTCATACTTTACAGATACTCGTTTCCATTGGCTATTTATTATACATGCTGCATAGCACTTACGATATGTGACAGCCATCTTCTTAGCCTTACAGGATGCCTAACTGCCTATTGTGGTAGGCTTTGTCACGTGAAAAATAAATATTAAAGCATCCTCATGCTCCGATAAGAAGTAAGTGCGAAAGATACGGATACTTTATTTTATAATCTACTAGCATTTACCCGCGTCTTTGTCTGCATTATTCCTTTTATTATTCTAAGGGAACTCTTCACAGGGATATAAATAAATCATCCCAGAACCTGGTATAATTGCATGCCAAATTTCATCTCACCCCCCTTATTTCTTACCGCGTTGTTTAGGGACAAACATTCAAACCTCCTAACATCTTTAGTAACTTCCACATTTTTAATATTAGTTAAGAGTAGGATTATCGTACAACAAAGTTATTGACAAGCTTTCTTTTGATTCTGAAGCAATGGAGCGGTCAAAATCTAACCCAAATCTGAAACCAATATCCTCAGAGAAGGGAAATGAAATCGCAAACGAATACCTAAACAAACCTGCGGTGCAATACTCGTTACCTACATTTTTCGAGCATCAAATTATACCCCACGAGTCCAGGCATCTATGTTTCCGATGAAAGCCTGAGAGCTCGCAATCAAGCCTGCTCGCTTTAGCCGAAATCCCCGCTAACTCCCTGGTCCGACCCCAATCCGCTGCAGTGGTGTCTTCTCCTATTTAAGCTCGTTGCTGTAACGGAATCAAATGAGCCGACCACTAGACTTATATCAATTCTGTGTATTATGAGGTTAAAATATTTCGATAGCTTTTTGATATTCTGTATCGGCGGGAAAGTAGGATATATCATCTTAAGGATTCTACAGACCCATTTCAAATGACCGAAGTGGAAGCTTTGGTTTCTTCGCATGTTCCTATCGCTTTAGTGGCATCTGACTTGAAGACAATCGTCAATAGAGCACCTTAGGCTTAAATGAGGATGAGGATGAGAATAGATGCAGTAAAATTGGGTTTCTTTATTTGTTTCCCGTAGACCAAAATAATAATAATGAATTTAATTAAGTTTCCCGTACAGCAGCATACCTTACTCTACTAAAAGGGTAATAAGGATTCAGCGTTAACAGCGTTTTTTTTTTCGTTACTATCATTTCAGTAAATATGATTGAAATAGGTAATTTTTTTATGAAACTGAAAGGCAGTTCTGAGGCTGAGTTGATCAGAATTATGGCGGCATACTCGTCCGTTGTGGCAATAATCGCGAAATAAAATGACGTTAAACCGCGCCAAAACGCTCGGAAAATCACCCATTGGTTTAGTAGTAGTAGTACAGATTTTTACACAGGAGATTCTTATGTAACGTGGGTAAATATTTAAAAACCCGCCGCCTTAGGAGATAGGTAGGTAAGTATACCAGCATCTCAACTTATACCTAGTTACTTGTGTACGGCTGGTTATGAGTCCAGGAAATCCATTTTAACTATTTTCTCCTGCTATAGCGACAAACATAAATAGGAGAATGCCAGTTGTATCTAAAACAACCCGAAACCAGCGTGTTACAATATTGTTTGCAGGCTAGATTGGCTCTATTCCATCTGGACAACTTTTCTGCGGCAATACCGTACTCGCAGTTGGCAGATTAAAATTTTTGATTTAGATATCTTGCCCGTTTAGATGCAGAGCTGATTAAAAACACAGTTGGTTCTTGGATAATCTTGAGTGCTTTGACATTGAGAACCATCAAGAAACCTCACGCGGTTAGCCGTAGGTAGGAGGGAGAGGTGAGAAGTTCGGATTCAACACTTTTTGGCTAACTATTGGCAAATTAATTTCCGCCGCTAACTTTACTCTATAAGTCTTTATACAAAAAAATTAAAAAAAAAACCCACAAGCATTGTACACTTTTTTAAATATGCCTTTTTATTTTCAACCACGAGAGACGCCGTATAAAAATATTAGATAATAAAACGACACTCATATGGTGTTAGAAAAATATACAGGGTGAAAAGTTTAATCGAACCGGCAGTCTTTTTTTATTAAAGTTTAATTTCCACGGGCCTAATTGTGCTCGATTGACAGTTTTCATAAAAAATACTACTCGTCGCTGTGCCTGCAAAAGTCGCTATGTGATTTTTTTAGATTTTTGGTTTTTTATGCCATTTTGAACCTTATATCAGTACGCGTAGGCTCCAAAAACAGTATCACGCTATCTTTAATATTTCTGGTTGTTGCAAATATAACCATGTGAATTTCATACATTGAATGTTCGTTTTAAAATAACTAAGTGTCACTAATCACACGAGGGTACCTTTTCATTTCTACAACTAAACAAAAAAAATCACCCGACATGTGTTTGGGTGCACATTGCGATATTTTCGTACTGGTTGCATCGCGTCCTATCGCGTCGTTTGCGCCCGCGATGTGTTTTTCGGTACATAGCGATATTTTCATATAAGCTGCGACCAGCAGCTCAACATTTTAGTGCTCGAATGAAGAGGCACATAGTTGTTTATTCAATAAAGTTTTCATTTTGTGTTTCGGCTGTTCTATCGCAAACGACGTTTTTTATTTTTAGTTCAATCACAAATCATTTATTACGACAAAGTGTATTGTGCCAAAGCGTGAAAAGGTACGTACATTAAAAATACATAGTGCTATTAACATTGAATATTAAGGATTACCGTTTTTTTACGTGAATATTGGTTCTGTATCGAGGATGTTTTTTTTCCTTAATTATGAGAATGTACCTAGCGGATTTACAAGTATAAGACCTGGTAGGAGAGCTGGTGATCCAACTGTGACAGACATAGGAGGCCTACTGTATGTAAACGGCGACTTTAAATACCAGCTTCGTCATTCAAATGAATGGTCCACTTCACCACAAAGACGGAATAACACATCTGAAGCCAAAGAACCTATAAGGCATTTCGGCGGTTTAGGGCCACAAATAAAAATGGCCACTTTTTATAATGGCCATTGCTCATAATGCCCGTAACGCGAAAAGACTACGATACAAAATGTCTGCTACATTAAATGTCTACTTGTAATAAGACCCCTTTTTTGTGACCGGACTATGTGACCTGGTTCGACCCCAGGCACTCCCGGCTCCCACCCAGTCCGACCAACTCAGGGTGGTCTGGCTAGCGACCTGGTTCGACCCCGGGGAACGCCACGGCCTACCACCCGGTCCGACAATCGCTACGCCCAGGAGGGGCTGCGAGTTTGTCAGTTTCAAAAAAAAAAAAACCCTTTTTTTGCATTACCCACTTTGTAAAACCACCATTTCTGGAAATGACTACTTTCTGAAACGTCTCCTTTTTGAAACGGATGTTTTAAAAAATGCCGGGTTCTTGGCTTGACTACTTCTAGTAATGCCCATTTACATGTTATGCTAAAGATACTGAAAAGGGTGGAAAGCATTGGTGTGAACCACGTGTGAACCTACATTAAAATAAAGAGGGCTATTTAATCCATTTTTATTCGTTTACTTGTCATAACAAACTTCTTAACATAAATTGAGGTGGTCTGAGGCAGATTTGTGGGGTAATGCGTTTTTATTTGCGAAGAAATTCAAACCAGTGACACTACGTAAATCATTACGTCACTGGTTCGGAACAACAACTTTCTATAGAAAACCAAAACGCTATTTCCACAAATCGGTCTGTACACTCTCGCCTTAACTAGACTAACACAAACAACATAAAATCCATTACAACAAAATTTACTATCAAGATTTTCACTTTTGTATAATTTTTTGTAAAATCACTTTTTTAAGGAATGCTTTGAGGAATTTATAGGCTAATATGAACAACGAACGATGGCCCTCGTGGCGTTTTCCAGAAGTGATCAATTCAGAACTGGGCAATGTCAAAAGTGGCAAATAAAAAAATAGACAATTAATTGGGCAATTAAAGCTGTGATCATTTTATAAAGTGGTCATTTCCAGAAATGGTTGTTTTACATAGTGGGCAATATTAGAAGTAGGTATTACTTGAAGTGGGCATTTTACTATGTGGGCATTATAAGCAATGGTCATTTTTATTTGTGGCCCTAAACCGCCGAAATGAGCACAAGCATTTCATAGGTACCGCCTCCATAAAATAACTATGTGTTATTTGAAAGCACAATTCAAATAAGGTGTATACTAATTTAATATAACTAAGTGCTGGAAGCACACATTCAGTCTTTTTAGGGCTCAAACATTTATCGCTATGTGACAAACTAATGATCTTTTTAAAATATAAACTTTACTTTTCATTGCATAGTTTTGAAAATATACTCCAATAACGTAAAAAGTCACGATATATTAGTATAACCAAAAAATATTAACTTGTTTCTAATATCTAACCAGAAAAACAGTTTTTTGTGTCTCCTGAAAAGTAGGTCTAAAACACATAGCGACTTCTGTAGGCACAGCGACGTACTACATTACTAAATAAATAAAATCAAGAGACAACTTCTGACTTGTTTCAATAAGGTTCTAACAAAATAAGCATACGAAGATATTGTATGACATAAAAATAAAGTCAAATTGAACTACTCCTTCTAATTTCTGTAATTAACACGTATTTTTAAGTCGCTGGTTAACCAGTCGGTTTTGGCAATAATGAGCGCATTTTACAAATGTATTGTTTAGCAATGGTTCTATTTGTGAAACATTGCTCATTCGCACGTTTGCGCCATGTTTCACCAAGCATGTAGCTCCGTCGTACGATCGGCTTCACTGAAACGGTCCGAATATCGGAATTGGAATTCTTGATGACGAATTGCTCAGGCAGGTTGCTTTGGTATTGTACCGTTTCAATTTCATTCCGCTTGTCATTTTGGCCCTCTAGGGTAACACTAAAGTCAGTGTCCTAAAATTGAAATAATAGTCTGTTTAATTCCTTAACACACTATGACGTTAACAAAATACCAGAGCATCATTTTCATCAGAGTGAGAGAGAAATAGAAATATGTCGTGCATTTACCGTTTAGAATATTAATGAAGATGATGTTGTAGTGTTTTTTTTTAGAAAAAAGATTCTTCGAAAGCTTTGTTTAAATAAAATGATGAAACATATAAAAACATAGATCAACTAACATAATTCACGAATTATAAATATTAAAATACAAAGGAAATAAGTATGGTACGTACGGTTTACGCGGACGTCTGATATGGGCATTTGATTCGTGACGTGAGGGAAATAATACGTCGTCAAAGTCTATAGATTATTTAAGCTCTATATTTATGTATCTTTTGATACTCTTATAACGCATAAGTACTAAGATTAATTAGTTAGTACCTAGGACGTGCCGGCATTTGAGCAAAACAAGCCCGTTATACCATTAACGCCGTTCCAACTTTATGGATCCATTCATGCGGCCGTTTTAAAATTAAAGTGGTCTAAAATGCAGTCCCATTTATTGTACAAATGTCACTGCGTTAAAGAATGGGTCATAACCTCACCGTAATTGCTGGAATGCAAACAGTGCAACGCCCATTTTAGATGCAATCATGATTTTAACTAGCCGCACGTTATTGTTACCTTAACATTATCTCCAAACGAATGCAAATGTTCCCATAGTTGACATCCGTTATTAGTGAAAATCAATATAGGGAAATATGTAACAATTGCTAAATTCATCAATATAGGAGAAATAATGTGATTTCATAATGTGTTCAGCGGGAAACATAGCTTCCCAATTTTCGGACGCTGTAAGGGTAATTGTGGCCGTAATTTGTATTCCTAAAATTAACGTCAAATGTGAAAAGAGGTACAAATGCGGATAATCATTTACAGGAATTGTGTCAAGCACTGGTACATTTACCTAACCGGCTTTCAGTGACATTCTCCAGCGTTCCCAGACCGCGAAACAAGTGGAATAAATTAGAGAACCGTAAGTAGGCAGCGCGGGACGTCAATCCACCGTGATCTAGATTAGATCCCACTGATTACCTCGGCTACGGTTCAAATTCATATCGTAACTAAACATTTATAAATTCCGATTCAATTAAAGTTTCATGTACCGGATTAAATCGTATTTCAATCAAGTTCATAAGCAATTCAAATTTACTTAATCCCGCTACGCGGATGCGGTGTGATGGATGGTCTGATTGTTACTTTTAATGTATTTAGCATTTGACAAATGTATGTAGGAGGCACCGAATTAATTAAGCTTAATTGAAATGTGTAAAATAAGTAATAACTTGGAGTGCTTTTTGACAATGGCGTATCTCAAATACGAAATAGTGCCAAGGTAAGCTTGCCTTAATAGTACAGTTGTTTATATGTAATTTTAATTTTAAATTATGAAACTAATTCGTGAGCCAAGATTGAGCGATCTTGATGTTTTAATTATATCAAACCTAGTTTACGTCCTGTCTGAGTTTTAATTACGTTTTAATCGTAATAGTTAACTAAGTGGATATCAAGATTAACGAAGTGCAGTCAACGGGTTTAGATACTAAACATAGTAGTCAGAAATTACTTTATTACCTACGCATAATAGATATGTTTGTATGTATCTGCTGTTAAATGCCAATGAAGGAAGATGATGGAGGATCGTCAAAGGGTATATTAGGTACTAGTACTAGTTGGCTGCTCAAAGTCAAAAACAAGTAAGTGATTTTTTTCAAAAATTCAGTTTTTTCCCCATTGTATTCCTCGTGTCAAGATGCACGATCCCTCATTTTTACATTATCTTGAATGTACATAGATTTTTAGTTATCCGTAAAAATAAACTCAAGTTACTAGCTGAGCCTTTGAGCTTTGAAGTAACAAACCGTTTTTTGACTCTCCTGTAAAATTTGCCAAAACATAGTCACTTGTTTTTAACTTTGAACAGCCGTAGTATGAGAATGATCAAATTCAATTTAACATTTTGGACCTATGCTGGACTCGAACCGACAACTTGTGCCATGCAGGGGCGCACGCTTTTCAGCAACTAAGCCACAACTTCATCTAGCAGGTCTGTCGAAATTTGACATTATATTACACCAGTACCGTACAGTCATTATATAGCAATCTGTTTACCGTGCCAATCACAGAAGGGCGTTTCTCCAGAAATATGTCTGCGGTCACCTCATTCATCAGGCCCTTTTTCATACTAAATGTATGGAGACAGATGAATGAGTCGCAGACATATTTCTGGAGAAATGCCCAGAAATATATCGAGATAGTAGGACAATAGTTCGTCGATTTGTATGGCACGAATCGTGTAACGTTTTTCGCCTAGCTTTTGATGCCAAAAGTGTAATTTAGTGATGGAAAACATGAATTTTCCATTTCATTTGGTGGTATTTGAACAATTGAATTATACAGCTTATCAGGTTTTCAATTCTGATAATAATATTGACGGAAACTGAAGTTGACGGCGTGCAAAGTAGGCCGTCGCCCCTTTTTTTAGCTCGCGAGGTACATACACTTTTTCATTTTACCTCGATATATTTCTGTGGTGCCAATGCACGGCTAGGTTAGGTACTAGTATATTTAATGTCTTGGACAGTGCGAGTGCTGTGTATTGCAGGAAGAAAGCTTTCCATTTCTTCCTTCCGTTGCTAAATATTGACAATGTAAATCGCACCACCACGAATTAAATAATTACAGATAACACCAAAAATAAACTCATAATTCTCATCAATGACTTTTTAAAATTTAATTATGTATTTACTTGTTATTTCCTCTTACGCTGAATAAATACTTAGGTAATATTTTTTAAGTTGCCACACAGGGCGTTAGTGGCAATTTCAATATACACTCCACGGGCGGAAATAAGGAAAATATAATTATATAATAATAGCTGCAATGTGGGCCATTCTTTATTTTACCGCCCTAGGTATGTAATATACTATTTCTGCACACACAACATCATAACGTAATTTATTTCATACCCCTAGTATAGAGCATATTTACGCCAGGCTCGGCTAACCATCGCATAAATCTCACTTAAAACGACATCCACTATGACACCCATTATAGGACCATTTTACAACTAATAGAAGTATATTGTGAACATCCAGTACACCCCCGTCTCACGAAATTGCCTTTATTACGGCCCGTGAGACAAGGAATGCTAGGACGTTGCCCACGTCCTATAAATCTCTCTCTCGCAACCGATTCAGATTACTGAGCAGTAAACTGAGAGAGGAGATGCTTACAGGATGTCGGTAACTAGCGGTTTGTGAGTTTACTTTTGATTTAATTGTGCCGCAAGTCGGGTGCGTTTACTGTTGAGATATTGCTATTGATTTGTTAATGGCTATCCAGATTGAAACGTTAAGTTTCCGACAGTCGATAGTTTGGAAACTGAGAATAAATAATAATAATATAGTAATCAATTCGACTGTTTTGATTGTTTGATTATTGAACAGTAGTCATGAGCTACGGCTCGCACAAGATGACCGCGACCTATCTCATGCGTGACACAGCATAGTAACACTCAATGAGAACGAGCGTACGTTCCGCTGCGTTACAAATTCGTATTCCAATGAGTAGTGATAGCCAATGAGCTATCACTATGTAGTGTGCAGATGTCGCGGCCGACTTGAGCATTAGCAGTATTAACTGCTGATAGTCCAATCAATTAGTAGTAAATACTGAAAAAAGAGAACAATCAGCACATTAGAGTTGAATCTCTGCACTACCGATATACTGCGCAAGAACTAAGCATCCGTAGAGCGAGATTGATTATACAGTATTACTAAAAAGTACAAAACGCGAGCCGGCCGCGCAGCCCGAGGCGCGCTCCGATAGAAAATTATTAAGAAAATTAAATGATCTACCGTGTGCCGGTATACAGATATGCCAATTATTGATACCATCGCTACGGCCGTGCTACGCTGTAATGCCGTAAACCGGTACAAGCTACAATAACACATACCCCCTTTTTACTAGCAAGCAGTATACCGCTAGTGCTAGTGAAAAATGTGTAGGCAGCCCTAGTTGCATGTTGAGATTCAGTTGTATGCTTTATCTGTTACCCGTTTCTCTTTTAAGACTAATGGTAATTGATTCAAGTTGTAGAAAACTAGTACTGTGAGTTAGTGGCCGAGTGCAATTTGTTTATATAATGAAAATCAGCAGTGAAGCAACGGAATTTACTGCCTTAGTGTGGTAAGACTAATATCTTGTAATGGCGTAGTCTTTTATTTATGAGCCGTACCTAGATGTAGTTTAAATGGGACATAAACGCTAATTGTTGTCGTTTAAAATGTATAAAATTGTTACACCATAAAGATGCATTGTGTGGGTACAAAGAAGACTAAATTATTTCAGGTAAGTATATAGAGGCACACAGGGATGTATTGTGTAATAAATAATGTTTAAACGAGGTAACAATTCTTTATGTTAAAAGTAAGAGTGTCTTGACAACCCTAGAACCATCATGCAGTAGCCCTAAATAAGTAAACACAAATAAGGGCGCGCTATAAACGCCGGCAATCCGGAGCTTGCCAGGCGTCTTGGTCACACGTATCTAAATTTTACTTAGGTACGCACTTAGCGCGTTCAGGATCCATGGAGTCAAAAACGGTTAATATCTCCTGAGGCAGCACTAAAGAAGGCTTTACGAGAATCTTGGCGTGCCGTCAAAGAACTCGTCACGTAGGCTATAAACCCGGGTCCTCCGCGGACGGCGGTGGGTCACAAAAAGT
The DNA here is from genome assembly GCA_947034925.1 of Eudemis profundana. Lineage (NCBI taxonomy): Eukaryota > Metazoa > Arthropoda > Insecta > Lepidoptera > Tortricidae > Eudemis > Eudemis profundana. The sequence goes on from OX344808.1 coordinate 10,386,394, forward strand.
TAGCTTCGACCTGCAAGTGAATTAGGATATTATGGCTACCTTTAGTGCTTCAATGGAACATCGGCTAGGGTTGTGCTAAACTGCATTCGATTTAGAGCCGGTTTGGCCTTTAGCAGGCAGTTCTTTAGGTGTGTAGTCTGTTAGTATTGGAAAGTAATTCTGTATATACTGACTTGTCAGCGCCATTTTGGTAATATCACTTATTTTTGAAGTATATTTGCTTCTTACTTCAATATTCATCACTGTTTTTATTCTTATTTGGTACACGTAATAAACTAAATGAAACTTCATATGTGACAAGCATAATTGTCAGCTAGACGAGTACTATTTTATTTGCATGTTTTTTATTTATGTCGTTCTTGAATTGCGAGTGTCTTACAATAAAATGCCTCATTTTAAATTCCACGCAAGAATCATGAGTAGTAATATCTTTCCGCTTATTTCCTGACCATAAAATCCATGTCACAAAACACTTCTCAATTCTTCCGACACGCCTGATGTACCTATCGTGATACTACAATGAAATTATTTTATACTTTCCTCAAACAATTGAAGCGCTACATTTGATGTTTCTCTTACTCAGGCTATGGTCACGCGCAGCGGGCACGACCGGCGTACGCGCAGTGAACTTTAATGAATTAAACTCGTATGTAACTACGTAATTTGTATTTTATTCGTGATTTCAGCTTAAAGTTTATTTGGGAACGACGGTGAGGGGTTATGTGAACTGTTTTAATATTGTGGCGGTGTGAGTGTTGACTTCATCATAGATAACTATGAACAGTCAGCGGCAAACACGGAGACACGCAAGAACCTAAACGGAAGAAGAGTTCAAAACTATATACACACAACTCTACCTTCAAACTAGTTTTTACTCTATTTGTGGTCATCCGTTTTGACACATAAGTTTATTTAACAAATTTTATTTAACATAGCTTAGAGTAAATAATATACAAAATCAATAAAAATCATCCACATAGGTACACACAGATAGTGGAACCAAAATACGCCTATAAAATATTGTTTAATTTTTGTTTTTAAATTTATGTGGATATTCTTGAGCTCTTCGTCTGTGTAGATATATGTATATATTTCTGACCAGTATGTACAAGCATGCTTACCCTTCATTTTTACAGTTCTCTTTCTGGTTCTGTCTGATGTTTACATTTAAACTGAACCATCCCGTATGAATATGATACGATGCATGAAAATAAAGATTTGTGTTCGGGTTTATCCAATGTATCCGTGATATGTGTCATGGTGTGTTCCGACTACAGAAATCGGAGTAAGTATGTAAGAATAGACAAGTAAAACAAAAATATGGTAAATCCTGAATTATATAGCGGCTGAGTGTTCACACACTTTTTGATAATTTTTTGTCTAAATCAATTACCGAAACATAATCAGTTTTTCAACAAATCTAAAAATAATCATTTCAAAAAAACAATTGCTCATTATCATTATAGATTGTCCAATAATAGGTACGTTTTCATTGGAAAACGTACCTACCTATTATTGGACATTAAAATAAATAGATTAACAGTACCAACTAAGAATCAAATTGTTTCTAAAATTGCTCAGAAAAATCCAGCTGCACTCATTTTTGTGCCATCAACGATGTTAACACAACAAAATCTAAAAATAAGGCACCAATTTGACCATGTAAAGTAGTGACGTTGAAAGTAAGTTTTTCTTGGAAACTGCATACCTATTATCTGACCGTTATGATATTTTGTAAAATCAAGCTGAGATGAGCTTGATCTGTCATCAAAATAGTCTATTTATATGCTTTTTTTTGACGACACGTTTTGCCTAGTGTAAGTTCAAATCCTGGTAAGGGCAAATATTTGTGTGATGAGCACGAGTCTTGGATGGTTTCTATGTACCTATGTAAGTATATATTTAGCTATATAAGTAGGTATGTATATCTTCGTTTATTACCCATAATACAAGCATTGCTTAGTTTGGGACTAGGTCTATTTGTGTAAGATTGTCCCCACAATGTTTATTTAATATTTCGATCAGCCCCTTAAATGTGACCAAAGAATCTCGGGACTCCGAGTTGCTCTGCAGTCTGCGAACTCAATCACCATGGTCACCATACGTCTCGTTATTTCGTCGCCGAAAAAAGCACATGCCGACTGGTTCCGTCACTTCGTCGCATGCCGGCCCCGCCTAAGACACGCGAGAGGACACAAGGAACGCCCACACCGCCCCCCGCTAATTATTATAACCGGTTTGGTGTAATTAACCTGACCCGTGGCGCCACCTGTTACGCGTGAGTGAAGTCATAGTTCATTAATTTTGACCATCCAAATCCATTGAAACTGCTGTTATAAATACAAAAGTACTCTGTCTGCCAGACAGGCACAAAATAACATTACCTACCTTTTGAGCAATTGGGTACTTGACTGTTACTGAAATTTGTAAAAATTATATAACATCCTGTTAAAATCATAATAGGTAAGGAAATATGTTCAAGTTTTGAGTTTGATACCTAACGTGTAACTTTTTTTATGAGCCTCCAAAGTTGGGTGGAAAAGTCCATTTTAAAAGTATAAAATTATTAAAAACTATTAATATCATTAAATAACCCATTAAATTTATAGTAACTTTTGTTATAAAACCGTTACGATAAACGCAAGTTTTAACATAGTTGCAGAACAAAGTTATTGATTTCCCCAAACAACGTATGAGTACCTAGTGACGTCACTGTATAACGGGCTTCAGTAGGGAGCGTTTCTTCACGTATTTGGGAAAGTCTAAAAATGTGATTTTAACATTGTAGTATCTCGGTGAGTTTTTATGATGTTGAAGCGGTTTTTTTCACTAATATTTCTATTATTGAGAGATGTTTCTATAACATATCACAGAAAAAAGTTGTCAAGTAGGTAGCCAATTCTAAACAAAAATTAATTTTCTTAATTGGGAAGTTTTCGGCCAATTTGATGTTTTTTCTACTCAGAATTACTCTTTCCGTCCCAAGAAAACAAAAAAAGGTGTCTCAAATTTTCCGTACATTAATGAAACTTTCCTTTGTGTCACCGTTATACAAAGTATACGGAAAATGGTAGCACAATAGGAAAAAAATGTTGGGACAATTTTTTGTCCCAGTCGGATTGTAAAAGCCCGTAATTCTAAGTAGAAATAATACAAAATTGGTAGAAAATTTCACAATTAAGAAAACACACTGGCCCAGTGCAAGTTGGGGACTTCACTACACCTTTGAATTTATTCGCGGATGTATGCAGGTTAGTAAAGTATACACTTTACCTTTATTAACATAGTATCATGTCAAATTATGGCCCAAATGGCATAACCGATGCTTAACTTGTCCGTTTAGCATCCCCGTGTAATTCTAGACCGGTTGTGGCCATCTATTTCAGATAGGCTAATGCCTTACTTCCGCAAATTATAGCAAAGTGCAGCTAAAACCGGCTCCTATGGTCGGGGTTTAAATGTATGATAATTTGCTGTCTACATGAGAAAAGAGGTTAGTTTATTTTCAATTCATTTGGTTTTGATTTGGTGTTTAGCAAAATAAAAAAAGTCAGTCTGTATCTATTGAATTACGCGTAGGCCATGGTTATTCTAAAATAATGGAACAAATGTCACTCTGACTAAAATTCTTGTAGTTGCAGGAGAGTTGAGGTGAATGATTACACACACAGCTACATGAAGTACTCATAGCAAAAAGAATGAATGAATGAAATGAGTGAGTAAATTAACACAAGGCTATACAAAGATACAGTTTGAAGAAACTTTTTGGTCTATCTTGCAATTCATTGTTAAACTTGTTATCGGTACGAAAAAAAAACAGTAATTTCAAAATCCTGCCGTCATTACATGACACGTTGTTGTGTGCGTGACCTCAACTTTGCTGGAACTATCTATACTTTCATGCCATCTCCTTTACTTCTTCATTCACGTGAATTTTTCATTTCTCAGTATGCCGCTATAATAGTGAAATATATGTACATACTACCTTTTTTATGAGCCGAAAACAGACAGACGGACAATTCCATTTTTTCTTTTGAATCGTAAAAATGTAAAACTCAATCTTACTGTCTGTACTCGTAAAGTGTCAACATCTCTCGTCAAGGGTTAACAATGACATAAAATTGCGAAAAATAACTATGTTAAGGTGATTCGAGTCGGTCGGTTTTCCATACAAACATAAAGAGGGTTATTGTTTGCTTCCCCAACATTATGTTTATATGTATTTTATGCCACACCTGGCCATAAAGTGGCCTTTTCGCCGCTTTAAAGCCGCTTTCTGGCCAAGTGTAGACATAAAATAATGTACACAACACGGGAGGTAATAAAGATAGCCTCGATCGCATATTTATGTCCCTCACTTGCAGCTCGGGCCGCAAACTTCTGCGATCTCGGCCTTTCTTTGTATTACCACCCTAGTTGTGTAATGTACTATTATTTTATGGCTTCATACACCTTGTATGCGCGAAATGACATGAAAAGTATCAAGAACCCAGACTTAACGTGCAATAGGACTTCAAGTACAGCGCTATCTATTAGCATCACTTAAAATAAAGGTTTTTTGCTATAATTATATATTTATTTACTTTTTGAGAGTTCTCATGTCGTTTCGCGCAAATAAAATGTATCAAACTATAAAATAAATACATTTCAAACATAACTGATGCCTTAGAAGCAAACAATGACCCTCTTTTGGTTTGTATGGAAAGCGGACCGACTCGAATCACCTTAATAAGATTTTTCTTAACGCTAATAAATCATAGCCATAATAACAAAATAATCTGAAAACATACACTACTCGTAACTCAAAGGTAATTCTCTACATCGTATTTTTTACAACATCATCAGCTCAGTGGAAACTTTGTTTAAAAAAAATCAACGACAGCTTGCGAATCAAGTTGTTCAACAATCCTTGAAAACTGACATGCAACACAACTGCACATTGATTTTAATTATACTCTATTTGATAATGAACCGTTGCGTACACGTTCCACAATTACCATAATTACCCGAAGACAAATATTTACCATGTTGCAGGCGATCTTTAGCTGTGCCCACGCTGACAGCGGGCGATTACTGCCCAAGCTCCCTGCGGCAAGATAGGAACTTCAGTGAAATATTATTGCTTAAGTATCTTGGTGGATTTATTTCTCTTAATGCGAATACAGTTATTAGTACAATCTTCAATTGAGCCCACGTGTCCTATCTTGGAAATTAATCAATGGGATTTAAAGCTATATTTCACTCGCTTTATTCTGGAGTGTATGGAGGAAGCATTTATCGAATCACGCGACAAATTCAATAGAAACCGTTTATAATGTAAAATAAATAACCACTTAAAATTGTTTATTTATTATTAATTTTAAACATTATTGCAGATTGTATACTAAAAACAATGGCGGATGTAATGCCTTGAGGAGCCAACCAACAGAGGAGCTAAAGAGAAAAATACGGGTGTGGCCTTACGTTTTAATTATTTGCTCCTATAGTACCTACAGGCCACATGCTGTATATTTCGTAGTTACCGACTTGGCCTCACAGTTATACATGTTGGTGTCACTTACATATACAATACCTACTGCTTTTTACCCGACTGCGGCGAAGCCCGAAGGAGGGTTATGTGTTTGACCTGTATGTATGTATGTCCGATCCTGTGTCCGCTCGTAACTACTCAACGGCACATCCGATTTTGATAAATGATACATCATTTGATTCGTCTTGATGGTGCGAGTGTCACTGGGTATGAAGTTCGTTAAAATAAACAAAATGGCGGATTTTATGCAGTTTCAAAATGCACCGCGGTCGGGTTTCTTTTTAGTAAAAATGTGGTTATTACGACTATCGTTTAATTAAGAATCATTTTGATTGGTCCCTTTGATGTCTTTATAAAAGGTGTTGACCGTAGTTTCTACCATCTGGTAGAGCCAAATGAGCAGACAAGCCATCTGGCTAGTCTGCTCATTTGCTTACTCCGTAGAAAAACGAATTCTTAACTACATAATTTTGACGTACTTTTCCTTAGCAACAGCAAAGCTCTATTTTTGCTGTCAGTGAGATATAAAACAAAACGCTGTTTGGAGTTTTTGTTTTTCAATTTGGTGTCGGTTTTCCTACCACTACAATAGGCAAAAAAGAATAAACTCTCAAGCTTCTCATAAAACGTACGGTAAAATATCAAATAAATAAATATTTACATTAAACAACATACAATTGATTAGATTAACCGGATGCTTAGATATCTCCGTGTTATTTCAACCAATAAGGCGTACCAATTGCACAATACCATCAATCACAGCCATTTTAGCCCACACCGCCCACAGTTGGGTATCCGCCTATTCTTTCTCACGCCTCTTGCCTGTCTGAATCTGTTATGCATTAAAACAGTTATTTTATCGAGAACATATTCTTATGACATGGCAATTGTGACAGAAAAAATAATTTAAGGACCACTTAGTAAGACAAGCCACGAATGCCACTAAATTATTTATCAAATGCTTTGCAGATGCTTCCAATGACATTAAGTACAAACTGTTGCTAGACGTAGTATTTTAAATTTTTCGGTACAATATATCATGATGTTAGTTTTTTTTTACAGAAATCTACCTACCTAGTCCATGTTACATACGCTTTTTTACTAGAAAGGAACATTCTGTTATTTCTTTAACAAAATCACGATTTTTAATGCAATTGGCTCGCTCTTAATACACCTTAGTGTAATATTGCTAAAAATATTGTATTTGTAATTATGGAATAACAAAACTACGTCTGCACAACTGCTTACAATTGTATTGTATGCAAATAAAAAACATTTGCGTACTCCACAAAAGCAAACAAACACTAAGCGAACTTAAAAGCATAAACAAATAAAGATCCAATAACGAATACCGCGCAATCTTAAGGACGTTAACAAGAATGGTCCCACACACTTACCCTGCATAGGCAGTTTAGATGCAATCAACTTAAAATATCACAGTCCGATATCGCAACCTTATCCCTTGTAGCGGAATAAAAGAACAGTACACAGATTATCACAGTTGTTTCGTTCCCATACACGCCTACAACAACGTTAAGCCCATTAGCGATATCGTGGAAATGTTGGACATGTACTTTCTTATTAACATACCTACTGTTGTTATCTGTGGGCTATGATAAGAGCCTGTAATCCCGTTTACGAGCCATAAACATATGTGTATTATAGAAAATCGGCAGTCGTATTACGTTTCGACTATTCCAACTTATGAATCCATTATACTAGAAAAATATCAGATTTAGTCCGTAACTTGTCATTATAGGAGAACGTGGACCAATACGAGTATTTATAGAACTTCAAGGTTCGGTTTCTATTGAGTCTAGAATAACACCGCAACAAAAACAGACATTACGATTACTAAGCTTGAAGGAGCCTGGGTTATTATTTATAGCTGTTTTTTAAACGGCTAAAGGAGAATCGGTACAAAGATTAATGAGAGGTGCGACTGCATAAACCACAGAACAGAGTAAATACCGAAAATAGAGAAGGTAACGTCTAAATAAAGACTGTAATAGGAAGATTAATGATGTGTTATATCAATATTATACGGATATTTTGGGTATATAATAAGATATAGTCATTCTTGTCGTATACGATGATATACCTACATTTTCCTCTGACGTATTCCTGAGGGCTGACAACAGAGTTTGACGAATGTAATTTATTTGAGCAGAGTTTTGGTTTTGTATTTTTGAGAAGTTGAAAACTTACATGTGAATCGAACCAATCGATTACGAACGGTAAATTTTCGCAATCGTTTGTTAACTTTTTAAAAGCAAATATTAAAAGTTGAAGTAATTAGTAATCAGAATTAAACCAAACGAAAAGCAGTCGAAAAAATATCTACATTTAAGGGACTATCCCGATTCGAAGGCACATAAGGAATAAGTAATGTGCTCAAGTTCTGTAATAAATCTTAAAAGAATGCTTTGGCCGCTCCCAAAAGGATACTCGTGGAAGCGTTCACCTTCTATTTTCCCTGTTATTTATGGGCCTATGCTTTATGCTAGAACCGCGAGCCAAGAATAAAATGGGTAACTAAAATAAATGGAACTATGTTACCGTGGCAGCAAAATGATCTAACCAAACATGGCTTTTAATCAAATTTAGAAAGTTACTCGAGTTGGGACCTGGTTAAAATAAATTTTAAAAATCTGATCAAGGATTTTGATTAGGTGAATCCGGTGATATTAAACATGTTTTAATTAAATAATCTTGAATACGATAAAAGACAATGATGGCGGCTACTTTGAAGTAAAGCAGGACAAAAATCTAACGCAAGTAGAAACGAGACCACTAGAAGCCGATGAGACCGCCATTTTGTTAATGCGATGTTATCCATACAAACAAAAAGCGTTTTGCCTATCTTATCTCACGGGTGATTTATTCGACAGCGTCCAACCTGTTGTCTACTTATAGCTGGAAGCTTGACTAACTTCAAAATGTTAGTTCTATCTTCCATTTACACGTAATTTACATTAAGATGCCTTCTAATTTGCATGTCAGAATAACCTTTTCATAATCGTCACGTTGGTGGCTTCCAACTTAGCGATTAGCCTAATGGATTTCTCAATTTAATGAACTCCAAACTTGGTAATTGGCTTTTAAAAAGATGGGACCAAATTTACGATTGGTAACTTTTAATTTTTGTTGCCGTCTTTCCTTTGACCGCTCAGATTTTTTCCGATCCGCCTCAATCAGAGAATGTATTGTCGTGGACCGTTATTTTAAATATATTCCGGTTAAGTACTTAAGCCCGCACGCTCGAGCTAACAACAATGATTGAAATGAAGGGTTCCTTGAGGGTTCTGTGACGTTCAAATCTTTTTGTTTGATCAGGCGTTTGTTGACAACAAATTCGTTGACGTTAATCCTCAGACAATGGTACTGTTCCATCAGAGAGAACCAAATGACGGTCCAACCAACGGTATCCTTTTTAAACAAAGCTAAATCCGCAAGTTAATATTTATTTAAAGGATTCCGTTGAAATTATTGCTTTTAGTGAGAGCCATTCAGGCGTCAAATCGATGGAAGTTTAGCCGAGCAAGTATTTTACGAAACAAGCTTTTAAATTGTTTTGGATGGGAACAAAGAAACTTTTAAGATTTAATCCGGCATTCCGTGAAAGGAAGAAAAAACAAACATCGATTCACGTTAAAGAATTATCCAATAAAAACGAGAATCGTCTGGATATTCGTTTATAAGGGCCGCGACGGAACATTTAAAATGTGACGAAAAAGCCAGATAATCTCTCTCAAGGTGTCAGAACCGTTCGTTAGGAGGCATGTCGTTGAAGCGTTGTAAATTATTTGAATTACACACGTGGCTAGTTTTTGTTACATGCGATTCTTCGCTCAGTGAATCTCACAAAATATACCACAGATCTTAAGTTAGAGAAACTTTAGAATATGGGTGTGATCGAAATTAAACCAAGGCTTTAATTTGGCAGACATATTTATTTATACTCGTTAAAGTTCAGCTTCATCAAATAGCACGTAATATTTATTTACAAATTCGAGTGAAGGTACAAAATTAATCACAAATAAATAACTTTAATTAAGCGCTTAACATAAACTATTCAGATTTTGGTTGTTTAAACCCAAATTTGTCCTAGCAAGAAACAATTTTGGTATTTTATATTCTTGAAGTTTTGCACTACATGACGAACTTAAGTTATTAAGTACAATGTTAAAGCTAACATCAACTTTAAACAAATAGACTACAATATGAGATTTGCTGGTTACTAATGGTAATTTACACAGTAAATATGTACCTATGTAGAAAATCTGAGTGAGAATATGATAAAATTTGCATGGTTTCGATCTGTAGGAAATGTAACACCGTTCTGCAAAGTAATTTTTAGAATATGCTTGCTTTCATTATTTACATTCGTAACGCCTAGACTATTTCTGTCGACGGACAACAAAAATATAACTTCTCTGTCGTTTTTTTACAATATCTTGTTTCATTTTTATATACATTACACATGTACCTATTTATTGCTGAAGAAGACATCGTAAGTTCACTAGAATGAGTAAGATCATCCCCATCAAAATATTTTAGTAAAATATATCTAATTCTATATTTAACTAAACAATAATAAGGACTAGTTGTAGAAATAGTTCTAAATTTTACTGATAATACTATAAAACATGCTTCCATATCGAGATTATCTGAAACTATACGAAACAAATAGACGTCCAACATTTATTTATCCTGCGTTACATGTATATCTATCGTAGTCACTTTATTTACAAGCAGTACAAACCAATCGAATATTTAGAAAATTTCTAATTTGATTTACTATTTTGTTCTTAACTTATTTACAATGCTAATTTTTCTGGTGTTAACCTTACTGTGATTCATAAATACATTTATAGGTATAATTTTTAATTTACAATCGCCTAAATCTACATAAAGATTTTTCACATACGTAGATAATTTATTACATAGCATTTACAGGTGACTTACAAGAAGTTCATCATAACAAAATATTTTAACGTAAATCACAAAACACTTCAAAGTTTCTCACACTAGCGTCGATGCTTGCACCTGTCCATTTTTTTTATTTGTTTATCACATACGAAACTCCACTGTGTCTTCTTCGTTCGTAACCTGTCAGTGTCCACGAAAGTATCGTTCACTAGTTTAGGAACTGTAAGTACGGTCTTCAACAGACAACATGTCGAAGCTGTGACGTCACACAACGACATCCCGTGAAGCCGCCTCATTGTTGGGTATCTCCGGAGCTATCACAGGTTGGAAACAATGAGCCGCAGGCGTAAAGTCCTCAACTAGTTTTCGCTTGAGGACAGAGGATGATCCGACGTATACGTTGGTCCCAGGGAATGTGCCTCGTCGTCTCCGCCTCCATAAAATCGCTGCAAGCACAGCCAGCCCGAAAGCAATCATGGCTGATAAGCAACCTAATACTAGTTCTGAGTCTGGCGCTCGCTCGGGCACGCGCTCTCCCCTCATTGAACTAACAAGGACAGACATAAGTCGGTCACCTTCGCTAACTTGTACATCTTGAACGCTTTCAGTTGACACACGTTGAGCTCGGCTCGTGTCGATGGTCATTGTTTCTGATCTCTCGTTGTCAACGCCCGGCGTTCTAGAAACTAGTTCTACTTGGATATGATAAATAGTGTCCGGCCATAGAGAAAGCGTGACTCGAGTAGAGTCCGTGAACAGATTTCCTTTCAATCCTCCACCGTCGACTTCCCAGGTAACGAGGTACACACCGCGTGCTATTCTCGGTTCCCAAGCAATTTCACCGATGACAAGAACTTTCTGGTGAATTAGCGATATTTCCTTCAAAGTCCATTTATGCTGGTCATGGTTAGACGAGTTGGAGTCGTGAGCGACCCAGGTCTCGTCTGGGCTGTAAATTGTAACTAGACCGAGAGGGTCTACGACTAGGACTCGCAAGAGCGCTCCTTCGTTGTTCGAAGGAACTCTGGTGGCGAGCGATTGGGTTTGTATGATTTGCCTCCACGGGCCCTCGGCGGCCCGTCGCATGACGACGTAGACGAGGGGTGTGGGCCTAGAGGTGGCACGGGGCGCGGGGGGCGGCCAACGTGCTAGCGCTCCACTCACGCGCATGACACCCTCGCCCTTTGTGTGGATCACAGGCTGCGTCTGCGACGCTCTCGCTGCTTCAGCGTGGAACTCACAGGCTACTTTGCATCCAGGGAACTGTAAAAGAAAAAAAACATATAGAAATCGCAGCTACACGTCATCTCTCAATGCTCGTTACATGAACAAGGAACTAGTTAAAGTCAAAACCACTATCGACTCCGCAATGCATGTAGATCAAAGGTTGCTTGCAATTTGTATTTGTCACAACTGCATTCCAGCGTCGCGTGTGCTTTGTCATTATTAATAAGGACGTCTTCAGAACAGAGCGAGGCGTTGCAAATAATAGAGGCATCGTTGATACTTAATTATAATTGATCGCTATACTTACGCAGATGTCTTTTTCGTCGCATACGGCTCCCCATATTTGGTAGTTAGACTGGAGAAGCTCGCAGTTCTCCCAGCACTGCAACAATAAAAAATAATTGAACTTAAGTACCATACTAAAGCATCTTAATTGGCATTATCAGATCTAAGTGACCTTATTCTATCAATTAAAAGTCGTTTCATAACTAACTTTTTCTTCAACATATATCAGACTCCATCGGGAAACGTTTTGAGTAATTATTCAACGATATCGTTATCAGTTGGCTCACGTGTAGGTACCTACAGTCGTTTGTTATTTCGATTGGGAAAGGCACTCGTTAGCAGAAAAATAATAGTCATTTAAGTGTGAAATGGGTGAATCTACGAGTTTATTTGTAAAGGTTAGACTTACTGATGAAATTAAGCTGACACTTCTTTTTTTTCAATATCATCGTTGATACAATTTAAAACTTCTAAAATTAGAACGCGTAAAATATAAATAACCAAAGGTACTCGTATTCAATTAAAAGGACATAGGAATCAATAAATAGTATATTGTTTATTGAAGAAATTTATGAGCGTATTAGTATTCCACTATTTTTTCGGAGTAGGTCACACAGGTCTCCTGATAGTAAGTGGACTGTGTGGCGCATGGATAGATGCAATTTTAAGATTCCATATACGTTGCCAAAAGCTCATTGTTTGTAATTGACTATAGAGTCAATTACAAACAATTGATATTACCCAAAACAACAAGCTGTACATTTACTGAAACCTTTAAACTATGAACAAATAAATACAGCTGTAACAGAACTTCTACATTCCCAACGGAGTTAACACAAAACGTACAGCACTCCAATTAAGGACCACCGTAATTGACGCCGTATCTAGCCAAATTTCACAACGGCGGCCGAGTCGAATGCAGCATTTGTCATTGGAAACACTCATTAGTTGGAGTTGACGTTAACTTGACGCCAGCTTTCGCCTCGGTAAGCTTTAATAATTATAAGAACCAGCCGTTGATATTAATTGCTGGTATTGACAAAACGCTCTGTCGCTCCAATTTCGAGGATGAAATTTAAAGCTTGAATTTCGTATTTTAATTACTGGCTAACAGAATTAAAAGCTAAGTTACAGCACAATGCCGCGGAAATGTCGGGAATACAAACCTAATATAGGTTAAATGCGTCAAACATGGCAATACGTAACGGAACCAACTCACGATTGTATCTTATTCAAGTTAGTATTTAGCACATTGCCTACCAACTTCGAGTGACGGGACTCTTAAACGGACTAACCATAGAGACGAGCCGCTTTCAATAAACTCCTGCGTTAAATAGACAGCTGCATTTTACGAGTCGTTGCAGAAAACTCATTGTACTAGCGTATAATATAATTTTATTACCGGCATAGGTAATTTAGGATGGCGAAAAGCTAAAATTATTGTGTCATAAAACATCTAAGTCTCTGCTGCTTTCAAGGTTTGATGTCCAATTTTGATCATTGGTCATCCATGTTTACGATTGCGTTTCATTACACGTACCACAAATACTCTGTCATTTGTCTAGAACTATGTGAATGAGAAAACAAACGCTGAATATTTATTGGTGAACCATAAACATGCGAAGAATACTTACGATACAGTAAAGAATAAATAGCTACGGCCAATGTATTGCCTTAGAACATTTTGTTCCATTGCAATAACTGCTATACTTTTGTTCAAGTTTATTCTCTTCTTACAATACCTAATCATATATTCATTTGCTATTTTTGTCTATTTTAACATGTATTCATTACACTTTTTGTTAATTGGGAATAACATATATATTATATTCGCAGTAGAATTAAAAAGTACTGATGAAAGTTTGTGGGTTCTTAAATGAGTACATAATAGTTCTGGTGCTATTAATTCTAAATGAATCGATAGATGTATTTACATTTGTCAGGCTTCCTCAAGTATATTTAAGTGGTCAACTATTTAATCAAACTGCAAACTTAATGTAAAAGCGGTAAAGACCAAAGTCGTGTGCAGAACAGATACTAGTAGTGTAGTAACTTGGTAAAGGAAGTTAGTACTCACCATAAAGCAATCTGGGCCTTGCAAACACGATGACTCCCCGCTGGGACGTGGCATCGCGAACTGTGAACAAGCAAACGTTATGTTCGTTAAGTTTCATGGACCTGGTATAGATACAGAAACACATTAAAAAACAGTAGTAGGTAATAACATAGAAAAATAAATATAATTGCAAATTAAGCAGGAGCAACTCCTTTAAAAATACATTATTTATTATATAAAATAGAAAATAAGTAGAATTAGACAAGAACTGATAATAATAAAGATATACGGCGTCACAAAAAGTAATAAAAACCGAAACCAACCTAGCTCCTGACAGGCACAAAGTTAAACCATTCGTAGAATCGCACGTTAATATAAAAGGGGGAGTTTAATTATTCGCCGGGGAACCAATACATTACTCTTTATCGAAGGCAGAGTTTAATACCCCGGTGAAAAAGGGAAGAAAAAAATAAAATGTTCGATTCGAGCAGCAAGTTTAATGTATTTGATAAAAGTGACAGGCATCTGCTTACCGTCGGTCGGTCTTTTTAATTGCCTGATACCGGGACGCGGGCCCCGACACTTTGGCATAATACCACAGCTTTACTTACAATGGAATTTTAAAAAGTTACAGTGGCAAGTTTAAACACTAATGTTCTTTTTGTAAACTGGATATATATAGACGTCATTCGGTAGACGTAAATTGCTTTAATTATAAGTAATTGCTAGGCTTGCGCTCTCGTGACAGTAAATTATACAGTACTCTATAATCATGATCTGCTTTTAAAATACTTCATATTGAGTGACATAAAGTAAAAACCGTCATATTTTATGAACACGATCTACCCATAGAAAGATGTCTGGTACCTTCCAGGGATTCATATCAGGGTTGTAAATACATCGGTAATGCATCATTATTCAGTATTTATTCATCTGTAAAACGCTACTTGATATCAATTAAAATAATGTGATCCATCATTGATATCAATCTCACGAACTCGTCCTCTTCTTTTTAGCCTCGAGATACAAGCTTGGCAATCTGTTGTTGATAAATTTCTATTTGACAAGAATAAATGGTTATTATGTCTTTTTTCATTTTATTAGTAGACAATAACTATGAACTAGACAACTCGACATTGAGATTCTTCATGAATATTTCAAATCGTGTATTCTACATATAGATTTTTCTATAGGTTTACTAGTTCGTATATCAAATTAATTAATTAAGTTTAACTTTTCTACTTATATTGTTCGTTCGAGTCATTTCCGTTTGCTTTGGCTTTAATAATAATGCATTATCCTATGAAAGTAACACTAAAGGAATTTCAAAGTTCCTTCTATATTACTTAAATGCTTAATGAAAACAAATCGTCAATTTCAAATAATGTGCATGTGAGACACAAATGACACGGTGCCCTAAGCCTTATTGACCATGCCCTAGCAAATATATTCGACCAGCAGAGCTTTCTCCACCATTGAAAAAGTGGTAGCACGAAAGTCGATCCGTTCACTCACGTTCTGCGCCTCTAACATTTGAACTCGTCAGTATAAATCTGCTACCGCTGATCAGTAGTTCAATTGACGAGAGGATTTATTGTCCCACTGTTATTTTCTTACCAGACTTTCGAATTCAATACACGTATAGTGCAATAAAAAAAATCTTTTAAACTTTAGCCCGACTTGAAAATACTTTGACGACAAAGTAAACAGAGAAATGTTTTGCACTTATAGTCGAATAGTGAAAATCGCAAAACTTGAAGGTCCAATAACAAAGCGGAATGCGAAGTTAAATAACAGATTGTGAAATCTTGCGAATGCTCTGAAAGGAAATGTTT
Organism: Eudemis profundana; assembly: GCA_947034925.1. Lineage (NCBI taxonomy): Eukaryota > Metazoa > Arthropoda > Insecta > Lepidoptera > Tortricidae > Eudemis > Eudemis profundana. The sequence continues at coordinate 10,402,259 of OX344808.1, forward strand.
TGGCAACGTAAACTTCCAATGGTCCTTCTTAATGGACAGTGAAATATTTTAGAAATCAGGCTACGTAAGATGAAGAGTCGGTAGCGAAGAAAACAAATAATACATATTTAGGCCACTATCACTAATGACGCCAATCTCGGACAGAGGCCATCAAGAGACTCCGTCAGTCGGAGTTATTAGATGTAATCATCGTAATTTTTCACACAATTTCTTTTTTTGACCACGATATCTCACGTCTACTAATGACAACAAAAAATAAGAAGTGAAGTATTGCTTTTGGTACTACTGACATAAAGATATGACACAACTTAGGCACTCCAAAGTAACTGTGATATAGTTGATATAAATATCGAATACCTGTGTGCAATGAAAAAAAAAATAGGCCCTGCATAAGAACTGCGTCGACACGTTCTAACTAATTAAGCTAAAAAAGTCGATACTGTTTTAATTACCAAAATAAGAACACTACTCCTTTTTATTGTAAAATTTGTGTGTGTAATGATTTGCATACAAACAATTTGCGAAGTTTCATTTTGCATAACACGGATTGCATAATTTCAACGTGTATAAGTAGTTAAATAGTATAAAAATAAAATTAATAAAAACAAATTGCATAATTTCATTAAGCATAATAGACAATATTCATAATGTAAATTTTTATAATTACCAAATACTATAATATTTAAAAAACATAATATTCATTTTTTATAACAACGAAGCGCATACTTTCATGAGTCATAACGAGCAATTTTCATAATAAACTAATTTTATAATAGTCACTAAACCTAACCTACTTTTTCTTCCAGCAGTTCGTTTTTGTTAGGGGATGCAGTTCAAACATAACCTAAGCTAACCTACTTTTTCTGCCAGCAGTTCCTTTTTATTGGGGGACGCAGTTCAAACCTAACCTAACCTACTTTTTCTGTCTAAATTTTTTTTCATGCGAGGGGCTTCGCCCCCCCCGCCCCCCCCTATTTTGGCCTTTCCATAGCTAAAGAACTCGTGCAAAACTCTACTTGCTTAAATGTTTTAACCTAATCTAAGCCCCGTGTCTATCAATTGTTTATTTTGTAAGGACACAGTTCTAAATCTAACCTAACTTTTTTAGCAACAGTTCTTTATTATGAGATTTGTGAGGGATCAAAGTTCTAACCTAACCTAGTTAGGTTAGAATTGCTAGATTTTAAATGTTATTAGTTCATCGTTATACTGAATGAACATAATGTGCAATGGCATTATATGACTTGATTATTATAATAAATGTTTTTATACTACTTAACAATTATGCTAAATGTTAATTATATCAAATATTATTAGACCGTATGTTCATTATACTTCTTAAACTTTATATCAAATGTCATTCGGCTTTTTAACGTTATACCAAATGTTGTTATGGTAAATGAGTATTATGCTACTTGAAAATTATGTAAAAACAAATATTCATTTTGTTTGTATGCTAAACGTGTATTATGTCGTTCGAACGTAGTTAAATGAAATTATGCAAAATGTTTGTATGACAATTGAACGGCACCCGTAAAATTTACTTTTAATTTATATATTTAGTCGTCGGTATGAAGCTTTTACTCGTTCTCCCGCGCTTGCTTGTCACATAGAAAGAGAAGATACTTTATTTTGGTAAACAAACCGTATTGCAACAATGTCTACTAAATCAAGCGGCATTATTTTTAACAACCTATATCGCTATTTGTATTCGGCAGCGATTAACGTCAAAAAATCAAAACAATTTGAAAGCCCTCCTCAACTTTCACTTTCCCGATAAAAAAATCCAACCAATTCAATTATTGCCAGTATTGTGCACGGCCTTCTAAAGTTCGAATGAAAGTTAAACAAAACAAAACGAAATATACTTCGGCAACTGCAAAGGGAAGTGAGTGAATAATGAATGACGATTGAAAACAGCCGAGTGCCCTCGTATTTGTGTTAGATGCCGCCACAGATTACCCTTTTCTTAATCAAACAACGTTTATTGAATATTATTTAATTAATCTTTCGTATTTGACTTCGATGTTGAATAGAAAGTAAGGATGAAAAATGAGTTCGAAGCGAGATCGAATGCTAGTTTTTTGGTATTGATTTATGGATAGATTTTGTAATTAATAATAGAAGGCTTAAATATGTAATTAGACTGATGCAGTTGTTACTTGAATATAAACTCATTAACATCGTTCCCGCAGGTATGTCGACATACAGTAATGTTATTTAGTAATATGTACTATTACTTCTTATTTTTTAATTTCGCTTGCAATCACACAACACAAAACCATACTCACGTAGCTGATAGTCCTTAATCAAGGTATAAAGGTAATCAAAAACAGTTACGTTAGATAGACACAATTTTTAAGAGCGCGTCAGGCGTCTGACCCAACTAGCCGTTAAATATTACCCACACGATCCTCGATGTTATTATTCTAAGTCATCCGTTAATAGCTCGAATCGAAAATTAGGGTTCAAGATGGATTACATTTTTTCCAAAGCGACCCAGGATCCCGACACTTAAAAGTTTACGAAATCCATTAAAGATAATCGTCCATAAGTCGGGCCTGCGGCTGCGCTGGGGCAGGAACTAATCGATCGATGCGCACACGGTCGTTTACAATCAATCCATCAGCGTTTATGTAACGCGTAACTACAGATGATCTTCATTTATCATTTTGTTTTGTGGGTAGTGACCGAACGCTCTTGGGGGTCACAAAATGCCCGTACAAAATAAACGGCGGAACGTCACGACTCGATATGTAAACAAGTTTTTTTAATTCCTACCTGTGTTTATGACCACGAAATAAAACCAATTTAGAGATACAAGAAAAACAATCACATCTAGCCGGAATAACCGACCGTACCTCCAGCAGTTCCAGCACATACATATTTCGCGCCATTATCATCCTTCCTTGTCTTATCACTCGCAATAAACAATAGTAAGAGCGACATTTACATGCTAGCGCAGATAGAAAACGAAATACATTAAACACCTAACAACTTCCATGGGAAAAAAGAACAAAAACAGCATGAATTATGATTTCGCATAAAGATAAAATACAATCTAAGCAAGCGCCAAATGGTAGCGAAAAAACGTAATTTCTTGGAAGACAGACCGCGGTTTGAGATGCGAGACAAGAAATAGGGGTACACCGATGCGGGTAATGAACAAAATATTCTTGGTAGTTCCAAGATACAAATTGTTATACATAAGAAGCACGCTGAGTGAAACCTTACTTATTGATTACAGTTTAATGACGCAAGGGAAATAAAAACACTCAATCGCCGGTTAGAGACTAATTAAAACTTTTCAGTTTAAGTCTTTAGTTAAAACCAGAGCCTTTGTAAAATAAAATTAAAAAAACTCCAATCTTTTAATCCTTCGGTCCGACCTTTTGTCCCAACAACATAAATATCTCAGAGCATATAGTGGTACGTTGCACGGGAAATGTGTTCCACCAGACTCCTATGTCAGTTGTTATTTTATTTGATCTGCACTAGGTAAACTCTATTACCGGTCCGTTTTTACAAGTAGAAATTCGATTTCAGTCCCCTTTTCTTAGTGAAAAATGTTATCCGATAGTGGATGGAAAGAAATAAATGAACTGTGACTGAGTAAGGCGATGTATCAAGGCTTTTGGGATCACGATTAAAAGAAGCAATATTATTTTAAGCGATCGGTTATAAAGCGTTATTTATAACTTAAAGTTTCACTGAATGCCTTATAATGAGCGTGTCAACCGGCACGACGATTAATGAAAAATACAACCCTGTTGGCGATAAAAGATGGCATCGACATCATTAGGTGCTCGCCATGATATGAATTTTTCATGAAATATGGACTCGTATAGTGCGCGTTTATTGCGACAAACGTAAAACCTTGGAGGCATCTGTATTATTATTTCCATCGATTGTTTACTTTGATCGAGTTTTTGCTAGCGTTTTACCGACGCGAACAATTTCATCGTGCCTTTATAAAGTAGTTGCGCAACGATTTTGGAGGTAAACCTTTTGAATTCCGGTGCTTTGTCGATGTAAACGTTCGTTTAGTTCGGGATTCACTAAAAGGAACCAAATAACAGATATTATGGAGAATAACAATGCCCGCTTAAGATACAACGAAGCAACGTGTCGAACCGTTTACTTATTATGAACATATCCTGCCAATTTACTTTATTGACGTTATATTATAGGACCATTAAGTTTTTATACCCATTGCCTTTCTGACGGACCGCCTATAATTATAATGACGATCGAGACTATGGTCCTTAAACTATTTTAAAATTATACCACAAAGGTCTGAAATCTGGTCCAATAAGGATAAGTATTACCGGCGAAATTGCTTAATTGGTACCTACACTGTTATAAATAAGCAAAGTTTGAATAATTTTAATATTAGACACAGTAATCGGTAGTAAGCAAATGACTTTGAAACAAGTTTGAAATTAAATTTGGCTGAATGCTAATCAACTCCAAAGCTACAATTATCATTAAAAACTAAAATTTTGATGCATCAATCATGCTACCAGTATTTCATTAATTAGTTGAAAGATGATCTCATACATCGGATCTCGCTAATAATTTATACAACCATCAATTTAGTGAGACTTTAAATAATTATAGCCAGCCTTAATCACAAAAAGCTACTAATTAACTCTTTAGTCATCAAGAATGCGACTAAAAGATTGTAGGTAGTTTTCAAAGTCGTTGGCATAAATTGAGCAACGTCACCCTTTTCAGTACGAAAGCCATGTAAAGGTGAAGTAAATCACGCTGCCACTTACCAACAATGATGTAAATGGTACAAACACGTACCAAATTTGATCATGGCGCGAATAAATTTAATAGTAACACAATCAGGGATTAAATTACCGGTTCATTATGCCTCCCACGCGTGGTGCAGCGACACGTGTGACACTCGGGGCGTTATGTATGTAGGTAGGTGCCTTAAGGGTATTTACCACGCAGTCTATAAATAACCCTGCGTTAGGTAAGGCTTGAAAGTGCACGTTTTCTTAGGCTTTTATTGCGCTTGCTTCTTCATCAAACGATTTTCAGTTAGTTCTAGTTATCTCGATTTTTTTGGAAATGGCAAACCATTCCGATATCAAAAGTGTAACGCGATATTAGAATATCACTGCCATTGAAAAACAGGAACAGGCACGTTTTTGTACATTTAGTCTCTTTCATCCATTTATTATCATCATTAAATTAAGAGTTACGTTCTTTCCAGTGAATTTCTCTCAATCTTGCCTTTTCCTGGTATTTTGACTTATCGTTTTATATGGTAATTTATTTATTTATTTAAAATAACATATAGCTATCTTTACAGGTCTTAACCTAATACGATAGTGTAGAAGTATCTAAAAATTAATTATATGTTTAAGTACCTATCAGTGGCGTGGCATAAAAGATATCCTTGGGCAAGCCGGTGCAGATTTGGCGTACATTTTCCTTAAGAGCTGTAGAATAAGGTGCTCAAATGCCTGATATTAAGCAAGCCGGTAGGAATCGAGTTCTTTGGACGCTACGCTACTGGTACCTATACTACATTTTTAACACAATTCACATTAAACGACTGCTGATCAAAACAATAAATCAATCGATCCCACCGCGTATGTATGTAATGATACCTACTTGAAAATGAAGTTTTGAAACCTCAGCAAAGCTTATTGTAAGCGACAATACAGCGTCGGCTAGACGTGGTTCCAATCTTTCGATAGTTTAATATGTATTTATTATATTTAAAAATAATCGGGAAACAGGAAAACGTCGCAACGTCCTATAAACATGGTGCGATGCCAGTGACCAGATTTCGGTCGGCAGAGCCTTAACATATAATATTGTGCCACATTGTACCGCCCGGCGACCGCATATAAATGCTCTCAGAGCAAATAAAACGGTGCTATAATTTCAAATCATACGGACAGAGAATGGGTGTGGACGGCGCTCTCATTGTGTGGAAATGATGTAACCGCTATTAAAAGTGTGGGCTGTATCCCTTGAATATTTCTTACAACGAAGACGTAGGGTCATATCGGTATTTTATATCTAACCAGAGACAATAGCATACGTATCCAACAAGAAAACTGGCTCTGTATGTTAAGTAGTTATGGCCCGCATTACAATATTCGCCTCAGCAATATTGCTATCGCACCGATTATGTTATTAAACAACCAATAGATTTTCCAAGCAACATTACGGTTTTATGACAAAATTTATGTAACCTTATTAAATGACATTAAACATGAATATTAATGACACTACCACATACTTTGTTTGAGATTGAAAAAATTTGGAAACCGATTTTATACGCACTGTCACATATGAAACAACGGCTATAAATTTAAATACTTTATGTAAAATAAAACGGCCACTTTTTTATGGTATAGTAAAACCTTTTAGAATGTGTAACGTCCAAAAACAATATTTTGTATCTGCCATAAAGTTCCCAATTTATTTGTTTGTTACATTGGGGTTTTACATATTTATTATTTTAAATCCGTTCTTTTTAATGATGACCAAAAAGTAATAAAATAAGAGATATAACAATCAATAAATATAGCTTTTACTGTTTTAGTCAAATGAATAATATTGATTGATTAATTTGCTGTAAATGTGATAATTCTCCATTTCAGCCATAGTAAGGTCACGAAAACTCACATTTGTTACGGCAGCCCGAAAATACCGTTAAGTTCCCGAAAGGCCACACAAAGTCCGATTTACGACAGACGTAAAGGATTACAAGAAGCTCACTAACACTAATATTCCTTACGAAGAACCCCTATTCAACACACCTTTGTATATTTTTGGAGAGACATAAAAACAAATCCGGTGATGGAAACGAAGTAAAAGTTTCAACAGTTTTTCGGCTACCAAATGAATTAAAGAATAAGACGTTGTCAAACTGAGTATTAGCGATATCATCATTGACAGCTTTTGAATTCCAAATATCAGTTTTTTCATTCGACGCGCACAGAATCCTTCCAACTTTTATTTGAGGGTTTGTCGTTGCTTCTCTTTTTGTCGCTTAGTAGTTTTGTATAAGGCTGTCCCTTTCGGTTTGGGTCTTGTCGGTTTTTGTGAGGATCACGAGCTCTTTCGAGCATACGACAGATGCGCGCATGGTTGCGGTTGCTAACGACGCATGTATCAAATTGAGATAATCAATCAATTTGATTGTATGGCCATGAATGACTGAACATTAATTTGAAAATTGTATTTATTTAGGTCTGCGAGCGGCATTCACATGTTTAGAAATCCGAGTCTAATCTAATAACTGGTGAATCAATTCGGTTTACACAAAGTTACAACCTATGTATCACAAGTATTTGGAATCAAAATTACCTAGCTGCGTTTAATATTAAATCCAAAACAGCGTCTTAAATGTATTTAATACTTTTTTTATAATATAATTATCTTTGAACCTCTAAACTTATATACGGCAGCCATAAGGGATCGACTAAGAAGAGACAGAGAGAGAGAGAAACTTATTTCTTTTAGGTTACTATCAAACTATCAATAAAACGTAATGTACACATAATACAGATTTTAAAAAATAGCAGCTTGTAGCAGTTTTTTTCGATGGATCTTAACTTATAAGTTATAAACAAACAATAGCTACTAATTAATATCGACAATCTGGGTCAATATATCAATAATAGGTTGCAACTGACAGTTAATTAACCCCTTAATTGACGCAGTATATTAACGTACACCTACACAGGTACGTGTACGCAATCGCGATCCAACCGAGGGTGTAGCATTCTGCAGTTCCGGAGACCGTTACAGCGATATCGGTGCTGGATCCGATAGTTGCAATGCGAAAATTATCCTCAACTATTGTATGCAAGTACAGTGAGGGCGTAAAGTGTTTGGTTATGTTTCTATGTATCTGATTTAAGTTGACACGTCGTTTGTATGGCTGCCGGTAGCATTATGAAAATGATTGCGGGATTTATGGCTGTGACAATGTTGGGTTGGAATTGTTGGATTGAGCGTACAGGAATATGCGACACATGTGGCACATACGGGTTTTATGGGAGCTGGCTCTTGCACCGCCTTAATATTTCTACTATTTTAGTTTATCGCATATCTAATGTGAAGCGGCCAGTTGTAATGTTTCTAGGTACTAAATAGATATACAAAACATAAAGAAATTTGACTAATACCAGCTCAGCTTGAGGTCCCCGCGAGAGGCCTTGGCGAGCGACCAGAAAGAGCACGCGTTAGCACGCGTTATGCGATGAAGAGACGGCCGGATCCCGTGCGTTCCGTCTGGTGGTCTGACCCAAACAACAGTTTTGTTAGAGAGAGAGAGAGACACTTCTGTTCGTAGTACTTTTACTTATTCTGTGCTAATACTTTGTCACTATTATTTACTTCAGGAAATTTGCTGGAAGCACACATGCTAAAGGATGGACCTAAAGGCGGCGTTAAAAAGTTGTTAACCCCTCATCAGATCCTGATCTGACGCCAATGACCTACAACCACCTGAAAGGTAATCATTCATTAAAACATTTTTTTTTTCAATTCGTACGTGCCGACTTGAGTGATCGAAAAACGTACAAAAAATTATTTGACGAAGAGACAACAACCTTTTTTTTTTAAGTTGATTTAAAACAAAATACGTTAAACTTACACACAACTAAAAGACATCAAACATTCCCTTAAAATTATTAATCAAGTCGTCAATACTTGAAAGAAAATCCTCAAAATGAGAACAAATCAGAAATCAGGGACAATTTTATTAGTACTGGCAAAACACTATTCAAATCATTATAGGGGCAGTTTTATTAGTATTCAGTCAAAAAGCACTCGAAATTTCTACAGGAACAGCAACGCTAGTGCCACACAAGAAGTGGCCGAAACGCGATCCTAGTCGCAAACACGGTGTTCGGCGCCGTAGAGCAGGGTGGTCGGGTGTCACTTCTCGGAAACAGACAATGGAATCATTTGATACAAGTATCTTCTTTTTGCATAAACATAATTGTACAATGCAATATACTGCTTAGTGAGAATTAAGGAATATAGTGCAATTGAGTGTTTTTAGTGCTTTACAAATAATTTTAAAATTATTTTTTTGAAACTAACACCCACCCACCCAGGGTTGGGCGACCCAGGTACCGCTGGGAGGACAGTGTGCAGGCTGATCTGCGACGTCTTCAAGTCGTTAACTGGCAAGAAGTTGCGCACGATCGGGACAGATGGCGTGCTCTCATTTCGGAGGCCATGACCCTCTTTGGGTCCCTGAGCCAAGTTAGTTAGTTAAACTAACAAGGGCGAACACACCCGTGACAAACATGCAGACAGACACCACGGTAATACCATAAGTGTTTGATATACATATATAATTACAAAATTGTGTTTCAGTAAAAACTAGCAGCCCATTGACTCTCATCTATCATAGCCTGCGCCCAGAAGTGCGACGTATATAGGCTGATGATGATGATAGCACTATATGTGGGTATCAGCAGTTCTGTAGTAGTTATTTTTAATACACAACCGCTTATGTAAAAATTACATAAAATTAGTAAACTACCGACAAAACTGAACAACCGTCCCTAAAACTATTTACCATTCGATATTACCGATCGATCTGAAACGTGCACAATGGATCAGCGGTACAGTTGCGTGAGCGCGACCATGATCGACGCCGATAATGAGAAACGGTACGCAACTAGATATCAAGGGTCACTCGTCCAACGGGAGTCTTCAGGCGTTTTCCAAGTGCCAGTACAAAACATCAGAGAAACAATAACTATATAACATTTTAAGTAACACACGCACAATACATATTTAAATAATAAATATGTCGAGACATACCAAAATTACCCAAATCAATGCTCCAGTAACGGAATCTGAGTCTTACCAAAAAATAATTTTAATTATGTAAATTGACAACCCAACTTCGAGGACTTAGGAAGTCCTAATGACATGCGTACTTTATACGATGTAAATCTTGATAAAATGTTTTATCTAAGATTTTCGTTGTCATTAGACTTGTCTTCAATTATTTTCCTTACGAGCTGATTGGTATGATATATCTGGGCTTTTTTATTTAAAGTGCGTTCTTAACTGACACTTAACAGATCGTTACAGAACTGACGATTAGTGTCAAACTCCATACATTTCGTTACGGACTGACAGGTTAGACGGTATTTGAACATAGCTTAATTTCGCCTAACCGTACATTTTAAAATAAAAATGCCCATCTGTACTAATATTAACATTTTGTTACATGCATGGAATAGGTTAGAAACCGCAATAATCGTGAACAGCTGAATTAAAGTTTAAAGCAATGCTCCTTTAAAACATATCCTCCAGTGAATAGTGTACGCGTAAGTGATTGGTCATTACAAACCAGGCTGTAAAACCTTCGCAAGTTCATGTAAACTCTATTCGAAGTCTCTTCCTTGCAAGCTTGTCAGTATTAGTAATGACATTGTCTTCCAACGTAGGTTTTTACTTGTAACACTATAGACACATTTACAAATATTAACATATTGTTATTCGACGAAGAGGTTGCAAACCGCAATATTATTGTACAGCTGAACTAAAGTTTTGAGGAATGCTCCTTTAAAACATCTTCAGTTAATGGGTGTACGCGTAAGTGATTGGTCATTACAAAACGGGCCGTTAAACCTTCGCAAGTTCATCTAAACTGTGTTAAAATACTACCTAACTTGCCAACTACACAATGTTCTCATTACACTTCATTACGAGTGTACGCCAGTCCATTTTATGAAACAAAAGCACCCGCAGTTTTATTTCGGTAAAAGTAATCCAGAGCTAGCATTTTTTACGATTAACTTTACGACCGCGGCTCAACTAAAAGAATTTATCAAAGCCGTATTTCAAAAAGCATAAAATAAGAAGAGCAATTAAAGGGTTCATAACCGTGAAAGTAAATAGCCGCATTCTCTTAAGAATATTTATATAGGCAGGCGGGCAAACAGTAGCGTTAAAAGCAAAGACATGCGTTTAATCCAAGACAAACAGGCTGAAAGAATTACACGAGCGGGACACAAATACCATAAAGGGCTCTCCTACCCTGAGGGTAAACAGGAGAGCAACGCAGCATAAAGTGAGGTAATCCCTCCTAGCGTGTAGTCGCACTATGCCCGTTAAGGCGGGTTGATACAAAATGTAAATGGCTCACTTAGAAATTCCCAAGTGGATTAAGATGCAATCTGCATACCTACACAATATTTAGTGTCGAGATTTATCAAATCCAACTCGTGTTAAAGGGTTGTAAAGAAAACAAGGAACGGGATTTTCAAATTCCGTTAATAGATTTGTAGCCGCGTAAAAGTAGCATCTGGGATAACAATCATTGGTATAAATTATAGTTCGTTTGAAAGATGGCAATAAAACGGAGTTCGGTATAAAACAGTTTAATGGTGATAACAAAAATTAAACTGCCTTGATGAACTTTTTTTTTATTGAGCCCACATGACGTTTATAAATAGACAGACAATAAAATTAATATCCCGGGCATAAATTTAAATACTTAAAGTTTTTGTTCGGGAGAAGTAGGTAACTTGTGAAATAAAACTTGTGAACTAATTGGAAATCTATGGGGGAGGCCTATGTCCAGCAGTGGACGTCCTATGGCTAAAATGATAATAAACTTCAAAAATAATAAAAAAACAAAGAAATTCAATAGCATAGAAACAGTATTTTGTTTCATTTCAGGGTCAAAAATTCAATTAAGTTATTGAGAAACCTATCTAGAGATATTGAATTTACCTAGCAGTATTTTAACTTCCTTGGTTGTGTCACTAATCATTGCCTCTGCTACAGTGAAAACACGGATTAAGAGCGCTACCGGTTTATCCGATAAAAAAAAACCTGAAGCAGCAAGCTCGCCTTAACAAACTAGCAGCCCCATCGTTGTAAAAGTGGGCGTACATAGTGCTTACTTTAGCCTGCCGCTAATTGTGACTCCACCTGCTTTGGTGCTCAGCGGGCACGGAGGGGAGACATATCTGTGCAATCACTTGTCTTCCCTACAATACCTAAGATGTGGGAGTGATTTTTACTGTTGCAGATGTTGAAAAGAAAGCTTTGAAAGAGCCGGCTATGGGACGTTCCTCAAAAAGCATAATTTTTCCTACATAACGTTCATACTAAACGTTTTTTGTTTCATTTCTATTAGTAAACTTTTCTAAGTCAAATTGGTGGATTGAGTTTATAAGATATATAAGTATTTTTATTACTATCCGTACATGCATAACTTTAAATTCATGCTCATACTCATTTATTGATAATATTATAAAATATTACTTGTACATATCAAGGTTATTGTGGTTATAATTATGTAAACAACAATTATTATTTTATTTCATTGCTGTTAATAGTGAAAAAAAAATGCTAGCTTATATAGGTATATATATTACCATTAAATATAATATGTACAGTAAACGGCCATAAAGAATGCACATCGGCAATCATCGCATTTCCGAATACAAACGAATGCTAATTTCCATGTACATCAATTATTAGATTAATTGTTCATCAGAATTTGAATTTAGAACTAAGTACTTTATTGTTGTTTTGTTTTGATTTCACGTGGAATATATAGAGCTGTAAAACATGATGTAATTATATTTAATTATTGCTTGTTGGGGAAAAACAATACATATATTCACGCCCATATTCCTAAAAGGGGTTGACTGAGCATTAGCAACTGATGTTATACTACTAGCATATTTAAATGTAGGTTTAAAGATCGACAAAAAGTGTAATATATTGCGGTGACGGTATATAAACATTGTAGATAATTTCGCGTGACGGGCAAAGTAACGGCTTACCTTTTTTTCCTATAGATGCCATAGTACAAATTTAATTTTGTAAAAGTTTTAGCAACTCTATATATATATTGACTTGGAGATGCGACTGCACTCTCTCGCATTTGAACCACGACTGACAAAACAAACGTCATGGTGTGTGCGACACAGATATCGCTATACGAAATCGAAATTAGCCGATTGCCTCTTTCCAAAGATCGATGTGCATTCTTTATGGCCGTTTACTGTATGTATTACAAAGGCAATGTGCTTAATATTTAAGAAACTGTGAATATTGAATTTATATTGGAATCAAGAGTTATTTACACAAAAAATGCGGTACAACATTCACAGCGAACACGATAGCCTGATCTAACAAGACGAGAAATGGCAATTGGAAATCGCAAACGAGTAACTAGCTCACTTGCATGCGCCTAATTTATAGCCAATTAAGTCGGTGTTAAGCTAAATAAACTGACGTGAAGATAGCACAAGTAACCGTAATGCAACTGCCAGCCTTCAGCTAACCGCTCAAACGGCAGGTTTGAGTAGGAGCGTGCATAACGCTAAACCCCTCTCGACGATCGCACCGCTTAAATAACCCGGTTTATCTAGTAACCAGCTTTGATTATTGCGGCACCGATGACAAGTACAAGAGTATTTGATTTATACTATTAACTAGCAAGCTCGAAAGTGCCCTTAAGAATTATAGCTCCGGGTAGTCTTGTCTTTTAATATTGCTCATTGAATCGACTTCCAAATGAGGATTAATAAGGATTTATGGGTGCTCAAACAGAATAGCGACTTTCTACTATATCAATAGCATTGGCTACGCTTAACTATAATACCGCGCATTATCCTACCATTCATCTGTCTCATGTCTCAGTGTTTGTTCTTCAATCTATTTAAATGAAATTTATTACACCGATGTTCGAGGCAAAAGCGAACTAAGATATAATGCGATTGTCAATCCGAGCTATAGACATTTGCGAGTGTCACTTGAACTCATTTCAGAGGCGAAGTTTAAAACGACAAAGTTCCTGAAACAGCAACTAAAAACTGCTAAAGAAGCCAGATGCTGCAGACAGTTGGAAACAACTGGGCCGAGTTGCCTTATAAAAAGTTAGCTTTTAAAACCCCTCGCTATAAATCAATAGAGCGAAGTTCAGAGGAAGTGGAAGCGTAAGGCGGATATTTACGGTGATGGTTCACCCGGCGTTGCCCGTGTCGTGATAAATCTCCGGTCTAGCTCGCTTTGTAGCTGTCTTTATGGAAGTGCTAATCACTCGGGAAGGCAACCCACCGACTAACTGATAAACGGAATAAACTGCAGGCCACAGCGACTAAGCGCAGAAACTATCTGATTTTATTTTTAAAGCTGGACGCTTTCATGTTTGTGGAAATTTATGTTATTAGTTTAGGTGCTAATAGTAATCACTGGGGAAGGTAGATGCGACCAGTATTGGTTATCTCATAAGTAACATCGTATAATTCCTTGGATAGTATTGGTCTCCTTTTCTTTCACACAGTAAATTACATCGGTAGAAACGAAACAAAAGTAGTCTTTAACGAGTTCGGGAGTAGAGTGCCGAGTGGTGCAAAATTATTTCAGTTAGCGCACGAACAGAGTGACGAGTCAGAAAATCTATTTGATTTTATTTGAAGCGGCCAGCTTTCATGTTGTGGAGTAATTAATGGTATCAAAGCTCAGATTAAACAGAATTCGCTTACACTCATGTCCACACCTTTGGGATTTATATTAATTTAGAAAATTCGTAACTTATATTATTTAACGAGCAAAACTTGTAATTAAAGCTAAATAGCTTAACATAAATATGTATCTAGAAACTTTGGAAGATGTTATTCTATTAAGCTGTTTGATATTAATAACAAGTAAGTAATATTTGTTTGATTATTTGAATATTACGATAAATTATCATAAAAACTTTGCCTAAGTGATTTTACGCCTAAAGTTATAACATCAAACAAGATTATAACAGTTGAAACATGCAACAACTTTATTTTGTAATAAAAGGCATAATAAACAGCATACTTTGCATACCGCAAAATCTGAGCTTTATTTATGAAAATGCTTTAATATTTTAATTAAAATCAAAGCTACTCAGCTAAACTTAAAGCACGCGATTAACTTTGATGTCTAATGAATCAACAGAATCTGTTACATAAAAATATCTCGGAGGCAAAAAGTCGGGTTTATTGTGTGCCCAGAATTAGTTACGTAAAGCGATCAGAGAAAGGGTTACCTATTTTTTGTGAGATAAAATCGTCACGCTTGGATTGATATCCAATTTACTTGGCGGAGGCCGCACTACCTGACGCTTTGTCGCCCCACCGTGCGCCCGCACCGGCTACTCCGTTTGTAAACGAAATAGCCTCCTATTTGTATGCTTTCTAATTAAAAGATTCGAACGATACAATACGACAAAAAGGTTATAAAGGGCATTTTGAAAATAAATTGGTTCGTGTAATCAGTATGGGTAAGGATGGATTTTTGGTGTACCTACAGTCGAAATTGTGAAGATCATATTTGGAGTACAGTCAAGGATCTTTCTGGTTCCTTATTTGCGCAGATATGTAATGTTTAAGACTTAGACAAACGGTAGTGTTTTTGACTGTATAGGTTTTGTTTCATAACAGAAGGGAAGCTTTGTTATTGATAATATTAAAATGCAGATGTTGGAGCAAGTTTATGTTTATACTGAAACAAAAGTCTGATAAAAATCAAGCCGACTACCCGTTGACTTTGATAGACGTCCAATGTAACCAAGGGACAAAAAAGTAAATCTAGAAAGAATGGCACACGGTTTGTAACGACATCGTAAAAACCAAGTGAAGATCGTACAACCACGTTGCACGTTAAGTTAAATGTACTGGCAATTGGGTGGCGTACATTCGCTTACATTATATATCACGTTATGGGTTAATAAATATTATTTAAGAATATTATTAATACTCTAGGGTAATTCTAGGGGAGATAGCCATACGGGAGAGATGGGTAATGGAAAAAAGATTAACTGAAAAAAATAGCACTATTTTCATTTTAGTTGGCTTCGTATAAATATTGTATCATGATAAAAAAAAACAAATAAAAATAGGGAAATTATAAGTCAAGCCGCAGATTTATTTCTTGGCCACGTGCTCAAACTTCTCATTTTATAACTAAGCAACGGGAAAATGAGATAGCCTCTAATAAATTAATTCGTCTCTTTTACAACGCCAACTAAATATTCTTTAGAAAGCGTCAAACAAAGATCAACAATTATCTTAACTTGCCTTCTTGTTTATATATTGCCACCTAATTTACTAACTCAGCCATGGATTTTACATTTCATCACCATTTTACGTTTTACGGCTTCAACACAAAGTCCTCAAAAAAATATAATTCAAGCTTCCATTGACAACATCATTTATTATAACTTAGCATGTAAAATAATACATCATATTCTGTTATCGAGAAAATAGCCACTTCAAAATTTGGCGCGAGTGCGCGAGACGACAGTGACCGGCCATTTGCACCAATCAGAGAGCGCCATTCATGTACCGACGAGTTAGTCACTGCCAGGGTTGCCAGACGTACGAGGTTCCTTGTACAAATACGAGATTTGTGGTCTGCTGTACGAGGTACGAGGACACTATTAGGCTCGTACGAAATTGTACGAGGTTTTGGGTTAGGAAGCTTTTTTACCATTTCCACATACAAAATTTCGTTAGACTCTGTGCGGAAAGAGAATAGGATTTAGATTGGGGGGCGCTGTAATGCTTTTCTAGGTATTCCCTTGACTTGTCTAAATTTTTTTTGTCTAATTTCAGTTTGTCTAACAACTTTTACTATAATGAATTTTTTGTCTAAAGTCAATATGTATAAATTCATTTTTCATAATTATTGTTTTGTCGAAACTCGTTTTACCTAAATTATCATTTGCATAACTCTTGTTTTGTCGAATATTATTTTATCTAAAACTCACTTTGTCGATTCTTATTTTAACTAATCATTATATAGCCGAATATCATTTTAACTAAATTTTTTTTGTCTAAAATAAGCGTGTTTTGTATGGGTAATTTTTCTCTAAATTTGATAATTACCAAGATAAATGACGGATTGTAAAATGTAAAATTTTCAATGATGGAATATTATGTATACGATATTAGCCTGCGAAAATCCGAATCTAGGGCTCTCGCTGGTTAGGACGCGTGCCGACGCAGCGCGCCCTAGAGTGTTTTTATAAAGCCGGAGGCGTGGAGGGAGAGCAGCCCTCGCCCGCCATGACGAAGCGCGGGAACGAGTGAGGCGAGCGGCTGAGGCTGGTCGCCGAAGGCGACCAACAAGCCGAAGCTGCGGAGCCGAGCGAAGTGACCGTGCGCCGTCATGCAAGGGCGGAAGGGCTGCTGTTCCCGCAGCGCCGGAGATACGGAAAGTCACTATTGACATTAAAAACCCCTCGCTTGCAGCACGGGCCGCACACTTCTGCGATCTCGGCCTTTCTTTGTATTACTACCCTAGTTGTGTAATGGACTAATTTTATGTCTCTCCTCAACAGTTTCTAGGTAATATTAGTGGCCAAAATTTACTATTAGATGACAATTTTAGCTAAATTTTGACGATTAATTAATGTGGGTTGAGTTATATTTTAAGCGTACTGAGTTAAAAAATTAGAAGCTAATAGCATATCTTTTTTGATGGCATATATTAAGATTTTAGATGTCTACTGCTTGAATGCATGTTACGAGTTTAGATGCTAAAAAATAACCACCATGCTGAGTTGTATTTAGAGTGGCCTACATAGAAGATAAGTAGTGGCTAAGATAGTATAATTCAGACGCTCGGTAATTGTGGCTGACTTAGTAATTTAGATGGCAATGTAGATTTTTAGAGGCGAATAATGCTATTAAAAAGAAGTCTGTTTAATTAGCACCCATAAAAATATTGGGGACAATCTTACACAAATCGACCTAGTCCCAAACTAAGCAATGCTTGTACTATGGGTACTAGACGACGATATACTATTTGCCCTTTCTAGGATTTGAACCCGCCCAAGTAGCACAGAAGCTGTATAAAAGCTTATACAGCCATTATACCTCCAGTTTAGGCCCTATAAGAGCTGTATAAGCTTTTATACAGCTTGTGTGCTACTTGGGCGGGACCTCTAGCTTCATAGGTGGTATCACTCCCACTAAGCAAAACGTGTCGTCATGATAATTCGAACATAGGTAGTTAATAATATCGACATACCCACCCTTGGCAGGATAAGAGGAGATAACCCCAGCGCATTGTGCACGTGCTTACCTCATATTGCAAACAATATTTGTTTTATTAAAAAAAAAGGAAAGTTCGTCGTTAGGCGGTCTCTTCAGCTAATAGTAGCATGAACCGTCATCGTCATTGACAAAACTAAAACTTAGTAAGTAAAGAGCCTCAGTCAAGTTTATTTCAAGCAAAACAAAACCCAGGCAAGATAGCACTCCCGCTAAGTACTTGTTCTAATCCGAACTGTGGCTGAAGCGGTTGGAAAGTGGGTCGAAAGTGTGTGAACCCCGAGTGTGAAGTTTGGCGCTAACAGTTACTAATACAAGTGCTAAATAGCTTAAAAAGGATTTGGATATTTAGAATTGACCTGCGAAATGTACTATGTATGTAGGAGGTAGCTACATATTTGTATTTGTGTAAGATAAATAGCATAAAGTTCTAACGAATTAATGATATTTGAATTCGGCACCTAAGTGGTCAATTAGATTAGTTATCTAATTCATATGTGTAACATTTTCAACCACACAGAAAATTAAAGTAACCCTTATAAGTAATAACTAAATATTTTTACTAAAAAAAACCCGACCGCGGTGCACTTTAAAAGTGCATAAAATCCTTTTTAATTTTTTTTATTTTAACGAACCTTAGACCCAGTGACACTCGCGCTATCAAGACGAATCTAATGATGTATCACTTATCAAAATCGGTTGTGCCGTTGAGTAGTTACGAGCGGACATAGGAACGGACATACATACATACATACAGGTCAATCACCTAACCCTCCTTTGGGCTTCGCCGCAGTCGGGTAAAAAGCTATTTTTTATATCTTAAACAAAACGAGGTATAAAGTAATCTATTTTTACCAGGCCATACTGCTCGCTACGCGTATGGAAAAAACCGTTTTCTGGCCAAGTGTAGACATAAAATGATGTATACAACACGGCAGGTAATAAAAAATATCTTAAATCTAAACTAATAATATGTGACAGGTTAACCTTATTACAGCATACTACCTAAATACCCGATATTCGGTATAAATCCGTGCAGCGCTTCTGTCGAGGCAGCCGTATCGAGCAAGTTATTGTGAGACGCGATACGGCGACTAAGCCAGCTTTCTTATAGATAAGGCAGCTCAGCCTGACAAATGGATGCGTCACTGTGACGTCATTACTTGGTAGCTTATGATAGTATTTCAAGCACTTTACTGAGTTACGTGACCGTTTGGTTTGAACTTAGATCACGTGTAGCTCTTTCAACGGATTGGAGAGTCTAAATCAGATATTGTTGATGTACATCGATATAATAGCAAGTAATATAGCAATAGTATGACTGGAAGGGTAACGATTGGTAATTGGGTTCGTGATTCTTTTTAGTGCAATGAAACCTCTCTAATTGATCACTATTTTGGTAACCTAGAATATAAAAATGTGACTTTATTATATTCTGAAAAAAAAAAAAACAATTCAGTAACACAACTATTTTTTATAGTCTAAGTGAGTTTGTTTCAAATATTTTAAATATCTCGCCCTACCAATACCATATTAGGATCATTCAAAGATTACACCATAAGATCTCCACAAAAGAATAGAGATGACGACTGGTTTAAAAATATAATCATTCTAGTTAATCTGTCTGTTAGATTATGCAAAAATATGGGACACGTATTTTTTGGTTTATCAAATTATTAAAAATTGGCAAAGATATAGATCATCAAACTTCCGTAGTTGGGGCTTGTGACGTCACTCCTAGGTGGGAATTGTACCAAAGAGTGACGTCACTCGAATCTTCTAAGCACTGTATCCTCGTCATTTTTTGTTTGTCAAAAAAAAGAAAAAATACGTGTACAATATGTTTTAATAATCTAACTGACGGACTACAATTTTTAACAGTTTTTTTAGTCGTCTAGCCTATTGTAGAGATAATAATGGTTAAATCCTCCGAAAGTCAATTAAAAATGTGTACCGCTCGTACATACTTTGGAAGAGACCTGTGTTCAGCAGTTGACGACATTGCGTCGTAATGTTGATAATGATGACAGATATTACTGCTCCAACGTACGCCACACTCCAACTTAATTTATGCACAAATGAACTCACAATGACTAGCTAAGCTGCTTAAGAAGAAAGAGAGCGCCTTTGTTGATTAAACTATCTATAGTATTAACCTTATTCACAACACATGCACAAAAATGGCATCATCGAACCAACTCGCTCTAACATCAGCTTCTTATCAAGAAAGTCGTGACTCAAGATCCAGCTAATCGCCGCTACTTACATCGAGTGATCCCTCTGAGCAACATACGCTGCGTCGTATCGATTTCGTTATCTGATACAGATTGGTTTAAAGATAACGTCTATCACGGTTAGTATATTTCCGAGAATTAATTACTAACAGACATAATACGATTACTTATCACGCATTCTTGCGGTATCCATTGTAATCCGAGGACCGAGATGAAAGAAGCGCCTTAAGTAGCAAGAGGATGTTTTGACTTAGCACTTAAGATTAGTGAGGCATTTGAGGGGGTAAGCTTAAGATAAATTGAGGTGAAAGCTTTGAGAAGTAATGAGTTATTGTGTTTACTTGCTTTGAAGTAAAGGATCATTGATATTCCATGTGAATGATCAGCATTTTAGAGGAACAAAAACAGCTTCTGTGTTAACACTGTTAACCCTATAGAACAGTAAAAGTTAGCGGCAGGGAAATGTGCCATCATGCCATATACACTTGTATAGCATATTTACTGTACACCGTGAACAATTCGTGCACGTGTTCCCGTGCCATTTCCGTGTCTATCACCTACGTGATACGTACAAATGACACAGGTAAACGGGCACAAATCGTGTAAGTGCACAACAGACCTTAGCTTACTAAGCGTTTCTATTATAAAACGTGAAAGTTTCGATAAACTTTATTAAATAGAAATATTCAGGTGCTAAGAACAGGTACGATACCCATATATTCCTCTGAAATGCATTCTTAATTATCTGATTAGGAATGTAAAATGTCTTTGAATGTAAGTGTACTAGTTAATTTATAGCTGATCGGTAACTACCCATTGACCATCTCAGCCTGGCTAAAGCCAAAGTAAAGGGAAACACAAATAATTAGAATATCAGAGTAACTCTAGCAGGCTCATTCGATTTAATGGAAGAGCATATAAGATACGAGACAAACTCCCAACATAAACATCGTACTACAAATTGTATAGTCGTTGTACATAAAAACAAGCCGGCGACACGATCCAAATAGCAAAAAGCCGTGGAACACGTTTAATTAATCCGAAGTATCAGTGTCACTAGTTATAAACTGCGAGCAAACATTTCACCCGTCACCATAATCGTTTAGCCGCGTTTCAATTTTGTTCGTCGTGTAAAAAGCCAATTAGAAGGATATCGGGCGCGCGCCTCACAATGGCCGTCCAGCGCACCACCCGGTCCAACAATGCACAAATTATAAACAGTCCACTTGCTTCAATACACGGACTCACATCACTTCCTGCGTCCATTGTCAGTTTTCAATACAATAACTTTTATTGAAATGATCCTAGAACGCGAGCGCTGAATAGGAAGGCGGTAGATTTTATTTGTGGGTTCGGGCGACATTGTTATGAGCTCGGCCAATTTCAATTTCGGCGATTTCCGTTCGGTATAAAAAGAATGCCACGACGTTCACGGAATGTTTGCGATATGCTTCTCTATACGGAACGACAAAGACGGTCCATTATAAAGATGGTTATTCACGACAAATTTATGTCAGTTACGTATAAAAGAATTGACAGCCATTCATTCGTAGCGTGCGGTCGCAATAAAGTACGATTATCATAGAAGTCTTCCTTCCTGCTATTGAAGAATGTTGTAATAATTTGCCGGTAATATCACCAAATTGCGGATGTGGTAGTTTTTTGTTGAAATAATGAGATCTGCAGATGGTTCACACTTACAACTAAACATGAATAAGTTCAGTTACAAATTCTTTTGAAACCCGCACCTGGTAGAGTAATGACTTGCTTGAAACTGGTTTGATTCTATTCATTCACAGCAATAATCCACTTACAAAATGTAGCATCTCATAAATTATCAGGTATCATTCCACCTATTAGCTTATTACTATCATATTCTTCACATACGTGCATAATAAGTATGTTCGCAACGTTGGCTACTTAGGAAGTCGTTGCGGACAAGCTTGGGTTACGAAGACACTAGCTTATTATACATATTAAGTAACTATTACTACTCATTTACAGCGATGATCGAGAGGTCAATGCACCGGTTACCGTTATCCCAGGGCGGGAGACATTCAGTTCTAATGCCCAACACGTAGAACTAAGTTAGGTGTTAAATGATTTAAGTTTGAAAATTCTCTGTAAATAATTTTATTAGTAAGTAATACACAATCCCGTAGTAACATTTAGAACTCCAGCGTCGTCTTTTGTACAAGTTCACAAGACATAAATTGCTGATATTTAATTTCTAATTATATACTCGTGTTCGATAAAGTCAGAGAATTCCAATTTTTCATACATAAAATAACAAAGGTCTAATATGTTATTTTCTTTATTTTCAATCATGTTAAAGCACGTGGCCGACTAATTAACATCTAAATTGAGATCTTTTGTTTGAACATTATTAACAAAATTGCTGTATTTCAAACCCCTGAGCTATTAATTGAAACAATTGAAGACAACAGAATACGACTACGAAATAACAAAGCCTTATTTAAATGTTATCGTCTTCCCACTTATTATTACGGGGTTTCTATAGAATCTCTACTGGCTTTATTACCAAGGAGCCACTAAAGGACCTAATTTTCATGCGACATCATTTTGACGACCGCTTTAGCTTAGTTGGTAGTGACCCTGCCTACGAAGCAAGAGGTCCTGGGTTCGAATCCCGGCAAGGGCATTTATTTGTGTGATGAGCACGAATATTTGTTCCTGAGTCATGGATGTTTTCTATGTATTTAAGTATTTGTATGTATGTATCTATTAAATATATCGTCGTCTAGTATCCATAACACAAGCCTTATTGAGCTTACTATGGGGCTAGTTCGATTTGTGTAAGATTGTCCCCTAATATTTATTTATTTATTTATTTTATTTACATCACACAATGACGTGACCGCCAGAGATTAGGCACTTGTTACTTTAGCGGCGGTTCTCTCGTTATGTGTGTTAACGACCTTCTTATCTTAAACGACTTCCAAAACCTCATCCACGAGACTTTCCTCTGATCCGTTTTGTTCAAATTATAATCGGTTTGGATAACTGTGTAACAACCGTTATTCTTCAATAAACATGGTTATTGATTTTTAATAACTTACGATTGTATTGCTCATTAGTAGTCCAAGTGGGTTCATAAATCGTGAGGTACTTCACTGGTGCGTGATCGTGATACGTGGACGTTTATACCTACCGGCGGGACTTCGTATAAAGATTCTTAACTCGGTAACAATGTAATGGCCCTGCCAATCTTTTAATCGAGGCGAGCAATTATTTAATAAATCGCGCGATAAACATACAATGAAACACCGAACGACCGCCTACACAAAAAGACGCATCCTTTTAATTAAAATAAAACCCTTAAATAATTTATGCAACGTTGCGTAAAGACCGCATGGGGCAACAATAAGAATACTTCATTCCAAACTTAACGTCACATAAGTCGTGGGTGAGGAGGATTCGCAAATAAAAAGAAAATCCTTTTTTAATTTAAAGCGGAGAGACAATGAGCAAACACAGCTGGCGGAATGCAAAACGAAGCTGAATAAAGGGAGCCTCACAATGTAACGAACCGAAGCCATGAGCTTTCTTGAATCAAAACGCACATAGAGACTTGCTTTATAGAACCATAAATTGTGCACCACTCTGGCTTGTATTTACTGAGAAGGGTGGGGGCAACTGCTAGTTCTCTTTGATTGGGGTAAAAGGATACCTTTTATTACACTTCTCAGCCCATACTAGGAATGGTTGGATGATAAAACGAGAGTAAGAATAAAATGCTTACTTGAGCTTAGCGGGGAACAAAATCCTTTATTTGTAAGACTTGTCAAGGCCAGCTGGTCAAAATTGGCTTCTAGGTCCATTACTGCTTTTATATTAATACTGTGTGTTAGTTATTTTTCAGGGCTTGCAGAAAGGAACTTGTTCAAACAAAAGTACTGATTTCATCGATGGTCGGCTGAGACATCTGTTGAAAATAAGAGATAAAAGAAATGGTTACAGGGGTTAAAATTGGGTCTAAAGTTTAGGATTCATTCAGGAGGAAAGGCGGGGCTGTGAATTTCAATAATAATTCATGTGGAAATAGTAGTATTTAGTGTAACTATTTTTGTTAGAGGTTAAAATTTTATTTCAAAAGAAAAGGTATTTCAAAGGCAAATCTTGAGACTATTCATCCGAGGATATGTAAAACATAATTATTTGGACCCATTTAATGCTAGCTCAGCATTGGAATTCATGTCAATAGAAAGAATTGACTACTTAATTTTCCATAATTTGAAGTGTTCCTTTGGTCCAATGGAAACTATGTTTCAGTGGTGGATTTTCATTGTTTTGCTAACCCTGAGTTCTGAAAACATGGATAAATCAAAAACAAAGAAAGAATCTAAGATATTTGAGAAGAACTAGGCTTTTGCATTTTGACATATTTCTACCGTAAAAGTTGTCTTGAAAAATCAATGACGGGCGGATTTCTAGGGATAATTCTTGTTAAAGTAACGTAAATACGGTCTAGCGAAGTAAGAAAATCAAAAACAATGTAAAGATATGAGGTATTTTAGGAATTATAAGCATTCAAAGTTTTGCGATTTACCGTAAAAAACATGGGTCTCATAACAGCTGGGAAACGCGTGTCTAGGTGAGATTTTCTCATGAAATCATTCCTTAGGGTCCCAGGATTCAGGAAACTCAAAAACAAGGTGAAAAACTCTAGTATTTGAGAAGTTATTAACATATTTTTATTTACATGAAGAAATCGGAAGAAATGTCAGAATGTTGCTACTTAAATGTGACAGCCTTCAAATTTGGGATAATTTTAGAGGGGCTTTGGTCCAAACTGAGGTAATTCGTTCATCTGGCAGGAAAGTCAGGCTTCCGTTGACTTTGTGGAATTTTTATCAGCAGAGTGATTATTGTAAATGGACTTGGAAGCAGTTAGTTTCATAAATAGCAGGAAATCGGGTATCGTGTATTCTATACAGATTTCGCGAGTTAAAAGTGGGTCACATTTTTCTTTGGCTGAAACAAAAGAATTTATTGATCGTCATTTGTTCCTCAAGGGGAAGGTATATAAAGCCGACTCGCGGCAAGGTAGGGGACTTGATCTCGAATCGCCGACGAGACAACATCTCTATAAACAGTATACAGGGTAACGCTGGGCAAATTGTTAGAAGAATTAATTTCTAGTCCTCGTGGGCGTAATATTTAGTCAATGGTACGGCGTAACGCTGTTCAATCGTTCGGGGACTTAAACTCTAACCGACGGGGCGCAACAAGCCGAAGACACAGGCTACGGAACAGAAAGGCCGCGGGCCTTCAGAGGAGGCCTAAACTAGCAACAGAGTTGGCGTCCGGGCAGTCACGCTGTGCGAAGATACGAGCGACGGGCTTCAATCAGCGTACACCACGAAGTTACGAACGACGGACTACAATCAGCGCGCATCAAGAAGTTACGAGTAATGGGCTTCAATCAGCGTACGCGCTACGGATCTCAGTCAGCGTGCTTCGCGGGCTGCGAGCTACGGCTGCGGTTGGCGAGCTCCACAAAGCTGCGATCTCCGAGCCTCAGTTGCGGATACCAAACCGGATCCAGAACAAAACAGTAAAGTATCAAAGGATACTAACTGGTAAGTTACTTGACTTTATCTAGGGGGATTCGTCAGGAAGCCACGTCCAATGCGGCTTATTCAGAGGAAGCAGAGGGACCTGGATCGCCTGGTCCAACGACTAGGCATAACTCGCGTGATAATCATCTTTCTTCCTGTAAGAAATAATCGGTGGATTAAGGTATGTGCTGTGATTTTAAGGAATTTCTTGCTTTTGTATGGGCTGGGAGGTTTTTGATGCC
This sequence comes from Eudemis profundana, assembly GCA_947034925.1. Taxonomy (NCBI): domain Eukaryota; kingdom Metazoa; phylum Arthropoda; class Insecta; order Lepidoptera; family Tortricidae; genus Eudemis; species Eudemis profundana. Next base: position 10,428,379 of record OX344808.1, read on the forward strand.
TGAGCATCTAGTACATACAAACCTGGTTAATCGAATTAGCTTAGTTTAGCGAAACAGGTTACTAGGGCAGGTGAACGTCGCACACGGTGACAGGCGATTGAGAGGTTGGATTCTAAACTACAGGTGAAACTTGGATTTAGTTATTATCAGTAGTTACTAGTTTGTCATTAAGAGTAGATTAATAATAATCTGGTGTCTACCCTTTTAGCATATTAGAGATCAAGATCTGGCAACACTGTCAGTGTTTCATAGTACTTGGAACCGTAAGTGCTAGGTTATTTGACGTTTCATTGAATTCTAATGTAACAATCAGAGACTGAAATATTAAATATTTAGATTGATTTTGGAATCAAACAAAATCAAGGTAATTGTACCTATTGTTAGGATCACCGCCGAATTGTAATAGAATTTAGGGAATTCTCTTTTGTACCACACGGACATCAGAGAGTGTTGACCATTTCGGTACTTACAGAGTAACAAAAATTGAAGCTCTGATTTCGGAGAGAAGGATTGTTGGTAGTCTGACTTTTGTGTACTCGCAAAATAAGTCGAGGCAGGGAATCTGGTAACAATAACGGCCGGCCCCTCTTGACACGTCAGAGCAAATCCAGGGATCTTTCACACTGAGCAACGAGCTGAACTCAAGAGGTTCACAGGCCATCTAATTATTAACACGTCTGAAGCAGAGGAGAGCCCCTCCTTTGTGTTGGTCAAGAACCTTTTTTTACAGAAAGTTATGGTTGCCGAAATGAGCAATAATCTCGGGTGCCTAGGTGCGGAGAGGATAAAAGTCTCTCTATTTTCTTAGTTCATGGATAGGGTAGACACTGTAACAGTAGCTCATCCAATCTCATCTAACACTTTGTAAAAGCCAAGGAATTGTGTATTCGCTGTGGAAATACGTGAGGCTATTTAGTTTAGTGTTGTTAAAGCCAAGCTAGTTATTTGGACTTTTGTCAATGAATATTTGGCGATTCAGACATAATTATTTCTCGGATAAAAGAGACCATGGTAGGTCCATCATAGCTCGAATTACTTGGCTTATGTTTCATTAAAAGGCTATTCCCCATCCAAATAAATACGGGCTAGATATTGCAAAAGTTAGATAATCAGGGTCTTAGGTACGAGAATCGGCTGAATAAATGCCTCCTTGTTTGTAGAAAAACAGAAACAAACGTCTAGTCATAAAATAAGCACTAACCGGCCCGTATTGTACCCAGCAAACGGTCGGGGACGTTCTACTTTAAAACAATTTGTGTTTTAAAGTTAGAACAATTTTTCATCTAGTTTTTTGTAGCTCGCCGTAGAATTAACTATAGTTTCGGCTAAATTGTATTGTAGTATAGACTTAATTAGACCACAGGGTTTTCCAAGGCTCTTCAAATCACACTAGACCGAAAAGACTATGGATTACTGACTCATCACTGCGTAGTAGTTCTACCTAGACGATCACATTTTGGCCAAAACTAAAGCAAATTACAGCCTGATGGCGTAGGGACCTTTAGTAGCTTTGTAGTCGTAGGTTTAGTACGTTTTTAAATCTAGGGGGGATGTTTCAGAATTGATCAGCCGATGACCAGGATTAGGTACTGGTGCAGTGTTTGATGTGGTTTAATATTGTGATTTGCTTTAAAAAAAAAAAAAAAATGATCTGGTATTTCCAGATCAAAATTGTTGCCGCGGAATGGATAGGCTTTTGTGAATCTTGGGGAGCCTTGGCCTTGCGCAGGTTTTGTGTATAGTAGTTTAGTAGTTCTCTTGCCCCTTCGCAGCTTGCTTGTAAATGCCTTTCATTCGTAAAAAAAAAAAAAAAATATTAGGGTTTTATTTGGCTGTGTTAAATCTCTTTGGGCATAACAGGCGGGCAGTATAGGGGTCAGTAGTTCTTAACGCGTAGAGTTTTCTTCATGGGGACAGGTGGGTTTGTAGGAGAAACATTTAATGTGGTTTTGATAAGCAAAACTTCAATTTACGTCCTACTGCCAATGAATAAGAGTTTACCGGACGATTTACGATATTAACGTTATCACGACAGTTATTTTATGTTCAAATGTGGTTGGAATCCAACTTCTTACATCTACCAATATAATCGTCAAATATCAAACAGGTTATGCGGTCTGATTGGTTGAATTTTTGTAATGCGTTTTCTTTAAAATATTTTATACAAAAAAGACTACGTACATTAGCGGCGTCTTCCTCAAGTAAGTAAGTTTCAACCAGGTAAGTCACTAGAAAACATACTGGTGCTATATTTCAATTGGTTGTCAAGCGTATTTAAGCTGGGAACCAAAGCGTGTAAATTTTTTGGTACATTGTTTCAATTAGTTGAATTGATTTACCTTATTGATATTTTAACAAACGTTTTACCATTAGATAAAGACATCATGTTTAAGTAGGTCTAAGCAATTCCTTACTACTGAAAACCGGTTGAATTTATTTAAATGCCCTGGAATTAAGTTTCCTAGTAATTGTTTGCCCGTGTTTGAATTTCCTTGAGATACTAACTATTGCCAAAAGGACTTGTTCCTTTAATTTAACTGAACAGGGAAAATTCCATTGATTTGCTTGTTACTATGGAATGTCACCTGGTTGCGCCAAAGTCAGGTGAAGGTCTCTTAATATGCTTGTCGGATGCTATGTCAATCTATTTTAGCGACTTTGGGGAACTTGCACGAAATATGGGTGGCAACACTGAGCATCAAGGGCTGTCATTGATGGACCAATGGCAGTTGTTCGCGTCTGACAGTTTTAAATTGTCAGAGGTTTGAGGTTGTCAGTATTAAAAAAAAAAAAAATATAAAGAGATGTCATCACTGACGTTAGTAGCAGCCAATGCAATAGTAAAAATAATAAATAAATTCGATGGAGTGTGGCCTCAGCATGAGTCAGTAGACGTTTGGTTTGGCGGCACCAGTTGGCAGCACCTTCGTCGTGCACATTTCCCGAGTCTATAATTAATAAATTCGCAAAAAATTCTGATACTAGGCGGAAGATAACACGAATATGTTGCTCACCTGCGTTTATTCATTCTTAATGAATTATTGATCATTTATTGCTTGAACTGCTAGGGGAAGTATTTTGAAATTCGGTTACGGTTGCGGCACCAGAAGGCAGCACCTTCTTCGTGCAAATTCCCATAATTAATAAACTTGCGAAATTTTTTATACCAGTCAGAATTCGACACGAACGTATCGCTCGTCATGGTTATTCGCTCCTAGTGAACGAGTACATCTGAACCATTAGAGGTAGTTCTAGAATTCCGCTCGCCCGCGTTTACTCATTCAAGGGAACAATTATTTATTTACTTACATTTTAAACCATTGGAGGATGACTGACTACTATTCGCCAGTCATCTCGGATTGATTTTTAAGAATTACATAACTAGGTTTAAAGAATGTGACTACCTTTCATAGGCGCGGTACGAATTCTATATTTAACCAGGAATTTTCTTAACAGACTTCTTGGAAGTAGACCAGGGTAGAAACAGAGAGATTCTGGATCTTTGAATTAAAACCACCATGATTGTTGTACATATTTATGCTGAGATCTTTTATTCATGGACAAGCTATAGTAGAGACCTAGGTTGGCTAAACTATTGTGAAGTGTCCGGCCGCCTTTGGGGCAGGCTGTACGCACTTAATATATAGAAACATTATTTCATATAAAAATAATTCGGTGGCGTTGTTGAAAAGGGCCTATATTAAGAGAAGGAGATTAAACTAGTGAATACAACAAAGTATTGGATTTATTTTAATGAGACATCCGTTAGAAAGGAGGTCCTTTTTAACAGCACCACGTTTACTAGAGCTGGGAAGTCTAGATCGTTGCTGACAGTGGAGGGGAAACGATTCTTATCAAAAGTCTATCCAGTAAAGGTTTCAGAGTGTTCTAAAATGGGAAAAAAATATATATATCATATTCTTTCTTTAAATAATGTTGAGAAGGTTCCCTCTATTGTCATCAGTTTTCGACTCCGGAGGTCGGTAATATGTGCAAGCTAGTTGAGATTGCCCCTGGTTACCTTATAAAAACACATTCACACCGGTCAGGGATAGGCAGTGTTCATGAAACTAGAGCGATTTGTTATTACGGCTTACAGTTGGTTAAGCTGCAAATTATTCAGGGAAAAGAATTGTACTTGGCAAACTAGTTGTTAGATGAACCATTTAATGTTTAACTAGTTGAATGTGACTAGCGTTCTATTAAAATCAATCATCTTAGGCACATACGTTTTAGAATTGAGAACATTGCCTGTCTCTGATTACTAGGTGTTGTAGACCGGATGTACCTAATTTTACATGGCACAGTTTAACCATTCACGTGTTTTGAGTATCTATAACTGATTGTCAGAACCAGTATAGTATTAAGGGTAGCGTAAAAATGCCAGGCACGAGAATGGTTGAACCGAACTAAAAATAAGCGGTCGTAGAGTGATGTTGGATCTCGGGAAGGGAAAAGTCTCAGTTAGCTAAAGTTTAGTTAATAAGGTATCAGATTCCTGAGATCGGACAATCACACTCGACTAAAAGCATTAAAAATTAATCTTCTGTAAAGGAGGTCTCGTTCTTGTGGCACGGAAGATTGATGTCATGGTACATCGAAGTTGACAAGCTTTGGAACTTCCAGACGGCTTTCCTGAAAACAGAGTAAATTTATTAAGACTTGCCAAATTAGTTATGGATTGAGTTACGGGCCTTAATACTCAACAAATTAAGTCTTATATTTCGCAGGTAGGTAGCAGAAAGTGATTTGTTTATAGTAGATCAAGCGGCCAGGGAAGTAGGCCGAGCCAAGAGATGAATGGTTTTTATTTAATCTTGACTTTCAAGACAAATCTAGTATAAATCAGGGGTTTCAAATCTCTTCAGCCGTGGCACTGTTACTAGAACAATGCTTCAATTCGGCATTTTATTCCAGTTCGATTAAAATAATTGCTTAATGATACCCACGTATATGCATGAGTATAAATAAAGTACACGGTGTTCTTGATATTGGCACGCCATGGCGTCGAGGCATAAACATTGGGAGTTTTAGTATAGAGCAAAAGCTTACCGTTAATATCTTCTTATAATTTGCCATTCACTTCTCGGCTGGGCTCTGTAGTATAACCGTGGCATCTCTGATCGTTGCCAAAACAGTAGGCAACAGTACTTAGCAGGCAGTACAGGGACTGGCTGGGCTGCAAAAAGAAATCAAACCTACTTTATATATGAGGAAACACTTTTGTTTCTTCATTGGTTTTTAATGCGGACAACTTACACCACACCATATATATCTATATGTGTAAATCAAATAGAGTTTAAATAAAGCTCACCGCATAAGGGAAAGGAATCTTGTGTGATAAAGTTAGTCTGCCACCCAACCACGCTAGATTATTTGCAATTGAAATTGGAAATTTAATTATTATTAATAAGAGCATTTAAAAAAAAATAATAAGTAAATATGTATACTTACAAGTTGATCATATTCTAGGAATTTGCACACAAGGTACCATCCCGGGCAGCTAAGTCATTGCAGCGATAGTAATCTGAGCCTTTTAAATTGTAGATAGTCTTTCATAACTGAAATATTAAAAATAGTAAGTATGATGTAGGAAAGAAGGTTTTTTTTAAAATTCTAACTGGTTACTCGTTAAAGAAAATTAAAATCTGGGACAGGTAGATTTTAAATATCAGTTATTTTTCACTAAGCAAGGATTCCACCGAGGAAATATAACCAAGAGGGCTAAAAGTATCCGACTTTGGGACAGGGGTAGCCGGACTTTGATAATACATGTATCTTTCGAACGACCCGGATTTCCAAAAGGATTTAGTATCATCCTTGCGGAACTCTGGTTGACATTTTCATAAGATTAAATACAATGCACTTTTCGCATTATTATACTACATTACGAAATGCGAATCGGAAAGTAATAATTTTCTCAGAAGTGTTTTTACTTCACTCAGACTGAAAATCATTGTCAGTAAACTAGAAAAGTTGGAAATATGATTTACTAATTGGAATTCGATGATACGGGTAAAGTCGTATTATGAAGTTGGATTTGTTTGAAAGATACACGGAATTTATAAGCATGTTGCAAGATTACGAGGGAAACAGTTTGATTCCGTTGTCGTTTTCATCGCTGGATGTTTTATCAACGCATTTATCATAACCACGTAAAAGGTACTTAGAACAATGTGGTATTCATGGCGACAGTTATAGAATTAGCTTTTAAAAAAAAACCAATAGTGCGTAGGCACTTACCTTTCCTTGTAGAATTTCCGTATAAAACCAAAATTTGCGAAGTAAACATTGCCGTTACACTGCCGAGCCATTTGTGATTTGGCTGGTTTTATTAACATTATAAAAGCCGAGCGGGCGAAGCTTTGATGAAATCGCGTTGACCCTCGAATAAATATGTTTATTTTCACTGTAAACGACAGCCACAAGAGATAATCTTTCACTTAAATCAATTTGAATCGATACCGATAGGAAGCCGTTAGCGTGGTCAGTGGTTTAATTTGACAAACAAGCTGTCAGTCAATGTCACGTGAAGAGACAGGTCAGAGACGTTTTCCCGCCGATTTAGAAACTAGATGGTATATGGTTTTGAAAATTTGCAACTTATCATATTATGATTTGTTGTTTAACATTATTTTTTTGAAATTCGAAGAAATTAATACTTTGTAAAATAAAACGCACGACATGAAAATTAAACTCCGCGTGTAAAATATCCGTCATAGACAAGCATAGCGGTAGAGTTGCTGGTTGGGAAAATGCCTCCAAGAGTGAATATTGCACCATATGTTTGACACTAGACTTTTTTAAGTGTTGAGGTATATTTCTATGGCTCGTTGCCATGGTAGTTTGTTATTATCCTATTATGAAAATGACTAACAGTATGCAATAATTATTTTAGCTGAATAAAAGCCAAATTTACTGATGGTTTGTGTCAAGTATATTGTGCAATATAAATTTTGATCGTGTATACTTGAGATTTGATCAGATTGCGTCAGGTTGTACTGTCGGATTGAGGTTTAATTTTTAGTGACAATTTTATTGACAATTTATTGTAATCCTTTTTACGTTGTATCGACTTGATCGGTTTTAACTGCTAATGCTGGTTTTTGAAATAAAGTCACACACGCGTATTTCGAAACCGGTAGTGTGATGCTTTATTATTAAAAAATATTTCTAGATTGCGTCAAAGATATAAAACAGAAACCCATTTATATTCAGTTAGAGTAGCTTATTACGGCTCGGTAAAGCCTAGAATTATAGCATATTTGATTTCGATGGGTCTAGTACAAGTTACAGTATATGAGTACTGACTTGTAATGAATGCGAGTTCAAACGTGTCTCACACCGAGTTCTAGTAAACATTATTATTTCTTGCCTAAAGCGTTAGACAAGTTTAGGGCTGCGCCGACACTCGGCGGAGCCTGTGCGATATTCTATGTAATCAAGGAGGGTTATGGGGTTGACCTGTATTATATGTATGTATGTTTGACGTGTGTAGAAACGGTTATATAGCGGCATGCGAGTATTTGTTTTAACTGCCTCTAATTTATTAGGAATTCAAACTAAAATAATTATTGTAATGGTCTTGTAACGAGACCATTCGACAAGATGATTACAACATACCATAGGCTTTACATAATGAACATTGAACACACTTTTCACGTATCGAATTTTCATTCGAGTTAGAAATGACTTTCGTGACACTAGTACCGCACGCACCGGTGGTAGCGTTGCACTCGCCTGACTCGACTCGAGTTCGTGAACAAGCAGGATGCGATTGGCGCGCGGGCGTCAGGGCCGGCCGTGGCCGAACGATATATTTATACGTAGCTATTTATCTATATACCAGCGCGCGCGGCGATCAAGTGCGAGCGCAGCCATTTTTAACGGTAGCTTGAAATTGGGCGTAAGTTCGCTTTACATTATTCCACTTGTGTCAGCCCTAGCGGTGGTCCTGACGAACGGAGGGAGCGCACGTTGTAGATTGGAGCAAGTGGGTAGGTTTCGGCGCGGTTTTTGTATCTCGTACGTGGGTTATTGGACAGAGCGTTTTCTGTACAAAGTATTAGTACTTATCTTACGGTGTGGTGATGGAACAATTCTATTATACAATAGGGTAGCGAAATATGTTGCGCGGAGGTAGATTACGAGATATTGTAAGAGAAAAATTTTAACGTCTAAGGAAGTGAGAATTTTATCGATAAAACTTTTGATTCAATTAAATGTAATCAGCCAATCAACAGTGTTGGACGATTCTCTGGCATTTTGACCACGCGTTTTGACAAACTTTGCAGTCCGACAATTTTATACTATGACGGAAAGTCAAAATTGTTAAAGCTGGGCTTAATCTCAGGGCTGGGTTTCGATTTCGTAAAAAGTTAATTCTAGACCTTACTGTTTGAGCAAAATTTACTGGGATAATAAAGTTGAAAATAGAACGCCGTAAAAGCGCTGATTATTGGCCTGTCGATTCTTTTGCGGGAAATATATGGCACATCTTCGAATTAGTGCGGGGAAAATTTTTATCGATAAAATTTATTAATTTAAATAATTACAATAAATTCATGTATATTTTTGAATTTGCTCGTTTATTGGTCAAGCCGGCCTAATTCCGTGCAACATTGGAAGCGCGTTCGTGTTATACATTATAAATAAATTAAAATGTCTCACTCTGCTCGTGATTGTTTGTGTTGTGTCTCGCTATAAAAGAGTCACTATTGCTTATGGATAGTTGCGTCCATACAACTTGTAATTTATGGAACCTAGCTTGACGTAGGCGGTTATTTTTAAATTCCTACCGCGTAAAGTAGTTTTTAGAAGTTTTGGGGTACAGAGTGTTTTATATTAGACATTTGCAACTTTTACGAGTATGTATTATGAGTAAAGAATTTTGAATTTGAACTTGTGGGAGTGGTTTAGTAGCTGTTAGCAAACATGAATCACAGGGAAAAAGCACCCTGTACCTCAATTTTTCATAAGTCAATTCTACCACGTGGTTAACACGCATTACCATTTTCAAAACGGTAAAAATAGGTAGTACCGTCGCATGACCATGATGGTTGTTCCGCTGGTCGTCTGGAAGTGAGACCGTTCGCACTTTAGTGGTGTGCAGCGGAGACGTCATCGCGTACCTTTCTTAAAACGCGCGTAGCGTAACGCGAGTTAGTCGTTAGTTTATAACGGACGAAATCGAAATTGATTTTTGAAATAATTAGTTTGTTTCTGTTAGATTGTTAAAAATCGGATTATCTTATTTAGACACTCCGGTAAGATTTGTTATTACTTATATTGAAATGATCAAACAGATCTTTCGTTTAAAGAGTTTAACTCAAATTTTATTTGTCACCAATTTATTACCTTGGGTTTACGCCAGATCAATTCGCTCTATGTGAGACGTCACCGCAGCACGCTTTAGAGGTTTTTTTTGGAAGTGGTAAATGCGAACAAGAAGAGACACTTATTTCAGTATTAAACCTTTTACTTTAGTACATCATGTAAATGTTGCATGGCCATGTTAGGAGCTCCGCGGAACGTCAGGTAAACAGGATCGTACGTGTTTCGGTTCAAAACGTACGGCATGCGTATTTTTCCGCGTAACTCACCGTGTAAAAAGGAAAAATTAATAAGAAATAATAGGTCTATAGTGCTAAGGAATGAGATTCAATTTTAAGGTAAAATAAACATGTAATTAAGTTGGTTATAGCAGATCGTTATGGCTATAGGTTCTGCTGGAGAAATCTTCACTGAATGATATGAATCGGCAGGTGTTATTCCAGGGTATTTGTAGTAAGGAATTGCAAAGGACAGGTAGATGGATAGCTTGAAATATATAGAGTAAGCGGAAGAGTTTTATTGTGTTCAGTGTGTGGCGGCGACACCACACATGGTTAGCATCTTTTTTACTGGATTTATATACTGAAAGGAAAGAGATTGATCAAGTTACATTTCAACTTGCTTACTGAAGGAAGGCGTTGCATATAGGGAGACCGCAGGGGTTGTGTAATATATATATTTCGTGGTAGAATTTCGCAGCAACTGTGTGTGGCGTGGAGTGAGGCTGCGAAATAGGAACAGAATTTCTTATGAGTAAGAAACTAGTCAGTTTAAAGTAGTTCTAAAATTGAGTAGTAGTACCGTAGGCTGCATTTTAAAGATTATTTTTCTGTCCCTTGGGCTCGTTGAGCAGGGTTTCTAGTACAGTGTTTTTTTTTAAAAAAAGGGGTTAGACGGGGTGTGTTAAAAAAGGGGGTATCAGTCCAGTTGGATAAATTTAATTTTATTTTAATATTTTCTATTCTTCGTGTAGGAAAGGTTAGGCGATTGGGACAGGTCATGTACAGAAACGGTCTAGCAAGTTGGACGCAATCGAGTGACTCGGTGATCTGAGGAAGAATGGTAGACAATAAATGTCATAGAGTTGAAAGGAGGTTGAAAGAGTGTCTAAGAGACTAAGGTTTGAGACCATGGCCATGGCTTTGATTGTGATTTTGAGTGGAGTGTGAAGTGTGTGTGATATAAAGAGTGACAACAAGGATTGCAACGACTGAGCTGGGCTGAGTACATGACAAACAGTTTCCCGGGGGCTTGCTTCAGTCTTTATACAAAAGAGTGTTATCTAAGGCTATAGATGCTAGGTTTTAGAGATTGCCGTTGTCAGGCCTAGTCAAAGGTAACATTAATACCGTCAAGAAGCTGACAACCGAACTATTTACACACCCCTGCTTCCGAATACCAATTCACTGAAACGCTTGGTTACTGGAGACCAAAACTGCATTTTCGCAGTTCGAATAGATTATGTTGAGTGTGAAGATCACGGAGCAGTAAGTCCGGCGAAGTACTGTAGAGCTGATTTAGGAAGAATACAGGATACATGCACCAAGAAAAGTGAAGCTAGGGCCGCGATTTTGGCAGGCGGGCATACCGGTCTGGGTGAATGAAAAGAGAAGGGTCGGAGCGCCATCAGGAAGGGCTGTAATCATGATTTCCGGTTTATTGGGAAGATGCTGTTGGATACCAAAGGTAAATAAAGGCCTAGAGTACGTAAGTCAGACGAAAGAGCTGCAACATTCGGGGTATCTCGCGGATCGGAGTCGCAGGACTCTGGATTCTCACAAAATCCATCCTGGCTTAAATTGGAAATCTGAGGTGAATGACAATTCCTTATCATTTCGAAAGATTTGGGCGCCTTGCCGGAGAGTGGAGCTGGTTTCATTGAGTACCTGGGTAAAAATTCACCACATACACTACTGGGGTAAGGCTTCGGGAAACTGTGTTTTATTTAAGGGGGTTGCTAATGCTACGCGAATCTATAGATTACTCTGCGCATTGAGCAAGGGACAGGAAGAACTCTGTAACGAACCGAAGCCATGAGCTTTCTTGAATCAAAACGCACATAGAGACTTGCTTTATAGAACCATAAATTGTGCACCACTCTGGCTTGTATTTACTGAGAAGGGTGGGGGCAACTGCTAGTTCTCTTTGATTGGGGTAAAAGGATACCTTTTATTACACTTCTCAGCCCATACTAGGAATGGTTGGATGATAAAACGAGAGTAAGAATAAAATGCTTACTTGAGCTTAGCGGGGAACAAAATCCTTTATTTGTAAGACTTGTCAAGGCCAGCTGGTCAAAATTGGCTTCTAGGTCCATTACTGCTTTTATATTAATACTGTGTGTTAGTTATTTTTCAGGGCTTGCAGAAAGGAACTTGTTCAAACAAAAGTACTGATTTCATCGATGGTCGGCTGAGACATCTGTTGAAAATAAGAGATAAAAGAAATGGTTACAGGGGTTAAAATTGGGTCTAAAGTTTAGGATTCATTCAGGAGGAAAGGCGGGGCTGTGAATTTCAATAATAATTCATGTGGAAATAGTAGTATTTAGTGTAACTATTTTTGTTAGAGGTTAAAATTTTATTTCAAAAGAAAAGGTATTTCAAAGGCAAATCTTGAGACTATTCATCCGAGGATATGTAAAACATAATTATTTGGACCCATTTAATGCTAGCTCAGCATTGGAATTCATGTCAATAGAAAGAATTGACTACTTAATTTTCCATAATTTGAAGTGTTCCTTTGGTCCAATGGAAACTATGTTTCAGTGGTGGATTTTCATTGTTTTGCTAACCCTGAGTTCTGAAAACATGGATAAATCAAAAACAAAGAAAGAATCTAAGATATTTGAGAAGAACTAGGCTTTTGCATTTTGACATATTTCTACCGTAAAAGTTGTCTTGAAAAATCAATGACGGGCGGATTTCTAGGGATAATTCTTGTTAAAGTAACGTAAATACGGTCTAGCGAAGTAAGAAAATCAAAAACAATGTAAAGATATGAGGTATTTTAGGAATTATAAGCATTCAAAGTTTTGCGATTTACCGTAAAAAACATGGGTCTCATAACAGCTGGGAAACGCGTGTCTAGGTGAGATTTTCTCATGAAATCATTCCTTAGGGTCCCAGGATTCAGGAAACTCAAAAACAAGGTGAAAAACTCTAGTATTTGAGAAGTTATTAACATATTTTTATTTACATGAAGAAATCGGAAGAAATGTCAGAATGTTGCTACTTAAATGTGACAGCCTTCAAATTTGGGATAATTTTAGAGGGGCTTTGGTCCAAACTGAGGTAATTCGTTCATCTGGCAGGAAAGTCAGGCTTCCGTTGACTTTGTGGAATTTTTATCAGCAGAGTGATTATTGTAAATGGACTTGGAAGCAGTTAGTTTCATAAATAGCAGGAAATCGGGTATCGTGTATTCTATACAGATTTCGCGAGTTAAAAGTGGGTCACATTTTTCTTTGGCTGAAACAAAAGAATTTATTGATCGTCATTTGTTCCTCAAGGGGAAGGTATATAAAGCCGACTCGCGGCAAGGTAGGGGACTTGATCTCGAATCGCCGACGAGACAACATCTCTATAAACAGTATACAGGGTAACGCTGGGCAAATTGTTAGAAGAATTAATTTCTAGTCCTCGTGGGCGTAATATTTAGTCAATGGTACGGCGTAACGCTGTTCAATCGTTCGGGGACTTAAACTCTAACCGACGGGGCGCAACAAGCCGAAGACACAGGCTACGGAACAGAAAGGCCGCGGGCCTTCAGAGGAGGCCTAAACTAGCAACAGAGTTGGCGTCCGGGCAGTCACGCTGTGCGAAGATACGAGCGACGGGCTTCAATCAGCGTACACCACGAAGTTACGAACGACGGACTACAATCAGCGCGCATCAAGAAGTTACGAGTAATGGGCTTCAATCAGCGTACGCGCTACGGATCTCAGTCAGCGTGCTTCGCGGGCTGCGAGCTACGGCTGCGGTTGGCGAGCTCCACAAAGCTGCGATCTCCGAGCCTCAGTTGCGGATACCAAACCGGATCCAGAACAAAACAGTAAAGTATCAAAGGATACTAACTGGTAAGTTACTTGACTTTATCTAGGGGGATTCGTCAGGAAGCCACGTCCAATGCGGCTTATTCAGAGGAAGCAGAGGGACCTGGATCGCCTGGTCCAACGACTAGGCATAACTCGCGTGATAATCATCTTTCTTCCTGTAAGAAATAATCGGTGGATTAAGGTATGTGCTGTGATTTTAAGGAATTTCTTGCTTTTGTATGGGCTGGGAGGTTTTTGATGCCTGAGCATCTAGTACATACAAACCTGGTTAATCGAATTAGCTTAGTTTAGCGAAACAGGTTACTAGGGCAGGTGAACGTCGCACACGGTGACAGGCGATTGAGAGGTTGGATTCTAAACTACAGGTGAAACTTGGATTTAGTTATTATCAGTAGTTACTAGTTTGTCATTAAGAGTAGATTAATAATAATCTGGTGTCTACCCTTTTAGCATATTAGAGATCAAGATCTGGCAACACTGTCAGTGTTTCATAGTACTTGGAACCGTAAGTGCTAGGTTATTTGACGTTTCATTGAATTCTAATGTAACAATCAGAGACTGAAATATTAAATATTTAGATTGATTTTGGAATCAAACAAAATCAAGGTAATTGTACCTATTGTTAGGATCACCGCCGAATTGTAATAGAATTTAGGGAATTCTCTTTTGTACCACACGGACATCAGAGAGTGTTGACCATTTCGGTACTTACAGAGTAACAAAAATTGAAGCTCTGATTTCGGAGAGAAGGATTGTTGGTAGTCTGACTTTTGTGTACTCGCAAAATAAGTCGAGGCAGGGAATCTGGTAACAATAACGGCCGGCCCCTCTTGACACGTCAGAGCAAATCCAGGGATCTTTCACACTGAGCAACGAGCTGAACTCAAGAGGTTCACAGGCCATCTAATTATTAACACGTCTGAAGCAGAGGAGAGCCCCTCCTTTGTGTTGGTCAAGAACCTTTTTTTACAGAAAGTTATGGTTGCCGAAATGAGCAATAATCTCGGGTGCCTAGGTGCGGAGAGGATAAAAGTCTCTCTATTTTCTTAGTTCATGGATAGGGTAGACACTGTAACAGTAGCTCATCCAATCTCATCTAACACTTTGTAAAAGCCAAGGAATTGTGTATTCGCTGTGGAAATACGTGAGGCTATTTAGTTTAGTGTTGTTAAAGCCAAGCTAGTTATTTGGACTTTTGTCAATGAATATTTGGCGATTCAGACATAATTATTTCTCGGATAAAAGAGACCATGGTAGGTCCATCATAGCTCGAATTACTTGGCTTATGTTTCATTAAAAGGCTATTCCCCATCCAAATAAATACGGGCTAGATATTGCAAAAGTTAGATAATCAGGGTCTTAGGTACGAGAATCGGCTGAATAAATGCCTCCTTGTTTGTAGAAAAACAGAAACAAACGTCTAGTCATAAAATAAGCACTAACCGGCCCGTATTGTACCCAGCAAACGGTCGGGGACGTTCTACTTTAAAACAATTTGTGTTTTAAAGTTAGAACAATTTTTCATCTAGTTTTTTGTAGCTCGCCGTAGAATTAACTATAGTTTCGGCTAAATTGTATTGTAGTATAGACTTAATTAGACCACAGGGTTTTCCAAGGCTCTTCAAATCACACTAGACCGAAAAGACTATGGATTACTGACTCATCACTGCGTAGTAGTTCTACCTAGACGATCACATTTTGGCCAAAACTAAAGCAAATTACAGCCTGATGGCGTAGGGACCTTTAGTAGCTTTGTAGTCGTAGGTTTAGTACGTTTTTAAATTGGGGGGGGATGTTTCAACAAGCACTGTGACGCCGGCCGAAGCGATCCTCGGTAGCCGAAGAGCGAAGTAATTTATGTGGAAACAAAGTGTCAGGAATAAAAGAATTGTCGCGTCACGTGCGATAAACGAGTCCTCGGTCAGGGGAAGAATGAGCAGGGACCGAGGCAAAGGCCGCGACGATCGGCGGAATAGCGTTTTATTTAGTGAGCAGATAAGTAGCAACGGGACAACGGATGTCTGACGCGGCCCGATAGCCTCACGATACTCCTCACGACATCAGATAAACATTGAGCGCCCTCGAGCGACTTAGGAAACGCGACCGTTAAACACTCATACGTATTATTGTTGTGACGATTGCCCACCATAAAGTTTAACCAGAGCTCTTTAATTAACAAGCAGCGGAAACGTATCAGTCGGTATAATATAACCGAGTTCGATGGCTCATTTAAGAGTACGCTTTCATGTTGTCAAATAAATATGTCTGATTAACGTGATCCACGAGTGAAAAGGAGGATGTTTAGATGTGAATTGGGAATAAACATGTAAGAACGCCTGGTGTGCGTCGCGTAAAAGTACTAATAGCCGTTTAGATATGGCAAGTCTGAACAGCAGGAAGCCCTGTCAGGCAGCGTGGATGCCAGGCGCCGCGGGCGCCGACGGGCCTCGCCCGTGTTTACGACACTTCTCCTGTTCTTATTGATTGACTTACCCACAAATTAAGTAAAAAGTTTATTGCTCCATTCCGTAAACTTGACTCGTGATTTCGTGGCGTTCTTTTGATAAACTTCACGATTTCGATAGCTTTGAAACGCTTTGCGAACAGACCGATACATTTACAATTTCGTAATGAGATTGTTTAGAGTCTTTGTTTGAGTTTGCGGTTAATCAAGCTTTAATAAAATTCTGCAAAACAGCCATTGGCAAAAATTAATGTATTGTTTTCCGAGAACGGAGGATCTAATGCAGACATTAAAGAGCTAATGCAAAGTAATGAAGCGAAGGAAACAATGAAATGTAATAAAAAGACAATAGTAGCTATTGTGTAATGTGATATGTTTTTACGACTTACGAAGCCATACATTCACGCGCCGACGACGCATTGAGGTGTCGTTTTTAAAAGTGCAAGTGATATCCGCTGCAAATCTTTCACGGTGCATGAAAATCGAACGACAACTATTTACTTTAATTTAATATTTTTATTTTCGTTAAAACTTATTTTGGATATTTAAAAATATCAAGAAACGTGTTAAATAACCAAGCCGGTGTGTCCCCTTCAAAGAAGTCTCGAACACGTCAATTTGTTTACGAATTACGCATAAATTCGTCCCCGAAGACAACGCATCTCGTGCGGCCATCGTTGCTGGGACATTTCAATAAAATTTACGATTGTGACTTAAATGGCGTGTCCGAGGAACGAAAATATTTCCGTCGTGTGCCCCTTTTATTTTAGACGAAGGTACTTTCGGTTCGTTAAAATATCTTGTTCTATAATAAAATTGCCTGTGTATTTGCATGTACTTAGCAATGAAACTGATAATATACTATATCGTCGCCACCATGCTAAGCTTACATATCTGTTACATATCTGTAATTTTTGTGAACTTGGATTTTAGACATAAACCTGTATAGGTTTCCAAGTTCACAAAAATTACAGATATATAAGTTTAGCATGGCGGCGACGATATGATAAAATAACAGTTCCGATATTGCAGGACAAAATAGATTATTTTTATTTGAATTGAAAGCCAACGTTTATGAATGAGATTTCAACAGTGCTGTTATTCATCATCATCATCATTTCAGCCATAGGACGTCCACTGCTGGACATAGGCCTCCCTCATAGATTTCCACTTAATTCGGTTGGTGCTGTTATTATTTTCCTAAAACTAGTCTTTAGTCATACTAAGTAAAGTTGTGTCTATATTATACAGGAATGGTAATAAAACTTACATCTAACATTAAACTAAACTAGGCTAAATTAAATTATGTCCCCCAGATCGACTCCTGCAGCAAGATCGACCCTTGCAGAAAAAGACGAAAGCTAAATTTGGATTTCACTAAAACTAATAAGGGTCCACATTAGTTTTAGTGAAATCCAAATTTAGTTTTCGTCTTTCTCTTTTTTAAAGGTTGTTCATTAACTTAAGTTCTTATCCAATATTCAATTCTACAGGAACTGTATAAAATATACAGTTAACAAGGACATTCGTAAAGGTATCTAAATGAACAGATGCTATGTTTAGTAGCAGCTAGTTTAGAGGAATTTTATTCCAGCCTCTCTAAAATATTCCGTCATCAGAACAAACGCTTACAAAATTGTCTGAAGCCACAACAAAATGTTTTGAACATGAAACGTATAATTCACAATCTTAATCGATTAATCTTACTTTAACACAATCCAATTCTCGGTTTATTTATAGCACTGTGTTGCTAGATTCCAAAATAAGTGTGTTTCGAGTGGCGTGGCCAACTGCACGCAACATTGATCTGTGTTATTGGCCATGACAGGCGACTCCGCGAGACAGATCTACCCCAATCGGTATTTTTGTCTGACTTCTACTCTTACAAAGAAAAAGGTATCAAGTGCGTATGAGTTTCGTACAAAGCTACCACATTTTTCGGACGCAAGCATTAACAGTTCGTGTTTACTCAGATGAATCGACTTCTAAAATTGGTGCTATATGATTTTAAGGAACCCAATTGAAACTCCACAATTACCTAGAAGCTTGAAATTCTTGTTTCCTATATTTTATTAGTAGTAGTGATCAAATAATAGGGAAGCATAAAAACACTAAAAGTGCTTAATCGTCGATGAATATGCTGATAATGTTTCATAAGCATAACAAAACATATCCCATACAATGTGACTAACTCGCGTATAAAAATGTTACAATCGAATCTAAATGTCACTTCGCTGTGGGTTGTTCATTTAAATACGACACTTTTAAATTCTCTACGTTTTTCTTGTATGTCGAAAAAAAAGTTAAGAGACATATTTCATTATTTTTTTCCTCTTAAACAACGGGGTGCCAGTTGTTTTTTTGTTAAAAGAATGCCAACTGTGCCGCGGCCCACGCGAGTCCCATGATCGCTTCACACTTTAAGTGGCAGTACAGTAGTGATTTAAAACTACTCGAGCTATTTTGAAACTAAGACGGTGTAGTTCTTACAATATTATGTTCCTCTGACAAGGCACATCTGGTTAAATGTAAAAGTCCGGGATTGATGTTCAGTAAAACTCTTTTAAAACATGATTTAACTAAGATCTATAGTTTCTTAGTAAAATAAATCACGAATGACATATTATAAAATATTCGTCCATAAGTCACATAAAAATACCAAATTATAAATAACGATTTAACAACCATGCCATACTTATACGTTGTATCGACACCTCTAGGAATTTTGATCGTCTTAGATCCAAGCTTCAGATAAGTGACGGTTCCTCCATCAATTTCGTACAAAATATTTGGTAAGATCCAAAGATTCGTTTTTATGGGTTTCAAAAGATTAATGCGCAGATAAAAAGATTTGGGGCTGCAGACAGGGACAATAAATTTTGACACCTATTCCTATTAAAAGATTCTTTACTAGTTAGTAATTTTACGGCGGTTTATATGAAGTTGCTCGTTCTAGTAACATTTTAATTATATTGGAAACGGGTCCCCTCTCTATGCTTTACGAGTACCACTCCCCCTTGGAGTAGCTTTTGGTTGCGTGTACGCATTGCAAAGGCTAGGCTCCACCCATTGCGGACATCCTACTGTGCTTTGTTTAAAACAACAAAATAACCGACGCATGAAGCATTTGTAATCATACGCTTAGGCTTTAGAACTAATATTTTTTATCTTGATGGAAAAATAATGTCACGCAATTTTTTTATTGTATATATTGAAAGTATTAAACAAATGTACCTAGATTTTTAATTAAATTAATTCATAAAACAAACTTTTTTGCGGTACCAATATAGGTGGTATTATTGCAACGTCATCAATCATTTATCAAATCCAATTGAAATCAGCATGTCAGTTAAAAGTAAAGGCTTGTAAACGTATTTCATTTACTTTATGAGTTTATTAAAAATTAAGTATTAGTATAGGTAAACGTACAACGCCTGACGACGGCTAAACTGCTGGTCATAAAACATATTTTTTTTTACAAAAAGTTTTGAGTTTCTAATTCCAATTAGAGTACCTGATCCTGATACTTATGCCATAATTGTTTTTTTTTTATTTTATTTATTTAGGCAACACACAGTCAAAAATATTTCGTACCCTTGGTCGAATAAAGACGCGTCTGCAAAATGACAACTTTTCAGGATCTGTGTGTATCATGTAGTTCGTATGATTTGTATGACTTTTGAGCAATAAAAAAACTTTGGACGTAAAGTCACATGCGTCGTTATTTGACCAAGGGTACGATTTATGTAGTCATATTGATACATTAAAAGACCTTGATTGCCATAACTTATGAAACTATTACTTTAGGAACGGACATATTCTGTATTTAGTTGACAATTATCAATAACAAGCAAAAAATTGTTAAGAAGTTATTTACACATATGTACTCCGAGCATGTCTTCAAGAAATATTTCATTAGAAGAGAAAAACTGAAAAATCATATACCTCGGGTAGGATTTCGTATGTCTTCTAGATTTATAGGTCATGCCTTAATATCTGATCCACGCAGCTCGCTTGTTGTAACTTGTAATATTTGTAACCCTTAGTAATACGATATTAATATACGTATCAAATGCGATATTACTAAATTGAGCATAAAATTTAGTTTCAAACTTGGGCAAATATCCCGACGAAAGCGATTAGTCGATCGGACGGCGGAGTCTCTAAACGAAATTTACGAGCATTAAAACTATCTCCATTTCATCGGTGGCTGCAGGGCTTAGTGTATGCCTTCAGACCAGCTGCTTTTAATCGAATCCCAATCAACTTCGGAACGATGTTAAATAGTTTACTGAAACATTAAATATGTAATCAAAACGGCCGCTCGCGCTCACAAACCTATTAAAACTGATAAACTGTTTCATAATTTTTAATGTTCACAGTCCGATCGTGTTTATCTAACTGATACTTGTTTATAACATTACATGTTTACGACTGGAAACATTCTTCTGTTGATTGCAATTTCGGCCGTTAATCTCGCGCTTCACTCTTTACTCATTCTCGACAAATGGCGCTTGTACTTTAATTATGTTCAGCATTTAGATCTATCAACAGATATATCGGAACGACAAATCATTAGATAGATGGGCAATTGATTTCAAACGGAGATACAGATAGACCATTAATTTCTTATTTACCAAACCGTGTGGGCGGTGGTAGGAAACCGTTGATGTCAAAAATCGGACGTCTACACAATGGTGGTGAGGATTAAAAGCGAAGCGGTGTAGTAGCGGGCACATCATTTATCAGTAGAACAAGTCTTCCGCGAGCTTTAATGTCGCTAGATGGGATCTGTGAGGAAAAACACACACTCGGAACGGCTCGCATTAATAAGACGGGATTTTAAAAGCGTGTCGTATTGTGGATTTTTTGAGTATTTTGAAAACAGATCATTAATCTGGTTCCGTATACTCCTACATATAATTAGCGCGTAGGTAATTGCGGTTTAAAATAGAAATATGGAAATGTGAATACCTACCCACCATCTCATTAATTTATTTTCTCAATAACTCTTCAAGACCTATACTTTATTTGTCAAAGATCCATTCTGCCTTTTACTTAATTTAGCCTGGAAACCGGCTTTATCGTCGGATCGCGTGACAAGAAGCTCTACGTCATTTTTTGGAGTAACGGAACATCATGTAATTTCCAGTAATGACGTGTTTTTCTTACTGTCATTTGACACTGTACTATTACACGTTGCCTCATCTGCAGCTAATAAACATTCGTATTAATTATCATATTTTGATAAAGATGTCACTTCATCAACGGAATGTCGGCTTTTAATATTTGGTCGTAAAATTTTTACGGAACTCTGACGAAGATATTAAAAGCTTTTATGCATTCGTAAAGTGATTCGCCATTTTGTTTTTTGAGATCTAAGACGTCTTTTACGTGTTACTAAAACTTTATCCATCTTGATAATCTGCTTTAGCTCCGAGGCGTCAGATGTTTCGTCACCAGGACGACGATGCATATCGGTCTTAAAAAAAAGAAACGTCCAGCGCCAACCACGATTGTAACATCAGCTTATTGACAACAAACAAATAAATTCATCGTCTTATCTCCAATCTTTTAAGTGAAACCCGAAACCGTAAACTTGTAGGTACGTTGAGCATACAGTGTTAACTATTCACTCGGCGTCTAAGGAATATATTGAACAAAAGGCGGGCTCAGCATCTGACTACACTATTTCTCACTACATCGGTGCGATGTAATCAGAGAAGACGACGTGTCGCGCTTATTTATGTATGAACAGGGCGCGGGCGAGGGTGGGCCAAACGTGCGGGATACAAACAGAATAATATTGATGACACTGCGCTACGAGGGGTCATGAATCATTAATCGTCTGCTCTCGTCTACGGCTCTATTACGACTGCCTTGCCGGATAAGGCAAGACACCCTTCCCTTCTCATGAGCTCCGTAGATGTAATGCCACCTCGCGACACTTAGTCCGATTCGCGTGACCTTTTCCATAAATTATCGCCTTCAGGGAATCCACGCGCCTCGTGCAATTCAATTGCACAGCCTAGAAAAGCTGAACCAATGTGAAAAAATATATTTATGTCACACCTGGCCATAAAGTGGCAATTACCGCACGCTACGTAAAATCCACCACCACTTCCTGGCCTGGGAGAGACGTAAAATTTTGTACTTACCACGCCACGGGAGGTTATAAAGAAAGCCTCTGCGATCTGAGACATTTACCTTCCTAGGTAATTAATGTACGACAATGTCGTTGATAGAAAAGTACAGTACTATTTTTATATAGAATACCTACATTTTATATAGAGTACATTAGGTATTTGACCCCGAGCCGAAGGCAAGGGCGATAAATATGCGATCTGACGCTTTCTTTATTACCGCCCGTGGTAAGTACAAAATTTTACATCTCTCCTAGGACAGAGAGTGGGATTTTCCGGACGCGTAGCGGTAATTGCCACTTTTATGGCCAAGTGTGACGTAAAATCGATATTTTTAAGCTACAGTAGCTTCCCGAATCATAATGAGTGTGACTGAAGCACTTTCAATTCCACCGGCCAGCCTAAAATTATGGCTTCGAAAGAAATAAAGCAACGCTTTTAAACATAAAAAAACGAAGGCAATTTAAGTTAATTCAGTAAGCAACAGACATGGCTACTTCCAAATGAACTCAAACGTAACAAAAACAAATCTTGAACAAAAACGCAGGTCATTTCGGCGTTGACTTTCTCGTTTATTTTTTCTAACCGCTGCGTGGCCCGAGGACGTGCATCCGAAACCTTCACTTTTTTTTCGATTTTCCATCGAACAAAATTTTTATTCTACCTCTTGTGCATGGCTGAACACCGATAAAATAATAATGCTCACTCCAGAGTGGCCGCTTCAAAAAGGACCGTAAGCGAAGGTCGGAGAGTTCCTAAATTTCTAATCGAGATTTTATTTTGCAATCGCCCGGCTGGTTCTTTATGGTTTCTTTTTTGCATTATTTAGGGTCTCAAGGTGAAACGCGTATTTTGGGTTTTTTATTGTGTTGACGTAAGTACTGCTATTGGGGCAAGGTTTAAAAACCGGCGAATGAATTTAGTTCAACAACCAAACTTATTACAGTATTTAAAGAAAATAATTATTCTGTATGCAGCAGGTGAAAGACACATGCAAGTATAGGTATGTTGACATGTTTTTGAAAGATATTTTAAACAAGTCGTATAACAAAAACCCCTCAGACATTTGTGACTAAGGAGTTGAAAAATATGGGCTTTTTAAAATTCATATCGTGTTTCTTAAGTCCGCGTTGGCAGTCAGGGGCAAGCTTTCTACAAAAAAGTTACGAGCCCAAAATATAAAGAAGAATGGAAAACCCATAGACAAATAAATTAACAATGAACCTCATTTCAATAACACAGAAGATAATAGTTTCGGAGGACATTTAAGGCTAAGTGAGTTTTTGGAACACATCTTTGACAAAAACTTGAATTTAAAGTAGGCATCATAAAATATGTTTCCCCGTAGGTACGTCTGCTCTCCACCATATAAATATAGGTAAGTCACCTAAAATAAAAATCAGTACACTTCAGTGGCGTGGCGTGAAAGATATCCTTGGGAAAGCCGGTGCAGATTTGGCGTACATTTTCCTTAAGAGCTGTGGAATAAGATGCTCAACTGCCTGATATTAGGCAAGCCGGTAGGAATAGAGTTCTCTGGACGCCACGCTACTGGTACACTAGCAATAGGCAACAAAAACAATCCCTTATGTCGAAATAAAAGGGGTCTTTTACACAAAAAAGGTAACAAATCAGGTATAAACTTTGCTCCATTAGAGGCAATTATATTTTTTTAACCCTACTTCCTGATTATACGGCTACTCTAATTTTGTGAAGAATAAAAACCTCCGCGGCCTATCCTTCCGCCCTTGGAAACGTCACGCACATCCCTTCGCAAACAAAATGGAAAAAAAGCTAAAATGGCTGCTCATTGTGCACAACTTTAGTCCTTTGCTTAGTCGCAGGTAGAATAATAACAAAAAATACGGAGGGCAAAAAATTTGGACGAAGCGTGATCATGCCCAAATACTGTAGATTTATCAACACACGTCGATTTGATCCACACGAGATTGGCAGGACCCATATCATGATTTTTTTTATCCACTACCTGGCATTTGGCAAAAATTGAAATTGCTCTCTGTTGGTCTGATGCTTAGAATACATTTGGAGGCAAAAAATAGACATTTAAATCAATAACTCCATCCATAGAAGCTCACATTGATTCATTAGAACTTAAAACATCAAATTAAAAATGTCTAAGTAACTGTAATTAATGGATAAGAGAGAGATGTAGCTACGCCATCCAAATATGTTAATTAAAATTTGAATACGGAACTTAATAATATGAAACATAATTTATTGGTCAATCTTGGAGCCGAGGTTGAAACAAATAAGTTTATTACAATTCAAAGGGATGGATACAAAATACATTTATGGAGGCTCAGTCCTAATACCGATAACCGACCAACCTGTTTGGAATGGTTCAAATAAATAACGCAACCAGTTTAGATAAATTGTATCTGTAAATATTGGTCGATATAAATCGTACTTATCGTTTTAGAGAGCCAAAGATAAACATCCTAGCTTACGTAATTGCCTTTTGCGTTTGATCAATTCTTGTAACGAGGTGAGATAGATTGACGATGTAAAGAAATTCAAATAAGTAATTTTTCAACAAACTGCCGTCGACTTTTCGACAGCATAATAAATTAGTTTCCCCTACCACGACGGTTTCAATATTTTGGTACAAAAGGTGAGATAAATTATAATAACTGTCGTGATTTATTACTTGGACGACTATTTGATTACGTTAAGGTTCCGTTTCAACATTGTTTCAATTGTGGAATTTCAAAGCTTTGCTCAGCTCCGGCCATAAAAGAATACCAAATAAAAGCAGCAATTAATTTTGAATATTAAAACGAACGCGATTTATTGCTTGCGCAGTATGAACCGTTAAATTATACCAAAATAAATTAATGTTTCATATCCAAAAACCAAAATCCAAAAAACGAAACAAAATCTCCATTGAAATTCTAAGTTGTACAAAAAAATACATATAGGTAAGTGCCAAAAAAATTTAAAAATACTAACAAGAAAAAACCTCTTGCCGAACATTTCCCGTCGCATCATTTAACCGGCTCGGTTGTTCTTTGATCTACGATCTGTAACGACCCTAATAGGTAGGTAGCCAATCAGCTTGAACACAGGATTATCGTGGGTCTAACGGGCAACATTGGCCTTCACTGCGATTGATTGAGGGACAAATGGACAAAGCAAGGGTCCGGAATCATTCTAATTTACACCGCCATGTGGGTTCTTTTACATAAACCATCCTAACAAGGTTCAATGCGGATTTGAGGCATTTTTCCAATTTGGGAAGGGAAAAGGATCCAATTTGTTTTATAAAGTAGGACTAGGAAATGTGGATGGATTTAGGTTTAGAATCTTACCTTCTGCAAGCATGTCGCTCTGCACTGCGCTACCCGCAACGGCGAGGACACCTCCTCTTCAGCTAACACTCCAATCCATATGGCCGAAAACAAAGTGAAACTATATAAAAACATTTTGGCACACATTATCTTTGGTATCCTCGACTCGCAATCAGAGTTATGGTCAAAGCTCCTCGCTTATCATAACGCGCACATAAATCCAACTGTCAAAATACTGGTCATAATAATACAGTCTTGAAAAAATTCTTCAGTTGCCAATTGCAAATATTTTCATCAGTTTTTCTTGTCACGAAAACATGTTCTTCCAACTTTTGTCTAAATAAACTTCCGGTTTGGTCACAATTCACTGTCCAGGTTTAAAAATCGTAGTTCCATGTCAAAACTTGATAAATCACAATATTAAACGTGTAAACGCACAAGAAAAATGTTTTCACAACTCGAATCGTTCGCCAGAGAGTGGTTTCGGAGAGCCGACGCTACCGCGCGCGCGGTCGAATGCGGACTAACCACCCCGCCTGAAGAAGCTCGGTTCCTCTCCCCTCTGTTGGTTAATTTCTATTCCTCTCTCGGTCGCTCATGAGGGTTCTCGGCCGTCTCCCTCCCGCTGAGGACAAAGTATACGTCCGTGGCTACTACTACGTATGTCGCTCTCTCTGTCGTCTCTACTAGTGCATATATTTTATTCTATCTCGTTTCATCTCGGGCGGTTTTACGTTGTTTTTCGTTGATGCAGTTTAACGGATAGGAATGTAGTGGTTATTGTTAGACAAAGACAGTGGTAGGTCGTAGAAATTTAAGGGTTGTTCAAAAGGGGTGACAAAGAATCGAGCTAATTCAGGGCCTGCGTTTTTATGGGGACTCAGGCGGTAAAAAATATCCCGCCTCTCTCGTTTGTTCAACTTTATGGTTCTCGCGTCATGAAGCCATATTAATAATATTAATGGCTGCCGCATCATCCACACTACTTTTTATTATCACGGGGTTTTATGAATATGTTATTAAACAGCGCTTTATTCCTAATTTGTATTTTTTATATCGGGATGTGATTTAGGGTGTAACGTTGCTTACTATAATTATATCCTCATTAAGGGTCACCGTGCCACGTCCACAAACTACTTAATTGGACCCTATTTCTGATCCGTCGTCATAGAATTCAGTAAGGAATAGGCGTCATTATTTTCCAGTAATGACGACAGGTAATTGCGCTTATGTTGGCCTGGCTCTAATGATGAATTAATTTATGCCGCGATAACACAAATAGTGAGAAAACAAAACAACTTTTCAAATGGGCTCATTAAAATCAGACTTTGTCCCATATTCACGGATAAAAAAGAAACCAAAGATGGCGAGGACCAGTTTTACACAAAAAGTTTTCATGTTTTTACTTTAGTATCTGTGCTACATTTTATAGATTCATTATATTAAATTACTTAGACGACATTGTCAAAGATATCATAATGAATGATACGGTCTAAATCACAGTAGTTATATAGATAGTATAACAAGGTGATTAAACAGTGCAAAGCAGACTTAGTATCACGGACCTACAAAACAAACCTTCAGAACAGCAATTCCGCAAAAGGCAAATGGCCGTTCACAAAACCTCTGCAAAAAGATTAAATAAGAACACAGTGTACGTGACAGCGTACAAGCCTTGCTCTACGTAAAGGCATTTTTCGTTTTCTTTCTCTAGGCTCCTATTCATGCCGATGTCTTTAATCTTCCAGTCTCTTCCTAGACTTTGTCTAGACGAAACCCGGTCCAGGCATAGCACAATTACAATACGCTTCGAACGTACTAACGGAGGTTTCAGAGAGAAGCGTATTGTCGTACCGTCGGCTTGTGACTATGTTGAGAGTATTAAGAACTCCATATGTAAAATACTGTACTAAATTAAAAACTTAGGCGAAATCAAACTTTTTCACAAAAACCAATACAAAGTACCTAGTAGTATTTTATGAGACTCTGTAGCGTCTAAACATTTAGAAAATTGATAATAGACTAACGAATAGAAATCAACCAAAGCGCATATTTTTTCATGAATGCTAAATGTTCATTTTATAAACCATTTTGAGAATGATGATTCGAAATCATGAACAGCAGGATATGAATTTAATTTGTGAAATATATAAAAAATATGGAACGTTACCAAAGTGACAATATAATTAAATTAAAACATGGAAAATGTCTAAAAGCCATCCAAGGGTGGGCGTACATCTATTTTAACAGAAATTTAACAAAAACATATCGATGATACTCTAACATATGTATAATGGATGATACTGTATCATCGTTCAGTGTTAACTCAAATTAATTTTGTAACTTTGACGCAAATCTCTACGTGATACTATTACCACTCGGTTTTAGTTAGGTGCGTAGTTAGTTGTAAGATGTCGTTTGTAGTATAATATCTGTACTTTTCGATATTTTTATGGTGACTGACCTTATAAATAATCCTTATTGATAATCTTTCCAAGTTTACCATGGTAAAGCAGACAATTCTAAAAATAGTTGGGTACAGGTAGAATATCAAGTAGTACCAGGAATAAACTGATTTAAAGATTTGGAGTACAGCCCGCATGGCTGCGAAACGTGGACCATGACGCAAAGGGACCGAGAAAGCCTGGAAACGTTTGAGATTTGGTGCCATAGAAGGATGGAGAGAATCAATTGGACGGAAATGAACAGCAATGAAGAAGTTTTATTCAATTCAATCGGATCAACCGGGAGGTGTAACCCTCAAAATAAAAAAAAACTTTCCCAAATCGGTACAGTCACGTGACTAACATACAAAACAGTCGTGTAACAAACATACAGTCGAATTGGCAATATCCTTCTTCTCGAAATCGGTTAAAAAGTGAAACACGCGCACGTCTAAACTCTCATGTAAGTAACTATTGAACGTTTGCAAGCGTTTAATCCCACCCAAAAGAGCTGACAGATCCATAAAATACTAAAGGTAACGTACCGGCCTTGATCCCGAAGTCGGGTCTGGAGTTTATATTGTTGACAGACGCGATCCACCGTCGGCAGTTTATGGCTACGGAGTGACAGCCGAGCATTGTCGAATCTATACTGAGGTAGGTTTAATGTTTAGTGTCTTGCTAAGGGTTTCGATCAAAGCTCGACTGCAACGAGATGATTTTGAAAGGAACAAGACGGGCGAGTTGATGTATTTACACCGGATCACTGAATTTCACTATTCAGAGAGTCAGAGTAAATTAAGAATTCAAATTGACCCGAATCCATTCAAAAGATGCTGGGAAATAGTGCAGGTACTGAGTACCTGTATTTATATCAATGTGCATAACACGGTGATTATTTGGATGTAAACTTATAATTGACAATTTTATTACAAGATTTTATTTTTAATTATTAGACAGTTTTTGTATAAATAAAACAAAAATATGAGCGAATATTTTCAATGAGGATATTCTAATAGGAGTTAATTTAAATCGTATTACAATAAACTTTGATGACGTGATCTTCACCTTGAAATTCAAATCCAAAATACTTTATTTCGGATAAACATCCATATCGGGTTAGTAAGGGCCGATACAGACGGACTGCAACCCAACTGCAACCCCCTACGATTTGTATGGGAACTGCATCACAACTGCGCAGTCGGCGTGCAGTTGTGATGCAGTTCCCATACAAATCGTAGGGAGTTGCAGTTGGATTGCAGTCCGTCTGTATCGGCCCTTACAGTTATTTATCTATACACTTTAAACAATAATACAAATCAAATGGTATGACACAAACCAGGATTATTTAATCGTCGACGTATATAAAATATATATATTTTTTGCTATATTTGAAGAAAAAGGCGGGTACTATTCTGACTGAGACGTCCCAACACAAGATCCTGATTACTGTAACAAAGTATTCGATTTCCCATCAAGCCCGCAGCATCCCTTACCTCGCAGCACTTATCACCTAAGCCTGTACATAGTAGCCTCGCTGTTAGTACCTAATTAGCCCTCTTGTCTCGAAACAGAATTACGACGCGCCGGGCTCTAGTGTTCTTTTAGTGCCTTATTTCTTATGTGGAAGGTAGTTACGAAAGTTAACTTCTTAGTGTAGGCAGCATTTACTTTGCCTTTGTCTATAGCTAGCAATCTACTGGAAAGTACTATTATATTCTTTGGTTTAGGTAAAAGAATTTGAATTTGTTAACTATGGGTGGATTTTGCAGTTTTGAAGACTACTTTGTTATTAAGATCGTTGTTATCTACATATACATATATATTTTATTTCTACGTTTCATGACGCATTGGTTTTTTTTACTGTAATGTCATGTTAACATGTATTAATAAATAAATAAATAAATAATATACATTTTTTTCATTCTTTACTTATGTCGATCAAAAAGACACAGGTATGTGTGAAGTGCTGCAATGTATGAAATAAGTAAGTCAGTTGTTTTAGATACCTGATACATGAAAACAAAACATGATTCTAGATTTTAGTAAACTGAGCACCTGAAGCGCCTGTTGATATGCAAAACGGAAGAACAGATTTAAAATTCGGAAACATTCGAAGAGCATTCCGGTTTAAAATTCCATTACGACCTACGTTAATCTCTGGAGCAGACAGCAATCCGACTTTCCGAAATTCCTCGGAGTATTTTCACTGTAACCGAAAAAAGTAAAAAACGTATGTATGTTTTTTTGAATCATCTGGTAATGCATAAAACCATCGCGGGGATCTGTGCCTACTTCCTCCATTGATTTTGAGGGCACTGCGAAACTATTCGAGCTGACATAGGAGAGCTAAATTTTTTGTGAAAAGTTTTCGCATATACCTATTAATACTCTAATTTTGAGAGTTGAAGCTGCAACGTACCTACACGAATTGTTTGTTTTTATATAGCTGGAAAATAAAAAGAATACTCTTGTTGTGATTTTGACTGGATTGAACTAACATTTTTTCACCACTTTGAACATACTGACGTGACTGCGTATTTTCCTAGGTTAAGAATCAAAATAGATTGTGCCTGCTTCTTTCAAAGTAGTTACAAATTTATTTTGGGTTAGAAAGCTTAATTATTCGCGATACTTGTGCCAGTAAATAAATTAAATCCTTTCAAGTTTAAGTACTACTATATAATAATATGATATACT
Source organism: Eudemis profundana (assembly GCA_947034925.1). Taxonomy (NCBI): domain Eukaryota; kingdom Metazoa; phylum Arthropoda; class Insecta; order Lepidoptera; family Tortricidae; genus Eudemis; species Eudemis profundana. Next base: position 10,458,828 of record OX344808.1, read on the forward strand.
TGTATATCTTACCTATATCTACTTATGGTGTCCTACGGTTATACATATCTACTTCTATTGATAGATTTCTGTAGTTAAAATATATTTTACACAAGAGTTAAAAAAATCACTGTAGATTATTGAAAAAAAATATATATTTGCTTCTACTGATATTATCATGCATGTTTCGTATTATTATTTAACTGCAATTTAAAAATGTTGTCACGTAATTGAAATCTCCAAGGATTCCGCTTCGGAATCGTCATCATAATAATGCATACCTCCTTTCGTTTATTTTCCTAGTCTCAGTTTTTTTATTTCACTCGTTCTGCTCGCTATGCATCTAGAGTTGTAACCTGGCAGAGGCCTCAACAATCCTGTATTTATCATTTTTAATTGCAATATTATAATTAAGTGCTTGAGACCTAAAATCAATAACTTGTGTGTCAGTGCTTAAATTTCATGTTGTGTAGTTAAGTAAAATATTTTTAATAACTGACAGACAACCTCAGCTGCTGTGTTGAAAGAATGATTTTTCGCACTTTGAACGATTTCTTTTAGGTTTAAGGCTAGAGTTCAGAGCTAGGACCTAGGAGTAATGCAATACATAGGTGCTTATTTTGTTTTTTTTTCTAAACGGTTTTATTTAGCTCGACCCCGTATCAACAGCAGTATAATACAGACGCATACAAGACAAAGCTCGAAACATATGACTACTGAGAAATAAAAAAAAAATATTAAAATTAATTTTAGTTCTTAAAGCGATATCAGTGGTGAGTAATGGGCAGGGCTCGAATTTTTGGTGCCGATGATATCCGATTATGATACCGGTAATTTACGGTAACGGTAAAACAATGTAAAACTAAAACTAAATAACAATGTATGTAGCATGATGCATACAGCATGATTAACTCCAGGTTTTGAATTTATATCTTTATCGCTATCGTAAAAGTCATGAAGTAATTCTAGTATGCGTGTTCTACCATTAAAGCCTACCAATGAAAATTCTGACATAATTAATTTATAAATTCTACGATACCGGTAATTTACGGTACCGGTAAATCACTGTAAAACCTGCATGTAGCTTGACCTCGTCGGCACCAAAAGTTCGACCCCTGGTGATGGCTATTACAATGAAACAAAAGTAATTACTAGACGTTTGGCATTGGCATGACATTTTGCGCAGAAGTTTTAATAATGTAGCAGCATTTTTTTTTTATAAAGTAAATAGTGGATGAGAGCTTGAATGAGAATCCCGTCTAAGACATGGCTAGTAATAATATAACATTGATATTAAAATGAAACAAGAGCAATTGCTAAATGTCTAGAACAATCAAACTTTTACAGCTAACATTCCTCTCGACCGTTATACTGTAAATAACAAATTGGCAATGTCTGCGTTCTTTCATTACTCTGCAGCGGGAAATTTACAGTTGGGAAGATGGAACTGTTACACCAGAGCAAGAATAGAGCCATCTTTCCTTATTTAACAATTTTTATGGCATTATTTTTACAACGAAATGAGTTTTGCAGTTTTTTGCGATTGCGAGAGGTCGCGTTGGCTTGCGGCATGTTTCCTTCATAACAATGTTACTTTAGTTCCGTTAGGCATTCTATTTAAATTGAATGAAGTGCAATCTTTCTTCTAGGCTTTTTGTTTTATTTTTTAGGGTTTTAAGTGAAATGAATAGTAAGTATTTGTTAATAACACTAAGGCACTTGTCCCGAAAATTGGTCGAGCAACAGTTCATTGCAGGCTGATGAGCTACAGTGTGATCGATTGACCTTTCCAGATCCGCAGTGTAATGCTACTCGCCCAATTTTACTCGCTTACTTGCCGAAGGTGGGACAAGTGTCTAGATGCAAACGCACTTTTCGGCGCGACGCGTTCGACCCTTCTAGTTTCCATACTATAATTTTACAGTTTCGCGTCGCAAAGCGCCTTTAGACTGCAAAATTTTACCTCATATAATTTCATATAAAAAAATCATTGAAACATAATGTATGGAACGATATAACGTCTAACTAAATTGACATTGAAACTTGCCCCACAACACCCATTTTTAGGGTTCCGTACCAAAATGGTAAAAAAGGATGCTATCGACTTGAAATTTGGAATAGTGTTAAAAATCGCTTACTTGAGCCTATTGGATAGAAAAAAAATCTTGTACCTTTTTTACTTTTTTTTAAAGGGGTCCGAAATGGGATGTAGAAAAACAAAAGTAGAGCTATTATATCGAGTGGGATATCAAATGAAAGGGTTTAATTAGTAGACTTTAAAAGCATTTTTATTTTTTTTCTTAATTTTGTACTTTTTGATTTAAGTATGACCAAAAACGGTCAAAAAAATACCGTTCCCCCCTATTATCTTCGAAGTTACTGAACAGAAAAATCTGTAATAATTACCAATTATTAATATCATCCTAAATATTACAGGAAAAATAAAACGGTTTTCCTAAATTGCATCGTTTTTTAGAAATTTTCAAAAATCGTACACATACTTATTTGCTCCTACTAAGCTAACCGCCATACAGTTTTTCTTGAACTATTCACGTATCTACTTACGATTTTGTACGGAACCCTCGGTGCGTGAGTCCGACTCGCACTTGACCGGTTTTTTAAAATCAATACGCCTTATGTATCAAGTAGCATTGATAACCAACTTAATTACTATGTGTGTCTAAAATCATTTATGACAAATATTAGTATTAAGTTTGAGAAGTTTTCATTTTTGGATTGGTTGTATATCGTTTAAAAAACAAAAATCTGTGATTGGTTACAAAGCTCCTGACGTGAGAATTTCATTTGCCGCTACAGTTTTTTCGTCAGTACTAAGTACTAGCCCCGCCCCGTTAGTACTTATTCCGGGGGGGCTATTTTGAGCTTCAGTTACGCTTCCATACTTATTATACAGCGTGTAAGTCTAATACGGGCGATAAATTAAATCGGACATAGTATTCATTAGTGTAATCATGAAGTAAAAGGTTTTTTTAAGTTGCAGTTCATCACGACCCCATAATTATTATTTTTTAAATTTCACAGCAGCAATGTACTGTAAACATAGTTGCGGTACGGCGGTACCGAAATGTCAACGTAACTGTCAACGAGCGTTTAACGTGAGTGTGTTTGCATTACATTGCGGGCTGAATTATTTTGTATGGACAAAATTATTGTTGCAACTTTAAGTAAATGTTATCTAATTACCTTCACTTTGTCCTATACGATACTAACCACCGTTAAGAGATTCGCCCGTATTAGACTTACATACTGTATTTCGACGCAAAAAATAGAAGTGTCGCGTCGTCGTTTAGGTACACTGTTGAAAAGCAGACACAAATAACTTTTGATAAAATTATTTGGTTTGTCGTTAAATTTAAATGCGTGTTCATTTCCATTTCCATTGACGTTTAAATTTCATTAATGTTAATTTTCTTTATGTCGTTCACAACACAGACTTCATTGGTAGCCACAAAATATAAATCGATTAAAACTGCCAAAATAGTAGTTTCCATTTGATGCTGAAACTGGACGAAGTAATTAGTTTGGTGCCATTTAATTACTTAAATTTTAATATTGTCGTGAAATTAATTTTGAAATTCAAGCAGTGTGACAATTTAGATAGAGCTATTCAATACTAGCTAATTCAATATGTTACATAGAGCTAATTCAGTATACACACACATTAGTAATACTTTTAGAAACTGATACATTTATTATAATGTTTATGCTTGTCAATATCTAACACAGTTTTTGGCACAGTTCAAGCTAATATGTTGATATATTTATATTTTCGGTTTCTATAAATACTTATAGCTGATTTATAAACATACTGTTTTATAATTATGGTTGCCACGACCCCACGCGGCATAATTATTTCCTTCATGGATCCGAATGAGTGCACTTTTTAAGGTCAACAAAAAGTACCTTATGAGTTATGTTCTTCGATATTCGGTAATTGTATTTATATACATTTGCTAAGTACAGCTTAGTCAGCAGAGATCCTTTACAAGAAAGTTCGTCTTCGTCACAGAAATATAATTATCAAGATATAAGGAAAATGTTCCTCGATTTGTATGAGAACGTTGCGTGTCAGATTTTTTGCATTTGACAGTTTGAATGGCCCGAGTGCAACTATGAGGTAATTTGCGCAACGGGCAAAAGTCATGGCACGCGAAGTATACGCATTTGTTGGGTCTACTTTAATACATGGTTTGTGGTATTCGTACATATCGATTGAATTTTATAATAACATTGTTTGTTTGATTTCCTTTGTACCAAGGACTTTAATAGTACATTACACAACTAGGGTGGTAAAACAAAGAAAGGCCGAGACCGCAGATGTTTGCGGCCCGAGCTGCAAGCGAGGGACGTAAATATGCGATCGAGGGTTTTCTTTATTACCTCCCGTGTTGTGTACATCCTTTTATGTCTACACTTGGCCAGAAAGCGGCTTTATCCGTACGCGTAGCGTGCGGAAAAAGCCACTTTATGGCCAGGTGTGGCATAAAATAAATTTCCGGACGGAGCCTCGCCAACAGAGAACTGAAGCAATTTTAATTAGCCGGCTACTTGTACTTACGAGCCGCACGTATACATCAACTAGTTTTTTCCTATTGCGAGCAGCACGTACATAGCTAACCGGCGGACTAGACATGCCTAAGTTCTTTACTAACGAGGCTCCGTCCGGGTATTTATTTTAAGGTCCTTGGTTTGTAAAATCAAACGTTTATTTATGTAACTACATACATACATAATGTTCTCCACTGCCCAAAAGCTTGCTTAGAGGAAAAAATACCGCCTTGTACCGATTCAATTAAATTCCATTTTTTTTTGTATTTTAGTATTTATTATGTCAAAAAGTTTTATAAGCCTAGACATTGAGAACTTTCACATTTACTAAATGGGTAGAGCTTTCTATTTCAAGTTTTATCCCTAGCAACCTACTCGTATAGTTAATAGAAAGAAACTTCACGCACAAATGAAACCTATTTCACGTCCTTACATAGTCACGTCTAACCTTCGTTACATTATATTCGCCGGTCAAATACCTTCTGGAAACGAACTCTAGAAAAACACGTATTTCAAAAGTTCGCAAGTTACTCCTTTGAAGATATAAAAGAGTTTCTGGTCTCAAAGGAGGCGATGAGCTCACATCGTTACTTTGATTAGAACTTCTGCTTATTGTGTTAAAGTTTGACCGGCGATGCGGGTACCTTTAATTTACATAAAGATAATATACATCATAGGTTCTGCCCTCATTAAACTTGAAAGTTTTAACTTTTGCTTTAAGAAAGTTGATAAACGGTAGAAAATCTTTTTGATAAGAATGCAAGTATACCTAAGTAAAGTTTGTTTAGTTAGGAGTAAATAGTAAGGAGAAATGTAGCCGATTCAATCAGAATTCGTGGCTTTTAGTTATCCAAATGTACAAAATATTCCGAACAAATAACAGAGTTGATTTATTGCATAATGTATTTATATGTATCAGGCTCTAGTCGTTTTTAATTTATACAAATATAGGTTATAACCTCATCAATACGTAAATTTAATATTTTATGATAATACATTACCTAATCCGTAGTAGCATCTTTTGTGCAGTGGGTAGGTACGTTTTTTTTAAGCCTGACAAACTTGCAACCTTTATTTGGGCGTGGCAAAAGTCGGACCAGGTGGGAGCCGTGGCGTTCCCTGGGCTCGAACCAGGTCGCCAGGCCGTCAGCGCCGTAACGATGTTAAGGTTGTTGGCGCTTATGATCCCGTCTACTTTCTGCATACATTCCGTACGAACATAAGTTTAGAATCAGTCTTGAAAAGAAGGCAGTTTCTGTCTAGGTTTGTTAAGAAATAGACTTAGTTTATGAAATATGAGACACTGTATAAAATCAGTTTTGTTTTTATAAAATAAGTTACTTGTATATTCTAAGAAGGTGGCATGCGAGCATGTTATGTTACCTACCGAATGGAAAGCAGGAACTGTAGTCGTATGCGAATGCACAATCTCTATTTTAAAAGATGCATTGTCATTCAAAGGATTAACTAAGTGCGTGCCGGTTTAACATTTAGCATTTGACATTAGCTCTGTTTATAAACCAGGATATAACAATGCATTGTTACATTGACCAATTCTAGATACACACAAAATGAAGTTAACATTGCTATGTGGCAATTTTATTCCACAGTATTTTTGTTTTTCATGAAATATTACGGTTTAAATTATTCGTTTCGTATTTTAAACACTAACTTTAACGCTAACAACGTTTTAGTAAAAGTATACATACTACTTGCAATCCAAATTACGACTATTGAAACGCGAACTCCCTTGCGTCTGACAAAGCGAAGGATTGCATCGTCAGCGTTCGCTTTAAAGAAACTCTCCCGACTTACATTTCACCCTTATTCTGGACATAATGCGGAAATGCAATTTCCATAAATTTTACACACCGTGGGCAAACTCCCGGCCGAAAAGATTGGACGTGACCACGCCGTATTAACCCTTTGTCCACTTGATAGGGGTTAAATAACGAGATACAATATTATCTTCGCGGAATTATACAAATTGGTTATAGTTTTGGATAACGTTATTGGTTACAGAACGTTTTCTTTACATACTATTTATATTGAGACAGTTGACGATCTTGCGCATTCTTGTGAACGAACTTTTTTAAATAAAATTAACATATCATGGCAACTGTAGCCTTGTGGTATATACATATAAGTATAACTAACCTAGTCCTTGTCTAATAACAATTTGTAACGGTTTCCGAGAAGAATTCTTTCGATGAAATGAAACATTTGATGAACGTTTGTTGGCAACTCAGGTGTAAATTAAATATGTTGTATAAATTAAATATATTGTACATTGAACCCCTCCTCGACTTCATCTACACTTACCAATAGGTGAGATCAACGTCAAATGCTTACCTATCGCGAATAAAAAAAGATATACTGTGAGTACGTAGTTACGTACTTAGTCTAAGCCTTATTAACTTTTAAGGCTGGAAGCAATTCGAAAAATGACACGCGCTATATATTTTATAGGGTTATGTCTCAAAAGATTATGTACGTTTCCTTGTTAGCTTCAAGGGACGTGCGATCGTAACAAAGCAAATAAATTATAAAAAGAGATCCGGGAGGCAAGACAAGGCTTTTCTGAGACAAGTCGTAAATTTAATGGACGGAGAAATTCCTATTTCCCTTGCCTATTTTCGTGGTTAACTTAGTGAAACTATTTTCTGCGAATACCTGAGTAGATTAAAACGTCTCGTTTTATTACTGAAGCCAAAATTTCACTTAGTCTCAAACCATTTAGCGTGACCTAAAAGGATAAAGCGAAGCCAAAATTTCCTTAGCAATTACGCCCTAACCTTTTAATGTACACCGATCGCTTTTTGTAATTTATGTCCCAAAATTACTCAGAGGTGTTGTATGAAACATGATTCCATGTGTAACTAACTCCCTTAATTAACGCAGTCGTTTTCCCATTCGGCCCAGAAATTGCTCCATTGTACAAAATTTGTAACGTAGTAAAATTCTTCGACCGCAACAGAATTACCACGGTATTACGAGTATAATTTAATTAAGATATAACAGCACCTTTAATACCAATTAGTCACACGATCCACAGTTTGGGCGTATTGGGTAATTTGAGAGCTTGATGGGTTTACGTCGGCTTTGGTTTTACCACCTACTTCGGGCTGGCCAATCAGACGCGACCAGTTTTTGGACTTCGAAGGTTTCTTTGATTTATCACAACACTTGATGAGTTTCTCTAATAACGCCAATGATGTGTCTATTAACGAGTCTAGGAGTAATAAAATAAATTTAGTTTCATAAAAATTTTCCGCGTTATTGCCTATGAATAAAATACTGGCTTTTGCCGCGGCGTTGCCCACTTTTCCACCTACTCATATACCATTGAAGATAGTAACCTGATTTTGAGAGCTTGATGGGTTTACGTCGGCTTTGGTTTTACCACCTACTTCGGGCTGGCCAATCAGACGCGACCAGTTTTTGGACTTCGAAGGTTTCTTTGATTTATCACAACACTTGATGAGTTTCTCTAATAACGCCAATGATGTGTCTATTAACGAGTCTAGGAGTAATAAAATAAATTTAGTTTCATAAAATTTTTCCGCGTTATTGCCTATGAATAAAATACTGGCTTTTGCCGCGGCGTTGCCCACTTTTCCACCTACTCATATACCATTGAAGATAGTAACCTGATATATTCGCATCTGAATGGCAGTTTAAAATTATCTACCTACTATTTTACACATGTTACAGATATATTCCGTAATGTCAAAATTTTTAAACACAAAATGGTGACAACTATGTATGTAAGAGCATTTTTTCTCCGGTAATTTAGGTGGCAGTGATTTCGGTGGCATCATTAATGTCGAAGTTCTGGGAGATTTGCATGACATTTTCAGATATATAATCTGGTAGATGTCAAGGTTGTCTACCAAATATGTACTCGAAAATGTAATTACAAATTTCGCAGGACTTCGACATGAATGATGCCACCGAAGTTACTGCCATGAAAATCACCGGAGAAATGCCCGTTACTACCAGTATTCTACTTTTTATATAGAGATACAACAACACATAACACGTATTGTGACGCTGTAAGACCTTCTGCTTCATTAAGTTTTAATTTGATCTGATTCTTTACTTTTACCCTCTTTCACGTGGTGTCTCTTACAATGGTACGAGTTCAAATAGGGTTAGAAATAATCGCATCATTTACCTAACCTCTTTTACAGCTCTACGTTACCCAGGCGTTTCGATTTCCGCCCTACAATATTTTAAAAGGCGTGCGTTTAATAATTACATAGCGTGGTAGGAGAGACCGGGTATGGTTGTCTCACGTTGGTTGTCACAGCAGCCATTAAATAATACGAAACGAAGGAATAATTGCATCGCTCGGTGTTAAAAGATCGCAAGAGCTTCACCTCCTTCCCTACTTCACCAATCGATGCACTTATTCCTTACTTTCGTATTATTTAATGGCTGCTGTGACAACCAACCCGTGAGACAACCATACCCGGTCTAGACTAACTCCTCGTATAAAACATAATAACGTAACAATAATAGCAGTATTATACTCGTGTCTAATTATTCTCGATAGCAATTTCTCTTTTCGGGTAACGCGAATTGTTATTACAGCAGCTTAGATACAAAGGCGAAGGGCCTTCTAGATGTCAGAGGCGTGCTAATAAGCTTCTTATGTTGAGCAATTCAAAGCTAATAATATCAGGGTACCGCTAAATACTTCATTTAGAAAGAACTAGTCGCGGAATTTAATTTATCTTTCTACAGATATAAAAAAATCGTAACAAATCTGTGCCTACAAGGCATTTTTTTTTAACTTTATGTTTTAAATTTGATAAATTTCATGTGATTCCTAATCAGAACCACGAGTACTATCGAGTCTTATACGAGGAAAAATGTGTCCAAAATGTTTTATTATCCTTCCTTTCGTTACTTTTCCATATACAGTTGTAAGGCGGTAACGGAAGGGAAAAATAATTTTTTTATGAAAAATTTTGGACACTCTTTTCTTCTATCAGAGTCCAAAGTACTCATGATTCTGAGTAGGAATAAAATAAAATTTATCAAATTTAAAACATTAAGAGTTTGATAGCATTTTGAAAAAAATGCCCATTAAAGATTCTTCCATGGAGAGAGAAGGAAGAGAGAGTGTAAATAATCAGTAATGTAACGTAACTAAACAGTTTATGAATTTTCGTCTATTATTCGGTTTGTTTGTTCGTTTATTCGCGCATCACGCAAAAGCTACCGGACCGATTTCTATGAAATTTGATGCAAGGGTTGATTATTATTTATAACTCTGGTATATTGGTGGTGGTGGTATATAGGATGTTGTCAAAGTAAAAAGGGGATTATAATTTATTAGATCCCCCGAATGAAGTCACGGCATCCTTTAGTGTTTAATACAAAGGGATGTTGATGACAATCATCATGTGGTAATAAAACAACTTAAACGGATTAAATCGCGTATATTACTACATTTTAAGTCCTGACGTTTCGTAACCTTTTTCAGCGTTCGTGGTCGCGGGTAGACTGAGAAAATCATAAAATTCCTCTGTCAAAATTACTGTTGTGCAAACCTACCCACTTTAAAAAATACAAATTCAATATTAGTGTTGCCAGATGGGCCTAATGTGTAAAGATGTTCACACACATGCCAGAAGGGCTTAAAAACCTAACTTTAGAAAAACTAGCGGCGCTTCCAAAAGGCATACTTGATAAGAAAGAAGGCCAAGGAAACTTATCAGCCACGCCTTATGCAAAAAAGAAAATAATTTAAGCAAAAGACTCCAGGTATGCTATTTTTGGCAAAACAAATCAGAAAAAAGTTTAGTGTTGCCATACGGGCCTAAAGTGTAAAGACGTTCCCACACATGCCAGAAGGGCTTACTATCCTAACCTTAGAATCTAACGGCGCTTCCAAAAAGCATACTGGATAAGAAAGAAGACGCCAAGAAAACTTATCAGCCTTGCCTTATGCAAAAAAGAACATATTTTAAACAAAAAGACTCTAGGTATGCTATTTTATAATCATCATGTGGTTGTATCGTGCCGTCCCTCTTGCACTTGCGGAGGAAGGTGAAAGCAAATACGCATCGATATTTTATTTGACACTAAGCGTAATAGAATAAGTGTAATTTTCACACAATATTCTTATTCCTCATGAAGAGAAGAGTATGAGTAAAATCTAAAAGATGATAGTAGGTAATAAATAAAAATTCCAGAAACTTATTTTGACATCATGCTATGACTTCGCTGATACAGTAAGAAGTCAGTTACCATGCTTACTTGTTATCTCAAAAGATATTATAAAAAGCTTATTATTGGTATTACTATTAGATTTTTTCCTCATAATAATAAATTGCGGGTTTCTGGTACTTTAATCATATCCCTGTACCTATAGCCATACGAGTAAGGACTTGTAGCAAATAGCTTACTACGTGATTCTATAACCTAACCTCACCTAGCTCTGCTTTGCGCTAATCCGAGTTTAAATAAATATGCATTTAAAAAGCGGAACCAGAATTTAATATCCAAGATGTACTTAACAGGCTTTATTCTTAAAGATACCAGTGGAGGTTTTCAATGTAATTGCCCAGGTTCCTTCAAGCAGCTGACAGCTCAAAGGCTAGCTTGTGACGTGCTCATTGTGGGACGCCTACGGTTTATTCAAAGTTTGCCAGTATTTTTCTATAAATACGTGTATAAACTGGGTTTTATAATGTTTGTTATATCAAGTTTGGTTTAAATATACATATTTTTTTAATGTTATAAGATGATGAAGTTTGCATGAAGTTTATGTTACTTACTTAAGTAGGTATACCTACGTGGCTACGAGCATTTCACTCGAACGTACCTAGTGTCACATTACATGTGAATAAGAGCTAGAATGTCATTAGAGAACAAAAATTTGGTTATAGTCAGAAACGTAGAAATAAGCAGCCCAAGTGGTGGATTCCCAATTAGGTGGCCTGAGCAGGAGAAGAGCAGAAAGCAGTAAACAGCGCAAAAACCAGTAGAGATGAGAGCAGTACCTACATGATTTGATTTGGTGCAGGTGGTTACCACCGGGATAAGGTGACCTGGTTCGACCCCAGGCGCCCCCGGCACCCACCCAGTCCGACCCCTCGGGGTGGTTCAGCTAGCGACCTGGTTCGACCCCAGGGAACGCCACGGCCGACCACCCGGTCCGACAATCGCTATGCTCATAAGGGATGCGAGTTTGTCAGTTTCCAAAAAAAAAAAGAAGAAAGATACATATCTAGTTAAAATAACTATCCTTACGACAACGACCATAGGAATATTTTTTGTTTACGAAACACACAAAAGTTACGTCTATTGGTACATTATGTTTAGCACATAAACTATACATAACGCATACAGCACATACATTACGCATACAGAGTATCAGAGAGTGTTTGGATTTTCAGATAATAAGGGTCTTCCACCGTAACCCTAACCGTAACTTGCATTTCATTACGCGTTAAGGAGCTAAAATTTAATTGCAAATTAATTTACTTATATTTTTAACGCTTTTCCAATTTTTATCTCAAAAGCGTTCCATCCAAGAGTATCACTGTAGAAGGCCTCTTATGGTCACGTCACGTTTACTGTCATAACCAAAGTCTTCTTTGTCTATACACACTATATACACAAAGTTGTGTATAGACACAATATATATACAAAAGAATCAGACATGTGAAAGAACCCTTGAGGTCTACTTGCAGAAATAAATTATTTAATTTCATTATACAGCGTGGAAGTTCAATACGAGCAAACAATTAAGCCAGCTACAGCGTTTAGTAGTGTTATCATTAATTACTATGATTTTTTAAATTACACTTAATAATGACCTCGTAATTCATTTTTGAAAATTTACCGGGCAGCAATGTACCGCATGGTTGTTATGACGTGGCGAGATGCGAGCTTTTTTTAAAGTAACTGTTAACTAGTGTTACATTGCGGGCCGAATTATTATGTATGGTAAATATTTTAATTGTAGTTTTAAGCAAAAGTTATCTAAATATGCTTCTTAGGTCCTATGCTGACCACCGTTTCAATATTCGCCCGTAATGGATTTCCACGCTGTATAAAAGGAAAGGAGACTTTCTCGGTACGATACATTTTTAGATAAAAATCAACAAGAAGATACAATACTCATACGCACAATACTAAAGAATGCACTAGTGCTGTAACGTCGTCACTAATTACAGTAACACGAAGAGTGTAGGGTTCGAAATTCACCCTGACTGCATTTTTAGTATTTTTTCAGTGAATTAATAGTATTATTTTCCTCGAATTCAAATTGAACATTGTATTACCATTTACGACACCAAAACAGATTTATCGTGAAAAGTAGCGTTTAGTTTATTACTAAAATTATGATTTATCGTAATAACTTTATAGCCCCGTCCCGTTTCAGCCCGATAGAGAGTCCTGCTAATAGTCATAAAACTACACTATGGTTATAAAATGCCTTAATTAGTGAGACTAATGGAATCTTCTAATTGACTTCTACACAAAAGGCAATAACAATTTTGTTCCTTGAGATTTTGGTTTTCAGTTATTTTTTATTTTCCAAAGCTAATCGGAGAAGTTTTATTAATTTCCAATTAATTTTATCCACAAATTTGGTTCAACACTCATTATTTTTATTTACCATTTGCTTCGGAAGTCTCCAATAATTTTCAAATACAATGCCCGCGCATTCCTTATGTACATCCGTCGTTCGTAAATCGTATGACAAAGTTCATACAAAAAAGAACCAAGACCGAATCCATTCTCTCTTGTTGAGTAACCTGATATTGCTCATTCAGTTTCTGGCTGTTTGGGTATAAGATTACACAAAGTTATTTCAATATGGCAGTCGAATGAGAACGGAGCCCACATTGTGATTTTGTGATCTTGGAAACTCCATTGCTAACCCATTCAACATTTGAAATATGTTTATAGCTGCTTGAAATGTAAACTATAGCCTCTGACTTACTCCAAGACGCCACTGGATTTAAATAAAAATCATTTTTAGTGGATCGTTTGTTATTCACATAAAACAAAAGAAAGATGTAATATGATATTGCTATTTTAGGTCAATACCTATTATTAGGTAATTAAAAGTATTTATCCCTCGTTCCATTTAGATCAGAAAAATCTTGAAACCGAAAAATATGAGTCGTGCTCTGTTTGAAATATAATAAAATACTGAAATAGATGGTCATAGTACAATCCTGGTATCCGAGGGAAACAAAGTAAGGTAGGCGAAAATTACCGTTAAAATTCTAATCTAAAATGAAACCTGGTACATAACAACTATAACAGACTGCTAAACATTTAGCTGCAACCGGTTTTAGGCACTATTTTGTTCAAAAATTAAAAATAAGAAACGCGCAGCAATCATCATTCTACCTCGACTAACAAGATTTTTTCCCGTTTCATCGGCATTGCGATACTTTCCAGTTTATAAACTACCATTAAATCATTCCAAGTAAAGTTTAATCGCAAAAAGTGTTCAACTTTTTAGCGCTCTCCCTTTTTGTAGGTATCGATATCGGTACAATTATCGATAGAAGCACTCGCGGACGGCAAGATTGCAATCTCCCGATAGGTTAGTTTAATCCATAGATTTATGGCCCCGGCTACCACAGTTTAATCCTCTCGCTGAGAAAAACCAACGTGTTTGCCTTGCCAACTTGGGAAATATTCCGCTAGGTAAATTTAGGGGTGTAAACATGCCAGAAATGTGCTATTGGTACACTAGATTTTCTGCTTAGCCTTGGTAGGAATTTATTATTATATGTTACGAAACGGTACGGCATTGAACACAAAACACAAGGTATTCGTGGAAATTTAAAGCGCTGATTCTAAAAAAACTAAAAATCGGTAGTAGCCATTGAATCGGAATTTGCACGGTTAGGTTTATTGTTTGCCGATTTTACAAGTAATAAAACTTTTGCCGAAAACCGGTCTGCTCTTTAGAAATCGGTTATTTGCACAAATAAAAAAGTACAAAATGTGCAAATTTTAAACAATAACCAAACGAGTATTGGTGAATTCCGCAGAAGAATGGGTAGAAGTTGCAATTCTTGTTTAATTTGTTTATTACTTGCAATAAAGTTACTGGCCGTTTACCAATAGAGGCTAAAGTCGTAAAATCAAATCCTTCCTAACTACGTACTTATACCCAAAAGGGTGAGCGCAAACAAAAAGACATATTTCATTGAAAAAGCTATCTAAGATAATCTCTTTTGGTTCCAAAAGATCGTGGTGCAGGTAGGTTGTAAAATATGTTTCGACTTGCACCTTTTGCTCGAAAATTTTAAAGCTAAGCGTCTTAAGCAAACAACTTTTATTTGATATTTGTACAAGTGTGATAACCAAAGTATTCGAATAATATTTTGTTTGCCACCCATGAAGAGGTGATATCCATAATTGTCAATTTATCTACTGCTAAAATGTTGACAGTACTTCTGACAACTTTTGTGTTTTTTTTTATTTTTTCATAATATGCTTACTGAGTTCCACTGCAGGCCAACAGCCTTCCCCATATTCTTCTATTGATCTCTGTTTGGAGCTTCGTCTGGCCAGTCCTTTAGAAACGAGTACAAAATTTATCTTCTCAGCTCGCTATCCCCCCGTCTGCAATGGCCGCCATCGTTGAAGAACTCTGCCACGTCTCTGTTTTGAGTTGTGAGGCTTCTCCTCCGTCTTTTTGGCCAATAACTTGTTCGGCATGCAGCAGATGTGACCAGCCCAGTTCCACTTTAACATGGGCGCTTTTCGTGCTCCATTTGCTACTTTGGCTTGTGAGTGCATCGGATTCTATATACGATCCCTTAGTTTCCCACCTTATATGTTGTGCTCCATAACTCGCCGTTGAACTCCGAGATAGAACTTCTTAGCTTCTGTCAAAAACCAAGTCTGGTTTAGACTTGGTTTTTGACAGAACAAAATCCAAAATCCTCGTACAGAACAAAAAGTGCTTACAGTGGTAGGTCACCGTATCACTTATTATTTATGAACTCATTCTCTGTACTGCCCTCCTAACTTAAAGTGAAATAACTATATTCTAGGCTCGAACATAGTCATTATACTTTACGTTAGGAAGGTAGTATAATGCATGACACTAAATTTATGTATATGTGTATTTATGAAGGTAGTTTAATTTAGCTTCACATTTTGAATTCAGGGATGAACTTACTGGGCAAAGTCACTGTATGTACCTATTGAATCAGCTAATGTGACTTTGTTTAGCAGGCGTACTGCATGCAAATATGGTATATCAATTTAAAAATTAACATAATATACCATTAAAAATACTAATTACACAACAAATAAACTTCCTATTTACAGCACGCGTTTGTTTCGCAATCAGTCAGTAATTTCCTTGAGGGGCGATTTATTATTTCCCATAATAAATTATTACCTAGCTGCAGTTAAAATAACCGTTACTCAGAATGCTACTGCGTACTCAAGAAACAGTTTTCTCAATTTTCTCACCGAGATTAATTTTATCGCAAACATAAGGAAACGGTTTGCCTCGATAGTTATTATGATTAGCAAGTATTGCGCTCATCCGGTGTATTAACTGCGCTGCAAGGCTTGTACTTGTTATTAGAACATCCTCTAAATAGGGGATTGTAATTGTGAAAGTATACTTGAAGACATGTTTATAAGTTATAGTACCTACAAATGTCTCAAAAAATATCATCTGTTATAGCGGTCATAGTAGTAATACACACTATTACACAAAATTTCTGCCTACTAATTACAGTTTCAAAGATACAGCCCTGTGATAGACAGATGGACGAATAGGTAGACAAAGGAGGCTTATAATAATTATTGATAATATTAAAGTAAGTAGGTAATATACTTCTTACAATATAATATTAATAGCGCCGCGGATACGCCGCGCTGTCCCCGTCCCTTCGGTACGGAATCCCGAAAAATTTCAATGAATAGGTACCTACCTAGATTTTTACGGAACAAAACTGAAAGAGTTACTAGTTTAGACATTTTTCGTTTTGATAACTAAGTTTTTGTTAGACAAACGCACTGTCATGACATGATTGAAATTGTAGCAAAAAATCCTTTATCTGATCGAATTAGAATTTAATGCAAACACTGTTTTTATTCATAGTAATAAAACAACTTAAACGGATTAAATCGCGTGTATTACTACATTTTAATCGATTTATTCCGTTTAAGTTGTTTTATTACTATGAATGATAATCGCGGAAACCGAAGACAATATTACTGTTTTTATTTTTATTTTCTAGAATAAAAGCTAAAAAGCACAGCTAAAATGTTATAAGCTAGCATTACTCTGCGCCGCAGAAATGTAGGGATCGTAAAGTGAATAGCGTACAGATTGAGGGATTTTCACAGAACAAGTATCATAAAAATGTCGCCACAGTATGAAGCGTCCTTTATATTCATACGTAAGTTATGTAGAAAAGGGGTAATATTGTACTGAAGCGGCAACGGCGGTTTCATTTGAGTAGCCAACTTGTACGGGATTTGTTTACATTATATTTTTTATACAATCGTGCGGTGTGAAAGGGCTTTTGAAAAGTTGAAAAATGTGTCTGAAATTAGAAATTTGAATTATGGGTTACGAACGAAATTCTGCTTTAGGTAATAAGTAAACAAATTATCTGATAACGGCAGAAATAGGTGAAAAGTTTGGCGTACAAAACAGTTGGTTGACTTAAAAAAACAACCATTGAAATCATTATATCCAGTTTTCTAAACAAAAACATTTTATTAAATCAAAATTAGCATGATGTTGTGTGGAATGTCTACCTAATTTAATTTTTGGAATATGTTTTCAAAATATCGGCAAGATCAACTCGCACGTAGAACGTTCGTGCATGTTGAACTCAACCTAGCTCGTCTGCTTCTGATGTTTACTATAGAACATTGCAATCCACCATCATCATCAGTGTAAAGATATCCACTGCGGGAAAGGACTATTGCAACGGGTAATCAGCCAGTAGGGCGTAGAGAACCGGGAAATTTTAGTATGAAAGAACCAGGAATCCCTGGTACAGTCAAGGAATTTAATTTCCCACCCGTTTCATTGAAATGTTGTTAAGCATTCACGATGCATTAAGGTCGAAATTTCTATTTCAGTAATAGTATTTAAATGTCAATACGTATTATTTGTCACTGCACATTACAGATAACCTCTTTGCGAAGTCATTTGCTCATCTAATTACGAATACGTGTCAGTTGGTGTCAGTGTCAATCGAGAAAATTTTAAAATAATTCCGAATCCAGACTCCGGAAAGTCTAATTGCAAACGTCGATAATCTAAATTTCGTTATCTGCGTTCCTTTCATTCGAATATTGCAAGAGCGAGAAAGATGGACTTTCTTCGAATTTCGATTCCACGGTTGTCGTCTTTTTTTGGTAGTGCCTTGACGTTCCAAATTTCAGTTCACCATGTCAACGTTGTTAATCTGTTACCTAGTTACTGACACAAAACTATGCTTGTGATATGTCAAAGTAACGTCGTACTCTAGCTAGCTCTTATGATGACAGTATGCTATACGATATTGGACCTTAGGTGGGTTGGAAATTAAATTCCTTGACTGTACCTACTGCCATACAAAAATTTCTCGGTTCTGCACGCCCTAGTAATCAGGCCAAAATGAATTCGTAATGATGACTTTATCATTAAGAATTATTAGAAAAAAATCTGTTAGGTAATAGTTTCATTTGCTTCGTTTTGCATTTACATAAGTTAGTGCTTACCTACAATACATTAGTACATTACACAAGTAGGGTCGTAAAACAAAGAAAGGCCGAGATCGTAGATGTTTGCGGCCCGAGCTACAAGCGAGGGACATATATATGCGATCGAGGGCTTTCTTTATTACGTCCCGTGTTGTGTACATCATTTTATGTGTGGGTGTGTAGGTGTGGCAAATCATTTCATACCATTATTTGTAATGTGATCTGTTATTCCTGCTATTTTCTTATAAATATTGGATCATGGGTAAGGTATGGGCAGTGTTCCCAAGACCAACAGAAACGAGACATGTGTCATTTAAATAGACTTTGCCAACACGATGATTTTTTAATATGGCGGAGATCACCCCAAGAATGGGGTTTTCTTGGAAAATCCGAAGCCCGAAACAGGCCCCTGTGGAACACCGCACCGCAGTTGCAGCGCGTTCTCCGTGCTCCCCTGGGCAGTATTCAAACTTCACTCCAGCATAGAGATCACACGGAGGTTCCGCCACTAGCGTCACTGCTGTCGTCCATGAGACTGTGCGGTAGGTTCGTACTACATACTGCGATAGCCCTATGCCTCCTCTGAACCACACTGGGGCCATATAGAGCCATACTGCGCACGACATCGGCATTGGCTGTTGGGCCCTCCAATATTAGTCAGCGGCGGCGGTCGATAAGCCTTGGGGTAAGGCCATCGCAGTGTTTCTGGAGGGCGTTAACAGGAGGGATCCATGGGGCCGCCCGTACCGAGTAGCACGCAAAAAACTACGTGCTGGATGCACCCCACCAACGGAACCTCTTGAGCCAGCCATCGTGAAGACAGTAATGGAGGAATTGTTCCCGGAACCCACAGGACACCACCCTCCCATTATGATCCCTCCCTCCCAATCAGAGGTGGTGACCGAAACACGAAGAAAACCCCCATTCTTAGGGTGATCATCGCCATAATAAAAAATCATCGTGTTGGCAATTTAACTGACATATGTCTCATCTCTGTTGGTGGATGAGGAAGTTTCTGCCCATCGTTCTTAGCTTGATTGGTTAATCACAGTACCTAAGTAATGTTTTGTTGATAAAGAGATTAAATACACGTGTCTAAGCGTACATACAACAGCGTATGGTATTAATCTTTCTTCTCTTATTACACGTTAAAGGTGAAATTATAATGGGTATCTACTCGTATTACAGCTTAAGTGCTTACTTCAAGTAAATAAAAATAACTGGCCAAGAGCATGTCGGACCATGCTCAGTGTAGGGTTCCGTAAATAGCCGTAACTATAAGGTAAAAAATACGATGTAAAAAAAGTACAACAACAAAAGAGCGTATCTTCATAGCAATTACGTCCTTTTGTTGAGAAGCGCAGTTTATCGGCAATAACTCAAAAACGGTTAATCCGATCTTGTTGAAAATAATTTTCGTTGAAAGTATTAATTGATCGTTATCTATGTAATTTTTTTTATATTTTTCGGACACACGGTTTAGAAGATAGAGGGGGGGACACAATTTTCACAACTTTCGGAGCGATTATTTCCAAAGGTATTCACTTAATCAAAAACATTACTTAAGAATCTTAAAATGTTTTCAAAAGAGCTGTCGAACTATGTACCACGCGTTGACATTTTGTGAAAAAAAATTTTTTTAGCTTCTGTTACATGTACGGAGTGCCCCCCCTAGATTTTTTTATTTTTATTATTTAACTACCAAACTTAGTTGCGGCATCTACAAGACATCTATATTCCAAATTTCATCAGTATAGGTCTTGTAGTTTTTGAGTAAAATGCCTGTGACATACGGACGGACGGACGGACGGACGGACGGACGGACGGACGGACGGACGGACATGACGAAACTATAAGGGTTCCTTTTTAGCCATTTTGGCTACGGAACCCTAAAAATGTGCTCCTAGCCAAAGGGATATGAAATCTTTTCAGTGTTATAGTGTTCCGGGGCTCAGCAATAAACTATGATTATGATGAACAACCGATACCTGAAAGAACATTATAATAGAAACGAGGGTTAAATTAAATATACTAAAATTTTAAACTATTTTTTTTGCGATAAATATATTCGAAAAATAGGCAATACAAGGAATGACAACATCATACAAAACGTAAAATTACTTAAAATTCATCCTAAACTAAATTAATTAAACTTCACGTCGACAAAAAACAAAAAAGAATTAAAACTGAATTAAAATTAAATAAGCTAAAACTAAAACAGATCTAAAAATGGCCCCTGCAGCATGGTGCCGAAGATACTGGCAGCATGTCCTCGCTGGATTGTAAGGCTGGTGCGTTGAGCGAGGAAGCTGCCAGATTTACCTAAAATAAATAACGTTGGGATGAAGATCAAGAAGTCGTATCTATTCCTGAATGGGACCCACATAATGTTAACTATGTCATAACATTTTACGAATAGGTAACTACACTAACCATCAAGCCGGCTGGGTGAATATTTGGCGTTTAACAGCGTTTGGCGTTTTTTTCGTCATAATCATCTCAGCAAATATTGTTGAAATAGGTAATGGTCAAGGTAACATTTTATGAAACCGAAAGACAATCCCGAGTCTGAGTCTACTTTGATCAAAATTATGGTGGCTTACTCTTCCATTGTGGTAATAATATCGCGAAATAATAAAGTAATGACGTCGAACCGCGCGGTCAAAACGCTCGGAGAATCACCCTCTAAGTAAATTGGTACCTAGTCCGCATTTTTTTAACAATACATCGCGGAATATCGCGATCGATTTAAAAACATACAACACACATCCATCCAGCAGCCGGATAACTTTGATATCATAATAAGAGGTGATGTCGGACGAAACGAGTAAATTACACCTGTAAAACATTTACTACTACTTACTAACAAAATCTCATATCTCACCCTACCTTGCCATTACAAAACCAACCTTAACCGAGCGAAACAAAGTTGCTTTTCAAACCGACTCATCAAGGATATACAGGGTTAGGATAACAATCAGTCAGTTAACAACACATCGTACTGAACAAACAAAAAATTGCATTTTTTATTTAACGCAATTTTGGTTTACGCTCCGGCAGAATAACCGTGATTTAAAATTTATAGCCTCAAAGTTAAGATGTACTGTAAAATTTGAAGTAGCGGATTGCGTTGTTAAATTCAAAGTGATTCTGAGTTTATGATTTTTTTTATTCTGGTTTATGTGGTTTTATTTAGTGAGTGATAGTCCGTGTACAGGCTTAATAATTCTTTGAAAATAACATTATTAATAACATTGACTACAGAACCTCCCTCTGCAATTTATAAACAAGTATACGACGAGATACCTTTTTTTTCTCTGGCGGAAATAAGGTGAAACAAATAGAACACAACAAAAGGAGAAACTGATTTCAGTATATATGTAGTTTTTTTATGCAACAACTTGAAATTAATTAAACTAATCAAACCGTGTCTCCACCGAAGCTTCACAGTCGAGAGGCAACGCAATGGCGTCGATAATTATTTTATACTTCATCACAATTGTTTCCGTCGTCAATTTATCCGTATAATTATTTTCTTACGCTCAACTAGCGCTAAACAAAGACAGGCTGTCGTTCCTTTGACCTGGAGCGTCGTGCCGTGAAATCGACAGATGTAAAATAATAACAGAAAGTTACAAAGTGATTATACACAGCTTGCAATGTGTCCAGAAACATCAATTTGCATAAAAAACGCTCATATTCATATAAATATTTATTAGCGCATGAAATATGTAGTCGACCAATGTGCAAAGAAAATATGCACTGCGTAGAAAGCTAGCATACTAACTATAAATTTTTTTGATTCGAAAAACACTTTCGTATTTTCAAGCTACTTATTGTCAATCAACGGTGTAATTATTCTAAAAACTGTAAAGAATCCTACACAGAATATAAACTAAGCTAAGCGATAAGACCGCCTGTTGTCTACCATTAGTTTTAGTATCTGTCTTTTTTTAATGTGCAATAAAGAGTATTGTATTTTATTGTACATACATACCTACATACCAACAGATTTATAAGAAATGCGTAGGTATTATACCTATAACATCTCAAAAATAAAAATAAACACGAATTGGATAAAGAATACAGAGCCCGATTTTGTAAATTAACAATAACCGGGGTTGTTAAATGCTTGACCATTTTGTACCTTTTATCTTTAGAGCACGGAGAGTACGAGTATCAATGAAGATTACACACTGATAAGAACGCTACACGCGCTGAATACGTATCATATGACTTAATATCTTTTCTTATACCTATCTTTTATGTACCTTTTACGTAAAAGTCGACGAAAATGCTAATATAATATAATAGTTTAAATAAGTATATTTATAGAACCTAAATGCTCGTATGTTAAAAACTGAAACAAACACTTAGTTTTGCAACGCTTTATGCTTCTACCAGTATAAGTGGGCATCATGATATTTTGAAATCAATTATAATATCCATATCTTGACACGTCTCTAAGCGTTTCTCGTGTTAAAAGAGCAATCTTTTGTTAATACGCCCTGGTTTTTACAACAGTACTTGGGTCGCAAGTATTCTAACCTGGCGTTAAATCAATTCCCTAACGAATTAAAATTCAATCAAAACGAAGCTGAATGTAGTCCGCATAATATTATTTACGTTTGTAAACCCGTGAAGAGATTGAAGAGTCTTAATTATTTTCCCCTTTCAGAAATTCGCTGATTTTCCTGTTTCACTTTGAAGCTTACCAACCTCTTTTAAGAAACAAATAATTTACCTCATCGACCTGATTCTACTTGATCATTATAGATATTGTGTAATATATTTTTACGATTAAAATACCTAATAAATATAATTATAATAAATCTTATACAATACAATACTATGATTAATCTAAAACTAAAACCTACCTAATCAATTCCATCAACTTTTTGATACGTCGAAAGCATTAAAATGTAAAAAGAGATTAAGTTACATTTACATCATTACTTATATAATATTTAAGCTAATATTTAAACAACCCATGCAAAATATTGTGAACTACTTTACAATAAAAATAATCTTTTTTTACTGAAATTCTTGTTGCAATCAAATTAGAGGGTAATTTCAATCGATACTGTTATAAGCAGAGTGGCGCAGTGGAAGCGTGCTGGGCCCATAACCCAGAGGTCCGTGGATCGAAACCACGCTCTGCTAAAATCATTTTTGTGTTTTATTTTTATTATAATATTGCATACCTCTTAAATAATTGTATATATATACATATTATTCAAGTAGAATTTTTTTTTAAAGCCATGTACCATTTGACAAAAATTGTTAGTCGTTTAGGATGAACCATTTCGATAAAAATGTAATGTAAACGTGTGCAAATATTTTTTTCCGTGGGAACCTTGCAATCAAGATTAGTTTACAGCGATCACGGTATGAGAGATAAGTGAATGTCTTTCTACTCTACATGAGTAGAAATTTAATCTTTAATTTAATCTTGTCACCAGTCTGCTTAGCTTTAAAAGTGCAACTATAAAAAAGGCGGCAAAGACGAACTTTGGATACTTCATACCTGCGTTTCGGGATCACTAAAATAATTTTACGACTATGAGCGGCCTGCGTAAACAAACGTAACCCAATTCAAAGAAATATAAATTACACTATAAAGACATCTTATTTGTTGGGACTTTTGTTGTACAATTCCCGCAAGTCTGTTTTTGCCCTCTCTGTGTAGAGCCGCCACATTACGTCAGAGGCCAGTCATTATTGAAATGTCTACGTCGCGACCACCCAGGACACACTGCCGTAGAGATCCCCGTAAGTAGATATTTAACTTAATCGCTCACATCACATAATAAGTATGTAATTATAATGGCTTGGCTCCTGATAATTTTTGTAGTGAAACATTTCTGTGACTCGTGATTGTGCAAAAGAAAAATATTCACACTAATATATTCGTATTTAACAGCAAGGGTCCTACAGAAAAAAAACATTATAGGTGTCAAAACAAAATAAAAACTAGTATTTTAAGTCTGCTAAACAAGGTAAAATTAATAAGCCGAATGTTTTTGATTATGAAAACTAACCAGAAAGGCACTGAATATTTTTATTTCTTTCAGATTTTTCTAAGAGATTTAGTGCATTTATTTATTTATTTAAACTTTATTGCACAAAAGAAAACTTATGATACAAAAGGTGAACCTAATACCATAAGGCATTCTATGCTAGTTAACTTTAGTATTAATCAAAATAAATTGATATTGTGAGTATTATCCTAGTTTAGACTTGTGCTTTACAACACAACATCAGTATCTGAATAATTTATTACAATACATACTCTGCCTGACTTATCGTTGTAAAAACTGGTAATTGTATGTTTTTGTTACTCAGGAATTGCACGATCTACTTATTTAGAGCTAAGTAGAGAACCAGTTAGCTTAATGGATTGTCGATGTATGTTCATTAATTATTAGTTACTGTAAAAACGATCGAATGAAAGTTTGATATGTAGCTTATTTTTAAATAGCTTCATCTTTTCAATTATGTATTCAGGGCAAGTGACATGAAATTCCTAGGTGTACCCTTGTGTTGCAAGACAAGATTTTTTTTTAATCGCTTAACTTGTTTAAATAAAGGTATCTTATCAAAGATGCAAGTCTCGCAACGCAGTCCTTTTAAAGTTTTGAAACTGAGATGTAATGTTAAACCAAGTCAGTAGGGGGGAGGGGGGTATGAACACAACAGAACTCGATTATTTAACCGTGGAGGAACATTTTATAGTTCTCATAATAGGCAAGTCGGTGGAAATCGAGTTGTTTTGCTTAAAATATTATTAATAGGACTAAGATTGATCTACTAATCAAAAATATTGCTCCGAATATTTTAAACGCTTTTTGAAGTGTCATATTATAATAAATAAATAAATATTAGGGGACAATCTTACACAAATCGAACTAGCCCTATAGTAAGCTCAATAAGGCTTGTGTTATGGATACTAGACGACGATATATTTAATAGATACAAATACTTAAATACATAGAAAACATCCATGACTCAGGAACAAATATTCGTGCTCATCACACAAATAAATGCCCTTACCGGGATTCGAACCCAGGACCTCGTGCTTCGTAGGCAGGGTCACTACCAACTAAGCTAAAGCGGTCGTCAATATTAAATATAATAATAAATATTTGCGTCCTTGTAACATCCTATTAAGCTTTATTTCCCAAACGTATACCTGGTATTTAAATGGAGTGCATTATCATTCCAATGTCTAAATTTACAGGTAACTTTAATGTAATTTAAAACCTTTTAATTCCCAAATGACCACACATACACCGATTAAAACCAAAAAGAAAGCCAGAATTCTAAAACTTGGACAGAAAAACCGTCCCGTAGAAATTAGAACGACGATACTCTCCCAGTTAAAAGGCAGTAAGTACAGTCGGTATCAAAACGCCCGTAACATCCAAAGCGCCATATAATATCGTCACACACACACCTTTGTGCCTATAGTAATAAAGATGAAGTGTTGCGTTGCGATTTATAAGGTCCTAATTTATTAGTTGCAGATATTTTTACAGCTGATAGTACTGTCATCAATAAGTGGTACGTAAAAGAGCTACTAGAATCTGTTCAATGAGTTTTCATTTAGTAATACCACTTAACAGGGTGTTATTACGTAGCAAATTTGTTTTTCCTTTTTCTCCAAAAAAACATCGTAAAAGCTATAATGTTTCATGCTTTAATATACTCCAGAGACCGAGTACTATCAGCTGTAAAAATATTTGCAACTAATAAATTAGGATCTTATATATGGCAGTTTGGATGTTACGGGTGTTTTGATGCTGACCGTTCAAGAGTTGTCTATACTTATGCCCTTTCGGTTTTTGGTGGTGCAGCGTTCGTGAAACAAGTCTCCGCCGTTGGTGGCCGTCGACAGCGATATTCCAAATATTTTACAAATTGCAAGATAGCCGGGGCGACATCGGGCGGGCGACAAAGCGTCGATGGCGACAATAGATCCGGCAACTGCCGAGCCGTGTCCCTATGTCGCTTCAGAATGAACTTAATTCTCCCCGAAGCTAGTGAAATGAGAATTCTTGGTATAGCATCGCTTGGTACCTTCGTCATATCTTTGTTATACTCAACGAAACATGATGGCGATGATACTTTTTGATCATCATTATTTTAACCTTCCACCACTGAACGTGACCTACGTTCTGTGACTCCTAAACGTAGGTCTCCTTTTACAAATATCGATCTCAAATTTCTTTTATACATCATAAATTCATAATCAAATACTGTATTAGGGTTATATGTATAGAATTATTATTAAAGTTGTTTTACAGATGTAAAACCCAAAATAATATTGCGATTTTTTTATTAATGAAAATATACTTTTTATTCTTAAAATGAAAGCGTAATAAAACTGATTTGATAACTATGGTACGGTACTTTAGATAGATGCAATGGACAGTAAATAGCTTTATTTTTCATATAAAGATGAATGCCCAAATCTTGGTCAATAAAATCGTAATGCTCGTACACACTACAAACAATCAGTACTGCAAAAAGGTATTTTCGCTATACAATACACTGAAGTGAGTCCAAGTAAATGCCAAATCTAATTATAATTACCACGTTCATTTGCCTCTTTGCGTCCAGCACATGGATACATCAAATCGTCTAAATAAATAACGTCGAGTTTTCAATGGAGTCCGCTCGGAATAAATCAAATAACTTCGCTGGATCCACTGTCGCTGGCAAATGTGTCTTCATTCATGACGGTACGATGAGGCATTCAGGAGCCGTGGAGATGTTTGTTCAGATCCTTGACTTGTAATTAATTATAATTGGGATTTAACTTCCTTTAATTTAGTTAAGAGGATCGCATTCAAGAAATTGAGGAGTCTTGTTTTATTCACTTATTAAGACTTTGTCAAATAAAACGAGGTATTAAACCTGCTAATCGCCGCATTTTTTTACTAGTAGCAATTTTATTACCATTGCGTTGTTATCGGAGTCTCTGTTTACATATTAAACTAGTCTATTCCAAACATTGGATGTGAGTAAAAATTAATACTTCTATTTAATAAGTATTGGTAAGAAAATGGGAAGCCGCTTGAGGCAGGCGCTATGCCTGGTGCCACATGATGAGAGCTGGAAGCTCAAAAGGCTCTCGTGGAAGTTGTAAAGCAACCCAGCGCTCGCTGCTTCATAAGACATCCTCGTTAGATGGTACTGAAACTGGGATTGCAAGAATCTTCACAAAAGCATAAATCATATGGGTTTAGATTGACTCAATATTATACTGAAATACATTCAGCATCGACTCCATGCCGTAAGTTGTTCTGACAGACACGGGCAGGTTTGAGCAAAAATAGTCTCCACCGGTATCGGTACTGACGGACAATGCGTTCATTATTGAGATGCAAGCCGTCGCTTCTCGTTGCGACTACGACTACTAGACGTGAGTAGTGCAGGAATGTATTCGAATCCAGTTTGCATTCAAATGAAGGATAAAATTTGGTGTTACACAGTGTTACACGACGATAAATAAAAATACGTTATGTAACGAGGTAAGCGTCGCGAATGGTGCTCACACTCTACGGATCCCTGCTGCGTCATGGGGACGTGATGCTTATTTTTACCCGACTGCGGCGAAGCCCAAAGGAGGGTAATGTGTTTGACCTGTATGTATGTATGTCCGTTCCTGTGTCCGCTCGTAACTACTCAACGGCACAACCGATTTTGATAAATGATACATCATTGGATTCGTCTTGAAGGCGCGAGTGTCACTGGGTATGAAGTTCGTTAAAATAAACAAAATGGTTTAGTAAAAATATTTTTTTCGGCGCATCTCCATATATTATGCATCCTAACATAAACGCCGGAATCGGATTAATAAAGGATATATCTCTATACCTACATACAGGTCAGGTACCAACTCGTCTTCATCATTGAGATAAAATGACTGAGAATCTCTTATCTGACTGAATCTCTCTTGATCTTTGTTAAGGTTTCCAATACACATTCGTTTATTTATTGAGTGGCTAGCGTAACAGTAACCTATTTTTAAGGACTCACTACTTACGTCTTTTAAATTTCGAAAAAGGATTTATTTTTTAGGCAGATTTTTTTGTAAAGAAAAAATATTACTAAGTAAGTGTTGGTGGACCTTGGGACAAACGAACTAGAGCAAAGGCTTGATAAATTATATTCTGAACTGTCAAATAAATGTGGAATCGTTACATAGCATCGAAACACTCTTTTCAAAATATTGGCCGAACATCGCAGCATTTAATTTTCGTATTATTATGTAGATATTTCAAGGTCACTGTATTTATTATGCTTGTCCACATTTGAATGCACAAAAATTTGTATTCTGTAATTCATTTCGAACCGCCTTTATAACCCGCTATTCTCTTCCGAAACGCAAAAGAAACAAAACCTAAAGATCAGCGTTCGACGACTAAAATAGTGTTGGACTCAATTCAAAACTCTTTGGAATTACTACACTATTTGTTGCCATCGCCCATTCAGTAACTCAACGAGTCTTAGTAATTTGTTTCTTAGGAATTCGGTTATTAGATGACGATAAATTTCCCATGTCCTGAGGGAAGCTGTTTACATAATATCTCTCGGTGCGAGTGGGTTAAGCGTTATTTATCGTGGCATCGTTTTTAATGTTCGGAAAAAGTTCGTATTTATTTAGGGAAAGGTTTGATCGCCATCTATGGAATTTGGGACGGCTGAAAATAGAATTGTATTATAGGTACCGTGTTTTTCTTTATAGCCGTGTGGAACTCGTAGGTACTCGTAGGCCGTAGTGTTATACCTATTTCAAAAGAGGTCAAACATTTATTTTGTTCTTATTTTTAAACTTAACGGTTAACTTAAAGGTGGAAAAATTAAAGTGTTTTTTTATGTTTCACAATACGATTAAAATATTACCTATTTTAAATAAACCCTAACCCTTTTAAATAACTAACCTACGAATGATAAACTTGCGCTGCGTTAATAGATATAAAATAAATAAACTATTCTACTTTATACTATTAGAAATAAACTCACAACTAAATGAGACATTCACCATCACCAGTATCTTTTTAAAGGCATTAATTACCAGCGAAATAGTAACAACGTTAAACAAAAGGCAATAGGGTTTGTTAATCTGATTCGTGTTATTGCAACGCAACTTTCCAAGGGATTTATTACAAAGGAGCATTTAAGAAAGTACCTGGTTACGAAGACGGCATCGCGGGGCTGAATCTGCAAAATAAAGCGTTAGAATGCTTTAACCGTAGCTTGATTTATCGAGTCGACTTCGAATTTGTGTCGGAACAAAAGCAGCGACCCTATTGAAAGCATAATCATTCGCTGTACAATACTGCTAATATTCTGTGCTTAAACCTATAAGGAGTGGATGAGCGGTAATGTATGATGCGACAGAGCCGGTAGGGTTGTCCAATAATGTTGGTGAATTACAAGGCTTAGTGCGGACTCACCTTTGATGCTTACGCGAGCATTGCGGGCTCGTGCAAAATGGAATTCTAGTTTCACACGCAACAAATGTACTCATTATCTGATGAACTTTGCAAGTGTTCTGAGGATATAAAATAAAAGACTAATGAACAATAATAGAGATGACAGCAACGAAGTCCATTTAGAGCTCTTTATCTCTATTAAAGATGGTTTTTGTTCAGGTTGTGTATAGTCTCAAACATCAATAAATATTTACAATAAAATAATCAAATCTGTCATCAATTTTATAAACACCAACCTTTAGGTATAATTCCTATTGTTCTCTGTTCCTATTGTTCCCACAAAACTACTAGCTAAAATGAAAAAGGGCAATAGCAATTTATTTACCTTATTTTCATGAATGCGCATCACGCATCAACTACTGCAGCGGTCGGCAACCTTTTAGCAGCCAAGGGCCACATAGTAGCTAACGAAATGGACGCGGGCCGCACTTTGTTAATAATTGGCGATTTTATACAATTCTGAATATATCGACCTTTATACATAGAAAATAGCCAGGGTGGCTCGCGGGCCGCAAGTGAGTGGTTCACGGCCCGCAGGTTGCCGACCGCTGAACTACTGCATAGTTTTTTTTTAGAGTTTGCTATACAGGTCCAATAAAATGGTAAACATATTTATAGGGTTTGTTTCATTTGAGTTTAATAAAGATTTTGTGTATTTTGTATACGTAAAAAAAAACGCGAGCAATGTAACGGATAATGCTAAAACTATGTCATAATTTAAATTTATTGACATTGATACCGACCGACTAGAAGAAACTTAACAAAATCCTTGTAAACTTTCCACCAGGTAAGTAATAAAGTTTCAACCAAACGTTCCATCTATTATTGTTATTATAGCTATTATACACACAGTGTCTAGAAGTATCAATATTCGTGCAATCAAAGTAATATTGATACATCAAGATGCTATCTGACCCGAGAAAAGTTACGACTTTGAATTGAGATGATTGTGACCAAAGAACTAGAGGAACATGTTTTGAACCACTTATTTTAATATTTTATAGATAATAAAAACAATATTTTATAATTATGAGCGTAAACTTAGAGGACAACGTACTTAACAGGTTTGAAAGATATTGTTTTATTCAATATACAGATTAAAATTTACTTTTTTAATTGCAGACGTATATCACGAAAAACAATAAATGTCGTTTGTAAATATATTTAGATATTTGTCTGCTTGTAATGTAGTTTTTAAATAATAAATACCTATTTTCAATATCTAGTAAGGTTAAATGAAACGCTTTGGAACTAATTATTCAAACTAGGAAAATAAAATAACTTCTCTTTGCCTTTAGTCGAAAGTCTCGTGTTCTTTTATAGTAGGTATGAGCTATTTAAATACAGTAATATGTAGGAAAACAATTTCGACTAAATTGATTTAACAAAAACACATTTTCTCGACAATATTAACAACCCCAGTTAAACAAAAACATAACAAAGCAAATTACTTTCTGAGAATTTCTCTTGGCCAAAGAAAAATATTTCTAAAAACTTATTATAACGAACCGCGCTTGCGGGCACTTAGAATTAGATCGGGAGCGAATTCTGGAAAGTATAAGTTGTGAGCATAACATGACTTTGCATGGAAATTATTCAGAATTACGAAAATTAGCTCAAATTATCGTCCGGTTACCGTGGCCTGCGCATCGGTGGAGGCATTAGGGATGGCCTCGGGCGCAACTGTTGCATGACAGCGAAATATTAATAATTACTTCGTAATTACTGTCGATCAGAATGTTTTTGCGGGCTTCTATATTCAATGCACAGAAATATTTTGATGGTAAAATAATTTGATAAATAGGATAGAATTATGAACACGCACCGGAAGACGCTTCGTTAGGCCCCCCGCAAGATGGTGAAGATCAGTCCAGCGGTGGCTGCGGGCGGCGGAGGACCAGTCAAAGTGACGTAGTTTGGAGAAGGCCTATGTCAAATTACGGGCATTTCTATTTATAATTATACCCAATTAAAATGTTGTGAGCCTGGAGTTAAATGTTGTCCATTTGGTTACGCACTTTTTCAATGCTTAAAATCAAAATAATACGTAACAAACAGTACAAGTCTAACAATCTCAACAAAAAGTAAAGATTTGTACCTACTGTATGTTACGTTTTTATTTTTTAACAGTGGTGTTATTTTAACATTTAACCCCATGCTAGCAATTTCTTAATAGGGAATATGCATGATATTTTTTATTAAGTTTAATAAAAGCTCATTTATGTAAGAAACAGTAGGAAAAAAATATTTTTCGAATAACTATAAAAATAACCAAGATCTAACACAACAAAGATTTATCTCTATCTCTTTCTAGCAAAACAGGATATAGTATGGAGATTGTATGGCGGCCGTGTACTATGACGTCATAGTCCATATCGGATCTCTCTGTCTAATCCCGGTCTGATTAGTGCTTTAAAATGTTTATATCTTCCGTATTTGTCGGTAGATTTCAATTTTGTTTTAACTCCATGTCATCTTTTTTACGGTGTTTTCATATTTTGTTAAGAAACGTGTTTAAAAAAATTCATGCATATTCCCTATTGGGTACAAGGGAAAATAGAAATGCCCATACCTATACTAGTAAGAATGCACACCCCGCACTATATGTCTATGTCCAAATGTGGGTTTCTTTTTTCTCGTTGTGGATTAACAAGACATGCATGTATGTTATTACGGTACAAACGTACCTATCTTGACCGTGTCATAAGTACCTAGAGTGCGACTACGATAACTCTGCAGTGGGGTAACGTGGTAACCTGCGTTCAAAAGTCATATTTTTTATAGAATTTTTACTTTTAAATGGAGGGATTGGCGTATACCCCACTGCAGAGTTATCGTAGTTGCCCTCTAATCCATCAAACCCTTCATTTGGGTCATACAGATATTGAAGAACGAGTTAAGTGCTCGCGTCTTTCCTGTAAACATCACAAAGTTAATTTTCTTGCTGGACCCTTATAGGCAGGCACCTACTTAGACTTTTATGATATACCGGGTGGAGTGTCACGAGGGACTTTCCTGAAAATATAGTGTCATATATTTGAAGTAGAATCGAATTGCAATAGTTAAATGCTTGTAATAGTAAAGAAAAAAAAACTATCACAATATTACTTTTTAATGTTTGTACAACCCTACTACTTCGCCACCGCTACCGCTACACGCTGCCGCCCGTGTCCGCGTATGGCCTCTAAGTAGGGTTGAAACACGCAGTTTTTTACATGAAAGTTTAACTTGAAAACGCTGATAGATATTAACTTAGTTCATTTGAAGGAAATGATGTACTGAGGCTAAACACTGCCATATTTGCAGGAAAGTCCCTCGTTCCGTTCCACCCTATATAAAAACAGTGATATGTACTTTTTTGACTATTATTATGTTGTCCACATGACAGAGGTTTGAAATCTATATGACTTATCTGCTGATGACAATTTGCGGTGACGGCACTTATTTGAATTAATATGATATTATTTTCTTATGAGAACTAAACGCAAATCAGAAATCAAACACTGGTGTGAAACCTCTCCCACCAGTTAATCATAACGACAGTTCATTATAAAAAAAAAAACGTTAGTTTCGAAGTATCAAATATTTTTATTTGTGTGGTCCTCTTTATCAGGTGACGAAGATTTACTTACAAGTGCCGGTCGTATGGGGATTATGGACCCATCTCAAATTTTTAAAGGGAAAAAGTTTAATGTAAAGATCACTGACAAATTTGTAACAGAACAATGAATCGGATATTAAAGTATCTTCTTTCTTGACACGGGCGAGCGGATGGGCTCTTAGGCTGCGGATATAGAGACCGGGTATGTAATAAGTGTAACAAATTGTAACATAGGACTTGATAAAAATGTATTAAATTAACATGCTGTGTTTTAAACTAATAAATACTAAACTAAGTACTATTTCCGAAGTATGCAAAACATTATCAATATAAGTGTCTACTCAATTTCTCGTGTTTGCAAGCATAAAAGGCACATTAATTTCTGAAAACGCAGTCTTTAAAAAGGATTCTATAAGCTAATTCTTATAAAGACAGCACGACTCATATTTTTCGGCTACAAGATGCTTTTTCTTGAAATCGCTACGATAATACACGATTTTTCTAATCTTATATGAAAAGTGGTACAAATACCTCAATGAGTATAGCGATGGTTCGACCCATCCCATGTACCTACGAGTATACAACAAACCTCGCTGGCGTGCGGCAGTCAAAGGTTATGAACTCTCCACCTACCAATGCGCTTACATAGATTGTCACTATAGTTGTAACTAAAAAGCGTCGGAATTATTGAAACCGCTTCACCGCCCGAAATTGTTTCAACATTGATGTCTGTTGCATGCAAGCAACAATATCTGGGACCTACGAGTACCTAAGTAGAAAACAATAAATGTACCGACGTGCGTGACATCTAGTAGTCTAAGGTACGATGGAGACAGGAGCGCTTACGTTGCGAAACTATCACTTTTCTACTCTAAACCAAACATAGACAAGTCGAAAGGCACTCAAGCAAAAAACGACCTTAAAACTTGTAATTAGAGTTAGATTTATTGAGATTTTTAAATGGTTAGCAGTCTTTTCGCCCGGAGCATGGCAAATCGGCGACGTCCTTCAGGCATCGCTCATCGCTCCGCTTAATGCTCGACTCTCACGCGATCCGCTCGCGAACCACCGATGCTGTGGTGTTAAATGTATCCGTCGGCTCATATCAGGTTACCATACCAAGGCGTGGGCATTGACATGTCCAACTCGTTTTGTTTCGTTCGCTCAAGCGCGGTAAAGGTTGACTTTCTACGCATCGACGTGACGTTACCGCCGGTTGAGTTACGTTAAACTTTATAGGCGACGCTTGTCAAATGTCAGGTGACATGATTTTAGAAAAATAGTGAGCTTTAAACAAACAGTTTTATATTACGATACTGCCGGTGTAACGGATGTGGGCTACTTTGTGTAGTGAAATTTTCTACACTTGATTTTTGGCAACCAATAATGTAGTCAAAACGCATTAGAAATGTAGCCCATAACTATACTAAAAGAAGAAGAGAACTATACTAAAACTAATATTAAAGTTTGGGAGATGTTTATACTTTTTATTGCATACCGGAAAAAGTGTCGCGTTACGGTTTGCTTGAATCAACCTATAAATAAAATTATAAAATTTTGTTGGTTACACTTAGAGCTCCTGCTATGAATAAGGGCCTTATTTATTAACATTACTGTCACGAAAAATAAAGGAGCAAACTAATTAAATTTTCCCTCGCGCTTTTAATCATTTTTGCTGCACACCTGAATTAATGCAGCCGTAATTTCTGCAAGAGCACATTCGAATTCCACGTAAGTTGTCACTACGTTGAAAAATAATTATAGTGTATATGGAAATGCGTCATGCTGGGCAGACATGCGCCTTCAGCGGATTATTAAGATGTTAGACTGTGTGCGCATTTAACGGGTTGTCTCTGGGCTCAGAGATAATGCCAAATGATAATCGGAACAAACAAAGTCGAAGCGACGACTTATTTAATGCTTGTCGCTTTGGATGCAGCATATTGGGCTGGTCATAATTCAATACGTTCTTTTTCATTTTTAAAACAGGTAACACTTAAGCACTTTGCTGTATTAAACTTGTACTATAGTGTGGTGATGTGCGAAGATCAGATTGGACGGGGCAACTTTTAGAGAGTACTTTTCAGCCGTAATCGACTGGCGTGTTTGAAGGATGTTGGAGCCCGAAGAGTTTGGTTCGCGTTTTGCATACGAGAAACATTGAAAAGTTCAACTTTCTTGCCATCGAAGTCAAACACCTCTGTCACCTTTACCAATATGTCGTCTAATACAATTTGAAAATATTTTACTGCAATTGTAAAAACACGACAAAAAATTTATTGATATAATTTGCTTTTACATATTTTAATGTAATGTAAATTAAAGTATAAAGAATTACAGTATCTAAAAATATTCTTATATAGGTTGATTAAGATTTATTTATACGA
The DNA here is from genome assembly GCA_947034925.1 of Eudemis profundana. Taxonomy (NCBI): domain Eukaryota; kingdom Metazoa; phylum Arthropoda; class Insecta; order Lepidoptera; family Tortricidae; genus Eudemis; species Eudemis profundana. Next base: position 10,494,584 of record OX344808.1, read on the forward strand.
ATACCTTATTTTTGCATTGGTAATATAGAAATTTAGTTATACAACGTGTCCCAAAACTCAACGATAAGCCGGCACCAGAGGATGGAGCTACTTATGATTAGTCGAGAAAAAATAAGGAAAAAAATATATCTCAAATTATTTTTTCTCGACTAATCATAAGTAGCCGGCACCAGAGGATGGAGCTACTTATGATTAGTCGAGAAAAAATAATTTGAGATATATTTTTTTCCTTATTTTTTCTCGACTAATCATAAGTAGCTCCATCCTCTGGTGCCGGCTTATCGTTGAGTTTTGGGACACGTGGTATAAGGGCTTTTATATTTAAAGTGCGTTCTTAACTGACAGCAGGTCGTCACAGAACTAACGATTAGTATCACACTCCATACATTTCGTTACGGACTGACAGGTTAGACGGTATTTGAACATAGCTTAAGTTTCGCCTAACCGTAAATTTTAAAATAAAAATGCCCTTAAGACTCTTTTGTATGTTACCTGTTTTACTAAAAATACAAGTAAATAGGTGGCAAAAACATAAATGTTAATTTACTAATAAAATGCGGATATGAATTTATAGTAAAAATATTTATACAATATAACACCGTATCACGTATTCACATAACGTTTTTCAATAAAGCTTAGTTACATGCTGATGGATGGGCCCCAGAATTTTTATTATTTTTCTCATAAATTCCTTGAACAACGTCATAAAGAAAATAATCAGGTTTATAACATGCATCATGTATGAGGTGATAAGGGCAAAGAACTCTGTTCATGTTGTTTCTACAAACCGCGGTGCAGCGCCACTGATGCGTGAGACTATCATATTAGCCATCTTAAAATGATACTCTACGTATATCTTATTACAACGGGCGAAGGGTTATAATTGGATGGCTGGTAAGTATCGTTAATATTGCGTTTTCTACTAAAACTAGAGACTGCACTTGAATACATATTCGGTTATCATGCTGATAAGAACTGTCGCAACGTGAAATTGTTCAAGCTTGGTCATAACGGTCATGGAAAGCAGTCTAAGTATTCTTGATGCAGTTGTTTCCAATTTAAGAGTCGAAATACAAAATGTATACAGTTAGGGACCTATTTTAATCCCGTTCCCGATCAATGATGTGACGTCCGGGAATTTTTCCGAGTTGTATGAGGAATTTTGAAAAATATTCCCGGCAACGGCATCAATCTGTACCCAAAAAAGGATAATGTCCCAATTCGATTTTCTCTTTCTTTTCCTATCACCTTTTGCCATTCTTTTACACGTAATGGCCATGTATTTGACTTCGATTTTATCTGGTAAGTCAAAATGAAATGGAACTGGGTGGGACATGTCTACCGCATACATGATGATCGGTCAAACCAGTCACGAGTTGACATCCGCGAGATGGTCATGGTAGTAGAGGCAGATCGAGAAGGAAATGGCGAGAGGACCAGGAGGCATTCGATCGGAATCCGCGAGATATTGCTCAAGGTAAAGAAGAATACGAGCGACAGATAGAGGGAGAAAGTGATAGAGAGAGATAACACAACATGTTTGTAAATGTGGGATTTTATTTTTTTAACAATAAGCTTCAATCATAATTACCACATGTTCCTTGTGAGCTAGGTAAGTGATAAGAGTATTCTAAGCTAGCCTTTTAAAAATTAATCTTTGGTACAAAATTGGATTCTTTCAAATACTTCGTATTTCAACCGCGGTTGGTATATTATTTTAAAATCCAAATCTTTATTTAAGACAACCCTTTGATGTACTTTAATCCTTGGTCATTTTCTTCTCTACAAAACATCTTTGGGGCAAACCTTTGTAGTTTTCGTGTTTATGCAAAATTGAAACATTCAGTCTAGACAGCTAATACCTATCTAATAAGATTTTAATGAGTACCTAAACTTGTTCTGAGTTTCTCTTTTTAGAATAACAATAAGTTTTTCTGCAAAATTTTGTAGTTCTTTTGAAATACCTCGAGGGTAACTCTGGTTGAGATGCCAGCAAGATATGAACGTAATACTATTTTGTTATAGTTTTAATAAGTTCGTCTATGTTGGAATGAAGCAGTAACAAGTTATTAACATTTTCATACACGCGACCTCCTTTATTCTTTCAACTTATACTTTTCTTGAGTCAGTATTCTAGCGTTATATAAGATCAGAAGGGTTATTCTTCAGAAATATGTCTGCGGTCATCTTATTCCTCTGGCCCTTTTTCATACTAAATGTACGGAGACAGGGGAAAAAGTCGCAGACATATTTCTGAAGAATAACCCAGAACTTTTAAGCATGGCTTAAAAGTTTCTAAGTTAACTTAAAGATGTTACGAAGGCTTATTTAGGCTTATCTAAACGAAGATAGACTAACTATATTTCCTATGTTTTTACATAATGTAAGAAAATGTTACCTTGCTAAGATCAACTTATTAGTTCCTATCCTAACTTGTTAGTTCCTATGCCGTAGCACACGAATTATCTTTGAGTGATTTTACTTATAGCTAAAACTTTGCGACACTGGTGTGTAAAGGATAGTTCTAATTTTAACAAACTAGATCAGGAGTCACCAATTAGTTTCTTCAGGGGTCCGGTTTTAAAAATAAAATGACCATCGCAGTCCGTTTCTTAGTAAAGTACCCAACTACTACTACTACTACTTAAGGTCCGCACAATATAAGTCAGCGGTCCGGATCCGGACCACGGTCCGTGATTTGGTGACCCCTGAGCTAGATTAAAGAATACTTTGCATATTTACCTACAATTAGATAATACACATACATTATCCCGTAATTGTGTTTAAGACTTCCACCTTTTTATCTGTGATCCGCAGAAGCGTCTCATTTCGCACTCTTTCCGTCCATGGAATTCTTCGCATTCTTCTATGGGTCAATCAACTTTTTTACCCACACGAGTCACACGACACTGTCCGCAACTTTTAATTTTAGTTGTAAAATAACGCCTTTAAGTAATGGTTTGTGTATGTTTAAATTTATGGTGCATGTTAGGACGTTGAATGCCCCGTCTCATAAACTTAATAAATAGAAAAATATCCTATTAGAAGTTCGATTTCTTGGTAACATTTTCGGTAACGCCAGAGACGTCAAAAGTGTGGGTCTAAAAGTTGATTCACCCCTATAACACGCTTAATTTTACTAAAATGGTGTAAACGAGAATTGTCATAATCCAAAATGGGCAGCGGAAAAGCCAATTCCTAAATGACAAATGTGTTCGTATAGTTGGGCTGTTTGCATGCGCGGGGTGCACACTTTGACAAATAGCTGTAGTTTCTTAGCGGACCGGCTCCCACACTGTTAACGCGCGCTGAATAAACAACAACATAATACATGGACATATGTTACACAGGCTTATTTAGGAGTTGTGATTAGGAATTACTTTTCCTGATTACTAAATCGAACAATTAGTAAATTGACATCACACTACCACGTGACAGCAAATCAAGTCAGTCAAATACTTCTAATTCATTGTGGGGCGAAAGATAACTAAGTGTATCAAGTATAATTTTATTATACTTTCAATTTATTCAAGTTAACTTTACAAACCCTCATAACCAGATTATTTGTTGCTGTATTAAGCCCCATCATTTCTGATCATGTAACTAAAAACCAAATTAACCTATGTACTACGTATTTTCAGTGGAACTAGAATATAATTTCAATGGAATATGGGTGAAATACCTAGCTGAATTTTATCGATACACATCGTTAGCGCAATTGTTTAAAGCTTTTTAATAATTTCGAATAATCATGATTCGGTCACGTTCTACACTGAAATGGTAACTAACATTTTGAAAAAATAAACGCGAAGCACCGTTGGAAGTAAAATCACTGTAATTATTTGTGTACAGCCGTTAACGAGTATAACTTTTCATACGCTCCTAAAGTTACAGCAGCGCATTATTATATTTTCTTCGAAACAACGTCTCACTGGATAAGCCTCGGCACACGTCACTTCCTACTCATTATAATGGAAATGTATTCATTAGGTTTACTTTTTCAAAACTATAATCGCAGGGCTAACAATTTAAGCTGATCAGTCAGGGTAGCAAACAGACCACTAAAGCTATGGACCGTGGGCACAACTGTCGCACGATAGAGCATGACCTGTCACTTTCGCGAGTCATGCGGCACAGTCGTACTAGTGGTACAGGTGTCACTTTAGTTGATAACACAAAAAACCGGTCAAGTGCGAGTCGGACTCGCGCACCGAGGGTTCCGTACAAACTCATAAGTAGATACGCGAATAGTTCAAGAAAAACTGTATGTCGATTTGTTTAGTAGAAGCAAATAAGTATATGTTATGATTTTTGCAAATTTCTAAAAATCAGTGCAAGTTAGGAAAACAGTTATGTTTTCCCTGTAATATTTAGAACCTGACGTGTAATGATTCTATTTAATAGCAAGGACCATTAAATCAAGAGGACTGTTATTCTCCATACAAAATGCTGTTCCCCGAATTTACAACGCCATCTATGTATAAGCTTGGTAAAATAATTATAATATTATTTACAATTATTTAACTTTGCAAACGTGACACAGTATTTAAATTTATTTATTATTAGCTGTTTACGAACTAATTGTTACTATACTATGTTTCTTTGTTCAATTATAACATCGTTAAATGTTTAGTGTTTTAGCGCCATCTAGTTTTTTTCCCGGAAATCCCCTAGCGTGAAAAAGGCCATCGCTTAGTTTTGCTACTCTCCGCTAGATGGATTAATGGATGGATTAAGTTTTTGTAAAAAATTATTAAAGTTAGGAAGACCGTTCTATTTTTCCTGTAATGTTCAGGTTGATATTGATAATCAGTAATTATGATACATTTTTCTGATCAGTAACTTCGGAGATAATAGGGGGGGAATGGTACATAAAAATGTATAAATTAAAAACTACTTATTTAAGAAAAAAAATAAAAATGGTGTTTTAATCTACAAATTAAGCCCTTTCATTTGATACCCCACTCAATATAATAGCCCTACTTTCAATTTTCAAAGTCCCATTACGGAGCCTTTTAAAAAAAAAGTAAAAAAGGTACAAGATATTTTTTATGTCCAATAAGCTCGGGTTAGCTACTTTTAACACTATTCCAAATTTCAAATCGATAGCATCAGTAGTTCCTGAGATATCTGGCTGTGACAGACGGACAGACAGACAGACAGACAGACAGACAGACAGACAGACAGACAGACAGAGTCGCACCATAAGGGTTCCTTTTTTACCATTTTGGTACGGAACCCTAAAAAGTACCCCGCAGCAAATATGGGGAAAAAATGGTTTCAGTCAAATCTTACGAAATTTTAGTATGACGTAGATTCAAAACTCCTGACATTTTTATTGTATGGGTATAACTCTCTCAGAATTATACATACAGACATAATGATATTAAGTAATATGTTTTTATTTCTGCTAAATGTTTCCTAATATGGGTACTTTGAAAAGACATATATTGACTCAAACTATAATTCCGTTACCTACTGTCAATAATTATCTCCATATCTTTTGAATCCTCGTCTTGTCGATTCGTCCTAATGATGGCATAGGCAAATAGGTATTTTACATATATTTATTTTGTATGAAACAAGTAAATTAATTATTTCTGAAAGTATAAGTCTGAGAGAATTATACCGATACAAAAAAAAATATCAGGAGTTTTGAATCTACGTCATACTAAAATTTCCTGACATTTGACTGAAACCATTTCTCCCCATGTTTGCTGCAAAATTATTTGTAAAAGTTTTTCTTTACCAAGAAAAAATCTGTACTTAGTGGTAGTCTCAAATCCAGCGGCTTTGCTCTAGAGGTAAAAAAAAACATGCCAGCCCCATTCCGCACTTTTCAACATGCATGCTACTGAAAACTAGCATCATTGCTTCTCTTCTCTATTTGCCTCATAAGCGGTCAAGTTTAATAGCTGTCGCTTGCTTTCTTAATACACCTAATAATATTTTCTTTCTTTCCGAAAAATAAATTAATTTAAATTAGTTACTTACTATCAGACACATTGATATTATATTTATTTAAAATACCTACTTCGTTTCCTTTGCATAGTTCCGTAACGAGAAAATAAACCTGGGATGTTTAGATAACTTCCTTCAGAAGTACCAACCCCTAAAGAAAGTGTCTATTGCCGCTTACGAAACTGATAATGTTTCCATGACCCCAAGTCACGACCAAAAAGAAAAAGGTAGCCGTTTTTCTTACACTAACCCCGAAACATCTCATTTTTCAAAGCTCTTACGAAATAAGAATCATAAGTCACTTCTCACTGCACAGAATGGTTTAAAAAGTGGGTACGTTCCCCATTCCCACGTCCAGGCTTTCCAAAAACTCGCCAAACAAATTCGTCCCATTCACGGGACAATTTCACGCCCTATTTTATCCCGTACGAATTTTCTAGTACAATTGAAAATCTACCGCAAACCTCGGCTTTTGTGTGAACTTTTTATTACACACTATTTTTTTCCTGTGGATAAATGACGTTCATTCTTAATTCAATTTAGGGCCATAGTTGGCTAACACGGAAATACGAAAAACAAATTTAGCCGCCGGAGCGTAGGCGGAATTTATAAAATGTTTGCTTAAATGGTTTAAACTACACTTAAAAATACGCGATTGAATGAATTTCAATCGAGCCATCAGTTTAAATAGAAGCTTTGAATATAAATTGTTAGATAAAATGTATAGAGAAGTCTTGGCTTAGAAACCTCGAAGAGTAGACTGGTGTCACGAATTCTGCCCATCTGTTTCGCCTCGCGAGAGATAAGGTGAAATTTTCGGAGCTGACTGCCAACCTTCGCTAGTTGGAGAGGCATATATAATAAAATGTATGTAATGTTAAAAATTATATGCTTATATTGCACTAAGAGCATATCTATGTATAATCTAGTTTATTTTGGTCTTCTATTTTACAGTCAATGTTATGTTTATGTGTACACTACTTCAGTACCAGAAAATTCATGAATTCGTCATAAAAATTAAATGGACACCCCAAGCTCCTCTTCATTCCAGCAATGACATCTTCTCGTTGGGCTCTAGATCTTTCTAGTATTCGAGAATTGGAAAATTGGATGTTTTGGGCCTCGGACGCAGGACGGCAGACGTAAATTATAGAATTTCTATATAATCAAATATATATATTCGGTAATTGATTCAAGGCTTCCACTCCAGTAGCTTATCGCTCCATCACTTTCTCCATTGCTTGTTGGGCAATCTCGAGTTGCAATCATCAATACATAATAAAGTAGTGGTCATCACTCGGCGACTATTCCAGCGAGGTTCTACGTCTTCGCGTCACAGTAAGCGGTAGATGTGCTCCCCAGGGTGCCACTCTGCGGCTAAGTGATTTTATTTGTGTCCACATTCCTATGTGTATCAAATTACGCGGCCTTGCGACCAGCTGGTTGATCGATTGTCTACGTCTTTGCTAAAAGCACCGCAATATTGACTCAAATAATTACATGGGATCGGATGGCCAGAAGTTGAAGCGCCTTAAATGGAGTGAAGATATTATTAACTTCTGTCAGCGTTGTACAAACCGTGTACCGTGGGTACCTACAATTACAACCTGGGGTGCTCTTATAAAATAGGAAAAGTAATAATTGTCTAGGTACGTGTTTAATTTTTTATCAGAGCAAATACATTTTGAACAAAAGATGATATGAAATTGTATCATAATAAATATCGCGGGACATCTAACACAAATCGATCTAGCCCCAAACTAAGCTATGTATTACTACTTAATATGTATGGCGACGACGATAGACGACGATATTCATACTTATATGGATAATCACATACTTAAATAGATAGAATACGTCCATGACTCAGGAACTCGCGCTCATTACACCAATATTTGCACTAACCAGGATTTGAACCCTCTAGCTTCGTATCACTCCCATTAGGCTAAATGAAAAAACTTACGTATGTTAAATTTATATTCGTTCTTTTTTCTGATCATAATTAAAAAACAGTAAACTTCCAGTCAAACTGGCATAGTATAATAACTAAAATTAAATCTTATTGCCTAATAGATCCCGCATACAAATAACAGACGAGAACATCTGAAATTATACGGAATCTTAAACTATGATGTAGTCAAAGCGGAACAAGTTTCTGCAAAATTAATGTTAAATTCAAACACGGCTAGTAGTTAAAGGAAATTTCATAGTCCCGTAGTATTTCCATTTATTCGAATCGTCTTGCTATTCTTTATGCAAATGTGGAAGCGGGGACCCTATCCAGGGGTGTCACTCTCAGTTGCGGAATCGATTTGGAAGTTTATTCAAGCTGACAACACGAGGTAGGGCTGTGCCAGGATCTATTCCGCTTCTTATTACACGGGCCGAGGTCTCAACTTCGAACACGTGGCGAGGCACAATTTCCGAAATTGATGTGCACGATATCACTCCGCGATCATAGATTCCTTTGAAATGCATCGGAATTTGCATTATTTTATTGGGTCGGATGAAAACCTATAATGTGTACCTATAAATATATGCTGCTTCCGTTTTATTCAGAAATCAGGACACTTAGCCTAATAATTATCAAAGAAGTTTACGGTAACTGCTTTAGTAAAATATAAATATTCTGTTCAGATATTTTATACATATCTGAACAGAATAAAAAAGAAGGAAGGATTATGCCATAAACGGCAGATTTGTTAGCAGTTGTGGCTTGTAGCCGAATTGTATTTGTGGGTTTCTACAACTCAGCATCCCCTAACCCCTCGCTTGGTTAGGCGCGGATCTGTGCTAAGCGTTTGGACCCTAATATTTAAATTTCAAGTTTAAAAGGTTGCCAAAATGTTGACAGCTAATACGAGAAGTTTAAGCAGAGGGTTCCAAGATGGTCTAGGAAATGTTCCTAGTCCACCTAGTAGATAACAGGTGTGAGGATCAGACAGATTTCAGTACCTTTGAAAAATATGATCAGTACCTTTTGTGCTATACTTATGGGAGACGACTGGCTTTTACCTTTACCTATCATCTTAGGCTCCTTGAGTTCAACAACACCATACAATTTCACGCCACGCCTATTATCGTCCGTACCCCCAGAACTGTCGACTATATATTTTGTGATACATTTAAATAAGTCAACTGTAGCGATATCATCAGAATTTATGCGTTAGGGCTGCAGAATTGCTCAGGGGAAAAAGATTATAAGTGTGCATGGATTTCATAGAAATGTAATGTTTTATTTATTTTTGTGACAGAACGGTGGCTGCGCACAATTGGACGCGACAACCGACGCGTTCCAATCGTGCGGTTGGATTTAAAGCAAACGAGGGAAAGTGGAGTTGGCGAGATTTCCTTCAAATATAAAGTGGTTTCGTATTTTTAACATGCTTTTATTATTGCAATTCGTTTTATTGGTTTGGATTAAATTGCGTATTTTATTTAGCGGTATAAGTATTAGTAAACTCCTCGGGTTTGGGGCTTTATGATTTAAAAGTGCGTCTTTAAAAAAAATAAACACATTTTTTTACGATTCTGTCTGGTTTAATTAGCGCGAGTTCATCAAATCTGCACACAACATGAACAATTTTATTGTAAACAGCTATACTTACTATTTTAAACAGACAGTTGTAATTTAGACCTCAGAGCATTGTAGGTACTCTGCTTAAAGTTTCTAGATTAATATTATAATATTATGATTAATATACAAGATCTACCCGCGACCACAAACGCTGAAAAGGGTTACGAAACGTGGGGTGTAAAAATAAAGTACGCGATTTAATCCGGTAAAGTTGCTTTATTACAATATGTGATAATCGCGAAAACCGATGACAATATATTATTCAAGAATTAAATTTTTTATTCCTGTATTTTTCAGAAAATAAGCTCTTATACTTAGTCTTAGTTAAGTATCTCCCAGGAAATTTAGTATCGCCAGCATTTAATTATCGACCTAAATAAATTACTTTTAACTAAAGTAAGACATACTATTCTAAAATAAATAAATTCTAGCCGGATACAAAACTAACTATTACGAAGGATTATTTAGTTTAGATAATAGCACGATTATCGTTGAAACCTCCGTACGATAAAGTGAAAAAAATCCCAAATTACTCCACGTACCTTTTCTCGCATCATACATGGCATGTTTACTTGATATTACAACGCGAACGACCATCATTACTCTCAAGTGTTATATTTAACATGCTACCGAAGCCACCTTAATATTTATAGGCTGTTGAATAATAAAATAAATTTATCGGATGTTATTAAAATTATACGGCGAATGTTATTATGCGCGCTACTATGTTGCTTAATATATGTTCAGGCATTACTCGCACAAAGGCATGCGTTTCGTAGGACAGCATTTCTATGACCTAAGCTGTTCCAAATAAGACTTTATGGAGATGGCGTTAATGTTTATTTTCTCTTGCAAATTAGTCATATGATGCGAGCTATCATAAGTTTGCAATCTATCAAAGTGCAAAATATGCAATGTGTGTTCGTAGATGCGAAAGAGGAGTCTCATAAAGGAACTGGACATAAAGATACAAAGTATAATTTATACAGATACTAATTAAATGTATGCTGTGAATCCGATGTGACTACCAGATTATATTTTATAGCCGGTTACAGAGAAGAAGCTTTGCAAAGTTATTGTGTGCCTTCTTTCTTATTATCTTTCTAATTAAGCAGAAGTACTTCCAAACTGTAAACTTAAATCTAAACCCAAAATAAAATACCATAATATAATACCATTATAGGTGAATCAGTCGATTTCTTTAAGATTGGCTTGTAGCGCCATCTACCGTAGAGTTTATGCCCGGCACTAATAGTCAAATCAGGCGACTAGTTGACCAATTTGGTGACTGAGGATCTCTGTGACACCACTATTGGCCGGGAAAACCGTTGAAGACTTGAGTCCGATTTCCACCCATGGTATATTTTTATTTAGTTAAAGTATCGTTTTAACTATAAATATTATTGTTACCTCCATGTCACCGATACTTGATTAATTAGGTATATGCAAAACATGCTTGTTTAGAGAAATTGTTGAGCACTTTTTATACTTTGTGTGACAAACTATAAAATTAAATTAAATATACGCACGTTAATATCTACGGATCAAAAATGTCAATAGGGAATATGCATGAATTTTCTTTAATACATTTCTTAACAAAATATGAAAATACCGTAAAAAAGATGACGTAGACTGAAAATAAAATTAAAATCGACCTAGAAATACGGCAGATATAAATATTTTAAAGCACTAATCAGACGGTGATTAGACGGAGAGATCCGATATGGACTGTGACGTCATAGTACACGGCCGCCATACTATCTCCATACTAAATTCAGTTTCGCTAGAAAGAGAGATAAATCTTTGTTGTCTTATATCTTGGTTATTTTAAGAGTTATTCGAATATTTTGTTCCTCCTGTTTCTTATATGAATGAACTTTTATTAAAGTAAATAAAAAATATCATGCATATTCCCTATTGTAAATTGGCAAGAGTCAAAGTATACTTAAAATTTTAATTACCTAGCTGATTATACAGCAAGAAAAACCGTGAATGAAAGGCTGGAAGCTGATATGCAGTCGTTATCTTGTAGTAGAATACGAGAATAGATTGGTAAAAAAATGTAAATGACAGTTGCTAAAACTAAATTGTCTCGAGAATGTGGGTGGCGCCGGGGCAGTCTTAAACGATGACAGAATTATTGAATCTGCGTTTGTCTGAAGTTTTTCTAGGGTGTGAGTGACAAGGGTGTGCTGTTCAGAATATTGCAAAATATAGACACTGACAAGTTGAAAATATAATTTAGAAATATACTGCGCATATATGCGTTATATTTACACATAAGTATAAAAAAATATTGCATCAATTATAATTGAAAGAGAGAAATTATGTGTATTTTGTTTGGAGTACGGTCCATTTTTATTGACGAGGTGTGTTGCGGATATTATTTTGTATGCATCCATGCGTTAAAAGTTGACAAAGCCTGTTGCGGATCCCATTTGAATTGTAGGTTGATCGTACCTCTTTTAATAAACCACACAAAATCAAGAAGTACCTACATATTTAGACTGATTTAGATTACACAGTACATGTGTAGTTCACATAATGTTATATCGTTAACTTTTTTTTTCTCTACTACTCGAGAATGCATCATCGGAAAATGAAACAAAAGTGTTTCAAACACTGTATTCTACAATTTAAAGGTGTAGCATCCGTTAATATGCAGATTAGGTAACTAGGTAAGGTGCAGATATCTACGATTTTAGTAAAATTTTACACTTTAACGGATCGCACCCGGTGATTTGCCGATTACCCATACATAGTACAAGAGAACAAGGTCTATAGGAGTAAATCCGAATGTGAGACAATTTCGAAAATTCCACGGAAAATTCACTATTGATCCACGCAACATATTTACTTTAATGTTCTAACACGATACTAGACACGCCAATAGTGACTTGATATCACCTCAACAATCTTGCATGGTTTAGTAGAAATTTCTAATTTTTTAGAAGCAAATGAGTGAAGAAAATCCATTAGCTCGGATAATTTATTTACATGAAATGGCAACATATCAAGCTTTTAAGGTAAACATGTCCAAGGTCATTATCAGCTGTCTCGGGTGAAACATATCCGAATTTCTTGTAACTATCATGCATAGTTACCTAGTTAATGTCCAAATTAACACATTCGGTATTCGAACAGCAGCATATTATATAGTTAATAATCATGTAGATACTAACTCTAAAATGTGAATAAATGTCACTAATTTCAATTAAGCACATTTTAAGGTAACGCAGGACATTTTTCAAACGAATTTATTATTTCATAGGCAATAATTCAAATATTGTTCAGTTTTAGTTTCTCATTAAAAGTTTCCAAAAAAACTTCTTTAGCTACTCCATGGTTCCATTATTAAAACCAGTTTTAGCCATTCAAAGTGCAATTATAAATTTGAAGGACGTATATCCATATTTTTTTAATAATAAACGCTTTGTAACTTTTCCAAGTGAACATTTTCAGTAAAGACGTTATAAAAATAATACACCAATATTTCACAAGGTATTTAAATAATACTTGCATATTTTCATACCAATACCTTCTAGTTTAATGGTTTCTTCGATACCCCTACATATATTATTTCCAATCAATCACTTTTAATTGAATCTCATAAAGTTTTCATTTATACAAATAATTCAATTTCGATTTGAAATCGTGTTATTTCTGACGATGCTGATCATTGAAATTCTAAATTTAAAGTTATTTTACACCAATTTTTCGAACGCACAATACAATCTTGTTGATTGCATACATGTTGACTACGCAATATCATATAATTACTGCAATTACTTATCTAGACGTTTTCTGAATTAACTTTTTAAAGGATGATCTTATTCCACATTGTTTGTGCAATAAATAGATCAGTGGTTCCTAACATTTATTGCCACATCACCCACAGGCCCCCTCTAGATTTGAATCATTACCCCCCCAAAAAATAGGTAATACCGACAAGTATATGAAAGTATTACCCCTGAGAAAACTTAATTTTACCCCTAAAGGGAAAATTACACCCAGGTTCGGAACCACTGAAATAGATAGATCGATCGGTCTCTTTCACGTTACATATGGTTTTAATCATGTAAAATACAAGTGCTTTATGTACCTACAAGGGAAGGGTCTCTTGAAGGTACATAAAGCACTATGCCACATGAAAACTTAAGCTGCGGGCACACGAGCGACCATGTAACCAGACCCGACACGTCGCAGCACAAAGCCTCGCCCATCTGACATAAGCCTTACAGCTCGCAGCCGATTGGTCGATTGCCATTCTTTCTGTATAAGGTTTCACTGAATCACTGCGTAATTCTATAACAGATATAAAGCCGATTTGGAAATTGAAATGTTTAATTGGATTGAGGTGTAAACCTATTTTCTGGATTATTGCGTTACGTGATAGATAGAATCGGATTTGAATTAGCTTACACGTAATGCTTGTCAATTATCAGTCAGCTTCAAAGGCATCTGGTCTTTTTAATACTTTGTTGTAGTCATTTAAAATATCGCGAAGCCTTCGCAGCAACTTTGCAGAGCCCCTGGTCTCCACTTTGAGAGTAGGGGTACTATAATTATAATCCCACTAAGTCATTTGTAATCTTGAGAGCTATCGCGTGGCATTGAATGTATTTCTTTTCTAGCGTGGTATATAATACTCGTATAAACCCTTGGAAATTGTCACATAACAAATTTATCCTGCTGAATCATTCAGAAAATGACAAAATTTACCTGTCAATATTAACAAGCGTTATAAAAAACCTCAGTAGCTATTGTCCCGCCATCCTCAGCGAGAAATAGCCATTGAATGTTCGTCCAGTAATCAGCTGTCATCGCTTTGCCGAGCCTTTGTGGCGCTGTCAAACATCGGGCTAATAAACGCCCGCCCGTAATCAGAAGAGAGTAAAGGACGAGGACGAGGGCGAGTTTATGGAAAATACTAGAAATTTCTCGCGTGTTTCACTTGTTAAAAAGTAACAGTTGATTGAATGTGTAGGGGAAAGAATTATGTCTTTCCAGCTAACAATATGGTTCCGAAGTCCTTCAGCAGGCTTAATGAGATTAAGTAATGTCATAAATTATCTGAAAAAACAAGAACTACGAATATACGGGCGAAAAAATCAGTAGGTATTTTTTTGAGATTGTATCGCTTTTGCAATGGACGTAAATGAAATGAGTGTGAGACACAAAAAACTTAGAGGTTTTGAAACGAAGAATTGTTAATTTTTGCCTTTCATTATAAAGAGTGTTAGGTAATGAATGGATAACCTGTGTGGTGATGGAGGGCAATTGGATCTATCAAATACGGCTAATTAAGCAAAATGAGCCCGGAATTTTGCTCCAGCTTATCTCAATTTTAATCTAAGATATTGTTAAAATTATCAAAATTCCACCAAACGCTAGAATAGATCAACAACAAATTCATAAAAGCTCTTCATTAAAGTTTTTCATAAAAGTCGTATTTTTTGCGCCAAGCGCTTGAAAGCTACAGTATTCTATTTGGCCACTGGTAAAAAATTATCTTGGCTATTACCCAAATTACGGAGATCGGGCATCAAGAAGAATCACTAGTAGGCACTAAAGTTGCCGAAAAAGTTCACAAAAGTACGGCGCAAATCTCCTATATATCCAGAGCAGATGTTATCTTCGACGCGGAGAATAATATGCCCATGAGCGATTTCCTTAATTTCGTGAGCCGAATCAAGGGATCGATCCGCCCCGATCGCTAGTTAGCGATAACGTTTATGGCCCAACGCCGGCCCGCGAATAACGAGGATCTTTCTTTCTTTCGATCACGACCCAACGCGGTATTCGTGTTTGGATGTCAATTGGCTATAAGGTTGCGAACTTTCCCGAAGATACGACCACGAGGTCGCTGTTTATTGTTCTTGTTTTTCCGCGGCGCTTGTAATTGTGTTTCTGACGCGAGATAAACACGTCGAGGCTATAAAAAGTAGATATCGCACTATTGTGATATGATGAACGTTTATGCTCTCATTGTTTGGATCGCCCCGTTCTAACGAGGCGATTCAACTATCACATTGTGTTTATAAATAGAAAAACAAATTCTCAAATCTGTCAACGTTCACAGGATTGTCAACTTATAACACTAAGCGACTCGTTTGAATACAGGTGCGTAGTCATCCGTCATCGTTTACTTTTTTTTATCTCGAAGAGTTAACAAATTGTTTTAGCCGGCCAAGTCTGACAATGCAGTCAGCCGTTTTGACGAGTGTGAGTCTGGGTGGTCTCACTAATTGCTCTCTGTCATCCATTGCTGGTGACAAATCGGAGTTAGACAGGAAGAGATAATACCTTGTTTGATCGATGACCCTCTTGATCAAATAGAATTAGGTCTACTTCGTATTTAAAAACAGAATATTGATAATCTGGTTCGTTAATTAAAGAGTAGGCGTGTCAGAACTTGAGCAATTATGTCAAGTAACAGTTCGTTGTTCGTATGAATAGATTACGAGTATTCATGGGCATTAATACAACTTCATTCACACCTCTAATGTCAGTGAATCTCTAAGGGATTTATTCATTTTGATTTGCATAATAATAACGCATTGGTGATTTGACTGTAATTACTTTTGGGAGACGGGAATAATTCTAAGGTTTATTAATGCTTGGGGTTAAAGAATTATTGATGTACGCGTTGGGAATAATGTTAAACTTATTTTATGGGCTAATAATTACACGTGTACTTTGAGTTAGGATTTATTATATTCAGATTTTGTTGTTCTGAATTTTAATTCTATTTACATATTTTACCCAAACATAATAAATGTTCTTATATCTAAACTAGATAGACATCACATTATGTAATTGTTAAAATTATCATTTTTTTAATTTATGCACTTTACCCACTTCTTATGTGAAAAACGGCACAAGTATTATTTTATGGTATTTTTATCTTTTAATTATTGTCATGTCTTACATTGTGCAGTTTCCTGACAATTTTGGGAAAAAAATATTGCCGCGAACAAATGAATGTCCTGAATATTTCTCAAATTCGTACTTATTCCCCGAATCGACGCTGTCGGCATCCGTCGCACATGTCTTGCAATTTGCCGCCATCTTCGTTAGCTTCTAAAATGTTACAGTGAAACTTCACATTTCACTTTTGCTTGAAATACCATATTTAAAGCATGATTACTCTTTCTGAGTGGTTGGATATTCTGTTAGAAACACTCAATATTTGTGTATATTAATATGCCTCATTTGTAGCATAAAAGTATAAAAGTCCTATTTCTAATTTAATTACATTACTTACATGCGTATGAAGTGCATCTCCTGGAAGAGTATTGTCTGATTTTTGTTTTGCAAAGCCTATCTATTTTCCTTAGACTACGTAACGAAAGTTGTATATAACATATAATATTAACTCTATTTCATTCAATATATTTTTTAAATCTATTAACATTAAGTCAAATACCGTTATTAAAATATGCGCTTGCGCTGCCGATTCATAAACAAAAAGCACATTGCTAATATTATCCGTGTCATGAATAGGGTTTGCTCCCGGGAAATACCGGAACCGAAAGTACCGGGATTTCCCGGGATTTTCAGTCGAGCAAAGAACCGGGACGTCAAAATAAAAATCCCGGTACTTTCGGGACTTTCGGGAAACACATTAGAGGAGCATTTTTAATTAATTTTCGCGAACAAAAGACGTATAATTTGAAACGAACAAGAGCGTTGCTCATTTTTAACCAAACACGGGTAGCAGCCGTGGTCACGGCGATCGGCGGCGGCTCACTCACCCCCGCCAGCCCCGCGGGTCCGCAACCCCGTGCCGCGCAGGTAGACCAGGTAGTCATTCAGTCATCGCTTTTCGATCGTCGAAGACCTTGATAGTCATTAACGCTTATCTAAATATATAAAAGAAGAAACTGACTGACTGACATATCAACGCACAGCCCAAACCGCTGGTCCTAGGAATTCCAAATTTAGCATGTAGGTTCCTTATAAGGTCTAGGGGTGCACTAAGAAAGTATTTTTCAAAATTCACCCTCTAAGGGGTTCAAAGTTTGTATGGAGAGTCTACGATTTTGGAAGTAAGAGGTTTGAAACCTCATGTTTAGACTCTTTATTAGATTACAAGAAAAGTTATTTCACCGTTTTTCGAAATTCATTCTCTAAGGGGTTTTAATGGGGGTTGAAAGTTTATATATTAACGCACAGGCCAAACCGCTGGTTCTAGAAATTTCAAATCTGGCACGTAGGATCCTAATAAGGTCTAGAGGTGCACTAAGAGAGGATTTTTCAAAATTCACCTCCTAAGGGGTTAAACAGTTGTATGGAGTCTACGATTTTTGAAGTAAGAGGTTTGAAACTTCATGACTCTTCATTAAAATAAATGAAAAGTAATTTCACCTTTTTTTTTATTTGGATAAATTAAAAAAAAAGGTGTTTAAAGTAGTTTAAACGGGGGTTGAAAGTTTGTATTGGGACTCTACGATCTTTTTAAGTAAGTGGTTTGAAATATCATGGTTAGACTCTTCATTAGTATACAAGAAAAGCAATTTCAGCGTTTTACAAAATTAATCCTCTAAGGGGTTTAAATGGGGGTTGAAAGTTTGCATCGGGACCCTACGATCTTTTTAAGTAAGATGTTTGAAATATCATGTTTAGACTCTTAATTACAATACCGTCACTGTTTTTATTTCATCCCTAGGCGGGGTTAAGAGACGTGATTGCTTAGGGGGGACTCCCTCGCGCACGGCCACTTTAACGTGCCTTAGGTAACAATGTATAGGCGTACTACTATTAGCCTGCGGTAAAATATGTGCATCTGTAACCACTCACATTAGTCAAAATCATAAGTTTTACCGCCGTTCCAGGTAACTTCAAATTCGGCACACGATATTCAAATTTAACACGGACGAAGTCGCGAGCAAAAGCTAGTTATATTATAGGACTATGTATTGTGGCTTACTGCTATCGGATTTTTGATTTGCGTGCAACTGGATTATTTTAAAATGCACTATGTCAACTACTGTCTTGGAGAGCGTACTCTATGTATTAAAACCACGTGTTATATTAAATTGTATATTTTAACTTTTAACGTTCGAAAATCTTCACACTAAAATTATACTTAAATGAGAAAGTTTGTGAAGATGTTTAGATGTTTGTTACTAAATAACGGAGTAACAACCGGATGGATCAAGCTGAAATTTGGCATGTAAGTAGAACAAGTCCTGGATTGAAACAAAGGATACTTTTGATTTAGAAATTGAATTATATATCAAATATATCAATAAAAGTAGTTTAGCTGCGAAGTGTAGTCGTTTTATTAAAAAACGTACTAATTCCAACGAAATCTCATCTGACTAAAGCATCGAGTATCGACCGACAAAGTTATAGAAGACCTGTCCCGAAAGTACCGAAAATCCCGGGAAATCCCGGTTCCATTATCGTCCAGTACCGAAAATCCCGGTTCTCCGGAATGGTACCGGTACTGCATACCCTAGTCATGAAGGCGACAATTATTTTCGTCTGACGACATTACGAAAGTTGGGGGCTTCTCTTCGGCGAACAGATACTGATCGTGACTTTAATTGTACGTGGCGCTAACGTAATGTTTGTCTACAAGTGCCGTTGACGTTCAGTTTATATGGAGTTTAGTCATTTCAAGTTTTATACGACTTTATTAATAACCACTACAAACGAGTAGTAGAGATATTAGTACATACTTTTCTTATTTGGATTTTTATCCTTAGTAAAAACAAGGTTTCGCCCCGCTTGGGAAAAAAATGTCCACCTACATTATAACTACATAAATATAAGAAGATAGTTAGTTCTTTCGTGTTTCTACTCTCACTGTTTAATTATGCATTTTCTAAGGTACGATGTTTATGGTTGAGTTGAGCTAGTTGAAGATTGACGTCATTTTCATTGCATGTCATTAATAATGAGATAAATGTTGCGTTTGCGCTTGCAGAAATTAACCATATTTATTTACATTACAACCATTTAACTTGATAACTTGATTGGTGGAATGGAAGCGATTGGTGACAGAAATCATCAAAAAATTTCAAGACGGACACGACTTTCAGCAATGAAGTCAACGACTAGAGAGAGGAGAACTTGATAACACTTTTATACAATTAGGTCGAGTATAGACGTCATGTGCTTTTCATATTCACTTATTTAGTAATATTCATACATTGTCAGAAATAAATACATGCGGTATGCTATTATAGGTTAATACAGTTACACGGCACGGTTCTTCAGCAGTTCAGACGTATGTTTAATTTTTAAATGGTGTAGGACTAACAGCCTTAAAACCACCATAGGAACAAGTTTAGATTTATTAATCATTCTGATGTCCAACTTAATTTAGTTGAACTGGGCTATTTTTAGCCCAAGCCGAACTCAATTAATTCTTCCCAAATTTCTTCGACATTAATTTCGTTCCACCGTTGCTAACCGATACTTTACAAAACCCGGGCAAAGCTCTATTTTTCACAATAATGGAGCAGTTTAGATAAACGAGTTACACGGTTGAATAGTTCAATTTAAACACTGACTAATGGAGATAAATTCACGTTAAATATTACCGAAATGTTCTTAACAACAGTTTTACTGTATACGGTTACAGTTGATTTAGCAGGCGACATTTGGAAAGGGTGCGGAGATACACTATTTGTCCATGGGTATCTTTTGTGGGATCTATTTATGGACGACACGTGTACATTCTGTGTAATCAGGCTTTAAGATATTTGTGGAATTTTGTTGCTAATGTGAGTTTATTTATGGGATCTTTAAGCGTTGAGATAAATGTGTAAGAATTGTTTAGAGCAGCTTGTACGCACATAATTAGAACACTTCTAAATTATTCTGGATCGATTTAGGAACTGTCAAAGTATTTAAAATAGTGAAGTTTCTAAAAAAAATTGTACCACTTTCCTGCTTTCAAAACTCACTTTCACTTACTCCTTATTGACAAACTAAGTCAAGATACCTACTTATAATACTAGCATTTACCCGTGTTTCGCTGGTTTTATTCTTATTAGGGTCCTAAGGGAACTTACAAGGATATGAAGTATCAATCTAGAACTTGGTATATTTGTTTGTTATTTCATCTCAATCCAGTCAGATGTAAGCGCGTTATTAAAAATAACACACATCCAAATCTTCAAACATCCAAACTTCCTTCCACACATATATTCACAATCTGTAAATATAAAAACATTTATAATATATTATTATACTATCGAAGAACGGTAAAATTGGTTTTAATTTTTAGATACAGGAGTTTTTGATTACACAATACGTAGGTGCCTGTACCTGTTTATATTAGTGCCGTTTTGCCAACAAGAGATGAAGTATCAAATTATGATACTTATTATACAATATTAATCAAATAGACAGATTCTTATTCTAATAACTGACGGGAACGAACATATTTTATTTTTTGCATTGGAGACTTATCGAATAAAATTTTCTAAAAAAATAAAATAAAGGTCATAACGCAAAACCGAATCCACAACATTGACCCGGAATCTTAAAAACATTTAATTTCCATATTCAATTTTGGACATTTGCTCTTTTTGGCATACTCGTCGGCATGTAAGCCCATCAACGCGCGTCTAATTTGGGCCAAGTTGATTTGGTCGTTTTCTCATTATAGCAAACGCTGGCTGGGTGGGCGACGGCTGACAAGAGGAAATCGTCCTTAGGGATAAATAAAATTTGACTCGACTGAAACGCAGACATTAATGTGCCCGACTGTAGTTGTAATGATGGGAAATATGTTATGACACTTTCTGAGGATTCTGTGATTGTTATTATACTTGGTACATTAAACGTCAAGTTAACATATGTGGACGGTTGAAGTGTTGGTTTCGAGATGAAAGTCGCAGTCGGGTAAATTATTGCCGCCATGTCATTGTGTGTAATTTCAATGATCGTGTCCATTCAGAATTCTTATATTTTGTTTTACAATCTCACGCTTCTGTTAAATCAAGATGGCCATCAGTAACCATGCCTTGTTACTTAGTTATCCCATTAGACCTGACTGTGAAAAAGGATGAAAAATTATGTAAAATTTTTGGATCGATTTTGTAATTATAAAAAAATCTTTCAAACATCAGACAACTTGAAACCTAACAGATCATGGTTTGAAGTGCTTAAAAGTATTTTCCTGGCATAAACCTCCCACAAGTTCTACGGTTACTAAGGCAAGCAATTACGAGGTTTTTATTCGCAAAGTTAAATTAATTAATTAATTATTATTTTATTACATCGTAAAAACCCTCATACGATTGTATTTCATGCCTATTCATTTTGAATAAGATCTTAAACGTATGTTGTACCATCAGCAACTCACTACTTGACGAAATCTTTGATAACGAAATATATATTTCTAGTGCAGTTAATTTAAGGATATGAATCATTTATTAAATAAAACATGAAATAAAATATAAAAAACATAAAATTCCTGCCTTCAGTGTCAAAAACCATAATAATATGAATAATTGATAAATAATGTTTTGAATAAATAAATTCGCCAATGAGTCAATAATAGTAGGCATGATGACTATTTTATGTACTTTTTTTATAAAGTCACTTTACTAAACACTTTTCTCGGCGAGTATCATTGAAAACATGCGAAAATTAAAGTTGTAACATTAACGTAATGAGTAATTTTAACCTCACGTTCTTGTTTTATCACCTTATCATTACAAATGATTTTAAATACCTACCTAATTTGCCATGAGAATTAACTGCAATAAATTGCTTGGAGCTATCTTCCCGATGGCTACTCACATGGCAAAATATAACAAGGTGTTCTTTCTACTACGTCATAGTAACATTGCCATTATACATGAGCTACAATGCTTTTGACTCGGCCAGGTTCCAATAACGCCATAAGACGTAATGCCGTCTTAGAGTACCGGGACGATGATCACGGTACAAAAAAAAACTGCATACTTTATTTTATTGTACCATGGCTACGCCTGACTACAGACGAAACACAATCAGGATCACTGGGTGACTGACATAGTTTCGTTGGAACATTGTTACTAGCGTCAGTGAGTGTCGACCGAAAACTACTCCTTACCATAAATAATAAATCGTTACCTATCTGGATAAGTTTACTCGTAATGTGGAAATATTTTTACAAAATTGCACAAATCCCCGTCCCTTCCACGTTCTGTAAATATTTTGCCATTTGATGTTGTGCCAAAAAACCGATACAGTGATAACAAATACGGTATATCGTATTAAATATTTAACTACAAAAACGGAGTACTTGTACAAATAAACCCTGATATTGACCTGATACCTACTTACCTGATACTGCCGCCCTTTTGGGATTTGCGATCTAAGATTTGCGCCATTTTTTACGTAACGTTATTTTATGCAAAATAATCGACAAACCATAACCCGATTTGATTTGTTAACTTAGTAAATATTGCTTATTATCTACCAAACGTAGTGCCTATGTACTTTCAACTTCAAGCGGTTCAGGTTATTATTGTTAAGTTATTTGATTATTTGTTGAAGTATTTGGTTTAATATCTGTGGTTGTACGGTGTCATTGCAAATTTTATGGTATACTCCGTTTTTTTTTTTCAAGGTGGAAATTTGGTAAACAAAAGAATCAGTGGCCGTCAACATTTGTATTTATTAATGAACAATTTAAAAGTACTTGACATTTATTATGTCGTTTTCTTGTCCTGTAATACTCGTAATTTATTAGTGCTCACTTAGTAGGCCAAGGCAAGGTTAGTACATTGTGTATCAAGGGCGGTAAGTAAAGAAATACAAACGAGTGTTTGTTACAAGGCCGAGGCGAAGCCGAGGGCTTTAATAACACGAGTTTGTAATTCCTTTACCGCCCGTGGCACACACAAAGTTTTTCATCACACTTGTGAGGAAATCTGATTAAAATAACCTTACTTAACCTAAATAAAATTGTAAAACTGACAGTGACATTAGTGACATATTCCATAGACAATGCGAACGTCAAGTCACGTTCGGAAACCATAGCGGAAAAGACTAAAAATGGTTTATTTTATATTTGCAAAATACTGAAATACTATATTTAAACATTTAATTAATGTTACAGAAATATGTTTTTACATGTATTTGCAATAACAGTTCTCTTTAAATAAATATTTCAGTAATAAAAGTAAGTTGGCGTTTCCTTTGAAAATGACAAATAAGAGTAAAACAGAACTAGCGTTTCAAATTTAAAAAGAAAACCATTACGCCCTAGGGAGTAATAGGTCATTTACGGCCCGCAAAACCTACGTGTAATGACACCATTTTCGAGCAAGTGTGATGAAAAATAATATAATATATACTTTTATGCCACACCTGGCCATAAAGTGGCTTTTTCCGCACGCTGCGCGTACGGAAAAAGCCGCTTTCTGGCCAAGTGTAGACATAAAATGATGTACACAACACGGGAGGTAATAATGAAAGCCCTCGATCGCATATTAATGTCCCTCGCTTACAGCTCGGGCCGCAAACATCTGCGATCTCTGCCTATCTTTGTATTACCACCCTAGTTGTGTAATGTACCTACTATAAAATATTTTCAACACACTTGCTCATAAAGTGGCTCTAATTTCATTATTCTTACGCGCGAAACGCCAGTTATTACACACGATTTCATAAATCACAAAATAAATACAAAAACAGAAGTTCTAAATGAGAAGTATTACTATTTATTTGCAACAGTATTGAAAGACTGATCATAACGACAACGAGTTTAAAAACCTGACCATTACTTCAAAACCTCTGCCTCTTTGGGTGTTTTATTGTGCAACATTTTATACCAATGATTACAATAATGGGCAAAAATATGAATTTAATTTCTGCTTATAGAATAATGTAAGTAAAATAGAAGATATTTGCTATTTTTTAATTGGTCACTATGTATATTGTTTACCTACATAAAAATCGTATTTACTATCGAATGAAATTAATTACACAATGTTACCGCACAATGTACCTGATAAAAAATCTCAAGTTGACAAACGTCAGGTTTGTTTACCAAATTTCCACATTGCAAAAAAAAAACGGAGTATAGCACTATCACTCTGTTGAACTAGGCAAGTTGTGACAGAATAAAGTACAGGATAGTGGAAGAAGTAACTTTCAGTTTCATTTAAAGTTTTCTCAATTGTGGAAAAATGTGTACAATAACACTACTTTTTTTGGGCAGTCGCGTAAAGAGAGAGCTGCATGTATTTGCAGCCTTTGCAGTCGAGACTCTTAAACCATGGACTTACCAACTAGTTAGAACGCTAAGAAAAAGCTTGCCCAGCCAGACTACTGGAGACCATAGACTAGGCTGATTCCTCACTCAACGAATCAGGTTTCAAGGGATCAAGTCCACACGCCCCATTACATGATGACAGACAGATGGCAATATCAGTTAATAACCTTCTCAATGCTAATGCTGTATCACTAGTTTAGAGCAATTAAATCTAGTTGTAATAGTTAAATATTTATTTATCTAGGCATAGTTTTGGCACGGATAGGTACGACATTTCAAATTATCTGAACAGTAGCCCATTGATGCTAACCTGTAATGCCATTGAAAACCGAGCCAAATGTCTTTCTGTGCCTCGCTTCTAATTAGCCTGGATTACATACAGGTGACTTTGTAATATTTTGGCACGGATTTAATATGACAACAAGCCACTAGCAATGCAAGAGAATTTTTACTTCATGTTTTAGTATCTTCATTTGGTACTAAGGTAGATAACTAAAATTCTTTATTTAAATGCAATTCTAAGTACGATAACTGAAATACTTATTAATAATTTGTCAAAATCATTTAAGTAAATTATTTTTGTTGCCTATTGGTTTACACTGGCTTTATTATGAAATTATTAAAGCGTTACCTTTTCTCTTTTTGGTCCGAGTTCCAGTCATACCTACTGAAAGAATGGATTGTATTCCTACATAAGCATAAGTACGTGTATTTGCTACCATTGTTAGAATAGATCCATGAATGATTGATTATTCCGGTATTTTCTGATTAAGGCAAGTTATCCTGGCATGATAATTCAATTATTATACAAATATAAGTATAGATGTTATTATGAGATTAATTCTTAATTGTTCAAAGATAATTTCAAGTGTTCATTCGAGCGTAAATTCTTTTGAAAATCCTAGTGCCCCGTTGGAGCCATAATAAAGCAAGCTGCAACAATTATCTAATAATTATAATCTTCCGCTCTGACGGGTCGAGACAAAGATAAAATTAACATATTTCTTTAACCTGAAATCGACTATTGTCCCAGAAAATTAGACACTGTCCGTACAAATCGTTAGGCCGGCAATTTGGTGTAAAAATTATGTGCCGTGGCGGCTAATTAGAACCAGCGGAGGTTAGAACGGGGGCCTTAAAACGAAATGGGGTATTCTGATCGTTAATTCATCTTAATTACCCTTCTGATGGACTTTTTGAAGGTTAGTTCGCTCAAAGGGATGGACTTACTTAGTATTCTGCTTGTAATTTCTCAACGTTGCATTGATTCTGTGCAAAGAGACAGTCGTAAGTGAACCAGTGGAAATTATACAGTTCGGGACTGAATTAAATACTTATGATGAAGGCATCTTTTTTAATCCTTTAAAAGCCAGTCTGATAAAAAATGCAAATCGTTTCTTTTGCCAGGCTTGGATCTACGATTTTTGACAAGTGTAAAACTAAAAATGGGCGTGCCACCCCTATAAACTTCTATAGACAGCTCTATAAACTCTTTCTGTCGGTCTTCTGTTATTAAAATCACGTTTCAGGTCAAGTCTGTACCTTAGGGCCGAGACAGACGGACAGCATTTGAACTGCAACCCAGCTGCAAAATGGCAGTTCAAGTGCAGTTCTGCTGCAGTTGGTGTAACTGCATCCAAACTGCAAACCGACTGTGCAGTCCGCTTGCATTTGCCGTGCAGTCCTGTCAACCGCACACCGACTGCAAGCTGGCTGCACGGTCGTAATGCAGTTACATTGCAGTTGGAACGACTGCAGCAGAACTGCATTATAACTGCAATGCCGCCTCTTGCATAACCCCGGTTATCTATTCACTTTACGAGTTCGACGATTTCGACGTCGAAGCAAAAGAAGCAGCAATAATATTTCGTCAAATCTCATACTGAAATACTTGTGAACTCTATTCACTTCTACGAGTAACTGGCGGAGCGGATCATAAACACTGCAAACATTATGAGCCGTTCTATTGCAGTCGTATTGCAGTTGCTTCAACTGCAATACCACTGCATTACGACGGTGCAGCCGTTCTGCTGCAGTTACACCAACTGCAGCAGAACTGCACTTGAACTGCCATTTTGCAGCTGGGTTGCAGTTCAAATGCTGTCCGTCTGTCTCGGCCCTTAAACGATTCTATCAAATAGGTGGTTGAGTAAGTAAACAGTTCATTTGTCGCGTTGCTACAAGGGCACCGCTTGTCAGCTCATGATAAAGTGCTTCTTTCGTACCTCTGCCTTAGTTGGTTTTGCTTCAGTTTTGTTCCAAGTTATTAATAGATTAAAGGCGACGACAGAAAAAGAATGAACTGGATTGCGGATTTTAAATCACTTACTTCGAACGACGAAATATCTGGGAAGCAAACAATAGATTTCCAGAAAGCGGCTTTAAAATCGGCAATACGCGACATAAATCCCAGTTATTCGTCATACTGTCACCGGACGTTGTTCGACTAGACAGACATAGTAAAGAACAGATATCATGAAATAAGTAAAGGTGATGAGTCATATTATGGTTGTCATTGTCACTTCTTATAAGGAACAACTAAAATGAAACTACGAAATACATTAGCATCGGTTTCGTAATTAACAATGGCTGCAAGAACTTCATAAAACATTCTCTCTAAAAGAATAAAGCTTAATCCCACTTAATTCGAGTAATGCGCAAGGAAAGTAGGTACTTAAGGTCAACAATGTAAAGGCAGGTTCTTTGGTGTGTCCACCACAACGACTAGTTAGGCAGGCACTCCCATCAGAACGTCTGGTTTTATGAAGTGTGTTGCTCTTTTATACGGTATACTACCTTTTTATGGCCCCATAGGTATAACCAAATAAAAAACAAAATATTTTACTTTTTATACTCCTCTCGAACTTATTTTACATCTGTCTAATTATTTATCACTGATAACGAATCACTGAGTCATCATGAGCTGTTCGGCTGATAGAAATCGTCAAAGAAGTGGGTATGAAATAATTTCTTCACTTCTGTTCTTTACGGTATCTGTGGTTAGACTCCAAAAGGTGTCGGGGTCGTAATAGCCTGGCCGTAGCTTATCTTTGCAGCCACGAGAGGCCGTTATTCAATAAAACGTCGCGGCTCTGCCAGGGGCACCCTTATATTTCTGAGCATTAGGAGCATGATATCTCGCGGTAACATCCGTGGATGGAGATGATACTAAATATTAGGTGTCTTAAACGAGCCGTTAAAATTCAGGACGGGTTATTAAGGAATCGTAGGAGTGACTTTTTTAGGGAATGGCTGACTGAGCTGATATGAGTACTTCTCTTCGTCGTGGGTTTTCGGTCTGTTATAGATGATTTACTTTTGTTACCCAAATAATTCGATACAAACTCAACATAATTATGTAGTCCGGCTATGGGCATTGGATAGACCATGTAGTCTGGCAGACGGATAACCGTTGGAGCAGCAAAGTTCTGGAGTGATGATCACGCATAGGTAAACGCAACGTGGGACGGCCCCAGACTCTCACAGTGGACAGACGATCTCGTGAGAGTAGCGAGGACTCGGTTGATGCGATCTGCATATGACCATACTCTGTGACGATCTATGAGGGAGGCCTATGTCCAGCAGTGGATGTTCATGGCTGATCGATAGAGATCAACATACTATGCCGCAGAACTGATCTTAAATTTTGACGATGGTTGATTCTGAACCACCTAGATATTGACAAGACCTAATGACTGACGACCTTACCAATCAACTATCAAAAGTATGTATACCTCTAATAACTTTGTCACTATCATTCCTAGTCTTTTCTTAAGGTTTTAAAATAGTTATCGTATGTGATTCATTTGCTTTATAACCACTTCTATAGGTATACAAAAAGCTATTCTGTGAATTTTATATAAACCAAATATTAAAAAAAAAAACAAAAAAAAAATCAAAAGCTAGAGATAACAGAGAAGATAAGTATGTGAGGTTTAATATTACTAGGTACTTGAAAACTAGCTAGCTGTGGACGCTACAAAAGATACATTACTTCTACCAATTTTATCATGAAAAGCGCTCTATAGCTTTCCTCTCAGAATTACCTATTGTAATATGAGGCCGTGTGGCATGACATGAAGTCCCTCGGCAACTTATTGGTCCCAGAATGAGCTAAAATTAAATTATTATACACAATACGAAGCTACCCGTAGGAGTAATATTTTGTTAAAAAGATTATAGGTTGTTTGGTAATGGAAACAGTCGTAAACATTTGTGTGACAAGAAATGGCGAAGAATTGGTCATGTTTTTGTAAAGTAACTTTTAAAATTAAATACTATTTTGTAATAATAAAAATACACAAACGCGCAAAATTTAATAAAATTCTAATGAATCAAGGAAATTTTCTCGGACATCACCTCAAAATATCATCTATTTTGATAAAAAACTAAAGTGACAAAAAAACCCTAACTTCCTTCTGAACGAGTTACTGCAAGTTTTATTTAACAAATGTAATTAAACAATAACTAAAATATAAGCTTCTTAGAAGAATTTTCAAATTCTTATTAGAAAAACAGAAAATCTCGAGCAAATTAATGTTCGACATTTGTATGAAAGCAAAACAAGTGCTAAACACTTTTGGCGAACTTTTGAAGAAGCTGTACGCTACGAGCACGAGAAAGACAAAGGATCGATGCATTCGAGATGTGGTGCCGGAGGCGCATGTTGAGGATACCCTGGACCGCCATGCGCACCAATGTATCGATCCTTTCACAGCTTCGTGTACGTACCCGCTTATCCACGATCTGCCAGCAGAGGATTCTGACCTACTTTGGCCACATAATGAGAAGGGGAGATGAAAGCTTTGAAAAGCTGATTATTGTTGGAAACATGGAGGGTAAACAAGCCCGGGGTCGGTCTCCAACCAGATGCAGCGATCCAGTGAAAGGCCCATCCTCAACCAAGTTTTGCTCGGTCGTCAGAGACGCGATGACCAGGCACCGTTAGAGGCAGATCATAAAAACTAGGTGTAGAACATCCACATCCACCGATGACCACGATCCTCAGTCATGAGGGAGCGAGCAGAGAGAGAAAGATAGTGTATTATAGTAATGCACATAGTATCGCGCGTTAAGATGATCTTTCTGTTTTTCACTGATGTTGCCAGAAATATACCTATGATAATAAAAATGTTGGTGAAAATATTTCAATATAAAAGTAAAAGGCCTAAAGTTGAGAGTCGTACTCCACGAACTACAACTGTTACTTTCATTTCACCTAAAAATAAATAAATAAATACTTGAGTATCTGTATCACTATCCTTTTAAAAGAGAATTGAAACACTGATGGAATTGGAACAGAACTCAAAGCTTGAACTGAATCAATCGCGAATCTAAAACATTTTTAATCAAGGTAATGCATTGTGCTAACCCACTCGACTTTAGTGCTCATTACATTTAATGCCGTTAATTTATTCCTTCCTAGCTGTCTTTGATCATGAAGTAAAAGTAGATTGAATTGAAAGGAATCACTTCAATGAGGATCGTTCGTAATCCAAGTAATATCTAATAATGAGCAACATAATCCTGACTGGATCGCCTCTTCGCTTATTGAGACGGAATTTTCGATTAGTCTGTGATTGATTCGAGCGACTTCTCTTCGACGACGTGCATTTTATGATCCGTTCTACTTCTCCGATCAGTCTGGCACAGTATACGGCAAATTCAGATGATTTTGGGCTGGGAACACACAGTGAGCTTCATCTCGTAGCTTGAAGTTATTAAAATGAGCGTTAGTTCTATATCTTGTTCACAGATTTCACTGTTTATTTTAAACGAGTTATATCTAATAGAATACACAGAATTTAAATATTGAAGAAATGTACGTAAAATAAAAATGGTCATAAATTCAAATACTTGTACTAAACCTAAAACTACCCATTAAATTATATATTGCGTATTTCTCAGCCCTAAAACTCGATATTTTTACTTGACCATATTTTTTTATATAATCCAATAGTTCAAAATTCCTTGAGTGACTTTAAATTAAAAGATACGTTATAAAAATTTGTATTCCTATTTTGGGAACGAGCACTTTATATTAAAGCTTGGAAGATACCAAGTACATTTTGAATCATTCAGCGGGAATTAGCATACATTTTTATACGGCGTAAAGCGTGTTATTTACAAATACGTTCACATTCAAATAATATCAAGTATTCTCTTGAGATGATTTTAGATAATTCTAATAATTACAAGTCCATAATGGAAACGACTTCATCAAGTAATTGGCAACTAAAATTGACTCAATGTTAAGATTAAAAATACTAAAAGATACACAAATAGGTCATTTATACTTCCTTTACTAGCCAGTAAGAGTCGCCCCACATCTATCGAAGCGGAAAGACGTCGTTTGGCTCGGCGCTACCGACCGGCGCCGGTGACGACGTCTTTTTCGTTTTTTTGCGTGGACATAAAGCTTTTTTCATCACACTTGCTCGAAAATGGTGTCATTACACGTAGGTTCTGCGGGCCGTAAATGACCTATTACGCCCTAGGGCGTAATGATTTTCTTTTTAAATTTGAAACGCTGGTTCTGTTTTACTCTTATTTGTTCAAAGGAAACGCCAACTTAATTTTTTTATTTTTATCACTGAAATATTTATTTAAAGATAACTATTATTGCAAATACATGTAAACACATATTTCGGTAACATTAATTTAATGTTTAAATTGTGTATTTCAGTATTTTGCAAATATAAAATGAACTAAAATAGCCGTTTTAGGTCTTTACCGCTATGGTTTCCGAACGTGACTTGACATTCGCGTTGTCAATGGACATATTATGTCACTAATGTCACTTTCTGTTTTAATATTTTCTTGTCATACTGGGTCAATTAGTAAGGTTATATTATTAAAATGTCCTCACCCTCACAAGTGTGATGAAAAACATTGTGTGTGCCACGGGCGGTAAAGGAATTACAAACGAGTGTTATTAAAGCCCTCGGTTTCACCTCGGGCTTATAACTAACACTCATTTGTAATTCCTACCGCCTTCCTAACGGCTACTACCCGCCCTAGATACACAATGTACTATTCTAACCGGCTTAAGCTGATTCCGCGTCCATAATATGGGGAGACCCTAAAGTGAATGTGTAAGTTTGGCGTATACTACGCAATATCCAGGTAAACCTTAATGCAATTTGCGGTAATGTAGCGTGGAGCGCGGACCGAATGTCGTCGGAACGTACCACTCACGGCTAGCCCTAGCAGTAGGTATTCCGTGACATTACACACGAATTATAAATAAAGAATGATTATTTCACAGTAGATTGTGTCAGGGAGCAAAATAATGTGTTTACCGCGAGGGCGTACGTACATTGAATATAAAGCGAAGCGAGGGATTCAAGTGTCAACGCCCTAGTTGAAAATCACATCTCTTCTCTCGTTCTTTAATAATAGACCGTGTAGCAAGTGAGCAAATTATGTATACGGCGAGGAGCCTTCATTGAATTCAAAACGCAACGAAGGATTCTAAGTAGGGTTTAAGGTAGGTAGCGTATTCAATTCAAGTGTTAACGCCCAAATTGATAATATTTTTCCAACACTGACACATACTGCTTTTCTGTATTCTGTATGTCGCGGTTGAGAGTCTGTTCTTGATATTCGGTTTTTTTTATGTGCAACCGGGTAAAATTATGGTTATTTGGAGGAAATTGCTCTCTAGCGATAAGTCTGCCCATTGTCTGTTACTAAGGTATCATTGTAGTTGTAGAGCATAATGTTATTGTACTTTATAACGTGCACAGCACTCTTTAAATAGATAAGCCGGTTGAAACCGGGGTTTATACTCTCCTCGCCAATAGTTCACATTGACATTCTAAATGACCTTGGTAATTTAGGTTAGACTGAATTGCTGAGTTAAATTCGTTCATTAATTTTGCTAATGGCTTAATCAAATAAATATATTAAATTAAGTATTCCGCTTGTAATATAGACTATATATTATTTCAAACTCGGCAGGTTCTGACTAAGCGTGCACCATGAACACATTGTGGTAATTAGCTGCTTGTTTATACATACAAAATAACTAAAACTACTATCCACCAGTGGCGTGGCGTAAGCCGGCATCCTTGGGCAAGCCGGTGCAGATTTGGCGTACATTTTCCTTAAGAGATGTAGAATTAGGTGGTCAAATGCCTGATATTAGTCAAGTCGGTAGGAATCGAGTTCTTTGGACGCCACGCCACTGCAATCCACTGTAACGATATCAAATTTGATTAAAATTTGTTTAATTTTATAGCTTGATACATTTTTCTACTCAAAACAGCATAAGTAGTCCCAAAAATACACAAAATATGCAATCTTGACGCGTCAGCGCTATCTGCTAGCAATATTCGTATTAATTACTCAAAATACTTTTGGCTTCAGGACCAAACAACCTGAAACGCCTTATGCATATTAACCTAGCTTCCTGGTCCGATTTTTACAACAGTTAGTAAGACTTTTTACAAGTTTGTCAGGTTTAAAAAAAAACATTAACCTAGACTAGCTTGAGGCTTAGAGCAACTTGGAAATGGGTCGTCATAACATTTTTTTACAAGCTTTTATTTAAGGCGAGGTGAGACCAGAATCGGGCACGGAAGCCTAGTTTCCAAATCATTTTTAGAGCACTTATTTGACTCTTAGGTCACTGTAAAACATATATAATAATATTCAGAACTGTATCTAGGGCTTCCTCTCACTTAGAACACGATAGCGAACACTTCGCTCGATAGAAAAGTAGCGCGAAAACACTATAAAATAAAGTATTTTTTTCATTTTTTTTCATTTTGTTCATCACCAGTTACCTTTTCTGACAAAATTAATACCTGACAATCATGATTTCACAGTCATGCAGGGCATCCTCTCATGTTTGGGTTGATAACGTATACTTTTATGTTAGAAATCGAAGATAATCTGCAATAATCTGCATTCCGCCCGACCCTAGTTTGTATGTGAAATGCGAGCCAGGTCCTACCGCGCCTTAACTCGCAATGTATGTAACTACAATGTTTGGTCGGATGGAATCTTGCAACTCAATTTTGCCAAGTATGTCTTGATATACTTAATACAATCCTTTTTCTTACTTCTAGAAATTGAAACTCTACCCGCCTAATTAAAACTTGTATCTACGAGATCTCCAATTCTACGCCATCATTTTAAACTAATTTATGAACAAATTGATAAGATTATTAAACAAAATTTGTTCGTAATTTTAAACATGAAATATTAGTTCGAATTCCAAAGAGGCTAGACTCGATTTATATCGTCGAATGAAACTCAAGGATTTTCTCTAATTACAATTTGAAAAACGTGCACGTAGATTGCTCTGAGATAAAATAGTTTCGTCAGGGATTGTAATAAGTGAACATCAGTGAAACTAATCCTCCTTTTGTTTGAGTTTCAAAGCTATCACATACGGTTTTAAAATAAGACTTGAGCCACCAATTTCGACATACGAAACTGAGCACCATTTTTCATTTTGTAAGTACAAAGCCACGCGCTGAAAATTTCATGACTCCAGGCTTCTGCAAATTTTTAAAAAGCCTTTTCAATTTTAGCGATTCATGTTTCTATTCCCTTGCGAATAAAAACCATCATGCCCGTACCTTTGTTTGACCTGGACACATTAAACATTTGTTCCTTGCAAATATTTGAAAAGATTTGGGTAACGGCGGCCTTACTTTTACCTCTACCTGTATGATATTTGCTTGTGCCACTGTACTCAATCGGAAGAAGATGTCATGTCGACAATAAAACTTACCCACGATTTTTTTTTATTTTTATCCATGTCTAGATATAGACATTACTTTAATGTTCTATGTATGGTACCGTATGATTTGAGTTTGATACACTGGTAATTACTCTACAATGAGGGCGTGCGAAGCCGGCTGATCCTTCTCTTCAGTCCTTCAGATAACGACATGCAAGGAAGTAAAAGTAAGACACATATTTGCGATAAGTACTACATTTACATGTCAATATTGCGATAAGAATAAAGGACACATCTCCGAAACGTATGAAATATTAGTATAATCGTGTTATTACATAGAAACTGGAATCAAATTGTCAGGCAAAAGAATAAGACAAATTAACTGCATCAAAGCTAATTGGTCATCAAAATGGATTTCACTCATTAGTAATTTAAATAAACCATGACTTGACTTCGATAGTTTTATGGGAAACCAGTATACAATGTTTTAAGGGGTTTCATTAGTATCCTACTGCTTAACAGAGGCCTCCCCCGTTTATTAAAATGAGATATAGATTATTGTTCATACCGAATAACAAGACTCTAGAGGGACACAGAAGCAGGGATTCTAAACATTTTCTGTACGATTATAATATAATAATGACAGCTCCGGTCGACGAGCACAGCTAAACGTATCTCTACCCTCCATAGCTAAATGTTTCATTTCTTGAGTGTGTGTCTATATCTAGTTCTTTGGGTATTTTACTTATAGGGACACTTTCTAGATTTTAAGGCCAACAGGGCTAGTTTTCTTTTATTATTTACAAATTCTCGGGTAAAAAGTAGCAAAAAGCATTGGTGAATAAATTAGACAAAAGTATTGATATCATCAATATTTTATTTTTGAGCATCTACTTTAGAGATGTCATTTGTGACGTTCCACGGGAAAAGGTACCTTATGGTTGGTATTGAGTTAAGCACAGATCCTAAATCTGTGTTAAATAAGCTATCTAATACAAAAAGAATCACGACCCTAAGTCCCATACTTTTTTTTTAAAAAAACATCAAACCTGCACATGCTAAAATTGCACTTTTGAGAAATCGTCAAAAGAAGTTTGAAACTAATTTTAAGTATGTTCCCGTTGGAAGTTATGGAGATGATGATTGATTATGTATCTCAAGGTAATTTTCTTTGGAAATCAGTAATGGTTTTATTAATGTGACTTCCAGGTCGTGAAAAATCAGCCTTTGATTAGAGCAAGTCGCTTATGAGAACGAAATTAAAAAAAAAAAAAATTTAGGCCTTTCTTTAACATATTGTAATCTGAACCATTGTATATAGTTAGAGATATTAGACTGCACATTTTGGGATAGAAATAAAATCACATTGTTAACGAAATATTTTTATTTTAATTAAAATGTCATTTTTATTATATGTTTCATCATTCCTATAATATTCACAATTTTCGTATAATGAGTTCTAAATTATATTTAATCAGTCTACACAAGTATCTCAAAAGTGTCATTATTATTCTACAAGTCGTATTTTTTTATTTATAAACGATTGAAGTTACGTAAAAATCACAAATTATTCCCATACATTTGAGAAAAGGTACCTTATGGCGGGCCATAAGCAAAAATTATTGATAATTACAGTATGGCACGATATTTACATTATTTATTGACAAATCTTGTATTAAGACAGAAAACTGAAGAAAAAAGGTTATTAGAAATTTACTTCAAATCTTGACCAATTAAGAGTAATTCTCAAATGTGACGTCTTACGTGAAAAGGTACCTTATGAGGGTTTCTAGTTACGGAGATATTCAATGTTGTGTAAAAATTGTGTTTTTTTTATTATGTATTTCCATTTAGTAAATTATATGTTACGACACGTCTTTGCCTATCTTTATTTTTGTTATAGGCGAATTAAAGGCTGAATAATATGTTTCTACAGTTTAGTACAAAAGGTACTTTATGGCGGTGTAATTTAAAAATATTAGAAATAGGTACTTGTCGTAACTTGCTCAGTTTTTGTCCTTCATACCGCCGTGCCGTGGTATTATTTTGGCTACACCGCCAGTACCGCCACGCATCTGTCCTACTCTCACCCAACACTTTACGTATCGTTCTCTCTCGGTCTTGCTGGCCGCTCGGAGTCTCAGCCGGCCGGCATGAGCAGTATTTGCTTACCTTTTCGTTCGAATAGTTGTGAGAAGTGTTCGTCGTGGATTTTAGCGTGTTTTAAATTAAAAAGATTATTTTTCTTAAGTGGTCAAAAATGATAGAAACCGCCAAAAAATGTCTTTTTTCGTAATTTTTTCGAAAAAATGAATAAAAACCTTTTTCTAAAATGGTCAAAATGATAGGCATCGCCAGTGTTTTTTTATTTTTGTAATTTTTTGAAAAAAACAAGGTTTTTCTAAAATGGTCAAAAAGTTTCACGATTCGCCAAAAACACGTTTTTATGTTTAAAAAAAAATTTTTAAGACTTTTTCTAAAAAGGTTGAAAGGGAAACATGACAAAGTGGTAAAAAATTATAGAAACCCCAAAAAAAAGTCTATTTTTGTAAGTTTTTTTTAAAAAAAAAAATTAAAAACTTTTTCTAAAATGGTCAAAAATGATGGGCATTCGCCAGTGTTTTTTTTCAATTTTTTTTAAAAAAAAAGGTCTTTCTAAAAATGGTCAAAAAGTTATACGATTCGTCAAAAACACTTTTTTATCTGTTTTAAAAAAATGTTTAATAATTAAAAATTAAAAAAAACGACATACAAATGTATTTTTTTTATTTTAATTTTTTTTTCAATTCCGAATCTGTGGCACCCAGTGGCCCTTTCCTTCCAAATTTTCAGCTTTCTAGGATCATTTCGAAAATTTTTGCTTACCATTATGCAGGCCGCATGCTTGTTTGCCACCGTCGTGTTATAAAAAAGAAATAAGCAAAAGTTGCTAGTAAATTTTATTAATGAATTTTATCAACAGCTTTATCATTTTTGTATGTGATCCGCCATAAGGTACCTTTTCTATTAAACTTTGAACCCAATTTTTATATAGAAAAAAATAACGTACAGCAGTGAAACCAAGCTACAAATACACGTCTATTCCTATATTTTACAATTTTGCATAAAAGAAAAAAATGATGATTTTGAAGGATTTCACAAAACCGTTCATATCTCCGTTACTAGAAACCCTCATAAGGTACCTTTTCACGTAGGACGTCACATTTATTGATCGTCACCCTATAGCTGACACTAAAAGAACCCTCTTCTTTATTCTGTCTATTCCTATATGGAACAGAGTGTAGGTTAAGTTAGGTTTCTTTTATAATTAATCTAAAAAGTCAGTGGTACCTGTAAAATACAAATTATGCGTAATGAGTATTCGGACAAATAGAGCATTCGGACTAATAAAATTATGCTAACACAAGGGGATCCATAAAAATGGCAATAATATGTCTTAAACAAAAAATATTCAGTGTGGCGTAAGCGATTTTTCGTAATTCGCGTTGAATATTCCAGCGATACAAACAACACCGCTCACTTTGATTTGTCCAGACTTTATTTATGTGGAGGGCATTTTTCCACAAAAGCACGCGAGGTCAGCTTAAGAGGGAGGAAACGACTTTGGCCTAATCCGCTGACTTTTATTTATTCAGTGAATTAATCTCGGAGGGGGTGGGGACACGGGCCGTTGTTGCCTGTCGCCTCGACGCGGTACCAACGGTTCTCGATGTGGCTAACGTCTACGTGACAACTATACAATTTATTGTTGTAATCTTTTTTCATAGTGCCTTCTATTCAATTGAATACTATTTAATTTCCCATTTTTGCCACTCTTAGGGGATATCTTTAAATTACATCGTGCTAATAAAAAAAATAAGAATTTTCTACGTTTATGAAACCGATTAAGAAGTTTATGACGTTCTACCTACGGTGGTTTTCATGTTTCCTAAATTGTATTTTTCACTCCATCTCCTTTTAGTTATATGTGACATAATGCGGCTAAAGGTACCTTGTGGACGCTGTCGCTTGCGTCGTATCCGACTCCGCTTCTATGGGATATCAAGATAGAAGGGCACAAGCGACAGCGTCCACAAGATACCTTTAGCCGTGGAACGTCACATATTATGACACTGGGATCGAAAAAAATTGGAGACCAATGCCTAAATTATGTAAGACGCTCTAAGCAGGATTACTACGAAGTTCTAATCCAGAATTCTGGATCTCGCCAATTTCTCGCTAATTTCGTATCTGCCCTTTGTAGTATTTGGCTTTATGGCTCAATTGGAGTACGACCAACGTGGCATAAATCGATTTAGTTGTGTAAATCGAGTCACTCAGGTCTCCGTACAAAGTAAAAGGGTATTCACCAATGGCGTGGCGTCAAATATATTCTTAAGGTGTGTTAACGACGCACTCACGGATCTCGTGAGGTCCCGAAGTTAACAGCTGATACAGCTACGATAGCTCTTCAGGTTCATACACAGGAGGTTGTAAGGCTCCTGGAGTTTTAATTACTAAGGGATCGATTGGCTCAAAACAAAGGTTCAGATTTAACACTTATATTGTTTTTAAAACTGACTCTAATGTGCCCTTCCTAGGGTTCTACCACGCGGGAAGAATGACACTAACAAACCCGACGCTGGCTTAACCATCTTTTAAACACAACACTTAAATCTATTACACGGGATATAACACAGAAATAGTCACACAAAAATCAATCAGCGAATCAGTATTAAATAGTTAATAATGTTCATACTTCCCTATAAGCTATTTACACGCTAAACACTGTTAAAGGAATACTTGTTCTTAGTTGGGCGGCTCGGGCCGCAACACGTAATAAAGAAATACTGTTTCACTGACTTTAAGTCCTACCTAGACTTCACTTAGGTCATAGGCTAGGGGATCTAGATTTACTATGTTCGGATCGGATCACTACTGGTTCGGTTCTGTTTCTCACTATGAGTTTACAACTTGGGTTCACGACGCCAACTGGTCTCCAAATGAGCTCCCGGCGTATTTAAGCAAGCGATTGTTGCGCAACATTTACAACATATTGCGTGATGGAAAATTCCGTTCAGAATGATACCATCCTACGCTGAATTCTCGTGGTCAGACCGAGAAATTATAGGGCATCGATACACAAAGTTGTTCGAAAACTTTCGCTCTTTGCCGTTTTACGTTATGGTAACGACTAACGTACTATATACTCGACTACACAATCCTCATGGTAATTATGAGCGTGCTATATGCATCGCCTCACAATCCTCATGGTAAGCTGGCTCTGACAGGTAGAAGCCTCGAGTGGGTGTGTCGAGATCTCCTACCAAATCGTTCACTGGCCGCTCCTAGCACTAGTTGCCAGTGAAGTCTGGGTACACTCGATTTACACATTCGTTACGAGTCTTTATCTAAGCTCTAGATAGGGGGATCGGGTTCTAAGGTTTACACAAGTGCTAATGAGTCGTTACACTACACATATGGCCTCTTGTACGGGCAAAAACTCGTAAAATACTTAAATATTTCACTTACGTACTAACTATAAAACATGGTTCTAGGAAGTAGTCCTAGGGCTTATAGCTACTTACAAAACATGTTCAGGGCCTTAGTTAGACGATGTTCAGTCGGGTCGGGGTTCGGTGGGGCTATCGTCAACATCCTCCCCCCGCTGCTGCGTCGCGGCAGCCTCAGGGTGTAGGGAGACGATAGCCAGCTTGGAGACGGGGCGCCGGAACATGCCGCCGACGGTGCGGACGTCAGCACTTCGGACGCTGCCGTCAGGGCCGGGGAAGACGGCCTCGACGATTCCCCGGGGCCACACGTTGCGTGGCAGGTTCGGGTCTACGATGATGACGTAGTCGCCGACCGTGAGCGGACGCTCGCCCAGCGCAGAGGAGCGGCGCGGCGCGAGCGTCGGCAGGTATTCTCGGACCCAGCGGGTCCAGAAGCGGTCAGCGAGCGCCTGGCTGGCGCGCCAGGCCCTGCGGTCGGCCTCCTCGCAAAGGCCAGTGAGTGGGACCTTCGCGGGGCCTCCCAGCAGGAAGTGGTTCGGTGTCAACGCCTCCTCGTCACGGTGGCTGACGGAGACGTGGGTGAGGGGCCGAGCATTGACTGTATACTCGGCCTCGGCAAGGAGAGTCGCAAGCACCTCTTCCTTGGGCGCTCGCGTCTTCAGTGTGGTCTTCAGGGCTTCTTTTATTGAGCGGACCATGCGCTCCCAGGCGCCTCCTTGGTTCGGTGCGCCGGGCGGGATATAGCGCCATCCCATCCGGCGCTGCAGGCCGTAGGCTTGCAGTTCGGGCAGCCACTCGGCATAGGCTGCTTTCAGTTCGGCGTCAGCACTCCGGAAGCATGTCGCGTTGTCGGAGTACATCAGGGCCGGCCATCCGCGTCGCGCGGCCATGCGGCGCAACGCCATGATCGCGGAACTCGTGTTTAGGGTGTGCACGAGCTCCAGATGCACGGCACGGGTAGTGAGACAGGTGAAGAGGGCCACCCATCTCTTTTCCCGTCTTCGTCCTATCGTGACGGTAATCGGGCCGAAGTAATCTTGTGCGCAGTTCTCAAAAGAACGTACGTGTGGTTCGATGCGGGCCAGCGGCAAATTTCCCATCGCTGGCACGCGGGGTCTGGCTCGGCGCAGTGCGCAGTAGCGGCAGTTGAGGCCGACTAGGCGCACTGTTGGTCGCAGGTGGAGTATCCAATACTCGGATCGCAGGGCGTTCACGACGCTCTCGTTGCCCTGGTGGTGTGCGCGCTTGTGTGCACGCAGGATCAGCAGCCGCACGAACGGGCAGCGCCCGTCCAGGATGGCTGGCCTCTTGTTGATGGGGGCTGGCGAGGCGTCGATGCGGCCGCGCATCTGGATGACGCCATCCTCGCTCAGCACCGGGTCCAGTTCGTAGAGACGGCTTCCACGGGGCACGGGCTCCCCCCGTGACAGGCAGCGCAGCTCTTCTGGGAAGGTTCTTCTCTGTGACCACTGGAAATAGAGATGTTCGGCGGACAGTATATGTTTCAACAAGAGGGGTACACGGGATCTAGTCTTCATTATCTCGACGAACTGAAGCACACGCGCAGTTGCTCCAATCAGTCGATCATAGTTCGAGAAGCGATGAATGTCCGGCAACGGCGAGACGAACTCCGTCGACGCGTGACACGTCGCCTTCAATTCGGGCGGCGGCCCCGTCGGCGGCTCGGGTTCGGCTGGCCATTCGTTCGGATGTTCATATAAAAATTGGGGACCATTAAACCACACACTATTAATGTCCACGGTTCGTTTGGGATCGGATCGGGTAGGGATATCTGCGGGATTAAGTTTAGTGGGTACCCATCGCCATTGGTTCGGTGACGTCAGCTCCGCTATCTCTCCTAAGCGGTGAGCAACGTATACGGGGTACCTTCGTGCGTCATCCCGCACCCATTGCAGCACGGTTTGGCTGTCTGACCATAACACTACTTCGTCGGGTGTTATTCTGTGGCCATCGACGATGGCTTTCTGCAGTCGCGCGCCTATCAAGGCCGCCTGCAACTCCAGTCTGGGCACGCTGAGGGGTTTGAGTGGACATACCTTTGCCTTAGCCGCAGCTAACGTTATCTCAGGCTCTGCTCGTTCGGGGCTTTCCACTCGCCAATAGGCTGCCGCCGCATAAGCCTGCGTGCTCGCGTCTACGAACACATGCAGCTCGATGCGGGAGGCTCCCCCCGTCTGAAAATATCTTCGTGGTATTCTCAGCGTCGCTACCGACTGCAACTCTTGCAGCCATTCAGCGAATAAGTCTGCCTCTTCGGTTGGCAGCTCTTCGTCCCAGCCGAGTTTCAGCAACCACAGTCGCTGTATCTGGATCTTTGCTGTGATAGCATAATGTGATATGAGACCTAAGGGATCGTATATACTCATCACTGTACTTAGCGCCTCGCGCTTGGTTGGGCTCCTCTCGCCGACTCGTACCTCGGCTGGGACCCGCAGCATCTTCGTGTTGAATCCTAAATCGTCGGTAGTAGCATTCCAGTACATACCGAGAATTTTCTGATCCTTGGCGCCTAGCTGCGCCGGTTCTTCCGCACGTTGCTCCGGCGGGATACGCTCGAGCAGCCGTCGCGAGTTCGACGACCAGCCTCGCAGCGTGAATCCGCCCAGTGCGTGTGATGCTGCTACTTGCTCGGCTACATGGACTGCGTCATCCTCGTTTCTAAAACTAGACACAAAGTCATCCATATAGTGGTTCGATTGAATCTCATACACGGCGTCGGGATATTTGTCAGCGTTGTCCGCGGCGTTCCTGTTCCGCACACTGTGTGCTAAAAAAGGAGAACTTGCTGCGCCAAATATCATAGACGTCATTTTGTAGATGTCTGGGGGGTCGGTTCGGTTTGCGCCCCGCCATAAAAACATCTGTGAAGGCTGATCCGCCGGCCTAATCTTCACTTGAAGAAACATTTCGCATATATCGGCCGTCACGGCGACTGCACCTTCCCTAAACCTAAATAAAATTGCATACAATTCTTGTAACAAATCGGGTCCTTCTAGGACATGGTCGTTCAAGCTCCGCTGCGACGAAATCGCTGCGGCATCGAACACGAGACGAATTTTATTTTTATTCGGGTTCTTCACTGCGAAGTGCGGCAAATACCATGCTACGTTACTATTTTCACTATTCGAAATTTTCTTCGCGTATTTTTTCTGCACTAAATTATTTATTTGTGCAGTGTACTCGGCGGCGAAGTCGGGGTCGCGGTCCATCTTACGTTCGATGCCGCGCAGCCGATTGAACGCCATGCCGAAACTTGGCGGCAGTTGCGGGTTATTTTCCCGCCACAATTGACCGACCTCATACTTTGGTCCGTTTACCCTACGGACCGTCGCATTGAAGACGTCGATCGCTCGTTGCTCTGCCGGGTTCACCTTGTTCACGTGCTTAATACCTAAAGCGTCGACAT
This sequence comes from Eudemis profundana, assembly GCA_947034925.1. Lineage (NCBI taxonomy): Eukaryota > Metazoa > Arthropoda > Insecta > Lepidoptera > Tortricidae > Eudemis > Eudemis profundana. Next base: position 10,537,967 of record OX344808.1, read on the forward strand.
CGAAGTGCTGTTTTAATAACTGATGCAATTCGAGGTCTGGTTCGTGGCAATGATATGCCCTTACATGATCATCGGTTCGTACTAGGCGAGGCGCAATACCGAATATCGCCCATCCTAGCTGGCAACGGATAGCGGCAGGCTCGTTATTGCGGCCAGTCCGTGCCTCCAGTGGCATCATCAGGTGCCACTGGTCGACCCCCAACAATACCCGCGGCGTCGCGACGTCGTAGCAGGCTTCTTGCAGGTCGGCGAGGTGCTTGTAGCGCAGCATCTCGTTCAGGTTCATTCGTTGTTCACGCAGTCCCAATTGATGAACGGTTCTAAAAATGACGGAATGTATCGAGTCTTCGTCGCGTCCCTTTAACGCGACTTGTACCTTCCGGCTTCGCTGCGTGGTCTCCATATCTCCCACGCCTTGGATGCATAGGTCCGTAGCAGGTCCGACGGCACCTACGTCGTTCGCTAGATCGGCATCAATAAGGCTTATTGTTGATCCTGAATCCAGAAGGGCGTATGTCTCAACCTCACCCCTGGGCCCCTTGATGACGATGGGTACCACACGCAGCAACACCGACGTACGGGAGGTACCTACACTAGCAATGTTCGATGTAAACTCGCGGGCTCCGGCCGGCGAACGCGGCGGCTCCGTCCGGCGAGTTTCAGGTTCGTGCTCATACCCGCGCGCACCGCTTGCGGGCGCACGCCGGGGAGGAGCGGGTTCCTCATCCGCCCAGCGCGTCCCAGTCGCGGGCGCACGCAGATGAGAGACTGGTTCGTGGTCCGCCCAGCGTGCCCTATCCGAGGGCCCCCGCTGCGGCGACACAGGCTCGAGTCGCCCACCACGCGCCCCGTCAACGGGCGTACGGTGGTAGACGACGGGTTCCCGCCGTGGCCCGCGGGGCCCGCTCACGGGCTCACGCCGAGACATGACAGGAGGGGATCGTGGTTCAAACCGTGGTTCATTACGTGGTTCATACGTGGTTCATAGTGTGGGTCAGGTCGTGGTTCGTATCTTGGTTCATGCGGGGGATCGTGGAGAAGACGATGATGGGCGTGGGGGCAGCCGTTAACGCCGCAGCCCTTCGCTCGGCACTCGTCCCTCCTATGCTTGCTATCAAAACATTTGAAACAAATCTTGTTGCCCTTGGCCCATGACCAACGGGCGGCGATGTTCATCGCGCAAACCTTCTTGCACTCTGGAGTGCGGTGCGACCCGCCGCAGCACAAACACACGCTGACTCGTTCCGTCGCATATGTCTGCACGCGGGTCGGTTGTGGCCGAGCGCCGGTGCGGGCCGGCGGCGCGGGCGGCGGCCGCGGCCCCGCACGGGATCGTCGGACATCCTCTGAAATCACGTTACGCCTCGGCGGCGCACGTGCATGCGAGAACTCAAGCTCTTGATCGCTTTCGTCCATGAGAAATTCGGCCATCAGCATCAACTCGCTATCGCGCCGCGAACCGTTTGCTCTAGCGTACGCGCACCATCGCGATCGTAGATGCGGGCTTAACCTTTCCGTAATTTCTCGGATCAAAAGTGGATTCGCTCCATAACTCTTGTTATCTAAGTCCACTAACGTTGAAGCTATATTAATAACTTTGATCGCAAAAGAATTTAAATCCGTCGCACTTGGCCCTACCGACGGAAGCCTCTTCAAATCTTCTAATGCGCGATCAATTAACAAATCGGTACGACCGAAATTCTTTTTCAAAATTCGTACGATTAGATCAGGGTTCGCGGTTGAGGCTAGCATGTGTTGCACACATTGCCTGGCCTCCCCTTTCAAACATTGTCGCAAGCGTGCAACATTTTCGTACGCCGAGAATTTATAACGCGACGACGATTGCTGGTACGCGGTGAGAAATGTCTGCCATTCACTAATTTCACCGGCGTACACTGGAAGCTCATAGACTTGACGCGAAGGAGGGCGCATCATGGACTCTAGTGTCTCGGCAAGACGCTCGATACCCTGGCTCCTGGTTCGGCTCGTAGAGCGGTCGCGGATCGGCGTCGACTGTACCGGACGGCGCAACGCCGGCGGCGGCGGCGACGTGGATCGCATACGACGGCTATTGTTCGGGTGGTTGACATCGTTCAACCACTGGTCCACCCGGTGGACGGAAGCGGCCATCGAGCCCCCGGCACGGTAGTCACCGTCGCGGGATCCCTCGGCATCGATGCGCTCCATAGTCACTGCTAAACGTTTATGTACTAATTCTTTCTCTAAGTCTATCTCGCGTCTACGTAACGCGGCCAGTTCCTGGTCGGCCAGTAGCTGCGCCTCGCGTTTACGTAGTTCTGTATTACTACTACATTGGGATCGGATCGTTGGCGGTGCCCGCGACGTCGATGGCACTTGATCTGCGAAAACGACTCGCTCCGGCACACGCGCACGCATTTCAAAGTTCGGGTTCACACGCGGGATAGGTTGATCACTTGAGAATAAATAAGGGTTCGACAGCTCACGGTTTCCTGGCTCTGCAAGCTGTTGATTGTTGGTTCGTTCATGCGCGGCCTGCGCACGCACGGCCTGCGCATGCGTCGCTGCTGCGCGCGCAGCGTGCTCCGCCTCGGCGCGCTCCTCGGCGTGGCGCTTAGCGCGACGCTCTTCGTTGCGGCGAAGTAGCTCTTCCAGCTCTTCCCGCTGCTCGGTGGTGTCGGTTGGAGGTGACTCCGGTGAGTCCCTCGGCTCTGACTGCATTTGCAGCCGGGGATTGCGAAGGGGCGCCCCGCTCTGCTCGCCTGACTGCGCTTGCAGTTGGCGGCGGCGGGCGTCCGCCTCCTGGGGGTCTGACTGGCTCCTAGTCAGCACCATGATGCACACGCGATATTGTTACGCGAACAATCTACACGCGAGACAGAAACAGCTGATCGGTCAGGTTCTATCTATACAGGTTCGTTCGTGCCTAGCGTTCGACTTGCAACAACTGGATCGGATGCTTGTTGTTCAAGTTTGCTGGTCACGAGTGGCTCTAAATTACTTTTACTCACTTTGCAAACTATGTTTTAAATTTCGTTGATTTTGGTTGAGTTTTGAGCCAAATGAATTTTTAATTGAAATTACGTCGCGGCGTAAAATAAAAAAAAAAATTAAATAATTCCAAAAATTATGAAAGTCACAGGATCGGTGCTCCACAGGTTCAGGGTTCGGGTTCTGGTCGAAATTTGTGATTCGCACAATATTTGACCGTTTTGGAGCACTTGAAAATTCCAAAAATAAATTGCGTCGTTGCGCAAAAATATTCGGGAAAAATCTACAATTTACACTAGCAGTACTCCTAGAGTACGCGGTTCAGGATCAGGTCGAATTTCGTGATTATCACGAGAATTGACTAAGTTAGAGCACTCACAAAAAATTTGGAAAAACAGAAACAATTCGATAAAATCGTAAATAATGATTTTAAAAATCCCGGAACTTCACGTCTATACGTGAAATGGATCAGGGGTTCGTATTCCGGGCTTTCCCAGGTTCAAGGATCTGAAGACCAACTCAGGGTCTGATGATGTTCACTCACTGATTCTATCTTTGGCTCGAAGGACCAAAAACTGTTAACGACGCACTCACGGATCTCGTGAGGTCCCGAAGTTAACAGCTGATACAGCTACGATAGCTCTTCAGGTTCATACACAGGAGGTTGTAAGGCTCCTGGAGTTTTAATTACTAAGGGATCGATTGGCTCAAAACAAAGGTTCAGATTTAACACTTATATTGTTTTTAAAACTGACTCTAATGTGCCCTTCCTAGGGTTCTACCACGCGGGAAGAATGACACTAACAAACCCGACGCTGGCTTAACCATCTTTTAAACACAACACTTAAATCTATTACACGGGATATAACACAGAAATAGTCACACAAAAATCAATCAGCGAATCAGTATTAAATAGTTAATAATGTTCATACTTCCCTATAAGCTATTTACACGCTAAACACTGTTAAAGGAATACTTGTTCTTAGTTGGGCGGCTCGGGCCGCAACACGTAATAAAGAAATACTGTTTCACTGACTTTAAGTCCTACCTAGACTTCACTTAGGTCATAGGCTAGGGGATCTAGATTTACTATGTTCGGATCGGATCACTACTGGTTCGGTTCTGTTTCTCACTATGAGTTTACAACTTGGGTTCACGACGCCAACTGGTCTCCAAATGAGCTCCCGGCGTATTTAAGCAAGCGATTGTTGCGCAACATTTAGAACATATTGCGTGATGGAAAATTCCGTTCAGAATGATACCATCCTACGCTGAATTCTCGTGGTCAGACCGAGAAATTATAGGGCATCGATACACAAAGTTGTTCGAAAACTTTCGCTCTTTGCCGTTTTACGTTATGGTAACGACTAACGTACTATATACTCGACTACACAATCCTCATGGTAATTATGAGCGTGCTATATGCATCGCCTCACAATCCTCATGGTAAGCTGGCTCTGACAGGTAGAAGCCTCGAGTGGGTGTGTCGAGATCTCCTACCAAATCGTTCACTGGCCGCTCCTAGCACTAGTTGCCAGTGAAGTCTGGGTACACTCGATTTACACATTCGTTACGAGTCTTTATCTAAGCTCTAGATAGGGGGATCGGGTTCTAAGGTTTACACAAGTGCTAATGAGTCGTTACACTACACATATGGCCTCTTGTACGGGCAAAAACTCGTAAAATACTTAAATATTTCACTTACGTACTAACTATAAAACATGGTTCTAGGAAGTAGTCCTAGGGCTTATAGCTACTTACAAAACATGTTCAGGGCCTTAGTTAGACGATGTTCAGTCGGGTCGGGGTTCGGTGGGGCTATCGTCAACAAGGTGGTTTTCCACCGGCAGGGCGAGACGAGACGCGACGCGGATTGAATTGAAATTTGTATGAAATTTTCAATCCTCTCCTAGCGATTGGATTGGATTGGATTGAAATTTTCATACAAATTTCAATTCAATCCGCGTCGCGTCTCGTCTCGCCGATAACCACCTTTAGTACAGCCGGAGCAGATTTGGATTACTTTTTTTCAAGAGTAGGTCATATATTTTAGACATTGCAATTTCAATATAGCCATTTAATTTAATAATTATCGAATATTGATCTCATTTAAATTTTTAATTGTATACATTTATTATTTTATTGCCTACTGACTGTCTAATTTAACTTAAGTATTGCACAATTGAATTTAATGGTACTAACATAATTTTTAAGTGTGTACTAACAAACTATGGATCTGTGACATCTGGAAATAAACGTTATATTATTATATTATTATTAAAATAGGCAAGCCGGTGGGAATCAGGTTTTATGAACGCCACGCTACTGGTATTCACTTTAATGAAATAAATTTTGGTTGAAATTTATTCCAAAATATAATGTCGTGAAAGATAATTGCATATTAAAGCCCTTTTCGCTTTTATGGAGAACTGAACAACTTGCATTTATTTAATTGATTTTGATCTTTGTATCGTATCCAAGGACCTTAAAATAAATAGCCGGACAGAGCCTCGCCAATAGAGAACTGAAGCCATTTTTAATAAGCCGGCTGCTTGTACTTACGAGCCGCACGCACACTTCAACTATTTTATTCCTTTTGCAAGCAGCATGCACACATAAGTAGCCGGCTTATTAGACATGCTTCAGTTCTTTGTTAGTGAGGCTCCGTCCGGCTATTTAGTTTAAGGTCTTTGATCGTATCAATTGGTTATTCTTCGGAAACATGATTCGTTGGTCCATACATATGTAATGTACGTATTAGTGAATTAGAATATTCCGCCTCACTAGAATGGCATTATTGACTATTATGTAGAACCTGACAAATGCTACAAAGTAACCAAAGTGCCTTTATAGTGATGTGGAATCTTCTGAATATTTATGACCAGAGGAATCAAGTCCTCCTTCTTCTCACGTCGTGTTCTCGTTCCTGAGGGTCGTGAAGTCCCCGTTCAGCTTCTCTCTGACGGCGTCCCGCCATATGTAGATATCTGTTCTGACATCGTGTAGTATGACGTGCTGCTGGGTGTCCGGAATGATCCGAGAGGATCTGATCTGATCTGGTCTGGCTGAGGCTTTTAGGTCGTTTGCCGTAAACCTTGCCAGTGACGATGAGTTGTTCAGTATTGTGGCTTCGAAAAATAATCACAATAATAATAATTTTATACTGTGTTAAGCAAACTAGCCTACACGGTTACCTTAAACTTTGTTGTCCTATCCTATACTTCGCAGACGTTGATCGCGTTTATGTCGAATTTTATGTCAGTAATAAAAGTTAACAAGATCAGGAGATTAAATCTTAAGTAACATAACGTGCTTCTGACGCAATGTTTTTTTTTATATTTGTGTTAACACTTTAAATGTAAATGAAACCTGGGCCAGCATTTTTTCTTTGTTTCATCTATTTTCCCATAACCATAGGAGCACCTTGATGTTTTTATCATCTGTACGTCTTATAATTCAGTTCACGTTGATATAATCAATTAAAGGTTAAATTTAAATTCTATAAATAATTGGTGTAAAAGACGTAGGTACTTTAGACACAATCTCTGAGTGCCTACTATACCTACATATGTATAATAAAAAAAAGTATGGACGTGCGCGCATCATGCAAAAACTACAGAATCGATTTCTATGAAATTTGGTATACAAGTAGATTATAACCCCGGTTAACATACAAGATACTTTTTACCCGACTTATTTCACCTCCGCGAACGAAGCTGCGGATATCCTCTCTAGTTAATACTATATTTAAAAGAAAATCAAGTAACGTACTGAAGATTGTTGTTATATCGATAGATCAAAGTGTGATATTGATTGATATATGCAGTAAAAATAATAGAATTGCACAAGTTTACAAAGATGCAAAACTGTAGTTACCTATTTCTTTATTCTCGGCTATCGCATTTAGCTAGAAAACGTTAAAAAGTAAAAGAAGCAACAAGATTGCGTGGGCTTAGCGGATTGGAATTCCGTTCTTTATTTTAGCCGCACCATTTTAACAGCCGGTGACGTACTGCAACATGGTAGCATGTACATAACGATAATATATCGATACCTTTGGGTTCAATTGGCGTAAAGGACATTTTGGCGAAAATGAGTTATATATACAGTTTTGTTCAGAATTTCAAGCCCTACCGTTCTGTGTAGTTAAAATTTCGATATCTTTAAAAAAAGTGCCTTTACGACCCAGTTTTTATTCATCGTATTCGCAAAACTAGCTCAGGTTAAGGGACGTAAGTGTCAAGTTATAAAATACGAATTAAAAGGTGTATCGTAAAGTACGCCGGTAAATATGAATACTGTCGTATATGACCTATTTTTTTCTTGTTGTCCTTTAAGCCCTTCATTTCTCATGATTACTTTCCATAAGCGCATAGTCGAGGTGGGCGTTAAGGACATGTTTTCTTTTACTTGTCCTTTACGACCTACTTTTAAATTATAATACCGTAATTTGATAAACCGAATAAGGTTGTAAAGGCCAGGTATTATTTTACACGTCCTTTACGACCTGCTTAAAAAATGATTACACCATTATTTGATAGAATTAAGGAGGTTGTAAAGGGCATGTATTCTTTTACACGTCCTTTACGACCTGCCTTCAAATTATTATACTTGTTTACATACCGTAATTTGATAAATTGAACAGGGCTGTAAAGGGCAAGTAGTCTTTTATTTGTCCTTTAAGACCTGCCTTAAATCTAATTATAGCACATTTTTTAAAGAAGAGCAGGGTTGTATAGGGATTAGCCTTTATTTTTGGCATTTATTGCCACAAATATGTGTCTAAATTCTAAAATAAAAGCAATTTACGTAATAGTAAAGGTCTAAACTATCGATACCTTTAATTGGGCTCAATTGGCGTAAAGGACAAAACGCTGGTTTTGAGGAGAAGCAAAAAACAGTTTTATTTTACAAAAAATGGCTACAGTATTTTGGTTTCTCGACCTATACTTTCGACATGTATATGAAAAATATTTGAAATGCCCGTATCTTTAACCTGTGATGGCAGTTCTAGCTGTAAACAATGTATTATGGAAGTTAGATGTCCTTTACAACTGGTAAAAATGCTATCAATGTCATTTACACCCGTGACTTTTTTAGACATTTGGAAATGATGGGGTTGTAAATGACGGTCTCAGATGACTTTGTTCCAATTTCGGGGCGTAAAGTTAAGAGTTATGTAATAAAAATTGACAGTGTTCAACTTAATTTACCTTAAAGAGACTTGAAAAATGTAGAAAAAGATGATGAATTCATTATTTTTCATACTATTATACTTATTGTTTACATTAACAGTGTTTTACTCACTACGTACTCGTCCTTATGATTGACATCCTAATGTCGATAATCATTAGCCACTATGTCACTTCCATTATTATGATTTAGTGCTATTGGAAGAGAGTAAAACACTAGTAGGACATTATTAAGTTGTTAAGTTTATTTTGTAATGTGATAGGTATGTATGTTAGTTTGTAAGGTATTTATCTATGGGCCTTTGATGCCGGAAATAAATAAATTATTATTTGTATGTCTTTCCCGTACACGAGACAATGGTGTCCCGGCCCTGTGGGAGGCGTGCGCGGAGCCGGAGCCAACGCGTAGAGGCCTTTTCGACAATTTAATGAAAGGCAAAGTATACACCCAGCGGATGCTGTCCCTGCCCGTGTCATGGGACGCACGCAGAGACAACCCCGCCAGATGCAAGGACTATTGTTGATTGATGGAATCTAACTCTACTGGGCTATGGCGGTGGAAATATGGACTAAATACTGGGTTATGGATTGAGACATGACGGCGCCTGTCAGGAAAAGTGTCTCGTGGCTTTCGTGGCACTGACAGACCGTGACTTGCCCTCCGCTGATGGGCCCCTGTTAAATAAATAGCGACATATGAGTAGGACTGCAGGGTGTCGAGAGGTGTGCTGCGGTTTCTCCGAGGGAACTCGCGGCGTTATGCCCTTTAACACTTCCACGCCTGGAGCATATAGCTCTCGCGACTCCACTCTGGACGGCCGGTTAAGGCAAGCCAGAGGCAAAGGTCCTTACACTCTTACCCATGAACCCTCCCTAAGGACCCCCAGGAGCACTCGGGTACGTGGGGTCGCTACTCCCCAACAGCTCGCCACAAGCTGCCCTGCGTTAAAATGTCAATTCACTACCCAAATGATCCCACCACCCTCGCCAACTGTACTCTGTAGTAGCGTCACTTACTGACCGCGCATACAATTTATGTGACGAGGATCATTTGGGTAGTGAATTGACACATTTAAAGAACGTTCTACAGAGAAATGGTTATAATGGGCGGATTATACCACCTAGACGCACCGTTTTGCCTAAGCACCTGGACTATAAAGTTGAACGACAACCGGCGTACCTACCATAAATGTAAAGGGAGTGACAAATAAAGTTGCCAATATTTTAAAGAAGTTCTTGGTGAAGACTGTCTTCACTCCCCACAGAAAACTGGCACAATATCTACGTACGCCAAGGGACAGTTTTCCGCTTGAATGCCCAGGTATTTACAAAATTGACTGCAGCTGTGGTAGCTCTTACATAGGTCAGAATAAGCGCACTATCTCATGCCGTATAAAGGAGCACATCCGAATGTTTAAAAACAACGAACCTCGAAAATCGGCAATCGCTGAACATCTTCTGAACGCGGAAACGATTGGATTGAGTTGCACAACCCATAGATCCTCTCGCTCAACAGAAAAACACTATATACCCAGAATGGTTAAGGAAGCTATTGAAATCCTCAAGTATAAAAATTTCAACCGGGAAGACGGGTTTCAACTGTCGAGCATCTGGTATCCAGTGATCCGTAAGTTCTCCAAGGGGAAAAAGACATGTTCAGGAGTAAATTCGCGAAGTGATACTGTAAGTGTTGTGTGTCGTGAACGTGATCGAGTTCCAAGTGAGAATGCAGACGGTAGTAGTATGAATAACGCGAAGCGAACCCGAAAGAGGGTAGATCGCTATGGTGTGTGGGTAGACTACAACTAAAAACTCGCTGCATGTCAGTTACTCCGTGATAATGGCGCTTGCAACAGTGCCGAAATATCGGGAACTCACAAAAACAAACATACATGGTAAATATCCCGTCGTTAATAGTAGTTATTATGCCTAGCTGAATTCATCATCTTTTTATACATTTTTCAAGTCTCTTTAAGGTAAACTAAGTTGAAAACTGTCAATTTTTATTACATAGCTGTTAACTTTACGCCCCAAAATTGGAACAAAGTCATCTGAGATTGTCATTTACAACCCCATCATTTCCAAATGCCCAAAAAAGTCACGGGTGTAAATGACATTGATAACATTTTTACCAGTTGTAAAGGACATCTAACTTCCATAATACATTGTTTACAGCTAGAACTACCATCACAGGTTAAAGATACGGGCATTTCAAATATTTTTCATTTACATGTCGAAAGTATAGGTTGAGAAACAAAAAAACTATAGCCATTTTTTGTAAAATAAAATGGTTTTTTGCTTCTCCTCAAAACCAGCGTTTTGTCCTTTACGCCAATTGAACCCAAAGGTATCGATATGTTTGTACTAATTGCAGACAGAGGGGAAAAATTCGCTCATTTGTTCAATGTGTCCAAAACGGACACTTTTTTGGACACAAGCATAATATTATAGTGCGTTTTAGCGCGTAAAATCGTGCTAAAACGACCGTTTTGGCAACACTGCCTTTATTAGCTGGAGAAAAAGATTCATCGTTTATAAACTTACATTTTAGTCTTTTTTTTAAAGCCTGACTAACTCGCGACCCATATTGGGCGTTGCGATATTTGGACCCGGTGGTCGGCCGTGGCGTTCTCTGGGGTCGAACCAGATCGCTAGCCGGACCACCTTGAGTGGATCGGACTGGGTACATTTTAGTCATAATAGGAGTCAATACAGTAATGTTTATAATCTCTGCCGTATATCTACTACCGAATCACATATTTAAATTATCAATACTTAGCTAATAATCGAATCTATGGTAATCTGGTATTTATTTTGTGGGTATATGCATAAATATAAATATACTTTAAACACGCCTAGGTATTTTATTAATGCATTTACTATTGAATTTACTGGTAATACTCGTAAATATATGGCGCGGTTTATGTAAGTACTGGAATTAATTATAATTACCGTACGAATGTATTTTTAACTGACTGTGAAATCACAACCATTTCATTTGGAGCGCTTAAATTTTTAATTCAATTGCTACGGTTAAATTTTTTCACTTTAGTAATGGGGACGTATTTTAATATCTAAAGTTAAGAAGTCGACGGTCAATATCGAAAGCTACGGCTAATAGTAATATCGAAACACAAGGTATCAACCATCAAAAAATCTACCTACCTATAGACGTATTATTAGGCCTTCCCCAAGGATCTCCACGATTGTCGGCTTTGTGCTGCTATTATCCAGCGGCTTCCCGCGATTTTCACCAGATCGTCGGTCCACCTTGTGGGAAGCCTGCCAACACTTCGTCTTCCGGTACGTGGTCGCCACTCGAGAACCTTACCACCCCAACGGCCATCAGTTCTGCGAGCAATGTGCCCTGCCCATTGCCACTTAAGGTTTGCAATGCGTTGAGCTATATCGGTAACCTTAGTTCTTCTAAGGATCTCCTCGTTCCTGATTCGATCTCGAAGAGAAACCCCGAGCATAGCTCTTTCCATTGCTTTTTGAGCAACCTTGAGCCTTCTTATGAGGCCCATTGTAAACGACCACGTCTCTGTTCCATAAGTCATCACTGGCAACACACACTGGTCAAAGACTTTCGTCTTGAGACACTGCGGAATTTGGGACGAAAAGATGTTGCGTAGCTTACCGAACGCTGCCCAGCCGAGTTGAATTCGACGATTAACCTCTTTCTGGAAGTTGGACCTGCCTAGTTGGATTGTTTGTCCCAGGTAGACATATTCGTCGACAACTTCGAGATTCGAGTTCCCAACTTTCAGAGGAGTGGGTGCGACATGGACGTTTGACATAATTTTCGTCTTTTCCATGTGCCGACGTCATAATATTTCTATATTTCTCTTGTAGATATTTTGATTTTCGAGATTTCAGTATTCGACTATTGTACCATTCGATACTTATAATCGTTTGAAATTTCAATTTTCAATATTTTATTTATCGATATTTGGATTTTCGAAATTTAAGCATTCAATAATTATACCGTTCGATGCATTTATTTAAATTTGCGATTTTTTGACCGTCGACTTTTTAACTTTCGATATTCAAATACGTCCCTTCAATAATGTGGAACGTTTCATTCGTACTTGAGCATTAAATTTCTAAAAAAGTTTGTACGTCACTTAACGAATCCTGCATTAATTCTTATTTTGTTACCAATAAGTTTATTGATTATTTATTATTGGTTGATGTCTTGTTGATTCATTTGCATAATTAGGGAAAAATATTCCCGAAAAAATCTTAATTCTGACAAGTAATAAGTACCTGTATTGTTTATCATTAAATTAATTGGTAAATTAAATGGGAAAATTAATGACTTTAGTGACAGTTAACGTGCCCATACAAACTTTTTTTAGAAATGCATATTTTTGGCATATCAACAATAATACAATGCCGACAAATAATGAGTCCGCCTGAGAAGGGCGAGCGAAACACCGGTGATGGTGGCTATCTTTGAGTGAGGCCTATGTCCAGCAGTAAACGTCTTTCGGCTGATAATGATAAATACAATACTGTTAGTCAAATTAATATTATGAAACAACACACACAACACTGCAAAATGCAATTAACTCATGTCTGCTAAAATTTCTATAGAAGAGAGATATTATATTTCCCAACTCCAAACTAATGTTAAATGGCGAAAATTCTAACCATTTCACGCAGGAATGATAAAAACAACCATGCATCAAAAGGCATATTTGTCTCCTTCTTTTTGGTAAAGTCTGGAGCAAACTGGGTTAGATTCAAAAATAAAAATGCATTCGAAACCGTGAAATGGCTCGTTAAAGGGAATGAATTGTTTACTGCTGATATATTTATTATCACTGCACCGAAAACATACGGAAATCGAACGTAGCTATTTCTGAAAACTCAAGTTTTATAGTTATAGCTTTATTTTGGTGGCGCTTTGATCGTGTGTGGTCTAAATTTTCTTTTAGGGTTTTATGCGATTTTACACTTAGCTTTGTGTAATGTAGCTATAAATTAACAAGGGTGATAAATCATTATGAAACAACTTCGTATGTTCTTAGCTACCAATGTTTTGGAAGTAAAAGGTAACAGGAGCCCAAAAACTAAGTATGTATTTGACAATGACAGAGAACCAAGCTTGGTAAACCTACGAGTATAAAAGAAGCTGTCAGCCTCATTCTCGCCATTTTTTTTTCTGGATTAGTTTTAATTTAAATTTTTGTTGAATCGTTTTAACCTCCCCCGCTGGTCCGTTGCTCACTTTGAGCAATCAGTGAAACTTCCCGGTGATCTGGTGCTAGCGACCTGGTTCGATCCCAGGGACCGCCTCAGCCCCCATCTTGTTAGATACTTGCCCAGAGAGTCAGTAAGACTCTTAAGATATGTCAGGTCTTAAAAAAAAATCTCTTTTAGCTCCTGGACATCGACTGCGACAGACACACCGTCGGCATGAGAGTGAATTTGCATACCCATTTAATTTAATTTAACTGCATTTAATATAGTCTTCGGTTTCCGCGATTATTAATCATTGTAATATTTAAAACATTGTAAACGGATTAAATCGCGTATAAGTATTGCTTCATTTTTTAAGTCCCAACGCTTCGTAGCCCTTTTGAGCGTTCGTGGTTAACTCTATTTGGTGATTCTGTATGTAATCATTTGTAAAATAAATTGTTTTTCCTGTTGTCTTACAAAAATCACTGGCTAAGTATTGCTTATAGTATATATGTTTATGAGCAGAAGCGCACTCCCTTCCCACGCACCAGAAAAATAGTTAAGAACAAACTATATCACCTCTCCCTTACATAAGGACACATTAAGTGAGTGGCCGGCATTCAATTAGGGCGATACAAAGGTAACCGCCGCTAAGTAGAATTATTTGTACCCGACGCTCGAACACAGGAAGTGTTTAGCTTTGCTGGCAGTGTCACGCACTGATACTACGTGAAACAAACGGGCTAATGCGAGCACCGTAACTGTATAATTTTATGAGGACAGTTGTGGTACTCGGATACAGGTTAAACTCTGTTGTGGAGAGTTTTATTTTGGCGACAGCTTTTTCACAATTCCCATTCAGAGAAAAGCCTTTTCACAACTCCTATTTAGAAAAAAGTATTTTGCTCCCTCATAAGAGGGATCAAAGTGATACTTTTCTGTTCAAGGACAACATGGTATTTTTAGTTATTATAATTATTTCGTTATTTTGGTGGGTAGCGTTTGTATTTGAATTTTCCTCATAATCGGTGTGAAAAGCAGTATGTGTCACATGGTAGCAAAATTATTTTCACCACGGGCGTTAACACTTGAATCCCTCACTACGCTCCGGATTATACTTTAGAATCCCTCGCTGGGCTTGGGATTCTATTATACAATCCTTCGCTACGTTCAGGATTCAAAATACGCCCTCGCCGTAATTACATCATTTTGCTCCCTTGTGACATAATCTACTATTTCTTCCCTCTGACGAGGGATCAAAGTACTTATTTTGGGACTAGCTCGATTTGTGTAAGATTGTCCCCCGATATTTATTTATTTATACTTGAATCCCTCGCTATTCTCAGTGTTTAACTCGGGATTTTATTGTTGGACCCTTAATTTTGTTCTGGATTCAATGTGCGCTCTCGTCGTAATGACATCATTTTGCTTCCTCGTGACGTAATGTACTATTTTGTTCATTTTAAATGTCTCCTTATATGATACCTGAGCATTGATCACGCTTACAATGAAAAAAAAAATAGGTACATAATTTATTTCTGCAAGGCCCTCAAGGCCTCTTTTATAATAATACATTACATTAAACTTAAAACTATATTTATAGAGATGTAAAGGGCTCTCTAGGTGTCAAAACAAGACAAATAAAATAATAGAAAAGAAATTAATAGTAAAATTAATGGATATGTAAAAAGTCTCCTTTGTCAAAATATTATGTTTTGTCAAAATACAAAATGACAATGTTTACTAATTATCTTACAGAAATGTAAAAATTCTGTGACTCAAATGATATATATAACTTTTTAATTAAAATTAGAAATTTTTTTCTTAGAGATGTGGTCTCTAAGTGTCAACTGTCTAACTGTCAGAAAAAACACAACTAATTAAACATTATCTTAAAAGATATTTATTGATTATGAAACACGAACACCTCGAAAATGCCTATGAAAAGTGCCAGCGAAACGAGCGAAGCATCTCCGTTTCATCTTGGGCAAAAATACGTTCGCAGGTTAAGATGGTCTGACGACCTGGTTAGGGCTGGGGGTCGATGAAGGTAGGAAGCCTGCGACCGTTCGGTGTAGAAGGGCATTTCTTCAAAAATATGTCTGCGGTCACCTCATTCATCTGGCCCTTTTTCATACTAAATGTATGGAGACAGTTGAATGAGTCCCAGACATATGTCTGAAGAACAACCCAGAAGTATTTGGGGGAGACCTATATTCAGCAGTGGACGTATTATGGTTCAAATGATGATAATGAAGATTTTCGTAGGTCTGCATACCGGGCGGATGTCCGGCTGTTCCCCTCTATACGTCGCATTTCTCAACCGATTCTTGTGAAATTTTGTGATGAAGTTCGGTAATTATATAGAATTTTACCGTTGATTCAGTTTTTAGATTTATTTTCAAAATTACTGCTGATATATTATACTCTCATAACCACTTATAAATATTGCCTTATCCATTAATTTATGAAGACTCCTTCGACATTACTAAGGAAGCTTCGAACGTTCGTAAACTTAGAAGTTCTTGAAATTTCTGTAAGGATTTTAATTCTGTATTCTCTATTGTTAAACTACTAATACTAATGAAATAACACATTAATTATTCTTGAAATGTTAATAACTAGGACTAAAGTAATATAATATAATATTTAATAAGTATAGCACACCTTACAAGATCAACCACCGCAATCTTATTAGTCTAGGTACACTTTTCACTGTGGTCCAGTGCCCGCGCACGCCACTGTTTTACACACCCGTGGTGCTGAGGTTTTGCTGAGGCAGCCTACCGCCACAAAATCCGATAGTTATGACAGCTCCTAGCCTAGAGCTAGAACCTGTTCAAGCACAAAAAAAGCTGGGGCCACATTGACGGAAACGCCGTTAATTTATCGCGATGAAGAACGATTAATATCAGTCTAGCTCGACTTACTATATTTGACATTGGCACTTGAAGAGATCATTTGAATGGACAGCTTGATTTGACAGGCATGATAGTTTCCTTTGTTGTCCACCCGTGTCTCTTGTCGTTTAGTGCTGCTTCCTCTAGTTCTTGCACGTTCCCTATAGGTGGCGGTGATCACTTTCCATTGGGCGGGCCATTCGCCTGTTTGCCAGTCTAAGGCAATAAAAAATCGATTGTTTCAAAATGTTTAAATAAAATAACTGGCCAAGAGCATGTCGGACCATGCTCAGTGTAGGGTTCCATAGCCGTAACTATAAGGTAAAAAATACGATGTAAACAACACAAGAGCGTATCTTCATAGCAATTACGTCCTTTTGTTGAGAAGCGCAGTTTATCGGCAATAACTCAAAAAGGGTTAATCCGATCTTGTTGAAAATAATTTTCGTTGAAAGTATTAATTGAGCGTTACCTTTGTAATTTTTTTTATATTTTTCGGACACACGGTTTAGAAGATAGAGGGGGGGGGGGGGGGCACAATTTTCACAACTTTCGGAGCGATTATTTCCAAAGGTATTCCCTTAATCAAAAACATTACTTAAGAACCTTAAAATGTTTTCAAAAGAGCTGTCGAACTATGTACCACACGTTGACATTTTGTGAAAAAAATTTTTTTTAGCTTCTGTTACATGTATGGAGTGCCCCCCCCTAGATTTTTTTATTTTTATTATTTAACTACCAAACTTAGTTGCGGCATCTACAAAACATCTATATTCCAAATTTCATCAGTATAGGTCTTGTAGTTTTTGAGTAAAATACCTGTGACATACGGACGGACGGACGGACGGACGGACGGACGGACGGACGGACGGACGGACGGACATGACGAAACTATAAGGGTTCCTTTTTAGCCATTTTGGCTACGGAACCCTAAAAACATGGTTTCTTTTTGTTCACGAAAAGCCGTAAGTTCATAACCATCCCAGTTTTTCTGTTGGCAATACATAATTATGTCGGACATTCTTTAACTGTCTTTGTTTGTATTGCTGTTTATGAAAGTATTTTTGTTATTTTGAAACTGTTGACTGCCCAAGATTTTTTTCAAAGCAGAATGAAATAATAACTGCCATTGATGCCATATGCCTTAACAATTATTGTTATTTTAAACACCTCATATCAGACTGAAAAGTTTGCGATAGCAATCACACTTAGGTACACAACCAATTCCAAGGTCGAGATGAAATCCATTGTTTCGTTTAAAAGTCCAATTTGCATATCAAAGCTTCTCGAGAAATGTCTAATAGAAGTTTTTGCATTTGTAACGAACCGCGGGAATCAATAAGAAGCAAATGAACCGTGCTGAGAGCTTTCGGTATCTTTAGTCTTATCGAGTGGCTTGAAGATTTCGGGTTTTGTTTCTTCGAGTTGTTTATTGATGTTCTGCAAATATGCGATACCAACATATTTTTTATGACCGTATTTTGTGTTCCATTGCTGGGTAAAGGCCCCTTTCCTTTTCCTCTTCTTTAATTCTCGCAGTTTAGATGCAGTAGGTAGATAGCAACAGCGGTTGGGGGATCTGCCCGACTGACACTTACTCACACATACGTACTAAAAAATTGTATATCACTGCGAATGAAGCAACACACTGACAATCTCACGACCAAAAAGATACATTTTGCTTCTTGACAAAGAACAACGACTTTTTTACAAGCTTTTATTTAGTTTCACCTGTCCCGGTGTCTGTCTGTGTATCTGTAATCAAAACCTGCAAGTTCAATTTGACCCACTTCCCGATTTCTGATTGAGCTGTAATTTTGCAGGAATATGTAAATAAGATAACCTTAGAGCATAAACTTGCACGATATTTTAAGTTATATGTATATGTATAGGCGAGAAATGCATGCGCTCGACAAAACACTTATATAATGTTACCTAATTTAGATTATAATTTTCTTATGTATGTGAATTAAATTATCCTTATGAGAAATAAAGATGCTTTAAATCTAGATGACAATTCAATATTGTATAAAAAAGTACAATTGGTAATAAAAGCTTGTCTCAAAAAAATATTTTTTGACAGGAACTTATTCATTGGATGGTTGCATGGCAAAGGGGATTTTTTCCATGTTGACTTTACCTATGAGTCCTACTGACTCTGATAGGAATTCTGACCAAGTGGGGGCTTACAAACCTGCAAGCCGCAACTACCGTGAGCTGTCGCTGATCGCTCAAAGTGAGCGACGGACCAGCGGGATTGGTTGAAAGTTGAACCGGTTTAACTTTCCTTATGTAGCGTGTGATCGAATTAAGCAATGGGGAACGTCTAGCCAGGGCTACTTAGGTACTCATTACGAAGTCCGTGTTGCTCTAAGATTCGAATTTGCGCCACAAATCTCGCACACGACACAGCATTTAACAGCCAATAGGAACGCGCATGTGTAACGCAGCGCATTGTACGCGCAGTCTCATTGACTGTTAATGCTGTGTCGTACCCCGCCGGCGGGATCGGCCACCGTGATAACCCACACAAATATTGTCTCCTCTCGACTACACTTGCATAATAAGTTAGGACAACAACTTACAAGATAAATCACCGCAATCTTAACAGTCTAGGCACACTTTTCACTGTGGTCAGGACCACCGCCCGTGCACGCCACTGTTTCACACACCCGTGGTGCTGAGGTTTTGCTGAGGCAGCCTACCGCCAAGAAGTCCGATAGTTGTGACAGCTCCTAGAGCTAGCACCCGTTCAAGCAAAAAAAAAAAAAAAACAAAAAGCGTGCATCTAATACTAGCCTTGCTGATACGAGTAAGTAACGTCACGTCATCCACCTTCCTATCGTGCCGCGTCCCACGAAGCTGATATTTAACAAAACTGCAATTGGTATGCATTCGCAATTCATCAAATCCTATTTTAATATTGTCCTCGGTTTCCGCGATTATCACTCATAGTAATAAAACAACTTAAACGTATTAAATCGCGTATATTACTACATTTTAAGTCCCGGCGTTTCGTAACCCTTTTCAGCGTTCGTGGTCGCGGGTAAGTTTAATCCGTTTAAGTTGTTTTATTACTATAATTCCTATTTTTTCGGACATCATTTGCAATATATTGATTTCTACAATAACACACTAAGCCAGTGGTGGGCAAACTTTTTTATGGGGGGCAAGAACATTTCGCCGGTCCCAAGTAAAAAAGTCGGATCTGCAAAATGGCGACTTTACAGGAGGAGCAATCAAAGTTCGCCAAACACGTTTTTGTGTATAGATTTGTCAAATTATGGAATATTGTTATGAAATTTGAAGTGAGTGACTATTTTTTAATACTCTTTACAACTGCATAATCAAAAATATAAATAATTTCTTAAAAGTGCCAAAAAACGAACATGTCACATTTTTAAGCGGAGTTGGATATAAGCCAACTGTCGGAAGTGTCACATACAACTTTATTTTCTGGACATGAGCTACTGTCGTTAGTCGGATGTGTCACTTAGGACATTTTTAATTGGACGTTATATTTTTATTTTTGTCTCAAGTGTCACTTAAGACATTAATATTTGGAATATAATGATGACGATGAGATAGTTATGACAATTGAAAAGCTTTTATAAGAAAGTGAATTTAATGAAATAATAAGGCAATGTTCTTCATGAAATACTTTTTATTATCCTGTAATAAAAACAAATAGGTAACACAATTGGAATGGCACAAACACACACTTTGTTGAACAGTAGTTACCATAAAATAACAATAAACTTAAAACATGTACTTTTCAAAGTTTACTCTTGCAATTAAATTTTCTTATTCTAATTAGCGTCTCGTAAATTAACAAAACGCAAAAAAAAAACATTTATTTTACTGTAAGATTTAATCAGTCTCAAAAGATATGTAACTACTAAAAAAACGGATATAAAACGTTATTAAGCCTTATTATGAAATTTAACAAACCTTTCTTAATAAAAATCTTTCAATTTAACACTCTAATCAGTCTCAACAGTTAGATACTAAGAGTCTAGGCGGTGGATAGGTTGGAATATTCATTTCCGGAGATGTGCCAGCTGTTCTTTCTGGAATTGCTGGAGAAGTATATTCGACCGTATTATTTGTTTACCGGTAACTGGTAGAATGTTCAAGTTGTCCATTAAGTTGTCGCAGTCACCATATTTATTTTCATCATGAAAAACATCTCCCAATAATTCTTGCAGTTGAATTAATTTTGTCTCATACTCAGAGTGTTCTGGAATTAGTGATTCCGCGGCACCTTAGAAAAGAGAATAAAAAACTACAATTATCATGCATAAAACCATAACCAGTAACCCACACGTAGTATGCAATACTATAAATATAGCGTAAATTTCTTACTGGTAAGTATTATTAATATTATATCCCCTTAAAATTACCGATAATAGCACTTAAACCAAAGTAAGCTAGTGGTTCCGATGGCATTCCAGCAATTGTCTTGCGTAACTGTGCCGCCGAATTGTCTCCAGTTTTAACTCGTCTGTATCGCCTCTCTCTAGATACTGAAGCAGTTCCCTCGTGTTGGAAGCTTGCTAATGTGCAGTCTATGCCTAAAAAGAGCAGCCGAGCAGACCCAGCCAACTACCGACCGATCTCTGTCACCTCCATACTTTGCAAGACTATGGAGCGTGTACTGAACAAACGACTCCTAACATACCTAAAAGATAATGACTTGCTCAGCGATCACCAGTTTGGTTTCCGCCCGGGGCGATCGACTGGGGATCTTCTCTAGTGTGTCTTTAGACATTTCGAAAGCCTTTGACAGGGTCTGGCACGCAAGTCTAGTTGGTAAGCTTCCTACGTACGGCATACCGATTGGCCTTTGCAACTGGATCGCAGATTTCCTGAGGAACCGATCGATTCGTGTAGTTCTCGATAGCTACACCTCCGATCAAAGGGCTACTGATGCCGGTGTTCCTCAGAGATCTGTTCTGTCTGCAACTCTATTCTTGCTGCACATCAATGACATGCTAATGCCCAGAACCTTTGGTTATGCTCATGACAGCACAGTTGTAGATAGATACCTGTCCAGTGCAAGAGCCAAACGTGACGAAATCCAGTCTAGTAGGGAGGCGATGGTGGATCGCTTGAATTCGACTCTCAAGGCAGTATCCGATGGGGGTGAAGCCAACTTAGTCAAGTTCAACGCCACTAAGACACAGGCGTGTTTGTTCTGCACAAAACGGGGTCATTTTGACCTGACTCCGACTTTCCGTGATGTACCCATGCCAATATCAGATCATCTGGAAATTCTTGGCATGAACTTATCGTCCAATCTGAACTTCGGGTTGTATATTGAATCTTTGGCCAAAAAAGGACAACTGCTCCAGTTATACCAAGCACAGGCCCGGTCGTGTATGGAGTACTGCTGCCACCTTTGGGATGGGTCCGCCAAGTACCAGCTAGCCGCCTTGGATTCAGTCGATAAGCGTGCCAAGAAGCTTATAGGTGATCCTGACCTGGTGAAGCAAAAGCTGCAAAGCCTTGAACACTGCAGAAAGGTCGCCAGTTTATCGGTATTTTACAGGATACATTTCGGCAAGTGTGCGTTGGGATTGCATGAACTGATTCCGCCATCTCCATTTCGTCATTATGGGACTAGGCGTGGACTTGGGTTTCACCCTTACGTTGTCGATTTACCAACGACTCGCACAAAGTGCTTTGCTTCCACTTTCCTTATTAGGACAGCTAAGGAGTGGAACTCTCTTCCAGCAGACCACTTCCCGGAAAAATATAACTTGGATCTCTTCAAGTCGAGAATGAATAGGCACTATCTAGGTAAGCATGCTCCATCATCGACTTCATCTTCACTTACCAACAGGTGAGATCAAAGTCAAATGCTTACCTAACGTGAATAAAAAAAAAACAAAAAAGTAAATGTATAATATCCACACAAGACTGTCGGAAGTGTACCTTTTGACATATAAAAAGCTATGTCAGTTCCGTAAAAAAATGTCGGTTGTATTAGTTACGACTTAAGCCTATATGTCATTCGCGTAAAAAAAAGTCGCATGTGCCTGTTACAACATAAGCCAATATTTCATTTCCATATAAAAATGTCGAATGTGTTACTTACGCCAATATCACTTAAGTTGCTTCCAGAAAAAAAAGTCGGATGTGGTACATCCAACTTAAAAGAATATTGTGAAGACAATTAAAACTGTCGTAACTACCACATTCCACATTATTGCACGGACCACCAAACTTGCTTATAAAAATAAACCCACACAATATACCCTTTTAAATGTATCAAAATAAAAATCATAAACTCATAAATGAAATGAAGCGGCCGTTCCTCCGTACAACATGGCGGTAACTGCCACATCCGACCGCGTCGCTTCCCCCCTCGCCCCGTAAACACTGTCGCAACGCAACATACGACGTTATTAATTGGACCTTGTACAAGATCCGACATTTTTAAATTGAATATCTCAGAAAATTACGTAAAAAGTATAAATTTTAATTGTAATAATAAAAATATAGTGTTTTTTATTGACTTTGACGCAATAAAACAAAAATGACGTTTTTGTAGATCCGACTTTTTTACTTGGGACCGGCGATTTAAAATAATTAGTGGAGGGCCAGAATTATGGCAAAACTTAATTTTGTTAATCTCTATGCTGCTGGATCATCAAAATATATTATCACGGTCCATAGGTATACTACTTATTTCGAAGGCCGGAGATACTCGTAGCCTCCGGGCCGTACTTTGCAAATTACTGCGCTAAGCTAACAATATTTAAATGTATTTTCTACCATTAACACTAATCATGAGCCTACTATTTTTGAGCAACGAGTATTAATTTATTTCTACAAAAACTGATCTAGGAATGAATAATGAATTGTACTGCATATCGTGGAATTAAATATTTTATTTGTAAACCCCGTTTTCGCAATAACGGTTATATTATGTTTCTACGAAAATTAGTGAGGCTGCAAATGCCACAAGCTTATTTCGGCGATAATGATTAATATTGTGTAATATTGTTCATTTTATACGCAATATTGGGAACAAAACAATTATAAATGCATGTTAAACTTCAGAGAAAAGGTAACATCTTGCTACACAACATCCATTGAACTGGTATTTCAAGGGTGCCACTGTTTGCGAGGCATCCATCAATATCATACTTATCTTTTTCTACTCCTGTACTGTTATCTGTCTTTTACTTGGTCACGAACACTAATATAAGAACATATATAATATGAGTTCAGAGAAGTCTATACTCTATTCCCCATAACAGCACTAGTGTCGTTATAGCCACTTTACGTTATTGCTAGCAACCACAGACTTCTAAATCTAGGTTAAACTGAGGTCAAGGATTAAGCGCTCAATTTTAACTTTACGGTAAAAATGCACAACTACCAACTTAACAAACAATTAAAATCCTACGGCTTTTAAGAAAAACAAAACTTTCTGAACTAAATTCATTGATGCCAACATAAAAACAAAAGTATTTTTAATATATTCACTGCGTGTCAACTTCATTTAAAAAATAAAAAGTTTACCATAGACACATACTGACAGTCATACGTCATATTTGCCTTCTTTGCAGGCTATGCCTTGTTTGTATTTTATAATTTTAAAACCTGTCGTAGAAAAAGTATTGTATGCAACGTTGTATAATTAAGTCAAAAAACGCTCATTGCGTCTCTATTTGCGATACTCGCCGCATTCGCGGCTCGTATCGCAACTCACGCAATTCGCATTTTTTGAACCTTCTTATACAACTGTTGCATAAAATACTATTATAGGTCTGTTTCTACGAACAGAATGTATGATATCTAGTAAGAAAGAACGCTGCTAGAAACATCGTATTTAAAAAAACAATTAGTGTAACATGACATGATTACATGAAAATTATAAGTACCATTTATGAAACAGGCAAATAGATTACGTAATACGTTACAATATAATCTAGAATCTTAAGATATGTAAAATAAGTAAGTATAACAAACATTATAATAAACAATAGAAATGTTTATTGTACAAACGTGCATTACTTGGTCTACATTACATAATGAAATTAGTACAGACAACTCTTATGGGCTCTCTTCGACCCCTAAACTAAGTATGAACCTGTGCCTTAGAGGCTAGAGTTCGTCCGAAGTCAATGGCATGACAAACGTGCTTTAGACAATGTAACAGCACAAGATACTGCACAAGGTTTCTAAGTCTCAAAGGAAGTAATAAATACAAATAAATAGATAGACTGATTGCATTCAAACAGAAAGCAAACCATGTTAAAAACTAATAGTGTCTTCAATTTACGCGATTATCACTCATTGTAATAAAACAACTTTAACTCATTAAACTGACGAACGCTGAAAACAGTTACGAAACGTCGGTACGTAAAAATGAAGTAATATACGCTTTTTAATCCGTTAAAGTTGTTTTATTACAATGTTCAGAACTAGTTAAAATTAACCCTAATCAGATCATTTGGCGCCATTCCGGTCTCGACAATAACAGTTTTAAAATATGCATCCAGAGCCAACTGAAAATTTAATAAACACTGGATAATTTAATTTCCAGTATACCACTCATGCATGGAGGATGGCCAATAAAGGCGATTTTATGGCCTTTTTATTATGATGCATAAACGTGAATCACTTATAATGGGGTTCGCGCCATACGAGAAAAATTATGCCGCGCCTTCGTTCTACAAACGTTAAATCACGCGTTTGGTACAATAAGGGTAATCTTAGAGACAGTATCTATTAAAAATACGCGAAAGTCATATTGTGATTATATGTACCGGGTTTTCAATTGCTTTCTATTACCGAATGTGCTAAAGGATAGCAATGTAATCGTCATAATGAAGCAATTTACTTTAGAGCACTTGAAACATAGGCTTTATGCAGCCGTTGTGCACTAACCGACTTATGCTTGTTTTCACACTTTACTATGTTCAATTAAGGACCTTAAAATAAATAGGTGGACGTAGCCTCGCTAACAGATAACTGAAGCACCTCTAGTTAGCCGGTCGCTTTGTTCCTACGAGCAGCACGCACACGTTGACCTGACCGACCAGCGTTAAGCGGCTGGCTTACTAGAGGTGCTTCAGTTATCTATTTATTTTAAGGTCCTCGAGTTCAATTATACAAAATGTCGTCTTTCGAAGTAAGTAGTTCCTACCTAATCTATTTCTGATGTCTACGAAAATTACTAGAAAAATATTTCCGTCGCTGTCTTTGTCGGTCGTCTGAATAACGTTTACTTGTATACGAATATACGAATTCTTTCCTTTTATCAATAACCCTGCGAAATATTCTAATAATATTTTTATTTCTATAGGTGTTATCGAAAAGAAAAAATCTATATTTTTAAGTATAATTGCTGAGACAAAAGAATTATATGAGCACTGAGGTCATGACTTTGTTTCCACTGCACGTGTAGGTTCTTCGATTTTTTACGTATTCTAATGGCCGATTATCGTTTAAAATATAAAACAGTATTTACAAAGGCGTGAGACAGGGAGAAGTAATACAAATTAAGCAATTCCGGCTCAGTTAACGACAGAGAATAAAATGCACGAATTAGTTATTAAAATATGTCGTAATTAACTTTTGCTAGTTTGCTAACAGAATAAAGAAA
Source organism: Eudemis profundana (assembly GCA_947034925.1). Lineage (NCBI taxonomy): Eukaryota > Metazoa > Arthropoda > Insecta > Lepidoptera > Tortricidae > Eudemis > Eudemis profundana. Next base: position 10,563,841 of record OX344808.1, read on the forward strand.
TTAAAATCTCGCAGTGTGGTCACCCAGAATGACGTAACGCTTAGCTTATCTGAACAGTTTGTTATTTAATGAATAAAAAAATAAAATATTTTTTATGTCATGACAAATAACTTTAATAATGTGTCAGAATGCATTTTATTCATAAATTGTCGGCCTAGGTAAGATTAAAGGTAAGTAAGTGTTCGCTACAAAATTAGATTCAAACCTTTTTCTCTTAATTCTCTAAGTCTAACCACGAGGATACCAAAAAACCATAAATATACAACAAGAGTGATATTAATTAATTAAGATGACTTTAACAACACGAGACTTAGCAGAGGGTTTCAGCATCAGGGAGATGAGTTTAAATAACTGGCCAAGAGCATGTCGGACCATGCTCAATGTAGGGTTCCATAGCCATAACTACAAGGAAATGTGCTACAGATAAAAATAAAGCTAAAAATAAACAACTGGCAAAAGGTCTTAAATGCCGTGTAAATCAATGGCACTTAAGACCTTTTGGTTGAAAAGTTTTTCGGCAATAACTTCAAAACGGTTTATTCGTTACTATTCAAAATAATTTTCGTTGAATGCATTTATTAAGCGTTACCTTCCTGATTTTTTTCATATTTTTTGGATTTACGGTTCAAAAGTTAAAGGGGGGGGGACACAATTTATGCAACTTTCGGAGCGATTATTTCCGAAAGTATTCACTTAATCGAAAAAAAGTACATAAAAGCCTTATAATATTTTTAAAAGAACTATCGAATTATGTACCTCACGTTGACGTTTTCGGAAAAAAAAATTTTTTAGCTTCTGTTACATGTATGGAGTGCCCCCCCTAGATTTTTTTATTTTTATTATTTAACTAGCAAACTTGGTAGCGGCATCTACAAGACATCTATATTCCAAATTTCATCAGTATACGTCTTGTAGTTTTTGAGTAAAATACCTGTGACATACGGACGGACGGACGGACGGACGGACGGACGGACGGACGGACATGACGAAACTATAAGGGTTCCTTTTTAGCCATTTTGGCTACGGAACCCTAAAAACTTGAGTTGTAAGTATTACGTTCAATGCAACACCTTGTATTCATCGTTACTGTGATAAATATAATTTTTAGATGAAGATAATTGAATTCTTGAACACTTAGCTGACGTCGTGAGAGATCATTGGTAATAAACGTTTGGTCATCTATCACGTCCCCTGACCAATAGGTTTATTATAAACTAGTGGAGCCGCCCACAACTTCGTACGTGGAAGTTAAATAAGTTAAATGTCTTTTACGTCACACCTGGCCATAAAGTGGCAATAACCGCCGAAAATCCCACTTCCTGGCTTGGGGAGACGTAAAATTTTGTACTTACCACGAAAGTAATACAAAAATCCTCAGATCGCATATTTCTCGCCCTTGCCCGGCTCGGGCGTCAAACACCTGCGATCTGAGACATTCTTTATTTTACCTCGCTATTAGTTATTTTTATCTTTATTTTTATGTTTCGGTATCTCCTAGCACAAGTATTCTTATACTTACAAGGAGAGACCGGCCACGATACTGTGTAAATATTTAGTAAGATACCAAATAAACATTTTGATTTTTGATTTTTTTTGATTTTTTGATTAGTATTATCAATGTACTATTTCTTGCTGCGGCCTAGTCGGGTAAAAGTAGGGTTCCCTTTATTTGGCATACGTTTTATTTGTCCGAATGTATTGTTAGCCCGAATTTTATTTCGCATAATTTTTCTCTAGCTTTAACGGAAAATATTTTGCAAAATCTTTTACATCAGCCATTTAGAACATATTAGGTTAGGTTAGGTTTCTTTTATAATTATTCTGAAAAGTCAATATTGTCTGTAAAATAACAATTATGCGTAGATAGTATTCGGGCGAATAGAACATTCGGACAAATAAAATTATGCCAAATAAAGGGAACCCTACTTTTACCCGACTAGGCCGCAGCAAGAAATAGTACATTGATAATACTAATCAAAAAATCAAAAAAAATCAAAAATCAAAATGTTTATTTGGTATCTTACTAAATATTTACACAGTATCGTGGCCGGTCTCTCCTTGTAAGTATAAGAATACTTGTGCTAGGAGATACCGAAACATAAAAATAAAGATAAAAATAACTAATAGCGAGGTAAAATAAAGAATGTCTCAGATCGCAGGTGTTTGACGCCCGAGCCGGGCAAGGGCGATAAATATGCGATCTGAGGATTTTTGTATTACTTTCGTGGTAAGTACAAAATTTTACGTCTCCCCAAGCCAGGAAGTGGGATTTTCGGCGGTTATTGCCACTTTATGGCCAGGTGTGACGTAAAAGACATTTAACTTATTTAACTTCCACGTACGAAGTTGTGGGCGGCTCCACTAGTTTATAATAAACCTATTGGTCAGGGGACGTGATAGATGACCAAACGTTTATTACCAATGATCTCTCACGACGTCAGCTAAGTGTTCAAGAATTCAATTATCTTCATCTAAAAATTATATTTATCACAGTAACGATGAATACAAGGTGTTGCATTGAACGTAATACTTACAACTCAAGTTTTTAGGGTTCCGTAGCCAAAATGGCTAAAAAGGAACCCTTATAGTTTCGTCATGTCCGTCCGTCCGTCCGTCCGTCCGTCCGTCCGTCCGTCCGTATGTCACAGGTATTTTACTCAAAAACTACAAGACGTATACTGATGAAATTTGGAATATAGATGTCTTGTAGATGCCGCTACCAAGTTTGCTAGTTAAATAATAAAAATAAAAAAATCTAGGGGGGGCACTCCATACATGTAACAGAAGCTAAAAAATTTTTTTTTCCGAAAACGTCAACGTGAGGTACATAATTCGATAGTTCTTTTAAAAATATTATAAGGCTTTTATGTACTTTTTTTCGATTAAGTGAATACTTTCGGAAATAATCGCTCCGAAAGTTGCATAAATTGTGTCCCCCCCCCTTTAACTTTTGAACCGTAAATCTAATTAAAAATTTATAATAATATATAATATATAATATAAAAATTAAAATATAATTATTCTGAAAAGTCAATATTGTCTGTAAAATAACAATTATGCGTAGATAGTATTCGGGCGAATAGAACATTCGGACAAATAAAATTATGCCAAAACAAGGTGAACCGTAAAAGTATCCTATGTGTTAACCGACGTTATAATGTATCTGTATACCTATTTCATGGGAATCGGTTCGGTAGTTTTTCAGTAGTACAGACAAACAGATACTATATGATTTCCTTTAGTTGTCCTTAATAGTAAACATTTATTTTTGCCTTTAAAAATACACCTTTTTGGCAAAAACGGCTATTTCCTCACAAATGAAAACAAAACAACAGTTTGAATATCGCTTTCATATTGCAGATCTAAGGTTACTTTATTCATAAAAACAACCGTTCTCGGCAAAGAGGTGCATATAGAAGGTAGAAACTAGTTTACTACTGACTACTGAATGAATACTAAATTTATGTATTTAGTCAATTACTTAATAGCTAAAGAAGAAAGAGACGCACACATTTTGTCAGCTACACCACAGAATACTATGTATTACTTATTTTTACTATGTAATACATAGTACGACGTAACAAAACGTCTCTAACAAAACTGTCGTTTGGGTCCGACCACCGGACGGAACGCACAGCACCTGACCGTCTCTCTTTATCGCATAACGCGTTCCTAGAACCTACTAACGCGTAATATTGTAGTGTAGAGACAAACCATCGTCTCTATTGAAATTAGGATACTTCTTGATTTCAATAGCCTCGCGAAGCATCCTTGGAAAATAGCGCTTCTCCTTAGCGAGGATCGAAGCATCATCAAACTTGATCTAATTTTGAATTTGTATTTTTAAAGTGGGTATAGGTTTACACAACAGTAATTTTGACAGAGGAAATTTATGATTTTCTCAGTCTACCCGCGACCACGAACGCTGAAAAGGGTTACGAAACGTCGGGACCTAAAATGTAGTAATATACGCGATTTAATCCGTTTAAGTAGTTTTATTACTACTAACGCGTGTTCTTTCTGGTCGCAGAGGTGAGTGAGTTAATAGGAATCGTATCGTACCACAACAACGGAGCCGCACACCCTGATCCATATCTCTCTCTCACTCCAGCGCGTGCACGCCCGCTTGGCGTGTACTCCGATAGCCATCTATGGCCGATATGCAGTTAATATAACACGATAAATAATGCAGGTGGAAAGCACTCAACTCCTACCTACATCCACTTGTTCAGTTTCAATGCAACTTCCTATGCGATAACGTTAGAAATTGATTTGAGATAAATTATTGTTAGCCCCGGGTAGGAATAATTGAATGGGAATTAATAAGTCTCGTTCATGTTATGTCAATGTATTATAGGATTGGTAATAACATGGCAGGGGAATTCGTATTTTGCATAGAAATATGGTCGCCGCGGGCGTTGTGAAGGAATGGCTATAAAATGTAAAGGATTATTTATAGTCCTATTTCCAGTAGTAACAATCGAAGCCTGGGCGATGTGAATTCAATAACACTTATCGGTATATTAAAATATACCGATAAGTGTCTTATTTTAAGGACGCTATTATTGTTTTCAATTATTGCAACGCCATAATTATCCTTATTTTGATAGCCTGAGGAAAATAATTAGCATTTTATTGCAACAAATTACTTAAAATTCCTAACACAATACATACTGAAAATCATTGTAGGTATTTGAGTGTGTTGTCTCATTTATACTTTTTTGAAATTACTGTATCTAAAGAAAATGTATGGGGGCACGGTAGTGCCCCCGCCAAGTCAAGCAAAACAAAGGCACGGCCGTACCATCCTTTCTCGAAGCCATTCAGGCCATTTTCAACCTCCTGTAATTTTGTGCTGGCTAAAGCTAGAACCCTGAATTTTCAGGGATATTTTCAGGAATATATAGGGCATAATAAGACTTAGATATATTCTCAATATCATTCAATTTGAACTTATAGTTTAAGAACTATTGCACGTCAAATTTCCTTAGTTTGGTCACTGACTGACTCACTGACTGACTGACTGATTATCATCATAATTCTAAGGTACTTCTAGCAGACCCACAAGCTCCAAATTTTAAACATGAGTAGCTATTAGCCTATCATGCCACGCAAAACCTAAAAATATGCAATTTCAATACAAACTGCATAAGTACAGTTTGTAATCCTATACAAATACATGCGATTACAAAGTTAGATTTGTAATTCAAAATAGAATAGATTGGAACACATTTTCTAGTTGTCAAATAAAGAATCCTCCACGGATAAATAATAGGCAAGTCGGTGGAAATCGAGTTCTGTTGACACCGGGCCCCGGTACTGACTTGGTTTAACATTACATCTCAAAACTTTTTTGTTGTAGGAGAACTGCGTTGCGAGACTTGCATCTTTTTACATGTGGGGCAATCCACGCCAAGCGGACAGCTAAAAAATGTTGATGTTTCCGATTTTAATAATATTTGATAAAGTTGGACATACATATGTCCTCGACCCAAATATGCAATATTTTTGCAGTAGGTACAATATATAGTTTACGAGTTAAAGGTCATTGAAGTTTTGACTAACTAACAAGTCTACGCTACTTCAAACCCAAGTACCAAGTGTTACGTAGGTATAATTAAATAAACAAAGTAAGGGAATGTTGAAGGGCTTAATAAGCTTTCTAACTGCATTTTTTGAAAATTAAAAATTTGAATGAAACATAAAAAAAAATGTAATTTTGTTTTTCAAACTCGATTTTCAACATTCCCCTACTTTGTTTATTTAATTGTTCCTACGTAACACTTGATACTTGGGTTTGAAGTAGCGTAGACATGTTAGTTAGTCAAAACTTCAATGACCTTTAACTCGTAAACTATATGTTGTACTGCAATAATGTTGCATATTTGGGTCGAGGACATATGTATGTCCAACTTTATCAAATATCATTAAAATCGGAAACATCAACATTTTTTAGCTGTCCGCTTGGCGTGGATTGCCCCATGTAAGTAGGTACTTAATGTTTTTGATGGGTAAGCTTTGTCGTACCTCACCCCCGCACTTCAAGCATAGGTGCCTATTAGGGGAAAGGAAGGTAAAACGGACTACTTAAGGAAAATTCAATCATGAAAAATATCCAACAGATTTATTTTTACGTTTCCAACATTAAATAATTGTATAATTGAGCGTTTATTTATTTTTACTTAAGTACTTGTAATACTTTAATTAAACCACAGTTTATGAAGATATTGGACTATTCCCAAAACCTTCGATTTGGTCCATTTTGCCCGCATGTGAAGTTAAAACGGACCACGTATCAAGACGCGATTATTAAAGAACCAAATTAATATTCATGCACTTAACTTGTAGTAAAAGGTTCAGAAAAAACCTAGCTTTTTGATCGTCGTGCTCAACATCGACGCAACTGTAGTTTGTCTATAAAGAAAAGCAGGACAATTGTTTCAGCAAATAAACGTGAACAGTAAAAAAATCTAATATTTTCTTTTTTACTGGAGGATGTCCCTACATTGTTTTTCTTACTAGTAACTTTTTAATTAATTTCCCTTTACTTTTACTTTTTACCCCGTTCCGTTTTGCCTTCTTGGTAAGTAAGTTTAGGATTAATAATTCTAGGTAAACGGTAAACTTTGCATATTGCGGTATGAAAATAGAGTTCAGTAAAGAGTAATTAAAGCAAACCCACATAGGGATCAAAATCAGTAACATAAAAAGAGAAAATGTTGATCAAAAATGATCGCATTTTTTACATGGAAATGCTCAATATGATTTTTATTGTAGGTAATATTTTTTTGTTATCCAAGTATGATCGCTTCGAGATCACTGACCGCAAATGCGCCAGAGACGACTGCCAGGTTAACGTAAATTTGCAATTCATAGGACTGATAGGTCCAAAGATATTAGCGAGGTCCGTTTTACCCACAGGGTCCGTTTTGCCTTCCTTTCCCCTAAGTTGTATAATACAACTAGGGGTAGGTATATTTATAATACTATAACGTCTCTGGGTTGAAATGATGAGAGACGCCGTTCGTTATCATTTCAATCCGGTAACGCTCACTGCTGAACATAGGTCTTCCCCAAAGACTGCCACAGCCAATAGGTTTAGTCGCCATCGATCTTTAGCCCTTTACATTCTACTAGTGCGTGCGTGAATATTTTAAAACCAATCAACGAGTACATGTTGGCTGACTATCAGACTTATATTATAAAGTGATTACTTAAACAATAACTAATCGATTTCTTTGACCGAGTCTACTTGAGAAGCAGTGCGTATCGTCAGACCCGTTTCAATCAATCAGATGCTGATTGAAAATTCAATTCAAAATAACTGAGAATTACGCGACTATGATTTAGAAGTCTACAAATATTGCGAAGCGTACATCTGTATTGTCGAAACGAGTAATTTAATTTGACTTACAGTACATCACTGTATAAGGGCAAGTTTAGTATTTTCATTCAAGGAAATCTTTTCTACCTTTCGAATTGGAATATAACCCTAGAAACACGAAAGATGATGTACAAACAAAATAATCTTTATACCCGCGGCTTCGCCCGCATTATTTTTAATAAAACCCTGATACTGGTGTACAAATTATTTTATGTTTTAGTCCGGGATATAGTCTATTTATAGGCCAAATTTCGTCTGAATCCATTAAATTGTTACCTAAGTAACAAATATCCAAATCTCCAAACATCCAAAGATCTTTTCCAAACAACTTCCAGATTTATAATATTAGTAGGATAGGATACTTGATTGAGTCTACATTTATGACTAATTCTGAAACATATACCTACCCATTATAGACAAACTAGTCGTGTGTGAACCTATTTCACTGCATTTTGAACCTTAAAAGCAGTGATTCGGTACAACGCTGCAATACATTATTTATCACGAGGGCTCCCTAACGCCGAATCGACATTCAGGCAAGGTCCAGAATTACCATGAACAGGGGGCCAGTTCATTTAGAGAAGACACAGGTACACTAAGATATATACGGCTGGAAGGGACTTGTTTTTACAACATTGTATAATACATTTTTTGTTAAATCTAGTTGTAATTGTGACTAGTAGTGACTGAACTCGCCAACAGAACTCGTGGTTATGGTGGTATTTAGTGCCGGGATTTTTATTGTATTTGATAATTACATTATTATGGAACCTCTAAGTGTGTTTGCTTTCTTTTAGACGTAATCCGTAGTTGCATACCTAAGTATTACGCGGATCTTTTGTCAATGTAACTGACCCCACAAATCAGTTAGCGACCTACACTACGAGTACATCGGTGTATGTGTAAATGAAATGAAATAATGAACTTTATTCTGCAAGTAGGCCGCAAGGGCACTTTTATATGTCAAAGTTTACTGGCTCTTTTTAAAAGAGGAGACCACTGCCGAGGAGGGTCAGTCAAATTCAATCAAAAATTATACTTAAATGCAATAGTATTACTTAACCTATCTTAAATTAATGTATAGCATGCATAGTTCTGCAATTAAGCACGTCAAAGATTATCACAATGAATAGAAAAATAACAAATAAGAATAATAATGACTACATGTGATGACACAGATTCAATTATTTAAATTAATGTATAGCATGCACAGTTCTGCAATTAAACACGTCAAAGCTTATCATAATGAAGAGAAAAAATAACAACAACAACAAATAATAATAATACTGACTAGATTGTGATGACTCAGATTCAATTGTCACAAGACTGAAATAATTAATTGGTTTCTGGTTTAGGCCATGCATTTTTGTCTGTTAGATAGTCTTCTACCCTATAATAAGCTTTTGACATCAAAGACCTTTTTAAGTATTGTTTAAGACTTGGAAGGGATAATTTCAAAGCTTCATCCGGCAAATTGTTATAAATATGAATACATTGTCCAAGAAATGATTTATATACTTTTCGCACACGGATTTTTTTATTAGCCAGTTTATTTTTATGTCTAGTATTAAAATTGTGGGTATCAGAATTCTTCAGAAAATAATCTTTGTTCTTAATGACATAGAAAATATTCTCATAAATATATTGGGATGCTACAGTTAAGATATTAATCTCTTTGAAAAGGTTTCTTAAAGAATCACGTGAACTTAAGTTATATATCGAACGGATTGCTCTTTTCTGTAATACAAAGATAGTCTGTACGTCTGCTGCTTTACCCCAAACCAGAATACCGTATTTATCACAGTATCAGTTATCCATTAAATTGATCAATAATAATCTCGGTCCCGCGCATATTAAGCTTTAATTAGGTATAAATAATAATTTTAAAGTATTAAGTCCTTTATTATTACTACCTATATTGCTCTATTCACACCTCATTATTAAATCTAAGTAGATTTGAGGCTCCCAAAATGGAACATTTAAATTCCCTTCTAGTGCTGTTGACAATTTTAAATCTGTACATGCGGTGCCCCTCGCCTCGGGACTTGTCCCAACGCAGTAATTACGAGTACACACCCTAGCGCGAATGGAAGCGACCACACGCCCGTATTTGTAAATAGAGGGATCGAGGACTATGTAGAAATTGTGAACACCTCATTTGGTCGATTTTTTTGTGGATGTCAGTCTGAGCAATTCAGTTGATCAATAAACTCTGATCACGTTTACTCCTTAATAACTAAAATACTAAATGATTCCGAGAAACACTCACTATGAAAGGGTCCATCAAAACCGACAGACAGAAGCTGAGACTGACCGTTATAACATAGTCAGTAGATTCAAGCCCCTTATCCGACTTACTGAGTCCCAACGGGCTCGAAGCCGAGTAGCCAGGCCGTAATAAGTCTAGGCTACTCTCCCACACTTATCCTCTGTTAGCTTTACAGGTCCAGCAGAATAGCAGCAGGTGAAGTCCGGCCTTGGCATCCTAGACGTCAGGCCAGCGCCCCCCCACAACCCGTGCACGAGTTCTAGCCACTTCCGACGTGCAGCAATGGGCCGCGGATGCAGGCCCCGCTGCAGAGGCTTTTATCTAATGTAATATTATTCGATTCTTTTCGGTTTAGAAGTATTCCACATCTATGAAAATAGCCACGTCGAGCGTTGTTCTGTTGCCGTGTGAAGGAGCAAATAAAAAGCGCAGTTTCACAATAATTATAGATACGGATTAGATAGGTAAGCATACTTAACATAGGCCGAGACCTTAACTAGATCGTCAAATCATCTTGCGGAGGACCAACCCACGCTGCGTTTTCCGGTTCGTGGTCTCTACACACGACACGGGTGTGTACACTAGAACACCACACCAAGCATCGGTTTTTCGAAGTATAAAAAAATAATACAGTAGAATTTAAAATCTTCCGTTAAATACGGCTAAAGATAAAACATTTCAGTCTTGAGAGTCTATTAAATAAGCAACAGTGTTTCAATACCAAACCAAGTTAATACATAAGTTAGTTTCCAAGCCGTACCCGTACCACACCTTCTCGGTGTAAATTTACATCACGGCCATCTCACCGGCTGCCCTTTAGCCTGGCTGTAACTAACGGCATGTGTCGAGCGGTTAGGAATCCGTAATCAGTGCAAAATGTAGGTACACAATCGGATGCTCAGACGGCACGGTTGCAGACGAGCGGCTACGCAGAATAGAAAAATATTAATTACTAGCATTTTACCAGTTTCGCCCGCGATATGCTCAACAAGAATAAGGTAAGGTCTCAGCCTTACTGGGATATAAATTATCATTACGTTTCAATCCAGTAAGCTTATGATGCTACGCTTTGTCACGCGATAAATAAGTGACAAAGCATCCGTCACGTTCTGACATAGTGTATGTGAGAGTGACGGATAGTTTATCACTTATTTTTCGCGTGACAAAGCGTAGCATCACCTAGCCTACAGGACTTGTTCTATATACCAAATTTCATATCTGTCATTTCAATAGGCTAGACGACTAAAAAAACTGTATAGTCCGTCAGTTAGATTATTAAAAAATATTGTACACGTATTTTATATTTTGTTTGACAAACAAAAAATGACGAGGATACAGTGCTTAGAAATTTCGAGTAACGTCACTATTTGGTACAATTTTCACCTAGGAGTGATGTCACAAGCCCCCAGTGCGGAAGTTTGATGATCTATATCTTTGTCGATTTTTAATACAAAAAATACGTGTCCTTAATTTTTCCATAATCTAACTGACGGACTAAATAGAATAATATATTTTTAACTCAGTCGTCATTCCTTTTGTTACGTTACTATTACTATTTGGAACACTCAATAAGTATAGAACCATCAGTAGTGTAGCCTACATTATTGGCCCCTTGCAATTAAATAGGTAGGGGCAAGTGCTGTACGTGTGGACGGTTTTACCTGTGGACACTACTCATACAGAGAAAACGAATAACCATAGTCAAATACCAATCACTTATTTGAAAAGTATTTTTTTCATATGGCAACACTAGCTAATCGCCATCTTTACTGATTACAGAAACTGTGTGTTTTGAGGCTGCCGAAAGTTTTTGTGACAAAAAGTAATTTTTTACCTTCTTTTAAAGCATGTTTTATGTAAAATCTCTAAATGTTGCGGGTGTCTTTGCAATGGCATATTAATTTATATGATGTAAACGTTATTTCTACAAGATTTCGTTAATCGTAGGTAGCATTTATAGTGACCGGTATGAATTCAAAATAAAAACCGCCGAAATTGTACCTGTGGATACCTCCGTGAATGTACCTGTGGACTGTCCATAGGTACAGTTATACTGAATGTTCCTGTGGACAGTAAAATTAATATACAATATTTTTGTTTGTTTTAGTGCCTCGTAGTAAAGCTGGGAAAAATAGAGACAAGATATGCCTAGACACTCTGACTGCAGCTGTTTGGGAAGTAGAAAATGGAAGTTCAGTAAGGAAAGCCGCAGAGAAGTTTAAAATCCCAAAATCGACAATCTTTAAAAACATAAAATTAAATCACTGTCAAAATATTGGTGAAGAAGGCTTAGAACTCCTAAAAAATGATGTCAGGAGGATATTTAGCGATACTGAGGAGCAACAGATATATGATTACTTAAAAAAGCAGCATTACTACACACAGCATATTCTTCTGCTGACAATGGAGGCATTTTAAAATCCCATAATTATACTTGAGATTTTGCTAAGAATATTAGATTTCAAGAAGAAAAAAAGTAACTGTGATATGCAGAGCAACATATAATTACATGTTGTTTAATTGTATGTTGTTAATTACGTTATTCTAGAAGTTTATTCTGTTTAAAAGTATGTTGTTGATTAATGTCCGTAGGTACGTTACCGTCCATAGGTACGTTTTTGGAGTCCATAGGTACAGACAGTAGATGTACCTATGGACAAAATGAGTGTTTTTTTTAAAATGCTTCTATCCGCCATCTGCGGATAGCTAGCGTAGAAAACATATGTGGACTTTGAAGATTGTTTAATTGTGATTAAAACAAAATAAAGAATTCATTTATAATACGCGTAGTTTTTGTCTAACAACTGATTAAAAGTCAAATTCTGGAAAGTGTCCACAGGTTGAGCACTTGCCCCTACTGATTTATTATAGTAAGAGAAATGTGATAAAACAACTTAAACGGATTAATTCGCGTATATTACTACATTTTAAGTCCCGACGTTTCGTAACCCTTTTCAGCGTTCGTGGTATATACGCCCGCGGGCGTTTAAGTTGTTTTATTACTATGAGTGATAATCGCGGAAACCGAAGACAATATTAAGAGAAATGTGACTTACCACGTGAAAAACTAAAATCCATAAAGAAAAATAAGTGCTTTGTAACCTAATCCAGTCGATTTAAGTTGTTGATAGGCTCTATAAAAATCATACTTATCTGAAATCACAGTACACAAATTTGGTATCGCCCATTTCTATTATGCGTTTTATTTGCTTGGTAAATATTTATGTTTCTTTAGTCGCCCGTCTACACTGCACGAACCCGTATTTTAATATTTAACTAGGACCCAGAATTATTTATTCACACTATAGGTAGTGCAAACAGCCTCCAGAGATAATAATGTAAACCGCAGGCCGCAAACTAAACAAAATATCCCGTGGAGTAACAATAATTTCTGGCATTACATTAATAAACTAATCGGGGAATTCCACGGGCGTTTCAACCGCCGTCAGTCCCTAGTCGGAAATATTGACAAAATGAGCAATGCCAGGCTGCAGACTTTCATTCAGCGATATACTGTAAACGTAGATCTTGTCATAATTGATCTCATTTAAAGCATAGTATACCCCATTTCTTTAATACTGAGTACCGGAAACCTACTTTAAAATGCAGGGCCGACTTTGCATAAGCAGATTTTCTTTTATATGTATAATAAATTTTTCGTTTGCTAAACTCAATGGGTCATACAGATTTCGAAAAAACATCTTTCCTGTGGACAAAACAATGATAGTTAACAATCCGAATACATATTACCTATGTTTATATCATATGACCTAGAAGTAGAGTAGGGTTATTTGTCTATAGGGGCCCAGCATGCCCACAGGCGCGACGTGAACACTTAACTCATATACGAAAATATACGAAATATTTTGGTTCATTTTGCAACTAATCTATCAAAGTAGCCCCAATTTTTTCCTAAAATCACCCTGTTTTACAGTATTGGGAACTGACGGCGGTTGAAGCGCCCGTGGAATCATTCTGGAACGTTATTCGGGTAGCTAGCGTAGGAATACGGATCCGGAAAGGTTATTGCGGATTTGGTTTTTAATCTTGCGGTTACGTTTAGTGCTACATAGGTACCGCACCGAATCTCGAGCTTTAGGGGTCGGCGGAAAAACGAAGCCCTCACAATGAAATATAACTCATTTTCCCTATTTAATTATTTATTTTATTCAATGAACTAACTAGACGGCCTCAACCTGTGTATGGAGTTATTGCGGGGCAATACTTTTTGAATGATGAAAATTTGAGAACTGAATGCTGATTTAAGAAAAGTATTTAGATTGCTGCTGTCGCAAGTAATTCCATAATATTCGAGATTCGCTACCCAAAGGTTGTCTAGAAAAGATCGCCATTTAGCCATAAGCCCACCTGTTGACTACCGTTTTATTCAAATTCAAATTCAAATTCTTTATTTCGGACACACAATCCATAGTGTGTTAGTAAAACTTAGTCTAGTGTTAGTATGAAAAGTTTTAAAATGATTTTTATTACCTTATGTACCTTCTGTACAAGTAACACAAACAATGTAAGAATATACACATTTTAACCAAGGACCTTAAAATGAATAGCGGGACGTAGCCTCGCTAACAAAGAACTGAACGGCCATTCTCACGAAGTATGACTGCGCCTAATTACGGCGTCTCCATACATTTTGTATGAAAACAGCGTCGCGGTAATTAGGTGACCGCAGACATACTTCGTGAGAATGGCCGCTGGTCAGGCCAATGTGTGCGTGCAGCGGGTAATAGGAAAAAACTGATTGATGTGTGCGTGCGGCTCGTAAGTATAAAGCAACCGGCCCACTACAAATGCTTCAGTTAACTGTTGGCGACGCTCCGTCAGACCGACAGATTTTATCAATTTTCATGAAATTCAAATTTAAGACGAACAATTTTCATTCAATGGTTATGCAAACAGACTAAACATATTTAAGATTAAAAACAAATAGAGAGGGCGGCAGCGATGGCTTTTCGGGTATTGCTGAAGTGGGAATAGGAAAGCCCCGAAGTTATTACCGGTTTAGTTTTTAATCTAGCACTTCCGTTTTACTGCGCCAGCCAGAGTAGATTTTTTCGGTGAATTTTGGATTTCGATACAAGTTGGTAACGAAAAGTAATATTTAGAAAAGTGTTTTGTCTAGTTGATACTAGAAAATAGAATAGACCATGTTTGATTAGGTTGCAAGTAATATATAATGTTAGATTTGTAGGTTATGTCACAAGGGAGCAAAATTATGTATTTAGGTACGGCTAGGACGTACATGGAATCTTAGAACGAAGAGAAGGATTCTACAAAATATGAAAAATCTTTATTGCACACCAAAACATTGCAGAGATCTTTAAATAAACGATGTATTAAATTGATGGTAGACATTAAAGTCCTTGAACTGAAAATTATCATTTCGATTTTGAAAATGTTTTTTTTTTATGATAAAAAAGATGTAAAAAAAAGGAATTAGCTATGAAACAAAAAGATCAAATTCAGTATCATTTCGTATATCGACATCGCTATGTGATTCTCTTTACAAAAATACGAATCTGGACAATTATATAAGTTAATTTAGGTAACCGTTTATTTATCATCATCATCATGATCAGGCCGTAGTCGACCACTGCTGGACATAGGTCTTGCCTAGTTCGGCCTACCATATCCAGTCCTCAGCTCTCCGCATCCAACCGCTTCCCGCCTCTCTCTTCAGGTCATTCATGTAGAAACTACAAAATGTAGTTTCTACAAAATTAGGTAATTTCTGTAAGCGGTTAAGTTACACATTTGCACTTTAAATACATAAATCACACTCGACACGACAGTTTTTTGTTATATAATTAGATTGTGACGTCATAATAGTAGCTTCTTTTTAACAGGTAAAAAACACACTAGTAAGAGACCAGTCCATTGATTTTAGTTTCAATTCCAATAATTGACTGTACGTATCGTATTCAATCGGATCAAATTACAAAAATAACTATTCGATTCAATTCGACTCTTTAATTTTCGTCATTGCCATTTACGAATTGGGTATCACATAGTATTCATTTCATTTCGAAAACCACTCTTCACATCGTGTGAAATGAAATACACTAAAAAAGTCAAGTGCGAGTCGGATTCATATGCAACGGAATCCGTACCAAAAAATGAGTTTATAGGATCGAAGCCTGGTTTATTTTTTAATTTGTTGTCGTTTTGATCATTTGTTGTTACAGCAGCAACAGAAATACTCATTCTGTGAACATTTTCAGTCTCTACCGTTCAAAAGATACAGACGGAGACACCAACAGCTGATACTTAGTAATAGGGTTCCATTAACACCCTTTGGGTACGGAATCCTAAAAACTAAATCGAATGATTTTCGTACACAGTTAAACCACTTTAATTTACAAGAGAAAATATACGCTCTCTCTAAGTGAATAGAATGCAATTTCCCACCAACGCGGGTATAAGTATGATACGACATTGCTAGATTGATATGTTAAAAAATTTGATAAAAAGCAACATCGACGAACCCTACAAATGTCACGTGCGCGTCAAATGACCCGCTGCAGGAAGTAATAAAACCTATTGCTTACAACATTTTGGTCACCGTTTGACAATATTTTATCAATATTTATTTATTGGTTAAGATATCTTTATTGCTTTTTCTGCCCTCTGTTTGATTTGATGCCTCAGAAAAATATGCTACGAGTATCTTAGTTGTAAATTAATTTTTTTTTCGAATTACACCGGGTATATATACCAGGTAGTTTCTGTTGACGTACGAAGCAACGTGTCGAATTTAACGGAAATAAAAAAAAATACGGTGTATACCGTAATAAATACAAGTGAGGCCAAAGGGAAGAATCGCCCCAGGTCATTTTATGCAAACCGTATAGTAAATTAGACAATTTTAGCGAGCCCGAAGACTAGCAAGCTTCTCTGCAAGCGATTTATATCCCCAGTAAGTTCCAACAGAGGCCAAAGGCCGAGCCCCGCTTTGGGCTAAAGGCATATCTCGTTTTCGGCAGCCGAAAAGACGAGCCTTAGGCTGCAAATCCGAAGACCGAGCTCCTCTGTAAGAACCCTATATTCTAAAGTAATAGGCAAAAGTCATGAAACATCTCACGCAAGCAGAAATCTTGTCAGTCTTTTTCATAGTTTCGTTTTTAACTTTATTTTCATTTGTAGCGCATTTTCTTATAGTAACAGCTACATTGAGCATGGTCCGACATGCTCTTGGCCAGTTATTTTTTTCTCGCCGCTTTGCTGGCGCAGTTTCCTTTCCCTGAGAACCATGCATTTTTCTGGGATATTAAGTAGCATTTCACTTACCGGACCATATTTTTATCGCTTTATATTACTAAATCAACAAACAGAACTGATAACTACAATCATCGTACCTACATATTTATTCAAATTCATGCACAATTTTGTACACATCTTTCGTCTTGAGCTTAGTTTAAAATACTCTTTCTGTAGGTACTCAATTTTACCTTTTTCTAAAAGGTATTCGCAATTTTGTGGCGTGACTGCGAAATACTGTTCAACGTTTTCCGCATACCTATTTAAAATTTAGAAAATGGAGGTTGCTTTGTTTTATTATAATAAAAGAACAATGAATGTGCCCTGCGAGTGCAGCTCTCTGATTGGTCAGACATTTGAGACCACCAACCCCTGCTTTAGGATCAAGTTGCTGTCATGGAGCTCGCGTATCGATGAACCAAAATGGCCGACGGGTTCTGAACTTAAACTGATTATCATACTACGGACCGATTTTGAAAGAAAGTATTTCCGTGCAATATAGTAATTATAAACATAATACATTCGATGGCAAAAAGCGGAAATGTAGTAACCGCCAAAGGAAACCTTGACAGTTACTACATTTCCGCTTTTTGCCATCGATATATAAAAATAAACTTAAAATTGATCAATGGTTGCTTAATTAATTCGTTTTTTAAAAAAAGGTTTATCCAAATAAAAAATAGTATGCAATTACTTAAGTAGGTGCTAGAACATAATTTGCAAATCTTTGTCACTAATATTGATTGCCAATAAAACGCGTAACTCGGACTTTCAATGTGTTTATCTTAGTACCGTAATAACTTACTGATTTTCTTAATATGTATTTTGCTCGATAGTTATAGGCGAAACGCCCACGCAAATTGGCCAGGCTTTAATAAAGGACGTAATAGAGGTTATTTAATATCCCGTTTGTCCACGATCACGCTGGTATTATAAAAAAATGTCGCAAATTAATTTTCATTTTATTAATTATCGTGTGAGCTGCTATTTGCGCGACACAAAAGCATTATTATTAAATTGTTTGTGGGAAGTATTTTGGTTAATATTTAACAAAGCGATCACAGGTAGTAGCGATTTACAATGAATTTAATAAATCACATGAAAACGAATTCATATAATGATTATAGCCATTTAATAAATAGTAATACCATATTCGTTTTAAATCACTATACTGTGTTCTCTAAATCGATTCCTGAGTTAACCAGTAAAATCGTGTCAACTAAATAATAGAATTTACTTATTCTAAATTCAAATTCAAATAATTGTATTTTTCAGATAACAAGATCCATTGTGTTGTTAGTTAAATTGTCTACTTATAGATATTGTCAGTAAATACATATACATCAATACATCAGAAAGCATTTCCACCCGATTGAACACAAAAGTTAAATTTAAATTAAATTCAAAACAAAACAATAAAATTTTAATACAAATGCAAATGAAATAATATTAATATTCTGATTAAAACACGTAGATTCAACTACCCAATCTATAATTATATCTTAATATAACTCTCAATAACTCTCAAAGTACGAGTATAATACACAATAAAGTATAACATGCCAATGCAAAACTGAAAAATGTAACAATCTTAGAGCAAAGTATAAAAATAAGGATACAACTTCATTTATCAAGACTTGTTATAATATGAGAAAAATGGAGGGAGAACACAACAACGACATGTTAGGAAGGGACTCTACGACCAATCAGCGTTGCTCCCGTGACGTACTTTGTTTTAATAGCACTAGTCTGGATTAGTTTTTAAGTAGTCGCTCTAAACAATGACGTAGGGGAGGTAGCCATGTTTAAAGCTCGTAGTTACGCAACTATTCTTATCGTGTATGTATATGTAGGTCTTAAGTAATCTTCACGAACCTCATATCTTGTTTTCCTTGTTTTTGAAATATGGACTGTATTTTGTAGGGAGCAACAGCTATTTTCTTTGAGAAAGCTGGATGAGACACAGGGTTCAGTCATATTGTTACGTATTTGTGTATTGTCTTTCGTATGTGGCAGTAGATACAAATACTTATGAGGGTTACGTCGTAGGTATCTCATTTACATAAGGTTGATTTTGTAGAGATTCTCATACATTAGTGTTTACATGTACAATTCCAGGTACTTCTACAACGTTTGATATCAATGCAATTGTATATTTTGATTCGAAATGAAAAAAAAAATAAACACCGTCAACATAATTGGTGATACATACTTGATGGTGTTTGAACCGGAATATTAATGAATAAGTTTAAGATTGAAAATTACATCGATAATATAAGAATTGACTATTGATTATAGAAAGGTGGCGAAGGTGTTTGTAAAGAGAAGAAGAAGTTTGTAAAGAGAATGAACAAAAATTCGGACACCTTAGATAATTCTTACTATAATCAATCCATTTAAAAGTTTATTATGTTTTAATGTTCTTGTAAACAATGCTCTACATTTCGATTTTATAACCTAGGTACTGTTATAATCTGTATACTAGACTTCAAGTCAACATGACCAAAATTGGATCATAACATAACAAAAAACATATTTCTTTTTTATTTGCGCATCATTTAAACCGTTACAACCCGTTTCTAAGGATGTTAATCCGAACTGATTTACAAAATTAAACTTGATATTTTTTTTGTAATTTTACGGAATCCCTGGATTAAGAGTGTTCGGGCAAAACCAGCAAGCTACAAAGCCATGCTGAAAAGCGGACGGCATTTCCGTTGTTTACTTTGTCATCATCGTATCTTTACTCCAGATTGCAAACATAAAAACAATCTTCCTTCTCAGAGAATAAGGCTAAAATTTCCATGTATTCAAAAGTAACATATAGGGGTGTCAAATTCAGCGGTTGATTTCCACGGATTAAGTCCTTTACAAAGCGATATACGGTCCACACACGTAATTTTTTATTAATGAGAAAGTTTCTTTGAGGCTTTATCGAGGATGGTTTTACGGATTAATTTCCTAACAAATAGCTTAAACGTATTAATCTATATTGTATTTTATCTTAATCGTAATTTTTGATGACGCAATTAAATATGATTTGATTTCATCCAATAGTGGTTCACTCATTGTTTACCTACACATCACTATACACTATTTTTACTTACATATATAGATACAAGAAATCAAAGTACATAGAAAAATTAAATGGCACTCGCCTGTGTACAGACCGGGAATCGAACCTGGTACCTCTGGATTTCCGGCCCAGTGACTCAACCATTCGTCCACCGTACACTCAGAAAACGCCTTCAAATTTGCCATCTACTTTGACTTCCCGCACTATTCTGTTTTAATAGGAATTAACCTAATAGATGGTATTAGATGGCGTTTAGGTTAATTCCTATTAAAACAGAATAGTGCGGGAAGTCAAAGTAGATGGCAAATTTGAAGGCGTTTTCTGAGTGTACGGTGGACGAATGGTTGAGTCACTGGGCCGGAAATCCAGAGGTACCAGGTTCGATTCCCGGTCTATACACAGGCGAGTGCCATTTAATTTTTCTATGTACTTTGATTTCTTGTATCTATATATGTAACATAGAAATGTGGTGTAAATTACCCGCATTAAACCAATAAAGAGACAAAAATGTTTCTTTCATGTTAAAGTACTATTTTTACTTGTTTAAAAGTTATAATAGACGAAATATATACAAAGTTTTAAATTCACTGATTTCCTTTGATCACAACTGGCTTCAGTTCTCTGTTGGCAAGGCGCCGCCCGGCTATTTATTTTAAGGTCCTTGATGATTAAGTATAATTTACTACAAAAACAAGTTAAAAACAATGTCATTCTCTAAAGAAAGGAATTATATGAACTCAAACCCTACGCCCCAGGCTTGATAGCCATTCGATATGTAACATCCATAGAGAATTTCCCCATTTGACCTCTTTCAAACGTTATTAGTTGGATGCCAACTTGACGTCAATACGGCAGCAGGGCAACAGTTGTTTTATTTCATTTTCTCCTAAGTGTTCCCTTTTAGAATCCAATTTGCGGTTGTCATGACAAAACTACCCCTTGAAAAGGTTCAATATCTTAAGAGTACAATTTGACGGGTATATACATATGGAGTTATCTGCCCGCCTTAGCACCTACAATGTACACCATGAAAAATTATTGACAATACTGTAAGGAATAAAAATAGCAATTACCTTATCAAAATAGTGTTACATATTTATTTATTTAAACTTTATTACACAAAAGAAAACGTATCGTACATAAGGCGAACTTAATCCCAAAAGGTATTCTCTACCAGTTAACCTTAGTATTCAAAGAGTTCTAGGCCTCTAATCACGCGGCGACCTACATTCCTTATGTTTCTATGTTTAGAAGTTTCTAAATCTATGTGTTTTTTAAGTGTAAATATGATAGTCTTAAAAACCTGTACTGTACTGATACAGCAATGCAACGTATTAAAAATCATGTTCATATCAAAACTACATTATCAATATTCATAATTAACCCATGCCACCTAAATAAGCATCACTGATGAACTAGTGCCAATTACGTAACGGCCATTAATAAATTACAGCTAATTTACCCACCGTTTTCACAAACGTGTTTTTCGTAACACAAAATGTTAAAATGTACAGCGCTAATGTCGGTAAAATACATAACAATTTGCGCTAAACGCTGCAGCGAAAGAACCAATTTGAAATTGTTATACATGCAAATAATAATACATGTAAATATTTTCACTGGTCTCCAACTGTTGCCAGTGCCTCGAGCAAAATCTGCATTCGGTTATTAGCCATACGCTCGCTAATTTACCCGAATTTGCTTAATGTTCCACAATTTGCACGCTAGCCTGCATTGAATACGATTTAATACTGTTGTGGATTTTTCAAAAACCATATATGCTGCGGTTTTGGCGAATTTTTAAATAACAATCGCCTGGCATGCGGCCAAGGGAAAAAATTAAACACCTGACTTTTCTGAACAACGCTCGTAATACTATTTATGAATTCACAAAAAGTATGTGTTCCGTATAGGTTTTGTTTTGGTTAGCGTTTTGATAACAGTCTAGGTTACCAGGTGCATGCAAATGTAAGGTTTGGAAACGGATATTGCGGCACGATATATTTAAATGTGGTTTTGACTATAAAAATAGCATGCAATGTGGCTGTAACGTCTAATATTTAAATAATTGTTTTATAAGCATAGGTATAGTTTCTTATCACACTGTTTTATTACATAATATTGTTATTAGTCAGTTGTAGATAGAATTGGTTAAAGCTTCAGTAGTTTTTTTTATGTTATAAGTGGCAATCGAGCTGACCAGCTGCTTGATGGAAAGCAGTCAACGTCGCCCATGGATATCTGCAACAGCGGGGGTGTTACTTGTACGTTGCCGATCTTTAAGAGCCCTGTTTACTCGTTTCTTGAAGTACCCCATGACAAACCGCGCTGGGAACACCTCAGGTGGCGAGTTCATTCCACATCCTGCCGGTTCTTAGAAGGAAAGACCGTGATGCCCGTGTTGTTCTCTTGCAAATATAAAAGCGGCTTAAGAGCTGCTGACCTGGTTCCTCTTTAAGGAGAGAAATGGCGACGTGTCGTTAAGCGGTTCCGCAACACTTGAAATGACGATTACCATCACTCTGTCTAGAGTAATACCGCCGTAGAAGAAAGTCAGTTCTGTACTTATTAACTTTCTTTTATTGTCTGCCATTATCACCACCACGTTAATCTACCCATTATTTAATTAAATCAATGGCGTGAAGATAACGCTATACCGTAATCTAAGAATACGTATTTCGCATATAACCGTCTTTCACAGTAAAGCCCTGAGTGTGAAACTATATCCAGGAAATTTCATTGAAATTCCCAGCAAAGCAAAACTCCGGCACCTAGTTATTCCCGCACTTAGGTAAGCGAATTCTAACAGCTGCCATGTAACTCCAAACTTCTTAGAAACAGTTCAGTATTCACAAAAGAAGCCGTACATCTGCATCGCGATAAGGATCTTCGTGTTGCTACAAGAATAAATTTGTCGACAGCTCGCTATTTGATCAACAGATTAAAAACTCCGCCAGCAAATGGCGCATCCCAGAGATGTGGAAGACTGTCCGACACAGATTTATAATAAGTTTCTTTTTGTGATCGCTTTGATAATGTTTTATTTAAAACGCAGTTATTGAATAGATTATTATTTTGTTTCATACTTCGATAATTTAACCCTGTATCCTTAATGTTCTATTAATTTGTACTATTGTTTTCTTTTTACAATGTGCAATCAAGTAAAGAGTATCCCTTCAACTGGAAATAACCACTACTTGCCAGATTAAGGCTTGTAATATTGACCTCAAGCAACGTTACTAGAGTTAATCTGGCGAGTATTTATTTAGGTAGCTGCTTTTTGGGTTCCATCAATAATCACAACTAGAAAATAGCCATAATCTTTTTTCACACTGCTACTTCTAACAGCCTAATTAAAAGACAAAAAAAGTTGAAAAGTGTTTTAATTAATAAATCAAAACACTTTTTCTTTACTTTCAGTCAAATTTTACACGTCATTCTTTCACTAATTCGTAACGGACAGTGCGGTTTAAAAGTATCAAGAGCTCACTTCAAATGTCGCCACGCTGAGTTGTAGCTAATTGTTGCCATTTATAAATAATCTTAAGTCGATGTGCAATGACTTCCGTCCAAAATAAAAAAAAAATATCGGAATTGCACTTTTTCTTGCACGCCACAAAATTACAGAGATTTGGGTAGCGGAGACACAAGAAACAACCTAAAATTAAGTTTGTAATACTCCATAGCAATATTTGCACAAGTTGATAACATAACAGTGCCGTATGGTAACATTTAGGTACCTACACCGAACCGTAGCAACGTTTGCAATCAACTTCGCGTTTATAACCTAATCATTTATTGTTCCGATTTTAAATTCATGTGGTTTTGGTGTACAATACAACACTGCTCTGAAATTACTTCAGAAAATAACACTCAACTCGACCGTACCTCTTATATTATTCATAATATTCCATACTCTCCAGAGTAGTACCGACATCCGCAGACTTTCTCTGATACCGATTGCACTGTATGACACAGAGATTGGAAGCGGGACTGCGTGATATCGGAATAGTCCTTACTAATTTATGAGTGCAATTTGCTTATCAGCTTTAGTTTGTTCAACCATTGACTTTAGTTCGACTTTATTTTATAGGATATCTATCCATTGGATTTATATCGAATTCTGGAAGCTGTGTGGAATTAAATGGATGTGCTTGCTCCTGCTAGCGACATGACTTGAAGGCTTTCAAGTGTCTCTTAGTAGATAATTAATCCTTTGCTACTTCGCTAAATAGCGTCTTGGTTAATTTATGTTTGTGTTTATTTTCGCGGCTATATTGTCTCGTGAAATGATGTCTCTGATTATGAGACCACCTACTTCTCTACCGCCAAAACGGCACTTAAAAAAACCGGTCAGGCAAGTGCGAGTCGGACTCGCCCACTGAAGGTTCCGTACAAATTTGTAGGCGCATATATTAAATTACCCTATAAATTTTGATTCCCTTAGTAAACTCTAGTATTTTTTTAAATGATTTAACTAAAAATGTATAGTTTTCAGATTTTCCCTATACTTGTAGTATAAGACGGTATTACTTGCCAAATTTCATAGTTCTAGGTCAACGGAAAGTACCCTTTGAATATTGGTTTCCACGTGAGTGCCGAAATTTACGTTTTTTGCGGCATAAACGGCCGTATTTTTTTTTTGTGTTAACTTAAAAGTTTGATTTTTTTGACAACTTCAAGGGCCCGTAGACTTAAGTATACAGTTTTATTTTTAACTCGATACCTCCACGCGTTCTCGAGATAAAGGGTCTTGACAGACGGACAGACAGACAGAGGGACGGACGGTCGGACCGACGGATAACAAAGTTATCCTATAAGGGTTCCGTTTTTTCCGTTTGAGGTACGGAACCCTAAAAAATATATTTTTGATCACGCGAGAATTCAAATATGAAGTTGATCTGACACGTCGAGTTACTTTGTCTCTGTCCCTTACATTTATTACGTAATTAATTAATTACAAATACAACGCGAGTGACCAAGAAACATATTATATTATTTGCATTTAAACTGTACGCTTTACATTGAACATTTAAAAATATATTTGAAATTATTGACAGAGGGAGCGAGGTCTATGAGTCGTTCTTTGTTTGTATATTTTTATGTTTATTACTCCGACAATAACTGAAATCCCAAGAAATCTACCACTACTACCACTTTTCGGAATTGTAGAATCTACTATTACTGTTCGGGGCGAACCACTAGTTTATTGAGAAACGTATTTCAGAGATCAATTGATTAGCGCTTCAGTTACTCTGCGAGTTCTGAAAATGATCGATTACGTCACTATCGGTTACATCGCAATCGTCTACTTTTATTCTAAACAGTACGTTCTAATTTAATTATTCGCATAAAATTCGTTTAATACAAACCGATACTGTAAACCACATCAAAGAGTACGAATTAGCATGAGTGAGCACGTTTGAGGGATAATATAGTGGTTGTAGTTCTCGGCTAGAGCACCTTAGGGGCTAATTTCGCTTGCCGGCGACGTAATGATTATGAGCCGGCGAGTCCTGGTAGGGACCGCAATATGCAAATGATTTTAGCCTTTAGCATGCTATTGAGGTGAGTACAGGCGCTTCTGTACCTAAAACATTTTCATAAAATAACATGTTTGTAAAATGTTCAATGGCTACCTGCTAATATTATTCATTTTTGTAAAAATACCTCCGCTCGTGGAGGCAAATCGACCTTCTTAAGACTTGTTTGAAGTTAAAATTACCGTAATCGGTTAAAAACTGCTCAATAATTTGTGCTGAGTTTCTCGCTACAAAAGTGCATGTTGTGCTTTACTTATAATTTTTAATGATTACACGTGAACTGAGGAAAAGGTCCGACGGCGAACCGAATCGGAATGTATTACAATGCAAAAGGTATTTTTTGTAAACAAGTTGTTGTTGCTGCTCCCGCCACGGATCTTTACTTAAAAAGCACTTTACATCACCCCATGCCGTACGTGCCATTAACTGCCTGCTACGAAAATCCTACTTCCTGGCCAGGCGGAGACGTAATATTACATTACGCACACGTGCAGGAGTGGCTCACTCCGGGATTTCGCCGCGCGGCCTTGGCCAGCGACCAGAAAGAGCACGCATTAGCACACTTTATGCGATAGAGAGAGACGGTCGGATCCGGTGGTCGGACCCGAACGACAGTTTTGTTAGAGAGAGAGAGAGAGACTTCTGTACGTAGTACTATTACTTATTCTGTGGCCCGGGGCGGTTAAATAAACAATCATTCAAATCGCAGAAGTTTGTGGCCCGAACCGTAGGCGAGGACCGTAAATAGGAGGGCTTTTTTATTACCGCCCGTAGTGTGTACACAATTTGACGACTTCTCCTGGCCGGAAAGTGGGGTTTTCTGCCATCGCAACGTATGAGTAATATCCTAGGTGTGTAATGTATTAATTATTAAGTTGTGGCTTGGGATCCAGGAAATGCTGCCTAACAAAAAGCTAAATATTAATCAATAGGTAAGTAAGAACAATGCAAACATTAAAAGATCCCCAGCATCTAGGACTACATAATACGATTTGGGCTTAAATAACAACAAAAGGACAGATTTATGATCACCGTTAAAACACCTTTTATAAAGATTAACTAAGCGAGAATACTCCATTTGGACGATTAAGCTTTTGTTAATCAACGTTTCAGAGTTGACAAAGGGGTGATAAATAATTCGTTTATGCCACTAAGCTACAGATTTGCGATACAGCGCGCAACTAGAAGTTGTTACGGATTTAGTGAGTGCCTTATTTGAGATACCATTGTCTGCTTCACAGAAATATATCGACATGGAAAGAAATAGTTCGTCGATTTGTATGAAAACCAAGCGTGTAACGTTTTTGGCATGGCGTTTGACGCCAAAAGTGCAATTTAGTGATAGATAACTAAATATTTTTACTAAAAAAACCCGACCGCGGTGCACTTTAGAAGTGCATAAAATCCGCCATTTTGTTTATTTTAGCAAACTTCATACCCAGTGACACTCGCGCCATCAAGACGAATCCAATGATGTATCATTTATCAAAATCGGTTGTGCCGTTGAGTAGTTACGAGCGGACACAGGAACGGACATACATACAGGTCAAACACATTACCCTCCTTTGGGCTTCGCCGCAGTCGGGTAAAAACATAATTTTTCCATTTCATTTGGCGGTATTTGAACAATGAATTATACCATTATTATCAGATTTTCGAATCTGATTATAATATTGACGGCAACTCCGTCACCAAGTCGTTGCCACTTCTTTTTAGCACGCGAGGTACACACACTTTTTCCTTGTACCTCGAAATATTTCTGTGGTCTGCTTACAGATGCCGTTTACTAGCCTGTGCCCAGTGGAGTTTTCATATAAAACTTAATTCCATTCCACGTTTAACCCCATCGTAAGATTGTTATTATTATTTAATTTAGGTGATTCGAGTCTGTCGGTTTTCCATGCAAACATAAAACCTTCCACGGCATCGATTATGTTTAAAATGGGTTTTGTCTAATAGCCTGATACATTTTATTTGCGGGAAAAACCTGAGAAAAGCCAAAAAAAAATGTTAGCACAAAACGTAGTTTCAATTGATGCTAATGGATGGTGCTGACTTTAAAGGCGCCATTGTACCTTAATTCTGGTTTAATGAGACTTCTCATGTCATTGCGCGCAAGCTAAATTTAACGTATTAAGTTATAAAATAAAAACATTTTAATCATAACAACTTTTTGTTAAGTTTGGTGGAAAATTCGAGATAAATGCATAATTTATCTCGATTCTAAAAGTTCATCTCGCCATCTCTTTGGAGGTCAGTTAAAACGTCGGACTCTATTTTGTGAGATACCCGACTCTCGGTCATGTCTTTTTACACTACATCTTCCTACTTTATTTTGGACCCTGGATCTCCGATCTTTCGAGATGTACCAAAGGTTGTAGTACCATCTTAAGGATTCAAGTAGTCTTACGGGCCCAAACTTAAACCACTTTGCTTGATATCAACGTTACGTATAATATTAATTGAACGTATGAATTACAAATTATAAAAAAATCTTAACACCGTGATTTCCGAAGGAGCTCGGTCAATACAACACCATCAACCGGATTATTCGAAGACTAAATTAAGTACACAGTGGGATTGGCGATTTAACTATAAAAATAGAGTATGGATGCGCAATTTCTAATTGTCAATTAGCCACTGAGTAAAAACCTTTTTAGGCATGCTTACGCTTGCTCATGTATGCCGTAATTATTATTGTTTTTATTAATCAATACTATGAAAATGTCTTGTTATGTTCAAACCAAAACGCGTCACCTACAAGCAAAATGTGGTAGATCCCAATCTTAATTGCTTATGTTCAAAAAGTATGAATAACATAATAACACACAACATTTGAACGTAATTTTACATGAAAACACAATTTCGGTAGCAGGCGTGGCAATTGTTGTGATTTAAGTGACCATTTCACATTTACAGCTTTTGTCACGCTTTCGTTTAATAAATTGAGACATTTCGCTGCGTAATTCAGGGCTTTTTATATTAAACTTTATGTTAAATGCGACGTTTTTAACTGGAGCACAGACTGTTGAAGCGACGGTATGTATTCAGGGAATTAACTGTTCCATTGTAGTGGTTCTCATTGTTTGATTTACTGTTGTTTCTTTTTGACATTTAGTTTAATTAAAATGGAGTGTTTAATGCGCCTGCTCATTATTTATGGTGTAACTTCTTTTATTAACAGTCGATATGTATAGCATTTTTAAATATATTACATTACATACTAACTAGTTTTTGCCCGCGACTTTGTCTGCGTAGGACAGACAGATAGATGAACGGACGGACGGACGGACGGACATATAGAACGACAAACAGACAGATAGACAGACAGACAGATGAACGGACGGACAGACGGACAGACAGACCGACAGACACACGTACCACTTTGATTTTGCTTAAATACCTGGAAGTAGATGCTGTTGCAATAAATCGGTTAATGTTTTCAATTTAACCGTGAGTGATTGGTTTTTTAATGAATGAATCTTACTATCCCACAAAGATTTCATTTTACTGCGTAAAAAATGTAGATATACACATCTTTTCACTCGAAAACTATACTAAATATTAAATTCAAATTCAAAAATAAACGTGAAAGAGTTATACTTTTGAAATCGCTTTCCGTTGCATCACTTTTAAATTTATAAAGGTATATCGTAACATGTATGAAAAAACCAGGGTGCTTCATTTCAGTAATAAAAAATGGACTGCTTATTTTATGGCCAAATGTAACACCGGCGGAAAATCCAACGAAAACACGTTTAAAAGTTTTATAACAAACTAGCTGTCCCGGCTAACTTCGTTCCGCCTTAGAATTTTTAATTTTTTGATTGTTTTGATAGTTATTCTGTTATTCAGGGCTGAGACAAACCGAAAAAATCAAACATCATAAAAATCGGTTCACGAGTTCTCGAGTTATAAATGGTGTAACTAACCCGACATTGTTTTATGTATATAGATAAATAGTGTCGATCTGATTTATTTATCATTTTATTTGTTTTCTATACATGACCTTAAAGGTTTCACAAACGCGACGCCTAATTACTTAAGTATTTATAATATTCGTATAGGTAATATTGAATGTCGTCATAATATTGAATGTCGACTGTACTCCAGTTCTTCCTGATGAAACAGTTCAGGTAAACCCACAATGAAATAAAACAGAATCTATCCGGGAATTGCCACGGAGCGTGAAATTGCCAAAAAACTTCGAAATCCATCACGAATCAAATGACACTTTGAAATTGTAAAGCTAACTGAAGAGGGAATTGGATGGACTGCGAAAACAATTAACGGCACAGGGCGGTGCAAAAAAAAGGAATAAGCAACGGACGCCATGTTGGACGTACAATTTTAATACATTTAAGTTCTGAAAAGCGGCGCTAAAACTATACACAGTCTATTATTAAAGCTGACCTACTAACACATTTATTAAACGACACTGATCCTAACTTCGTTTCAAATCGCATTCGAGCTAACAGGTGTTTGAAAATATTCAGAGTTTATAGCAATTTTCATTTCGATTAACAATACAGTTTCATTACGAATGTTATCAAAAAGTGATTTAACATTAATGCAAACGGAAATTGCATTAAACGGACCGCGGTCGAGTCCGCCCAATGAGTGCGTCGCAATCAGCTGTGATCGCAATAATGCCAATAATTCACTGACAAACCCGGTATCATCAATATTCATCCGCCATGTAACGGCAGTTAATTATCAACCAATTCTACTCGCAACAACCGACGAACATTTTAAAGGACCAAGTTACCGATAGCTATTCGTTGAAAGCCAGGAAATTGAGCATAACGTGCCCGTTAATATTTCAACAACTTCCTAACGATTAACGGGGTTAAATTTGCCAAGCGATCATCTGTTCTATGTTCATTTATCTACAGTTTAAAATCAAATGGGGTGGGATTATAGAAAACCGATGTAGCTTGTTGCCAAGATAGAGTTAGACGTGTATGGATATGCCGAAACGCATCTCCACCCCAAAGCTAAACTCTGGAAATTTTAATACGTCCTGTTTTGGGGTGCGGAGTTCCGTTGCGTTACATGGTTTTAGGCTTAAACATGTTTTTTCACTTCGTAATAATTGGTTTATAGTGAGTTAAGTGAATTTAAATTAATTTACTGCTAAAGTTGGGGAAAAATTCGGTTGAACACCGGTGTTATTAAGAGATAATGGCAGACAAGAGTAACTTAATTAGAGCTCTTATTATTAAGTAAACAACACCTAAAAAACATATTATATTAAATATATTTCCGTTTATCGTTAGTAATAAACTAGAAGATCTAAATCATTCTATACAAAATTGTCACGGAATAAGCAAAAACTTTGTACAGTACTAAGCCGGCTAAATTATGCAATTTGTATTTCATCATGAATATTATCACTAGAATTATGTATTTGATTACAATAATCCTAAATCACTACCTTTTAGGCGTAGAAGGTAGTAAAATAAATATAAACACAATTATTTAGCAAACATGTATTATTTTGTACAATAA
The DNA here is from genome assembly GCA_947034925.1 of Eudemis profundana. NCBI lineage: Eukaryota > Metazoa > Arthropoda > Insecta > Lepidoptera > Tortricidae > Eudemis > Eudemis profundana. The sequence continues at coordinate 10,594,899 of OX344808.1, forward strand.
AGTATTTACATACATAAACTAAAACAAATAATGACACTTTTAAACTGCACATCCGAGCCTTATAGAATACTTATTAATTCATCAAGCACTTAAACTGTAGTTAAAGCGGCAGTAGATAAACAAAGAAAGTTCCAGAGCGGGCGGTCTGACTTGACCGGAGTTTAATTATAAACTGAATGGAGCCTGAGCACAATCGCCAACTTGGATCATGCTGCTATCGGAATAAGTAACTAGCTTTTTGTTCATAAATTATAGAAAGGAATCAAAAGTTGACTGCACGGTAAAATTATTAATAATTATCTATTAATTATACATAGTAATATTGCAAACGGGTGAAAAATTAAGGAATATTTCTGACTCGAAAGATTTAAGGTAAACGTCCTAGTCCTCGACACGCAAATTCCCAATAGTCGACACCCAACTCTCACCTCTATTACTAATGACTTAACATTCAAGATGGCGAGTACTGGGACAGTGTCGAGCACACGGACGTGTATAGTTTTTATCCGGTCAACTGGGCTAATGCTGTTAAAGAATACAATAGCATTGAGAGGTAAACCACAAATTAGGATAACGAGAATATAGTGTCAAAAAAGTGTAACTGCCTTGAAAGATCATTAGATTATAGATTCTATTTACTGGACAGTAAAGTGTAAAAGCAGTTATAGATAACTGCGATCTTAATTTGTTTTGCATTTCACATTCGCCCGACGGTCTGCAAGTGCGTATTCCGTAGAGAAAAGACTTAGATACTATGAGCTTTCAACGGATTATCGGTTCTATGACCGTAATGATAAGGCGGCAAATGCTTTCAAACAAAAAAATAATAATGCGTTTTGCTTTCACAGATTTAAGAATAAGAATAAGAATAAGAATAAATTTATTTGTAAAACATAGGTATGTACAAAAGATGTAAGATATAATGTTTCGAGCCACTATGCTTTGCCTTACGGCATACAAATAGCTATAACTAGCATGCAGAGAGCGAGCTTATAAACTAAACATGAAATTTAATCGAACCGAATATTTACATTATTTCTTATTTCTATATTGTATTATATCACTTGTCATTAAGATATTCTGATATCGAATAGTACGCTTTATTAACTAAAAATTTAAACAATGCTTTTACTCGACATAGTTCTATTAACTCTTCTGTTTTATTCTATAGTTCAAATCATGATCAGCTTCATGTCATAATAATATTAGATGGTCATCTGATTTGACATATCCTTAGAGTCTGTGCGGAAAAAGAATAGGATTAATTTTGGGGGCCGCTGTAATGCTTTTCTACCGTACGTGCCGTATTTTCTGTTCTGTGGCCATACTGGTTAGGTTAGTTCCGTTTTTCGCCACGCCTATTCTCTTTCCGCACAGACTTTACCTAGTTTCACCTCAGTCGGCAAACCGGGAAGTCGGCCAAATTTAACTTGCAAGATTTTGTTACAGACAGACAGACACCGGGACAGGTGAAACTAAATATAAGCTTGTAATAACCAAATTTTTATTAAAAAAAAACCCGACCGCGGTGCATTTTGAAACTGCATAAAATCCGCCATTTTGTTTATTTTAACGAACTTCATACCCAGTGACACTCGCACCATCAAGACGAATCTAATGATGTATCATTTATCAAAATCGGATGTGCCGTTGAGTAGTTACGAGCGGACATAGGAACGGACATACATACATACATACATACATACTTACATACATACAGGTCAAACACATAACCCTCCTTCGGGCTTCGCCGCAGTCGGGTAAAAAGGATATTAATGATACGTTTAGTAATAATGCCTTGCGTATAGGTAGTATTAAATAGAATTCTTTTACATGTTTGATGTCACATTGCAAGATAAATGCAACGAACAAACCCCTAACCAAAGAAGAGCAATTTATTTCTGAGACCCAGACCTCGTTTAATTGGTACGTTTTTTATAAATAATTACAAGATCCCTCTAACAAGCGAGCCCTCTCTTTTTCTTTTGGCTTTCTGCTGTTTTGCACAAAAAACGCATTTGTCATTAGGGATTGTCTCCAAATTCGGGCAACGTGCAGTTTTTCATTTGTCAAAAAAATATCGTTTTCACAAAATTTAATTTCCCGAGAGTAACGTTCTCTGTGAAGAAGACATTTCAAAATTGTTTATTATATTGTATCTATATCCTTACTGGAAAATTTAAGTAAACTTTACTAAAGAGACAATCGCTATTTCAATTATACTAAACTAACATCTTTGAGCCAAACTTACCAAAGAAAATCTATCAGTCCGTTAGATTCCCCAAAGCCGTGCCCCGGGACATTCCGAGTTAACAGACACTGATACATTTTTTAACCGACTGTCGTCTTACAAGGCAATTTGCTAAAGTAAACAGTCCTCGGATCTAGGGAGCCCCAGTTTACATTTTTCAGTATTATGTTTGAAATTGTATAAGTATCTCTGCATATGGGGCCGAGACGTTTCTTGTTTCTTAATAAAAAATAGGTCGAATGCTTTATGTCACGACACAGCGGGACGTATGAAAGTTTCAGAGAATTCTTTTTCAAGCGCTTCTAAAAGGCTTTGTAGTGAACTACGTTGAGAGTGTAGTATGTAGATATGGCGATATGGTTTGCGCCATGAATATATTTCATGTAATATGGACTGCCACTGTAATAGTACATTACACAACTAGGATAGTAATACAAAGAAAGGCCGAGATCGCAGATGTTTGCGGCCCGAGCTGCAAGCGAGGGACGTAATTATCCGATCGAGGGCTTTCTTTATTACCTCCCGTGTTGTGTACATCATTTTATGTCTACATTTTATGTCTACACATCATTTTATGGCCAGGTGTGGCATAAATAATATTATATGTAAATATTTTAAATATCTATAACTATGGCTATAAGTACCACAGTTGTTATTAAAAGTGGTGACCCAATAAGTACCCTATTTTTATTAGATCTTTCTTAACCAGTTTTCGCCTGAACACTAAGAAAATATATTTGAAAATTCGTTCCTTAAGTAGTTAGGCCACCCGCTAGGTGGTCGGATGACCTGGTTAGAGTTGCGGGGACTCGCTGGATGCGGTTCGCTTCTATCCAGCCCATGTGGATGTCTATTGAGGAGGCCTGTGTCCAGCAGTGGCCTATGGCTGAAATGATGATGGTAGTTAGTCATATTAAACTTGGCACGTGGATACTAAATAAGTAAAATAAAATTACTTTCAATACTTAAACTTATTTTAAAGGTCTAATGACACACCTCAAAATTTATCAAACCTTGATTTCACATTAAGTAATGGGTCAATTGCAGAAAAAGTTTACCTTTTACTTTTTTTGTCAGATCATAGTGTGTCTTATCCCATTTTACTCAGAATCATGAGCACTTTGAGCTCATGATTCCTTTGTCCTAAATATCCCAACTTTTCCGCACAAGTTTTGAATCTCCGTTTTGTTACGCCCGAACTAAATATAAGGTCAATGTGGCTAATTCCGTCTGGTGGGGCAATTCCGTACAGCGGTTTTTACGGCTTAACTATCTTTCTAACAAACTTCTAATTTCGTCAGTTAGTGTGAAAAGTTTCGCTCCTGTGCCAGTCGAGTCATCAAATGCATACTATCGTTTGTTTGGCCGCAAAAGCCGCTGTACGGAATTGCCCCACCAGACGGAATTAGCCACATTGACCTTAGGGGAAAATCGTAAAGAAACTGATAAAAATAAAATCTCAGTTTCGTTACGATTTTCCCCTATACAATTTTTCACGTAAAAGGTAATTTTTTTCTGCTATTGACCCTAATACGTCTCAACAAAAGCCCGTAAGCATTAATTAATACCCAATGACAGCGTTTAATCCAGTTAGACAACAAACCGTTAATTAACGAATCCATACAATATTGGGCCACACGTAAATAAAACCATAGTGGGGCGTTTCTACGTACGTTTCAACTGCCTTGACTTCCGTCATAGATTAAATAATAGTACTACGTACCAGTGGCGCGGCGTAAAAGATATCCTCGGGCAAGCCGGTGCAGATTTGACTTACATTTTCCTTAGGAGAAGTAGAATAAGGTGCTCAAATGCCTAACATTAGGCAAGCCGGTAGGAATCGAGTTCTTTGGACGCCGCGCCACTGCTACGTACAGAAGTCTCTCATTTTAACAAAACTGACGTCCAGGTCCTACCACCGCACGGAACGCACCGGATCCGACCGTCTCTCTCTATCGCATAACGCGTGCTCTTTCTGGTCGCTGACTAAGCCACTCCGGGGGGGCAAAATTTGGTACTAGTAGCCGCGCGGCGAAATCGCGGAGTGAGTCACTTCTGCTTCCTTGGTCAGGCTATTGATATGCCGCGAGATTTGTGTAGCGATTTTTCATTTCGGTAATTAATCGCCCCTAATATAGTTTGAGTTATGAAGTAGTTCGTATTGGGGGCCAAAGTATATCGGTACGTTTGTCGCTTCGGGTTTGACGGACCACAGCAGCGTGACCTCTGATTACGAATATTGTGTAACTAATTCAAATTATATTTGAGTGATTCCTTTTTTCCTTAGGATATCAGTGGCAACATTAATATATTGAACTAAGTTCACTTACATCAGTGCCTAATCCGTTTTAAATATAGCACGACTTATATTTTCCGGTTTCAAGCTGGTTTTCCTCGAAATCATATCATAAATGAAACGAGGTAAAGGGTTATTCTTCAAAAATATCGTTACCCTATCCAGACATTAGAACGGCATTTATGGTTACCTACAGTAAAGAACCTGCAGACTTCCAAAGTACCGGAGTAATTTGGCCTTGGGTATAACTTTGGCTATAGGGATTAACTCGATTCAAGTTTTATTAATGTATTGAAAATTATTTTATTTATTACATGGCCAAGTCGTTGGCCTTAGCTGACCATTCTTGTTGTCATGTTTATTGTCAGACCGGATTCGAGATACGTAATATTTAGGTCACCCAAAGTGACGCTACATTTGTTCAAAGTACCTTACAAATCCCATTCTAGTGTGAAGGAATCTTCTGAGTGTTTTTAGCCAGGGGAATATCTTCCAAGGAAAATCCTAAAACGCTCGTAGAAATGCCCCGTTAGGTAAGGATACCGACGTTGGTTAGCCGCCGACGAGGATACGGGCGTCGGAAATGCGGAAGATAATCCAATTATCCGAGAACAAGCCGAACAGCCGGCCAATTAGACGCCGAAAGTGTCTACAAGTGCTCTAGTTCCTTTGTAATTTTAAAATTAGAACTTGTTATCGAATTTTACTTTTTGTCAGACTAGATGACGATCCACGCAAGGATTCCGGTGAGCTCCTGAGGATCTTAGGCCAAATAAGAAGTGAACCAACGAACCGTTGTTGCAGACCGCGGTGCAGAGAATCATTAAAAACAATCTACGCAAGGGAAGAGCTGGGTGAAGTTGTCTGCAAATCATGCTTAATAACGTACAACAGAGGTTCATAACCACTCGCTTGCTTGCTATTTTCTTTTCAACTCTGTTGCTATGGAAATAAGTGATTTGACAGTGAAAACTACATACAGTTAGTGAAAGCGAGTGCATAAATGGCAGCTCAGGTTATTTATCTCGGAGCAACTTCCTCATGGCTTCCATAACCTCTGTGACTGAGTGGTCAAACCGACAAGAGACAAATCGATTCAAATAGTTTATTCATAAACAGTAGAGTATTCAATAACCACATTTTTACTAAAAAAAACCCGACCACGGTGCACTTTGAAACTGCATAAAATCCGCCATTTTGTTTATTTTAACGAACTTTATACCCAGTGACTCGCACCATCAAGACGAATCTAATGATGTATCATTTATCAAAATCGGATGTGCCGTTGAGTAGTTACGAGCGGACGCAGGAACGGACATACATACATACATACAGGTCAAACACATAACCCTCCTTTGGGCTTCGCCGCAGTCGGGTAAAAAGTCTACATACTTAATAAAAACTTTAAGCTTGTGTAAGAATCAAACACTACACGTTTACTCTATTAAAATAGTTGTGTCTCCTACTGCTGCGGCTGTTAGACTAGTACCTATTGATAAACTTTAATTACCCCAATGGGCAGTAGCACCTACGTAAGTTAAACACAAAAGTTAGAAAAATCATGGAGACTTAGCGCCTGCTGGTATTCGAACTCTGAACCTTGCTAACTCGAGTCCACCCAGAAACCCACTCACCCACTAATTCTCATTAAAAATCATCTCATTTTAAGAAGACTCACATGCAGCTTCTGCCTTAACTGCAATTCAGGTGGCTACTATAAAGCCCATGCTATATTTTGAATCTCATTTTAAAAAAAGAACGGGGATCGACGATTGACGTAATGAACGTAGTTCAGGAAATACGGAAGCAATTTCGCCGTTACAAAGTCAGTGTACAGTCAAGTTTATTTACATCAGAAGCAAAAATCGGATCGAAAATATCTGAACACGGCTCTATTTTCAGGGGCATAAGACCGGGTTCAGACGGGTTCAATTTGATTTTTCCGAGCTCCGATGTAAATGAGTACCTGTACTGTATATTTCTTGATTGTCTTTATTGCATTTGTAAGTTAAAAAAAACAAGAGGTGTGTGACAGTCCAAAGCGGCCTATAAAATCAGAGCAAGCAAGATTAAATGTGACTTAAGGCGATTCGAGTAGCTTGGTTACATGCAATCGAAAAGAGGCCAAGAATTGAACTTGAGAGCATAAAATTAGATTTAAATGTACATATTTGGTTTCATTGCCTGACATAAATTCATCAGCCAAAATGGTTTGTGAAAAATGACACGAGATATCCCAAAAAAACATGAAAAATTGTATTCGGCTGTCGATGCGCCAGCGCCGCTTTTAGCAACTTTCAAAACAAAATTGTTGTGTTTTTTTTTACTTTTTATGTTATTTTATGGCGATATAATGTATCAAGTTATTCAATGAAAATGTGGGATAAATTTCCCTCTTTTACCCTCTTCTTAATTATAAGGAGAACCGTAATGGAGTATTATTTTAAAACACAACTACGCTACCCATTGTGTCAACAATCCCAATTAAAAAATCACATACTTAGACAAATATCTAGGTCCTGGTGACACCGTTTTTTACCCACCGTTACAGGTATTCACCAGCAGTCATCAGTGTAGTGGCGTCTGTAGAATCCGATGCACAAGCTAGCAGGATACCAAGCTAAGCGGTTTATCCTGCTACTAAAAGAAAAGTAAGCCAACTTTGCCTAAAGGCAAGTTTTACGCCACGCCACGCTATTCAAAATATTTTTTAATGTTTTCTGTAACTGTTCCACACGGGACCCGGGTGTCTCGTGTACAATGGGACTCCGATTGCGGAGTTCGAATGAAACCTTGACGCGGTTAAGAATAATTTTCACTTACCCCAATCGACCGCTGACCGCAGGCTTAATTTTGTCTAGTAAAGTCACAGTCGGGTCAGTCAAAGAGTCAAAGTCTCGTCAAGGTTCTTCAATGGGTTTCCAGCAGGCCAGGTCGCCGCCCAGGGCGCGTCCAATCTCTGGTCCGGACTCCAAAATATGTACCGTTCGCGGCGCGAAAACAAGGCTGACACTTAATTGTTCACACAAATCGTTCGTGCACACAAAACAATCACGAAATAACTAATTACAGCGTACAAAAAGGTGATCAGACCGCCGCATCACCTTCGCTGTCCAACCGAGCAAAATGCAAAGTGAATCTTGTAACGAACCGAAGCCTTCAGCTATCCTTGTAGAATTAGATATTCAATTAACAGCTTTATTTTATAGGGCAGATATGGACGCCGCACCGGCCTGCTTCCTCTGGGAGGTGCTTCTTGGTCCAATTTTATCAATTCACGGTAGCCTGGGTTTAGGAAACATTATTACTCCTTCCAGGCCAAACTAGATATGAATAAAATGCTTACTTGAGTTTAGCGGAGAGCAAAATCCTTTATTTATAGGGCCGGTCATGGGCCATTTGGTCAATATTGGCTTCTGGTTTCATTATTGTTTATATATTAATGCTGTGTGTTAGTTATTTTTCAGGGTTTGCAGGAAGGAACTTGTTCAAACAAAAGTACTGATTTCATCGTTGGTCGGCCATGACATCTGTTGAAAATAGAAGATAAAAGAAATGGTTACAGGGGTTAAAATTGGGTCTAAGGTTTAGGATTCATTCAGGAGGAAAGGCGGGGCTGTGAATTTCAATAATAATTCATGTGGAAATAGTAGTATTTAGTGTAACTATTTTTGTTAAAGGCTAAAATTTTTATTCCAAAAGAAAAGTTATTTCAAAGGCAAATCTTGAGACTATTCATCCGAGGATATGTAAAACATAATTATTTGGACCCATTTAATGCTAGCTCAGCATTGGAATTCATGTCAATAGAAAGAATTGACTACTTAATTTTCCATAATCTGAAGTGTTCCTTTGGTCCAATGGAAACTATGTTTCAGTGGTGGATTGTCATTATTTTGTTAACCCTGAGTTCTGAAAACTCGGTTAAATCAAGAACAAAGAAAGAATCTAGGATATTTGAGAAGAACTAGGCTTTTGCATTTTGACATTTTACTACCGTAAAAGTTGTCTTGAAAAATCAATAACGGGCGGATTTCTAGGGATAATTCTTGTTAAAGTAACGTTAATACGGTCTAGCGAAGTAAGAAAATCAAAAACAATATAAAGATATGGGGTATTTTAGGAATTATAAGCATTCAGAGTTTTGCGATTTACCGTAAAAACATGGGTCTCATAACAGCTGGGAAACGCGTGTCTAGGTGAGATTTTCTCATGAAATCATTCCTTAGGGTCCCAGGATTCAGGAAACTCAAAAACAATGTGAAAAACTCTAGTATTTGGGAAGTTATTAGCATATTTTTATTTACATGAAGAAAATCGGAAGAAATGTCAGAATGTTGCTACTTAAATGTGACAGCCTTCAAATTTGGGATAATTTTAGAGGGGCTTTGGTCCAAACTGAGGTAATTCGTTCATCTGGCAGGAAAGTCAGGCTTTCGTTGACTTTGTGGATTTTTTATCAGCAGAGTGATTATTGTAAATGGACTTGGAAGCAGTTAGTTTCATAAATAGCAGGAAATCGGGTATTGTGTATTCTATACAGATTTCGCGAGTTAAAAGTGGGTCACATTTTTCTTTAGCTTAAACAAAAGAATTTATTGATCGTCATTTGTTCCTCAAGGGGAAGGTATATAAAGCCGACTCGCGGCAAGGTACGGGACTTGATCTCGAATCGCCGACGAGACAACATCTCTATAAAACAGTATACGGGGTAACGCTGGGCAAATTGTTAGAAGAATTAATTTCTAATCCTCGTAGGCGTAATATTTAGTCAATGGTACGGCGTAACGCTGTTCAATCGTTCGGGGACTTAAACTCTAACCGACGGGGCGCAACATTCCGAAGACACAGGCTACGGAACAGAAAGGCCGCGGGCCTTCAGAGGAGGCCTAAACTAGCAACAGAGTTGGCATCCGGGCAGTCACGCTGTGCGAAGATACGAGCGACGGGCTTCAGTCAGCGTACACCACGAAGTTACGAACGACGGGCTACAATCAGCGTGCATCAAGAAGTTACAAGCAACGGGCTTCAATCAGCGTACGCGCTACGGATCTCAGTCAGCGTGCTTCGCGGGCTGCGAGCTACGGCTGCGGTTGGCGAGCTCCACGAGGCTGCGATCTCCGAGCCTCAGTTGCGGATACCAAACCGGATCCAGAACAAAACAGTAAAGTATCAAAGGATACAAACTGGTAAGTTACTTGACTTTATCTAGGGGGATTCGTCAGGAAGCCACGTCCAATGCGGCTTATTCAGAGGAAGCAGAGGGACCTGGATCGCCTGGTCCAACGACTAGGCATAACTCGCGTGATAATCATCTTTCTTCCTGTAAGAAATAATCGGTGGATTAAGGTATGTGCTGTGATTTTAAGGAATTTCTTGCTTTTGTATGGGCTGGGAGGTTTTTGATGCCTGAGCATCTAGTACATACAAACCTGGTTAATCGAATTAGTTTAGTTTAGCGAAACAGGTTACTAGGGCAGGCGAACGTCGCACACGGTGACAGGCGATTGAGAGGTTGGATTCTAAACTACAGGTGGAACTTGGATTTAGTTATTATCAGTAGTTACTAGTTTGTCATTAAGAGTAGATTAATAATAATCTGGTGTCTACCCTTTTAGCATATTAGAGATCAAGATCTGGCAACACTGTCAGTGTCTCATAGTACTCGGAACCGTAAGTGCTAGGTTATTTGACGTTTCATTGAATTCTAATGTAACTATCAGAGACTGAAGTATTAAATATTTAGATTGATTTTGGAATCAAACAAAATCAAGGTAATTGCACCTATTGTTAGGATCATCACCGAATTGTAATAAAATTTAGGGAATTCTCTTTTGTACCACACGGACATCAGGGAGTGTTGACCATTTCGGTACAGAGTAACAAAAATTGAAGCTCTGATTTTGGAGAGAAGGATTGTTGGTAGTCTGACTTTGTGTACCCGCAAAATAAGACGGGGTAGGAACCTGGTACAAAATGATCAGCCCTTTTGACACGTCAGCAAATCCAGGGATTTTTCACACTGAGCAACGAGCTGAACTCAAGAGGTTCACAGGCCATCTAATTATTAACACGTCTGAAGCAGAGGAGAGCCCCTCCTTTGTATTGGTCAAGAACCTTTTTACAGAAAGTTATGGATGCCGAAATGAGCAATAATCTCGGGTGCCAAGGCGCAGAGAGGATAAAAGTCTCTCTATTTTCTTAGTTCATAGATTGGGTAGACACTGTAATAGTAGCTCATTATTAGCTCACCCTACTCTTTGTAAGAACCAAGGATTAGTGCACTCGCAGTGGTAGTGCGTGAGACCGTTTCGGTTAAATTAGACCGAGTCAGGTAGGGTTGCCTAACTGATGCCAACAAATGTATGGCAAGTTCTGAACAAGTTATCCCGCGTATAAAAGAGGCTCTGAGAAGTCCATCACGGTTCCTTTTCCCTGGTTCATGTCATTAACTGCTCGTACCCTATCCAGTGGACGAACTGAGATTGCCAAAAACAGGTAGATTGGGACTGATAGCTGGGGAGAGCGGCGCTTGACGCCCTGTACAAGGGTAGTGTTAGGGGTTTAATTTTTATCTCGGCAAACTTGGCTTGTTCATCAACGGAGCTCGGTTGGGGATTTTAACTTAAAGATCTTCTATGGTCTTAGTTAAAACTAGTAGTTGTTCATTTATGTAGAATGTTCACTTCCAGTAGTATGAGGATGTAGTCTTAGCTGAAACCCAGGTTCGCACTTAGACATATTGGTTCAGGCTCTCCAAACCACACTAGTCCGAAGAGTACCATGGGTTACGAGTCGTCACAACGTAGTAGGTCTACTTAGTCGATCACATTTTGGCCAAAACTAAAGCAAATTACAGTCTGTTAACGTAGGAGACCTTTGAGGCTTCGTAGTTCTAGATTAAGCACGCATATGGGGCGGGTCATCTCAATCTGTCAAAAATCACGTTTCTTTTTTCGTGGCAATATTTGACGTTGACAAGTGTCCTGTCAAATAGTGAGGGGACATCACACGATTGCAGTCCGATTTATATAGGGACGTAACAAAACACAACAAAATGTTTATTTTTCAGAAATCAAAACTAACGAGTGCACTTCCATTTCCTAAAAATGTACTGTAATTTAACAAAGCATGTTTAAAAGCAGCCGACCCAAATCCTGCACAATAGCCTCGATTTCATTCGGGAGCACAATACACCATCGTTCACTCGCCAGTAGTTTGTTCAGGTGCCACGACTTTCGCACTCGGAATATTTCCAGCTCCACAATAACTAGTAACGTTTCAGAGCCCCGTAGGAGGTAAGGTGTGTTGGGGTAGGTAAGATTCAGTATTTTATTATTTTTTTATTAAAGCTTAAAATAAATAAAATAAAATAAAATATTTTATTTCTGCAAATAGGGCTCCCCCTCAAGGGCTCTTTTACAAGTCTGATTCTATTCGTTTCTTTTTGTGGTTCGGGTAGTGACGTTCTGGTGAGAAGAAGCGCCGGAAGAAACTCAAAAGTTTCTCTTTTTAGAAATATTAAATATAACAACAAGTGCATTATTACATGTGATTTCATTAATACGTTACATTAAACTTAAAACTACATTATTAGAAAAGAAAAATCTCTCTAGGCGTCAAAACAAGACGATTAATACTTAATAGAAAATAAATAGACTAGTAAAATTAATGGAGATGTAAAGAGTCTCCGTTCTCAAAATAGGTATTATGTTTTTGAGGTGTAAAGGATCTCCAAACGTCAAAATCTAAAATGGGAATGTTTACTAAATATCAACGTCTGCTTACTAAATAGTGGTTCGAATTCCGCTAAAGACTCAGTTTTTAATTTTCAACGTAACGACGTAACGTAACGTAACGTTGACGTTATTTGCAATAAATAATCAGACGTACCTGATCAATTTTTTTATCTATACTGAGTGTTGCCTGTAACGGAAGCAAATAATTAAAACGTATATTCTACTCATCAAACAATAAAACTTTCGTTCAGCAACTTTTAAAAATTATGTAATCTTTAGATTTTATCTCTTTCATACAAATTAAATAGTATTTTCAATGTAAGTACGTCAACATCAGTCTAATTGACGTCGCTTGTCACGCCACAAACATAAAAACATCACAAATATCACAATACATGGCAGTCTTAAATAATCTTTAAAGTGTACCTACTAAAAATTAAAACATAAGTTATTTTTAAATGTCGCTGAACAAATGTCAGTTTGAGGAGTACAATCAACGTTTTAATTATTTGCTCCTAGTACAGGCAACACCTGGTATAAGCTACCGTTTTTATTCTCAAAGTGTTCAAAGCTAATTTTGTCAATTAATATTTTAATTGATGAAAGTGGGTACTCTTTTGTCTTCTCGTATTATTACAATTCAAGAAGGTTCCCTTTGTTTCGGCCAAATATTGTTTCCGCTTAATAGTTAGTTTACAAATACTTTTCAGAACAATGATCACAGAAACCCGACCTAACCTAACCCATTCTAAGTCACTTATGTAGCACGTACATTACCTAGCTAAGTGGTTCTTTGGATTTTCTGGTGGTCACCGATCTTACCCCAACATACCTTACAACTTGACAATGAGCCAGAGTCTGAGCATCGGCTTTGCCGGTCCATTGAAAAGTTTGCAGGCTTTCCCTTGGGCGCTGAAATAGGACAGTAGCATCTCATCAATAAAGGTGCATGTCTCTTATATCGGAAAGTATCGTAACGAAAGTAATTGTTAGACGCTGTAACTCATAATCAGGTATCGTACATATTAGGTAGCATTTTCAGTGTAAGAATCATGGTACAGTGCCATAGGAGTGAACAATTCCTGTTCAAACGATTTATTCCAAAATTGTTGATATTCACTATAATTAACTCTGTCACGATGCCTGCACTGAAAATACTGCAAAATTTACGATTCCTATCACTTCGCAATAGCGAGAAAGTTTCAATCGGATTTTGATAAGCATGTGGTCGTAACTTTAAAGTTACCTATCTATAAACTGTGGTCTGAAGTCGTAAAATATTGAATGACACAGATACCTAACTTCGAAGGTAAGTGATATAGAGTATTATAAAGGAAACCTTGTGTAGAAAAGAATAAATTCAAACGTATAACAAACAGATTTTACTACACTATACAGTTATACAAAGCAAATTTTTAAATTATTGCATTTGATTTGCAAAAGCACTTTACATAGCGAAGCTTGTATAGCTTTACCAACTACTAACCAGACATTTAAGATAATACGTTTTAGCTAGAAAAGTTCTTTTCCCTGAGTCTTTTTAGTGCAGGCGAAATTGAATTTTTATAGTTGTTTATATTTTTCGAACGATTGTTCTAAAAGAAAGTTTTCTCTTTAAAACCCGGAAAATTGCATTGCGGTGTTGCTATATTCGACTTTAAAATGTTAATGCTGTTGTTAGTGCCAGACACAAATATACTTAACTAATCAAGAAACTTTGGGTTACTAAACTTTAAAATGGTTACGAACCGCAAATGAAGCAGGCCCATCGTGGGACGATCTGGACATACTCCTTAAAAACTGGCCAGAAGAGGCAATTAATAGGGAAACGTATATTTACCTACCAGTGCCTCATATCTATAGGCTGATAAAACTTTGAAATTACGTTGTTTCTAAATTGGAATACGGAAGACGACGGGCGAAACACATTTAAACTTTAAAATAAATGCAAAGAATCGAACATCCCAGAGTTTCGGCAAACTACTTTGTCGTTCACAAATCCCGATGGGAGCTTAACAATAGAATGCATCTTGTGCACTTGTGCCTTGTCGTGTCTTGAGTGCGGAACCTCGTCATGTCTTGCATTTAGGATGCTAGACGCTCGTGGAATATAGGAATCCTTCTGGTTTATACATAATGTAACGTACATTCGGTTATAATTAATTGTGCCTCTGTTGCATATCTTCATTTGTGGAAACAATCAACTGCGTCTTGGTTATGTTTCTTGGGAATAATTTTAAAGCTACGTATCTAGAGTTGTGCCATTCTCGGGAATTCTCGGAAACGTACCTACTCAGTTTTGTAAGGGAAATGTTCTCGAGAACGTTCTCGCTCCATACAAAACGGAGAACGTTTCCGAGAATGGCACATCTCTATACGTATCCTTCGCTAGTCTAGTATCTGGGGGCATGGTAGTGCCCCCGCCAAGTCGAGCAAAACCGCCCCGGCCCGACCGTACCATCCTTTTCTCGAAGCCATTCAGGCCGTTTTCAACCTCCCGTAATTTTGTACTATCTAAAGCTAGAACCCTGACTTTTCAGGGATATAAACTTAGGGCATAATACGACTTAAATATATTCTTATAAAAATTAAATTTGAACGTGTAATTTAAGAACTATTGCACGTCAAAGTTCCTTATTTTTGTCACTGACTGACTGATGATTAACAAAATTCTTAGGTACTTCTAGCAGACCCACAAGCTCCATACTTTAAACATTGTTAGTTTTTAGCCTATCATGCCATACAAAACGTAAAAATATTGCAATTTCAGTCACAACTGCACACATAACTTTGTGATCCTATACAAATGTGATTACAAAGTTAGTTTGGGCAAGGCCGCGGATTTTGACTCATGCTGATTACAAGAAATTGGTAACACCAAACACAATTTAAAAACATTTTTTTATTATATTACGCAATAAAACAATTTCAAGGTCGCAAATGCAATAATTTATTTAAACGATCAAAAGAGAAACTGGTGAGTTTCTTCCAGCACTTCTTCAGAAGGTCAGTACCCGAAGCGCCAAAAGAAATAATACATATTTAGAAACAGACTTGTAATAGAGCCCTTGAGGGCCTACTTACAGAAATATATTTTTTTAAAACCCTTTAAATAAAATATTCAAATTAAAAAACCGTCCAAAACGTAGCGTAAGTCGACAATTTTTTTCGACCACGAGTAGGTACTTAAAACCCTGTTATTTTTATGATATTTAACTCTTCATGATCATCTTTTTGTTTAAAACAAAATTTAACAATAAGTTTAACGATGGTCCTACCGATAATGCGGAATCATGATTCAAATAATTATATTTTGTATGTTCCCTTCTTTTCATTGTCCACGTTTATGTTACGAATACTTACGTGACGCGTTGTAGAGCCAGTTTTAAAGCCAATTTTGTTATAAATGTGGTTTTATACACTAGAAACTCATATTCTTCTAGAGTAATACCGAAGAGAAAAAGAAATCTCGTCAGTTTCTTCACAAATGGTAGTCAAAGTCATCATTTTGCAAAATAACGTCTAAAGTGCATGTGTCATTTGAACGGTAAGTAGTGGTTATTTTGAAACGGGTTTTTTTATACGATAGGGTCATAATTTTTAGGCAAGTGAAATGTATTATTAATTTGTCGTTATTTCACCATGAAAATAATAGTATTTTCAAAAATACGTTACACTTTCGTTACGTTTACGTTATACTTTTACAAAATGTAGCGTAAACGTAACGAAAGCATTTTATATTTTTAGCCACTAAAAACTTTTTTTTTAATTATTTTGAGTTTATTGCATTGTTTTTCTGTATTTTACTGTTTATCCATTAGATTTGTTAAGTATTGTTACAATTATAAATATTAAGTATCCTCCACCCCCCGTACTGACTTGGTTTAACATTACATCTCAAAACTTTTTTGTTATAGAAGAACTGCGTTGCGAGACTTGCATCTTTTTACATGTAATGTTTTTGATGGGATATATTAGTCGGTAAACAACCTAAAATAAATATGTTTTCCTTGTAAAATAAATCGTTGCTTATAAAGTAAACCGATAACATTGTAGGTCTCAAGCATAAATGCGGTTCATATCGAGCAATAAAAATAGAGACTGATATTTTTATTCAGTAGTTTGTATAAATGTTAGCAACATGTTAACCTAGTTCTTCATTTACCCATATATTTCTGAGGTGTTTTCTAAATATATTTAAGGAAAACTTTCCAGACAGTTGCGCGTGGAATAGTTACGTCAATATTGGAGTTTTCTAAATCAAACACATTTGTGGTTGGTGCAAAAAGTGTTTTTTTATTTTTGTAGTAAGAGCAGTTTTGTTACAGTTTTATGTAAAAGCCTTGATGCTTAGACTTTGCTTATTTCAATACAAACATGATACTTCCGTTCTGATGAAGTATGTTAACATTTTGGGCTGTCCTCGCATTGTTTTATTCATTCCGGTGCGAAGGTGAAAAGGTGCTTCTGGTGGAGACTTGGTGGTGTTGCTTCGTTGTTCATGGAATTAAAAATATAGGTATGTCAAATTTTTGTATGGAACTATTATGTTTCCAGTATGTGACGTTCACATAAGTAAAGAAAATATTCATACAAAATATGAAACAATTTTTTTTGTATTAGGTTCGAAAGAACAAACGATTCAGAGTTAAAAAAAATCAAAAACCAATATTGTCAGAAAAAATCTTGTATGTTTTTTTGACAACCAATTAGTATTGTATGCTAATGTTAGCTAATTTTTAAGAATGCGGTATAAGCGGCACGTCGGTTAGGCGCCGGTATGACTATCAGGACATCGTCTTTAATAAGAGTGCTATGCAGCCAAGAATGCAGTCATCTTCATTCACTGCATAGCATTTCGTCCCAAGTAGCAGTGACTTTATAGATTCGTTGCTTTATACAGAGTGTATTGTATATCATGAATCGAGATATTTCTTAAAATTCATATTTGACTAACAATTACTTGCCTCTATAATAATATAATATAAGCCTTTTATTTCTCACAATCATACATTTGAGTCGTAATACAATTGTTTTTTTTTTTTTTTTTTTTTTTTTTTTTTTTTTTTTTTTTATTTATTTATTTTTAGTGAGATGCCCATTTTTGGACTAAGGCCTCCTCCAAATGTTTCTTATAGTCAAGCTACTTGCCTCTATAGTCAACTTAAATTACTCTTTTTATTTTCGGTTTTAGTTTCTTATAGACAGATAGATGATTTATTTCACGACAAAATTACAGTACCGTCAAACCCTCCAACTTTGCCCACCGTCCAATCTTTGCCCAGGATGAAAATATACTATTTCCTTCCTGCAGGAAGGAAATAGCCCATGGGCAAAGATTGGGCGGTGGGCAAAGTTGGAGGGTTTGACGGTATACATTTCTAGTACAGACAAAGTTCTAAGTATTCACGCCATGATCGTCAAAAACAAATACCGTCAAACCCTCCAACTTTGCCCACCGTCCAATCTTTGCCCAGGAAGAAAATATACTATTTGCCCAGGAAGAAAATATACTATTTTCTTCCTGGGCAAAGATTGGGCGGTGGGCAAAGTTGGAGGGTTTGACTGTATACAAAACAAGAAGTAACATGTACTAATCAAATCATGTCCCCCAATAAGAATCGTCATCACAATTTATTATAATAATATAACAACAAAACTAATTATTACAACAATTCTTCTTCTTCTAAGTTGGTTCCTCACCGCTGAGGATCGTGACTCCGCCGAATAATATTTTTGATGGCAGCTTATCCCTGTCGGTTGGTTTGTGGAGCGCGCTGTTAAGTGTCGTATCCAGTTGGTCAGATATCTGATCACACCATCTTATTAGGCTTCTTCCTCGTGGTGAAGTGCCGTCCATCTTTTCCATCACCATTAGTCTCACTAAGTTGCCAGGGTCTTTGCGAGCTTTGTGACCAAAGTATTGTAGCACGCGTTGGAGGCAGATGGTGGATAGCCTTGGCTGACTTTCTAATTTGAGTTGGGCTATTATGGAGATCTGCCTTTACCTGTGCCCTGTGCCTGTTCATCGCGTCTCTGGCGACCGAGAAAAACTTGGTTGAGGATGGGCCTTTCACTTGATCGCTTTTATAATTAATTAGAGCTCATTAATTGTGAATACCGCTAGTGCTCGATGTTAGCCTCCCGTAGCTTTATCGGATAACGTGATTTCGATTCATGATTTAAAATTCACCCTGTAGCCAGTTCAACACCCTGTTGCAAATGGAAATTTAATATCACCTAAATTGGTACGAAAAATTTACAACTTTTTTATTTTCATCACTTAGACACGGGGCAGTAACGGTTTTTAAATTAGCAACTACGTCACTATAGTAACTAGTTGGAAAGTAGTTCTAGTATGAAACCAATTGTCCAACAACTTTTTTGTAAGTGGTCTTCCTTTAATTATTACATTCCAATCCATTCTTTTCAATCTAAACTGCTAAACTAACTTTGTAATCGCATGTACTTCTATAGGATTACAAACTTATGTGTGCAGTTGTGACTGAAATTACAACATATTTAGTGTTTTAAGGACTTGATAGGCTAAAAACTAACTATGTTTAAAATTTGGAGCTTGTAGGTCTGCTAGAAGTAAATAGTATTTTCAATCTACATCAAAATCCATCTAATTGACATTGCTTGTCAAACTTGTCACCCTACAGACGTAATCAATTTCGCAATACATTGCGTGTTCGGATAAACTTTAAATTCAAATTCAAATTCAAAAACATTTATTACCAATAACATAATATTAAGTACTTAACAGAACGGTAGAAACTTATTAAAATAATTTAACATTTAATAGGTACCCGTATACAAAAAAAAAAAATCTTGAAAACTAAGTATGTTTGGTAATGGGTACCAGTCTCAGCATGTGCTAGGCTGAAGCCCAGCGCTGGTTTTCAGACTAGCCCCTTCTCTGGGGTTGGTCGTAACACTACGTACTTACAAATAACAATTTAATTAAAGCAAAAACAGCAAGATAAGAAATAAAGATAGAGAAAACAAAAGAAGAAGGAAGAAGACAAAGAACAAGAATAATCAAATAATAAGTAGTAAGTATAATAGAGTGTGTATGTTATTTTAACTACATATGTATACATAGGGGTGAATTTCGCACGCGTAAGTTTATAATAAATAAATAAATAAATAAGTATGTATGAGTGTGTGTGTATGTTTGGGCGGTTTTATTTTTGCCTTTGCATTTCAAGAAGGTGCATTCGCATCAGCTTTTTAAATTTTATTATTTATATTATTTGGCTGTCTAAATGGTGGCGGTAGGTCGTTCCATATTTTTGCAGCGGCAAATTTAAAACCTCCTCTAAATGAGACCGTCTTATGTTGAGGAATTACTAATGTACGTTCCCGGTGGCTTCTCAGCTCTCTTCCACGAGTGCCTTTGACCCAGATCAGTTCCTCAAATAAGTACCGTGGGGTTTCAAACTCGATAACTTTGCGGACAGTGACGGCCAGGTGCAGATGTCTTCGGTTGTCCATGTTCAGTATACCTTTGTCGTTAAGGTATGGTGTGATATGGGCTCGTTTTGGTATGTCGTAGCAGAAACGCATACAAGCGTTCTGTACGCGTTGGATAGATTTTTTGGTCATTTCCAAAAGCCTAGGACCGTAAACAGTATCACCGTAATTGAGCTGTGATAAAACTAAGGACTCGATAAGTATTTCTCTCACTTTTTCGCTAAGGTACCGTCTTATACTGTATAGCGATTTGAGCCTGTAAAAGGCGTTTCTGATTTTCGAGTTCACGTGTTCTATAAACCGCATTTCTCCATCCAGAATGATACCAAGATTCTTAGCCTTTTCTACACGAGTGATCGGTTCCGATCCTATGAGAATTTGGGGGTCCCGTGCGATAATTTGTTTGCGCTGCATTTTGCTACCCATTACTATGAATTGCGACTTCGAAGGGTTTAGAACCAGATTGTTTTTAACAGACCAGTTGGCAACAGCATCAAGATCTTCATTTATTTCACTTATTGCAAGGCTCATATCTTGAAGGGTAAACGAACGATACAGTTGAGTGTCGTCGGCGTATAAGTGTATATGACAATGTTTCAGTTTTGATACCAAATCTGCCGTGTACAAAATAAATAGCAATGGACTTAAGATAGAGCCCTGCGGAGTCCCGCGACTGAGATATTTTGTGCTTGACTTTACTGCTTCTCCGAGTTCTGTTTGTAGTTCAACGAACTGCTGTCTGGCGGCTAGAAATGATTGAAACCATTTACAGGACATTTCAGAAACTCCATAGTAAGACATTTTTGATACTAACAGGGTTGGGTTAATGCAGTCAAAGGCGCGAGAAAAGTCAAGTAACACGAGTATGGTCCCCATGTCTTTATCTGAAGCCGCGATGATGTCATTTGTAACCTTTAAAAGAGCCGTGCTCGTACCATGTTTACTCCGGAAGCCAGATTGTGACGCTGGTAGTAAGTTATGGTCTTCCAAAAATTTTGAGAGCTGAACACAAACGATTCTTTCTATTATTTTTGAAAGCAACGGAAGAATACTAATCGGACGAAGATCTTTATATTCCACCGTTTCGCCTGATTTAGGTATAGGTCTTACTTTGGCGACTTTCCAGCTGTTGGGGAAGGTGGAAGACTGAAACGATGCATTGATGATGTGCGTAATTATAGGAACAGTAACGTTTAACGTGAAGCGGATCATTTCTATCGTAATACCATCATGGCCGCTGGCGTTAGTGTCTATTGACGAAATGATGTTAGAGACTTGTATTTCGGAGCATTGTTTTATGTTAAAAATCTGGTTTGTGAGCTTATTACTCGTAAAGAAAGTGTGTGCAGCACTATTAGTATCTGAATTTCCCGGTAACTCCAGGAAAAACTCGTTAACTAAATCAGGGTTACATAAGTGTTGAGGTATTTGTGGCTTGTCCGTGTCACCCAAAATCGATGAATTTTTGAGGTATTTCCACATATGTAACGGGTTATTTTTATTTTTATTTACAAAAAACGTGAAATATGCGGTTTTTTCTCGTTCTAGGGCTCCATAAGTATAGTTTCGTAAAACTTTATAGTAGTCTCGATGCGATTGCACTTTCGTCATGCGCGCTCTGCTAAGGGCAGAGTCCCTCAAACTCATCATGATTTTAATGTTGTCCGTAATCCATGGGTACGACTGACGGTTCACTTGGACGCGGCGGATCGGCGCATGTTTATCAAAAAGTGCTATAAATAGATTGTTGAATATATTTACTTTAGCATTCACATCATCCAGTAACAGAATTACGTCCCAGGGGGCACAGTTGAGATCCTTTTTAAATTCATCTAAATTAATTTTGTTAAGGGACCGCTTATACGCATACTGGGGGACATATTTTGGCTTCGTGACTAATAGTTCTGCAATCACCATGGCATGGTCGCTTATTGTGTGATCGTGGTGTACGTGTACGCGTTTGCATTAAAGTGTGCTAAAAATCAAACCACAAGCTATTTTTAAAAGTCGCTGAATAAAAGTTGTCTAGTTCGAGGAGTAGAACCTACGGTTTAATTTTTTGCTCGTATTACAGGCCACACCCGGTATATTCCTGAAATTTCAGGGTTCTAGCTTTAGCCAGTACAAAATTACGGGAGGCTGAAAATAGCCTGAATGGCTTCGAGAAAAGGATGGTACGGCCGTGCCTTTGTTTTGCTCGACTTGGCGGGGGGACTGCCGTGCCCCTAGATAATAATTTAGATACCTACACAAATAAAGGCCATATTATTCTATATCAGACAAATCCCTGCGGGCTAATTTGCGTGATGACTTTGGAATAGAACTGATCTGTTTGTCGTCCATACCATTTGGTAGGGATTGAAACCGGAGTGAGCCTAATTATTAATTAATTATATAACGCAATTAACTGATATCAAACGTTAAACGACAATATTAACATAAATGACGATATAGTTTCACAGACCATAAACGGTTACATAACCATACCATTATATAATGTCCGAGTGTTTGACACTGTCCCAGTAGTTGCCATATTCGAGTCGGTCGGTTCTCCATACACATGCGAGTATAAAGACGGTCATTGTTTGCTTCCACGGCATCAATTAGATTTAAAGTCTGTTTTTATTTATAGCTTGATACGTTTTATTTGCGCGAAATGACATGAGAACTCTCAAAAAGTCAAAAAATATACGATTTTAGCAAAAAAACGTTTAATTTCTAGTGGTGCTATAAAATAAAACAGACTTTAAACTTACTTGATGCCGTGGAAGGAAACGATGACCCTCTCACCGACCGACTCTAATCATCTTAAGTCTATAGCAATAGAAGTGACAACATGGTGTCAATTGTTGGACATTAGCGTGTCAAACACTAGGACGTCTACCTTATAGTAAGCATCTAAAACGGTAAGATCAACTATATTTGAAATCACTCGATTTTTTGGACGAGCCGAAGGCGAGGGTGATTAACATCCGACCTGTTGAAGCGCAGTTTGTTACATTGATACAAGGAAATATTACTTGTCTTATCTTATTTTTTATTCAATTTTTGCATAGGTATTCATTTTATAGAGTCACATGTGGATGCGCCTGCCTTATTTTATGAAAAAAAACTGTATTTTGGGCTATACAGGTATTTTATATGACACAGGTGTATAGAATAAATGTGGCTGTTTCTAATAATTACGTTTCCACAAATAAACTTCATCACATCACCACAAACACACATCAAACGCGCGTTTTTTTGCGCTTTCTGTTTTTACTTATTTATTAATATTATAGTTTTATATTGAAATTAAAATAAGCAATAGTTTCTATCTTTTGTAATGCTGAATCCCTGCAATTCCAAAAACAATTTTTTTATTGTTTACGAAATGGTCCCAACGCACATTTGCGATGAAAACATAAACGCTTTATTGGACTCACGTAACGCACCTGATTAACTCTGTTATCTGTCGCTAAGTAGGAATTCCCCGAATGTGTGCGTTAATACAGGCGGCTGGGTTATAACAGGCGAAACGTGCTTTGAAATGGTAAATTTACGTATATTTCATAGGTCTTTTTAGGGTTCCGTAGCCAAAGGTTACCACCGGAACCCTAACTAAGCCTCCGCTTGCCGTCTGTCCGTCCGTCACAAGGCTCTATCTTGAATCGTAATAGGTAGAGACTTGAAATTTTAAATGAAGTTTTTTTTTCTTTTGTCGCTATAACAACAAATAATCAAAACAAAATAAAATTAAAGGGACTCTCCATACAAGTCTGTCTAATTATATTATGTAATAAACTAATGAAAATAAATTTTCTTTACAAGAGAAAACTACTTACGAAAAAGAAATCCCTTTGTATGCGTCAAGCCAAAAAGAAAACCATCCAAGTACATACCTCTGGTTATTACCTAATCCTACAACACACGTACATAACAGAGGGGTCAGAGGGGCCAGAGAGCCCTCCATGTGAGGACCGATCATTTCGTCAAAAGTACCGCCGGACGTGGGCCGTACTAAGTGGTCCTTTTGATTGTGGGTACTATTTTTATTTCGAAAATCGTATGTGCAAAGGGATTGGGGGGTTAGTTGTTAGTGTGGTCTTAATGAGACTGTATAGTCGACATCTTACGTAGAGGGTGGAAATTAGTTATATTTTTTTTCTATTTATTGAGGAGTGTAGTAGTGAGCGACTTTGATCATCACGTTAAAATCCTACCCGATACGAAACATTTCGTTAAAGCATACCGGAAGTACGGGAAAAACAAGTGGGAGTTAAATCGTACTTACATCCAAAAAAATGTTTCAACTGTACTATACCAAAAGTGGATCAAACAAACATAATATGGGCACCCGAAGGAATAACATTTTTGTGTAAAATCCTACTAATATTATAAATTATGTGAAAGTTTGTGAAGATGTTTGGATGTTTCGAGGTTTAGATGTTAACAACTAAATGGACTGAGCTGAAACTTGGCATGCAAGTCCAGGATTGAACTGGACTTTATATCCCAGTAAAAAGTTCCCGTAGGAATAGTAACGAGAATGCCGCAGCCGAAACCGAGGGTGAATGGAAAGTATTTCGTGTAGAACATACGGGTACGTACTACATATTATTTGTGTGTTCACTGTGTGTGTGTGTCTGCTTACGTCTACATAAGTGGAAGCTAAAAAAACTAAGTAATAGTCAAGCTAAACGATGGACACGCATTAAAACTGAAATACATATACTCTTAAAAACCATTGACAAGCCTTTTCATAAAAGTTGCCGTATGCATTACTCAGAACAAAAAATCATTCTCCATTTTCACATATCAAAGGGTTTTGATCCCGAATTTTTTTGTGAATACGAAATGAGATTGCTAATTTACAGGCTGGTAATTTTACAGAAAAATGTGAAACGAGTAAAGCGCAAGAGCCAATGTTTAATACATTTTGTTATACATAATTAATGGTCTCGCGGAATTCGGTATTTAAATAGACTTTGTTTCTGAAAGATTATTACCATCATACTCATGTTAGATATTACATCGTATAATGATATTGTCGTCGATCGCCGGTTCAGTTGAAGTGAGGGATCGGCCAACCCAAGTCGAGGATTATAATACCATTCTTTATGTTACATTCTTTGTGTACAGTCTTGTTGAAGAAGAAGCTTCCAATCTTGCCTGCTGTACGCCAGCTTCTAGACATTTTGGTAAGACACGATACCAGCTTTTTCCTACACTGATATATGTAGCTGAATCTGTCGTTCTCTTACTCTCTTTCCCTCCAGTTTGGTTTTAATACGTAAAAGCATATAAATATACAAAAATGTAAACATTGTTTCGGATTTGCTTAACTTTTTACAAACACGGGTAGATTGTTTATAAAAGTGACTACTTCGCTCGACTTAATTGGGTAGCAAATTAAAAGTACTGTAAAGAATAATAATACTAGAGGCTCTCAGCCCTCAGGAGCCTGTCGATCCCCATGGGCTCACTATTTTGAAAATATTCCAAAAAATGAATTGACAAAGAACCTGCTCACTAAATTTCAAGAAAATCTGTTAAAAAATGTGTAGAGAAGAGGTGTGGTAGAGCAGAAAATCCGGACATACATATGAAAGCATTTTGCCCAAGCTGAAACGGAGATGATTCCCTCGCGCTTGGCGCTCGCTTGGTCAAAAATTTTAACATAAGTATGTATAAGCCATCTATTTGCATCTCATTCTTGGATAATACCTATTCTGAAAAATAAAATTCAGGGCAAAGCATAATTTGCAGCGCTAGCCAAACTTGTTAAAGATTTTCTAATTTTACCTAAATTTCAAAAAGTATTAACTTCTTCGGCCGAATTAATTTTTAATCTAAAAATAACTTCGGAGCTCTCATTTTATATTAGTCCATAAATCTTCCCCCTACTCACCCTCTGTAAACTAATCGTTAAATTAACTAAGTAATTACTAAACGGGGAAAATCAATGTGCTACTAATTTAATTTGGCTTTCAATTTTCATGTTTTAGGGGATATTACTTTCACTTTATGAAGACATCTTAATGTTTTTTTTTATATAACGCAAGGTAAATAGAGGGGTGCGTTATTAAAAAGTTACGAGACATATGTCACTGTCTAGTAAGGAATTAGTTGTTTTATAGAAAAATAATATTTGGGCTTCCCTTAACCATCTTAGAATGTAATGCTTTCAAGTTGTTACGTTAAACCTGCCTACCGAGATAACTACTTATACCAGGTGTTGCCTGTACTAGGATCAAATAATGAAAACGTAGATTGTACTCCTTAAACTGAAGTTTTAATTTTTAGTACACTTTCAAGTTTATTTGAAACCGCAATGTATTGCGATGTTTTTTTATGTTTGTAATAATATACATTGAAAATACTACTTCATTTGTAGGAAAAAGATAAAATCTAAAGATTACATCATTTTTTAAAGTTGTTGAACGAAAGCTTGATTGTTTAATGAGTAGAATCTACGTTATAATTATTTGCTCCTGTTGCAGGCAACAACCGGTATAATTTCTAAGACTAAAAAAAAATTAATATACCACTATTCCCAACGGTTGACACTCCGCTGTCATCTCTATTGCTAATGACTTAACAACAACCGGGCGGGACAGTGCCAAGCATATGGACGTCCACCTTACATTCCTCTGTAGGGCCTTCGACGTCTCATATATTTATCCTCGGCTATACTTATTTCGAATTTTTCGTCACTCGTACCTTGTTTGACTGCAAATATAACAAGAAAAATTTCATTAGGACTGTGACAACACAGAAACAACGATCCTTTGTCCTATATATTGACTGAGATTGATTGTCAGGCGGCATGTGCTAAACGAGTTGCGAGACGAAATAAAAGCAAACGCTTCCCACCCCTGTCGACATTCGTCACGAATCGTTTTATTGAACTACGTTGCGACCATATTAACTTTTGGTGACGCGAGCACGTCACGGTTTATTTTGCTTACGTCCTCTGGGACAAGTCCTAGCCCCCCTATAGCGCTGTTACCGAGCCACAAACTTAATTACAATCTGAGTCACGCAATTATAGACTTTTTGCTGATCAGATAAGGACTCGGTCGTGTCATGGATATGCTGGTGGACCTGTACTGCTCTGTTAGCACTCGAACGAACCATTGTGCTACTCTGAAGCCATTATTGACTGCGTCGACGGATATTTCGCGCTCCTTTTGTCTTTAATCTAGGTCAAAAACAAACGATTGGCTGAATATTTGCTGTCCTAATGCTCTTCATAACATAGGTACTCGCATAAACATATACACCATGCAAGTCATAAAATTAGGACATTATTTACCTAACATGAAAATATTTACTTTTTTGTTGAAATCGCATGACGAATAAAATTATAATCTAAAATGAAATGACGTAATGTGATATTACGTAGGTAGACATTGAGTACCATGTTAATCCAACTAGGCAGCCTATTACACGATCCTCAACGTGTAACTTCAAGTGTAATTGAGAAATTATCAGAATGCACCATCTATGCTTATACTAATCAATGTAACTAAGGAATGAAGGTTAAAATCATAAATATTTTTTTCTGTCACAAAGATGGCGTTTTTAGTAAAAGGATAGAAAGAAACACTTGCTCATTTTTTTTTTATGTTCTCAAACATAATAATCAAAATTAGTAATTAACTAGTAATTCTACAACAATACTCTCTACGGAAGTTAGAGGGTTTAATCACTTTTCAGTACTTTGGAGGACAGTTTCTCCCAATAGGTTGAGATTGGGCCGCTAAAAAAATACGGGTCTGTTATTTTAGACTACTCCCTAACATATATCAAAATAAATCAAGTTGGAGCCGGACAGTTGGGTACCTTTCCTCAAACAATAGATGCGCAGCTACCTTCATAATGAACTGTTCGTTGGCTGACGACATTGGCTCGTTTGGAACAATTTTAAAATTTTATATAACATGTTACAGACAGACAGTTCCATTTACCTGATTTACCAGAGGGACTTCTCTACTTCTTGCACAACTGTGACACGTGACTCTTTGTCGCGCAATAAACACTGCATATCTCTTATGACTCAATATATAGTGTGACGGTGACAGGCCATGTTCTGTCGCGCGACAAGCGAAATCGCGGTCAGTTGTGCTAGACAGCCTGGTAAGCTAATGATTGTTAGACCTCATTGAATACCGCTTAGGACTCTTACCCACGGATGATATTTCCTAACAACAGTGTCAACCGCAGACGTCGTCGTGTGTCGCAAACACTGAACGACACACTACGACAGCCAACGGCGCGTAGAGGATAGTTCAGCACGGCGGCTTATGGTGTCGTGACGTTGACACGTTGTTGACTGCCAACGTCCCGTGTCGTCGGGTATCACCAACTGACGTGATTCGGCGACAACCTCGACGTGTTTTTGAATATCGACGACACACAAAAACGCTTGCAGTTGACACTGTCGTTGGTAAAGGTCGACCGTAAGAGCCCTAAGTAGTTTAAAGTATAAGTCCTTGTTAAACGTAACAATGTTTATGTACTGAAGACTAAATATTTGGAGCGCTTAAAGATTGCTGCTATACATTTTTCCCGTATTCGTAATAGAATTTTTGTTTATCTCACACACCCCAGGGAGCCGTGATATTTACCTGAGGATTAAATGTTTCAGCCATATATTTGCCTGTGTTTTCATTCCTTTGTTTTAGAAAATGTAGTAATCATGAAAATTTTAACATACACGGTATTCTGTCTTTTCTATACTTAGTCATTTCTGTTAAGGAAATACTTATTATTTATGACAGAAGTGACTATATTTAAAGTTATGCGTAAAGAGAGTGTGGACAATCAAACAAAAAAGGTATGAAATAATAACGATAGGTACGCCAATATACATAATATATAAATGTTAGACACAATCTCTATACTGCATTTATATATTTATTACTGACCAAAACCAAAGCACTAGCACTTTAGATAAACCCAAATAAATAGTTCAAATCCTATTTCTAATAATTTTACGGGTATAAAAGCTTTCAGCTTACTGATAATTCAGTACACTCTGCATGTATTAATGAATTATTCCAGTTATTTATGTTTCATATTTCAACAAAATTTTAATGAGCGAACTAAGCGAATCCTTTAAAGTCCCCGTAATCCGGCCTCGTATTTATTCGAAATGATATCATTATGTTCTAAGCTTTCTTCTTAGATAACAAGCATTGTTGAGAGTCTCTTGAGTTCCCGACCCTTTCTCACTTTGACAAGTCAGCCGTAAAGATTGCTTAGATCCCTAGAGACTGGCCTTAACTTGAAACAGCGTTATCTTCAGATACGATTAATTGCGGAAATACCGTTGATAACGATAGAGTTATAACTAGAAGGCTTTGTGCTCGACCGAACAATTATCGTGTATTGTAAATTTGGGAGAGATTGAAAGCAATTCTTACTTCTTACAATATATTTACTATAAGTAGAAAACCTTAGAAATATAAACTCATGCACTGCTATAATACAAAGTTGTGATCATGAAAATTTGGTATTCAAGTGAGACCAAAGTCAAATGTACACAACACAATATTAAAACAACTTATGGAAGTTCGAAATAAAAGGAGCCATTATCAATTTTGACAATACAACAGTTTTTTTTATTCTTACCCAACTCTGCCCTATATTTCAGAAAAATCAAAAGAATTCCCCGGCTTAACTGAGCGAAATTGTTATTAAAACAAAACGAAACAAGAGCAAAGTTAACAAAGGCGAACTTTGTCACAATAAAATGTCGCTGATGTGGTTCAGATAAGGAAATTTATATCAGTCTATTATGCTGTGTCGGGAACGAATTTCGCGGCGTCGCCAACAGGGACGTTACGAATCATCATCATCAGCATCCGCGTACGCGAATCATCCGCATTCATTGGAGAATGCAAATCTGCATTCTCACCCGCAATATAGCGCCGGATCAGTCCAATTTGCTGCAAGAACGAAGCCCAGTGGGAACGCGTGCTACGTGTGTTTGCATGTTATTTTAATACACTCATCGATTTGTCAATTTATAGTATTTGCTTCGTTTATGGACTCACCGCACGCGTGACAAGAACTACCTCCAATTACCTGAGTAATATATTTTTTTTATTTGTTTATAAATGTAATCTCCCTAAACTACGAGTACCTATTTCTTTTTTCAGGAATTTTCAGTATTAAGTGGGAATTTTCAAACATCCGCATCTGCATCCGCAGAATGTCAAAAATACCGATCCGTAACATCCCTGGTAGCGTTGAAGTTTCTAATTAATGAAAAGGGCTCCCTAGCCAGCGTTAAAACGAATATTGTCGGTGGTTCTGTCAATGTTATCTTAAGAATTATTGCACTACAAAGAATAGTTGTGACATTTAGTTTGTTTATTTAAGCGATAATTTTGATGATAACATTCATTTGAAACTTGGTATTGTCTAGTAAATAAAGATTATTTTCAGATTTATCATCACGATGAGATCGCTTTGAGTGATAAGATACTGTAACCTAATCTCATCGTAAATACAGCTGAGCACTATTGTTACCTATTTATTTTTATTTATGTATTAAGTTATGTAGGTATGTTTGAATTGTAATAAACATCATACTTTCTCATTTTCTGATTTTTGAGTAACATAAACCCACGTAAGTACACAGGTAATAACTAACCTGTCGGGTCGCTAACTGACTTATTCAAGTTTACAAGATTAGACATATCTAAAGCACATAAGACATAAACACCTACTTGTTTACTTTTTTCTTTGTATGTAGCTGTAACATCGTTAATAAACATCATACTATACTATCCTAAGAAGAAAAGCAAGACGAGACGAGACGAGAAAGCTACACGTATGGCATTAAACAAAAGCTTACATAATACTTTGTGTTATAAACGTCTACCATATGATAAAACAGTCGCATCAGTCACGCTTGCGTCAAATAAGCGTTTATTTTTAATTCCCAATGTGAAACTGACGAAAGTCCCGACAGAGGTCCCAGGAGTCCAAGCTCTAATTTAGAAGCATGTTTTGAAAGACATTAAAACCCTAAAGCCAATTTAGTTTACTGTTATCTCCTTTCTCGTGCCCGCTTACGACCATGTTGGCACAAATGTTGGTATTTTTGGGGGAAATTAAAAAGGATGGTACCGTTGTATGTGTTCTTATTATTGGCCTCAGACGACTGAGCTTCGCACTGTGACTGCTATTGCTGTGCTATTTTGTAACGTTTGTTTCGAATCATTTTCACCAGGATGTGTATTTCTATTGCCACTTTAACAACAGATATCTATAACAATACTTTAATAATAAGTTTCTTTTTGACTGTAATAAATAGAGACTTAAAGTTTTCACAGAATATGTATTTGTATTTATTTGTTTGACGACCGGTTTAGCCTAGTGGTTAGTGACTCAGCCTACGAAGCTGATGGTCCTGGGTTCGAATCCCGGTAGGAGCAAATATTATTTGCGTGATGATATTTGTTTCTGAGTCTTGGATGTTTTCTATGTATTTAAGTATTTGTATCTATTAAATATATCGTCGTCTAGTATCCATAACACAAGCCTTATTGAGCTTACTATGCTGCCGTCCTAGTCTAAAAGGCGACTTTTTGCTATGGAAGTTCATAGTAAAAAGTCGCCTTTTAGACTAGGACGGCAGTATGGGACTGGTTTGAGTTTTGTGCGATTGTCCACTAATGTTTATTATTTACTTATTATTTATTGTATCTAAAAGATCAAGTATTCAAGGGGGTCCCCATACAAGAAACATATTTTGTTCAGCGTTTTTTGCTCTTTTTCAATAATGGTAATAGGTAGATGCTAATACGATAACAAATAATAAAAACAAAATACTATTAAAAGTAAAAAGGGGTTTCCATACAAGAAACGTGTTTTTTTTTGTTGGCGTGTTTTTGTTTTGCTCGACGGTGGTACGGAACCCTTCGTGTGCAAATCCAACTCGAATTTATTTTATTCGGGTTAAAACCAACATTCAGGTCATTCCACGGTAAGAGGTAAAACGTGAGTCACAATTTTCATTTAGTTTTAAATCATCATGATGCAAATTAAAGTGTTAATATATCTCTAAAGAAGTGTTACTTATCATCCCTAGATATATTAACACTAAAATTTGTATCTTTAATGGAAAAAACACGCAATGAAATCGTGTCTCACGTTACATTTTCGTGGAATTACTCATTCGTACAGTACAGGTGTATTAAGAAGATCATTCAATAAATTATTTTGGCTACAGCAGCAGTTATGTAGCATAAACACGATGTACATTTGTAAGAAAGCACCTTGAATTGTATTCCAGACTCAGAGATATGCCCCGTCGGTTCGAATCACGTTATAAAAATAATTTACTACAAACGCAATCAAAATTAGTTCTACATAGAAATTGCCCTTATTCTATGTCTATTCGAATCTATAATAAGTTACCCAACCACATAAAGAATAAACAAATTCATAAACGTATTAAAAACATACCTAATAGAAAAGGTTTACTACACCATCAATTACTATTTAGATGAATAATATAGTAATTTAGATTGGGTGTCTTTCCGTCTTCCTCTGTCTTTCCCACGTAGTAATAATATTTAATAATATATAAGTGTCAATAATACCTGCAAACCGAGTTGCAATTGAAAATTGTACCTTCCAAATTGCTTTGCCCTTACAGAGTCGTACTTTTTACTTCAAATTTTACTCTTAAGTAGAATTAAGGAAAAAATGAATATGAATATGTCCCCAGCACGTTCACTATCATATGAATAGCTTGCTCGTATATAATCTTACGCAGATGCCACACCAACTCTCTTAACTTACTCTAACATTCTTGTCCCCTCTACAGTTTCCATGCGGCGATTAGCAGACGACTACGTACCACGGTATAACCACTGTGTTAATGTTAGTGTATTTGCATGTTTACACAAGCCTGGATTAAACATTCAAATTTTCTACTGCGAACTTTCTAAGTGAACATCCTTAATTAAATGTATACAAAGTTGCTAAGCAATCTACATGTTAGTTACAATGATTAATATTTTTTTCGCCTTAGTCTGGTAGTATTTTCGCTGTATTATTTTAACTATACTTAAGTATAATACAAGGTTAAAGTTTTGCAAAAACGTCAATATGTCGAGATATTGACTTTTTGCAAAACTCGTGCTACTAACTAAACTAAATTATTTTTGCGAAAGTCAAATTACTTACGTGGGTAATTAATTATTCTGGTGTCTTACGAGTTGGTCTATCGGCCCCTTTCATATTGACGTTGCTATTAGGGACACCTTGTATAAGCCTTTGGCACAATATTGGAGCGACAGAAAAATAACAAAATTTCATCAAAGTTAAGTGACGCATTTTGCGAATTGTCAATTTTTTAAGCTATCTACTTGAATAGGATTGACTTTACCCGACCAAGTACGATGAAAAACAAAGGAGATATTTCGTTTATTCGTAGGTACAATCGGCCTCAAAAGTAGCTGGACACTTTAGTACTACGCCACGATACAAATGTGTTCAGCTACTTTTGAGGCCGACTGTACTCATAGATGAAGTTGCAGATAAACTTCAGCTAAATAAAAACTTTATACAAGTCTAATGTATAAATTAATGGAATTAACTAGAAAAAAACAATTTTTTTAAATTAAGTAAGAATTTATTATGACTGGTTTATTAAATAAAGTTCACAAATCAATGAAACCATTTTGTTAATGACGCTACTACAAATCACTTAGCTTAATAAAACGCCCAAGCTCTGAAAACGCATTATACTTACTATCAATTGTATCGTGACGCCGCATTGCTGCGTTCTACCTCGACAAATTAACACGACACTCAAATCATTCCAATTAAGCTCTTATATCAATACTGAAAAGGTCCCCTTTACACGCAAAACTGCAGTGTCGGTTTGCACTGAAATTATTGCAATTCAGCTGAAAACCGTCGACACTATCAACTAGATTGGCTTCAGGACAATATCGTTTAAAACCCGACGCGTTGGTCTTTGACGAAATGTATTTGTGTTGCGGTTTTGCAATTTCGAAATTAAACTGCGGTATATTGTGCCCAGGTTGCTAAACTACGAGCTTCAGTTTAATACCTTATACGACGAAAAATTAAAAGCGTATCTACGACGCCTATTACTCTGAGGCCCTTTTCGATTTATGTTCCAATACAGTGTCCATTTTTATTTATAGTAAGAATTATCTAAGTTTTCCGAATCATTCATTCTCTTTACCAATATTCGGACACCTTAGATAATTCTTACTATACCAGCGGTTTTCCGAAGCGCCACACCGTTTTAGGGCATTTCTCCAGAAATATGTCTGCGGTCACCTCATTCATCTGGCCCTTTTTCATACTAAAGGTAGGGAGACAGATGAATGAGTCGCAGACACAGTTCTGGAGAAGTGCCCTTTACGTTGACGTTCCCGCGCCGTAGACATGTGGCCAGGCCCATACCAGGCTATTCATAAACGCCGTTGCCGTACCTTCATACTCTGCTTTGAAAAAATCATTGCACCAATTCATCCTGTCAAATTTGCTATACTGAGTTTAAATAATGACGTAAAAAAAGAAAGAAAGCAAAGACAGGCCTCCTTTGTGTTTAAGTACATACCCATTTTCTGGACTGCTATATCTATAGCAGCTTGGTAACTAAGACAAGCCCTCCTAGTCAAGAAGATTATTAGCTCCTCGTATTTTATTTTTTTTTACTACGAAAACCAGATACTTGAAAAACGATTATTAATTACACAAAAACCGTCATTTCAATATGCGACCGGCATTTTGATCCATAAATGAAGAATGGAGAAAATTACATAGTATTTTTGATTGCACCGTTTTCATTCCGACCACGTGGAGCGACATCGCATAGCTGTAATTCTTTCGATAAATTAATTAATGGAAAGAATGCCGCGCCGCAGACCCTCGGCTATCGACTGTGACATATTTGTCATATTATGTTTGATGCAGATTATCAGACTAAATTTTATAATTATATTATTATACTAGTCATTGTCCGCAAACTCGTTGGCGGTTGGGTTTGGGGTTGTTAAGAATAGTTAGAATCTTCTTAAGAATAAGAATAATGACGGGGTTATATCCCCGACATAGAAAATTGAGTCTTACAATTATAATATAATAGTAGGCACAAAATTCTGACGTTTTTTTTAAATAGGCTGAAAATAAACGACTTCTCCGACTTCACTTTATTTACTTCTATTTATGGTGAACAGCTGCGAGCCACATAAAAATAATATGGAATTTTACCTTCAACATACTTCATGAAGCGCTATCTTAAATCACAGTTTGAGTTTGGTTAGAACAACATAATTGATCTATACTAAAACTTTCAGTCAGTCTTAAAAATAAATAACTTACTCATTTTAGTACTGGTTACAAAGTAACCGAGACAGGTACCAAAATGTCTAGAACCTTTCTTCTCTGGTCTGGTTTTCTCTTAGTCCAACTAAGGTTTTACTTCATAAGTTATTTACTTACAGTAAAAATAAAATCGAGCTAACCACAGGTGGTTTTCAGCAAAAATACTTTATTATAAAAACAAGCCAGCAACGTCTTTATTTTGAAGAAGATTTATTAATTAAGATAAGAATTTTAGCGTCAGGTTCTCAAACAAAGGACTGCATAGGGACTTAAAAGTAATTAACTGATTTCTTCATCACAATAACGTGCAGATAATGAGCTTAACGCCTTAGAAAACATTTACGATAGCGGTCAAAGTCAATTATGCAAAGCGCACTCCGGAAGAAAGCAAAGCTAGCCCCGTTTTCTATAACAAAACTAAGGAGATTCTGCTCTAAACAGCCCTCATTATACACGGACAATTTGCCACATCGCAGCGGCTGAATAGTCGACGTTTAGCAAAATTCCATTTCGGTAAAGTCTCTGAAATGACTAAGGGTGGGGGGAATTTGCATGCCTGATTGCCGGCCGTTGCTCAATCAAGGATATTTAACGAAATTAACTAATTGAGTGAACGCTCCACCGTCCCCCCTAACTTGCCAGCAAATTGACTCGACAACAGAAAAGCTACGTGTATGGAGAAAACCTAATAAGCCATAATAAGTTCAATTTGTACCGTCGGAAATTTTCAACTCCAGTTGACACAAACTGATAACAGGAACTTAACTGTTCTGTTTGGGAATATGATACGATTGGGACCGAATTTGCCGGATGCGGTGTGACAAATTGAATTACATCAGAATAATTATTTTGACCACTAATCGGCTGTCGATGAATTAATGGAGTCATGTGGATTTAACGATGTTTACACGGAAACACATTATGTGTGTACAACTAAATTCCTTTGAATCTGCATAGGTTTGTTCATATAATTAGAAGCATTTTAACCATGTATATCCTGTGTTCAAAGGTTAGCTGGAAGAGGTCCTTTTCATGTGTGCTCGTTTATGTACACATCAATTGTATTAGTATTGATTTTAGGACATAGTTAATTTCTTTATCGGTTAAATTATTTCAAACAAAACACTCACAAGTAAGTCCTTACTTGTGAGTGTCTTTGGAAGCTACTTTGATATAGTTAAAAAAATACTGAGATATTGCACAGAGAAATACGTAGGTAAAAATAAAATCTACAAAATCACCCATACTAAATATTATGGCGGGTGGGGTTTAGTTAAATAGTATAATTACATACCTAAAGTCACATGTCATTAACATGTAATCTGAGGCTTTCTTATTTACTGTCCAAGGTTTGTATACTAATTTTCTGTTCGACGGAGCCGAAAAGCGGCAACTTCGTTTAGCGCAGCGGCCCGCAAGTTGACGCTTTCCGGCCGGAGGACAGAAAAATATATATTTAGTGGCTCTGTGAGCTGTAAACCTCGCGAGCCTGACAAGCCCTATAGCTCCATTATCAAACCTACTCACAAAATTTCACGCGAATCGCTTAAGAATGCGACCTGTAGATGAGAACAGACGGATAGACAGCAGACATACGAATGCATTTTTGTCCAAGCTGAAACGGGAACACTTCGCTCGCGCTTAGCGCTCGCTCGGATGATAAAAATAACCAGCTAAAGAGTGTCCATCAATTAAGAATCTATTTGTCATTTGTTGGTGATACGTCTTCATGTTTTAATTTTCTATTTGCATGACATATCTGAATTTCGCTTCCGTTTGCTGTTGAAGTATCCTAAAAATCGATACCAGCTATTTCTACTTTTACTAAGAAACCTGACGCCGCTAACAGCATGCGAGCAATTAAAGTTCTTACAAGATTTACGTGCACAGAGATTTTCTTATTCCCTTCGCGGGAAACACCAACAAGTATATTAATTACTCCATGTTTGCTTGTTTTCAAACAATCTCTAATTAGGTAATTGAGTTACGAAGTTCATTAGGAAATGTTTCCCATTATGTCAGAAATGTTTTCATTCCATTCAAAATTCCATTGTGTGCAAACATTGAAATTTAATGGGATTTTGCTAACATAGGTACCAGTGGCGTGACGTAAAAGATATCCTAGGGCAAGCCGGTGCATATTTGGCGTACATTTTTCTTAAGAGCTTTAGAATAAGGTGGTCAAAAGCCTGATATTAGGCAAGCCGGTAGGAATCGAGTTGTTTGGACGCCACGCCACTGATAGGTACACTGTTTAACAGTAATATAGCAATAAATTTAAAGTAAAGACAGTTAGCTTCAAAACTTAATATTTAAGTTTTATCTGCATTTTTACAAATAAAAATAAACGAGGTACTTTTAAATGAGAAGTAAATTGAATAACGACAGCTTCCATAACTCTTAAATTAATAACCGATAAAATTGAACGCAAATTGAAATGCATCGGAAATTTAACTAGAGTTGATTTAAGCTGAAGATTTTACTAACGATGCCCTCGAAAATGCTCCATCTTTTAGACACATTTTCCGTCCACGAGAATCTTATGTTGATTATCGACTTGACCTTCCAATCTATCTTTTTTGCATCTCCCTTGACCCTTGGCAGCAAAAAGTAGTATCTCAAGTTCAGCCTTTTGGCGGCTTGCAGTAGTAAAAGATTTATATCCTTAGTGTATGATTGGTATGCCCGATAAAGCTGATGAGATAGGTATCGAAGATAATAATATGGGGAATGATATTGTTGTGGTTTTAGATTTGGTTTATTTTGTGGCTGCAGCATAATCCATCAAGATTTGCACAACGTTGTTGATAAATAATATAACCCTAGTTTATATTTGATAAATATCTCAATATAAAGTTTGTTATTAGAGTGGATGCAGGTTGTTTCCAAGCGAATTAAATGGAAATCTATGAGGGAGGCCTATGTCCAGCAGTGGACATCCTATGGCTGAAATGATGATGATGATGATGTTTAGAGTGAAATGGAACAAATGACAGGTTTTTGTACAATAAAGTAAAATACTGAATGGTATGAAATGGTATAGCGTTGTTTAGTAAGGCACTAGTCTCACCGCCGGCGAGTAAGCGAGTAAAGTTGGGCGAGTAGCATTACATTGCCGATCTGGAAAGGTCGATTGATCACACTGTGCCTGGTCAGCCCGCAATGACTGTTACGCGCTTACTTGCCGTCGGTGGGACCAGTGCCTAAGCTACGTGAGTTAATTTGATGTAAATTTGTGAAATAAAATGCATTATAAACAAAACATTCCTTCAAGATTACAACCACGGACATTACATACCAGGGATAAAATAGACGAGCAGCAACTTTTTTCTTGACACACATTGCACTTTATTCCAGTACCAAATGTTGAATAAATATCAAATATATACTTGGGAAAATATTCACAATGATGGTGTAGTTTTAAAGCTCATTAAGAAAAAAGTAGTATAAAAGTCTATTCCTCGAAATGATTCTGTAAAAATATTACCTAACCCAATTTAACAAAGAAGAAAGTAACGAAGCCTCAATAAAATAATTTGACATTCCAACTTCATTACTCTGAATGTCGGTCTCGTTTGACATCAAATAAGTTTTGCTAAATTTCGCCAAAAAAATAAAGGAAATTATTTAAACGCTTGCTAAGGACACTCGTCAAAGCAAATCTACTGAATGGGAATAATGGAGAATACTCGACGGGCCAAAGCCGAGGAAAGGAGTGCTTATTTCTGTTTTTATATTGCATTATTGGCTCTCTCATCTCATATTGCACTCCATTCTGATTCACAGGGACCGCCATAAAGGATTGAAACGTGAGAGGGGTATTTTCAATGGCGTAATTGCAAGTGCACTTTTTTTTAATTCAATTCCTGCCGACTATGGTAAAGCTGGAATGCACTCATTGATATCGTTATAAAGTAATGAGGTTTTACAAAACCCCGGTCGGGATCATTTATTTATCCATAAAAACTATTAACGGGCTATTTGAACAGACATTAACTACCCTAGTTAAAGGAGTACATACACTTACGATTCTTCCCTCTCAGACATATACAGAATTCTAATTTCTAATATTATGACTATTTTAACTTTTATATTGTAAGTGCACAGTATTGAACATTATAAAACTTACAGAACTAAATGATGTACATAAGTGCAATCACAATATGATGACACTTAAATATCTTAAATACATGATCATAACCCTCACTTTCAATATTACCCTTGCTTATTAATACCTTCGTGTTACCCACTTTTTTACAAATGTTAAACATTAATGAGCTTTTATTTTTTTACACTTCAGCCCAATTTATTATTATTTATTCATTGATCCTATTCCTAATTGAATAGTAGGTATATAAAGATAGAAATGTCATCTAAGGTAGTTTTTTGTACGAAATCTTATCATCGATTGAATTTTATTAATTAATATAAGAAACTTTTCAAATTTTAGGTACATGGAAACCGAATAGCTAGTCGTTATTCCTGTTCTAATTAGATAATAAATTGGTAATAAACCAGGTTTTTTCCAGGACGAGGCGGGGGAGATGAGCAATTACACGAGCGCGGTGGCTTAACTCAAACGCCTAATGAAATTTAGAGTATAGCGGAGCGTTCTGTGCTTGGGGAATCTTCGCTTTCTATTTTTTTTTTTCAACCAATTTTCTTGGTCATCAGTTAACGAGAACTATCCCAAGGAGAAATGAAAATTGACTAGCAATGTACCAACAAGAAATTTCTTAGATTTAAAGTTAATAAGGAGTCATTTTCAGCAATTTTAGAGAATTTCCTCAAGGTTTTTAGAAACTTAAAAGAACGTACCATACTTCTGGCACATATTTAATGGTATATATAAAATATACTATATACGATACAGCATAAAGTTCTGGGGGAATAGTTATAAGTATAATATTCAGGCCGCTTTTGTAGCACAAAAAAGAGCGATCAGAATTTTAGCTAGGGTATCACAAACAACGTCATGTAAGAAGTTTTTTACTGAATACGAAATACTGACTGTTCCGAGCCTTTACATTCTGGTGGTACTTACCAATCTAATTAAGCACATTGGCAATATAGAAACGCCCGAAGAGAGGCAAATGCGTCTGTCCACCAGAAGAAAAGACCTGCCTCGAGCGATAAACACTAAACTCAGAGTAGTAAAGCACTCGGCAGGTTATCAGGCGGTAATTTTGTTCAACAAGTTGCCAATTGAGTATAAGTTGTTGACTAGTGTAAATTTGTTTAAAAACAAGCTCAAAGCGTTTTTGCTGAAACAGTGTCTTTACTCCGTGGATGATTTTTGCAAGGATTGTAATGATTTGTGAATGTGTTAAATATAATATGTATGTGTAAATGTTAGGAAAATGACATAAATGTAAATAAATATTGGTAGGGAATTTGCTATTGAAAATTTAAATTATTGTTAGCTCTTGTTAAGTTAGTATTAAGTATTTAGCTTGAAGTTATAATTTTAATATTTATGCATAAATTTCAATTTCAAACGCAATGTATATTGTTTATGAATAAATGACTTATGACTATAACGATTTAAACATTCTATGCGCAGTTATTTTAGGTAATAGTGTACAATTAGAGGTACATAAGATATTCCATTTTAATTAAAACAAAACTATGATAACGTGTTAGTCAATTAGTGCAAGCCCGTTATAATTACTTGCGCATTTTTTCCTGCGTTCACATGCAATATTTTTTTTATGAAATAGGGGCAAACGGGCAGACGTGTCGCCTGATAGTAAAAATAAAAAACATGCAAATAAATATAACAACCCTCCACCAAAAATACAAAACTCGACACATGTTTTGCTTCTTTATGAAGCATCCTCAAGAGAAGCTGGAGATGTTAACAGTCCGACGACCGTTGATTGAAAAAAATTAGAGATTACGTTTCCATCAACGGACGCCGGACTGAAAAAATACGCAAGTAATTATCACAGGCTAGCACTAATTGACTAACACGTTATCATATCGTTTTAATTAACATGGATTTCCGCAAAGTAACGCCTGATTCAATCAATATTTCATTTTAATATTTAGAATGAATATATTTTATGCCACACCTGGCCATAAAGTGACTTTTCCCGCACGCTAAGCGTACGGAAAAAGCCGCTTTCTGGCCCAGTGTAGACATAAAATGTTGTACGCAACACGGGAGGTAATACAGAAAGCTCTCGATCGCTTCGCTTGCAGCTCGGGCCGCAAACTTCTGCGATCTCGACCTTTCTTTGTATTACCACCCTAGTTATGTAATGTACTATTGTAATCTTCCTCATCAGATTTGTTGTATAGCTGCAAATTTGTCTTCCATCAAGCAGGCGACATAGGTTTGATGTTATAGGTAAGTAGAAAATCGCCATACCGTGTATGAGTATTAGTAGTAAAAATAAAAATTGAACCAAAAGATGTGTATATTATACATATTTTTGTCTCCTGCTTGATGGAAGACAAAATTACAGCTATGTAAGATCAGATATCTTACATAGCTGTAATTTTGTCATGAAAAAATACAAATTTTATAATAACTAACTTATTTATTAACAAAAAGTGAAAACCCCCTTTATTCATAATTTTATTAAGTTTTTATAATTTGTTGTAATAGCGGAAAATTTCAAGTGTTTTGTGAAAATTTCAAGTCTCCACCTATTACGGTTCAAAGATACAGCCCTGTGACAGACGGACAGATGGATAGCGGAGTCTTACTGGCACCATTTGGGTACGGATCCCTAAAAAATGCAACGATCATAATATGATATTTTAACCTACAAATATTCAACAAAATTCATAGCCCAGCGACTCTAAGCCACTTGTAGCCGTCACATCTTCATATCACTACCTACTATTCTAGAACTCAGGAGCTCGGAAAATTATACCGAAATACAATTAAAGTGTAACGCAATTTATTTTAATTTTAATCCTCGCGCACCGGTATCTAGGATAATCTTCGAAACATTTGGGGCCTAATGGTTGACGTTAATTTTCATTTCAAAACTTTACCTCCATATTTATAGGTAGGGAGCGAAGCCACTTAGGAAGCTGTTATTACACTCAGAAACATATAAATATTAACTTAATGTGTACTTATTTCAAAACAGCCGGCTGAATAGCAATTAAGAAAGTCTTTGAAATTTTAGACAATAATTTGTATTAACAGGAAACAGTTGCTATTTATCGTCATTACTTAATTATAGGCATTAATCTAATCAGCACTGAATATTTAAAATGTATGTACCTGACAAAATCCAAACAACTAAAAGCTTTTAAATGTTTTAACTAGTCAAATTGGTACGGGATATTGTGTTGTTTAAAGACACACATTTTGAAATGCGATGTTGGAGGAGAATAATAGGAACAACTGAAACGGAAATAAGTAACAACATTAATGAAGAAATTTATTTATAAAGGACATTCAAAAATAACCACCAAACTACCATTGATAGAACGCAAATGATCAATAAATTAAAGTAAAACCTGCCACGACATAACTTTTTACACCTACTTATTGGAGATTGAAGGCAATACAGGATTAAAACTAAAAAAAACTATGAAATTATGAAAACTAGAGGCGGTGACGATGCTATCTTCAGAAGTGTAATACAGTAATTAAAGATAAAGAAAAATACGAACGCTATAATTGTAATAGCAATTACAAATTATATTACAAATTCAGCCGGGCATCGGTTGGGAAGTATATGTAATCCGTCATAATTCTCTTACGCCGAAACTACGAGTAAGACAAATATTAAATGAAGAATCGATTCCTAAATGAATTTAGCACACCCTAGGAGTCGCTACGATCATCAATCATTTCAAATTACCCATACAAAGCTGAACCGTCCACGGCCCACTCTCGGCAGACTAAATCCAATATTATTTATATTGCGAGTATTACAATCGTTACAATTATATAAAACTATACAATTTGAAGAATTTAATAGTTATTTTGAAACAATGGCTTTACTCGTATATTGTGATGGAACGTTACATCTTACGAGTTACAGGTAAGTACGAAAAATACACAAAGGTGTTTTGCAGTTATTTGCAAAAGTTACAAAAAGTGGTCTCTTTTACCATAAAGCTATTACTTTAAGCGGAATTCGGTAATTGAAATACACACATGTGTAGATAATGTATTAGCTACAGGGTGATTACGGGGTCGTGGAGCAAGAAAGAAGCATTTAACTTACTTTCTCCTAAGGATCACGATAGGTTAGGACTAACAGTACACCAGCGACATTTTAGTCAGCAAAAAAAACTGCGATAATTCGAGATCATTGTCACCCTACTATTTCCCAAGAAAACTTATATCAAGTGCATGGACTTCTATCAGAGAGTTTGTTTTCTAAAAAGGTGTAATATTAAAAGTAGGGTGACCACGCATTTTGAGCCAATAATAATTTTTAAATAAAAATACGTAAATAACGAATCATCTTTGTTTCAATTAAAATAAATACAGGTAGCATCGCAATCATTTACTGAGTCAGAAAAAAATGGTTGGGATCACTAACCCGAAATCACCCTGTATAAAAGTCTTCACAGTTTCCTGCTTTCGGTATAATGTAGGTTTATATGTAGATGCACAGTAAAGAAATGCTTTTTACGGCGAGCTCAATACTAGATGAAAGGCAATATTTCATCGCAACCTTCCAGTGTACACAATGGACGAGCAATAGACTGAAACGCTTGTTTTGTTTTATTGCGGATGGATTTACGACATCCCCATTCAAATACTATGAAACTTTGATTTGAAACGTTTTCATGCTTGGATCTTGGCACCACTGAGTATCTTTGTCGTAAGTTTTATTGGACTCTGGCGCCTTTGGTCACGGGATTGGCTGTTACTTTTTTGGAAATATATCTTGCACGACTCTTTGGCTTATGAACTTAACAGGTTGAAGGTGTATTTTTGAAGCGAGTATTTTTTCGTAATTTCGCTGGGCAATTTTTTTTTATATTTGTTTGGGTGTATTTTCTCTGGCGTAATTTCTGTGGCCACCAATATTTAAAAGATTCCTCCTCACTAGACTGGCATTCGTTGGTTACTTGTTAGAACTTGACTGATTCTACATTGTAACCAAAAGTTCAATTTTAATAAGGCAGAATCTTCTCAGTATTCGCCAATATGTCATGACAGCGAAATTACGTTTTTGAAAATACACCCTTAAATGATCAGTCACTTCGAAATACCTTTAAACTGAGATTCTCAATCTGCATGAGGCACCATTCTTACATTACTTATACTTGGAATTACCTGAATTGTCAACATCCTAACTAAAATTTAAGAAAGAAGATCAATGATTTCAAAAGTAAGGATAGGCCCATCCGAACAGTTCGGGTGGGTCGATTTTCGGCCGCGACATTTGTATGACAAACTAAATGTATGGCATACAAATGTCGCGGACGAAAATTCACC
The DNA here is from genome assembly GCA_947034925.1 of Eudemis profundana. Lineage (NCBI taxonomy): Eukaryota > Metazoa > Arthropoda > Insecta > Lepidoptera > Tortricidae > Eudemis > Eudemis profundana. The sequence goes on from OX344808.1 coordinate 10,639,457, forward strand.
CGGGTCTATATTGTATAAATAAAATAAAATATAAATAAAAAAAATATTCCCCGTAACAGTAAATAGAGCCTTATACCACGCAATTAGGCATTTTTATGGGTGTATTTTCAAAAACGTAATTTCGCTGTCATGACATATTGGCGAATACTGAGAAGATTCTGCCTTATTAGAATTGAACTTTGATTACAATGTAGAATCAGTCAAGTTCTAAAAAGTAACCAACGAATGCCAGTCTAGTGAGGAGGAATCTTTTAAATATTGGTGGCCAGAGAAAATACACCCTTATAACGTCCGGCTGCGCTGTGCGCTGCGCGTCCTACTGCCGCGTTGGTCCTAAAACTGATTTTTAGGACCAACGCGTTGGAACCGTCTGCGCGCTCGTTAACCCTGTCCTTTATATATGTCAATGAAGAAGATAGTTTGCATTAACAACAATATTCGCATTTAAACCGCCAATTTTGAATATTTTTTCAAATTGTTAGGAAGTTTAACGGGAACCAGTTGGGCGACCAGCTTACGTATAATACTGCGTTATCCAACAAGAATTTCATTACGATGACAATGTCGGGAACTTCAATTTTCCTTGGAGATAACGAGCGTTGTTGAGATTGTTTCAAGCTTCTAACTCGGGCCACTTTGACCCGTCAACCGTAAACATCGTAAAGATTCTCATTAGAGGTCTAAAGGAGAAAATTCTTATATTTTATTCAAACAATTGAATTTTACAACGTTCGGAAAATGTGAAGTGACGATTGCGTCGGTTTGATTCGCGCGAAGTGTTATTTTAGGGGGGTTTCATTGCTTTCGCCGTATTTAAATATTGTCGTTAGCTTTCCTCTATTACTAGCAAATATAACGTCACAAATACGCCTCGAGTATAGTTGTAATACCTGTTTTTTTTGAGTTTTGGTGTCAATAATAACTTCGTAAATACATAGGTACTTACCGCAAATTTGAATTTAAAAAAATCCACAAAATCAAAATGGAAAAATCGAGGAATTTTCTCATTTAGATTTCGTGTTACATTAAAATTCACTTTTTTACGTAGATAGATGGATTACAATAGTAAGTGAGGAAATGAAAGTCCCTTCAGTGTCTCATATTAAAAATAGAAAACATTACGCACCCAAATAACTAATTTCCGTAAAATCCAGCTCTTTACAATCATAATTGGAAACTAGTGATTAAATTTGACCTACTTTGCGTGAATTTTTGGCACAGGCAATTGACTGGCACGCTACATGAGTTGCAGCCGCTAATCCCAGCTATTATATCATTGTGTACCAATTAGTATTAAAGCCCAAATCGCTTAAAATTAATCTGACCGCGTAGCTGCTGTGTGATTAAGTACCTATGTAGAACGCTTACTGATTAAATGCATGGGAATTAGGATGATGTTTTCAAATCATGTCAACAACATTGTATGTTTTTGTATTGATCTATATATATAATAAAATCGTAGAAAAATCGTGTTCAAAAACTACCAATCAGATTTTCTTATAAACTTGGATTTTCAGTTACCTTTATGACCCTGGTCAACACATTACGTTTTATACAACTTTTCATTATTTATAAGAGTTTCGTGTTTTCTATACACGGGAAGTGTAAGCACGCGAACATGAATCATATGGAAGCACTTGATCGTCATATTGCAACTTATTATATACAACCATTTGCCCGCGGCTTCGCCCGCGTTGTTCCCGTTACTGACCCAAGGGAACTATTTACCGGGATATAAAGTATCCTATGTTTCAATCCAGGACTTGGTCTACTTGCATTCTGAATAGGGATAACGACTGAGTTAAAACGTATTTTTTGGTTTATCAAAATATTAAAAATCGAAAAAGTTATAGATCATCAAACTTCTGGAGTGGGGGCTTGTGAGGGGCAGGTGAAAATTGTACCTAGGAGTGACGTCACTCGAAACTTCTAAGCACTCTATCCTCGTCATCTTTTGTTTGTCAAACAAAAGAAAAAATACGTGTACAATATTTTTTTTTAATAAAAAAAATTAATAACTGACGGACTAAACAGTTTTTTTAGTCGTCTAGCCCATTTCAGCTCAATCCATTCAGTTGTTGCCCCGTTATTTAGTAACAAACATCTAAATATCTAAACATCCAAACCTCCAAACATTTTCACAAACTTTCACATTTATAATATTAAAGTGTGATGTGATCTGATGTGATGTGATTTAAGATTATGATTTCGTGCGCATTTGTATTATACTTTTCTTCTGTAACTTTAACGAGTCGAATTTTTGTTGGCAGTGTGACGGGGTCCAAGCTACCAATGATTAGGGCCGCAGAGAGTACCTTATTGTACGATACGCGTCATGTCCAGTAACACCTTTTGTACTACCCTTGACCCAGCCGTCTAGCGAGTCTCTTGAAGTGTTGTTGGAGACTCCACTATAAGACTGTTCACCGAATTTGCAATTGGGACATGGTCGTCGAATCGGTTTCATTTTATTAAATGCTAAACGAATGCCTACTTTTGGCTACCTATTAAAAACTATGAACCCGCGTTAGGCAAATTACGCAGGTGCGCACGCATTGTCCAGGAGACCAATATTGGAAAAGCACTCCACTAGCGCTAACGAGAGCCGGTCTAATGAACTTGAAATCCTGCGCTTCCATTTTGTGTAATAGACATTGACGTGACGGCAGAAACGCAGTGTTTATAGCCGCGTTGACTCAATTATATCCATAAAATAACGCTTTGAATAAATTATTGTAAAAGGTAAAAGTCATAGCGTCTATTGCTAATGAGTAGTACTTAACATTCGCGATGACAACTACTGGGACAGTGTCAAGCACTCGGACGTCTACTTTAATTCGTTATAAAAAAATATTTTGATGCAGTCTTATTGATATTGGTCTATTTTTAATAACGGGTTTCTTGGAGTTTGTACGGAACGTTATGTTTATCCGTGAGAAGCAAATCAAGACCAAAGAAAAATGGATCACTTTTTTTCGGTTTTGAAAACGTTATTTTGGGTTTCGTGAGGCGAACTGACCAAGAAGCGACTGATTCTAGTCGGCGTAACGCAGGACGAAAAAGGTTGCTGCATTTTCCACCTTCATAATTTGAAAGTTTTCTGTGTCGATCTGTGTTTTTTTATTTACGATTTAAGTAAGTCCCGAATGCGTTTTTATACTGCATCCTTTCACTAACTACCGCGTGTTTGACCAACACTCCGTCGTCGGGTAAAGAGGATAGAGTATCATCAACGTAGGGCCGTCCTTTCCTAGCACAAGGCCTTCCCAAATGATCATCATGAGCGTTCCTGCACCACCTAACCAGCAAAAGGAGCATTCCATGAAAACATCAACTTTTGTCCCTTACGAAACACTATGGCAGCTACCCTAATAAAACGTATTAGCTGCTAAGAAACACTACCAATCTTAAAGCCGAGTTATGTTATCACAATGCTGATAATTAGCTTCCTGAATTTATTTCTTGGAAGTATTAAAACGGTGGTGCCCCTTACGAAATATTTTCATGGAATGCTCCAAAATCCAGCAACCTGCACCAAATCATTAGTTCACCATTTCATTCACACGACCTACCATTCACCATCAGGTCCCTTCACATGGTGAACTGAGATGACTTGGTGGAATGACCATCGTGGGAAGTTTCCCTTCACACGCAGTGTGTTCCACTGCTTAGTACCTCATCACCTACTTAATACTACCTAGTTAGTGGATATATTTGAAAGTTCTATCCACATTATGGTAGTCCAGTAGCATAAGTCGTGATGACGTGTTATCGATGTGCTTTTCAGTTACGAAATAAGCCCCCAATGCGTTTGCGGGAATGAGTCGATGTTTGTGAGCCGGATTAAGCGCTTATAGCCGGAAGTCTATTGACAAATCACCAATAGTTTATTTATGAGTATCGCTCGCTCCGATTGAAACTGTGCTTAGTCCGTGTCCATTCAGAGTGCTTTGTTTCGGGCCATCTGTAGTTACGAACGCCATTTCCTGTATTACTTAATTACAGATAAAAATCTAGATACAATGTCAATATTTTAGAAAGTGCCTCTATAATGAGAACTTTTATTTATTTCAAAACACAGAATAAAGTACAATAACTATATACTAAACTTAAGTAAAAATAAAACTAAAAACAATCTAAAAAATTGGGCCCCCTCCCCTTGGCATGGTACCGAATATGCTGGCAGCGTTTCCTCGCTGTATGGCGATGGGTTATTCGCTGTGCGAGGAAGCTGCCAGCATTTCGATGCCCGGTGCAGTCGACCAGCCTTTGGATAGGTCTTTGAAAAGGGCATGTGCGCTGGAACCCCATGGGCCCAGGGTTTCGACGCTGACTCTATAAATAATAAAGGGAAGTATGACATTTATAGTACGTGATTTGGCCGGCGTGAAAATAAAAACATCTCCATCACCTTAATGGTATTTTAAAATCATTATTGAGTTTGGAGTAAGCACTATTTTCAAAATCATGTTAAAGTTTACTGTGTCTGTTTTGATACCACCAAGTAATGCCGATCTAACACATACTATTACCTATATTATTTCATTTACAGGCTATTCATTTAATTAATTGATTGTTCATAACATTTATAATGTATACCTCCATTTCACAACACACGTTATTTACAACCGTACAACATTCAACAAGACGACTTATGTTGATCATATTATTTCATCGTTTATTATTAAACTTTCGTTTTTGTAAAGACACGATATTAAAATTGCAAGCACCAAGCCAACGAAAAAATTAAAAGAGATCACTTCCTAATTTTTACTACAGTATGTTGTAAATATAAAGCAACATTAAAAAATATGTAGATTTAAAAAAAAAAAAAACGTTGGAAACAAACCAACTGCAGGCACAGATAATGACCGGCCACTAAGCGCTGGCAGTCTCGCGTACGCTTTTAGCTTAATTATGCCGAAATTACGTACAATGCATGTACCATAATGCAACATGGCGTAGGTAAGTTACGTTGTAAAATTTGACAAAAGCTATTTATCTAAAGTATTTTGAATAATGCTAAATAATATAATGCAAAAATTCGTACCCTTGGTCAAATAACGACGCATCTGCAATATGACAACTTTTCAAGATCTGTGTGTATCAGGTAGTTCGTATGATTTGTATGACTTTTGAGCAATAAAAAAACTTTTGACGTAAAGTCACATGCGTCGTTATTTGACCAAGGGTACGAATTCCGAGGTTGCATCTTTTTTCTTGCCACCTAGATACTTAGTTATTCATTTATTTTTGTTAATTTTGCATCGACTCCGGTAGCCAAAGGTAGCTTGGATTGCTCTTTAGCGATAACTGTCGTTGTTTGTTTTTTTTTTTGTAATAAGATTTAGGCCTGCAATACAGCATTATCAGCATTATTATCAGGATCGTGCAGCTGCAGATGACAATATAAGGATAAGTAAGGTAAGTACTTCGGTATACAGTTAAATAATTCGACGAAATTAATATTAATTTACTTCGTATCTTAGTACATTTTCTCGTTTTTAGGGTTATGTACCTACCAATGGCGTCGCATCAAATATATTCTTAGTAAAGCCGGAGCAGAATTGGTTTACCTTTTCTTCGGGAGTAGTAGATACACCGGTCATATGCTTTAGAAAAAAGGCAAGCCGGTGGGAATCGGGTTCTATGGACGCCACACCACTGGTACCTACACCAAAAGGAAAAACCGAACCCTTATAAGATCACTTTGTTGTCCGTCTATCTGTCAAGACCCTTTATCTCGGGAACGCGTGGAGGTATCGAGTTGAAAATAAAACCATATTATACCAACGTCTACGATCCCTTGAAGCTATGAAAAAATAGAACTTCTAAGCTAACGTGAAAAATATATATCGCCCTTTATGCCGCAAAAAAGTATATTTTGACACTCTCCTAAATTTATAGGGTACTTTCCGTTGACCTAGAACTAGAACTATGAAATTTGACAAGTAATACCGTGTCGTGAAAAGTCTGGAAACTATATATTTTTAATAAATCATAAACAATATAGACTTTATTTAAAGTATTTGTACGGAACTCTACGCGGGTGAGTCCAGCTCGCACTTGTCCGGTTTTTTCTTCGGAGTACGCTTACCAACCTGCAACGCCACTATGCTACCAACGCTCTATGAATATCAATTTACTATACCTCGCCGAAAATACGATAACGGCTTTGAAATCATCATAGTGCACCCAAAGGTATAAATTAAGGTTCACCTTGTTTTGGCATAATTTTATTTGTCCGAATGCTCTATTTGCCCGAGTACTATTTACGCATAATTGTTATTTTACAGATAATAATGACTTTTCAGAATAATTATAAAAAAAACCTAACATAACCTAATCTGTTCTAAGTGGCTGATGTAAAAGATTTTGCAAAACCTTTTTGCGTTAAAGCTAGAGAAAAATTATGCGAAATAAAATTCGGGCTAACAATACATTCGGACAAATAAAACGTATGCCAAATAAAGGGATCCCATAAATTAAACATATTGTAAATGTGAAAACTGACCAACGCAATTTTAGTGTTTTCTTGGAAAACAGGTGTGCAAGTTAAAATATGGAAATGAATTAAATTCGCAATAAACGAAATGAAATATGCAAAAATCATCGTTTCATACACCGCATATTAAATAGAGAGCGAAATATAATTTGTCATTCATTCATTTGCATTCATAGCGTCATCCCGTGCGGGATATGTGACGTCATAATTGGTCAGAATTATCATATGAACGCCTCGGTAGTGATGAGATACTGTAGCCGTGAAAATTCGAGTTCGTAGGTAAATTTAACAGGAGTTTGTAAAGGTAGAGGGGTATCAAGTGAGTTAAAGAACCATAAATTTCACATCACTAACGACCAATCAAACATATCCAGGTGTCAGTGTTGTATACTTGAAGAAGTATCTTGGACTATGGACTCCCTATTTTCCAAAACGATGTTCCAAAATACCGAATTGCTACTTACCTTTCTAGAAGATTACAATACTGCACAGAAAATGCCGGTACTTTTAATAACTCTTGAGAGTTTTAAGCAAAATAATTCAAAAATCAATAATTTACGCACTTAAAAGTAATGTTTTACTTTACGGACGAGCCATGACGATGATATTTTTACCCATGCTTTACCTCCGTAGGAACTTTTTAATAATATGGCAATGGGCATTATTTGAATCCAAAGCGCAACATAACGTAGGTAGGAATTCAAGTGTGTTAAGCCCAAGGTGAATGTAATTTTGCTACGGTATGCGCTCTTCTCACCAACTATGAGGAGAATATTATACATTAAGTAAAAATTAAAAATATAGAATACAAGAAGGTGCGCGTACTATCTGCAAAATCAAGAATTCATACCAAAGTCCTTGAATTGAAGAGTTGAGTTCAAGCGAAAGAAATGTTTTGTTTCTGAACAGGAGGTGTCAAAATATTATACTATTATGTTACTTGCTACTCTTACAACTACTATTATTTAAGATAAATACGCTTAACTAGTATACTAAGTGGGTCGCCTCACTCGGGTCACTTTGCTACTAAAGGATTATGTGATAATGGTATCTTAGACGTTAATAACCTCGTGGGGTTGGGCCTATGTGCCGTAATGGATATTAGCCAAGACGTGGCCGACGTACAAAACGCGAGGGCAATTAAAATGAGATTTCATGGCCGGATTATACTTGTTACATTTAAGCTGGAGAGTATGTTTTGAGTGAAGGAAGTGGGCTGAGCTTTACAAGCATTGTTCAGCCTCGTTGATATCATCCAAGATACGGGATGAAAATTAAATATTCCTTTATATTATAAATGTGAAAGTTCCTGAAGGTTTTTGGATGTTAGTTACTAAATAACGCGGTAATAAAATAATTTATTGGATCTCGGTAGGGATAATAACGAGAATAACTTAAGCAAAGCGGCGACTACAACACACAACTACTACTTATAACTACTGCCAACAGCTACTGAGGTTGATAAATAGTTCGTGAAAATTGTTATATTTACCGTGGAAACCACAGCCAGATTAATTTTATTAAAAATTGTCCATCAAGACAATTCAAAAATGCGATTGAGGTAGACGTTCGTGTGCTCGACACTATCCCAGTAGTCGCCATCTTGGATTTTAAGTCAGGTATTCAATATAGGGCATTAAGTATCGAGCACTAGGACGTTTACCTTACGTTTTAAACGAATAAAAATTACAGACGAGATAATTACGGCTGAAAGAATGTTTTTACTTCGTGAATAACTTTTTAAAGAAATTATTAGTCTAAACTGCAATGCAATGAACTTGATTATTAAAATTAAGTAATCAATTATATATTTGTGTGTTTTGTACTTGTATATCTACAAGCATCTCTTATGTGAATTGTTCAAGAAAGTTTTTCATATGGTGAGACAAACTTAACTTTGCTATTGAAAAAACTGTTATCCTCATACATCGACATAGGTCGCGGTTAGTTTAGTAGCAGCAAATAAGTTTGTGTTACGATTTTTGCGAATTTCTAAAAAACGATGCAAGTTAGAAAAACCGTTAATAGTATTTTATGCAACAGTTGTATAAGTGGGTTCAAAAAATGCGAATTGCGTGAGTTGCGATACGAGCCGCGAACGCGGCGAGTATCGCAAATAGAGACGCAATGAGCGTTTTTTTGACTTAATTATACAACGTTGCATACAATACTTTTTCTACGACTAGGTTTTAAATTATAACATACAAAATTAATCATAACCTGGAAACAAGGCAAATATGATGTTTGACTGACAGTATGTGTCTATGGTAAACTTTTTTTTTTAATTTAAAATATACTTAAATTAAAAATGCTTTTTTTATGTTGCCATCAATGAATTTAGTTCGGAAAGTTTTGTTTTTCTTAAAAACCGTAGGAATTTAATTGTTTGTTAAGTTGGTAGCTGTGCATTTTTACCGTAAAGTTAAAATTGAGCGCTTAATCCTTGACCTAAGTTTAACCTAGATTTAGAAGTCTGTGGCTGCTAGCAATAACTTAAAGTGACTATAACGACACTAGTGCTGTTATGGTGAATAGAGTATAGACTTCTCTGAACTCATATTATGTATGTTCTTATATTAGTGTTCGTGACCAAGTAAAAGACAGATAACAGTACAGGAGTAGAAAAAAGACATAACGGTTTTCCTAAATTGCATCGTTTTTTATAAATTCGCAAAAATCACTCATCATCACTTATCCTCAGGTAACTTCACTTAGACTACAGTTCTTAGAATAAACAAACAAAAAATACATCTCTCTGGCAGTTATTTATTGCAGTCCTTACGCAAAGTGCGTAAGACATTTGAATAAACACTTTTTCCGTACAACACTTCACTTCTAGTATTCCAATTTACATCACGTACTTTTCACCCCGCAAATTCGCGAAAGCAAAGTGCTACGGGTAAATGCGTTACTTCAGAAATATTGAATCATCGTTTACAGGTGTCGACAAAATGATTTTGTTAAGGAATATGTTGCGCCATATATTTTTACGACCGCGGCGGGGTTACCATATTGTTCGAGCCGTATGAGTTAATCCAATGTAAAATTTTCATCGCTTTAGGGTTTGTTTTCAGAGAGGTATTTGTAAGATAATTTATTTGTATATTCAGAAGAACAAAGAACGGGCCAAGTGCGAGTCGGACTCGCCCATGAATGGTTCGGGCAGGAAGGGTACGGGCACCACCGTAAAATTTTCAAACCTTGGGTTTACGAGTAAGTTTGTTGTTTTATAAGAACAAGTTCTCGGTCTCGGTCAAAATACGCCGAGATTCCCGGTCCAACCAAGACAGATACAATAAAAGAGGTTATTTATGAATGCTTGAGACTTTACTTATACGTACAAATTTTACAAATCTGTTATAAGGTCACTCACATGAGTAAATGTTACATACCTACATTTTCATCTCAATAGAGCTTATTTTCATAGAAAACTAACTGTTTAGTGTTTACATAATGGATTAATGATAATATTGTATTAACATATTTCATGAAGTTAATGATAGAAAACATTTTTTTTCCAGTCTCGGTCTCGGCCGAGAATTGTTTCCTCGGTCTCAGTTTCGGCCGAACAGGCTACTAGATCATATCAAATCTGGTGCAATAAATGATTATTTTCTGTAGTATTTATTTAAGAAATCAATATTTTTCGATTGCGGTTTATTAAAAGTGTTTGATGGCTACATATTTTTAATTGAAAAATTTGTCTTATTTTTTTTATTATTTTGAACTATGATGTGACGTAATACGAGCGTAATCTAACTTCATCTCGAACCTTATACGAGTGAAACTCGCCATGTAGCTTTGCTTTGCTGTGACACTGACATAAGTGACTTCGTGGTTTTTTGAGGTTGTGATCGTAATCGTTTCGTTTTGATTGATTGATTACTATTAGCATTTCCCATAAACGCTGGATAAATGTCAAATGCTGGTTTTTGGCTTGAATGACGTCACACCACAGATAATCTAAAGATTAACATAGCTAGCATCGTTTTCGCGCGGTTACGAAAGTTTAAATTTTAAATTATAATTTTGCAGTTTTCTAGGTCGTAAAAAAATAGGGTAATATTTTTTTTCCGTTAATCAGATAATAATTAATAATATAAAACAAACTTTAATAACTAAATATTTTTACTAAAAAAAACCCGACCGCGGTGCACTTTAAAAGTGCATAAAATTTTGTTTATTTTAACAAACTTCATACCCAGTGACACTCGCGCCATCAAGACGAATCTAATTATGTATCATTTATCAAAATCGGTTGTGCCGTTGAGTAGTTACGAGCGGACATAGGAACGGACATACATACATACATACATACAGGTCAAACACATAACCCAATGCGTTGGCATCGGCTCCTCGCACGCCTCCCAAAGGCATGGGACACCATTGTCCCGTGAACACGTAATAAAACCATGATGATACTGATTCAAACTCAAAATCATTTTTTCAGGATCATCTCATTGTCACACAATACTTTTTTGAGATTCAAAAACAACAAAGCGTCGTCCATTCTTAGGTGCTTTGAACTGAAAGTCGTTACATTTTACGATCAGGAGTCTGAATAATGTTGTCTACGACGATACAATGGCGAGCGGTGGCCAAATTTAACGACCTAGGTACTCGAATAGTGTGAATCGTATGCAGTGATAAAGATAAGATTTGTTAGGATAGATAGTAGGACCCTAGTCGGTGTTTGGATGATAACAGAATAGCTCCTCGTCCATGTAATCCTTTTTAAAGTCTCCGATTTGCTTCGTTAATTTTTGAATGACTTCCGAAAAAAAGAATGAGGTTGTGAGTACGTTGGATTTTTTTTGTTTGAAGGGGACAAATTTGGAAATATCTTTTTTTGTTTGAAGGGGACAAGTTTGGAAAAACTTTTTTTTTATTTGTAAGGGTTTATACCTTTCAAGTGGTTTCATCGACACAAGATCAGGATCTGCTGTTTATTGGATCTTGAAGAAATCGAGGGAGCTCTTTAATTTATAGCGGATTAGGTTTTGTTTTTATTTTTAACAGAACTTCATAGGTTTCCTTAAGAGGTAGTTGAAAACTACGACATTATAGATTTTTTAGAGTTAGAAAAGTGTAGAACTTTAAAAATATGTATATATATTGTATTGTATACTATGAAATGGATGCAATAAAAAGAAATGGCAATGGCAAACACCTGTTTGCCATTGCCATTACATATGAGTTACAAAATCTTAATCCTCATAGTTACACACTATATGTATAGTGCTTAGCTGTAGTTTTTAGTTTTCAACGGTTCGGCCGTACTCAAATCAAATACTTATTTTTCACTTATGATGAAAAAAGCACCTGCACCTCGTACAATATTGCAATACCTATTGCGTGTCTATAACTAGTAAACAATTAGATAAACTTTTGATCTAGGTAAATATGAACAATAGAAGATTCACAAAGCTATATTACTCTTGAAAGCAACAGTTTGCAATTAAATAACAAAAACAGTTATTCTTGTGATCCTAGTAAATATTAATTGAATTTGCGTTAAAGTTTATTCAGACGAGGTTAGTGGAGGCAATCGGGGTCTTAATTAAACCAAACAATGTTGTTGCTTTACAATTAATGATGGGTCCCTATTTACATACGCGTACGATGTTAAGAAATCCACTATAACTATAACGTCAGTACTGTTTGTATATAAATTAACTGAACATTTTGGTACTTTCATGTTTAATTTTTAATAGTGAATTTACGGTGTCATACTTTCTGGCGGAGACGTGGTATCGTACCGAATTCAAAATAGCATCAAAACAATGTACGAAAAATGTACTAAATTGTATGTTAATTAAAAAAAAATTGTACTACACAAACTTACGAGAAAACAACCATTAATCTGCCCCCGCTAGGAAGGATACTTTCTGGCGGGCGCTATCTATTTTACTATGTTGCCGTCGAGTTTTCGACTTTCTTATGAATCAGTAAAAATGTACAAATAAATGTACTAAATTATACGTTAATTAAAGAAAACTGTACTACACGCACTTACGAGAAAACAACAAAAACATTCGAATCAGACAATTGAGTACTTGACTGTAACTGAAATTTTATTATGAATCTATCTACCAGCCACGGACGTTCACTGCTGGACCACCCCCACAAATCGCCACAGAGAGAGTGAGGTCCTGTCCAGATCGCATCCACCGAATCCCCACAACTTTTACGAGATCTTATTGTGGATGCGGATTCAACTATGGCGGATGTTGGTTCTTGTTTCCATGAACTGCTTCTTACTAACCAAAATAAAGCATGTAATCAATCATAAATAATGGTGTAATAAGTTTTATACAGATAAAATTGCTGCAAATCTAAACTATATTTTATCACAAAAAGACAAATTGAAATTAATACTGCTGTATTAAACCTCGATATTAACTTTAGGGATCATTGACTTTCTTCAGAATATTTCAATTATATTAGAGCCATGAAATTAATTCAGTTTCCAGTCCAGTAAGCATTACATTTTAATGAAATTGTGCCGAATAATTTAGATCGGGCCGTTATGAACGCATTTTGTTATTTTGATAATATACGTCGATAAATACATTCAATATTTCGCATACATATAATGTGAAACAATTGAATAGCAAATAATATTGTAAAGTTTGGTTATTACAAATTAACATCTTAGTCGATATTATTTGAAATAATAATAACGCGAAGTATTGCCAAGGGCGTTTAACTGTTGATAAGATTTTGATATTACTTTCCTCTTTGTACAGTCGGCTAAACCAAATGTTAAGCATTTTGGTACTCTGTCGTAATAAACTTTTACAGGTTTACAGATAAATTAATTCGAAGGAAAGACGTCAATCGGAAAGTAACAAATTACTATAGCCTGGCCAGAAGTATATCGATACCTTTAGACTCAAAGGGCGTAAACGCCGCAGGTTCTAATGGCGTTTACGCCGTTTGAGTCTAAAGGTATCGATATGAGGTCTGTCAAGAGGGCGCTCTTTTAGAGAATAATAAGGCAACAGCAATGTTACGAACTCTAAATTAAATTGAAGGCCAAAATTGTCTAAGAAATTGTGTTTATTTAAAGCTGCGAAAAGAATAATTTGGATTTTTTTACTGAGTTATTTACATTAAAGACTTAGATATATCTTTGGGGAACATTTAAAGATTATTTACTAAACAGCAGGACTTATTTTGTTACTAATCAATCTAATCAAAATGTCTGGCATGGCCTCTCCTGCATAAGAAGCGCCGGCCGTTTATACCGCCACGGTGCCATCAACGACTTGGTTCGTCGCTCGCTTACCACCGCCTCTGTACCTGCCATCCTGGAACCATCGGGTATGGCAAGGGACGATGGCAAGCGCCCTGACGGAGCCACGCTGGTGCCGTGGAAACTGGGCAGGGCATTGGTTTGGGACGCAACGTGTGTCGACACGTTTGCGCACTCCCATATCCAAGCAACCCGCGCACAGGCCGGCGCTGCAGCTGACCAGGCTCAAGTCATCAAGCGCCGCAAATACTCGTCGTTGCTTAACGACTATGAGTTTGCAGCGCTTGCAGTAGAGACACTGGGCCCCTGGTCAGCTGACATGAAAACCTTTATGAGGGCCCTGTCGAAACGACTGATCGACGCCTCGGAGGACCCCAGGGCTGGCGCTTACCTCTCTCAAAAAATCGCTCTCGCGATACAGAGAGGTAACGCCGCCAGCGTAATGGGGACTATGCCGCAGGCAGACCTGCTGGACGGGGTATTCTTTTTATAATTTTTTTTTTTATGTTTATTTAGTTTTTGGTTTTGATTACATTTTTACTTTCTATATTTTTACATTTCCTATTTGTGTAACTCTTATATTTAAAAATAAATAATTATCAAAATATGCTAAGTTGTTATTTCTGCGCAATATTTACTTAACATTTATAATAATAAAATTTCCAATGAGATAAATCAGTTCCAATAAAATTCCGCAATATGGTCGAACCTCGTAATTTATATAATTGGTCACCCTTTAAGTATGATGTTAATTTTTTTCACTGATCGATTGCACAGTCGCGGAAAGAAAAAGTTCGTCAAATTACTTCACAGTACAAGCAAAAATCGTATACACAGTAGGAAATCTAAACGAGTAGTTTTATAGCAAACTTAATGTAGTTAATTCGCGCTTTCGAGATAAAAGCAAAAATCTACAAAAAGTGGCATTTAAATCACAATCCTGATGTTAGCTCACCCGCTAGACCCGGGGATTTTTTGTGCTTTTATTGACAGCCTAAGGAAGCCCTGTGCCCATTTTCAAAACTAGGTACACGAATTATTTTGTCTGCTAATTTTCTAAATTTCTTGAAATAAGTATGTACTAAGTATCTGTAGCTACAAACACCTAGAGTTTTAAATACGATATTTTCATTGGTCAGTGACTTTTGCATGCAATTTATATTAAAGTCTATTATTGTCCAGCAGTTGAAAGGGTAATAAGGAAAATTACAATAAGTATTATGAGGAAAAAACTTAAAATGAAAAGATGAACGCTCATGTATGTTCAGGGGCTTTGTTGGATGAATTAATGTTTTATTTCGGCTGTTTAATTTAAACACCTCGTATCTTATAAAATAATACCATTCCAAAGACAACTTTGTGCTATATATAATAAAGTTCAAATTTCAAATCGACGTGAACGGGTATTAACTACATGGTCAAAGAAATAAGTGGATTTCTCATGCCGCTCTGACATCCTTAATACGAGTATGCGAGTCTATGGGCCTCGGGCAGTTTTCATTTTTTAAACACAAAGAGCTCGTGTTACGATATGAGGGGAAATAACTAGAAAGGTGTGTTTTTACCCTTTATTTTAACAAAAAAATGTAATTCGAGAATTTTTACCGCCGTTGTTTTAGGTGACCAATCCGGTTTTCATTTTTAGCCCCCGACACAAAAGAGGTCTATATACATTTCAAGCCTCTGCCTATGGTATCGTAACACTCAAATGTACCATGGCATTAAGTTCACCATTTGTATTTTCTTGTATTATGCTTATATTATGGTTCTGGAATAATAGTCAGATGGATATCTAGCAAAGAGGTTTTTTGACAACCATCTAGAACAGTGGTCCCCGGACCACTGGTGGTCCCTGGAAGCACCCGAAGTGGTCCGCGATGCCATCCGAAAAAATACTGTATTTCCTCTAAACCTATTTACTTTATATTAACTCCAAACAGTTGGTGGTCCGTGGCAAGACACAAATTTTGTCAAATGGTCCCCCTCATCCTCATCACTAAAAGGTTACAAACCACTGATTTAGCAGCTAACTAGCGTACAAGCTTTGGATAAACAGAGTTCATATGAATGCAAATAAATGACTTATGGCACTCAACATTATTTAATATTATAATAGATACGTTTTTATTAATATGCATCGTTTCTGCTTTTTTTATAACATATATAACCCCTTGCTACAACTTAGCTGGGTCATTTTCATATTGATACACATATGTATGTTTCAACCATGTAAAAAAGTTAAGGGTTTCGAGGACGCTAAATATTCTAATTATACTACTTAAATTAGCCCCGTTGTCAAGCTTCGTATATAAAAAAAGGAAAAATTAAGTATTAGCACCGTTAACTTTCTGCACATGGCTGTGACAAGTCACAAATCTAAATGTGAATAACCCAGTCACAAATCTAAATGTGAATAACCCAGCTACTCGTATGCTTGATCAATGTTCGTTTAGCATTAACAAATGTTGTTTTTAAGTTCTCAATATAGTAGATATTATATTAAGTTTTAATTATCACTCATTGTAATAAAACAACTTAAACCCAGCCGGCCCCGACGACCCGCGACCACGAGCGCTGAAAAGAGATACGAAACGTCGAGACGTAGAAATGTACGCGATTTAATCCGTTTAAGTTATTTTATTACAATATTAAGTTTTGTGTATTTTAACGTAGGTATGCGTTATTATTATTAAAGTACGTTAAGCTTATTTTTAAGGACTTAGTAAATAATTACTTAGCCCAATTACATTAATTAGGCAATACGTAGCGCAGATTTAATGTTTTTTTTAAAGATAAGGTGTTTAAACAGAAAATATATAGCCACAGACACTATAGCCATTCGCTATCTTAAACACACTTGTCTTCATATTACTTATTGTCAAACGCAAGACAACAAACAATTATTCTTAGTCTTCACTTACTAAAATGCTGTTGATACAAATGAGCCAATTATTCAGCAGAGTAAGGACCACTCGGAACAATGGCCCGCAAAAGTACAGTCGCATTGAAAAATGCTAGCTTTTTCTTAAATTTCAATTTGGAGTCTGAACGAGGGTCGAGGAGTAGCTGAGCAGACGCTCATAATGCAGCTCTCGACACGAGGGCTTGACCGCGGCTACTTCCACGCCTAACATTCAACTGTGTGGTACAAAACATCACCGCACTACGACGTTTGCGTTTAGGGTTTTTCGGCCTCTAATTAAATTATTTTCATTTTGCAAAACCAGGCAGCGTCAATATACATTTTATGAATTATGTTTAATATAAAATGTAGTAGGTAAATAAAACAATCCTACACAACTCAACTCTGGACTCAATTTTTTGTCACCCCATTACCAGGTAATAAAGAGCGCCCTGGATCACGAAATTATGACCCTTTGCCAGCCCTTTGCCTTTGGTCAGGCCACAAACAGCTGTGATCTGGAATTTTACCCTAGGCAGGTAAAATTCCAGATCACAGCTAATTTAAAACAGTGTAATTTGCTTCAAAAAAGAGGAAGATTCTGGCAAAAACTGGACCTAGATAGTTGCCGTATGTCACAGGCATTTTAGTCAGAAACTACAAGATGTACCTATATTTATAAAATTTGGGGTATATATAGGTGTTTGGTATACGCCGCTGTCACCGCTCCATACATGTAACAGACGCTTAAACTTTGTTTATTCTTAAATTTCTTTAGTAATATTCGCTGTTGTACCTATACATATGTCGATTTATGTGTTTGTTTCTATTATGCAACAAAAAGTCTGTTGTATTTCAACCTGATCTAAAACGATTATCACTTGTCAATCAATTTGTGACAAGCTTTTTTTTTCATTCCTTAATGACAAACGGTAGGTAGCTTTTGCCTCAGAAGGGCACAATTTTGTTTGAGCGCCTACTGGTTTTAGTTTAGCAAACTACTCAGTTAAACTAAGTTTGCACCTTATTTGCATACATGGTCATAGATATCAAGTGCAAATTTACCTCAACCAGTGTAGAGTGAACTCATCGGAAGTCATATTTTTTCATAAGAGAAAAGACCTTTCACTTGCATTACTTACCTAGGTACTATTTACATCTATGCTATTTAACTCGGTTATAGTGGAGAGGAAAAACATTTATTTCACTTACATAAAATGAATATTTTTATTTTTTGTACGGTAGGTACAAAAATGAAAAATAAAGAAATTAGTAAGCGCTTTTATCTTGAGCCATGGACAAAGTTTTACTCATTCAGCCTCTTACCACTGGCCACTGAATGAAACGTCAATTGGAGCCCAAATTGCTTTTCAAAAATGTCTTTTTTTGCATTCACAGAAGTCACACTTCCAACAAAATTTATTGTTAGGTATGTAACTTTAAATTTTGAAAGCGTTTTTTTTACCCAATATAAGCATTTATCATCGAAAATTATCTTAAAGTTTGAATTTTTTAAACACAAGTAAGCACCCCGTCTAATGGAAAGTGAAAACTATTAGAGTCTGCGCGGAAAGAGAATAGGCGTGGCGAAAAACGGAACTAACCTAACCAGTAGGTATGGCCACAGAACAGAAAATACGGCACATACGATAGAAAAGCATTACAGCTCCCCCCAAAATTAATCCTATTCTCTGTCCGCACAGACTCTATATGTGCCTATTTGTATTTGGTTGTAGTGCACTGATATTATTCGCTTACTAAAATATTCAAGTCTCACTCCTTATCATAGAGAGGGAATGACAAAACATGTGATTCATAATAAAGTTGAAAGTTGGTTGAATACATACATTTTTTTTTTAAATATATACCAATTTTTTTATAAAAATAATAAATTTCATATCAAAATGCCACTCGGTTCTTGAAAAGTACATATTTTATTCTTTCTGTGAGGTTTTTTTATAACATACAGCATCATGTTGGTGTAAAGTTTATTTAGTTTGAAGTAAAAACTAGAAAAGTTTATAGAGTAGGTAACTACTCCATTTACAAGAAAAAACACTATAGAAAACAGTCAAGTTCTCTAGAAAGTTAGATGCTCTACCTAGTTGCTTTCGAAACATTTTCTATTTCAAGGAAACTTGCAAGCGTCTTTTTAACGTAAGGCAAATAGACGTAACGTTACAAACACAATATTATAATTTTTTCAAGGTGACAAGGCGCTATTTATGCTGTCTACGCCTATTAATTTGATTTTAGATACTAGTTTTTTTTTTAATTAGAAAAATCATGCTTTATCCGTCATGCGATTTTAAGAAAAACAGGAATGTATGAGTCTTGAAACGGGAAAATATGAGTAATGATATCTTTAAAAAGTAATAAGCTACTAAAATAAATCAAATAGGTACAATAATGTCGATTTACTAGGATATTCCAGTATCCTATATATAAAACGAAAACGAAGGCGAAAATGGCCGCCAACACACTCATCTAAGAAAACGAGCTAAGGTCAGGTGGGGTAAGACGAACACCGGGGCAAGACGAACACTTGTATGGAGTTTTCATACTGTCCGTCTTACCCCGGGTAAAATGACCTATGTTCGTCTTACCCCACCTTACCGTATAGTTAACTTTTCGTCATAATGTAGTGACCTATTTTTAGCTGCTACTCTCAGGCTAGTTACGTCTTATGTGTAGTACGCCAGTAGGTAGTTCCTAGGATACGAGTATCAGCAATTGGCTATTGTTATAGTTACAGTATTGGCTATTGTTATATGTACATATGTAGTTAGTGTTATGCTATAGAAACACCTCTCAATAATAGAATATTAGTGAACCACTTCAATATTGTTACGTCCGTGGGGTAGGTAACGTGATAGAAAATACACTAATTAACCACTAATTAAAAATGCAAACTTTATTACAGAATTACTAATTAACAAGTCTTACTTACTTAATAAATCACTGTACTAAATCACTTCACTATAACGCACTTATTAACTTTTTCACTTAGGTTCGCTTCGAGACTCGCACTGTATCGCCGTTAGTTCAAAACTGACTGTGGGGTCGTGGGCGCGCGGCTTATATATCCGGAGACCCTTGCTCTCGAATGTTCCGGAGAAATCCTATGTCGAATGTTCGGTCCAAAGTCCAAGGACGGTCGGCGACCTCTCGGTTCATGACCCCTCGGTCAAGGACGCATCGCGAGTGTTCTAGGCAATCTAGATTGTTCGATGTTCGATTCGGCTGGAACATTCCCGACTATTGCTATCCCTTTCTAGTTCTGTCTCTTTCACACACTTCTCGAACCTTCTCAATATAGCTGTCTCTCTCTAATAGTGCTATCTCTTTCACTCCTTCGTGAAATTTCGCCATATACTGAAGTGTACTTCAAAGGCCCATAAGGGGTCCTGAAAACGCCTGAAAACGGGTTTTCAGGTTATTGCGCCATCTGATAGAGGGTGCCCTGAAACGGACTGAAAACATGTTTCAGGCGCCTGAAAACAACGGCAACTAGGGTGAATTTTCAATCTTCTAGTATGTGAAAGAGCCACCTCTGAAACGGCCTGAAATCACTTTTCAGCCTGCTGAAAACGCTTCTAAAGCACGGAAAATCACGTTTAAAGTTTTGACCTATACCACCGGCGCAACACTACCCCCTCCTAAGACATGCTCGTCCCGAGCATCATTATTTCCGTGGTACCTCGCCAGTCGGTCAACGTGAACAATCTTCGATGGACTACGAGGGTTTCGCTGTATCCGATACGTGACGTCGTTGATCTTCGTGACTACCCTATATGGCCCTTCCCAGTTTGGGGACAGTTTTGGGGATTTTCCTTTTTTTCGCATCGGGTTATGTAGCCACACCCAAGAACCTTCCTCGAAGCCAATTTGGTTAGCCTTCCTGTCGTATCGGGTCTTCATTCTCGTGCTAGCTTGAAGCCCGTGTTCACGAACAAGACTGTGAACGTCATCAATCCGATCCCTTAAATCACTTGCATACTCTGTGATAGATCTTGGAGTATCAGAAGGACGTCCAGTTAAGAGATCTGCTGGCAAACGAAGCTCTCTTCCAAAATTCGCATACGCTGGAGTAACTGCCGTACTTTCATGGGTTGCTGACCTATACGACATCAAAAAGAGAGGAATATGCCGGTCCCAATCCTTTTGGTGACTCTCAACAACCTTGGCCAGATGTCTCTCCAGAGTTTGATTGAATCTCTCCACCATTCCATCCGATTGTGGGTGATATGCCGTAGTCCTCGTCTTATGCATCCCCATGATTCGACAAGTCTCTTGAAAAACCGCAGATTCAAAATTCCTGCCTTGATCACTGTGAATCTCTAGAGGCACTCCAAATCGACAGCAAACTTCATTCACTAACTTCTCCGCTATAATGACTGCTTCCTGATTAGGGATGGCAAACGCTTCAGGCCATTTGGTGAAGTAATCCATCACGACAAGAATGTACTTGTTTCCGGAGTCAGATGTCGGGAACGGGCCTGCGACGTCTAGCGCAATTCTTTCCCAAGGTGCTCCAACATTGTACAGTCTGAGCGCTCCTCTACTACGGGTGTGCGGTCCTTTAACTGCTGAACAGTTAACGCACTTCTTGCACCAGTTTTCGACATCCTCACGGCAGTGGATCCAATAAAACCTTTTCACTCCAAGATGTCCACCAGAAGTACCGTCGTGGAAACTTTCTAAGACATCTTTCACCCTTTTCCTTGGAACGACGACTTGTAAATGAGCATCCTTTCCATTCGCCGATTCCCATTTCCTGCATAGTACGCCATTATGCATAATCAAGCTGTCCCACTGTGCCCAGTAGCTTTTCGTGACCGTACTCATCGGAGCTACTTCACACCACCTTGGTTTGGGAACTCCCTCATTAATCCAGTCAAAAATGGGCTTTACGTCAGGATCCTCTTGCTGAGCTAGTTGCATGACTTCATCGCTCCACTCTTCGCTTACAGTGTCAGTTCTCAACATCCTAAGACATTCCTTGCCCTCTTGTCTAAGACAATGCTTACAGTCGTCCGGACAAGGTCTTCGAGAAAGGGCGTCCGCATTTCCGTGTGATTTCCCACTACGGTGTTCGATAACGAAGTCATACTCCTGCAGTTGTTCAATCCAGCGTGCCACCTGGCCCTCGGGATTTTTAAACTCCAACAACCACTTCAGAGCAGCATGATCAGTCCTGATACGGAACTTCCGCCCAAGCAGGTATTTACTGAAATGCTGTAACGTCCTGACAACTGCCAGCAGTTCCCTTCGAGTGACGCAGTAATTTCGTTCTGGCTTCGACAACGACTTGCTGAAGTAGGCGATTACAACTTCGTTTTCACCCTTCTTCTGTGACAAGACTCCTCCAATACCAGTATTACTGGCGTCCGTGTCAACAATAAAATCTACTTCGGGATCTGGATACCCCAGTATTGGTGTTTCACAGAGTCTTCGCTTGAGATCGTTGAAACTTGCCGTACACCGATCCGTCCAATCAAAGTGTCGTTTTTCTTCCGTCAGTTCGTGCAATGGCTTTGCTATATCCGAGAAGTTCTTCACAAACCGCCTGTAGTATGAGCACAGTCCTAAAAATGCACGTACTGCAGTTTTATCCCTCGGTATTGGCCAATCCTTCACGGCACTTATCTTCTCAGGATCTGTCTGGATACCATCCTTCGAAATCACATGTCCCAAGTAATTGACTTTTCGCTTGAAAAGCGAACATTTCTTTGGACTCAGTTTAAGGTTTGCCTCTCGTAACTTAGACAATACTTGCTCCAATTTGCTGAGGTGATCATCGAAGTCTCTACCAACGATGATAATGTCATCCAAATAAACCAAGCACGTATCTCCCAGCAGTCCAGCTAGTATTTGTTCCATCAATCTCTCAAATGTCGCTGGTGCATTGCATAATCCAAACGGCATAACATTAAACTGCCAGAGCCCCTTTCCGGTTGAGAAAGCCGTTTTC
This sequence comes from Eudemis profundana, assembly GCA_947034925.1. NCBI lineage: Eukaryota > Metazoa > Arthropoda > Insecta > Lepidoptera > Tortricidae > Eudemis > Eudemis profundana. The sequence continues at coordinate 10,662,096 of OX344808.1, forward strand.
TCCTTATCTCTATCCTTGATCTCAACTTGCCAATAGCCACTTTTTAAATCTAACGTAGAAAACCATTTCATTCCGTTCAAAGTGTCTAAGGTGTCGTCGATTCGAGGCAATGGATAACTGTCTTTCTTAGTGGCATCATTCAGTCGGCGGTAATCGACGCAGAATCTCATGGTCCCGTCCTTCTTCTTTACCAAAACTACGGGGGAACACCACGGGCTTGTTGAAGGCTCGATAACGCCACCCTTCTTCATTTCCTCGATCATGTCTTCTACCTCCTTCTCCCGAGCTACCGGAACTCGCCGAGGTCGCTGTCGGATTGGCATGACTTCACCAGTGTCTATCTCATGCTGTACGACTCCAGTTCTTCCGATGTCACTGTCGTGCGCAGAGAAGACATTGCTGTATCGCAACAGCAATTTACGTGCCTTAATGAGCTCTTCCCTGGTAAGATCGTTTCTGGAGCCATCTAATAACCTGTCAATGTCCATTGGAGGTACAGAACACCCAGGTTTCTCGCTCTCCGTAGAACCTTGACAGCTTCGTATCCAAGAGATTTCCTCACATGATCCAACCAGAGCTCCTTTACTAAGGACGCACTCGGTGTCACTTAAATTAAGAACTCTCACGAAGGCTGTAGACGATGTTGTTACCACCGTGCGGGCTGTCATCCATGGTTTACCATCATTGACCTTTTCCACAACAACACAACGATGACATCCTTGTCTTGTACTGTACGGCAACCGCACTGGAACTAGAACCTGTGCCCTTGGTTGGAGGATAGTTCTTCTAGCACAGTAAACATTTCCATTTACTCCACCCTCCATAGGCACCTCATCAGGCCCAAATTTCAGTACTCCAACCTTCAAGTCAATTTTACAGCCATGGGCTCTCATAAAATCCAGCCCAATGATGCAGTCGTCGATGATGTTAGCGACGATCACTTTATGCCAGTAGCTCTTGTCACCAATTTTTAAAGCCACCTCTCGCTCCCCCTGTATGGGAATGTACTGGCCGGTAGCGGTTTGCAGCTGGAGATGCGTAGGTCGGACTAGATGATCTCCAGTCTGGTGCTTCAGAAGCCGAGAACTGATCATCGTCCGAGAAGCTCCGGTGTCGATGGTAAGGTGTAATGGTACTCCACCAATTTCTCCTTTGACGACCAGACTATTCCCGTCATTAGCCTGTGAGATCATAACTGGGACATTTCGACCACCAGCCAGCACTCGTCCCTTAGTCCTGGCTTTTACTCGTTTCCCTGCTGAGGCCCGGATGCCACAGCGCCTGGTGCCCTTGTCACTGGAGTGAGATCCCGTTCTCTCCTGCTCCTTTTCGGGCAACTAGTCTGTATGTGGCCACGTTCTCCACAATGGTAACATCGTGGCCCAAACTCACGACGGGGAGCAGTCGGCTCCCTAACAGACACTTCACGTACCCTATAAGGCCTTGACGGGTCCTGACGCACAGCTTCTACCTCTAGGGCGTGAGCCACTGCATCCTTCAGGGACCCATGGTGCCCCAGTCGCACTGCAGCCCGTACCTCCAAATCGCGTATTCCGTCAACGAAGGCCTGCACCAGCGTGGTGTCCACAAAGGAGGCGGATGTACGTTGGTACGCCTTTCTGACCAACTTCTCAATTTCTAGGGCCCACTGCTGCAACGTTTCATTGCGCCCCTGCACCCTGTCCTTCAACTGAGCACGGTAGACGTGCTCCAGGTGCTTGTCACCGTAACGGGCCTCCAACGCCTCTAGAAGCCGGTCGTAACTTCTCTCTTCTCCTAGGGCTTCCAGTATGGTGAGCGCCTCGTCACGTAGCGCTAGGGTTAGGGCTGTCCTGGCCTGCTCCTTGCTCCAGCCGTTAGCTTGGGAAACGGACTCGAACTGTAGCTTATAAGCTGTCCAGGACGATGTACCATCGAAGGGAGGTACCTTGAATCGTCCCGACACAGGTACCTCGGCTGCACAGGTACTCGTACCGCTGGCCACTTTTATTTCGAGCTTCTGGAGGCGGTTTTTGTAGGTGTTGACTTCCTCTTTAACAGTCTCGACATTCGCCTTAACGTCATGAAGTCGAGTGTCAAATTTAATGTCCATGTCCGCCAGTTTCTCATGGACCTCACACATTTCTCGCTTCCATTCAGCCGCGGTCTCATGTACGTCCCGAAGCATTCTCGATTGTTCTTCTTGCTTCGCCGACTGAACCCGTAGCTCATCACTGAGCTCCTTCCGGAGAATTCGAGCTTGCTCTTGCTGTTGACGAGCATACTCTTGTTGTTGACGAGCTTGCTCTTTTAAGAGAACTAGTATCGCGTTGACTTCCATATCTTGCTTACGTGAGACCGGTGACTCTGATGAGCCAGCGTCCGGCGCAGGGTCCTCACTTGCTGCAGCTTGGCTCCGGGTCTGCACTCCCTTCGGCTCGTTCTCACGCGGTGTAAACGGCATTTTCTATCCCACTTCTGACACCAAATGTTACGTCCGTGGGGTAGGTAACGTGATAGAAAATACACTAATTAACCACTAATTAAAAATGCAAACTTTATTACAGAATTACTAATTAACAAGTCTTACTTACTTAATAAATCACTGTACTAAATCACTTCACTATAACGCACTTATTAACTTTTTCACTTAGGTTCGCTTCGAGACTCGCACTGTATCGCCGTTAGTTCAAAACTGACTGTGGGGTCGTGGGCGCGCGGCTTATATATCCGGAGACCCTTGCTCTCGAATGTTCCGGAGAAATCCTATGTCGAATGTTCGGTCCAAGGACGGTCGGCGACCTCTCGGTTCATGACCCCTCGGTCAAGGACGCATCGCGAGTGTTCTAGGCAATCTAGATTGTTCGATGTTCGATTCGGCTGGAACATTCCCGACTATTGCTATCCCTTTCTAGTTCTGTCTCTTTCACACACTTCTCGAACCTTCTCAATATAGCTGTCTCTCTCTAATAGTGCTATCTCTTTCACTCCTTCGTGAAATTTCGCCATATACTGAAGTGTACTTCAAAGGCCCATAAGGGGTCCTGAAAACGCCTGAAAACGGGTTTTCAGGTTATTGCGCCATCTGATAGAGGGTGCCCTGAAACGGACTGAAAACATGTTTCAGGCGCCTGAAAACAACGGCAACTAGGGTGAATTTTCAATCTTCAAGTATGTGAAAGAGCCACCTCTGAAACGGCCTGAAATCACTTTTCAGCCTGCTGAAAACGCTTCTAAAGCACGGAAAATCACGTTTAAAGTTTTGACCTATACCACCGGCGCAACAATATCATAAAAACTCACCGAGATACTACATAGTTAAAATCACATTTTTAGACTTTCCCAAATACGTGCTGAAACGCTTCCTACTGAAGCCCGCTATAACGTGACGTCACGACTTATGAGTCGTCACGTTATTTGGGGCTTTCGCACCCGCGTCACGCGGGCTTCGTTGTTTGGGGAAATCAAGAACCTTGTTCTGCAACTATGTTAAAACTTGCATTTATATCGTAACGGTTTCACAAAAAAAGTTACCATACATTTTATGGGCTATTTAATGGTATTATTAGTTTTTAATAATTTTTATACTTTTAAAATGGACTTTCCCACCCAACTTTGGAGGCTCATAAAAAAGTCAACAAGTTAGGTATCAAAGTCAAAACTTGAAAATATTTCCTTATTATGCTTATTTTAACAGGATCTTATATAATTTTTAGAAATTTCAGTTACAGTTATGTACCCAATTCTACATATATTTTTATTATTTTTGAGACTCAAAATTTGGATTGCTAAATTGTTTACTTTAGAGTTGTATTGCGATTTCAAGACAATTAGAGAAATAAAAGCTAGTTTTAAATGAACTTGCAAGGTATAAACAACAAAAACCCGGCTTACAGGTATTCCAAGTTGGCTGCAAAATCTTGTAAAAAAGAGAAACAAAGTATGTATTGTTCCTCTAGCTTTAGTCATCACGAACCAGAGTATCGTTCTAAAAGCTAAGAGGCGGACGTGGAAAAAATAAGCGATAAAAAATACAACACTTAATGCACGAGACAGACAGCCCTCAGACAATGACGCTCTTAATGCCTGTATCATGTACGATACTCGCACACTTGTCGTTTTCGCTCGCTCAGGTGATCCTGACTTATATTCTCGAAATTTGAACCTTGTTTTCTGAGCTGTTTGGTTGAATTTTGAGTACGCTAGTTTAGTTAGATATCAGTGTGCTAAAGTTGGCTACGGATATACGTGCACGAGTAATTAGACAGACTTTGACTAGTTTGAGGATTTTTGACTCGCTTTTGAGGTTCCTTTGTTAAGTCTCAAATACTCTCTATACCTATAAGTAACTTTTGGCTGCATGGAGTATAGCTGAAAGAGTTATAGCCACATGAATGCACTTATAATGTACTTAGCGTACGGAGTTATAAAGACGTAAATAATTTACATTTCAGTGTCCAGAAAAAAAAGTAAGCGAATTCACAATATTACGATACAAGACACATTCTTCCACACCTCAAAAGAATAAATTGCAAAAATCAAACCAATATTAATAGTAGAGGTAAATAACAGGTCTTATCACTAAAAAGCAATTCGTTTCGGAGAATATTCGGGTAGGTAGCGGATTCTTTTAGGTATTCAACTTTTTTGCACATGAAATCGAACAGAAACAATATAAAGATCATTTGATATTTAGAGGGCAAACTTTCCCCGTAAAGTATCACTTCCGACTAAGCTTTGAGCTATAAGAAAGAACACCTAATCAACATCAAAGAGAGACAAGACAACCGTACCTACCCAATAAATAGATCAGTTAGGTAACTCGTAATTCAAATGAGCTTTATCATGAAGTCCTAGAATCGTACACATAAATATCACACTAATGCTATATTTATGGGTAATAAAGATCTGCCGTCTTATGACTAAAACACGGTCAACTTCTATACAACTCTATAGCAGTTAACCAGGTTTAGTCATAGGGCGGCTCAGGTAGTGAGGATCACTGGGTACATTCAAATTGAATCTCCTGCGGTCGTCCGCAGGCATGCTAGCCGGAGCAATCTAAGCTGCACCTAATCCAACTAATTGTGTAAGCAAAATTACATGGTTTTACGCCGGGAGGGCACCTCGGGGGGTACTTTGGAAGATAGAATATATATCCGCATTGTTACAACTAGAAGTGTTGCTAGTAAGGGTTTCGTACCAAAATGGTAAAAAAGGAACCCTAATGGTGCGACTCTGTCTGTCTGTCCGTCTATCACAGCAAGATATCTCAGGATCTACTGATGCTATCGACTTGAAATTTGGAAGGGTCTTAAAAACCGCTAACCCGAGCCTATTGGACAGATTTTTTTTTTGTCAGACATGTAGTTTTTGATTTAAGACAAAAAAAGGTTTAAAAAATACCATTCCCCCTATTATCTCTGAAGTTACTGAACAGAAAAATCTAATAATTACCGATTATTAATATCATTCTAAATATTACAGGAAAAATAAAACGGTTTTCCTAACTTGTTTTATTTAATGTGAGTCGACCGAATCGATTCTCCATACATAGAAAAAAGTCAATGGCCGCTCACCTATGGTCCAGACCGGGAATCGAACCCGGTACCTTTGCGTCGGGTCGAGTGGTTTGAGACGATTTTTTATTTTATAACTACATACAAGTGTCAAAAAGCTAAAAATATATATTATATCTTTAGTAATTAAAGCTATTGGGTGTATTTTAGAAACGAGTCTTTTTTCGTAATTACGCTGGACAATTTTTTTTTAATTGGTTAAAATGATCAGTCACTTCGAAAGACCTTTAAACTGGGATTCTAAATCTGCATGAGGCACCATTCTATTATGAATACTTTAGCTATAATGAGATTTTGAAAAAAAAAATGTGACAGCGAAATTATGATGTTTGCAGAGAAATGATGATTACATGAAACAATTAGAAAAGTAAGTGTAAAATTATCGTCGAATTTGATATCCTGCATTCCTGGAGTAGGAATTTAATAACATAATATATTGCAGTTGAATGGACCATGGGCATTTGTATGGGCAGTGTCACCAAGACCAGCAGATATGAGATATGTGTCAGTTAATAGAGTGCTGCGAAGGCGCAACACGATGATTTTTTTACTATGGCGACGATCACCCCAAGAATGGGGTTTTCTTGGAAAATCGTATTTTGTTTTGTATAGGAAGAGCTCAAAAGCAGGTCCCTTGGAACACCGCACCGCACTTGCAACCCGCGCGTTTGCGTGTTCGCCTCGTGTCATAGAGTACTACTCTGTCGGTTTTTTTTCCTGGGCAGTAGGTACGCATACTCCATCCCAGCATGGGGGTCTTCTTGAGGCGGCTTTATTCTGAACGGTAAGTGCGCCAATCCACACGGGAGCCATACAGAGCCATGCTGCGCATGACATCGGCATTGGCTGTTGGACCGTCCAATATTAGTCAGCAGCCGATTCAGGGTGTGTCGTTCTACGATTGATACCCTGGCCACTCTCAAGGTTCGGTGCGACGAGGCTCTTTGCGTGTGTATGGAGAACCGAGCGAATGACCTTTAATACAAAATATAGAAGCCCGTTGCATGTCCTAAAATTGTTTGTCATAATGTAATATTTGGTTGAATTATTGTTTAGTTGAAAATTTATTCCGCAGAAACGGAGTATACTCACATACAATGGATTCGGGTCATTTTCTATGAACAATTATATAGAAATTGACCTTATTTCATCGTCCGTGAGTGTATATATCAGGTTTTTTTTTTACAATAGCCGCTTAGAATAGGTTAGGTTAGATTTTGTTATAATATTCCTGGTACAGTCAAGTGCAAAAACATGTTTCGAATAAATGGTTTTATAAATATAGTCCGAAATTCTTCTGTCACTGCAGAAGGTGTATTCGGACATATTTTTATGCCACACCTGGCCATAAAATGGTGTACACAACACGGGAGGTAATAAAGAAAGCCCTCGATCGCATATTTACGTCCCTCGCTTGCAGCTCGGGCCGCGAACTTCTGCAATCTCGGCCTTTCTTTGTATTACCACCCTAGTTGTGTAATGTACTATTGTAGGCACCCATATTTTTACACTTGAGTGTAAGTGTCTGCGTGAGTAATTTTTGACCAAACGATATTTGCTTAAACATTAGATTAGGACAAACGATATGTATACCAACATGAAAAATATATGCTGCGTCAACATTGCTTATGCAATGCCATTACACGAAATGAAACGATGCACTGCAATAGCAGGTTGACGAAGCGTGACACGAATGTGTATTTTGTACAGAGTACCTAAGCTTCATTATTTGTCGAAGACTGTTACGGATAATTTTTGGATTAAGTATAAAGTTTTGAGGAATAAATTTCCACTTGATGAGTTTTATTTATAGATTATAACGGCACCTTGCGGTCAAAAGATTGTAGTCGGTTCAGATTGGTATTAATTATGCTTTGAGCAAAATGAGTAAGCCTTTTAACATATATACCGTTGACTAAATTATCGTTAGGAAAAATGTCTTATAGGTACATTCGTATTGCCTTTTTATTAGGGTTCCGTAGCCAAAATGGCTAAAAAGGAACCCTTATAGTTTAGTCATGTCCGTCCGTCCGTCCGTATGTCACAGGCATTTTACTCAAAAACTACAAGACGTATAGGTACTGATGAAATTCGGAATATAGATGTCTTGTAGATGCCGCTACTAAGTTTGGTAGTTAAATAATAAAAATAAAAAAATCTAGGGGGGCACTCCATACATGTAACGGAAGCTAAATTTTTTTTTTCAGCAAACATCAACGTGAGGTATATAATTTGATAGTTCTTTTAAAAACATTATAAGGCTTTTATGTACTTTTTTTTTATTAAGTGAATACTTTCGGAAATAATCGCTCCGAAAGTTGCACAAATTGTGTCCCCCCCCCCCCCTTCAACTTTTAAACCGTAAATCCAAAAAATATGAAAAAATCAGGAAAGTAACGCTTAATAAATACATTCAACGAAAATTATTTTCAATAGTAAGGAATAAACCGTTTTGAAGTTATTGCCGAAAAACTTCTCAACCAAAAGGTTTTAAGTGCCATTGATTTACACGGCATTTAAGACCTTTTGCCAGTTGTTTATTTTTATCTATAGCACATTTCCTTATAGATACGGCTATGGAACCCTACACTGAGCATGGTCCGACATGCTCTTGACCAGTTATTTGTATTAATTTTGCAGTTTCTAGCGGTTTCTATTGTATCAACTTAGAAATAACCAACATAAATGTGATTAGAGTTTTGTATAAATATCGTTGCCTGAAGTATTGAACATTAACACACCGTCCCCGAAAATTCACCAACAAAGCATTTATACCCTGTATTTCAACGGCAAACATCGTAAATACTTATTTACGATGTTTTCCTGTACTACATTTCCCTCACAATAGCTGTAGTAATAGTTGAAGGGTACGGGTACTCGTTTCACCCGCTTCATAGAAGTGGTGGGGTGCGCGTCGAACCAATGGCGACATTTTTTCATCCCCTGTTTACTAGTTCTCTCCCACAGGGTATTTACCTCCCTATGAGCTAGGTCTTAAGTACTGAGACTCTTTAGCTGAGTACGCGTATGTGGATAACACGTAATGGTCGTGTATATTACACGTCAGGTGAAACCTGTACGCTTAAGTGCTTAGATTTTCTAAACAGCAGCGATTTCCGTGTTTTCGGCCTAAGTACCTAAGTAGCAGTGGCGTGGCGTCCATACAACCCTATTCCCACCGGCTTGCCTATTTTAAAGCATATAACCAGTGTATCTACTACTCCCGAAGCAAATGTAATCCAAATCTGCTCCGGCTTTACTAAGAATATACTTGACGCCACGCCACTGCTAAGTAGGTACAGGAGACTTGAATAAAATTAAGCATACACTATAAATTAAAATTCAAAAATATTTTTGTGTAAATCCTACTAATACTAATATTACAAATGTGGAAGTTTGTGAAGATGTTCGGATGTTTTTTTTTTTTCACTAAATAACGCGGTATCACCTGAATGAATTGATATAAAGGTTGGCAGGGCTGTCTTTAACCTATTGGGGGCCCTGGGCATATTTGGATAATGGGGCCCCTATGACTTTAACAGAACACTATTTTGTTAGATCCCTACCCCTATCGATCGCGGGGCCCTGGGAACTTGCCCAAAGTGCCCACTGGGAAAGACGGGTCTGAATGTTGGCATACATGTAAGTAGGATATGTCGTGGATTGAAAAATATGATCATTTATATCCCGGTAAAGAGTTTAGTATAATAACGGGAAATAACACAAGAAATGCTGCATGTTGATCGACCTGGGTCTACTTGCCAAATGTCAGCTCAAATCATTCAGTTGTTACTGTGTTATTTAGTACCTAAAAAATATCAAAACCTCCCGACATCTAAACATCCAAACATCGTCAAAAACTTTTAAATTGATAATTTAAATAGGATTTGCGGAAATCTCATATAATATATTTGAAGGTTAAGTTTACTTTCAAATAGTAAGTTCACTACAACTGGCTTTTATATTGATTCATTTGTTATTCATGAATAATAGGTAAATTTCGAGGATTGGCCTTTTGAAACATTGAATCATGTTTCCAACTTTAATTAAAACACTTTCTAAAACTGCCCTACATTTTGTAAGCCTGCGTAAAACCGACTAAATTTATTCGCCAAGTAGCAGATGTTTGAAACAAAAATGGCTTCTACCGTTAAGACTAGGAAAATTAACTCATGCCAAAACCAACTTTTGTCCAGCGACTACTTGCACTATTTTTCTATTTCCATGCGATTTAAAAAAGAGGGTTCCTGTTTTCTGACGGCATGGATTATTTTTATTTTATTTTCAGGTAAGTATTAAAAAAAAAACTTTTTATTGTAGCTTTATGTACATCAAACATTACTACCGTCTTATTTGTATTGATTGAGTACCGTCGTGACCCATAACTTAGCCTATTTACCTAAATAGTTGATTTTCCTAAACTTGCTCTAGGACAAGCTGCACATAAAAATTCTATTAGGGAAATATCAAGTACAGGTACTTCAAATCAACTAGGCAAACATGGGCACTCAGGTAAGGTTATGGGTCATTCTCATTTTTGTGCACATAGTCACTACCGTGGGCATTATTACTCTTTCTAATTGACAAAAAAATGCATACTATCATGAATTCACTCATCCATATGATAAAAAGAATTCATGATAATATTATGACAGTTACGTCAAAAGTTTAAAATTAGGAAGAGCAATTAACGCCACGGTAATGACTGTATGCACAAAAATGAGAATGACCCATATGGGTCACGACGGTACTTAATACACCGTAACGCGAGTAACAACAGCCCCCAACCCTTCCTCATGATCGCCAGGACCCCTCTGCCAAGAACTCAATGAAAAAGAATAAGCCAAATACACTTCATGTTGTCGGTCAGCACCTTATTCATGGAACTGCTTTATATGAATAAATTATACGAGTTTATTAATACATAGTGACTATCATTCGCAATAGGTGTCTGTAGATTAAAATGATGATTTAATTAATTTAAAATTAATTTAAATAAAGTTAAGTTCTAAAAGAAAAACCAAAATAAAATATAAGACATTTAATGTAGTTACTGAAGGTGACTTAACATATTTTTATTAAGAATGAGTAGGTACACGTTTCTCATTAGACTTTTCTTGTTAAGCTTAACTTTGACTAAGCTACATACATTACCTTCCATTTGTAAAGTAGATAAGTTTTCTAACCTTGCACTGAAACTTAGTTTTGCTACAAGTAACAGAGGTAAACCTTCGAGTTTATCATTAGTTTCACGATTAAATAAAAAAAGCTTTATTCCAGCAGTTTGGCATATACATTCATATATATAACACAGTCTTAACAAACTGCGGAAAAATAAGGTTCTAATTAAGTTAGGTTAAGGTTTAAGTTAAGTCGATTTGTTGGTGTCGTTTATTTCAATGAATGCATTTATTTATTGTTTGTTTATATATATGTGTGTGTGTGTGTATTTATTTGCATGTAGTTGTCCTGTTTTTGATAATAATCTGTTTTCATTTCCTTGTGCACTACCTACTCACATCTGATTTTATTTAGCGCCCACTCTACTACCCTAAGGTTGTCTGGAAGAGATCGCTTATTAGCGATAAGACCGCCTGTTGTTTACCATTTATGCTGTTTTAGATTTAAGTTTTTGTAATCTTTTGTTTTGGTGCACAATAAAGAATATTGTATTGTATTGTATTGTTCTCTCTTTAACGTTTTAAAGTCCGCTCACCAATAAAGTCATTACCGCGTGTTTAATAGGTTTTTTTCTTTTTAGAATATTGGACAGGACACTTAGATGAGGAATTAATGAATTCTTCAATTACGGTAGACGTCCGAGTGCTCGCCACTGTTCCAGTAGATGCCACCTTGAATATTAAGTCATTAGCAATAGACGTGACAGCAGGGTGTCGACTATTGGGCATTAGCGTGTCGAGCACTAGGACGTTTACCTTGCTTTGACCTAAGAGAGACCATAATGTACATTATAATATAAAAAAAGATTTTATTAAGAGATAGTCAACATTCTGCACGGATCATTTAGTTTCTTGTTTATAAGATAATTAATCACCATTAAAATTAGTTTAAACTTCAATCGTTATAGATAGTAGTTTTATTCCCTGGCAATAAATTATTTATTTGCATCTGATAATAAAAATGAGAGTAAATAGGCTGTAGTGCCCATACTGGCCCAGTGCAGAAAAGTTGAACTTTTGCGCGATTGTTTCCTCCCGTCGTTTTTCAATCATACTTCGTAATAAGTTTCGAAAAACTCATTGGTACGAGCCAGGATTCGAAATCACGACCTACCTTTGAAAAGCGCATGTCCGAACTATTCGGCTACCATAAATTATAGACTTACAACTCGCGGTAACTAAATCTGTTGGTAACCTTGATTGCGTTAGTAGTGCCAAGGACCATTAAAACATGAGGACTGTCATTCTCCATACAAAAAGCTGTTCCCCGATATTTACAACGCCATCTATGTATAAGCTTGATGAATTATATTATTTACAATTATTCAACTTAGCAAGCGTGACACAGTATTTAAATGTTAGAGTTTTTTTTTATTATTAGCTGTTTACGAACTAATTGTTACTGTACTATGCTTCTTTGTTCAATTATATCATCGTTAAATGTTTAGTTTTTTAGTGCCATCTAGTTTTTGCCTGGATACCCCCTTGCGGTCGGGGCACGACCCAAAGTGTGGAGAATGACAGTCCTCTTGTTTTAATGGTCCCTGGTAGTGCGTAGACCCGCTCCACATTTTGTTCACAAATAGACTTAGTCGCCGCGGGCTGTACCATGCCACAGAATAAGCAAAATAGCACTACGTACAGAAGTTTCTCTTTCTATCAAAACTGACGTTCGGGTCCGACCTCCGGGCGGAACGCACCGCATCCGATCGTCTCTCTCTATCGTATAACGCGTGCTCTGTCTGGTCGCTGGCTAGCCCGAAGGGGCAAAATTTGGTACTAAGTAGTAGCCCTGCTGCGAAATCGCAGAGTGAGTCACTGACCATAGTTTAATATTTGTTATGAAATAAATCTACCTAAATACTAATACTACCCTACTACTAACTGAACTAAAATGGAATGAAAATAATTCATTCCAGAAAAGTTCCATAATTAAACCACGCTAACGCTACGTTAACCCAAAGCTACTTTAATCCGCAGGTAGAACGGCAGAACACTTTTCCCGACAAAAAATCTAAGCTGCCGATTTTGTACGGCAATTTTAAAATAAGTACTTTCACACCGAACGAAGCTTGCATAAGGTCTTAAATTTCAATTTCAGGGGATCAGAGCCAAGAATCCGAGATGCACTAGACAAAGCCAGGTCGTGTGCGGGCTATTCTTGTATGTATTACCGCAACGGAGGGTTATTTAAATCTTATTTCAACTTAAGTCTATCTAAATTAACCTTTCTATGTATAGTCAGTGCAATTATCTTACAGGCTATAAGCTAGCATCGAAAACTATTCTTGTATGGCATTTTGTAGGTCTAAGTTATTTTGTAGGCATACATTTTATCATTAATTTGTATAAATAAATAAATAAATAAATATTAGGGGACAATCTTACACAAATCGAACTAGCCCCATAGTAAGCTCAATAAGGCTTGTGTTATGGATACTAGACGACGATATATTTAATAGATACAAATACATAGAAAACATCCATGACTCAGGAACAAATATTCGTGCTCGTGTTGTATGGTGCTATAAAGCAGATATGTTAACACATACATTTTTAACTGTCTATCTTTTTATTCAGCCTATATCCACCCACTGTTGGCCATAGGTTTCTTCTTTATTACGCCACTCTCCTCAGTCCTGTGCTAGCCTCCTTCACTTCTTAGTAGCCGTGCCTGCGATGTCGTCTATCGAGCCGGGTATTCTCACATTTCTTTTCGACCTTGGCCACCATTTAGTAACCTCCTTAGTCCACCTCCCGTCCTTCGACCTTCGTCCTCTTTTGACTGTAATCTATATATCTATTATCTTTATATCTATCTCTATCTATTTTTCTTCTATATATCTATATACATAAAACGGGTTAGTTACACCATTTATTCCTCGAGAACGGGTGGACCATTTTTATGATCTTTCATATTTTGGTTTTGTCTCTGCCCCGAATAGCAGAATAATTATCAAAACATCTAAAAAATAAAATTTCTGAGGCGGAATGAAGTTCGCTGGGACAGCTAGTAAAGAATAATATTAAACTGTGACTATCTTCCTCTTGATTAACAAATGACAAACAAGCAGAGAAATCATCTGACAGAAAGTACGTATTATTAAACCGTGATTAGAATACGACGACATCTATAATGCCCGGGCTACACGAGGCTAGTTTTTCAAGCTAGGATAGCGAGTTAGTAAGCTAGTTTTCAAGCCAGGACAGATTTTAATAGGATGGAGTTCTATTTTTAGCCTAGTAGCGTCCCCCTACCACTGATTTTACTATCCTAACTTGAAAAACTAGCCTCGCGTAGCCCGGGCATAAGAGTCTGCACTTAAACTATGAAGATATCATAGATTGACTTATAATTATATTTATTAATTGTATGTACCTACTTTTGTGCTAACGGTACTTCGGAATCGTATTCTAATCGCGGTTTGATAATAATATATGTCGCCGCCAACTAGCTTAATAGCTATTTGGTTAGCTGCCTAGCCTTTTTATTAAAATTTTAGGTTAGGTTTGTTAGTCAGCTTGTCTCCCTCAGAGCAGAAATAGAAGCCCCGGTTTCGTTGACCTGCTGGCGGGTCATAGTTTAGTGAAAAGGTTGGGCAGTTAACCAAATGGCTATTTAAACCAGTTGGCTGCGATATATACAGCCCGATTCTTCTTAGCTGTTCTATTTTGTAAACAAGTTTCTACCATTATGGTGTCACAATATTTGCTAATAACTGTCGTTTCCTCGTGAATGTGGAAACACTAGGCCAAAAATTGGCAAAGTAATGTTTAAACTATTATCTTTAGATAGGTACCTACTTTATATATAAGGAATTACCCACCATTTTCTGCAAAAAAGATGACATATTGAGAGCAAAAACTTCTTTACTACTTAGGACACATAAAGAGAATGCGATGTTAAACATTGTATGAGTTAAATGTTACCCAATTAATTTACAGTTCGCAAAAGCAAAACGCTCGTTACATTATATATGAATTTAATAATTCCGTGGAACAATCCGCATATAAGTACCCTGCATTTTTTCCCCCGTCGGCCAATGAAACAATTTTCTGTTTCATCCCCGTTTGGTACGGAATATACGGGAACGTGCCTCGATGTATTTGGTTGAATATTTCATCTGCGAATGTGCGCGCCGGAGCCGCGTGGTAAGTATATGTGAGATAAAATTCGAAAATATAAAATACAGAAAGTACTAGGGTAATTTCGGGGGAGATGGTCGTACGGGAGAGATGGCCAATAGAAAGATTAAACTGATATAAGCAAATGGCACCACTTTCTATTTAGATAGTTGGATTAGTGTTTAAGCTTTGTGTTTTATCATGATTTGTTGCCTTAGATAGACACCAATCAACTTCGTACGTGTGAATATCCGACATTTTCCGTACAAACCTTTATCCCCTATTTAAACCCTTACGGGTCAAATTTCAACATAGTTTTTTAGTGCACCGCTACGTCCCCTTAATAACATGTGTTTCATATTTCATCCCGCTATCTGCAGTACGCACGTTTTACGTTGTATGTCAGAACCTTAATCATAGAACTTTTTTATATGTGTAGGTTAATAACTGTTCTTGAAAATTTTTATATTTAATTTATGGATAATTTTCCAAATGTGGCGTCATTAAGAAATGTTTGACATGTAAAAAAATATTTCATGAAAACATATTTGATTTTTAAATACCTACTATTATCTATAATAAAGATTAATAATGCCCCTAGTTATACAAATGAACCAAAATTTTGAAATATAAAAGTATTCATTTCCAAGAGTGGTTTTTAACTAAATTAATACCTAAATATTGGGGATAATCTTACAAAAAATTTAAATGTAATTTATTGAAATGATTACATGCATAAATACAAAGAAAGCATCCATGATTCAGAATCAAATTTTCGCACTCATCACACAAATATATTAGTTGCCCTTACCTGAATTTGAAAACGTGTCCTCTAACTTTGTAAAACAACCTGTATTCGACACGGTTGTAGAGTTAGACCTGACTTATGTTGAAAAACAAATAACTAGAAAAGATGCCCAACACAAAAGACGCTTTTCCCAATCTATTCAAACTTTTTCATAACCGAGAAGCCATTTTAACGACCTGTCCCATCGCATCTCGAGAATAAAAACTTGAAACTCACAAGATAGTAAAGGTTATGACACAACTTCGTACTTACCAGCGGCCGGGCAGGCAAACTTGGCTTGAACTACCGCCAACTTTAACTTCTTGGCTCTGAGCAATGGTCCCACTATGCCGGTGACTGATTTGTTATTTATTGGACACACGTGAACTGTTATATGCTAAGTGCTAGTCTAGACAGGCGTTTGTGTCCAGTACGCTAAAATTATCTTTTTTGGACCTAGTCAGACCAACTCAAGGTGGTCCGGGCCGAGCGCCCTGGTTCGATTCCAGAGAACGCCATGGCCCGCACCTGGTCCGATTTTCACAACAGCCAGTAAGGCTAGTAAGTACTGTCAGATAAAAAAAATATGTTTTGGTTTATTTTCATGTCAATTCCTTTTCCCCAATGGTTGTCTGAGAGAGATCGTTTTCAGCGATAAGGTTGCCTGTTTTACCGCTAGTTTTATAGTGTTTTGATATTTACCTTTTCTAATGTTTTTCTCCGATGTGCAATAAAGTACATATTCGTATCGTATTATATTATGTATTTTTATTTGACTATGCCAGTTCGCAAAAAACCGCGGGAAGCCGCTGGATAATAGCAGCACAAAGCCGACAATAGATCCTTGGGGAAGGCCTATGTCCAGCAGTGGACGTCTTTTGGCTGAAATGATGATGATGGTGCCAGTTCGCATTTTGTATGAACAACATGCACTGCACATAATCTACTCAGGAGCAAAGAAAACACTTTGTATGGACTATCTAAAGGTACACCTAGAAAATTTACATAAACATACGTTTTATCGATGGGGTACAATATTATTGTAATTTCTATAAACATTGTTGCGATATGCCCCAACCACAGGTATTTTCATCCGACGATAACTATACCTACTAAAACCCAACCAAGCAGTTACATATGTAGAACCTATATTCATGCAATTGCAATTAAGTAAAATAATCACATTTTTACTAAAACAATCCCGACTACGGTGCAAAACATACCGCGCATTATAGTGCATAAATCCGCCATTTGTTTTTTTGACGTGATAACGTCTTATAATTCGATGGAGCCGGCTGCACGCACGAAAAAGTGTGACGTCATGGGCCGTTACCTTGCAGGGTCGTTACCTGTCAATTCCAGCACTAAAGTCGTTAAGACGATAGTTTCTTACAAATTGTTAATAAAATAGCCCTTATCCCCTAAGATACGGCTGTCAAAAATCTGGTTACCTATCTGAAACACTAAAAACGTTAGTCCGAATTTCGTTTCGGCAAAAACTATTCGACAAATATCGTTTCAATTTTTTTTCGTTTGTCCGAATTTTCATTTCGAATTATTACGATTCGGCATTTATTGGTTCGGTTTTTTAATCATTCGACAAATTACGGTTTGCCCTAAATCTCGTTTCACCGTAATATCAGTTACCCGAAGTAACGTTTCGATTTATTCACCATTCGACTTTTTTCGATTGAGTTTGATTTCATTTGTCCGATGTAACGATTCGATTTTTAACTATTCGACATGTGTACAGCTGGCATTACAATTTACAATTATTTATTCTTATACCTGGCAAACTAGTCTGCAAGAATCTACCCGCTTTGTACTTTGATAAAGATAACCTTACCCGCCACAAAAACTTGTTATAGTGTATTATTAAAGCTAATACTGAGTAGTACAGTGCGATAGTGAATACTTATTTAAATATGTCTGACCTAACCTACTTTTTTCCTAGCAATTCGTTTTTGTTGGGGGACGCAGTTCAAACCTAACCTAACCTATTTTTCTGGTAGCAGTTCGTTTTTGTTGAGGGACGCAGTTCAAACCTAACCTAACCTATTTTTCTGGTAGCAGTTCGTTTTTGTTGGGGGACGCAGTTCAAACCTAACCTAACCTATTTTTTTGGTAGCAGTTCGTTTTTTTTTAGAGACGCAGTTCAAACCTAACCTAACCTATTTTTCTGGTAGCAGTTCGTTTTTGTTGGGGGACGCAGTTCAAACCTAACCTAACCTACTTTTTTACCTAATTGAACCTTTGTTTTGAGTTTTTTTCCATGCGGGGGGCTTCGCCCCCCGAGCCCCCCCTTGTGGGGGGCTCCGCCCCCCCGTCCCCCCTTTGTCCTTCTGCCTATATAAGTTTTCTGTGAAAGTCACTTCCCCAAACGGCCACTTTTTTATGAACCAACCTAACCTACTGAGCTTTCTCTAAAAAACTAATTTTCTTTTCTAAAATAACATTTATTTTAGATTTAGGGAAACATACCTCTACCGAGAAATAACTTGGGATATCGTTAAAAGGTAAACTGAAAATATGTCTAAACGTATCCAGTGCGAAAAGTATCATTGGGTAAATGAAAAATGGGCAACGAAACAAAATACGTAATAATTCATAGGGCAAGTGAATGAGATGGGAAACGTTTTTCGGGCAAACGAAACTTTTACTAAACGTGAAATGGTGAACAGAAAAAAATACGAAACCTGTCATCGGACAAACGATAATAATTCGAATAGTTTTTGGCCAAATGAAATTCGGTGAATGGTTTTTAGTGTTTGCGATAGGTTACCCAAAAATCTCTATTGAATGACAAGAGACCAGTGGCGGATTTGCCCTAAGGCCTAGTAGGCCCGGGCCTAGGGCGGCCAGATATTAGGGGCGGCCAATCGTGACAAAAATCACTGCTGCTGCTGAGAAAAGGGCGGCTGGTACTCAAGTCGAAGTCGAAGTCAAAGTCAAAGTCAAAGTCAAAGTCAAAGTCAAAGTCAAAGTTGTAATATATAATTATTTTTTGGCATTGAAAAACGCCTTTACGATAACGTCGACTTAAACGATACCTTGAACGCTCCGTATTTGTGACCTTTTTGCGTAATCTGTGGCATTGACGTTGTCAGTGTTGCTAGGAATAATCTTCGATTTCCAATCTGATCGAAGACATTCGAAATGTATCGCGTCAATGGGTTTAAGAAAAATGGTATTTGTGTAATTCTGTCGTTATTTGTTAGTATTGTTTTATCGTTTCAGTGTTTCTAAGTCAAATCAGTTTCAATACATTTATTGATACTTTAAAATTTTTATCTGTTTATGAGTTTGACCTGGCAAGGTTTTACATAGAAAAAACTTGTCACTTCCTCCGACACTGACCTCAGGCCAGGAAGGCCTTATTATATATTCTACAAATTTTCCTTTCCTGTAAGTATCTTGGCAAATTGGTACATAATTTTATCGATGTATCGTGTCGTTATCGTGGGATTGTTCGTTTCAGTTAATCAGCCCGTTATACACGGCGAGAACCTTTTGTTGGCCGGCGTGGGTGCCGTGCCGATCGCCCATTTAAGTGCGCCTGCGGCTGTGGCGAACGGCTGTGGATCCTCCGAGTTGACATCGGTCACTATACCTTCCCGCGGGACCGTTTTCCTCCGAAAGGTAAGAATACTGACTGCATTGCTGGCAATTTTAAGGTTATGCTCGTGGCAGGTGCCACGCCCACGGACCCCTAATATACCTTTTCTTTCCTGCTAGGCGCTTTAGCGACCACCTTTACTACATTTCAATAACTTTTAAAATACCTGTACTAAATAATTTTGGCTCCTGACTTTTTGCCCATACTTAACGCCAAGGCTATGCTCGTTTTATCATGCTATACTATCCATGCATTCCGAGCACGGCGAGAACCACCATCATATCATGACGCCCGCGTTGGTAATTCCATAAACTATTCAACTCGACCTCTGAGCCTACCGCTGCCTGTCATGCTTGGGTGTTACTTCATACCTTTTACCCGGTTCATTTCAGGAGGCGTTTAGTAGGGGCTCGCTACCCGCCCAGATAATTTAGCGTTCCTCACGTGCCAGGCTGCTCGGTGAGGTACAGTGGTACCTCCAGACTGTACTCCGGCCTTCCCACGGGACCGTGGCTCAGATAAGCCTTCCATTTAATTTTAATAATAGTCTAGGATAAAAACTAAATAGCAAAAAAGGCAAAGGCAAAGGCAAAGGCAAAGGCAAAGGCAAAGGCAAAGGCAAAGGCAAAGGCAAAGGCAAAGGCAAAGGCAAAGGCAAAGGCAAAGGCAAAGGCAAAGGCAAAGGCAAAGGCAAAGGCAAAGGCAAAGGCAAAGGCAAAGGCAAAGGCAAAGGCAAAGGCAAAGGCAAAGGCAAAGGCAAAGGCAAAGGCAAAGGCAAAGGCAAAGGCAAAGGCAAAGGCAAAGGCAAAGGCAAAGGCAAAGGCAAAGGCAAAGGCAAAGGCAAAGGCAAAGGCAAAGGCAAAGGCAAAGGCAAAGGCAAAGGCAAAGGCAAAGGCAAAGGCAAAGTCAAAGTCAAAGTCAAAGTCAAAGTCAAAGTCAAAGTCAAAGTCAAAGTCAAAGTCAAAGTCAAAGTCAAAGTCAAAGTCAAAGTCAAAGTCAAAGTCAAAGTCAAAGTCAAAGTCAAAGTCAAAGTCAAAGTCAAAGTCAAAGTCAAAGTCAAAGTCAAAGTCAAAGTCAAAGTCAAAGTCAAAGTCAAAGTCAAAGTCAAAGTCAAAGTCAAAGTCAAAGTCAAAGTCAAAGTCAAAGTCAAAGTCAAAGTCAAAGTCAAAGTCAAAGTCAAAGTCAAAGTCAAAGTCAAAGTCAAAGTCAAAGACAAAGACAAAGTCAAAGTCAAAGTCAAAGTCAAAGTCAAAGTCAAAGTCAAAGTCAAAGTCAACGTCAACGTCAAAGTCAACGTCAACGTCAAAGTCAAAGTCAAAGTCAAAGTCAACGTCAACGTCAACGTCAACGTCAACGTCAACGTCAACGTCAACGTCAACGTCAACGTCAACGTCAACGTCAACGTCAACGTCAACGTCAACGTCAACGTCAACGTCAACGTCAACGTCAACGTCAACGTCAACGTCAACGTCAACGTCAACGTCAACGTCAACGTCAACGTCAACGTCAACGTCAACGTCAACGTCAACGTCAACGTCAACGTCAACGTCAACGTCAACGTCAAAGTCAACGTCAACGTCAACGTCAACGTCAACGGCAACGTCAACGTCAACGTCAACGTCAACGTCAACGTCAACGTCAACGTCAACGTCAACGTCAACGTCAACGTCAACGTCAACGTCAACGTCAACGTCAACGTCAACGTCAACGTCAACGTCAACGTCAAAGTCAAAGTCAAAGTCAAAGTCAAAGTCAAAGTCAACGTCAAAGTCAACGTCAAAGTCAAAGTCAACGTCAAAGTCAACGTCAAAGTCAACGTCAAAGTCAACGTCAAAGTCAACGTCAAAGTCAACGTCAAAGTCAACGTCAAAGTCAACGTCAAAGTCAACGTCAAAGTCAACGTCAAAGTCAACGTCAAAGTCAACGTCAAAGTCAACGTCAAAGTCAACGTCAAAGTCAACGTCAAAGTCAACGTCAAAGTCAACGTCAAAGTCAACGTCAAAGTCAACGTCAAAGTTATCACGTTCGACAATCGTCAGTAAACCGACTTTACAGACAACCGATTTTTTTATGAATTTTACGAACCCTGTGATTCACACGGGTGTGTCGTTGAGCGTTGAGTAGAACAGTTGCGAGCGGACATACTTACATACATACATTTTGGGCTTCGTCGCAGTCGGGTAATAAGGAATATATAAATACAATAAAATGTGTAAATTACCTACCGGATGGCACCTGTCATTATGGCCGAGATTGTCATCACCCTATTTGCACCAATATTATATAAACATCACTTGATAAATCGTATATTGCATCTGCAACTATGTTCACGAATAGAGACAATTTTAAAACGGTTGGTTAAATAAATATAGTCTGTTTTATTCCCACTACACTGCAGTGCTCTTCAATTACCTGTATCCCGAAAAACCTCTATAAAAGTACGCACACCTAACAGAAATATTTATTCCAGTAGGTAAAAAAATTAAAATCCTTTGAAATGAACCGAACTAGTTCACGTAATCCCCACAAATATCAGCGAAAAAGCAACGTGCAAAACAGTTCACCTCATTCTAAAAACATTTAATAAACTGAACCAATGCCAAATATACTTGCGTCGGTAGCAACTAGCGACCTATAAGTCCCAATCATCTGGCATAAAAATTCGCCCAATATTTTCAATAGTTCAAAGGGTGCTTAACGAATGCTAGTTTTCATTTGCGATATTGCTTTTGTGCAGTGGCACGAATGGATTACCGGTATTGTGCTCGGGTTAAATCGACCCTTTACTTTCCCAACTGCATATTTATTTTAACACATTTCAACAATTGTAACTGTATAACCTTTGAGACTAGATTCATTTTACAGTGAAAGTTCTGGCGTAGATACGAGCTTGAACAATAAATGTGAGATACACAACGGTCATGCAGCATAACTCCGTCATATTTTCGGTGATAAAACAATCAAATTAAAATTTCATAACGAGCGCTACTTCTGTGGAAACATGCCTTTTAAAATTTTACATCTGTTTGGCAAGATTAAACATAAACGACCGGAAAACGGCTGGATATCTGCATAATTTTTTTGAAGTGATATTGGTTCAACATTATATTCGCATGTTAAATT
Organism: Eudemis profundana; assembly: GCA_947034925.1. Classification (NCBI taxonomy): domain Eukaryota; kingdom Metazoa; phylum Arthropoda; class Insecta; order Lepidoptera; family Tortricidae; genus Eudemis; species Eudemis profundana. The sequence continues at coordinate 10,684,485 of OX344808.1, forward strand.
TCCGATATTTGATGCAAATTTCTGAAATTTCGTTACTCAAATATTCTGGTCAAATTAGATAATTGAAAAAAAGTTTTATACAAAATGACAGCTATTAAAACCGACGCAGATATTCATTAATATACTGTTAGGCATAGGTAATTTCACGAGAGTTGAGGCCACGCACACAACATGTCATGTAATGACAGCGGGATTTTGAAATTACTGTTCTTTTTTCGTACTGAGAGCAGGTTCAACAGTGAATTGCAAGATAGACCAAAATGTTTCTTTAAACTATAGCCTTGTGTTTATTTACCCTTTCATTCATTTGATCCATTCACTTTTTTGCAATGAGTACTTTATGTAGCTGTGTGTATAATCATTCACCTCAAGTACCTCAACTCTCCAAGTAGTAGGTACCTATACTCAAATAGCGTCCGGTTTTTTTTTGGGGTATGCCATGACATGACTGCTAGTAAAATAGTTTTTTTAACAAATATTTAAATCCCAAAGTAATGAAATTATATTATTATTGACTCCTTGATACCGACGCTTACCTAGCTTACGGTATCACGGTAATTTATTTCGATTTGTTTTATTATTTATTAAGAGATCTTCAATTCAAACAGTTGAGTTCGGTTCGTAGTTTGACGTATATATTTTTCACATGACATGATGACAGTGACAATAAAATTTGAATAGAATAGTATACGGTTAAAAAGATTAAAAAGGTTTCTGTTGAAGGCGTCCGTAACACTCCTAAATATATATAATACTAATGATCAATGTTTGTACGCTTTGATGTGTATTTCTCACATGAAATCCTCATTCTACAGGCATAGAGGGAAACTTCTGAGGTCTTATCGACTACCAAGAAGGAAAGCTTGATCTATAACATCTCGTATATCTCTCTGAACTTTATTGTAACTTGAAATCCTTCCCTACTGGGTTTCATTTTATTTCCTATCTAAAGAGAAGGCATTATAAAATTCTCACTGTTTCATCGGTACGTTAACACGTGCCTAAAGCCTGAATAAAACATAAAGGCTGGAAATCGCCGCATTACGAGCATATACATTTATTACACTAAAACGTATTTTATAGCTAATTCACGTTTATTATGCTCTAACATTTTCATATTCATAATATAATAATATGGTTGGAGAATGTTCAATTATAAATGAGAATGTTTATATTACTACAGTATTTATCATTGCAACACAACCTAATATTTCGGAACGCATTCTGCGAGGCATACAGCCTACTTATTTATCCTATCTTGCCGACTCTTCGTTAACTAATCACTACTGACAATTGTTAAATTTTCAATTACTAATTGAAGGGTAGCAAGAGTTTAGAGAGATTGAGACCGAGAAGAAACTATTTTGCACAGATTAAGGAAAGGTTAAGGCCGGGTCGTACCCGGAGCTGAAGTAATTGGCGCACAAAAGAAAAAACTGACGGTTGCTCCACCGAGCATATCTCTTAAAAGAAAGAAGAAACTCGGGTACCAATCGGGTATTAATATTTAATTGCAATCTCTCAAACTTTACGGTTCCATCTTATCTTCCGGGTTAGCACGCAGTTCGCGATTTCGCTTGTCGCGCGACAAAGTCTGATCTGTGACATTCGCTCCTGCCCAAAATACCGCATTCCCTAAATACCAGATTCTCGATTTATCAGATTCCTGTCTTACCACATTCCCGTTACACTAGATTATAAAACCGTAAGTTACGCAAGGATCTACTTGATTTTGTTGGATGTATTATTTTGGGAATCTGGTATACGGACAATCTGATATATCGAGAATCTGGTATTTTAGGAATGCGGTATTTTGGGATAGAGCGGTCACTTTCGCACTTCATTGTAATGGAGAAAACAATGGGTAGTATTTTTCGTGCGATAAATAGGCGTTCGGCAAAGTTGTGAGATGATTTTATTAACATTTTGTCCTTTCAATGGAGTTGAAGCACGCAGCAAGCAAGTATATGCACATGATAGATTGACAGAGGAAATAGTATACGCGTAGCACAGTCAGTAAAAATGCGTATATTATTTACGAAAATCAATCATAAAAGATGGTCCAAAAATCAATACGCACGAAATCTTGATAAAAATCAGCCCACCAACGGAGTCCGGTCGGTTAAAAGCACAGTCTTGTTTTGATTTGTTATGGCTGCGCAGTTTTCAAATTTGTCTGTGCATTTGCCGCTATGCAGTGTTTGTAAGCAGCCGGCTATTTTAACAAACCATACTGTTTGCTTGCTACTCGAATCAGGGCAGCCAATCCAATTTTGTAAATGAAAGCAGCAATGGTTTACATTTGCAGTTTCGTAGTAAACGCGGCCAACATGTGTCACGCAGAAACAATAGGTTATTGACACTCAAATGGATATTTTCTATGAAGTGTCAAATCTAGACTAGGTATCTATTGGATAAAAACTCAACCGATATCGCGTGACATCATGATTTTCATACTGCGCACTAACACGCCCAATTTAGAAAAATATGTTTTTATAAAGTTAAAGTTATAATAGTGTTTATTTTACAACACGCTGTATTCCTGTATCTAAATAAGATTCACTGTTTTTTGTTACCCATTACGCAAAAAATAATAGATGGACTTAAAGACAAAATCACTCGTGAAGGTAGCGGGGAGCGGGTAGATGCAGTCTGCTCAGAACCGTATTTCGTGGCGATCAGCGGGGAGGCCTATGTCCAGCAGTGGACGCCCGTGGCTGATAAATAATGTCAAAATAGTTAAATTGTTTGATTAATCTGTTAATAGCATTACATTTTCTATCTAAGTATCTATAAGCCATGGACGTTCACTGTAGGACATTGGCCTCCCCCATAAATCGCCATTAAGTCAATGATATTTTAGTAAAGATACGTTCCCTTACGTTCAAACCGAAAAAATGCTTCCAAGATTGCACACATTCGTAATTCTCTTTTGTTTTTAAATAAATACACACACATTAACAATTACGTAAGGCCCTATTTAGACGGGGCGAGAACACGTAAGTATGCTATTTTCATTTCACTGCGGCGATTAATCGATCAACTATACTCATCGTACCTGGGTAGCCCGCAATGTAATAAAACTCGCAGACGAGTTCTCACCCCGTCTAAGGCATCGTCCTAATAGAACGCGAATGCGCGATCATCCTAAGTGGGTTCGCGCGATTGTCAGTTAGAACACCTATTCGAGTTCAATATGTTTGATCGCGCGTTCATATACGAGTAAAATTCGCGCGTACTTACGATGATCGCGCATTCGCGTTCCATTAGGACGATGCCTAAATGGGGCCTAAAAGTAATAAAAAATAGACAGCTAGGATTTGTTACTTGCGCGTTTAATATTGAAACGTCACCCAGTACCTAAGCTTATGATGCTACGTTTTGTCGCGCGATAAATAAATGATAAAGCATTTGTCACTTCTGACAAATAGTGTGTGCCTACCATAAGCCTACGATAACCAATCACATGATATGATTGTTTATCTTTCACTCACTCTCGCTGTCAAGTGTATAAGTTGGTCTATTTCAATCACAACACAAAGCGCCATCTAAATGGCTGTGGCGCTAAGATGGCGTCATATTTCAAATAATAAAAATTATAAAATCAAATGATTTCAGCATACTTACTTGTGATAACTGATTCCCTTTTCTTTATAGCACTAGCTACATAATAGGCTAGATGACTAAAAAAAACTGTTTAGTCCGTCTGCTACATTATGAAAAAATATTGTACACGTATTTTTTGTTTTGTTTGACAAACAAAAACTGACGAGGATAGAGTGCTTAGAAGTTTCGAGTGACGTCACTCTTGAGTACAAATTGTACTCAAGAGTGACGTCACAAGCCCCCACTCCAGAAGTTTGATGATCTATAACTTTGTCGATTTTGAATATTTTGATAAACCAAAAAATACGTGTCCCATATTTTTCCATAATCTAACTGACGGACTATATAGAATTACATATTTTTAACCCAGTCATCATCCCTATTGGTGCACAGCACCACACACGACGGCATTTTTTTCAAAAATGGGTAGTTATTTGCACCTCGCATTCCGACGTGCCTAATTCGCATATCCGAAAGTGGCTGAGTGAGACGTCAACAGTGTAGATGACATTTGGGTCCTATTAAGTGCTTCACTTTAGGAGCGCTTGTTATCACTGCATAAAGTATGGTCTTCTCTCACGAGATCGTCTATCCACTGTAGTCTACTGATTATAGAAATTTGCAATTTAACACGTTCACTGCGTTACGGGGCCTTCTGAACCCCGTACTATGCCGTCATTCAGTGCGGGGGCTAAAATTGGCGTTTACTCGCTGGTGCGGAGGCTGTATTTTTGGTATTTTTATGTCTACAACAGAAATAATTATATATTTGTGTTTCTATTTTAAAGTATAATCTAGTGATATATTAAAATGTACGGGGTTATATGAACCCCGTTCCGATCACAGAACAAATATTGTCTTCTTGTGCGATACGGGGTTCAGAGAACCTCGTATAGATTTTAACTGACCTGCGGGAGATGATGTGCTCAATATCGCTAGTGCAGTCATTATCGCAACACCTGTTATCGGTAAATTAGAAATGATCCATGGATTATCCATTGAAGTCTAATGATAATTTTACAAAATACTGATCCGGAGCCAAAAAATATAGATGTTGAACACATTATATTTCAACTTGATGAAAAGAAAAAATGTGTACGCTATTATAAAAAAATACGGGAACCTATGAGTAGTCGCGAAGCAGATAATAAAGTAAAAAAGTAAAAATTATTTGCAGTAAGTGTAAAAAAGCAATGTGTTTAAGTTGTTATAACTTAGGACATTAAATTCGCCACAAATTCACAACATTTATTAATGTGCAATACTGTATCTAAAACTTTAAATGAATTTAAAATATCGTTTATATCATTCCCATCACTACCAATATATCGATACAGATAAAGTATGTGCGTTAAGGGGTTCACTAAGCCCCGTAGTTTTTCAAATTCAGTGCGATACGGGGCGAAAAGAACCCCGTGCTTTCTTTTTATTATAATTTTTTGAGCTTTCATCGTAACTGCGTGCGGAGAGAAAGTAAGATAGGAAATTTCATACTTTGTAAATTGGTGCAAAAAAAATACGAAAAGATTAAAAATTCAGCCTTTTATAGCATATCAAACGGACTAGAGTGTACGGGGCACTTTTATACCCGTAACGCACAAAAGTGTAAACCAATACGGGGTTGATTAGGCCCCGTAACGCACTAAAATTCAGGACGGAGATTTAGGTCGCCGCAGTGAACGTGTTAATTAAACTTGTTTCCGCAATCTGATTTTCTTACTACGTTACTTAATCAAGTGAGTAGCTTTCATCGTTAATGTAAAATATTACCGTGGCGAGATACGCAACAGAACTTCCACAAACAACGTGTTTGCCATCAATTCGCTCCCAAAGCTTATAAAAGGCGAAACGTTAAAACATTTGCGGCAGCACTTTCAAAAGTGTTATGGCATTAGTTGAATGTTATTTGAGGTTACCGAGAGACATCAAAAGGCCCGCGGGCTGAGCTGGGCAGGGATTTTAAACAGGTTATAGTAGTTGTACCGAAATTAAAACCGGTACACAATATCAAATCAAAATCAAATCCTTCATTCTGCAAATAGACGACTGGGGCACTATTAGAAGTATGAATTGAACCTACCAACGCTTCGTAAAGTGACATCTAAAGAGAAGAAATGTCGTAAGAAAGTCCTCAGTCATTATTTCGTTAAAAACAGTATTTTTTCATAATTTGCAATATAAATACACTTACAGAAATGTAAAGATACTACGATTCATAATAATGTAGAACATTGGCATGTGTATCAAATGATTTTGTATTTTCAAACTCATACCACGGCAGATTTTTTTTTTATTTACGATTAAAACACTTGTTGATATGTATTATCTTTCTTTTTTTAAAACAATACATATATAACAATATATATCATATATCTAATTAGAGATTAAATACTATCCCTCTATTTACAGACGAGACATTTTACTTTCATTAACGAGTATTAATTTTGTCTTTTCAACCACAGGGCAATTCAATTCAACTTACATGAGTTTTATTATCAGAGTTCAGAACTGTTCAATGAAATATTTTTTTTTTGTATTTGTAAAGTACCACAAAAACTGGTACAAACTGCACCCTTAGGCGGACGCTGCAACGTATATTTGCATTATCTAGATTCGGCCAGCTTGCTTTCATCTCACGTTTGGAATATTTCAAATACAATTTGCCATCGACGGTTTAGTGAAATTCTACCCTGCGTTGAAAATTTTTATAAGAGCTACCTTTGCGGTTTGAAAATATGTCGGTATTACTACGAGTACAAATATTTTTTCGATTTCTGGATTTGGTTTGGCAGATTGAAATGTTTTTCGTATTATATATTTACTTTTTTAATACGGAAGTAAGGAAATATAAGATTGGCTGATATGGATTAAGAATACTGACTAGGACTATAAAATGAGTCAGGCTATTCCTGTTTCTTTCTTGTTTCAAATGGGTTATTCTTCAAAAATATGTCTGTGGTCACCTTATTTTCTGGCCCTTTTTCATACTAAATGTATGGAGGCAGAGGAATAAGTCGCAGACATATTTCTGAAGAATAACCCAAATAATTCCAGGAAATAAAAAATCTGATTGAGTACGAATACATTCGATCTTAGGTTGAAGATATCGCGTTTAAGGGCCTTATCACACTAGCGATTTGCGAGCGAGTGGCTAGCGTGTTTTCATACAAAACTTGTCGCGGCGAGTTCACCGGAATCTGTATGAAAACACGATCGCATATCGCCAGTGTGATAAGGCCCTAATACCATACAGTAGACATCAAGAAAATTATGTGATATTATAAAGCGCATAACCATCATGTGACTTTGGCATCTTTAATGAAGAAATTCATATTATGAATGTACTGTAACGAGAGCCTTTAACCAAACTACATCGAAAAAAAATCTTGACAGCCCTAAGAGTTAAAAAAAGTAGAGGTACGCTCCAGAAAGTTGCGATATCGATGGATCTCCGATCCTCGAGGCTGGGTCACGACCCGCCCGCCAGGTGCTAGTTAGGGCTTGTTCGCATTGACAACTATTTGGCTTGAAGTTTGGTATCGTTACCGATTACTACAAGTAAGAGTTTATTCCGCATTTACTGTGCACTCCGTAAGGACTTTAAGCTTGACAGCAATATAATTAAAAAAAAGGTGCGCTTTATAAGGTTTCCATATCGACGGATCTTCGATCCTTGAGGCTGGGTCGTGACCCGCTCGCCAGGTGTGAGTTAGGGCTCGCATATACTTGAGGGTGTTTTGGCTCATCTACTCAAACCCAGAATGAATTATCTGATAAAAGTCCCATACATAGATGAGCCGTTTTGTATAAGCAGGAGTTTTATCGATTAAGATGACCTTTGATAATGAGGCGGGAAATGAGATAATAATAGTGATACATTGGCATTGTTCAGTGAATAAGATTGTAGGTGCATGTAGAACGTTGATATGAAATGTTTAATTGAGTTTGACGTGAGCCTGACAAAATTCAAAACTTAGGATCCGCAAGGATATCCAAATGGTTTTTATAATACACAGCCAATCAGAGTTTGGAAAAAAAGAGAGCGGGATTCATAGCAAAACAGAGTTTGAAAAAAAGAGAGCGGGATTTATAGCAAAAATCTAATGTTAAAAAGGGATTGGGTGGGCAATGGGCTGGGCATATAGCTCGAAAAACCGATGGCCAATAGGGCGTAAATGTTCTCGGATGGAGACCACGAACCAGAAGACGAATCGTAGGTCGGCCCCCTGCAAGATGGTCTGACGACCTGGTTAGGGTCGCCGGAAGCCGATGAAGGCAGGAGGCATGGGACCGTTCGTTTTGGAAATATTTGCGGGAGACCTATGTTGAGCAGTGGATGTATCGAGATTGAAATGATGAAAAAGGGATTTGTTTTAGTAACTCGTTAGTGTTAGTTTCCTTGAATAGACATTGTAATACGAAGTACCAATTTGCCTCCAGGAGCAAATGATTTTTTTAGATTTGCAGTATCATCATCATCATCATCATTTCAACCCGGAGACTTCCACTGCTGAACATAGGTCTCCCCTAAAGACGTCCAGAATGAACGATCGCACGCTTTATGTCTCCATCGACTTCCAGCGGCACTAACCCGGTCGTCAGACACGCACACAAGCAGCGTCCGCGCATCGTCGCGCCTCACCGCCGCGCCGCGGCCCGCGCATTCCATCTAGCCACCCGACGCCGACCATACGCTCGCGCGTCTCATACTATTATGGGAGATTGTTCGCTGGGTATATCAATAATACATCACAGCTATTTACACCATTTATTTACACTTTATACATAAGAATTATATTTATTTACATATGAAGACAAACCAATATGACTTTTACACTCCAGATTAAACAGAAGAAGAATTCTAAGGAAACACGCATGCGTGTCGTTACTTAGCCATAAACTAAATATCTACAAGTCAATATACAAAAAGGTTGTCGCCACACTATCAAATTATCGAATACCATGTAATTTCAATTTACTATTTCAATATACGTCTAAAACCATCCACGGAGTCGCCTACATCATTTCACGAACCTGCGCCACCAGTATCTACTTCATTATTATTAATGTCGTAGGTATGGCGAAGTTTAAACCTACTTACATTGCCTAATCTTTGCCAAGTGATCTGAATCCGTGTAGATAAAATTTAATCTGTGCTAGTGTTCTAGAGTTCCTCAGCTTCAACGTGAAGCTACCTTTATAGCCACGGAGACCAACCGACTTAGCGTTCCACTCTAAACTACCACTTATTATTTTATTTTACGACCGGCGTGTGCTACTGAAGTTCAGATTACAGTATTCAAATTTATGAGATCCTATACATAGTTATGTCGTATCGTGATAAAATAACAACGTCACATTAGCCAAAAATATCTGATTATTGGCTTGGATAAAGTCACAGAGAGGGCGCTAGTTATGACTGACCATTTAGAATTAGATCCTTTTTGAGTAATGCAGGCAGTTTAGATTAAAAGGAGGAAATATGACGTTGACCGATGGATTGTCAGTCTTCTTTGGGAAATATATAAGCGATTGAGCCTATTTCAGTGAATTTATCGTGTAACTTCGGTTATTACCAATGCGACACTTAGATTGTGTAAAGAAAGACATGAAGAGCGATACACCAGTACACAAACTGGTGCGGATACTGGGTTATTGGATAATTATTGGACCATACCACTAAGGTGACCTAAGGTGACCCGGAACCCCAAGGTATGATTGTAGGCCTTCCTTGTCAGATATATTGAAGTTTTCATAATATTCAATGCTATAAAGGTGTACTGTGATTGTAATGAACTATAAGGCTATTAATATATAATTGTTTTCTACTTGGCTCTACAGTTTAGAAAAAAACTTTTGCTCCCCGAGTGCGACGCATACAGTGTCGCCCCCGCCGGCGGGGACGACCTCCTCGCGACACCATCACACAAGATTTGCCTCAGGCTCTAAATATCCTGGATTAACTTCACTCCGACCATGGCTCAGCTAACTTTCATGTCGGAGTCTTCTTAGCCGGGCTATGGGTGGCGAACCGAGAACTAAAACTCGGAGTAGCTCAAACACACACTCTACAAAAGGACTGGACCAGCGGGAGTGGTTGAAACGGTTCAACCGTTTCAACCGCTCCCGCGCTTCAGGTCTATACCTGAACCTACGGTTTTAATTTCAACTCGATACCTCCACCCGTTCTCGGGATAAAGGGTCTTGACAGACGGACAGACAGACACTGACAGACAGATGGACGTCAAAGAGATCTTATAAGGGTTCTGTTTTTTCCTTTTGAGGTACGGAACCCTAAAAATAGAACTAACTTCCACACTCATCTATTGCCGTAGTATTACTGTATCTATAAACAACTGGTATTAAGCTCCAAAATAATTTTATTAACAAAGAGCCCCTGAAACGCATACTTAGCATGGATTTATCGCAACTGTAACCCGGCCGCCATAATTTCAGTTTAAATGAGTCTTATCGGACTTTAGTGACCTTTCATTCACACTATAGCAGCGGGTAATTTCTGTGCAAATGTCTCAATTAACACAGAAAACCGTGATAAAGGCGACAGGGAATAAATTGCTACTAATTTCGTGCGACGATTTCGGACTGGGCACACGCTATACATTCGGACTAATGGCTTACTTTAGTTCACTTTACTACTGGGTATTTAATACTATTTATCTGTAATTTTCGTATTTTCTCTCTATTCGATTTCGTAACTGCGACATCTTCAAGTCAGTAACTGGCAAGAAGTTGCGCACGATCGGGACAGATGGCGTGCTCTTGTTTCGGAGGCCAAGACCCTCTTTGGATCCCTGAGCCAAATTAGTTAGTTTATCTGTAATTTTGCCAATTGTATTCTTAAGTGCGTCAGTGAAGTTGACTTAAAACCGTTTGTTTTCAGTTAAAGTTCATTAATTTTCTAGAATAACGCATCGGTTTGAGTCAAAATATTTTAAATACTGTCTTAACTTCAGTAGAGTCCACCACGTGAATACAGAATTTCAGAAAGCATCTTGGTACAAGTGTGTTACGTTTTACCAAAATATAATTATGAATTAACGACTAAAATTGTAAGGAAATATACGAAAAATACTAATACTTACTACAACTGTGCTCCCATAGATTAAAATTACCTTATATTGCAATGCGTACACCGAACACCCTTACTACTTAGTATGCTCTTGTAATTGTTATTCTAACTAATATTAGGTATTAATCAGTATAGTATCTGCAGGTAACCAAAATCAATCCACTTACTTATATTCCACTACCTTAGATGTATTTTAGAAAACAACGCCACATGACAACTAGCTAAATCGATAATCCCACAGTGTATGGGTAGGTAATTGTTATAAATAAGTGAGTATTAAATCAAATGAACCTCATACAGCATGGCCTTATATGTTTACTTTCTGACCGAGATCACCGAAGCGAATCTGCCAAATTGCAATTTATATCTGCAGAAAACTTCGTGAAGCAGACTCGTAGTTCTAGGTTCTATTTCTTTGTTCCTCGCCTTTGTGAAACAATTGAATATCCAAATATTTAAGGGACACTTGTGTGGCAAATTTTTAAATCATTCTCAACCTTATAGTCGTATGCTTAAAGGTCACTTTTACCCTTAAAAATTTGTGACTAAAGTTATTTTAGAATTAAAAAGTATAAAATCGCTTCTAAGGTGAACACACACTTGCGTCAAAGCTAGGCTTAGTTTTCAGTTAAAAAACATGGTCATGCAAAAAGTAATCCTTTTAATTGACATTGCTTTCCTAAGGAAATAAATCGTTAAAAAAAACAGACAACATAGACACAAAATCAGACTTTTTATTTTTCTTCAATGACTAATAAGATGGTAAACAATAGGTACCTAAGTATGCGAGAACCGTAAAAAATCGTGTGGTTGATTGACCCCTTACAGTCATTTAAAAACCTCCAGACGAACTGTCAGTTAAAACTGCACGACAGTACCCAGTATATCTATTTATCTATTTATTTATTTATTTATTTAAACTTTATTGCACAATAATAAAAAAGTACAATTGGCGGACTTAATGCCTTAAGGCATTCTCTACCAGTCAACCATTGGGCAAAACAGAGATTTTTAGTTGGTGCAGGATTGTTTAAAGGCGAAACGACATCAGAGACACAAATCAATATAAGAGTATATATATAAAAATAATAGACATACACATATACTTGTTACAATAAACATACATATATAACAAAATAAATGTACCCATGCAAAACATCATGACAAATAATTAATTTTGACTTGTATCAGAGAAATGCTTGCGCAACTTGCGTTTAAAGGAGAATTTGCTCTGAGCTTGCCTAATGGGGAGCGGGAGATCGTTCCATAAGCGAATTGCCTGAAGGGCGAAGGAATTGGACATAAAACCTGATCGGTGCAAAGGAATATTGAGCTTAAGGCTACGGGAAGTACGGAGTTTGCAACCAGGTCGGGGCGTTTGGAAAATAAATTTAGATTTGAGATACTCTGGTGCGGCTCGATCGAAAAGTATGGTATAAAGGGTGCAGAGGATTCTAACTGACCTGCGTTCGCGGATAGGCAACCAGTTAAGTTTACGGCGAAAGGCGGACACGTGATCGTACTTGCGGAGACAAAAGACAAAGCGTATAGAATTGTTTTGCAGTCTGTCCAACTTACTCAAAAGTTCCTGAGTGATGTTTGAGTAACACACGTCGCCATAGTCAATAAGGGGTAGTATTAATGCCTGAACGAGGAGAGTCTTAGTGCTAACTGGAAGAAAGTGCTTAAACCTATAGAGCGCTCTTAAAATATTTGTCACTTTGCGACAAACGGCAGACACCTGAGGGGCCCAGGTAAGACCGCTGTCAATTATCAGTCCCAGGTTCTTCACATCGGCAGCGTACGGAACTACGATTCCCTCGAACAATATCGGTGCCAACCGTGCTGTGTCAGTCAGAGCAAGTAGGCGTGAGCTTCCAAGAATTATGGCCTGGCACTTAGATGGGTTGACACTTATACCGTAGCTACGAGACCAAGCGGCGATACTGTCAAGATCTTTATTAATTAGTTCAGTAGCTTGATCTAACTCACTAGGATGTACTTGAGTGTATATTTGTAAGTCGTCGGCATAAAGATGGTGAGAGCATCTTATACTAGGTGTAATAAGGTTTATGAATATGGAGAAAAGAAGTGGAGAGAGAATACCGCCCTGTGGAACGCCAGAAGCAAGTTCACACCAGTCCGAGAGAGCTTTATCAGCGCGAATCGCCTGTCGACGATCCTGAAGGTAAGAAGAAAACCACTCAGCCGCTGTTGATGAGATGTTAAGGTGGTTTAAGGCAGCGAGTAGGAGGTCATGATTGACAGCATTAAACGCGTTTGAAAAATCGATCAAAACTAGCATCGTTAATTGAGAGGATTCCATGCCTTGCCTCACGTCTTCAATAACCTTAAGCAATGCTGTCGTCGTACTGTGACCAGAACGAAAACCTGACTGAAACGGAGAGAGCAGGTGGTTGGAGTAGACGTGAGAAGACAGTTGTTTGTGAACAACAGCTTCTAAAACCTTCGATAAAAATGGAAGAATGGAGATAGGACGATAGTCTTTCAGTAAACTGGGGTTAGAGACTTTAGGGAGAGGGATAACGTAGGCGTTACGCCATTGTGAAGGAAAAACCCCAGAGTACATCGAAAAGTTAACAATATGAGTGATAACTGGGAGAATGCATTCTAGAATGCTCACTATCATTAACCTACTCAGCTTATCATGACCAACTGCGTTAGATTTTATCGATTTAACAATTTTACGAATCTCATCATCAGTGGCTGGGGTGAAGGAAAATGAATTTTGAGAAACACAGGGCAGGGCATTAATAAGAGAAACACTTTTGGCAATAGAGATAGGGTCTAGTTTGGAAGATGTTGCGAAATGGGAATTTAAGTCATTTAATGAGAACGAAGATAAAGTGTTGGGCTTAACGACAGGCTTACCGATTCCAAGAGTTTTTAAAAATTTCCATGTATCTGCCGGAGATGAGGATACAATATTCTCAAAAATATATTTTCGTTTAGCAGCTCTCACCATCTGGTTACACCTATTTCTTGCAATTTTAAACAACGCCCAGTTCTCATCGCATCGGTCGCGTTTAAATTTACGAAACGCCCGATCCCGTCTCGTCATCGCGATTCGGACCGCCCTAGTAATCCACGAGGCCGCTTAAGTTTGACCGTTCGGACAGGAGCATGTGTGTCAAACAGTTTTAAAACCGCCGCGTTCAACGAATCTACCGCCTCGTTTACGGTCGGTGCAGTCAAGGTTTTCGACCAGTCGTAAGCGCTCGCATCTTTCTTTAGTGCTTCAATGTCCAACTTCGCAAAACTACGCAGCTGCACTAATATTGGTTGGGGTTTGGGAGGTTGGATACGATAGCTCAGAAGGAGTAAATCATGATGTGAAAAACCTGGGGCCGGAAACTGGCAGTATTTATCGACGTGATCCTTGGACGAGGCAAGGATGAGATCTAACCAGGTGTCTGTCGTGTCGGTGTTGTGATGAGTGGGCTTAAGCGGGAGCACAGTGAGGTCTGCAGACTCTGTAACCTCTTTCAGTTTGCGTGACCTGGGGGTGTTTTTTAAAAGGTCAGTATTAAAATCCCCCATGATTATGAGATGTGTGTACTCTGAAGCAAGTGGGTGGAGTACTGTCTCGAAGTTATCGAAGTAGTCTATGGTTGGAGCACAGTAAAAAACTCCGAGGGCCGCAATCACCCCTTTCACCGAAACCTCAACGAGTAAATATTCCATAGTACCAGTGAACTGTGAGGGAGAAGAAGAAAGAATTTTAAACGGAATATCGCTACGCAGGTAGATGGCAACCCCACCGCCTCCTTTGCCCGTGCGGTCATTACGCAACAACACGTAACCGGGTAGGCCGTATAAAGTGGAAGCAAGACTTGGCTTAAGCCAGGTTTCGGAGACTAGAATAGCGTGAACGCTGGAGTCAGAAAAAGTGTCGAGAAGATCGTTGTAATGGCTGGGAATACTCTGAGCATTTATGTGACAAATGTTGAAGTGATTTTGCTCGTGTTGGAGACTCCGTTTAATTAAATCAGAAAGGGTATCAGGTTCAGAAGACGAGCTATCAAAGGAATAAAAAGAAGACGACAAGTCGCAAGCAGAGTGGTAAGATTCATCATCTGACATAATATTTTACAATTGTGGGTACATAAATAATATATATATATATATAATAAATAAATATAGTTATAGGTGTAGTTGCACACACGTATAGTGCTTAACTAATCTAATGTTTTACCCGCCAGTTGACCTTATGCATAAAATACTTATGATAGAAATATTTACAAAGTGTGAACTTAAATATCCAAACAACAAATCAAGAAAAAAAAAACACATTAAAAAAAAGAGAGTAAGAATAGGCGCACAAAGTGAGAAAACAGTAACATAATTTAAAAAGAAACAAAACGCTTTGCGCGGTGCAGATGCAAAACGCAACAACATATATGACAGTGACAACGTCACTTTGGCATCGCATCGCAGTCGCCGGTTCGCTTGTCAGTGTCAGAAAAGTTAAAGGTTCACTTTTAATAAAGTTGTTAATAGCGGTAGATCGATAAAAGAAATATTCTGCTCAAACTGAAGTGACGAAGCTACTATGGCGAAAGGATATGACGTTGTTGCTGCGTTGTGTGACGTAGAACTACAAATACTCCCGTATTAGTCACAAATAAACAACACAATAAGCCTCAACTAATTCGCACGCCTGGCGCGGCGTTCCTCCGGCTTTTTGGACGGGCCCGTCTCTGCTGGGGTGCTTGGCTCAGCACGGGTTGGCGCCGGTGCGGGCGCAGGCGCTGGCGCAGGATCAGCAAGCACCTCGGACACCGGCGACAGCACGGGTGCTACCTTGGCGATGGGGATGGGGGCATACCTGGACGTCAGCACTTGGAGCTGCTCAGCTGTAGCCAGACGCTCTTTTTTGCCACAGGGCAATTTAATGCAAATATTGCCATCCAGAGTCCACACATTACGCATGCCAAAGTGTTTCCTTGCTGCAATAAACACGGCCCGTCTTTGTCTATCTATAGGTACATATAATAAAATCGTAACAAGACTACGAGGGGCGTTCAATAAATTCTCGGTATATGAATGAAAACAAACAAATACGATAGGTTTGATATTTTTTATTTTTCAATATACTCCCCCCCTATGTCGATACACTTAAAAGATCGAACTATTATTTTTTTCATCCCTCATAAAAATATTTTTTATCTTTGGTGTCGAAATGCTCCTCCACTGCTGCTTTCAACGCTTCATCGTCAGAAAATCGATTTCCACGCAGATCCTTTTTAAGATTGGGTAACAAAAAGAAGTCGCTGGGGGCTAAGTCCGGACTAATACGGTGGATGAGTCATAGTTTCAAACCCAGATTCCAGAATGGCCGCCTTGGCAATATGAGCAGTATGCACAGGGGCGTTGTCATGCAGAAGCAGAACATCTTTGGTTAATTTTCCTCCCTCTTTTCTTTGATTGCATCCCTTAATTGACGTAGAATATTAGCGTAGTACTGTCCTGTTATATTTACACCTTTCTCTTTATAATCTATCAGTAATATTCCTTCACAACCCCAAAATATTGCGGCCAAGACCTTGCCAGCTGAAGGAATGACCTTGAACTTCTTGGGATGAGCTGAACCCTTAATGTGCTACTGCATGGACTCCTGTTTACTTTCTGGGTCATAATGATGAACCCAGATTTCATCTCCAGTAACTATCTTTTGCAGCACCTCATCAGGATTTTCACCGCACAGCTCAATAAAATCAGAACAACAAGCTACACGCATATCTTTTTGAAGCTGTGTCAGCATTCGCTCATAGTGTTCATGTTTGTTCGGCAATTGTAGAAAAACTAAAGAACATATCGATTCGATATTTACTTTTTTTTTAAGTCTATAAATGACTCTTAGCGGCCAGTAACAAAAAAAATACTGAAAGAGGTTGCAAGATATTAATACCGAGAATTTATTGAACGCCCTTCGTATGTATGTACATTATTTTTTTTCCAATAACGTAACATACATAATAGTTTTTAAATATTTCTCTGTTTAAATCGATTTCAGTCTGTTTATTTACGTCCGCATCATGCAAAAACAACTGAACAAATTTCCATGAAATTCGGTATTCCGGTAAAAAAATAGGATACTTTTTACCCAACTACGGCGAAGCAAAAAGAGACATTTAACTTATTTCGCCTTCGCGAAGTTGCGGACGAGTCGAAATCTAAGGGTACACGGCCTTACATTATTTTGAATAGGTATGAGTGAACATTAATCTCAGTTGCTGTATCAAGATGGCACTATTCAAATGTATCAACTACAATGAGACCCGCTAAAGATTGCAGTTTATCGCTAAAACAACGCACACAACGCCCTCAAGTACCCATTCTATACGTCGCGGCCATTATGGCCGTGGACAAATGGCGCTATTTATCGTAAAATCGACACTAAAAACAACGTTCCACGTCGTTTCGGCAAAACATGTTGTAAATTTTATACGGTCCATGCCATTGGTCTCGAATTAACAAAGTTCATAGAGTTGATTGTCGATTAACCTAGTTTTCGAAAGTTAATGCAAATGTTATGCATTTCTTTTGGTTTTAGCTTATTCGACTCTTTTCAAGTTTTTGGAGCTTTAAAGGTTCTTTCAAGTATTTTTCAACACGAAATTTCACATATATTTTCTTAAAGCCAGTTAATCCTGCTTAGCTAGTTAGTTAAAACTTATGACCACAAAGGAAATAATGACTGGTGTCCAAATAAAAACATGTCCGACTTAAAAATGTATTTGTAGAGAATTATGTCAACCTCTCATAAATTCGGCGGAAGAATGAAAAATTAAAATAATTGGAACATGGAACCAGCCTAGCCAAACTAACGGGCACTAAAATGTTTTTTGATAATCTTGTTATATTCTGAAGCATTCGTAACTATCACAAAGTCTCATGGTTTTAATTTCCTTTTTAATTATACCAATTCAAAATAATGTTATGTTTTTATCGTCAGTTAACTGGTATTAGTGTTAAAGAGGCCCGTATTGATTGACACAAAATGTGTCGATAGCAGAAATAGAAATAAAACCGATGCGGGTTTTAGCATATTATTCTAATATCATTAGCATAATTATTTAAGCAATTAAACGAAGCACTTGGTTATTTGTATTTTACCAATTTTAAATGAGCTTTGGGTGTAAAGCATACCGGAATGGGTAATAAGGAATTACTTTTAAATTTATGCCTTATTTTAAGCTTTTATGCGGCTCAAAATTTGTATGTTATACGAGAAAAGATCGTTATCACGCTATGAATTTTATGCTGTGATAATTTATAAAAAAAACGTGAATGCACCCATAAGTTCTAAGAAAACTGAGCAGAAGCAAAGTAGTGTATATTATTTTTTTAAACAAATTGAGCTAAATAACACGAATGATTTCGAGTAAAATATTATACAAAAGCGTCAAAATCTATGTTAAATAATGATTCATAATCTATGTTGAATAATGATTATATTAAGTCGTGATCTGCATAAAATATTGAACTTTACATTCAAGTCAGGATACTAAACTTGCAGTATTATTAGGACTGAAATCTTATTAATACACAATAATAGTAAATTCTTATTTTACTTACTTAGAAAACTAAAAGACCCATGGAACTCAAAAAACTAGAAACTCGCGTCTTGTTCTCTTTTTTTCAGTCGAGAAATTAAATCAACCTTTAAGCTTCCCCGTACCTCCAGCATATAAAAACGAAATCAATCATGTTTAAGTAAGTACGCACGGTTTGTAGCAAATTGCGAGGCAAAGCGGCGCAAAAATGGCCTAAAAGCGTCCAAATTTATGTCCAGGGCTCATCCAGAACCATTAACACGTACTAGAGCTCTGCATAAAACATTAAAACGTCAGGACACCGTGCCTGCAGTATTATTTACGGGGCCTCTGCATTAACAATTTCCAAATTACTTTTATAGACTTATGGCACCTTATGGGCTTCAGGTGTGTTTCGAGCAAAGGTTAAGGAGGATTTATATTGTTTTGCGAACGATAAAAATGTATTTTTTGTTATATGTGTGCTGAAGAATACCATTTTTTAGCTGCAGTGAAAAAGGGAGTAATTTTATGAAATGAAACATGTTGTTCAACTAGTACTAATAAATATTCCTATAATCAACCAGAAGTCCGTAAAGTCCGTGATTAGATAGAAAATGTTATTGATGATTCCAACTTTTAAGAGATATTGTATAAGTATATATTTATTTAATATCTTTACATTAAGTACACCAAGTATTTAATGTAAAGATATTATTAAATAAAGATACCTTAATTTATTCACTTTGTTGCTCGTAGAACCTACACATCTCTTAGAAAAATATTTCTCTCTTATTTTTTTCTTTTTTTTACACAGTCAGAAAATATGATAATTGTTAACATTGAACCAGTTTAACTACTACTTTAGAGATATCATTGTTTACATCATTGTAAGCTCGCTGCTGGTGCTTGACTTTATAGATAAGTGAGGTGTCGTCTGCAAACAACAAACGATCTATTATAATGTCGCCGAGGCATAGGGCGCGCTCTCAATTGGTAAAATTGCTGTTACAACAGCCACCTGACCAACAATGTTATTTCTGTTGTGTCTGATTACATTTGGCTTGTCTCATTTGCTGCCCAAAAACTCACCGTTTTACGACCTGAATTTGAATCATTTATTGCTAGCTAACCGAGCAGTGGCGTAAAAAAGAGTTTTTTGCGGTGTTTTTTTTCTTCAGCTATCATACTTTCCGATACGCTCATCGCTGATAGATAGATTGGCCTTAACGTCTTATTTAAATGCTGAATACTGTTTTAATTTTGATCTTGTTTCCGTTTCTCTTAAAATTAAAGGATTCTTGCTGTTCATTATTTTATCAACGAACGTAGCGAGATAATAAAATAAAAAAGAATCTAATTTACTTAGCTTTTGCTAGGCACCCACGCGAGTGGGGTACAACATATTTTTTACCTACCCGTTATATTACAGCCAATTTATTTTCCAAGTAACAGCGAACTTATTTACGCAGCCTTTCGCCTAATAAAAGAAGTAAATGCAGAATAATATATTATTTCATTTACCCTTCAACAATGTATCAAGGGAAGACAAGGGTGCAAAAGGGCCAAGACTCGAAATTAAAATAAACGTTGAACGATCGTTTAGAGCCTTCAGCCTGACCCTTACGTGGGGAGTGTGCACTCAACTACGCACACAGAAAGTAGGTCGTACACTTATTTGTTTTTACGCCTAACCCTTCTTTGGTGTAGGTTAAACAGAGTAATTGTAGTGTCAACATAAGTCTTTATCTTCTTTTTAAGCGTAGTCATTTAAAGAGCACAATTGAAGATCCTCTGAGAAACTTGCTGATAATTTTCTATTCAAAGAAGACAATCCATACTGAAAGACTCATCGGGTAAGCTTTTGCATTTCGTTGTCGGTTACTTTAAGAAATTTATTAAATTGATTGAACTTGATGTGGTTTGTACTTGTACATCAAGTTCAATCAATTTAATAAACAACCAACTTGTTTTTGATTTTGATAGATATTTCATAATAGTAGGCGGTCAACAATAAAACACAAGGTCAAGAATTATTCTTTTGAATATCGTTACCTAAGAAATATTTTCTAGAAGAGAGCCTGTTGTTTAGAATAGGCGGTTTTATCTTTAAAGTGTCTCTTTACGTATAGAAACAAGAACCTAAGAACATAATTTAGGTTTGTTTTCATAGGTTTAGTCTATTTCTTATTTAAGTTTAGTTTAGTAAGTAGTTATATTTTATTTGTAGTTTGTGTTTTGAAATAAATAAATAGTGTTTAATCCGAACATAAAGAAGGTTGTGGAAAGATAGAGGTAAACCTCTTCCACGGTCTTATATAGGTATGTTTTGTATTTTTGAGGTGCGCAATACAGTGTTCTTTAGTTTTATATTGGCCTATGGTACCCCATTAGTTCAAATATTAATAACAGAATAGAAATAGAAACATACCTTTCATACCTGAAACTCCCAGTTAATAAACTGCCAGCAAAGCCAGCGTGGTACAGAATAGATTCGCGATAGCAAAACATTTCCATTGTGATTTTCAGCGACGACTTAAGCACATTGCGAGTTTGCAGCATGGGGATTCAATTTAAATCCTTCCTAGAAATCCTATTATTTACAGTGAGGTGTCGAGCGCTAAGTAACCGTGGCATCTCACAATGCTTCGAGATGGCAATAAATTAGACAAATCCGATTTGCACGTGCGAGGGGCGGGGTGGCAGTCCAAGGGTTTGTTTCGGGTACGTTTTGTCGGTTTTAGGGCTCTAATATTGAGTTTAAATTATTGTTATTTGTATTTTATACAAAATCATATCGGCATGATTAATTGGTATTGTTAAAAACCCACCATTGCGAGCCGGCTTTGCGTTTGCACACAGGGTTCCGTACCACCGACAAGCAAAAAACACGTTTCTTGTATGGGGACCCCCTAATTTTGACTTTTTTGTTTTTATATTTATTAGTTTTTATAGCGGCAAAGGAAATCCACATTTTGTGAAAAAGTTTGTAAAGATGTTTGGATATTTGGATGTTTGGATGTTTGTTACCTTATAACGGGGTAGCAACTGGATGGATCAAGCTGAAATTTGGCATGCAAGTAGACCAAGTCCTGGATTGAAACATAGGATACATTATATCCCGGTAAAGAGTTCCTTTGGGACAATAACGGGAACAACGCGGGCGAAGCCGCGGGAAAATGCTAGTTTATTATAACGGTTCAAAATATACAGCCTTGTGGCAGACAGACGGACTGACGGACAGACAGACAGGCGGACATTGGAGTCTTAGTGATAGGGCCCGTTGGCACCTTTTGGGTACAGAACCCAAAAAAAGTCTTAGGTACACATTTTATTTAATACCGTTTTAAGACACTAATTTCAAAGATTAGGGCTATAGTTGAATAATTAATTTATTATAGAATTGGAAAGTAGTGGTTCTACCAAAGGGGATTTAATCACGCGTGGTTGCCTGAGAGGTCCGCGAAAAGAGACATAGTGTCATGGATTCGACAAACTTATTCTGTTATATTGGCAGTAACTAAATCAAATAAAATTTAAAAGGCATTGACATGCAATGAAGTGTATACAAGCCTTTATTTGCTGCGTTTATTCAGAATTATGTGAATGAAAATAGACGTTTCAAATGTTTCCAGTTCATTTCGTTTTACATTGAAACATCCCATTTTTATGGATTCAAAAATATCACAAAGGTTTGATACTGGGTTCATTTAAATATCAATAAATACAGCATGCATTTTTTTTGTAAACATTGTAGATTGAATCATGGTACATGAAAACCGGGTACCTATGCTCTACCCGAGACTGACAATGGTGACCTCTTTTGACCTCAGACATGCTGACGTCACAAGCTTGATAAGCCTAATATTATGTATAAGCTTATATATTAAGTATTATAACTTTAACTTAATACAGGTATAAGCTTATACACCGTGCCCCCGAATAACCCGAAAAATTTTATCCACTTATTCCTGATGTCATTTTACATGAATAGTCTTATGGAACAAAATAAATCAGCATATTGAGCCCCTCCTTGTAAACATGTCCTTACTTGAGAAAAAGATATCAAAAAAGAAAAAAGCTAAAATGGAAACAAAAGGTCCTTTTTTGGACTCGTAGTCGCTTACCATCAAATACTGCGAAGGTTAATTGCTGTTTAGTTAAAAGATTTAAAAAAAATTGTAAAAGAATCTTAGTCACATAATTATAAGGGCTTGTTACACACTTGGGAGTTTTCATTTAAAAAATAATTAATATCTCGGAAAGTAAGCGTTTTTCGACTACACATCATATAACTTTTTTACTCCTAATAGTTGTTAGAATCTATAGTTACAGTTTTTCGGGTTACTCGGGGGCACGGTGTATAGAAAATTTTGTTCCTACAGACAAACCTTATTATAGGTGAATAACTTCGATATTAATTTGTAATTAACTTGTAAAGCGACTCAATTTTGCCATACGATTAAATAAATATGTAATGGGTTTTGTGGGACACTGTTCCTAAATGTATGTCAAATTGCAAGTTTTAATAAATGAATATTATTTATGTCTTACCCGTTTACGGGACAATGGCATCCCAGCCCTTTGGGAGGCGTGTGCGGTGCCGAAGCCAACGCGTAGGTAGAGGTCCTTTCGACAATTTAATGAAATGAAAGGCAAAGTGTACACCCAGCGGATGCTATCTCTATCCACGTCATGGGGTACACACAGGGATAGCCCTCGCTAGATGTAAGGGCTATTGTGCATTATTATTATTATTGCAATCCATTGCGGCTTCGAATTTACTTTAAAATGTACTAAAAACCAAAAAATAAGTTACCTACTTTTAAATCCCGCAGAATAAAATGTTCAGTTTGAGGAGGACAACCTACGTTTTAATTATTTGCTCCTAGTACAGGCCACAGGCTGTATAATTTTACCCCTTATTTAGTAATTCAAACAAATAACAGTTCATGATCAGAGATCAAAATTATCGTTCCGCTCGTAACTTCGACTTTGACCAACCACAGCAGCATGACCTCCGGTTACGAACTGTTATTACTTGTTCACGGGTCAAATTATATTAGTGACTACATTGACAGTGAAGTTGTGAGTTATCCTACTGTATTTAGATTGCGCTTATTTGTATTGACATACTCTACTCACATCACTTTACCACGCGGTAATAATTTATTGACACGTAAACAGCGTTCTAATTTAGTCGTATTTTCCGAATTCTCCCGAATGTTCCATACTCTCTTTTGTAGTTTTGTCAGACAATATTATTAGCCTTCATTGAAAACCGGGAGCGTTCTCCAAGTTCCAACGCAACAATAATTTGTTAAACCTAATACGGCCCCGTGCCAAAGTGCCCGAACTTTACCCTCCACTTACACAAATTTCAGGGCATCGGTATGTAGGTAAAAAATAAAAAAGAAAATAAAGGGAAAACCCGCCGCGATGCGAGACACGTATATAAGATGCCTGCCTACGTCACGTACGTCGAAAAGAGAACTTTTATTACTTCCGAGAGCCCGTAATTGTTATGGAGAACCGAGTTCCTTATTACTCAACTTCGGATTCGGCTAAGTAACGAACGTAGTTAATGAAACGACACTTAGCGCTTGGTAACTACTGGTAACTAGTTTGGATGCCTTGTTTTCGAGTAGTTCGACTTCTAGACCTGTATCTGCCTCTTAACGACATAATAAAAAGTCAAATTTCCTTTCTTGCACCCTTTATTTTAGGTACTTTTTACGTTCTTTGGATACTTTTGGTAGATCGATCTAGGTTTCGCACGGTTCCCGATGGCATATTATGATATGTATACATATCTGCCTCTAATAATTTCGAGTCTTGTGTGATCACATTTGTGTTACGAATAAAATAATAATGACAAGTATTTCTTTTTTCAAAAAACAAAAGAAGACTGAGACGCAATCACTATATGTGGCCAGGTTTTGTCATCGGTCGTCCAAGGAGTCTACTCTACATACTACCTACTACCCGATGCAGTAATGTGCAAATGTATTATGAAATATAAAAAACAGTTTTGCCTTTAAAACTTGAAGGTGATATATTTTTGGCCGGTACTGTAGTTTATCAAGCGCCCTCGCTTAGTGCTTTCCTTAGTTTTCTTTTTCTTCCCTTTACCTTCTGGATAGTTCCAGATGACAAAGGATCAAGACTATATGAGCTCACGTTTTCAAAGCAGTTTAGTGTTTTAGCATCTAGAAAGATTCTTGATAGATTATTTCTTCCGAAAATTTATTTCACGGTATCGGCCTTCTGGTAGTCTACTTTGTCCATGTCGTACCACTATGAGCTCCATCCTTAGGTATAAGTATAGTTCAATTGGAACATGGCCTACACGTTACTTAACCCTTACTCAAACAAAGTCTCAGCAACAAGCCAAAAATACAAATTCGAAATAAGTTACAAAAATTTCATCGCAGTGAAATTTTTCACTGTTATCGGCCCTACTGAAAAGCTAATAGCTGTATAAGCGGCCAATGACTTGTTATTACATGCTTTACGAGGTAAGTCACGCTTGACCCAGGCAACGTATATGTAGTCACCGCAACAAATTTGATCCTTTTCCATAAAGTTAATTCGTTTAATTTTGAACCTAAGTGACATGACACAAAGTCTTTATTTGTATGTGTTCAATACGTAGAATTAGACTTAGATCGTTACGGCGACTATGCTGTGCTGTGATTGAGCAATTTTCTTCGACAACCCCTTTACCCGATAAGTCGGTTAGATTAACACGTTACTACGGGGTAACGAGCGCGCTACTTTTTTTTAAAGTATCTCGGGCTAAAGGGCTAAAATGTATTTGATGCTTGTTAACGTTGATTATCCATAAGGGTGAACCATTTGAAGCTACTGTTTTCCACTTCTGTATGCATTCAATTTCTGTTTATTAACTTACTTGTGACAAAACTGTATTCTGGGCGCATCTGGAAAGTGTTAGACGAGGTACATAGCTCAAGATATTTACGAGTAGTCAGTACATATTGGATTAAAAACCTTAAGAAGATATAAGCTTGAGAGGTAGAAGTTTTCCTTTGTACTGTATCCTACCTACCTTAAGCTAATCTAACGATGACCTAAATATGCTAATCCTATACCTACCTACCTAACTCTTAAACTACACATCCTACCTACTGCTCTAATCTGACCTGATACTCTACTTGTTATTTAAAACACTCACAATAAACGAATACCTAATGCCTACCTAACTTTAGCACACCTAAACCTAACTATGACCTAACAAAGACCTAGATAAAATTCTAATAAGACTATTGGTAACCTAACATAAATTTTGCTTTGTTTGGATCGTTGATTTGGCCAAGTAATCGTCTAGTGATCTAAAAAGGAACCCACGTGATGTCCGGAGCTAGTAACCTTAAGTTCTTTTCACATAATAGGATGGAATTATTTGTCTTTCTAAACTTATACTAAAATAATCTAACATCTGTAATATATAACTACGCCTATAATATCAGTAATTAAGACAGGCAAGATAACCTACAGCTAAGTTTAAAGTTTTCTAATTGGAATCTTACTAACCGACTTCATAAAAGGTGAAAGTGAAATATTATGTTTTATATACCAAAAGTTTTTGTTTTTGGGGTTAAAGTGCACGCCCCTCCCCGCGTGGCACAGTAGATCTCGTCTCCTGACTGGGCATCTCCCTCCCCATAGTTCAGAAGGAACTTTCTTCTTTTTTTTTATATTCTTTTGGTCATCAGTCTTAATATAGCCTTGCAACGCTATTGCTGGAATCATGAGAGGACATGTTTGCAAAGGGATATCTTTACATTTAATATCAGGTATATGAATACCTCACAAATATCAAAATTCTAATAACTGTATAAAATAATATTCTAGTTCTCTAAGTTCCTTTTATTCCACGCTAGGGTCTTCTAGCCAAATTATACGGAATAACAATGAAACAAAATCGTCCAGACTTAGGTGATAGGTACTTTGGATTCGCCTTGCTATACCAAATATACCAAAGATCGTGCTTTGCTTTGATCAAGCCTGTCCAATAAGGTCACTGTCAATCGACAATTTGAGTGGTTTCTTTTGAACCAAGACAACAGAATATTATTGTATAAAGCTCACAAAAGAGAAAGCTAATGCAAATATTTTCTTTTCGTTAATTGTGAATAGCTATTTTTAGTCTAGTCCACAATTGTCTGATTCTACCAACGTTTCGGATATTCGACCGGGTAAGTATGATGGAAAGAAACGCCAAGTATCCACCGTGGGTCGGGAAGTTACTTTAATATGTAAGTATGTCTAGTAAGTCATTTAGTCAGTAATCTTGTATTTTAAGTCATTCAGTCAGTAATCTTGTCTAGTAAGTCATTCAGTCAGAATTAATGTCTAGAAAGTCATTCAGTCAGTATAAATGTCTAGAAAGTCATTCAGTCAGTATAAATGTCTAGAAAGTCATTCAGTCAGTATAAATGTCTAGAAAGTCATTCAGTCAGTAATCCTACCTAACCTACTTCACCTACTATAAAATCAATACTCTATCCTACTTCAGTACCAATAACTAACAAGAATTATTATTAATCATTACCTATCAAAATATAAAACAAATCTGACTAAAACGCTTTGAAGAAAAGCAGTACACTTACTCATACCACTCATCTTCAGTAACTATTACCTACCTAAATATGAAACAAATCAAACTAACTACCTTGAAGTAAAGCAGTACACTTACTATACCACTCAACCTCACTAACCAAAGTAACCTAGTCCTATCAGCTATACTAACCAACTACTCTAATCGATAATGCAAACTAGAGACCCGGGTCTCACATTTAAATTACTCGCGATGTTTTCCGATTGTGCAATGGAAAACTCCTAAGCTAAAGCTACATAAGTCGGGTAAGGAATCCCTTAGACCTAACACCTATTCCTTGTGTGCGTAGCTATGTCTCGCGATAGGGATTGGGACAGCGAGGACATAGCCAAAATAAAAGTGAATATATAAATAGATAGATGCACTAGGTCAAGACAATGGTCACTTTGAATAGCCTGGTGTAGCTACCCAAACCGACAAATGTCCAGGGAGCTAAAGGTTTGTGCTTGAATATAAACAAACCCTGCCGTCACTCCAAACAGACAGAAAAACGCCGACCGCCGAACTAAATACGCTTTCTAGAAACAAAAGTCTGTCAGTTAACACCGCGAGGTGACCTGCCTTGAGTTCTAGAAATCCAACCCGACTCTGGCTGGAACTTGGATTAGGTCCTCAAAGAAAACACACACCCACAAACTATTATTAAACTAATAAAATACTAAAACTGCAAAACCCCACTAACACAAAACAAACAACTAAAAGAAATATTAAAACTACAAAACCCCCACTAATAAATGAATGCGGAACCCCACTCTAGCTATTAAAATGCACCATTCACCATCACAGCCAATACCATTACTTTAGAAATAATAGCACTAACCATGTCGGAGAACAAAGCACTCCACAACTAAAGTAAACTACACTACCCCAATTGAACACTAAACAAAAATCTTAAACCCACAAACTGTAATTTAAAAATAAACTAAAACTGCTAACCCCACATTATTTATTAAAATATATTATCCACCAATATAAACCATACTAGTATTATAAAACACCAGCACAATCCACACCAGCAAAGAATACACTCAATAAATAACGTAAACTGCACTACTATTTTAATCACAAAATTAAAAGAATTACACTTTTAAAAACACTATAAAACGCTCACTATAATTTAAGAAAACCCCTCACTAAACTAAATTAAATACTATAAGGCCCAAAACTAGATGTAATGCATTATTCCCCAACTCAGGTCATACTAGCGGTCTAGACCTCTAGCAGAACCTAAGCTAGCAAACAATACGTCACAGCGTAACGCCTAACCAGAGAACCTTACTCCAAGCCCGTAACAAAATGAATGTCAAAAAAAACTAAACGCTCCCGCTTTTATGCCTAAAGAAGTCATCAAAAACCTCCTCCGACACCTCAACATTATCCAGCATCTTAAAATCCTATGCATCCTGTGCCTCGTGTGAAATCCTGCACTCAACGCGCCAGTCCGACCTATTAACGCTTTCTGTAACCTCTTCCAAGTTGTCTTCATTTGTCTAACCGTAAACTAAACTGGAACTAATTCTATCAATAATAAAGTATAAATTTGGATACAGTTTTCAGGACAAACTACCTTTCAAGTCACTATTTTAACTAGTCATTCGACCTGTCGGCGTCCAAAGCTGAAATACGCATCTCGGACTTGTTAGGCCCAATACAAACTCTCGACACCGTGGCAATTTTGTCTTCATTTGACTGACCACACACTAAACTAGAACTAATACTGTCAATAATAGAGTTCAAATTTGTATGCTCCTTTTAGAAAATTTAACTTCTCATAGCAATAAATTAACAACACACTTGTGTTCAAATCTGAAGTGTTTGTGTTTCGTTGTTTTAGGATTGACTTACATCCATTCGCTTGTTAACTTTCTTAAACCTTAACTTGCTAATAATACGGACCAATATTAGTTGAGATGAATGATTTACTTTAGACTTTATTAGGTTTAAACAATTTTGTACATGTTTAATTTATTACTCCGTCGTTTGTTTACATTTTTTTCTTAGGCAGCGAGAAATATTACACTCGATGAAATTAAAAGGAATTAAAATAATTATTATGTTTACATAGCAGAGACATTGCAGTTATATTTCGTATCCCAACCGAAGACGATTACTATAGTTTACATGCAGCAGTACATGAGATGATGCTGTCCTTGTCACACATTTAGAGCTATAATATCTTAAAAAGCAAAACCATACTTCCATCTCTCTCCCGTGGCGCATCGACACACCCGCGCGCCCGCGCTTACCTGACCTCATTACATTTTTTGGTGTTGTCCGAGTCGCACGAAATTTAACGTTAAAAAATAGTGTAGTGAAGTGAAAACGAAAGCGATCAAGGGATCGAAATTACAACCAGGATTATGAAGGTAAATTTGTAATCATTTTAACAAAAGTACTAGTTACTATAAAGTGTTTTTAGATAATACGGCACTGCCAATAACGGTACTTTCAAATTTCCTTTACGCATCTTACCTACAAAATCATTAAACCTGGTTACTTACATATTTACGAATAAAAAGTAAAGATACGTGTATAAAGTTATATAATTAGGAAAGATGTATAACGGATTTGCTGAGTTTTTATCTAACTAACTTCATATCACTGTGTATGCCATGTGAAGGACAATTTGTCTCACCTATTTTCACAGTACCTAAACCTAACGGAACTCATCGTTTCATACTAATTGTAAGTTTAAAATAATTAAACAAATTCACTACGGTTCATCACTTTAAGTTGGATGACTGCGGTAGCGTACCGATTACTTTATTTCATTTCATTTATTAATTGCTTACATGTAGGTACATTTTATGTAAGGTATTGCAAGATATGGCAACAATAGATCTACATGATGCCTATTTTCTGATATCTGTTGATGAAAATGATCGCAAACGATTGCGTTTTAAGTGGCGACCACAATTGTTTGATTCGAATGTCTTGCTAAATGACAAGAATTTGTACGGCTCCATTTGTTTATATAATATTATTAAAAGAAATATCTACGTACTTCGGGCCTATTGTCATTTAACTACTTAGACGATTTTTTATATATAGTAAGATCATAGATTTAATTACTTAACAAACGTAAAAACTACAAGACTTTTTTAAGTCGTTGGGGTTCGTCATCAATAGTGATAAAAGTGTTATGACGCCAAGTAAAATTGGCAAATTTTAGGGTTTGTGTTATGACTATCACCTTGCCTGGCGAAAAGAAACAGACATGTAGATGTATTTACACGTGTATAGCTCCACGAAAATCGTGTTGAAGATTTCAAGTGTGATCATATTGATCATCCACGTTACAAAATGTTGACATTTGTGTACCTACTCCATGCGAGCCGTGTAAAGGACTATTATATACGAATGTTTACGTCTACCTACTCCATTTTAACAGTGTCGAGGATTTCATACTCCACGTAAATCGTGTAGAGAATACATACGTTTCATTCAGAACATCTGCTCCACTTTAATAGTGTCGAGGATTTCATACTCCACGTAAATCGTGTAGAGAAGACACACGTTCTATTCAGAACATCTGCTCCACTTTAACAGTGTCGAGGATTTCATACTCCACGTAAATCGTGTAGAGGATACACACGTTCTATTCAGAACATCTGCTCCACTTTAACAGTGTCGAGGATTTCATACTCCACGTAAATCGTGTAGAGGATACACACGTTCTATTCAGAACATCTGCTCCACTTTAACAGTGTCGAGGATTTCATACTCCACGTAAATCGTGTAGAGGATACACACGTTCTATTCAGAACATCTGCTCCACTTTAACAGTGTCGAGGATTTCATACTCCACGTAAATCGTGTAGAGGATACACACGTTCTATTCAGAACATCTGCTCCACTTTAACAGTGTCGAGGATTTCATACTCCACGTAAATCGTGTAGAGGATACACACGTTCTATCCAGAACATCAGTTCCATTTTAACGGTGTCGAGGACTTCATACTCCACATGAACCGTGTAGAGGATACATTCATATTTACGGGGACACGGAGGCCTCGGACCCTGAGTTGGCCGAGCCGGGCGAAGCAACAACTACCTACTACTGCCGAGTACGTCGCCCGCGCCGATCGCGCCGGCGGCCGAGCCCGTAACGATCGAAGCGCCCACGCCGCCTGGTGGCACTTGCCGTGCCCATAGATAGAGTGGCGAGACTATACCGTCATTGGAACCGAAAATATTAGAACTACTGGGCGAGGACCCAACTAATAACAAAAAATACGGCAAAAACCTACATAAGGATATTGCACCCAAGTCGGCTCCCATTTTGGCAAATGGATTAGCTAAGGACTTTCACCTGGAACTAATCAGACGTTACTTGCCTCCTGAAAATTGCCCCAATATGAGGTTTCCGATGCTAAATCTTGAGATCAAAGCAGCCCTTTTGGAAATCAATGTATAAAAGGACTTCTACGGCCAAAGTAAGCAGAGCCAGCTGTTCGGTAGTCTCGGTGCAATAGGACAAGTGTTAAATTAGGCACTGTCATCTAAGAATACAGTATCTCAAGACATAATAAAGCTATTATAGAGAAGCTACAACAGCTATTATAGAGAATCTCAGTCTCGTCGGTTCGCAGCCTTAAACACTTTTAATTAAAATATTAGAGATACCGTCAAAAATACCAAAAATGGATGAACATCTCTTCCGTTCAGCCTTAACAGAGCATATCAAGTTTTCAAAGGCGATCGTTGAAACCGGTTCAGAAATGAAATCGACAGTTGTGAGTCCTGCTTACAAACCATCAGTAGAAAGAAGCACAGCAACAACGGAGTGCTTTAAACTCGAGGGGGATGCCGCCACGAGTAGCAGCAGCGGCCGAGCCGCGGCCGCCCCCTGCACCTCACCGGCCGCCGCGGGACCGTCGCACAGACGCGCCGCGCGGCCGCCGCCCGACCAGCTACACGCGGCATTACGCGACCACGTGGTGGAGGCGATACTAGATGAACGGCACACATGTTACAATTTGATATTTAGCTGAATTCATCAGATTTTTGCCCTCCGTATGTCCAGCTGTCAACTACGGATGGATGTAGGTATACTAAATTCTTCGAACGAGAAATATTTTAGCTCTGGATCATTTGGAAAATTACAACAAACAAATGAAACTAGAAAAATATTTAAGTCCACATTTTTCATGGCGGATTAATAATACAATGATACATTCTCCCCGATCCGCAAGAATAACTACTTGTTAGAAATGTATAGTAATGCATCTATCTATAACTGGTTGGGGCGCGACATGTGGTGCCCAAACGCTTCTGGCAACTGGACAGTCAGTGAACTGACACTTCATTCATATAAACACGCTGGAACTTATAGCCGCATTTTATGGACTGAAGATATTTACAGCAAATCTAAAAGATTGCAACGTTTAACTGAGAATAGACAACACACCTGCCATGTTATATTAACAGAATGGGGAAGTACAATATCCCCATTTAAATAAGTATGCAAGAAACATTTGGCAGTTGTGCGAGTCAAAAAACGTCTATGTATTTACATCATACATACAGTCTTGCGATAATGTAGTAGCAGATCGGGAGTCTAGGACTCCAGCCAAATGAATATAGACACTGAATGGGAAATTTCTGGTCATATATTTTCACAGATTGTTCATATGTTAGGCTGTACACCTGCATTTGACCTTTTTGACAGCCCTCAGAACTACAGCCTACTGCAGTAGATATGCGTCTTCGAAATTAGATCCTTATTCAGAAATAGTCGATGCCTTTACTTTTAGTTGGGAAAATATTATTTTTTATCTCTTTCCCCCATTCAGCCTAGTGAGCAAAGTATTAGAAAAATCATTTCAGATAAAGCTAAAGGTATCGTTGTAGTACCCCACTGGCCATCACAAGCATGGTACTCCTTGTGGTCTAGTCTTGTCGTACCTAAAAAAACGTTTATTGATTCCGACGGATCTTTATTAGTCTCTCCGTTCAGAACGCGACTCCCGCTTCATGCCAGCCTTATCCTGGTGGCAGCTAAATTATCAGGGATATGATAATAAAGCGTGGCCTACCACATGAATCACTAAATATAGTGATGGCCTCTTTAGCAAAAATACTTTTAAAGCAATAATTTAAAACTTTATTAATTCAAATCCTGGGAGCTTCTCTGTAAAAAACGAGAAATCTTGATGTTTATGACGCTAATGACGGCGATGTGTTTTAACACATCACCGTCTTGTCTTTTTGATGATGTCTTTTTGACCATAAAATTTTAAGCTATAGCTGTTTGATCATACACAGATCAGCCTTATCGCAATACGAATGTTGCGTCAAATGATTGGGTTAATCGATTTCTTAAAGGCTTACAAACTTAAACCTCCGAACCCAAAATATAAATCCACGTACAAATATAGTTCTAAATCATTTCTTAAATATTTATCGAAATGAAGATGTCTCATGAACTGATTTATCATATAAAACTTGTACTTTTATCGCCATTGCTTCGGCACAATGGATGCACACGATCAGGCTACTGATAAAATTAGATAATATGCCAATAAGTAATGATGTAATTATGGCTTCACCTTCATTAGCACTGGTACTGGACAGTATAGCTAATGAGATGATACTCCTCCAGTAGGAGTCATCTAAATGTTAAATATAATCAGGGTTACAAATTTAATTAATACTTCGAGGCCTGGAGCTTGTTAACCAATCAACAGATTACCCTATATCCGCGAAAGTCCTTATTTGCCCAGCACTCGCAGTTCAAACGTATGTTAGTAGGACAAATGAATTGAGACGCCATCATACTAAAGGATACCTCTTTGTACGAAGGCCTTATAAAAACTTTGGATCTCAGACCTTAGCACACTGGGTTAAAAAGGTATCACGAGACAATGCCATTGACATAAGCATTTTCAGCGCTCACAGTACACGGGTAGCATGAAAATCTGCCGCGCACCGTGCCGGGTTTAATCTGGAGACTGTTTGCAAGGCTGCAGGTTGCAGTGATCGTTCCAATGTCTATCTTAATAAGTAATATTATAGAGACACCCTGGAATCAAATGAAAATAATTTTACGTATGCTATATCTGACATTCGCTAAATAGGATTAATTGCATTTATGCCATTAAAATTAAACAGTTAAGAATCTGATAAATGTAAATTGAACTTTAAATTAAGTCATCAGAATATTGTTCTCAATTTCGTAGCTAATCAGGATTATAATGATTGGAATTACCAGTTTTTTACTTTTCATTTTTCACATATTGAACATAACAATGCTCTGAACATCTGCATGTAAACTATAGTAATCGTCTTCGGTTGGGATACGAAATATAATTAAGAATCAAACGAACTTACCTTACGTGATGTTTGATTCCAATTATGTGAGTATCCCAACCGAAGACGATTACATCGTCCCATCCCACCCTAGCCCAAGGGATAAAATAAAAAATAAAAAACTTGTCTACAACACAAAATATCTAACTCTGAAAAAATGAGGTCAGGTAAGCGCGGGCGCGCGGGTGTGTCGATGCGCCACGGGAGAGAGATGGAAGTATGGTTTTGCTTTTTAAGATATTATAGCTCTAAATGTGTGACAAGGACAGCATCATCTCATGTACTGCTGCATGTAAACTATAGTAATCGTCTTCGGTTGGGATACTCACATAATTGGAATCAAACATCACGTAAGGTAAGTTCGTTTGATTCTTAAATATAAGTAAGTACATATCTGATATGTCACACCTTACACGTTCGACCCATCGTACACTTCCTACAAATATGCAAACTACGCAATTTAAACAAACTTTCATCGGTTTGGAATCCAATCACATGCAGTTTGGCCGAAGCACGACAAACTCTTGGGCGAGCTCAAACGGGCCGAGAGCATTACTACAGTACACGAACGCAGTAACCTGACTAAAATTATAAGTGTTAATTTTTTTACCTTAACATTGTTAACGATGAATTCTTTTATCCACTAATCCTCAATAGCCTCAATATCTCAAGTAGTTATAGAAAGAGAAATAATCGCCCCGTAGGCGGCAGTTTCCGAATAAACACTTTTAAAACAAGCCGAGTTTTTTGCTGTCACAGCAACAATGTCTGAAAGGACGCCTGTATGTGATTATAATTACTATCTGTCATATGCACCGCAATCGTAACGGCACATTCCCTAAAAAATCCTAATTTTCCCAATTTTCAACCATAAAATTGGTTTGCCAATCGCCGTTTTACTGCAAGCATTCGGTAAACTGCTGCCTACCCAACGTAGCGTTTCAGACGCGCGTTTACAGACACATATGAACGCAAAATACTGTTGATTACTTTTGTTATACTATCTCACTAGTCGATTCCGTCTGCGAGTAACGGAATTCCCGATCAGCTTCTTTCGATGTCAGCGCTTGTTTACTTTAGTTCCGCATTCATATTAGGATACGTTCGAAAAAGTTGCGGCGAATCTCAGCACACTTTTATTTTACAGCTCTCGGGACAAGCTCGAAATTGCAATTTTATAAATTGCAATGTTGCAGTCGCGGGCTTGTTGAAATTTTCAAGATTGTGGGATACCTACATATTTTTTGAACACGTAGCTTTTCATGATCTCGGTACACTTTCATCTCTGAGCGTTTCGTTTTGTCAAAACTCGCTGCCGTCATTATCGTCTTTTAGGATTTTTACACTCGTTATGCATTTTTTGGCGCTCGCCCCGACGCGAAGCTCTTCAGACGTCTTTCGGTGTTTTGCAAAAAGTAAAGTTGTCATATCCGCCGCGCGAGGTACCTGTCTCGAGTGGTCACTGACCTCTATGGTATCAATTACTTGAACCGAGATCCGACGATAAGGCAGGCGAATCAAAAGCTAACGCATTATAAGAAATTAGTCAATCTCCTTTTTTCGTCCTCCGCAGACACGAGATCTGCACAAAATTCCGACAGTCATTTATTTTTTCAATTTGTCGTAGGAAATTAAAGGTCTGTTTGTTTCTCGACTCAGCACTTAAAGTATTTATTTTAAGCCTTATTGAGCCGACTTCGTTTTATCTCTTAAGGGCGCTTATGAGAAATTCCCTCTGTCAAAAGATATTTAAACATTTTTCTGTTTACATCTCTTACATTAAAATTCTTGATGAGGAATTTAAAGAGTCGGCTTTTTTGTACAGATAATAATCTTGAACTCGACTTTTTCAATTAAATTATTTCATTATTTTTATTAAGCAATCTGAGAATCAGCTTACCGTGTTGACTAATAAAATAAACCTACAGAAAATTTTATATTTTTCACGGTTTTAATTACCAAATAACGCTCGAAAACTTTCTTAAGGCCAACAATGGAACTTCCTCGACTTCTTAAGAAATTGAGTTCTGTAACTCCACTAGAGACGGAACTTACGTAAATAATTAAGACCTTTAAAGTTGTTTACTGATCTTGTGTTTGACTAGAATAGGAAACGAATTAAGTACCTACCGACTTATGAGCCCACGCCAATCTCTTTCCACGAGTAACTCAAGATCTCAACTCCTTTTTACCCGGATTCATCAGGGCTTAACACGTTAACGTTTCCCCAAATTGTTTGATTCAGCATATTTGGTCACTCGAAACATCTTTCACATCCGGATCAAACCACAATCGGCCTTTTCAGTCATAAAGTATCCTCTTAAGCCTCCTTACAGTGGATTTTCGAAGGGTTCCCAGTGATCTTGCCGATTCCTGCCTATTTAATAATCGATTATTGCCTGAGGGTTGGGACGGATTACCATATCAAAAGAACGCATGATCCCATGTTCAACGTCAATTTGGTGAAACATTTGGCTGAAGGCGCGAGACGTAAGAGTTTTATTACAGGATCTCATGTTTGATCGGTATTCCTTGGAGATATTTCGACTCATCCCTCGTTCATAAATGTGATTATGGTAGGCCGCTAGTGTTTGATTGACTAAACAATCAGTTGCTGTTGTTATTTCTTGCTTTATTCCTTCTGGTTACTCAATAATACTGTTTTTCTTTTGCTGTTCTCATCATGCCAATCGAAAGCCTTTTTAACCGACTTTACAAAAATAGATCATCTAGTCTTTCTTTTAATTTTTGATTTCTCAGAGGTCCGTTGTTTATTTAACGATTTAAAAAAATATTTTATTGTTTGAAAGAATATACAGGATGCGCCAAAAAAAAATCTAATAGCAACACTGAATTTCTCGAATACATTCATAGGGAGAGGCGGGCAATTGACGGGAAGATATCCGTCACTTTGTGCAATTTTATTTTGAATGGAGCGTTGTGCAGGAAAACAACGTGGTTTTAGTGTTAAACAATTTTACAAAGACAGCGATTTGTATGGGACTGTACGACGCCTGTTTAGAAATTGACCTTACAGCTTGGGATTTTTTCTGTTGGCTTATCTAAAGAATCAAGTGTACCTTAACAAACCGATGACACTACTCAAATTAAAAAAAAAACCTCGATGACATAGCCGCGATCCTCCGCACCATGTGTCAGCGGTTTTCCAAAGTATGCAAAGTCGGTTGCAGGAGTGCCAATGACGAGACGGAGGCCATCTGGATGATGTAATTTATAAAAAAATAATTGGGTAAGTCAAGTTTATAAAAAGTGTGCAATTTATATACTTTTTCGATAGTTCCCGACGTAATGATCTAGAAAATACCCCTTTTGCATTTTTATTCCCTGTAATTCTTCCCAAATATCGTGTTAAACTCACTTAAAAAAAGGGACGCCCGCCGGCAGACAAAATTAGTGCCTAAATTCGTAAAAAAAACAAACGTATCTGTGTGAAGTTTCGTCTGTCACAATTGTCAGCTAATGCCGCATCCACACCAAGCCAACGAAGGCCAACGAAGGGGCTTCGCCGGCCTTCGTTGGCTTGGTGTGGACGCGGCATAACACAGACTTCACACAGATACGTTTGTTTTTTTTTTACGAATTTAGGCACTAATTTTGTCAGCCGGCGGGCGTCCCTTTTTTTAAGTGAGTTTAACACGATATTTGGGAAGAATTACAGGGAATAAAAATGCAAAAGGGGTATTTTCTAGATCATTACGTCGGGAACTATCGAAAAAGTATATAAATTGCACACCTTTGATAAACTTGACTTACCCAATTGCATTAAATAGGGAATATGCATGATATTTTTTATTTACTTAAATACAAGCTCATTTCTATAAGAAACAGTAAGAAAAAAATATTTTCTCAAACATGGCATGAAATGTTGACATTACGTGCCTAAAAATAGGCCGCAAAGTACCTCGTTTCCGATGTGGCTTGACACTTGGCACGGAATGGAATTTCATACTTACATTGCCAATGTATTTTTTTTTAATTTCCATTCCACATTTATTTGGGCCACAGCATCACGGCATTCAGCCATTAAAAAAACAAAAAACGATTTTTGCTATATTTTGCAGTTTTATTTATTTAAAATTGACATGAACATAACAAGTAACACATTATAAACAATTTCCAATTATTATAAATTGCAAACTACACCACAAGAACATACATTTAAAATATTTCATCTAAATATTCGCTTTAAAAATGTAAACTGAAACAGCTTTTGGTTTCCGAACGTGACATTTGCATTGTCTGTGGATATAATATGTCAGTGTCACTAACGTCACTTTCTGATAGAAAGTTTCTGATTAAAATAATATTTAGGGTATGTAAGGATATTAGTAAGTTTATTTATTTCATTGCATATTTGAGAAAAGCACTATACATACCTCGGCGGGGAATGGGATTGCCGGCCTCGTAACTATCTGGCCTCGCTTCGCTCGGCCAGCTATACGTACTCGGCCGGCATCCCCTTATTTCCCGGCCTCTGCAGTAATGTACTATTATCGAATAACTATAAAAATAACCAAGATATAAGACAACAAAGATTTATCTCTATCTCTTTCTAGCAAAACAGAATATAGTATGGAGATTGTATGGCGAACGTGTACTATGACGTCATAGTCCATATCGGATCTCTCTGTCTAATCGCTGTCTGATTAATGCATTAAAATGTTTATATCTTCAGTTTTTTTCGGTCGATTTTAATTTTATTTTGACTTTATGTCATCTTATTTACGGTATTTTCAAATTTGGTTAAGAAATGTGTTAAAAAAAAATCATGCACATTCCCTATTGTTGTTAGGTAAAATAAATGAAATATTGAATAACGCATATAGTTCTATTTTTATCAATGTTTCAAAAGTGCAAATTTTTTTGGCCCGCCCTGTACTTCCGGATTGGTCCGTGTCTTTCAAAATGCACTTTTGAAAATGGGAACCATGACGCATTGAGAAAGTTCTTGAAGTTGATAATACGTAACTCTTGTAAGCTTCGTTTTCTACTTTTTTTAGAGTTCCGTACTTCAAAAGGAAAAAACGGAACCGTTATAGGAACACCTTGTTGTCCGTCTGTCAAGACCCTTTACCTCTAAAACCAAAGTCCCTTCAAGCTGTGAAAAAATCAAACTTCTAAGTTAACGTGAAAAAGATACGGTCGTTTAACGACGCTAAAAACGTAAATTTCGACACTCTCAAACAAACCAAAATTAAAAAAATACTTATCCTACAAGTATAGGGAAAAATCTGAAAACTATACATTTTTAATTAAATCGTAAAAAATAGACTTTACTAAGGGAATCAAAATTTATAGGGTACTTTAATAAATGTACCTACCTACAAATTTAAACGGAACCCTCTGTGGGCGAGAACGACTCGCACTTATTTTTACTTTACAAACAATTATGAACAGCATAGGTAGGTACTTAAATTACCTTTAAAATGTAGTAAAACTTAACTCAACTCTTAAGTTGCGTGGCACGCACTGAGGGTTGCCTCTTCCTGCTGGTAGCCCGCATCCTTTGTACGAAATTTTCAAACATTACAGGCCTTCTACACGGCGCTCGTGGCCGGATGCGACAACCACCAACCATGCTACTTGGAGAAACGAATTCTCTTAGGACCTGTGTTAGCTGAATTTTGAAGTTGGTTATTGAATTTCATACTTTAATAATTTACAGCGAGTGGTTTAAGTTGGTATGCACTTATACTGAACTAGGCAAAGAAAAAGTAAACAGCAGATCGTGTCAGAATGGCAGTAATGACACGAAATCGCTGCCAAGTAGGGCTTTCGATATCGGTATCTCATCTCGGTATTTGCCATACAAGTAATACCGGTATTAGTCCTACTGACAAGAGCATCTCTTAACTGATGATGAAGTTAGTGTGAAAGTCTTTCTTGTTAGCAAAATTTGCAAATTTTTTACTGTTTATTCAGGCGGCGCGACACACAAGTCACAAAGGTGAGAGCACATTTGTTAACTTACAAAAGTGGTTCCTACGAAAATTTTATTTTATTTAGAATTACATTCTTCCGAAAGCGAGCTGTGAAAAGAGAGCGTGCTGCGAAGCTGGAGGAAAGTTTTGATGTATACAGGTAGTTTCACGAGAGTTGAGGTGAATGATTACACACACAGCTACATGAAGTACTCATTGCAAAAAAAGTGAATGAATGAAATGAATGAGTGAGTAAATAAAGCTGTAGTTTAAACAAACTTTTTGGTCTATCTTGCAATTCACTGTTGAACCTGCTATCGGTACGAACAAATAGCAGTAATTTCAAAATCCCGCTGTCATTACATAACAGTGTTGTTGTGTGCGTGGCCTCAACTCTCGTGAAACTACCCATACTTATGTTATATAAATTAGAAAATAAGTATTAGATAGGTAGGTAAAACATACAGGGGAACATAGTACGCAAAGGATACTTTCGTATAAACGACTTTGGTAAGCCAATATAGACTCTGAAATAATAAAATGCTCTAATTGGCCCGTCATTTGGCAAGAGTGTATGTGTGTGAGTTGGTATTTTTGCATAATTCTAAGTGTTTTCTTTTTCAAACTTTATCAAAATAAAATTGAAATGCATTTTCGATGGTTACGGTGTAAAGACAAGCCTGTAGCAACTAGCTTTGTTGTACGCTCGCTGGAATGCTTTGACCCACCGCAGGCTCGCCAACAATTCCACTACTATTAAAATTATTTATTCAACTTCGAAACTTTCTATTTGAAAATAATGGTTTTTAGCGTTTCACGCATTTCAGGTTAACATTTTAAGAAAAAAATGCTGTTATAATTGATAATTTACATTTTGTCCTCCGGCCGGAAAGCGTCAACTTTCCGGCCGCTGCGCTAAACGTAGTTGCCACTTTCCAGCTCCGTCGAACAGAAAAATAGTATATATACCTTCACCAGTAAATAAGAAAGCCTCAGATCACATGT
The DNA here is from genome assembly GCA_947034925.1 of Eudemis profundana. Classification (NCBI taxonomy): domain Eukaryota; kingdom Metazoa; phylum Arthropoda; class Insecta; order Lepidoptera; family Tortricidae; genus Eudemis; species Eudemis profundana. The sequence goes on from OX344808.1 coordinate 10,725,639, forward strand.
TCATTAGATGGGATCTCAGGCTTTTTTAACAGACCTCGGTAAACACATAGGATACTTTTTATCCGTCCAAGCGTCCAAGAGACATCGCGAGTGGGTCTACTAGTTCCATAATATAAAGTTATTCCTAAGTCTCACTTAAACGTTAGAGTAACATAAGTATAGTTACATAACACACTCAAAATTAACGTACATATTTCAAATATCTTTGAGAAATTAAGTAGGTACTCGTATTTTCATAAATCAGAGCCCTCTAGCCAACTCATTTAAAATTAATTTGCTAAGATTGGATTCAATACACTGCAGTTTCCAAACTGCCCTAATAAGATATAAATCTTGCAGCAAACGTTCTGCATTGAAATCCCCCTCAAAACCGCAAACTAAGCTGTCGCTATGGATGTTTTCCCATTTTTATAAATAAGTAAAACAGGAAGGGCGAGACGTGAAATGAAAATTTATATTCATAGGTACAGTGAGACGGTGCAGGGGATGAAATTTGGAATATTATCGAGGGAAGCTCCCTCTCAGGTAATCGACTGACAAATGTCTAAGATATTTTACGAACTTCATTGTGTGCCCTGGCTAGTGATGGGCGTTACATCCCCCATTTCTGCTTCAATTTCGTATAATGTTTGGCAATGTGCCGTTTTTTGAGAGCGGTGTTTTTTGATACATATCTTTAGCCAATATTGTTTTATTTGTATGAAACACACACACACAAAATTAAATCAACGACAAAACAATCAAAACCTACAAAGGCAAATTTATACCCTGTAAGGGATCTCTGTCAGGTGTTTTAGTATCATTATTTTCATATTTCTTAAAGGGGCGCATAGACTGGGCAGAGTGTAGGTACTATTATAGGTATTAATTGACTAAAAATTTAAGATCATAACTGGAATTGAAGTTGTATTAGGCAAAGATCTTAAGAGTGATAAACTCAGCTCCTTGTAAAATCAAACACGTCGTTCAAAACTTGATACACCTATATCCTGTTCAAGGTTAATACCTCTCGGTATAAGAATCCATAGTCATCCCTCCGCGCGTGGTCCTGAATTTTTATCAAAAATTCCTATTTTCTTTCCGCTTCCCGACAATAAGGTGCGAAATTAGGAGAAGAATTAGACTCCCTCGGCGCGGAGCGTGCCTCGAATTCACTATGCAGCGGGGTGCACCCCCTTCGTGATAACATTATATATTAGACGTCTATTGATTTATAATCTACAAGGCATTTTGTAATATACTCTGTAACATTTGGCGTTAATAAAAGCCCCTAAATGATGACGCAGAAATTGCGTACTAGATTGCGTCGAAACATTAACAAATAGATAACAAAATAGACTCAATTTATTATTTAATCTTCGTGATATAACACATTAAAGGTCGCTCATTACTGGGGCTCAAAGAGACGTGGGCGCTCTTAGATAGACGAATCCCACTCTCAGTTACGTGTACTCAAATGAAATAACTAAAATATTCATTAAAGTATCTCATTACGTGGAGAAACTAAAATTTTCCAGCTTTTGTTTCTGCACCGCTCGCGGCAACGTGGAAAAGTATGACAAAAATGTAAGAGGAGGAAAACAAAACATTTTTCTTACTATAACCTCGTGTTTACTGGCAAGTGTTTGCCGTCGCCGGGGCCCAGATGTTATTCGCTATAAGCCTCTCTTATTAGGGATTCCGTACGTCTGCCCGCAAGAACACGCTGAGTAGTATTTTTGTTTCGGCAACATTATTAATATTTTACCTCATTGTTTACTGAAACAAAAGGTGAGAGCACTGCCCGGTTGCTCTGGAGAGCACCTGAGCCCGAATTATATAACGATTTATTTTATGCAATGGGTACGGGCGGGTGGGCACTATTTATATAAATACTCCCATAAACCTGGTATTTGACTTAGAAATATGCTAAAGAAAGACTGATTGCTAAATGTTAGACATAGGCACAAAATCAAATGGGTACTTGTGAATTATAAAATTTGTAATTGATCAGAATAACTGACGCAATAAAAGAAACATTTAACCTAAAAACAAAAGGTCTCTAAAATTATCTCCACTGCGCATAAAAAAACAATATTATTTGTCATTTTTAGGGGTTAAAAAAATGAGAATATATTTTACATCCGGTCAGGTGTCGTGGAAATCCCGAGGGAAATCTTACTTTCCCGGAGGCGCAGACAGCGATCGATTCTATTCAAATTTATGACAGAGAGAAACGTTTACGACTTGATATAGAGTGGTTACTACCGTATCGAATAGAGTTTCAGCCAGGGATGTAGCGGATCTACACATCCACACCAATAAAACTATAGCACACATGTGAGTGTCACCAACGAAGTTGCCAAGCTCTAATGCAACAATTTAAAAAAGAATCCGTATCCGCAATAAAACGATGCGGATGCGAATCTGTGAGGTAGGCTATTTTATAACATAAGGTTGTCTGGAAGAGATCGCTTATTAGCGATAAGACTGCCTGTTGTTTACCATTTAATATGCTGTAGATTTAAGTTGTATGACCTTTGTTTTTGGTGCACAATAAAGGACATTGTATGGTCTTTTATAACATTTTTCTGTGATATGTTATAGAAGAATCCCCCAATAATACAAATATTATAAAAAACTCACCGAGATACGACAATGTTAAAATCACATTTTTAGATGTTCACGAAAAACGCTTCATACTACTCTGTACTTTTAGGTATTTAAAAAAAGGTAAACCAAAAAAAACCACGTGAGTCGGGTCGTTCAGTCAATCAAAGTAATGTTTTGTATCTGTGGCACAATACCACTCGCTGAACGACCCGAGTCACGTGGTTTTTTTCCCTCCTTGCCCGTGGTCCACCTAATCTGTTCACCTGGGTGGACCACGGGAAGTTTTTTCTACCCGTGGTCCACCTAGAAGGACTAAGGTAAAAACTTATTGGTGGTGGTTCACCTCGGTAAACTTTTCCAGTAAATTAGTATATAGTATACAGTAGTACTTTTTGCTTTAAATAAGTACCTGGCCAGATGTATTTATATCATTACTTAAATTCAATGGCGTTGGTTGTCAATTAGTGTGACAGCCGTCAAGACGATCATGATTTTATCATAATATCGTATTGCTCAATAAATACCTGGTGAACTTACTATGGAAATGGAAAACGCAGATCCGATGCCTGTTTAACGGATGCTTCACTCCAATTCTACACAAGCCTTCAATTTTCCACAAGGCGATGTTGCTAAGTAAATATAAATTATATTTACCTCCAAATCGTTGATTAAAGTCGTTGTCAGTGTCAATTAGATGATTTTCAGATAATGCAAGTGAAGTGCTAATACATGAAAGAAGGTCTTTTAGCAAAGTTTACATAGGTGTACCACGGGTAAAAAAAAATGCCCGTGGTTCACCTTAGTCCACCTAGGTGGACCACGGGTAGAAAAAACGGTTCACCCTGTTGTGGCATAATTTTGTAAGTAATAATTCTTTGTGGCATAATGTATATAGCCATATTAGGCTTTGTGCATAAACTGTTATCGCAGAATCTATATTCGCATAATTTTATTACGCAGAATTACGTTAGTCCGAATATTATTTGGTCCTACTTTTCATGTTCCAAATCATATTTACGCATAAATTAAATGATTATAAAATTATAACACCGAATACTATCGTGGCAGAAAGATGTTTTGTCATAATATAACTTTTAACTGTATTGTCGACGACAATATTATGGTTTTGTAACCTAACCTACTTTTTCTTCCAGCAGTTCGTTTTTGTTTGGTGATGCAGTTCGAACCTAACCTATACCTAACTTAACCTAACCTACTTTTTCTGCCAGCAGTTCGTTTTTGTTGGAGGACGCAGTTCAAACCTAACCTAACCTACTTTTTCTGTCTAATCTTTTTTTTCTTGCGGGGGGCTTCGCCCCCCGAGCCCCTCTTGTAGGGGGCTTCGCCCCCGTCCCCCCTTTTTTGGCCTTTCCATAGCTATGAACTCGTGCAATACTAACTTAACCTAACCTACTTTTTCTGCCAGCAGTTCGTTTTTGTTAGGGGATGCAGTTCAAACCTAACCTATACCTAACTTAACCTAACCTACTTTTTCTGCCAGCAGTTCGTTTTTGTTGGGGGACGCAGTTCAAACCTAACCTAACCTACTTTTTCTGTCTAATCTTTTTTTTTGCGGGGGGCTTGGCCCCCCGAGCCCCCCTTGTGGGGAGCTTCACCCCCCGTCCCCCCTTTTTTGGCCTTTCCATAGCTATGAACTCATGCAAAACTCTAGTTGCTTAAATGTTTTAACCTAATCTAAGCCCCTTTTCTATCAATTGTTTATTTTGTAAGGACACAGTTCTAAATCTAACGTAACGTTTTTAGCAACAGTTCTTTATTTTGAGATTTGTGAGGGATCAAAGTTCTAGCCTAACCTACTAAGTTAGGTTAGAATTGCTAGATGTTAAGGGCAGGATTTCCGAAATCGACCTCCGGGAGAATCAAAATTAAGTAACGAAATATTCATATTTTTGGATCGAAAAAGAAATACATTATAGTTCAAGAGTGCTTCTGTGTTTCTGTGCGGTTCAAAACACGATACTTTTAACTTCGCTCGATCATAATTCGTCACGAAAACAGGTAATTTTTTAACAGTTTTTCCAGTTTTACTCGAGTTCTATCACACTTATACCACTAAAAAACATGTCAATCGATAGATAATGACATTTTACCGGGACCTGTGCGGTTAAGTTTTTTTTAAATTACTTATTTTTTAGTAGCTCAGTAGTAATTAACAACGTAGCCCACGCGCTGTGGCTTCAGATGCCTGCCGGGCGTCTCCGAGGCCGGACCTGTGTCGCTTTCGAGCTCGTGACAGCTCTTCTCACTCGACGGACAAAATAAACGTCACGCTAGAATCACAGCGTATACACTCTAACAGTAATCCAACGCCTTTGATATAAAATGATAAGCTGAATATTAAAATGATAGGTTATTTAACTTATCACTGTTATTTCTTCATCATGATTAGTAAATTTTAGTCTTGTGCAAAACATAGGCTTCTTCAACTGTATGCCATTGCATACATTTGTTTTATTTTTAACCGACTTCCAAAAGAAGGACGGTTCTCAATTCGTCTGAAAAACTTATTGCTAATAAGAAATGGACGAGAAACTACGAAAAATACCGAAATCGCTATATGTGTGCCTGTAATATTTAAAGAGTTCCCTCGGTTTCTCCAAGATCCCATCATCAGATCCTGATTTGGTTGCAATGGGACCACCTCGGAACTCTACCCTTTCAAACAAAAAAAGAATTTTCCAAATCGGTCCAGCCGTCTTCAAGTAATCGGTGAACAAACACACAAAAAAACAGACGAATTGAGAACCGTCCTTCTTTTGAAAGTCGGTTAAAATCTAACTGTTTAAAATTTGGAGCCTGTGAGTCTGCTAGAAGTACTTTAGAATTATGATGATCATCAGTCAGTGAATCAGTCAGTCAGTCAGTGACAAAACTAAGGAACTTTGACATGCATTTCTTAAACTACACGTTCAAATTGAATGATATTGAGAATATATATGTCTTATTGTGCCCTATATATCCCTGAAATTTCAGGATTGTAGCTTTAGCCAGTACAAAATTACAGGAGGCTGAAATTGGCTTGAATGGCTTCGAGAAAAGGATGGTATGGCCGTGCCGTGCCTTTGTTTTGCTCGACTTGGCGGCGGCACTGCCGTGCCCCCAGATGAAATATGTACCTACCTTTCACATTGTACGACACGATGCCTGTTGGTCGAATTCATTTATAAGTAGTAATAAATCTACAATATCTTCCAACTGTAACCGGCAGTGATAATATTATCATGTTTAGTTTAAATTTATTTATTAACTAAACGTTAGGTACCTATTATTCTTTCCTAACATTAAGATGATCCTTTTATTTTAAGTGTTTCGATGTCATAGATAGGTATATCTACCTGATATAAACTTAACCAGAGAGTACGTAAGGTAGTAGACCTACTGTTACAATTTCGCTGCGGCATAAGTTGACACATTTACACAGGTTGGGTTCACGAAAGTTCATTCCGAACGGGATCGCGCCGCTTGTTCGTCTAAGGGGGGCGGGGAGCTAGAAATGCTTGTCGTCTTCGAACATCCCCCCCTTAAATGTTATTAGTTCATCGTTACACTGAATGAACAAGATGTCCAATGGAATTATATCACTTGATTATTATAATAACCTACCTCTCCTAAACCTAACCTATCAATCTCGGACAATCGATAATATGCCGAATAAAATTCTGCACAATAGAATTATGCGTAAAAATAATCGGTCATAATAATAGTATGCAAACTTAATTTCAGACAACTACATATTCGGGATGTAACTAATTATGCTTAATACGGTTTCTGCCACATTACCATTCGGCGAAAACCGATTATGCCACATCTGTTATGCTAAAACAGTTTCGGACAATAAATGTTATGCCACATAGAGGGAACCCAGAAAAAACTTCCCGTGGTCCACCCAGGTGAACAGATTAGGTGGCCACGGGCAAGGAGGGGTTTTTTTATTTACTTTTTTTTAAGTACCTAAAAGTAAAGAGTATAAAGCATACTAGAGTTGTGACGGCACAGCGTTATCCTTTGTATAGAGAAATCAAGAATTTGTCACGGAGCTATGTTAAAACTTGCGCTTATACTTTTTAATATAATCATACAAGAGTAATTTAAAAAAAAAATGGAATTTCCCAGCCAACTATGAAGGCTCATAAAACAAGTTACAGTATTTAATTTAGGTATCGGTTTTTAGGTATCGAACTCAAAATGTCAACATACTTCCTTATTCTGTTTATTTTTACAGGATCTTACATACCTAATTTCAACAAACGCTTACAGTAAAATAGCCTATTTGCTGCAAAAGTGAGACTCAGTGGGAAGGCGTTAAATACTTTCATCGATTAGCCAATTAAGAATGTGACTCGCCACCAGTACTGTGGCGCCCAAAGAACTCGATTCCTACCGGCTTGCCTAATATCAGACATTTGAGCACCTTATTATTATAACAAAACGGGACTTAATCGCGTAAAAACATGATATTACCTCGACGTTTCGGACGTGCCGTGACGTCCATGGTCGCGAAGGGACTGGCGAGGCGGGTGTCAACATCTTCTAGCCGCGCGGGTTTTCCGAACTACCCGCACTTGGTCTTGATTAATACTTTGCATATTAGGGTTGTCACTCGGCCGACACACTACACTAACAACATCAGGCGATTTGCCGGAAGACACTTGATGATATTGACACATGCTGATGACCGGATTCCACGACGAAGAAAGCTTAAAACCATCTTCCCGATTGAAATTGCGGTGTTTTTTGATCTCAACCGCTTCACGGACAATTCTACTATAGTAATTGCGTTCTGTAGACAGGATCTTGGTATTATGAAACTCCATCCAGTGGTTTGATCCAGACTCCAACACATGCTTCGCTATAGCCGATTTGTCTACTTGGAGTTTTCTAACAGCCGCGATGTGTTCTTTGACCCTTTCCGCTATGGTGCGCTTGGTCTGCCCAATATAAGAACTCCCGCAACTGCAACCAACCCTGTAAACACCCGGCGATTGTAAAGGAATAACATCCTTGGGTGATCTTACATGCCTCGTGACCTTGGATAACGGTTTGTACACAGTTTTAATCGAGTACCTTTCTAGTACTGCACCGACTTTATCCGTTATCCCCTTCACATAAGGCATGAACGCTGGTTGTCTCTGAACGCCAGGACGCTTTTCCTTTGCTTTTCTTCTCGGCCGCCGCCCGTTCACCTTGTATCCATTCCACCCGAGGACCTTCTGCACATGTGACAACTCGTTATCCAAAAATTCTGGGTCACAAAGGTCACGTACTCTGTTGAATAACGAGCTAACAACAGACCGCAGGTGACGGGGGTGATGGTGAGACAGAGCATTCAAATATCTGTCGGTGTGCGTCGGTTTTCTGTAGACAGTGTGCGTCAGGGTTCCGTCCGTTCGACTTATCACCTTCACATCCAAAAAAGGCAAGCTCCGTTCCGATTCCAATTCATACGTAAAATTAAGCTTAGTATGAATGGAATTGAGATGCTGTAGTAATTGCTCAACTTCCTGTTTACCACCTTTCATAATGCAGAAAACATCATCCACATATCTCTTCCATAACTTCACTGACCATGGTTGCAGATCTATGCTGGCCTCGAAATGCTCCATCCAGTCCGAAACGTCGAGGTAATATCATGTTTTTACGCGATTAAGTCCCGTTTTGTTATAATAATGAGTGAAAATCGTGAAAGTTTAAATCAATATTTGAGCACCTTATTCTACAGTTCTTAAGCAAAATGTACGCCAAATCTGCACCGGCTTGCTCAAGGATATCTTTCACGCCACGCCACTGCTCGCCACATACTCATGACAAGGACTGACTACAATATTTTTCACTTATTTATGTAATATCTCAAAATTATCTCTTTGCAAATGTTCTGTGTTGTAAATCTAGTATTTGTTTAAATTTAAAAACATTTTAATACTTCTGCCGTCACTAGCATTTGAATTAATCGTACCTACCAGTGAAGTAAACCTACTAACTAACCAACCCAGTTATACTTTATAGTTACTTTTTATGTATTATTTGACTGTATTTACATAAATAATTTTCACTCAGTGTTTGCCAACGGTAGCAGTTAGTTTTCATTTATCGTAATAATATAAATATTTTATGTACCTACCTATTAAACCACGGTTTAATGAAATAATAACCTCCTCGGTGTAATAAAAATGTTCATAGCCCGCCGTTCATTTTATGATTGTTACATAGTTTAATTAACGTTTTAATTCGTTAACATAACTTAAAAATCCGAGTTGGACGCACACTGAGGGAAGTACACTCGCTTATTATTATATTCAGTTGAAAATGTAATTTTTTACTAAATATACAGAAAACGCTCATCTAACTGTATTTTTGAACAGATGCCAAAACTTGGTATTGGGGCAAATATTACAGATAGGTAATTAATAGTTTATTACACACCAAGGGCGGTATAATTAGGAATAGCCTTGATCGCAGGTGTTTATTGCCATAAATATGCGATCTTGAGCTTAACTAACCCTAACCGCCCAGATATGTTTACAATTTTACGTCATCCCTTGGCCAGAAAACGGTATTTTCTTTCCACGCAGCGGGTGGAAAATGCCCAAACACACAAACTTACGTGATTTAGATAATGCAACACATCGAACTGCAGGTTAGAGCCATAAATATGCGATCTTGAGTTTTCTTTATTATAACCTTAGTGGTAAAACGCCCCCTACCCCACACCTAGGGCCCTGTGTTACTGTGTCAAAGAAGTTTATGAATATTTTATGAAGTTGTTTTGCCACTCAATATTACTCAATAGAGAGCAAATCCTTTTAATGGTAAGTTACCATTAAAAGAATTTTCATCACAATTGCTCGAAAATGGTGTTGTTACACGTAGGTTTTGCGGGCCGTAAATGACCTATTACTACCATTACCTAGTAATGGGTTTTTTTTAATTTGAATACGTTGGTTCTGTTTTACTCTTATTTGTCATCTTCATAGGAAACGCCATTAACTTGCTTTTTTAACTTTTATCACTGAAATATTTATTTAAAGAGAACTGTTATTGCAAATACATGTAAACACATATTTCTGTAACATTAATTAAATGTTTAAATAGTGTATTTCAGTATTTTGCAAATATAAAATCAACCGTTTTAGGTCTTTACCGCTATGGTTTCCGAACGTGACTTGACATTCGCATTGTCTATGGATATATGTCACTAATGTCACTTTCTGTTTTACAATTTTATTTAGGTTAAGTAAGGTTATTTTAATTAGATTTCCTCACAAGTGTGATGAAAAACATTGTATGTGCCACGGGCGGTAAAGGAATTACAAACTCGTGTTATTAAACCACTCGGCTTCCCCTCGGCCTTGTAACAAACACTCGTTTGTAATTCCTTACTTACCGCCCTTGATACCCAATATACTACATGAAACTTGTCAAATAATAGGCTATTTGCGCGTCCTTAATTAAAGCATACGCAGCAAAGCCGCGGTTAAAAGCTAATAAATAAATAATTTCAAACGCCACCAAGCCAAGAGGACTCCTTAGACAAATTGCGAGCTGAATGTAAAATTATAAACTACTGTTAGGATGAAAAATGAAATGGTGAATCGAAACCACATTTTCGATAAGGCTGCTTAAGATTAACAGTGAGCACTCGTTTAAATTACAATTATTGAGTACACGGGGCTAATTTAGAAAAAAAGTTATAACAACTCTATGCCAATACCATGATATTCGGAACCCTATCAATAGCTGTCTGCAACTGGCAGGTTCGGTGCCGACTTCTCGCACAATTCGCGCCCTTATTTTATTGCCCCCTGTCCAAGATTAAACTTTCCTGAGCCTTAAGATTCACTCAACACACAATGAAATGAACGCGTGTTATTAAATCGAATTCGTATGTCAGAATAAAAACGATTCAATGATCAGAGAATGAATTAAAGTTTGCAGGTTAGCTAGGCCTCTTGTCTACGAGTGACGTTTAAAACGTACCTAATGCAAAAGCAATGTTTCCGGATGCTATTATGACTGTAACAATAAAACTTTGACAAGTTTGAGTTACATAACATTGCGTTTTGATAAACTGAAAGAAAGGCAGAACGAAGTTACCAATCTATCTATACATAAAACAGTTGCATATAGCGAGAAACCACTATATATAGCGGAATAAAAATTTAACCACATTTCTATAGAGACCGTAGTGCACTAAGTATCTAAGGAAGGATTTTTGAAAAATCAAAGAGTCGAAATGTAATAAGTCGGAATTTCACGTGGATGAAATCGGAGCGGGGCAGTATCTATTATAATCTATAAAAAAAAGGTAGGTATAAGATAAATTTAAACATAATTTAAGGCCATAGAATTTTTATTGAAAAAAGTATTCCAAAAAAAGGAAAATGATTAAGTAATAAATTATGATTTTTGACTAAATAACTGAAGTATAGAAGTCAGCTTTGAAACGAATAGTTTGTCTATGCTTTTTTTGATTAAAATATTAATCTCCCCGATTATAAACGTTCAGAGAAGCCGACTTAGCCAAATAAATAGCTCATTTGTGTACTTAACCTCGGACCGAAATGAAAATTAAACAGAAATCTCGGCCAAACTTGCCTACAGTATTTTTCGCTTGAAAATCCACTCCAATATTATTACAAGGGAGCTGAATAATTTTTCTAGAGGTAACTAACATAAAGAAAGAAGTAGGTAAGAAAGGAGAGCTCGGAGCAACAAATCTCCATTTTACCGGATTAAAGCACCTCGGTGTTTTATATAATAGACGGTGTGAGGGCGTCTGAATATTTTACTCAGAGTAAACTTGCGAGCCGATACTAGCAACCACATTATTGCCGCTGAATCTTGCATTTTGCTTGGTGCTAAAACGCAGACTTGCATATTCTTGTAGCAGATTTTTCTTCGCACTATTTTGTACCTACATTAATAGATGATTCTCGTACTGATCGTAGGTACAGGCCATCTGGGTAGACACCGCGCTCTTAGTTTTGCATGTTTTGCATTAGAGGTTACATACACGTACGCTTTCTATCAATTCGTATGTAGTGCACAATATGTATTTGTCTTGGAATTTTTTTCACCAACACGGCAAGAGGAACACCGAGGAAAGATGTATAGATTGTGTAAGAGACAATATGGCTAAGAAGATATAAGCGATAAGATGATGAGTGACATGGGTGGATTTAAGGAAAAGATGACACACCGCGCCGAACTATGCAAATTATAATACAAGTTGCATTGCATAAATTTCCAGAAACATTAGTGGCTCATCATGTTTTTTTCATCAATTTCACCACGCAGCAACGTAAAGGTCATCCCACTAATATTATAAATGCGAAAGTTTGTGAAGATATATTTGGATGTTTAGATGTTTGGGTGTTTGTTACCTAATAACGGGGTAACAACTGGATGGATCAAGCTGAAATTTGGCACCCGCGAAACCGCGGGAAAATGCTAATAACAAATAAGTATAAAACAAAACTGCATTGTAATAATGCTCTCTTTGTTTCATTAAAAATAGAATTCAAACAAAAAAAGCGCAAGTATAAGAAACTTAGACATTTAATCTTACCGGAAAGAAATTTCTTAATGAAAAACTTTTCGACCTTAAAGTATTTTAACTAAAGTGAATTCATAACAACATTTTAAAAGTGAAGTAAACAACCCTTCATAGTCCGGATTATTCCGGGGACTAGGGGGAAAAGTCATCACAATTTCTTGTTTAAATTTTTTAATATAAGTTACGGAAGTGCCGTCGAAGTTCACAAATGCTGTACATTTTTATTTGCCCTCCGTTGTTCCGGAAAACCGAATTACTCTTAACTTTTTCTCATCCAGTTTTGAAAGAAAGCTAGTTAAAATAGCTATCTGCCTATGATCGCGGCTGTCTCGGGGGAGATACTCGGGCGGGGAATCTTGCAAGTAGCCTGATTTGTTGTTCATAACACGTCATGTAACTTTCTGTTTATCCACGGTTTTACTATGTACCGTGTTATGTTGTTATAAATGGGATTTCTTAATTTAGAGTTGAAAAATTTGGCCGTATATACCGTCAGTTGTAACGTTCAGTCAAAACAATACATATCGAAACTCTTTTCAATTTTCTTCTTGGATTACGTTTATAGATTATCTAAAACAAACCTTGTACATTTTTTACATATTTAGCGATCTTTACCCAAGGAACTCATTACTCACTCTAGGGGTTTAGGTACAATCATAAGCAACTTGGTTCTGTGTACGCCAACTATGCTGAATTATACAGATAGTTTGTTAATCACCATAAACCTAGAGACATGTTATATCCAACCAGATTGAGTAGCTTTCAGTAGGTATGAATTACAATATTACAATAATCCCAGACTATTATTAGCGCTATGAAATACGAATTAATCTCTCAGCCTGTCTAATTTTCAACTTTATGACCCGGTGATAAGTTCGCAAACCGAAAAGCAATAAATAAGGTCTAAGCCGGCGGTTTCAAATAGTTCTCTTGCATGTCGCTACATAGGAACAAAGTACGGGCAAGTAATTAAACTGAACTTAATTAAAGTCCCCATAATACAGTAAGCAAGCTACTACAGCACGAACAACGGACATTCTCAAGTCCTGGCAAGTTTACCGACAAACCAGGGAACCCAAAGTTGCCAACTTTGTTCATAATTCCCTTTGAAGAATCCGCTTTGATCTCAGTTTAAAAATAGAAATTAGAATGCGCGCTTGAATTTGACAAGGCTTTGTCTTATATCTTATAAATTATAATTCTTTTTTAATACGGCTCTGTACTACAGGCGCCTACTTTGTTTTGACAGAATATTTTCTAACGTTCTTTATGACGAAGGCTTTTCCCATATTTTATTTATCCTTCCAGTAAATTTTTAATTGAACATTTTTACAATCCCTAAATAGGTACAAGAAATTTAATAGTTTTTATTTTAAGCATTGACTAGACTCCACCTCGTTTTTATGTAAAGATTCAAGCATTTTATCAATAAGAAATAATAGAAAAAGAAAAGAGTTATTACCAGCGTAATAAGTTAAATATTTTCTAGTCCGTACAAAACTAATAAACAGAATTGATTTTCAAAAATATCATAAGTCTCCGGGTAAATCTACGCCTATCTGGCAGTCTCCGGAGCCATTCGTATGAGTTGCTGGCACGAGTTATGAGAAACAGCGATATAGGCCAATATGATTTGATACTGTATTCAAATGGTTAAAACTCATATAGAATGGGATAATTTCAATAAGCCTACCATAATAAATACATGTATAAATATAAATACACATATATACATAATGAAATAATTGTTTAGTAACATAAATAAATAGTGTCAAACAAATATATGTCACTAACCACTAGGCACAGAGTAATACACTCACGGACAATGAATTCGGGTAATTTTCTATGAACAATTATAATGTAACAAGAGCAAATAATTAAAACGTAGATTCTACTCATCAAACAATAAATCTTTCGTTCAAAAACTTTAAAAATTATGTAATCTTCAGATTTTATTTTTTTCATACAAATTAAATAGGACACCGCCCACGAAGCTAAAGGTTCCGGGTTCAAATCCTGGTAAGGACAACTATTTGTGTGATGAGTACAAGTATTTGTTCCTAAGTCTTGGATGTTTTCAATCTATTTAAGTATATATTTATCTATATAAGTATGTTTATCGTCATTCAATCATTAAAAAAGATAACCGTTTAATTTTTTTTGCTTACCTCAAACCCTCCAACTTTGCCCCCCGTCCAATCTTTGCCCAGGAAGAAAATATACTATTTTCTTCCTGGGCAAAGATTGGGCGGAGGGCAAAGTTGGAGGGTTTGACTGTACTGATTTTGTAAAATTAAAAAGATCATTTAAATAAGTACTAAAAAGATGAAATCGATCGATCCGATCAATCGGAACGGATCAAATCGATTCGATCGAATCGGTTTAAGTTGTTTTACTACTAAAAAGATCATTTAAATACATGCCATAAGTAATTTAGCCGAATAACCCGCACCGCATCACTCCGGGAGCAAAGGTGCCCATCACGCTCGCCGCATTACCGCGTTGAACCGCGATTATCCTATTAGAATTTTAATTTTTTACTGTTTTTAAATTTAACATACCAATTTTGCACTGCCCAGTTTTCAATTTATTAATATTATTTATGCTTTAGTTTTTAATTTAGTCTGGTGGGTTGGCTTCGACTAAAGTGTAACGTTTTCGTACGCCCATCGGCAAAACAGCGCATTTTACCTATGTAGGCAAGATTTACCTATGTTTCACAAATAAAAAACTTTGACTTTGTACTTTTGTATAGCTCGTCACTGAGCCTAGTCTGAGCTCAGTGACCATTTATGTAAAGAGTCTGTGCCGCGGATGATTTTCGATAGCGTATAATTAGGGAGGGCTATCTTCAGCAGTGGGCTGAAATAGGGTATTTAATTATGATAATGATTATCGAAAGTATTCATCGTTCATATTTGCATGCAAAATAGAAAAAAGCGTATGAGTTTCAATCTAGGTAGGTACAGTGATACCATAATGGTCTGAGCCTCTAGGAGGAATTCATGGGAAATGTGCATCGTTACAACGTCTCTTTTATTAGGCCCAAGATTAACACTTTCAACGAAAATTGAAGCCTCCTAGGCTTTATTGTAATAAAACAACTTCAACGGATTAAATCTGTTTAAGTTGTTTTATTACAATGAGCTATAATCGCGGACACCGAAGACAATATTCTTCTTTTAGGCTTTAATTTTCGCTAACAGTGTTAATCTTTAATTGGGGTCTTGGCGATAAAGCATTGTTGAAATCATCACCGGAGCAATAACAATTATTTTTATAATTCTAAAAATGTGTAGCCACTAAAGGTTTACTTCAATAAGTTGCTACTATTGCTAAACGATCATTTTATAAGTAATAATTATCAGATAAAAACTGTCTATCAACCACAAGCACAAAAAACAACATAAATTGACATGCAATTTCTAATTTGACATTACCATAAATTATAACACCCGAAAAGTTAGCAGCATCTTTATATTCTTTGCACAATGCCGGGTGAACTTTGGTTACGAAATTTTCCGACAACCCTTCCCACAAATTGTGGTGTCCAACCCTAAATCAAACCACTGACCTGATGAGAATAATAAAATGTGGTTAGCATTATACATTTCTTACAAAGATCTATAAATAAAGATTGAAAGGATTTTTTTAGATGTCTCGTAGGCTCAGTTGTTGTTTGGAAAAGAACATTTAGTTATTTCATAGCAAAACTTATAACGTTAATTATGCCCAATATTATAGTACTGTATTATTTTGGTAGGATAGGATATCATCCACAAAGTTAATACTTAACTGTATCCACCTAACTACACTAAATATGTCAATGCGCATCGAAATCACCAAGTAAGTAATGGCATTTGTATTTTCAAATTGGAGTAAACTTAAAATACCAATTTTCGAAGATTTAGAGGACTTTCATATCTATCGACACATATATGGCTCCTGTGACTCGTTCCCTCCGTTTGCGTCTAACGCCAACAGATCTGACCGCGGCCGGCTGGCAAACACCGATATTAGTTTTCTGTGTAAGCAATTTTCGTAAGTGTCCCCTGTTATTCCTTAGTAATACCACCCTTATAGGAGCCCGCTTTGATACCGCATGTCACTTCTTTATTGAAACATAATAAAAACGTCCCAGTATTTTCATAGGATTTATTGGTAATGTTATTGGTAATAAATCAATTCGCGGGGTGGAGTTTTCGAAGATGGCTGCGGTGCAATATGTTTTATAATATTATTTGAACTTCTTCTCTTTTAGACGAGTATACATAGATTCACAATGAGATGAACACAATGTAGTTTCTTCAATATGTCCTTATTATTTACTAGCATTTACCCGTGGGTTCGCCCGCGTTATTTCCCGTTATTATCCCAAGGGAACTCTTTCACGGGAGAATAAGTATCCTATGTATTAATCCAGGATATGGTCTACCTGTACGCTAAATGTCATCTCAATCCATTCATTTGTTACAGCGTTATTTAGTAACAAACGTCCAAACATCTTCACAAACTTTACACACATATATCACACTATCACTTTATTTCACACTAGCATTTATCCGCGGCTTCGCCCGCGTTGTTCCCGTTGTTGTCCCAAAGGAACTCTTTTCCGGGATATAAAGTATCCTATGTTTCAATCTAGGACTGGTCTACTTGCATGCCAAATTTCAGCTCAATCCATCGAGTCGTTACCCCGTTATTAGGTAACAAACATCCAAACATCTTCACAGACTTTCCCATTTATAATATTAGTGGGACTAGCATTTACCCGCGGCTTCGCCCGCGTTGTTCCCGTTACTGTCCCAAGGGAACTATTAACCGGGATATAAAGTAGGTATCCTATGTTTCAATCTAGGACTGGTCTACTTGCATGCCAAATTTCAGCTCAATCCATCGAGTCGTTACCCCGTTATTAGGTAACAAACATCCAAACATCTTCACAGACTTTCCCATTTATAATATTAGTGGGACTAGCATTTACCCGCGGCTTCGCCCGCGTTGTTCCCGTTACTGTCCCAAGGGAACTATTAACCGGGATATAAAGTAGGTATCCTATGTTTCAATCTAGGACTTGGTCTACTTGCATGCCAAATTTCAGCTCAATCCATCGAGTCGTTACCCCGTTATTTAGTAACAAACATCCAAACATCTGCACAAACTTTCGCATTTATTATATTATATTACATTACATTACATTACATTATATTGTATTATATTATATTATATAGTGGGATGGGATAGTGGGATTTATAATATTAGTGTGGGGCCATTCCACGTGGTTTCAACAAATGGGTGTGCGGCATGATTTTTGATTTGAATAAAAAAAATTGAGGATATACTTTATGGTGGCAGAAGTGCTAAACCACCGCTATTTATTTTTTTCATCTTTTAATTTTTGAGCTATGTCCATTCGAAATAAAAAGTGGGGTCAAATTCCTGCTTGTATATAATATGCTCTAACTTTTTTTTAGAAAAGATAACGAAATAATTGTTGCTGTGTTTGATTAGGTAAGAACTGTGGATATCATACTGTATAACAAAAGTTATCTGAATTAACCACGAACAAAATGGTGTCCATTTGAAATATACACTTAACTGGTAAATTTTTACAATGTTTTTATTTTTTCTGTCTCAACCCTGATGCGTATTAAAGATAACTTTTTTCTGATTTAGAAAGTACTAGTTTTGCTTATTCTACAAAATAAATATTATCGTGTTAGGGTAATAACTTCTAAGAGAAAAATAGTAGTGAAAATTGAGAATTTCGAAAAATGGTTATGTTTGACCCCCAAAAAACGCATGTGGAAGAAAACTAAAAAATCTGAATTTATTCAGAAGATATAGTCCATGTCTTCGATAATCAGATTCAGTTTAAAAAGTTTTGTTATTTTGCCTATTTTTGGAAATGTTATTTTTTTAAACTGCTTATCTCGTGCATTTTCTCTCTCATTGTATTTATGTATGTATGTATGTAAATTCTTTATTGCACAAAATAATACAAAGCACAGGGTTACAAAATAAAGTTATATGTACAAAGTCGAACTTATCCCTTTAAGGGAGCTCTTCCAGGCAACCTTTGAGCAGTTGAGTGATGAGACAAGAGAGGTGGTAGACAAACAGGATCAAGTACAAGATATTATACAGATATTTATGTGTAAATAGATAGTATGACTACATATACCCCAGGTAGTGATAACATTTTATCCCCTTAAGTTAAGTACGAGTTTTGTGTAAACAAAATTCTTGGAATCAAGTTCTTTTTTTCGTCTCAGAATCAGATGTCTATGTAGCTGAGTTGTACCTATCAGAGCGATTTAAAAATATAAGAACCATTAAAAATATACGTTATTATCATAGTTTCGTTCCCAGTTCTCAAAATGAATTAAATGTGCGACGTGATTCTACTTCAGAAAATTTCGAAGTAGTAAAGGTTGGCATGTAATGTGTTTAGTTTCTTTTTATATAAATATTATTAAATACATGTAGTAAACTTGAACCGTCTGGCTTTATTTATTGATTTTCATCAATTGCCATACATTTAAAATTTATAGTCGTAAATATTTTAATCTGCATATATAAATACAATGAGAGAGAAAATGCACGAGATAAGCAGTTTAAAAAAATCACATTTCCAAAAATAGGCAAAATAACAAAACTTTTTAAACTGAATCTGATTATCGAAGACATGGACTATATCTTCTGAATAAATTCAGATTTTTATGTTTTCTTCCACATGCGTTTTTTGGGGGTCAAACATAACCATTTTTCGAAATTCTCAATTTTCACTACTATTTTTCTCTTAGAAGTTATTACCCTAACACGATAATATTTATTTTGTAGAATAAGCAAAACCAGTACTTTCTAAATCAGAAAAAAGTTATCCTTAATATGCATCGGGGTTGAGACAGAAAAAATAAAAACATTGTAAAAATTTACCAGTTAAGTGTATATTTCAAATGGACACCATTTTGTTTGTGGTTAATTCAGATAACTTTTGTTATACAGTATGATATCCACAGTTCTTACCTAATCAAACACAGCAACAATTATTTCGTTATCTTTTCTAAAAAAAAGTTAGAGCATATTATATACAAGCAGGAATTAGACCCCACTATTTATTTCAAATGGACAAAGCTCGAAAATTAAAAGATGAAAAAAATAAATAGCGGTGGTTTAGCACTTCTGCCACCATAAAGTATATCCTCAATTTTTTTTATTCAAATCAAAAATCATGCCGCACACCCATTTGTTGAAACCACGTGGAATGGCCCTGTGATGATTATTACTGTTCATACAGCTTGGTGTCTAATAATAGGAACTGATCAATAATCGGTGATGAACTGATTGATGATATTGTGTAGCTTTTTTTTTTGTTAGCCTGGTGACGTATCGGACTGCTGGTCAAAACCTCTCCCCTGGATTCCATTCATCACTGTCTCTAGCAGTTTCTGGCCAATCATTTATGAACGTGTCTAGGTTGTCCCTACATCTTCGCCTGGGCCTGCCTTGCCATTGGTTACCGTCATATGGCAACCACAAGCTCCTAAATGAGCCCACCTTTCGGAGTAGGTACATGTGATAAACATGACCAGTAGGCTTATGATGCTACGCTTTGTCGCGCGATAAATAAATGATAAAGCATCCGTCACGTTCTGATAAATAGTGTGTGAGAGTGACGGATGCTTTATCATTTATTTATCGCGCGACAAAGCGTAGCATAATAAGCCTACACCTCAGGTTCACTTATCGCGGTCCTTTGGCCACATCAGCTAACCGGTGGGTTCCGGAGCGCAGTGTGGTGTCTAATATGCAGCGCTCCATTTCTCATTGGCTATAGTTGGATTTTTGAATTTCGGTTAGCGACCATGACTGAGCTCGGTAAGTTAAGATGAGTATGAATGACGAATGATACATTTTTCGAAATGTATATTCGCCTATGCGTAACATACAATACACACTAAAAACGGAAAACCGAAGTCTGCAAACAAGAACGACATAAATTATTTTCCTGTCTACAAATAACTCGAGCAGAGCTTCTTTATTCTATAAAACTACAGGAAATACTCCTTTGTCTTACTTAAGTTAAACACAGTCTGATCATAATTCAACTAACTCGCTAAAAGACGCAAGATTAAACAATGAATAAAACATCAAACAATCTAAAACCCAATCTTGGTTAGAATTATGTTTGTCTTTTTGTGACATGGAAAAATTGTTTCATGAACTAATTTTCCAAGCACAACATTCCTTATACGGGGTCGACGCCTCGGGCCGCACAAGCATTTTTGGACAAAGGTCTGGGAAACGGGATTTAAGATAATCTAGCCTGGGGTCCGTCTACTTAATTATAATGACGGGAACCAGATTTTTTCGCAGGTTACATTTTTTAATGCCTATTATAAAAGTCACAGAAATTTCACATCACAGATAGATATCGCGCCCCAAGATCTAAGGAGATATATCTAGCGAAGTAAAAAAATACTCGTTCTAAATAAATAAGTTGGGTCTATATCGATTGGCATACAATTATTAGTCCTATCGTTGTGTCGCATAACGTCTTTTGTCCTAATAACGTTTGGCCTACACTTTGTTCCGCATATTTTTGATTGTCCGAAATTGTTGCTCCTATTATCGTTTGTCCTAAATATTATTTGTCCTATCGTTTAATGTGGCTAAGATTCTAATATCGAATGATTGATGTGCATAATTGTAGTGTTCCTAATATTTTATGTGCTAAAATTGTTTTTACTACATGTCATTAAGCATAAATCTTGATGATTTTTTGCATGCAGAGTTTTTAAACGTTAAAAGTTAACGCCTAGCAAAATCGCAATAGCAAATGCAGCAACCTAACCTACTTTTCTGACAGCAGTTCATTTTTGTTGGGGGACGCAGTTCAAACCTAACCTAACCTACTTTTCTGACAGCAGTTCGTTTTTGTTGGGGGACGCAGTTCTACCCTAACCTAACCTACTTTTCTGACAGCAGTTCGTTTTTGTTGGGGGACGCAGTTCTAACCTAACCTAACCTACTTTTCTGACAGCAGTTCGTTTTTGTTAGGGGACGCAGTTCAAACCTAACCTAACCTACTTTTCTGACAGCAGTTCGGTTTTGTTGGGAGACGCAGTTCGAACCCTAACCTAACCTAACCTAATTGAACTTATGGTTTGAGTTTTTTTTAATGCGGGGGGCTGAGCCCCCCTTATGGGGGGCTCCGCCCCCCCGTCCCCCCTTTTCGTTCTACGCCCTAATAATTTACCCAAGCAGAGAGGCTTTATGGGCTGCTGTAAAAATATTATTTATGGTTTTGTATAATATTATTAGTATTTGTGTATAGTTATGACACGCAGTGGCGTAGCGTCGTGCCTAACCGAAATCTGACCAGCCTGAAGGTAGAATACGTAACGATTCTGACTTCACGCCTACCATTGTTTAGTTTAGGAGCTATAAGTGTAGCCAATTTAATAATAGGCAAAATAATTCTTAGGACAATTCATGTTAGGAATATTAAGCTTTCGGTAATTAGATTTTAGAGTTATCAATATTAGGGCAAACTTGCTTTAGGACTTTAAATGAGTATGCGCAAAAATTATTAGGATAAAAACGAGTAGTATGCCATTCAACAGTATGCCAAACATTCTCGGCCAAACATTTTTAGGACAAAAAACGTTATGCGAAACGACAGGCACCCAAATAAGTTAAACGGAAGATTTATACTTATTGATTATTACAGCTAGCTCATTAATTGTTTGATGAGAATTTTGGTGTCTGATATTAATAGGGCAGCCATGCAGATGTCAAATTTCAGACTCATGACAATAACTACTGTCATAGGAATTACGTAATTAGCTTGCTGGGTTAAAACTTTGGGTGTTATTAGTTTTTTAAACGATGCATGTTATTACTTATAACGTATGGAAGCGCATGAAAACTTTCGAAAATGCTAAAACCCGAGATATTCGCGCAAACGTTTCGTTTAGCAAATAAGCACGTAACCTTTAATTTCCATCACACCACACCCAGAAACGGGCCGTAAATATCAAACAGAAAAGTTATTTCGCGCGGCCAACAGCTGGCCAAAATAGCTTTTCCTTTCGATTCCCGTTTTTTTCTGTACGGAACCCTAAAAAACCCAGCGCTGTTTAATGAAAACTCTGTACCGCAATACGCCGTAGGGGACCGCTTTCACTGATTGCTGAATTTTTTCCATAGCCCGTATGAATATTTTTATAGCACAAAATGGCTTTTCATATCATGCGAACTTTGGCTGGACTTTGATAAAATAAATAGGAGCATTCGCTTCAAACACGGTTCTTGAATTTTAGAGTTTTTCAGTGAAAATATAGTTGGTAGTTTTTTTAAGCCGAAACGGACAAAAATTATTAACATACAATACAGTCATACTTTATTGCACAGCTAAAGAAAATTACAATGCAAACTTATATAAAAACAGGGAGTTTTATCGCTTAAGAGCGATCTCTTCCAGACAACCTTTTAACATAAATATGATAAAAAAATTGGCAGTATTAAGTCTGAGCATCATCATCGTCAGAGTAATCATAATATTGTAAACACGTTACTCTAAACGGTATGAGATCACAAAATTTACATACGTAAGGACATACCTATCGTACAAGCTCCATAGTGCTAAGCTGTCAATCCAATCTTCGACTTAGACCTTTGCTAATTTCCACCTTGTCTGATATTTTGACTCTAAAGTAGCTTGGTATGTTTGGGCCAGAGACTGGTGTCCATTCCACGTTCAGTTCTGATTCAAAATCACAGGTGTTACGGACATTTCTGCTGCGAACGGGCAGGAATGCAACTAGCTCCCTACTAAGGAGCTCCTCTGGTGTTGCATATCCATGACCAGGTGGCTGGTGGCTGCTCGTATTCCTCTTTATGAAACATAAAAAATCATACTCATTACCTGACTCACGGCTCATTCTGCTGTAAATCTTCACCATACCTGCGGTAGAAAAGCCAACGCTAAAGTACATAATTGTTTCAAAAACCTTCCCGTAGCTTCCCTCAAGCTGCCAGCGGAAAAGGCAATTTAAATACCTTCTAAATTCCAAGCAGGTCATAAGTGGAGCACTAGAAAGATTATATGGCAACGTATCGCAAAGGAACTTTAATAGCGACGAAAGGTGAGCGCTGGAATTTGCAATAAGCCCCACCTTTGTCTGTAAAGTGTTCCTTCACGTTCGTACGTTTTGTTTTCTACATAAACAGCAACATCGAAATTTTCTTTTAACTGCGACATTAGTTTGTAGTTGCATTGTTGGAAATTTTGTGTAAAAGTACTGTAAGAAAAATTGCTGCATGTTCTTCCCGTTTGTTATAATTTACTTCTTATATAAAATAGTATATTTTAAAATAAAATTATGTACAATTAAGACTAAATACGTAACAAAGTAAAAACAAACAAAAAGAGACAAAAAATAATACAACTAATCCTACTCAAATAGCCCGCCCCGCGCCATTCCCGGCGCAAAGGTGCCCATCACGCTCGCCGCGTTACCACGCTGGATCGCGATGGACAGCCTTTGAACCAGGAATGACCCGGAGCGAGGGTCAAGATTCCTCTCCCTTAAGCGGCGCCCAATCTCCCCGATGAAGCTTTTGGCCTCAGACCCCCAACATCCGGTCGTCTCGACGGCGAACGGGACAAATATATAATTAGCGAGACACGAATACTTGTCTCGCTTTTTAGATGCCGCCGCCTCAGCGGCTGCTCCTGCAGACCTGATGGTGCGCCCAAGGTGCGAGGCAGCAAAAGTGCTGACGCACGTGGCGTCCCACAGCAGGCATCTGCCTCTCTGCCAGGGCACTAGGGTCAAACCATCAGGTCTCTTGCCATCCGTCCGGCTGAGACCCGGAGGCTCTAGCATGCATGGTACGTTCGCTGATATTAGAGCTCTCCGAATGATGTCGTTGAGGGAGTGATGGCGAGGGAATCGTCCAGCACAACGACAACAACTTAAAGCGTGGTGGCCGTTACCCTCCACCATGGTGCCGCAGATGCATAAATGACGTTCACAAACATCGCAGCCCAGGCGGAGAGCCACGGCCACCCGCATCGAGTTGTTGTCGAGGAGCGTGCCCAAGTGGGGAGAGGGGAGAGCGTGCAGCCACGCCCCAGACTCTGGACTGGACACCGCGTTCAGCCTAGCCCTGTCTACGCCCGCTGCACTCTCCAACAATGCGTCAAACAGTCGCCTCACCCCGGTGTCGTCCTACAGCCGTTGGCGGTCTTGTTTCTCAGGTGGGGCTGCACCCGGGTTAGTAACCATCCAAGCCGCTAGGGCATCGGCAGCAAAGGGAATGGTTGCCTTGTCACCGTCTAAGGATAGGATTTGAGAGACAAGGTCCACGACCCCTGCTGCCGATGCCAGAAAGGCTGGCAGACTCACATCCCGTGCGCGCCGGATGCCCAGGCCACCGGTCCGTATGGGTAGTGATGCTAAGTCCCATTGGTCCGGATTCAGCGAGACGTTTAATAGGCACTCCACTGACTCCTTTAACGCGCCGTCAAATGAGTCAACATGGTTAGGGTGCATCCAGGTTGGTACCGTACGCAAAAAGTATGTCACCTTCGGGACGGCGAAGCACGTCCGCAGTAGGATGAGGGCAACATGCGCCGAGAGTTCCTTTAGTCTCTCCTTAGCCGACAGAAGGAGCTGTTTTCTGAGCTCGAAAGCAGCAGGGACAGCTTCCGGAAAAATAGGAGACCCTAAGAGATTAAAATTTTGGGTGGTTAACTGCTTGAGTCCGGGAAGTAGGGTGCTGAACAGGGGAAATGAAGAACGGGAAGCGGCGCCGCAGGGGAAGAATTCGCATTTAGCTGAATTGACCTCAAGCCCCATTTCTCGAAGGCGTGGCAGAAGTGTGAGCAAATCTTGCTCTACATCTTCAGCTTTGCCCCCAATGGTACCATCGTCCAGGTACCAGACGTTTAATGGGGATTGAGGTCCCGCTATCGCCTTTTGAATGGCTAGGCTAAATACTAACGGCCCAAGTGGATCCCCCTGTTGCGCCCCGACCTGAGAGAGAATGAGGGATTCGTTGAGGAAGAGTTTGGATGGGGATGAGTATACTTGGAACAGGAAGGGGTAGAGGGACGGTATTTTTTCCATAACTTCCAACAGCAGTACATCGCGCTCTACGGAGTTGAATGCGTTCTTAATGTCTAGCTTTAGTATTATGCAGTTTGAATTTTCCGGATTGAGCGCAAAGGCTCGGGTGGCATGGATGGCAGCCTCACAACCGAGCTTAGTGCCAAACCCTAATTGACATGGTAGGTAGGAGGCCATTTCGTCCCTCACCGCGTGGCACCCGAGCTTGGCAGTCAAGCGGCGGAATGTACTGCCGATGGCGATAGGTCTTAGACCACCGTCCTTTTTAGAGAGCGCGCATAAGGACGCTCCGTACATGTAGGGACAAACTTCAGGGTTCAACTGACCACTTAACAGGAAATTACAGAGTTTTGTTAAGCACTCCAGTAACCGGGATCCGTTGTCGCCAGCAGAGCCGGAGATAAGCTCCTTTAGGTGTGATGGGCGGATGCCATCCAAGCCTGCAGCTGAGCCGTTGTTAAATGAGCTTAGGGCCTGCGTGACTTCTTCCGGTTTGGCGGAGTAAGCGACGAAGGACCTTGTATAAAACATAACTCGAAACCTGATGGTAAGTCCTTAGACCGGCCTTCCATCATGTAGCTAATGATATATGTGCAAATAATCATTTACAATAATAATATTTGACTATTATTATAACTTTAAAGAAGTTTCATTTCGAATAACTCAATGGCGTGATCGTCTTAGTAATAAATGTAGGACAAGTTGTGAATGTAGTAACCCTTGATCCCTAGGGTGTAATGCGTATCAAATTAAGACTCTAATTTACATATTTATAGTCTAACATAATCTTGGAACACATGTAACTATTAATAATACATAAAATACTTGGCAGACTTCTCCGGGAATCTTATAATCACACTTCAATTCATATTTATACTGTGTTGCCCTAATTTACTGACAATTATACAATTTCTCCTCTCTCTTAGCACTCTTTACATCATAAAAAACATAAACATGACTACAAGTTAAATTTAGAATTAATTATAGTAAACAATCTTAAGTTGTACAATTTAGCTATCCTAGTATAAAATTGTAAAGTGTAGTGAAGGAGTATGTGTAATGTACCTTACTAAAGGGTGGTTTGGAGAGGAAAAACGAGAGCCCCTTAACCCTCGCCCTCGTTACGTCTAGCTCAGCCATTTTCAACACCTAGCTAGTCCGTGACAGATAGGATTTGGCTAAGCAAATACAAAACTTCCTACATTCAAAATCAGAATGTAGTACTTTATAAAATAACTGATTACGCACTAACAGCCACTAGATCATTTTTTATACTATGTACAAAGTGTCCCACTCCATATCTGGATGTGACTCATTATGCTCAAGGGTTTCCTGGGAGCTAAAATGGATATATATAAGTTGTCAATACTTATAAAAGTATAATCATTTCCAAATCGGCTCAGAGTCTTCCATATATAGGACAGACATTAGGAAAGACCTTGATCATATTAGTACTTAGTATTAGTAAGCATGCATAAGCGTGGCATTCCTAGTTAGAAACCAGTAATTTTAATATAAATAAAATATTGAGTTTACTATGAAGTATAAAATTAGCCATTCGAGGAATGGAAATGACTGGGATAGGAAGGTTTACCACTTAAACCAATTACCTTTTTAAAACCAATTCATAGTGAGAATATTTCCAAATTGGATCGTTAATAGAATATAGAACGCAAATTAAATACTAGGCAATATTTTATTACCTAGCATTTGTTGTGCAATCCTAGACCTTTTTAAGGCTAGCCAGCCTACAAAGGAATCTGTCAAACTGATAAGCCTCATTACCATCAACCTCGTCCCAAAGGGAGTCGTTAGTTATATGATAATTTAGCACAGAGACACAGAACTCCCGGATCCTGGTTTTCAGGAATCATAAGAGAATTTATAGTAGTTCTTCGATTTGTTTCCAATTCTGTTGTGGTTCCAGAAAACCAGTACTATTGTATAACAATAAGAGCTTTGCAACCCTAATGTTACATCAGATTATCCCAAATGTAGGTTTAGGTCTCTGGTTACACTGAAACCCTATATTAAAACTCATGGAAATTTCACCAATTTGGAAAATCCCAAAACTTTATATACCTTGAAGGAATTATACCTTTACCTATCATGTGAGACTCATTACAGACAAAGTTTGGTCTGAATAAGTTCCACAAAGATTTTACCATATCATTTGATTTACCTGTGTAAGTAAGTATATGTGCAGTGTGAAATTAAACAGATAATAGAGTTCCTGTTATATGAATGTAATTATTTTAGGAAAATAAGATAACTAATGTAATAATCCTTAATAATGAATACAACCATACCTACAGTAACAATTAGATACTTTTATTATACCTACTCATTTATGCTAGTACAGTTTCTTTATAATATCACCACAGGACGCCGTCCTGGTAACGAATCCACTATATAGTAAGGAATTGAAATGGACATCTCAATCATATAGATATAAATATCTACCTAACTTCCCTAACTCAACCGGAGACCTAGATTTCCCTAACATCCTAAGTATATGAACATGCAACTCACCCAGCTTACAATAAGGTTTTATTGTAAGAAAGCAATCCAATTCAACCAACAATCACTGCAATTTCAACATCACTTCACAACAACACTCACTCACTGCTATACACACTGATAATCCTAATTTCTATCAATCACACGCGACGTATAAGCTATTAACTGACCTCCACAACATAATACTGGCATAATTTTATCAGCTGACTGATGCCCAGGGCACGGCCGTGGGCCGCCACGGCCACTTGGCTATCAGCTGTTCAGGTATGACCAGTCAACAGTCCAGCGAGCCCGGGCACCCATCAGCTGGTCGGGGTCATTGACCTCGTCAGCTGGTCCAGCAGAATAACAATGTGGAGATCAATTATTAAAGCCCTTACCAGTAGTGCAGCAGACTTCAGCACCTTCTGAGCTCGGCAGCGGAAAAGCCCCTGTTCTACCAGCCTCGTCTGATTATATACTCTTTTCCTCGCCCCCTGATCCCCGCACATCGAAAGTTCTAGAATTTAGTGATGTCCAACTTCCGTGACCAAAACATAACCGTTAATTCGACATATTTCTCCAACTAGGGAGTTTTCTTATAAGAATGTCTACTTGAGCGATGCACTTTATTGCATTAAAGAATACTTTCTCATTTTTGAACTCTTACTAAGTCTATTTTATACTAAAATCTCTCTAAAGAAGGAAACAGAGCTTCCCAGAAGTATCAGATACCAATATTTCTCAGCCCTTTTGGCCTCCATATAGTACCGCTACTCACCACCAGAGGTCGTTTTCGGCTTATATACTTATCAGTATTGTTTTTTTTTGATTTCATCCTTAAGTCTGCTATCCTAAGGACGCTTTTTGCTTAACACAATCCGAAACCTTCCAAACATTCTGATTTCTAGAATATTCGGTAATATCAAGGTTAAATCTTACCAAAACTGCCTCATCTTGTAATTTGGTTCTTTGTGACTAAAGGATTTCTATCCTTTAGTAATTGTAAACATCTTTATCAGAACTCCAACCCTAAAAGTTATACATTCATACTTACCATGATCACAGTGGACACTGTTCTTAAATATGTCCACTATGTCTCCATCAACCAGCAATTTTATCAATACAATGTCATACTACAATAATAGATAATTATACTGTAATAAAGAGTAAAACTTCATATTATTTCTTTATGTACTTACCTGTTATATAAAATACAACTAATTTCAGCGCCCTCTCTCGATATTTCACTTAACCCTTACGACTTGTACAAGACTGGTAACAAATATCTCGGCCATACCCTATTGATCTTCCTTCATCGTATAATCGTTATCCACTAGATGTCGGTAAAACATATGTATATAATTTTATATACATCGTTTATTTCACAAAACATCATATAATAAAAGATCTAGAGTCAAGTCCGCTAGGAAATGCATTCCTGAAAGAAATCTCTTGTAGCCATCGCTTCAGTAAAGATCGAATAACTAACAGAAATGACTTGATTCTGTTACAACCTGTCGGGTTCCGGCGGGAGTGTCAGTGGCCGTGATGGAGGTGGGTGCTTTGACAATAGAGTGGCCAAGGTTTCAGGGCTCGACGGTGCCACCCGATCATCCGACATGAGCACCCGTACTGCACCTCTCAGATCGCCCTCGAAGACTTTGGTTTCGATTGTTCTAATAACTGTAGGTGGTCTCGAGGCAACCGTCACGGCTTCCACAAATAAGGAGTCAACGACCCTGGAATGCTCGATATTTTGCTTAACCTTGGTCGTGAGATTGCCTGTTCCGGTTGGTTCTGGCACCTTTAGCGCCGAATAGGCGAAGGATAATAAGGCGAACCAT
This sequence comes from Eudemis profundana, assembly GCA_947034925.1. Classification (NCBI taxonomy): domain Eukaryota; kingdom Metazoa; phylum Arthropoda; class Insecta; order Lepidoptera; family Tortricidae; genus Eudemis; species Eudemis profundana. The sequence goes on from OX344808.1 coordinate 10,755,293, forward strand.
TCTGGTGCACCGTTAGTGGACAGGCATCTGTCGATCACGTCGTTTAATTTACCTGCCGCTAGGTTTCGGGCCCCCTTCGGGATGTGGCGCAGTACGCGTACAGATTGTTTGAGTGCAGCGAGGTCGTCGAGTACTAGACTGCCGCTGTTATTCAAGGGTGCGGCGTCGCGCTGAGGTGTAGAACTCGAAGAAATGGGGCCAGGACGGGGCACACTTTTATGTAAACGGCCTATGTGCACTTTAAGGCCATGAGAGGTAAAGGTGCGCAACGAGTTAGGGCAATGGGGACACTGCAAGGGAGTCGCGGCCTGCATTAAATAGAACACAGTTGCTTAATAGAAAATACAGGTCAAAAACTTACGGCTACAGTACTAAGAGCTATTTACACAGAAAAAACGGCGACGGAGCCGAGACAGTTCACGAAAAGGCACGTATTAATTAATAAATAAGTAAAAACACACTGAAAAATAAACGTTTGCACAAAAACTATCGAAACTTCACTGTCAGATACTGTTGTGACATTTTGGGCGCCCTAGGCGCATGCGGGTGCTTCTTTGTGACTTCTTTCTTGTTTGTAGTCCGGCCTTACACAGAAAAAATCCACAGCAGAGGCCTATTCTATAAACAGGTTCTTGTTCAGGACGCTCGATAGTTTATCCCCACGCAGTTGATTTTTATTGACAATAGATTGACGACGACGGGCAAAGCCACAAAACACATGAATGGCAGAAAGCTTTTGTGATGCAATATTATATATTGTATAGTTTCTTTGATTTCCAAATAGCAGTAATTTATAATTGAAAAAAATCATTTACGCCATGATAGTACGGCCGCCATCTTTTTTCTCCATCTTGATATTCAGTCTTAATAACTCTCTTTTATAGGTGCTACTTACTTATTTTTAGAGTTCCGTAATTCAAAAGGAAAGAAAAAACCATTACTGGATCATTTTGGTGGCGACGGAGCCGAGACAGTTCACGAAAAGGCACGTATTAATTAATAAATAAGTAAAAACACACTGAAAAATAAACGTTTGCACAAAAACTATCGAAACTTCACTGTCAGATACTGTTGTGACATTTTGGGCGCCCTAGGCGCATGCGGGTGCTTCTTTGTGACTTCTTTCTTGTTTGTAGTCCGGCCTTACACAGAAAAAATCCACAGCAGAGGCCTATTCTATAAACAGGTTCTTGTTCAGGACGCTCGATAGTTTATCCCCACGCAGTTGATTTTTATTGACAATAGATTGACGACGACGGGCAAAGCCACAAAACACATGAATGGCAGAAAGCTTTTGTGATGCAATATTATATATTGTATAGTTTCTTTGATTTCCAAATAGCAGTAATTTATAATTGAAAAAAATCATTTACGCCATGATAGTACGGCCGCCATCTTTTTTCTCCATCTTGATATTCAGTCTTAATAACTCTCTTTTATAGGTGCTACTTACTTATTTTTAGAGTTCCGTAATTCAAAAGGAAAGAAAAAACCATTACTGGATCATTTTGGTGTCAGTCTGTCCCAGGGCTATGAATGGCAAAAACGGAACCCTTATAGTTTCGTCATGTCCGTCCGTCTGTCTGTCTGTCTGTCTGTCCGTATGTCACAGGCATTTTACTCAAAAACTACACGATAGATATTGATGAAATTTGGAATATAGGTGTTTTTTATAAGCCGCTACTTAATTTGGTATATAAATAATTAAAATAAATATTTTTAGGGGGGGCACTCCATACATGTTAAAGACAGTAAAAATTTTTTTTTTCAGCAAATACCAACTTGTGGTACATAGTTCGACAGCTCTTTAAAAAACACTATAAGGTTCCTAAGTAATGTTTTTGATTAAGTGAATGTATTTGGAAATAATCGCTCCGAAAGTTGTGTAAATTGTGTCCCCCCCCCCTCTATTTTCTAAACCGTGCGTCCGAAAAATATGAAAAAAATCACGAAGGTAACGCTTAATTAATACTTTCAACGAAAATTATTTTCAACAAGATCGAATGTACCGTTTTTGAGTTCTTGCCGATAAACTGCGCTTCTCAACAAAAGGACGTAATTGCTATGAAGATACGCTCTTTTGTTGCTGTACTTTTTTTACATCGTATTTTTTACCTAATAGTTACGGCTATGGAACCCTACACTGAGCATGGTTGTATGAGCATTTACTTCTTGTATGGGAAAGTGCATTAAAGCACCCTTGCCAGGATAAGGGGAGGCAACCATGGCGCATTGTATCTGTTTTAAAAATATAAATAAATATTGTCGGGACAATCTTCACAGACCCATCTAGTCCCAAACTAAGTAATGCTTGTATTATGGGTACTAGACGACGATAAATACATACTTGTATAGATAAACATATACTTAAATTGATAGAAAACATCCAAGACTCAGAAACAAATATAGTGATCGTCACATAAATATTTCCCTTACCAGGATTTGAATCCGGGACCAGAAAAACCAGGAAATAGAACATTTGTTTCATTGAATAAATGGATGAACTTTGTCATCATCTTCTATTATTAGTTTACTTCTAATATTCTCGGTAAAAAAATAAAAAGAATCTTCAGAGAACGCTACCGATCCTGCGCCACCCACATACATCGGACTCCAGTCCACATTCAGGGGGCACACCTACTTAGTCTTTCTTACATATCAAGTTTTTACAATTAAATACGTTAAAGTGCTTCCAATATAAAAGTCATAGGGATAAGTAAGTCAGGGATAAGGTCGTTCTTTGTACATAACCATTGATTTTTGTATTGTTTCTGTATGATTTTAAGTTCAGTAAAGTATTTACATACATACATACATAGAAATATAACAGTAATGAATTTACTTGATTTTAGTGAACGAGTAATAATAGTACATTGTGCACCGAGGGTAGTAAGAAGGGAATTACTAACGAGAGTCTTTTAGGAGCCCGACGCCGTAGGCGAAGGGCTTTTAATGACTCGAGTTGGTAATTCCCTTACTGCCCGTGATACACACAATATTGTTCATCACATTTGCGAGGAAAAAAAAAATAAAACATAAAAATCAAATAAACTAAACGCACCCGCTAAGAGACAACTTCAACTGTCAACTTTTTCAAAATACCTAGTCTTCCACAGATAATGTTAAGAACTGCGTTTAGTTTTTAAACTTGACAGGCAATGCCGCCATATTGTACCGATTTTCATAATAAAATTTTGAAGTTAATTAATTTAATTGCATTAAAATAATTGCAAAAATTACTGAAATAATAGTAAAATATACCATACTAGCTTATGCCCGCGACTTCGTCTGCGGTGTAAATTATAATCAGGCAATTAGTATGCATAAATAGTTTCCGATATTTGTTGACAAATGTGGGTGTATTGTATACAGTGCGTTACCAGCAAGCAGGCTTTTTTTAAAGTAGGGTAAAGTAACGTTGTTTCTTAACCTAACCATGACCTTCATTTAATTCATCGACTAAAATTCCGATTTCATAAATTGTCTAACAAAATTTTAATTGCAAGCAATGTACAGCAAAGTACTAAATTGACAATTAGATGTTAATGCCAGCCCTTCATTCTATGTTTATAACGAAGACATCAAGATAAATGCCTGCATCTACCTATTTCAACAATTAGAGATACCAGGATTGCTACACTTAAGAAAACTACGGAAAAACAACACTAATAAAATAAAACTTAAAAAGCAATACGATTACTAGACATTTGGACCTGTTTGAAGTGATCGAGAATCCTTTCTTCAAGTTGTACGTGCACAATTCCGTTTATAGGCCTTTCAGACTAACCAGATAGGACCATGCATTCTCTGGACCTCGCTGGACAGCCATTGTTATCAAACGAAGATTATGTGGATGCCGCTGATTTCGAAACCACTCTCGATAAAGTCTCAAGGCTTGAGGAACATTTCCACGTGTCGCACAAATCATGTCAGATAATTCACATGTGTCTTTAGCCATTTTAACGCAAAAAAATATCAGTTTTGCAAATAAATGTTTGTTTTGTAATTTGACAAGCCAATGTCAATACTTTTGTAATTGTCATGTCAAATTTTAGAAAAAACTCTTTAAGCTGTGTAAAAAACTCCATACATAAACGTAATGATAAGGACGGCATTAATTGTGGGATTGTTTTTCTCAACTTTTCACCTCCGTACCACGACATGCCTTGTACCAAGTGCATCAGCGATATGAATAACGATAATTACGTAGTACACCTACTACATTTAAAGTGCGGATTTAGGAAATTGAATTGTGCAGTTAATTCGCATAATTAGGATTTGCTAATACTTGCAAACGATTGCTAATGAAGCATATTATTATCAGTTTTAATAAAAGCCCGCATACCGGTAACACACTGTATGTTGTAATTAAACAAAATCCTCAAATAATGGGCCCAAAACGGAGCATATACCGCAAAAATAAATTATTTTGTGCATTTAAGGATTATTTAAAAAAAATCACTTCATAAACCACCAGTTACATGGACAATCTACTAATTGAAGAATACAAATTTTCGAAACATCGTCATTACTCTTCTAATATATGCTTCGTATCGTATGGAGTTTCAAGGCTCTTGCTTTAAAAATTGTGCGATATAAACAAACTTTCAACGCTTTTGGACATAAAATTTAATAAATCTTGAAATCATTTCAGTTCTATTCAGTTCATCAGTTTTAGATCTCGTACTTCAAAAATAGTATAGTTCATTCATATACAAAATTTCAACCCCGTTATACCTCCTTTAGGAATGAATTTCGAAAACCGGTGAAATTACCTTTCTCTACTCTTTTTGAATGGTCTATGTACGAAGTCTCAGATCTCCATCTTCAAAAACCCTTTGGCCTCGCATATAAAGTTTCAACCCCCTTTTGGGTATGAATTTCAAAAAACGGTGAAATTACTGTCCTCTGCTCATATTGAAGAGTTTACGTACGAAGTCTCAGATCTCCAACTTTAAAAATTGTTTGGCCCCCATCCTTTCGGGAATGAATTTCAAAAAACCATGAAACTACTTTTCTGTTCTCATATTGAAGGGTTTATGTGCGAAGTCTCAGATCTCTAACTTTAAAAATCGTTTGGTGCCTATATAAACTTTCAACCCCCATTAGGCATGAATTTTGAACTACCGTGAAATCACTTTTCTCCACTCTTATTAAAGGACCTATGTAAGAAGTCTCAGATCTTCAACTTCAAAAATCATTTGGCTTCTATATAAAGTCTCAACCCCCGTTTAACCCTTTTAGGGATGAATTTCGAAAAACAGTGAAATCTTTTTCTCTACTCATATTGAAGAGTCTACGTACGAAGTCTCAGATCTCCAACTTCAAAAACTGTATGGTCCCCATACAAAGTTTCAACCCCCGTTTGACCCCTTTTTAGGGATGAATTTCGAAAAACGATAAAACCACTTTTCTTTATTTTTATTAAGGAGTTTATGTACGATGTCTCAGAGCTCCAACTTCAAAAATCGTTTGGTCCGTGTACAAATTTAACCCCTTTAAGGGATGAATTTTGAAAAACCCTGAAATTACTTTCCTGTACTCATATTGAGGAGACTATGTACGATGTCTCAGAGCTCCAACTTCAAAAATCTTTTCAACCCCCATTTAACCCCTGTTGGGGATGAATTTAATAAAACGGTAAAACTACTTTCTTTGACCTTTATTGAAGAGTCTATATACGAAGACTCAGATCTGTAACTTATAATAGTTTGGTCCCTGTACAATATTTCAATCCCCGTTTAACCTCTTTTGGGGATGAATTTCGAAAAACGGTGAAATTACTTTCTTATGCTCATATTGAAGGGTCTATGTGCGAACTCTCAGATCTCAAACTTTAAAAATCGTTTGGTCCCATTCCATAGTTTCAACCCCCATTTAACCCCTTTCGGGGATGAATTTAATAAAACGGTAAAACTACTTTCTTTGGCCTTTATTGAAGAATACGAAGTCTCAGATGTGTAACTTATAATAATTTGGTCCCTATACAATATTTCAACCCCCGTTTAACCTCTTTTATGGATGAATTTCGAAAAACGGTGAAATTACTTTCTTGTGCTCATATTGAAGGGTCTATGTGCGAACTCTCAGATCTCAAACTTTAAAAATCGTTTGGTCCCATTCCATAGTTTCAACCCCCATTTAACCCCTTTCGGGGATGAATTTCGAAAAACCGTGAAATTACTTTCCTGTACTCATATTGAAGGGTCTATGTCCGAAGTCTCAGATCTCCAACTTTAAAAATAGTTTGGTGCCTATACAAAGTTTCAACCCCCGTTTAACCCTTTTTAGGGATGAAATTCGAAAAACCGTGAAATTACTTTCCTGTACTCATATTGAAGGGTCTATGTTCGAAGTCTCAGATCTCCTACTTTAAAAATCGTGTGGACCCCATATAAATTTTCAACCCACCTTTTAACCCTTTTGGGGGTGAATTTCACAAAACGGTGAAATTACTTTTCTCAACTTATATTGAAGAGTCTATGTTCGAAGTCTCAGATGTCCTACTTCAAAAATCGTTTGGTCCCCATACAAAGTTTCAACCCCCATTTAACCCCCTTTGGGGATGAATTTCGAAAAATCCCTTCTTATCCCTTACCTACTTTATACAACCACCCTACTGTGAAAATTTCAAGTTCCTAGCTTCAGTAGTTTCGGCTGTGCGTTGATGAGCCAGTAAGTCAGTCAGGACTTCTTCTTTTATATATATAGATAAGTTACACACACACACACACACACCCACATACACTAAAATTGATTTTGTAGCCAAGTTTTGAAGATATGAAATAAACCTTGCCTGATTTGAAACCTCCTTAGTCTGAAATGACGTACGGGTAGGTCCTATATTTTAAAACTAAACTCATAACTCCCACGGGAGTTATAGATTTTCATAGTTTTCCTCCCGTGGGAGTAATAGATTTTTATAACCCACGGGAGGTAAATCGGCTCGAGCTGGTCTATAAGCCCGCGTGTTATAACACCCTTTACGAGCAAAGTGTGATGAAATAGTACATTGTGTATCTAGGGCGGTAAGTAAGGAATTACAAACGAGTGTTTGTTATAAGCCCGAGGTGAAACCGAGGGCTTTAATAATAGTTTGTAATTCCTTTACCGCCCGTGGCACACACAATGTTTTTCATCACACTTGTGAGGAAATCTTAATAAAATAACCTTACTTTTCGACCCAGTATGACAAGAAATTATTAAAACAGACAGTGACATTTGTCACATATGTCCATAGACAATGCGAACGTCAAGTCACGTTCGGAAACCAAAGCGGTAACGGCCATTTTAGTTGTTTCAACCGTTTTAGGCATTTACCGTTATGGTTTCCGAACGTGACTCGACATTCGCATTGTCTATGGATATTATGTCACTAATGTCACTGTCAGTTTTACAATTTTATTTAGGTTAAGTAAGGTTATTTTAATTAGATTTCCTCACAAATGTGATGAAAAACATTGTGTGTGCTACGGGCGGTAAAGGAATTACAAACTCGTGTTATTAAAGCCCTCAGCTTCGTCTCGGCCTTGTAACAAACACTCGTTTGTAATTCCTTACTTACCGCCCTTGATACACAATGTACTATTATATAAGTGAAAACTCTAACTATAGTCGGACTACGCTAAGTTTGCAGAGGTCGAAAAAAGGTTTTGTTAAAAATATATATATGGCAACGTGCGGAAACTACAGCAAGAGGATTATTTAATCTTGGTCCTTGGCAATAGGTAATTCTTCCGTTTATTACAAAATGTGTCTACATACCTACTAAAATAAATATCTGGGTAAATCTTGTACACATCGATCTAGTTTCAACCAAACTAAGCGATTTGTTCCAGGGTCTTAAAATATGTATTTAAATATTCGATTTTAAGCTAACATGGTCATTCACATAGGAACTACTATTAACAACGGCATCCATGTATCGAATCCGAACCATCGAGGATCATGTGCCAAACTATAGGGAACTCATAAAAACAAACATACATGGTAAATATCCTGTTGTTAATAGTAGTTATTATTTAAATATTATATTGAAATATGTACATGTAAACAAGCATTGCTTAGTTTGGTTGGAACCAGATAAATTTGTGCAAACCTGTCCCGAATATTTATTTCAGTAGGTATGTGTACACATCAGTGGCGTGGCGTCCAAAGAACTCGATTCCTACCGGCTTGCCTAATACCAGGCATTTGACCACCTTATTCTACAGCTCTTAAGGAAAATGTACGCCACATCTGCACCGGCTTGCGCAAGGATGCCGGCTTACGCCTCGCCACTGGTACACATAATATACTTATTAAGCGGAAAGACATTTGCCAAGTGTCAAGACTAATTAATCATCTTGCTTGTGATGTTGCCAGGTGTGTTTTCTGCAATAAAACCTTTTTTCGACCTCTGCAGACTTAGCGTAGTCTGACTCTAGTTAAAGGTAAATTTGACTATCCGATGGCCACACTAAAACACTCTAAGCGCAAACTTTTAACAAGATTAAAACCTGTAACAGTTTTAAGTCCATTTTCACTTTTTTCTAATTTAACTCATCAGCAAATTTGTCTTCAATTAAGTAGCTAAAGTTGGATAATAAATCCATGAGACTTCGGTCTTTAGCTAGGGTGATCGCGCCTGATTATTCCCCCATCGGTTTTCATGGTTCGTTAGGAATGGAAAAACTTCAGTCCCTCAGGATCAATATTGGTAGATTGAACTTTGACGTCGTCCATCGTATTCAAATTACTAATTAGTAATTTCGTGGAAGTTTCTGAATATATTAGGCAACGTCATTTGAATATGCATTGTTCGATTATTCGAACTTAATTGAGTCATGTGTCTCTCGCCGCCAACTAGCTTAATTAGCCATTTAGTTAACTGCCTAGCCTTTTCATTTAAATTTTAGGTTAGGTTTGTTAGTTAGCTTGTGTTCCTCAGAGCAGAAATAGAAGCGTAGCGGGGCTTCGTCGACCTGCTGGCGGGTCACAATTTAGTGAAAATGCTAGGCATTTAACCAAGTGGCTGATTAAACCAGTTGGCTGCGACATGTCTACTAAATAGTTTTGCTATTAATTAATAACCTACCCGTACTTATGAGTGAAAATACTCATAATCATGAATTATTATGCGAAATCTCAGTAAAATTTTCCTTTATTTCTCCAAACAGCAAACACAATATAATAAAACTATATAAATACAAACTACAATAAAAACCATAATTATCAACATTACGCTAAAAACAATAAAATCGTAGGTACAATATTCTTATTTTGCAATTAATAATATCTGTAAAAGAGAACACTTTAATTGCTAAAACCTGTCATTGATTAAAATATAAGCCGCAAAACAGGAACTAACAATGGAAACTATTCATCGGTCGTTTTTCCCTTTTTTCATTCATTCGCAAGCTCTAACAAGCCAGTAACAAGTAGGGCAGTCTGTTGGCGACAGTCCTAATGATCATACTGTGGCATAACGAATACAACTCATAGCCTATTGGAGCTTTTTTATAATCCTAGTTCCCCGGTTCGGTAAATTTATTGAGGTTATTCAATTTTCATATTGAAACCGTTTTCGCTATTTAAGATTTGTTGGCTCGTCATTAAAAATAATGTGAAAAGTTTTTGGACTGGATTCAGTTTTTAGTTCGCAGAGATATTTAGGCAAATTTGTAGTGTTGTCGCGATAATCATTACTGTTTAATACAAACAATTCAATTAAAACAAAACTTGTTATTTAATTGAAGTTATAAAATGTAAAGTGTGTGTTGGTTTGAAAGGTGCACTAAGATTTTAAAAGAACGTATAACATATCCCATAAGACGAGTCCTTGAATAGAAACCCAGAGCAGACAGCAGAGGGAGAGGCAGACCACCGCAGCGACCACATCCGACGACACGCAGGATGGGACTAGATGAATCGGGCACAATATCGCCAGGAATGGAAGGAGAGGGAAGAGGCCTACATCCAAGAGTGGATTACCAAAAGGCCACCATGATGATGATGTATAGGTTCACTAATGTTTAACCAAAAAATTATTGACAAATGGTCATTTGACAAACAACGTTTCACCAAATGATCATTTGGCAAACGAGACATTTGACAAAAGTATCATCTAACAAAAACTCACTTAGTAAATGATTAATTAGCAAACACTACACTTGGTAAATGTGTTAAATAATAAAATGTCAATTGACCTTTTTTCATTTCACCAAATAATATGTTTCGCAAATTAAGCATTTGTCCAAATGTCATTTAACAAAATGTTATTTCATAAAAAGTACTTCTTTTTTCAAACATTGTGATTTAGTCTGTTGGGTAATTTATTCCGCTACCCTCTATCGCCACAAGTTACAAGATTATATAGAAGGCAAGCAATCATGCATTACGACGCTCCTTTCGCTTCACTCGCTCCGCTATTGGTGGTCATAATACAAACCTAACTCAACCGACGACCTAGGTTATTTCCATGATTATTCTAAATGCATCAGTTCGTTTTTTTGGGGGACGCGTTCAAACCCTAACCTAACCTAACAACCTAATTTTTCTGCTAGCAGTTCGTTTTTGTTGGGGGACGCAGTTCAAACCCTAACCTAACCTAACCTAACAACCTACTATTTTTTTCCAAATACTGTGTATTAATTTGACCTATACCATATCTATTATTAGATTTATTAATAAACGAAACACTTGTCAAATAATACATTGTACCAAACGTTTTTAGACCAAGAGTAGTTTTGTCTGATAACTCAGTTGCTAAATGTTCATTTTGTCAAATAATTATTTATAAAATGTAAATTTAACTGTTGATCATTTGGTCAAGTGAGTCATTTGTAAAATGACTAGTAGTAAAATAATCAATTGGTGAAACATTTTTTTGCAAAACGTTGTTTGTCAAGTGTAATTTTGCCAAATGACTTTTGGTCAAACGGCAGGACACCTGATGTATAACATATCGAAAGTATAAAATAAGCCAAAAATTTAGAGAAAACCGTTTCACAATATGCCCAAATTGTAGCAAAACCTTTGTACAAAATATTAGTAATCCGCTCACTTAAATTCAGGACCTTCCAATTTGTATACAAACGACTACTCATATACCTCTGCTAGTGCTCAATAATTCTGTATTTTGGTCACCCAATCACCCAATTCTCAGCAATTGGCCGATCTCAATACAATATCGTTTTCCGATCTGAACGGAAACTTTGGTCCCGTATTACTTGGGTAAATCTTTTCAGGATTTTGAAAAATAATTGGATTGCCATATAGAAGGAAAGCAATTACACCCGGCAGAGAAGCAATTTCGATTTACTCAACATCGGCGATTTAGGTAAACCTTCGTATTAAATTTTGCTACCCTTATACATTTCGGCCATAAATCGTGTGTAAGGGTTGCGATTGTGCTTCTTTAACTGTGTTTAAATTGAGCCGGTAGGTAATATATTTTAGGTTTTGCAAAGACCTTAAGGAAAGTACCTCCGCAGTTCATTTAACGTAAGGATACTTATACATTTTTTTTTATTTAAATCAAGGCCCGTATTTCAATGCTACGTTACTGCAGAGGCCGGAAAGTAAGCAAGCGAGGCTGGCAACTCCTTTTCACACCGAGGTATGTATATTTAGTGCTTTTCTCAAATACTTATGCAATGAACTAAATTCACAAAAAAACAATGAAAATAAATATACTCCAAGAAATCAAACTTTATTTTCTAGAGAAACTAAAACTAAACTAGACTAAAAAGATAAGTACAGAATGAAAAAAAAAAAACAATTTTCTGTCTTAAAACTGTTCGAGTGCACATTTTTACTGCTAATATTTACTCGTAGATGAAATATTTTAAATACCTATGTGTTGTGTAGTTAAATTTGCAATTTAAAATTATTGGAAATTGTTTATAAAGTGTTGTTCATTTTATATAAATTGTTTTTTTAATGGCTGAACGCCAAATAAAAAAAACATTTTACAGGCCTAGGCCGGCAATGTAGTATGAAATTCCATTAAAGACCTCTCGTCTAGCCGCACCGGAAACGTGGTGCTTCGCAGCCTATATAAGCAACGTAACGTCAGTATTTCATTACATGTTTGAGAGAAATTTACCTTTTATGGCAGTAGTTCCGAACCTGGGGTAATTACCCCTTTAGGGGTAAAATTAAGTTTTCTCAGGGGTAATACTCATATTAAGTAGTTTTTCTCTGAGTACTTTCATGTACTTGTCTGTATTACCTATTCTTTGGAGGGGTAATGATACAAATTTAGAGGGGACCTTTTGGTGATGTGGCAATAAAGGTTAGGAACCACTGTTTTATGGGCTTATATACTATGCAAACAACACATCGTTAGCTACACAGAACATTTTGCAGTAACTTATACTGCAAAAGGTTCAAGTAGTAAGACGACCGCGGAAACATCAGTTCTTGTCATTAAACAATAAGTATGCCTTGTTCTGATAGGTGAATTTAAAAACGAATAAAATGATGAAATGGTTTCAACAACGCAAATAATTATTTATTTAGTTGGTTTATCACAAGTCTATAAGTAACTAGTAAGAAAATATCTAACAAATTCGGATGTTGACTAATGTTGAATTTTACAACATAATATAGTCACATGGATTAAAAAATACTGAATTATCATAACACAAAAGAAACAAACAAAAAATGTATAAAAAATATAAAGTTTCAGACCACAAAGTTAAAAAAAAACGATATTTTTTTTATCGTCTTAAAGAAAAATTAAAGTCAATTTCGGAATGCTTAAATAACAATGAAAAAATAAATATACGACAGCTGTTAGGGTCCTATGGACTAGAAATAAAAGCGGACTGTATATCTATAGGCTGGTTTATTAGCCGTCTAATTACAATTCGGGAACCCGGTCAAACAGTATGATATTTAAAATAGTCGTCCGTCAACGGTGGAGTTCTAGAAGCCGAGTGTGGCTGCGGGGTGGCCGCGCCGTCCGTGTCGTTGACGTCAGGCCGTCGCCCGCCCGCGCGTCTCCTCCCGTGCGTAAACTGTGGTTCTTAACAACAGCTATGTGCTTAAACTCACTTTTTCGTGCTCAAAATGGCAAAATGCTATTTTTTTCATACAGACTTAGTACAGCGATGGAGCAGATGACGTCATAAGGTCCTTCCGTTTTGTATAGAGCGTTTTCAATGCTCAGTGCGATCTGTTACTTTTGATTACAATTTGTGGCTGTTATACTTATACAAATGTATTAGGTGTCATATAGATATGTGTTCCTCACAAATAGTAGAATCGATTTACGACAGAAAAAAAATCGAGTCAACAGGCGAATTGTCAACGTTAGCGCAAGAAAATAAAACCCTTGCTAAGATATTTTTTCAGAAATAAATAAAGCAACGTAAGAAGAGTCAACATTCGACGAAGCCCAATCATGTCTTTGCGCGGTCAACTAAATTAAAGACAAGGAACTCGGACAACACTTTGGTAACTCTATACGCGTAAGTAGAACGTGCCAAGTGTTGAGAGAACTAGGTACATATATATTTTCCTTGAGAACACGTAGCTTTTACTTGTTTCCACTGTTGCTAATATGTCACTTAATTAACTTAGAGCAAGTTTCTGCTGGAAAGGCAACTTTATTCTTGCTGGTGAGTGGCAATAAAGAAGTTTTTTTTTGTATAAATGGCAAACGAGCTTCTGCTGCTGAGACAGCTGATGAAAAATAATTATCATCGGCGAGGGTAATCTTATAATGATATGCAATATCAAAATCTTGGTCCAGTCTACATCTAAGTATACTTAGTTGAAAATTGAGAAAGACAAAAAAAATAGACATATAATAAAAATAGAAAAATATTTTACGTCATCTCAGAAAATCCCACTTCCTGCCCAGGGAAACACGTAAAATCATAAATAAATAAACACACCACAAACAGTAAAATCCCCAGACCTGTAATGCTGATGGGACGTTCTTCATTTAACCGCCCTAGGTGAATAATACTAGTGAGTAGTACGAGGTAAGTAGTGTCGTTAATAAATCTCCTATTATATTAACGGAAACATTTTCTTATGCCTAAGAAGTTTTCCAAAATTTAAAACTGTTAGCAAAAACTACTTGAAAAATATCATGCCAAGTTTTACTAATAGTTTGTAATAAAAAGGGAAGCACGGTAAGTAATTCTGTGCCAGACTATCCCAGCCTTAAGCACACTGGAATTGTATTTGAAGCTTTTCAGAAACTTTAGCATTAGCAACTTTTTCCTCGCAACGCACATGGTTGGGCTGCCACTAATGGAGAACTGTTTCGTACCAAACTGTAGGAAAAAAAATACTTTCTTTGACTGGAAATTGTCGGCCAGTCTCATCCGAGTTGCAAAGTTTTATTCTAGATCTCAGTTTGGGAAGTTAATAAGTTTGGGGAGAATTCTTGTTCATGTTTATGAGAGTTGCTAAGAAAAATATTGTAATACTCAATATATACTGTGTTTATGAGTACAGTTTTAGTTATTTTTCGTTCGTTCGTATTTCGTTTGTAAGTTAAATAATAATTAATAACTAACACGTCAATTAGAGGCTAGACGTAACATGTAATGCCTTCACACGAGTTTTGTGAACGTTTACACACATTTGTAAATCTTGACAAATTGTAACTTAAAGTGATATTTTTTTTTTGCTGCGTAATAATCACAAGAGGTTACATTAGTAGTTCCTAATTTTTATCAATTAAATATTTATTTTATTTTAAAAAAATATTTATTTAAAAGTATGAGATTCGACTTTAAGGGAGTTTTAAATTACAGTTCATAAAATGTTTTCGTAACCATTGTACTTCGAAAACCAAAAACATGTTCGTCTAGTGTTCTCGCTTAGCCAATTATTTGTTCTCTATCGATACCTACGTAACGTTCGGCGGAGACCTGAACAAGGTTCTGTCGATATTAGCTCCCGACAACAGTTCGGGCGCGTCGCCGGAATACCAAGCATGGTGGATACAGACGTGAACTTTCTAGACAAATCAAAACATGCTTGGCTTTGGGGTGTATCGCAATCCTTAGTAAAAGCCCTAGTGCCGTAACTAGCCTTTTATACGCTCTGTGCGCTAATATACTTGTAGCTGCCCCCTACCCGGCTTTGGTATATAGGTACATATATTTCATGTAGTATCTATATCATCATATCGTCCCCTTGCTGCCAAAACCGCTTAACTGCACGAAGTATAGTTTCGAGAAAAACGCATTTAAAGGTTTGTATGCTAATAAAATTGTAATGTTGAGCTATATGAAAGGAGCCTTTGTGTTCTTACTTAGATAATTTATCACAGAATAAGTATGTACGTAGTAATTTGCTCTATACCCATAATAAGTAGGTAAAATAAAGGATTTACCTTGTAAGGTCGTGCAGATAAGCGGTTTTGGCTGACGGCACATTTTTTTTGTATCTTTTAAACCAGTAATATTCCGCTGGAATTTGGTAGTTATTAAGCTTTCTAGTCTAAAGTTATAACCTTTTGCACTGAAATACGATCTTAAATCCCTAAATTATTGATATTATACTACTTTATGTAAAAGTCACCAGTCATTTAGGTGGTTTTGGCTGTCGTGATTTGAGAATTTACGAATTAAGGGCGCTTAAAATGGCAAAATTCACTTAGGCGTTTTTAACTCCGAAAGTTATTTTCCTGTCTGTTCTCCTCATAATCAATATAGCTTTACGTTTTGTTAGGTTTGCATTGCTCTGGATCCTAACCTTTTGGTTGAAAAGTTTCCTACGAGTTTCGTGTAATATTCTAGTGTTAAATAGGCCAAAAACCTATATTCGAGACAAATCAGCTAGGCAAACACTCCAAAATGTAAGTAAAACTTATTCAATACTAAAGTAATTGTGAAATGAACTCGTAAACGTGGTAATGGTATCACAGGGCGGTGTGTCATCATATGATACGAGTATAATAGGTACTTTTCGTCACCTTAACATGAGCCGTCAGTGGCATTTCTCACCCGTTGCGCGGGAAGATAAAATACCATTTCCTGGCCAAGAGAAGACGTAAAATTATGTAAACACTGCGGATGGTAATTAGTAAAACTTCAAATTGCATAATTATGGCCTTTGCCTGCAGCAAACACCTGCGAAATGGGCCATTCCTTATTATACCGCCTTAGGTGTTTAATGTACTTTTTTAGTTTACATTATAATGTTTCAACTAAAATCGTCTGCGTGTGCCTTCACCCTATCATGGCGCAGTATATTTAGAAAGTTGTAAAAACACTTGGTCCAATCACCAGCAAAATCTTTATCATATTTGACCAGCCCACTGCCATTTCAGATTGATAATTCTTTGGGTTATGTCTGTCACTTTGGTTCTGTGACGGATTATCTCATTTCTGATACAATCCCTTAACAAATCACTAAGCATGGCCCTCTCCCAAGCTTGCTGAGCGTATTTAACGTTGAGACTGGAGACCAGTAGCGTGGCGTCCAAAAAACTCGATTCCTACCGGCTTGCCTAATATCAAGGGTTTGACCACCTTATTCTACAGCTCTTAAGGAAAATGTACGCTGAATCTGCACCGACTTGCCCAAGGATATATTTTACGCCACGCCACTGCTGGACACTTACGTAGGTACTACTATTCTCGAAAGAATCAAAGGCCTCCTCATAGTCCACAAATGCGAGGCAAAGGGTAAAACATTTTTAGCTCTAGAATCAATCACTTACCAGCATATCAATTGTTTAGGGTTATTCTTCAGAAATATGTCTGCGGTCACCTTATTCCTTTGACCCCTTTTTCATACTAAATGTATGGAGACAGAGGAATAAGTAAGACATATTTCTGAATAACCCTTTACATTCATGCGCGCAAAACCGTGTCAACGCTTTGAAATGCAAGACGCGACCATGGTACAAAAAAGGTATCAGCGTAATTCGTCCCATTCGTTTTTCGTTCAATTCGTATTTCGTCTCATTTTATATTCGTCACACATTATTTATGTATAAAGAATAGTCTTGATAAAGAATGTGTGACGAATATAGAATGAGACGGAATACGAATTGAACGAAAAACGAATGGGACGAATTACGCTGATACCAAAAAAAACAGATATGTTTCTCAGACTGAAAGATACATAGACAAATTAATGTTTTGTGCAAATAAATAATAGGAATAATATTCTCTATTAATTTTTTTCTAAGCATTTAAATAGTTTATTTTTCACTCTGATAAACAAATAACATAACAGAACAAAATATAATTACGTCAATCAGTAGTTAATTTCATAATTCATTACGAGTGATAGATTTTCTTACATTCAAGTTCATAATCATAGGCAACATTATTGACATCTATTTGAACTTAAGCGGTTTTGGCTGAATCGGTCTACAATGGTGGTAAGGAATTAGCATCACAAACAAAATCGATTGTGTGCATTTAGTTGGTTTTCGCTGTTGAAGAATTTTATTTATGCAGTACATATGCAATAGTAATGTAATGACAAAACCTACTAACAATGCTTAGATTTTTTTTGCAGACGACGAAATACATGTTTTGATACTAGGTTACGCTGCAAAAACCTACTATATATCACTTAGGCGGTTTTAGCAGAAGGGATATTGGCATTTTTATTAAAAGTTGTATCATTCCAAAACCGCTTAAATGAGAATAAGATGTTCTTCCTGTAGAGAATAATTCAAAACGGTGTTTAAACCACACTTAGTCGTTTTTGGTCGTTAAATATTGGAAAAAATCAGTTTTAAGTGACCTTAAGAAAAAGTTAAATCAGGAACGGAGCGTCGTATCGCAAAACGGGTTTTGACAGTATGTAGGTCTTGAAAAGTACATTCTAAGGTGTTAATAACTCACTTTAGCCTAGAAGTGCACTTAAGCGGTTTTTGCACCAAGGGGACGATATAGTATTTGGGCTTTTTTATTTAAAATGTTTTTTTAATTGTCAGTTAACAGGTCGTCACAAAGCTGACGATTAGTGTCAAACTCCGTATATTTCGTCACCAACTGACAGGTTAGATGGTATTTTAACATAGCTTAAGTTTCGCCTAACCGTACATTTTAAAATAAAAATGCCCATCTGTATCATGCAATACTAATATATATCTTCATTAACAAGTCAAACGCCTTCATATACACTGAATTTATTCAACTCTTCCTTGAATTCTGAGCAGGGGTCTATATTTTGCCACATATTAGATTATGAAGTAATTAATTTCCGGATAAATACACGGTTCCCAAAGAATTAAATTTGCGGACTAAGCCGTGGTCAGAAGTTAATAGTTATATATTTCGCCATCGCCAATTATATACAACCGATATATGAAGAGCGCGAAAAAAATTGGTGTCTAAAAAAAAATCTGCAAAAAGTAATCTCAATTACTGACTTAATTTATGTATCGGTTTATTAACTTGTGCAATGATAATTACTTAGGTGATTTGTTTCATAATAAATATTTTCTTTGAATTTTGAGTTGACAATTTATTTATTTTCACTTTATACTTTCAAGGTTCAGTCTTTGTTAAATATAGCTAAGTTTTAGGTAAGTATAATAAGGACATAAAAATCTGAGGTGCGTGTCGGTAGGTATCGGTATCGCCTCTTATTTACTACAATAATCGGTATCGGTATCGTATCGGCAAAATTATGTATCGTTACATCCCTAGTTATATCACATTTATCTCATATCTGAATGTAACATATGTAAGTGTGACAGTGCAATGCACTGATACGTGCACACTCCCTATCGACATTAGCTTTCAAAAAGCGTAGCCACCAAGCGTCTGAAATAATAAACAGCTGAAACTTGATTTTCATCCCATTCTCCGTTTATTGATTTCACATCAGACACCTTTGTTTACAACGAAGGTTGAACTTTAAAAAGTATATTTATAAAAAAACATTTTTTTTTAACTTTTTCGCTTTTCGTCGGCTTCGATAAAAATGTAATAACTCTTCTTGTTATTCACCGCTTTTTAAACGAAAACAAAAGGATGGTTGGCAAGTGAGTGTCTTTTGTTTTAGTATAATCTGCGAAAATGAATAAGCAATTGAGTGAGACACTCGAAACGGCCGCATAAATAGAAATTCAAATTTGGAAGCCCGAGTCCGTCGCGATGATCCCAATAACTAATCATTATTCCATCTCTCTTGAAACCCAGCTTTTGCTGAATACAATTTGTGTATTAATGGGAAAATAATCTAAAGTTTCACAGTAATACCTACATATTATTAAAAAATGTATTATGTAATAATATAACTGAAGTTTCAGAACTATCTTTTTATTTTACGTTTTTAGTACGGTCAGCTGCAGAGAAAAGGAAACCCCTGTAATACATCCGTAGTACCTATGGCAATTGGGTTACTTTCCTCTGAAACAGACTGTACCTATCTTTACATATATAGATACAAGAAATCAAAGTACATAGAAAAATTAAATGGCACTCACCTGTGTCCAGACCGGGAATCGAACCCGGTACCTCTGGATTTCCGGCCCAGCGACTCAACCACTCGTCCACCGGAGCACCCTGTAAGCGCCCTCAATTTTGCCATCTACATTGACTTCTGTATCATTCTGGTTTAATAGGATATTAACCTAATTAAAAACCAATGAAGAGACAATTTTTTTTTCTTTCATGTAATATACCTATCTGTTTTTTATTTTCAGAAAAATGGGTTCAGACTGATTTGAATATTTATCAAATATTAATTATTTAGTTCGTTTGCGAATTGCGTTCTTAGAAAATTATAAAAGAGCCAATTATGTCCATAACAGTATTTTCAGCACTTCAAATTAAATTGCCGTTGTTTCACCAAGCTTTTTTATGTAAATTCACTTTCTATAAATCCCAAATTCACTCAAATTTCGAGTATTTTTGATTAATTCCCACACACGCAATTTAACGGACTCGCAAAACTCGTGGTACATTAAGGCAGCCATGTTTGTTCTTACGCCAATCGTGTTCGAGAGGGGTGAATCGGTAACTCAATTACCACGTTGTGTACTTAGCGTATTGTGACAGGTAACGAGATAACTAGCTTAATGACGTCACGCCTCGGGTCGCATTCTGATTAGGAACTGTGTTGAGACCAAGGATGAGATTTTCTGAGGCAAATGTTACGTAAGTCAAGGGTAAAATATATAGACTCGACCGAAATTTCAATAATATGAACCTATCACAACCGATTGCCGATGGGTAAAACTTGTCGAAAGAAGACCACAAGCCAGACGATGGAGCGTAGCTCAGACAAGAGGGTGTAAAGACCTGGTAAAAGTCGCCGGATGTCGATGGAAGCAAAATACGTGCGACCCTTTATTGCAGAAGTCTTTTAGGGAGACCTATGTCCAGCAGTCAACGTTTCAAGGTTGAAATTATAAAATAAGGTGTTTTTGAGACGTGTCCCCATAGCACGATACCGTACCAACTGCCAGAAATGTTTTACCTACGTATGTTTTATGTCTTATGTTTTACGTAGAAAGGTTTTGTTTGTTTTTATATTTCATTATTTCCATAAATACTGTGTTTTTTAATTGTATTATATTCACGCTGTGACGGTACATAGCACCGCCCTCGTATTAAAATAATTTACAGAATATTCAGAATTCAAATCTTCAGCTTATAATTTTCATTTTACGGGTTTCAGTACTGTATATTGTAAATTTTGCAGTTTCAAGCAGGTGTTCTGGTCAGTCTGTTTTCATGGTCATTACTTGCACATAAACACCAAACACTAGATTTGGTTTAGGTCAGGAAAAATATAGTAATGAGGGCTAGAATTATTACCTGAGATAATTGTCGTCCATTAGCATAATTAAAGCACAAACTGCACTGGTCATGTAGGCCTGTCATGCCCAAAACACTAATAATCATTACATAAAATAAGGTAGAAATCATTTTGACAATTATAACGGTACCCACATAAGTTGTATTTTGAACGGAATCAGTGAACGGAATCAAAATGAACGAATGGTTTAATTTGCTGCCAAGACAATTTCATGAACACTATAAGATTTTAGCAATGGATAATATTATAAAATATAATTAATTATACTTAAAAAATAAAAGTATATTTATTGGAAAGATTTTCCAAGGCGATAAGACATAAATTAATAATTTTAAGTAATTAATCTGTACAATGAGAACCGGCTGATATAGAGGAATTTGTCTATGACCATACGATTATGTGTAATGATGCCAGGTTATGGAGATTTTGTGTTAAATGGGAAAATAATTATGAATTTCATTTAGTAAATAAGAGGCTAAAAAAATAAGTAATATATTTGTTAATTATGTATATTAGATTGTAAGATAATTATTGCATTTTACTATGATAAGTTCTTAGAATAAATGGTACCTTGGGGACATGTTTGGTGATCATAGCAACACGAAGAGTCGACAACACCCAAAAGCAACATCGAAAGCGGGTAGTTATGAAAGTGCTACCCTCAAATGAATTTGTCAAATCAAACAAAGGAATAGCCTTTTTTGCACATAGATATACGGGTTATATTCCACTAAACAGGAAAGATGACCTGATTTTAATTATCCAATCAGAAAACATCTCAGATGTATATGTGTGTGTGAAGTACCCCGATGAAAAAATGTGACACAGAGTTCTCGAAGCAATGTACCTTGACATAAGGTTCAAAATTGTGTACAATGTGGAAAATCAGTGGAAACTGGGAAATCTAGTATAAAAGCGCATACAAACCAGAATCGTCAGTCAGACTTCGACTAGTCGTTGCTCTGTACTCATCTCGATATTGCGCCTCTGCGAAGGGACACCAAGCCCATGCCAATATCCGAGTCTTCAAATAAGCCTCAGACGGGGAACCGCTGCCCCTTTGAGTGCTCAGGCCTAGTGCCAAGAGGAAACTCTGCTCGACGGAGACCAGTTTCTGCCGAACAAGGGGTCACCCTTGTAGGCCGAGGCAAGGTACTCTTAGGCGGAATAGTACTCTGGCTCGAGTAGGAGCTACACGCTGTCGACGGCGAGCTTCACCGGCGCGGTCTTCCACCTGAGCGGAACGGCGGACGACGACGGCAGCGGCGCGGCGGGCCAGCGCTGGCGTGCTCATGCTTAGAGGTTTGAAGCCAACAATGGGTGAGTGTTTTAATTATCACTGATTGTTTTATATTTTGTGTGGGGATGTTTGGGAGGTTGTGTTACAGCGCTGATATGATCCTAGACGAGTTTTATCTAGGTTTATCTCAGTAGTTTCCATAGACGTAATTTATTTAAATTCATTTAAGTCAGAAGGCACATATGGCCACAATATCGATCGACTTTTCGAGCGATATTGTTAGTCGTTAAAAGAAATAAACCTATGAGGCTTTAATTAATGAACCTTTTCTTTTAGAAGGAATACTGGTGAGTCTTTCATAATTTACTTTAATTTTTACCGTGTTTCTTTATGTGTATTTTATCTATGATATCGCGTTAATCGGGATCTACCTTCAATTTTATTTCTTGAGTGCTGGTATGGAGTATTATAGCGGTTGTGCTCCTACCGTCTTTTTATAAATGTTGCGTTCGTGTACGGTTAGTTATAAGTCGGACTATGCGTATTTATTCACGTTATTGTTTTTTAGTTTGTAAGTTTGCGGTTATTTATTAAGCGGCCATGAATTAATTTGTTTTATTATGTTTTATGTTTGTGTGTATATTACTTATATTGTGGGAGAATTTACCCTCAATTTTATTAATGTACGGTTGCACGGTATTTTACAGAGTATCGAAGCATATTCATTCCTACCGTCTATTTATAAATGTTGCGTTAATGATTCCGTTCGTGTTCAAACAATTATAGGTCGGACTATGTGTATTTATTCACGTTTTCGTTTATTTATTAAGCGGCTACAAATTAACTTGATTTTATTATGTTTTATTTACTTGTGTGTATATACTTATATTGTGGGCGAATTTACCCTCAGTATTGTTAGTATACGACTGTTCGGTATTGAACAGAGTTTAGAAGCGTATTCGTTTCTACTATTTCTACTTTAGAATGTTACGTTCATGTGTTATGTTCATGTACGGCTAGTATTAAGTCCGTTTATGCAAAATTATTCACGCACGTCTCATTTTATGGCTGTAAGGTTGCATTAGCCGTCAAACGGCTATGAATTTACTTAATTATGTTTCGATTGTTTGAGTGCATATTCGGCCAATGAGTGTGAAACTACCCTCAAACTAGTGAGCGCAAACCTATCGTTTATTTCCAAGAATGTCGGAGCTATTAATTCTTTGTTGTGTACGCGAACATGTTAGAACTAGTTAGAATTTGTTGAAACCTGTTAAAACTGGTGCGGATTCCTATGTTCATTGCTACCGATTTATCAGAACACATTTGCGGTAGTAATTTTAACGTAAAGATAATTTAACTTGTTAGAACAAGTTATACATTTTGTTTATTCTCTAGCAGTTATGTGGGTACTAGTTCATGAGTCATGTTCTATTTTCGGATGATGGCGTCTCGGGTGTAATTTAAGGACGCACATTTAGTAGTATTAATAAATAGATTCATTCTGGGGAAATTTATGTCATAATAGGGTAAATTGGGAACATCTCTATGAAAAACTAGAAAAAACATGACGAATAATCTATGGAGGCTTTTTTTATGTCAAAGTCATTTGGGATTATGTTTTTATTAATGCTATATGGGATACTGAGAATAGTGGCTAATGTCTGAAAAATTGCCATAATGTGGGGCAATAGTCTCACGATTTGATGATATTTTTGTACTTAAATCATTTATGTGGATAGGTTAACCTTTTAAAAGATTCTTTTGAGTTGTGAGAGCCTAGCTCGGCCTAAGTACTTATACAGCGTAAAGATTTGGAACCTTGAGTTATATGATCCCAAGGTGGACCCAGAAGCGGTGTCTCTCTATGGATTTGCCTATGAGAAAATGTCTGATTCAAGGACAGCATTTGGTGTGCACTTGTAACTGGGTCCCACCGCGTGAGTGCATTGGGAAGCGTATTTCTAGAGGATCTAGAGAGAATTGCTCTCAAATTATCACAAGTTTGAACACTTGGTATACTCATCTTATGGGGACTGGTCCGGTTTGGCTCTCATGCTTAGAGTTCATTTAATGAGGGGGGTAGGGCCATTTCAGTATAGCTAAGACAAGACTACATGACTATACTATGACTTGACTGTTATAGAGGTACTGACTTCCTATCTTTGACAAGACTACATGACTGAATTATTCACATACAGTGACTGTATTGGTAGGTTAACTGACCGGCAGATGATTATTTTCGACGATTTTTTATCATCTACACAGCCCTACCTTACAAAACGTCGGTAGATTCATGAATTGTGAAGATGGAGCAAATATCACAAAATAATCCTTCTTTCACAATCCTACTTGGCAGGTATTAGAGCAGAATCAATCTTTAGATAAGCCTGTATCTTAGCTTATGTTGTCCTGCATGTGGGGAGCTGGGACTGACATATGCTATAGATACAGCACCTTAGTTATAACACTACGTTATAACCTCCCTATTTGCTGTCCTCTCAGTAATATTGGCATCTGAGCCGATACAAGAATTTCCCATAAATGTTATATGCCTCCTGGCTTTTTTGTGGAGGGGGCTCATCGTCTATGGCCGGAGCCACTGGTGGTAGCGGGAGTAGGAGCGCCACCCTTGCCACAACTCTAATACCTTTTTTTTATACTATAATATCAACGACTATAATCATACAAAAAGACTACTTCGATTGACAGACAATTTTGTATAGAATGACTCATGACTGTTACCTTCCCGCCTCTCTAGAACCTTCTGTATAGTCTAGAATATAGAACTCTAACAAGATATCATCTCTTATTAACATTACGCCTTTCTTACATAAGATAATAAAAAGTTAGCTCATTTATTTTATATCCACCATACTTACATTTCCTTCAATCAAGTCAAATGTTTCTGCGGTACTCTTATCCTTTTCGAAAAGAATCTCTGGGTTACTATCACAACGAAGGGTCCTCCCGAAACTAGAACGATCACGCCATGGCCAAATCATCACCAAGACAAGCTTTGATTAATATTTTAGGTATAGCATATCAGACATTTAGAAATAGAAATTATAGGTATAAATCAGTAGTTACAATTATCAGTACTTGCACTAACTTCAGAGGAAACTACCTCAGCTTTCAGATTCCTTATAGTTCATATTCAGTAAAAAGTTTCAGTAGTGTAGTTACAGTTTCAGGGTTTCAGTTTCATGTAAATTCTTAGGGCGGGCTTCTAGGGCAGGTAGGGCAAGAAAAATTCTAGGGCGTAAGGTACATAAGATAGGTATATTAGTTGTATGTTTAGTATAGTAGTGTAGGATAGGGATTCGTTACAATATGGTGCCGAAATGACCTGGATTATTAAAAATGTTATTTTAATCAGTATAATTACATTCACTAGGTTAATCATAAGCTTGTCTGTTTAGTGGTCCAACTTAGTTGGACCACAATTTGTTGCCGATAGAAGGATAGATGGGTGAGATGCCGCAGGAACTATATGACTATGATAGGCATATCTTCTTGATAAATCTTCATTACACCAGTCGTTAGTAAAATTTGACTACAATAGGTATAACTTATATTTTGATTATTAGAAATATTTCTTGACTGCTTCTTATGTTGCCTCAGTCATAACATTAACTGAAACAACCAAAGGGTCCTTTAATTCTAATTCACAGAAGTTAGTCTTCTGGTCATTTATTGTTAAAAACAAAACACAGTTATAATGGTCCTTCGGACGGGGAGCAGTATAGAGAATTCTTACTGCTCTACAAACAATAAAAGTTTATTTTATTGGGAGCAGGGGTTCACAATTTATATACAAGAGATTGAACTAACCTTCAGTTTTGTTGCTTGTTATAAGAATAAAATACTCAATAGACTGAAGTCATAAATTCACTTCAGGTTCCGGATGACTTTTGGCCGGGAAACTCACGGGATAGTTATCTGCTCACATCAATAAAGATAGTTCTAGTTGTTCACGATCGGTAGAAGCCAAGTATAAATCCAATTAACGTTAAAATTCACAGGTTTGTTTGTTGCACTAAAGATAAAGGTTTCTAATCAATTCATTTAATGACAGAACCTTTGACAATACAACTGTCATTTAACTATAAAGATAGCACTACAATGCATACAGTTTAGAAATTTCATAAGAAACTCAATAGTAATGCATAAAATAAATTCATCTTCGGAAAAAAGCTTGTTTACTTTGAATGAAATTAAATTCATTTATACTTTCTTGATGAGAGCGGGATGGTTTATAGGATCAACCATAGAAACAGAATGTTAGGGCAAGTTAAATTTTAACAATTGACTACACGATTTGAGATAGTTTAATATACTGCAAAACAAATAATAAATAATCTATAAAAAAGAGGCCTTACTCTTTAGATTGCTTGGTAGAGATTAAAAGCTTAGAATCTTGTATACTTAAAGGACACTTAGTTACTACGAGTTAGTAGATTAATTAATTAACACAATTTGCACAATTCATAATTGTTGCCATCCGCCTTGTTGCTTGTGACAAAAATATTTGTAGGGAATTTCCATGAAAATAATAGCGAATAGAATTTGATCTTGGCCAAGGTCTCTCCTGATGGGACTGGTTGGTTGAATAGCGGAGATAATTCTCTTGACAGGCAATAAGAAATCCCGGGCTGGTCCTGGAAAAATAAAACAGAAAACAAATAATAATGATCCATAATGAATTTATTACATTACTCAAAAGTCCAGAACCTGGGGAGCAGATAGGCTACCATTCAGGCTTCTGCCAAGTTCTTAAAATCATATAAAACAATCTGGTAAAACAGCGGTCGGAAGCCCGCGCTGCGGCCACGTGCGGCCCATGCACCATTCACTTGCGGCCCGCGCGCCCTCCCTGGCTTTTTTGTATGAAAAGGTCAATTATTGATATAGTGCGACCCGCTTCAATTTCTTGAATTACTGTGTGGCCCTTCGCTGCTAAGAAAATTGCCAACCACTGTGGTAAAATATGAGAATAATTATAGAATATAGGTCATCGGTTTGCTTTCATTAATCAGCATCTGTTGCAATTAAAGTAGGCAAATTTAACATCCAAATCTATTTGTCAGTCATAAGCGACTGAGAAAAACATGTTTGATAGATTAGTCAAAGAGAAATCCAGTATTTGCAGATAACAAATACTATGGGCTATATAATATTACATATAATAATTTTCAACTTCTAAGTTTTGGCTAATTAAAAATAGAATAAAAGAACATTGCTCACCTTATACAGCATAACAACACAGCATTATCTTTTCTTGCTATCACTCTATGCGTCGATTTAAATTCATTTCATCTTTAATCTGAAAAAAAGAGAATAATTTGTTTTTAAATTTTAATTTTCAGTTAGAAATTTACAGTTATTTTACAGTATTCTTACCTAACTAAGAAAGTGTTTACCTCAAACCTTGGCAATAGTTTTACGAATAGGCAGCAGTAGAAAATTATTTCTTAGAGTAACCAACAACATTCATCTGTCTTATAACTCCACTAAGAATTTAAGTAAATAATATATCAAACACTTATCATCGCAGTCAGTAACACAAAAATCTGCTTCTTAATTATCAATTAGGGATCATATACCAACCTTGATTTATAATAATAGAACTCATTGTAGGAAATAAATTCACATTTGTAATTTTGCCCCGGAGGCTCTCAGAAGGAATTTTTTTCTTACAAGTAGAATTGCATTCTGTGCTTGTAAAACAGGATAATAGAATCATCACTGGGCTGTGTTAATTATGTTCAGTGGGTAATAATATCTGCACACAGATACTCTAGCATTTTGCTACATACATACAACATTACTGCTTGAAGATTGCTTCTCAACTTGTAGCTTGTAGGTCATGTTTTTCATAGTTAAAGAATCCACTTTTAAGGTTATTTTGCCAAAGAAAATATTATCATAGTTTGCAGTATTGTAAATCTTGCCGTTGCTTGTACATTATGTCTCACAAAGCAGTTCACTGTTGTTCAAACTTTACACTCCAATATGTTTAGAATTTCAACACTTTTGTTTTACACTCACTAGTTCATAGCTGTTTTGTATCAATTGTTCACTGTTTGGTTTCTGCGAATTGATACCGGTAACCTGTTATGATACATGCGCAGTCCCTGTTTATCACATTTGAAAAAATTAGGTAGCGTTACATATTTTTACGACACAACAGTCGAGGCAATTACAGGGAAATGAGGTTATGACAGACTTAACACTTTCGGTGCGTTGCCATAAAACTTGCTATAAATTAGGAATTTCTTCTAAATGGCGCGGTAGCACAGTGAATGACTTTTGGTAGTGATAGTGATGTGGAAAGGCATGTCGGTGTCGTAACAAATAGAATGTCACCCGGCCACTTGATGACATCATGCATCGTTCAGTAGTGATAAAATAATCTATTAATCTAGCTAAGATTATATCTCATGTGGTACAAAAATAGATTGTATTTGTTTCATTCATATCACATAATTATAAAAGATACGTTTAGCACTATTTGGACATTCATGTAATGATAAAATATAAAATTAGCTGTAATTATATCTACCCTATAAACAACATTATAGGTAGCCGAATGATTATGATATCACGGGAATTTTCTTAACGTAATAGTCTTTTTGTTCATCTTTCCATTATAAGATAACGATAGCTATTATCATAACAGATATACTTAATTAGATAATACTTACCTTTATGGCACATTTGAAGAAAAACGAATAGTATACAATACGCAGAATTTTATATAAATCACTGCTTAGTAGATCGTGATAATACAATTTTGAATATGAAGTGATATTACTAAAGTTGCAGTCAGCACATCCCTAAGTGGGATGACAGATAACAAAACAATTAGACATAGGAAATTTTAAGTCAAGTTGAAAAATTATGTGTAGGCAGGGGAAGGGTTGATAAATTGTTTGAGTTATGTCATCATACTTCAAACAATTTTGTAGGCTTTCATGTATCATTTTTGCCACAAATTAATTAAGTTTAGGAATTCACCTACATTAGATAGGTTATCCCAAGACCTGATTAGTTAAAATTATCAAAATCAAATTTTTTAAGCAATTGAGTAGAGAACGTGCACAGCAAAGGCACCACCAATCCAAATCTTGTGCATTGTTATATTAATCTCACATTGGTATAGTGTTAATAATATCGCGTTGAAGGATGATTTGTATTAGTATGCCTACGACTTACTATAACTGTAATTGACAATTATGGTTAGTATATGATTATTCAGGCCTGTCAAGTTACCTTTTCCATTCGCAGTCTCTTCTGTCAATTGGTGTTGCTTCTAGTTATTACATATAGTAGAGAGAAGTTATGTAGTCAAATTAAAAAACTGTTTTTATTCAGTTTGTTCATAGGTATACGGGTATTTCTAGCAAATAAAACC
The DNA here is from genome assembly GCA_947034925.1 of Eudemis profundana. Taxonomy (NCBI): domain Eukaryota; kingdom Metazoa; phylum Arthropoda; class Insecta; order Lepidoptera; family Tortricidae; genus Eudemis; species Eudemis profundana. Next base: position 10,784,695 of record OX344808.1, read on the forward strand.
ACACTGTAGTACTTTATTTCAAGTAGAAAATTTGTATAGATGGATATATTTGAAGTTCTGGGTTTTATTGCTTGCAGTTCATACAAATAAAACAAAGAAGTCGGCAAGAAAAAAAATTGAATAGGAGTAGTCATCGCCACCATTACTTTAAATATGTAGGTCCTTGTTAGCAAGTAGCTTCCAATCTTGCCAGTAGTATACCAGTAGCCTCTTGATAGTTTTTCAAGTTTTAAAGCCATCATTTCCCCTAAGACTTGATCCAGTAACCTCATCAAATTATCTTGATGTCCCTTTTCTAACTTAAATGGTACAATAGAGAAAACAAACATATATATAATAGGTTCCAAGTAAACACAAAATAACTTATTATAAGTAATAGTATTAATATAGTGTCACAAAATAAGTATTAGTACTGTAAGTAGGGGCTTCTCTCAAGCAGGTGTGTTGTTCGGGTACTACCACCCGATGCATAACACATACCAAAAGCTTTTCCTGATCACTGGATATTATCACCAGTGGCGTTACTGAATAGTTATTACTCCACAACGGAATCACAGAGTGGGTCGGTCCTGTTGTACAGAGTAATATGTATTAGGCGCAGTACTATGACAGTCTTCAGAGCAGTAGTTAGAAACAGTAGGATATTTTGGCCGGTTGTGGTGTTGAGATTCAGCAATGTTGTGCCTCGGGAGCAGCCTGAAAGTAAAAATATTTAGATAAGTAATTCTGGTTTGGCATGATTGAGTATGATAGCAGATAGGGATCTCGTTTTGCAATATGTAGGTAGTTTTAGATTACAGTACAGTACAATAAATATTGACCATTGAGTTTTAGTAGAGTAGGTAGGTTGTCGTAGGAATTAGTCTTCATAGTATTGTGAGCCATTTTATACAATAATAGATGGTTGAGTGCAGAATAATAACGGCATGTTTACCTGCGCTTATTATTTTCAAATACAGTCAAGAAGTAAAACTTGCTTGAACAACGCCCTAGGTCATATTAAGAAACTAGTTATCTAGTGATCGCTTGTATTGGTTGTCTGAAACAAATAAGAAAAAGAACATTACATATAAATAGCAGTGTCATAGAAATGTCTTTATTGCATCTTTTTCTGTGACACAGTTGGTGTTTACTAACACTGATTCATTATTGGTAGATTTATAAAAATAAATCTTAAGCCTGTAATTTTACCATTGCCATAATTATTGTGCACACTACTATAAATTAAAGTGAATCCTATTATAACTACATTTATTCTCTATATTTGAGAAGTATAGATAAACAACAGTGTGTTAACTTAGTTCTCTATCACTCCGCAAATATATTATAGCTCTGAGTTAGAGACAGGTAAAATAGTACATATTCTTACAATATAATGGACATCAGTCATTTATCATTAGGCAGTTGGTAGATTAATGCATAGGCATTATTATGGTTATAGACTGAATTAGGATTAGCAGACAGAGGAAGCAAATACTTACAAATTTAAGTGAAGCAGGTCCGGCATAGCTTTATAACCATACATTTCATCTAGATTCCTTTTATTCATATGTTCTGGACATTGGGTCAGCATAATATGCAGGGGACAGCAATAAAGTAAGTAGTATTACTTTTAAGGAGGCACAAAGAATTCGAGCAACGTTGGAAACCTGTAATGATACAAAATTACACGTTAAAATCAGTAGGAAATATTTTATTATTACGCCACATTTAAACGTGGGTAATAAATATAAAACAGCTTAGAATTTCAGTGCCGTAGAATCCTTTGGTGGTCCAACATTTATTTTATTGTATCACCTATATTATTTGCCTGCTAGAAGTAGTTTATTAAATTATTGCTTCATTATAAGATTATCTTAAGACATGTCCATTTCTTCCCATGAAAGTTCTTAACAATGATTACAATTTGTCAGTCTACTGGTGTAGGTTTCGTGTATAAATAAAGAATAAAATAGGCATTAGACACGTACTTACTTTTTTATACGTCGTAGTCAATTCATCTACTAATTAATATATCACGAATCCATTGGTAAGAAGTTAGTTATATTCTTCTTGTGGAATATTATGAACATTTTCAAAAGAGCTAACAGACAGCCGACTACTAGAGAAGAGATGTCAAATGGAACTATGAAACCGCGGTTGAGTAAGCCTACAAAATTAAATATCACACATAAATAGCGGACTTTAATGCTAGTATTATCCTATCAAATTTGGTCGGATTAATCCATTACCATAGAGAATAAACGTAAAGGTGTTTACACACTTGAACGCATGGAATTTTGCATACTTTATGGCTTTTTATCCAACTTGAGAAAATGAAAATAATTACGATCACGAGTATTATCGTAAAGGTCTTATGAATGCAAATCATTTTAGATTTATTACTTTTAGATAGATTAGAACTATCGAGGTTTAGTTAGAATAAATTTTAAGTCATTTTACGTTTTCTATGATCTTGTTATTCTTTGTATTGCCAATTAAATATATATATTTCACGTTTTAGATTTTAACATTTATGACAGGTTAAAAACGAATTACAATTCCAAAATTATGGCACTAAAAATCCATATTCAGTTTTTTTTTTTTTGAAACCGAAAACAGTCCCGAGATAAGTTTTATCAAAGTTGTCACGATTTGTTGTTTCGTTATAACAAATAATCGTCGGACAATAGAGATTGTCAAGTCGCGTGGTTGAAACGTTTAAATATTTTAAAGATTTTCCGAACTAATCAAAGCAATAGGAATATTTCACATTGTATCCAATATCAGATTAGGAAGTCGGATACAACTCGTACATTCTATCTAGTCAGTATCGTATCGGAGGTTGGAACCGATATCAGGTCGGGGCATGTGAGATCCCTCTAGCCATTGACAATATATATTATGATTGTCTGTGAATGTTAATAGTTACCATCTTTGAAAAAAATTGGGGTGTTGCCATATATTACGGTAAAAGTTGGTAAGCTGAAATTAAGAAAAAATTATTAACCAACCAAATCAGATGCCAGATGTGGGCGATAAGTTTAGCATCATGATTAAATTTGACATTGTGCCAGGTTGGCCAACTTTGAATTAATAAGAGACTTTAAATTGTATTCACAGGACAATAAGTGTCATCGTGTGTCTCACTCTTGCGTGTAGGATTTTTGTATAGTGTGACCTTTCATTTCTTTGCTTTAACAAAGGTCATGGACTCGCGGTACTCATGAGATTTTTTTTTTTTTATGAATGTCGCCTGTGAGTAAGGAATTTATTCGAGACGTAATTTTCAGTACTCGAGTAACAATTCATAACACTGTACCGATTTGACAACTTATAATTGTATAGAGGAAGTGCTTCCGAACGTACCTTGGTCTCAGCCGGAGTTGCCAATGTAACATATTTTGGGCTGAATAGCATATTTTGATGGTGACATTAGCATATTTTAATTTGATATTTTATTTTTACAAGCTTTAAAGGGATTTGATATACTTATGATAAGTTATACAATTTAATTGAAACTTGGCACATTTTATGATGGTTTGATGACAATGAGACCATTCTGAGATAGTAATTTTTCAAGGACTAGAAAACGCTAGTATTATTTTATAGAAACAATCTTACTTATTTAGGATAATGCTTATTTTGTCTATGAGTATTCTATTTTACAAGGCCTATTTTACTTAGAAATCGTTTGGAAAGCTACGAATATTATAATTATTATCATGGACTAGTAGAATGATAAGTTTAATTTGTGTGCAGTAAATTAGTAGAAGTATGTTCATCTAGCAATAATGTAGTTTTAGGAAAAGATATATATCATGTTTCGATTTTATAGTTCGTTTACGTTTTAACACCATTTTATTTATGATTTTGGCTTTATGCGAATTGTAAGCTAGTATCACTGGAGATCGGTTGACATTGACAACTGCAGTCTGATTTTAAAAGTTTGTTTTTACGTTGAAAGTAAATATTTCACGATGAAGTTAGTGTCTAAATTAATAGCTAATAACTCGGAAAGTGATGTGAAGTGATGAATCAGGTGTAATAAGTTTGAAAAGTGGAATGATTAAGTGAGATATTCTTATCTTATGGAACTGATGTTATGACGAAAAAACCCGCTAGAAATGACAACATTTAAGAGGTTCGTATAGCATTTAAGATTACGGATTCGCTTTGAGATTGATGAAGTCATATAAGTTGATAAATAAACTCGTAGATTTTAAGTAATGCCGTCTCATAGGTTGCAGGACTCTCAGTCTACTTTTCCACTTGTAGTCGCGTCCTTAATGTATTTCATAGTCATTAATAAGGATATAGAACGGTGGGTAGGATAAATATTTATTAGCATAATGTATAGTAAGTTAGACATGAATAGGGTAGACATGTTTCGCCGTGGAATATCAAATATCAAGGTAGCAGCTTTAAAGTATTTATCACAGGAATATAGTTTTGTGATGAAAATTGGAATCACAAGTGGCAAGTTGTTCACTTAATGTTGATAAATACCCGGTTCATCGTTGAATATTTTATTTTAAGCATTCATGTTGTTTTGGAGCTAGCGAGGGCACAGTAAGGTAGCCAGTAGACCTTAATACATTCTAATAAGGGTGATAAGTAGTCAGTTGGCAGTGTCTACTATTGTACTTATCAATAACTATAGTAGTTATAGTTGTAATGTATGGTTCAGTTAATTAATGTCGCCAATGGATGGTTTCCAATCTAAGGGGGTAGAACTTGCGTAAATCAAGACAGATATTTTAGTAATGATAGGGTTAAGTGATGTATATGATAATTTTTAGTCAGATAATATTATTAACTACCAAAGGGGGGGGGGGAACTCTTTAAGGATGTTTGGTCTCAACTAAGGAACTTCGGCAGGTTGATCAAATCGAGTGTTACTGAGAATGAGGAAGGATGTATGGGATTTTGTTATGAGGAATTAATGAATGGATTTGTTCAATCAGACGGGGTTTGGGTTGGGATCGACTCAGTAGTGTTGGTGTCCGAATCCTATATATATGTAATAATAATAACAATTATTTTGTTATTATTCACACAAATAGATATTCAAAGCTTTAGGAGCTAGGTTAAAATCGCCCCGCGATAAGACCCATGTTGGGTAAGCTGTGATGTCTATTACTATACAGTTATGAAGACTTACTACTATGTACACACCCACATTTGATTTTGGATGTATCAACAAAGTACAGAATTTTTAGGGAACGTAGATCATGGGGACAGGGTTAACAAGTAACTATTATTGATGATGTACTTAACAAAAGCATAACCAACCATACTGTTAGCAAGATACGGTTTAAGTAGGAAATATATATATATTTTTTTTAATATCAGTATGTTAATGTTGAATAACAGTAAGTAGCAGATTCAATATTATTAGAAATATGTTTTATTACTTTCAATCTAAGCAAAGAAAAAAAAAAGAGGCTTGATTGTTAGTCTATTATCTTGCTAATAGTGAAAATACCTATGGTATACACACTATGCGCGGTTGTGCTTTAGTGTTGATTAGTCTAAGACAAATGTGATACATTCTCCAAGAAAGTGTGTGGTAGTGGTGGTTTAGTGATTGTTGTGGGATCGGACTCAGGTATTGGATAGTGAACGTCCACTTTCCTGATACGAAAGGCTTTCTTGACCGGCGAGGAGGTTTTTGTCAGTTTCATTATATTCCGGACAATGTGGAATCGGGAACCGATCGGACAATGTGATCACCTCCCAGGTGAAAGGGGCAAGGATCGTATCGCAGGATTCGTTGGCCTCACAACCCAACGCCTCGGCTGGAAAAAGAATTTTTGGGAAGGGCAGTCAATGTTCATTGCTGGAGTTCAAGATTTCATTGCAGCATTTTGTCGCTACTGTCACGCTTATTATTGGTTTAAATACACATTCATCTTCATCATTTTGGGGAGTCGGACACCGGCGGTGCTGAGATTCCAATTTTGCATTAGAATCTTTTACTTATTGAATAAGGGAATAGAGTGCAATGCTTATTTGATATATTTTCTCATAGGTGACGGTGGCATCATAAGTGAGTCGTCGGTAATGTGTAACAATTAAGGTATAACACAGTATATAGGTACAGAAAATTTTTATGGAGGCCGGAGACTGTCTTGTTACTGTAAAATTTTGTGATCCTTCTTCTGAAGGAGTACATTTTTCTTTGTTTTTTGTGTTAAAAGCCTTGGTTTGTTGTATGAAATGAAAGTAAAAGGGGATCCCAATGAAAGATAGATGGTATGAACTTTATTAATGTGTTAATGAGTAAGGAAAAGTGTATGGCAGTCTGTGAAAGAATGATAGGGGAAGTTATGGTATGAGATGAGTGATGTGTGTGTCAAAAGGTGAAGAATGATTTTGGTTGAATGGGTTTATCCAACTGAGCAAGGCTTAAAGTGTAACTATTAATGTGTAAGTGAAAATTTTTGATTATTTAAGAATTAGACTATTGTTTTACGTCAGAGCCGAAGGCGACGACTGCAAACAATAGGGGAGCAGGCTGTGACGGTACATAGCACCGCCCTCGTATTAAAATAATTTACAGAATATTCAGAATTCAAATCTTCAGCTTATAATTTTCATTTTACGGGTTTCAGTACTGTATATTGTAAATTTTGCAGTTTCAAGCAGGTGTTCTGGTCAGTCTGTTTTCATGGTCATTACTTGCACATAAACACCAAACACTAGATTTGGTTTAGGTCAGGAAAAATATAGTAATGAGGGCTAGAATTATTACCTGAGATAATTGTCGTCCATTAGCATAATTAAAGCACAAACTGCACTGGTCATGTAGGCCTGTCATGCCCAAAACACTAATAATCATTACATAAAATAAGGTAGAAATCATTTTGACAATTATAACGGTACCCACATAAGTTGTATTTTGAACGGAATCAGTGAACGGAATCAAAATGAACGAATGGTTTAATTTGCTGCCAAGACAATTTCATGAACACTATAAGATTTTAGCAATGGATAATATTATAAAATATAATTAATTATACTTAAAAAATAAAAGTATATTTATTGGAAAGATTTTCCAAGGCGATAAGACATAAATTAATAATTTTAAGTAATTAATCTGTACAATGAGAACCGGCTGATATAGAGGAATTTGTCTATGACCATACGATTATGTGTAATGATGCCAGGTTATGGAGATTTTGTGTTAAATGGGAAAATAATTATGAATTTCATTTAGTAAATAAGAGGCTAAAAAAATAAGTAATATATTTGTTAATTATGTATATTAGATTGTAAGATAATTATTGCATTTTACTATGATAAGTTCTTAGAATAAATGGTACCTTGGGGACATGTTTGGTGATCATAGCAACACGAAGAGTCGACAACACCCAAAAGCAACATCGAAAGCGGGTAGTTATGAAAGTGCTACCCTCAAATGAATTTGTCAAATCAAACAAAGGAATAGCCTTTTTTGCACATAGATATACGGGTTATATTCCACTAAACAGGAAAGATGACCTGATTTTAATTATCCAATCAGAAAACATCTCAGATGTATATGTGTGTGTGAAGTACCCCGATGAAAAAATGTGACACAGAGTTCTCGAAGCAATGTACCTTGACATAAGGTTCAAAATTGTGTACAATGTGGAAAATCAGTGGAAACTGGGAAATCTAGTATAAAAGCGCATACAAACCAGAATCGTCAGTCAGACTTCGACTAGTCGTTGCTCTGTACTCATCTCGATATTGCGCCTCTGCGAAGGGACACCAAGCCCATGCCAATATCCGAGTCTTCAAATAAGCCTCAGACGGGGAACCGCTGCCCCTTTGAGTGCTCAGGCCTAGTGCCAAGAGGAAACTCTGCTCGACGGAGACCAGTTTCTGCCGAACAAGGGGTCACCCTTGTAGGCCGAGGCAAGGTACTCTTAGGCGGAATAGTACTCTGGCTCGAGTAGGAGCTACACGCTGTCGACGGCGAGCTTCACCGGCGCGGTCTTCCACCTGAGCGGAACGGCGGACGACGACGGCAGCGGCGCGGCGGGCCAGCGCTGGCGTGCTCATGCTTAGAGGTTTGAAGCCAACAATGGGTGAGTGTTTTAATTATCACTGATTGTTTTATATTTTGTGTGGGGATGTTTGGGAGGTTGTGTTACAGCGCTGATATGATCCTAGACGAGTTTTATCTAGGTTTATCTCAGTAGTTTCCATAGACGTAATTTATTTAAATTCATTTAAGTCAGAAGGCACATATGGCCACAATATCGATCGACTTTTCGAGCGATATTGTTAGTCGTTAAAAGAAATAAACCTATGAGGCTTTAATTAATGAACCTTTTCTTTTAGAAGGAATACTGGTGAGTCTTTCATAATTTACTTTAATTTTTACCGTGTTTCTTTATGTGTATTTTATCTATGATATCGCGTTAATCGGGATCTACCTTCAATTTTATTTCTTGAGTGCTGGTATGGAGTATTATAGCGGTTGTGCTCCTACCGTCTTTTTATAAATGTTGCGTTCGTGTACGGTTAGTTATAAGTCGGACTATGCGTATTTATTCACGTTATTGTTTTTTAGTTTGTAAGTTTGCGGTTATTTATTAAGCGGCCATGAATTAATTTGTTTTATTATGTTTTATGTTTGTGTGTATATTACTTATATTGTGGGAGAATTTACCCTCAATTTTATTAATGTACGGTTGCACGGTATTTTACAGAGTATCGAAGCATATTCATTCCTACCGTCTATTTATAAATGTTGCGTTAATGATTCCGTTCGTGTTCAAACAATTATAGGTCGGACTATGTGTATTTATTCACGTTTTCGTTTATTTATTAAGCGGCTACAAATTAACTTGATTTTATTATGTTTTATTTACTTGTGTGTATATACTTATATTGTGGGCGAATTTACCCTCAGTATTGTTAGTATACGACTGTTCGGTATTGAACAGAGTTTAGAAGCGTATTCGTTTCTACTATTTCTACTTTAGAATGTTACGTTCATGTGTTATGTTCATGTACGGCTAGTATTAAGTCCGTTTATGCAAAATTATTCACGCACGTCTCATTTTATGGCTGTAAGGTTGCATTAGCCGTCAAACGGCTATGAATTTACTTAATTATGTTTCGATTGTTTGAGTGCATATTCGGCCAATGAGTGTGAAACTACCCTCAAACTAGTGAGCGCAAACCTATCGTTTATTTCCAAGAATGTCGGAGCTATTAATTCTTTGTTGTGTACGCGAACATGTTAGAACTAGTTAGAATTTGTTGAAACCTGTTAAAACTGGTGCGGATTCCTATGTTCATTGCTACCGATTTATCAGAACACATTTGCGGTAGTAATTTTAACGTAAAGATAATTTAACTTGTTAGAACAAGTTATACATTTTGTTTATTCTCTAGCAGTTATGTGGGTACTAGTTCATGAGTCATGTTCTATTTTCGGATGATGGCGTCTCGGGTGTAATTTAAGGACGCACATTTAGTAGTATTAATAAATAGATTCATTCTGGGGAAATTTATGTCATAATAGGGTAAATTGGGAACATCTCTATGAAAAACTAGAAAAAACATGACGAATAATCTATGGAGGCTTTTTTTATGTCAAAGTCATTTGGGATTATGTTTTTATTAATGCTATATGGGATACTGAGAATAGTGGCTAATGTCTGAAAAATTGCCATAATGTGGGGCAATAGTCTCACGATTTGATGATATTTTTGTACTTAAATCATTTATGTGGATAGGTTAACCTTTTAAAAGATTCTTTTGAGTTGTGAGAGCCTAGCTCGGCCTAAGTACTTATACAGCGTAAAGATTTGGAACCTTGAGTTATATGATCCCAAGGTGGACCCAGAAGCGGTGTCTCTCTATGGATTTGCCTATGAGAAAATGTCTGATTCAAGGACAGCATTTGGTGTGCACTTGTAACTGGGTCCCACCGCGTGAGTGCATTGGGAAGCGTATTTCTAGAGGATCTAGAGAGAATTGCTCTCAAATTATCACAAGTTTGAACACTTGGTATACTCATCTTATGGGGACTGGTCCGGTTCGGCTCTCATGCTTAGAGTTCATTTAATGAGGGGGGTAGGGCCATTTCAGTATAGCTAAGACAAGACTACATGACTATACTATGACTTGACTGTTATAGAGGTACTGACTTCCTATCTTTGACAAGACTACATGACTGAATTATTCACATACAGTGACTGTATTGGTAGGTTAACTGACCGGCAGATGATTATTTTCGACGATTTTTTATCATCTACACAGCCCTACCTTACAAAACGTCGGTAGATTCATGAATTGTGAAGATGGAGCAAATATCACAAAATAATCCTTCTTTCACAATCCTACTTGGCAGGTATTAGAGCAGAATCAATCTTTAGATAAGCCTGTATCTTAGCTTATGTTGTCCTGCATGTGGGGAGCTGGGACTGACATATGCTATAGATACAGCACCTTAGTTATAACACTACGTTATAACCTCCCTATTTGCTGTCCTCTCAGTAATATTGGCATCTGAGCCGATACAAGAATTTCCCATAAATGTTATATGCCTCCTGGCTTTTTTGTGGAGGGGGCTCATCGTCTATGGCCGGAGCCACTGGTGGTAGCGGGAGTAGGAGCGCCACCCTTGCCACAACTCTAATACCTTTTTTTTATACTACAGTGTGTTACCGGTATGCGGGCTTTTATTAAAACTGATAATAATATGCTTCATTAGCAATCGTTTGCAAGTATTAGCAAATCCTAATTATGCGAATTAACTGCACAATTCAATTTCCTAAATCCGCACTTTAAATGTAGTAGGTGTACTACGTAATTATCGTTATTCACATCGCTGATGCACTTGGTACAAGGCATGTCGTGGTACGGACGTGAAAAGTTGAGAAAAACAATCCCACAATTAATGCCGTCCTTATCATTACGTTTATGTATGGAGTTTTTTACACAGCTTAAAGAGTTTTTTCTAAAATTTGACATGACAATTACAAAAGTATTGACATTGGCTTGTCAAATTACAAAACAAACATTTATTTGCAAAACTGATATTTTTTGCGTTAAAATGGCTAAAGACACATGTGAATTATCTGACATGATTTGTGCGACACGTGGAAATGTTCCTCAAGCCTGACTTTATCGAGAGTGAAATCAGCGGCATCCACATAATCTTCGTTTGATAACAATGGCTGTCCAGCGAGGTCCAGAGAATGCATGGTCCTATCTGGTTAGTCTGAAAGGGCTATAAACGGAATTGTGCACGTACAACTTGAAGAAAGGATTCGCCATCACTTCAAACAGGTCCAAATGTCTAGTACTCGTATTGCTTTTTAAGTTTTATTTTATTAGTGTTGTTTTTCCGTAGTTTTCTTAAGTGTAGCAATCCTGGTATCTCTAATTGTTGAAATAGGTAGATGCAGGCATTTATCTTGATGTCTTCGTTATAAACAAAGAATGAAGGGCTGGAATTTACATCTAATTGTCAATTTAGTAGGTACTTTGCTGTACATTGCTTGCAATTAAAATTTTGTTAGAAAATTTATGAAATCGGAATTTTAGTCGATGAATTAAATGAAGGTCATGGTTAGGTTAAGAAACAACGTTACTTTACCCTACTTTAAAAAAAGCCTGCTTGCTGGTAACGCACTGTATAATATCAACGACTATAATCATACAAAAAGACTACTTCGATTGACAGACAATTTTGTATAGAATGACTCATGACTGTTACCTTCCCGCCTCTCTAGAACCTTCTGTATAGTCTAGAATATAGAACTCTAACAAGATATCATCTCTTATTAACATTACGCCTTTCTTACATAAGATAATAAAAAGTTAGCTCATTTATTTTATATCCACCATACTTACATTTCCTTCAATCAAGTCAAATGTTTCTGCGGTACTCTTATCCTTTTCGAAAAGAATCTCTGGGTTACTATCACAACGAAGGGTCCTCCCGAAACTAGAACGATCACGCCATGGCCAAATCATCACCAAGACAAGCTTTGATTAATATTTTAGGTATAGCATATCAGACATTTAGAAATAGAAATTATAGGTATAAATCAGTAGTTACAATTATCAGTACTTGCACTAACTTCAGAGGAAACTACCTCAGCTTTCAGATTCCTTATAGTTCATATTCAGTAAAAAGTTTCAGTAGTGTAGTTACAGTTTCAGGGTTTCAGTTTCATGTAAATTCTTAGGGCGGGCTTCTAGGGCAGGTAGGGCAAGAAAAATTCTAGGGCGTAAGGTACATAAGATAGGTATATTAGTTGTATGTTTAGTATAGTAGTGTAGGATAGGGATTCGTTACAACACACACCTAAAAGTAGCATTGATTAGAAATATGATTATGGTAAAGGAAATCCGATGAAAATACCACAAAAACGTGTTAACCGACTTCAAACAAAGGAGGTTATAAACTATGAGGCTAAATATGTGTGCCAAATTTCATAAATATATGTATGTATGCTTGTTCGCGCATACCTCAAAAACTATAAGTCCGATTACAAAAAATATCTTTCAGTTGGACTACTTAGGTATAGTACAACTCAGGGAACTGTGCGAGTTTTCTCAAAACGTGTAGTTGGCTTAACAGCGTAATCCAATTTACGATGAAATAAAAAAGTAATTTAAAAAATTTAAAACATCTGCAAAAATGAGAAGATTTTTTGAGGTCGGTGCCAGCCTCGTACCGCATAGGTAAGGTACCAAATGACTATGTTAATTCCAAATTTTAAGGCTGGCACCGAATTCTAAAAATGTTTTGATTCTTTCTTTTTTGAAGTTGATTTAATTTTATTAAATTACTTTTTTATGAAAGTTAAAGGTTCCGAGCAATGAGTTCCGAGTGTTTGCCCAGTAGTTGCGATCTTGTCATTAGCAATAGATGTGACAGCAAGATGTCAACTAGGCATTAGCATGCAAGACGTTTACCTTAGTACATAAAAGAAAGAAATTAAAAAATTAAACCGTCTTCAAATGGACGATAATAACCGCTCTATGGCTGGATCCTAAAGGAACCAGACGTAGAGTAAAGGTGAATTGGCGAGATTATAGCTCCTGCTTGCAAAAACCTTACAACAAAACCTTAATCCATACATAATATTATTTTATGCCACAGCTAACTGTTACGATGTAATTAGTATTATAAGGAATCAATAAAGGCTTTTTATTTATTTATTTATATGTTAAGTCATTAGCAATAAATGTAACAGCGGGGTGTCAAACACTAGGACGTTTACCTTCCATAACATCACGTTTCGTGTTATATCGTAATCTATCAATCAACCAGTAATTAAGAGGAAACAGGAGGGCAGTTTTTCCATACAAACGTAGTCCCCTGTTTCCTCCCTGGATAATGCCAGTAGAGCAATCATTTTTTGTCCAAAAATCTATGGCTACTATTGACATGTTCCTATGTTTTCCTTTTTACGATAAATTGATTCTCAAAAGAGATATTAACCTTCAAAAACCTAAAAAAAATGCCAGATTTTCCGCTGTGTTCACACATCCAGAAAACAAATTTGACTAGATTATTAAAAAAAAAGAAAACATAGGAACACGGCCAAAGCCTTTTTCTAATGTTTAATGAAAAAATTAGTTAAATAGGTTAAGTTTTGGGGAAGAAATCAGGGGACTACGAAACGTTGTTTTCATGAAATTTTAAAAGGTATTTTCGGTCCAAGCTGCAGTTGTCACTATCGTGCTCTGCAGGTGAGAGGCGGGCAGTGCGGGATAGCGACACATTTTACAAATACCTAATTTTCAATTCTCTCAACCTTACCATTTCCTCTTAACGCAACAATTTTAGCAAACTGCCGTGTCGCCGCCGTGACGCCGAACTCACTTTACCTAAGTAGAAATACTTGTGAAACTTCCTCTTACATTTTACCAGTCATAAAAAATATACTTACGTGAAAAGATTAACCCTACCCATGCCATCCATCACAGCTCAATTGACGTGGACGTCAACACTTAACCCCCCGTGACGGGGACTCGTGTTATATGGGGAAATAAACTGGTCGAGTGACCGCTTTAGCTATACTCTGTCCTGTTAGGTATTTAAATAAAGGTAAACAAAAAAACCAATCCACAAAAAGTTCAGCCAATCAAAGTAACGTTTTGTGTCTGTGGCGCAATACTACTGGCTGAACGACCCGAGTCACGTGGTTTTTTTGTTTACCTTTATTTAAATACTAACAGGACAGAGTATAGTCCACATTGTGTGGACGGAAGGACAAAGCTTTGAAATGAAATCTCGTCCATAAGGTATGCAGAGGGAAAAATATTAATAAAAGTAATCAATTGTTGGTTACGTTACGTAAGGTACTGTGATGTTTGTAGCCTGGTATGCAAACCTCACCGTCTTCGGGACAAGCTGGCAGCTTTTGGCACTGTTCATAATTTGAATTCAAACGAAAGCTCCGCCTTAACAGTACTAACATAAAACTCCTTTTTTTGGGCGGTCGTGTAAAAATGGTTCGTAGAACCAGATTTTCACCGACACACTTATAGAAATTTGAAGCGCTAATATCTAAGAAAAAATAATTAAGTATCTCGAACATGTTTAATGATGCAGAATTACCACATGTAAACCGTCTCCTGCGAAGATTTATGACATACTACGAATTGCCCCCAGCCTCGCGTCAAACGTAAAGGCTCCTGTCAATCCTAAAATTGTCGTTTACCAGCGCACAACCTTCATACACACAAATAATCCTTATTACAAAGCTGTTAGATCTATTTTCGTCAAAACCGGCCGTAAAAAAAAGTTTGGAGGCAAAGCTGAGGCTCTCTTGTCTACTTGATCCTACTTTAAAGCGAATTCTGAAGCAACTGTTTGCGCTTGCCGCACTTTTGGTAACTTTTCGAGTTATTAAGTACGTAAGAAGAATCTTCGTAGAAAGTATGTACCTACCTACGAAGTCAAACCTTTGATTTATTTACGCAACGGCGGCTCCACGATGTCCGTGTACATATAGATCTATGTGTATATTTCTTATCTGGGTTAGAGACTGATTTTGATGTGGTTTTCAAAATCAAAGTACACCTCGATTATTAAGTGTCAATTTAAGTTCAATTCATACCAATGTGTAACGTTCAATTCATACCAAGTGGCGTAACGTCAAATCTTTACAGGGTTAAACCGGAGTATAATTAGCGTAGATTTATTCGAAACTTGTAGGATAGGATACTCAAATCTTAAAATGGACAAGTTGGTTAGAATAGGGACGTATGGACGCCACACAGCGGTTGTGGGGACTACTAGTTGAATACCGTTACGTCTTTGAAATAAATCTGTTATTAATTCTATGTATGATATTCTTAAGCCCCTTACGGCTTTATTAGGTACGGAATTTATAAAAAACAAAATTGATATCGCAGAGTTGATATAAGAAATTTGAATCATTTTCAAAATAGGTGTACGTAACACAAAATAAACACAAAAGAAATTTGGTATTTCATAACACAGCAGAAAATTGTGACACAAAGGATTGGTAAGGGTCAGTTCATGGTTGAGATTTTTCAACCAGTGATAAATGTATAGGCAAAGTATTTAATGTCATATTATTTAATAAAACCCGATAGGTAATCAACAATATTACGGAACATTAAAACAGAGAACTTTGTACCTAAATAAAATTAAGAGGTAATTATTTTCTTGAGGCATAATTCTGGCTCTAAAACACGAGCACAACACATTTCGATCATAATCACCAAAAAGAATACGGCTAAACTGTAATTTGTTATGTTAGTAGTTACTTAGAGTGTTGGCCACATTAGAAAATGACATGGATACGCTCCAAATAGATCGAATTTAAGTACTTGTTATCGTCGTCACACATAAGAATAACACAAAAGAATAAAAAAGGGGACACGTAATAAAATCAAGTTTTGAGCGTTATTTTTAAAGTTACGTGAATAATACCTTATACTTTAAATAAAGCACTATTTCCAGTAACGAGTTATATACCAATTATATGTATATCTGCCAACAAAAGAGGCATTAACAGTATCCGAACTTGCGGGAGTAGTAGTGGGACAACGGTATTTTGTATGAACCGCCTTAAATAGAGTTTGCTTTTGTGTTCAATATTTCATTAAATTATTATAATTTAAACCAGAAAATGATTTAAATTATTAGTTTTAAGTATAAGTAACATTATTAACTGACTAAATCTATTTCAGGGACTTGGTATTATTTATAACATAATTTTTATTAAAGGGGACACACATAGTTGATCAAATGTACAAGTTTTTTGAAAACTGCTCATTTACAGCTAATAAAATTTGGAATCAAGCATGCTCAAACTTTTTATAGTTCTACTTACACCGTTTAAGAGATTTGCTGCTAACTGGGATACATTTCTCAGCGGATTGCTCAGTATACAAGCCATTCTTCACTCGATCAAACCCCTTTACACTCTAAGACTTACACACGGTTACTTCCTTTATATATGGAAAGGAGACCTACTTATATTAAAATATTTTAATTATAGCCCGTTCTTTAAAAGAGTTGTTTTTGCTGCCAATACTTTATAAGCTCCCTGGCCTTTATAAGCTTGGTATAAAGAAATAAGTAAATACCCATAAATAGTAAAGGTAAAAGCTCCAGGCCACAAAGAAAACCGCCTATGAGATCTGCCGTCCTCAAACTAAAAGGCCTCTAATTTGTATGAAACTTCATACAAACTAGCGATAGCGGCCTTTTAGTTTGAGGACGGCAGAGAACCAGGTTAAACGAGGTTACAGCAGCAGTACATATTCTGTTGCACGAATGCACCAGGAACTAAGCTCTTAGACAGGAACGACCACGCATCGTAAAGCGTGCCACCAACCTTAAAATGACCACGACCACAACCACTCAGTCAAGAATGATACCGACGAAGAAGAAACCTTTATCTTAAGAAAATAAAGTAATTTTAATAAAAGAATGTTCGTTAAAAATAGAAAGTCATTGTAAGGAAAAAAATATCTTTTAAACGTACACAAAAACGATTCACCTACAGTACCGACCAAAAAAATATATATATGACGAGGAAGGCCTACAACCATACCTTTGGGTTCCGGATCACCTTTGGCCACCCTAGTGGTATGGTCCAATAATCATCCAATAATCCAGTATCCGCACCAGTTTGAGTACTGGTGTATTGCTCTTCATGTCTTTCTTTACACAATCTAAATGTCGCAGTGATAATAAACGAAGTTACACGATAAATTCCCAAAGAGCCACGTAATTCCGTACATTCTCTAAAGACGACTGACAATTCATCCATCAACGTCATATTTCCTCCTTTTAATCTAAACTGCCTGCATTACTCAAAAAGGATCTAATACTAAATGGTCAGTCATAACTAGCGCCCTCTCTGCGACTTTATCCAAGCCAATAATCAGATATTTTTGGCTAATGTAACGTTGTTATTTTATCACGATACGACACGGCCGTCCTGACCAGTCACACGTCCTCGTGTGACAGTGTGACTCTTCTGTAACATGAGACAGCGAAAGGACAGAACCTCTATTCACCGACTCGGCCGTTTCCTGACCACAATTTGTACTTCACTACTTAATTAAACTTCAGCAACAATGACTACTGTCATTATAATAAGAGAAAACGGATACGGATACGGTTTGGCATGTGTTGTGTCTACTGAGTGTGATATGAATGTCGTCCTCTGGAATAAGCAGAGGGTTGTGGCACCGAGGTGCTCCAATTGTCGTCCTCTGAATAGAGGGATATGGCACCGAGGTGCTCCAACCGTCATCCTCTGAAATAGAGGGATATGGCACCGAGGTGCTCCAACTGTCATCCTCCGAAATAGAGGGATATGGCACCGAGGTGCTCCAATCGTCGTCCTCTGAAATAGAGGGATATGGCACCGAGGTGCTCCAATCGTCGTCCTCTGAAATAGAGGGATATGGCACCGAAGTGCTCCAACTGTCATCCTCTGGAGAGAGGGATATGGCACTAAGGTGCTCCAAACGCGTGTCTATGTTTTTTTGTTATTTAAGTACAAACTGTATACGTTTCCGATACACAAAGAAACGGACATTACTCGTTGAATTACAACATGACTCCCATAGGTGCGTTTACTCTACATTTGCTACGTTGCTGGGTTAGTTTGACATGCTACCCTTGCCTGCGTTCTCCGTGCTCATAAACTGTGTTCTCCGTGCTCGTAAACTATGACACGTAGTGTCTTTTCCTAGACCGTCGCATAAGATTATGAAAATTATGACATACCAAATCTTCGAATTTATGTGGGGCAAGTAGCTCCGTATCCCACTTCTGATGACGAGGAAGGCCTACAACCATACCTTTGGGTTCCGGATCACCTTTGGCCACCCTAGTGGTATGGTCCAATAATCATCCAATAATCCAGTATCCGCACCAGTTTGAGTACTGGTGTATTGCTCTTCATGTCTTTCTTTACACAATCTAAATGTCGCAGTGATAATAAACGAAGTTACACGATAAATTCCCAAAGAGCCACGTAATTCCGTACATTCTCTAAAGACGACTGACAATTCATCCATCAACGTCATATTTCCTCCTTTTAATCTAAACTGCCTGCATTACTCAAAAAGGATCTAATACTAAATGGTCAGTCATAACTAGCGCCCTCTCTGCGACTTTATCCAAGCCAATAATCAGATATTTTTGGATAATGTAACGTTGTTATTTTATCACGATACGACATATATATATATCACCCTTGTGAATACGAATAAAAGAATACTACAGTGTATTTTTTTTTTCAAAAAACAAGAAAAGACTGAGGAACAGTCGTTATATTTCGGCAGGTTTTGCCATCGGTCGTCCAAGGAGTCTACATACCTACTACCTCTTGCAGTAATGTGTACTTGTGCAGATGTTTTATGAAATATAAAAAAATGCCTTCAAAACGTGAAGGTGATATATTTTTGGCCGTTACTGAAACATACCTCTGTAAAATGCAGTCTCGTGTAAAAGGGCTTCCTGGCAGTAGATACATCGGAGCTCGCGATTACTGTCACCCCATCGCAGTCCCCGTATTTACCATTGTTCCAGGGTATTTTATTTCGTTTAGAGATAAGCTTGCCATCAATTCGCGAGGCAATACGGGGCACGGAAGCTGTTAATTCCAACTCGTGGGAAGGCACTGAGTAGATTGAATCTTATGTGTAACTAATTTATAACTAAGTATACATTTCTACAATTCCTAATGACTCGAAAAAAAGGTAAACTGACTTGTAGGCCATGTGAATATTTACTTGTGCCGCATAGAACTTCGATCGCGGAGGTAAAATAAAATAAGTAAGTAAATGTCACTTTTTTACTTCATCGTAGTCGGGTAAATAGTATTCTTTATTTTAGCCGCGATCATCATAATCGACTTGGAACTCGGTCCGTTATTTAGATTCTGCGTGATGCGCAAGCAAAGCTAACCTATCAACACTAGTATTTCACTAACAGTTTGCTTACTTTTAAATAGATATCCTCAAACCTTACTTAGTTTTAGGTAGTTATAACATTCATAATAAGGCGGTATCGGGAAACTTTCCTCAGTTTGAAGGAAAATTAAAAAGTTCATTCACTTGAGACACAATAACGATCATGATTAATAAAGACGTTGATTAATAGCGGCATCTTTCTTTAAACAATCCTCCAAGCAGAGTAATCGATGAGAAAAAATGAATAAAGATCCTGAGAGGCAACCCCGGGGACTAACTTCACCATTCATTTACAAAGCAAACCCCAAGTTGCACTCTCGAAACTCATTAAAACTAAATCCGCCTGCATTTTCTAAAGACGTTGAATTAAAGCTTCTTTAAAGAAATTTTCTTAAAACTCAGCAAGCGGTGAGCGTGCCTCATTTGCTACTATTGAGGCATTCCCTCATAGCTCAATGCGCCGGCTTCCGTTTAAATGAAGCTAAAGATTGAATCGTTCCGGATTCACGGCTTTGAAATACTCAATTTTAGTTTTAGTTCTGGTGCTGCTTGAAGTTTGACTTTGTGTGAACCGTGCAGCCCTTGTAAGTGGGGCGAACTGCTCGCGGCCGGTCCGTGGTGCAAGTTCCGCTGTTTTTTGAGTAACAAGTTGGTAGATATCCGCTCAAACACTAACAAGGCTAACTCTGCCCTCGCGCGGAAAACTCAAAACTTTTGTATGAAGATAATATTTACCACGAATGCAGTAATGTAAGTTTGTAGATTTAATGAAACCATAAGGCACTAGGAAAAAATACTTGATTAGTTAGATTGCAATTAAAACCTTAAGCTTATTTAGACATAACTTTACTAACAAAAAGAAAATCATGAAGAAAGAAATATTTTGAACTCTATTCTTACCCTGGCTAGGTTTTTACCTCAATTATATACATGCCGATCAGTATTGAAAAAAATCTTGAAAAACAGGTGAACAAGAAAAAAGATCCTATTCGGTTTTCATATTGAAAGAAGTACCTACCTAATTACAGAGACTTGATTTGAAATAGGCAAGCAGGTACCTTAGTGTTCAAAAAACTCAAAACATTTATTTCTACAAATAAGCCACAGGGGCATTTTTACAAGTCTTAATTTACCAGCGCTTCAAAAAATGACATATTTTTAGATTTGGTTGAGTGATACTTGAACCAGGCATGAGAATAAGTCGCAACGACAAGCATCCGACAAAATTGCAATGCGGGGTCAATGAACCCTAGAGGATCGCACCCGTAGTGAACTTTCAGTGTTTTGTGTCAATATTTTATTATGCAGCATTACCTGTAACTTCAATTCAACGCAGCGGTGGAAAACCGCACAATCAACGTTTTAGGGTTCCGTAGTTTCTAGTTGGGAAAGAAAGGGTATTCTACGCGTATGATCCTTACAGTAGCGACTGAAGCGAGAGAGGGAGGCGGCTAAATCCAATCAATGTTTAAATCCAACCAGTATGTACTTCCTACTGATTTGTGAATACAATAACCCCACATGACTCATTCGAGAGGTGGCGTTGTCGGCAATCATACTTTCAAAATCACTTTAGGCTTCAAAGTCTTGAACCACAGATTTCAATATTTTGCCCAAGTGTTCGCTCACTGAAGACTAGACATCGTGAATGCGAGCGACCTGTATAGCCTGACTATACAGGGTGTTGTCGTTCGCGGGGTTCGTTTGCGAGCAGCCTGTTTATTTAATAACGTCGGTGCCGTCCCGATAAGCGCTAGTATTGTGTGAATCTTACATAGACTTGAGACTCTATTAGTGATGGTGAGTATTATTATTTGTGTTTTTTTATCCAACTACGACATAGCCAAAAGGGAGGTTTATGTTTTGAACAGCTTAGCTTATTTTAGGTACTTTATTCTTTTATTTCATGATATTATTCCATATAAACAGGTACTGTATCTAAAAACTAAATAAATTACAAAAAATAAATAAAAAAACCAACAAAAATTAAATATACAGCTAAAAATATAAAATATGTCCTATAAAGCATAATAAATATCATTGGATTAGTTGCCTTTTATGAAATAATTTTGATGTTATATTTTATGAAAAAAAATATGCTAGGTTTTTGGCGCGCTCCTTTCCCACCAATGCGGCAAACACAACTTAATTGGGTATATTACTAGTCTAGTAGCATGAATGGTTGGCCAAACAAATATGTAGTATGGGAATATAATACAAAAGTAATGAAGACTCGTGTCGTTTAAAAGTTTAGTCTACTTTGCAAATCATTTTATTTTTCAGCTAACAGGATCATTGTTGTTAGTTAAATTGTCTACTTATAGATATTGTTAGTACCTAAATACTTATATGTACATCAATACATGAAAGCATTTCCACGTGGTTGATCACAAAAGCTAAAAATAAATTAAATTAAATTCAAATCAAAAAAATAAAATTTAAATATCAATGCAAATGCTTTACGCTGATTCGCTTTTATTTAAAAATAAAACGATAGAGTCCATCGTACTTGTAGAATCATTATTACACTTTAGAATCTCCTTGTCTTATCACTCTTGACAGAGTGGTCGTGGTCATCACACTTTAGAATAGAGACTTTATAAATTATGGTTGTAAATAAACCATTATTTTCATAATAGGTAATTATCTTTATGCATATTAGGTACAAGAATATTTTCTCTGCCCCATCTAAATTGTTTTCTCGAACATAATCCGAATGAAATAGAATGCCTAAATAACGAAGAAAAATGTTAGCCCATTCTAATATTTTATAAGTCTATCCCGTCACCCCAATTCTCCAAATGGGAACTGCTTGGCAAACACTGATATTAGTTTTCTGCAAAAGTGCTTTTCTTGAGTACTCCCAGCTGCATTTCATTTATTATCTATACGTAACACTCCTCACTAACTTGGCCGGCTTCATTTGTTAGAAAGATTAATTTCGCCAAGTCAGTTCTTCGTTCAACTCTTATATTTTATGAAAACTTTTGTCGTCTAATAGGCTATAATTGGTGTGTCTACCCTGTGTACTTTTATTAATTAAAAGGCCGTATCGTGACTTCGTCCGCATGAATTTTCGACATTTTCATACAAAATGTCAGCCCCCGTTCCAATTCCTTATCTGAGTCGCATAGTATTCGACATCAATATTTTTGAATGAAATGTCTAAATCGACTGCCAGGAAAAGTTTGTATGGGAAAAAGAAAACTGAGGTTTTTACGTTTTTCCGGACAATTTTTCTCTTTAGAGTCTTTCTCGAAATTCAAAGAATATTCCAAAGAAGTAAGCTTAATTGGTCTAGCGACTTTCATACTTAGCATCACATTTAGCGATTAATTTTTAGGGTTCGATACCCAAAGGGTGCCAACGAAACGCTGTCTGTCCGTCTGTCCGTGAGTCACAGGGCTCTAACTTTGGAACCGAAATAGGTAGATACTTGAAATTTTCGGAGAATACATATTGCCGCTAGAATAACAAATAATAAGAAAAAAATAAAAGGGGGTCCCCGTACAAGAGACGTTCTTTTCTGGCCTTTCTTTTGCTCGATTGTAATGGTGGTGCAACCATTAAAATCGAACAAAGAAACGCCTTCTACCTTTGTAGAAACTTGATGTATTCACAAAATGTGTATTTCTATTGTCGCTATAAAAAAAAACCGGTCAAGTGCGAGTCGGACTCGCGCACCGAGGGTTCCGTACAAAATCGTCAGTACATACGTGAATAATTCACGAAAAATTGTATGGTGGGACAAACTTAACTTTGCTCTTGTAAAACTGTTGTCCCCATACATCGACATATGCCGCGGTTAGTTTAGTAGGAGCAAATAAGGTTGTCTTACGATTTTTGCGAATTTCTGAAAAACGCTGCAAGTTAGAAAAACCGTTTTATTTTTCCTGTAATATTTAGGATAATATTAATAATCGGTAATTATTTCAGATTTTTTTGTTCAGTAAATTCGGAGATAATAGGGGGGAATGGTATTATTTTAAACGTTTTTGGTCTTAAATCAAAAACTACACGTTTACTGAAAAAAATAAAAACGGTTTTGAAATCTTCATATTAAGCCCTTTCATTTGATATCCCACTCGATATATTAGCTCAACTTTTGATTTTAGACATCCCATTTCGGTCCCCTTTAAAAAAAAGTAAAAAAGGTATAGGTTTTTTTTTCTGTTCCATAGGCTCAAATTAGCGGTTTTTAACACTATTCCAAATTTCAAGTCGATAGCATCAGTAGATCCTGAGATATCTTGCTGTGACAGACGGACAGAAAGACAGACAGACAGACAGACAGACAGACAGACAGAGTCGCACCATAAGGGTTCCTTTTTTACCATTTTGGTACGGAACCCTAAAAACCAAATAAAGTTAGAAACAAAAATGGGGTCCCTATACAAGAAACTTGTTTTTTGGCATATTTTTGCTTGAATTTAATAATGGTAATCTAAAGCTAAAATTATAAAAGTTAGGCTGTGCGCACTGCGCTCTCGGCAAAGTGTCCATAACGCAGGCAGGGTTCCCGCAATGTAGGTAGCGCTATGGCGAGCCTTTGCGCGAGAAAGCTGCCTGCGCGAACGTCAAGTCGCCCATTGCCTCCCTCGGGCGCCTGACGAGCTTGTTTTTAAAATAAATATCTTTATGTGAATTATAACCTAAAGTTATATTCATATAAACCAGACTCGCAGCAAATCCCGTTAGTTCACTAGAGCCAAAATTACTTTTAGATTTTAACTCTGAAGGCTTTCAACCTCGACCCAAAATATCTTGTTTATTTTCTACCTCAAGTTATCTAAAATATATAGGTATATTTAGTACTATATTCTTAGTATTTACCAGGATCGTAGGATATTTCATACTTAAGCCACTAAATGCTCTCATGACACTGCCTTAGCAGAGCAACACATAAGCAGCGGAGCTTATAGCAGTTTGTGTGCTCCCCGGGTAGTTTCCACACAATATCAAGAGAAATAGAAAAGAGTAAAGGCACATACCTATATTTATAAAAATAAGCCCGTTGAGTAAAAACTGTTATATATAGGTAAAAAACTTAACTAAAGCCCCTCTTGCGTGTACCTAGTTGTTATATAAGCATAATAAATGATAATAATTATAATAATATTTAATAAAATTCCGAACTTACTAATAAAGTTATATGTGGACAGGGTTCAAACTTGAGTTAAGCTAGGCTAAGCAAATAATGAGTTTGCGAACCGTACATCATATTACAAATTTTAAGATGGAATGACTATGCGAACATTGCACTCACTCATGCTTCACGTAAGTTTTTTATCTACGTTAAACTCGAAGTTCGAATCCGTACCCTGCTCAACTACATACTCTCTTTAACCAGATTTGTTTCGCTCGGTTCTTCATTAACACATAAAGAGGTTAGGAATCCATATTAACAACATAAATTTTCGTTGAAATATAGCTTTAGTTTTGAATGCATCGAAATATAACAAGTATGGAAGCGTAATGGACGCTCAAAATCGGGCCACGGACTACGTCCTAACTGGGGCGGAGCTAGTACTTAGTGCTGAAGAAAAAACTAAAAAAACTATAGCGTCAAATGAATTTCACACGTCAGTAGGTTTCTAACCAGTTACAGATTTTTGTCTTTTAAACGATATGCGAAAAATAATTCGCAACTAAAGTCAGATTAAAACTAAATATACTATTGGACTCGGAATCGGACGAGATGGTGAGATATCCTGAGGCGCGCAACAACAGCCCCTAACCCTCCCTCATATGACCACGACCGCTCTGCCAAGAGCGAAATGAAAAAGAAGAAGCGATACTACTAAAACTAGATTAAAATTAAACAAACTAAAACGATAAAATATATACTTAAGCTATAATTTCAACTAAAGTTGTTGTTTAAGTCGATTTTTACTCCTTTTTTCGTGTTAATGGAAAACCGACTTGATTCACCTTAAAGCAAAAGCTGTCAAAAGCCACCTTTTAAGGGCTATTTGAATACCAAAAGTGATACAAAAAGGTGTCCCCGTCTCGGTGCTCAGCGTAACGGAAAATGCCCATCTCAAAGTTAATGGATATTTTATTGCATTTCAGGTTAAATTACGCATGAACGCGTAAAATTCTTTTAACATATATCGCGAAGGCTTCGTGTTAATTTTGACATGGGAATTTGTACACAAGGTGGTAAAGTGAACGGTCGTTTAGAATGCAATGATGAACGTGTTTTGTAGGCTGTTAATAGTAAACGAGACGCTCGGTTCACCTTAAACAAATAAAAGGTGGGTTAAAATCAACTTTAACGACATCAAATTTGGATGTAATGTATTTCGTTTTAGTAATTACATATTTTTACTACTACTAAGACGGACTAAGATGACTAATAGTCGTCCGCATACTTGTCTTCTCCATATTTCTTTACGGGGCAGAGACCTGGATGCTCAAACCCCCCGATAAGCAGAGGACTGACGCTTTCGAGATGTGGTGCTGGCACCGCCTGCTAAGGATTCCATGGACAGCCGACCGCACAAACGCGTCGATCCTCAAGCAACTTAAAATAGAGAACTTTCCTCTACTTGCCTATACCGTGTGAAGACTTAAATTATTTTGGTCATATTGCACGCAGAGACGCCAACAACCTGGAAAGACTGATAGTGGCGGGAAAAGTCGAAGGCAAAAGACCCAGAGTTCGAAGCCCGAAGAGATGGTTATACCAGATCTCCGAACACCTGGAGCTACCCATCAGCGCTGCCCTCCACCAGGCGACTGACCGGATCTGTTGGAGACAGACCGCTGATCGCCTGGAAAGGAGTCACGATCCCCATGAAAGAGAGGGAATTACATATTTTTAGTGATTTTTGTGAATTAAAACAAAAATATGGATTTCCGCAAAGTACTTCTGATTCAATACTTTTTGTGACTTCCCTGTTTTAAGCGACTGAAGTATATCATGCTATAAAGGAGCATTCCATGAAAACATCAACTTTTTGTCCCTTACGAAACGCTATGGCAGCTACCCTAATAAAATAAAACGTATTAGCTGCTAAGAAACACTACCAATCTTAAAGCCGAGTTCGAAGCCCGAAGAGATGGTTATACCAGATCTCCGAACACCTGGAGCTACCCATCAGCGCTGCCCTCCACCAGGCGACTGACCGGATCTGTTGGAGACAGACCGCTGATCGCCTGGAAAGGAGTCACGATCCCCATGAAAGAGAGGGAATTACATATTTTTAGTGATTTTTGTGAATTAAAACAAAAATATGGATTTCCGCAAAGTACGTCTGATTCAATACTTTTTGTGACTTCCCTGTTTTAAGCGACTGAAGTATATCATGCTATAAAGGAGCATTCCATGAAAACATCAACTTTTTGTCCCTTACGAAACGCTATGGCAGCTACCCTAATAAAATAAAACGTATTAGCTGCAAAGAAACACTACCAATCTTAAAGCCGAGTTATGATATTACAATGCTGATAATTAGCTTTCTAAATTTATTTCTCGGAAGTATTAAACCGGTGGTGTCCCTTACGAAATATTTTCATGGAATGCTCCAAAACACATAGAAATATATCGAGATAGAAGGATTCGTCGATTTGTATGAGAGCCAAGCGTGTAACGTTTTTCGCTTGGCGTTTGACGCCGAAAGTGTAATTTAGTGATGAAAAAATTTCCATTTCATTTGGTGGTATTTGATCAATGAACCTGCTAATGATATTGACGGTAACTGAAGTTAACGTCGTGCAAAGTAGCCACTTATTTTTAGCACGCGAGGTAGATACACTTTTTTCCGTCTACCTCGATGTATTTCTGTGTACTGGCGACTTCGCGGCGCTGATTTTTCAGTCCGTCTCTTTTCCGCTCTTTGAACTTCATTAGATGATAAGGTAATGCGTGAGGTGTACCTATTGGTCGCCTAATGTTTCTTATAATAAGCACTATAATTACAAACATCCCAAGCAGCCGTTGTCATCAAGTAGGGGAGACCGGGTATGGTTGTCTCGCGGGTTGGTTGTCACAGCGGCCATAAAATAATACTAAACGAAGGAATAAGTGCATCGATTGGTGAAGTACGGAAGGATGTACAGCTCTTGCGATCTTTTAGCACCGATCGATGTACTTAATGTTTCGTTCAGTATTATTTTATGGCCGCTGTGACAACCAACCCGCGAGACAACCATACCCGGTCTCCCCTACATACTGTAGGTATGTAGGTCATTTCCTTTGAATATTTTGGATAGGCTGGCTCTCTTTTAACCCATTTGCATTACAAAGTAAGTATACTTCGGATTAATTTTCTTAACTACGTAGGTATATTAAAAATACTTATCTTCACGCAAAAAGCTCTAGGTGTAGGAAATGAGCCTGAAAATTTGTTGAAACTTAAATAGCTTCTCTTCGCTTCAAGAAACCGAGCAATGAAAAGAAAACTTGGGTTTTCACGACACATAGATTACCCCTAATGTTCTCCTTTGTCCACAATGTATGAGAAGTTCTCGTAAACTTTTATGTCCACTCATTTCAGTTATGGTCCAATTTCAATTTAATGCCCCGTTTTACGACAGATCCATAGAAAACCTCAAACATATTTTACTAACTTTGTTCATTATTTTCAAGTATCTCTTTAAAATTCCGCATAGTCATTAGTTCCTTTGAAAGAGAATGAATACTAAAGTGAATACCTACTTTCTTAGTGTACTTTCGTAAGAAAATACTGTAAAAGTTCGGGAATACTAAAGAAACGTTACAATATAATCAAATCCAGCCCTAGCAAGCCGTTAAATTTCATAACAGTTTTCTGGTTGAGCGAAGTAAAACCGCTTGCGTGTCAGGATAATGGTTTTCCTGGCTTAAATTTGTGTGAGTAAGTGCACTTTACATAAGTGCAGATGAATGGAATCAACAGAATATTTCATAGCGGGGCAAGTTGGCTCAGACTTTGCCAAGTTTGGCCCGGATTTGTGGTCCCGCTATTGTAGCTCACCTGATTGATAATTTATTGCTGCAAGTGTGCTAGATTCGCTTTATTACCTAGTGTTTGAACATTGGAATATTTTATGTCAAGTTACCTACTTACTCTTTGTTACCTTAGTTGAAATAAGTACCTCATTTTTTACAATCAATTTATGACGAAAGTAAAACTGACTGAAATCTCACTCTAGAATGATTTTATGTCTGCTCATAGTTATTTATCCAGTCAAATATTCTGGAGGGAACTGTATTTTAAGTGTATCTGTTGATATAGATTACTACTTTAAGAAACGTCAATACTGATACTTTTTTTGAATAAATTCATCACACCCAAAACTCAAAGACAGCGTTCCTTCGACTAGAATATAATTATGATCAGCCCAATATTTAATCTTATACAGACAGCGTTTCTCCCATAAACAAGATCGTGCAAAATCAGCCTCCATATTTTTCTAATTAAATTATCGTATCGATAATCGATACTTAGTTATTTCTTGTTTGAAATTGCCCGATACATTATCAATCTGTTTGCGCGGCGGGACGCAACACGAGTCTCGTTAATATATGTCGGGACTTTGGCAAAATATTGCGGGACCACGCTCTAATATAATAAAATATTGTATCTTCAGCATGTTTTCGATATTTATTATGTTGCCGGAAAGGATAGTTTACAGTTGGAAGCGCTGAGCTTAAAATAATACTTGAATAGTTAGTTGTGCGACCAATAAATAACAGTTTTACTCTCCTTGTCGGGTATAACTTTTGTAAAATTCTATTATTGTGCTCATTTAGTACGTTGTATAAAAACTGTGTAAACCTACTTAGACTAAGCGTTCTCTAGCAGTTAGTAAAATTGGTAGCTTAGTTCGTATTTTAATATTGTTACAATATCGAAAGAAATATTATTATGTCTTTACCAAATGTCGAGTTTACGCCTCGCAGCCTTTTCATGCTTACTTTTTCAACTTTTATTTTTTTATTATAAAATATAAAATTTTGGGTCTAATACGTATTTCCAGCATTGGATAAATCTAGATCAATCTATAAGAAAACAAACAAAAGAAACTCACTAGCTAAGTTTCCAACTTCAAGGATTTTCTAATTAAGAATATAAATAATGAGTAATTATGCAAATATTCCTCTCCAGTTAAAGCCAACAACTTTGAAGGTATCCAAGAGGTTGATTGGAAACGCCTGCACTTTCAGAATCAGTAACGATCTCCGATGTACGAAAGTGTTTATTATTTATTACAACAGTGGATACGTTACAACGTCATTGGTTACAAAGTGGATGGATGCCTGTCGTAGGACAGTCTACACTATAGTCTCACTGGTTACAAAGTGAATGGATGCATCTCACGGGACAACAGACAGCACCTATCTATAGCCTCATTGGTTACAAAGTGGATAGAGACATGTCACGGGACAGGGTATAGCACCTATAGCCTCACTGGTTACAAAGTGGATGGGTGCCTGTCGTGGGATGGGCTACAGTATAGCCTCATAGTTAGGTTACAAAGTGGATGGATGACTGTCTCGGGATGGGCTCAGGATGGGCTACAGTATAGCATCATCGGTTACAAAGTGGTTGAATACCTGTCACAGGACGAGCTGGCTACAGTGTAGCCTCATCGGTTACAAAGTGGATGGATGCCTATAATAGGTTATATGACGGGTCGGGACGGGAATCTTCGTAAGCATAAGTACCAAATCTGTTTTCTCTCCAATCTGTCGCGGGAGGATCAGGATCTAATTAAATTGACTAATCATCTGGTTTATAGTTTTACTACGTTGTGGCTACCTACCCGAAGAATGTTTGAATGAAGCCAGAAAATTATGTAAGGTAGGCGTCCAAGTAATTGACACTGTCCCAGTAGTGACCATCATGAATGTTAAGTCATTTAGCAATAGACTCGAGCACTACACTCTGTACTTTTAGGTACTTAAAAAAAGGTAAATAAAAAACCACGTGCTTCGAGTCGTTCAGCCAATCAAAGTAATGTTTTGTATCTGTGGCACAATACCACTGGCTTAACGACCCTAGTAACGTGGTTTTTTGTTTACCTTTTTTTAAGTACCTAAAAGTAGGTACAGAGTATAGCACGTTTACCTTATATTGAAATTATTTGCCTAACAATGTGAGACAATTTGTGTAAGCTAGTAAAAAAAATATTATAGATATAACCTAGAACTATGAAATTTAGCAAGCACTTAATTATATTACAAGTATAGGGACAAATCTGAAAACTATAATACATTTGTAATTAAATCCTACAAATATAGTATTTATTTAAAGTATGTGTACCGAACCCTCGGTGGACGAGTCCGACTCGCACTTGTCCGGTTCTTTTTTTTGTAAAATTATTTTATATGCATATCCAAACTAAAATTGTTCGTTGCTCGCTGCTTTCGTCCACAAAGTTCAACTGAACATAATAATGAACCAAGCCAGTCGGTGTCCGTCTTTAAATTCTAAGACTTTTGCTCTCAAACTTTGTCCCGCTTTCCATTTGACATTCAAGCGGTTTAATTGTTCCCAAGCTTTGAGTTTCTTTCAAAAATTATCTTTTCCACTTCTTCGTCGCTCGAAAGTCTATGAAAGTTCCAATTGTAAAAACTTGAATATAAATCGTAGAGTACATTCTAGGTTTGAAATATGAAAATAGTTTCGTAGGTACCTAATTTGCTGCAGCGGACCGCTTTTGTTATTTATTCAAGTTACCACTCCCCGTTAGTCCATTATCTGAACGAGGATAATTTCGCGAGCGGACAAAGAAAAATGAAAAAAGTCACGTTAATTAGGATGTCAGCTGAGCAAATAATAATCCCAGTGTGGCTCATTTCGTATGCGGGCCTGGGCTTGCGGCCAAAAATTTATCTTCGCATTTTTAGACAACGCAATTACAGGAATATTTACTTAATGTTGGCCCGCACTGCCTACGCGAGAAAACATGGCTGACAGCATTTTAATTTGGCAACGTGTGTGCACCTGCAAACTTATTTAAACTTCCTAATACAAATAACAGCGCGTTTTGTTTTTACACTTGCACACATTTGAGTAACACATAAATTATAATATTTTGCCGCAGAATCGTTTCGTGTGTGTATAAATAATGGAACGTATAATTTAGAATTGAATTCAAAATTTATGCAACTGGATTTTCGCGCTGCAATTTTGTCCACTCGCTTCTCAATTAGAACTTGGGCGGCGTTTAGTGTAATTAAAATTGTGTGCCGAGGGATCCGTCTATTTGCTTATACATACTTAGCGGATTTATTTCCGGAGAGATTTTATTGGTGTAGGTTCGCAGGAAGGGTGTTCCCCTGAGATAGTCGAAGAAAATCCTAGGTACTTAGATACCTAGTTTGTGATTTTGCGCTGTGCTTGGCTAAGTTACTCATAAAATAGAATCTTATCATGTATTAATATTTAACAGTCAAATCCTGCTCTTTTGTTGTCTTGTTTATTTTTTAATATAGGTATAGCCTGAGCCCTTAAAATTATGAATATGAGTATTTCTCTATATGCCAAGTACAAAAAGACGTATTCAGGGGCAGCTAACCATTCTTCTCCCCTCTTTCTAGAAAACACGTTAGCAAACGAAGGACAAATTCATGATCAACAATAAGTAATATAATGTAATAGGGTCTATATTAAAACGCATACAGTAAATCTTCCTATTTTGACAACGCATACCGTTCTTACGCATAATTTTATAATCGCATAATATTAAAATGTATATTTTAAAACGCATATTTTAATTCGCATACCATTAATATGCATAACATTATACTTCATAAGTAGCAGTTCATTTCTGACGGGGTTGCAATTCAAACCTAACCTAATCTACACTTCTGGTAGCAGTTCGTTTCTTTTGGGGTCGCAGTTCAAACCTAAGCTAACCTTTTCTGGAAGCGATTCGTTTCTGTAAGGGTCACAGTTCTAACCTAACCTACTTTTCTGGTAGCAATTTGGTTCAGCTGAATAAATTGATACAATACAATGAGAAACCATCAGTAAACTTGGCTTTATTCAGCTAAAAAATATTGCATACTGATAGACATTTACATAATAGGATAATAACAAACTACCATGGCAACGAGCTATAGAGATACACCATAATTTACCACCTAGTAGTAAGAAAAATCCAAAAAGTTAGGAGTCTGTGAACAACGGGTGTAAACTTGGAATAATTTTTCAGAAACGCTCATTCTATGCGTTCATTCTATTCATTTTATGCGTTCGGTATACCTAATAATTTAAATTAAACTCCACCAATTTTATTTAATTAAACTCCACCCACGTCAGCTTCACTGCGTGGTCAACAACACGGGAAGTGGCAGTCACCAGTTATAAGTCCTGCACAGATGGGCGTTAGTGCGGACGCTAGGGGTCACTTTCGACAGTGGGAGGGTCCATCGTAGACCCATCGGTTGGTTACTGCCCGCTTCAATCTGGGCAGCCCCCGGACAGTAAGGTACCGATCCGTCCCGTTGCCGGCTTGTTCCTTTGAGGTGTAGGGAGCACTAGCTCTTGGCTAGACAGCTGGTGCCGTTAATTTTCACACCTGGTCCTAAAAAGCAGTCAATAAACACGCCTCGCCAATCCATGCGCATTGCAACATGGAATGTCCGTACAATGAGGACAGGCCTCCCGGACAGCTGTGGAGGCTCCGGATGCGCAGAAGATCTGCGTAAAACTGCTGTGATCGATGCAGAGCTGAGCAGGCTAAACATCTCACTGTGTGCTCTTCAAGAGACCAGATTACCCGACGAAGGCTCATTGCGAGAGTCCTCTTACACGTTTTTCTGGAAAGGAAAAGACTCCGCTGATACTCGCGAATACGGTGTTGGTTTTGCGGTCCGCAATGACATACTTTGCGCCACTGAGACCCCGCGCGGTGTTTCGGAACGCATAATGGTCTTAAGACTAAATAGCAGTTATGGTTTCATAACTGTGATCACTGCCTATGCTCCGACATTAAAATCCTCGGACGAGTCTAAAGACACATTTTATAACCAATTGGCCGAGACAGTGAGAGGAGCGCCTAGAGGCGATCGCCTTTACGTTTTAGGAGACTTCAATGCCCGTGTGGGTCGGGACCATTCGGCATGGCCTGACTGTATTGGTTATCACGGAATTGGCAATATAAATGACAATGGCCAACGTTTACTAGAGTTTTGCTCTGAATTCCAGCTATGTGTAACCAATACATATTTTAAGGGCAAGCTGTCGCACAAAGTCTCCTGGAAACATCCGCGATCTGGCCACTGGCATCAGTTGGACGTGGTACTTACCAGAACTAAGGATCTCCGTGACTTCCTCCATACTCGCACTTTCCATAGTGCCGACTGTGACACTGACCACTATTTAGTAGTAGCGCATGTAGCCATCGCTCACAAAAGGATACATTCGTCCAAAACGCCAGGTAGGAGAAAGCTGTGTCTTTCTAATACCAGGAATGCCGAAAAAGTCCATGAGTTTGAGTGCTTGGCAAATACCGAACTTACTGCATGGGACGCTAATACACCTATAAGCGTTGAGTGGGAAAGTGTCAAAAAACTACTGACTGAAAGCGCCGCCGAGGTATTTGGATTTGTGAACACCAAATCTCAGGACTGGTTCACAAACAATGTCGAACACTTAAAACCTCTGTTTGACTCGAAGCGTGAAGCCGCCCTTAGACACCGCATGAGCCCCTGTCCAGACACTGACAAAGAACTTCGTACAGCTAAAGCTACTCTCCAACGAAGTATACGGTACTATATCAACTCGTACTGGTCGGATGTCGGTCGCAACATGCAGTTGTGCGCGGACAGCGGACACATAAGTGGTGTCTATGAAGGTATCAAACGGGTCGTCGGACCTGTTGCTAAGAAAACAGCTCCTCTTAAGGACGCGAATGGTGTTATCATTCTAGATAACCAAAAACAACTTGACCGCTGGGTCGAACACTACACAGGTCTCTGCTCGAGTTCAGTGGACATTCATCCGGAGGCTGTGCAAAGCATGCCCAAACTAGATGTACTGACCGAGCTAGACGATCTACCGTCTGTAGAGGAGTTCACCAAGGCTGTCAGTCGGCTTAAGCGTGGCAAGAGCCCCGGCGGTGACGGCACCCAAGCCGAAATACTAAAACTCGAATGCGTGCGACCAATCTTGTACAATCTGCTGTGCAAATGCTGGGATGCGGGAAGTGTGCCTCAGGATATGCGTGATGCTAATATCACTACATTGTACAAAGGAAAAGGTGACCGCGGCGACTGTAACAACTACCGCGGCATCTCCCTTTTGAGCATAGTTGGCAAGCTTTTTGGATTAGTCGTTCTATCGAGGCTCCAAAAGCTTGCCGAACGCGTTTATCCTGAGTCACAGTGCGGTTTCCGATCCGAGCGTTCCGCAGTAGACATGATTTTCACACTTCGCCAAATACAGGAGAAGTGTCGCGAACAAAATACCCCCTTGGTTATGGCTTTCGTTGACCTAAACAAGGCCTTTGACACAGTCAGTCGGGAGGGCTTGTACAAAGCACTGGAGAGCATTGGGTGCCCGCCTAAACTTCTAAGCCTCGTCGCATCTTTTCACGAGGACATGAAGGGTACAGTGGTCTTTAATGGCAATTCGTCCGAACCGTTTGATGTCTCTAGAGGAGTGCGGCAAGGCTGCGTCTTGGCTCCTACCCTGTTTGGGATATACTTTTCGCTTATATTACAAAACGCTTTTGGCGATAACCAACAGGGTATCCATCTACACACGAGGGCTGACGGAAAGATGTTTAACATCTCACTCCTCAAATCCAAGAAGCACCGCGAGGATCTTTTCGTCGATAGCCTTCTGTATGCCGACGACGCAGCCTTTGTTGCTAGCTCCCAACGTGAGCTCCAGTCTATGGTGAGTATTTTCTCCCAGGCGTGCACCCTGTATGCCATGTCCATAAACACAAAGAAGACCGTTGTGCTAGCACAAGGGACATCTGTGGTCCCAGAGATTTCGCTCAATGGTACGTTGTTGGAGGTAGTCGACAGGTTTTGCTACCTAGGGTCGACCGTGACGAACAACCTCTCGCTTGACGCGGAGGTCGACATCCGTATCGGCAAAGCGGCGACAATGTTCGGGAAGCTTAGTACTCGAGTATGGCAAAATAAGCACTTAACATCAAAAACCAATATGTTGGTTTTTCAGGCTTCCATTGTAAGCATACTCTTGTACGGAGCTGAAACCTGGACGACGTACGCAAAAGTAGAGCGTCGACTTAACTCCTTTTACATGCGGTGCCTGCGAAAAATCTTTGGGATATCATGGCAAGACAGGGTGACAAACGAAAGGGTTCTTGAAATTGCACAGCTGCCTAGCCTGACCGCGTTTCTTAAACAGAGGCGGCTGCGTTGGCTAGGGCATGTGCACAGAATGAACCCTTCTCGTCTACCACGACGTGTTCTCCTTGGTGCGGTTGCGAATGCAAAAAGAGACGTTGGGAGGCCATTGCTTCGCTTTAAAGACTGCGCCAAAAGGGACATGATCGCCTTTAAAATTGACCACCAGAACTTGGAGACGCTTGCGGAGAAACGAACGGAGTGGCGGAAGCGCGTGCTGAAGGGTCGCAAGTTAAGCGATGAGACCTGGTTCGCTGCACTCACTGACAAGAGTCAAAGACGACACCAAAGCGACTCAGCACCATATGTTACGAATAGGGATGTAACGATACCGATACCGATACCGATATATCGGCCGATATATCGGTATCGCCGATATATCGGTATCGCCGATATTATACAACCGATATTTGAAGAATTTGCTGTATGAAAAAAAATCTGCAAAAAATAATTTCAATTTCTGACTTAATTTATGTACTGGTCTATTCTATTACCTTGTGCAATGATAATTACTATATTAATTAAATCTTTGGTTCTTAATAAAAAAAAATGAATTTTGAGTTGACAATTAATTATTTTTACTTTACACTTTCAAGGTTGACTCTCTGGTAAATATAGCCAGTAGTCATTGCCATTAGTTATAATAAGGACATAATAATATCTGAAGTTCATACTTCATTATTAAGCTAAGATATCGGTATCGGTATCGGTATCGCCGATATTAACTACTATATATCGGTATCGGTATCGTATCGGCAAAACTGTGTATCGTTACATCCCTAGTTACGAACTTCTCTTGTCAGGCCTGTGGTAGGATATGTCGCTCTCGCATCGGTTTATTTAGCCACCAAAAGCGATGTCTCTCTAACATTGCACCATGAATCGTCTGTAATAGACGCAAAGGCCTATGATGATACCTAATAATATTAGGCGAATTTCAGGTATGCCAAAACAGTCGGTATGCCAATTAACTTGTATGTGTTTTTATTATTATGCCATTTAAGCGGTATGTTCAATTGCTCAATCATCGTATGCCTAGACTGTTAATCGTTTTCATAATGGTATTACTATATTATTATGCTACTATGGCACCTTTCATTACGAACATTATCATGATCAAACTTGTAGGAGCGTGTCGATCGATAGCGATACGTATATCCATGTGTATCTTTTCATATAGGTACCAAAACTATCACCCCTGCGCTGCCGCTGCTACCATTCTAAGGAGTACCTACCATGAACATATGAATATCGTTGGTTCATGTTCATACGTCTATTTGGAATAATGCGGGTACAGTCTCATTCATATTCGCGCGTTCACCTAACATAAACTGCACACTTCGGCTGGATCAATAGCAAAGCTCATTTTGTTTTATTCCACCACTCCAAAGGAACGCCCGAACCCTTTCAAGGGCTTTCTGTTTACCTACTTTCACTAGATAGTGGGTAAATACGTAGATCGTAGGCAATTATAGTGGTAGAAACAAAGTACAAATAAAAGGGAAACGATCTTGAAGTAAAAGCTTTATAGCTAGCTTTTAAACCACTTAGAAATAATGATAACGATTGTTTGTCCTGAAATAGCCTCAGTTTTCTGAAAACCTCGCGAATTTAAGTAGCTACTTTGAATGAAAATGTCCCCAGAAGAGATTTCGAGGATTTAGTTCAGTGGTTTCAGAAACGACCTGTCTTAGGTGGGTTATTTTGGTTTTCAGAAAATCACTCTGCACCACAATAATGTTTTATTGCCTATTTTAGAGTAATAATCGGTGAACAAACACACAAAAAAAAAAAAAAACAAAAAAAAAAAAAAACATACAGACGAATTGAGAACCGTCCTTCTTTTGGAAGTCGGTTAAAAAGTACCTACGTCACATGTTGACCAACATAAACCCCGACTCATATACATATGAGGATTGCATCCGTAAATTGGGGCGTTGTTTTGTTGTTCATATAGTAACTGTCAACGGCCATTCTTACGAAGTATGTCTGCGGTCACCTGATTACCACGACGCTGTTTTCATACCAAAATGTATTGAGACGCGATAATTAGACGCAGTAAAAAGTAGTCCAACTTCGGCCGTTTGGGAGCGCGCGACACGTATTCACACAGACGCGCGATAGCACGTCTGTCTGAGGTGCAATCCATACTGGAGCATTCTTACGCATTCTTATTTATTTGCTTGTAGTGCGTTCGTACACGGCGCGCACACATTCAAGCGCGCGATGTACTTTTCGTAGGAAGAAAAATTTCTGCTATTCTGCCGTCCTCAAACTAAAAGGCCGCTAGTTTGTATGAAGTTTCATACAAATTACTGTGGTAATAGTTCCAATGAAAGTTATCCTGCGTCCTGATCCTCATATATTTCTGGTCAATTTTTTTATACATTTTATACCATAAAACAGTGATCAAAAACAACTAGCTAGACTGACAAATAAACAATGCTCCGGTAGCAAAAAAAATCTAACAAATAATACCTAGCCTACCTATTGACCTTACACACACGGCACACGAAATAATAAAGACTCGGAAAAGCCAAAACCTACTACCGGATTCTTTTTTCTTTTTTTCATTAATTAAAAACTAAAATTCACAAAACAGGCAGCTGCCGCTTAAGCCTTCATAAAACTTCATAGTGGCGAAACCAACCGAAAATTTCCATGTGAGACCGAGATCTCAAGCTATACACTTGAGCACAGAAAATGTTTAGGGTTCAGAGAAGTGACTTGTGTACCAATGGGACCAGTACAGCTACCAATGATAGTTAGATTATTTGTTTGAAATGCTGGCATGTATACACTTCCTATAGGTCCTTACCTACTTTCCTCTACCAAGCGATGGCATTATAAATTATAACAATACAATACTTATTTGTCGTTACAAATTTAACTCGTTCAAACTTCCACAGCATGAGTAATATCTCAATAAAAAAAACAGCGTAATATCTCACTTCTGCAGAGTGCCTTCTGATCTCTGAAGCTAGAGGAAATCAACATAGTCAGACGCTGTTGATACTTAAACCTCTGTATTAGCGTCTTCTGTGTCTCGAACATGGATTTCGCGATAATAAAAGTTCTCGTAGGTTTTTCGGCGTTTATGGCGGCGACGGCAAAAATGTGTAAACAGCGTTTCGGCCGTAAATTCTTTTGACATGGTAATCTGTTAGGCAGGTTGTTGTCCACGGGTGCGGTGGCGTTTTACATTACTGTAGGTGTGTACTTTGTGAGCGTAGGAACGGAAAATCGTTTTAGGACTCTGTAACATAGGTACATACAGCAAGCGTATCGAGTTTCGGCTCGTATGTTTGCGTCGATTTGTGTGCGTTTGCGGTGTATTTAGGAAATACGATAATAGTCCTAAATATGGAATAGTCCTTTTGTAGTCAGGATTAATCGGCACTAGTTTAACAGCGTAGCGAAACAAGAGCGAAACGTTTAAAAATTGACGTAAATTTTTAACCCTTGTTCGAAATAAATCTAACATTATTATTTTAATTCATTTTAAATTCTATTTTAATAATTCATTTAAAAATCAAATTTATCTTTTTATTATAAATTATTAAATAGTAAATGTCGAGTCACAATGTGTAAATTCAGCCTTGGCAACATTAAGTAGTCAAACCGTCCGTTTTTAAAAATACCTAACTTAATTGTCATCTTACCGACTTTCTATTCACGACTATTGTTCAAACTTTCTTTCTGTCTTAAATCTTCTATTTTGGATTACACCAGTTCAACCACCAGTCCACTTTTCATTCCAACACCATCGAAGGCCCAATCTTGTATTACTCAAGAAGTAGCGGACTTCTTACAAACAGAAGCATGTGCTATGAAAATATCAAATTAGGTACCTACTCCTCATAGGTGCATTCTTAAAAACCCTGCCCTGGTGAAGCCCTGGCCTGTTAGGGACTTAGGCATACGAAGTCATTGAGACATCATGACAGTGACAATGTATAGAAAATATTCATATACCCACATTTTGAGATGATGGCTGAAACAGTATTTTAAGATTCCTCGATAGAGTTTGTGCGTAAAGAGAATATGCGTGGCGAAAAACGGAACTAACCTAGCCAGTATGGCCACAGAACAGAAAATACGGCATATACGGTAGAAAAGCATTACAGCGCCCCCCAAAATTAATCCTATTCTCTTTCCGCACAGTCTCTAGTAGAACAGAGGATTTATATGAGGCTAAAAACTACCATAGATCACTGCAGATGTCGCCATGGTTCAAAATACTTTAATAATAAATATAAATTTTAATTTAAAAAAACCCTGACTCAAGCAAACCTCTGTATCTCATAAACGGCTAAACCGATTTTGATGAAATCTATCTGAGAATATTCTCGGCTAAGTCACCTTTCCAACAAAAAAAAAACCGCATTGAAATCATACATAGGTACACAACAGTACACACACACCACACTCGCAACAACCTCTAAGTCCTCTAATTACACCTTTCGCAAATATTTACAAGTTTTTTATCTCTATGTCAGCTTCCATCTAGCGGATATCATTAAAACTTCATAGTAAGGTCCTCTACTAACCGGCCGTACTCATTGTTTCCTATTACTGGTTTACTCAAGCTGAACAAAACATTAATATATATAAACAATTACGCATAAAATATTATTTATTTTATTTCAGGTGAGCTTTTCAATTTAATTACGATATACAAATTACAAAATAAGTTAACAATATCTTGAAACGGAACGTTCATTAGTGAAGACATGACATGACGCGAACAATGAGAACCGACTTTATTTTTGACAGCAGGACTTGCTTGTCATCGCCGCTGAAGCCGAAAATAATTCGTAATTTGTTTGCAATATTTTACTTTACAAGTGGTCAATATTTTTAGGATAATAATAATTTGTATTAAAAGAAAATTCTTTTCAACCCTACTACTTAAATTTGTCTACAATGAGTTCAATTGGAACTGGAGTAAGTTTACTATTTTTGTTTAAAGGTTATGATTGAAATTCACAGAATCATTAAAAGAAACTAGTAAATACGCTGCTGGAAAGTGAATACTTATTATTAAATTCATTTTATACTTCCGTGTAATCAAATGTTATCATATAATTCTAGGGCTTGTAGCCATTCAAATTGTGCTTATTCATCTTACTTTTAATTTCAGTATGATCTTTCCGCCTCACAATTTTCGCCTGATGGTAGGGTATTTCAAGTAGAATACGCAGCGAAAGCTGTGGAAAATTCTGGGACAGTGATAGGTCTTCGAGGCAAGGATGGAGTAGTGTTTGCAGTTGAGAAGCTAGTAACTTCAAAGTTGTATGAACCTGGTGCAAATAAGAGGATTTTTCACGCTGACCAACATGTTGGCATTGTGAGTACCTTAATTTATGTTCTTTTTTAAAATTCAATATTGGATCTCCTTGTATAACCTAGGTTTTATTTAAGTAGTAACTGAATGCATGTACAGTACCCTCTATACCATCTGGGCAGACGGGTCCATGCCCAGGCCCACAGTCACAGAAACCCCTAATGACAATTTAATTTACACTATAAGCACTATGTACTTTATTACCTTTATTTGTCTTCTTTTTACTTGCCTATTGGGCCCCAAATTCTTGTGTGCCCAAGTGCTCCTTCTAGAATAAACATTTAAATTTATACTGGGAGAGGATTGATTTTAGTAACATTGTACTTATTTGTACCATATATTTGTATTATAAATTTCCAGGCAGTATCAGGTCTCATCTCGGATGCCAGACAAATCGTGGAGACTGCTCGCAACGAGGCTTCCAATTATAGGTCACAGTATGGAATCCCGGTGCCTCTGAAGTACTTGAACGAGCGAGTGTCTATGTACATGCATGCATACACTCTCTACAGCGCTGTTCGTCCATATGGATGCTCCATTGTGATGGGAACATGGTCAGAACATGGTGGTCCTGAGATGTACATGCTTGACCCAAGTGGAGTTTCATTTGTAAGTATATTTTACTTCAAAATGTGAAGTCTTCATGTTAAAGTTTTGTTGATATAGTATCAGTTAAAAAAAGGAAATGGATAAAAATCTAAAAACAATGACATTCAATTTATTCAACTTTTTCTTTGCAAGTCAATATTCTCATGAAGAATTATTGAATATTGTCAGATTACACCCCAATGAATGAGGGTTTATAGGAATAGTAATACATCATCTGGCAGCACACTAGCAAAATATGTTTTTGACAGCACTGCCGCTATAACGGAAAAGGGCACATCTAACATTTTTTTTTCGACACCAAGATTTTTACATATTCTGAATCAGTAAATTTCGCTGATTCCGAATATGTATAACTCAGTGAGGAAAAAAAAAATGTTAGTTGTGCCCTTTTGCGTTATGGCGGCAGAGCAGGTATCAAATCCACCAATCACAAGATTTAATATCTACTATCAAAGAGACGTTTCCCACTGCTCTTACATCAGGGCCGTATTTCACGAATCTACAAGTTACAATTTTACAAGTCTAAACTAGCAACATTGGTCAAATCATCCAATGGCATTGCTGTATTTGACCAATGTTGCTAGTTTAGACTTGTAAAATTGCAACTTGTAGCTTCTTGAAACGGGGCCCTGGTCGAATTACTACTTTTAGTGCATTCACTCATTAACAGGGCAAATGTAAAGTCAATATGTTTTTACTTTTAAGATAATGTAGAATTACTAACACATGACCATTTTTTCTCATTCTAGTCATACTTTGGCTGTGCAGTTGGAAAAGCGAAACAGGCTGCTAAAACTGAAATAGAAAAGCTCAAGCTGGCCGATTTGACAGTTAGAGAACTGGTCAAAGAAGCAGCTAGGATGTAAGTACATATTATATTGCTGCTTATCATGAACAATGGCGCAAACCAAAATGGAAAGAAGATTCTTACTCAATGTTAGAATTTAAAGTTCAACACATTAATAAAAACTTACTAGAAAATGTAAGATTGATAATGGTTATCACATCTAAAAAATATGAAATCTATTTATTGTGATGTCCTTATTTATAATCATAAACTAATTCTATAGTTTGTCTGGTCTGCATTCGATAACATTTACGCCCCATCCGCTGTCGGCTTCGAACTATAAGTACTTAACTTGGCTATCTTATGTTTTATATGGATTTTCCCATTTCTGATTAGATCACAAATAAAAAGCTCCGAGCATAACTCTCTCCATAAAGTTGAGTGACTCTAGGCCGCTGCATAGTGAAAGACCAACAGACATAAAATAAAGACAAAGACAAACGTAAAATAAAGACAGACAAGTAGTCAAACTTCGGCTGTTTAGCGTCCGATACGTATTCAAGGTCGAGATGCAGACAGTGCTATCCTTACCTACTGGAGCATTCTTACGCATTCGTAAAACTTTGCTTGCATTGCGTTCGTTCACGGCGCACACACATACAAGCCGCGCGATGTACTTTTAGTAGGAAGAAAAATGTATGCTATTACATATAGGTACTATGTAATATTGTCACAATTATTGTAATGTTTTTGAAACGAGAAACTGGTGAGTTTCTTCCGGCGCTACTTCTCACCAGAATGTCATCTGCCGAAGTACCAAAAGAATCAGAATCAGACATGTGAAAGAGCCCTTGAGGCCTACTTGCAGAAATAAATTATTTCATTTTATTTCATACTGTGAAACAATACAACAGAAATCTTTATATCCTTTAAGCATCCACATCGTTCACGACGAGCTCAAAGACAAGCAGTTCGAGTTGGAGCTCTCATGGGTCTCCAAGGACACGAAGGGTCGTCACGAGCCGGTCCCTCGCGAGATCGCTGCGGAAGCCGAAAACACCGCCAAGCAGGCCCTGGCAGACATCGAGGACTCCGACGACGGTGATATGTGAATTGGTTAGATAATACAGTTTTATAATCATTTTGGCGTTTTATTTTTTCACTTACTCTGCATTTCGGGACACAAAACAAAAGTCGATAGAGATTATGTATTCGTGACCATCAAGATGGCGTACACCGTAAAGATATCCAGAATCTGATGCTGCCAATAAATAGTACCCAAATAGTACCGACAACTAGGGCTTGCAAAATCGGTCGAATTTCCAATTCCGAAATTTCGTTCGACATTTACTTTCAATTCCGGAACTGGGTCCGGAATTTATTAGCTTGGTTTTCTAATATGAGAAATTGGATTAAAATGTATTTAAATAAGAATCAGTTCTCGGAATACAACATACAACAAATATGTACATAGTATTCCAAGTACAAAATTTGAGACAATTATTTAAAATAGCTCAGATAAATGAAAGAAAGTAGCAAGCAATTAACTTATTACCGTATTAATAATCACATATCCTGTAATTCGACATCATGACTAATCATAAAATCATCAATTAATATTAGACACAAAATGTTCTTGTCAGTTAAATTAACAGTATGATTAAGTTTGGGTAGAATTTTTATTTATTTATTTTGTTCGGTATATGGACACCAAAAAAGTACATAAAAAGTTTTTATTTAATTTCTAGTTAATATTAATTATTAGGTATAACGTAAAGTATCTTGTCTCAAAATATCGGTAGCTAATTTGTTAGCACCTTATACCTA
The DNA here is from genome assembly GCA_947034925.1 of Eudemis profundana. Taxonomy (NCBI): domain Eukaryota; kingdom Metazoa; phylum Arthropoda; class Insecta; order Lepidoptera; family Tortricidae; genus Eudemis; species Eudemis profundana. The sequence continues at coordinate 10,829,002 of OX344808.1, forward strand.
CTTATACTGGGTGGAAAAAATCTATGGGCCCTGGAGGGGAACTATTCTTTAGATAGCTCATTTTACTGAAATGAAACATTCGTTTATTTTTAAAAAGAAACAAAACTTCATTCACCGATTTTTTTTAGCTCCATGCGTAGTATATAGCAATTAGTAGATTGGTTTTTCATTTTTTGTGTAAGTACCTAATAGGTGGTTTGGGTGAAGTTAATAAAATTTTTTGGAAATAATCCTTACCTAAATGGATTAAAGAATTGATTTTCGCAGTAAATGTTCAGTTTTTGGGACCAATATATGAGGGTTTTGTTTAATTACAACCAAGTTTATGAACTATTTATAAAGACTGATTGCCTAATTATAATTTACACCGCAGACGAAGTCGCGGGCATAAGCTAGTCTAATATATATAAAACCCGTTTTTCTTTAATTCAGTATTACCTTGACCGTAACTGCATTACTTATGTAGGTATAGTTTCGAATCAAAAATGAAAAGATACGTCAGTAAGACTGACGCAGAAATCAGCTAAGATTGAAAAGTTTTGGAATATATGTAAGTATGTGGTTCATGTCACGTTTTAGAATTGTTTAATAGTCAAAATACCCCGAGGGCAATAATTACCTGTGTTCCGTTCTTGCTCATTCAGTATATTTACCACCGTTTTTCTACATTAAAAATTAAACAGAAGGCAAAATTTGCACCGATTTAAGTTTTTTAAGGGGAACTAACATGACCGACTTCGCTCATTCCCAAAATACCGCATTCCTACAATACCAGATTCTTGATATATCGGATTCTCCGTACATAAGTAGGTATAGACCAGATTCCCAAAATAATACATCCAACAAAATCATTTAGATCCTTGAGTAACTTACGATTTTATAATCTAGTGTAACGGGAATGTGGTAAGACAGGAATCTGATAAATCTGGTATTTTGAGAATGCGGTGTTCTGGGTATGAGCGACCGAATTTACGTAGAGGTACTTTATGCGGTAATTCAAGGGGAGTAAATAGGTTTTAAAAGGGTCTGCAACATACACGTAATGCTCCTGGTGTTGCAAGCGTCCATAGGTTACGGTGGTTGCTGAACATCAGGTAGGCCGTACGCTGGTTTGCCACCCGCTAGGTATTTTTCTTTTCTCTTGTATGTTTCTATTCTTATTTTCCTACAACGGCAGTATGCGAAATGGATTTTCGTTAGGTAGAGAAGAATTTTCCTTTTTACAAACTTAAGGGAATTTTAATGTTTCCCCTGCATTTTTTTCGTTAGGTGCTAAATAAATACTTTACGTAATAAAGACCTGTCTAGCCCTGCGATCTGAGACATTCTTTGTTTTACCGTCCTAGGTTAGTAATGTACCTGCTACTAATGAAGTTTGCCCACCACTGTTTTAGTCTACCTTACCTACTTTTTTAACGTGTAGGAATGCATTATTAAAGACCCCTCCCAACAGCCGTGGCCATCGTTGCAATCGAGGTCGGGCCACCACGCACCCTATCCGCAGTGTCCCCCAAAAAGAGATGTCGGAGTGACAAAACCCGTTCCCGATGCCCCACCCTATCGCTGCACCCGGGGAGTCCTCTGTAAAACAGAGGATGAGGAAACTCTGGTGCGGAACCCCCCAATCCCCCTTGACAGGTTCATTAGTAGCATTGGCAGGCGATCAATTAGGGGCCCCTAAGAAATCGCTTGCTGTTGCCTCCGGGGCGCACCGGCCAAGTGATCAGGTGATCAAGAGAAACGAGAAGAAGGAGGTTTCATGTATAGCGCCCCTTACTTTACTTACCTACTACCTACCTTGAAAAATCATCGATAAATAAGTTCCGTATCATTAATCATAATTCATAAGAAAGCGTATACGCCTTAACGAAATAATACGGAGTTACTGCATCGCTATGATACAGCCGTCATTTTTCAAACATGGATTCGCCAAAACAGTTGTCTCCTAGTTTTGCTGAGACCATTACAATTCCACTCAAACTATTTCTATTTATTGGCTTGGATTTCTTCGATGATACTAAGATTCGTTATTGTTGGAAATTAAATTCGTTCATTATCGGGTTTTTTACATTTCTTAGTGGTAATTTGTTTTACTTTGCTAACTTTGATAAAAACAATGCCGAGTTTTTGGAGGTTGCCAATGCTGTACCTATCCTACTGATTCTTCTCCAGGGTAAGTTTATATGCTATTAGAATTTATTAATACAATAATGGTATTCTATACACCAAGATAAGATATACACATACACGAATTACGCCAAGGCACACAACAACTTTTCAATTCTCAGCCAATTTCTCAGCGTATAATACCTAACTCACTATACTTCGTTTTTTTCGAACGTAGAAATTAAGTAAGGTCCTAAGTATTACTGGGGGTATCAAAATCGACGGCCAACACCAAGGTATTTTAAAATAGGTACGCATTTTATCAGCAAACCGATCGATTTCCTAAAAAATATATTTTACACGAATGAAGTTTATTTCATTGACTAACGGACCTATTGGCGTTAGTGTGTGTGAATGAAACAGAGAGAATAGAGAAACAGACACTTTAACACGTTCGCTGCGGGATCAAAACTGGCATTTTTTTATACGGTGCGTTAACTGGCCGATCGGCCTGGTACTTAAACTTTCCGCCGCGGCGATATGGGGCTTATTGGCCCGGTAAAGTATCGACAGATATAAATGACTATAACTATGCGAAAACGTAAAAAATTGGATACCTACCTATCAATATCGATAGTAGACGAGTTGGTGGTCATAGTATTTGCTTCGCCTTGGGTTCCTATTATTTACTTGAGAGATATATGCAAAAATATATGTAAGGTCTTGTGACCCGAAACCGCACTGAATAATAGGTTTAATTGAGGAAGTATTAGTGATGGGAAATAAGTTATCGACATATTATTTTGAATTTAGTTTATTAAAGAAACAAAGAGACAATTTTTATAATAGAAACATGACAGACAGTAAGTATTATTTCTCACATTCTACACGGAAAATATTATTTTACTGCAATTTCTTATGAATTACATGTGATTTTTATAGAAACATGATAGGCAGTATCCATTCTACGCAGAAAGATTTAATTTTCTTTACTTTTTTATTTGCTTCTCGGCTGTTGAGTGTACCACGTAGCTTTTGGTAGCACCCAGCACAAATTCTCCTTTTGTCGCCTTTTTTTCGAAGGTGTGTTTTTTCTTCAGGACAACATTATTTTGACAATCTAAAAGAATATTGTAATTTTAATCTGTTTATTATTGTAATATTTATGATTAAATATTACTGGAAGACAGTCGCCACAATTTAAAAACGTAAACAAACACTAGACCAATGCACTATCGTATCTACGTCGGTTCCCGCTAATTACGTCACAACACTAGTCGGAAGTAAACCAATGCAATCATCTATTCAGTGCGGGTAGGGTGGAATGACCTTGTAATCTATGACGGGCCTTTCCGCCCATTACCCGCAAGGAATCGAAAAAAAAATCAGTCAGTGCGTTATCGGGCCGGAAAACCTTAGCACAATTTTAATGCTTTATCTAATAGCCCTTAAGGTCCTAAACTCAAACCTATACTTGTCTCTTTTGTACATACAGAAATACTCATTATACAGCCACCGCACCAGGGTAAGTTCACCGTTTCTCGCCTCCGCACAGAGCGGGAGTACATGCATCGGGTATTTAGGCCTTATATCGCAGCGAACGTGTTAAGAAGCTGACAATGTGTGCCACGTTGTCAGTTTCTTAAGATGGTTGTTTAAAAACCTGACAACTGTTTCGAATGTGAAATGTTTCTATAATAAAAAAGTGTTTACTTGTTGTTTGTGTGTTGTTTAAAAAAAATTAAGTACTATACTCGCAATGTTTTGGAGATTACTTGGTAAATATAATAAGGTCAACCGCGGTAGGTAATTGCGTCTCCCATCGTGTGTAAGAGCGTGCTCCATATATGGGGGCAAATGCGTCTTTAAACATTCCATTAAATCCGAACTCTTTAAGAGGAAACAGGAGAGCAGTTTTTTCCATACAAACGTAGTCCCCTGTTTCCCCCCTGGATAATGCCAGTAGAGCAATCATTTTTTGTCCAAAAATCTATGGCTACTATTGATATGTTCCTATGTTTTCCTTTTTACGATAAATTGATTCTCATAAGAGATATTAACCTTCAAAAACCTAAAAAAATGCCAGATTTTCCGCTGTGTTGACACATCCAGAAAACAAATTTGACTAGATTATTAAAAAAAGGAAAACATAGGAACACGGCCAAAGCCTTTCTTTAATGTTTAATGAAAAAATTAGTTAAATAGGTTAAGTTTTGGGGAAGAAATCAGGGGACTACGAAACGTTGTTTTCATGAAATTTTAAAAGGTATTTTCGGTCCAATCTGCAGTTGTCTCTATCGCGCTCTGCGGGTGAGAGGCGGGCAGTGCGGGATAGCGACACATTTTACAAATACCTAATTTTCAATTCTCTCGACCTTACTGTTTCCTCTTAAAATTACCTGTAACCTACCTGCCTGTAGTATTCGCTGTACTTTACAAGCAGGGGGTTTTGCCCCCATATTATATGCAATTACCAACATTTATTATACTCACAATATTTTCAGATGTAATTAAATTAACAGTAATTTGGAAGAAGCACCTCATACGGACTATTATTGTCGAAATCGCTGAACTTTGGCCAGAGGAATTTCAGAACGAAGAAAAAGATAAAATCATGAGCGAGTGGCTCCGACGCCTGAACACGTTTTGCTCTAGTAAACATTTTATTACATTTAAATTTTAGAGTAGGAAGATACCTACTCGTATCAGATGTCACATTTATGCAATAGTATCCATATTTTTGTTACAATACTTGCATTGTTTTTATTTTCAGCGACATTCAAAGTAACATTCACGGGCGAATTAGTGTATATGTGGCTTTTACTTTTCATCTACTTTGTTGGGTCGTATGGCGATGCAGAGTTTTCCTACCAGTATCCATTTCCATTGTACTACTTTATTAAAATCGATGCACTGTGGAAGTATTTAATTTTTTATACTATGCAAGCTGTAACAGGTAAGAGCGGTCGTTCAGGTTAAGGATGCCTTTAAAATAATGGCAACTTGGTACATGTCGATTCATAAGAGCTGAATTAGCTATAGTAGTATGTAAATATAATTATATAAAAAAATTAAAAAGTTACATAATTAACGTCAGCAATTGATGAAATAGAAATATTACAGAGTATTTGCCGCTTGTCTTATCTAGAATCTAAAAAGGTACATGATAATTCGTATTGAACATAGGGGAGAGTGGGGTAAATACGGACGCGGGGTAATCCCAGACAGCCTTTTCTAGAATTCTAGCTGCCCCCATGCCTCACTATCCGGATCTTTTGATCACATGCACCATCAGAAGTGAGTGTATAGTCCTAATGTTTGGATAATTTGTACTGAGTAGTTGAATTAAATATGTAGGATAGTACCCAAAATAACCGCAATACTCGAAGTAGTGTCCGCATTTACCCCACATGCACCGGGTAATTCCGGACAGAAAGCCTTTTGTTTTTCTTTATTGTTCAATATTTGTAAATTATTTAAAAATAAAAGATTATGGTAATTTTGTAAGGTAGTAACCAAACTTTAAGTATATAAAGAAAATGACTGCTCCTGATCTGCTGCTGCTGATCTGCTGTTAATGGTATGTTTTTTTTCTGATGTTCGCTTAAGTGTCCGCAATTCCTCCACTCTCCCCTACGTGTTTTATTTTATTTCAAAAACATGTTTCCGTTTGCACCTTCCAGGGCATAGGCCGGGTAGGTGCAAACGTTTTAAAACATCAGTTAAAGGGCCAATTGCAGAAAAAAATTACCTTTTGCTTTATTTGTCTGATCATGGTGTGTCTTATACCATTTTACTCAGAATCACTAGCACTTTTCATTTATCAAATAAAAAAGTGGTCCAAAATGTCCCAACTTTTCCATACAAATTTTGAATACTTACATACTAAAATATAGGGGAAAATCGTAACGAAACCGAGATCTCAGCTTCGTTACGATTTTTCCCTATATTTCGTTTGGGCGTAACGAAACTAAGAAATTCAAAATTTGTATGGATTAGTTGGGACATTTTGGACCACTTTTTTATTTGATAAATGAAAAGTGCTCGTGATTCTGAGTAAAATGGTATAATACACACCATGATCAGACAAAAAAAGTAAAAGGTACATTTTTTCTGCAATTGACCCTAAAATGTTTTTCGTCTACTTCAGGGAATATAATCCATACTTGCGTGTACTTGTCTTGCGACCTGCTTCTCGTTGCGTTGACTGTAGATGTCTGCGTTCTACTGCGCTTGGTGCAATATGACCTGGAGAACATTCGAGTGGAGCGCGGACGAGAGGAATCTCTAACCGAAATTAAACATATCGTTAAAACCCATCAAAAGTTATTGAGGTGAGGTTTTATTTGGTGAACAAGGCACCACTTATTCGTGCTTTTACTTTATTATATTTAATAAATGACGGTATTCTGATTGTATTTTGGTGAAAATTACTGAAACTAAACATTTATTTAAGGGATGTTTTTGTTTGTATGTATGTGGATATGTTTTATAACCACAACACGCTGAAACTGCTGAACAGATTTCAATTGGGATGTTGAATAATGTTGAATGTTACAACATAATATAGTCACATGGATTGCAAAATACTAAATTATCATAACACAAAAGAAATAAACAAAAAATGTATAAAAAATATAAAGTTATGAGGCCACAAAGTTTAAAAAAAAACGATATTTTTTTTATCGTCTTTAAGAAAAATTAAAGTCAATTTCGGAATGCTTAAATAACACTGAAAAAATAAATGTATGACAACTATGTGCTTAAACGCACTTCTTCGTGCTCAAAATGGCAAAATGCTATTTTTTTCATACAGACTTCGTACAACGATGCAACGGATGACGTCATAAATTCCTACCGTTTTGTATAGAGCGTTTTCAATGCTCAGTCCGATCTGCTACTTTTGATTACAATTTGTGGCTGTTATACTTATACCAATGTATTAGGTGTCATATAGATATTTGTTCCTCAGAAATAGTAGAATCGATTTAGGACAGAAAAAAAATCGAGTCAACAGGCTAATTGTTTCTGGTATACAGACAGTTATACATCTCCATATGGTTATTATAGGATACTTTTATCTCGATGCCTGAAAACTAAAATTTCGTCAAAATTACGCGTCGCCAGGAAAAAAGCACAATAGTACATTATGATACGAGTGGACTATGTTGGTCATTACAGCCGAGGCTGTGTTGCACAGCCCGAGCCGTCAGGCGAGGGCTGTAATAGCCAAGACCACGAGTGTCATACGACGATTTTCAACACACTTGCGAGTAAAAAATAATACTTATCGTTTAGAATTTCTGTTTATGTATTTATGCCACAGCTGGCCATAAAGTGGCTTTTCCCGCACGCCGCGCGTACATAAAAAGCCGCTTTCTGGCCAAGTGTAGACGTACACGACACGGGAGGTAATAATTGTATTACCACCCTATCATTACACAACTAGGGTGGTAATACAAAGAAAGGCCGAGATCGCAGAAGTTTGCGGCCCGAGCTGCAAGCGAGGGACGTAAATATGCGATCGAGGGCTTTCTTTATTATCTCCCGTGTTGTGTACATCATTTTATGTCGACAGTTGGCCAGAAAGCGGCTTTTACCGTACGCGCAGCGTGCGGAAAAAGCCACTTTATGGCCAATTGTGGCATAAATATGTATTTAATCACACTTGCTCGAAAATAGTGTCATTAGTAATGACTCATTACACGTAGGTTCTGCGGGCCGTAAATGACCTATTACGCTCTAGTGCGTAATGGTTTTCTTTTTAAATTTGAAACGCTGGTTCTGTTTTACTCTTATTTGTCATGTTCAAAGAAAAACGCCAACTTACTTTTTTAACTTTTATCACTGAAATATGTATTTAAAGATAACTGTTATTGCAAATACATGTACTTAAACACATATTTCGGTAACATTAATTAAATGCTTAAATAGTGTATTTCAGTATTTTGCAAATATAAAATCAACTAAAATTGCCATTTAGAGACCATCGCATGTGCTGACTTCTGGCCGAAGGGTGTCGTGTTTCGACGGTTCCGGGGCAACCTGCCGAATCCTACACCGGAGACGACGATGCAACGGGGCCACGCCGTTTCGTCGCCAAAATAGATATATTATTCTTACGTTTCATGACGCATTGGTTTTTTTACTGTAATGTCATGTTAACATGTATTTATAAATAAATAAATAATAAATAAATTTTAGGTCTTTACCGCTATGGTTTCCGAACGTGACTTGACATTCGCATTGTCTATGGACATATGTCACTAATGTTACTTTCTACTGGGTCGATTAGTAAAGTTATATTTTTAAGATTTCCTCACAAGTGTATGAAAAACATTGTGTGTGCCACGGGCGGTAAAGGAATTACAAACTCGTGTTATTAAAGCCCTCGGTTTCACCTCGGGCTTACAACAAACAGTCGTTTGTAATTCCTTACTTGCCGCCCTAGATACACAATGTACTATTATGTCATTTTGTGTAGGTACACCCGTCATGAATAGGACCCAAACCCAAAAATGAATAGAAACCAAAACAAAGTTCAAGGATTCCTAATTTTGAATTTAGAACGTTTCGGAACAGAACATGGTTTGAAATACATTTTATTAAGAAACCGACTACCTATATACATATAATGCGTGCGTAAGCGTGGCGCGGGGGCAGAGCCCCCCGTAAAAAATTATATTGAAACATAATTATATTTTTTTAAGTCCTTGCCTCGAAAAGTACAATCATCGGCATTATTTTCAGTAAACAGTAAATACAGGGTGGCCACTTTCTGGAAAACCGGGAAATGTCAGGGAATTTCACTAGTCATGGAAAAGTCAGGGAATTGTCAGGGAAATTTATTGAAGGTCAGGGAATTTACATCTTCACAACCTGCAAGCCTGGTCGCCGAAAAATGAAAACCCGCGAAGATACAGCGTCAATGTTTGGGCATCGTTAATTTGTCTGTTGCGTCCGTTACAAAAAATCGGGAAAAAATAAAGTTCATGAAAGGTTCTTTGGGATTATTGTACATCATTAGAAAGAGGATAGAGCACAGAATTTTTTAAAACAATTTTAAGAACGTGGGTCTCATTTAGTTTTTTTTATTGCAAATCAAAATTCATCTTTGACTAAATTTTTAAATGTTGTAAAACATTTGAAGGTCAGTAAAAAGAAAACTAGCAGTAACATGTCAGTAATTTTAACTCTGATACAACCGTGAAACGTTACACATCACGATGCAATAAACATTTCATCTCTTTTGCACTTGCTTTTTTTTTAATTCAAATTTAAACGCGTCGGCCCTGTAAATTCTTTAAAAACAACAAAAGAAAGAAAAATAACTGGCCAAGAGCATGTCGGACCATGCTCAGTGTAGGGTTCCATAGCCGTAACTATAAGGTAAATAAAAAATACGATGTAAAAAAAGTACAACAACAAAAGAGCGTATCTTCATAGCAATTACGTCCTTTTGTTGAGAAGCGCAGTTTATCGGCAATAACTCAAAAACGGTACATTCGATCTTGTTGAAAATAATTTTCGTTGAAATTATTAATTAAGCGTTACCTTCGTGATTTTTTTCATATTTTTCGGACGCACGGTTTAGAAAATAGAGGGGGGGGACACAATTTACACAACTTTCGGAGCGATTATTTCCAAATACATTCACTTAATCAAAAACATTACTTAGGAACCTTATAGTGTTTTTAAAGAGCTGTCGAACTATGTACCACACGTTGATATTTGCTGAAAAAAATTTTTTTTTACTGTCTTTAACATGTATGGAGTGCCCCCCCTAAAAATATTCATTTTAATTATTTATATACCAAACTAAGTAGCGGCTCATAAAAGACACCTATATTCCAAATTTCATCAATATCCATCATGTAGTTTCTGAGTAAAATGCCTGTGACATACGGACAGACAGACAGACAGACAGACAGACGGACGGACATGACGAAACTATAAGGGTTCCGTTTTTGCCATTTTGGCTACGGAACCCTAAAAATACACGTGGGCCAAACATTTTTTTAGAGAGCGTAGAGGGATAGAAAATAACCCCACCTATCCGCCATTTTAATTTGGCAAACGATGGACCAAACACCCTGTATATTTCATCCTTATTACATTTAACCCTTAAATGCATAATTATGTATATCTGCATCGTATATTTGATGGCCAGTGCAGCAATATGCAGCTATCCAAAATCACATTTATTTTTTTAATAAATGTGACATTTACGTGTTAGATTCCGAACACATCCATAAATATTTTTGGCAAAATTGTATTTAAAAAAAAGTTATTAGATTTTTTGAGCAAAATGGCGGCAATTTTGAAAAAGTTAAATATTTAAGGTTTTCGTTGAGTGTGTTTATAACAGCTTTTAACAAAATAAGTAATTATTTTTTAGTATAATGTTGTAGCACATATCATAAAGATTACAAGTTTACTAATTTCTTTTTTATATTTTTCTAGTATTTATTACGCCATTAGGTATCCACATATTTTTTTTAGTAACGATAAAAAAAATCATGCCTTTAAGGGTTAAGATTAAAGTCAGGGAAAAACTAGAAAAAAACGGCTGGAAAACCGGGAAAAGTCAGGGAATTTTGATTGTTGTAAATAGTGGTCACCCTGAAATAGTACATTACACAACTAGGGTGGTAATACAAAGAAAGGCCGTGATCGCAGAAGTTTGCGGCCCGAGCTGCAAGCGAGGGACGTAAATATGCGATCGAGGGCTTTCTTTATTACCTCCCGTGTTGTGTACATCATTTTATGTCTACACTTGGCCAGAAAGCGGCATTTTCCGTACGCGCAGCGTGCGGAAAAAGCCGCTTTATGGCCAGGTGTGGCATAAATTAACAACATACTTACTTTTATAATTGGACGTAGTTATGCAATAACGTTCCATTCCACATGCAAAATTTATTGTATTATGGACTTTGATTTTAAAGACAGAAGGTTGATATTATGTTTTGTGGACTGGAACGCTATTGCATAACTACTTCCAATTCATCAATATAATGATGAACCTAAAGTTGAAATAAAACTGATTTCAAGAAAATAATCGCGGGTAACAACTAGTAAAAAATGAAAAAGTGCTAGAGTGCGACTACGATCATTACAAAAGTCAAATTTCTATAAAAATGTAGCTACTGCAGCGCACTCTTGTCATGATAAAGCTAATTAATCTACCACATCAATCTATCGACCATCGATGCATGCATATCCATCAACATCGAATCCGTAGATAAATCGTCGAACGATCAAACGACGAGTGCCCAAAAAAACGTTTTCTTTTCAGATTAGCGGAAGATTTGAATGACATATTTGGTGGTATAATGTTTACCGTAATAGTCTCCTCATCTGTAATTATGTGTTGCTTTGTATTCCTTACTACAGTAAGTTTAGACCATCTTGTGCTTAAATGCTTACCTAATTTTGTTATTGCTCGTTAATATACATTCAAATACATTTACACTTTTTTTCCAGGTGGATCAAGTACGATATCAATCAGTCATTAATCTAACAGCTCTTCTGCAGGTACTATTCATAGTGTTTTATATTATGATGCCGGGACAAATTCTGTCCGATACAGTGAGTATTAGTCCGTCAACCATGTTGAATTTTTGTAAAACAAACTCCAAATACTTTTTAATTATTTACTCCATGAACTGTACTTTACAAAATCCAGCAGCGTAATAATCGACAATACAGTTCTATTTTTAAAGTTGGGTAGTAATAAGTTACCGCCAAAAAGCCATATAGGTTTTATTGACTTCAAAAATTAATTAAATATAAATGTATAACAACCATTAAGTAACAGCTATTACCGGCGCGGATTCGTATTTTGAAGTACGCATGACGACTGGGTTAAATCTATATAATTATATTTAGTCCGTTAGGTAGATTGTGGAAAAATATGGGACACGTATTTTTTGGTTAATCAAAATATTAAAAATCGACAAAGTTATAGGTCATCAAACTTCTGGAGTGGGGGCTTGTGACGTCACTCCTAGGTGAAAATTGTACCTAGGAGTGACGTCACTCGAAACTTCTAAGCACTCTATCCTCGTCATTTTTTGTTTGTCAAACAAAAGAAAAAATACGTGTACAACATTCTTTAATAATCTAACTGACTGACTAAGCAGATTTTTTTATCCGTCTAGCCCATTATCCTACCTGTATCCTTACAAAAAAAAAACTATACTATAGGTACCTCATCCTCATCACGTGCCACTATTTGAGATCGTGACGATTTTTATATTAGATGGTGAGACCGCATGGATTTTGGGATTTTGCAAGTACCTACTCATACTTACGTACTTTTTCAAGTGCCGGAAGCGAGTTGTAATATTCTAAAAGTTTAGCATCAGGTGCACGTTAGTGTTAGGTTACCGCAAGGCTACGATTAATTTAAACAAATATATTTATGACTTAACTATTTAGCTAGCTTAATTCTAAACTTTCGATTAGTTTAAAATTATTACTTTATTTAAGTATTTAAAGTTGTAAATGTGTGTGTTTTTCTTTACTTTGCAGAGTAGCGGAGTCGCAGATGCCGCTTATAATATCTTGTGGTACAACAGTGATCCAAAATTCAGAAAAACGGTCTACATTATCATTGCAAGGTTGATAATCGTTTTATAACTCTTAAGGTACATACTATGCCGGTGGCCTGGCCAGCTGCTTTTTGCCGCGCGGGTATGCGGTCGGCATTATCAGGTCAGGCCATACTGGTGACGAAAGTTTTTTTTTGAAGCATGACAAACTTGCTACTCTTACTGACTGTTGCAAAACTCAAACCAGGGGGGGCCGTCGCGTTCCCTGGGGTCAAACCAGGTCGCTGGCCGGACCACCTTGAGTTGTTTGGACTTGGTGGGGGCCGGGGGCGCCTGAGTTCGAGCCAGGTCGCTAGTCCCGGTCCATCATGAGAGGGTCGGACTAGGTGTAGGCCGAAGCGCCTGGGATCGAACCAGGACGCTAGGCGGTGGCGTAGGTACCGGCGACTCGTTTGTGCGGCAAGCGCGGCGGCAGAAATACCTTCCGGGTATCGCCGGGCATTTTTTGAGCCTACTTATACAACTGTTGCATAAAATACTATAAATATAAATTGAGCGCTTAATCCTAGAAAAAGATACTAAAAGTAGACGGCAATCTTTAATACCGACACCGACGAATATGGAAAAAATATTGATTGTATAACTATTTGAAAATAAACAATTAAATAAATAAGATGATACACAGTGATATTAATTAATTAAGATGACTTTAACAACACGAGACCTAGCAGAGGGTTTTAGAATCAGGGAGACGAGTTTAAAGACAATAGTTGTATTACGTTCAATGTAACACCCTGTATAATCAATGTAAGGAAGTGAGTACCTAACTACATAATTTAATGTTTTATTTTTAGGGCACAAAAACCATGTAAATTACGGGCATTGGGATATGCGGATATGAATTGCAATACGTTTAGTAAGGTAGGTACTAACTTCTATTTAACTTGTATAGGTACTTCGATAATGTTCTATGAAACAAATGGGCAGGAAGGGATATCCCGTTTGAGACCCATCCGAGGGAAGTGGGTATAACCAAGGACCTTATAATAAATAGCCGGATGGAGCCTCGCTAACAAAGAACTGAAGTATGTCTAATAAGGCGGCTGCGTATGCGTGCGTGCTGCTCGCAATAGGAAAAACTAGTTGATGTGTGCGTACGGCTCGTAAGTACGAGCAGCCGGCTTATTAAAAATAGCTTCAGTTCTCTGTTGGCGAGGCTCCGTCCGGCTATTTATTTTAAGGTCCTTGGGTATAACTACATACATATTTTCTTTTCAACACACTTGCTCATAAAGTCGTACTTATTTCATGTAGGGATGTAACGATACATAATTTTGCCGATACGATACCGATACCGATATTTGTAGTAAATTATCGGCGATACCGATACCGATATCTCAGCTAACTAATGAAGTATGAACTTCGCATTTATTATTTGTATGTCCTAATTATACCTAAAACTTGACTATATTTAACAGAGAGTCAACCTTGAAGGTGTAAAGTAAAAATAAATAAATTGTCAACACAATTTCTTATTTTTTACTATGAACCAAATATATAATTAACATAGTTATTCTTATTGCACAAGGTAATAGACCAATAAGTATATAAATTAAGTCAGTAATTGAAATTACTTTTTGCAGTTTTTTTTCATACAGCAAATTCTTTTCGTGCTCTTCAAATATCGGTTGTATATAATCGGCGATACCGATATATCGGCTGATATATCGGTATCGTTATATCCCTAAATTTCATGGTTCTTTCGCGCGGAACGCAACTTATTACACACAAGTGCTTTTTACATTACATTACCGCACAGCCTTAATTACCACCAATTGGGTACTTGACTGTAACTGAAATTTGTAAAAATTATATAATATCCTGTTAAAATAAGCATAATAAGGAAATATGTTCAAGTTTTGAGTATGATACTTAACGTGTAACTTTTTTTATGAGCCTCCAAAGTTGGGTGGGAAGCTGGGAAAGCCCATTTTAACATTTTTAAAAACTAATAATACCATTAAATAACCCATACAATTTATAGTAACATTTGTTATAAAACCGTTACGATAAACGCAAGTTTTAACATAGTTGCAGAACAAAGTTATTGATTTCCCCAAACAACGTATGAGTAGTGACGTCACTGTATAACGGGCTTCAGTAGGGAGCGTTTCGGCAAAGTATAAAGACAACCAAGTAGTTCGTCTTCGGCGTTTAGAAGCGCGCGACACGTATTTACACAGCAGCACGATCGCGCGTTCGTGTGAGTGCACTCCGTACTTATTCTGTTATATTGGCAGTAACTAAATCAAATAAAATTTAAAAGGCATTGACAACCAATTAGTTCGTCTTCGCCGTTTAGGAGCGCGCGACACCAGAGCGTGCCTAAGGCACAGGGCTGCCGCTCGTCGGTTCTGTAAAATACCTACTTACTACGAACGTAACTTTTATTAGGTTGACCTCGATCGAACGAACAATCGTTCGAGGTCAACCTAGTAAAAGTTACTTATTTCAATATGAAAGTATCTGATCGCACACATCTGATGTTAATGTTATTAAGTATAATAGTTTCAATAAATTAGTATTGGTCTGTGTATATGTAAGTAACGCAACGATATTTCGGCTCGTTTCATAAAATTTTATGTATCAATAGAATCAACTACTATTTAATTCTCTCTTCTTAATCGTTACCCCATTACTGGGGATCGTGACTCCTTTTCAGGCGATCAGCGGTCTGTCTCCAACTGATCCGGTCAGCCGCCTGGTGGAGGGCGGTATTTAATTAGTACACGTTTAAAAAATCTGGTAATTTTACTCATCACTGTCAAACAAAATAATTATCTACTCTATTTAATTGGTATAGTTTGATCACAAAACTATCAAACATTCTATAAACGCCTTAAAATATAACATTTATATAGGTACTAATAAAATACACACCTTTCGGGATCCTTAGGAATGCAGAAATATGACAATTCTGGATTTTGCGCATTATTCTTCAAACATCCGAACACACTGCAGTATATACGTCTTCTATACTTTGCTTCGTCCGCAGACATTTTGAACGTTCGACCGCTCGCGACGATTGCTCAATGCTCAGCCCTGACTGAGCTTGCTGATGCTTGCCTGTGGTGCGTCCGTACACGGCGCGCACACATGCGCGCTCCCGATGTACCTTTTATCGGAACAAAAACTACCGTATACCGTGGTTTCGGCACTTATTTGGGAAAGTCTAAAAATGTGATTTTAACATTGTAGTATCTCGGTGAGTTTTTATGATATTGAAGTGGTTTTTTCACATATGATTCTATTATTGAGAGGTGTTTCTATAATAAATCACAGAAAAAAGTTGTCAAGTAGCCAATTGACCAATAAGAGCACACGCCGTCGTGGGATATTATACCCGCGCAGCGCCGACACCGTGTCGGCGCTGCGCGGGGTACATGGGCGCGCGCCGTACACGATAACCCACAAAATAAATACAAAAACAGAAATTTTGAATGATAAGTATTATTTTTTATTCGCAAGTGTGTTGAAAAACGTCGCATGACACTCGTGGGCATTGGTCATTAGTCTCGGCTATTACAGCCACATGGCTGGCAACACAGCCTCGACTGTATTGACCAACATAGCCCAGTCATATCATAACATAATGTACTATAAACGTGCATTTACTTGGATCTGTGTGTTGTTTCAGATTTGCAGCTCGGCTTTATCTTATTTGTCACTAATAAAACAATTATACGAAGAGCGTTGATTGCTGGTTTAGAATATAAGTTATTTCGATATCTTTACCTTTCAAAATCTTAATTTTGACATTGAATTCATCCTTAGTTAATAAACATTATCTGGGGGCACGGGAGTGCCCCCGCCAAGTCGAGCAAAACAAAGGCACGGCCCTACCATCCTTTTCTCGAAGCCATTCAGGCCATTTTCAGCCTCCCGTAATTTTGTACTGGCTAACGCTAGAACCCAATGTAATTGTAGGGAAGCGATTGTACTTATATGTAGTACTTTGTAAAACAATAGCAATCGCAATTATGAAGCAAAATCAATTTACAACATTTCTCTAAGGATAACAATATTGGGTACACTACATAAATACGAAAAACTTAATTCCGATATTCACAATCACGAATATCAAAATACCGATTTTTAAAATTCCGAATGGATTAAAATTCCTATTATTAAAATCCCGATTTTTCATAACTCCGACTTTTAAAATTCCGAAATTACAAAACGTCTAACTGTAAGAATTACGATTTTCAAAAGTCCGAGATTTCATACACCGAACAATGAAAAGTCCGAATCTATAATAATCCGATACATCAAAAGTACGAATTCCGATTATCAAAACTCCGAATTCCAAAATATCGAAAAATAAAAATTTTGACTAAATAATGATAAACGTAGATACAGGACTTAAAAACAGTCGGTCGGACTCCGCAACTGCTCCGCCGCTGCGGGAAGAGCAGCCCCTTCGCCCAAAGCACAGGCCCTAATGCCGCCTTCGGCGACCAGCCTCCGCCGCTACGGCTCACATTGTGCCTGTGCTTTGCTACAGCGGGCGAGGGCTGCTCCCCCTCCGCGCCTCCGGCTTTCTATATACACTCTAGGGGTAGAGCAGACAAGACCACGTGGATAGTGGGGTGCTCCGATTCGGGTTTTGTTACATATTCTCCAATGCATATAAAATACAATATTATCTCAGCCATTATTATTATTTGAACGTAGCGTATTTTTTAAGGCAAAACTATAAAAATAATTATCAAATTTTGTCAAAAAAGTCCTGACTTTCTTCAGACTTTAAAACCTGCGCCTCATATTTCAATAATATTAAGAATTTACAAAATTTACAAAATTTCAAAACTCCGAATGACAAAATTCCGAATTAGTAACAAAATTTCGGAAAAATGAAAATCGGAATTCCGTTTTACGGACAAAGGGTACATCGAGCTTTTAATTTTTCGGAGAAATAAATGTCGGAATATAGAAAAATCTGATTTTTGAAATTCGGTATAATAAATATCGTGTTTTTCAATAATCGGAATTTTATTTTTTAGGATTTATGAAATTCGGAGTTTTGAAATTCGGAATAAGTAAATTCGGAATAAAATAATTCGGAGTATTTGGGTGTTCCCAACAATATGGCCTGGTATATAATAGAAAATGTAATGAATGATTTACGTCATCAATTTTGTCTTTTGTTTTAGTTCATTACATTACCAGGGTTAATTTTGGTCTTATTTAGGAGCTGTAGGTAAGCGTAATTGTAGTAAAGCGATATAATGAGTAAAGTAATCTGTAGAACTGTAGCTAGTTAACTCAGGGGTTCCCAAACTGTGCGTCGCGACGCCCCGGGGAGTCGCGACACTGTTCCAGGGGCGTCGGGACACGTACCATTTAAACCGCCGTAAGTTAAACCTAGAACGACTCGCAGGTACCCTAGTTTACATGGGCGTCGATTAAAGGTTACAGCCTGTCAAAGGAGTCGCAGTATAAAAAAGTTTGGGAACCCCTGAGTTAACTTATAGAACAGTAGCAATCACAAATATTATGCAAATCCAATGAAAAGTTTGTATTTGATAAACGTAAGGTACAGGTAAACGTGAAAACGATTTCTATCATGAATTTTGTTTTAGCGTAGGTGTTTATTTATTCACTGTACTGTACATGAAATAAAGAATTGAAAATAAAAGCCTTGTTGTCTTCATATTTGTATTGTCAATTTATGTATAATATCTCACAATATTTGCAGCATCCTAAGAACAATATACAATTTTTTATGATCAATTTAAATGATGACTCAAATATTTATAAAATGTACAACATAATCTCATTCGTTTTGAACTAAGTTAAATATGTACAAAATATTAGATCTGATAAAATTGTATAGATACAGTATTTTTTTAGATTACAATTATATAAATAGTTTAAAAATTAGAGAACTGTACATGATATCAGGTCATAATATTTAAGCTTCGCTGTTTCTTCAATCCTGCTGTGGGGTTACTCTAGGATATAACTGCAACAAACGAAAAATATGTCATTAGTATGATGCATCAAAACTATAGTCTTTTTATAGTTATCTCTATACAGGGAGTCCCTAGCCTCTGGACAAACCTGAAAGGTACATGTTGATTAGGGGATTAACTAATATACAAAGTCTCATAACAATTAGAGCAGAACTTACGGAGAAGTTAACAAATTACTATTTATGCTTTTAAGCATTCTGTATGTAGGCACATGGCAATCGAAACTCCTTCAGCAAATCGCTCCTTGAAAATCATAACGTCATTAAACGAAAAACACGATTTTTGGGTACGGGGCTTGAAAGTTTCTGAAATATTAAATCATCTAAAATTACTTTATTTGTAATAAAAGTATCATTTTTATACTGTGTTTTGTTAAATACGTGACTATGCTTTTTACCGATAAGAGTAGATTCTGTCTTTTATGTTTTAGGTATTTATCTGATAATTGAATTTAAAGAAAATAATAATGTCACTTTTTCATTATTTTTTGCTTAGTGTCACTTTTCAAGCCTGTGATTTCCTAAACTTTAATTTAGTTTAAGGAACAATGACACTTTATCTGGTTATTTGGAAGAAAAATCCATGTTTTTGTATAAAAACTCTTAAAGACAACTTGTTAAATGAAATTTATTAACGTAAATGACTATCAGTCTCAAAAACAGTTAATAATTTTATTCATTACACACCGTGACATTAAACAAAAAGTCACAAAATAATCAAACAGCAGTAATGTTGGAAGCAGCTTCTAGCAGTTATAACGACTTTAAACATAAAACAGCATTTTTCAATTGACAAAACGAGTGAATTTATAGTAATTTGAGCTGGCAAAATTGACACTACATTGAAAATGACGATTAATAATGCTAAAAATAATTTTAGGTATTAAAACCACAATGTCATTTAACGTACTAAAAATACAGTACATCTTTATTATTAGCCTGCATCAAGACTCGAAATTCAAAATAAAACGGTCATTATTCATATACTGTCATTTTAATAGTCTTAACACAAAGTATAACATTAAAAATTGCAAGAGGACAAGTGTCATTAAAGCGAAAATTACACTATTGCTTTAAATTGAGTCTTGATATTGATACTACATTAAAAGTTCGAACTGACGTATTACGAATAAATACTGTATTCCATTAAAAAATGTTATTACTTTCCGTTTAATATGACAGAATACCGTCATTAAGCAGAAAATGACAACCTTCTTCACAAAATTCACTGAATTTCACTGTATTTCTAGTGATAGTGACACTGTTCCAAAAAGGCGCGCGTCAATTTCCACTATTCGCCGTAATGACACTAGCGACCCCTACCGTTTTAAATAGAGCTAGAACAATAGGCGTCTTTGTATGGCGTTCCTTACAATCACGTGAGTTAGATGGCGTTGTTAACTCAAAAACGTCATTTTTTGGATAGTGACGTTATGATTTTCAAGGAGCGAAATGCAACCTCATAGAATTGCATGATAGCTTTTTCTATTGTATGATTTTCTTTTAAAATATTGACACTTATGTGTATTTCGCGCAAACAAAACGTATTAAGCTATAAAATAAAACACATTATGAACCTATCTAATGCCGTAGAAGCAAATAATGACCCTTTTTATGTTTATGTCGCAGCCAACTGGTTTAATCAGCCATTTGGTTAAATGCCTAGAATTTTCACTAAATTATGACCCGCCAGCAGGTCGACGAAGCCCCGCGTAGCGGGGCTTCTATTTCTGCTCTGAGGGACACAAGCTAACTAACAAACGTAACCTAAAATTTAAATGAAAAGGCAGTTAACTAAATGGCTAATTAAGCTATTTGGCGACGACATTTACATGGAAAAGACACGATACGTTAGATTGACTATCTCAGTCTAACGTATAGCTGCGTCCTTACTTAGGCAAGTGAAACTTAGTATACGACCTGAGTGGACCTTCTAGCGGGGCGGGGCGTGTGGCGTTCATGTTAAACATAATAGTACATTACACAACTAGGGTGGTAATACAAAGAAAGGCCGAGATCGCAGATGTTTGCGGCCCGAGCTGCAAGCGAGGGACGTAAATATGCGTTTGAGGGCTTTCTATATTACCTCCCGTGTTGTGGACATCATTTTATGTCCACACTTGGCCAGAAAGCGGCTTTTTCTGTATGCGCAGCGTGCGGTAAAAGCCACTTTATGGCCAGGTGTGGCATAAACAAAATTATGTATTTGAGCGTCCCGAGTGCACGCTGCACAAAGCCCATTGACGCTGCGCGCCCCGCCGGACGCGACGCCGCCGGACGCTCGGTACTATACTCAGGTGTAAATCCGGGCGGCCACAGATGTAACGCTGGTACTCACCCCCAGCAGGTTCCGCGGCACGTAGCCCTCGTGCTCGTCGCGGCGGCACCACCACCACTCGCGCTCGCTGTCGTCGCCCTTGCGCAGCACGTGCAGGCGCGCGCCCGTGTCGAACGACAGCTCGTCCAAGCGCGCCGCCGAGTACGAGAACACCGCGTACACCAGCCCGTTGTTCATTATGCCTAGTTTCTCTTGGACACCTGGAAACAAACAATAGTATTTTCATCACACTTGCTCGTAAAGGTGTTATAACACGCGAGCTTATAGAGCCGATTTACCTTCCATGGGTTATAAAAATCTATAACTCCCACGGGAGGAAAACCTTTATGAAAATCTATAACTCCCGTGGGAGTTATGAGTTTAGTTTTAAAATATAGGACCTACCCGTACGTCATTTCAGACTAAGGAGATCTTCAAAACTTGGCTACAAAACCAATTTTAGCGTATATACAAGATGGACCGATCAAGTGAAAGACGCGTCGTCCTCCAAATTC
Organism: Eudemis profundana; assembly: GCA_947034925.1. Taxonomy (NCBI): domain Eukaryota; kingdom Metazoa; phylum Arthropoda; class Insecta; order Lepidoptera; family Tortricidae; genus Eudemis; species Eudemis profundana. The sequence continues at coordinate 10,850,527 of OX344808.1, forward strand.
TACACGGTTGCAAGAGACGCGCTGGACAGAAACCGGTGGAGGCAGATCATCCGCGCCAGGTGCAACCCTGATGCTGACCACGATCCTCAGACATGAGGGACCGACCCCAGAGAGAGAGACAGTGTGTCCCAGAAATCGACGTCAAGCCGTAAACGGATGATAGACCAAGTCATAAAAGTTATCATAAAAATACAAATAAAAATCCAACTCATGTTCTTTAAAAATATGGTCACTTTAAAAATTCACTAAAAATCCACACTCTGTAATGGTTCTTTAACTCTTGTTACTACAAATTCCATAATTTACTCAATTTTTTTTATTATTATGTAATCTTGAATAATGCTTCTGTAGATTTTTGCCTAAAATTTGAAGCCAACGGGTCCTACTTGGAAGAAAATTACACTTTTTCAAAACCAAATTATTTAAATTTACTGTTTCGCCCAACTTTAACTGACTGTACTGAAGAAAAAAAATGTACTACGCTAGTTTGGCAAGTAACGTTAAAAACTGGCGCGTTTAATAAGGATTCCAAAATGGTATAACACTTGCTAGATTTCGTTTTAAATAATTGGTCAATTTATTTTGTAAATAACCCCAGTTTTTCACAAAATGTCCAATTGTCCACACTTCCTTAAAATGACTTTAGCTTACCTAAAGCTTTGCTCAACGCCGTTTCTTAGTTTGAATAGAGACGGGAAGAGTCATTTTGGAGTGTGAGCGAAATAAGAAATCAAATTTCCACGTAATTTAAGAGCAAGGTTATGATATTGACTCAATCTTTTTACTTTAATTTAGGACCAGTTTTCTAATTAGAAAATTTTTAAAGAACATGAGTTGGTTTTTTTTTTGTATTTTTATGTTAACTGTTATGACTTGGTCTAGAGTCTGGCTAATGAAAGATGAGACTAAAAAATAGCGGCAAATTTAAAAAAACAACGGGTTGCAACACTGTTTATAGGGTGACAAAAACGGTAATGATACTTGGGCGATTTTTGATTTGTTGTCACTTTTTTAATTCTTCCGATTTTAGTGAAAATTGGTAAGTACATAGTTTTTATTAGAGTGTTAGTGTTTATTTATGATATATATTTACTCCCCACATTAGCCACGGAAAGAAAAGCAAAAACAATTCAGTAAGTATTTTCGGAAACTGTTACTGTCATATGTTGAATGTTGAGTATCAAAATCACCACAGCATACTATCCTCAGAAATCTAATGACGTTTGACACATTTGACGTTTGTATAATGTCGCCATTTAAAAAGTTTTGAATAAATGTCAGTCTCATCTTTCATTAGCCAGACTCTATCATCCGTTTACGGCTTGACGTCGATTTCTGGGACACCCTGTATATAAAACTTATATGGTATATTTTACTATTATTTCAGTAATTTTTGCAATTACTTTAATGCAATTAAATTAATTTACTTTAAAATTTTATTATGAAAATCGGTACAATCTGGTGGCATTGCCTGTCAAGTTTAAAAACTAAACGCAGTTCTTAGCATTATCTGTGGTCTGTAAGACATTGAAAAAGTTGACAGTTAAAGTTGTCTCTTAGCGGGTGCATTATCGGTACGGTAATATGATAACTTGGCTTTAAGATGGGTAGTGTTTTTTAGCTGCTAATAAGTTTTATTAGGGTAGTTACTATTTAGCGTTACGTAAGCGATAAAAAGTAGATATTTTCATTGAATGCTCTCGTAGCACTTCTTTGACTTAACTTGTATACTGGCAACCACAGAATAGTACATTACACAACTAGGGTGGTAATACAAAGAAAGGCCGAGATCGCAGAAGTTTGCGGCCCGAGCTGCAAGCGAGGGACGTTAATATGCGATCGAGGGCTTTCTTTATTACCTCCCGTGTTGCGTACATCATTTTATGTCTACACTTGGCCAGAAAGCGGCTTTTTCCGTACGCGCAGCGGGCGGAAAGTCACTTTATGGCCATAGCCATGGCAGTAATGGAAAACATAATTTTCCATTTCATTTGGTGGTATTTGAACAACAAATACCTAGGTACCTAAATTGCAAATACCTAAATTGCAGAATGCCTAATTTTATTCCTTAAAACACCGGAATGTTAATAATATGGCCGAATTTCAAAATAGCTTAGTCTCATAATGTCTATACTTCAAAACACTTTGATGGCAAAACAGCATATGCTTTAAAACAACCAAATGTCAAAATACCTAAATTTGTATTACTGTAATTTTTTTAACGCCATAGTAACCTATAGTCCATTTCAAATATGTAGGGTAGAGCGGGGTACATTGAACAGGAAATACACTAAAGTCATACCTAATATCATTATCAAAGCATTCTCAAATAGGTAACCACTCGTGAAAAAAAAATGGCATTTTGCCATTTAGGTGTTTTCGGTTTGAGTTACTTTAATATTTTGTCATTTCTGTCATTCGGTATTTGAAGGAATTGTGCATTTCAAACTTTAGGTATTTAGAGGATGGACGTTTCAGGTCAAAATCATAATGAATTCCGTTCATTTTAAGGATGAGACAGTTTGGCATTTAGGTATTATGAGCCCATGGTAATTTGAAAATTAGGGGTATTAGTGAATAAGGTATTATGAAATTTAGTGGTTTTAAGCCCAAAGCCTGGCAACTTACTGTATAGGTATTCCGAACATCCGTCGAAGCCTTCCTCGTCCTCTTCGCACTTCTCTGCCGCCGTTTCGTGGTCGGACAGCGTCGTCGCGAATATGCACGCACCTGTAAATTATTAATAACAATTATAGTTAAAAAACCAAATACACTGAATAATTGAATGTGATCTGCTGTAGTTAAAGCCGGACTCGAACTAGCGCCTGACTTACTGGGACAAAATGATAACGCCTACACCGCCTGATCACTTACCAACCACGGTTCAAAATCAAAGAGAATCTGAATATTTCCAGTAAACCAGGGTTTCTTAAATCGTGGTCCATGAACTCCTCAGGGGTTCGTGATGCCGAGAGCCGGGGGGCTATGCATACAACACAAACTTTCATGTGCCCTTGATTTTCTTTTTCTCTATTATATTCCGAACGGGTCTGTAAGGTTTCCAAAATAATGTAGGGGGTCCGTGACCAAAAAGATTAAGAAACTCTGGTGTCCGTCAAGATAGCGTACACCGTAAAGATATTCAGAATCTGATGCAGCCAATAAATAGTAACCAAATAGTGCCGGACGAAATATCTAGGTGAAAAAAATAGTACCCTTAAACTTTCTGAAATATAAGGCCTGGCGTACACCGTTTGTTTGATTCGCACACGAATGGTTCCATTACCACTGTCGAGCAAAAAAACACCAAAAACTACGTATATTGTTTGAGGCCCCTTTATAATTTTTAATTTAATTTAGTTTTCACTTTTTATTGTTATAAGCAAAGTATGGAGAATGACAGTCCTCTTGTTTTAATGGTCCTTGCTTATAGTGTTATGCTTCTCAGGTACGGTATTTCTACCGTCCTACCCTTACCAGGGAAATAACTAGAGGTTAGATAGTGTCTTTGTCTTCATGAAGTGCACGCCACTAGTATGTAACCCTAATAAATAAAGTGGTATTTACCGTTGTCGACTAGAAACCGCACCATCGGGAGGTTATTGCAGGACGCTGCGCAGTGCAGCGGCGTCCATCCGTCCGAGTCTTGCGCGTTCACGTCGCAACCTAGCTCCACGAGAAACCTGGAATTGGGATGTTGAATAATGTTGAATGTTACAACATAATATAGTCACATGGATTGCAATAGTATTTTATGCAACAGTTGTATAAGAAGGTTCAAAAAATGCGAATTGCGTGAGTTAGAAGAAGAGAAATAAAGACGCAATGAGCGTTTTTTGACTTAATTATACAACGTTGCATACAATACTTTTTCTACGACGAGGTTTTAAATTACAAAATACAAAATTAATCATAACCTGGAAACAAGGCAAATATGACGTTTGACGGACAGTATGTGTCTATGGTAACCTTTTTTTTTTAATTTCAAATATACTTAAATTAAAATAGTATTTTATGCAACAGTTGTATAAGAAGGTTCAAAAAATGCGAATTGCGTGAGTTGCGATACGAGCCGCGAATGCGGCGAGTATCGCAAATAGAGACGCAATGAGCGTTTTTTGACTTAATTATACAACGTTGCATACAATACTTTTTCTACGACTAGGTTAAAATATAAAATACATGGACGTCACGCGTGTCTCGTCCGGTCTCTCCGAGTGTGTACAGCCGGCATGACAGTTGTGTCTATGGTAAACTTTTTTTTGATATGGCTGGTGACACGATGTGACGATAATTAAAATACTTTTTTTTATGTTCGCATCAATTAATTTAATTCGGAAAGTTTTGTTTTTCTTATGAATCGTAGGAATTTAATTGTTTGTTAAGTTGGTAGTTGTGAATTTTATCGTGAAGTTAGAATAGAGCGCTTAATCCTTGACCTAAGTTTAACCTAGATTTAGAAGTCTGTGGATGCTAGCAATAACGTAAAGTGACTATAACGACACTAGTGCTGTTATGGGGAATAGAGTATAGACTTCTCTGAACTCATATTATGTTTGTTCTTATATTAGTGTTCGTGACCAAGTAAAAGACAGATAACAGTACAGGAGTAGAAAAATACTTTTTTTATGTTGGCATCAATGAATTTAGTTCGGAAAGTTTTATTTTTCTTAAAAACCGTAGGAATTTAATTGTTTGTTAAGTTGGTAGTTGTGCATTTTTACCGTAAAATTAAAATTGAGCGCTTAATCCTTGACCTAAGTTAACCTAGATTTAGAAGTCTGTGGCAGCTAGCAATAACGTAAAGTGACTATAACGACACTAGTGCTGTTATGGGGAATAGAGTATAGACTTCTCTGAACTCATATTATGTATGTTCTTATATTAGTGTTGGTGACCAAGTAAAAGACAGATAACAGTACAGGAGTAGAAAAAATACTAAATTATCATAACACAAAAGAAATAAACAAAAAATGTATAAAAAATATAAAGTTATGACTCATAACTTTGTGGTCTCATAACTTATGAGACCACAAAGTTTAAAAAAAAACGATATTTTTTTTATCGTCTTTAAGAAAAATTAAAGTCAATTTCGGAATGCTTAAATAACACTGAAAAACTCAGTCCGATCTGCTACTTTTGATTACAATTTGTGGCTGTTATACTTATACCAATGTATTAGGTGTCATATAGATATTTGTTCCTCAGAAATAGTAGAATCGATTTAGGACAGAAAAATAATCGAGTCAACAGGCTAATTATACATTACACATAAGCACTAGCTATAAAGATACCTGGGTCAAACAACTTTCACGTTGTAAAATAACACCTTTAAATAATGGTTTGTCTATGTTTAAATTTATGGTGTATACGTATATTAGAACGTTGAATGCTCCATCTCATAAACCTAATAAATACAAAAATATCCTATTAGAAGTTCGTTTTCTTGGTAACTCCAGAGACATTTTCGGTAACGCCAGATACGTCAAAAGTGTGAGTCTAAAAGTTGATTCACCCAGATAACATACAAAACAATTACGCAAGTTACGTCAAACCCTCCAACTTTGCCCACCGCCCAATCTTTGCCCATGGGCTATTTCCTTCCTGCAGGAAGGAAATAGTATATTTTCATCCTGGGCAAAGATTGGACGGTGGGCAAAGTTGGAAGGATTTGACGGTACCTGCTTTCCTGCATTACGCCTTAGTCTCATAATGACAACGCATTTGTAGTAGGCTTGTTTATCAGTTAGATATAAACAGAAATAGTTAAAAACCGGTCAAAACGCCAGAAAACACGTTTCTTGTATATTTTTTTAATTTATTGTGTTTTGATTATTTGTTGATGGTCATTACATTACCTACGATTGATCACTTGTTGATGATAACACCATCTATATGGCATACCTGAAACTACTCTGAGAATCTAACATAAAGCATCCAACGCTCAGTACGAGGAATGCCCAAAATTCGGTAGCATAGACATATTCGCCATCTAGTAGCATTTTTCAAAACTTACTTGACAATTTCAAAGTGTCCCGCGCAGATGGCGTTGTGTAAAGCTGTGATCCCTTCGTCATTTGCAGCGCTGGCATTCTGCACCTGAAATTTACGATTAACTAATTAAAAAACTTCAATCCAAATGTCACAACTTATAGTGTTTCCGGAACTTAACGGGTATTATGAGTGTGCGTGCGGCTCGTAAGTAAGCTTTACTAGAAATGGCTTCAGTTCTCTGTTGGCGAGGCTCCGTCCGGCTATTTATTTTAAGGTCCTTGCTCATGAAGGCATGAAGAACGTCACATGCTAGTGGTAGCCTCAGGGAGGAAGTCTGGCTTGCTGCGAGGCTGCGTCAGTCTTGAAGTAGGTTTCGTTAGCGTCCATTGTTGTGGGTCACCAATGTGGAAGAGAAGATCTCTCTCCAGGCGGGTGTTGTGCCTGGGGACCGAAGTCCGAAGGATGTTAGTTGGAAGTAGTATATGTAGTGTTAGTGTTATAAACACTTCGATAGTGTGATGCAGAACTGTATGGAAATTGTGCCGTTTGTATGGGCGTTGATGTAAGCGCCATCTGTCGTGGAATTGCTGTAACTGTCTTCTGCTTCCAACGAGTGTCGCTAGGTAGCAGTGTCGCCACAATATTAATAATGTTTGTTTAAATAGGAGCTAACATCATATTTGTATAAATTATTAAACATGTAGAATTAGTAATACTATTTTATAATGTTACATAAACTTTTATGAAATACCAAAAAATATATATAAATAAACTGGACTATGTAGTCAACTGGTGCAATATTTGCACCAATAAGAAATAAAGTATATCTGTACAAAGTTACTAAATAAGTAAACAAAGGAGAACCGGACAAAACGGTCCCAAGAACCAATAGCGATGTGATATATATCATTAGAAAGGTGTTTCAATATACTACAATAGTTACTATCGGAGCTTATTTCAAGTCACTGTGTGAAAAAAGTTATGGCAATATAAAAAAACTTATTTTCATAGACGATTTTAAGCAATAAAAATGAATTATTTTGTATTCCATGACGTTACAGTCCACCTGTAAGGCCTCCCCGGCCTCTCAGGCTCCCCCGGCCCCTCCGGCCCCCCAGGCTGCCGCTAGCAGGGCACCGAAGGCACCCCCCGCACCGTTGACGGGACTTGAGCTGGAGGCCAGCAAGGCGAAAGCCCGAAAGGACCGAAGCAAACACGCCACTAAGGCAAGGCATCGGACGCCATGGATACCGATCCATGAACTGTAGTCGGCCCATCTAGGCAAGGGAAGCGTACGCGTTCGATGACGCCTCCTGAAGTCCCGGGGCCATCGCGCGCCTCTCCCTACATCGTCCGAAGCGCCGGCGGCCAAAAAGCCGGCTCCGCGAAGCCCCGACAACCCCGTCTCTCCCACCTTTCCGGCGTTCGATGCCCCTGGGTCACAAGTTGACGGGGCTCCCTCCTCTCAGACCCCCGGGGATCAGCAATCGTCGTCATTTACTGATCGATATCAGAACCGCAAGGACCACCTATTTTTGCAGCCAAAACAGGAGTGGCCCACTGTCGAAAAAATCATGCGACAGCGCGGCATTCCTTATCTCGAAGCGTCAGATAATAGCTTAAGCATTAAGATCGTAGTCCGGGGCTCGAATAATTACCGCGCCCTCGACGGCTCCTCGACGACCTGGATCTGCGCTATAAGCGGAACCAGTTCGACGATGAGAAGTCTCTGCGCCTTATGATCCGGGAAATTCCGAAGGAGTTCGCCGAATCAGAGGTCAAGGGGGACCTGGTTAGACAGTGGATAGCAGTTCGCGAAGTTCACCGCTGCTATCGTGAAAACGGTGGCAAAAAGTTCGATATTGTCCTCGTCAAAATCGACCCGAATCACCCGTCAGCCAGCACGATTTGGAAGTTGAAGGAGATTTGCTTATTGACGGGTTTCCGGGTCGAAAACACAACTGCCAGTATTACAGTCACAGCCAAACGGGCTGTTTTCTGCGCCCTCGTTGCGTAATATACACGGGCGACCACTTGACCCGCGATTGCAAAAAGCCGAAAGATGTGCCGCCATCTTGCGTGGTTTGCGGTCTTACTGGCCACACTGCCAACTGGCAGGATTGCCTTAAGGCCCCAAAGCAGATTGCTAAGACTAAGGAGGCACAGCCTGGAGCTCTTGATAACCGCAACAAAGGCCGAGTGGCCCCCAAGCGCAATTTGCGCAACTTCCCGGCCATTGCATCAGCAAAAGTGGAAATACCCGCCGCCGTCTGCGGCGGGCGCTTCCCCTGCTCCCGCGTCTTCCACGCCCTCCGCGCAATCTGCGCGCCCGGCGTCCTCACCGCCCAGTCTCCAGGCAGCGGCATCTTACGCCGCTATCGCCTCCGCGGCCCGAGCCGCCCCCCTCCCGCTTCTCGCTGCCCCGGTAGACAGGCAAAGTTTTGAGAGGCAAGTGCGTTCGTTCGTATAGTGAACGCCTTGCTGCTCTTAACGGAGCTCTTGCTATCGCGTGCAACATTTCGTGTAGAGCGTGGGCGAGATTTACGGGGACCCGAACGGGAGCGAGAGCGGGCCTCAGTAGAGGCCGGGGTGGTGGAGACGGACGCGGCCGCCTTTGCGGGGACTGGCGGCTTCTTAAATGAATCCGCGGCGGGAGGGTCGGGGTGGGCGGGGGTCGCCTTAGTGGCGTGTTTGCTTCGGGCCTTTCGGGCTTTCGCCTTGCTGGCCTCCAGCTCAAGTCCCGTCAACGGTGCGGGGGGTGCCTTCGGTGCCCTGCTAGCAGCAGCCTGGGGGGCCGGAGTGGCCGGGGGAGCCTGAGGGGCCGGGAAGGCCTGACAGGTGGACTGTAACGTCATGGAATACGAAACAATTCATTTTTATTGGTTAAAATCGTCTATGAAAATAAGTTTTTTAAATTGCCATAACTTTTTTCACACAGTGATTTGAAATGAGCTCCTATAGTAAATATTGTAGTATATTGAAACACCTTTCTAATGATATATGTCACATCGCTATTGGTTCTTGGACCAGCCTCCATACATTTTTGCCGGTCCTCCTTTGGCAGTTGTTTTTTATTACGAGTTTTTAGTAATACTCAATAGTATTGCTATCTGCAACAAACTTTCATTTTCAGCTTTTACCGTCAATTAACCACAACCTCAGACAGTTGATTTGGTGTTTGTATACTTATAATCTAGTTAGTTCTAGGTATGCAATGCCACGTTTTTGTGAAAAATTGTATAATGTAATGAAAGTACTTTCGCAAGGAGTGCTCATCTCGGAATCTTTTAGGTCAAGGATTCGAGCTATATACGTCTCTTTTTCACTTTGTTTAATTAGAATTTCACAACTGGAATGTAATTTAATTAGCTAAAACGTTAACTGCAGTGAGTTAACTTGCGTTTAATATTTCTGTTTATAATAAACTATACGATACTATATAATACTTTATTGCACGCCAAAGGAACATTACAATTCATATATTTAACAACTACCTACAATATAAAAATAATAATGCAGTAATAATGTAAATGTTCAATTACCATGTAAGTAGACAGTTTTTGTGTAGTTTTGCAAATTACTTCATTTTGTTTAATAAAATAACGATAAGTTAGTGTTGTCTCGATAACACGTTTGCGATTATTCTCAAAAAAAAAATCTTTTTGAGACATCGTATAGCCTACCTACTTATAATTTCGAATAATAATTTAAGAGTCTCATACCTACCCCAATAGAAAAAAACGGAACCCTTGTAGGATCACTTTTTTTTTATTCACGAAAAAGTATTTGTTCAATGACAAGTACTAACACAATGCACTTGTGAAGTGTAAGAAAAAAAATCGGCTATCTAACTAATATTTTACTAACCTGTGTTGCAGTTTTCTTGACAAGCTCCAACTCGCCTTCTAAACTAGCATCCAACAGCAGCGCGAGGGGATCGAAGCTCACTCGCCTCGCCAGAGGCGCCTTCCCGCCTTGCTTCAGATTGCCCTTCTTTGACCGCCTCAGCACATTCTCAGTCGTCTGAGAATCCTGACCGTTCAAATCGACAGAACTTATCTGCTCCGCTATATCCAACACATTAGCTTTCTCTTCGTGTTTTTCGTTAGAACTTATAGATATGTTATTATTCATTATTTTATCTACCTCATCCTTGCTTTTCGTTTTTTCTTTTAGGCCGTTCTGCATTTCCGTAGGCACTGTGTCTAGGGTTAAGTGATCCATTTCGGGAAACAGAAATGCTGGCGGCATTTCTATTCTACGGTTGATACTGACGCTTATCGCGTTTTTAGAATTTGTGTGGTTTCTTAGCTTCGGTTGCTCGCTTAGCGGTGGTTTTCTGATCGTTAGTGGGCGTGCTTTTATTATCATTTCATTACTACTGCTCCCGTTACTAAGTTCTTTTTGATTTTGCGCTTCACTGTCGTTGGACAAGTCCGGAACAGGAATCGTGGGCATATTGGGGTCTGTTTGGTTGTAGCCTTCGTTGCTCACTGACTGTCTTGGTGGGGTCTGGAAAGTAAAAGAAATCATAAGGATTCCAGGTTTAGGGAGCGGTGTTAATCGTTCCTTGTCATCAATAGCAGAAAACAAAATAAGCAGAGAAGCGCAAATAAAAATTGGTTCTAACTAGAAGTACCTTTATCGTCGGTTTAGGAGGTAGCGCCGGTTTGGGAGACTTGTCGGCGCCGCTGACATCGGGCGTGGCTAGCGGTGTGCTAGCGCTTTGCGGGGGAGACAACAAGATGCTTTGCGAGGAGTTCTGAGCAGGATAGCTACTCCCCGTCCCGCTGGAAAGCCCTGACGCGGAGTTCCTCACAATCTGGGGTTGGGAAGTGACCGTGTTACTAACTATGTGATTAGGTGGGGGTGCGAGGCTTTGGGTCTGGACGGTCTGCGGTTGGACCGGTTGGATCTTTGTGGAGGATGTCTGATATATGGGTGATGGCTTCCCGGAGACCTGAACCGATGTGGGGGCTACACTCGATACGGGTTTCTGGAATGAATGAATGATGATGGTATTTACAAATGATGTGATTATGAACATCTAAGTGAAAAAGCGAAATAAATTGCAAGGAAAAATGATTGTTAAGTTTTGAATTGTAGTTAGATTAGAACTTACTCCAAATCCTATAGAACTGCTGGCGGTGGTTGTCGTGGATGCGAAGCTCGGAGAGTTTCCTTTCATCGCGTTACCCTGTAAACTTTTCCCTCCGCTGCTCTTCGAGCCATCATTACTTTGACTATTACTCTGACTTAGCCTAGAATTGTGTTGATATGTATGGTTCTCTTTACCCTCTTGGTTACACCTATTAGAAGAATCTGATTTTTGCAATTGATATGCGAGTTCCTGCTGATATGTAGCTTCGTGTTGACTTAGTGGGGTGGCCAGACTCTTGTTCACAACCGACAAGGGTGTAGAATGCACCGTCATATGGTTTACGTTTATATTAGCTTGGTTTTTGTTTTCTTGACTATCATTCTTGCCATTGACTTCGGGCTGTTTTAATTTACCTGTCTGAGGGAACTTGGTATTATATGGCAATGTCTGGTACTTTGGATCCGATTTACTGGCGGCGAACTCTGGTAAGAACTCTTGTTCGTTTATTTTGAGTTCTTTTCCGTTTTGGTTACTGTTAGAACTACTTGTACTATTGGGGCTGTATTGAGGTTGTTTTGAATACTCGGAGTATTTGTTGAGATGATCGAACATGGACTTTTGGTCATAAGCGTTAGAGATGCCCTGTTGGACGTGACTGTAGGCATCGTGCTTGGGGTACTGTCCCTGATACTCTTGTCCGGGTTGTAGGTGGGGGTACCCGCCGTTGTATAGCGGATTAATCATTTGTTTTTGCTGTAAATAATGCGCTTCCTGCTGCGTTAGATGGCTCTGTATATTATCACTTTGCGTTAGCTGTTTCAATGGCACGTTGTTTTGTATTACGTTTTGCTTCATCCCCTGAAACAGATAAGAGCAAAATAATTACCAAAGTCAAATCAGTCAGACTTGACTCATGCTAAGTCGCATCCAGCCCATCAGTGCAAGTTTCCCAAACTTTCATATACACCTTTAAATTCCTTTGCGGATGTATGTAAGTTTTCCAATGTTTTCCTTCACTAATAAACTAGGATAACTAATAGTAAATATCAAATTATATTTTGTACATAATTTACGAAAACTCATTGGTTCGTACAGGACAAGACAGGATTGACAATTAGTAGGGACTACATTCCATTCGCTATCATCTATGAGAGTAGGCCTGTGCCCAGCAGTGGGATGTATATGGCTGATGGTGAAGGTCTGTTCCGTCTGATCGTCCAGTAAGTTCTTACAATCTATAAGTTAGAGTTATTCACAATTCTCTCAAGAATAAGAAAGAAAGAAAGAAAATACAATTTATTCATGACAGTACAAGATAAAAAACAACAACAAGAAATATAAAGTAAAGATTTCCAGAAAACGCTGCCACAAAACGGTCCCACCTCAGCATAATGCTGGCCTAAGAGCCAGCGCTGGTCTTCCGGTGGAACCAAGCGGGGGCGACGTTATGCCTAGAAAGTCGCATGACCGGTCCCGGATAGAGACAGAATGATACATTATGAGTTGCATGTATTTTGACTTGGTCGGCTAGGTCCACTTATAGTGAAAGCGACCATTCATGACAGCGCCAACCAATGGACCGATCAAGTCAAACTTCACTGTCTCTGGACACGGTCTTACCTCAAAAACATCAAATAAAACAAAATCTAAGATAAATGAACAAACACATGCCAATTACAAATTAAAATTAAATTTAAAACATGAAACAGTGTGTTTATAACATTTTGAGGTACAGGACAAAACAAAACAGATAATGACAAGACATAATGATAATGACATGAATAAGCTGGTGGGTGAGGGAGAGATGGCGGGATACAATCAAAAAGGCCGTGCTACGACCCCCGTGACCACGACTACTCTGCTAGGAGTATACGACTAAAAAGAAGATTTCACATTTGTTACCTGGAAATTGGAATTATGCGTGAGACTGGGCGCATGCGGCACGTGATTGTAAGGCTCGACGGCGGCGACGTTGCCCCGGGGCTGTTGGCTCTTGGGCGCGCCAGGGTACCCAGATAGCTGCTGCATCGACGACTGGTTCGACGTTCTGCAAAGAAAATGTTTAGAGTGAGATAGCTGAGGGACAATCGTTACGAGTTCACAGACCCAAGACAATCTTAGATAGACTTACCATTAAGTGAGATGATAAGACTTGTTGAAATAAAAACGGATCACTCACGTTATGCAAAAGACAAGACATCCACTCGACATGTTCATGTGTGAGCAGCATTCGCGAATACACTCATGATTAAGGGAATGCCGAATGCTACCGAAACATGTCTCGTCTTTTGTATAACGTGAGTGATCTGTTTTTATTTCAATAGGTTTGAGTCTCACGGTGGTTTTCTAAGTAAAATGATAAGACTTGTAACACCGATCAGATCTCACCAAGTTTAAAGATCAAACGCCCCTATTATCTCCTTTGCCTTTGTGGTGTATTGACCCACCTCACCATGTAACTTAATCCTCACAAACAATACAAATTTAGAAATGAAGAGGAACACTGAGTCGTAAAGCCTACAAAATCCTTTAAGTTTCAGATACGTTGCTGTGTTAAGCCTGTCAATCATACAAAAGTTACCTTGGGTTTTAAATAATATTTTAGTTTTGTGCTTACTGAGGAACTCTGGGTCGTGCGTAAGACATGCGTAGGCGAGCACCGGGAATTCCCGGTACTGCCATACTAAAATTTCCCGGTACTGCACGCCCTAGTCGTGCGCTAGATGGATAAATCATTCTTCATCAAAATTCGACTGTCAATACTTAGTTTCCATAAAAAAAAACAATACCAAGTGTATTAACATTTTTCTTATCAGACTCGTATCAAATATGCACACGCGGATTTGGCTCACGACATCTGTAACCATACCCGCAGTTCGTTATACTGTATTACAATGCAAACGTAGTATGAGCGATGGCGTTGAACGCACATATGCCATTTTGGTTAGCACGGCAATATGGCCATATATCGCCGGGACATTCTGATTTACGAGACAATTTGTCGGAGGCCGAGTGTATTGTTTTGTTATAAATAGCATCCTACTATATTATACGCATTCGTGGTTAAAAATAACACTATCAGGAATAGGGAATATGCATGATATTTTTTATTTACTTTAATAAAAGCTCATTCATACAAGAAACAGTAGGAAAAAAATATTTTTCGAATAACTATAAAAATAATCAAGATGTAAGACAACAAAGATTTATCTCTATCTCTTTCTAACAAAACAGAATATAGTATGGAGATTGTATGGCGGCCGTGTACTATGACGTCATAGTCCATATCGGATCTCTCTGTCTAATCACTGTCTGATTAGTGCTTTAAAATGTTTTTCTACTCCTGTACTGTTATCTGTCTTTTACTTGGTCACGAACACTAATATAAGAACATACATAATATGAGTTCAGATAAGTCTATACTCTATTCCCCATAACAGCACTAGTGTCGTTATAGTCACTTTACGTTATTGCTAGCATCCACAGACTTCTAAATCTAGGTTAAACTTAGGTCAAGGATTAAGCGCTCAATTCTAACTTCACGATAAAAATTCACAACTACCAACTTAACAAACAATTAAATTCCTACGATTCATAAGAAAAACAAAACTTTCCGAATTAAATTAATTGATGCCAACATAAAAAAAAGTATTTTAATTATCGTCACATCGTGTCACCAGCCATATCAAAAAAAAGTTTACCATAGACACAACTGTCATGCCGGCTGTACACACTCGGAGAGACCGGACGAGACACGCGTGACGTCCATGTTTTTATATTTTAGCCTAGTCGTAGAAAAAGTATTGTATGCAACGTTGTATAATTAAGTCAAAAAACGCTCATTGCGTCTCTATTTGCGATACTCGCCGCATTCGCGGCTCGTATCGCAACTCACGCAATTCGCATTTTTTGAACCTTCTTATACAACTGTTGCATAAAATACTATTATATCTTCCGTATTTTTCTTTCGATTTTAATTTAATTTTGACTTTATGTCATCTTTTTTACGGTATTTTCATATTTTGTTAAGCAACGTGTTAAAAAATTTCATGCATATTCCCTATTATGCATGTATATTTCTGACCCTTTTAATAACCAGGTTTATATACAGGTGAATTTTAATTGAAATTAGGATGCAGAAGAAGTTGTAATTCTAAAATTGTAAGAGGTTACAGATTTAATTAAACTTTTTAAGAGAAGACAAGAGATTTTGTGTAGATCAAGATTCTCTTGTCAAATTATCTCTTGTGTGTTGACTAGCAAAATTAACAACTAGTAGTAGGTATAATTACTTATCTTTTGTCATTGTATTAGGAACTGTACTTTTAAGAAACATAATATATCATTCTGATAGCTTTAGATTAACCCTACTTAATACCAATAGGTCTCCAAATGAACTATGATTCTGAATATAATGAAATTATGCCAACGACAGATGAAATCATTTCGCCAAATTTTCTGTCGTAAATTCCGGACTCTCATCCAGCGGTTTAAAAAATACACGAACTGACAATTTTTTATTTATTGGCCGATAAAAAATGGTCGGAAAGTCCGGATCTAATGGGGATAACGGTTCGGGCATCAATGATGATAGATGGGTGCCCGACGCATCCAGCTCCCGAGTCGATCATCTGCTAAATCTAAATTGATACAAATCGAGGTCATAGTCATTCGAGCAAACGTCACTTCGAGCTCGGTCGCTATGGATAGAAAACGTAATGCTAAATTACATAAGGAATGATATTTGCCAATAATAGTATATTACACAACTAGGGTGCTAATACAAAGAAAGGCCGAGATCGCAGAAGTTTGCGACCAGAGCTGCAAGCGAGGAACGTAAATATGCGATCGAGGGCTTTCTTTATTACCTCCCGTGTTGTGTACATCATTTTATGTCTACACTTGGCCAGAAAGCGGCTTTTTCCGTACGCGTAGCGTGCGGAAAAACTCACTTTATAGCCAGATGTGGCATAAACATTATTAACGAACAAATTTGTAGTAGAGTTTACACTTAACTTTAACAACGTTTTCGTTAAAAGCATTTCTCAACATCGTAATCATTAGTATCATTACCTATTAATAATATTTCCTGCTGGCTGTACAACTGTCTCGTTTTTTATTTACGTGTGCTTTAGATATGCGTATCTAAAAATTACAAATTTTAAGTCAGTCTGACTACTGCAAGTGCAGTAAAGAGATCGAATTGCAGATTTTTGTATTCTGCCATAAATATCTCTTAATTTTTGTCTCTAGTTTTCTTAATGAACATGTTAACATCAAATTATAATTTATGCATCATGGAATCCATGAAGAAGATTCCTTCTGAGACAGTTTGTTTATTTTGAAAGGTCTGAGCCAATTTATTCATGAATTGTTTCGAAAGGTATCCCTTTCACATTTATTATAATTCAAAGAGACAGTAAATCAATTTTGCCTCTTATTTGTCTTCCTCTCAATAAATTTATGTGTTTCCATCGCATTATTCATTGTCAAGTGCCGCGTAAAGACCCGACCGACACTGGTATTACTAGTGGTATTGGGACAAGATACGAATAATTTTGTAATAACAGAATTTTTTATAACTAGTGTTACTATACCGCCGTGACCTGTGACCCGTACAAATGATGGCGTAACGATGTATCGAAAGGTTAAGTTAAACCTGTTTATTAGTCCAAACAAAGAAACAAATTTAAAGAGAAACTGACTAAAATGCCATACTACAACGAGTTAGGTCTAAAACTCTCTATACCTACTTACATATAAAACCGTTCCGTGCTATGCTGACAGACAACGTATTGTCAAAACTACTGCACATAGGAGGATTCTTTAAAACACAGAGAGGCGCAAGAAAGGATTTCTCGAAATTTAGGTAACCCCTAAAGGTTTAAAAAGGGGGATCAAAGTCTGTATGGAAATAGGCAAAATCACGGGCGGTATCTGCGTACCTATGTATGTATATGCATATGGTGGTAAAGGCGGCCACAAACAACGCAATGTTGCAAATTTCCTACTCAATTGATTCTCTCAAAGCAAGACGGACCTTTGCGCCCGACAATGCATAGGATTAGTAGTTCATTACAATTCAGGACACGTACACAACTGCATACCACGCTAGACGAACTTAAAAGGGATTTGATGCGAACGTGGTGCGCATTCAAGCCGCCTTTGATCATCGATAACTTGGGTGATTGAAGTGTTCTTACGAACAGTCACAGGTAAACGTTATGCCACAACAATCTTGGTAAGAGATGTGAATACGTTTTTCTTAAATATTTTTGAATTCACGATACATCTGCAAAGTATCTTCATCGACTTCATGCTCAGGTACCACACACTAATTTGAAGACTACTTAGTAGGCGAATACAGACTGAAGATTTGACTCAAATAAATAATGATGGAAAAGTACAAGGAAGTGGCCGTAGGTGACCGGATCCATCTTAATAAATTAACAATCGACCTACGTCTATTTATTGCAAGATTTATTTAATGAAACTTTGTTGAATAGATTGAGAAAATGTTATCCACTCTCGTTTTAATGACAGAGTTTTAGGTCAATGCAACTGTTAATACTTTCACACATATTCTTATAAAGCGCAGAATTTACTCTAGTTTAGTTTTCAATAACATAACGACATAAATTCTAACTTATGCTACTCTACTCTTAAACACCATTACTATTAGATTCTATTCATAATATTACTGCTATATACATCGCTTTGCTAAAGTGCATGAACCGCGCGACCCCAACTATTCCCATATTAGTATCCCTTTTGGTCCGAGGCAACTATATTGGTCGAACACTTCACTTCACCGTATTTACTTTCTTAAGAGCCATGGCTCATGACAACGTAAGGGGTCCGATAATGCGCAGTAAAAGTGTTTCTAACACAAGAAGCACTCTAAGGCAGCTATTCTCAAAGAGTGCCCTGGGGCTCCGTAAGAGCAGATGCTCTTTGCAAGCTCACTGTCTGTCATCGATACATTAAACTAAAGACCAATATATGTCAAAGTTTTGTTATTATAACACGCCAAAGTATAATACGCCGTGGGCCCGAGTAACCTGACAAACTTTAACTATAGATTCTAACTGTTAGGAGTAAAAAAGTTATGTGATGTATAGTCGAAAAACGCTTACTTTCCGGGATATTAATTATTTTTTAAATGAAAACTCCCAAGTGTGTAAGAAGCCTTAATAAATGTGACTAAGATACTTTTACTATTTTTTTTAAATCCTTTAACTAAACAGCAATTAACCTTCGCAGTATTTGATGGTGACTACGAGGCCAAAAAATTTACTTTTCGTTTCCATTTTAGCTTTTTAGGGTTCCGTAGCCAAAATGGCAAAAACGGAACCCTTATAGTTTCGTCATGTCCGTCCGTCTGTCTGTCCGTATGTCACAGGCATTTTACTCAAAAACTACATGATGGATATTGATGAAATTTGGAATATAGGTGTCTTTTATGAGCCGCTACTTAGTTTGGTATATAAATTATTAAAATAAATATTTTTAGCGGGGGCACTCCATACATGTTAAAGACAGTAAAAAATTTTTTTTTCAGCAAATATCAACGTGTGGTACATAGTTCGACAGCTCTTTAAAAAACACTATAAGGTTTCTAAGTAATGTTTTTGATTAAGTGAATGTATTTGGAAATAATCGCTCCGAAAGTTGTGTAAATTGTGTCCCCCCCCCTCTATTTTCTAAACCGTGCGTCCGAAAAATATGAAAAAAATCACGAAGGTAACGCTTAATTAATACTTTCAACGAAAATTATTTTCAACAAGATCGCATGTACAGTTTTTGAGTTATTGCCTATAAACTGCGCTTCTCAACAAAAGGACGTAATTGCTATGAAGATACGCTCTTTTGTTGTTGTGCTTTTTTTATATCGTATTTTTTACCTTATAGTTACGGCTATGGAACCCTACACTGAGCATGGTCAGACATGCTCTTGGCCAGTTATTTTCCTTTTTGATAACTTTTCCACCAGTAAGGACATGTTTATAACGAGGGGCTTTTACTGATTTATTTTGTTCCATAAGGCTATTAACGTAAAATGACAAAATTCGACCTATGTTGATTATAACGTTATATACTTGTAATACCATTAGGAATACGTGGTTAAAATTGGTCGGGCCCACAGAGTATAATAGTTAAAACTGATATAATTGGCAATGTAATTCGATTAAATTAAGTTTGGATAATTGTTCCCACAATGGAATCAGGCAAATTTTACACTTAAATAACTGGCCAAGAGCATGTCTGACCATGCTCAGTGTAGGGTTCCATAGCCGTAACTATAAGGTAAAAAATACGATATAAAAAAAGCACAACAACAAAAGAGCGTATCTTCATAGCAATTACGTCCTTTTGTTGAGAAGCGCAGTTTATAGGCAATAACTCAAAAACTGTACATGCGATCTTGTTGAAAATAATTTTCGTTGAAAGTATTAATTAAGCGTTACCTTCGTGATTTTTTTCATATTTTTCGGACGCACGGTTTAGAAAATAGAGGGGGGGGGGACACAATTTACACAACTTTCGGAGCGATTATTTCCAAATACATTCACTTAATCAAAAACATTACTTAGAAACCTTATAGTGTTTTTTAAAGAGCTGTCGAACTATGTACCACACGTTGATATTTGCTGAAAAAAAAATTTTTTACTGTCTTTAACATGTATGGAGTGCCCCCGCTAAAAATATTTATTTTAATAATTTATATACCAAACTAAGTAGCGGCTCATAAAACACACCTATATTCCAAATTTCATCAATATCCATCATGTAGTTTTTGAGTAAAATGCCTGTGACATACGGACAGACAGACGGACGGACATGACGAAACTATAAGGGTTCCGTTTTTGCCATTTTGGCTACGGAACCCTAAAAACTAGTCTTGTATTTACGCCCGACTTTGCCTTTTTGGGTTTCCATAAAATACGTTTATGATATTTCAAAAAGGTTCGTTCGTCAAAACAGTTTGAGAACCACAACTGCAAGGGATAAACCACACTTACTTTCCTATACCTACAGATTCTATAAGAAACTAGACACAAACTTCCGCATATGAAGGAATTTTTCCTCGAGAATGCGAATGATATGAATAAGTGGGGGTTTATCATTCACTCACATTGAAAAGGGGAGTCAGAGAAGAAAGAAAGATAGCTACCGCGTCGTACAAAATATTAATAATGATTTTAAAACGTAGGGTTATATGATGATTTGCATCATTAAAAACTTTAGTAATTTAAAAAGGTACGAATAATAACAGAATTATTATCGTTATCATGTATAACTTTTTACCTTTCGATTGTAATATATACTCTAAATGTTCACAATACCTTTTGCAGTAAGTAATGATTTCATATCGTTTTCCTGCTCAATTTTTTATGTGACGTTATCCCCCAACTATTTCAAATTATCTATTCTATTGGTTTAAATATCGATTAACGGATTATGTCAAGTTGTATAAAATTTTAATGCCTATGAGAATTGCACCGAAATCTTAACTGATGATTTTAACTGGCCCGTTTCACGAAATTCGCAACACAACACAATTGGTCGGTTCGACCAATGTTTCTAGTTTTTAGATTTGTAATTTAAAACTGCACAGTTCATGGTAAACATTTGGTTAGTTAAAGGCGGTTAAGCCCTATAGACACGCCTGTTTCGTGGACAGGTCTAAATTCGTTCAGGGTCCTAGATAGTTAGTGCGGTGCGTCCCCCGAGACTATATCGCTGGCTCACTATTACACTGGGTTCTGTTTCACTTTTAACAAATTGAAATTTGAACACTGTCAGAGTGACGCTAAGTCTAATTTTAACTACCCCGAAAACATAACATAGATCCCTGTATTATTGAGCCAGCGATATTTCATTGACTTATTTCAGTTCGTTACCATTTCAGTGGCATTGATAATGGCAAAATTAATGTATTTTATTTACGAAAACTTTTTTAATTTACATTTACGTATTTTTTTTTTGTTGGGTAGTTAAAAGACTAAGAGACGCGTTGTTCAATTTTGATCTGTTATTCGCTGGTTACATTTGGTGTTGCCACCGGAGCACGGCTGTTAGTTGTTGTTTGAGCACTCCTTTTCGCAACAGTCACGTTTGGACACGTGTTGTTTAATGCTGATCTGTTGTACGCTAGTTACCTTTGCTGCGGTTGCCGGTGCGCGGCCGCTAGTTGTCGGTTGAGCGCTCGTTTCCGCAGCAGTCGCGCTTGCAGCTCGGACACGCGGCGGTCGATGCTTCGCATCTCCTCCTGCCGCGCGCCCAACGCCGCCCGCTGCGCCGACAGCCTGCCGTTCTGTTGCTCGTTCAGCTTGTTGCGGTACTGTAATTTAAAATGACCTCGTTAAGACTTCGTGATAAAGGTAGCATTTTAACAAGCACTTTAAAACCCTCTAAGAATTTGCTAAAATAAGCAATGTATTAGAAAAACGCATTGCAATCGGTATACCCACAGGGAACTACGACACGGTATACGGTAGATTTTCTTCCTACAAAAGTACATCGGGAGCGCGCGGGTGTGCGCGCTCTGTACGGACGCACCACAGGCAAGCATCTTCCTCTGCGCGACCCTGCCACAGTATGGAGTGCACTCACACAGACGTGCAATCGTGCGTCTGTGTAAATACGTGTCGCGCGCTCCTAAACGGCCGAAGTTGTACTATTTGGTTGTATTTATACTTTGACTACGATGCCAAAGATACATTGGTGTAAAATCTTTACAATCGGATACAATCTTTCTTCGGAGATCCACATTATATGAGTTAAGTAATTGGATAATATTAATCAATATTCGATAGATCTCACTGTTCTGGTTCTATGACTAACTCATTCACCGTACAGGCGATTCGGTTCTGGAATGATCTACCTCTGTATTCGAGAAGCTCAGAGCAAACTTTCCTTCAAGCGCATGCTGCGCAAATAGCTATTTGAAAATCTTCAAGATAATTTATAAGCAGGTTCCATATATATTTATTTTATATGTATATATATATTTATACGTGTGTATATGCCTATACATACTGTACATAGTCTATTATTTTGTACAAATTCGTTGTGAATCCAAATACCTCACCTATAACATCTCTGTTTAGCCTACCTAATGGTTGACTGATCGAGAATTCCTCATGGCATTAAGTCCGCCATTTGTACTCTCTTGTATTGTGCAATAAAATATAAATAAATAAATAATAACTGATAATGACTATTGTAAGGACCGTTACATTTCCGTCATTTTGGAAAGGCATAATAAAGAATACGCAATTTAAGACTTACATTTTAGTAAATTAAAACCAAAATATGCGGAGGCTCTTAAAAGTATGTTTAAACTAAATATGACATTTTCTAAACTACATCAAGTAAAAATATGACAGTCAATGTTATTAAAATTCATAAAATGAGTCCACTATGTTGCTCTCGAAGAAAACATGCAGACAATAAGACAGCCAAATGCTAAACAAATAAAATAGGTCAAACTGTGGGCTGATCGCGAATGAATAAATAAGACGCCTCCACGTTTCCATCGCCGGGGACACCGGCGTAGGCGATGATTTTACTGAATTTGTGGCGTGGCGTTGTTGAAGAAATCCTTGGGCAAGCCGGAGCAGTTTTGGCTTCAATTTTCTTTAGGAGCACTAGAATAAAGTGCTGAACTGCCTCATATTAGGCAAGCCGATGGGAATCGAGTTCTATGGACGCCACGCCACTACTAGCTAGTCTCTAGTTCAAAGTTCGTATCCTACGTATACAATATTATTTAGATGGAGAGGGATAGCACGATTTCAATTCGAACTGAAGAGTAGGCCCGTGTTCTTGTCACGTTGGGTGTCACGGTGCATATTTTTTTGTGTTATCAGTGGCAAACGAGCAGACGATCTGCCTGATGGAAAGCAGTCAACGTCGCCCATGGATATCTGCAACACCAGGGGTGTTACCTATACGTTGCCGATCTTTGAGAGCCCTGTTTACTCGTTTCTTGAAGTACCCCATGTCATAACGCGCTGGGAACACCTCAGGTGGGAGTTAATTCCACTTCCTACTGGGTCTTGGCAAAACAGACCGTGATGCTCGCTAGTAATATTTCAGGTAAGTAAATAAGGTAGTAAATAAATATAAGTACTCGGTAGGTGCTAATTTCACATTCCTGTTCATGATGTGGGAATTGTGGAAGTATAAATTTCATACCAACTATTTTGATACAAGCTGCAACTCATTTGTGTCGCTACTCTTATATGTGGATATTCCTGTTTAAAAGTAAAAATACTCCTGTGGCTTCTGAGGAAATTACTCCTGGATACAGAATGTTACGCATTACTGCGAGAAGACATCGCTCGCGAATCATAATAAACAAAAATAAATAACTGACCACTCAAATGTGATGAGATGACAATATTGATAGAAACAATGCTATAACATTCTATGTACAGGTGCCTAAAGAATTAGAAAGGCGTGTAATAAAATTTAATTTGATGCAAATTTCCAGAACCTTCCGTGTCAGCATTAAAAAAAAAAACATCTTCAATAGCGATAGGCTCATCGAAAATGCTGTGGAATTGCGGAGCGGACGTCGAGTCACTTGGGAACAGCGCGGCACCGTAATATGCCGCAAAGCAACGGATCCATTAATATTTTTCTACTCCGACACCTATTGAACAACAGAATAATTAAATATAGCAGGGCGTTAAACCAAAATACCACACACGACACTACAGTTTTATAAAGATGCAAGGACGACGAAGAAATATGGGTTAAGTTAAAGTTTTGAGAATAGTTCAGGATGACTCCACGATTGCTGTTCAAAGCAACATTCATGAAGCATGAAATGCAAATATGCAACTAGCCTCTGGTTTGGCGTAACCTAAAAAATCGAAAAAGAAAAACTATTTCTACCGAAGCAGAGATAAAAAACAAAACTCGCCTGGGAGATTCAGCATTTGCCCCGCTTCTCTGAATATGTATACGAATTTTGACATATTGCGTCCTTTCCAGCATTGTTTGCACGTCGATATGTACATAATTACTAAAATGTCTAACTAGCTGACTTCAGGATTCAGTAATGAGTACCCTACACCTATTGATTGGAGGACGCATTCCGACTGAACAGCACAAAAAAGTTTAGCCAACTTTGTCATAACTTACAATAGGTAAGTACCTACTGCTTAAAACATCTAAATGCTATAAAATATATTATATCTTTTCATATTTTACGCTGCCGCGTCAGCCAACTTTTTTATGTTAGCACAGTTAATAGCTATCCCTGTTCACTGCAAAAAAAAAATGACAATGTCCAATTTCCATATGGTAACTCATCTGCCCGTGTACACATTACACGAAAAAAGCAAAAACCATTTGAAACGAGAACATGCCTAAGGTTTGTAACCGTTTAACAACACAATCCTCCAGGGTAACAATCTAATGTGGCAGGGTATTTAGGTAGGCGCGGCATACATTTTTGTTAACACAAGCCTTTAATATCACAGGTATAACGTTTTATGTTTTTAATCTCGTAAGAAAATAAGATCACCCATTCGAGCCGTTACGTAAATCACGGAAACTCTTATTACAGTCAGTCGAGGACGGGAAACGTCCCACTGGCGGCGATAAACTAATATCGGACGAAAAAAACCTTTTAAAACTTTTCAAACATTCGATATAAACTTTTTAAAGCGATTTCACGAAAATTAAATAGTTTTGGAACGTAATCTTAGTTTGTTTTTTGTTTTTCAAGTTTATCTTCAGTTCGTGCTTTGTAAATTAGATTTTTATTAGGATCCCACTTCAATTAATGAGTGTAATTAAAATATTTATTATAGAGCGTGCACCGTAAAATGTTAAATTACTATGGCGATTTAATACTTATGTAAATCTCAGAGTAACCTTTAAGTTGTTTTATTATAATAATTAAATATCCTGACAACCGCCGTTGCTTTTGATGACAAGAATACGGTTTGAAATCGTTTTAATCTATACTATAGTCCTTTTCTACTTTCTAGGTACATGTCAACTATATGTTTTATATGTTTTTCATTCTAGGTCGTAGTGCCACCTATACGATTTACATAGGTAGGGAATAGGCAAGCTTAAATAGGTTGCGATGGATGTAAAGTACAGCAGAAAATGTAAAGAGCCTTTGTTCAGTTCTGAGACAGTTAAAATAATTCAAGTTGCCCGGTTTCTTAAAAAGAAGATTAACAATAATAACAATTCGGTTTAACGTCTATTTTGCTTTGCAACATATAATGAGCAGAACAAATTGCGACGAAAAATACAAAAAAAATGTTTGAAATATAAAAAAATCCAATGATCCTAATCAAATGGATTGACAACTTTCTTCTGTGATATATTATAGAAAGACCTCTCAATAGTAAAAATATGAGTGAAAATATTACTTCAATACAATATCATGAAAACTTAGAAAACCAACGTGAGACTCAAACATATTGAAATAAAAACGATCACTCACGATAGTCACGATATACAAAAGACGAGACATCCACTCGACATGTTTCATGTTGCTGACAGAGCTTCAAGGCGCAGTAGTCGCCGGGCAGCGTTCGCAATACTACTCATCATGATTAAGGGAATGCCGAATGCTCCCGAAACATGTCGAGTGGATGTCTCGTCTTTTGTATAACGTGTACGATCCGTTTTTATTTCAATATCATGAAAACAACCGATATACTTAAGTAAAACAATGTTAAAACCACATTTTTAAACTTTCCCAAAAACGCTTCATATTACTTTGTATCGGAACTCGCTACTACCTTGTATGGGAAAATCAAGAACTTTGTTGTGCAGCTAGTTAGGTTAAATCGAAACGGTTTCATAAGTTACCATAAATGTTATGGGTTATTCAATGGTATTAATAGTTTTTAATATTATCATACTTTCAAAATGGATTTTACCGCCCAAGTTTGAAGGCTCATAAAACAAGTTAAACGTTAGTTATCGAACTCAAAACTTTAACATATGTCCTGATTTTCCTTATTTTAATAGGATCTTCTTACTGTTATAGTCAACATCCCAAGTGTCGATCGCAAGTTTTGGTGTTCTTTTTGGGATTTCTAATGCTGATTGCGCAGAAAAAATTTATCAACTTAAAAAATTAAACAAAGTTCAACCTAATTTGCCTCTATAGCGGATTTTTAAACTTTTTTTATTATATTTTGTATATTCACGATTATAGATAGATATAAGACTAAATAAAATGAATACGTTTTAAACGCCGTCAAACACGACCTACCCCAACCGACGGGGTATAATTAGTGCGCCCAGGCACTACGGAACGCACCTCACTGAGGGACTCAGCCTTATTGCCAGTTTTACGGCTGTCTCAGCTGTTTAATAATGAATTAATTTTGTGACGAAATTGACTATTGCGTGTTATGTTAATTAAGGATGGAGTTTGAGAACTAGGGGCAATGATCGTGTTGTGTGGTAGGCATCGTGTTTATGGGATTCAACCGACATACGTGCAAGCTTTTCAATATGTGCTTTGGTTTGAATTTAACGAATACTAAACTATTTTAAACCCTTTTCACTTTTACAGACCATAACATTAATTTAAAGAATTGTTGCTACAGAATTACCAAACTGATTCATTTTCTTCGATACCTACATATATTTCCTCGTCAAAGCAAATTCGAATGTAATTTTTTGTGATGCAGCTGCTGGTTGTAAAAGAAAATGTAATGTTTATTATTTTATGTATTAAATAAAAATAATGGTGTTCGCGAACAATGACATTAATAATTGTAATATATTTCATTGCCAGTTGTTATATCGAATTTATTTTCGATGTCTAATTTAGAAGAATTTTATAATAATTATTCACTTCATTAATGTTTAGTTTGATCATTCAACGACCAAGTTCCTTAAAATTAAGATTAAAAAAAATGTTTAGTTTTAGGTTGTGTTTCTATACATATTTATATTGCAAATAATTTTTCATACATCCTAATGCAGCTATGAAGCATAAAATTTACCAACTCTACCAAAGCTCAAAATATACTCAAGATACCGAAGAGCCTATTGTTGGAACTGTTTCCTGAAAACCTTCATCAAAGGATTTATGAAAAGGGTTCCGTAGTTCTGAATTTATGATGAAGACGCCACGTGCAGAATTAGAGCCAGTCGGCCGTAAAATAAAAGAGAAATCCCCGCAAAACTAAAAGGTGTTTTAAATCGGATAATACTTGGAGCAAACTTCAAAGTGGAAGTTACCCAATGAATCCAAGGGCTGAATCATTGGCTATCGAGATACTTGATGGAGATAAAATCGTTTTACATCGCCCTATCCATTATATTGCCGCTTTATCGAAACCGCGAGTCCATTCTCGAGTCGAATCAATTCCGAATGAATGGATATTTCTATGTCATCGAGTTCACCATTCGATTCATTAAGATCGATTCCTTTGCTCTCGTATGTGTCGAAGAAAAATGCCTGTCTTTAAGCTTTCTAATGTATAGTTGCAGCGAAGAGTGTGTAATTCAATTACGCAATTACTTTTTCTGCACCTCGGGCTAGGGTTTATAAGAATTGCAGAAAACCGGAATAAAAATGCGATAACATTTTAAGGAAACGATATTCAGGTAGTGCAATTTGAAATAAGAATTAACTATATCAGACATAAAACTGTTTACTGTATATATGACTTTACCTCGTGTGTTTTGAGACGTTATTTTGAAAGGCCCGAAAAAATAAACTTTGCACTGGCGGCTTCTTAAATTTAAACGTTGTCAATTAGAAAAAAAGTTGATTCAACTGTTATTTTTCGGTGAACCGGATATTGAAATATGATCTAAAGGTATTTAGGTATGATCTAAAGGGCCTACAGTCGAAGAAAAGTCTACTACTTAAACGATCGTTTAAGAAAATTACGGCTCGCATGATGTCAACAGTTGCTATGGAGACACGATCCCAAAAAGATTTTGTTTACCAACGAAAAAATCTTCACCGTCGAAGAAAAGTATAATCAACTAAAGCGATTCGTGCCTCTATTGACGAAGGGTCCACACGATTGAAGGCCTGTGTTCAGCACAATGGCGACCATTTTGAATAATTTATATTTTATTTTTACCGTAATATAACGATTTTTCTTCTGTCTAAATTGCGTTTAAATACGTTAAAGCGTGTTCGAAAAAAACATGATTTTGTTCGTCTCGAAACTTATAAACATACGAGGTATTTATATATTGACACAGAGCTATTGAAATTGATTTACCGACACACAACCTTAATAACATAACACAACAGTCCCAAAATTGATTCATGATGTATCTTAGGAAACTACTCATCATCATCATGAATTTAAGAGCTAGGCTCTTGTCGGTGGAGCAATTTCCATGTATCTCTTTCTTGAGCCCTCTCCTTGACAGCTTGGTACGACACGACGTTCACCTTTTCCTTAATTTCGTCCATCCATGTAAGCTCTGCTTGGTCTTCCTCTCTTTCTCCTCCCTTCAACTTTTCCTTCTAATATAGTCTTTAGATATTCGTCGTGTCCAGGGCCGTATTTGGTTTGGAGGCGTGAAGGCCCTGAGGCAACGAAGGAGTGGAGGCCCTTAACGGACTAGTGAAGGCCCCTACTTATTAGGGAAGTGTTGTGGAGGCCCCGGGTCAGTAGCCCCGCCTGCCCTCCCCCAAATATGGCCCTGGTCGTGTCGTAACAGGTGTTTAATCATTTTTCCTCTTCGGTATTGAATGAGGAAACTACTAGTATGTAAGAATTCATTAGACTTTGTTTTAATGTCTACCTTTTTCTATATAAATACCACACATAAGTCGAGCAAAAATAATTCAACAAAAGCAATAAACGCCCAACGACATTCCCATGTACGACTCGCGCATTCCACCAAGTCAACCCAAAAGGCAAAATACTTGTTAGATAATATACCCGCCGAACCGTACCGTCACATGTGACTACTAAGTCTATATGAACATACGATGTTTCTCTTCTAAAGTTGTGTATTATATTCTAGTAGTTCATAGAGATATCTCGGTATTCGATATTAAATAAATTGAGAGAAAAGCTTAAGGAAAAAGCGTAACGTAAACTTGGTGTTTTTCTTCCTGATAATAAATTGGGCACATACTCGTAAAAATTGTTACCATAATTAATTTAGTGACAAGCAGCTTTTTTCGACACGTTACCCGTGCATGCTGTAAAAATTTTGTATATGTAATATTCGCACCCATACATATGTTCCTACGCACACCAACTAATATGATGTTAAGTAAAAGTACCTAATAAAGATCCGGTTGAAAATATAAATAACCAGCCATTTATTGACATAAAGCTTTCATTCGTGTATACTCGTAAATATAAACGACACTTGCTGTTTTTGGCAGAAACGGCTCAGTCGAGTAGCGAAATAATGTAACGAGCATCAAGACGATATAATTGGTACGTTTCTGCTCCCTCTTAAGGAAAACTGTTGTTTTCTGTAATTACCTCAGCTCCAGTGGGCTTACGTGCTTTAATTGGCGTATTAAAAACAGTTGACGACGTCTCATATATGACTTACTTACAATATTTCAATTACGATGATAGTTTTGTCATATTTAAATCTGACTAACAGAAACCTTTATTGGTGGTAGATTTTATGATATAGGAACCTACACACCTACTGATATATCACTATGCAATTAAAGCTCGTATTTCAGTAGGCGTTACAAAGTCGGTAACTCCAATATATGCCCACTTAGAGACCAATAAATAGTGACGTAGTTAAGGGTAACGACGGAGGGAAAAAGTAAATGCCCCGCTGAGGGCTGTGTGTAGCCGTTTCCTAAGGCCCTGTTTCCCTCAGATTAATAACCTTAGTATTAGCTCCCAGAGGCCTAATTTGCTCTTTCGCGCTTTGTATTTTATCATCTCTCCGAGAACTGGTTGCGAGTAATTTTAAATACACGAACGTTATCTATGTCGCCAACAGTGTATATTACTTGAATTATTTAACTACTTTTATGATGTCTTTCCTAGGAGTAGTGGAATAATACTGAGTCACTAATTAAACGCTGTTAAGAAAATTTGAAATACTTTAAAACGAGACTACGACAAAAATATCGATAATATCAGCCAACTGATTGAAGCACCTATATGATAAATTTATATGCTGATGAAGCTTATATTTGGTTTTGTTGCGTGTCGTAGAATAAAAGATAAAACGCGATTTCTGTTAGAATTTTAAGAATTTGGAGTATTTCACACAATAGGTATTAGAAGAATTGAATGCTTGCTATTAGACCGTAATAGTCCTGAACAAGATGCTAAAGACAAACAAATATCAAGACTCGGCTTGAATCATAGAAATAAAAAGTCTAAATCGACAACGTCTACAGCTACTTCATGTGAGATTTTTATACTTATGTTTATGCCACACCTGGCCATGAAGTGGCTTTTACCGCACGCTACGCGTACGGAAAAAGCCGCTTTCTGGTCAAGTGTAGACATAAAATGATGTACACAACACGGGAGATAATAAAGAAAGCCCTCGATCGCATATTTACGTCCCTCGCTTGCAGCTCGGGCCGCAAACATCTGCGATCTCGGCCTTTATTTTACCACCCTAGTTGTGTAATGTATTATTATTAACTTAGCTGTCTCGGTAAATACACTAATTGGACAAGCAATGTTTCGATTCGGTTGTTAATGCCGTTTGAAAGTGAATTCGTACGATTATTAGTGGCTTGTCCTCATCGAATCACCTTCGCATGGCCTACAGACTACCGACCATCGCAGGGGACATATTATGAGAAATACAATATTATACACATATATAAATAAAAAAAATATTGTGGAGACAATCTTACACAAATCGACCTAGTCCCAAACTAAGCAATGCTTGTACTATGGTATGGGTACTAGGACGATGATATACATACTTATATAGATAACTACATACTTAAATAGATAGAAAACATCAATGACTCAGGAACAAATACTCGTATTTATCACACAAATATTTGCCCTTACTAGGATTTGAACCCGGGACCTCTAGCTTCGGAGGCGGAGTCACTCCCACTAAGCTAAACGTGTCGTCAAATATCAACGTGAGAGAGAAAAAACTGGGTTTATTATAACAAAAAGGTAAATGGATATGTGAAGAAAGTATTTTCTAATGGTTCTACTTGTTTGTCCATAATTTTATTTGACCAAATGTTTTATTTCTTCGAATACTCTTCACGCATAATTTTTATGACTTTTCAGAATTATTACAAGTAAAAGTAACCTAACCCAACCGAACGTGTGCTAAGAGACTTGCGTAAAAGAAATCCGAAATGTTTTTCGTTTAAACTAGAGTTAAATTATTCTAATTAAATATTCTGACAAACAATACATTATTTAGAACATTTTAAGTTCCCAAATTTTTTTGACTTGCCGCCCACTTAGGCATGATAAAAACTTTCAGCGCCCCCCACGACGAGAAAAAACAACCGCATTGTTGTGATTTTTTTTTCAATGTCTGGGGATGGGTTGGGGGGGGGGGGGGTGCAATCGGATTTGAGGATAGTACCATCGCCAGGAATATATATTATATAGTTTGTACTGTAGCTGATATTGTGATTTCAGTTTTTTTTGTTTCATTCATAAGGAAAAGTTACTAATATTAATACATTCACTTACATTTAATTCCAATTTTATTTATATTATTCATGTAGCATATATTCATAAGCGGTAGCGCCCCCCTGGATAGCATCAACGCCCCCCAATTTCTTCCAAGGCCCCTACCGCCCCCCTGAGAATCCGCAGCGCCCACTGGGGGGCGGTACGGACCACTTTGGGAACCTATGTCAGAATATAAACTTATATAAAATTGAGGGAATCCATTTTCTTTTTTAATGTTATCATTAAAAAAAATTAGTAACAAAATGGGAAAGTTAACGCGTCCATACAAATTTATGTATTAACTTTAAAAAAAATGCTCATTTGCTAATTAGGTCCTATTTTCCCGGTGAAAGATAAGATAACGTAACTATCAATCTTCTGATGCCCAATTCTGCTACTCAAGAAGCTTAAAGGTAGGTAACAAATAGTGATTTATATCGTACTGGTAAAATTGTTTCAAAGCGAATAATGGATACATTATTTTTATTCAGTTAAAACTGTGTCTACAAAAACAACAAGTTCCATGTAACAACGAATTAGAAATAAATTATTTCTGTATAATGACAATACTCCTAGATGCGTAACGTTTAATTTAAACCAAAAATCCAAGAAAGGTGAATAAAATATTACGCAGATTTAATACCCAACATACCATAAACCCTGAAGAGAATATTGAAATCAAACTCTACGTAAACAGTACTAAAGTACACAATCAATTGATGTGTGAAAAACTCAATAGGTATACCTATCAGTGGCGTGTTGCCCAAAGAACTCGATTCCTACCGGCTTGCCTAATATTAAGCATTTGAGCACCTTATTCTACAGCTCTTAAGGAAAATGTATGCCAAATCTGCACCGGCTTGCCCAAGGATATCTTTTACGCCACGCCACTGATACATATTCATAAATAATTAAGCAAACAGCAAATAAAAACGAACGCGATAGACTACAAAATCAATTCAATACGAACTTTAGCTCTAAAATGGACAAAATAAACAGGATCTACGGCTATTCTCAAATCATACCGACCTTTTCAAATATCGCACAAATTTAGTCACTTATCACGCGCGTCGACATGTGTCGGAACACTGATTCCCTTTTGTTTATGAACTGAGGTCAGCGGGTCAGATCGTGGGGAGCTATAGGCCGCCTGAATGTCGTACCTGTGACTAAATTGTCAAAGTGGAGACTCAATCGAAACGCTTGGCATCGGCTGCACAAGAGATACGAGTCTAATGATAGATTTATTAGTACTACACTTGTTTTGTTATTGAGTTTTATTATTAGTTGTATTTAGGTCATACATTGAGGGGAACGACCCCCTGAAAGTGAAGGCTAGTGGGACCTAATTAATGGAATAGAAGTCATAGCGTCTGGCCAGTCGTATTGGGCAGTGCACTGCCTGCCATGGTTAAAGGTGGCAAATTCAAAATATATTCATCTGGTCACCAACTCGTTGTCATTTACGGAAAGATTAGCAGGAAGAGATCCCTTATATTATAGGGGATGCACTAGAATTAAGTCGATTAATTATGGAAATTTGAAAGTAAAGCCATGATTAACTGCCATGGCGTGCGTGCCTATTATAAAAACAATGACTCAACTATTACGTGAGACTCTTAAAGCGTGCAATGTGCCCTTACAAGCTTCAAGCCCATATCTATGATCCAGACTTTTGTATCTAGTTACGTTTCTCGTTATACTTGTTTGGTAACTAACTTTTTTCGGATATATCTTCGAACCAGTCGCGCAACTGGCATGCAGTTTATCTCCTACCCTTGTGGCCTATTCTCAAACCTTTTGATATTAGCGTATAAAATATTTTCCCTGTTCGACAACAGAACCATTGAACCGTTCGTTCGGTAGCTATTCACGATTCGATGAAATTTCCAGATAAATAGGCCTTCCGAAAAGTGTAGATTTCTCGGTTGGATTGTTGACAATGGTGAATGTTGGATAATACCCGTAGTGCAGAATATTGTGTATAATTTATTTTATTGATAATGTTTGTTATTTATACTAAAAATAAAGCATTATTACGAAATAACTAATGTTTACGCTACAATCTGCGGATCTAGTAAATTGCTTCGATTTTTATGAAACTTGGGCCGCTCAACTTTTTCTTGTACCTCGTTGCCATGGTTATATCCCCTGGAGTTGTCCAGAAAGAGTTGTCTATCCTCCTAAGGCCCCAAGCACTTTTGGTGTTTTTGAATTTGTAACCTTATTTCATAATATAAAAGTTCAAAACTAATTTCAAATTAGTCCCATAGGTAGTAACCGTGGGCCCTAGGAGGATAAATAAACAAGATTTTCCATAAGTTTTCTACGACAAAAATGTACGTTTGATGAACTTTAACTGCTTGCAGCTTATAATTATATAAGCCCATTATTTTATGGACTATCTCCTATGCACATTAGTGGCATATACAATAACAGTTTTTTTTAAGAGAAACTCTGACACTGTTTCTCTTGGACAACGGGACAGAATAACAAACATGAAGAAGTTGATTGACCCATTTATTCATTTTTAAAAACATCAGAAAGCTACTTTATACACTTATTTGCCTTCCATTGAAATATGTTTTATTCGTTAGCTGAACAATATCTTATTATTAAAACAAAGTTAAGTTGGAGTGAGTTCTTTGTAATAAATTATTTTCAATTTTATTTCATTTCAGTAAACATTTATTTAGTTTTTACATGGTATGTGAATTAGTGATGATATTTTAAGTATGTCCTGAACAGGACGGTAACGCCGTTATGGCGTAATATTTAAAGAAGTAGCCTAACCTAATCAATGAAAATCAACCCTATAACCAGCTCTATATTACACTGTAAATACCCCCTATTGTCAAGTTCAAATGAAGTACTACATCTTTACTGATTTTAATTAGTAAAGATGTGGTACTTCATTAGATAAACTTCTCAAACAACAAACGAAGTCGCATTAGTTCTAGCACAGCACAACAATGCAGTCCAAGTTTAGGACTAGTGTTTACCGATCGACAAACTGTCGCAGTGTTGTTCTACGTTCAGAATAGCCCCCGCCATCGAGTCCGCGCGACTTGGCCGGTGACCGAACGCCCGCAACCTACTTGGCCGCCGCGCTCTCTGCAAATATTGCTAGTGACTGTGACGCTAGTTATCCGTGTCACGAATACGCCCTGAATGGAGCTCCACAATATGTACTTTGCGTTTATGTAAGCCTGGATCCAGTATTCCAATAATTATTATGGAGACAGATCCCTAAAAAAACGTATCCCGTATTCAATCAATAGTTTGCCTGCAGAAATTAGAAGTGAGCCTAACAAAAACCGATTTAAAAGACTGTTAAAAAAACACTATTTAAGCACATTAACTTAATATACTAAGTAGTTTATATAGAGACTCATGATCCCACAGATAAACCTTATTAAAGGTTTTGTGGGACACTGTTCATAAATGTATGCTAAACTTTGTTTTAATAAAATATGCGAAATAAAATTCGGACTAACCATACTTTCGGACAAATAAAATGTATGCCAAATAGAAGGAACCCTAATTTAACACCCTATGATGTTTCCGATAAAACCATTTCATTTCACTTCGAGCATAGTATTGACTTGTGTGTGCCCAGAATTACATTTTCTGTAGAAGAAGAAGTCAATAAATATGATGTATGTTGTGACAGCACGCGCTGATAAAGACACCATTAAGATTGCATGTGTAGTGTATCGACCCTGCCTTCGGTCATTGGACAAATATCTACTATCTGTGACAGGCTTCGCTAAAATATCAGAATGACCACATTCAACTGCTAGTACTTAACTGGACTGAAACGGTCCTAACCAACTGGTCAGAATTTAGGACTGAAGTGTATACTGTATAGGTGGCCTAGCCCAGCAGTGAAAACTCTTGTATAGAAAAAACAAAAACTGCGACCTCTTCTAAGCCCAATGAAACGGAAAACCGGTACAGTACCGGCAGTACTTCACTGACTTCACTGTACAGTGTACTTAACGCGTGTACAGTGTACCGTGATGCGGATGTAGAGATTTAGAGATTTTGCGGCGGACGGCGCGGTCGCCCGTGAAAATGAATATTTGATACGTTTTGTTCGGTTTGGCACGAGTTTTTTTTACGCAATGTTACAGTTTTTGGTACATATTGCCAAACATATTTATCCATATGGATTATGGATTGACTATGAAATAAAAATGCATGCCGTTCAAAACTATTCCTTATAAAGTTGAATTGTTTGTCCAGAAACATAATTCTATAGACAATTGTATTATTATGCTTTTAAGTTCGCGATTGTCTCATCGAAAAGCGCCGCACCGAAAAGCATAAGAACTCGATTTACTTTTAAAATACTTACTAATAAATTTGCGGTAATATTTTACAAATACCCTGAAATAAAGAAACCAAAAAGGCAATGGGGCTAATAAAACTTACCGTATTAGTGTAGTAAAAAATAACAGCTAAAGGTAGAAACTCCATGTTAAAACAACCATCGTACCAAGTAAGTACGCAACATACTCGTATTTCATACCATAGCTGTCAAAACATCCAAAGTTACAACAAAACTTTACGCGATATACCCCTTAACCCACAACATGCGTAACATTTGTCCAATACATCTTAATCGCTCACAATTTACATGTCCCTATTAGCAATCACGACTATTTGTTGGTTGAGGTTCGGACTCTGACAAGGGATCAGTTTGACGAGGGGTCGGCCCTCCACTGGGCCTTAAGTGGCTGTTTATACCGCACCTTTCCGAGCTCGATCAAAGTCAGTCATGTCTTCTGTTTTCCTGACTTCGAACACGCTTTGAACTATTGATTTTAGCTCAGTGATCGGTTTGTGGTGAGGAGGTTGTCTTAGAGATTCAAGTCAAGTGAAAAAAGCTTCCTTCCTTGGTGTTTGTTCTTTTAACGTTCTTCATCTCATACGTAACGAGTAGTAGTAATGATTGCTCTCGAGATACGTATTTCGCGTTACCCTAGTTCCTTCCCTAGTTACCTTTGATTCTAGTTAGTATACAGAGGGGTACTGACTGACTGTATTCATTTCCTGATTACGCAGTAGCTCGTAAAATGGAGCTTCAAGACTTCAATTTAGTATAGAGGAAGTGAGGCCGCAGCAATACTGTTAAGGTGGCGAGAACGGACGCACGGAGCGTGTCGCCTAGACAACCATTGGGAGGCAAGGCAAAATGACGGGAGGTGGGAAGAGAGACATCCTAAAGTGATAAAATTGTCTTCCATTACCTTACTAAAAACTTGAAATAAATATAAGTTACTATGGTATCAAATCGCGGTGGCCTTCCCAGCCGGCGGGCCTAGTTACGTAGACATTCAATGTGCATGACATTGAATGTCGTCCATGGCAAGTACTATGTAGTGATCACTGTGTGTACCGTCTTTTTGACGATAAGCAAGCTCATATCTTGTCGCCCAGCCATGATCTCGTAGTCAGAGTCAGTATACGAGGGCGTCGTACCCGACCGCTAATGTATCGGGGGGGTCGGGTCGGGATGAGGCTGAGTGTACGACCTGAGTGGACGCTCGAGCGGGGTTGCACGGAGCGGGGTGTGCGGCGTTCATGTTAAACATAAACAAATGTATGTGAGCGTCCTGAGTGCTGCACAAAACCCTTTGACGCTGCCCACCCCGCCGAACGCGACGCTGGACGCTCGCCACTCAGGCCTTACACTGAGGGACTGAGGGGTACTGACCATGAGCTCCCGCCGCAGTTTGTCCAGCTCGTGCGCAGAGGGCGGCACCGGCTGCGCCCGCCCCCTCCGCAACTCTTCCAACTGCCGCGTCAACTCCTCCACCTTGGCCACCGCCACAGACAACTCCTTCTCCTTCTCATTGAACAGCGCTCGTATCGACTCGAGGTCGCTAGCTGTGAACAAAAAATAACCAAGTTTAAAAACATTTTTTTTTACAAATTACAAGCATGAATGTGGGTTGATGTGTTACCGAAATAATGTGGACATTATTGGAAATATCACCTGTGCCAGTATTATATTGTTCATAATCATAATTAATTCGATATGAAGTACGGTACCTAAGGGACACTCTGTTATAGCATTTCACAAAAAAACATCACACATCGTTGGGTAAAGTAGCAAACCTCGTAACTTTATATGGGAACAATAGAAATTAAGAGGTTTGCGACTTTAGCCGACGACATGATACAGTTCGGTCATGGGACAAAATCATTTTGTAGTGTTATTAGATAAAAAAAAACAGTGTGGTTGTTTCCCAATGGTTAAAGTTTGTCTACAGTCAACGTTTTAATTTCCGCTGTATTAATTTTTACACACTATATTCAAACTATCGATCGTCAGACAGGTAATATACTTATAATACTGCAATGAAGACTGCAAATGTCCTTCTATAGTTATTTCTATAGTAAGTAGGTTTTATCATGTTTACTTGTATAGTTGCCTATACAAACAAGCAAACATGATAAAACCTCACGTTATATGAACTTGACCTAATATTGACCGCGTGAAGTAGTCGCAAGGTTGCGCACCAAAACCCACGTCACACTTTCAGCGGTTAATTCAACCAAAAATAAGGTTGAACTGTATTTTTAGAAAAAAGCAAACGTTGCGTTTACGCGATGAAGACCGGTTTTTTGTTATAATAATGATTGAAAATCGTAAAATTCTAAATCAACTAAAATCAAACGTGTTTGTACAAGGGTAATTCTTGAAGGACCCCTACCTGGCCACATATATTCAGGAGATTCCGCACCATTAGACTGGCATTTTTGCTTAATTTGTGGAGCTTGGCCGCAATAGGGATGACAACTGGGTTAAAACTATGTAGTGTCTATTACGTCCGTCAGTTAGATTATGAAAAAATATATGACCCGTATTTTTTGGTTAATCAAAATATTAAAAATCGACAAAGTTATAGATCATCAAACTTCTGGAGTGGGGGCTTGTGACGTCTAAAAGGAGTGACATCACTCGAAACTTCTAAGCACTCTATCCTCGTCATTTTTTGTTTGTCAAACAAAAGAAAAAATACG
Organism: Eudemis profundana; assembly: GCA_947034925.1. NCBI lineage: Eukaryota > Metazoa > Arthropoda > Insecta > Lepidoptera > Tortricidae > Eudemis > Eudemis profundana. The sequence goes on from OX344808.1 coordinate 10,889,287, forward strand.
TGTACAATATTTTTTAATAATCTAACTAACGGACTAAACAGTTTTTTTAGTCGTCTAGCCCAATGGGCCCAATTGACATAATAATTGAAAATGCCATTCTAAAGAGGCGGAATCTTGTGAATATCGTTACTGCTTTGAAAAATACTCGTATCTAAAAACGTTGTAAAGAAAAACGTCAAAGCACGTCCGCACTTCATACACACTTACTGCGTTTTTACCTGGAGTCAATATCAGATACATGATTTTTTTTAAAGTACTGACGACATTCGCCAATATGTGTGCACGGGGAATGATCATTTTCAAGAAATACCCAAAAATCTACCTGCTGCAAATATTGAAAGATTTGAGCAGTAATATCGTACACTACTTAAGTACTTAGATACCGCCCCGAAACTTTGTCCACGTGAATTTCCCACTTTTTCATACAAACTGACATCCTCCGTTTCAATCCTTCGACTCGAAATACAAGATTTTTTTAGTGGACGTCTACGTCTCCTAATGCACAATTGATTTAAATTTCATGCGGCTATTTACTATATAGAGTATATAGTAATTTTGACTGTACGTTGTCTGTCAGAAGCTTAGTCATAGAACTGTGTTACATGTATAGAAACTAGCATTTACCCGCGGCTTCGCCTTTCCTTCGCCGTTATTATCCCAAGGGAGCTTTCTACCAGGATATAAAGTATCCAATGTTTAAATCCAGGACATGGTCTAGCTGTATGCCAAAGGTCATTGGGCGTTTTTGACCCGCTTTCGCGTACAGAGACCAAACTAATTTTAAAATAGAGAATTTAATCTCACTTTTCTAAATATGTATTTTTTGTTATGTATCAAACGGCAGAAAAAAGTTATTCAACAGTATGTGTACGATTTTTTATCGTGGGCCAGGCATCAAGAAGTGATTGACGCGCCATTTTGATCAAGCAGAATAAAAAATTGGTTTTTAGAACTGGATTATATTTTTGTTCCTCTTTATATTAAACAATATAACTACAGCAACGCAATATAACAGCAGCTATTCAAAGTATTTTTGAAATAATTCCAATAGTTCTGACTTAATTCATTGCAAAAATGCTATAATGATAAGAAATTATTTTTATTTTTTTTTCCCAATTCTCCCATGGTTTACAAAAATGCGACTCATACCACTGAGTAGCAGATACATTTACCTACATACCTAGACCTAATTTCGTTTGTGTACGCCGTGGGTCATTCGTCGCTACCATGCTAAACTTACATATCTGTAATTTTAAATAAGATATGTAAGTTTGGCATGGTGGCGACGAACGAAATGCCCAATGACCTTTCATCTCAATCCATTCACTCGTTACCGTGTTATTTAAACACATCCAAACATCTTCACAAACTTTCATATTTATAATATTATGTATGTAAACACATAAAATAATACAGAAACAGTACTAAAATCAATGGTTATGTACAAACGCGAACTTATCCCTGTAAGGGATCTCTTCCAGCTAACCCTTGAGCAAATGAGAGAGAATAACTAATACCAAAGAAGATACACAAACTAACAAACTTATTTCATTTACTTAGACAAAGAAAATATTATTAGTAGAATTAATGCTAAATTAGTACTAAAATTAAGCTAGCCAGGTTTGCTTTACTTTGTTTAAAGTAACAGCTGCAAAGAAAAATATGGATTGTTCTAGTAATTCATTGTACAAATTATTTTTTTAGGTTGCTTAATGTGCCACTTGTTTAATATAAGTGCCAAATATTAAATATTTGTCATAATACCACGTTTCCCTGTAGATTTTCATTGCAAAGCTAGGCACTGAATTTTGTAACCAAAGTGTTTTTATTGCATTTCCAATTTGAAGGTTAATTTTCTTTGTCCAATTCTACCTCTAAGTTCTTCTTATTTAAGCCATTTTAATTATACTAGTTGAAACAAAGAAACTGGGACGCATTTTTCTTAATTATCTTTTGCTATATCTCCATGGAGACTGCGACATATCAATCAAAACTTATCTCATTAGTCCAGTTCTTTGAGTCTCGCCAAGTTTCGCTTTTATAATAATTATAAAGAAAAATAAAATAATAAGTATAATAAGTTAATAAGAATTGATTGACAATTTATTTTACAGATACCTTGTTTAGCAAAAAGCGAATTATGTATTTACCTTCCAATCAAGCTATTGTAAGTAATTAAAGCTAAATTACAGACAATATTTTGTTTATTTTTTGGAATTTGAAAATGTGTTAAGGAAAACAGATAATATTCCTCACTTCCCTCTCGCTATACGGCTTGCTCAAATGTTTGCTAATGAAAACCATAATTTTCACATTTACCTACACAGAAAATCTGAAAGCAAAGATTCGAAAGTCAACGATTGGTAAAATTATAAGGCATTTACGCTGAAAAAAGTCGTTTCCCGGCATAAGCGCCCAGCTGAGACTCATTTAAAAGCTAGGAGGGATATACACCGACCTTTCAATTACAGAAGACAATAAAGAGGGCTTTATCTGTATGAGGGCCCCGTTTGTGCGAGTAAATAGCGGCAGTGAAAACACAAATAAAAATGCGCAGTAGTGCAACTCTGTCGTTACACGGAGAAAGGGCGCATCTGACTTTTTACAACCACTAAAATTTCACGGTGTATATGTAACTCAATTTTGAAAAAAAAATGTCCGACGCGCTTATGACGGCAGAACTTCTTTATAGCATTCTGCTATAGGTTGCACTGGCAAGGCATCAGACGTGGGTAAAGCCGAAGCGTACTTTACTTTCAAAGCATTAAAATAGCGTGCCCAAATGCTTAAAACAGACAAACCGTTGTGACTCGGTTCTAGGGACGCCACCCCACTGAAAGGTTGCCAAAGGCTTAAAGACATCGACATCACGACTTGATTCACAACTTCACAAGTCTATTAGTAGGTACTAGGTATGAATGTGAAGATTTCAGAAAAACGTATCAAAGAATAACAAATAAGGTAGGGAGACTTGGTGTGCGACAGAGAGTAATGAAAACCCATGTTGATCCTAATAATTGGGATGAGTTCTAATCATTTTGAATGACTAAACTTTCCGAGGAAAGTTAGTTTTATATACCTACTGCCAAAGTACGGTCAAATGCAGAGAAAAGTACTAAGTACCTACTATGAATGTATGACAGATTTTTTTTCTCTGTAGCTGACTGTAATAAAAATACAAGATTTTGCTAGTAAGAAATGAAATTGTTTTTCAAAAGAACGATTTAATATTTATCTAGTCACATTCACTCGTAAAATGTTTTATGACCAATATGCCAATTTTATTAAACAAGACATTTAATTACTTTTAATACATATATTATTTTAGACAAACACATATAACACGGCCTGGAAATCTTACCTCATACCTATAGTAAATATATTTCAAAAATACGAGTATCAATGCGATTCTGCAATATTTGAAATTATATTGCAGCACTGTTTATCTTTCAATATTGCGCCAGAGTTCCAGTGATTCCTTTGATATCTCTTTAAAATCATATGACTGCTCTTTGATCTTATTTTAGGCAACAACTTTATTTTCTGATTTGGTTATTACTCCTACATTTAAATTACTAATTGTAAACGCGATTTATTTGCATATTGCTATTTCAGATTATTATTACGAATTCATTTCATTGATCTTGGTTCCTGAAAAATAATGATAAGTTATTTATCATTTATTCATCAATCCGTACCCTTCGAATCCCCCCATAAAAACGATGAAACTCTTATTCTATAATCGTTTTTATGGGGAGAGAGGCGAAGAGAGTTGGAAAATATATATCTTACGACGGTTTTTTTCACGTCCCTCAATTCCTTTATTGTGTAAACAAAACGCAGTTTACAAGATCAAAGCGACATGAAATTTCATACAGTTAAATATGAAATTGAAAAGTTGTTTGAATGAAATTCTCAATCCCGCCGTGTTTCAATCTTTCGCCGTATTTCACACTTGATTAATTTTTTTCCATTACCAACGATATCAAAACAATGACGACGCAATTCCCTAAAAAAATAGCTTAAAGTCAGGGTAGTATTCGACGGAGCTTTAAAAATACTGGAAGCAATTTTTTCGCTCTCCCACGCTGTCCGTTCTAAATGTAATTCAACAACCTTTTCAATCCCTTATCAATTTTGGAGCCATTTTAGCAGCACATTTCGTAGCATATCGAAGGGCATAGAAAACATTACCGGCCAGCCCTAAGGCAGGGAATAATAGAACATTGCGCCCAAAGTATATGTATCGCGATCTCTGAGACCCAACCAATAGTACATTGTGCACCGAGGGTAGTAAGAAGGGGATTACTAACGAGAGTCTATTAGAAGCCCGACGCCGTAGGCGGAGGGCTTTTAATGACTCGAGTTTGTAATCTTCTTACTGCCCGTGATACACACAATGTTTTTCATCACATTTGCGAGGAAAAAAAAATAATACATAAAAATGAAATAAACTAAACGCACCCGCTAAGAGACAACTTCAACTGTCAACTTTTTCAATATAGTCTTCCACAGATAATGCAAAGAACTGCGTTTAGTTTTTAAACTTGACAGGCAATGTCGCCAGATTGTACCGATTTTCAAAATAAAATTTTAAACTAAATTAATTTAATTGCATTAAAATAATCTCAAAAACTACGGAAATAATAGTAAAATATACCATATAAGTTTTATTTACACTAAAATTGGTTTTGTAGCCAAGTTTTGAAGATGTGAAATAGCCTTGGCTGATTCGAAACCTCCTTAGTCTGAAATGACGTACGACTTTTAAAACTAAACTCATAACTCCCGAGGGAGTTATAGATTTTCATACAGTTTTTCCTCCCGTGGGAGTTATAGATATTTGTAACCCACGGGGGGTAAATCAGCTCGAGTTGGTCTATAAGCGCGCGTGTTATAACACCCTTTACGAGCAAGTGTGATGAAAATTGATTTAACTACGCCGCCCAGAGGTCCTTAGAGAGCGTATTTCACTTTTACTGTGTTACGCAGACCCTATTTTATTTCAATTTGATAGAGTTTTTCGAAAATAGTTTACTAGTTTTACTCTTTTCGCATTGATCTTGAATGATTCGGTGTTTCTTTGAAGATACTTGGTCGTCTCTATATTACAACACTTTTTTTACGTTCCCATGTGTAATAAATAGTACATTGTGTATCAAGGGCGGTAAGTAAGGAATTACAAACGAGTGTTTGTTACAAGGCCGAGGCGAAGCCGAGGGCTTTAATAACACGAGTTTGTAATTCCTTTACCGCCCGCGCCACACACAATGTTTTTCATCACACTTGTGAGGAAATCTGATTAAAATAACCTTACTTAACCTAAATAAAATTGTAAAACTGACAGTGACATTAGTGACATATATCAAGACGACAAGTCACGTTCGGAAACCATAGCGGCAGACTTAAAATGGTTGATTTTATATTTGCAAAATACTGAAATACACTATTTAAACATTTAATTAATGTTACAGAAATATGTGTTTACATGTATTTGCAATAACAGTTTCTTTAAATAAATATTTCAGTAATAAAAGTTAAAAAAGTAAGTTGGCGTTTTTTTTGCACATGACAAATAAGAGTAAAACAGAACCAGCGTTTCAAATTTAAAAAGAAAACCATTACGCCCTAGGGCGTAATAGATCATTTACGGCCCGCAAAACCTACGTGTAATGACACCATTTTCGAGCAAGTGTGATGAAAATTACGTTACGAAGAACCCCCGCCAAAAATGGTAAACTGTTTTGTATCGTAAAATATGCAATGGCGACTCCCTTTGTTCTTGCTCCGAGTTATCCGAGTATAAAATAATTAAGGTAATTGAGGGTATTAAGGCCTAGCTAAGGGAAAATTTAAATAAAATTAAATTTAGTTTTTCGAATCAACGTGTTTTAATTTAAATCAGTCATCAGTTTCGTAAACTACAAAATAAACTCAAAATGTGGTACTTTCATCCACAAATAACGACACTAGACAAGTTTTTAAAAAACCTTGCTAGTAGGCCTTATTTTACTTCGGTAGTGCAACAAGGCCTAAGGCTGTATATCCATAAATAAACAAAAAATACTTTTTTTTATTTGGCTCTTGAGAACAATAATACTATACAATAATACCTACGTTAATTTTTTTTTCATATATGTGGTTTTTGGCCGAGATAGCCGATATTGTGTATTCATAATCATCAGTAGCTTCTTCTGACCAACATATACATTTAACTTAACAATAATCAGTCTTAATGATCAACTAAAATGAAAACAAAACATAAAATAGCATTATTGCCAAAAATAAAAGCACAATTATCATAATTTTAAAGTAGGCCATATTGTACTACAGGCCTTATTTTCCTCAGTGTAGTATAGTAAGGCCTAAATAAACTAATTTACTAATAATATGGTTTGGCTTTACTTGAGATCAATAATCAAATACCCAAGGTAACAAAATTTAATTGAATGGCAGTATAAGTATTATTTACCTAGCCAAAGTTTGAAATTTTATTCATGTAAAATGTAAAAGTAAAGTAAAAGGGACAAAACGACTTTAAATCCACAACGCAGGCTTCGTCAGGTAGGTACAAAAAAATAATTATATAAAATTGATATTTGTAGTTGGAGTATAATAAGGCCTATATAGATAAAATTTCCTATATGTTGGTTTTTACTCAAAATAAGACACATCTCCATTATGTACTACTACTAACGCCATCTATACCTGTCAGTCAATAAACTACCATTTGTATGTGTATCTGTGCAAATAGAAAAAATATAGTTCTTCTTCCGTTCCTGAATAAGCACGTTGTTTGATTTACAAAACCTCAAATTATATTAGGTTATGGGCTCCAGGACGTCCTGGCTCATACAACTAGTTCTCGCGACAGTGAATTATCTGGACTTGTGATATTCGTTGCAGTAAAAGAACAGTTAGTTGTGTTATGTGTTGTGCAGTTATTTTGGACATAGACTAATGGCGTCGAACTATTTGGTGAGCGTACCCAAGCTAAAGGGACGCGAAAACTACAGTGAGTGGTGCTTTGCGGCAGAAAATATTCTAGTGTTAGAAGGCACAGTAGGATGTATCAAGCCAGAGCAAGGTTTACCACCAGTTGAAGCAGCAGACGATGCTAAGACCAGAGCCAAATTGATTCTTACAATAGATCCCTCCATTTACGTACACATTAAAGAAGTCAATTCTACGAAGCAATTATGGGATAAATTGAAGTCCTTGTATGATGATTCGGGCTTCACGAGAAGAATCAGTTTATTGAGAAATCTCATATCTATACGATTAGAAAATTGTACTTCTATGAATTCCTACGTGACTCAGTTAGTTGAAACGGGTCAGAAATTGGCGGGAACTGGTTTTAATATCAATGATGAATGGATAGGGTCATTATTGTTGGCTGGGCTAACAGATAAGTTTTCGCCAATGATTATGGCTATTGAACATTCAGGAATGCGTATTACAACGGACGCCATTAAATCTAAATTATTAGATATGGAAGGCGAGTTGACCGGAAACGAGAATGCAGCTTTTGGTGCTTTCAAATATAAGAACCAATGGAGCCAACATAAGAAACCGATAGACAAGAATAATCACCAAAAAGATGGCGGACAGCAAGTGAAAACTAAAGTAATTAAGTGCTTTAAGTGTAAAAAGTTAGGACATTACCGTAATCAATGTCCAAACGTAATTTCTAAAGAAATGGATATCAAGCAAACTAACGCATTTAATGCAGTGTTTCTTAGCGGTGGTTACAGTAAATTGGATTGGTATATTGACTCAGGAGCGAGTGTTCACCTAACAACAAATGAACATTGGATTAAGAATCCAGTTTATGATCAATGCCTGAAGGAAATCGTGGTTGCGAACGAGAACAAAGTGCCCGTTATTTGTTCGGGTGCCGTGCAGATTACCACTTGTACAGATAAATGCAACTTTGATGTGACAGTTGAAGAGGTTATGTGTGTTCCGAGTCTTACAACTAACCTACTGTCTGTGAGTCAACTTATAAATAAAGGGAATAAAGTTGTATTTAAGAACGGTGGTTGCGATATTCATAACCAAAAAGGAGTTTTAGTAGCAACCGCTACTTTAGTCAATGGAGTGTACAAATTGAATGCGCCGGTTCACCTGTCAGCCGCCGCAGCAGTGGCGTCTAATGAGATATGGCATCGCAGACTTGGTCATGTGAATGACGATTACATGAATAAAATGCAGAATGCTGTTGAAGGTATGTCTATAGATCAAAAGGTAGACATGAAAAAAACTCCATGTGTTACATGTTGTGAAGGGAAGCAGAGTCGGTTGCCCTTCCCAAGCAGCAGCAACAGAAGTACTCAGCCACTGGATATTGTCCATACAGATGTATGTGGCCCAATGGAGACTGTTTCACTGGGAGGAAAAAGGTATTTCATACTTTTTGTTGATGATTTTAGTCGCATGACGCATGTATATTTCATGAAAAATAAAAGCGAGGCCTTTGAGTGTTTTAAAAATTATGCAGCCAAAGTAGAGAACTTACTTGATAGAAAAATCAAGACCTTACGCAGTGACAATGGCAGCGAATTTTGTAGCAATGAATTTGAACATTTTCTAAAACAAAAAGGCATAGTGCATCAAAAAACAAATCCCTATACGCCTCAACAGAATGGCCTGTGTGAACGCATGAATCGTACCATTGTTGAGAAGGCTCGATGTTTAGTCTTTGATGCTGATTTGACAAAGGCATTTTGGGGGGAGAGTACTAATACCGCTGTTTATTTACAGAATCGGACAGTATCAGCTGGTCTAAATTATAAAACACCCTATGAGTTGTGGACTAATACTAAACCTGATATTAGTCATCTTAGAGTGTTTGGAAGTAAGGTAATGAAACATGTGCCTAAAGAAATCAGAAAAAAATGGGACAAAAAATCTGAAGAGTGTATCCTAGTGGGTTATGCTGAAGATACTAAGGGATATAGACTTTATAATCCCACCAGTAAATTAATTACAACTAGCCGTGATGTTATTATCATTGAGAAGGACTATTTCAGCGACGTGACCATCAATGACAAGAGTACAGAAACTTGTACACATAATGAACAGAAAAGTTTGGATTCAGTGGGGGATATCTGTCAATCAGATGAATCATTTACCTCTGCAGATAATGCCGGTGATTTTACATATCTACCAAGTGAAAATGAAAACTCAGATAGTTCTACTGAAAGCGCTAGTAGTGTGGTGACAAGAATACCTTCTAGAGAAAGACGTAAACCAGAACGATATGGTTTCTCAAACTTGTGTACTGAGAGTACTGTTGTAGATGTCAGTGAGATGTCCTTGGAAGATGCTTTACAAGGTCCAGAGAGGGAGCATTGGTTAAGCGCTGTTCAAGACGAAATGAAGTGTTTTAATGACAATGATGCGTGGGAATTAGCAGATGCCCCAAAAGGTGCAACCATTGTGAAGTGTAAGTGGGTGTTAAAAAAGAAAAGTGACAGTGAAAATAACATCACTTATCGAGCCAGGTTAGTCGCGAAAGGTTACAATCAAAAAAGTGGTATTTATTATAATGAAACTTTCTCTCCGGTTGTCCGGCATACTACTTTACGAATGTTGTTTGCTTTGGCCGTACAACTAGGTCTGGATACGGTTCATTTAGACGTAAAAACGGCCTTCCTTCATGGAGAATTGGATGAAACCATATATATGCAATTGCCAGATTGTTTTGATTGTTCTGAAAAATCTAAGGTTCTAAAACTGAACAAAGCTATATATGGTCTCAAGCAATCTTCAAGGGCATGGCACAAGAAAGTTGATAACACAATGTTAGTCAATGGTTATAAGAAGTCAAAACTTGAGCCCTGTTTATACACAAAGTTTGTGAATGGCCTCAGAACAATTATAACTTTATATGTTGATGATTTTTTCATTTTTTTAAATGATGAAAAAGAAATGAAGAATGTTGAACAGATTTTGAGCAGTCAATTTAGAATTAAAAATTTAGGGCCAATTAAACATTGTCTTGGCATGACTGTTAATCACGATAAAGAAAATAATGTCATCACTCTGAGTCAAGAAAAGTATGTTGATCAGTTGTTGCATAAATTTAATATGAATGAGTGTAAAAATGTTGAAACTCCTATGGAGGTGAAATTAAATATTGTAAAAAATCAAGATGTAAAGAGTAAGAATCCATATCAACAGCTGATTGGCAGTCTCATGTATTTAGCTATACTTACCAGGCCAGATATAGCCTATGCTGTAGGATTCCTCAGTCAATTTAATAATTGTCATAGTGATGAACATTGGCTGTATGCGAAAAGAATTTTAAAATACTTAAAAGGAACCAAATCTCTCGGTCTAAAATACCATAAGAATGGAAATGTTAATATTGAAGGTTATTGTGATGCTGATTGGGCAAATGACCCAACAGATAGAAGGTCATATACAGGTTTCTGTTTTGCCTTGTCAGGGGCTGTTATATCATGGGGTTGTAAAAAACAGAAAACTGTAGCACTTTCCAGCACTGAAGCTGAGTATATGGCCATTACAGAGGGTTGTAGGGAAGCTGTATATCTATTAAATTTACAGAATGAAATAACTGGATTAACATATACTATTAATATGTATAACGACAACCAAAGTGCTAATAAATTGTCAGAAAATTCTATGTTTCACAATAGAACCAAGCATATAGATGTGAGATTTCATTATTGCCGAGAAGTAATATCTAAAAAGATTGTTAAAATACATTATTTGCCCACAGGAGATATGCCAGCAGACATGTTGACAAAGAGTTTAAATTCTGTTAAGCATCACAAATTTGTTCAAATGTTAGGTGTTGTAGATGTATAAATTTGATATGCAAAACAGTATTTTGAGAGTGGGGGTGTTGGTTTTTACTCAAAATAAGACACATCTCCATTATGTACTACTACTAACGCCATCTATACCTGTCAGTCAATAAACTACCATTTGTATGTGTATCTGTGCAAATAGAAAAAATATAGTTCTTCTTCCGTTCCTGAATAAGCACGTTGTTTGATTTACAAAACCTCAAATTATATTACTATAGAGGGTAATAAGGCCTGTAGGTAAATTATGTAGGCCTTATTGGCCACCAACCACGTTGTACAATCAAAATGAAATAAAAAATATTTGGATCACAACACGTCACTCGCATATTAAGAACGTTAGGAGTAATAACAAAGAAAGAAATTAAGCGTTAATAGAGATCGCTATGTATCATATTTAAAAGAATACTTTCAATTATCTGAGCCGTATTTTTGCTATTAGCGCTGCGTGGCCGCCTGTCGACACGCGTGACGCAAGACTACCCGCGGAGCGGGGGGGATCGCGCTCGCGCGAACTTGTAGTTACTTATTCGTCCGCTAGGGACCCGTGACTGTGGCCTTGACCGCGCGCGACCGTTTTAAATACGATTTTTGTTGTTTAGGCCTTAATAGCCGACAGGCCTTATTACCTGCAACTACCTTACGCCAAAGAATATCTATGACTCCACTGCAAACGTGTACAAGGTCTTACATAAACAGAGCTACAAATCTCATAACAACACTTAGCCCCCTTATGTGACTTGTACTCGTACCTACGTATATTTGTTTTCAATGAAGCCAGTGATATTATACACAAAAAAGAAATATAACAAAATGTATTTGGGTTTACAACGATTACTCGTATACTTTTATCTATTGACTATAATGTGTGACCACTGACCAGATTAAAACTAGCATTTCGCGTATTGATAAAAACTGAATTGCAGCCAAACACGTCATATTCGCTTCATAGTTGATTAATTGATTAGTGACTATTGCACTGTTTGAAATATTAAAAAAATTTCAAACATTCCAGTTCGTACCCTAGTAACGCAATATGGGGTTGGCTGCCAATTTACTAGCTGATACGTACCGTCCACACAGAGTCCCAAAAGTTAACCGTACTAACAACCCAACGTATTTTGCGTGAATATTTCAAATACTCTTTTATTTACGCCGTTTTTGCGTAAACGCTTTTGGGACTACCAGTCAAACTTTTGATACTTTGTAGTATTAGGTAAAAAGAAAAACACAAATATTAAAATAAAAATATTATTAAATAACTTTCTTGCAACCCATAGGTTAACGTTATGCAATGAATTTCAAACAACGTTACCTCATTTCATTGTTAACCATTTCTAAAAGTATAAATATATTTTGTAAAAAAACAATGATTATTGATAGATTGTGGTGTTACACATTAAAAATTCTAAAACACAATGATAACCCTATTAAAAAAATGTTTTGGGTAATACAGGCTTAAATCGTTCATCTTATAAGATGATTCTTACAAACTATCGTAACGAAACAACATGTTTCTTGAAGACTGACCAACGGGTAAGAGGAAAACAAGACTCGTAATTGCATAAATCGGATCAAAGCTAAAGGGTTGTTTGACATTGTGTATCGCATTCCCGGTTCGTCCGTCGGCACGATTTTACCGGGTTTTGGAACAAATTATACAAACGTCAGTCAGCTGCCATGCTTGTAAAAGTATGCGCTCATTCCCAAAATACCGTATTCTTAAATCACCAGATTTTTAAAATATGAGATTCTCGATATATCAAATTCTCTGTATACCAGATTCCCAAAATAATACATGCAACAAAATCATTTAGATCCTTGAGTAACTTAAGATTTTATAATCTAGTGTAACGGGAATGCGGTAAGAGAGGAATCTGTTAAACCGAAAATCTGGTATTTTGAGCATGAGTGAAAGTACGTAGTAGCAAAGAATCTAGAAGACGTTTTACCAACAGTCAGAGGGAGAAACAGCTATCTAATATATAGTTGCATTAGATAGGTGGAGGATAGAGATAGGTAATCTATCTAATCAACTAAAATTCGAACGTAAAATGAGGTTTACTTCAAACTAGCATTTAGCCGCGGCTTCACCTGCGTTACTCTCGTTCGGACTTGGTTTACTTGCATACCAAATTTTAGCTCAACCTATTCAGTTGTTACTGCGTTATTTAGTAACAAACATCCAAACCTTCAAACATCTAAACATCCAAACATCTTCATATTCACAAACTTACACATTTATAATATTAGTAGTATAGGATAGGATAATAAGTTTATAACGATTGCAGTTTTTTGCAGAGCCAATACCTACCTACATATTTAGCTGAGAGAACAATTTTATTGAGGCATCTCGAAGTCGATCTGCGTGAAAGCTAACCGGATCAAACGCTCCAAAATGTAACTACGGAATTGCGATTATAAATACGGAAGCCAGAGGTTTGTTCTCCAGAAGATAACAGGCTTCATCGAGAACTAAATAAACTTCGGCTTTTAGTATCTATCGATATTCCGGTACCAGTCAACGACACGCCACGACCCGGGTGACGCATGTTGATATTAGAAAATCAATACTTTTCAACTGTGGTAGTATATTAACTGAAGGTTGCCTCGTCATGTCTTAACGAAACAATACGTGTACCTAGTTTAATTCAAAATGACGCCTTGAATATACACTAATGTCATACATATTTTTTTAATTTCTTGCATACAATTTTTAACCAGATTATCATTATATGATCTTTATTGCAATCCCTCCTTAGAATTAGCAGTTAGAGTGACAAAACTAGCCGATTTCAAGCACCGCATAACACGTTTATCTCTGAAAGGCTATGCCCTACGGGAAACCCCCGAAATTTTCGGGACGAGCGTTGTCACTTGACAATAAAATGATTTATTTAAATTGCTTGCAGCGTACTGTAGTGACAACAGAAGCCTTTGGTTACAACTGAGGGGTCCGATTCGACCACAAAGCGAGGGATTCGCAACAGATTGCTTCTGGTAACCACAGACCTTTGTACGCATTAGTAATTCGAGGGTCCATTTTCGACCTGACTATATGCTAGCACAGACGTTATTTGAATCAACTTTAGCGATTATAGTTACCAAAATCCTTTTAATACAAGAACACTATAATACACGACTGTTAAATAATTTTAAGATACAACTGTAAACTTTCTGTAAAACATCGACATTAATCTTTAAAAAAACATTTTACACACACGCCAAGTGACACATAAGGGTGCAACCGTTAAAAATACGAGGTAATGTTTCATGACAATTGTTCTAACAGTTGAAAGTACCATTTGTTTCCGACCCAAGCATCACTCTGTGTCAGTGGGGTTTTTGCGGTCGGTCCCACATTACCGACGTTCGAAGGAAAATGAAGTAAAAGTGTAAGGGGTTCGTGAATGGTTACTGCCTTCTGTGTCTAAAGGGCACATTAGCCGAGGCACAAATGCGGATATTAGTGGACTGCTCCTACACTGTTAGCTAATCTCGTTACACGTTTTGCTTCATTACGCTGATTGTGACCCCTACTTCCTGATAGTTTTCCGATTTCGTTCGGGTCGGCTTGCGTATGGTGAAATTATGCGAGTGAGTACAAACCGTTTATTTTGGGTCGTGCGTGGGTTTTTCATTAGGTTTTATCGCTTATCTGACAGTAATAGTGGGATAACGTATTTGAGTTATTTTTCATGAACTTATGCTACTGTAGGCACGTGTGTATTTTATACACAGTAAAGATGTCTGGTGAAATGATCAATCTCTGGTCATGAATTATATTACTAACAATTTGTAAAGCTTATATAAAGCAAGGAGGTATAGGAAATAGGGATTTTCTTAAACGGCCATTTGAATAACCAACGGAGTACCTAATAGGTACGTGAAAAAATCATTTCGTTTAAGTCGCCGTTAGTTATTTCGTTAGTTGCATGAAATTAGTATATCAAAAGTCCAAAATGTAATTAATATACCTAGGAAGTAAAATCGCTGCAACAGCAATTCAGCAAAATGTATGCAAACACTAACACGCTTAACATACTTACTAGCGGGGAATGCGTAATGCCCATTTAAAGTCACTTTAACATTTCCCTAACAGTAAAAACTGAATTACAAGAATAATGAAAACCAAAGGTAGAAGCTTCAAACTTAAAGTTTATAAGCGAATATAAAACCAATGGCCTAATGCCAATTCTTCAAAGAAAAACAGTTACTAAAATACACTAGTATACAGGGTGTAATCGTTAAGTGTAGCCAGGCGATAATTCCGTAAATATAGCAGATATCAGAAAACTTCAAATTGATATCGAAAGTGCGTTACCCAATGAGTAAAATTACATTAATAACTTTTTTGAAATAAAATCAGAAATATCCCAAATATTTACTTCAAACCCTCCCATACATTTAGTACCTACGACGACTTACAGCCTCCAAGCACTTCGGCGTCGTAAGAGATAAAACTGCTTGAGATTCATTATTTGCACGAATAAACTGTAATAATAGTACATTACACAACTAGGGTGGTAAAACAAAGAAAGGCCGATATCGCAGAGGTTTACGCTACGCGTACGGAAAAAGCCGTTTTCTGGCCAAGTCGTCTACCGTAGGCTGAATTAGCGTAAGGGACATTGTTTTGCCTGTCCCTTACCGTAATTCAGTCTACGGTCGACGAAGTGTACACATAAAATGATGTACACAACACGGGAGGTACCTAATAAAGAAAGCCCTCGATCGCGTATTTGCGTCCCTCGCCTGCAGCTCGGGCCGCAAACCTCTGCGATCTCGGCCTTTCTTTGTTTTACCACCCTAGTTGTGTAATGTACTATTATTACAGTTTATTCGTGCAAATAATGAATCTCAAGCAGTTTTATCTCTTACGACGCCGAAGTTCTTGGAGGCTGAAAATCGTCGTAGGTACTAAATGTATGGGAGGGTTTGAAGTAAATATTTGGGATATTTCTGATTTTATTACAAAAAAGTTATTAATGTAATTTTACTCATTGGGTAACGCACTTTCGATATCAATTTGAAGTTTTCTGATATCTGCTATATTTACGGAATTATCGCCTGGCTACACTTAACGAATACATTCTGTATATCGGTATCTATTAATGAACTGTTCGTATATAAAACGAACTGAATCCAAAGAGCGTTTCTTAAAAGTGTTCATATTAGCTACACAATGTGCATGTGAAAATCAACTGACTAGAAAGTAACGAAAAGTCACGCACATATTTAGCTCTTAAACCATACCATACACATAGCTCTTAAAGTAACCTTAAAAGTTAGCGGCAATACAAAAATAATGAACCACTACGTAATAGCATAGCCGCGGAATATGGGAAGTGCTGGCCTTTCATATTTCTAGCTTTGAAGTCATTATACGCAGGCCTTTTAGTAACTTCTTACTTACGTGAAAGAACTTTCCTTTAACGCAGTAATAGGTTAGTTTAGCGGGCCTCGTGACCTGCTAAACGTTTCCCGGGAAACTTGAAAATTAAATAATATAAAATCTAGCAACGCTAGCACATGGAGCAATGAGCGATGATATTCGCAGGGTGACTGGCGGTAGTTGGAAGATAAAGACTAGGGCGCATCCTTAGAAATACTTGCAACAGGTTGATGATGATTATGATGAATGTAAGCATAAGATACCCAACAGCCAATAAGAACGCGCGTACATTGTGTTGTGTAGGTGCGCTTTCCCGTTGGCCATCACATGTCGCGTCGCCCGAGAGACGCGTCGCCCGAGAGACATGTCGCGATCGACTTGTGCTATTCGCGCAGGCTTTATCTTTCAATACAATTTTTCACCGTTCGTCTTTTTCCCCGTTCGTCTATTCGTATCCGTTCGTCCATTTCCCAGTTCGTCCGTTTCCCCGTTCGTCCGTTTCCCCGTTCGTCCATTTCCCCGTCCGTCCATTTCCTGTTTCGTCCATTTCCCAGTTCGTCAATTTCCTGTTTCGTCCATTTCTCAGTCTCACTAACCTCTGCGCGCCTTGCGCGTGAGTTCCACTTTCTACATATTGTATTCAGGGGTCTAGGAAGGAGGTCGCCGCCACTGCAGCTGTCACCAAGGAGCCACCGTCACCGCTGTCGCCTTTATCATTGCCTACCTGACCCTAACGACCCCTCACCGCCAACAAAGTCGAGGCAGAACTGAACCCTGAGGAGTTTCGGCCATTTTCGATGTGCAGCGTCTCATTTAAATTAGTTAACACTCGCCCTATTCAGAAGAAAATATTTTTCATCGCTCATCAGGCTCAAACCAGGCACGGGCTTGCTATGCCTTTCAAAGGTTGTTGAATGGGTTTTGCGTTAGGGTTTACTCACTTTGGTAAGTGGTGGTGGTACAGCACCTACAGTTTTTTTTTACCCAGACAGGCATACGAATGCAAACACATAACCATCTTTTAGGACTTTGAACATATCACACGAAAAGGCGAAACAGATGGGGAAATTGAAGAATGGGGAATCGGACGAACGGGGAAACGGACGAACGGGAAACAGACGAACGGGGAATCGAGTCATTAGACGAACGGGGAACACGACGAAACAGACCTAAACCACCACGAAGACGCTTTAAAGAAAAAATATAGCTCTTAATATTATCACTTGGCCTGATTGCTACTAAAGCCGTATTTTATTGCGATCCGCACGACACTTATCAAGTGAGAGATTGTTCTGGCAAGAACTTGCCTTAAGTAATTGGATATTTACTCTAAAGCGAACATAAAATCGAATCGAATGCTCGACCTTCCCTAAATCGAATAGAATATGCAGATGTCATCCCGAACTCGTCGCGTTCCACAATCCACATACCTACTGTTGTGAGAATAATAAACTCAATATTGAATTCTTCCTCCTTGTTTCGAATGTGGCTGAAATAAATTTACTAAGGCCGAGATTACATTGCGGTAGGCAGATAAAGAATAAGCACCAGCTCCTTTTATTTAAATGGGAATAAAAGTTTCGAAGGATTAGGGTTTGGGATTGAGTATCTATCGGTGAGATAGACGTTTTATTGACATATTTACAGGAGTCGATAGAAATAACTTCAAGGTATTGAACAAAACAGTATCTACTACATCTACTGTAATTATAATGAAAGCTGTGATGTCATAACGTGTCAGGTATTGTACTATACATATTATAACAAGCAACTTTTTAGGGTTCCGTACCAAAATGGTAAAAAAGGAACCCTTATGGTCCGACTCTGTCTGTCTGTCTGTCTGTCTGTCCGTCTGTCACAGCAAGATATCTCAGGATCTACGAATGCTATCGACTTGAAATTTGGAATAGTGTTAAAAATTGCTAATCCGAGCCTATGGGACAAAAAAAAATCTTATACCTGTTTTACTTTTTTTTTACAAGGGACCGAAATGGGATGTCCAAAATCAAAAGTGGAGCTAATATATCGAGTGGGGTATCAAATGAAAGGGCTTAACATGTAAATTTCAAAACCGTTTTTATTTTTTTTCTTAGACATGTAGTTTTTGATTTAAGACAAAAAGCGTTGAAAAAAATACCATTCCCCCCCTATTATCTCCGAAGTTACTGAACAGAAAAATCTGTAATAATTACCGATTATGAATATTATCCTAAATATTACAGGAAAAATAAAACGGTTTTCCTAACTTGCAGCGTTTTTTAGAAATTCGCAAAAATCGTAAGACAACCTTATTTGCTCCTACTAAACTAACGGCGGCATATGTCAATGTATGGGGACAACAGTTTTACAAGAGCAAAGTTAAGTTTGTGCCACCATTCAGTTTTTCTTGAATTATTCACGTATCTACTGACGAGTTTGTACGGAACCCTCGGTGCGCGAGTCCGACTCGCACTTGACCGGTTTTTTATATTTTGTATAGTTTTTTATAGCAGTTATTTTTTATTTGATTTCTAACTTACGTCTGTCTTCCCGGTCACATAGTACTGATTAAAGTTTCCAATACCAGTATTTTTGTATGGCCAATAAATCTCGGTTTTATCCCTGCTAAAAATGGCATTATTACAATTCATAGAGATGATTATGTAGGAAGATAAACTACTGCCACGCACAAAACTACAGTTTTTTTTTTTCAAATATATTTATTTTTCGGTACCGCATTTTCAAGTAGAACTATTATTCTTCTACTAGCAATAGTAATAAATGTATCTCGAACAGAATAAAAACAAACCAAAAGTTTACTTAGGCAACCAACGTAAACTTCCTATTTTGCCTTCCTTCAAGACCGCCAATAGAAATTCACCCGAAGTCCACACTCGAACCTTAAGTATCTCATAAAACTAACGTCTACGTAAGAAAGTAATATTTCCTTGCAAATATGAATTCCATATTTTACGAATTTAATATAGAGTCCTAAATATAAGCTTCCGAATAAGGCGACACCTGCAACTGTAAATAGGTCAGAGCGGATCAAGACCACGCTATTTCGGTATCAGACTGCCGTCTGACATTGGTCTTGCTTGTCCTCTGATTGTTGATATATATCAATGATTGCTGTTTCAAATGTAGTTTGAGATACGATACTCAATTAATCTTACGACAGTTTTAATTATAACCATCAATATAACGTGTTGATGCTTCTAGAGTAGCAGCTTTATTGTGCTCTTTTAATTTATGACAAACATAAGAATTATCAAAATATATCACAATCTACTAATAAAAATCTTATAGTCGCCAAGGTTGAAGTGATACTTGAAACATACATACGTAGCTTAGTTAACTACGATTAATTTCATAAAATAGTGACGATAAATCGAGCATGCGGATACTTAACAGTACGAGTAAAGCTCTAACCCACCAAAAACATAAATGTAAAAAAGGAGAGCCAAGTTCAATACAAAAATTATGTTTCGCCGCAAAAAGAATGGAGAGAACATAAATGTAAAAAAGGAGAGCCAAGTTCAATACAAAAATTATGCTAGGCTGTGGGCTTCGCCGCAAAAAGGATGGCCAAGTCAAATCTAACTTACTTTAAGATCTCACATTTTTAAAAAACAGCAATTGTTATTGGTATCCAATAAAGCAAAGAAATAGAGTTTAATACTTGTTCATAATGTTATTTTGTTCCTATAAATACATATTTGGATTTTGCATAGACTTGGCACTCATTTAGATCTCCATTCTTTTTACGGCGAAGCCCACAGTCTAGCATTTTTTTTTTTTTTTCTACGCTTACACACAATTACCGAGCTAGATTCCAAATTTCAAGCTAAAACGGTTATAAATTTCATTTATTTGAATGAAATTTGGGCTTCTAGATGTCCTTATGGATATAATTAAACACACGTAGTTTTATTTGTTTACGTTAAAGAGGTTTTGAGTTATAGAAGGGTGAAAAGTGGCACCAAGTGGTTCGTGTAATATTACACTTGGCGCTGGCTAGCCAGTTTTGCTTTGAACTTGGCTTGACACGCTGCCGCGTGTCTAGATCAGTAGATACCAACATGAATAGAAACAAAAACTTATTTAATACACGATAAGTGTAAAGAAGAAACCCACATAGTTATCTTCTTATTATTAAAATACGTGTTTTTGCTTTACAGAAGCACTATTAAGCTTCCATTCTATCAGAATCGAATACGAGCTAGTGGCGGGTCGGTAATGGAAACGTCAACTCGAGTAATATCGATTTAACAGCGGCGCCGATGCAAGCGGGCGTCTAAACGGCAGCATTGTCACGAAATGACCAAGCGCAACGTCTTTACGTCGCGTCGGTAGGTTTCCTGTTCAGGGCCACAATTGTAATAATACAGTCAGTATCTTAACTAGCTAAAGAGGTGACTCCAGCAACAAAGTCGTCATCAGCAACCTAAACCAGACCAACTGTAGCACGCGTTGACGAATCCCTTTGACCTCTTACCGTCGTTATGGAATCATGTGCCTAAACGGCAGCATTGTTACGCAACAACCAAGTAAAGTCTTAGCTGTAATGGGAAATAATACAAAGAGAATCTCGACGGAATCATTAATCTGTGTAAGTAATTACCAATTCGGCGTACGAATTCGACATACAAGTAAATATACTACCGTATTATCATCTGGCCCCAATCAACGGTGTGTTTAAAATTCGTAGGCTTGTACGGTACGGTCCCGACTCCCGACACTTACCGAAGACCTATAGCAAAGTATAAAGACAACCAAGTAGTTAGTATTCGGCGTTTAGAAGCGCGCAACACGTATTTACACAGCAGCACGATCGCGCGTTCGTGTGAGTGCACTCCGTACTGTGGAATGGGCGCGCATGGGCAAACGCTTGCCTGTGGTGCGTCCGTACACGGCGCGCACACATGCGCGCTCCCGATGTACCTTTTGTCGGAAGAAAAACTACTGCTTATACTGTGCCTATAGGCCACTGTCTACTGCTGACTTGCTGCGTCTCGCTCTTGCATATTCAATAAGACCTATTAAATTGTAAGCAATTTCAGAGCACACGATGAAGAAGTCAAAGTACTGACCGTTTTTTATACTACGCGGCCGATAGGTTTTCTCTATTTAATACTGCAAGGTCTGCAAGCTATGGATTGAGAGCTCAACATCGTCTTGTACTCTATGAAATCGATACTAAGAAGTAAATTAAAAATGGAACATAGCGCAACATTTGCAGTAGTGTTTACTTGCTCTAGTTGGGTAGAGGGGTGTAAAATACACCCTTTACTATAATCGGTTTCCATAAGATAGATAAAATATTATTGGTTCGTTTTCAATTCTGATGATGACGTCGGAACTCTTTTAGGCAACGTCTTTAAAATCGATTCGCATCAAAATCCGAGTTAATTTGACCGAATTGTGTATATCTAAACACAAGAAACTCGGCGCAGCCCGTCGGTGATGTTATTGCAATTAAAGTGAGATGAAGCCACAAAAAACAGAATCTGTGTTTTTGGCTACAGAAACCGTAGTAAGTTTATCTTAAGCTCCCAAATTTGAATAAATATACCAGATCTTAAAGCAGCTTTTGCATGTTTATCAGATGGTTAAAACAGAAGTCTTGCTTGCGCTTTGACTACGTAAATAGCTAATTTTAAGTTAATTCTCTCCTTGGCAAGATTTTCGGGTACTGAGACTCCACTGTTTTTTGGATGACGTAAACAGTATAAGAAACCAAATCTTGTTTTTGTTGGAATTTTGTTTAATTGAGTGCTCTTATTGTAGCCCATCAGCTGATATAGTTTGAGATAAGAAACATATAAAGTTTCAAAGTAAGACATTTCCAATAGGACAGAAGTACATAGTGAGTGAGTGTGTTTGTTGATTTTAATTATTTAACTTTATTGCACAAAAGAAAAATTATCGTACAAAAGGCGAACTTAATGCCATAGGGCATTCTCTTTCAGTTAACCTTAGGGCAACGCAGATAGCTTGTGGTGCAACTAACGACCTTAAATTATAATTGTTTTGCTGATTGCTTTCTTTCACAGATAGACGGCAAGCGGCAACGTGGCAGGTCTCCTACCCGATGGCTGACCATCGGGTAGGAGACCTGCCACGTCGCCGCGGAAACCTGATCTGAATCAGGTTTCCACTCTCACAGGCCTCACAGCGACGACTGCGATGAAGAAGGCCGAGGACAGGATGGGATGGAAGCGATTGGTGACAGAGGTCATCAGAAAAGGGCTATGCGTCAAAATGGACCCAAAACCAACAGAGCTGAGTTGTGTCATTAAATAGGTCTTTTCATGTACTTCATTTCATTATCTCAGTTTTGCAATGGAATTGCATTTGGTGCCGATATAATGAAATGAAGTACATGAAAAGACCTTTTTAATGACACAACTCTCAGCTCTGTTGGGTTTTGGTCCACTTCCCATACAAAGTTGCCCATGGTCCTTTCAAGACGGACACGACCTTCAGCAATGAAGTCAACGATTAGAGAGAGATCTTTCACAGGAGTAACGGATCGCCGTGATTTTTTGTAGAAGGGTAAAATGTGGCTCAATTATTGCCTAATTAAAGAAAATCATTTTTGGCCCTCGATTTGGAAAAGGTTGAAGACCCCTGATTTAAACAATAACATACAGTTGAGATTTCAGGAATTCTGGCCGGAAATAGAGGCTCTTGCATCTAGATAGCGCTAGGTATTAATTGAAAGCCATTATTGGTATTCCGGCTCAGTGACCGTGATATGCAAGCAAGTGATTGTGGCGAAATAACATTACGTTTGGACAATGATAATTATTTGGATCTGGTAACTATAAGACAAATAATCTCGACTAGTTAATTGCAATATATTTAATTTTTGACCGAGCAACGTCATACAATCTTCCTCTTTCTAGTTAGCCTGTTATTGATATGTTCACAAAATATGTATTTCTATTGCCGCTATTAAAACAAATAATAAAAACAAAGTAAAGTTTAAAATAAAAAGAAAAGAGGTCCCCATCCCCATACAAAAAAAACTTTTTTTGGCGTCTTTTTGCTCGACGGTGGTACGGATTACCCTTCGTGTGCGAATCCGACTCTCACTTGATCGATTTTTTATTCTAGCAGTAATATATGATTCTCAATATCAGATGATGTTTCGTTTTATCCCATTAAATTATTCCACCACAGTATAATAGTTTCACCTGTAAATATTTTAATTTCCTAAATAAGTTCCTATCACAGTTTGGCCGCATTTGGCAGTAAAAATGAATGTACATCGAAGTTAATTCTGGTAAACAAACTTCTATTTATAAACATCAAATAACATTTAAGGAATTCCAATTTTAAACCTGACTGAAGCTTATTTAACTCTTGCTTTTAGGTCACTGTCAAAGTATATGTGGGCATTTTTATTTTAAAATCTACGGTTAGGCGAATTTTAAGCTATGTTCAAATACCGTCTAACCTGTCAGTCCGTGACGAATGTATGGAGTTTGACACTAATCGTCAGTTCTGTGACGACCTGCTAACTGTCAGTTAAGAACGCACTTTAAATAAAAAAGCCCATGTACAGTGCCCGGCAAACATTTAGACCGAAACAAAAACTACGAGGGTAGATCAAATAGTACCCGCGTTTGATGGCAAATGGCGTTGCTTAGGAGAGTTGACATTAACGTCGTGTAGTATTGCCTTTATCAATTAAAAAAATGAAAACTGACAATTGTGTATGGTTTAGTTTTTTTTTGGCGGCAAATTTTGTAAGACTTGTTTTGTTTTTCGTACAATATGGAGAAAGAACAATATCGTCCCGTAATTCGCTTCTTATTTTTGGATGGAAAAACATGTGAACAAATAAAAGTTAAGTTAGATGGTGTCTACGGAGGTCTTTCGCTATCTATGACAACCGTGAGATATTGGTTAAATGAATTTAAACGAGGTCATACATCAGTTTTCGATGAGGACCGCCCAGGGCGCCCGACAGACGTGGTTACCGAAGAAGTCGTAGAAAAGGTAAAGAACATGATGCTCACCGATCGACGTACCAGAGTGCGGGAATTAGCTGAGGCTGTAGGGGGGTCGTACGGAACAGCAATTAATATAATACACGACAAATTACACATGAAAAAAGTGTCCGCCCGATGGGTGCCGCGATTGCTCACGGATGAAGATAAGCAGTTACGGCTGTCATTATAGAAGGATTCTTTGGGCTTGTTTGAGCGAAATCCGCAGGAGTTTTTCCGTCGTGTCGTTACCGTTGATGAAACCTGAATCCATTATTATACACCAGAAACCAAGTGCCAGTCTAAACAATGGGTTTTGTCTGACAAATTTGTCCCGAAGAAGGCGAAAACGGTCCCATCAGCCGCAAAAGTCATGGCCACGATTTTTTGGGACTCTAAGGGAGTTTATCCTTATGGATTTTTTACAAAAAGGGAAAACGATCACTGGACCGTACTACAGTGAGTTACTGGACCGTTTCGATAAAAAATAAAGGAGACACGGCCCCATTTGGCAAAGAAGAAAGTGTTGTTTCATCAGGACAACGCACCAGCACATTCTTCCAGAATTGTCACTGCCAAACCGACTCAACTACGATACGAATTGCTGCCACACCTACCTTATTTACCGGATCTGGCTCCCTGTGACTTTTTTCTGTTCCCCAATATGAAAAAATGGCTCGGGGGAAAGAAATTCAGGTCAAACGAGGAGCTTATAGCTGAGACAGAAGCATATTTTGGAGAGTTTGACAAATCCTACTTTTTGGAAGGGTTAAAGAAGTGGCCGAAACGCTGGGAAAATTGTAAGGATCTAGAAGGAGATGACGTTGAAAAATAAAATAAAAAAGTTTAAAAAAAATTGCGTCTTCATTTCTAACACGGGTACTTTTTGATCCACCCTCGTAACAACAACAACACACATACACATTAAACATTTTCGTTAACATTTAGACCATTAGGCGCGGTGGTGGGGGCAGGTTCGCGCATCGTACACATACGGCCAAAAAAAGTACCCAATTATTGTTACAGTTTTTTTTCAAATTTTAGGATAAATGCTACATAAGTGAAAAAAATAATATTATGTTTATATTTTTATTAGAATAACACTAAAAATACAGACTGAAATAGATTAGTCTTGAGCTAAAAACGATATTCCTTGCATTAACTCAATACCAGCACTGGTACTTGGTCTTGGTTCAGGGGAGCTGGAGCTAGACATTGTTTCTTGAATATCATGATGTTGACCATCATCATCGGAGTCATCATCGGAGTCATCATTGGAGTCGCTTTCATCGTCGGCATAAATTACGAATTGGTCAGTGACCAAATCTATCACATGGTCACTTTTTATGTACTCTTTTTCGATGTCCTTGAAATGAAATGAGATAATGAAATGAGATAATGAAGTGAAATAATGAAATGAAATAATGAATTGTATAGACATTGATATGTTTTCTTTGTTCGGTATTTAAAGAGCAATATTAGGGCTACAAAATCTAGTCCAAACATCATGACTAGTGTCAAAAGGTTGGGTTGCTAATAGCAGATATTTTTAGTTAATTCCTATATATACCTTTTCACACTGTCAAATTCGATTGGCCAGGGCCTCACGAAGCTACAATTTTACAAGTCTAAACTAGCAACATTTGTCAAATACAGCAACGCCGTTGGTTAAATTGACCAATGTTGCTAGTTTAGACTTGTAAAATTGTAACTTGTAGCTTCGTGAAACGGTGCCCTGGTCACACTTTAGGAAACTTGTCAAATAAAATTAAAATAGAGAGTAAAATGTACTGAGATTCTTATTACTCGTCTTGCGTTACTCGTCCATACAAGGCACTCCACGGTCCACGATTAGGGTTGCCAGATGTCCGGTATTTAAGCGTACAGTCCGTTATTTTCGAGGCCTGTCCTGGCAACCCTGTCCACGATCTCTGATCTAGCTACGATATTATTTGTTGCATCAACGTGTAATATATTTTAAGCACATAAATGATTGGATGGGGTGCCGATATTCTTATCGGCCATTATTTTTATCTTCGTTCTCGAGCACCATTATGGATACGCTTAAAGGCGTATATAAACGTCGGAGTCGCAATTTTCAAACGATACAAATCGAATAAGTTTAAGTACATCGTTACGATATACTCGTACAAGTTATTGATAAATACTTGGCTTTGTGTCTCGTATTCTTATTTTTTATTACATTCACACGGCGGAGAAAAATGTATCAAGTCAAGTTTTGCTTGTTGTCTCACAGTCAAAGTCCTTACAAAATTGATAGTTGAATAATTAATAGTATACGGTATAAGAATGTTGTCTACGTAACGTAAAATGGGGTGAGTAGGGATTGCGGGGACAGTTGGGTTATAAATGGTGAGAGTAGGGATGACAGAGGGGTGAGGTGGTTTTTAAAGACTAGGGTCAGGGAGGGTACAGTCGCTAGGATTTTTTCAACGGGCTATAACATGAAAAGTATAAGTGGCTAAAATATTTTGTGTAAGCGCTAAGCAGCGTTCATTATTTAAGTTTTATATGTAGTATATAGATTTCCAATTGCTTTCACCGAAAAAGAGATAAAGACCTTTATTTTTTAAAAATGGGAATCGAGCGACTGTATAGGTACTACTATAGGTACACAGTGACTAGACCCCCCCTAGTACACAGTTGCTCTAACAGTACACAGACGCTCGAGCCACAGTGTACTGTTAGAGCAATTGTGTACCTATAGTAGTACACAGTGGCTTGGATGGATCGTGCAGAACTTGTAATTATAATGATACACAGTGGCTACTACACGTCACTTCATAGGGGCGCTGACATTTTTAGCAAAAATAAGAAACTTATAAGTATTTGGATTTTTTTTATTTAATTTTAATTTTGTCGGTATTATTTTTATAAGCTCATACGTATAAGAACAACAATATTTTATTCGACTTTTATGAAATTTAATTTTGTCGGTATTATTTTAAGTTCATACGTACACAGTGGCTCGAACTGGCGCGAGCAAGTGTGTACCTTTCGAAAACGAGCTACTGTTGACCTTGACGCCATTTTGGAATCAAGATCAAAATAGAAACAAACGCATAGACCTAGAGCATTGAATTATCAGTCAATCAATACTAAGTAGATTGGACACACTTTTCGACAAAAACAACAGTAATTAAGAATCTCACACAGTTTGGATAAAAAACGAGGTGAAACTTACGTGAAAATGTAAATTCGGCCGGGTAAAAAAATTAACACGTCATTACGCAACCGTACGGCACCAGAGCGGCTCGCGGACGTACACAATCGCATGTCGAACGCTTCTCATTGACGTAGAGGACAGGTATAAAGCTCTTTCCCTTTCCAGCATAGTGCATTCGAGCGACTGTTCCCTCCGAGCAACTGTACCCTCCCTGACCCTACCGCTACCTAAATAATATATTATTGTTACAAATAGTAATAATATTCATAAGCCAAAAGTGTCCATTTGACAATTTGCCCAACTCACCTTAGTATGAAATTCCACCTCACCCCAACTACGAGGGACTATGGGGTGAGGAGGGATTTTGTGATTATCGTTAAAGTTATGAAATTGAACTACCCAAAAACTAAAATACAAACGACCAGAACATTTATTATCCAATTTAGTTTGCATTTGTAAAAATACAATATTATCGAGGTTTGAATGTCAGTTTTGTTCCTACTCACCCCGTTTTACGGTATGTTATTTATACTAAATTTCATTTATTTAGTTCATAAGGTTTTCCCATACTCATGGTATAAATTATACTTAAGGCAAAACTTGTTAAATAGATCCGTGCACATTTAAAACGGTTTGACTTCGTAACTCGTCAGATATTGTGTAAACATCGGTATCGAAATTACTTATAATGAAAAAAATACGACGGATACTTATTAATATAAGATAAAATTAATATAAGGTTTTCCCGGAAGGCTACAGTATGGAGTTCTTCAAGAGTTCTTCAAGAGGGAGTGAATAGGTTCTTAAAGGGTCGGCAACGCGCACGTAATGCGCCTGGTGTTGCAAGCGTCTATAGGCTGCGGTGACTGCTTACCATCAGGCAGGCCGTACCTACGATTGTTTGCCACCCTAGTTGTATAATAAAAAAATTTAAAACCGGTAGTGTCTCGACGAAACTGAAATATCATAAGTTAAATAGTAAATTATTTGTGTATTGATGGGATTCCAGTATAATTTAAACTAAAAATACCAATACCTATTGGAAGTTGCCCACCGATCAGAAGATAAAACTGAAAGATATTTAATACTACATTACGTAAGATCCAATACTACGGTTCGATTCCGTCTTTACTGTCTTCGTTGTAGTCGGCGTTGGATCGAAACCAACATGTGGTTGGGTTGTCTGTTAAATAATAAATGCAAACTATTGATTTGCTGCCATCGCCACAGCAACGCTAATATCAACTAATCGCGTGTATTTAGCGTGTTTTTGTCAATTTGACTTGCTGCCTTAAGCTTTCATTTTGGAAAATAAGTTGGAAATGTTAATATTTAATAAAAAAAAATCTCAATCAAGGGCTCGTCCAGAAATCAAAAATAGGCCAAATTTGATCACATGATTTCTGGACGAGCCCCAATCAGTATAGGGTATTTGAAAACAATCAATAGCCAACTAACTATCTACCAAATTATTTTTGTTTTGGAAACATAATTTGGTGCACGGAAAAAATCAACTACACTCATTTTCGTACCACCGACGATTTTAAATAAAATATCAATATTGTGGCTACAATTTTACGCAATTCGACCTAGTCCCAAACTAAGCAATGCTTGTATACGGGTACTAGACGACAATATACATACTTATATACATAAATATATACAGATAGATATCATCCAAGACTCAGGAACAAATAGTCCTGCTCATCACACAAATATTTGCCCTTACATAAATAAGTAAATTGACAAAAACTAAAAATAAGGTACCATGTTGAGCATTAGGGTGGATCAAAAACAAAATTGTTTGAATTTTGTTTTTGGTTACCACGAGACACTTATTACTCCCTAACATGATATCAGTTAAGTAAACATTTTTAATTTATTTAAATATTATATACTCAATGTTGTCAAAGTTTTCTAAGAAAGTATGAAAACCGCCACATGTGTACTGAACTTGTGGGTAAATAAAAAGCAGGAAACCGTTGTAAAAATTACAAAAACGATATAAAATGAAAAAAGCCGTAGTAATAGTCAGAGATAAAAAAAAACGCTAATGAAAAAACGTTAAATTTACGTTTTCACACTATTATAAAATCTTTTTTGGAATTAACAAATGGCATAATTTTCCGAGATTTCAGCCTCGTTTTGATGAATCCATCCCTTTTGAATGGACCACAAACTGCTGCAGATGCCT
Organism: Eudemis profundana; assembly: GCA_947034925.1. NCBI lineage: Eukaryota > Metazoa > Arthropoda > Insecta > Lepidoptera > Tortricidae > Eudemis > Eudemis profundana. Next base: position 10,918,877 of record OX344808.1, read on the forward strand.
CTGTGACTATTTTGACGCACCGTACTGTGGCTTGAGTTTGGCGTAGTGATGCTCCACGGTATAAATTAAAGTATTTAAACGATTTATCAACATTCGATGATTAAATAACCAAATCGTTTTAAATAGGGGGTAGGAAAAATCATGCCAATAAGACTAATTTGTAAAACTTCCGTTAGCTTGGGGCAGTACTAAATATGAATGCATCTCTTTTATATATTTCATCTTATGGATGTTAACTAGATGTTATTTTGAGAATTATGGATGCGAACTTTTTTATAGTAGTGAAAAAGGATTGTACAGTCAAGGGCAAAGATAAACATCCACACAAAGTTCCAAAATATGTATACATAAACCTTACTGCCATACTAATAAGAGCTGTATACATATTTTTGAAACTTTGTGGTGTATACATATTGGTGCCCTTGACTGTAGCATAACATTTAGTTTTTTCATACATTAAATGATCCACCCTATTGAGCATGACTTCACAAGCCAATATTTCATATTAAACTGCATAATTTTGGAGCGTTTTGGCACTTCATAAAAAGATTTGATCTGACACTGAATATTATTGCATTCACAGAAAAGTATCAAACAAAATTTTTATTCTGCGTCACTTTCTTTCACTATCACAATTCGGCAAGTGCAAAAATGTATAAATGAAGAATATCCTGAAAACTTAACCGGCGAATGATTACAACGTTATAGAATGTGAAACTGCGAAAAATCGCTGCAAATAACCTCCAGAATAATATTTATTCAAACGAATTAATATCATTAAAGCCTAACCTAATGTGGCGCGTCGTGTCAGCGTTTCCGGGCATTATAATAAGAGGATTAAAACGAACATAGGAATCATTTTAGCTCAGCTACACAGATTAAACTAAATGCACGCGAAATAAAGGTTTCCGACGCCTGAAATTACATCTCCAGGGGCGCTGCACCTCTGGTATACGAGATTTTTTGTTCACTTTTATGTTGCTGGAGGTGGAAAAATGGTTTTTGGCTTTTTCATGACAATAGTAGTGGAAACACGGTTGGCCGCATGGGTAAAGAAAAGTCTTTATTTAGGTCAAAGGTTTTTTACTGAAAACTGTTTAAATTTATTGTTTTTTCTCGTCATTTAATTAAGCTTAGGTACTAGACTGCATGTACACAAACCAGAAGCCCTTTGTGCTAACGTAGTTATTCATGGAATTAATTTGTATAAATTCATCTATTAATTCATTTACTACCAGTGATAGTAAACTTTTTATTGGTTGTTTCACTTTTAAAGGAATTGAATGCGTTTTGTCAACGCTGAATGACAATGTACTTATAAACTGTTATAGCATTATTTAGATCTCATTCAAAGGCTACGTAAAATATTTCAAGTCAAGGTGAATTGAAGCACTTAATCTTGAACGATTTACTATTGGAACGGAAAGCATTTCGGCAATTCAAACTCAAAATTCAAATTCAAAATTATTTATTCAAGACAACAGAGATCCATATATTGTTAGTAAATACTTAAGTAGCTAGGTTAGTTGCTTAAATTATTAATTAATTATAATGTTTGTTTACAAATAGTTTATTTGTTTAGTAGGAGCAATTAAATTTGTCTTACAATTTTAGCGAATTTCTAAAAAACGCTGCAAGTTAGGAAAACCGTTTTATTTTTGGAATGTCTAATATTTAAATATTAATTGACGAAATAAATGTCCTCAGAGTGAGGGTTTATTAACGTCGACATCCAGTATATCTGCAAAGGGCTGTCTCCCCTGTCAGCAAGTATTCTTAGAATGTTGTTGGAACTACCCAGTAAAAAAAAAGTAAATAAAAGTTGTTTTAATCTCTAATCAACTCTCTAATTGTATATCCTTAGTCTTTAAATGTCATTGTTGTATAATACGTTGTTTAATTAATTATTCTATTCTATTCTATTCTAATTTATTTCCGATGCTGTATATATTTAGTTTAGAATATCAACATAGTTGCATATATTCCCGACATCGTATGCTTTATTCCTGTCATTATGTGACTTAAAAAGATACTTAATAGACAATTCCTATTACTCAATTGAAGAATTCCTAAATGAAAATAGTGCCTATGTCCAGAACTAACCTAACTGTGCCGTATTAGCTGTTCTGTGGCCATACTAGTTAGGTTAGTTCCGTTTTTCGCCACGCCTATTCTCTTTCCGCACAGACTCTACAAGTTTCTAAGTATAATTTTATATCAAAAAATATTTGCTTTTAGAAGGACCAAGAATGATTACGCCCATGCTTCATACAACGAGGGCTTAATTAATGAAGAATAGCCTTCAGAATAACAAGACGTAAGAAAGAAAGCTTGTTAAGTCCAGTAATCATAATAACTGAAGTAATTAATCAATCAAGCGTTAAGACGCGGTAATCTCTTACCCATATTGTAAGTAACGACACGATAATGGGCAATGATGAGTTTTATGTGCTCTTAGCCATGTTACTGTTTGTTTGTATGGTCACAAACACCGGTTTCGCGGGGGCAAATCTGTACTGACGTTTAATAGTGCGAGTACACATTAAACTAATTATATTAGTTGATATCGATAAAAATGACGTACAACCGTTGTGTAATTTCAAGAATTTGAATGAAGAAAAAACTACATAAACAAAAATTGAGAAAAACTTTTTGAGGAATTAACTTCTTTAATATTTAATATATTTAACATAATATACAATCATCATTGTTCCCACATTTTCAGACTTTGATCTTCGTCGCCTGGGGGACAATATCCATTTTAGTCAACTAAATGACCTTTCTAGGTCATCTGTGGTAATTGGAACAAATTTTAGCAATTTATAGTATTGATGAATTTCTGCTATACGACTCAGTTCTATGAGTATAAATGAAAGAGGTTTGCACATAGTTAAACGTATTCAAACTTAGCCATTAGTTTAGTTATGATAATTATGGTTAAAAATTGCTTTTTATCGATGTCGATAAACTTAGTCGATTTTTAATTTATCACTAGCACTGGTACATTTTTGCCCCCGCGGTCAACAAATATATTTCAGGCTCCACAGTAATTCAGTATAAGGGCATTTCTATTATTCCTTGTACCTAATTAAGAAATACCTGGTTAGCATGGAGTTTAATTTTGTCCTTTTGGTTACGCACTTTGCTTTCATGCTTAAAATTTAAAAAAGACGTAACAGAGAGTACAAATCTTTACTTTTTGTTAATATTGTTAGACTTGTACTGTTCTTTAAGTTTTTATTTTTAGCCTTGATATAAATGTGCGTAACCAAAAAGACTCAATTGAACTCCATGCTAACAATTTCTTAATTGGGTAAAAGGAAAAAGAGGCCCGTAAGACAGAAGATAAAGTCATTTATTTATGTCAGTGAAAATCAAATCATTGGAATGATGAGCAGATTTTTTCAAGGAAGTAAAACAAATTTAGTGTTACCGATCAAATATGCATATGTATAATAGGGAACGTGGACGACGAAGGTACTGTTGGTGCCGCTAATCTAAATCATATACCCTCTCATGCTGGGGCCGGCCACATTAACAAAAACGCCGTTAATTTATCGCGATGAAGGACGATTAACGTCAGTGTAGCTACGACTTACTATATTTGATATTGACACTTACATATTGTCATTGACATTGACAGCTTGATTTGACAGGGGCGATAGTTTCCTTTATTGTCCGCCCGTGTCTCTTTTGTCGTTTAGTGCTGCCACCTATAGTTTGTGCACGTTCCCTATACAACGTTTTGTCCCTACATGCCATTATTTGTTTAGTCAACGGCAGAATGCCAATTATTACGCCCTCGCGAGCAAACACCGCTAACCACTTTTTCCCTCATAAAAACTTTTATATTACATTTTAAAAGTTAAAAAGGCTTTCAAAAGCTTGGAGGGAGACTAACAAAATGAAGGCAAACAATTAGCCGTCTTTCGTTAACTCGACACAAATTTAAATATTATTTAACACTGACAATGACTTGATTGATATTCGAGCTGCGGACCCTTCATCTCAAACATTCAAACTCAGGAATCACATACTTTATTTAACCATTTATCTATCAAATAACAGTTATCTCTAGAGCGTTCACAAAAAAAGGATTTTATTTTGACAAATAACTCTATAGATAAATATGAGTCGACTAATTATGTGAAGCAACATCACTATTTTAGCTTGCCCCCAAAATGAGCGTTAGATAACGGGGTGTAGTTGTAAAATTAATTAGGTAATAAATATTTAAGGGGAAACGTTAGAGAAAGTTACCAATTTTAGCTGCTCAGGTGGCGATGTACGCAGGGGCGTATTTTGAAATTTGGCGCCCCGGGCCAATGTAGGTTTCGGCGCCCCAGAAGTCAAGGAAAAAAATTATTGAAATGAAAAATACAATATTTTTAATAAATTCTGATCGCACGCACGCAGGCGAGCTATCGCGCGTCTGTGTGAATACGTGTCGCGCGCTCCGAAACGGCCGAAATTGGACTACTTGTTCGTCTTTATACTTTGCCTCGAGAGCGGAACTTAACTTTGTCAAAAATCAAAAAAACCCTAAAAATAAGGGAAGGTCTAGTTTTTGGTAGTATCTTCTCAGGACGTTTTTAAAGTAGACTAAAGGAGATTGCCGACTTTTGGTACCAATATCGTTATTAATTGTGTCACAACGAAAACGATACCAAAAACTTAGTTTTATTTTTTAAACCAGAGGGATTTTTTTATTACTGAATTTAAAATGGGAAATCTGAGATCAATTAAAAAAGAATTTTGCTGTACGATTTCCGCCGCCACCATGAAAGATGAATGAATTCCTTAGAACTGTATTTGACAGACAAAATCGGTCAAAATCTAAAAGGCCTATGACAGTGGCACCACCGTCTACGCGAATGTATACAAAAATATTAATTCCATAAAACTCCGCGGTTCTTTCTATAATACGAACTGCATGATCTTAGCAAGAAAGTTGACAGCTTGACATTCTGTCTTATTCTAAGTTTAAATATTAGGCACTTTATAAGACACGTCTTTTCACAATTTTTTGTCGAAGGACGTAAATCATTTTAAATTCTTTATTTGGTACAAATAACTCGTGATATCTCGCTGATACTTCACTATACGAGACATTGCGCGTAAATGTAATGTTACAATATTTTTTATCTCACGATGTATCAAAATAGTTTCAAAGAACTTTTTTTATAATAACATTTTAACAATCTGAATAGGCACAATAAAAAACCTAACACAGGTATCTGAAATGACATGTCATACGACTAAGTTAAGTGAAGTCTCGACAACGTCAGGAATTAAAGTTATTAGGTGATTTTGTATTTGGCCGGTTGACAAATATTTAGACGGTTTGCTACGCAAAAACTAACTTCGAAATCAGGAAATCAATCTCAATTTCCTATTGATCTCCGAATACAATTTTAATGGGATTTAGTGATTCGGAAAGGCAGTTTCTTGTTCTCTAAGATACAGTCGGTTTCGTGTTGACACAATGACTTTTGATTTGGTACGAGGCCCCATAGACGCGTCGGCAATCTCCTTTGCTACAATACCCATGAGACTGGAATTGTCTCTGTAGACCCAATAGTTTCAGAGATGAAGCCTTTCAAAGTTCACAATTTTTCCGAACTTCGCCATTTTTTTGCAATATTCTGTCGTTCTGAATGAATTTAGACACTGATTCTTCGTAACCCCTGTTATACTATCGAAGCCTTGTACGTTATGTTATAGGATGTTAAAAATGAAAATGAGAAGTGTGAATGATGCTAATAAAAAAGGCACGGACAACAAAAGTTAAATAGGTTTATTAGTTAGTAAATGGAGTTATTCAAAATCAATAAATTAAGTTATTTTAGCCCTCTTGGAAGGGCGGCGCCGATCGCAGTGAGGATGATCAGCAAATAAATGTCCTCACCAAAATAGCGCAGTTCAAAAAATTATTAATTTTGAAAAGCATAATCTCGAAATCTATTGTATCTACAGCGATAATTTTATTACCTATTTCATATTGTAGAAAAATTTGTGTACTCTTAAAACGTCCTGAGAAGGTACTATCAAAAACTAGTCCTTTAGGGTCATAATCTCCAAAATCTGAAAACCGAAATTTTCGCGGTTTTTTTTGATTTTTGACAAAGTTGCATTGGCGCTCGAGGTCACCAACTTAGATTATTCATTCAACATCATAAACAAGTCTGCAAAAAATCAGAACTACTGGATTGGCGCAAAGTACCCCGTACTTTCAGGTGACAAGGTTACTGGATTATTCAATGTTTTGCAAAATAGGTTTCAATATTGAAAAACGGCCCCTCTTTCCTCTGCGCCCCGCCCGGGCCCTTATTCAGAGCATGTACTTTATTGTACTTACCACGCCGTATGTTTTTAATAACAGACGCGCTCCGTAGGTATTGACGAAAATTAACTTACGACCGTATTTTCGATAAAATAAAAAAAGGTGAGAAGTAAAAGTCAGTTGAATGGTGCCAAAACCAGAACAGAAGGCAATCGGTCCGGGGCGGTTACGGCGCCCCTGGCCGATTGGCGCCCCGGGCCATGGCCCGGATGGCCCTAGGGTAAATACGCCCCTGGATGTACGTCGTTTGCGTAGTGTTTTTATTATTTTTTTCTACTTCTGTACTTTTATCTGTCTTTTACTTAATCACGAACACTTAAGGACATACATAATATGAGTTCAGAAAAGTCTATACTGTATTCCCCATAACAGCACTAGTGTCATTATAGTCACATTAAGATACTGCTAGCAGCCACAGACTTCTAAATCTAGGTTAAACTTAGGTCAAGGATTAAGCGCTCAATTCTAACTTTACGATAAAAATGCACAACTACCAACTTAACAAACAATTAAATTCCTACGATTATTAAGAAAAACAAAACTTTCCGAATTAAATTAATTGATGCCAACATAAAAAAAAGTATTTTAACTATCGTCACTTCGTCTTATTAGCATACTTCATATTAAAAAAAAGTTTACCATAGATACAACTGTCAGTCAATATGTCATATTTGCCTTGTTTGGGAACCGTTTAATTAGGTATGTATTTTATATTTTAAAACCTAGTCGTAGAAAAAGTATTGTATGCAACGTTGTATAATGAAGTCAAAAAACGCTCATTGCGTCTCTATTTGCTCTACTCACGCAATTCGCATTTTTTAAGCCTACTTATACAACTGTTGCATAAAATACTATTAGCTAAACCCAACCAAATATTTACTATTTCTATGTATTGGCGGAACAAAAAAGGTGAGCTTAAATCGCAACCAATTGGGTACTTGACTGTAACTGAAATTCGTAAAAATTATATAAGATCCTGTTAAAATAAGCATAATAAGGAAATATGTTCAAGTTTTCAGTTTGATACCTAACGTGTAACTTTTTTTATGAGCCTCCAAAGTTGGGTGGGAAAGTCCATTTTAAAAGAATAAATTATTAAAAACTATTAATACCATTAAATAACCCATAAAATTTATAGTAACTTTTGTTATGAAACCGTTACGATAAACGCAAGTTTTAACATAGTTGCACAACAAAGTTATTGATTTCCCCAAACAACGTATGAACCGTGACGTCACTGTATAACGGGCTTCAATAGGGAGCGTTTCGGCACGTATTTGGGAAACCCCAAAAATGTGATTTTAACATTGTAGTATCTCGGTGAGTTTTTATGATTTTGAAGTGGTTTCTTCACTAATATTTCTATTATTGAGAGCTGTTTCTATAACCTATCACAGAAAAAAGTTGTCAAGTAGCCAATTTCAGTTCAATAGTCTTCTTGTGGACAATGAATCGCATTTCTTTAAAATAGTCGCAATTTTCCACATTCCCGCACACACGCGTACCCGTTGACAGTCATTAGTGTCAATGAATGTCAATAGTTATAATTATGACAGCGTGACAGGTCATGTTTGTTTACATATTATTTTAGCGCCATTTTAATCTATTTGATAAAGATTTTGACGTAGTTTCAGGAGATGTTGAAATATGAAGTTTTAGTTTCATACTATATCGTATCCAATATATTGTTATATTTCTGATTTTTTATATTATCTGCACATGTTTGTTACTTCTTTCTTTGTAATTTGACCTCTCTCATATGAATAGTTAGTTGTGCATGTAACTTACATGTAACTAGTATACTTACGAGTACTGACAAATTAGTAAACTTTTATAGTATACTTTCTTATTAGCCAAGGCAAGAAAAAAACACATTTTATATCGTATTGTTTTATTAAAACTTTTTATTATGCTAATGTAGTTCTAGGTACTGTACTTATCTACTTTGTGATACATTTCATCATCATCATCATTTCAGCCATAGGACGTCCACTGCTGGACATAGGCCTCCCTCATAGATTTCCACTTAATTCGGTTGGAAGCAACCTGCATCCACCGTGAGCCAGCAGCCTTAACCAGATCATCTGCCCATCTTGTTGGTGGACGTCCGACGCTGCGCTTGCCGATTCGTGGTCTCCATTCGAGAACCTTTCGGCCCCATCGGCCATCTGTTCTACGTGCTATATGCCCTGCCCATTGCCACTTCAACAAACTTATCCGTTTAGCTATGTCGGTGACCCTCGTTCTTCTACGTATCTCCTCATTTCTGATTCGATCCCGCAGAGAAACCCCGAGCGTAGCCCTTTCCATAGCCCGTTGAGCGACTCTGAGCCTATTCATAAGGCCTATAGTGAAGCATCACGTCTCGGATCCATTCATTCGTCGTGATACATTTAGGATCTGTTATAATTCCTTTCAATTATGAACGTGAAGTTACCTATACCGTATTAACAAAAAAAAATCGGTTGTCTGTAAAGTCGGTTTACTGACGATAGTCGAACGTGATAACGTTGACCTTGACCCTGACTTTGACTTTGACTTTGACTTTGACTTCGACTTCGACTTCGACTTCGACTTTTTTCCCAATAAGCTGCTACAATGACATTGACACGCTAAAATGATGGCTAAGTGGCCAGTGTAAATATCTGCCGTTCCACGAATATAATGTCAAAGATTTGTTTTAATAATTTTTAAACTACGATTAAAGCAGGCGTAAAACGGAACTGCCAAAGCAGCATCCACTATTTAAATTTAAAGATTTTTGCCAAACTCAGCAGTGTCTCTTGTCATTCAATAGAGATTTTGACAGCCGTATCTTAGGGAATAAGGGCTAATTTATTAACAATTTGTAAGAAACTATCGTCTTAACGACTTAAGTGCTGGAATAATTTAAAGTACCTATTTGACAGGTAACGGCCCTGCAAGGTAACGGCCCCGCAAGGTAACGGCAAATGACGTCACACTTTTTCGTGCGTGCAGCCGGCTCCATCGAATTATAAGACGTTATCACGTCAAAACAAAATCTAGTTCTAGATTAGTTACTACTACCACTGTATATCCTTAAGTATCGATCACTCTACGAAGGGCACCATAAACTAACTGTAACTGAAATGTGTAATATTGTGAAGGAATAAGCTAAACTAAATTCAACTCAGACATCACCCACGGTTGCTCAGCTGCTTGGAATGGTTATATGGTGCGTAGAAATATCTTCGGAATATTTGACGACTTTTTAGGAGTTTTAATTGTAATAAAATAGTTTACGATCCCGTATTGTCTTGCAAGTCACGTTCCTGAGTTTCAATGCGATTAGTCAAAAATACGAAAAAAATACATTTAGACATGTTTAATTTATGGTAGAGAACGCGACATGAAAAAACACTCGCTAATGCAATTTAAGGTGTGAGTTTACCAGCTTAAACCCTAGGTACGCGACGCTATGTTGCAAATAACAATTGGTTAGCGTACAATGTACGGTTCTCTTTTTTTTTGTTTTATTATGACTTAAACTAGCACTTTAGTTAGTCAAAGCAACCTGCTCTTGTGCAGGGGTCTCCAAACTACGGCCCGCGAGCCGGTCCTATCCTGCCCGCGGAAGAGCCAATGGTACGGCCCGGGAGAGCTTGCTCTCCACTTAACCCCCCCTCCCCCCTTCACCCTACCCTTTGCGCGGCAAGTTTGGAGCCCTCTGAACTAGTGCCGTACCGGACACTAGTAGAAAGCATCCCCAGTTTTATTAAATGCGGACTTTATATTGTACTCACTTAGAGCGATATTCGCCTGCTTGTTCCTATCCAGCTGGCCCCGTAGCGCTCGTAACCGCCGCAACTTCAACTCCTGCGCTTCCACGCGCTCCCGCAACCGCCGTAGTCGCTCGCCCTCGACCGCCACCTAGCGAAAACAAAGTTAAATATTGTTTAAGTTTAAATCCACTTCAGGAATAAGGCTATTTATTGGCTCCCGTTCACTTTTAACCGGAGTTGATTTAGTTATTTTTGCCATATGAAAATGATAGTGGCCCTGGAATGATAAATGACCACGACTGATAGGACAAGGTTCTTTGAACATAATCCATTGATTATTTTACTATTATTAGATTATTACTACTATTCAACCACTGCAACTGTATGTACTGTTCATTGCAAATTACCCTAATGTCTTACCCACGAGTCTGTTTTATCTGCAATATATTCTGCAAGTAGCCTTTTAATACTCCTTAAACACCAAAAAGAAAATACATTTTATATAAGAGTCAAAGAGCCCAGCATAAAGTTTTGCTTAGAAACCGAGATCATTTTCATGAATTATTAGAAGTTAGAAACAAACGCCCACGCACCAATAACTTCAACCATGAAAGCTTACTTCTGAAAACCTAATCAGAAGGAAATCCTATCTCAAACACACTAATTCTCTAAGAAAACCTTCAGGGTGACGATTTTGACAACTGATTTCTGATCATTTTAGTATTAACAGGTACCCTATTAAAAAAATTTAATGACAATCATGTCAGTGTACTTTTTATGCCGCTATAAATTTAATTTAAAGTATCATTGTTTCCTCGATTTTTCTTTATAATTGAATTAATACTGACATTGCAATTGGCTCTTTAAACACTACTTCCTATCCTACTAATATTATAAATGCAATAGTTTGTGGAGACGTTTGGATGTTTGGATATTTAGACGTTTGTTACTAAATAACGGGTTAGCAACTTAATGGATTGCGATGAAATTTGGTATGCAAATAGACCTACTTATAGGTTTTTACGCGATAAAATGCTACGAGTGCAACTATTTTTATAAGTATATAGGATATTATAGGAAAAAATCCAGGGCAAATAACTGCTGACATTAAAAACACAGGGGAACCACTCCGTTTGTTTTATGGGAGTACTTATTGCGCGAAGAGTTTGTTTCTATTAAGCGAACGATAAATATCGCATTAGGCCACCGCCGGACTCCACCGAGATTTATTAAGACCAAGGGAAAGTTTAATTTTTTTCCTCCTTATCCATTCGCAATTTTCGTAATGGAAAGTAACATTTTTTCGGAATACTTAATAAAGATTTTCGGGGACTATTTTTTTCACAACTGCTTCACAGAATTAGGTAGAATTGTTTGACTGATTTAGGGTTATTCTTGACTTGTGCACACATAATGTAATGGCATATATTCAGAAGATCCCGCTGCTTTTGAATGGCATTTTTTAAGATTATGTAGTCCCGGCCAAACGCTACAGGTTAACCAAAAAAGCCATACAAATGAGGCGGAATTTTCTGAATATTTATGGCCAGGGGAATGGTGTCCTTGAACAATCACCCTTTAATTTTATTAAGCCGTTTATTTGTATTTCTTTTTTAGCAAGTAACAAATTCCAGTGCATAATTTGTTACTCTATAATGTAACGCGGAAACAGAAGTGACTGTGCCACGCCATTCATTGTCACCCGACAAATACTAGATCAATATCGGTATTCCTGCCTTGGTATTCCTTCTTTCCATTCAATGTAGTTACAGGAAACGTTATCATACCAGAAGCAAAGTCGCGGCCAGTTTTACTAGCCCGGCTGTTTGACATGATAGAAGTGATAAATACCCAATTTAATTACGTTTAAGGCAGGGTTTCTTAATATTTTTTTCGGCCACGGACCACCTACAATATTTCAACAATCTTACGGATCCTTTACGAATATAATCAGAGAAAAAGGAAATCAAGCGTACATACTTGCCTTAGTGATGTATGCGAGCTACGGACCCCTGGCTTTTCTCTAAGAAACTCTAGTTTAACACCTTAAACTAGAGTTTCTTAGAGAGAAGCCAGGGGTCGATTCGGGGATTCGAGTCGGTCGATTTTCCATACAAACATAAAGATGGTAATAGTTTGCTTCCGCTGCATCAATTATGTTTGAATTGTGTTTTATATTATGGCTTGATACATTTTGTCTGCGCGAAACGGCATGAGAACTGGCAAAGAGCTAAAAAGACTGAATGGCGCTGATCTTGAACGGCATTTTGCACATTCATTCTGGTTTTTTGAGACTTCTATTGTCGTTTCGCGCAGACAGAATGTATCAAGCTATAAAATGAAACACATTTCAACCACAATTAATGTCACGGAAACAAATGATGAGCCAATTTGTGTTTGTATGGGGAAGACTCGAATCACCTTAATGCCACTAAAAGTCTGGACAGTTTTTGCGGCTTATATTACCTATACATATGTAGTAGCATTTTCAGTTTGATATGCGAGTAATTTTATTTTCCTAGCCCGATCGGATCTCTATAACCGTTCCGAGTATTCCCAATAAATGGAATCTCGGATGTGATTGTGTTTCGCGACTTAACCGTGGGTGAAATAAATAAAATGGAAAAACTGTTTATTTTAGAGATGAGATTTATTTTGGCAGCGCAGTTTGATCGGCGCCTGTAATCGTTTATTGATTCGATTGTCCTTATTGCATAACGCTCAGCCGAAAAAAAAACTTCAATTTTATATTCTACCTGTAGTATTTGATTGCAGCTAAAAAAAATTAAACTTAAAAAAAGTTTCGACTAATGGCACATATTGTACTTAATGCACGCTTGTTGTGAAATTATTTTGACAATTGGTAATTTTTGGAGTTCATATCTTTCTAATATCAATAACTACTGCTCCTATACCTTTAAATATGATTGGTAAGCAGAAATAAATTGCACCTGCTAGCACATAGTCATTTATCATTTCTCCCTGCTATAACGGGGAGTAAATATTGAAATAATTTGCACGGTAGTTACTCAACTGACATTAACGACCTTTTTTAAGAGCCCAAGGTAAATTGCTGCAATTTTTGCATAAATATCCTCAATTTAAGCCTCGGAAATAAAGAAAATCAAGCATTCCAACTTCGGCCATTTAGGAGCGCGCGACACGTATTTACACAGACGTACGATCGCGCGTCTGTGTGAGTGCGATCCATACTGCAGCATTCTTGCGCATTCTTAAATCTTTGCTTGTAGTGTGTTCGTACACGGCGCGCACACATTCAAGCGCGCGATGCACCTTTTGTAGGAAGAAAAATTACTGTATTATACTGTGGTATTACTGTCAAACAACCGCCATATTTCTGTTTGGGTAGGTATAGCTCGACGACGACATTCTGCAATAGGGAACTTCAAATTTTAAAGCATCAAGAGATAACGGTTCGTTTATTAAAAAGGATCGGAAATTGAAAAACATTTTTTCTATCCCATTTCAATTTTCGGACCAATCTGGACGAGGAAAAAACCTCCGTGTAACGGTTAACCAATACAACTGCGCTGAATTTTCATGACCTCGTTAAAAATGTTTAGAATTTAAATGGAATAAAAAATTTAAAAATCAACGAACGTTTACTTAGGACTTGGAGCGTCGGAAAACAAACATGGCGGTAGACAACTAAGAAAGGACTCGTTTATACCTAAGATGAAGTTACGGAACCGCCTACTTACCGCGTTGTTTACAAATAAACAAAGTGGGGTTTGTTGTTGTTATAAAACAAACAAGGGGTTTGTTTATTAAGTTCGAGGCAACTAGGTCGCAATAATCGTCGGCGTGTTTGCACCGTGTCGATACACAGCTGTGCCTTAAGGCTCGTCATCGAAAATTTAAGCTATTTTTTTGTGAGATTTTTGTAAAATCTACATTATGAAATGGGCTGCTTTTCAGATATGTGTTTTTTGACTATATAACCTATTGAGTGATTAAGGTGGAAACATGTTTGCTTAAAATTTCTTCGATAGATAAGAGATCCGAAAATGCGTCTTCAAATTCCGTTTTTTGTGTAGTATGAACAAACAACCGATTAATAAACGGTAAAATTATGTAAAAATGTCATTCATGCCTTTATCTTTTAAGTGATTAAAAAAAATGTTAATAAAACATAATAATATCTTTGATTTAATCGTATTTTTATATCTGGCGCTTACGCCAAAAAACCCAGGCACGTACTGTATATGGCGTTCTCTTTTTGTGATGCGCGTGAACTATAAATGCGTCCCTTATTACAAGTAACGCCCATTCGCCGGTGAGGCTTTACAGAGGTCGGACCTGTGTTCGTTTGTCCCAGCGGCCGCGTCGCGACTAGTGGGCCATTCTGAAGGTGTAGAAAGAACTTCCTATTTTCGAGCGCGGGCACACTGTTTTTATAGCCGAACGGCTCAACGAGCGGGCGCGTAATGCACCTCGGCCAAAGTATTAGTCTATAGTTCGAATCCTCGAGATGGTCACTTTTTTTTACTTATTAATAATATGAAAACATGTTTATTATTTATGTTTTGGATAAAATACATAACAAAACATTTATATTTATCTATAACAAAGTATGTGTATCGTCGCCTGGTACGCCCATAGTACATGCTTTGCTTAGTTTGGGCCTAGGTCGATTTGTGTAAGATTGTCCCTGATATTTATTTATTTAAATATGAAATACCTACATAACAGTATAATACCTATATAACCGCTGAAACATATTTAATAAATCATGCTGTTCAAAAATGTAATTTGTTTATAATTAATTACCTAACTAATTTTTATCTTGTATCTATTTACTGGAATATTCTGTTCTAAATCTTTCAACCTCTCTCCTCTATTTTTAGGCTTCCGTACCTAAATGGTAAAAAAGGAACCCTTATGGTGCGACTCTGTTTGTCTGTCCGTCTGTCACAGCAAGATATCTCAGGATCTACTGATGCTATCGACTTGAAATTTGGAATAGTGTTAAAAACCACTAACCCGAGCCTATTGGATGGAAAAAAAATCTTATGCCTTTTTTTTACTTTTTTTAAAGGGGTCCGTAATGGAACTCTGAAAAAAGCAAGTAGGGCTATTATATCGAGTGGGGTATCAAATGAAAGGGCTTGATTTGTAGATTAAAATGCCGTTTTTTTTTCTTAAATAAGTAGTTTTTGATTAATATGACGAAAAACGTCAAAAAAATACCATTCCCCATTCATTCATTCATTCATTCATTCTATTATCTTCGAAGTTACTGAACAGAAAAATCTGTAATAATGAGTTGAGTGTACGATCGGCGCTAGCGAGTTTCTCGTATCGAGATTCAGTGCACCTCTCTCGCACGCGCCAATAGTACGAAAGAGATAGACTGTCGAAAAGTCAACTAATGGTAGGTACAGGGTCAGTCACAGCAGTGTATTTGTTTGCAAAGGACGTATAGGTACGATTCCTTCTTGTGATTGTGAGCCTTACTTGCGGTCCCTCCCTACAGTGAATCATATTGTAAATATTTTATAGTTGTAAATAAGTACGTAGTAAATTGCAAGTAAATCGGTTGTCTGTAAAGTCGGTTTACTGACGATAGTCGAACGTGATAACGTTGACCTTGGCCCTGACTTTGACTTTGACCCTGACTTTGACTTCGACTTCGACTTCGACTTCGACTTGAGTACCAGCCGCCCTTTTCTCAGCAGCAGCAGTGATTTTTTGTCACGATTGGCCGCCCCTAATATCTGGCCGCCCTAGGCCCGGGCCTACTAGGCCTTAGGGCAAATCCGCCACTGGTCTCTTGTCATTCAATAGAGATTTTTGACAGCCGTATCTTAGGGAATAAGGGCTATTTTATTAACAATTTGTAAGAAACTATCGTCTTAACGACTTTAGTGCTGGAATAATATAAAGTACCTATTTGACAGGTAACGACCCTGCAAGGTAACGGCCCATGACGTCACACTTTTTCGTGCGTGCAGCCGGCTCCATCGAATTATAAGACGTTATCACGTCAAAGTGGAGTAAGCATGCGAACCATGTACCAGTCTTTGGTGGAAAATTAGATTAATGTACCGCTTACTTGAGAAATGGAAAATGATAGGGAATCACATACAAAATTCCGGTCATTCCCAAAATACCGCATTCCTAAAATACCAGATTTTTCAAAATACCAGATTCTCGACTTATCAGATTCCTGTTTTACCACATTCCCGTTACACTACATTATAAAATCGTAAGTTATTCAAAGTTCTAAATCATTTTGGTGTACGTATTATTTTGGGAATCTGGTATAGGTACTGAGAATCTGACATATCGAGAATCTGGTATTTTAAAAATCTGATATTTTAGGAATGCGGTATTTTGGCAATGAGCGCAAAATTCGACCCCCTTGTCTCCTCTGTCCTTCACAGAGTCTTAAATGGATACCAAATTTCATCTAATAGGTTCAGCGATTTAAGTAACTATTAAGCAGTTTGGGCGTTACTTTGGTAGAAACAGATAGATAAACAGTCAGACAGATTTTTTTCGCATTTGTATAGGATGACGGCATCAGTAATAGACAAGAATGCTAAGAGCGATATTAATTATTGACAAATAAATGAGAAAAACATTTTTTTTTATGTTCATATTTGTTACGATTTTTATTTTGAACTGTATGCATAATTGCCACTCGGGAGTTCTCGTTTTGTGTTTATATTGAATAATTCCACCAAATGAAGACATAAAAAACGGATGACCGGTTTTGAGGTCAAATTTCATACTGTGCAGCACAAAAGCACGTCACATACGGTACGAAAATGAAATAAAATACTCTTTTTAAAATCTTTTCAAATATTATTAGTAAATAACATTTGAATACTTACGGTCCAAGTTTATTATAAATAAATAATTTATGAGTAATAAATTCTTAAATCACAAATATTTTCTATGTATTTAAGTATTTGTATCTATTAAATATATCGTCGTCTAGTATCCATAACACAAGCCTTATTGAGCTTACTATGGGGCTAGTTCGATTTGTGTAAGATTGTCCTCTAATATTTATTTATTTATTTATTTATTTAAATAAATAAATATCTTGGACAATCTTACACAAATCGTCCTAGTCCCAAACTATAAGCAAAGTCATCACTAACCCAATGTAACACGCCACCTGTTGCATATTTTTGAAAACAGCCAACTTTCGCCTTAAATTACTACACGTTGCGGTAATTCAGCAATTTAATTATAGAGGGCTCTAGCTCTCATAGCTGCCAGCACTAGAACTACTAGACGTCGCGTTGTAATTATCGAAGCGTCGTATTAGCGAAGAGCACTCTAGGCTCCGCCCATACCCTCAAGGACGTTAGCGCGTGTAGGAGCCTTAATGAAACTTACCTACTAAATTCAGTGGGAGTACGCTATTTAGAAAACTTAGTGCTTTGCTGCCAAGGAGTTAATCGAATATTGTACCGTTAGATAGTAAGGTTTATTACACTCGTGATCATTTTGCATTCAAAAGTCTTTGCATTCGAGACATAGATGAATGTGGAACTATTAGGTCTTCTGTTCTTTTCTTTAATGAAATTCCAAAGTAGCCTACATAGTGCATCCTTTGGCCATAACAGAAAAAGTAATGCTTATGTTATTTATGTACTTAAATATATACTTGCAATCAACGTACGTCCAAAACGCCATAAATATGAGCATTTTCCAAAAGAAGTGTAAATTTGTTTTTTAGACTATTTACTTTTTGGATTTTTCTTGCTCAGAATTCTCAGTTTTTCTTTTATAAGGTTCGAAAGTATAATCAATTCTGAGTAAGAAATACCCAAAAAGTCATCATCATCATCATTCATCATCATCATCATCAAAAAAAACATTCTAAAAAAGTACATTGTACATTTTTGTAAAACACACATTTCGATGTGTTGCGATATTATATGGCGCTTTAGATGTTACAGGCTATTTGAGACTAACTGTACATAATACATATCGTTAAATCATTTCTTATTGGTGTAATTAGTTTATTCCGTGTTATCTTTATTTTTTTCTAAACCGTTTCCCCTTTTATTTGTAGAACAAGTAAATTTGTGATATTTTGTTTACTAGTGTACCTACTCTAAATCCGTGTTCAAAGTAGTCTAAAAATATTGTTCCAATTATAGTACGAACGAAACCTTCCCGCGAGTTCGCAAAGTAAATGAAGCCGTAAATATAAGTAAAACTTATTTCAGAATAACCACATTTTTACTAAAAAAAAACCCGACCGCGGTGCACTTTGAAACTGCATAAAATCCGCCATTTTGTTTATTTTAACGAACTTGATGAACCCAGTGACACTCGCACCATCAAGACGAATCTAATGATGTATCATTTATCAAAATCGGATGTGCCGTTGAGTAGTTACGAGCGGACACAGGAACGGACATACATACATACAGGTCAAACACATAACCCTCCTTTGGGCTTCGCCGCAGTCGGGTAAAAATATTTACTGGAGATATTTTTGTCTACACTTTCGATAAAATTTTAGAGGAACGCGGATACCATAAGGTTAGCCATAACCAAACGTTCGCTTCTGCGACGTAAACAGCAAACAACAAGACCATTTGGGCTTTGCCAAAATACAAAACTTTTCCGCTGATCTCCTCCCCGCGCAAAAAAAGGTAGAGATTGTGAAGTATCAGAAAATTTGCTATGGGACTCCCTTCCGTATTGTTCTAATGGTGAAACCAATTTATATTCATTGGACTTTTAGAAACAACACATTGATCATGTGATCTATACTCGTATTGCAAGCTTTATAGTGTGCACTTAATATTAAACTGCAACTTACTGCACGCCTCATCCATGTAAACGACACGCTCCTGTTTGATGATTCATTTTTTTTTCATTAAAATCTTAGTCCAATCTCGCAATTAACGGCGCCATTGTCTAAAACGGGCTTGAATTTTAGGCAAACCGTTGTCCTTATCAACAACCCTTGACTCAAGAGAGAGACGACGTAAGTACCTTAACAACAAGAAGAAACATAACCCGTTCCTGACTAGGTCTCGAAATATTATCGTAGTGCACCGTGCTTCTAATTTGAGCAGCGATGTATACTTGATGGCGTACTTTACCTCGTTCCTTGCCAGCGGCTTCATAATTTAGATGCTTGTACTTTTGCCGAGGCTAGCGTCGCTTGAAATTAGGAATAATGTTGAACTAGAATGTAACTAGGGAATACTTGTCTCGACTCTCTCGGTAACCGACTTTATTTAGAGTCGGGTAAAACCCGGATAGTTTGACTCAGAACGGGGGTTTAAAAAAACGTAGTAATTAATAAAAATGATGCATGTATCGTTTTATTTTAAAGATAATAAATACAATCTGACGTCGGCCGCCTTAAAGCAAACGCGAAAAAACATCACATGCTTGCTTATCCTACTTAGCAAGGCTGGTAATGCCGGCAAGTTCAATGTAGGACGGTGTAACACGGGTACCCGAAAACCCGGGTAACTAATAAGTCAAAAATGTTTTTTCCGACTTGCTTACATGATTTAATTTACGTACTCAAGACAACCACGTTTCGGCAATTCGACAGGAACATCGTTACCGATGTAGACTAGCTTAAATAGTTTTTGCGTACATTACATAGTATTCCTGCCGATGATGGTACTATTGTGCACAGACAGCAATGTGGTTGTTTTTTGCACAACTAAATGAAATTCAATAATTAGTAGCCGATATTTTCAGAATATAACAGCAAAATTTGATTAACAGCGTTAGGTACTTTTATTAATTACATGGTATTTCATACACGCATACCTAACACAAATGAAACCACCTTCCACAGGGATTTCATTAACATAAATTTGCTCCTCTTAGTAATATCTTAGCTTACTTAGCTGTCATAACTACGCTCTACTGGGACTCGACGTTATATTACTATTTACATAGGTACCGAATTTTGGATGCCTGCGGTTTCGGTTTTAATACACGAGTACATGCTCGCTAGCGACGTATTTGTCTAGAATTCTAGATACAGTGTCATTAATTTCGCATCTACATCTTCCCGTGTGCACGGTCTTAGAATTTATTATGTGCAAATGGCGAAAATAGTTACCAATGGATCCTGCCAGATCGCCACCGGAGCAGAGGCATACCACAAAACGGACGCACACGCGATGACTGACAAAAGTATTATATTGATACGACTGAGTTTTAAAAAGGAGGGAAGGCCTTTGTCCGGCAGTGGGATACAGCATAGGCTATTAAAAAAAAGAAGTTACTTTAACATTAATGAAACTCTGTGTTTACGGGTAGGTATTTGGTAAAAAGTATAGTGCCACAGATAAAAAGCAGAATTTATGGTTATCGAAAAACTTTCTTATTGGTCAAATCTGACTTATTTTAAATCGCGCAATATTTACTCTGCACTTGGAAGGTCGATCCCTACACGTCTCCTCTCCGCTCTGCTTGTCTCCGCCTCAGTGGGGCCACACCATAAAGATTGCTAAAAGAAAGAGAAGTAGGCAGAGGGAGATTAAAAAAAATACTATTGCTACTTGTGTCTCGGGCAATAAAATTAATGTTTTCACACATAACCTCTCCGAAGGGGTCTTTCAAAGGCCTGGGGAAGGGCACTGGCAAGGGTCTGCGAGGTATGCGTAATGAGCGTTTTCCAAAAAAAATACCGGGGTAGCTACTTTCTCAAAATATGGACTTTTGAGGTGTTTCTGGCTCAGAATCGATAGTACATTCGAACCTTATACGTAAAAAAGTGTCCCAAAATTTGTATGGGATTATTGTCTTTCCACTACGTCACGTTCATACAAACACTATGCAAAATGGTGACGTAATGGAAAAAAAATTTGGACACTTTTTTTACGTATAAGGTTCGAAAGTACTAACGATTCTGAGCCAAAAAAACCTCACAAGTCCATATTTTGAGAAAGCAGCTACCCCGGTATTTTTTTTTGGAAAACGCTCTAATACATTTCCACACCGTTAGCAAAAAAAGGAAAAAAGTCGTTACATAATTGCAATAATCAAAACATGTACAGCCCCGTCTAAAAATATGTACCTATTTCAGAACTTTTGTATGTGGAATGCGATACAAAATTGTAAACATATTTTTAGACTTCACCGTACCAGCGAGTTTTTGGAAAGTAACTCCGACCAGCCATACATACTCGTATGATACCTAATCTCTCTAATATGGATGGAGTAATTTCCTAAATTATTCCATCTTAACCCCACATTATTAATAATGCATTCCACTTAAAACCGATCTTAAACGGTCTTTGTAAAGCCCAATCACGGCTTCAGTAATTATACACGAGTATATGCTTTTAATATTAATACTACTACAGACTACTACTGTATTAGCCCATTAGTCCAGGAATCAAAAATTTGGAATAACTGGTAATTTAACCATTACTTTTGCTATGATTCAAGTTAATTATAGTGACCCTTTACGGACAAAAAAGTGGCACGCAGCTCGCTCGAAGTGAAGTGAGCCAGTTATACATGATGCTGCCCCGTAACCACCGTAGTGTCGTTGTCGTAAAAATCGGACTAGGTCGGGGCCGTGGCGTTCCCTGGGATCGAACCAGGTCGCTTGGCCCGGACCACCTTGAAGTTTCGCCGATTGCTTAAAGTGAACAACGGACCAGCGGGAAAGGTTGAAGCGGATCGACCTGTCCTTATGTAGAGTGTGCAATTGTGCATATAGAACTAATGGGAGTTTTAGTTGCCGGTTCGCTAAACCTAGACCAGCTAAGAAGACTCCGGCAAGAAACTTAGCTGAGCCCGAGCAAGGTCGGAGTGGAGTTAATCCAGGATATTTTGGGGCAAATCGGGGCGCGGCCCTTGTGTGCTGTTGTCGCGAGGAGGTGGTCCCCGCCGGCGGGGACGACGCTGTGCGCTTCGGACTCCGTCCGACGACATCGCAGCGATGATTCTTTCGAATCCTGCTGAGATGTCGTCGTCCGGGTAGTCAACTGAGCCAGTGTAGTCAGTTATACCTGATGCTGCCTCGCCTCCTGCTGCTTCAGGTACCGCAGCCGCTGCTCCTTGGCGCACAGCAACTGGTGCTGCGTGTCGATCTGCTGCTGCTGTCGCAACGCCATCGCGCGCAACTCGCCCAGAGTCAACTCCACCCCTTCCCCCAGCTGTGGACAAGGAGAGATTTTTGTTAATATTACAAATTGCTGAAACGCCAAAAGCCTGGCGGAGAATAGAATGGAATGGCGATTACTCCACCGAAAAACCCGTACTTTTTATATGTTTGATGATGAATTATGACGTCCTACTAGACAACTACAAGAACTTAACTGTTTTATAATAATTAATGGTGTAAAGGTAAATATGGGACGTTTTGTTAAAGGTTTTCACACCAGATGACAATGATACGAAACGCAAACGTCGGTATCACACTTCATAACCACACAGCTTGATAAAAAAAAAAAGAAAACAGACCAGAGTCCAAAGGCAAAAGCCGACGGTGGAAAGTTTGACAAACAGCAAATATTTTGGGTATATGACTTCAAACGTTATACAGAAACATGGTTATTCCTCAGGATTCCGGGATTATAGCACTATATACGCATATAACCAGGGGTCGGACAAAAAGTGCGGATGACGTAAAAATGACGTACCTAATCTTGCACACAGGATGTTTGTGTATAAACTTCCATGTGACATGTAGTAACGAAGTAGTATTAATGAAGTAACAAAATAATCGTAAATAAATCCATGGAATTAAATAGCAGCAAGTTAAATTAAATAAAAAATTAAAGCAAATAGCGTAGTCTTAGGTTTGATTCGGTTGGTATGGTAACTGTTTTTGCATATTCACCATCAATGCATTTTTTTAATGAAATTGCGGAAGTTTTCATTTTGTAGTTGCACCCAGGCTATGTTTGCTGCTATCATAAAATTTGTAAGATTCACATTAAATTCACTTTGCCCTTTTTTTCTACGTTTCCGACATGTATGGTTGTCTCCAAATGTCTTTTAATATTGCTTACCTTCGTTGGTATATCTTGATTACAGCAAGAGCAGTACACGTGTTTGTCACGTACCTCCAAAAACGGAAAATTGCCACAATATTCGAGTTCGTCGTCGTCGTATCGTAGTTACAAAGGTGACATTTTACAGCGTTTTATAATACATTAGTAAATATAAATTTTAGCTAAATATAATCGTAAAGATACAATAGCTAAACAATAACGAAGTCAATTTATTGTTCATCTGATTGACAATGTGTCAGTCAAAAACGTACTTACTCATTTCAAGTGGCGATATCGTTTAATAAAGGGGTTGATAAATGATAAGTGATCATTGTGTATGAAAATCAAATAGTACATTGTGTATCAAGGGCGGTAAGTAAGGAATTACAAACGAGTGTTTGTTACAAGGCCGAGGCGAAGCCGAGGGCTTTAATAACACGAGTTTGTAATTCCCTTACCGCCCGTGGCACACACAATGTTTTTCATCGCACTTGTGAGGAAATCTGATTAAAATAACCTTACTTAACCTAAATGAAATTGTAAAACTCATAGTGACATTAGTGACATATATCGAGACGACAAGTCACGTTCGGAAACCATAGCGGTAAAGACTTAAAATGGTTGATTTTATATTTGCAAAATACTGAAATACACTATTTAAACATTTAATTAATATTACAGAAATATGTGTTTACATGTATTTGCAATAACAGTTCTCTTTAAATAAATATTTCAGTAATAAAAGTTAAAAAAGTAAGTTGGCGTTTTCTTTGAACATGACAAATAAGAGTAAAACAGAACCAGCGTTTCAAATTTAAAAAGAAAACCATTACGCCCTAGGGCGTAATAAGGTCATTTACGGCCCGCAAAACCTACGTGTAATGACACCATTTTCGAGCAAGTGTGATGAAAAATACTATTTGAAATCATCCTATAAGTGGTTTGACGTCATCCGCACTTTTTGTCCGACCCCTGCATATAACAAACAAAAAATGCATCTACAGTAGTATTGATTCCCAGAATTCCGAGAAATATCCATGTTTCTGTATAACGTTTGAATTCATAGACCCCAAATAGCACCCAAGATCCGAACACTGATATTTACCCAGTAATGGAGATGATAATGTATATCTCATACATATAAGGTGTTATTGCGACTCTGTATATTTATGCAATTACTTGCACATTTAAACCAACGCTCGCTACTTCAGTTAGTTGAGTATATTGAACATGACTGGGATTTGAGCGCGGGCGGAGTAGACAGGATAACTTAATATCTACGGTTACTCATATAACTTTCATACTATATTTGACATTATCATTTTAATAGAAATAGCCCAATATGAAAGAGCTTTTAATAACAATACCGCCCGTGGTAAGTACAACATTTTTCATCACACTTGCTCGAAAATGGTGTCATTACACGTAGGTTTTGCGGGCCGTAAATGACCTATTACGCCCTAGGGCGTAATGGTTTTCTTTTTAAATTTGAAACGCTAGTTCTGTTTTACTCTTATTTGTCATTTTAAAAGGAAACGCCAACTTACTTTTTTAACTTTTATTACTGAGATATTTATTTAAAGAGAACTGTTATTGCAAATACATGTAAAAACATATTTCTGTAACATTAATTAAATGTTTAAATATAGTATTTCAGTATTTTGCAAATATAAAATAAACCATTTTTAGTCTTTAACGCTATGGTTTCCGAACGTGACTTGACGTTCGCATTGTCTATGGAATATGTCACTAATGTCACTGTCAGTTTTACAATTTTATTTAGGTTAAGTAAGGTTATTTTAATCAGATTTCCTCACAAGTGTGATGAAAAACATTGTGTGTGCCACGGGCGGTAAAAGAATTACAAACTCGTGTTATTAAAGCCCTCGGCTTCGCCTCGGCCTTGTAACAAACACTCGTTTGTAATTCTTTACTTACCGCCCTGGATACACAATGTACTATTACATCTCCCCTAGGCCAGGAAGTGTAGGAAGGTAATTGCCACTGGCCAGGTGCGACGTAAATAATGTATTTCAAATTCAATCTCGGCTGGTCTTGCTCCAAACCAAAACTTGTAGTAATTTTTTTGGATATACTTTTATTAACTTCATATTATTATAGTTTTTTAACCTATTATTTTCAATATATTGGGCAGCCATCCTATCCTAACACGTACTATTATAAATATTTGTATTTGTTTTGAGCTTTATTCGTTTCTGTGCCTCTATTGATTTAACAAATACTTAGGAAGTAATTTATAAAACATTTTAAAAATAAACATTAAATTGTGTTAATCCGTCATGATACTCATGATATGCCTTACATTACGTTCACCTGTAATGTTACAATTTAAAAAACATAATAAATAGAAGATGTTGATACCTGTCTGTCTATATTCGAAGTTTTTGCCATTTTGAACTTAGACTTACTCCAACTGACGTCACAAAACTACTTTCATACCTAATACCCATTTGATGTGAAACAAGATGGAAACAAATTGACAAGCTTTTCCAGAAACTTGAGCCAAACATTATTATCATAAAAAGAATTGGTTTCGCCTCAATATTGTCAAAAGGTGAACTTTGTCAATTTTCCTCCAGACACTAACTTCTCGCGGGGATAAGTTAAGACGTATGGGATCGAGATTCGGGGGTATAAATAAGAGTTCCGCGAGCCCGATGGTACCTTATATCTTTTGCAAGAGATGGCGGGGAAATGATCAGGCGAACCAATATTTCTACTGAAAAATAACTAATCGCAGAACTTTGGATGTTCTGTTCAGCCCCGAATGAACCTTATTTTTTATTTACAAGCTTTTATTTAGTTTCACATGGCCCGGTGCTTGTTTGTTTATTGGTCGTGTAATCAAATCTTGCAAGTTAAATTGGACCCATTTTCCAGTTCCGATTGCACTGAAATTTTGCATGCAAACTTGTTTCCCTTATAATAATAATTATTGTTTAACTATCACGAACAAAGCTGAAAGACCTAGACTTCCTGGGTGTTATCGCTGTCTTAATTTTTTTTACAAAATAGCAATGTATTTTCGAACAAAGTAGAGTAGACAAGTAAAAGAAATTGTCGATGATTTAAATATGAAACATGATAGACCATTTCTCTAAGATTTTGGTGCAAATATTTACCATGCAGTCGACTAAAAAGAGATCAATACGGCTAAAGTTACAAAAATATGTATACACAACTTTTTTGACTTAACACTACGGTCGTGTATACATATTTTTGTAACTTTGTCCGTATCAATCTCTTTGTAGTCAACTCTACACGTCCTACTACAACGCTGGTTGCGCCGTCGTCAAAGCTTAATGAAATCCGAGACATTACCCTACAACTCAACTGAAATCTCATAGCAACACATAATAGTGCAGCGGATCCGCTAATGCCTTTGAATGGACTGTTCTCCAAATATGAGTGTCGTCTAAAGATAACTTCAGGTCAGTGGTTAGTCGGTTTATCCGCGCTTCCGTGGCGAGTGCTAGTCGACGATTGTCCCTGATCCTCTGTGTAATTTCTCTTTATTCCCACTGTTCTCCACTGTAGTTTACTAAATACTTTGTTAGATGTTTCGAGGGAGTGCTTTGTCACTGTCATAAGACCGCGACTTATTTTTAGATGAGGACGCTCGGAGAAATGAAGGATTACGCGAATCATCGGTTACTATATTGCGGGAAATGTTCAAGCTTTCTTGCCCTCTTCGGAGTTCGTTCCAAAGGAGGGAACATAGAGCTATATTTACGAAAACTTTCACAATGTGTTTATCAACGTGAACAGAAAGCTACAGATAAAATGTACAATCTATTAAGATTTTTATCATGAACGCGATTTATAATCTATGCGAAAACTTCAACTATTCAATTTGCGCCTCCCGGCAACAATAGCCAACCGCGATGATACATACAAATGGAATGTCTTATTTCACTCTTGCCAGCAGTCCGTATAAAATACTTGGATTTCGGTATTTTCGGTCCTTTTTAGGACGGCGTATCGGGAGAATTAAGGGCGGCTGCGGTCAGGATTTATACGTGCCTTGACACTTGTTGATAGCCGCGTCCGGCCCAAGTACCAAGATAAATAATACCGTGTTACTGTCGGACGCGTGGCAATAGAAATGATAATGGCTGCCGCTGATATATAGAAATTGAAATAGGGCGGCGCGTGACTTTGGTGTGTGATTTATTCATTAAGGTTATAATGTCATAATGCTTAGCTTTAGGACTAAAACCGTTAAAACTAGCAATCTTTCCTGTTGTCCTAGGTTTTAACTCGGCATTATTTGGTTTTCTCTTTTTTTTATTCACGATAGGTAAGCATTTGATTTTGATCTCACCTGTTGGTAAGAGAAGACGAAGTCGATAATGGAGCATGCTTACCCAGATATGAGATAGTGCCTATTCACTCTCGACTTGGAGATCCAAGTTATATTTTTCCGGGAAGAGGTCTGCTGGAAGAGAGTTCCACTCCTTAGCTGTCCTAATAAGGAAGTGGAAGCAAAGCGCTTTGTGCGAGTCGGTGGTATAACGACAACGTAAGGGTGAAACCCAAGTCCACGCCTAGTCCCATAATGACGAAATGGAGATGGCGGAATCAGTTCATGCAATCCCAACGCACACTCGCCGAAATGTATCCTGTAAAAGACCGCTAAACTGGCGACCTTTCTGCGGTGTTCAAGGCTTTGCAACTTTTGCTTCACCAGGTCAAGATCACCTATGAGCTTCTTGGCACACTTATTGACTGAATCCAAGGCGGCTAGCTGGTACTTGGCGGACCCATCCCAAAGGTGGCAGCAGTACTCCATCTCCATACACGACCGGACCTGTGCTTGGTATAAATGAAGCAATTGTCCTGGTGTTAAGTACGGCCTAACTTGGAGAGGATCCCAAGCTTCTTGGCTGCAGTTTTGGCCAAAGATTCAATGTACAAACCGAAGTTCAGATTGGACGATATGTTCATGCCAAGAAGTTCCGGACGATCTGATATGGGCACGGTTACATCACGGAAAGTCGGGGTCAGGTCAAAATGACTCCGTTTTGTGGAGAACAAACACGCCTGTGTCTTGGTGGTGTTGAACTTGACTAAGTTGGCTTCACCCCAATCAGATACGGCCTTGAGAGTCAAATTCAAACGATTCACCATCGCCTCTCAACTAGACTGGATTTCGTCACGTTTCGCTCTTGCACTGAACAGGTATCTATTGACAACTGTGCTATCATCAGCATAACCAAAGGTTCCGGGCATTATATAGCATATCATTGATGTGCAGCAAGAATAGAGTTGCAGACAGAACAGATCCCTGAGCAACACCGGCATCAGTAGCCCTTTGATCGGAGGTGCAGCCCTCGAGAACTACACGAATCGATCGGTTCCTCAGGAAATCTGCGATCCAGTTGCAAAGGCCAATCGGTATGCCGTACGCAGGAAGCTTGCCTACTAGACTTGCGTGCCAGACCCTGTCAAAGGCTTTGGAAATGTCAAAAGACGCAGCGAGGGCCTCACCGTGTTTTTCGATAGCCTCACTCCAAAAATGAGTGGCATACACTAGAAGATCCCCAGTAGATCACCCCGAGCGGAAACCAATCTGGTGATCGCTGAGCAAGTCATTATCTTCTAGGTATGTTGTTCAGTACACGCTCCATAGTCTTGCAGAGTATGGAGATGACAGAGATTGGTCGGTACTTGGCTGGGTCTGCTCGGCTACCCTTTATAGGCACAGGCTTCACATTAGCAAGCTTCCAAGACGAGGGAACTGCTTCAGTATCTAGCAAGAGGCGATACAGACGAGTTAAAACTGGAGACAGCTCGGCTGCACAGTTACGCAAGACAATTGCTGGAATGCCATCGGGACCGCTAGATTTATTCAGGTCTAGATTTCGCAAAACTCTGGCTTGTTTTAGCCAACAGAGTGCAAAATAAAAGCAGAACGGCTTTACGCGTTTGGCCTGTAGCAATAAACCAAGCTTCTTAAAAGTGGGATACAATTAGGGAACACGAAAATAATATTCAGATCCCTAATCCAGCAAAGTGGAAGAGCAATACATTTTCCTGGTTTTGATATGATTTATTTGATATTCTTATAATATGTGGAATTCATAATCCGAAGGAAGAGAGTATAGAATTACGCAAATGAATTTCAACTGGCACAAATAGCAACTAACGAACATAATTACGGATTTCCATGCGATGAAAGCGTCACACGCAAGAGTGAAATCAAGGGAGTGTTTGAGACGCTGTTTAAGTCATTCATAACTTTATTCAATTTACTATAAATGGATTTATGTGTGGAGCGGAATAACAACGTGCAATGAGTAGGGGAGGGTAAGCTGGTTTTCTATGGAGGAATAAAGTATCTTGGAACGTTATTATAGATGTTAAAATGTGGAAGCAAGTTGAACTTTATTCGCTAATGATGTCACACGCCAAAGCTCAAACTAGAAGCATGAGTCTGTTAAAAATAGACAAGACACAAATGTGATCAAACACCAAACAAAAGAATTTATGATCGAATCACGGTAGCAGAATCCTCAACTTCTGGATTCCTAGACTGTATAATCAATGAGCCAGCTGGTCGGTTACTCACTTCAAGACACTTCCGCCAAATGCATGCACCACATTGGAAATTTCACCCATACACATTCATATTGCGATTATTACATGAAAATCGCACCCATTCATTTCAGTGGTTCGTAAGTGAACTTCTGTGTCCCACTGCAGAACGATAGATGCGAACATTTCCATACACATGAATATTGTATGAACATACTGAACACTAACGATATTGCTTGTACTCGTATTTTCGTATCGGTGTAAAAATGGAACGTGTTGGGTGTTGGTTACAAAATATGAAATTCGACCAAGCACACATTTTAATAAAGCTGGCATGAAATGTTATGAAAAGAAATAATCTATTTCTGCAAGTAGGCTTTTTCACATGTCTCATTCTTTTGGTGGATGGATTTGGTTAATGGAATCAAAAGTTATATGTGTGCGACCGGTACTTTTTATTTGAAAAACTCATGGATTCATTTAGCAGGTCAATTTTATACTAGTAATAAAATAGAGTGATTAGATCTCTTCCCCGAAATCGTTAATTCCGCGTAGCAAACTTTCCATTCGCATTTTTCCCCACTCGGACTTCTTCCCGCCACTTTTTTTTCTCATTTGCTTGCCTCCTCATTCTCAAATATAGCCAAACGATATTTTGTCTATGGCGAAAGTTTCCCAGTCGCTTCTTT
The DNA here is from genome assembly GCA_947034925.1 of Eudemis profundana. Classification (NCBI taxonomy): domain Eukaryota; kingdom Metazoa; phylum Arthropoda; class Insecta; order Lepidoptera; family Tortricidae; genus Eudemis; species Eudemis profundana. Next base: position 10,949,187 of record OX344808.1, read on the forward strand.
TTGCAATAGTTTTGTTTCTTACGCGATATTTTTCCGAAACTCGAAAGTTTCTGTCATTTTTTCCGCAGTAACTCATTTTTATAAATTAAAGTAACAAATCAATATGCAATTCAGCTAGAAAACATGAAAATAAAGTTTATTTAGGTAAAGAAGAGTAGTGAAGATAAAATGGCAGAAGATAAGGTAATATATATCATGGATAGGTACCTAATATGATTTCCTAATAGGTACGTACCTATTCCTCTTGTATTCATCGCCAATATTAGAAAAAATAATTACCTAGATTTTATTAGGAAATCATATTAGGTACCTATCTATGATATATATTACCTTATCTTCTGCCATTTTATCTTCACTACTCTTCTTTACCTAAATAAACTTTATTTTCATGTTTTCTAGCTGAATTGCATATTGATTTGTTACTTTAATTTATAATAAAAATGAGTTACTGCGTAAAAAATGACATAAGAAACTTTCGAGTTTCGGAAAAATATCGCGTAAGAAACAAAACTATTGCAAAAAGAAGCGACTGGGAAACTTTCGCCATAGACAAAATATCGTTTGGCTATATTTGAGAATGAGGAGGCAAGCAAATGAGAAAAAAAAGTGGCGGGAAGAAGTCCGAGTGGGGAAAAATGCGAATGGAAAGTTTGCTACGCGGAATTAACGATTTCGGGGAAGAGATCTAATCACTCATAAAATACGGGTTCGTTGTTTTACAAACTCACTCGACTCTCATTTATTTTCTAAAGATTTTTCTCTAAACTTTGAATTAAAATGCTTCATTTAGATTTCCTATTTTCCTTTAGAAATTTAAACTAGTATGATCAATTTACTTTGACTAGACTAGACTTAGACTAGATTATATATAAGCAAGACATTTTTCCGCTACGAGTTTGCTTTACAGTGTAAGCTTAGTGCCTATACCCGCTTGAAAACTTCGTGCGTGCCAATAAAAAAGGAATTCATATGTATAGACAGACTGAAATTTTCCGTAACTGAGATATTCTACCAAAGAATGCCATCAAATAATGTCGTCCGAAAGTATCACCAATATTTCGAAGTATACAAAAATATTTCATTTATTACTTCTGCAGACATAATAAAAAAGCTTCCTTGCAATTTATTTTCTCGAACTATGCCGTATTCCGTTTGATTGCCTAAAATGAGGAGACCGTTTGAAGAAACAATATATTTTCAATTCTTGTAAAACATATTCCATTATCATTAGATAGAAGCGGTACTGTATTTTAATAATACTCTTTAGGGTTCCGTAGCCAAAATGGCAAAATCGTTTAGTTTCGGCATGTCCGTCCGTCCGTCTGTCCGTATGTCACAGGCATTTTACTCAAAAACTGCACGATGGATATTGATGAAATTTGGAATATAGGTGTCTTGTATGAGCCGCTACTTAGTTTGGTAGCTAAATAATAAAAACAAATATTTTTAGGGGGGGCACTCCATACATGTTACAGTAGCTAAAAAAAATTTTTTCAGAAAATATCAACATGTGATACATACTTTGAGAGCTCTTACAAAAACATTTTAAGCTTCTTAAGTAATGTTTTTGATTAAGTGAATACCTTTGGAAATAATCGCTCCGAAAGTTGTGGAAATTGTGCCCCCCCCCCCCCCCCCCTCTATCTTCTAAACCGTGTGTCCGAAAAATATAAAAAAAATTACAAAGATTACGCTTAATTAATACTTTAAACGAAAATTATTTTCAACAATATCGGATTAACCGTTGTTGAGTTATTGCCGATAAACTGCGCTTCTCAACAAAAGGGCGTAATTGCTATGAAGTTACGCTCTTTTGTTGTTGTACTTTTTTTACATCGTATTTTTTACCTTATAGTTACGGCTATGGAACCCTACACTGAGCATGGTCCGACATGCTCTTGGCCAGTTATTAAATTATAATGAAACCAACTCTGGCGGAGATAACGAGCGAGACGAATTTGCTGCCTCGCTTAAGGCGTAGTGTGACAACGATTGAAACCAGGATACAAGAAAAAAACTGAGATTTTTCCGAGCAATGGGACGGGACTAGTATGCAATACCGGTATTTTTATTTTTTGAATGGAATACCAGGATCCCGGTATTGGCCCATACAAGTAATACGGGTATTGCATACCCTAAATGGGACACTAGGAGAATGCGAAAGTTTGTGAAGATGTTTAGATGTTTGGATGTTTGTTACTAAATAACGGGGTAACGACTGGATGGGTAGATCTGATATTTGGCATGTAAGTAGATCAAGCCCTAGTTTGAAACATAAGATATATCCCGGAAAATAGTTCCCTTGGGACAGTAACGCGGGCGAAGCCGGAGGTTAATGCTAGTGAAAAATTAATTCATTTAGCCAAAAAAGTAGAAGCATATTGCTTCTAGTAGTAGTATCAGTAACAATAAGGCTTCCAAGTCACAGCACGTCTTTACTCCAAATTAGTTTGCTTCAACTTTGTCAGTTGGCAAAACATACTTATTCAAGTTGAAACTAATGTTAATCCAGTGCGACTGCGACACACTAACGAACTGAGGATTAGTTTGCGAACAGTTGAACCATATGCACAGAAAGCACTCCAAATAAACGTTATTTGAATAAAGGTTAAGTACATATGTCGCAGCCAACTGGTTTAATTATCCATTTGGTTAACTGCCTAGCCTTTTCACTAAACGGCGCCATTTAGTTAACTGCCTGGATTAAATTTAGCCAATGCGTCAATGTATCAATTAACGATATGGCTGGCCAATGCTTAGGCCGTTCGTTTAGTAGGGCAAATATGAAAATGGGCTTTGATTAGGGTTTTCTTTCTAAATAACTATAACCCGCCAGCAGATCGACGAAGCCCCGCTGCGCGGGGTTTCTATTTCTTCGCCGAGGGACACAAGTTGACTAACAAATCTAACCTAAAAAAGGAGTATGTTTTGTTCACTTTTTCCATGCGGGGGGCCTCGCCAATAAATTCGAATGTCAGGAAGGATATAAGGTGGAGTTTGCACTACAGTAAAACACTGAATATACGAGTATGAGCTAAGGAAAAATATTGCTATTTTTAAGAAAGTATGATTTTATTATAGCTATTCATTATGAAATTCTGACGATAGTATATAATATAACTATTTACATTTGGTATATATTTTCAAAATATCATACTCCGTACGACGAAAGCAAACGGACGTACAAATGACATCCGCAACACGACACTGTCAAAGATTTTCCAAGTCTCAAAATACATTTTTATATAGCGCCTAGACAAGGCTCTTTTGATGTTGGATAGGGTTGGCATTCACAAATGCTTTCTACCAAATGGCTACGAACTAAATAGGAGAGCGAAAAAACGTCACTTTTTTTACAGAATTTTCGTATTTAGCCTTGATTCCAAGTTAAAAATTTTACTTTCCGGTCTTGCTTCATACGTATTGCAATCGTAACAAAAATAGAGCATCTGAAAAAATACGAAACACGGGGAAAGCGACTAGTCGACTATTTTTGTGTTCCGTCTTAACTGGGTAGATTAAAAACGTCCCAATTATTGTTGGACATAGGAGCATAATTGACTGTGTGACAGTATGTTGAATGACCTTGATTTACGAAATAATTGACTTAAACTCATCAAAATTGTCGCAAAACATGATGAATCGAATTCGCTAACGGGGTTATTAGTTATAAAAGTTAACGATTACAACCTTTAGTGGTAACCCTAACTGCAACGTCAAAGGGTGGCCCTTGCGAATTAATTACTGGCGCCGGGTAAAACTCGCCTCTGCAACGTCTAATACAGTTTGGAATGGCCTCTTCAACGCCTGGGACCTTGGTCTATTGAAATCGGATTTCAATTACTTAGTTTCAAGACGAATGGGTTTTTTATTTTAACACTAACTTAAATAAAGACCTTTGAAATAATGTGTAAACTGTTCTTTATTTTTACACGACTGCCCAAAGAATGGAGTGTTATTGATGTCTTTGTCATATAGCATCATCCTATTTGTCCTGGACCCGTCATGTGAATATCTTGTCATGACGTCGCCCCTGTCTGGTTCCACCGGAAGACCAGCGCCAGCTCTGGAGTTGGTATTATGCTGAGGTGGGACCTTTTTGTGGCAGCGAGATTTTTATTTAATTTTTTTGTGTTTTCTTGTTTATTTTTTCTCTTTTTTGTAACTTTTTGCTATCATAAATAAATGTATTTTCTTTCTTTCTTTTGTCTAGAGAAGGAAAAATTGGCACCTTGCACTAAAATAAAAAGGAGAATAGAAGAAAGGTTATAAAAGTAGCAAGAACGCATGCAACCCTATTAAACGTCGTTGGTGTAATGTTTTAGGTACATACATAATGCCTGTTACCATAATGTCTGTTTTACACTCTAAAATAAAACCAATATGCAATACAAGCTTATGCACAACTTAAAAATGCGTAACATTTAACTAATCGTGTGCTCAGTTCACATAATTGGAACAGTGTCAAAATAGCACTTTTCTTCTGTTTTGAAAACTCCTGCATATTTAAATTCCGTAATATTTTTACCGTCGACAACTATACACCGTGGGTACGAGTAACCCGAAAAACTTTAACTAAAGATTCTAACAACTATTAGGAGAAAAGAAAGTTATGTGATGTATAGTCGAAAAACGCTTACTTTCAGAGATATTCATTATTTTTTAAATGAAAACTCCCAAGTGTGTGACAAGCCCTAATAAATGTGACTAAGATCGTTTTACTAATTTTTTAAAATCCTTTAACTAAACAGCAATTAACCTTTGACTTTTGACTACGAGGCCAAAAAATTAACCTTTCGTTTCCATTTTAGCTTTTTTTTCCTTTTTGATAACTTTTCCTCCAGTAAGGACATGTTTATAACGAAGGGCTGAATTTACTGATTTATTTTGTTCCATAAGACTATTAATGTAAAATGACAATATTCGACCCCTGTTGATATAACATTATTTACTCGTCACAACACCAGGAATGCATGGCTGGAGTATGTCGGTATAGTCCCTCCCACCCTGTATATGAGTAATGAAGTTTCACTTTTAAGTTTGACTGTCCAACGAGACCTATTAATATTGCTTAAAATATTCGACCGCTGGATACAATTCCTAGTATACCACCGACATAGTTCACGAAAGCCAAACTTGATTAATGATTTGCTCGCTCCATAAATCGTTTGAACGCCCAAAACGAACTTATCTGACAAATCACACTTTAGATAAACCGTTTAAATTGAAAATAGCTTCAGTTTATCACGGGTTCCGATACTTTGCTGAAAGCCGGTAAGACACAAAACTATTAAGTGTTTTTTTAACGAACTGTTAAAGAAACAACGTTTTCAATATGTTATACTCGATTTTATAGTTTCTGATTATTATGACCAATGTATTTATTACGTAAAAAGTAACAGTATAGGAAAAAAAATGCTTGTAAAAGTACTGATACTGATTTATTACAATCGGACTATGATTACATATAATCTACATAACGTCTTCAGATCGGCAGATATTTCGTAGTTATCGATAAGAAAAAGCTACGAAATCAATCCAATTGAAAGTAGTGCCATTTGTTTACCATCGGTTAATTTTTATCCATTGTCAATCTCTTCCGTATGGTCATCTCCCCCTGAATTACCCTAATTCAGAAACAAATGTCATATCTACTTATATTTCGCCCATGTAATGTAAATGTAACAACACGTTTAATCTAAAACCTAAGAGTTCCCACTAACTGCCGATAGAGCAACGATTAATATTATCGCGTCACTTTTTGCTCGATTTAACCGAACCTAATATGGATAAGAATTAATCACCTCATTTAAAAGCTGCCTTCGTTTTATCTTATTCATTTTGGTTAGAACTAAACAGTCGTAAGTGTATTTGTATATACGTTCATAGGCCATTTGGATACGCACTGGACGCAAAGACACTTCACTTCACTTGCTTATCAACCACATCTTGCCGTATATCTCTGACCTTTAATGCTATAGGAATAAAGATGAAATTGGCGTTTAAGGTTGGTTTGCATAGTGTATGTACGCCGCACACGCTTCATTGGGTTCATGCATTTATTTATTAGTTGCAATCTTGTGGAAGTACTCTCCGATGCATAATATGTACAGGTTAATTGCGCGTGTGAAGGTAAGGATTCACATAAGTTGTAAACTTGACCTTTAAGAAACTAACTATTTTTTGTGAGCTAGTGGTATTTTTTGAGCCTAGTCTTATTGACAGCAATGAATAGGTTAACCCGATATGTTTCATAGTAATTTATCATAGGTTATAAAATTTAATCAAAGATAAAACATATTTTGTGTCTTTATATTTTCTAGTAGGCCGATTGTCTTAAAGTTAGGTTAGGTTAACAACCTTTCAATAAAAAAACATTTTAACATTATTGTTTAGATATTACGCTGCTATATTAACCAGCATTCAGTGAACTACCTACCGACCTTTACAATTTCCTATAAAGAGTGTCGTAAACGAAATTATTTCCGTTTCTTCAAAGGGATTTCTATACTCGATTCCAGGCACGAAATTTTCTGTTACGGAACTTTTTGGTAAAGCAATTTTATATGTCTAGCGTAGAGGCAATAAATATCCTCCAGATAGAGCTATCGAGTTGTATTCAACGGTTCTAGGAAAAAGGCATCCCTTTCTCTAACTCAACATTTGCTTTTACTGACCGTTCTCTTACCGTGGCTTAAGGTTGATCAATGATCACTAGGACTGAAAATTAACGTTTACCGTACTCCGAAATATCATATAAATTCATTTTAAGGGTACACTACATATTTACAAAAAGTCATAGGGGAGACCGGGTATGGTTGTCTCACGGGTTGGTTGTCACAGCAGCCATTAAATAATACGAAACGAAGGAATAATTGCATCGCTCGATGTTAAAAGATCGCAAGAGCTTCACCTCCTTCCCTACTTCACCAATCGATGCACTTATTCCTTCGTTTCGTATTATTTAATGGCTGCTGTGACAACCAACCCGTGAGACAACCATACCCGGTCTCCCCTACTTAGTTCCGAAAACAAAGTTCTTCTGAAACCAATGTTGCTCTGAAAGAATAATATTTTTTTCTCAAACATGGGATGAAATGTTGACATTACGTGCCTAAAAATAGGCCGCAAAGTACCTCGTTTCCGGTGCGGCTTGACACTTGGCACGGAATGGAATTTCATACTTACATTGCCAGCCTTATTTTTTTTTAATTTCCATTCCACATTTATTTGGGCCACAGCATCACGGCATTCAGCCATTAAAAAAACAAAAAACGATTTTTGCTATATTTTGCAGTTTTATTTATTTAAAATTGACATGAACATAACAAATAACACATTATAAACAATTTTCAATTATTATAAATTGCAAACTACACCACAAGAATACACATTTAAAATATTTCATCTAAATATTCGCGGTAAAAATGTAAACTGAAACAGCTTTTGGTTTCCGAACGTGACATTTGCATATAATATGTCAGTGTCACTAACGTCACTTTCTGATAGAAAGTTTCTGATTAAAATAATACTTAGGGTAAGTAAGGATATTAGTAAGTTTATTTATTTCATTGCATATTTGAGAAAAGCACTATACATACCTCGGCGGGAAATGGGGTTGCCGGCCTCGTAACTATCTGACCTCGCTTCGCTCGGCCAGCTATATGTACTCGGCCAGCTATATGTACTCGGCCGACAACTCTTTATTTCCCGGCCTCTGCAGTAATGTACTATTTCAGGATAGGTAAACATAACACTAATGTAACCAAATTATATTTTTTATAATATCGTCTACGCCAAAATCCTCGTTCCGTAGAAAATAGTCTTCAGAATATGAAATTTCTGGATAATGATGTATTCGGACTAATGACTTCTAGTAAAAGTCTGCAAAGAGTGACATTTCAATCGCTCATACCTAAAATACCGCATTACTAGGATGCCAGATTTTTCAAAAAACCAGATTCTCGATTTATCAGATTCCTGTCTTACGACATTCCCATTACACTCGATTATATAATCGTAGGTTACTCAAGGATCTAAATCTGTGGCTCTAGTGAAAAGGGGTACAAGTCACATTTAACCTAGGAGCAAAAGAGCTTAAGTCACACTATAGAGTTGTGACCTTTTGGTCCTGGTATAAATTTCACTTTTGAATTGGTCTAGTGAAAAGAGGTACACCCCTTTTCACTAGACCCACAGAAATGATTTTGTTGGATGTATTACTTTGGGAATCTGGTATATGAAGAATCTGATATATCAAGAATGTGGTATTTTAAAAATCTGGTATTTTGGGAATCAGTGATTTCCTTGATAATCCTGACGTTAACTCACTCCCTAGACCCAAGGACTTTTAGGGTCTTTATCTCGACACCCTAGCAAGCCCTATACCCATTTTCAAAACTACACGAATTATTCGTGCTGTTATGCTCAATTTTCGCTACTCGGAATTTTGAGAGTTCCCAAATTTAAACTATCAGTTCCAAACTAAGAGCTCGTAGAGAATGTGTATTAAGAGCGCTGTCGGAAATAGCCTATGTACATATATTTAGTAGTTAGGTATATATAAGGTAACAATCAAATAGGCTAAGTCAATCACGTAGGAGAGAAAATCATATTGAAATCTAATTAGAATCCTTTACTGTTTATTATTGTTTCGTTACTCAATCATTCTACTGTTTAATCAATCAATCATAAATAACTTGTGTTTTACTCTAATTTTAAGATTTATCAATGTCCATCGTTTATAAGAATTTAATTAATTATTACTGTAATCTTTTGTGTAATGTGAAATTATATGTGTTTTTAATAAAATAAACAACTATCCCCACTCACGCGCTAAAAAGAATAGCTGATTCTCAGAACTAACTCGGCTCGTTTCTCAGAACAAGATTCGAGCCTTAGCGGGAGTTTCTTAGAATAATCTCCCACCTTCAAAAATAATCTTATAAAATGGCGGTTCTCGGCCATTTCAAGTCACTCTATTTTACTCTCTTCAGTCTTTTACATTTATCATCAAGTGATAATCAGCTCTTCAACAGTGCCTAAGTGAGGTAGGCGCTCACTATGGAAAATTAAGTCTTTTCATTTATAATACAGTCCACTAAACATCGAAGACCCTTAGACCTCACAATGGTCCTTCAGAAGCCGCATCAAAGAAGAATGGACACACCACAGCAGCAATAAGAAGATAAAGAAGCACGAAGACACAAATCTTCAAAAAAATCGTCGTCAGCAAAATTATCGCCGAATTGTCCCGTGAGATCTTAAATCCGGGACACGCCGTACTCATCGAAAGAAGATCGCCGAGAAAAGGCCCGTGACTGCATTTCCGGGCCCTCCGTGTTCATCGAATGAGAAATTTTGTCGGTCCGTGACTGCTATTCCGGACCCGCCGTGACGTCGAAAAAAGTGAAGAAAGTGATCCGTGACCGCTATTCCGGATCCGCCGTGTGAAGACAGAAAACCGAAGAAGGGCCGGTCCGTGACCACTTTTCCGGACCCCCCTGCAGCACAATTAAGAAGAACAGCAAGGTGGCGCAGTGAAAAAAGAAGACAGCAAGGTGGCGCAGTGAAAAAACAAGGTGACGCAGTGAAAAAAGAAGACTGCAAGAGTCGCTGAGAAAAAAGAAATACCACCGTGCAAGAGGGTCTTCGCGCTCCAAACTGTTCGTGCCTTCGGGATTAGTGTCTTCGTGTCTTCGTCTTCGTCTTCAGTTGTCTGTGTGTGCCTCAAAAAGGAACTCTAACCAGGGAACAGTGCAAACCCAGTACCTAGCCTGAGTTCCGGGAACCTAGAAGTGTTAAATATGTCCTTAGGCCAGGATCGAGAACTCATCAGGAGCACAAGAAAACACGTCCATCCATTACAGTATTTAATGCAAAAGCGTTAAACCTACCCACATGCAATCGGCGGCTGCTTTCTTAACTAACCCACATACATTACACCCTCCCACTTATTTTAACATTTAGAAATATTCTGGAAACACCCGAGAACATAAGGTTTACGAATCAGTCAAAATCAAACCCATATCGTTTCACTGGTTTCCTAGCACGAACTGGTTTAGGGACATTTGCGGGTGCTGGCAAGGCAGAGGGCGCGGCCTGCTCATTCACCGTCGTTGGCGCGCCCGCGTCCTGAGGCTCCCTCGGGGGGTTGCACTCGGGTGGATTGCATACTAATCCAGCTGGTGACGACAATGAAGGACTGACTTGAACTTCGTTATGTGGTGATGGCCGGGGCGATGATGTTGGCACATCAAATGTACTTGCCCACTTGTTCCTAATCTGATCTACGTGACGTTTAAGACGTGGACCATTTTCTCTGCCAACTATATAATTGCGTGACCCTACTTTTTGTTCGATCTGACCACCTATCCATTTTTCACCTCCCGTGTAATTCCGGACCCATACCTCCTCACCAACATTTAATTGTCTAGAAGCCCCCCCGGCGTAGCCTACTTGTTTACCTTGACTTTCTACGACTTTATCCTCTACCTGCCTCCTACATTTTAGTAAGTCTAAACGAGATCTTAAACTTCTATGTTGTAAAAGATAGGCCTGCGACTTGCCGGTTGTACTATGCTCTACATTCCGGTAGGACATTAAGTATGCCTGCAGTGCTGCGTCTATGTCCACCCCGTCGCGTAATGCTTTTCGAACTACCCTCTTACATAGCTTTACAGCTCCTTCGGCGGCCCCATTTGATGACGGATGATATACCGGTGCAAAAGTTAACTGTATGCCATTCATGGTCATGAACTGTTCATATTCTTTACTAGAAAAGGGAGGCCCATTGTCTGATACTACTTGCTTTGGAAGCCCAAAACGAGCAAATGTTTCTCTTAATACTCTAATTACTTCTGCAGCAGTCGTTTTACTCATTTTGAAAACTTCTATCCATTTAGATGTCGAATCAATGAGTACTAAAAAAGTTGAACCCTGAATCGGTCCCATAAAATCGACATGCAGTCTCGACCATACTTCCGGCAGGTATGGCCACGGCTGCGGAGCTACCCTACCTGGTGCCATACTCTCCATTGAGCACGTATTACACTCCTTACATACATTTTCTATGGCCGCATCTACGCCTGGCCACCACACAATACTGCGCGCGAGACTTTTCATTTTAACTACACCCATATGTCCGCTGTGAAACTCCTTTAACAGAGTACTTTGCAACGTCTTAGGAATGACTAAGCGGTAACCCCATACTATGCAACCTGCGTCACTATACAATTCGTTCCGTCGCAGAAAATAGGGCTTTATCTGCTCATCCCTACAAGCAGTTGGCCAACCCGATTGAATAAATAACATTACTTTCTGAAGTACCTCGTCTTTAACGATTTCCTCACATATGGTTTTCCTTGTGATTGGCAAATAGTTTTGCACAAAGTTTAAGTACGTCTCTTCTCGTCGATGCTTTTCAACTTCTTTGTCTGCATTCAAACCTAAAGGTAAACGGGACAATGCATCTGCTGCATTTCTGTCACTACGCACATACTCGATGTCATAGTCGTAACCCGCGAGAAGCACGGCCCAGCGCTGCATCCTACTCGCTGCCATCACGGGTATCCCTGATTTGTCGCCAAAATTGATACCAAGGGCTTATGGTCAGTCCTTAAGGTAAATCTTCTACCATACAGGTATTGATGAAACTTTTTAATGCCAAAAATGATTGCTAATGCTTCGCGTTCAATCTGGGAGTACGCTTTTTCTGCTGAGTTTAATACCCGCGATGCGTACGCAACTGGTCGTTCTCCCTCCGCCGTCAAATGGGATATAACAGCACCGAGCCCAACGCTACTAGCGTCTGTCGTTAAAATTAGGGGTAAATCTGGTGAGTAATGTGCTAAGATGGTGCTAGAAATCAGCATCTGTTTAATCTGCCTAAATGCTAATTTGCAACTTTCACTCCATTCGAAAGTAACATTTTTTTTTAACAGACTATACAGGGGTGCCAGTATTGTGCTAACATTTGGTACAAATTTCGCATAATACATAATGAGGCCCAAAAATGAGCGAAGTTCGGACACGTTGTTGGGTTCCCCTACGTTTTTGATAGCTGTTATTTTATCTGGACAGGTGCGAACCCCCTGCTTGCTTATGACAAATCCTAAATACGTCACTGACGCGGCGAAAAAGCTACACTTTTCTTTTTTTACCTTTAATCCATACTTTTTTAGCCTCTCAAAAACTGCAGTGAGTGTTTCTAGGTGTGAGCGATCATCTGGCCCAGTAATAATTATATCGTCTAAGAATACACCTACCGTAGGCATGTCCGCAAACAATTGCTCCAGCTTTCTCTGAAAAATACCGGGGCTGGACGCTAGTCCGTAAATTAAACGATTATACCTAAACAAACCTTTATGTGTGTTAATTACGGTATATTGTTTAGAATCATCTAATTCGAATTGTGCATAAGCTTGCGATAAATCTATTTTTGAAAACCGATCTCCCTTATGTAACTTGGTCAACAAATCGTCTACTCTTGGTACAGGAAAATGGTCCACCAGCAAACACTTGTTTAGTGTTAATTTGAAATCCCCACATAAACGAATAGTGCCATCCTTTTTCATTACCGGAACGACGGGCGTAGCCCAGTCGGAAGTTGGTACGGGTGTGATGATACCGTCGCTCACCAGCTGGTCCAGTGCGCGCTCGACCGGTTCCCGCAGCGCGTAGGCCAGCGGGCGCGCGCGCATGAACACCGGCCGCGCCCCCTCTCGCAGCGTGAATCCGACCGTGCCGCCCGTGAAACGACCCAAACCGTCGTCGAACACTTCTTTAAATCTGGAACTGAATACATGTTCGTTGAATAACTGACAATTGTTATCATTGCTTACACAATTGTTATTACACGGCGCAATGGTTGGCAATTGCAATTCCAATTCGTACAACCATTTTCTACCTAGTAAATTAGCTTTGCCGCTCTTAATTACGTACAAATCTAGTTCTTTACGTTTATCACCGTATTGCACGGTGGTGAGAATTTTACCTACTGGTTCAACAATCTCACCCGTGTAATAACGTAACGATAGATCACTTGGGCTCAATTTACAATTTGTAAACATTTCGATGTAACATTCATAACTTATACAAGAAATAGCACTGCCCGTGTCAATTTCCATTTTCAAATCACTTTCATTAACCTTAACCGTGACCACGTACGGGGGGTATTTTTTAAAGTCTTTTAAATGAATTGAATAATTATAAGTATATACCTCGTCACTTCCGTCGCTCTCATTATACGCCACCTGTTCGTGTGCGCCTTCTTCACAAATTGCGAACATTTGTTCGCCTCGCATTCGTGGGCACATCCTCTTCAGATGTCCGTCGCGATTACACACCCGACACACGTAAGCCTTGAACTTGCACGTGTGCGCGTCATGCTGCCCGCCGCACACCCTGCACCCGGTCGGTGCCCGATGCTGCGTGCGGCCGCCGGCGCCGCCGCGCCCGCTGCCGGTGTTGCTCGGACCGCGCCGTACGCCGCGCGCGCTCCCGCCGCGCGCAGCACTTCCGCCGGTCCATTCTCGCGGCTCCCGTACATCTCCAGGGCCCCTCCGCCCACCGATGGCTTCCCCGTAGTTCCCCCTCGCCGAACTCGCTGTTACCGTGTAGACTGCACTTTCTTTCTGCCTGTCCACCTGTTTTTCAATTACGGCCGCGTCCGCCTCGGCCGCCTCCATGGTCATTGCCAACTTAAACGCCTTCTCGAACGTGATTCCGTCTTCTGCAAATAGTCTTTGTCTTATACAATCCTTTGATAACCCGCACACAAATTGATCCCGCAAATTTTCATTCAATCCGTCAGCCACAAAGTTGCAAGTCCTCGACAACTTTTTTAATGCCGCTACGTACTCCGCTAAGCTTTCTCCATTCACTTGTCGTCGCTGTCTAAACTTAAACCGTTCTGCTAATATGCTTGGTTTAGGTTGCAAATGTGCCTTCATAATGTTTTTTAACTGATCAAATGTTTTTGTCGCCGGCCGTGCTGGGGTACACAAATTAACCATTAGTTCGTACGCGTCACTGCCTATTACGGTAATTAAGGTGGCCACTTTAACATCTTCCTTAACTTCATTCGCTATAAAGTATTGTTCCAAACGTTCCACATATAAATCCCAACAGTCTTTGCTGATGTCGAACGCCGTAATCTTTCCAACTGCCATTATTATCGTTTTAACTCACGTATTTACTGCGATACACTTCACCAAACACGCACCGTAACGTTAATAAAAGTCACACACGTAGATAAAACCGTCTCGTCGCCACTGTTAAATATGTCCTTAGGCCAGGATCGAGAACTCATCAGGAGCACAAGAAAACACGTCCATCCATTACAGTATTTAATGCAAAAGCGTTAAACCTACCCACATGCAATCGGCGGCTGCTTTCTTAACTAACCCACATACATTACAAGAAGTTTCGACTTCGGTTCTTTTTTGGTCTGACATGGTTCAGTTCCGCCAGCTTTAGCTGATGAGCGGCCAATCTTGCACCTTGCGGTGTTAAATGCAAGAGCGGTTTAGCGAAACTTCAAGAAAGAAGAAAGAAGAAACCGTAGGGACTTTAGGTACCCGAACGTTACAGCGACGTCAATTCCGTAACGTTCGCGTTAGGGCCCGATAGTGTTAGGGACCCCCCACCCCCTCGGTGTACTATGAATAAGGAACAACGCGTTACAAGATCGCGTTCCCGTTCCCAAACAACTCCGTCGTCCGGTCAAACGACAACGACGAGTACCAGTACGTGGAGTAAAGGCACCAGTAGCGCAAACGAAAGTAGCAGTATGCCGAAAGATAACGCTCCCCGTAAGGCTTCGGAAGCCGAGGCGCCCCCCGCGCACTCTGACCCGCCTATCCCCACTCCCGGCGCCGCGCCGCCGGGCCACGCCCCTTTGACCCGCGCGCCGCTCATGGATGATGAACAATCGGTTCACTCTATGGAGAACGAGCAACGTAGTAATCCGCGGACTTTGGTAGGCGTACAAGATGATAGGGCTAGTCAGTTATCAGTCTTAATGGCTGAATTAGAGGTTAGGAACGCCGAATTGCAGCAGGCACAGATCGCGTCCGCCGCGGCTAGGAGTAAGCTCGAGATAGCTAGGTTAGAAGCGTCTCAAGTATCCAGCATGGCGGCACCGGGTCACGATGCCAGAGACGCTCGCGTGTTAGGCTGGGTTGCTCAACAACAACGCCAGGTAGCCGCGATAGGTGCACACGCACACGAACCGCCGTACACGCCGCCGCGGAACGAACCCGAACGACCTAGCGAATTTATGAATAGGGATTTAGAATTACTCTCGCATAGGGTCGTAGACGAGGTAACTAGGAACAGGAATGCACCCATGGCCTCGAGGCAAAGTTACGACCTTCCTCATTTCGAAGGATCGCCTCAGGAATGGATCGCATTTAGGGCCGAGTACGAGGATAGTGCACCTATGCATTCGGACGTGTCCAACATCAGCCGTTTACGTCGCGCGCTTCGCGGCGAAGCGAAAATCGCAGTTAAGTCCATAATGTACACTGCGATATCTCCGGCTGAAATTATAGGCGCGTTAGAAAGACATTTCGGAGACCCAGAGGAAATAATATTGAACGAAATTCATAACGTAAAGCGTATGCCCAGATTAGCTGAAGATAACAGCAATATAATTTCCTTTGCCGGTCAAGTTGCCAACGTCGTGGCAACCATTAAGTCGTTAAAACAAAACGAGTTTCTATACGCGCCCGAACTCGTCAACAAAATCGTGGATAAAATGAATCTGATTGTTCGATACGAGTGGAATAAATATCGCGTAATTAATAAAGGGACACCGGGTCTAGTGGCTATGGCACAGTTTTTAAACGAGATTAGTAGCGCAACGCGAAAATCTCAAATTCGCAAGACGCGAGCCAACGTGCACACCGCGCAGGCGCACTATGACCCCGCGCCCCTCCCCCTACCGCGCATGCGCAAAGGTCGCCGCGCGCCGCAGTATGACGAATATTACAGTGACTCAGAACAATCAAATTCAGATTATGACGAGCCTAGGCCGTTGATGGTAGCCCAAGTAAATCAGAATAGGTATACCGATAAGCGTAAACCCGTTGAAAAGAAGTTTTCCGCGCCGCCCGCGAAAAATACGCCCGCAAGGGCCCCGCAACCTATTCAAACCACTTCCACCTATGTAGACAAGTGCGTAATTTGCAGAGGCGAACACAAAGTAAGCGAGTGTTCCGATTTTAATAAAATGTCTGTAACAAAGAGGTTGGAAGCGGTTAAGAATGGCAAGTTGTGCTTTAGGTGCTTACAGCCGAGTCATAGACGTGGATATAGATGCAAATATGTAGCTTGCGGCACGGGTAATTGCGAAGCCGGACATCATCGTTTATTACACGGAATGGGCGCAAAAGCACAACCGACGCCGGCGCCGCGGACGGGAAATGTTAATCACGTATATAAAATGAATACCTATTTAAAAATCGTTCCCGTGGAACTGACCGGTCCTCTAGGTACGGTAGAAACATTTTGCTTGCTGGACGGTGGTAGCTCTATCTCGCTTATCGAGCGTCATATAGCCGATCAGGTAGCACCACGCGACAACCCGGAACCTCTTTCAATCGAGGGAGTCGGTGGAAATTGTACGTTCGATAGGGAATCGTGTCGAATTAGCGTCACTATCCGCGGAGCACATACTCGTAACATAGAAAAGTTCACCGCATATACGATAGAAAAATTGAACTTGCCCGAACAAACGGTGAGTCGCGATTTAATTGAACAATGCGATCATTTACGCGAAATAGAGGAACAACTATGTTACGATCATGCCGTTCCAACGATAATTATAGGTCAGGATCACTGGGAACTGATTGTTTCCAAACAAATACTACAGGGAAAAAAAGATTTACCTGTAGCATCGCGATCTAAGCTAGGGTGGCAACTGCACGGCAGTCACGATGCGCCTCGGGATAGATCTTTCTTAGTAAGCCACGTTAGGCCGACGCCCGCGGAAACGGAGATAACCGCGCTCATGAAAGAACATTTCAGCATCGAATGTTTAGGCGTCGAAGGAAAGTTACCTAAGACTGATCCGAATCAGAGAGCGATCGATATCCTAGACGCGACATGTAGGAAATTAGAGTCGGAAGATAGGTATGAGGCAGGCTTGTTATGGTGTAGTAATGATGAGACATTACCGAATAACGAGAACCTGGCTCTACGACGCCTGCATAGCCTAGAAACAAAATTAAACGCGGATGAAAAATTGAAAGTCGAGTACTGTAAACAGATCGACGACCTCTTGACAAAAGGGTATGCAGAAGTCGCGCCAGGACCCGCACCTCCGGAATATCCCCGTAAATGGATATTACCGCATTTTCCGGTATTTCACGCACAGAAAGGAACTCTTAGACTCGTTTTCGACGCCCGCTGTAGGGCCCAAAATAAATCGCTAAACGATGCGTTATTACCGGGACCAGATTTCCTACGACCACTATTCGGCGTTTTGTTGAAATTCCGCGAAGGAAAAATAGGAATAGTGGCCGATATTAAACAAATGTTCCTTCAAATACAAATACCTGAGAACGAGCGTGATAGTTTGCGTTTTTATTGGAGAGGGGCGAATAGCGACATAGAACCGAAAGAATATCGTATGAAACGATTGATATTCGGGTCAGCGAGTTCACCAAGTACCGCTTTATATGTGAAGAATAAAAACGCAAATACTCACCGCGAAAGGTATCCGATAGCCGCTGAATTGACGATTAAAAACTCGTATATGGACGATTTTTTAGTAGCTTTAGACGAGGACATAGATACCGCGCGACAGATAGTCAACGATCTATACGAATTAAATATGAAGGCGTCCTTTGAGCTACGCGGGTTCGCATCGAATCAGCCGGAAGTCATATCCGACGTAGTGACTCCGAGTACGGACGAAAATAAAACGCTAGGAAAATGCGATACGGAACGTACACTAGGTCTCATATGGAACCACAAACGCGACACTATAGGTTTTAACGTAAACCTCCGAAATACGCCGACAGATGTCCTAGATGGGAAAAAATTGCCCACAAAACGTCAAGTAACGAGTAGCGCGATGAGTATTTTTGACCCTATGGGATATATATCCCCGGTATCGGTAATAGGCAAAATACTTATCCAGGACATCTGGCGGACCGGTATAGGATGGGACGAAACGATACGTCCCGAATCTGTCCCATTGTGGAACGCGTTTATTACTAGCATACAGCAGTTAAAAACGCTCGAGATAAATAGGTACGTGCCGGCCGTAAATAGATCGGGATCACTACACGTTTTTTGCGACGCGAGCGAGAAAATATACGCGGCAGCTGTATATTTCGTTAGTCACGATAGCGAGGGTGAGGCCTATGCTAGCCTCATCGTAGGGAAAGCCCGCGCAGCACCGCTCAAAGTGATTAGTATACCGCGTCTAGAATTACAAAGCTGCGTATTAGGAACGCGACTAGCTAAGTCAGTATTAGAACATACGGACTATGTTATTGAGAAGTGTCACTTTTGGTCAGACTCGCGAACGGTACTGACATGGATAAAATCGGATCCTAGGTCATTTAAAAGTTTTGTGGCACATAGGATAGCTGAAATCGAGGAAAGCACAACGACCGATCAATGGCGTTGGGTTCCTAGTGCGCAAAACATCGCTGACGTAGCGACAAAGGGAATTCCTAAGAATTTCGATAAGAACCATACGTGGTTCATAGGCCCCGATTTTATTAGACGCGATTCCTCTCACTGGCCGACCGACAAATCGGCCCCTAGCCCGCCTGTCGACACAGGCGAAGAACGACCACAAAAGTTAGTACTAGTCGCTAACAAATCGGATAAATTTCCGTACCTACCCGATATAAGTAGGTTTTCTAAATACTCACGTTTAGTTAGGGCCACTGCTACCGTAGTTTGCGCTGCCGAGGTATTCAAAGCCATGATACTCAATAGAAATACAGAAACAGACGTAAGAAACGATCACATCAAGATCGCCGAATTACTGCTTATCAAACGCAGTCAACACGAATATTTCAACGAGGAGATCAAGCTATTGGAAGCCGGACGGACACTACCGAAGAAATCTACGATAAGCAAGCTCGCTGTCAAACTGAACAACAACGGTCTACTACTACTAGACGGCCGGACGGACAGAAAGCAAGCGATACCCGTTTTGCACGCCCGAGAACCGTTTACTCGACTGTTACTAGCACATTACCACGCTAAGTTCAATCACGGCAACCACGCTACAGTCATGAACGAGCTGCACCAACGCTACCACATAGTAGGACTGCGCGGAGCACTGAGATTCATA
Source organism: Eudemis profundana (assembly GCA_947034925.1). Lineage (NCBI taxonomy): Eukaryota > Metazoa > Arthropoda > Insecta > Lepidoptera > Tortricidae > Eudemis > Eudemis profundana. The sequence continues at coordinate 10,968,508 of OX344808.1, forward strand.
TGTAATAACTGCCAGTGGTGCCGCACCTACCGAGCGAAACCAACCGTCGTACCACCCGGAGATATACCCAAAGAAAGATTGACAGCAAATCAACCCGCCTTCACGTCTACGGCCTGTGATCTATTCGGACCTATAGTCGTAACTGTGGGAAGACGCCATGAAAAGAGATGGGGCGTTCTGTACACGTGCCTCACTACGCGCGCTGTACACATAGAACTCGCAGCATCCCTCTCAGGCTCGTCTATGATTTTATCTCTCCGACGCATGATGGCACGACGCGGAACACCCTCTGTTCTATACACCGACAATGCCACAAACTTCTTGGGAGCAGAACGAGAGATATCTGACGCCATGAGCACCATAGAAAACGAGATGAAAAGCTTCGCCATCTCCAAAGAAATTATTTGGAAGAAAATTCCGCCCGGAAACCCAGCCGCAGGCGGCGCTTGGGAGCGTCTCGTCGGCTCAATAAAGGCAGCTTTGAAGGTCACGTTATGCCAGAATAACCCTCATGAAGAAGTACTCCACACCTTACTTCTAGAGGCAGAACACATCGTCAACTCCCGGCCCCTCATTCCGGTCATGTTGAACGATAACCAAGAAGCGTTGACGCCTAATCACTTCCTTATAGGCAGATCAAACGCCATGTCTCCATTTGGATTCTTCAGTGATGTCACCCTATCGCCATCGTCATGGAAAACTGCACAAGCCTTAGCAGAAAGCTTTTGGAAAAGATGGGTAACAGAATACCGACATACGTTGAGACCACGTACTAAGACTCCGCCCCATGAAAACGTGAAAATCGGCGACATAGTACTCATTGCCGATAACACTATGCCACGAGGCATATGGCCACGCGGAGAAGTGGTAAAAGTCCACCCCGGCCCCGATGGAAAAATAAGATCAACAGAAGTCCGTACCGCAGCAGGATACATCCGCCGTCCGGCTTCCAGGCTCATAATTATTTCCTAAACTACACTGGTGTAGCCACACCGAGGGGGACACTGTCGGAAATAGCCTAGGTACATATATTTAGTAGTTAGGTATATATAAGGTAACAATCAAATAGGCTAAGTCAATCACGTAGGAGAGAAAATCATATTGAAATCTAATTAGAATCCTTTACTGTTTATTATTGTTTCGTTACTCAATCATTCTACTGTTTAATCAATCAATCATAAATAACTTGTGTTTTACTCTAATTTTAAGATTTATCAATGTCCATCGTTTATAAGAATTTAATTAATTATTACTGTAATCTTTTGTGTAATGTGAAATTATATGTGTTTTTAATAAAATAAACAACTATCCCCACTCACGCGCTAAAAAGAATAGCTGATTCTCAGAACTAACTCGGCTCGTTTCTCAGAACAAGATTCGAGCCTTAGCGGGAGTTTCTTAGAATAATCTCCCACCTTCAAAAATAATCTTATAAAATGGCGGTTCTCGGCCATTTCAAGTCACTCTATTTTACTCTCTTCAGTCTTTTACATTTATCATCAAGTGATAATCAGCTCTTCAACAGTGCCTAAGTGAGGTAGGCGCTCACTATGGAAAATTAAGTCTTTTCATTTATAATACAGTCCACTAAACATCGAAGACCCTTAGACCTCACAAGCGCGATTGTACAATTAAGGTAAATGGTAAGACAATATGTAGCTTATTACAACGGAATATGGTGTACAATTGCATTTAAGACCTCAACTATTAAACACTCGTTTTGAAGTTGGTCTTAAGCGGAGTTTACATTGGAAGCCAAACGGCGGGAAAGTTGCGAGCACGTTTATGTTGTATCATACCGTAAACAAGTATTACCTACTTAAAACATTGCTAATTTCCCAAGAGTCAGTAAATTTCAAGCTTAATCGTCTCTCTCATCTGTAATTATAGAAGACACACCATTGAAAAAATCTGCCATCTTTTTACTCCACAGAATTATACTATTATATAATATACTATACATCAGCGGTCGGCAACCTTTTAGCAGCCAAGGGCCACATAGTACCTAACGAAATTGACGCGGGCTGCACTTTGTTAATAATTCGATGATTCTATACAATTCTGAATATAGCGACCTTTACATACAAAATAGCCAGGGAGGCTCGCGGGCCGCAAATGAGCTGTTCGCAGACCTCATGCGGCCCGCGGGCCGCGGCTTGCCGACCGCTGCTATACATCATAGTAACTCATTCATCTGTCTCCATACATTTAGTATGAAATGAATGAGGTGACCGCAGACATATTTGTGAAGAAATGCCCACAAACTTTGCTCCTTACTTTATTACATCTCTCTATTAAAAAAAAATACATTTCTAATACCTACACTTTGGTGTTTTTGTCTGTCAGTAAAAGTGAGACGGGCGTTTACGGAAGCTTTTTCGAGAAAGCGACTTTAGGCATTTCTTTAAAAAAAAACACGCGAAGAGACTCGAAAAGTTCGCAAGACCATTTAATACGTACTTAAAAAGTCACAAAAGTTGCAAAAGAATTACTGATCAAGACTTCCGTGCGACCCGACGTCGACATTAATATGCAATATTGGGTTAATACTTCGATTCTTCCTACATTAAGATTAAGCGAATTACTTTCCCGGAGGGCTTATCCGGGAGTATAAATTAATTCCATTTCGAAAAAAGTGTGGTATGTTTATAATTCGAGTAGGTACATTTACATACTAATGAATATTTATCACGTCGTGTCGCGTTAGGCGGGGGCGAACTTTATCAATTAATTTCCTCGCCTTTCGCAAAGTATGTAGACAAAAACGCTTGTATACTAAACATCGTCTAATTACGACACAACACTGCGTAATGTGTTTCGTGTTATAAAGTTATTTCGTTTTCATTAAGATTTATTGTCGGTTTAGACTAAGTTCTTGGTAAGACAACGGCTCTCGTATAAACTTAGCTTAATGCCAGGTATTTTAGATAAGGATTAATTTCGTTTGTAACCTAGCTAGTGGAGTAAAGAATTTTCATTTGAAATTATGTATCAAGTTTCAGAATTTGTGTACCTTAGTATTTAGACATAATATGCAGTGTTGCCAACTCAGTGGATTTTCCACTAGATTTGGTGGTTTTGCCTTCTACTTTGGTTGGTAAAATTGTACCCTTTTTCATATAAAATGAGTGAATTTAGTGGTTTTCTGAGACCCGTCTAGTGGATAACGATTTCTTTTTTCATACAAATTAAGAGAATCTAGTGGTTTTTAGAATCGTTTTTGGTCGATTTGTTAAAACCTGAGTTGGCAACACTGATAATATGTGTGTTTTCACACAGTTTTTGTAGATATCGTCATTACTTTAAAAAAACACGTATCTGACACTGACTCCAGGTAAAAAGGCAGTAAATGTATATGACGTTCGTATGTAACTTGTGACGTTTTCCTCGACGACGTTTTTAGATACGAGTTTTTTTCAAAGTAGTGCCGATATGTCACAATAAGTAAATATAACCTACGCGGTGGGAGGTCTCTTTGCAGGCCGCCTAAACAGATATAAAATATAAATGTAACCTTTATTTCTGCCTGTTTTTAAGAGTGAGCACACCAATGTAATTAATTAACACAAGGTACATTTAGGCCTTCGAGTGAGTGAGGGTGCATTTGCAACTATTCATAACACATGTTTTAAATACGGCTGCAGACTTTCCTATTTTTTAGAGTTCCGTATTTTCAAGTGGAAGACTTGAGAGTTTTAGTCCTAGATGGGTGTGGTTCTCAACTACTGGCAGGACACACCATTTAATAAATAATCAGGAAGGTCTGGTCTAGGCTTTTGCTGTTCAGAGGAACACTTCTAATACGGCATTTAATAAAGAAAATAAGCGTATGTGTCTTGAAATTACCTATATTTATACTACACAAAAGCTTATTAAATACGTGTTCCTCTGGTATTGTGAAGTAAATTCCCATCATTTTAGATTCATAAGCGAACCTAGCCGCGTATTTCATTATGAAGCGTATACAAAATTTAATCTTAAAGCAGGTAGTCCAACATAAACATAACAAATCTGATCGCAAATTGGATACGTGCTCCAATGGAATGCGAACGGGGAGCGGTGAAGTCACAAGCAGGAAATCAGCTGGATGGTGACGTCACGGCGATCAGCTGCGGTCGGCGCTCGGGTTTTGTTGGACGTTAACTTGGAATATAATGGGTGTATACTACATTGTGTGACGTTTAGATATATACTTAGTTAATTAAATTTTTGATGAAGTTAAAACGTTTTTGTGTCAATTCTACCTTCTTAATGAAATTCTCAACTGTGACTGTGACAGCTAACGTAGCCCTAAACCAGTCGGCAAAGGGGTTATATTTTATTTATACACGCCGTATGTGAGCAAAAATAGAGAATTTGAAAAAAAATTATAAAAACAGTTTTCACAATACAAAAAATTATACTGACTTCAAAATAAAGTCAGAAAAACGTTAATTTCACACACTTTAACAGATCAACGTATGGATAAAAATAAAATACACGGCGGAAAAGAGTTGTCATTAACAATTTGCCACGTGGACAATGGCTCAGATTTTTGGGGTGTCCTATAGCTAACAAACTAACTTATTGACACAGAAATCCTGTACAAATAAAAGTCAGTTATTTCAGTAGCTACCCCAATTCGTCCGATTTCGACGTGTCAATCGTAATACAGGTTTTCGACCCTTATTGTCAAATAACAGACATTCCATCGACTACTTACACCCCATTACTTATTAACGACCCTGTAATCTATCTCTAACAGCACTCCTACCTCGCCACGAAAATCAATAACCACATTAGGAATGCTAGGGAAAGTACTCACAATATAAAGTTCTTTTGTTGTATGAAAATATACGAAAGCTAGTTTATCGCATGCCATAACCAGGTTCCGTAATCGGCCCCATAACAGTTGCCTTGACCTCTGATACTTTAGAACGGATAAGACGTAAGTGCATTAAGGATTCAAATAAACATAAGTCTCTTCGGTTTTTTGTGGCTGACCTTACGTGACGAGGTCCATATACGAAAAGGTTCTATGGACTATTGTTTTTAATAATAATGAGGGTTACGCTTAACCTGTAGCAATGTGGGGTAATTTGGGACTTGGATTTGAATTTGCTGCGTTACGTGTACAGTTTAGTAGGTTAGGTATGTATAAAACCGTACAAATTGAAAGAAATTATGGCGACAAAGCCAAAAGAAATACCTAATCTAATATTTTTATTTCACGTTCTAAATTAAAATCGTATACTTTTTTTTAAAAATACAAGTGCAAAACGCATGTTTCATGACCATAATGGATAGTAATCTTTCTTTGTCTGAGTGTGTCTCTGCCATAGGTATGGCTATCCTATTATTTTCTCAGGCTCTTTTGGTAAACCACCGGCCATCCTACATACTGTGAGCAGGCTCGTGTTGACTTTGGACCCCAGAGCCCATCGCCACCTGTTAAAGTTATACGATTACTGTATATTATAACTGTTTGAATATAACGGCATGTAGTTGTCATTCAAGGAAAAACCGCAAAGCCGAAGGTAACAAACTTTAATTATCTATACTATACTTTCCAGTATACAGCCTGTAAATCTAATACGGGCGAATATTGAAACGGTGGTCAGCATAGGACCTAAGAAGCATATTTAGATAACTATTGCTTAAAACCACAATGAAAATATTTACCATACAAAATAATTCGGGCCGCAATGTAACGCAACACATTCAAGTTGACAAACACGCTAGTTGACAGTTACTTTAAAAAAGCTCGTATCTCGCAATGTCATAACAAGCATGTATGCGGTACATTGCAGCTCGGTAAATTTTCAAAAATTAATTACGAGGTCACTATTAAGTGTAATTTAAAAAATCATATTAATTAATGATAACACTACTAAACGCTATATCTGGTTTAATTGTTCGCCCGTCTTGGACTTACACGCTGTATATACCCATTGGTAAGTTGTAGCTAGATGCGCAGAATTGTACACAGTACACAGTACAATCCAAACCTTTAAAAATGAGTTACATCAAATGAAAATATCCGCCTTAAAGGATACCCTAATAATTCTGATCACGTTTAATATTATGCGCAGTATAACCCTCAACTAAATCACGAGACATATGATTGATAGTGATGACTTCCTACTACGGTATTTCCATACGATATGTATTTTAGGAATATGGGGGAAGGTTCAAAAGATGCAAGGCATATTTGGCTCCCAGCAATTCGAACATTCACATCTGTAGACCACATCATCTATATATAGTCCATAGGTAAATATCGTATTCTCAGATACTTAGGACACGTAACTCGATATGAAGATTATATTCGTTAAAGCCTCGTCGAAATTAAATTGCATTGACTCTAGGCGCCTCTGAACATTATACGTTGATTCTTCGTTTAAAAGAAAAAACCCAGAAAGATTCTTACAGCGATTCTTCTCAGGTTTCTCTCAATCGCGTAACCGGTAAAGTACTTTCTTTCTCCCCCTTCTTTTTGAAATAATTTTGACTTTGTTTTTAGGGAAGCCTCGTTGAAACATGCACCCGATAAAAACAGCGCACACGACCGAAAACATCGCTCTGACAGATTGAGCGAATTTAAATAAATCTGCATATTTTTTCAGTGCTTGTGCAACGGGCTAAATTGAGTGACATGCCTCTCTTTTGCCCAACAATATTATGCCATATTTTAAAGCACACCACACATTTCCAGCTCATTTGAGACCCCTATATTCTTCACTATATTAAACGTGGTGTGGTTCTTCTTTTTAGGGTTCCGTACCAAAATGGTAAAAAAGGAACCCTTATGGTGCGACTCTGTCTGTCTGTCTGTCTGTCTGTCTGTCTGTCCGTCTGTCACAGCAAGATATCTCAGGATCTACTGATGCTATCGACTTGAAATTTGGAATAGTGTTAAGAACCGCTAACCCGAGGTTATAGGATGGAAAAAAAATCTAGTAACTTTTTTACTTTTTTTTTAAAGGGGTCCGTAATGAGACTTTGCAAATTGAAAGTAGGGCTATTATATCGAGTGAGGTATCAAATGAAAGGGCTTAATTTGTAGATTAAAACAGTATTTTTGTATTTTTTTTTAAATAAGTAGTTTTTGATTTATGGTGAAAAACGTTAAAAAAAATACCGTTCCCCCCCTATTATCTTCGAAGTTACTGAACAGAAAAACCTGTAATAATTACCAATTACTAATGTCATCCTATATATTACAGGAAAAATATAACGGTTTTCCTAACTTGCACTGTTTTTGAAAAATTTGCAAAAATCTTAACCCATACTTATTTGCTCCTACTAAACTAATCGCCATATAGTTTTTCTTGAACTATTCATGTATCTACTTATGAGTTTGTACGTAACCCTCGGTGCGCGAGTCCGACTCGCACTTGGCCGGTTTTTTTAAATTACCTGCTATATTAATATGGAACGCGTATTGACAGAAATAAGCCATATCTAATTTGAAAGTAACGCCATCTAACGCCATCTTACTAATGTCAGTAATGTGAAAGTTTGCTGAGATATTTGTATGTCGACTTGAAATTTGGCATATAAGTAGACCAAGTCCTGGATTGAAACCCCTCAACCCTCGATTGAAAGTCCTGGACTTTATATCCTGGTGACGTTCCCTTACTGTAATTTAACGCGAGGTAGGTAACAGAAAAAGTTTTTCAATGCGGCTTTATGCAAAACGATCCCAAATAAAAACCACAACTACCTCATTTATATGCTAACTATGTTAAGCGTGTGGTATGATAATTGTAAAATTCACTTTATGAATTATGAAACACTTGAAGAAAATGTTACCTTCTAAAACAGGGACTACAAACTAGGCTCAGTATTTCATCCTACACTAACTTGAGCTTTAATAAATAGCATTATTCATAATAGAGCAGGACTCATAAACGGCACTTACGCAAGAACCAGTTAATATTTATAACATCCTAAGATCTATGGAAATTACTTCCTAACGTTGTTTCATATACCTCGTGGCTGTTTTAGAAACAAGCAATCAATTTGCAAGACAAATCGTAGACTTTTGATCGGTCTCATTGCTGTTGTCAACTTTAAACTACTCGTAACTATCTTTGAAACTAATATTTCGATATTTGAAGACGGTACAATACGAGACAAGATTCAATTCAAACTATACGCTCCAGCCACAACCCCGATTATAAATAAGAGAATCACGCTACAGACGTTACCGCAATAATATATTTCGCAAGTTCATGAGTTAACGGTATTACCCGAGTTACTACATACATTGTTTTCTGTTAGTTACATACTTATGTATTCATAATAAATGTTAAAACATAGCAGATGAAAGACTAGAATAGAAGAAAGAACATCTGAAAATCGGCTTCTCGGGAATTTACGTTTGATATTCATAATGTACCAATATTGGACGTTTTTACAGCTTTTTATTTTCGTCATTGTCGTCTTAGTAAATATTGTTCAACAAGGAGATGCCTAGTTATTTTTTTATGAAACACAAAGACCATTTCGAGGCTGTGTCTAGTTTGGTAAAAGTTGTCGCGATTTTTCCTTAGATGTGGCAAATGATCGTGAGTCAACAATGGCTTTCGAACCACGCGGTAATCAAAATCGTACACATATAAATCAAAGTTGACATTACTTTGATTTATATGCATCAAACGATATTATTAATATTTAAAATGTATTTAGCAGTTTATATTAGTATAATTTCCCCATGGAATTTCCATATAAACCCATTCATCCCCTATTTAACCCTATACCATAAAATGGGGCTATTTAAGATCCTGGAAAAATTACTTAAACTAATAAAAAACTTATTAATAGACCACTAACCAACATCACATTACATTTAAGCTCTGATTGCCATGGAAAAAAATAAATGCACTTTTAACTGCCAAATGGCCTCGCGAGTCTTATTAACCCCATTTTACGATAGGTGAGGTATTTTCACAGAACCCCCTATAACTCGTATAAGAATTAAGAAACCTTTCAGCACACAAATACATTTCTAGACCGGTTTTTGCTGCGAAGATTGTTATTAAGGTACTCTGTAGATATTTATGTGCTACGATGCTACAAGCTCCGCGTAGCACTAGTTCATAACATGAGATGTTATGCTGCATTTTAGTTAAAGATTATACCGTTTATTTTTTGCAAAACAGGTCTTGCTGTATTTCTTCTCACCAGAAGGTCATTTTCCGAAGCGCAGGGAGAATCAGAAAAATAATCTGTAAAAGAGCGCTTGAGGCCTTCTTGCAACAAAAATAAGTAAGTGATGTAATTGATCAATGACACATATAAAAATAATCATTTATCATAAATTTTTGTCGCACAATCCAATCATGTTTCGAATGAATGGGTACAATGAGAACACATCTTTCATGACATTCACACAACCGAATGATCCTTGTGTGTATATTTTACTCGTCATTACTGTAGCGTAATTCAGAACTTCGCCATCTCAAAAATGTCGTCCCTAATATACCTAATTTGAACCGTCAACTAGTAATATAGTCCGGTTAAGCTAAATCGGCAAAGGTTCATCCATGTATATATAAATATAATATTTAAATACATAGAAATAGGGATGACAACTGGGTTAAAACTATATAATTCTATTTAGTCCGTCAGTTAGATTATGGAAAAATATGGGACACGTATTTTTTGGTTTATCAAAATATTAAAAATCGAAAAAGTTATAGATCATCAAACTTCTGGAGTGGGGGCTTGTGACGTTACTCCTAGGTGAAAATTGTACCAAGAAGTGACGTCACTCGAAACTTCTAAGCACTCTATCCTCGTCATTTTTTGTGTGTCAAACAAAAGAAAAAATACGTGTACAATATTTTATAATAATCTGACAGACTAAACAGATTTTTTAGTCGTCTAGCCCATTGTCCAAGACCCTGGAACAAATGGCTTAGTTTGATTGGGACTAGCTAGATTTGTGCAAGACTGACCCGGATATTTATTTCTGAAGCTATGTAGATGCATATTATAATAAGCGGAAGAATAAACGCCAAGTATCGAAACTAATTTTATTAATCCTTATGCTATGATGTTGCCATGTGCATTTTTTAAAATAAAACGACTCTTTAAAAAAGGTGTAATATGCAAACACTAGTGCGGTAATAAAGTAAAACGCACGGTGTGTAATAAACCGCATTCCGTAAGAATAAAGAAATAATAGCCCCTTTACGAGCAAGTGTTGAAAATGAAACTTAGCCGTGATAAAAATGGTACAAACGAAAATCTGGATAACATTCGTGCAACAAACTTAAAAATATATATTTTTTCAACTTGGAAAAGTGGAGTTGCAAGGAAATGGGTTAATTTTTATGAGACAACTTTATGAAATAAATTTTATATTTTCTTGACGCTGGAAATGTCCTCTGTAACGTAAAGTGGACATGTAAAGTTGTGCCTCTCTTGATAGCGGTGAATTTATTGCATAGATTGTATGCATCGTTTTTATTTTTTACATTTTCAATTGTTTAGGAATATAAATTGTTAGGTAAGTCATTTCATTTCAATGTGTATTTCAATTTGTTTCAAGGAAGTAACGAATCGATAATATTAAAACTATGAGCTTTTTTTTTTGAAAGAAGGTTTAAATGGTAACGACGGATAAAATGTAAATTCCATTACACGGTTAAATAAGTTTCTTTCAAAAAATGAGTTTCATTGCCTACTGTACTTTTTTGTATAGCCGTAAACTGCATGTCAAAACTAATCAAATGAGTCCAAACACGGTGAATTTATCTTGTGTAATTTAGATGATTCTATGCCTACTACCTGGATCCATCATCAGATCAGCTTCACGTCATAATAATATTGCATTTCATCTGATTTACAATCCTTGCAAAAATTCAGCTTAATCGGAAACCGGGAAGTGGGTCAAATTTGATTACAGAGAGACACCGGGACAGGTGAAACTAAAGCTTGTAAAAATAACGAGTAAACATATTCCACCCTCGTCTTTCTGCATAAGCTTCTTTCTAGTTCAACGTGAAACAAAGTATTCTTTCATCACTAATTAAAGTCTAAAATCTTGTCTAACTCGCTGTCAAAGGAGCCCGACCGAGACGCAGCATACGTGTGTCCCGGTCTGCAATATCTCCAACAATAGGGCGACTCTAGCTTGCCACTTCACCCGGTTTTGTTCTCCCCCTATTCTTTCGGATGACGTTATTACATCCCCTTTGTCTTGTTCAGGTTGTTTCGAGACGCGCGGCTAAAGGGATATTTACTGTCAGGCTTCATTTACAGATGTTTTTAAAAATAATTAACTGTTGGTATATTTTCACTGTTCGCAAAATTCCGCCCTGGTAGGCCAGGGTTTTTAATAGTAACACAGATATGTTTCAAAACCTGACTTTTGGATACCTTCAGACCCAGAGTACATAGTCGAATCCTCTGACCAGACTCGGACACACATTATTAAAAAAAAAACCTGACTTTCGATTTAAACCACCATTCCACGCTATATCGCCTAGTATTATTTTTGTCTAATAAAACCCTTTCACTTGCCTGTACTAAGGAATTCTAAGCAGTAAATTTCAAGTTCCAACCAAGGTTATAGGAATGTACATTGAGAAAATTTCAACATGAAAATCACATTTAGATTAATGGAGCTACGGGTAAAAAGCTCCAACTTCAAAACTGGTTCACTTAGGGGATTAAAAAGGGGTTTCAAAAGAAACAATGCTTGGCATCACCAAGGCTTGCCTTGGAACTAAAAAAGGGGAACTATTAGCTAGACCAGCGAGGTTTCCCGACACTTTTCTGCACTTAGCGATCGCGGCAGACCACTGTGTGACCGCAATTCCTGGAAAAATAGGGTCGCTTATATTGTCAAGAAAATAAATTACAATGGAGGCGTCCTCGCTTGTCTTGCGGCCTCCGTGGCAGTCAGAATAAAGCCCTAAGCCCTTGTTGGTTGCAATTACGGCCCTAATACGGTCCGCGACTGCAAACGAATTTATTGCTCCCTTATTTCTTTAGGTGAAATTGTAAATAGGGTTTTCGCAAATGTGGCCGTCTTAACGTGTTTAATCCGCGACGGCGCGACGTGCAAATTCGCGACATATTTGTACGAATAACCAAATTTCGCTCATTATGAATTTCTCCTCATCTACCTCAATAGCAGTCTGAAATTAATACGTATTTTAAATACCCGATAATGTATTAACAGATAAAATACTCTTCTGTAATTTGAAAACAGAGATAGATAGTATTGTTAAACTCAATGGGAATTGTAAAACAACAAAGATGGCCCACCTACGAGACGTCTCTGGTCCGCAGTACCGATGGCGATTGTTACAAAATTAGTATAAAAGAAACAGTCACAATATCCATTTTTTGCGTAACGTGTAATAAATCACGAGCTTAAGTGAGTGACGTTTCGTAAGAGTTTTGTAATAACGAGTGACCATTGCGTTGACTGCTGTGGGTTGTGATGTAAGTACAAAGCTGTGTCATTTCGACGTTAGAGGGCTCGTGGAAGCTGCTACAAATAATAGGTGCAAAAGGAATGGTGACAGCGCTCCAAATGAGAGGCTGCAAACAAGAACATTACCGGACTGAGCTCATTTCATTCGTGACGTGGAGTTAAGCTGGTACCCGTGCTTTAAACATGCACTTGTCCATTCAGCTCACACCAGTAATGTCAGCAGAAATTCTGTTTCGCAGAAATGTACATAAACATTTAGAAACCGGGTGGCAAACACATGAAGAGCACAGGTGAACTGAATTTATGGACTAATCGAACACCCACGTGGTGAAACGGTCGCAATTAGTAATCCTCCGTGTATTGCTGTTATTCAATTTTGTGTTATAATAAAACTAGTTACAGTCGTCTTTAGCGTGCTCGTGTCTTACCAAAATTGTTCTCAGATCCTGCAGAGGCCATATGATATTTCACTGCATGAATACCTAATAGAGGCAAGGCAAACAACGCCATTTGTAAACAAAATCGGCTCTGTTTTTTTTTTAATGGAAAATTACACGTAACATAAGGTATAGGCACAAGCTAGCTAGCTTACTCATTCAAGACACGTTTTAACGTATCTAATTTCAATAAAATAACTGGCCAAGAGCATGTCGGACCATGCTCAGTGTAGGGTTCCATAGCAGTGTTGGGCACTCATGACTAATATCGTCAATCAGAATAAAAAATCGTGAGAATAAATCATTTCAGTTTCAATCAGAATAAATTTGAAATGATTAAATCACTTCAGTTTCAATCAGATTAAATTTGAAATGATTAAATCACTTAAGATTTATTCTCACTCAAAAATTTGAGTAAAACTAATTTAATCACCAATCAAATAAATTCAATCATGATTTTTTTAGTTAAAATGAATTCCTCTGATTGATTTATTTATCGAAATTGAAATTGTTATCCCGTCTATAGGCTTAGTAAGTAATGTAGTAGCAATATCTTGTATTTCGTGTTCCACTATTCACTCACTCCTGCACACAGGCATCACATCAGCAAGCTGAACTGAACTGATGATGGAACATGGAAGTGGGCTCGTTTTAATGAGTTCTATGCATTTTTAACCGACTTTCAAATGAAGGACGGTTCTCTATTCGTCTATATGTTTTTATTTTTATTTTATTTTTTATATTTGTTACGCGATTACTCGAAGACGGCTGGACCGATGTGGAAAATTCTTTTTTTGTTTGAAAGGGTATACTTCCGAGGTGGTCCCATTGCAACCAAATCAGGATCTGATGATGAGATCTTGGAGAAACCGAGGGAACTCTTAAAATATTAGAGGCACACATATAGCGATCTTGGTATTTTTCTTAGTTTCTCGTGCATTTCTTATTAGAAATAAGTTTCCAGTCTTAACCGACTTCAAAAAAAAGAGCAACTTTTATGTAGGTTTGTTCCCCGATTAATTTAAAACAGCTAGACCGATTTGGAAAAATGTTCTTTTAACTAAATAGACTTAAGTCTATTTGGTTAAAACAATATTTTACAGCGCCACTAAAAATTTAAAAATAAAGTAAATTTTTAAAACAAAAAAATAAAAACCGACTTCCAGAAACTTAAACTAAAAAGCAGAAAATAATATGTTAATTTCTAACTTCAAAAATAACAGGTTAAAAACTATAAATATCTGTATATGTATATATGAATCGTTGATTATACATTTCTTTGGGGTGATTAACATATTATTTTCTGCTTTTTAGTTTAAGTTTTTGGAAGTTGGTTTTTATTTTTTTGATTTAAAAATTTACTTTATTTTTCTTAATAATAGATGGTGGAACCAAACGGTGGGTAACAGATGTCTCAGTGGCTACAACTTACAAGACACCACGAGTGTGGGTACATTATGGTTATATTAATAAAATATATATAAAGCTATGACGTGAAATATTGCAAGTCTATTTTGATTCACTCTTAGTAATAATTATAGAGCTAACCAAAGAGAAAGCTGACCGAAGGTCATACGCTACGGCCTGCCAGTCTAACGCAGGTAATAAGAAAGGGTTGGTTTTTACCTGCTGCGATTGATTTTCTCTTTCATTAGCCAATGATCTGAAAGAGATAGCAGATCCAGGACTGCCAAGGGTAAGTTGACAAATATTTTAGCGAGTTCAGTAGCAAATCAGTATTTTACTAACAACGTCGGTAACTAGTTAAGTTAAGACTCGTTAATTTAATATAAATAAGTTTTATTAAATCGTTTTAATAATGACGTACCCGTAATTTATTTCTAAGAAAGTTTATGTGTTTACAATGGACGAACAAAGTGACGAATCTGTTATTTCAGTAGACAATGGTGATGAAGTTAATATTGTGCCACCAGGTACAGCAGTTACCAGAACTGCTACAAACTCTAAAAACAGTGTCGTATTAGAGATCTTTCTCTATGGAATTTTTTTCGAGTTGAAATCAAAAAGTGCAGATGGCAAACATATAGTTGCCACATGTAAAAGATGTCCCCCAAATAAAACCACAATTAAAGGATACAATTCTTCATCATCAAACTACCTCAGTCATCTCAGAAGAAATCATGGCTCAGCGGTTATTGAAGAGTACCGACAATATACACTGCAAAGAAAAAAAGAAAAGCGTTGCGAAAATGTGAACACTTTTTCACAAGAAATTTTCAACAGTGATGTTGTGAATTATTTTGTTAGCTCAATGACGCCTCTGAATTGCATTGAGAATCCTTATTTCGCAAAAATGTTTAAATCATTTGAAACAAATCAAATAAGCCCAAACTCGAGGGGTTTACTAAGACTCTACGAAGGGTTCCACTACCCACCTCCTGGCTGGCTGACCATCGCCGTATAGTGTAATGTATACTATACTATGTATAGAACCCTTTACCACAAGCGAAATGAATCCATACTTGAATTGAAGGTCTTACCAACAGCCATTGAAGAGTTCCACTACCTACCTCCTGGTTCCATTCATCATCAGATAATCTCGAAGCTACCTAATTACTATGCCATAGGTTGTGTGTCATATTTATTCATGGTTAAAAAAAACTGAACATTAAAAGTATGAGAAATAGTTCAAATTACAAGTGCAATCAGTGAACTAAATGTATAAGAAGAATAAAATCAATCTTATTCTAAATATTAATAAGTCAACTAAAACGTTAGTTTAACTAATAGTCTGTCGGAATAAATTAATCAAAATTTGATTTGTCATTTAGAATAAAAATGAAATGATTTAATCATTTTAAATCAAATCAGAATAAAAATGAAATGATTTAATCATTTTAAATCAAATCAGAATAACTTGCTCATGATTTTCAATCTTACTCAAATATTTTGATTGAGAATAAAATTTGGAATTTTATTCTTATTCTTAATCAACTAAATTTTTGCCCAACTCTGTTCCATAGCCGTAACTATAAGGTAAAAAATACGATGTTAAAAAAGTATAACAACAAAAGAGCGTATCTTCATAGCAATTACGTCCTTTTGTTGAGAAGCGCAGTTTATTGGCAATAACTCAAAAACGGTTAATTCCATCTTGATGAAAATAATTTTCGTGGAAAGTATTAATTAAGCTTTACCTTCGTGATTTTTTTCATATTTTTCGGACACACGGTTTAGAAGATAGAGGGGGGGGGGGGACACAATTTACGCAACTTTCGGAGCGATCATTTCCAAATATATTTACTTAATCAAAAACATTACTTTGAAACTTTATAGTGTTTTTTAAAGAGCTGTCGAACTATATACCACACGTCGATATTTGCTGAAAAAATTTTTTTTTAGCTTCTGTAACATGTATGGAGTGCCCCCCCTAAAAATATTTATTTTAGTTGTTTAACTACCAAACTAAGTAGCGGCTCATACAAGACACCTATATTCCAAATTTCATCAATATCCATCATGTAGTTTTTGAGTAAAATGCCTGTGACATACGGACAGACAGACGGACGGACACGACGAAACTATAAGGGTTCCGTTTTTGCCATTTTGGCTACGGAACCCTAAAAACGTATGATTGAGGAAGAAAATGTTTAAATATAATATTTATTGCAGCAGTTTCGATACAACACTTATAAATGTTTTCAGTGCTAATTAGATGTTAGGTTATATTATGTTTCTAGTGTAATAAACTCAATATTTACACGTAAACTTTAACTTCAACAACAAACAAGTAACCCATATTTTACATCGCGTTTAACGCTAAAATATCGTGAAGCAAGTACAGCCGAAAATGTCTGAAACCCAATAAGGCTCCCCTCGTGATATTACGTTTTAATATTGTGCATGCGAGGATAGATGGGTGGCTTTGAACGATAGCGGCGTGTAAATATTACGGATAACGAGATGTTTAATTAAAATTTATGGACCAAGATGAATAAAGTATTTGGGATATTCAAAAACAATGTATATTATATAGAGGAGATACGATGGGTAAGATGCACCTTTAAAAAGGGCTTAAACATTGAAGTTATTGAGATTTAGACCGTCATCCTTATTCAAAACAGCAATGTTTTACGTAGAAAGGACACATTTTTGTACGAAGTCGCAGGTTCTATATCGGTTAGAGCCGTTATGGCAGATGCGGTTAAATAACAAAATTACATGTATTTTGTTATTTAACCGTATCTGCCTTTTATAATTCGCAAATATCGGTTGTATAAGTATAATCGGCGATGCCGATATATCGGTATCGGAATCGTTACATCCCTAGTCTTAAGGTACCACAATTGCGCATGGTACAAGAAAACCAGGTAAGTTCTTCCCGAGATTGACAATGATGACCTCAGACATGCTGACGTCACAAGTTTAATATGTTGCCATTTTGTAAAAATATATTATCCGTGCGTTTCTTCACTTATTTGCTTCTAAAAAACTGGCCAAGAGCATGTCGGACCATGCTCAGTATAGGGTTCCATAGCCGTAACTATAAGGTAAAAAACCGGTCAAGTGCGAGTCGGACTCGCGCACCGAGGGTTTCGTACAATATCGTCAGTAGATACGTGAATAATTCAAGAAAAATTGTATGGTGGGACAAACTTAACTTTGCTCTTGTAAAACTGCTGTCCCCATACATCGACATATCGATACCTTTAGACTCAAAGGGCGTAAACGCCATTAAAACCTGCGGCGTTTACGCCCTTTGAGTCTAAAGGTATCGATATGCCGCGGTTAGTTTAGTAGGAGCAAATAAGGTTGTCTTGCGATTTTTGCGAATTTCTAAAAAACTCTGCAAGTTAGGAAAACCGTTTTATTTTTCCTGTAATATTTAAGATAATATTAATAATCGGTAATTATTACAGATTTTTCTCTTCAGTAACTACGGAGAAAAATTTTTTTAGCTTCTGTAACATGTATGGAGTGCCCCCCCTAAAAATATTTATTTTAATTGTTTAACTAACAAACTAAGTAGCGGCTCATAAAAGACACCTACATTCCAAATTTCATCTATCATGTAGTTTTTAAGTAAAATGCCTGTGACATACGGACAGACGGACAGACACTATAAGGGTTCCGTTTTTGCCATTTTGGCTACGGAACCCTAAAAAAGGAATGTTGAGCTAAGTAGTAACATGAGGTTTTCTTTTCACCCGAATAAACAAATAACGTGTAAAAACAAACAAGTTCGCCGGTCAGTAATTTAATTCATAACTGACCACTTTCTTAAATTATGGAAGTTTTTCTTGTTCATTCGACGGCATAAATATATTTACACTTTTCGACCTTATTACAATGAGATAAAGTCGAAAAGTGTAATAGTACATTGTGTATCAAGGGCGGTAAGTAAGGAATTACAAACGAGTGTTTGTTACAAGGCCGAGGCGAAGCCGAGGGCTTTAATAACACGAGTTTGTAATTCCTTTACCGCCCGTGGCACACACAATGTTTTTCATCACACTTGTGAGGAAATCTAATTAAAATAACCTTACTTAACCTAAATAAAATTGTAAAACTGACAGTGACATTAGTGACATAATATCCATAGACAATGCGAAAGTCGAGTCACGTTCGGAAACCATAACGGTAAATGCCTAAAACGGTTGATTTTATATTTGCAAAATACTGAAATACACTATTTAAACATTAAATTAATATGTGTTTACATGTATTTGCAATAACAGTTCTCTTTAAATAATATTTCAGTGATAAAAGTTAAAAAAGTAAATTGGCATTTCTTTTGAACACGACACGCCCTAGGGCGTAATGGTTTTCTTTTTAAATTTGAAACGATGGTTTTGTTTTACTCTTATTTGTCGTGTTCAAAGGAAATGCCAATTTACTTTTTTAACTTTTATCACTGAAATATTTATTTAAAGAGAACTGTTATTGCAAATACATATAAACACATATTTCTGTTACATTAATTTAATGTTTAAATAGTGTATTTCAGAATTTTGCAAATATAAAATCAACCGTTTTAGGTCTTTACCGTTATGGGTTCCGAACGTCTCTTGACTTTCGCATTGTCTATGGATATGTCACTGTCAGTTTTACAATTTTATTTAGGTTAAGTAAGGTTATTTTAATTAGATTTCCTCACAAGTGTGATGAAAAACATTGTGTGTGCCACGGGCGGTAAAGGAATTACAAACTCGTGTTATTAAAGCCCTCGACTTCGTCTCGGCCTTGTAACAAACACTCGTTTGTAATTCCTTACTTACCGCCCTTGATACACAATGTACTATTGTGCACTCGACGTACTTACCTTGCAAATTTCGTAGGCGCGACACGACATGTCGCTGCTATAGGTATTACTGATGACTATGTATGTTTATGAAATACCGTACGTGGGGAATATTCAGCTTTTATTCATCATTGTAATCTATGCAAATATTGTTGAAATAGGGAATGGTCGAGGTAAACTTTTTATGAAACCGAAAGACAGTCCCGAAAGAGAGTCTAGTTTTATCAAGGTTATGGCGGCTTACTCTTCAACTGTGGTGTTTATCGCGAAAAGACAATGTCGTTGAACCGCGCGGTCAAAACGCTCGGAGAATCACTCACGTAACGATATGACATCTGTATAGAAATATATAGATAGCCGAAGCTAATGCTGCGTTCCGCAGTCAGCTACGAACTTTTACTTTTTCTACGATTTTTCACTCCTTTAGCACGAGTAAATTTAACCCTTTCCTAACACGACAGATCTCTACATGGTGATATTAAATAAACCCCGCAGACATAAGTTATTTTTCGCGCGTGAAATTTATTGGTATCCGAATTGCTTTCAGAAGCGATATGGCGCCACGCGGTCTATTGGTTTTTCCACAAAATTGCGTTTTGCTTTATATTGATTTAGCACTTTAAGTGATAGTTTAGCTAATCGTCTACTTATAATAAGGACAACATTTTGGCTTTTAATCAGTTCAAGTATAGTGTCTGTTAGTGCCACAATAATATAGCACCATTTTAAACCACCACCATATATAGCACCATTTTAGGACTTAAGTTTCAGCAAGTTTAGGTGTCTATTCAAAAACACCTAAGCTTGCTTAATATTTTAAGTGAGATTCCTTTGACGTGATTTGAAATACAAAGAACAGGCTTTAAACACTATCTCGATACAATATAAGTGGATTTTATAAAGATAATTTGTTAAACTGCGACCTTAAGGCATTATAAACTCGTGTTTTAAAAGAAAAAATACTTTATTTTTTCATATAAAACTGTAGAGCAGAAAGAGTAAGATTTTACTGTAACCTTTGAATGGATAATTCCATTAAGTTTCTTAATGATTTCATTAGATAATCGTTAATTCTGACTAAAACCATAAAATAAATAACAATTTTAGTTTAGAGTTCAAAAGTACAGGGTACTAAACTATAAAATATAGACTGTATGTTCAAATGGTGTGGTGATAGGGGAAACTATTTTCCTTAAGCAAGTTAACACTACGGTCGACAGTTATACCTCCATACATAATTACATGTCGATTTAGAAATATTAAATATCCACCTTAAGCTATTAAAAATATTAGTGTAAAATCAATCCTTACCGTTAAAGTTGTGGCGTTGAATAAAATGCATTTTATAGGTAGGTAAACAAACGTGATCATGATTTTAACCTGGAACCCTCTACTGCTGAACTGCTACTGCTACTGTAACTGGTTTTCCCCAAAGACTTCCAGAACGAACGATCGCACGCTTTTGCCTCCATCGACTTCATAACGAAATTGTCAAACCATTTTTTGGAGACGCTGATCCACTCCCCTCATCATCATCACCATTATTATAACCATCATCATCATTTCAACTCGAAAACGTCTACTGCTGAATGGTCACGGATTAATTACATAGTACTCATAAACGGGACGTTTTAAAGTGAACCTTCAGCGCTTATACACCCTGTAACGTCCGTCCACATTATACTCTCATGTACACTCAGACCAGCCCAACACTGTTTACCTAATGTCCGAATCGGCGTAATGCGCTGAATAAGTAAACGGGCATTGTTACGCCGGGACACTTGAAATAACCCCACTAAATCCTTTGTACGGTCAGAAAAGGTGCGAAATAATCTTACATTCAGATTAGTGTTTTTTTTTTAAGTGTGTACTTACATGTTAAATTGTTTAGTTTCGATTTTAGCAGTAAGAGTATTTGTTCAGGTAATTTTGCCGTTTTTGCAATACTTCAAATATCATCTGAATGAGTAATGTTGAGAGTGGCAGTGTTTTTTTTAACTCTTCCATATAGATACAATAAAATTCTTAACTTGCTGGTCACATGGTCGCATCCCTGTCCTTTATCGAGTTTATTCAATACGTAGTGAGTCTTTTTAGTTTAGCTCCCTTTATCGTTAAGAGTGTTGTATTTAGTTAGATGAAAAATTAAATCATCGCTTCACCTCGCCGTTATACCAATACACTTTCTTCTGTACTAAAGTATTCATTCTTTATTTCCGTCCACTTTGATCGGCACTATCTGCTTTTTCCTTAGGCTACCCTAAATGAAAGGTTCCAGACGTTCAATTCACAGAATGATTTCGTTTTACAAGGAGTCTTCGTTTAGTTATAAGTTGTGTAAGTGCGCAGAGCTTGATTAGAAAGGGTAGGTACTTGCCTTTTATATTACACTCTTAACTTATAAAAATCTGACGTTATCAGGTAAAAAAAAAAAACATTTGTCATACAAGTAGGTAAGTCCTGAATTTAAACACAGGATACTTTATAATAAATACTTATAATAAACGGCTTCGCTTGGGGAATAGCGCAAGCGAAGCCGTGGGGACATGCTAGTTACTAAATAAATGGATATGGACGTATGTAAGACCTCTGTTCAATTCAGAAGAAAGAAAAATGGAATGCTCTTTAATATTCTAATTTAGCCTCCACCCACAATTCAGCCCACGTCGTGAGAACTTTTAATTAACTTTACATCAAGGGAAGTCTTAAACCATGCAGAACGTTATAAAGGGGTGTCTCCGGCATATACTGTAATATCTGGAATATTTAGTCTGTTATCCATTACCATTACGAATAATGAAGACATTATTTGTCAGTGGCGTGATACCTATAGAACCCGATTCCTATCGGCTTGTTTATTATAAATCACTAGTTTTTGCCCGCGACTTCGTCCGCATAGACTCGGTTATCATTTTAAAGGATTTGTTATGAGATTCCCATAAGCGTCGTATTAATTATCGCTCTTCCATAGACCATACTCCCATTTCCAACCCTTCTGGGATATAAAGTGTTTAATAACCCTCCTTTGGGCTTCGCCGCAGCCGGGTAAAAACTGTGGCCGTTGTGCCCTAAAACGCAAAAATTGCTTCTACTATACTTTTAGTTGTACGTTAGTGGTAGTCCAAACAAAGCGTTATGTAACATAAAAAAAAAACCTCCACAGTTACACACTAAACTAACTGCGGATAACAGAAGTCGGAACTGAATAATAAATGTGTCTGTTAATAATGAAGCGTATCGGCACTGCAGTCCGAATTAGCGGGAACAATGGGGTTCGCCGGGAACTTTACTGACTGGGGTTTATGTAAAATGAGTACCAGCTTACTTAGGCGAAAACTACAGCGGGCGCAGCAAGGGGGCAACATATTTATAGTGTAAGTGTTGTAGTGTGCAAGCGTTGTTGCCAGCGCCACAGATTCAGGTATTAAAGGTGGTTCCTTGCACACGATGTAGCCTGCCATTGCCTGGGCCACCGTCTGTGCAAAATGGACACAATAGGGTCCGCAGTCGCTGAGTAAACTTGCAGGGTGGAAAACTACGGGCATACGTTTTACAATCCGCTATTCTATTTAACTTCGTCAGATAGTTTGTGTGTTTAGAGCCAGTCCTGTAAAGCGATTGTGACCTATTTTGTAGTAAATGAATGTCGGATCAAAATACGATACAACGGATGCGACTACACTCTCTCCTGCTACTCTTCTACTACTCTTTGGACTCAAATTGTGAAGATATATGTCGCCGTTAGCGGGTAGGAGTCGTCAGGATGTCCATCAGATTACCGATAATTCGCAGTCGAGCGTAGGTATCCATCGGTTGGAGCTCGATCGTATCAACTATACTCTGTCCTGTTAGGTATTTAAATAAAGGTAAACAAAAAAACCACGTGACTCGGCTCGTTCAGCCAATCAAAGTAACGTTTTGTATCTGTGGCGCAATACTACTGGCTGAACGAGCCGAGTCACGCGGTTGTTTTGTTTACCTTTATTTAAATACCTAACGTGGCGTCCATAGAACTCGATTCCTACCGGCTTGCCTAATGTCAGGCATTTGAGCACCTTATTCTACAGCTCTTAAGGATTTTGCATACATTTGTATGCAAAATCTGCACCGGCTTGCCCAAGGATATCTTTTACGCCACGCCACTGATAGCTAGTCATAATAAACGAGTGAAGTTGGCTGCGATATTAAGTGGACCAGCTCAACCATCACTGGCTCCAATTCCTTGTCCAGCACTATCTAACATTTTTCTGCAACGCAAAAGATTGACACGCCAATAACAGAACCAAGTCAATTTTGAATAAACGTCATTGTATCGCAACCAAAGACACTCAAGCATAGACAAACTTGACATTCCTTCAGGGGGCAGAACTCAGCCACTGCGACATATACATACATATGTCGGATTCTCGTGACTGTCAGGAAGGGTTAACTGCAGAATCCCTGGCCGTTGAGGTATGTTGATTGAAGAAGAGCGTTCATGTCAGATCAAATCGTTTATTCGTCTGATTCTTTTGGCGACTTCGGTAATGACATTCTGGTGAGAAGAAGCGCCGGAAGAAACTCACCAGTTTCTCTTTTCAATCATCAGGCATTACAATAGTTGTTACATTACAATATTATGGCGTAGGTACTTGATTGAGCAAATCTAGACACTTACGTTACACAGTATGATTCATTTCACTATTAATCGACAGAATGACAATTATCAAGTAGCAACTTTAACTACTGGCAGACGAACTGACAGAATCGTAAGACAAGTGTTGTCGCCACGACAGTCAGAACGAGAATCACACTCTTGCCAAACGAGCCCGTCCACGTGCACCGCAACCGGTCGTTACGTCACACGGCGTTCGCCGCCATTTTAAATCTACTTAGTACTACAGTAGTCAATTGACAATCTTGGATTTCTTGAATTATCGCTGCTGTCTCCGACACATATTATATCAAAATCGCCGAAGGCATTGAAATTTGAACTGTATTATTTTTCAGAAAAGACGTGAATTCCATTACGTACTTACTAATTAGCCTAGACTAGGGCAAACTTATGTCTCGACGCAATTCATTTGAAGTAGACAGAACTCAATATGGCTATATCCTATACACCAATTTTAATTTCAAATCATTTCATATGTTATCCTAAAGGAAAACGCTACCTAAATATTTCAAGCTTTCTTTCGTGCTTCGTTCTCATTCCTCTCTCTATTCGCAACCACTGACCAACGTAATTATACCATTTTACACGAACTTCGTAGGGAATGAAGGTATCTATTCTGACCCGTGCTAAAGAAAAGAATCTGACACACAGTGAGTACCGGGCAACATACTTAGTCCTTAATGAGATCACATTCTGCGCGGAGCTCGCTTGGCTATGTGGAGGCATTGTTGGAGTTTTTATTAATAGAGACTAGTTTTCAACTAGACGGGCCGAAAAGGAGATGGCATTTTTGTAGTGTATACGTGGCAGTAATAAGTAATCATAAAAATCTCAACATTAGTTAGTCGGGCGAGTCTAGAAACAGGTCAATTTGGACAGGCATTTCTTCTATAGCATAGCTGAAAATCATTAAAAATTTATTCTTGAAGAGCCAAGTGGACATTGATCTCGAAACAAGATAGCGAGTCAGACAAGTTTGCGAAGCATACGGCCACACCACAACTGCAAACTCACCGGCAGTCACTACAGCAATACAGAAATAAGGGTCTGAAGCGAGATTTCATGGCGTAGATATAGTCCCCGACTCACACATTCTTTACCGCTAGTCTAGATTGATTATACTAAATGAAATTGAAGAGGTCGAACCGTAGAATTAAGAGTTCAGATAACTAAGGTAAACTTTTTAAGTTCGTTGCCGTTTTCAACGGAGAGCTAAATTTGTGGAAGTTCTGATAAATGTAGGGTCAAAAGCGACCCGAAATGGTTCGTGTAATCGCGGTAGACTTGTAAAGACTGTTTAAATATGAGTGCAAATCGCAATTGTTGAAAGTGACTATATACAGTGTGTCCCTGGATAAAGTGCACACATAAATAGGGATAAAACTAGATGCAATTTAATCGACAAAGAAAATAATGAAAAAAAATTAAAACCATTATTTACTTATAGTAATAAAACAACTTAAACGGATTAAATCGCGTGTATTACTACATTTTGAGTCCCGACGTTTCGTAACCCTTTTCAGCGTTCGTGGTCGCGGGTAGACTGAGAAAATCATAAATTTCGTCTGTCTAAATTACTGTTGTGCAAACCTACCCACTTTAAAAATACAATAGTACATTACACAACTAGGGTGGTAATACAAAGAAAGGCCGAGATCGCAGAAGTTTGCGGCCCGAGCTGCAAGCGAGGGACGTAAATATGCGATCGAGGGCTTTCTTTATTACCTCCCGTGTTGTGTACATCATTTTATGTATACACTTGGCCAGAAAGCGGCTTTTTCCGTACGCGCAGCGTGCGGAAAAAGCCACTTTATGGCCAGGTGTCGCATAAATTCAATATTAGTGTAGCCAGATGGGCCTAATGTGTAAAGATGTTTACACACATGCCAGAAGGGCTTAAAAACCTAACTTTAGAAAAAACTAGCGGTGCTTCTAAAAGGCATACTTGATAAGAAAGAAGACGCCAAGAAAACTTATCAGCCTCCCCTAATGCAAAAAGAACATATTTTAAACAAAAAGACTCCTAGGTATGCCATTATTTACTTTTTTATGAATTTTTAACAAAAAATATCGTATGTATTGGACCTTGTCTGAAACAAAGCAAGATATCTTGACACATCTAGACTCTATTGATTTGAAATAAACGTAATTATAATCACAAAGGATTGGGTACTTAGTTAATGCAATTGGAAAAAATCTGCAAAAATAATCTCCAAAAACAATAAAAACTGGTTTTCCATACGAATTTTGTTTTTTTTTTGTCTAAATTTACAATAATTTCTCGATTTCCTAAAAATAATGTCCATATTATCACTGGTTATTATTATAAATAATGCTTGTGTATCTTATTGCCTTTTATTTCAAAAAATAACCAGGTATCTTACGCTCATAGGTGTCAAGATATCTTGCTTTGTTGCGATAAGACCCAGTGCATACGATAATTTTTGTTAAAAATTCATAAAAAAGTAAAAATTGATTAAATTTTTTTTCATTACTGTTTTTGTAGAAAAAGTTGTATTTAGTTTCATTCCTATTCGTTTGTGCACTTTATCCTGGGACACGCTGTATATTATCAGAAAGCTCAAGGGAGAGCTGTCGTGAATAATATGTCAAGTTAAGAAATAATCAAGTATTTTTTCACCGTATAAGTAAGTTCCTGTTTTTTGCCGGCTTTTTATTGTTGACTGTATATTTCTTTGCATAATTGCAAAATGCATATGTGCCAAAACCGATCAAATGAGGTCAAACGCTGAGGGTTTATCTTATGTAATTTAGATGATCCTATGGCCACGTTCCAGCTACATCATCATCACAATAATATCGCATTGTCATCCGCTTTACATATGCATGTAAAATTTGAGCTCAATCGGTTGACTAGAACAAATATAGGTACAAATATTTACATTAAGACATTACAAGTTTCATCATCTTTCGTTGAAATAGTTTTATTTCTTTATCCGTATAATAGCCAAGTCAAATCTAACCTACTTTAAGATCTCACATTTTTAAATAACAGCAATTGTTATAGGTATCCAATAAAGCAAAGAAATAGATTTTAATACTTGTTCATAATGTTATTTTGTTCCTATAAATACATATTTGGATTTTGCATAGGACTTGGCACTCATTTAGATCTCCATTCTTTTTGCGGCGAAGCCCACAGCCTAGCATAATTTTTGTATTGAACTTGGCTCTCCTTTTTTACATTTATGTTTTTAGTGGGATATCATTACATTTTGTAAAGAAAACTAGGCAGGTATTGAGATTTAATGTTTGTAACGGTTCCAACGATACAATTTAAAAAAAAATGTATGGGAATCCCCCTATTTTTAAACTTTTTTATTTTTAAATTTTTTTCTATGCTTACACACAATTACCGAGCTGGATTCCAAATTTCATTAACGGTTCCAACGATACAATTTAAAAAAAATTGTATGGGGGGGGAGCCCCCTATTTTTTAACTTTTTTTTATTTTCAGATTTTTTCCTACGCTTACACATAATTACCAAGCTGGATTCTAAATTTCATCCTTCTAGGTCATCTGGAAGTAGGTTAGGTTTAGCTACTATATGACGTCAGTCAGTGCTAAAATTTACGACTTTTTGACCTTCATATCTGTTGACGATAGCCCCACCGAACCCCGACCCGACTGAACATCGTCTAACTAAGACCCTGAACATGTTTTGTAAGTAGCTATAAGCCCTAGGACTACTTCCTAGAACCATGTTTTTTAGTTAATACGTAAGTGAAATATTTAAGTATTTTACGAGTTTTTGCCCGTACAAGAGGCCATATGTGTAGTGTAACGACTCATTAGCACTTGTGTAAACCTTAGAACCCGATCCCCCTATCTAGAGCTTAGATAAAGACTCGTAACGAATGTGTAAATCGAGTATACCCAGACTTCACTGGCAACTAGTGCTAGGAGCGGCCAGTGAACGATTTGGTAGGAGATCTCGACACACCCACTCGAGGCTTCTACCGGTCAGAGCCAGCTTACCATGAGGATTGTGAGGCGATGCATATAGCACGCTCATAATTACCATGAGGATTGTGTAGTCGAGTATATAGTACGTTAGTCGTTACCATAACGTAAAACGGCAAAGAGCGAAAGTTTTCGAACAACTTTGTGTATCGATGCCCTATAATTTCTCGGTCTGACCACGAGAATTCAGCGTAGGATGGTATCATTCTGAACGGAATTTTCCATCACGCAATATGTTGCAAATGTTGCGCAACAATCACTTGCTTAAATACGCCGGCAGCTCATTCGGAGCCCAGTTGGCGTCGTGAACCCAAGTTGTAAACTCATAGTGAGAAACAGAACCGAACCAGTAGTGAACCGATCCGAACATAGTGAATCTAGATCCCCTAGCCTATGACCTAAGTGAAGTCTAGGTAGGACTTAAAGTCAGTGAAACAGTATTTCTTTATTACGTGTTGCGGCCCGAGCCGCCCAACTAAGAACAAGTATTCCTTTAATAGTGTTTAGCGTGTAAATAGCTTATAGGGAAGTATGAACATTATTAACTATTTAATACTGATTCGCTGATTGATTTTTGTGTGACTATTTCTGTGTTATATCCCGTGTAATAGATTTAAGTGTTGTGTTTAAAAGATGGTTAAGCCAGTGTCGGGTTTGTTAGTGTCATTCTTCCCGCGTGGTAGAACCCTAGGAAGGGCACACTAGAGTCAGTGATTTAAAACAATATAAGTGTTAAATCTGAACCTTTGTTTTGAGCCAATCGATCCCTTAGTAATTAAAACTCCAGGAGCCTTACAACCTCCTGTGTATGAACCTGAAGAGCTATCGTAGCTGAATCAGCTGTTAACTTCGGGACCTCACGAGATCCGTGAGTGCGTCGTTAACAGTTTTTGGTCCTTCGAGCCGGATATAGAATCAGTGAGTGAACATCATCAGACCCTGAGTTGGTCTTCAGATCCTTGAACCTGGGAAAGCCCGGAATACGAACCCCTGATCCATTTCACGTATAGACGTGAAGTTCCGGGATTTTTAAAATCATTATTTACGATTTTATCGAATTGTTTCTGTTTTTCCAAATTTTTTGTGAGTGCTCTAACTTAGTCAATTCTCGTGATAATCACGAAATTGGACCTGATCCTGAACCGCGTACTCTAGGAGTACTGCTAGTGTAAATTGTAGATTTTTCCCGAATATTTTTGCGCAACGACGCAATTTATTTTTGGAATTTCCAAGTGCTCCAAAGCGGTCAAATATTGTGCGAATCACAAATTTCGACCAGAACCCGAACCCTGAACCTGTGGAGCACCGATCCTGTGACTTTTATAATTTTTGGAATTATTTAATTTTTGAAATATTTACGCCGCGACGTAATTTCAATTAAAAATTCATTTGGCTCAAAACTCAACCAAAATCAACCAAATTTAAAACATAGTTTGCAAACTAGTAAAAAGTAACGTAGAGCCACTCGTGACCAGCAAACTTGAACAACAAGCATCCGATCCAGTTGTTGCAAGTCGAACGCTAGGCACGAACGAACCTGTATAGATAGAACCTGACCGATCAGCTGTTTCTGTCTCGCGTGTAGATTGTTCGCGTAACAATATCGTGTGTGCATCATGGTGCTGACTAGGAGCCAGTCAGACCCCCAGGAGGCGGACGCCCGCCGCCGCCAACTGCAAGCGCAGTCAGGCGAGCAGAGCGGGGCGCCCCTTCGCAATCCCCGGCTGCAAATGCAGTCAGAGCCGAGGGACTCACCGGAGTCACCTCCAACCGACACCACCGAGCAGCGGGAAGAGCTGGAGGAGCTACTTCGCCGCAACGAAGAGCGTCGCGCTAAGCGCCACGCCGAGGAGCGCGCCGAGGCGGAGCACGCTGCGCGCGCAGCAGCGACGCATGCGCAGGCCGTGCGTGCGCAGGCCGCGCATGCGCAGGCCGCGCATGAACGAACCAACAATCAACAGCTTGCAGAGCCAGGAAACCGTGAGCTGTCGAACCCTTATTTATTCTCAAGTGATCAACCTATCCCGCGTGTGAACCCGAACTTAGAAATGCGTGCGCGTGTGCCGGAGCGAGTCGTATTCGCAGACCAAGTGCCATCGACGTCGCGGGCACCGCCGACGATCCGATCCCAATGTAGCAGTAATACAGAACTACGTAAACGTGAGGCGCAGCTACTGGCCGACCAGGAACTGGCCGCGTTACGTAGGCGCGAGATAGAATTAGAAAAAGAGTTAGTGCATAAACGCTTAGCCGTTACTATGGAGCGCATCGATGCCGAGGGATCCCGCGACGGTGACTACCGTGCCGGGGGCTCGATGGCCGCTTCCGTCCACCGGGTGGACCAGTGGTTGAACGATGTCAACCACCCGAACAATAGCCGTCGTCTGCGATCCACGTCGCCGCCGCCGCCGGCGTTGCGCCGTCCGGTACAGTCGACGCCGATCCGCGACCGCTCTACGAGCCGAACCAGGAGCCAGGGTATCGAGCGTCTTGCCGAGACTTTAGAGTCCATGATGCGCCCTCCTCCACGTCAAGTCTATGAGCTTCCTGCGTACGCCGGTGAAATTAGTGAATGGCAGACATTTCTCACCGCGTACCAGCAATCGTCGTCGCGTTATAAATTCTCGGCGTACGAAAATGTTGCACGCTTGCGACAATGTTTGAAAGGGGAGGCTAGGCAATGTGTGCAACACATGCTAGCCTCATCCGCGAACCCTGATTTAATCGTACGAATTTTGAAAAAGAATTTCGGTCGTACCGATTTGTTAATTGATCGCGCACTAGAAGATTTGAAGAGGCTTCCGTCGGTAGGACCAAGTGCGACGGATTTAAATTCTTTTGCGATCAAAGTTATTAATATAGCTTCAACGTTAGTGGACTTAGATAACAAGAGTTATGGAGCGAATCCACTTCTGATCAGAGAAATTACGGAAAGGTTAAGCCCGCATCTACGATCGCGATGGTGCGCGTACGCTAGAGCTAACGGTTCGCGGCGCGATAGCGAGTTGATGCTGATGGCCGAATTTCTCATGGACGAGAGCGATCAAGAGCTTGAGTTCTCGCATGCACGTGCGCCGCCGAGGCGTAACGTGATTTCAGAGGATGTCCGACGATCCCGTGCGGGGCCGCGGCCGCCGCCCGCGCCGCCGGCCCGCACCGGCGCTCGGCCACAACCGACCCGCGTGCAGACATATGCGACGGAACGAGTCAGCGTGTGTTTGTGCTGCGGCGGGTCGCACCGCACTCCAGAGTGCAAGAAGGTTTGCGCGATGAACATCGCCGCCCGTTGGTCATGGGCCAAGGGCAACAAGATTTGTTTTAAATGTTTAGATAGTAAACATAGGAGGGACGAGTGCCGAGCGAAGGGCTGCGGCGTTAACGGCTGCCCCCACGCCCATCATCGTCTTCTCCACGATCCCCCGCATGAACCAAGATACGAACCACGACCTGACCCACACTATGAACCACGTAATGAACCACGGTTTGAACCACGATCCCCTCCTGTCATGTCTCGGCGTGAGCCCGTGAGCGGGCCCCGCGGGCCACGGCGGGAACCCGTCGTCTACCACCGTACGCCCGTTGACGGAGCGCGTGGTGGGCGACGCGAGCCTGTGTCGCCGCAGCGGGGGCCCTCGGATAGGGCACGCTGGGCGGACCACGAACCAGTCTCTCATCTGCGTGCGCCCGCGAGTGGGACGCGCTGGGCGGATGAGGAACCCGCTCCTCCCCGGCGTGTGCCCGCAAACGGGGCGCGCGGGTACGAGCACGAACCTGAAACTCGCCGGACGGAGCCGCCGCGTTCGCCGGCCGGAGCCCGCGAGTTCACTTCGAACATAGCTAGTATAGGTACCTCCCGTACGTCGGTGTTGCTGCGTGTGGTACCCATCGTCATCAAAGGGCCGAGGGGTGAGGCTGAGACATACGCCCTTCTGGATTCAGGATCAACGATAAGCCTTATTGATGCCGATCTAGCGAACGACGTAGGTGCCGTCGGACCTGCTACGGACCTATGCATCCAAGGCGTGGGAGATATGGAGACCACGCAGCGAAGTCGGAAGGTACAAGTCGCGTTAAAGGGACGCGACGAAGAGTCGATACATTCCGTCATTTTTAGAACCGTTCACCAATTGGGACTGCGTGAACAACGTATGAACATGAACGAGATGCTGCGCTACAAGCACCTCGCCGACCTGCAAGAAGCCTGCTACGACGTCGCGACGCCGCGGGTATTGTTGGGGGTCGACCAGTGGCACCTGATGATGCCACTGGAGGCACGGACTGGCCGCAATAACGAGCCTGCCGCTATCCGTTGCCAACTAGGATGGGCGATATTCGGTATTGCGCCCCGCCTAGTACGAACCGATGATCATGTAAGGGCATATCATTGCCACGAACCAGACCTCGAATTGCATCAGTTATTAAAACAGCACTTCGATGTCGACGCTTTAGGTATTAAGCACGTGAACAAGGTGAACCCGGCAGAGCAACGAGCGATCGACGTCTTCAATGCGACGGTCCGTAGGGTAAACGGACCAAAGTATGAGGTCGGTCAATTGTGGCGGGAAAATAACCCGCAACTGCCGCCAAGTTTCGGCATGGCGTTCAATCGGCTGCGCGGCATCGAACGGAAGATGGACCGCGATCCCGACTTCGCCGCCGAGTACACTGCACAAATAAATAATTTAGTGCAGAAAAAATACGCGAAGAAAATTTCAAGTAGTGAAAATAGTAACGTAGCATGGTATTTGCCGCACTTCGCAGTGAAGAACCCAAATAAAAATAAAATTCGTCTCGTGTTCGATGCCGCAGCGATTTCGTCGCAGCGGAGCTTGAACGACCATGTCCTAGAAGGACCCGATTTGTTGCAAGAATTGTATGCAATTTTATTTAGGTTTAGGGAAGGTGCAGTCGCCGTGACGGCCGATATATGCGAAATGTTTCTTCAAGTGAAGATTAGGCCAGCGGATCAACCTTCACAGATGTTTTTATGGCGGGGCGCAAACCGAACCGACCCCCCAGACATCTACAAAATGACGTCTATGATATTTGGCGCAGCAAGTTCTCCTTTTTTAGCACACAGTGTGCGGAACAGGAACGCCGCGGACAACGCTGACAAATATCCCGACGCCGTATACGAGATTCAATCGAACCATTATATGGATGATTTTGTGTCTAGTTTTAGAAACGAGGATGACGCAGTCCATGTAGCCGAGCAAGTGGCAGCATCACACGCACTGGGCGGATTCACGCTGCGAGGCTGGTCGTCGAACTCGCGACGGCTGCTCGAACGTATCCCGCCGGAGCAACGTGCGGAAGAACCGGCGCAGCTAGGCGCCAAGGATCAGAAAATTCTCGGTATGTACTGGAATGCTACTACCGACGATTTAGGATTCAACACGAAGATGCTGCGGGTCCCAGCCGAGGTACGAGTCGGCGAGAGGAGCCCAACCAAGCGCGAGGCGCTAAGTACAGTGATGAGTATATACGATCCCTTAGGTCTCATATCACATTATGCTATCACAGCAAAGATCCAGATACAGCGACTGTGGTTGCTGAAACTCGGCTGGGACGAAGAGCTGCCAACCGAAGAGGCAGACTTATTCGCTGAATGGCTGCAAGAGTTGCAGTCGGTAGCGACGCTGAGAATACCACGAAGATATTTTCAGACGGGGGGAGCCTCCCGCATCGAGCTGCATGTGTTCGTAGACGCGAGCACGCAGGCGTATGCGGCGGCAGCCTATTGGCGAGTGGAAAGCCCCGAACGAGCAGAGCCTGAGATAACGTTAGCTGCGGCTAAGGCAAAGGTATGTCCACTCAAACCCCTCAGCGTGCCCAGACTGGAGTTGCAGGCGGCCTTGATAGGCGCGCGACTGCAGAAAGCCATCGTCGATGGCCACAGAATAACACCCGACGAAGTAGTGTTATGGTCAGACAGCCAAACCGTGCTGCAATGGGTGCGAGATGACGCACGAAGGTACCCCGTATACGTTGCTCACCGCTTAGGAGAGATAGCGGAGCTGACGTCACCGAACCAATGGCGATGGGTACCCACTAAATTAAATCCTGCAGATATCCCTACCCGATCCGATCCCAAACGAACCGTGGACATTAATAGTGTGTGGTTTAATGGTCCCCAATTTTTATATGAACATCCGAATGAATGGCCAGCCGAACCCGAGCCGCCGACGGGGCCGCCGCCCGAATTGAAGGCGACGTGTCACGCGTCGACGGAGTTCGTCTCGCCGTTGCCGGACATTCATCGCTTCTCTAACTACGATCGACTGATTGGAGCAACTGCGCGTGTGCTTCAGTTCGTCGAAGTTATGAAGACTAGATCCCGTGTACCCCTCTTGTTGAAACATATACTGTCCGCCGAACATCTCTATTTCCAGTGGTCACAGAGAAGAACCTTCCCAGAAGAGCTGCGCTGCCTGTCACGGGGGGAGCCCGTGCCCCGTGGAAGCCGTCTCTACGAACTGGACCCGGTGCTGAGCGAGGATGGCGTCATCCAGATGCGCGGCCGCATCGACGCCACGCCAGCCCCCATCAACAAGAGGCCAGCCATCCTGGACGGGCGCTGCCCGTTCGTGCGGCTGCTGATCCTGCGTGCGCACAAGCGCGCACACCACCAGGGCAACGAGAGCGTCGTGAACGCCCTGCGATCCGAGTATTGGATACTCCACCTGCGACCAACAGTGCGCCTAGTCGGCCTCAACTGCCGCTACTGCGCACTGCGCCGAGCCAGACCCCGCGTGCCAGCGATGGGAAATTTGCCGCTGGCCCGCATCGAACCACACGTACGTTCTTTTGAGAACTGCGCACAAGATTACTTCGGCCCGATTACCGTCACGATAGGACGAAGACGGGAAAAGAGATGGGTGGCCCTCTTCACCTGTCTCACTACCCGTGCCGTGCATCTGGAACTCGTGCACACCCTAAACACGAGTTCCGCGATCATGGCGTTGCGCCGCATGGCCGCGCGACGCGGATGGCCGGCCCTGATGTACTCCGACAATGCAACATGCTTCAAGAGTGCTGACGCCGAGCTGAAAGCAGCCTACGCCGAGTGGCTGCCCGAACTGCAAGCCTACGGCCTGCAGCGCCGGATGGGATGGCGCTATATCCCGCCCGGCGCACCGAACCAAGGAGGCGCCTGGGAGCGCATGGTCCGCTCAATAAAAGAAGCCCTGAAGACCACACTGAAGACGCGAGCGCCCAAGGAAGAGGTGCTTGCGACTCTCCTTGCCGAGGCCGAGTACACTGTAAATGCTCGGCCCCTCACCCACGTCTCCGTCAGCCACCATGACGAGGAGGCGTTGACTCCGAACCACTTCCTGCTGGGAGGCCCCGCGAAGGTCCCACTCACTGGCCTTTGCGAGGAGGCCGACCGCAGGGCCTGGCGCGCCAGCCAGGCGCTCGCTGACCGCTTCTGGACCCGCTGGGTCCGAGAATACCTACCGACGCTCGCGCCGCGCCGCTCCTCTGCGCTGGGCGAGCGTCCACTCACGGTCGGCGACTATGTCATAGTCGTAGACCCGAACCTGCCACGCAACGTGTGGCCCCGGGGAATCGTCGAGGCCGTCTTCCCCGGCCCTGACGGCAGCGTCCGAAGTGCTGACGTCCGCACCGTCGGCGGCATGTTCCGGCGCCCCGTCTCCAAGCTGGCTATCGTCTCCCTACACCCTGAGGCTGCCGCGACGCAGCAGCGGGGGGAGGATGTTGACGATAGCCCCACCGAACCCCGACCCGACTGAACATCGTCTAACTAAGACCCTGAACATGTTTTGTAAGTAGCTATAAGCCCTAGGACTACTTCCTAGAACCATGTTTTTTAGTTAATACGTAAGTGAAATATTTAAGTATTTTACGAGTTTTTGCCCGTACAAGAGGCCATATGTGTAGTGTAACGACTCATTAGCACTTGTGTAAACCTTAGAACCCGATCCCCCTATCTAGAGCTTAGATAAAGACTCGTAACGAATGTGTAAATCGAGTATACCCAGACTTCACTGGCAACTAGTGCTAGGAGCGGCCAGTGAACGATTTGGTAGGAGATCTCGACACACCCACTCGAGGCTTCTACCGGTCAGAGCCAGCTTACCATGAGGATTGTGAGGCGATGCATATAGCACGCTCATAATTACCATGAGGATTGTGTAGTCGAGTATATAGTACGTTAGTCGTTACCATAACGTAAAACGGCAAAGAGCGAAAGTTTTCGAACAACTTTGTGTATCGATGCCCTATAATTTCTCGGTCTGACCACGAGAATTCAGCGTAGGATGGTATCATTCTGAACGGAATTTTCCATCACGCAATATGTTGCAAATGTTGCGCAACAATCACTTGCTTAAATACGCCGGCAGCTCATTCGGAGCCCAGTTGGCGTCGTGAACCCAAGTTGTAAACTCATAGTGAGAAACAGAACCGAACCAGTAGTGAACCGATCCGAACATAGTGAATCTAGATCCCCTAGCCTATGACCTAAGTGAAGTCTAGGTAGGACTTAAAGTCAGTGAAACAGTATTTCTTTATTACGTGTTGCGGCCCGAGCCGCCCAACTAAGAACAAGTATTCCTTTAATAGTGTTTAGCGTGTAAATAGCTTATAGGGAAGTATGAACATTATTAACTATTTAATACTGATTCGCTGATTGATTTTTGTGTGACTATTTCTGTGTTATATCCCGTGTAATAGATTTAAGTGTTGTGTTTAAAAGATGGTTAAGCCAGTGTCGGGTTTGTTAGTGTCATTCTTCCCGCGTGGTAGAACCCTAGGAAGGGCACACTAGAGTCAGTGATTTAAAACAATATAAGTGTTAAATCTGAACCTTTGTTTTGAGCCAATCGATCCCTTAGTAATTAAAACTCCAGGAGCCTTACAACCTCCTGTGTATGAACCTGAAGAGCTATCGTAGCTGAATCAGCTGTTAACTTCGGGACCTCACGAGATCCGTGAGTGCGTCGTTAACAATATCTTTATAACCGTTTGAGCTAGCTTCATGAAATTTGGGCTTCTAGATGTCCTTATGGATATAATTAAACACACATAGTTTTCTGTGTTTACGTTAAACAGGTTTTGAGTTATAGAAGGGTCAAAAGTGGCACCAAGTGGTTCGTGTAATATTACACTTGGCGCTGGCTAGCCAGTTTTGCTTGAACTTGGCTTGACACGCTGCCGCGTGTGTAGATCATGACATAAAAAATTACGTGAAGTAAATTAATCATAAGTGGGTACGCTGTAAATTGTTTACCGACTAACGGTTTAAGAGAAAGTAAAAATATTAAAAAGTAAAAGATACTAAAACTATTTTTATTAATCTATAACAAATAAGTACTAATCTATAATAAGTAGTATAAATAAGTAAGTACAATTATTTTAATTTAAAATTTGAAACCGGTTATTCTTTTTATAATGGACCTGAAACCTATTTTCTCTGAATATCTAAACGGCGCCGCAAAAAGCCCCGTAAAAGAAGTAAACGGCAAATGAGAACTTTCATAAACGAAACCTGGCAGCATTCGGCCGGGTAGTTAGGTACTCTCGACTTCTGAAAGAAAGGAAAAAGAAACGTCATTTCTGCCAAACCGAAGGAAACTTTTAATAGGAAAAACAAACAACTTTTGACACTGACTTCACTTTCAGATTTTAGCTGACTCAAACAGGTGGAACTAAGTTTGAAATGCGCCGACGGTAAAATATTAAATTCCAATAATTAATACTCGCTAACTCTAATTCCCTCATTCATTAGCATTACCCGTATTGTCAGTACTCGGGTGAGTAATAAATCGAAAACTTTTTACAGCAGAAAATGTAATTAATTTGGTAATCTGTTAGGACGCGATAAAATGCATAATTATTTATGAAGGAACCGACGCCGAGAGCGCTTGGGGAGCGAGTTTCAAGTGCGGGCATTTATCCCAGAGCCCAAGTTAACGTTACTCTGTCTATGAAAATTAAACGCAAACACTAATTCACTACAACCGAAATCCTTCATGTCATTTACACAGCTAATAAACTTAACACAAATTCTCCGGTTGATTTTATTCGGCGGGAGACTTAATCAAAGTGTCAACCATCTTATACCAACAGCTCCCATTTCAAGTTAGCGAAAAGTAGGCCCGACGGCGAGCGGCCGCTGGATGCCTGGAAATAAATAGTCGAGGCCACGACCTATAAACATACCCTGAACGTTTCCACTTCTCATTCGGCCTGCTTTCTTTTCACTGGCATTTTTCAAAAGACAGGTGACTGCGCGTTTTTGCCTGAGACCTTTCGCTTTAATAGGGAGCGCGTTATAAAAATAAACATTTAGAGAATTCTTTACAGCACTCAGGCACGTCTCCGAGCGAGACATTGAAGCAAGTTTCAATGGGCACCACGAAATACGAGTTTTGTTTACGCGCCATAAAGCGAAGTTAAACGTAAACATAAACAATGAATCACCGGTATACGAGAAGGCATTGTTGCCGCGACGGCTCACCTTCGCGAGACAATGTCGAATGTTAGAAAAGGATTTTGTTATAAATTTGTTTTCTATAAACAAAATGTGAGGGACCGCGCGAACTAACGCTTTACCGAGGTGTAAACGGTTTTAGTGACCGTTTTACGTTGTAAACTTGTTTTATGTGGGACCCACCGCGCCGCAAAGTAACTTCGTTGGCCCGTATGACTTAGTTCTCTCGTGTCTATTTTCCCAGCATAATAACGAAGTATGAAGACTTTTCACGCGGTTTGGACGTAAAATTATTCGGTGTAAACCATAATTAATTATGCACTAGTTTTACGCTTCACGTCGTGTGGAATATATTACGTCGATTTTTGGGCTAAATTAACATAAGAAAATTTAATACTCCTTTAAACTAAATCTGTACCTATTAAAAATGTTTACATTGTAAATGTTACGATATTTTTCTATAAATTTCGTGTTCTTTTTCAACTTTAACTTCAAATATTATACAGCCTGTAAATCTAATACGGGCGAATATTGAAACGGTGGTCAGCATAGGACCTAAGAAGCATATTTAGATAACTATTGCTTAAAACCACAATGAAAATATTTACCATACAAAATAATTCGGGCCGCAATGTAACGCAACACATTCAAGTTGACAAACACGCTAGTTGACAGTTACTTTAAAAAAGCTCGTATTTCGCAATGTCATAACAAGCATGTATTGCTGCTCGGTAAATTTTCAAAAATTAATTACGAGGTCACTATTAAGTGTAATTTAAAAAATCATATTAATTAATGATAACACTACTAAATGCTATATCTGGTTTAATTGTTCGCCCGTATTAGACTTACACGCTGTATATGCTTACAAAAACGGGAATTCATTTATGAATATAAAGATCATTCTGTTAAAAATACGGCATATTTTTCTGACAAATTACCAACCCTTTTTCGGGTTCAGTCAGTTGCTTAGTACAGCGGCCTAAGATACAGATTTTTTAAAGTATACAATTTAGACGATTCATATCTAACAAGCGAGCATTGTCCACGTTTTAAAAATACTCGTAAAGCGTAAGTTTTCCAAGTCTTTTACAGCGTATAAAAAGGCTAACATTTTAAGAGAGTTTTCTTTTTAAATTGGTTCCTTAATTAATATTTATTTTCTTCTCTTTTTGATGTTAAAAGGATTAAACTGATAGCGAAGGGGTGAGCTCCCCAGTGAATTGTCCCTAGCCACCAGGAGGTCGGCTGATTAGTTAATTACACAGCATCTTAATCTAAATTTACCTCATTTTCTGTAAGACCATGTGTGATGTTGATGGAAGCAACGAACTCTTACCTGGAAATAAGAAAAGGTTTCATTAACTTTCTGATCTCTATTATTTTACAATAATTACGTAAATACTTTCAGAAGCAGTAACTTTTATGCGAGTATTTGTAGTCCTTAGTGAACAATTTATCAAAATTGGACTTTGATCTCGATGGATACGGATAGACACCAGTGGCGTGGCGTTGAAGAAATCCTTGGGCAAGCCGGAGTAGCTTTGGCTGCAATTTTCCTTAAGAGCACTAGAATTAAGTGCTGAACTGCCTAATATTAGGCAAGCTGATGGGAATAGAGTTCTATGGACGCCGCGCCACTGATAGACACATATTATATTTTAATTAAATATATCGTTATAATTATATTGGGAGATTGTAAAGAACCGACGAACTACCTCATCCTATAACGTCCTTACCTCTCTGTCCTTAACCGCTATAACACTATCAGTCTTCCCCGTACCCGTTTGGTCCGTTTTCGCCCGATCCGCGAACGTGCTTTCCTCCACCAAAATCTCTTTACTATTATTTATCCTCGCGTGGTTAATGAGATCGAGCTTTTCTGTACTCATTAAGTTACTAGAGTTCTCATTCGTACAGTTCTCCCCGGAGCGACGTTCGTCGTCCGAACGCGATTTGTTCTCCGAACATTTTATTTTGAAGCATGATATCGATTTCTTATTTTCCCTAGTTGAAGATTCTCGACTAATCGCACCATTTTTATCACTCTTAGTTTCATCTTTCTGGTGACATTTCTCATTTTCCGACTTGAGGCGTTTTTTCTTACCGTTCCATTTCGAGGCCTTTTTAGATCGATTGCTATCGTCGCTCGTCCCGATGCTGTCCGAGCAGACGGGATTCACGAGAATCTTCGTTGATTTAGCTTTCCGTTCTATCTTACGGAGATTCAAAAGGCTTCCGGAGGAATTAATAAGGGAGGGCGAGGATGTTTGCGACGGCGAACTTTCTTTAGTTTCATCGCTGAGGCGGCGGGCGGGTTTCGCGAGTATCTGGCTAGTTTTCGTTGTGTCTGCGACGTTGTGGCGGGGTTTGCTGGAGCCCAGCGGGCCCATGGTGACCGGAGGTCCTCCTCTGAATGACAAAGCCGTTTCTGTTGGCTGGCACACACAAGCTAACATTTTCACTAAGTCAACTTTTCACTCACATGTTTCCTATATCTGACCTGATGAACATTACGATATAGAAACCTTCGCCAGTTCGCAGTAAGTCTTTGAAGCTATGCAAATGAATTAACAATGGCCATTACTGTATACTTAACGCAAGGATAAGCATGAGCGCCATTAAATAGGGCTAAACGTTTAGAATGTCGTAACACGGTTTCCCACACGCCGTAACACTGACATTAGACTTCACTCCGTCTCGGAAAATTATGGGGCATTGTTTCACACTGTATAGGGATAAACATTACCACGAAGCTACTAATATCCTGGTAATAATTTAACTAAACGGCAGTTCTTAGTGTTAAGTTAACAGGCCGACGAAATAACGTCTCATTTTCCAAGACAATTATTGTAAAGTGCTCAACGATTTTGAGAAGTTTCCAGAGAAAACAATAGAAAAGTTTCCAGAAGCGGTCCTAGAACCTATTTCCTGATAGGAGAGTTAAAAGGCACTACGGCGATGGCTTTGTAGTGGCACGTATGCTTTCAACTCGAATGAAAAGTTGATACTGTCGGGGTTATAGAGTTGCGTGATCGCTGTGTGCGTGGTCCGCAAAAGTCGAACGATAGGTACATTGTTAAAAAGTTACGTGGTTAGAGCAGACTTTTGAGCAACTCGTAATAACTCGACCTAACACACTAAATCGGTATCAATTCCGTATTTTTAATTTACTCTTATATAAAATTCTGTACGGCAAAATTTGTTTGATTAAATGATTATAAAATCACCTATACAAGGTATGTAGTCATCGGTGGCGGAGCTTTTAAGGATATGTAGTTACGTTTAATTTTATCAACAAATGACCTAAGGAGCTATTAGAAGCGTAAATTACATGTACATGAAATTAAATTGTGATCCAAAATAAACTATACCTGCAAACTGCAAGATTGGCCGCGCCTAGGCTTACTAATATGCCCGTAAACTCAGGTAATCTCTTATTAAGCAGCTCGAAGCCTTTACATATGCATGTCGTATTAATGTTCATGCATACTGTATGAACAATCTCTCATCGACCAATCATGCCTCCAGCTAATATGTCGCTTACATTATGGACGATTAGCAAAGTTGGAACATAACGTATTTATAGAACAATTATTGCTGATACTGTATCAATAACCAATTTTCATATACTATTCATACTTTTATCTCATATACCTCTTAAACTTTGTGAGACTAAATATTTGTACGACAGGTTTTATATTGAACATCTTGGACTTTTTTAAACGAACAATGTACCAACAGCATCCTGATTGCGCTCGCTGAACGGGTGGACTGCCCGATAATGCGGTACTGGGATGAGGCACATGCTCCTGTGCGTGCCCCTGCCCGCCGTTTTTAGTTAATAGGTATTAATTTGTTTCTAACCTTAGCTTTAAGTATAATATTGTTACTAACAACTTATGGATACTGAGTCCGAAATAAATGATTTTTAATTTAATTTAATGTCACCAGAAAATAGGAAAACTTAAAAAGAAATAAATTAGATGGTAAGTTAGTACCTAATTCTTTCAAGATATTTATGTATAGCAAGATTACAGTAATCTTAGCAGAGAAATAAAATCCCAAATGAGCTGTAAATCCTTTTTAATAAGGTAATATTTTTTCGTTACCGTCTCCTTTATTACGGTATTTATTATAATTAATAAACATATTCAACACGTACACTGTACTAAATTGAGCTGTATTTAAAAAACAAAAAGAGTCGTCTCTGTTTGCTTCAAACTTACACACAATGGTACTAGCATTTGCCCGCGGCTACACCTCCGTTATTAACATTACTATTACCCCGAGGGAACTCTTTACCGTTGTTTAAATCTAGGAATCTGGAATTCCTAAGGAAATAAATATCTGGAAATATAAGTCCTGGAACCTGTTCCACGAACCTACAAGTTACAATTTTTGCAAGCCTAAACTAGCAACATTGTCAAACCAACCAATCGTGTTGTCGTATTTGGCCGATGTTGCTAGTTTAGACTTGTGAAATTGTAACTTGTAGTTTCGTGAAACAGGCCTCAGGACTTATATTTCCGTATGCCAAATTTCATCTGAATCCATTCAATGGGCTAGACGACTAAAAAAAACTGTTTAGTCCGTCAGTTACATAATTAAAAGATATTGTACACGTATTTTTTTTCTTTTGTTTGACAAACAAAAAATGACAAGGATAGAGTGCTTAGAAGTTTCGAGTGACGTCACTTCTAGGTACAATTTTCACCTACTCGTAGGAGTGACGTCACAAGCCCCCACTCCAGAAGTTTGATGATCGATAACTTTGTCGATTTTTTAGTGTGCGTGTGGATTGAGTGAGCACCCTTCTGAAATAAAAAAAAACATCCTGTTCATTTAGTAAAAGTTCTAAAACAATTGTAAAACTAAATCTCTGTATTTGTAAAAAGATAAATCAAAAGATATAACCTTTAACGTGTGCTCACTCAGTTCTCACAAACTACCAACGAAATCAGGGAATGTATTCATTTAACATATAATATTTATATACGAATCTTTAGTAAAACCTATGCTAACTTACCTTTATAATTTGTAGATCACCTCGTAACGTATTTAAGATTTTACAAATAATTTCTTATGCTCACTCAATCCGCACACTTTCGAAAACCCGATTTCTTATGAAAAAACTGAAGATTTAAACTGCTATATATGTGTATAGTTTAGTAAAACCAATCTGGGAATTTGTAAAATACAAAACGAACCACTAACGTGGCAGGTTTTTGGATAATAAATGTTTGTGAATGCTCACTCAGTCCACACGTTTCAAGTAAGTTAAAAATGTAAATATCTCAATATTTGTAGTATTACATAAACTATAAATTACTTCAACTTTTAGTAAAAATTTTTACTAAATATCCACTATCTAATATTTTATATTCGTTGTCTGTTTTTAAAGATATTCAATTGCAATTTTTCTAATGTAGGTAGATCGATTAGATTGACCACACTTCATTATATTTTGGTCATATCCAAAATACAGTTCATTTAAAAAATATATGAGATCAAAAAGGTTACTACCCCTGGTACGTCACTTTGACATTGAAAGATATTTTATTTTTATTTTTTGATCTCGGATTAAATCTTTTACAGTAAATGAAAGGTAATAATTACGGATCAGGTAACTCTTAATTGTAATAAGTATGTACTAACCTAATCAAAACAATTGTTTACTTTAAAATTTAATTCATGGATATGACCATAATATAATAAAGTGTGGTCAACCTAATCGATCTACTTACATTAGAAAAATTGCAATTGAATATCTTTAAAAACAGACAACGAATATAAAATATTAGATGGTGGATATTTAGTAAAAATTTTTACTAAAAGTTGAAGTAATTTATAGTTTATGTAATACTACAAATATTGAGATATTTACATTTTTAACTTACTTGTAACGTGTGGACTGAGTGAGCATTAATAAACATTTATTATCCAAAAACCTGCCACGTTAGTGGTTCGTTTTGTATTTTACAAATTCCCAGATTAGTTTTACTAAAATATACACATATATAGCAGTTTAAATCTTCAGTTTTTTCATCAGAAATCGGGTTTTCGAAAGTGTGCGGATTGAGTGAGCATAAGAAATTATTTGTAAAATCTTAAATACGTTACGAGGTGATCTACAAATTATAAAGGTAAGTTAGCACAGGTTTTACTAAAAAATCGTATATATATTATATGTTAAATGAATACATTCCCTGATTTCGTTGGTAGTTTGTGAGAACTGAGTGAGCACACGTTAAAGGTTATATCTTTTGATTTATCTTTTTACAAATACAGAGATTTAGTTTTACAATTGTTTTAGAACTTTTACTAAATGAACAGGATGTTTTTTTTTTATTTCAGAAGGGTGCTCACTCAATCCACACGCACACGATTTTTTTATATGACGGCGCATTGCGCCTCTTTGATGCTATTTTGGAACGAGATTGACAAGCTGTCATTCTGGCAAAGCGTCGTATCGTTGGTTTGCTGTTTACGGATGACTTTTTGGTACGTCAACGGAAACGCACCACGAATCGAAGCGACGAATTGCCTCTGTTCCTGTTTCTCCGCTGCTAACTCCTCACGAAGCTACGGCTAACCCTGACGTCGGCGGTGATCCGCCTTCATCAGAAGTGGGATACAAATCTACGCCCCATGAAAATAGTGTCAATATCGTTGTTGATTATCATGGAAACGCAACGCCCGTGCGCTGGTAACGGCAATACCTACCACCA
Source organism: Eudemis profundana (assembly GCA_947034925.1). Lineage (NCBI taxonomy): Eukaryota > Metazoa > Arthropoda > Insecta > Lepidoptera > Tortricidae > Eudemis > Eudemis profundana. Next base: position 11,013,469 of record OX344808.1, read on the forward strand.
GCGGCAAGAACTAGCGACCAGTCGTATGCAGCACGGCTATTACAATTACCCCGACGTTGCAGATAGATATAGAGGATTTTACTGCGTAAGAATGTGTCAAAACTCGGAACGAAATAAACCACTTCAGGATGGTCTACGCTTGTGGAATATGATTGCATTTCAGACTAAAAATGCCACAGGAAGTTGTATAGAAGTTCGTTTGTATCAGATTACGATAAAATTACGGGTTGAGGCACCGAGTTCAAACGTGCATGCCAATACTGCGGAAGCTTAGCTGCTTACAACGTCATGTTTCGTTTTTTTTTTCAGATTAGACGCGAGGTGTTTAATCGGAATCTGAAGGCACGGCAGTGCCCCTGCCAAGTCGAGCAATGCACAGCCGTATCATTATTTATTTACAAGCTTTTATTTACTTAGTTTCACCTGTCCCGGTGTCTGTGTATCTGCGTGTCTGTGATCAAGTCTCGCAAGTTAAATTTAACCTACTTTGCGGTTTCCGATTGAGCTGAAAATTTGCTAGGATATTTAAATTAGATGACAATACAATATTATTATAACGTGAAGCTGATGTGATGAGGGATTCGTATGGTAATAGCCGTATAGTAATCTAAATTACACAAGATACATTCAGCGTGTTTGGGTTCATTGGATCGGTTTGGACGTGCAGTTTGGGAGTATACAGGGGGGTTACAGTAGGCAGTAAAAGCTTGTTTCAAAAAATTAAACATTTTATGACAGAAATATATTTTCTCAGCTTCAGGCTACTTTCGCACCCTCTGCATCTTTGTTTTTGATAAAAATTAAAATAACTGAATGTTTCAGAAAATCAAGCCGGTTTTAAGCGATCTCAAACGGCAAATGCTAGAATTGCGGGTAAATGTCATTGGTATGGAATTCCCGGACATCGGCTAGCTGAATGAAGAAAGCGGCGCATGATTTCTTCGGCGATGCGTAAACAGTTCCCACACATACTGCAGAGAGGACTTTGACTATTATTTGCTAGATTTGCGGTTATCCAGGAAAGAAATAGGTGAAACTTTTCGAACAACAATTGTAGAGGTATACCTGGAGAATGTCACCCGGTGAGTCAGTTACTTTTCTACACGATAGGTGGGACATATGATTATTAAAGGAAGCTTTTTTTAGTAAATGCCCAAGTACTGTGCGCAAAACTTCCGTTTATATTGCTTAGTTTCATGTTGTACCGAAATTATGTCATGCTAGCACAGCTTAACTGACCGAGCGAGTGCAGGGCCGTGAGATAAACAGAACTTAGATGGAGTCGTCGGGTAAGGGTTGTTCGAGAGACGGTGTCGTCCGGTCCATGGCTGGTCGAAGGGACACACCGTGCAGGTTAGAGTTGTTCGAGAGAGGGTGTCGTCCGGTCCATGCCTGAAGGGCTGGTCGAAGGGACACACCGTGCAGGTTAACTCGACACGAGACAGTATCGTTGGGGACATACTGGTCGAGTTGTGAGTGCTTTGGTTGTCAGACTGTTGGAGAAAGATGCTGTCCAGTCCATGCGTGGTCGGAAGGATGCACGCTTTCTATCGCCTTACAATATTAGTCGTAGCTACACACTACGATCAGAAAGATCACTGTTTTATGTAATACGTGGCAAACGAGCAGCCATCGTCGCCCACAAATATCTGCAACACCAGAAGAGTAGCCTATACGTTGCCAATCTTTAAGTGCCCCGTTTACCCGCTTTTTAAAGTAGCTCATGATATTTTGTGTAAAATTGGGAATTTAAATAAGACTACTCATAAATGCTAGACCTTTTCAACAAGAAAACAATTCGTTGATATTATTTTAACACGTACGCTATTTTTTCAAAATGTCCCTTACTACTAATTTGTGCCGAACAGTAACTTCGCAACTGTAACATTTCCAGCGATTCTCTCCATGTTTGAACTCGAGAAGTGTTTTATTCTTCGTTAAAATTTCAAGAATATGGAACAAATGCTAGTCAAGCTTTGCCGAACAAGCAAACACAAGTGTTTAAATGTCTGTGTGGTCTGTTTATTAATATTATCGAATGTAATTAAAGCTAAACAGGGATGAGTTCAAGAGTAGGTAATTTTATGATACTGGGTGAATATTTGACAATTATTTATTTTGTTAGAAACGTTCGTGATAACGTCATGCTATTGCAACTCAAGTTCTCGTGTTCTCTAGATTAGAGGTTAATATAACGATTTGCAATAAAGGCACGTGTCATAAAACATGTTTTGTCTAAAAAATATAGTTGTAAAAACATGTTAAGAATGATGATAAAGCGTGAGGAGAATGACGATTGCTGAGATTTCGATAACGCTTTGGTGAGAATAACGAGCCTTGACAATTTATGTCATTAACGCAAGAAATAGATAATAGTAAAATCATTTGTCCGTATTGTTTGTCCGTCATTTTAGTTACAATTTTGTCTTAGCTTAAAAAAATACTACTTTATTGGTGATTTTGGTATACTATAAAGGTCTTATATAACATGGATAAAGACATTTGGTCGAGCACCCTGTGGCGAACTATCACTGTTTAGGAGGGCCGTTCATCAAATCAAGAATTCACTATTGTGGAAGTAAATTTTTTTTTCTTGGGTTATCGAAGCCGCTCTCTTCACGCCTGCATGCAAACCTCCACTCGTTTTGATGTTTTTCAAGGAGAACAATTCACCGGTTAGAAATGACTTGTTTTTTGTCGCAGTCAAAGTTTTTTGCGCGAAGATTGTTGAATCCCGAGGTACATTCAAGTTAATCTGATTATTTATCACTAAATTTAATCAAAATAAATAAATGACTGCCTCAGGTCAGCCTTTCCGCTTCCACAGGTCGGTTACCAAAAATGCTGTTATTTACATAATTATTGTGATGGAATAGTGTGCCCTATTCTGAATAAAAGTCATTACGCTGGGCAGTGTTGCTAAGGAGAATGATGGTCAGAAAAAAAAAAACATGTAATGTGCATGATTGCGCTTAAATAAACTCCGAACTAGAATGTCAGTAAATTGTTACTAATTTATTATAACATGAAACACTTTGGTCATAATTTAAATTAATGTTCATGGAGTAATGATAAAAAATAAGAATTAAGAGAATCGTGATACGTGTGAGGGGTGACGCACAAATGTTGATACATTTTTGAGACAAAAACGTTCTTCTTAGTTGAGCATTCACGAGCGCATAAAGAACGGCGAACGGATAGTCGGGAATAACATTTCTCCTACCGCTAATAATATTTTCATTTAAAGAAATACGAAATAACCGAAGTTCAGATGAATGATTATTTGGGACAATTGTTTGCTTCATGATTTGAATCAATTAGTGTGTATGTAAGTATTAAAAACTTATTCCTGGTCTGTGAAACCCACGTTTTATAGAATTATTTTAAACACTTCTTTGTTTAGCGAATAATCCCTTAAAATCAAAACCAGCCGTGTTGTGGCATGAGAAATATTGCGATTTTGGGTTGATTTTGTTGTTATTTTTTTTTAATCGTACAAAATGTTTTTTTTTGAGTAAATTCACCCACAAGAACGATCAATGTTAAATCGAATCACATTAATTGTAACTTTCTGTTATTACTTGATCGCAAAGTAAGCTTTTTCATCGTTTTAAATTTTCAACCTAGTGCAGCATTGTTTAGTCAGATAATAACTGTTACGAGTCGACAAACACGACCGGTTCGTGCCATATCTTGATACACGCACGAGAGAGCCAGGGTTCAGGGTTATGAAGGGCTGGTGGTAATCTCTAAAAAGTTTAATGTAGTGAGTAGAAAACCGTGACGGCGTAGGAAAAAGAAGGTAAAAACACCTTAATACACGAACTAATTGTGATACGTTAACTGTAATTTAGAAGGAGTCATCAGGTTATGCAAAGGTTGTCAAAACGAGAATGTCGTGCCGGGCCATGCTGCCGTGCGCGGCAGCTGGTTGGAAGGGACACATTCGTTTGGAGTGTCCACTGGTCGAAAGGACACACCTGTCCGGTCCAAGCTGATGAGGCCGTATCGTCCGTGCCAGACCCTGCGGGGTTGATTGAGGGGACATACGAGTGCTTCCTTGAGATATTGATGATGCAACTGCGGTTGGTGTTACGGTTAGGTTACAATGATAACGACGCTATCACGTCAGCAACAGCTAACACTTTGTCAGGGTGGACGAGCGAGATTTTCAGCAAGTAGGATTGCTGATTCTTGTTCGATTGATTGTGTGATTGTTACAGGTCTGCAATCTCAAGCGCCCGAGGACGGTCGCATGTCAGTCTGGCCGTGACGGCGCATTGCGCCTCTTTGATGCTATTTTGGAACGAGATTGACAAGCTGTCATTCTGGCAAAGCGTCGTATCGTTGGTTTGCTGTTTACGGATGACTTTTTGGTACGTCAACGGAAACGCACCACGAATCGAAGCGACGAATTGCCTCTGTTCCTGTTTCTCCGCTGCTAACTCCTCACGAAGCTACGGCTAACCCTGACGTCGGCGGTGATCCGCCTTCATATATTTTGATAAACCAAAAAATACGTGTCCCATATTTTTCCATTATCTATGACGAACTAAATGGAATTACGTATATAGTTTTTACCCAATCGTCATCCCTATTGTTCGTGCGTTATTTAGTAACAAATACCCAAACCTCTAAACATCCAATCGTCTTTACCTATAGCTATAATAAATTCAAAGAAAGACTGTGTTTGTACGTTATCGATTTTTCCAATAAAGTAACTGAGGAGTGTTAAAAATTAGTAATAAAACGCAAATCGTTTTTGAAATTTTTGTCGGTTTGTTTGTTTGTGTAAGCATCAGGCAAAAACTAGTGGACCGATTTCGATTAAATTTAATGTGCAGTTAGATAATGATTCTGGTTAACACATAGGATACTTTGCACGACTAAGCCGAAGCAAAAAGAGACATTTAACTTATTTCCTCTCTGCAAACAAAATCGCGAGCGGGTCCAGTAATTTATAATATTTAAAAGATTACCTACCTAGATTATTGGGAAAAAATAAAATTTATTTGTGTAGACAATTTTGCACTGCGGCAATAAGCAAACAAATACACCAAAAGTAATAATCTTATATTTGTCTGTCGATCTCCAAATACCAATTACCAATACTCACGAGCAAGTTAATTACTGTCATTTAATATCGCGCGAGTCACTCCCAAATATAGCAGGGTAAATATTTAGTGAGTGAAATGGTGGTAATGGAATTGCAAATGTCATTAGAACACCAAGAGTAAAAGGGAGGTTAATAAATGCAAGGGAATTTGTACTATAGGACGGCCATGGGTCGCGTTTTAATTCTGGAGGAATTGAAAAAAAAAAAAAGGTATTCGAGCTGGTTCATTTAAAACTTTTCGGTATTTGATCAAACATAAAGCAGCATGAAAAATCGTCTGAATTACGAGTATAAGGGAAGTGCGATTTCTCTCTTAAATCCATATACATATACGTATAATAAGTATAGATGTCAGTTATATGGAATCTCGAAATCCCTAAGCTCAATGCAGCCATGTGGTTTCGGCGCCGAAATGATGTGTAATACTGAATTATTATTTTCAGTACTTGGCAATATCTGTATATTAAAATTTGATAATTTGCAAGTACATATTACCAGCGTAAAGACTGAAACCAGTAGTGTTTTCGAGCACATTCGTATGAACATTTATCTACATCCATATCATAATTTCCCTACAATTATGTTCAGGAACGATAAGCAAATGGCCTACATTAAGAAGCCCGTACCTGAGGTTAATTCTTAATGTTTACATTAAAACACACTGCATCTTAATGTTCACATTAAAGTATCGGAATAACAAACAATACCGCGCGGGGGTCATTCATTCCGGAAAAATGTTAACAGCACGATGCAGCCTATAGTATGGAGATTTCACAGATGTAACAGCGCCATCTACCGGGGTATTGTTACACTAAAGTGTATATACAAAACTAAACTTAACTAAATTTATAGATTTATTTATTTATACACAGTTAAACATAAAGTCCTAACTTCTTATTACTTGTGTTTTATTCAAACTTAGGTTTTATACCTACAAATAAATTAATAGTACCACTTAAAAATGCAGGCCATATTTTGTACATATTGTAGAAAACTTATGATATGCATGTAGATAAGTTATGTATGCGACTGTACATAATTAGGCATTATGCACCAATCACATAAAATAACTATTAGATAATACAAAGCAAGACAGTGTAGTGTAAGCATAATTAGGCATTATGCACCAGTCACATAAAATAACTATTAGATAATACAAAGCAAGACATTGTAGTGTAAGCCTTCTATCCCACTTCGAATGGCACTTCGGATGAATCATATCGCGCCACATTATGACACTATCACAGCACATAGTTTCCAACATATGGAGCATACACACATACACGCAGGAAGTAGCGACGGAAGCAGAAACGGGAAACAGGGGCCGGAGCTCCCCCTACGCTTCCTGTAACCTGCGACGATCACCGGCAAAACTAACCCTATGACCAAGCAAATAGAACCAGAATCGCATATCGACGAAGTTGCCTAAAGTTTGGAGACACACGGTGAGTTTTTATCTCGAAGACGTATTTCCTACTGATTTTATCATTGCACCATAGCGGTGTAGATATACTCGTATGATATACACTTCAAACTATGCTTCTATCTCTCCCTTAACTGTATTCGACAGTTTTCTGAGAATTGCTTACGAAACGTATTAGAAATATACCAAAGAGTACGTCTATCTTGCTCTAAAAATAACCCTTTACAGGAAAAAAAAGTTCGCAAGAACCAGCAGCCTATAAAACGCACAAAGGCCAACTTCTACCGAAAAATTAAGAGCAAGATCAGTAAACAATTGTCGTTTAAATTACTTCCAACTCCATAGCAGTTTTTTTAGCTACATCGATCGGCAAGTTTGGAAACCCTCCAGTGGCTGATTGAAAACGTTTCGTTGGACTCTATCTAATTTTCCTGGTGAAACTCTTAGGTCGACCGGAGATTACAGGTATTATTTTGTTAATAAAATCCATCAAGTTACCGTTCTTTCCAAAATAGAGGGATGAAACAAACAAGCAAATTGCGAAAAGCTCAGACTCCCTCTAAATATTCAATTTCATCAAAATAATGTAAAAAAGATACATTGTCGCGTAAGCCGCGAATGAGATTCTTATTTCCGAGGCGAAAAGGAATCATTGCGCATAACGCATTCCGCAATGTAATGCTACAATCTAATGATTCTTCTTCTCAGTCGGCACTCTTTTAAAAAATACCAATAATAATACCAATTGTTAAAAGATACCAATGATGTATTCTACTTTATGTTTACTTAGTACCTTTCTGTCTTGAAAGCAGAGGACAGCGCGCCGAAGAATTTAATCCGTACGACGCCATCCCTGATCTTTACGTTACAGTTTTCATAACGTTATTACTTATTGGATAATTATGCTTATGAAAATTTACAAAAGATTTGGTTTTCTTTTTGCTACTTTGTTTTCGAGAAAAAAAAAGCCTTATTCTTTGTTATTTAATATCATATAGCACTCTCCAGATCAATTAAAGTTACAGAAAGTCAACGGTTGTGAGCAAATAAAATGCCAATAAATTGCTAAACTGCATCACACCCACTGCCTGTGGTTTACTACTCGTATGTATAAGCACACCGGTGTAAACTTGACTTTAGTCTACACACTTAGACGCTCATACTACTTCGCTGTGTAAGTGTGTTCGTATTTCAAAGAAATAAAAAGAAACACAAAGGTTCCTTGAATTTTCTGTGCGACTTTCATAATCTAGTGCTTCATCTTTGAGATAAGATTTAGTTGCCATTTCTGCTTTTATTTATAAAGAATGTTGAAAAATTCTGCTGGCTCTATAATATTACAGCAGAATTACATATGTAGTGATAAACCCGACTAATATTATAAATACGAAAGTAAATTAATGCAATCAACTGTTCATTGCGTTTTACGCGTTAATCACTCATCATCAGCTACTCAGTCGCTAATGTTTATATCTGTAGGTACGTGGATGACGTCCATGCAAATGCTTAAATAATCGCGGACAAAAGCTAGTAATATAACCATACCGAATTTCATGTATCTTATTTTAAGGCACATGAAAATCGTAAGACAAATTGTCACAAAAACAAACTTAATAATAAATATTTAATCCGCGGGTTTTGTTAAATATTTGTTAAAATCCCATATCCTATCTATCTGGCGACTGGCCTGCCGTGAAAAAATACGTCTGGATCGCCCCGTAATAAGAAATTGTATGCCAGTATTATCGTGGTCAGTCTTAAGCACATAAACCAATTTCCTAAGTATTTTACTGTTCGACGCGACGGACAGGCAAATATACTGGCCAGGGGTAATTAGTAAGAGAGCAGGTGTGGCTGGCTGACGTACGTCGTGGGTCCATAAAATTATGGATGGGACCGTTGGTCTTCCCAATTACAGTCAGATTTCATTATCGAACCCATATCAGCGTGACTTATGATAGCTAAACCAATGAGATATTAAACGGCCATATTACAACGTATCACGGGTCCGTATCAGTATGTAGTTTTCATATATTTACAGACATGATTCCATATCTTATTTATGCATATTAATACAAGTAGGTACATTACATACATATACTTTATTGCACACGGCAAAACAAGGAACAATACAATGTTTTATTGAATGCATGAAAAGGTAGATCCTAAAACATATTGTAAAAATTAAAAATTTATATTTATTGAATTACATGTGCGATTTAAATAAGCAAGATAAAAGCATGTAACGAAAGCTAATCCATCTTTATGAATAAGTCTGAACCGGGGCCATCGATTATTGTATGACTAATGGATGAACCTTCTTTCGTTTAGAAATGCCTATTTGTGCCTATTTACAAAACGACATAAACCTATTATTAGAACATTCAATTTTCTGTTTTTAGGTCCTTACCTATTATCAAATTGATCATACCATTGGAATGTTTACATACACAGAACGAGTAAATTAGGTCTGATAATACCATTCGATATTATATTATAATTCAATACCGATTTTCAATACCCAAAATTCTTTCTACAAAAGCTTAAACCCCGTTAACGGATTTTAATAATAAATATCGAATTAATTCTCCGATAAAACCTACGTCTGCCGAAGTATTTTTTAAGACGGATCAGTGGTCTCCCTTTTTCTCTCGCAATCTCCCTTCGTTTAACCGATTAAGGATATAATCTAAGAAGCATTAACCCCAATAACCTAATAGAATGGGGCTTAGTTTTAAACAGCTGTAAATCAATTTCGGCACGTACAAACCTCTAATCGGGGTAATACTTTAATCGACGAGGAAACTTAATGCGTCCAGACTCCACGTCTCTCCTGTCTGATAGCTACATATTTCGAAGGGCAATAAAATTTAGGAAGATCTAAAATTTAATGAGTTCGCTGGTGAACTATTGTTATTTTTACTTGAACCGCAAGCAATTGACAACGTTTCTACAAATAAATCACTTTTTAAGAAGTGATACGATTTTTGGTTAACATGAGGAAAAACCATTGTACCGTACCTAATGAGTATAAATAATAATAATGCAGTGGCGTGGCGTAAAAGATATCCTTGGGCAAGCCGATGTTTTGTTTTAATGTTTATTTGGGCACACACGGTACATTGTTCTTAATACTAATATGATTACAAAAATCATTAACCAGTAAAGTTGCCACTACTTACTATTACATGTACATGAGAACATTGGTAAAGAATAACAATATGTTTCATACAAATGATTTAGTGTACATTTTCCTTTAGAGCTGTAGAATAAGGTGCTCAAATGCCTGATATTATGCAAGCCGGTAGGAATCGAGTTCTTTGGACGCCACGCTACTGTAATAATGCCTCTTCTCACACTGGTCAGCCTGTCTCTATTTTGTAAACTGGAGTTCTACGAATTTTTCGTCACGTTCTTATCAATTTGAATTGTCGAAAATACTTTTGTTAACTATGTTTCTGAAATTGTTAAAAGTGCTCACTCTTGGACGCTCTTGTTTTGAGAAGTAGTTTAAGCATTCTCTTTAGGGCAATAATATTATTTCATATAATGTATTTTGATCTTGAATGTATGTTAATTTATTGTTTTTGGAGGTAAAACTCCTCATTGATTGGTATATGAGGGAACAATTGAGACGAAAGATATCTGCTCAGGGTTCGGTAATTTCTCGATGCTATTAACTCTGCCCTAGTAGACATAAATTTGAATATGAAAGTATTAGTTGAGCAAATTTACTAGTTGGTAATGAATATTCGAATGATTAATGGACTATAGTTGAAACTTTTGGAAATTAATTAGCGATCTAAAAAGCAGCGACTTAATTGAATGTTCATATTCATGAGAAAATCTCTTTAATACATTGACGTGCGATTAAAATAAAATTAAAAAATTATTCAGTTTTGTTTTAATCACTAATATTATTGGTCACCCAAATGACCATTTCTATTTTTCGTTGTACCCAATTAAGAAACTGTTACCTGTTACGTTTTTTTTTAAATTTTAAGCATTGAGAAAGTACGTTGCCAAAAGGATAAAGGATAAGGATTTAACTCCACGCTAACAGTTTCTTAATTGGTTACAACGAAAAATAGAAATGCCCAAATGCATACTTCTGATAATTATGTTTTACATGTGGAGACGAAGCCCAATACTCACCGAAACGTTTACAGAAATATCATAATTATTGTGTCTGTTTTCCACACAACTAGCGGCAAATCAGGTAACATTTTGGCACATTGTTATTTAATTAACCAAGTTGAGCTGCTCAAAAAATACCAAGATGGCTCAAAAAAGGCTTGAGTGGTTATACTATACGTATTATAGCCAGCTACACTGCTACATCGTGGAGATCCTTGGGGAAGGCCTATGTCCAGCAGTGGACGTCTTTTGGCTGAAAATGATGATGATGATGATGACACTGCTACAGACTACCCCCTTCATACAAGCTTGTATGTCAAAGTGCATACCTCTTTGTCTGACTGTTAGTTCGGTTCGAATCGGTAAATGTGCACATTACGAGTCCCATACTGTTGATTACAAACCCAGCTTAACGTTGTCTTGTTTTGACAACAAAGATGAGATTATCTGCTGTTGCGACTACGTCAGTATTTGCTGCTAAACCGGTGCAGAGAGCGGAGTCGTGCTCGCGGGCCCGGCGGGAGGCTCTAGAAAAGTTTACTTTGCCCTCTAGGGAGGCGGTAGGGCTACGATTTCCGTTGCAGTTAAGTGTGAAAATATTCGAAATTTAAAATAGGCTAGAGCGCAAAGGACGTAATATGTTAAGAATGTCATTTACTGTGTGCCCTTACAGTGTCATGGGCTGACTAAATACTGTAACTAACATCCTAATTGCTATATAGGTACTGTAAGTTATAGTTTATTTACTTAACGCGAGTGTTGTTAGTATTAAAATTATTGTGTGAAATAGCTGTTTAATGTGTAAACTCTGAAATTTTGTGATGTTATTCAACAGTTCGTTCAATGCAATGCGTTAATTCCCGAATGCTATTTAAGCAGTGGCAACGGCATCACTGTTCCTATTCTGTGGAGAGAGCTGGAAGTACAAAATTTGATCGTACTTGGAGTATCATTTAAATTACTAAATAAATAATATATTATACGAATAAATGGATGATGAACTAGTTGTAGCGGCTAGGAATATATAGCCCACAGAAATATACTAGTATCGAGATAAGAAGGAAATAGTTCGCCAATTTGTATGGGAATCAAGCGTGTAACGTTTTTCGCTTGGCGTTTGACGCCAAAAGTGTAATTTAGTGATAGAAAACATAATTTTTTCATTTCATTTGGTGGTATTTGAACAATTAATTATACGATAATAATATCGAAGGCAACTCAAGTTAACGGCGTGCAAAGTAGGTCGATGCCACTTCTTTATAGCACGCGAGGTACGTACATCTGGGGGCACGGCAGTGCCCCCGCGAAGTCGAGCAAAACAAAGGCACGGCCGTACCATCCTTTTCTCGAAGCCATTCAGGCCATTTTCAGCCTCCCGTAATTTTGTACTGGCTAAAGCTAGAACCCTGAAATTTCAGGGATATATAATAGGGCACAATAAGACTTATATATTTTCAATATCATTCAATTTGAACGTGTAGTTTTAGAACTATTGCATGCCAAAGTTCCTTAGTTTTGTCACTGACTGACTGACTCACTGATTCACTGACTGATGATCATCATAATTCTAAGGTACTTCTAGCAGACTCACAGGCTCCAAATTTTAAACATAGTTAGTTTTTAGCCTATCAAGTCCTACAAAACCTCCAAATATTACAATTTCAGTCACAACTGCATACACAAGTTTGTAATCCTATACAAATACATGCGATTACAAAGTTAGTTTTACAGAACTCGATTCCCACCGACTTGCCTATTATTTAACTGTAGAGGAACACACTTTATAGATCTAATAATAGGCAAGTCGGTGGGAATCGAGTTCTGTGGACACCACCCCGGTACTGACTTGGTTTTACATTACATCTCAAAACTATTTTGTTGTAAAAGAACTGCGTTGCGAGACTTGCATCTTTTTACATGTAATGTTTTTGATGGGATACACTTTTTCCTTATAGCTCGATATATTTCTGTGGTATAGTGGGCTATAGTCCTAGTGCAAGTCCACCTCATATTGCCTCACCTCACATTCATACGTTTTATCCAGTCAAACTTGACAGCGTAGATAACTAATCTAATCTCATAAAGAGTGTTTATTTATTAAAAAAATCAATGTATCTCTTCCAACTTTTAAGTGAAGATTGCTATAAAGGCAATTTGCTTTTAGCGACATCCCTAGAAGTTCATAACGACGATGAAGCGTCGCATCGAGCTTGGTAAAACTAATTTTGAGCCGCGAAGATCACATAAGGAAACTTTGCTCTTGTTGGCAACAATCCCTTTTGTACATGATTCACGGCGTTTTACTTTTTAATTTATTAAAATTTACCAGCGAGCCTAGACTGGCACTATATTGTTTAGTGCTCGTGGTTTAAGTAACTTTGTAAATAGGGCTGGGCTATGAGAATTTAGTAGGCAATAGCTTTATAAATTCGGCCTTTGATAACTTAGGTTGCATAGGGTTCGTTTATTCGGTCTTAATTTAGAAAACATTTATCAATACAACCTCTTATTACTACTATATCTTATAAGCTATTGTTTCAACCACTGAACAACCAGTTTGAGGATTATTTATATCAAGCGTTTATTTTAGTCAACACCTTTTTTTTATCCGTGCGTATTTTATGTATATGTGACTCTACATTCGTTTATTTGCTTTTTTCTTTATCTTTAGTGAACGTGATATTTTGCATAATATTGTAGAAACAGACGTATTAATTCAAACAAAAATTCTATGGGAAAAGAAATATTCGTCGACTTTATATATTTATCTATTTTTATCATTTAAGCGATTTACCGTCCTTTCACATATTATCATTTAACAAATAACGATTCAAATATATAGATAGAAGAAAATAGTTCGTCAATTTGTATGGGAATTAAGCGTGTAACGTTTTTCACTTGGCGTTTGACGCCAAAAGTATAATTCAGTGCTAGAAAACATTTTTTTTTATTGTATTTGAACAATTAATTACACCATTATTATTAGATTTTCAAATCTGATAATAATATTGACGGGAACTCCACCTACTTTTGTATGTCTATCAAAACATGTCTTAGTGAGAGCTGTTAAGGAAATAAGTGTATATTTCTAACTTTAGTGTTTAGAATAATCAACCACCTGTGAACACTTGTTTCTGTTTGTTCTCCAATAAATAAAATAAAAAATAAATAAATAACTCAAGTTCACGGCGTGCAAAGTACCACTTATTTTAGCACGCGAGGTACATACACTTTTTCCTTCTACCTCAATACATTTCTGTGTTATAGACAAACATCCATTAAAAACATACAGTTTCCACGAACGGCGCCGGCTTCTAATATCTCGTTAACAAGAGTCCGACAGGTATTCAATTAAATGATAATGCAAAATGACCGACCAACATTAATGAAGATCTGGAGATTTCGCAGCGAATCCATCAGACTTATCTATTTCCATTGGTGAAAGGATAGAGTAGGAGGTTGTTTACAATTCAAGTATATACATAATGTTGTATTAAAATTGTAGATGTACTTTTACATTGAAGATTGAAGATAATTGGGAAATGTAAAGATTTTTATATTTTTTTCGCGCATCACACATACAATATGACCAGGGTTAAAAAATAGGACACCTTTTACCCGACTTCGGGGATATAGAGTTATAATTTGGTTATAATTTATTCCACCCACGCGACTTGGTTGCGGGCAACCTCTAGTTTTTACCCGACTGCGGCGAAGCCCAAAGGAGGGTTATGTGTTTGACCTGTATGTATGTATGTATGTATGTATGTCCGTTCCTGTGTCCGCTCGTAACTACTCAACGGCACATCCGATTTTGATAAATGATACATCATTAGATTCGTCTTGATGGTGCGAGTGTCACTGGGTATGAAGTTCGTTAAAATAAACAAAATGGCGGATTTTATGCAGTTTCAAAGTGCACCGCGGTCGGGTTGTTTTTAGTAAAAATGTGGTTATTAATATAGGTAAGGTCAGTCGGGACAATAAAAAACGCCTACCATAAAAATATCGAAAAGTACAGATATTATACTACAAACGACATCTTACAACCACTCGGTTTTAGTTAGTTGCGTTACTAATGTTATTTTTTTTTTCTAGTCAGTGCATTATACAAATTAGCTGTTATATATGCTTAATCTACATTTAAGTTTTTTTTTTATACAACCAGGATGGCAAACAAGTTGAAGCTAAAAATAATGTAAACCGACTTCCACGTTAACTTGCTTTGCAAAATACCGTATTAACACCGCTTTACGAAATCCGTGCGTTGATTCTGACCCAATTTTGTACATTTTATTTTTACATCGGAATGTAATATAATAGATGTCTGACACTTTTACGATTATTACAGGTTTTATGTGGCCACAAAAACGCGTCACTACAGCAACACTCTACAGCACAGTTGATGTCACAAATGTGGTACTAAATTGTTTCAACGCGCATATCAGTCTCCGATCTAGGCGCCTGATAAGGCACTCGTTTGTGGCGAACGATAGCAGTCAGGAGTCACAGACTAGGGAGAAGTTCTGCTTACATAATGCATGCGAAAGCGTCTGTATAATGCTATCAATAAAGTTCAAATTCAATTGAAAAAATCTATGTTAAAAGGCTAAGCTGATTGCGGTAAGTATACCTCGCTCGCTACCTGTTGGACGCTCGTGTTAAATTAATGTCGTCTTTCCTTCGCTCGTTTATTATACCTCTTAAATGGAGACTACGAAAGTAATATTGAAGCTTTAAAAGAATTTCGCTGTCAGTCGCTAAATTACATGATATTAAAAAATATTCATGAGCCCTTGCTTCATGTTAATGAAGTATAGGCGTGGCCATTAAATAATTAGTTTTTGCAGTTTGTAAGCAATATGGGTGCATATTTTATAGTTCGTAAATTATATTCTTTTTCCATGAAACACTTCTCAACTGTTCTAATGTATTTATGTTATATTCAGAGTTGTATCATTTTTATTATGACTAGTTGAACTAACCTGTATCCGTCAAACCCAAGTTCAAAGGGAAAGGAATGACGGGAAAACCGAAGGAATATCGAAATTAGGTACTCTTCTTATAAAATTATTAAATCTAATAGTAATGCGCTGCTATCTGAAATTAAAACTAGAATACATAGAAGACGTTTCCAGTCATCCTCGATAGATGTAGGTCAGAAAGCTGGCCGCGTTGCTCCTTTGGATAACGAAGCTTAGACGGCCCAAAATAGCTTCCAGCTCTGTGATTACTTCAAAAATCGTTGATACATCACTTTGAAGAGATCTTGTCGTTACTCTTTTGCCTGTTCCAAATGACATGCGTTCCTGTCAACCCTCACCCATATAAGATTTCAATATCAAATTGAATTTCCATTCGAAAGTGTTGATTCGTGTTTCGTGCACTATTCATTCGGCACTTGTCATCGCAAATACACCGCGAACCGATCCAGCCTTTATGTAAATCCAATAGATAGGTAGGTTCTATTTCCCCAGAGGAAAATACATCCCGCGTCAAAGGGTGTCAAAGAGAGAAGGCATGAAAGACTTGAGGCCGTTTTCTATTTTGAGGTGCAGTTCTTAGTTTAAAGTTCGTGAGAGTAAAGACAAGGAGTTGTGCGCACTTGACGCAAAATAGGCGCAATATTTTGCGTCAAATGCACACAACTCTGGCTAAATAAGGAGTGCATAATGTTCAGCTGCGACCAGACCACGCACGGAAACCAATTTCAAGCGTTGGCTACTTTTTTTCAACCGTTAAATATGAATTTACGATTGGATTTCAAATGCAGATTTTATTCAGTTGGGTTTTTTGTATTGATAATAGTATCGTTGTGGGGGATTAGGTTGGCTGTATAGTCATTCATTAGTCAGTTATTGATTAAAGCCTATTTATTACCGTTTTGTTACTCTCCATTTACGTATTTATTCTCTCTATTTACGTGTCTGTTAGTTGATAATTTAATTTGACTTATGGATGCGTTGTGACTGTCCAAAACCGGAGTTCAAAATATACAAGTTACAAATACAAGTTTACGTGTTGTATACAGTTTTGACAAACCAGTATTACAGAAATCAAACAGTAATCGTTCGCGAACTTACCAAGATGCTAAGTAACATACTTATATTTTAAAATAAAATTTCGTGGATAAGTATAAACGTAAGGACGCATATAAATGTAACTATCTTTTACATAGTTATTACTGAGCTGGGTCGACATAGATAACGTTATTTTGATGGGAGTTCTTTATTTATTTTATTTGGTAGAGTTGTATAATTACTTAGAATACCTTCATAAATGGATTAAATTAAAACCGCCACAATTAATTTCAAGCGGTACCTCACGAGCCAATTGGCGTGAGCTGGCGCCCTAGCAATTCCGACTTAAAGACCATAATTTGCCTGAAGTATAGTTTTCCAGAACTCCATTATACTATTGTGTACGTTACAACTCAAAAGTAATTACTCTAACTACGCAACTATTTCGAATGCAGTAAGTCGAGAACATTTCGTATTCCCAAGGCAAAGTTACCTTTAATGCTAAGGGCTAAGTTAATCTCAGTGCCGTGCCCTGTCGTGTGAACTATGACAAGTGACACTTACTAAGGACATTATAATACTCAACAGCCAACCCATGTCATGTAGAGTAATCGTCTCTTGACAAGCTATATAATATATCTACTACTGATTAGATACCTTAAGTTAGGTACCACTAAACCTTTAAAGAATAACTATATTCGTTAGTGCGTAAATATTCAGTATTCATTAACAACGTAAAGCTGGAAAAATAAGGACGTAGATGCACTTTCTAATTTCAACCTCTAAAGCGACATTCGGAGACTGAAACTTAGTATGAAAAAGTCGTAAATTCTGCAGGTGAAGTTATCGCTACCATTACCGGCATGAAGCATTTACCCCTGTCCGATTTAATTGCTAGAAAGAACCAAATGTTTTTATCGACATTGTGCTAGAATTCATACCAAACTTCGACATAACCATTGGTCTATTCTTTACACTCGATTCAGTCAAACAAAGAGTGGAAACAGAGGCAAAAAATTACGCTTTGAAACCTCAGAAAGGCTAGCATAACAACTCTGTCATGCTAGCGATATGGTCATTAACTCCTGTCTATGAGTGTAGACAATGTCATCCTTATTAAATTTACATATCCCTTTCCGTTTATTATGTCAATTATGTGCGACAGAGATGAGTGATAAAATGTCCCGCGAAAAACGGAGTCGCGGTCAGCTGTGCTATTGAACAAAAATCTGTATACAAATACTTTTGTCGCCGACTGTATACAGGCTTCGGGTGTCCATTGTTATGACTCCGCGACTAATGAACCCCAGTATCAACACGGAATTATTCACAACCCGCCCGTTTTTTGTGATTTTTCAATTACGTTACGTGTAACTGAGTTAATACAACGATAAGAGAAATGAAACATTTAGTACCTACAGCCGAAATGTGCGACTTTTATTTTTAAATCTGATGCCAAAATTGGTACGTCACATTACCGTAGCACAGCCTTTAACGTTACAGAAGAAGAACTTTACATTGTAGGAAATTAATCTTTGTAATGTGTGAAATATTTTTTTTTGACCGAGAGTGAGCGAAGCGTCTCTCTTCCAGCAAAAATACTTTCGTATGTCCGGCGGATGTCTCTCTGTTCTCCTCTATAGGTCGCATTTCTCAACCGATTGTCAACAATGACAGATTTTTGTCGACTCAGTTTTTGGGTCATTTTTAGTGTTCCGTACCAAAATCGGAAAAAAGGAATCTCTGTCTTTCTGTCTGTCCGTCTGTCCGTCCGTCCGTCCGTCTTTAGTTAGGCTTTAATCTGAAGATTCCAAAACCATTTTTTTTTCTTTTTCATGTACTTTGATTTAGGACGAAAAACGTAAAAATACCATTCCCCCTATTATGTGCGAAGTTACTGAACAGAAAAATCAGTAATAATTAATATGACAGGAAAAATATAACCGATTTCCATACATGCACCGCACTTGACCGGTTTTTTTTTTCAAAATGAAAGAGACATGGGGATTGACAAACTCGCGAGATCTACAGCTCACAAGACCACTAGTTATTATACAAATCGAACTATTCTTAAATTGAGGTCTAATAAGCTTTCACATTTTAAAGTTAAATTTCGCAGAATAATAAAGAAAAATTACACTTAATCGTTATGCAACACAAGCAGAGAATGATCGGCATTGCTCAGATAAACACGATATCACGATTACTTCAATGCACGAATTTAAGTACAAGTTTCAAGGATGCACAGGCACATCATATAAAAATGACCCTTACCGGGAAATAATCATATTTCTGCCCAATTAATTAAATTATAATTTTCTGCCTTTATGTGCGCTTGTTCTTAATGCACTACGCAGTTTAATACCAAGTTAGTCTGAAAGGAATTGCGTATACAGTTAATTCCCAGGTGGGAAGCCATACCAAATGGATCACAGCTATAAATTGCAATCACGGCCTATGAGGCCAACATGAGCGAGATATAAGACCTTAGTCTTACTCATAATTATTACTAGGTCATCGTAAAGCTTTGTCGTAAACCTGACTTTATTGCACTAGTGCACGAGTCTTAGTATAAAAGGCTTATCGTAACTTTCAGTTAAATATAATAGCAGTTTGCGTATATTTACATTGCAGTTTTAATTTTATTTAGCTTACTTTAAATCGGGTAGATCAGAGGTTAATTTAGGTTCTAATATGTGTAAACGGTTCAGATGAAATATCATCTATTTATTCGATGTTTTACTAAGACTTTGAGTTAAAACTATTAAAAGAAGTGTTGTTAATTTTGCTACAATGGGGGGTGTTTAATGGTACTTAGGTAAAACCTAACACTCATTAAATAATTATTACTAAGAAGTTAGAAGGTACCTAGATTTTTCTAAAAACTCTACACAAAATATATCACCACGATTTTTTTGCAATCAGCAAATAAAATTACGAATAATAATCAGAAGCCGCAGAGGTTCTATAAAAATACCATCACGGTTTACTGCTAATAAATTTCACGTTCATGGAAATCATAAAATGCCGAAATTGTTTCTGATTTTATTTCAACCTTAACCCTTTTAATGCGTCGTTAAAGAAGGAATAAATTGCGACTAGTTAACTCTGAGTTAATTATTTAATTTTAGATACATTTTCAGAGGTGTTTTACAAGAAATTAAAATCGTTCATGCTTTTTACTAACTTTAATTTATACGTAGTTGCGTACTAATTATCACAGAGTAATAGACGACGTTACTATCGACGGTCACTCTCCATAATATATTATTGTTTTGGGAATGATCGACGATATTTGTTACGCCATGTTATAAGAGATTTTTTTTCGTTGACATTTTGTATTGTATTTACATATTGACCTTAGCTCTCAATTGGACAATTTGCAGCTCATCCTACAGCCTGCTTCATGCTTATTTTCGTTATACGATGAAATACGTTTGTGGTCTATAAACTGTAATCATTTCATAGTCAGTTACTGCGGTCCACGGTTACCTACAGGACTAATTCGAAATGTGTTTTGAACTTTTATAGTATGAAAATCAATTTCAAAAACACGAATAGTGTTCGGGGTCTCAGGAGGATTAGGTATGTACTATCGCCCAACGCTACGGGTTGACACTATCTCAACAAAATCGCTTGCAAGCTCATCTTGACCAGACCCGCCCCTCAACGTGTGCTGACTTACTCGATTAAGTCATCGGGAATTTGTCCAAAGTTTAAAAACTATCGATTCCATCGCAGGATTAGTCGATTATTTATCACACCAGTCGGTTGCGGTCAAGGCGAACGATTCCGAAGCCCATTCAAACCTACCGGGACAAACAAGTATTTATTTTGGGATCAAACTCAAACGGTGTCAACGGGATTCGCAAATTAACATTTCAAGTTGGTCTGTTTGTTTTGAAATTCCTTGAGTTGCGCGTCGAATTAGACACGAAAGGGTTTTTAAAAGGATTAAGAGCTTTTTGTATTATTGTATTAAAATATTTACGCGAATTATTTACATTGTATGCTTTGTTAGGATTAGAGGCGGTTTAAAATAGTCAATCTTAAGTCGATGAAATTGAAACCAGCCTTTCTTTTATAGGTGGATCGGTATAGGTACGGTTTTAATAGACTTTTGTGTGATGATATTTTAGAATATAAGTAACAAAATAATGGTTTTATAAGAAATGAGAATTCAAGTAAATGACAGAAGAAACGTGATTCCTGATTAATATTAGCAATAAGAAATTTCAGCGAGAACACTTGCCTTAACTAGGCCAATTTATTTTCCAATATAATTCTTGAGGGCTCAATTCACATTGTACCTAATTGGACCGCTGATTTTCTTAAGTTTATTTCTTGCCTTTGAACTTATTCGTAAATTGAAAACGGTACGGTAAAGTTCATCTAACCAGAGAAACTCCGAAATTAATAAATTACTCCATTACCCAAATATTTAAAGTTCGAGGAAAAATGCGAAGAGGCTTTTCTATGGTAGGTTTATTATTTTTTATACACAAAATAATCTTATACTTAGTTCGAGAAGAGAACTTCCTTTATAATTTACTTGAAATCTACTGATGTCTATTTCTCTACCAATAAGGTTGTTTATTAATCAAAGTTTCCGCGACATTGGTGCTTCAACCTCGCTTTTAAGTGTTCCACGAGGACTTACCCACAAACTTAGTTAAATTGATAGAAAGGCCGCCATTTAACGAAGCAAACCACACATAGTACCACTTAATGTGTGGTTGAGCATTTTAAAGCGAATTTCAAGCGTTTACATGTGGCGACAAGATGAAAGCAAAAGGGATCTTTTTTAGATAAACACTTTGTCCCTTACGGGTTGGCAGAGACTAATGACGTTAACATACCCTTATAATTATTCTTTTAATTCCTTAACGGTTAAGTGACAGTTATTAATAAACTACGACGACGTGTCATAATTAAAGCAAAAATTAATTAAAATGTATTAAACAAAAGAAACTTCCTATAGGAATTAGGAAGAAAACATTCTTTCAATTGGCACACAAAGTTTAAGTTCGAAGTTTCAAAGCGTTGTATCTCTTTGATGTCAGAGTTTAGTTCTGCCGCCATAACGCAAAAGGACACAACTAGCATTTTTTTTCGACACTGAGTTGTATACATATTCGGAATCAGTGAAATTTACTGATTCCGAATATGGATAGAACTCAGTGTCGAAAAAAATGTTAGATGTGCCATTTTGCGTTATGGCGGCAGAGTTGCGTTCAATTAATTATAATAAGTTTCGCGGACCATTTGTTAATGAGCGGAAATTAGGAGCTTAATCAATTACCTACAGTTGAAATTACATGGCTTTAAAATTGTTACAACAGTGTTGTAACAATTCAAAAGTGGACAAAGGTTGTGTATTTTATCAAAAATGCGCGAACTGTCGAAGGTTTCCAGTCCTGGTAACATAAAAACTCACGTATACGCATTCCATGGAACCCTATACTGTTTAAACCACTTTGAATCGTAATTCGCAATCACACCGGTACCGCGCCGGGGCGAGCGCCGGCATCACGTCCGACCCCCAAGAAGGGCTTGTCGCTACTAACGCCAGCGGCAGAATGAAAGCTCTCACCAGGGTGCAACCCCCCTCTCTCCACTAAAAATGCACATATTAAAAGCGAAAAAAGCATGATAGCAAAGGAAGGAATGCTAGAATTGTTGCACGTCTTCGTAATTACTTGTTCCTTGCAACCCCTTGTTTCTTTGCTTTCTAATGAGGCTCTAAACGAGGGCGGAGGAATGCGCTACCTGTAGAGCCGGCCTATCCCAGAATCCGTTTATCTACGACGCGACTATACTCAAAGTTGAATTGGAAACTTCGAGATAATTGTTTTTATGACATTCTTACACAATTTTTTTGTATTAAACAAGTTGGCACGCGTTGGTATCGTAACATAGAGAACCGCTTCTAGAATGAACAATTGAACATTACGAGAAATCGAATCGCTACTCTAAAATGTTTTTCTCCCGTCAAATATTAGCTTCGACTGTTCTGAAGCGAATGTAACCTTTGGCTGCTACCTCCGATATTGCACTCGGCTGCATTATGCATACCAAACGAGTTGAAGGAAGGAATTTAATATGTACGATCTGGGTACGTTCGAAGATCAAGCGAAAGAGAAAAAGACTTCAGAATCTTGACTTAATTGAGATCTTAACAAAGAGGTTTCGAGTACAAGTTACCTGGGCAACAGACGAGCAGCGGATGTGTTGGCAGTAAGGAGCGGCTTTCAATAAAACTCTCTGGCGAAGTGTACAGCAACAGTCGTTGCACTACTCGATCTAAATTCTGAATTCATACGACGACGCTGAATCGGCGAGATAGTTGGGCGAACGAAAGGAAGTTTTGATTTCTGTTTGAATAATAAAGAACGTCGGAAACTTGTAAGTATTCGTTTGTTATTGCTTCACATCCTTTCGCGAATATCGCATAATTTTCTTGAAACAACCGTCTTTTGTATATTTTTGAGGTAACGTTCAACTCGCTTAGAATCGTCAGCTCACTATATTCAAAGTTAACCAACGATGTCTCTACATTCACAAAATTGCCAACTCTCAACCTACCAAAGCTTTTTTACACCTTTTCACAGAAGTCGTTGGCCCCATTTCGTGCTCATAAGTTTGTAGAGCAACAGTCTAACAGCGAAGTGACAAATGAAATATGTAAATGAACAAACATGACCATTGTTTGCCGTGAGTGGGCGTCTGTCCATGGGTGTAGTGAAAGTGGCCCTACGTGCCTCTGTGAAATGGGACCAATTGTGACTTAGACACGAGTTACAATCTGTTGATTTATAACCAGCAAATGGAGACTTCCGGGAATTTTAATCATTAATAAAATGTATAAGAAATAGTTGCACCAACGAACGTTCGTATCTCTCTGGAATGAATTTGCGTAACTTCAAATGCAAACTAAATTTCAATAGTTTCGAAAGACAATGGACTTTAATACTGAAAACGTTAATTAGCGCCGGTTATTCTGTTGACATTTTGAATCAAAGATAGGCAAACACCCCAACCAAATTAATTCCATCGCAACACTGACCTGTCCACAAACGGCATTGCGGATTGGCCAACTGACATTGAACGGGAATCCACCAGAGAACACTTCGCTCCAGTGATTTAAAGGTGTCCCACTTTGTGCAAAGTCTGAATGGAGGAGTAGCGACCGACGAGAACCCATACCTGATCGTAAATCAGATACTTCTTTCAACCTTTTTCTAAGTAACAACTCTGTAGCTGTAAAGTTAGGGTTGAAAGTTGAACGTCTCCAATTTGACATTGTATCTTTCGTTGGTCCAGGAATGCGCTATTGAGAAAAGGGTACTCGGAGATAAGGGCTTTATCGATGCATAAAGTGTGTTATTATGAAGTTTGTCGGCCGCCTCTAAGATGCGCAAAAAAGAATGCAACCTTTATTCGTCAAGGCATCCCTGGCATCTCTTTATTTGCACCTGTCGTAAATTTCACGAGCTTAGTGGACCGATGTTTTTATTTATGCGTCCCGTTGCGTGAACAGATTACATTAACGCCACCATGTGCTATTCATTATAAGAAAATTGTTTATATTTAACGCTAAAAGTGGCTGTGGCACGCTTTCAATCGGGAAATAATTAAAGTGTTAATGAAAGAAAATATACTATTGCTTTGCTGGAGAGATTTCAAGTACTTTATTACGGTGAGCGGCAGCCTGGCCGTCATAATAATATTTTTTTATTCGCGGCAAACAGTGTTCATTTCACGTTTGGACAAAAAAGAAATATGACGCCATCACATGTTGCGTAGATAGATTCAGGTGTCGTCTTACACGGCAAAAACCGTGACCCTGCCCACTATTATTGGGGTTTTGTTTACCGACGACAAAAGGATGCTTATTCAATCGGAAGGGAACTCTTGACTTCGGAAAGTATTACATGATAAAAACTGGCATCGAATCTAATCAGTAGCAGCCATAGGCAATTTACCTTACTTTTTCTTGAAAAACAGTGAATTAATGTGTAAAAAATATACGTTGACAGGAATTGGCTTCTTTGGACGTCTCATCATTAAGTTATTTGAGTAAATGTTTTAGTTGTTTTAGTAAATGTAATCTATACATAGCACAGCCTTTAGCCTATTTAGAGTGCAGAGTTCTAGATTTTTGGAATACATATTATATAGGTACCTATTTCCATTTACCGTAATATTAACTTACATTTGCTTTAATGGGGTTTCAGTTATTGGAATTCTGTGCAGACACGAAAAAAGTGTTAATAGTATGGCTTCCAATATTATGTATTCTTTGTAAAGCAAATATCAGGATCCTGGTTGGTCATACAATTAATACCGATATTGGAAACCCTACTGAATACCCGAATGCAGTGATCTGTTTACTGTCTAATCTGACTCACACTTAGCTGTTGACTATTTAAGCTGACCTGATGGACAAAAACATTTTAGTATAATATTATATCGTGATCTCAGACCCATAATACAGGCACATGGCCAAAACTAATTAATTTAAATAATCCTTTTTGCTTAGCTGTAATTGGTCAAAACGAAGCCAGTCGATTCTCATAAGCCTCCATGGACTATTTAAGCACTTAGGTCATCATGAAACAAGGCCTATAACCGTGTATTACATTGTTTGGGTCCCTACGATTTGATGTAACGATTACAGACAACGTTGGTCGTTCTACTTAGATTACAGAAGGCTGGTAACCCGACCCTTAGTACCCTTGTTACATTACAACTTGGAACGTGCCATTTCTCGCAATGACTTGATAAAGCTACTTTATACTATGGTAATTACTTTCGACACCTTGTAGTTGTAGTACTAGTATTATAAACACGAAATTCTCTGGGAATTTTCCGTTACATAAATAATACCACAATGCCAGTCTAGAAATGTTTGAGTCGGGTCTCTTGGGCAGATGAGGGATAAGGCTTTTGTACCCAAGAGAGTATAGAAGGCCAAGTGAAACCTCAATCAGGAATAATATTTTTTCTACAAGTATATATGGCGCAGTACGCATGACATGACATCAAAAGGTAGACTCCAGACTGCTGAACACTAACCTAGTAAATGCCATCTGGAAGTCATAAGCCATAGAGGTGTTAAATGTCAATTATAATAAAATAAGAAATTTTTAAGCTAATGACCATGTGGTCATTCACATACATAATAACTACTATTAACAACGGGATATTTACCATGTATGCAAGCGCCATCATCACGGCGTAACAGAGTGAGTTACTCCGTGATGATGGCGCTTGCAACAGTGCCGAAATATCGGGAACTCACAAAAACAAACATACATGGTAAATATCCCGTTGTTAATACATAGTAATTACAAGAAGTTTTGTCGATTGTGCTTTATTACGGCATTATTCTCCATGAGAGTAGGCCTGTGCTTAGCAGTGGGACGTCTATACATATAGACTGATGAGGCAGATGGCGGCATTATTATTGGATTACTACAGATGTTTGCCAAATTTTAACGTGATTGAGCAGAGATGTATTTGCTAAACTGATTATTTAGATTTGAAATGAAGCTGAAAATATTATTTATGAATATTAAGCATTTTAGCCCGAGTTGTTCCCGTTATAATCCTAAGGGAACTCTTTACCGGGATATAAAGTATCCTATGTTTCAATCCAGAACAATACTTGTATGCCAAATTTCAGCTCAATCCATTCAGTTGTTACTGCGTTATTTAGTAACAAACATCCAAATACCTGCACAAACGTTCACATTTATAATATTAGTAGGATAAGTTCGAGTCTATCTCTGATCGTACTTGATGAAAAATGAAGGAATAAGATGGCGTTCTATTACCCATAAGACGCGTATTCATGTTTTATATGTAGACACTCAAGTCGTACGTTAATATATACACAGACGCCGCAAGAGAATCCTAATCAGACGCGATACGAACCAGAAAGGATCTCTTAAATCGTACAGTCTGATGTTGATTGGTTGTCTCCATGGAATCTAAAGCAAAGCACTAAAGCATTAGACCAGTGGTGGGCAGATTTTCATCATGGGGGCCAGAAAATATAAGAATTTTCAAAGGGCAAAAAAATATTTTCCTTTAGAATTTCTATACTGCTGGATCGTCTAAATATATTTTTCATCACACTTGCTCGAAAATGGTGTCATTACACGTAGGTTCTGCGGGCCGTAAATGACCTATTACGCCCTAGGGCGTAATGGTTTTCTTTTTAAATTTGAAACGATGGTTTTGTTTTACTCTTATTTGTCGTGTTCAAAGGAAATGCCAATTTACTTTTTTTACTTTTATCACTGAAATATTTATTTAAAGAGAACTGTTATTGCAAATACATATAAACACATATTTCTGTTACATTAATTTAATGTTTAAATAGTGTATTTCAGTATTTTGCAAATATAAAATCAACCGTTTTAGGTCTTTACCGTTATGGGTTCCGAACGTGTCTTGACTTTCGCATTATCTATGGATTGTCATTGTCAGTTTTACAATTTTATTTAGGTTAAGTAAGGTTATTTTAATTAGATTTCCTCACAAGTGTGATGAAAAACATTGTGTGTGCCACGGGCGGTAAAGGAATTACAAACTCGTGTTATTAAAGCCCTCGGCTTCGCCTCGGCCTTGTAACAAACACTCGTTTGTAATTCCTTCCTTACCGCCCTTGATACACAATGTACTAATCGTGGGCCACATACTATAGGTACTTAAGTTAACTTATGTAGGACCGTCGGCGGGCCGGATTAAATCTGCCCACGGGCCAGAGATGGCCCGCGGGCCATACTTTGCCCACCCCTGCTTTAGATGAATGATCAATGTTTAGTCCCAGAGTAAAGATTCTCTCAAGTACATTTTGGTATATATTTAGTACATTACACGGGTGTTCTAGCTGAATATTAGAGGCATGTTTATTCATGTAGAACAGCTTAGGAAAGCATTTGCTCAGCACTCAGGCACGTCTGCAGGCGTTGTCTGCAATGTTGTAAAAGCAGTTTTCTAGTACCGGAGCAGAATTCAAAAAGCAGCTTGGTTGGTGAGATGATTCTTTAAGTACCTATCGTAAAGTTTTAATTCGTTTACTTTATGGTTATTATGGTAAATACAAAAGACATATTTGACAACAAATTTCTAACATACTCGGTTATATAGGTAGTTCCACGAGAGATGAGGTGAATGATTACACACACAGCTACATGAAGTACCTACTCATTTAAAAAAAAATTATGAATGAAATGAATGAGTGAGTAAATAAACAGAAGGCTATAGTTTAAATAAACTTTTTGGTCTATCTTGCAATTCACTGTTGTACTTGCTATCGGTACGAAAAAAGAACAGTAATTTCGAAATCCCGCTGTCATTTCATTACATGACATGTTGCTGCGTGCGTGAACTCAACTCTGCTGGAACTATCTATACGAGTACGTATTGCTTTCTTATTTATAAACGCTCATAGCAACCCATAACTTAAAGATTACGTAGACACCAGAAGCCACGACACATTTCCCCTGCCGCGGTACAGGACCCGACACAAATGGATTTCACAATCTATAAATTTTATAAATCCGATATCCACACCCCAACACGGCGCCCCTTGACACGGTCGCGTCCGAAACAGACCCGAACATCACCAAGGGAACAATGAGATCATGGAAAACTTCATTTCGAAATACTCATTTACTTTTTTCTTTATTTCTCCAACAAAGGGGGATTATAAAAGTTAGGTGGGACATTTTCTAATCTTAACTTAGTTAAGGCAGTTCGAGGCACATTTTTGAATTCATAAACAAAAAATCTGTTTTTATTTCGCACCCCACAACGTTTTAGGGAAATAGAGACAGTTGCTGATAAGCAAGGATCCTCTAAAGAGTCGTGAAAAACTTTATAATCATAAATTTTTCTTCGTCCGTATCTGAATATGCGACAATATTAAAGTCTATAAAATAAACTTTGCAACACAAAATGATGTTGATTGGGCAAACATTTTCAGTCTAGTGTTTACTCTTGTGCAGTCCTAAAAAAATACTGCGGTAAATTGGTAAACGATATACCGTACTCAAATATACAAGCGAGTTCTCTAACGGCCACAGATTTTTCTTATTTTGGGTCTGCATAAGAGTAACAATTCACGCCAAAATTAAATCCCGCGTTAACCAACCTAAGAGTAACGATAGTTCTAAATGTTCTAACCATTTCTTTATTTTCTGGAGACTAACTGCGCTGAATATACATTGACTGCGGGTACACATTGTCTCACATATTCTTTAAAAGTCATAGTGTATTGTTAGTAATAATTATCGATAGTCATTCAGATATTTGAACATAGCTTAAGTTTCGCCTAACCGTAGATTTTAAAATAAAAATGCCCACACGTTTTAAAATATCCTGAAAATATTACCGTTTTAGAAAAACAGATACGGTATGACTTTCGATAATTATGACTAACAATACATTATGTTATGACTTATAACTATATGGGAAACAAGAGGATCTCATTGACTGCAAACATGCAAATGCAACATTTAAGTCAGCTCTTCACCACATTGATAAAGAACTTTACAGCAAAACAATCTCATATTAATTTCAGAGGCGGATGTGGAAGTAAAAGGCTTTTTGTCGCCGAAAAACACTCAAGCCACGAAGGCAAATATGACCCCCAAACAATAAATCTTGCTCCCGCGGATAGACCTGGTATCGAAAATGAGACGTTTTGGTAAAAATATATAAGTCACGCGTTCTTGTGCTGAAATTTTGAAGCGTGAACCGGAAAATGTGAAAAATTGTGTACTTCAAAGAGATTTTAGGTTGACTTAAACAGCAATAATGAGTGATAAAACGAATAAGAATACCCAATCTTATTATGTATTTACACTCTTATTTTCCAAAAGATTTTCAATGTGCTATGTACATATAGTATAGCTAATTGTAGTGCTAAAACATGCTAAGATAACTATGTAGTAGTAGATAAAAGGAGCATCCAAAAATGCTGTAAGTTTTCTCATCGGGGTTCTTCATATAATCATATGTTAAACTGACTAAAGTCTTAAAGACCGGACCCTGTATTTAACGCTCAAAGCGTTCACAAAGATGTTGGACGTCAATTACAGCTAAGCTGAAAGAGCAAAGGTCCTTCCTAAATCTTGTGTGATATCTATCCCGATATTTGCAGGTCATTAGGGTGCGTTGAGGGCCTGATCTTCACGTTTCCACGACGATCGCCCTTTAGCGAGAATTATCCGGCGTGTGTAAACACCGCCTTCCAACTGGGGCGTGTTTAATCACAATATATGGAGGTTTTGGTTACACTCGCTGCAGATGTATTGAAGAATTTAGTTTAATATTTTTCGATGGTTATTTTAATAGGCTGACTAAGAAGATGTTTATTTGTCTACGCTTCATTGCACAAAGTAAGGCGTGACGTGAAGGTGACAAAAAATAAACTGTAGAAGGTGCAATATTAAGGGAATTGTTTTATTTATGATATAATCCAGGACAAACACTTGCGATTCTTAGGGTGTTTCTTCTCACTCTAGTTTCCCAAACGCTAGTTAAATCGGGCTTCTAACCGTATGAAATACCGAACACAGCACAGACGCGATCATTCTCTCCATAGAAATACATAGAAGCCAGTAGTGTTGCGGTGAGACGTCGTTTTCTACTGTTGGCTACGAAGGGGTACCATTATGCACCTAGTGCAAAATGTTGTTATTTAAATATCCTGTAATAATGTTACATGTCAGTGACTGCGGAGGAAAAAGTTTGAAATTGCCACTAGGCATTGAAAATCTGAAGTCACACCTATTCGTACGAATTCAATGAACAGAACCAACAGAATTTTTAAATCGGAGCATGAAATAAAAAATCTACGAGCACAGTTGCAGTTACTGCCAAACCTTTGAAAATAAAGCTAGCAAGGTTGATTGAAAAGAGCAGTTGTACTAATTTGCTTTATAAATTTCGTTAAATCATCAATTTCAAAATACAAAAAAGAATATTTAACGACACAATCACAACATAAAAAAAATTAAAGAACAGACATAGTTACTCAACTGACGTGATTAAGGGATTTGCGTTCATATTTACCGACTATATTTTAGGTTTGAAATAAAAATATTCCATTCAATATTTAAATTATTATGTTCCCGTAAAAGTAAATTAAGTATTCAGTTCAAATTCCCGTAAAAATAAATTATTCAGTTCCCTAGTGAACCAATATCCCTGTGAGATTTTCACGTTTTTTACCTATAGCGATATTCGTATTCGCCGAATAGCAGCTTTTTACCGAATACATATTGGTATTTGTAATATTACGAAGATATTAGAAACCTATTTATGACTTACTTCTACATATTTATAGTTCTATTTAATTCAGATTCAGATCATCACTACATAGTATAAAACAAAGTCACTTTCTCTGTCCCTATGTCCCTATGTATGCTTAAATCTTTAAAACTACGCAACGGATTTTGATGCGGTTTTTTTTACTAGATTGAGTGATTGAAGAGGAAGGTTTATATATATAATACATGCATAATATAATAGAGAAACACCGTGCGAAGTCGGGGCGGGTAGCTAGTATTATATAAACTTCACTTGTTGTAAAATTGTTGATACTGGTTGAATGCGTATAATTGCGATTTACACAAGTAATAATTTTCGTATTCGCCAAATAGTGGAATCACTATTTATGGCACGCACTAATAATGTCATAATTTCACGACTAACATTCCCAGTGGATCCGAACAGGAAATTCCTCTACTCAATTGAGAACGTTCCTTCGACCCACAACTAATTAACTAGGTGGCAGCGGCGTGGCGTCCAAACAACTCGATTCCTACCGGCTTGCCTAATATCAGGGTTTTAACCAACTTATTCTAGAGCTCTTAAGGCAAGTACGCCTAATCTGCACTGGCTTGCCCTAGGATATATTTTACGCCACGCCACTGCTAGGTGGGTACTAGTTATTAGGTATATTTTCATATATCTTTATTTTCTTAGATTAGGTCTTTTATAAATGATACCTACATAATTACAAAAAGTAAAATACAAAGTATAAACACGTCATAAAAAATTTGGTCTATTATTGTTATTGAAAACTTTATAAGTCGCGTTGTAACGCAAGTTAGTGGTTACTAATGAAATATATCGTCACTATTTAAAAAAAAAAACTCTTATTTAAAAACGTCGTAGAGAAAAACGTCAAAAGTTAAATACGCACTTCATATACACGTACTGCGTTTTTACCTGAAGTCAGTATCAGATACGTGTTTTTTTTAAAGTACTGGCGATATAAACTTATTTCTTATTATAATTAAAGTTCAAGTTTGCAATATTTGATGGTCGACGAAATACTTTCACGTAGTACTAGTAGATGCGCATTTTCACTACCATTACCTACTAACAGTTAGTGGTCAACTCAAAATTGACGATTAATGGCAAACGGCATATGTTTCGTCACAAGTTGACAAGTCGGTATTTAAACATAACTTTAGTCTAACCGTACATGTTTAAATGAAATTTCCCAGTTGTAACAAGCCATTAATGACGTCATAATTTTGCGACCACGAGCATTCCGAGTGAATAAACATCACAATAGCCGAGAACTCAAACACATTAGCCGGCCACACCCCTGACCCAGGTTCAATCTACCTCAGTTTTTGTGCCACCCCTATTTGTAAAAACTTAACGAGACGGCCTGGGCGTTGAAAAAGTGTGAACGTCGGATTTTTTGTTTGAATACCATTTAAAGATTTGGAGGAAAGCTATGTTGTGTTGGATGTGGATGCTTCTTCTTCCTACGATATATTCATGTTACTTGTAAATGTTATTTCTAAAATTAGTATTCAACACACAGGTGATTGTGAGTCACTAAATGTAGGTATAAAGCACATTGGTATGTGCATTAAAAAGTGCTTAAGGCCAGCCTCGGAGCACAGGTAACTACATATTTATATCGAAGGGTCGAGCCGTTTTTCTGATGCTGCAGTACTAGTTCATAAAATTGTACAAAGGGATTGGTTTCTGGTCAACAACGCCAAAGAGTTTTCATGTCAAGTCAACTTACTCTCGACGTTTTAATGTCTCTCTTCAGAAAGTTAAATAAAACCTTGTTACGTATTTTACCAGTATCGCCAAGAACCGGTACTCGACCGGGTTTTATCAGGGACTTATCGGGACTTTATGGAAACCAGCTGGAACCACTTAAAGGACGCGCCGATACCTCTTAAAAGGATTCATTGTATGCATCGATTAGACCTCTAAGAAACCATTTAGGACCGGCGCTGTTACGTTTTTAAGTGCCTAATGCATTT
Source organism: Eudemis profundana (assembly GCA_947034925.1). Lineage (NCBI taxonomy): Eukaryota > Metazoa > Arthropoda > Insecta > Lepidoptera > Tortricidae > Eudemis > Eudemis profundana. Next base: position 11,046,484 of record OX344808.1, read on the forward strand.
TAAAATAATCCCCTTAAACTACGTGTTGGTAATTTACATGGTTTGTGGAATATATCTGTGGGTCTAGTAAAAAGCGATACAAGTCACATTTAAACTAGGTACAAAAGATTACCCTGTCAAAGTCAAAGTTCTTTATTCTTCAATTTAGGCATATTAAAATGCACCTGATGAATGTTAATTATTTACCACAGGTTCCAATGTGAAACCTCTGTCCCGAGAAAAACCGGCGTAAGAAACTCGGTGAGGTATATTTTTTTCAAAATAGTCATACAATATCAATATCATACTCTTATATCATAACTTAATGACTACTTCACAGTTATTATTTTTATATATATTATTTATATTATAACAAAACGGGAATTAATCGCGTAAAAACATGCTGTTACCTCGACGTTGCCCGTTGCTCGACGTGCCGTGCGGGTAGTTCGGAAAACCCGCGCGACTAGAAGATGTCGACACCCGCCTCGCCAGTCCCTTCGCGGCCATAGACGTCACGGCACGTCCGAAATGTCGAGGTAATAGAATGTTTTTAAACGGTTTTATTTAGCTTAATAATAATAATAATAAAAAAAAAAAAAAAAAAAAAAAAAAAAAAAAAAAATTACCGCTGACAACGACAGACGTCTTTTTTACAATTTTTTTCCGAAAAATGTTTTTATATGTTTTTAGTAGTTTAAACCGATGTTGTAAACTTCATGAAAATCAAAAATGCCATGGAAAAACCGCACCGCTCCCTACGGAAAACGGAAATGGACTAAATACGATTTACATTTCATGTGAACAGTGACAGCCGGTCATGACAGCGCAACGCTTTAAATAAACACTAAAACGAGTAAAAAAATATGATAACAAGACGTCGAAACAGAGCGGAAACTGCAGCACGCCCACCATCCCCGCCCGCCTCGTCCAGCTCCTCACCGACCTCGTCCGGCGACGAGTTCGCGACCGCGGCCGACACTAGTGGGTCGAGCGACGACGAGCGCGGGCCGCCGCCTCCACCGCCACGACCACCTGCGCGAAGGGGACGGCCACCGCTGCCGGCACGCTTGGGGCCTGTGGGGCATCCTGCCCCGCCCACGGCCCTCGCTACCGGTGGTGTAGTGCGACGCATGCGATGGACTCAGAGTATGAATGAGAACTGCATGCGCGCCTACTATGGGGCCACAGAGGGAGGTACTAGCCTGACAGCGTACCGTGACCGGATGTTGCTTCTGTTTCAGACTCTTGAACCGACCATCGACGTGTCTGCGCAACGGTTATCAGATCAGGTGCGCGCCATCCAGCGGCTGAAGCGGCTGGATGACGCGACACTTGATCGATTGCGCCTGGAAGTGCTTGCTACTCGCGCGGCCTCCACTTCGACTCGGAATCCGCCCGCTACATCGCCGGTCCCGGTGCCAGCACCCGACCTGGCGCCGGGGGCGCCGCGGGGGGATCCCCCTGCCGACGAGGAGGACGGCGTGAGTAGTGTAAGTACCCAGGCCAATGAGCAATTGAGGAGGGCTCTGGAAGAGGCGATTGAGCAGTACCGATCCACGGCAGACTCTAGGCCGCGGTTACCTCGCCTGCCCACGAATAGACGTAATCTAGCGCTAGTGGCAGCCCTAAACGCTTTGCTAGACCCGTATATGCGGGCTAGCGAAGATCTTGCTGATACCCACTCGATCATGTATTGTGGGGCCATCGCGGCGTGCCGCGTCGCTCGCGTCAAGTTCCCGGACGCTGACCGAGCGCCGCGGACCGCCGGGGGTGTCCCCGCCTGGCAAGTACGGATCGAGCGGCGTATCAGCACGTTTAGGACTCTCATTGCAAAGCTGATCTGCTTCAGGGGGGGTAACAACCGCCCCCGTGTTATGCGTTTCGTGACACAAGCCTTCGCGGGGACTGATATCAGACCCCGCGACTACATGGCATGTGTCACGGAGCGCATAGACTTCCTGAAGCAGAAAGTCTATGCATGGGCAAGCCGTATTCGCCGCTATAGAGAGCGTGTGGATCGATACCAGCAGAATCGTCTCTTTCAGAGTGACCAAAGGAAGGTATACCGAAAGTGGGAAGGAGCCGATCAACGTGTGGCCGACGGGCAACTACCGGATCCTACCGCCATGATTAATTTCTGGCGTAGTATCTGGTCGGCGCCAGTCGTGCACACCGAGGGCGAGTGGATGACTGTTGTTGAGCGAGAATGTGAGCCCATCGAAACCATGGGGGCTGTTACCATCAGCCCCGATGACGTGAGTTGTGCGGCTCGTGCGACCCAGAACTGGAAAAGTCCTGGGCCGGATGGGTTACACAATTTCTGGATCAAGTGGTTTCGATGCGCACATGAACGCTTGGCAACACAATTCCAACAAGCCCTTGAGCTCGGCTCCCTACCATCTTTCCTAACAACAGGTGTTACCTTCCTGCTCTACAAGTCCGGTAGTACCACGGAAGCGAAGAATTATCGACCCATCACGTGCTTGCCCACGCTGTACAAGCTCCTTACATCCATTCTGAGATCAAAAATCAACTCGCACATTGTTGCGAACAACGTTATGGCCTTCTCTCAAAATGGATGTAGGGTTGGGTCACGTGGTACTAAAGAGCTCCTCCTCATCGACACGGCCATTTGCCAACAAGTCCGGCGGGACAGGGGGTCTCTCTCGGCTGCTTGGATTGACTACAAGAAGGCCTATGATTCGGTGCCTCATTCATGGCTGGAGAGGATCTTGGAGCTGTATAAAATCAATACAGCTTTAAAATCCTTCTTAGGCGCATGTATGAGGCAGTGGACCACAGTCCTTCGTCAACCAGGCGGTAGAGATGGCCCCCCTGGTCCGCATGACTTTATAAGGATTGAGAGAGGTATTTTCCAGGGTGACAGTCTGAGTCCCCTGTGGTTCTGCCTGGCCCTGAACCCACTCAGCACTCTGCTGAAGGAGTCAGGACTGGGCTGTCGGCTTCGGAGAGGGGGTGAGGTCATTTCTCATCTGCTGTACATGGACGACCTCAAGCTATTTGCACCCAAACGCCCAGACTTGCTGGAGTTACTGAAGGTCACAGAAACCTTCAGTAGCGCCATCAAAATGGAGTTTGGTGTAGATAAGTGTGCGGTCATGCATGTACAACGAGGGAAAATCGTAAATTCCCCGAATTTGCAACTTTCCGAGACAATGACTCTCAGGTCTATCTCCGAGGCTGAAACCTACAAGTACCTTGGTATGTCACAGGCCTTGAGTATTGCGGACAGGGACACTATACAGGCGGTGAAGGAGCGCTTCTTCTGTCGCTTGACAAAAGTACTTAACAGTCTTTTGTCTGGCGGCAACAAGGTGCGGGCCTTCAACGCTTGGGTGATGCCCCTGCTCACTTACTCCTTTGGCATACTAAGGTGGACTCAGACTGAGCTGGACGCCCTGGATAGGCGGGTCCGTGTGCTGCTCACTACACACCGCATGCTACACCCACGCTCGTCAGTTATGAGACTGTACATCCCGCGTAAGTGTGGCGGCCGTGGCTTTTTAAACGCCAAGGACCTCCATAACCGCGAGGTGTGCAGCCTCAGGGAGTACTTCCTAAACAACGAGTGTGGGATACATCGCGATGTAGTAGCAGTAGACAGAAGCCTTACTCCTCTTTCCTTGGCAAACGAGAACTGGCGTAGACCTAAGGTGCTTAGCACCGACGACCGCAAGGACATATGGAAGAGTAAGGAGCTACACGGGCGGTTCTACAAGGCCCTCACGGGGCCCGATGTAGACCTGCTCGCGTCGGTGAACTGGCTACGCTTCGGTGATCTCTTCGGGGAAACTGAAGGTTTTGTCTGTGCAATTGCGGACGAAGTTATGATGACGAACAACTACCGGAGATATATCCTGAAGGACGGTACGGTCGACATCTGTCGGGCATGCCGCCGTCCCGGAGAGTCTATCAGGCATATTATCTCCGGTTGTTCCCATCTAGCTAACGGTGAGTACTTGCACAGACATAATCAAGTAGCCAGGATCATTCACCAGCAACTTGCTGTTCGATATGGTCTTGTGGGGTCTGAGGTGCCGTACTATAAGTACGTACCAACGCCGGTTCTCGAAAATGGTCGCGCCACGCTCTATTGGGATCGATCTATCATCACGGACAGGACTATTGTAGCCAATAAGCCTGATATCGTGCTGATAGATCGATTCAAGCGCCGTGCAGTGCTCGTCGACATCACCATCCCCCATGACGAAAACCTCGTGAAGGCCGAGAAGGACAAGCTCAGCAAGTACCTTGACTTGGCTCACGAGGTTACCGCCATGTGGGATGTTGATTCGACGATCATTGTTCCGATAGTCGTTTCGGCGAACGGGCTTATAGCGAAGAGTCTCGATCACCATCTCAAGAGACTCTCGCTAGATGGTTGGATCAAGGGTCAGATACAGAAAGCGGTACTTCTGGACACGGCGCGCATCGTCAGGAGGTTCCTCTCTCTGCGGCCCTAACCACCGGTAGCTTGGGCCCCGCCCCGCTGCCGGCGGCACTCTAGGTTAGGTTTTTTATAATGTGTTTATGTTTTGTAATTTCATTTTGTATTTTACTTTTTATATATATATTGTAAAAAACCTAACTTAAGCAAATAAAGATATACGGAGAATAATAATAATAAATAAATATTAGGGGACAATCTTACACAAATCGAACTAGCCCCATAGTAAGCTCAATAAGGCTTGTGTTATGGATACTAGACGACGATATATTTAATAGATACAAATACTTAAATACATAGAAAACATCCATGACTTAGGAACAAATATTCGTGCTCATCACACAAATAAATGCCCTTACCGGGATTCGAACCCAGGACCTCTTGCTTCGTAGGCAGGGTCACTACCAACTAAGCTAAAGCGGTCGTCAAACCTACCGCTAGTGGTAGCTTACCGTGTTTGTGTCAAGTTTGTTTGTTTGAGTCAAATCTTGCGGCAGCTTTTTCAACTACTTCTTTAAGCGATTAAGTCTCGTTTTGTTATAATAATTAATGAGTGAAAATCCTGAAAGTTTAAATCAATACTTCACAGTTTTTTTTTGCACTGACTTGACAGAAGACTTGCGCTCTTTTGCACTTATATTTAATATAAGTATATGTCACTTGCTTGAAGGTCCTTTTTTTTACTGTGCTGGTCCGAGACTGTTCTGCATTGCGACTACTTCTTTAAGCGATTAAGTCTCGTATTGTTATAATAATTAATGAGTGAAAATCCTGAAAGTTTAAATCAATACTTCACAGTTTTTTTTTGCACTGACTTGATAGAAGACTTGCGCTCTTTTGCACTTATATTTAATATAAGTATATGTCACTTGCTTGAAGGTCCTTTTTTTTACTGTGCTGGTCCGAGACTGTTCTGCATTGCTCTCGGTTGGAGATGTAGGTACTCCTTTCACTAGACCCACAGATATCTAGTTATTAAGTCAATTACACTAAGTATTACTAACTACGAGACTTTCTGGGACGTCGCCAATACCCAGTTTGGTTCAGAAACGTAATAATCTAGAAAATGGCAAGAATCTACGGGTTTCTTTGGTTGATGCAATCTTTTAGATTTAAGTGGTAGTTCTGTGCTACGAGTGAACGCAGATTCTGTTACTAATGAACCGCAACCTCATTCGCTCCTATTCAGCGAGTATATTTCACACAATATAACGACGACAGGTAATATACGGTTTGGCCAACCAATACCCTCCTAGGAATACGTTTTAGCTCTTGTTACATTTATTTATTTAGGAAGAACAATTTACTAGCTTTTTTAAACATGCTTCAAACTTTAGAAGAAATCGCCTATATATTTGCAGACTCGGGGTCATCTTAAAGTGAAACATTATTCAAGAAATGTCCTAAAGATTGGATATAGCCCTGGGCCGAGGCCGTTACGGTTATTTACCGCCCATTTGGACCCGAAGAATTTTAATTCCATCATACAAACCTTTGTATGGACTGACGGCACGCCGTGGAATTTCACGCCTCACCTAATTTATACTTCCTCGTTTCTTCACACACACATTAAATGGAATATCCATGTGGAATATGTGAATGGTCGCTTGCATGGGGACGCTAAGAAAAAAATAAACAAAACGTAGAGTCGTTTTGACCTTCATGGCGATAAAATGCTTATGCAAGTTTGTCGCATATTTTATTGACAACTTTATGCAACCATAAAGATTTGAATTACTTTCAACGATACAAAGTAACGTCTTGAGCTACGTATTTGAATAGCATTTTAATCGATTTAAAAAAGAAGGAGCCTCTCTATCCACTTTCGTTAAGATGTTATATAGATACTCTAAAACTACGATATTTATGAACCGATTTCGAAATTTCATACTGTAGCGTAAGTCTAGGTGTCGATGAGTTTTAACGTTTGAAGTGAGTAATTTGTAAAAAAAGTTGTTCAAACATTAATTTTGTGAGTAAAGTCAACACTACCACAAACACGTTCGGCAACTCAACATTAAATGTACAAATGAGATTAATTTGAAAAGTAACCGTCAAAAGTGAAACAAAGGGAGAAAACAAACGATATTTTGCTTCTATTGTCCACGTTTTACAAGTTATTGTTGTCTGCAGGGTCGCGTCACTGCCAACCTTAATGGGATCAACTCTCGAGTCCCTGGAGGACGCAAAATATCATTAAATATAGACATGCTTACTAGATTCAGGTGTGCGAATATTTCAAAATGAATTGAGTTCGCCATCACATATTAAGGAGTTTATTAAATATATGTCATATTTTTTAACAAACGCTTCTCTCACTCACTCTTCTCTCAAGGCAAACTCAAGAGAAAACCCAAGAATTCATAAGTCATTTCACATTCGGTAGTAAATTCTTTTAAAAGCGCATGGTGCTATGATTCCAAGGTTTGATAAAGAACACTCTGTTGATGTCGAGCGGTACGGTAGTATAAATAAAAACCGGCCAAGTGCGAGTCGGATTCGCACACGAAGGGTTCCGTACCACCGTCGAGCAAAAAACGCCAAAAACACACGTGTCTTGTATGGGGACCCTCTTTTATTTTTGAGTTTATTTTGTTTTAATTATTTGTTGTTATAGCGGCAATAGAAATACACATTCTGTGAAAATTTCAAGTCTCTACCTATTACAGATCTTAAGATACAGCCGTGTGACAGACGGACAGCGGAGGCTTATAGTAATAGGGTTCCGTTGGCACCCTTTGGGTACGGAACTCTAAAAACAAGATAGGCATCCTATCTAACAATTCATTGACACACATGCTATTGCAGAAGATTTTTTCAATAAGCATTCATTGGTTCATAACAAGACTGTACAAGCAATAGATCTCAGAAAATCATAATGATCGGACCACCTGGCCGGCAAGCATAATATCATAATCACATCACCACAAAATAAAGTAATGAACGAAATAAAAGAATCCCATGAATTACTAGAACATTCCATAAAACATTTAATACCGAGTTCGGTAAGTAATTTTTCCATTAGAGCGCATTCCGAGGGATTAGACCCAGATAAACAGCGGGCTGCGATTAATATAATGTCATGAGAGTAGGCTTTAGTATGCTTTATGAGCAAAAACTGAGATAATAAAATATTTTTTCTTAGACTTGTTCGCCGGCGGACGCTCCACTTGTTATTATGTTTCTAACATTTATGGGGATACTATTAGACACAGAAAGACGTAACCGAGTAAGTTCTTTTACTAAATTCTTCCCTTTTATGCAATCGCAATATACCTAGTAGTCGTATATTTTTACGAGGTGCCTCGCCCAAACAATAAGTTATATGAGGGCCTAAGACGTTATGCCTTCACTACGCCTTTTTTAATAATAGATGACAAATTCCCTTTTCTTGTATTTTGGTTTTGATGAGATTGGTCGCATTCCCGTGTATCCATTAAAATAGAGTTGTAGCGTTGTCTATTACTCTGAACTATTAGGTTTCAGAATGTAACATTACAGATCTATTGATATCGTATTGGCTTTTATTGCAAAAGCTATTTTTATTTAAGTTTATATTACGAATGAAATTTTATTATTGCGTTTACAGTATTTAAGATTCGGCTGTAAACGTTGAATAATTAAACATTTATAATTATAAAATCGATCTGCAAATATGTTTGTTGTGACAAAACGTTTAGCAACATCACATTTGTCTTCGAGCCGCGAGAGTGATAATATCGGAAGTACAGGGACTGCTAAGATAACGTTAAAAATAGTCGAAAATGGAAAGGTTCAGACCTCTTCCTTTTCTAACTGTACCTATTAAAACAAAACAAAATCTTGGTACATACTCATTTCAAAAGAATAAACATCGACTTGCCATAGAACAATACATGCTGAATATGCGACCGAGTGAAATAAAGTGATAACGTTTAAAACCCATCACGTCACCTTCATACCGATTTCAAAGTAACGTAGCAACATAATTTGTAATATCCGATATTCACGCCGAAAGCCGCAAAGATCAAACCCGCTGTTTATCATAGTATTGGGACTTCCGTGGCACTATTAAAATGTCATTAAAACGCCATTTCGAGCTCTTATCGAGCCGACCGTAATGTACACACGGCGCCCGAATATGCAGAACTACTCATTAAATAGAAAGCTGGTATTAGGAGTGAAGGTAAAATTGTAGTCTCAAAAGTCACGGACATTAGACTTTATTGATTATTGGCCCTTCAGTAAGATGTAGTTTTCGTCAAATGCTGATAAAAAATCATTCGAATTTACCCAGTGGCGTGGTTAGTTTAATAACCTAACTAAGTGCTTGCGCATCAAACGGTGCCAGTTTCGTATTGCAGTTTGTCCAAATTTTATTTGGTGAGTCAGTTTAAAATTGTATAATTTATAATTTTTTATCCTATAATTTTAAACCGACTCAGTTTCTATTTTTTTTCTTTATTGTAGAAATATCGTACGCCAATTGACAGATACGCAAAATTTCCCTAACTACATTCAGTTGCAAAAATACTTCACAACATATATTACATCCCAATTTTCCTAAACTAAAATTAACAACACGTTTTATTTATCATTCCATTGAAAGTACCTTCAACGGCAGCATATCTAGATAGATTCTGTGTATTGTATAGAGTAATTGTGTTAGGTAGAACCGATATTGACCACTACAACCCCAACACCTGTTCAGCATTCCACAATGCATGTAAGGTCAACTTGACAATAGCTGAGGCGTTAAGTGCCGATATGTAGTTATCGGGAGCAAACATGCGGTTATGTGGTCAGTGGAAATCGGTACTTGAACTAAAGCTATTGGTTCGATGTAAGGTCAACTACAGACACTTCTAAGGGTAAGTTGCATATCTTTCAATGCCTTGACTACTATGTATTCGTGTATGTAAAAGTGAAAGTTTTGTCTACTAAGACAAATGTTTCCTTAATAATAATAACTTACGCCCTATCATCTCAGAGAGTAATACAGAGGGATAATCGAAATGTAACTTGATGAGAAATAGTACATTATACAACTAGGGAGGTAAAACAAAGAAAGGCCGAGATCGCGGATGTTTACGGCCCGAGTTGCAAGCGAGGGACGTAAATTTGCGATCGAGGGCTTTCTTTATTACCTCCCGTGTTGAGCCAGAACGCGGCTTTTTCCGTACGCGCAACGTGCGGGAAAAGCCGCTTTATGGCCAGGTGTGCCATAATAGTACATTACTACAGAGGCCGGGAAGTGAGGGGTTGCCAGCCGAGTACATATAGACGGCCGAGTGAACGCGAGGCCAGATAGTTATAAGGCTGGCAACCCCATTTCACACCGAGGTATATAACCTATAGTGCTTTTCTCAAAAATGCAATTAAATAAATTAAAAACTCCAAAAAATCAAATTTTATTTTCTAGAGACACTAAAAGTAAAGTAGACAAAAACTAGAATTACAGAATGAAACATTTTCAATTTCCTTTTCAAAAACTGTTTTAGTATACATTTTTACCGCGAATATTTAGATGGAAATATTTTAAATTCTTGTACTTAGTTAAGTTTGCAATTTAAAATTATTGGAAATTGTTTATAATGTGTTTATAATTTGAATGTTTCATTTCATTTCAATGTGTTATAGCAAACATATTTTATTGTTTTTTTTAATGGCTGAACGCCGTGATGTCGTGTCACAAATAAATGTGGAATGAAAATTAAAAAAAACACATTGCCGTATGTTGTATGAAATTCCATTAAATGCCAAGTGTCAAGCCACATCGGAAACGAGGTACTTTGCGGCCTATTATTAGGCTCGTAATGTCAACATTTCATTGCATATTTGAGAAAAGAATGTTTTCTAATGCCTCGCCTTTTGCAGTTTCCGTTTTGAAAATGTATGCAAAAGTAAACTCTATTTTCTCACTCTTATATTATAGCTTATAAAGGTTAGACTCAGGTCTCAGACTGACCGATTTCTTTAATTAACCTCTGAACTAAGTAAGCTCTTTTCGATATGGTAATGCATTCCTAGTATCGAATTAAGCACTAAGGAGTTGATTTCCATTTAAATGTCACATATTGTTAGTGGTACAGACAACACTGTAATCTGCAATGGAAATTGTAGTGCCGTCTTTGATACCGCAATCATCATAAAACATTTAATTACTAATAGTGATACACTCGTTAGAAACTGGTCCCACCGCCGTCGGGTAAGTATTAATTTGACGTTCCGATTTTGAAAAACGAGATCGAACTATATAAATTTCTTATACATATAAATATAATATAACTCGTATTTTGAATTACACAATAAATTACTTACATCGAATAAAAATAGCAAGGTTACTTTTTCTTCTAAAAGGTTACTTTTTTTTAGGTTGTGGTTACTTTTGACTAGAGTGCGCTGGCAACACTGAAGCGTATGTACTATGGTAACATTATGGTGACTAAGGCATCCGAGCATCCCCTGATATTAATGTATGTACGAGTATGTATTTATGTAAAGACTTAATTTCACTTGCACATATATAAAATCATACACAAAGAATACAAAAATCAATGGTTATGTACAAAGTCGACCTTATTTGACATATGCAAGTTTATTCTCGGGTAGAACATGCCTTGTCTTATTGTTCCGTTAAATTGAAGCTAAGCCAGTTATTATCTCAAGATACCTTCCCCCAGGCAATGTTTGTTAAGTTAGTTTCTCATACTTACGGCAATCACGATGCATATAGCACGGTAATTTGTCGTAACTGCTTAGTAAGCGTTTCGTTCCTACAATACATAATTTGTCATCTCAAGCATGTCCTAAATACAGGTGGTTAGACATGCTCTGTATGGCAACTACACTGGCGACAATTAGTACGGTGCCTTGATAATACGCTCAGCACTGTTTGCTTATATGTAGATATACATAGTACAACAACATAGGACTATAATGTGTTAATGCCACTGAAATATATGGTTTACTATTGGATCGCATAAATTTAAAAGGCATAATGCATAATTTCGCATAATTCATCATTTGGCATAATGCTTTTTTTTCTGATCCCGTAAACTTTTCAGGATTATTATAACGCAAACCTAACCTAACCTATTTAACAGGATGAGGCACTAAAGAGTCCTGAAAATTCTACAGAAAAAAATGCATTATGCCGAATGATGAATTATGCCAAATGATGCATTATGCCTTTTAAATTTATGCGATCCAATAGGTTCCCAAATATATCGAGGTAGAAGGAAAAAGTGTATGTAACTCGCGTGCTAAAAAGAAGTGGCGACGACCTACTTTGCACGCCGCCAACTTCAGTTTTCGTCAATATAAATATCAGATTTGAAAATCTGATAATAATGGTGTAATTAATTGTTCAAATACCGCCAAATGAAATGGAAAATTTATGTTTTCCATCACTAAATTATAGTTAAGGCGTCAAACGCCAAGCGGAAAACGTTACAGGCTTGGTTCTCATACAAATCGACCAACCATGTCCTTCGATCTCTATATATTCCTGCGGTTAATGCTATTTCCGGTAATGGTACTCGTTAGGAAAGCATCGCAAAATGTTAGTAGTACTATAAAGTAGTGCTTCAAATTATTACAAGCATTGCTTAGTTTGGGACTAGCTCGATTTGTGTAAGTCTGTCCCCGATATTTATTTATTTATCTTACGATGTCTAGCAGCATGTCCCTGTCCAACCTAAGGCCCTATCCTAGGGGGTCCGTGGGCAAAATAAATATTAAATTTAAAACTGTCAATATCCGCTCAACTGGCCACAGCAAGATCCACAATTTAAAAAGGTTGGGAAAGGCATTCAATCCAGTAAATAATTTACCCTGTGTTTTTCCGATTGAAACACTCATCCGACTGAAAAAGAAACAGAAGATTAACTATGACACAATTACCAATCTATGTACAGCACGTAATAGAAGTAACGTAAATCGCAGCTATTCAAGCATATACACCGTGGGCCAGTACAACCCGACCAACTTTAACCACGTATTCCTGATGGTATTACAAGTAAATAACGTTATATCAACATAGGTCGAATAATGTCATTTTACATTAATAGTCTTATGGAACAAAACAAATCAATAAATTCAGTCCCTCGTTATAAACATGTCCTTACTGGAGGAAAAGTTATTAAAAAAGAAATTGCTGTTTAGTTAAAGGATTTTAAAAAAACAGTAAAAGTATCTTAGTCACATTTATTAGGGCTTGTTACACACACTTGGGAGTTTTTATTTTAAAAATTATTAATATCTCGGAAAGTAAGCGTTAGTCGACTATACGTCACATAACTTTTTTTACTTCTAATAGTTGTTAGAATCTATAGTTAAAGTTGGTCGGGTTATACGGGCCCACGGTGTATATAAACTAACCTCAGAACTACCAGCTATTTCAAGCCTAGGTCATTTATTCTAAGTAACTACATCCAACCAGTTGGGTTGAATGCAGCCACAGTCGTGAAATAAACTTGTGCCTAACGTCTTTTTGTAATTCACCATTAGTTTGAACTCTAATAGACTGGATAGTAGGTAAATGCAGTAATTGCTCAATATAGGTTGTATATTATTAAAGAAGAAGATAGTCTATCTATCTTCCCGTTGCTGTTTAGTTAATGAAATACAAAAATAAGTAAAAGTATCTTAGTCATATTTATTAGGGCTTGATACAGACAGGGAATTTTGCATTCTAAAAATAATGAATATCTTCGAAAGTAAGCGTTTTTCGACTATACATCATATAACTTTTTTACTCCCAATAGTCGTTAGAATCTATACTTGGACAGTATTACGCAATAATGTGTTATGTGCTATGAAAATCCTATCCACTTGACACATTATTGCATAAAAGTGTCCAGTTAAAGTTTGTCGGGTTACTCGTACCCACCGTGTATAAGTAAAATAGTATAGTACATTAGGGTGGTATGGTAATACAAAGAAAGGCCGAGATCGCAGAAGTTTGCGGCCCGAGCTGCAAGCGAGGGACGTAAATATGCCATAAAGGGCTTTCTTTATTACCTCCCGTGGTGTGTACATCATTTTATGTCTACACTTGGCTAGAAAGCGGCTTTTTCCGTACGCGCAGCGTGCGGAAAAAGCCACTTTATGGCCAGGTGTGGCATAAATATGTTTACACTTTTCGACTTTATTCCAAGGAAATAAGGTCGAAAAGTGTAAACATATTTATGACCTCGACTGTACCGTGACCACTAACAGCCAACCTAAAACCACAGCAGATGGCGAGACATAATTTGAAACACACGTTCTTTAGGTGCTCTAAGGGATTTATGATTTTTAAAAGGATTGTACGATCGATCGATTGACGACCGCTTTAGCTTAGTTGGTAGTGACCCTGCCTATGAAGCAAGAGGTCCTGGGTTCGAATCCCGGTAAGGGCATTTATTTGTGTGATGAGCACGAATATTTGTTCCTGAGTCATGGATGTTTTCTATGTATTTAAGTATTTGTATGTATGTATCTATTAAATATATCGTCGTCTAGTATCCATAACACAAGCCTTATTGAGCTTACTATGGGGCTAGTTCGATTTGTGTAAGATTGTCCCCTAATATTTATTTATTTATTTATTGTTTTATACCTTACAACGGGTGATGAAAGTTTATATGAATAGTCAGAAATCCACACGGACCAAGTTATCTGTACTAGTAGATTTGAATATAAATCGTATTTAAGCAGGTCTACATCTGCATATAAACCGAAAGCAATTATCAATCGCGATGAGCAATTACAACTAAGATGTTTGGCGATTAGGGCCTTAATGATCAAGCGCAACTTGATCCTGCTGATTAAACGATACTAGACCTATTCACATTCACCGATGAAGCTGGTTGAGCAACTCAAGATATGACTTAAATATGTATACATTTCGGAACTTATATCTTCGGAATAAGTTTCAAAATTGTTTAAATAGATGTCGATTCGACCGCAGGTATCATGTTACAGACATAGGTATATCCTAATTCCACATCTGTTAATACGATTATGAAGGCATAACAGTAAAACCACATAACATACTTCATTAATACTCGTACAAGCAAAGAGTTTGCATATCCAACAGATAGCTTATGACAACTTACAGGTAAGACTGTTGATTTCAGGATGATTTTTTTCACCCGGTAGATTATAAACGTTTGCTGAAAGAGAGTTAATTGTTACCTGCTCAGCCACTATAGTACATTACACAACTAGGGTGGTAATACAAAGAAAGACCGCGATCGCAGAAGTTTGCGGCCCGAGCTGCAAACGAGGGACATAAATATGCGATCAAGTGCTTTCTTTATTACCTCCCGTGTTGTGTACATAATTTTTTGTCTACACTTATCCAGAAAGCGGCTTTTTCCGTACGCGGAGCGTGCGGAAAAAGCCACTTTATGGCCAGGTGTGACATAAATATAATAATAGATCGAATCTTTGTCCAGTGAAGAGGAAATTTAATGGAGATGAAAGAATCAATTCATGCAGATTGCAGATCTATTGCGTACTTACTTAATTGCGTATTTCATAGTATATGAAGAGGTATCGGGTAAGATTAAATAACAGTTTTACATTAAAATTACCTAGCTATTCTCGGCACATAAAATTTATATTTGAATGGAATTCCATATTAAAATCCTCCGTTGCAAAAATCACACTTTGTTAAATTCTTCTTCGTTGCAGTGATAACTGAAGCCTGGCGGCGAAATGTTATTATCTAACAGGAAATAGTGTCGGCGGAAAAGTGTTCTGAAAATCTGATTGCGCTTTTATCTGTAGATAAAACAGATTGAAGTAAAAATCATAGCAACTGCCACGGCTAATGCTACGAATGCTAAAGAACGAGAAGGTTCATATAAAATAATATAAGAAGCAACACACAAAATGACTCGTAAACCATAAACAATAACGTCTACATACATTAGTCGCCGATGTTATAAATTTTTGAATGACATACCAGATAACTTCCAGTATCAATCATGTCATAAGTTATTATATTTTAAGGAACAGATTATATACAAGGTTAAAGGAATTGTGTTCGTAGTTATACAGTATGTAAACTTACGAAAGCCATTAATTTAAATCCAAGCATGTCTAGGCGATAAATTAGATTGTGGTATATAAATTATTGAAATACTAACACTTTTTAAAATTTATAATTGAAAGACAAAACATAAAATTTAATTAATTAATGATTCTATAACATCCTGTATTATTTGTTTACAATTGTAACATTTGTTTTCTGGTTGTCAAGTCAAATGACAAATGCAATGTCAGTTAAAATAAGGCTATGTGCACACTTACGATTAAATACGACGTAACTCAATGTTTACAATTGTAAACAAATAATACAGAATGTTATAGAATCATTAATTAGTTAAATTTTATTTTTTGTATCACAATCTTATTTATCGCCTAGACATGCCCGGATTTATATAAATGGTTTTCGTAAGTTTACATACCGTATAATAATATCTCATTCGAGCTCAAATTAGTGATCTAGTACATTACTAATCTCCCGTGAGTACAAGCTAAAAGCTGTATAATTTTTCTCTCTCTCCACTGATTACTTCATTTGTCTGAATCCTTAGACCGCTATACGAGAACGCTACATCTGACTTGCAAAGACTTCGATATTTATCTTCTTACACGGGGTATTAGGGTTAATCCCTCTGCTCAGACTGATATATTGCTTGAAAACAAAGGATCAGCGGCTAAACATATCCAAATAAAATCCTCGGCATGTTTTGGAATACGGCGAATCATTAACGGTATTTACGTCAAAACATAATGTTTAGTAGAAGTGATAGATACTAACATAAGTTTGCTGATAAAATATGAAGATGAATTTCGTAATCGATTAACTTCCTCGTGCGCTGATGCACCTGGTGTTTGGCAACTCGAAAATGTCCACTTAAAAACTGGTGACATCGCTGAGCAGTTTTAACATAATATCTTGCGTGCTGCTATTACGTACGAGACCCTCTTACTCACTAATTTATAATTAGCGGCCGTGACATTTGTTCGTAAGTATGTACTTTATATACGCTATAAATCGGGACAAGCGCTAGGTAATTGTGACACGAATATGTCAATAACCACCTGTACTTATATCGATACCTTTAGACTCAAAGGGCGTAAATGCCGTAGGTGCTATTGGCGTTTACGCCCTTTGAGTCTAAAGGTATCGATATGTGATTATCGTCTTCAATCTCCAACGTCGGTCGGGTCGTCTTCTAGTGCATCTTCCTTATAGTTGATGAACCTAAAAAATGTTTGAACTTGTTCCACGCTTTTAAGTGAAACGTATACACAACCCCACGTATAATCAACGCGTAGAGGAAATACCAACACAGCAGCTACTGCACTGCGCGATCCATGTAAGTGTATATAAGGAATAAAAATGCAACCAGACTCTTCATTTGTGTACCTATCCTTTAGTTTACGCTGCTGTGAAAATAATCTTAAAAGGCCTTAGAACATTATGTTTTCAATCCAGATTAATGAAAATCTACTGATAATTTCAATCAACTGATTGAAGAATATCGTCATTACTTAAATAAAATCACGTAGAGCCAGTGCGGAAAGAGAATAGGATTAATTTTGTGGGGCGCTGTCATGTTTTTCTACCGTATGTGCCGTATTTTCTGTTCTGTGGCCATACTGGTTAGGTTAGTTCCGTTTTTCGCCACGCCTATTCTCTTTCCGCACAGACTCTATCTGATATTGACTCCAGGTAAAACGTAGTAAGTGTATATGTAGTTCGTATGTATGTAACGTTAGACGTTTTTCACTACGACGTTTCTAGATATGAGTTTTTTTTCTAAATAGTGACGATATGATACTTTTAAATGAGTTAAAGACGGCAACGGGGCTAATACTTGGTTTAATTGCGAGTAGTGGAACACAAGAATAAAAAACGCTATTTCCGCTTGAATTTTGGTAATTTAGTGATTGACGGGATAATCCTGTACCTCGTCGAGCTGCGGAAAATTAGCCAGCGTTAACCCAATTACCTAATCCTGTACCTATTAAATATATGTAAACAAAGGGCATGTCAACTGTATGCTACCACGTCCTGAACTAAACGGCCATGTCAATTACGTAAATATGAAGGCTCGTCTTAAATCATAGAGAAAACTGTCTAAATCGGTAAGCGTTTCAAACGTCCAAGATCTATTAATACCCTAACCAAGATAGAATGTTAAGCCTTTTTCTAAGTACAATAGTCACGTTTCATCGTCATTAAAAGTGCATTTCCTTTCATTCTCTCAAACGTCACGGTCCAGTAATCTCCGAAACACCTTTGACCCAAATACTTCGTTGTTTGTTACAAAATTAAAATCAGCATTTTCTTCCGCATTCGTGGAACGTTTATTTTGGTGACAGCTCCGTTTTTACACCAATTAAAACTGTTTTGATTCCGTTTTTTACATGACAAATGACTGTGAAATAAGTATACATTTTTAGAGGAAAAATATGTTCGTATTTAAGAATTCCGTAAATGATCACAGTTCGAACGGATCAAATACGAAATGTAATTTTGAGTTTTTGTGAATTTTACTATTTTAAGTACCACCTACAGAACTGAGGTAAAGCCTCCTCTCAGCCGAGGAACAGTGAGCTAAGGAAAGAGTACCCGGAAAAATATAGATGCACTGATGGATAGCATTCGATTCGATGCTAGAAATATAAGAACTGGAAAATCGGAAATTCCAGAATGTTTGAGCGTACGCCGTGCGTATAAGTATGCATGATACGACCAATTTGGATCGTATCTTTTGGGTTGGATAGAGTTTAGTGTTTGAATGCACTTAGGTCCGTTTTATTTAAACAACCTAAAAAGCACAATCAACGATTTACGAGCAACTCAGGGAGTGATTTGTACCGGGATCAACGAATGTAGTTAAATAGATATCTTTTTATACGAAGAACCGTTAGCGAACACATCGCATATGACGGATATGCTAAGCTCAGCTCAAGTCGAACACGGGATCAGCGCCGACGCAGGCGACGCTATAAATATCCCGGGAAAACAATGTTACAGTATTCACTTATTTTATCAGTAGGCTAACTTACCTGGTAATTACTCTGTTTTGAATTATGTAAATCGACTATTAACACCGGGCTATTTACCTTGTATGTGTGTTTTACGAGTTCCCGATATTTCGGCACTGATACAAGCGCCATCATAACGGAGTAACTGACAAATAACTGACGTGCTGCGAGTTTTTAGTTGTAGTCTACCCACACACCATAGCGATCTACCCTCTTATTGGTGCGCTTCTTCCGCGCGTTGTCCATACTACTACCACAGTGTAATAGTAGTTATTATGTGATATTATTTAATCGAATCTGTCATATGATTATCAATTATGTAACAGAAGTGTTAGTCGGCATGCAGGTGTGCCGTCTAGAACTACAATTTTCCGCAATTCGACGACAGATATGCGCGAATTAGAGCAGTATTTTAAAAATTATTTTTATTTTTCACCAAATTATTCTTTCAAATTTGAATTCAAAGGAGATAAATTTAGTAAAACTATGTAAGCCCATTTTGAAAAGACACGTGCAATCAGCGTCTATCTATAACAAATAAAGTGCCATATATATCGTAACACGTCTTTGTGCCCATAGTAATAAAGACTTGTTACGATATATATATGGCGCTTTGAATGCTACAGACTATTTGACGCCTATCACGCAAAAAGTTGTGTATCTAAATATAGTACCTACAGTCAACTGCAGAGAAAAGTATGCCCATATACGAATACTACGAATTTATGATCATACGTCGTTATCGCGGGTGCAGTAACAAATGACATAAAGAGCACATATAACAGAATGTCTATTTGGTAGAAACGGACATATTCTGCCTACAGCTATACGCATCTAAGAAGCTCTTTACATGTGGAGAGTTTTCGCTAGCAAAGGTCTATAAAATTGAAGGCATGTTTACAAAAACAACATAACTTACATTTTTGGCGGATTTGAGTTATTGGTGTCATAGTGGTCGTCTAAGAAGGAGCTACAAGTAGTCCAAAAATATTGACTAAAAATTACCCCATTTGTCCAAAATCAGTCTTTAAAAATATACCCATTTTACAAAGGTAAATAATACACCGTCCGAACGAAAAATTAAAGGTGCGACTAAAATGATTAGTCGTACACGTACATGGCACAGTCGCAAATTTAGTATTTCAGTAAGTACGTTTAGTTAATTTTTAGTAGGTTATGTTAGTTTTCTTTCGGGGGTTTTATACCTACCTTTTTACAAGAACTACATATCTACATTATTTTTTACAAAAAGAAATAACTGTATGCGTTCACTTAAAAAACTTGATTTTAAATATGATACATACTTACTCTTTTTAGTAGGTTGTATAACTGGCAATTAAGTGCACAAATGTAAAAAAAATGGAAATAAAAAAAATAAAGATTGCACTAAGCATATAAAGGTATCCAGAAGTCGTATCATGTGTATGTACATCTTAAAAATGGGTGGAAACCATTCATCTCTAGAATTGTTGAGAAATATTACCCTTAAGCGTCTTGCTCACATTTTATCTAGTAACATAGAAATTAATGTTGATAAATTTTAAACTCGTACGTGTTGGCATAAACGTTCCTCAAAATGAGTATCGCGTCTGTTATTGCTTGTTTTTCATAATCTTTCTGTACTGTCAAATCGTTTTTGCACTCGCGATAACGACGTATGTTTATGATGGGGAGGTTCCCTTTTCTGCAGCTGACTGTTCAATTATTGTCGATACAGCTGAAAACAACGAAGACTGTTAAATTAAAAATGTATAACGAAATGGTTGCAATAATTTAATCTTACACATTTGCTTTACTGTTTTACACAGTGTTTTGCAACAACGACAGGAGGGATTTCCGATACGCGAATGTGTGTTCTAAATCTTTAATCTATCGGAGGTTTAGAAAATATCAAGATAAACTGATGAAGGATCCAGTTTACGACCTAAACACATGCAGAACTCTGTTCTGTATTTAGAAACGGCCAGTTTCTGTTTATATTTACTTTGATTTTACACATAGAAGGTGGAAATCCTTGGGGAAGACTATATACGTATTATACAATAACCTTTCAGCTGATGATAATTTACTCATAAATTTATAATATTTAACAAAAATTACCTCTAAAAATTGAATCAAAAGGTGTGTAAGTGAATATTTACGGGTATTTCGAAGGCCTGGATTTCGCTTGTAACTAAATATTATGCTATTCACTTTTATTGCTACTTTGCTGTTTGAAACCAGTTGCATTGACATGGAAATAAAAAAAAAGGGTGGGATTTTAATAATCGACTAACAGGATCGCTGGCAGAAATAAAATGCAACAAATTCCAGAAATAAAGTTAAGCCGCCGGGGGCTACAACAGGTGAGCATAAAATGTAATATCTGTCAAAAAACGCACATCTATGCGCGGAAAACTGCTCTTACACGTTTTATTTTCAGTGAATGAAAAAATGTGTTTGTACGTATGGCCGGTATTAATAAACCACACTCAGCTTTCAGCTCGCAAAACCATTTTTACACACTAAAAAGCTGACTTGAGGGCGCTATCAGATTTAAGTGGATTTTTATTAAGGCCCGTCTTTCAGTTAGACTACTCACAATCAGTAGGTAATTAATGACGTGACTACAGATACAAATTACTTCATTATCATTATCAATCACACATATTGCTTCCTTTAAAATATACCTTATTCCGTAAGTCTATCTCATCTTGCTTAATGATTGATGCTGAACTTTGACAAACTTTCGCCGTAGTGCCATTTTTGGTTCTAAAATAAACGCTAAACTCTGCTTGTTTAGTACATTTCTATTAGTTCACTTTCATCGACTGCCACTGTGACTGTGACTCAGTGGATTGCCATTAAATATTTGACGTTACCAAAGAGCTTCGTGACATAGACGCAGAACGTTGCTAGCCCTACAAGGTGCTAAGGAGGAAGGATTTAGCCCACCGCTTAGTGTCTCTGTCCACAGAATATTAAATGAAGGTAGCCGCTTTGCTCCAGACAGTCTGATAGTAGTGTACCTAAAACACCTATTTTTATTTTATTTATATAGCATTACCAAGAGATTACAGCATCTTAAGTTATTACACATCACACAGAATGCCCATCTAATTATAGGTAACCACGGCTCACATCCATTTTCAGTTATCTTTCTACACTTTTTTCATGTTTTACAATAATATACTTTTGTATTATAATGTATTACTTATCCATGGCTATAAATAAATAGATACCATATTCGAACTCACTACCAACTCACTTACAACTGATAGCATGAACTGATATAAGTTACAAGTAAAACATATGGCTTGCATCGATCAGGTCCAAAATACGAGTACAGAAAATCCTCGTAATATCCGCCAATGCTTTCACCGATCAGTCGTTTGGAGATTTACCTACGTAATGGATATCTAACGGTCTTAATGAATTTCATCCTCCTCAGCAGTTGAAATAATGAGCATTTCTAATATATAAAAAAGAGATTTTACATTGTACGGTAGAATCTTATCTTCATGATAAAATGCGAACCCTTGAAAAGGAACAGAACAAGCAACTTTGTTAAGTCCAATAAAGAGATATTCGAAATTCCAATATCAACATTGGCCTTAACCGATCACTCACCTGCAGAGGTACCTATATACTTACTGGATGGGTACCTGCCTTTATGAACTTATTTTGATTAATCTTATGACATAAAGTAATCAAGGAAACAGCGTCTTAAGGATGAAATGATGCTACATTTCTAGTAAATCAAAAATTCATTTCGAATTTCAATCGAATATAATAATTCATAATAATCTTGATCATAAAATGCGAAACCTTACTAAAGAACAATTTTAGCAGTTTTCTTCGCTAACAAATTAAATGAGAGCAATCTCAAAGTCCCAAAGGTTTAATCAGCCTTGTCGCACCCCATACATCTGCAACCGGGATTTAGGACACGGCGGGTAAACACCCCGCGTGGAGATCATTCAATTCCACCTTCACACCACTTATTCGCCGAGCAGCCGTAATCAAGTACCGAATCAACGAAAACCCCACTAATCCGGGATAACTCTACTCCACTCCACGCGGATTATACTATCCATTTTAGACTCGATTTACATAATTATTGTAACACAAGTTACAGCGAATGGAAATTCGCAGATAATAAGTTAGGAGCTCTGTCAAAAGGTCTATTGTGTTCAAAGATAAGTTTACCACCCCGTAAAACAGGGCAAAATTTAGTATCGGCCCGCTCGCAGACACGACAAAGCGACAATTTGATACAATTCCAGGCGGGAAGACTGCGAAAACGTCAATTGTTTCGCCCCCAAACAATTCCAGAAAGTTGGAGGCGCTGCGCATTTTTGCATCGAAATTCCCTTTGAACGTTGTCAATTCGTGTACCGGAAATCGGCACATTCCTACAATGTTAACTTTTGTACTGAATTTTGATGTTCTATCTTCAATCCATTTAGCTCGCCCTGTTAACTTTAGAAACTTCATGTGAACCTCGATCTTCAATGAACCATTTCACTTTGCAGCGTTAATAAAATGAGGTTGGGGCCTTTGAACAGCGTAGGTACTACGTTATAATTAGGTTAGTACAAAACGTATAACCGAAGACGTATGACGAACATCGACGTCAAACTTTCCCAGCGGAGTTGCCATCTCATGCGATTTGTTTCAATTATAACTCACTCACGGCGATGGCAACACTCGCGCAGCAGTTAATAGTGACGCCTAGTTTTAGTACCTCTACAATAATGGCTTTAATTAGTACTTCCATCTAGAATTCCTAAGTTTTATCGTTAAGAAAACGCCTCGCTCCTCGCTTTAATTAAAAAGTAAAATGCACTTCCTACAACTACAGCACTAAATTTAGCTAAAGATAACAGCACAATCACGTAAACTTTAAACGTTATTACGCAGGGTAATCACTATTGGGCTAGACTATCTAGAGGGACCAAATAGGTGTAATATCGTCAACTGAGAATAACTGCGGAAGCCGTCTAATACGAATAGATCGCAACTTTGCAAGTCAAAGTGGGAAACTTGGCTCAAGCGGTAGCTACCCACTTGCAACCGAATTTCAGTTTAAACGTTATATACTGGCTAAACCTCGGAGGTTCCAGCTTTAGAAGACCGTAGTAACAACCAAATCGCAGGATTTAATGCTTCAGTCTCTGCCTCACCCATGAATCATTTAAGGACCAAACTACATTAGTTAATAGAGTGTTTTCGGTAAAGGATCAACGTAGGCTGGCCCTGATAATGCAACCAAAACTTACCATGAACTGCTGAACATTCATAACACCCATTTTGCTTAATAGCTATACTTATAACTTACTTGAGCGGAACGCAAACGATTCCGGCCAACCAAAACGTACCTGAAAAAAAAACAAAGGGAATTAAAAGCATCTTTTTATTGTTATGGCAAGTCTTAAAACGAAATGGGGAGAAAGAGGAATTATCAGATAGCCTCGTAATTTTACAATGTCATTCACGACGGATCTTCAAGTAAACGACTTGTAAATGAGTGAAAATTAATTAGTTTGTACCCGCCATTCGTTATGCTTGCGGCTTGCGACGTTGAAAAAACTAATTGGGTAAAGGCAGAAAACGGCGAACGAGATTGATGTTGTCATAGCAGTTAGTGTTGGAACAAACGCTGCGTCAAATATTCCCGCCTTTTTTGACAGACTTGAGAATTTGAGTGATTGTGCCAGCCTTATTACGTTGGCTTATTACGAGCGAACGTTACACGAAAATAATGGCTTAACCTTTAAGGAGTAATAATTACACGAAAATGAAACCAGCTTCAGAGCGTAGGTGCTTTCGAACTTGCAATTAGGCGAGAAACATTCGGTAAGAGAGGAAAAATATTTTCGTGAAACAAAAAACGTTTGAGATGATAGTGCGAGAAGTGCGCACGTAATCTTGTTTCGTGCTCGAGTACGCTCATTTTGAGCAAATCCTTAGAGAAATAGCGGCTATGTATCACTTGGAACCGCGTAGAATTAGCCCTTTACGATACGGCCAATTTGAAAACGAGAATTATTTCTTTATCTGTGCGCCCTCGAGGAATGACTTACATTTAGATATTCAAAGCAATTTCTGAGTAAAATTTTACTTTACGTTATAGCTCATGTTTAAGGCATGGTTGGATAAATTCGCATGAAATAATTAAAAGCACTAAAGTACCGGAATGTGTGTCTCTGCCCGGGATAATATTGGAATTTACATAAATCACGAAATTCCGCGCGAGATATTTGCGCCTCATCAGAATATCTCCTGATATTGCCTCCCGTATCAACTGGCGCCGCTTCTAAGGGCGTAAGAATTTTTTCACTGTCAGTGATGGATGGTGTTTAGCGTACCCAAATATTAATATTAAATATAAGATTTGTTTATGCTGACACAAATATCTAACCTGGTTGTCTTTTTTTGCTCCGGTTCAAAATCTGTAAAATCTACATGGGTACCGTCAAACCCTCCAACTTTGCCCACCGTCCAATCTTTGCCCAGGAAGAAAATATACTATTTTCTTCCTGGGCAAAGATTGGGCGGTGGGCAAAGTTGGAGGGTTTAACTGTAAGCAAAACGTAAAAATTAAGAATGAGCTGCACGCAAAATGTATATATTAATGATTTCAATATACAAGAAAATCTGCATTTTGTATACCTTCAGCATGTTGGGAACCATCTATTGTAGATATAAATAGTGCAAAAAATCAAATAGCATGAGCTTGCTTCTAAACGTGTCAGCCCGTGAACATTACGAGTATAAACGTTTAAAAGCAAACAGAAATAACTCAAAATAAAGTCTACTTTAAAATCAACCTTAACCAGGGTACTTTAAGGTACAATTTATGACGAGTATGTTTTATGATTTATCCCTTGTAGCTATTAAACGTTGCGACAAAGTTAGCTAGTTTCAAAAGTGTAGCGTAGAGTAAGATACATCCCTAAACTCTCCACTTTTTGTGGAAACTTGGCAAGGATTCTGTCGTCTCGATCCTTATTTATTTTTCATGTGGGAAAGTTAACTAGATTATCGAAGATCCGTACGATACTCACGCAATATTTTCTCCACTTACTTACATTACATAAGAGTGCTCGAATCTAAGTAAATAGGAAACTTGTCTCTTATTTAGACGTCTTCGCGTAACATACAGATATTTGATCACATTTAAGAGAGGGATTGTTATAAATCTGACGAATACTTTCTTATTCCATTTTATATCCTTCAGATTTCTAAAACTGAAGTAGGCAAGAAGTTAAGAAGTGCAGAAACAAGGTAGTATTGAGTATTATCTATCCTTTAAACAAGCGGAATAAGATAAAACGATTATAAAATTAGCTGAAAGTCTTTACCTTAAAAACATACAATCCATTGTATGTCAATACTCAATAATAAATACCAAGAACTATATTGTGTTGGTCGCATTAAACCTATAAAGTCATTTACAATCGACTCATAACAACCCGGGCTAATCTCGTGAGAACCAATTGCCTTTGAGAACTTAGGTTACATTCGGAATGAGAGGAAGTACGTAAGTGTGGATCAAATACTCTAGACCACTCAGGCGTTACAGCCTAGTTCCACGAGTACTTAGTCACATAGGAGTAAAATCTAGGGTTGGGAGCCTGAGGCTTTAACTCGACTAAGAATACAAATCGGCTCAAGTCGATTTTGTAGCAACTTGATTGTTTCTTAACTCGACGCTTACAGTAAACATCTGTAGCGCATATACAGGGTGTTTCTTAATGCCTAGCCAAAATTATGACATAGAAAGAAAACAATGCGCCCCCTATTTTTTTTCTTCTGGTGTCAGTCCGCACTAAAATATTGATTATGTATCACAAGGCATTATATGAGCCATTTAGGTTTCTTATGTACCTTTCATTTTAGCTACACATAATAATGTATTGTATTGAAATGTACGTATGAATTCAAGACAATATGTCAGTCGATAGTTGATTCGAATTACCTCGAGAGATATTTGACACATTCTTCACATCTCTAATAAAAAGGGTCGCACATTTCCTATCAACTGATCTGGTTCTAGGATACCAGGCCCCTATTTCACCACGCTGACAATTGTCTGTGACATATGTCGGTTTACAATTCGACAATTGTCGACTGACAATTGTCAGTGACAGGTGACAAGTCGACATATTCGCAAATTTATTTGTATAGAAAATGTCAGCGTTGACAATTATCCGTTTCACAAACATTTTATTGTATGGCGAAATTCGTAATTGTCTTCAATTGTAGTTTAAGAGTGACAGGCAATTTCTTATCATTGTCACTGCCTTATTTTATGACATTTATGTTGTGAAACAACATGATTTTTTACAAGTCGTCATATTTCTACAATTGTCTGTAATTCTTGACATGAGGTTAGAGCTGTGTCAGGCTTTTGTGACAATTATAGTGTTTCGTGGTTAATTTACGCAGAAAATGGCTTTCCTCTGTGAAAGAGCAGCGGCGATGGTGATAATGATATTGGTGAAAATGCTTACATAGGAAAATATAGATTCCAAATATTTTTTCTTTTAATATCACGATTTTATATTAAAGGAAAAATTTCATGTCGCTAAAATTAGCGAAGTATAATTATTTGGTAAATATAATCGGTGAACTTCTAGATCACTTAACTACACAAAATAGAGCTTTGACATCTTGTCAACAAATTCATGCATATACGAATACCGTTACCTAAATGTAAAAACTAACCCTTTCCCACAAACTCCATTTCTAATAATTTATCATCATTCGCCTATATAATTATGTTCCGCTGCTGGGCATAGGCCTACTCCCATTGATGAGAGTGTATGGGCTGTAGTGCCCAAGTTGGCCCAGTGCGGGTACTTCACATACACCTTTGAATTTCTTTATATACATTTGCAGGTTTCCTCTCGATGTTTTTCCTTCGCCGAAAAGCTAAGCGCTATATTAACCTAGTAGTTCCAACATGTGCCTTTCAAGCGGAAGTTTTGTCATTTTTATTGGGCTATCCCTTTCTACTGTAATATCAATACTATAAAACTGCCGTCCTAGTCTAAAAGGCGACTTTTTACTATGAACTTCCATAGCAAAAAGTCGCCTTTTAGACTAGGACGGTAGAAAAAGCATAAAATAATTCGAATCGTTCGGTTCACTATACAAATAATAAGAAGGTTAACAATGAAAGTTAACATCATAATCATACATTTTGACTGAACTGTGATTAATTTCATGATTTGATATATTTGGCGCGATACAACATGAGAAGTGTCAAAAGGCAAAAAAGAAAATACTTTGAATTAATTCTAGTTTCGTAGGTGCATCAACAGCCGATGGCATGCTTTTGTGGCTTTTTGGGATTTCTCATGTTGTTTTGCGCAGACAAAAAAAAATCAAACTACTTATTTCAACAACATTAGATGTCATAAAGTGTATACCTTCTTCTTGTTTGTACAGTCAAGGAATTTAATTTCCAACCCACCTAAGGTCCAATATCGTATAGCATACTGTCATCATAAGAGCTAGCTAGAGTACGACGTTACTTTGACATAGAATAGAATAGAATACGTTTATTTCGTCATCACAGGTAACAGAAAGGTGACAGTAATGCATTATATGTACAATGACCATGATGTACCAATTTGGCATACGAACATGTTTACTTACAATACAATTAAAACAATAATCACTTACTTACAGATATAAATTAATTAACCTAAATTGTGTAAAAGAATGTATCACCTTTTGTTAAAAAAAATGTCAATAAATTTTTGGTTACATATCACACGCATTGTTTTGTGTCAGTAACTAGGTAACAGATTAACAACGTTGACATGGTGAACTGAAATTTGGAACGTCAAGGCACTACCAAAACAGGACGACAACCGTGGAATCGAAATTCGAAGAAAGTCCATCTTTCTCGCTCTTGCAATATTCGAATGAAAGGAACACAGATAACGAAATTTAGATTATCGACGTTTGCGGTAGAATTTCCGGAGTCTGGATTCGGAATTATTTTAAAATTTTCTGATGAGCAAATGACTTCGCAAAGAGATTATCTGTAATATGCAGTGACAAATAATACGTATTGACATTTAAATACTATTACTGAAATAGAAATTTCGATCTTATTGCACCGTGAATGCTTAACAACATTTGAATGAAATGGGTAGGAAATTAAATTCCTTGACTATATGTAGGTCATTAGTATCGGTCGGTTTTTCGTATAAATAAAAACCGGCCAAGTCCGCACTTGGTCGGATTCGCACACGAAGATTTTCGTACCGCCTTCGAGCAAAAACAAAAAACATGTCTCTTGTATGTAGACCCTTTTTTATTTAATTTGTTGTTATAGTGGCAAAAGAAATACACATTCTGTGAATATTTTATAGTCCACGTTCATTTATGTCGTAAAGTTGAAAATAAACGAGATGAAAATATTTTGAATTTGTCGCTTTTTTCAAATTTAATTTCCAAAATATCGATCCTAGAAAAAAAATTGTGTGACCTAAGAAAAAATAACTGGCCAAGAGCATGTGTCGGACCATGCTCAGTGTAGGATTCCATAGCCGTAACTATAAGGTAAAAAATACGATGTAAAAAAAGTACAACAACAAAACAGCGTATCTTCATAGCAATTAGGTACGTCCTTTTGTTGAGAAGCGCAGTTTATCGGCAATAACTCAAAAACGGTACATTCGATCTTGTTGAAAATAATTTTCGTTGAAAGTGTTAATTAAGCGTTACCTTCGTGATTTTTTTCATATTTTTCGGGCGCACGGTTTAGAATATAAAGGGGGCGGGGGGGGGGGGGGGCACAATTTACACAACTTTCGGAGCGATTATTTCCAAATACATTCACTTAATCAAAAACATTACTTAGGAACCTTATAGTGTTTTTTAAAGAGCTGTCGAACTATGTACCACACGTTGATATTTGCTGAAAAAAATTTTTTTACTGTCTTTAACATCTATGGAGTGCCCCCCCCTAAAAATATTTATTTATATACCAAACTAAGTAGCGGCTCATAAAAGACACCTATATTCCAAATTTCATCAATATCCATCATGCAGTTTTTGAGTAAAATGCCTGTGACATACGGACAGACAGACAGACAGACAGACAGACAGACAGACAGACGGACGGACATGACGAAACTATAAGGGTTCCGTTTTTGCCATTTTGGCTACGGAACCCTAAAAATCCAAGCACTAATTATTCTCGAGTCAAAATCTATAATGACTGAACTATTATGTCTACCTACTACAGTTCAAAAGATAACCCTGTGACAGACGGACAGCGCTCTTAGTAATAGGATTCCATTGGAACCCTTTGGGTACGGAACCTTAAAAATGGGGCATCACGCGTTTCCACAGCATTAATTATGTTTGAAATGTTTTATTTCATAGATAGAATACATTTTGTCTCCGCGAAACGAAATGAAATATTTATGAGTTTAGTAAAGTTACAAATGATGTTAATAGGTGGCACTGACTGCCACATGATGTATCGCGTAGACAAACTGTATCAAGTAACATGTTATAAAATGAAATACATTTCAACCATGATTATTGTCGTGAAAGCAAAATGATGACACTTTTTCGTTTGTGTGGAGAATCGACCGACTAGAATGACCTTCCTTATGTCTTGTAATATTGTAATGGTCTGTGCCTGGCAGTTTTCGACATACGGTTTAATTGTAAAATCTTGTGAAACAAAAATAATCACGACTTTTTGACAAATGTCACTGTTTTTGTGACAAATGTCATTTTTTGTGACTATTGTCGCACCTGTCGGGGTGGTGAAATATCGCTTGTAAAATGTCGAAACTTGTGAAACAACAATAATCACGAATTCTTGACAATTGTCACTTTTTTGTGACAATTGTCGCACCTGTCGGCGTGGTGAAATAGGGGCCAGGCGTTACATTACCGTGGGTTGTACTACAGTTGTGGGTGTAGATACAGATTTGTCAGACACTGACGGGTTAATTTTAGATCCCAGTAACTACATTTGGTTTGAAATTGGATCTGACGTTAGGATATATTACACACAGGGAATATTTGGGGTTTATGGTCTGTAAATGTTCGTATAATTTGGTAGGAAATGTATTGTGTATGTATTCAATTACTTTTGGGTAACACAAACCCTAAAAAATTGCGAAATAAATCTGTTGAATTATGCCATGTGTATGTAAAATCAAACTAATATTTAAAAACAAAGTAGATATTTTAACCAACAAAGCACAAGTGCGAGTATTTCCAGGGATTTCGACTAGTTAACCTTTGAGTAAGTGAAGATGTTAGAAAGTAGGTAATTAATTATAGCAGATTAATTATTTACGTATGTGTGTTCTGTCCAATTTCTGTACCTTTTCCTATGTCAGTGAAGTGTATTTTGTATTGTAAATACGATAAAATATTGTGTCATATTCATCCCAGATACCTACAAAAATATCTTCGTTTATAAACAAACAAATCTGTCCTGGCCCCGATCTTAACCGTTCATTTTCTCACAATTACAGCCGGATATTCCTGTCCAGGGCACAAAGAGTAGGGTTACAGGGGTAGGCAATTTCCAATATCTAAAATTGTGCCAAGTTCTGAATTTAAATAGGATCTCGACGTTTCGTCCTTTCGGCAAAATTAAAAATAAATTACCAATCTTAAGACTTTAATAATTTTCCCGGGGGCCAATATTAGTTTGTTTTTAATTATGTGGAAAACTAAATGAATAAATTGAAAGATATTTCGGGTTTACACTGAAGAATAATTTCAGAATGGTTTGAACTATTCTATTTCGCTTCACAATAATAATTGTAATGAACATGACTGTTATTAATCGTAATTTTGGAACTAGAGTTCCTTTAAGTCCGATATCAATGCAAAAATAAGGTACCATCTTTGTAGCTACATTAGAATATATGGAAAAAAAATACTTAGTTACTTTCATTTTTTTTTGGCTTCGTGTAAACTAGGGCTTCCAATCCCGAGAATTTATTTGTGATCAATACCGGGATCCCGGAATTGGAAACCATAGTTTAGAAATTTATCGAGATAAATCTTTACATATACAGGGTGGATTCTAATCGATAATCAGGAGTAGACAAATATTAATATCTAGCTAAAATCAAACTTAATAGGCGAGGTCTCACACAAATACCTCACTGTTTAATTAATTAAAGGTTAAAACATAATTTAAACTAATAACCACTGGATACATGGTCACCTACATTAATTATTGAAGTAAAATCACGTGATCACGATACGTCAAGTGCCATCGCTTTCGCGGAAAATTTGACAGATCTTAAGTAAATAAACTTTTCTGCGAGTATGAGTAGTTAGGGCGTGATAGATAACGAATTAAAATTGATAAAATGGCCGAAAATGAAAAGAATGCAATTCCGACGATTTAAGTAGCCGCCACACGAAGGACTTACTCACATGAAACCTTCTCGCTGCTTGCCTATTGCTCCTACGAAGATCCCGAGCAAAGTATCTTAAAATGCGTCGATCCAGATCGTCAGGACGACGTCGAGACCGGCCGGGTGCTTGAGCGTGGTTTGGCACTGTGAACTGTCCGAAGTCACAGAGGTTTTAGTTCATGCGGTTCAAACTGTGCGTGAGAATTGGTACGTTTGGATGAATTTCGTGGAATAATTCTTGAGTTCATCTTGAGCTGTTTGGTTTGTATTGATAAACGTACCTACAATATTGTAACGCTCGATATTAATATGGTCAAGGCATGTTTTTTTAATTACTAATTTACTTTTCTCATTCAATATTTGCGACTTCTATGACTTTGTTTACATACATGACAGTGACAACTTATTACTCATAAATTATCATTGTCATTAATTTTTTAAAGAGGTTGTAATCTCACAGATACAGATTAGTAGAGTGACAAGGAATTTAGGATAAAAATTATTTCGAAATAAAAATTATCACAGAAAAAAAAATTGTTTAGATGTAACTAATTACGACATCAACGTGACCGCTATCAATTACTGAGTTAGAAAAACTGGTACCTGATTACCGATTAGATGCCATCGTGTATAGACAAAAACAAATAAAGAAATATCATGTTTATTTCATATGTAGTGAGATAAACCTTTGTTTAAACAAAGCAAACCAAATTTAAACTAGTGTGATTTGTTTATCATTAGTTTATCTCTTTTTCCATTGGCCATCTTTCCCGTATGGCCATCTTCTCCGGAATTATTCTATAGCAAAATAATGTTTTAACGTACTTACTTGTAATATGACAATTCTATTTCAACTTCATGAACACCGCAAATTACATGTTTCGACGAGTAATACCGATCAAATGTATGGGAACTAGAGCGTCGTGTGTCAGTTCGGCCTTGCCTGTGGACCAATTCACAACTTCACCGTCTCTCTCGTCTTTAATATAATTTAACCTGTGAATTAGTAATAACAGTACACAATCGGAGGTCACCTTGCTGTGATCCGTCAAAATCGAAACGACGAGCAGACCGGCATAGCTTGATCCCCGATTAGGAACTCTTATAATAAGTGCACGGGTTAAATTATATTTTGGTCCAGATTGACGGTGTACTTGTGAATCACCCTAATGTAGCCAGTCGTCATACAATCGGGTCGTGCCTATCGATTTCACGGGCGTCACGCGACGACATATTGTAACCACCGTGTTGGCCGCAATCGAGTTCGCTCCTTGACATAACTGATCACCAATTGATTATGAACCTTGTACAAATAGATTACAGTAATTTTTTACAAGCGTTGATGTAAATTATAACATATCATAACCATAGTCGTGAAGGTTCCCCTTGTTTTGGTATAATTTTATATTTTATTTTATTTGTCCGAATGTTCTATATGTTCGAATACTACTTACCAGTAGCGTGGCGTCCAAAGAACTCGATCCCTACCGGCTTGCCTAATATCAGGCATTTGAGCACCTTCTACAGCTCTTAAGAAAAATGTACGTTATATCGGCATCGGCTTGCCCAGGAATATCTTTTACGCCACCCCACTGCTACTTACGCTTGTTATTTTACAGTTACCATTAACATTCCCGAATAATTATAAAAGACATCTAACCTAACTAGTGATGGGTCGTTACCGGTATCTTACTAAAGGCGGGAATATTCCCAGTAACATTACCAACAATATTACCCACGATCGGTAAGATTGGATAAATAATATTGAAAAAATGTTAGAAAGTAGATGTTTAATTCGTGTTAAGTACTTAATTACTAACAGAGTTTACATTGGTGTGATTTTTAATGTTAAGTATACGAATTATTTTTTAAGTTAGTAAATTACCAATCTTACCAGTAACACTTGCCGGTAAGTTACATGTAATATTCGGACTAACAATATTTACGAACAAATAAAATGTATACCAAATAGAGGGAACCCTAATAGTGAACTATAAGCCAACGACTAGCTTAGACAAAATGTATCAGGCATTGACTTACACCTTACAACCGAAATTAATGTTGTTAAAATGAGTTCTTGACCCTTTTTTTAGCATTGAGCGACTCGAATTATTATTATTTGAAGCCCGTAGAACATTAGTTATATGTTTAGTATCGAGAACCGCTTACCTACCGGCAATCGCTCGCACTCGCATACTAGAGACTTACAGATCTGTAGACGCAGCTTAACTTTAAATATACGTAGAACCCCAAATCTGCGTATCCGTAATGCCTTCATCAGCAAGTTAAGTGAGTACGTGTTTAAGTTAAGCGCGTCATTTATTCGCTCGCGTGTGTAATTAGGCTATCCTTCTTGCACTGGCTTCGCTGAGCTAACACTTTCCTCTTGTCAAGAGTTTGGCTGTATATTTGGCAAGTTATGCGGACGAAGTTCTCCACACTTCTTACTTACAGGTTTAAGAAGAGCACCGGTAAGGTACAATAGGGCAATAGCGATTCAAGATTTTGGTTTGACCCCGCTGAAAGTAGTTTTGATCAATGTAAACACTACAAAAGCACGCAAAATTTCATGCTTGGGTGGAGGATCAGCAGTTCCCTGCATTTTCGAAACAGCGTTTGAGGGTTACGCATCATGAAATATTTACTACAGGTAATTACAGTGTTGTGTTGCGCTGTCCGCTTCTCTCTAACTCAGCGGCCGGCAACCGTTTAGCAGCCAAGGGCCACATAGTAGCTAAGGAAATTGACGCGGGCGACACTTTGTTAATAATTTGTGATTTTATACAATTCGGAATATAGGGCCGCAAGTGAGCGGTTCACGGGCCACATGCGGCCCGCGGGCCGCAGGTTGCCGAACGCTGATCTAACAGGATCAAAATAGTTTAGTATATAACTTTAACAACTACGACTTCGTCCAAGCGACAAACGTATTTCGCTCATCCCTCGGGCACAGTGCGCGATTTTCCGGAAAAATAGTTTGTACAAGAGATCGAAAAGTCAAGCAATAACGGACGAACGACGTTGTTATACTCGTAGAATTTAAGGATAGTTGGGCTTAAAGATGTACTTAATTAGTAAATTAAGAATGAATAAATTACATGTTGCAGTGTCCTGTAGAGTTTCATAACTAAGCGATTAGAAGTGTTAGACTTTTGTAAAAGCTATGAAAGCAATACACGAACTGATAACGAGTAAGTTCCAGAGTTGAAAAATAGGCGAGGCCCTCGAATATGTCTTCCATGTAGTTAGTACATGTGTTCCTTATTAGCTAAGTGGTATTTCAGGTAAGTCGTTATCACAGGAAGCACTAACAGAAGTAGAGCGAGTTGCTTATTTTTGTTTTAATCTATAAACAAAACAAAATGAAAACAATAAATCTCGCCTTGTTTACAGTTTTGTTTTACAAATATTTAAAAGAACGGAGTGACGTTGCGTTCCGCTCTCAGCTACAGCTGACAACCATGTCAAAAGTGTCAACTTGCTGTCTCGAGCGCTGCGGTCGTTCTACTACTTGCCATGTTTATCTGTGCACGCTTCCGTAAGTCTAATTAGGATCCTTTTTAAAGGGCTGCAAATAACAGATTATCAAGTATATATTGTACCTTATCTGTTTTTATATGTTTGTTACAGAGATCTTCGATTTTTGCCTATGGTGAAACATCTGGAAGTTGTCCTTGACTTGAATTTCAATAGGTCACGGGGGGTTCATCATGTCACGGTAATTATGTTAGTATTTATGAGAAAACTTTAAACAGAAATCTTAGACATGTTTACATGGCGAAGTGAATTTCATAGATGTTTACAAATCGTATGTCTTTTCGTAAGCCAGAGACATCAAAGTATATTATTTTTACAATTTATCTTAAGCTCAAGATGCATTTACGTAGTAAGATCTGGTAAAAGAATCACGTAACAAGTAACATATGGAGTGGAAAAAGCTAGTTTCTATGTTACGCCAGTTGTTGTCTGCTTCACTCAAACATGCATTTTCTGCAAATTGTATGCATGTATTTTCTGAATGTCGTACGATTTAAGGTGTATCTTCTATTTGTTTCCAATATTTCATATTAACAACTAAAGCAAAGCAACCGATAAATGCACTTATTGAGATAAATTGTTGAAGAGTTTTAAACGGACTCCATGAGAATCTAGCCTTCATGTACAGTCACCACACAGAAATGTTACGCCAATTACCGCTGTTCTTAATTTAGTAGTGTAATCATAATTCGTCAGTAGTCGTACGCCCAATTTGCATTACACTTCTTAATTAAAACAGTAGCAAGTGGCGTAATATTCCCGTATGGTGACTGTACTTTAATTATATTCGGATTTGGATGTTATTATATTAGTAGTAGAAAGGGTCTCCAGTATATCGGACTACGACTACACACCATTTCAACTGTAGAGCTCCAAGTTCGCTTTCGGCAGAGTGCGCAAGGTGACTATAGATGTGTCGTTCCCGAGAAAATTCCCCATCACATGGGAAATACATAACCTATATCCTCAATTCTGCACAGGTACAACTTGGGAATATTCCCGATTGGCACATCACTAATCATATCGTTTTCTTGGCTGCCATTCGTAAGCGGTTTGGCAAAGACATCCTCTACAATTACTACACTTTAAAACAAAGCTGTGTGCGTACCATGAGTTGACTTTTCGATCGGCGCTAGCGAGTATCGAGCGCTCGATGACAGTCTATCTCTTTCGTACTATTAGCGCGTGCGAGAGAGGTGCACTGACTCTCGATACGAGAAACTCGCTAGCGCCGATCGTACACTCAACTCATGGTAGGCACACTGCAGTAAGTCAGACCGACTCAGCGCCGGACTCCACTTCTAACTTCTGTTTAGATAAATCCAGAACAATGTCACAAACAAACGTGTAAAGCAATTGCAGTCTCAGCCGCGTGCAATCTCGCAGACGGCGACTGTAATTCCAGTGAAATATTTTCAAAAGTTTCTGTAACGTGTTGCATTTCTTTAACGTCTAGGGAAAAATAACGTTAGAAATTTGCATATACAGGTGGATGGCTACCAATTTCTACCAGTAGGCATAAATGACAGTAACGTTACCTTTCTACAGAATACTACAGATACTAGTTAAATTATAAACAATGTAAGTAATAAAAGAACCTGTGGGTAGCATAAGTAGATAGTGCGGATCTATTGGATGTCACGAATACGTAGGTATGTAGGTACAATAGGTACCTGAATGAAATATAAATCAATCGGTCTGTATATTAAATGGGATACAGACATATTAAAAAAATATATACATAGTTATCTATTTCATCATATTGAACATTGTTTTAGAGATGATCCCAAATTTTATTTGAATGTGGTGACCTGAGATTGACCTGAAATTAATTTTACTTGTAACCATAACAATAATTATCACCTTCTACGAAAGACATGTCATGAGCATCACAAAATCGTTAAGGATGCCTATAAAGTATCAATTGCTCAATGTAACTCAACTCCTTAGACGGGTGTTACGCAACGGAGTTGCGCGACTAAATAGGGAATGACTAAAACTGGCGACGCCGTAGTCGCAAATAAATCGCAGTTATGTCCAATTGGATTCCGACACAAATAGCGTCGGTTCAGTCGCTTGCCCATTGATTTAAACTGGCCCAAGTATAGGCGATCAGCGACTCAAGGAGTAACAACACGGGTGCTACAGTCCAATGTCAGTTTGACTGCATCTCATAAATATTTCATAGATACACACAACGCAATCTACGCACTGCGTTTTGGCCTTTATAAGAACGGGATTGAAAATTTAAATAATCAGAAAGGACCAAAGGTTTCTTCTTTCGTTATGGGTTCTAAATGATATTTCAGCGACAAAATTAGGCATAGAGCGACGAGAGCAAGGACGATATTTGCTGACCCAAGATTGACAAGAAGAAGAGCAGCAAAATTGTAAAGATAGGACCATTACTAGTAAACTTTATCAAAACTGGGACTAACTGCACTAACATACATAATTATAAAAATATGTAATATTACACCACCATCGTCATCTAGCTTTTCTAGCGACATCATGCTCTTCACGACGTCAAAAACAAATCTAAGTGGAACAAAATCGCCAGACGAAAAATTAATGAAATTACCCAGCACGACGTCATGATCCTCAATAATGAAAAAAATCGACGCGAAGAGAAGGACACATTACACGAACACCTCTTCCAAAAAACATGTAATTTATCTCTCCTAACTTTTACCAGTCACGGTTGCTAGGTGACCGACCGCGGTCGCCACCGCTTGCCGTTTGAACCGATACCTTCGTAATTGCACTCGGAAAATCATTAGTCCGAAAACTCTGGAGCCCGGACTCTAAGATCTTTTTGAAAGCATAGTTCACTTAGCAACTTGACACCTTATATTAGCACTAAAAGGGGTCATAGTTATATACGTGGCACATTTATTCACACGTTACACAAATGATTTGCTATTACTCAAATGTGCCTAAGATAAATATGATATTGATAACTGATAGAAATGCAAAGGAAGGTTTTCTTTATCACCGCTCGCTATAGCATTTACAATCTGAGCAGAAAAGCTCACTTCCTTCAATTGTGAATTCATTCGTTTTACTTTTTCTCTTTGACAAGAAGTGGGATTTTTGTCCCGTGTAGTGGACGGTGATTGGTGATGGCCACTTACGGTTCGAAGCCACGGACAGTGGACAGATTTATTAAAACGAGAAACTAATTTAGCACGAGACAGATCAAACGTTGAAAGTGCCAAAACTGTCACGGTGCGATCGTTGATTGGAGTCGATTGAAGTTGTGAAGTCCGACTTCCATAGGGAAAACGAATGACGAACCTTTTATAACTTAAGTTGGTACGTGGGTAGTAATCCGGGTGGGTGAGGTGGGCCTTTTAAGTGCTGTTGGTAAATAAAAGAAAGAAATTTAAATATTAAATTGGAGTGACAAAGTTAAGCCGACGCAGGGCAAACTACGCGAAATAAAATAGATAATCTAATTTTTTATTCTGATGATATAAACCACCTAATCTTTATGAATTCATGCTGTACCTACTTTCTGAAAATCCCGTAAAAAGGTTGAATCGTTGTCTAGGTTAACGCGGGCAAATTTTCCGCAACTCGACCACAGAATATGCACCTACCTATTTTGCGTGACGTTGCCTAACCCGTTTTTACTTAAGACTGTAATACCCAGAAAATCCCTAACCTTTTAGGTAAACTAATTTAGCAGACAATTTAGATTATAATAGCGAAACTAATTGCAGACGACCAGAACTTTAATAGTAGGTCAGATTTACCAAATCCCTCTAATTACATTTGAATATTTAAGTAATTTGACTTGTGATAATAATTCTCAGTCCTTAGGTTAGTATCCACTTTTAGTTTTGTGTTTAAAGGTGGCGAGTAACTTGGTAATTTTTAATTATTTAGGCTTCAAACCTGTGTCTCCTCACAGGACTAAATACAAAGTGATACGTTCTGTTGCCGATTTCTCACTACTGAGTTTTTTTTAATAAAATTGGTTGCACAACGACATCCAGTAGAAATTAAGCACTTAAAAATTCTGAATGAAACTAAAATATCCGAATTCCCTTAAAACCAACTTACATACGAAAGGGGCTGATAGACTAACTCATAAGACACCAGATTAAGTACGTAAATTTTACCTCAGTAAAAATTGCATGGAATTATATTGGATCTCCATTGCGAGATTTCATAGAGCTATGCCGAGACATGCGATCCATCTCAATGGCTCCGAAAATTAGAGATTGGTAAGAAAATTAACTCAGAAAAAAATTAAATTAGAAAATTGACTCAGTAGTCGGATATTGGTAATATTTAGTTTCAATATATAGACAGCATTTCAGCAGAGCAATATGTTGATCGTTACTAACAGTAAGGCTGGACTTTTGATTTTCATATTCTGATCTCGCACTGCCACTGTCACTTGTTTTGAATGATCTTAATGAATTCTAAAGACGTAGAGCTTGATTAACATTTCTCAGACATTATTTCAAATCTTGCAATACGAGTAGGCGGTTAGGAGTGCATAAAAACGATAACAGCCTCCGGCCGAAGCTACTGCTGGTGAAATACAAGTGAAATAGATCGCTACCCACTACTGTCATAGTGAATGATGTAAAAACCATGTGAATTCGAACTTTGTAAATAGTATCACAGTTTCCAATCTACCCGAATTCACGTTCAAAAGTCAATATGAAAGCTTAATTTCCTTTGACCAAATGTTCTCTATGCGCCAATGAAACTGATATGATGCACTAGAACCCAACTATTGTCCGAAAAAAGATAAGCAGAATGCTAGTCACATACACTAACTAGAGCAGCACGAAAACCAACTACAACGAAAAAAGATATGTTACCTCGAATTGCAACATGCTTTTCGTAGAATTTCACAGCACGTCATTTACTTTGAAACTTTAGAGCGGATTCCCATTTGCAAAGATTTCCCGCACGTAACCAGTTTGACATAGTTTGGCCATCTTTCTGATAGATAGATCTGAAAATAGAAATGTGGCAGCGTACGAGTGCCTTCGCTTCCCCATTTTTACGGAGTATCAATTTCCCAACTGTCACTCCCGGTTGGCTACACAAAAGTTACTGGTATAAACCAAACTGGACTTGTCATGGCATAGAATCATAGATTAGTTTAGACAATCTAGACTTCGTTATACATAGTTGATTGAATAAATGACATTTAGAAATGCGTCTTTTAAGGGTTCCGTACCAAAATGGTAAACAAGGAACCCTTATGGCGAGACTCTATCTGTCTGTCCGTCTGTCTGTCTGTCTGTTCGTCTGTCTGTCCGTTTGTCACAGCCAGATATCTCAAAAACTACTGCTGCTATCGATTTGAAACAGTATTAAAAGTAGCTAACCCGAGCCTATTGGATGTAAATAAATCTTGTAACTTTTTTACTTTTTTTAAAGGGGTCCGTAATGGGACTTTGACAATTGAAAGGGCAGAATGATTTATGACGGATTATAGATGAAATGGCAAACGCCTACTA
Organism: Eudemis profundana; assembly: GCA_947034925.1. Taxonomy (NCBI): domain Eukaryota; kingdom Metazoa; phylum Arthropoda; class Insecta; order Lepidoptera; family Tortricidae; genus Eudemis; species Eudemis profundana. Next base: position 11,087,403 of record OX344808.1, read on the forward strand.
GAATGATCATACCTATATTACCTATAAATAGTCAATTCATACTCATACCTGTACGAGTATTATTATACAATAAATAACCAGTCGTATTACAAATGCATGAATGAGCATTTGTATAAGACTTGTTCACGCAAACACACACAAACTAAAAAAATCGCCTAGACAAAAATAGTCTCCGACAAATCAAATGTAAGACAGTCAATAAAAGAACTTAAAACCGCAGAAGTTAAGCTTTATGCACACCGTAACTTACTATCGGATTACGGGGATTAAGGGGACGTCTACACTATTATTAGGATATATAAACAAATGCTTAGGTAATTAAAAAGCTGCCTGTTATTACGTTACACATCTATCAGAGCGGTAAAATAAACAATGGGGCAAATATTTCGAGAAATTTGTTTTCGTGTCCTATTCCCACAATTTCATTCATATTACGAGCAATGAAATTATAAGAATTATTATTTTATTGAACTCTTTCCACATAACTACACTGTTAAAAATTTCCGGAATTTTACATAAAAAAAAATTACAGAAACCTGTGAAATTCCCTAAAAACTGGGAAAAGTACGAAAATTTTGGTAATTTTCCTTAATTTTTGGTAATTTTCCATAATTTTTGGTAATTTTAAATATCTTCTGTAGATTCACTGATTTTTATGTCTTATTACATCAAAAATATGTAATAATCAATAAAATGTGTACGATTACATAAAATCTGTAAAATTACATATAGCGTCTGGGACAAATACATTTCAATATGTATTTATAAGGCTTCAAACTGTAATATTACAGACAAAATTCTTAATTTTACATATCTTGTAAAAAAACAAATTTTTATGTAAGTTTACTTAAGTCTTTTGTAATATTCATAACAATATCAGTAAAATTACGTACAATATTATGTAAATTTACAGTTTTTATTTATGTTTCAAGAAATCATGTAATTTTCAAGTATATTCTGCGATTTTACATAAAAAATGAGTAATAATCGTAAAAAAAAATGTATATTTACATCAATTCTGTATAATTACATGGAATGTCTGGGAAAAGTACATTAAGACATGTATTTATAACGATTGAAACGGTAAATATACATAACAAATCTCGTTAATTTACATAACTTTCTGAAAAACGCATTTTTATGTAAATTTACTTGAGGCTTTTGTAATTTTCACAAAAGTATCAGTTAGATCACATACAATATTACGTAATTATACTGTTTTTTTTTTATTTTTCAATATATAGTGTAATTTTTAATAATAGCGTGTGTTTTTAAATAAAAGGTATGTAAAAATCACTAAAAACTTGGACGATTACATAAAATCTGTAAAATTACATGTAGCGTCTGAGACAAATACATATCAATATGTATTTATAATGCTTCAAACGGTAATATTACAGACAAAACTCTTGATTTTACATATCTTGTGAAAAAACATATTTTTTATGTAAGTTTACTTAAGTCTTTTGTAATATTCATTAAAATATCAGTAAGATTACGTTTAATATTATGTAAATTTACAGTTTTTATTTATGTTTCAAAAAATCGTGTAATTTTCAAGTATATTCTGCGATTTTACATAAATAATCAGTAATAATCGTAAAAATTAGGTCAACTAGATGGCGCTAGTAGTTATGTTAGAAGTAAGCAAATTTCACCTTTCTCGTTGTTTTGAAAGTACGAAACCTCGTGTTTTATGTTGCTTAGATTTTTAGAAAACCATAACGTATTTGTAAATTCAGATTAGTGAATTACCAGTTAAACCAAATGTTTAGTTCATCCGTATGCACATAGATGGCATTAGTAGTCTCTGTAAAACTATCTTTCTGAAGCCTGTAAAGTTTCAGTACATATGGTAGCCAACTACTAAAAATATATGGAATGTAACCTAATCGTTAAACATGTATAAAACGACTATGTTAGTGCAATAACGAGTTTACAAAATACTCAAGAGATGGCGCTGTACCGAGCAGCTTGTAATTGTAGATCGCGATGTTAAGATTTTTCCTGATTTAATGACCCTATGTAAGGAGTATCGATTTGTTGAGTTTCCGCTGATCCGCTGCTCACTTAGAGCAATCGACGAAAAGTCAAGGTGGACCGGGACAAGCGCCCTGGTTCGACCCCAGGCGCCCCCGGCACCCACCCAGTCCGATTCACTCGGGTAGGTCTGGCTAGCGACCTGGTTCGACCCCAGGGAACGCCACGGCCGACCACCCGGTCAGATAATCGCTATGCCCAGTAGGGTTGCGAGTTAGTCAGGCTTCAAAAAGTAGGAGTTATATGCGCACACTCAGTGAACCGTACAGGACCTTAATGGACCAATATTACTGAATATATGTGAAAATACAAAACATATCAGTAAATAAACACATAGTATTTCAGTAATATTACTGAATATATGTGAAAATACAAAAAAATATCTGTAAAAAACACATAGTACTTCAGAGATATTACAAAAAAAAATTTAAAAATAATTAACATCTATCGTAGAATTACACGAAAAGGTATGTAAAATTACAGAAAATATTATTTTACATAATCTGACATGTGTCAGATATGTAAAATGACATAACATGTAATTTTACATATCTGAGAAATATGTAAAATTTGCTTTATGTAATTTTACATATTTGATAAATCGTTGATTATGTAAAATTACATAGCCCTGTAAAATTACATAATTATGTAAAAACACAAAAAAGTTATGGCAACGAAAGTTGCCATAAATTTATGTAAAATTCCAGGAGAATTTTTAACAGTGTATCATGTAACGGACATGTTACTTTATGGTTAAACAAACGAAACCTGAAATAAGACTCTGTTGAATATTTTTTAATGCTGTTTTCACCTATACAGTATAAATCAAAAACACAATCACGAACTAGTTAAAGTATGGTATCAAGGCGTACCTGTGTACACGGCGTATATGTGGTAGCATACAAGTCAATATTACAAAAGTCGTATTGTTTTTAAGCTTTTAACACACTAAACGCGCACCCAAGGAATAGTTACGTTTGGAATTTGGATAAGTGATGAAAAACGAAATATGTAGTTACAATTACAACATTGTGACTAGAATACTGTATCAAAGAATAAGTATAGCTTGGCAACTTCGTTGGTGACACTCACCTGTGTGCTTTTTGTTCTGTGCAGCCGTAACTACTTACACAAGTTAAGTGTTAATTTAGCTATAGTAGTACTACGACGTACAGATGTTTCTCTTTGTAACAAAACTGATATCCGGGTCCGACCACCGGACTGAACTCACCGCACCCGATCGCTCTTTCTATCGCATAACGCGTGCTCTTTCTGGCCGCTGGCTAAGCCCCCTTTCGGAGGGGCCAAATTTGGTTCAAGTAGCCGCGCGGCGAAATCGCGGAGTGAGCTACTCCTGACGGTATTAATAAAATAAAAATATATACATGAAATAAGTCGTTTTCAAAAAAAGATGTCCGTAATTAGACCTTAATTAAACAAAAAGTTAATCTTGTTCCTTGGTGTAACGAAAGTTACCATACAATTTATATAGTTAACTTTAGTTACACAAAGGAAGGATTAGGCAGGGAGGACTTGGTTTAATAGAGCCCTAACTACGGACATCTTTTTTTGAAAACGACTCAAATACCGATATCGGAAGACCTAATTGTTATAGAACTGAAATTACTGGGACATCGTTTTTCTTGCTACTATATAACCAGCTCTGAACAAAATAAAAGATGGATAACATTTGCTTGACATTAGAAGCACGATGTTATTCCCACATGTTCGTCTTGGATGTGTATCTGGAGGCACGGCAGTGCCCCCCCCCCCCCCCCCAAGTCGAGCAAAACAAAGGCACGGCCGTACCATCCTTTTCTCGAAGCCATTCAGGCCACTTTCAGCCTCCCGTAATTTTATGCTGGCTAAAGCTGGACACCCCCCGGTAGTGGGTGGGTAGTGACTTGGTTTAACATTACACCTCAAAACTTTTTTGTTGCAGAAGAACTGCGTTGCGAGACTTGCATCTTTTTACATGTAATATTTTTGATGGGATTTGACGTTTGCAGGCAAAAGTTACTACCGCTTGTCAATACTCGTACGTTGTGTAGGTAAAAAAACCTAAGTAATGCCCATCGTGTAGTAGTAACCTGTCCATATAGACAGTTTGACGTTAGGTACATTTTAGAAAAACGCCGAGTTCCATATAATTTCCGTACACTATTACCAAATGCAAAAAGGGCCATTGTTACGTTTTTGCCTATAGGACTTGTGATTGCAACTTTTTAGCTGTGTGTGGCCTATTACTAGGACCTGACTGATAACTAGAAACGTGCTTTCTGTTACCTGAAAGATAAGGGACAGGAAAATCAATGTCCTTTCCAATTTTCCATTTGACGCTACGAATCGCTTGACAAACTTATAACATACTAGAAAGTAGCCACAACACCGTTCGCGATTGTCCGAGAAATGGCATTGTTCACTTGCTTAAGAAGTCTTACTTCGCGCTGTTTTTGAATCATTACTCCGAATTTTAGAAGTTCGAGTTTACAATTTATTTATAGTAAATAATGCAGTCAACGCTACACTACACTGCAACCGCATCCACTGTACAGCAAGCATTAGAGTTGCAATATAAAAGTGTAATGCGAGTCACACCAAGCAACAACTTTCCGCAATATGTCTCGTATCCAGGAGGGAATTCCGCGTTACTTGAACACCGATACCCTCTGGCTACTTTACCATACTCTTGTCTTATTCATTTCACTAGCATTTCAACATCTTTAAAAATCTATGAATAAATACAGTCGTCCCAAGTATCACAAGGGAGACGTGGTTAGGCGTACCTGCGTAAGGTCCATACTGAAAACTGGCGAGTAACTGCATAGGATGAAATCAGGTGACTTGCTGTCATTTCGGCGGCCAGGACCATTTTTGGTGGGACACTGAGCTAAAATAGTTAGTCATAATTGAAAATGTAATGAAATATCAGGAGACACTCTCCCACTAATGGACTTAGTTCCAAATTAAACCCTAACATTCGACGGGTAATATTTATGTAGGTAAACAAAATAAATGGTACAACAAAACCAGGTATGTCCTTCCAGAGGGTGCACTTGCCTTCATCATACCATCATCATACTCACGTACTGTGAATTCGGGTCATTTTCTTTATAATTGTTCATAGAAAATGAAAACAATTCAATGTCCGTGAGTGTATGTATATGAGCATCAAAAAGTTTATGACGTAGTCGAGATCACACACGTCATCAACTCATCAGCGTTCTTCAACGGGAAGCACCAAAGGTAAACCTTTCATAGTTACAGAAATTTATGATAAGAATTGGATGGTTATGGGTATAATTAATAATCAAAATATACATTGACCTAATGCGATTTAACGCGTCATTTGTAATTATGAAAATTTGAAACTTAAATAAATAAAATACTTACTTATTCAATATTTATAATTAACATAATGGAAGTTGCAAACACAGAGATTACCTATGAACTATTTGACGAGCGACTAAGTCAAGCTTTTCTTACTAATTTTATATAGTAATGCCAACGTCTGGTCTGTGGTAAAATATGTCGTATAGTCATCAGAAACACGTTGAGTCTCGCTGTCGCTGAATCTTAAACTGTCTGTAAGAGACATGACAAATCCAAGAATTACTTGAAGTCGTCAAAAACGCGACCACTGCTTGAAGCCACAGGCGATTCCAACGTTCAAAAACTGCCCTAAAAGTTCTAGTCACATTTCAATACCCCGACAATATCCAGTTTAGCGGCTTAGCACACAGATTACGTGTGTACTTCGCCTTAGCCTAAACAAAGTCGTGAGCGCAAAGTTATTGGGCGAGATTACAGCGGCCCCAGCTACGAGTCCAGTCGATGAAGACTATTTAGAACCTTCGCGATTACGAAGTTCAAGTGACTTTGTGAAATTGTGACTTGGGTTATGGAATAATTAATAATAAAGAAGTGAGTGAATTCTAGTTATGTTTTTCATGATCATGTAAAATATTTACTTCATATTGAATTAAAACGGATCACCCATGTTGTTAATAGCCGACGATTTCTATCGACATGTTTCGAGAGCGTCCGGCACTTTTAATCCTGAGTATTAGCATAAATTAAATATAAGAAGATATATCAGCTCCATACATTAAAATACAACCAACTGAATTTAGCTTAGATCTAGATGGCGGCAGTGTGGCGACAGTATTGTCTATGCTTAGACCTAGATGGCGCTGAGTTGTAGCGCCATCTATGCCTAAGAATAGACATCTTAATTGATTGAAGTGTAGTAGATGTCGCTTTTTCCCAGTAATATGGTACTTTCCTATTTTTTGTAAAGTTAATTACAGAACAATTTTAAGCTTCAAAAATATTTTTTGCAATAATAATAACCGAATTATAATGATAAAACACAAAAAAAGTATTTACGTTTAAATTTGGTCGCAGAAACACCATACGTCGTCACGTGGTCTGTAAGACGTCATTCTACTCAAACCGAACAAAACGTAATTTTGAGGTTATAACTTCTGTCATCTCTTGTTATTTTAAAATGAGTTTAAAGTTATTTTACCAGTATTGTGTAGTGCCATTTTGTTACAATAACAGGAAAAGAACGAAATTATTTATTCCTGTGCCACATAAACCAGAAATACGACAACAATGGTTAGACCTAAAACAACAAACAACAATGATGTACTTTTGTGAAGATCATTTCAATGTAAGTATACACATAATTACGTATAGAATAATTAAAAAATATGTGTTTCTCTTGAAGTAGGGATATTTTTATTATTATTATCAGTGGCGGATTTGCCCTAACACGAAGTAGGACAACGGAGACTCTACATATTTATTTTGTATATTTGTCTTGTTTGGACGCATAGAGAGACCCTTTACATCTCTATAAATGTAGTTTTAAGTTTAATGTAATGTTTTAATGAAATCTTATATTAACGCCATATTGTTGTAATACTTGTTGGTCGAAAAGAGAAACACAACTATTACCACAAATATTTTAAATATTTTGAGTCAAACACAAATATTATTAAATAATAACTCTATTACTTCAATGTTACTTTATCTATGTAATAGAAATCAAAAACCCCTCTTTTCCGCCTCGCTATAAGGCAGAAAACACATATTTTGATGTTACATTATCTATGTAATAGAAATCAAAAACCCCTCTTTTCCGCCTCGCTATAAGGCAGAAAACACATATTTTAATCGCATTTCTATTTTTTTTAGTTCTATGTGGAATTGGACAAGAATCTTCTCGAGGCTGGGGACTCCTGCCCAGTCCGTTGAGTTTGCGGCAGAGAGAGGGCTCATAGCTAGGCAGAAAATCTGCAGTTATCATCGGAAGCCGATGACATTGACGGAGGAATCTGGCCAAGTTGGCAAATTTAGATGCCGGAAGAGTAACTGCCGGACTAAGCCAGTGTCCCGTGCTATTGGGACATGGTTCGAGAACGCGCGGTTGCCGATCACTTTAATATTCTATAAGAACTGTAGCCGATTGGTTTAGTTATTGCCGGGAAACCATCGCATTATATGAATTGGAGCAACAAAGGGACCAAGGGAAGATAGGGGGCCGTAATAAAGTGGTGCAGATAGACAAATCAAAATTTGGAAAAAGAAAGTATAATAGAGGAAGACATATCGATGGACACTGGGTGATTGGAATGATAGAAGACGGAAACGATGACCTGCGGCTGGAGGTGTGTCCCGACAATGAAAGGTCTGCAGACATATTGGTGCCACTCATAAAAAAACATGTCGAGGAAGGCTCCATTACTCATACAAATTACTGGAAAGCATATCTGAGCCTTCCCGAGCATGGTTATATCCATAAAAGGGTCAATCACAGTGACCCGACAAATAAATTTGTGGCACCTGATGGGACACACATGCAGAGGATTGAGAGCCAATGGCGAGGATTGAAGAAGCAATTTAGGCAAAGCCAGCGCAAGCTGAATTTCGTTGACTGGCTTTGCGAATATTCTTGGCGGAGGAGGATAATGGTGCATCACTTACACGCATATGAGGAATTAATTAATGCAATCAAATTTGTGTATAAGGTGGAATAAATGTTATTATTTAATAAATTGCGTTTCATTTTACAAATATATACAAAAACTACAATTTGGTGAGCGAAGGCACTGATCAGTGTAAAAGACTTATAATAAATTTCATATTTTAGACTTAATGGTATGCATTGATCAGTGTTTTAGTATACCAAATGTTAATACATAAATATAATTATATTTTATGCCACACCTGGCCATAAGTAGCTTTTTCCGCACGCTGCGCATACGGAAAAGCCGCTTTCTGGCCAAGTGTAGACATAAAATTATGTACACAATACGGGAGGTAATAAAGAAAGCCCTCGATCGCATATTTATGTCCCTCGCTTGCTGCTCGGGCCGCAAACTTCTGCGATCTCGGCCTTTCTTTGTATTACCACCCTAGTTGTGTAATGTACTATTGTAGCTTAAAATTGTTCTGTAATTAACTTTACATCCTTTACAAAATATAGGAAAGTATCCTAAAGGTCATAGGTATATGATGATAATCAGTGATCGGATCAGGGTGTGCCATTTGGGGTTTAATGACTTCAAACGTAATACAGAAATTCCGACAAATATCTTATCTTTCAGCTATCAATAACATTAAAATTTTATTTTGACATCCTTGTGGTAAGATATATTACAAGTGATAGGTATATATTTCCAATTTACTTCAAATACAAATTGTATATATCATAAATTATGCCGCAAATACATTATTTCACAATAATATTTTAATGTAATTTTGCCTTGGTCTATGCAGAAAATTCACAATTTCAATTTTGGCAACCCTCTATCATTTCATATTCATTATGTCGTTCCGTTTTATGCAACTTGACATTCTTAATAATAATATGTGTCGCAATAAAAGTATCCAAATTATGATTAAGTGAGAATTAAATAATAGGAAAACTAGAATTTTGTTAAATTCCTATAGTGTAAATGATTAGTAAGAGCTTAATTTATTTTTTCGCGATGTGAGTTCGGTAGTATTGAAACGGAATGCAAAACGTTCAGATTGAAATAGCAAAGCAAAAATTACCCTGTGACTCACGTTGCGTTTGTTGCCAGCTCGTCATATGCCAAGGAGAATGCTGACAACGTCGCAATGTACTGTTTATTACCTGTTCTGGCACATAATTTGTATGTTATGTAATTTGTGTTAGGTAGGGTCTTTTTAGCTTTTTTTTTGTAGCTATTTATTAGTATTTTGTTTTTTAGGCGCCCTAAAACCTTTCCAAGCAACTTGAAAGATTTTTTTAATGACATCTATTATTGCCTATTCTGGCAAGAATTGATTCACGTAATGTGTTAGTTCCGTTATGAACCGGTGCGATAGATGACGCTTAAATCAATGTATGCGATATATGGTTACATACATACCAATTTACAATATTAGAAAGGGTATTTTTGTCTGTTTCTGATGTATTACGCTAAATAAATTAAAGTCGTACATTATAAAGTGGTAAACATCTTGATTTCAAGTGATGAAAAAAATATTCTTATTCATTCGTGCTCCGAGAGACATCTATTGTAGATATTTCGAACTATTCGAGACTTGTATGAACTGGACACTCTATGTATTATTACTTTATGGTATTAGCGACCGTAGCTACGTCCGAAATCATCGAATATTTCCAACGTGAGTGATTCGTTTTGCATTTAATGTGATTTAGTATCGCGGTAGTTTTCTGAATACAATAATATTTATTTCCTTAAGATTGCATATCATCAAAATTGCAGAGAATATATATCCTAAACGACCGTTTTTGGCATCTAGTGGAAATTCCTTAAATAAATGGTGTAATAAGTGAACTGTAATCTATAGTCCGAACATAACACGTAAAAAAAGTCAGTTATATCAGAATTTCTGCTAAGTCGTCAGATACTAATCGTAGGAAACGAATCATCCGTTCCCGACTCTCTGTGACGTCGGGCGGGACTTATCTGGCCGTGGTCTTCCCCGGTTTATAGTTAGGGCCCCGTAATGATCATTTCTCCGAGTCAGGACTATGAAATACCGATAACTGTTGTGGTTGCTTATAATTTATCGTTTGGCGATACTGTTCGCACCGTTAGAATGAAAGCGACCGAATTCAAAAATTCTGATAGTTTAGTTTCAATCTTAAAACGACTTAAAACGGTTTTAACTCGATTTTTATTTTTTTTTGGATTAGGCCGGTTTCATTCTAACGGTGCGCTGTTATTGGTGATCAGTGTTTTACCCGATACTCAGACAAATATTTACCCCAATCAGAAATTGGTCCCGGAATTTTTGTAGGAGAGCCAGCTAAGCTAACCATCCCGTTAAGACCAGTTCAGTGCATTTTCACTACTTCACATGAAATAAACTAGGTACTGAGACAGTACAGTGACTGTAAAATGTAAGATGAAGCAGTAAGACAATAATAAATATCCTTACTAATCTACTGAAAACCTGTCCACTAGAGATTAGAAACTAGACACTAAATCATAATTAGAATCCAACTATGACCAACAAACAATTATTCCAACAACGTGCAGCTCGCCCAGTTGCTAATTTGTTACCCGCATGCCGCATTGACTCTCGAGTATCTCAGTCATTTGATTAAGACTCACAGTCCGTGCTTACAAGTACTGCATTGTTTTGATACTTTAGGAGTACAACATAACCTGCCGCCTGGCATACAGGTTCCCCTAGTTCAGGCAACAGTCTACGCCGCACAACTCTAATATGGATGTTGATAAGACGTATGTACAGTCGAGTTCATTTACATCTACACATATAAGACAACAAAAATATCTGAACACGCTTTTATGCTCCTGACAATAGGGTCGTGTTCAAATATTTGTTCCCGTCAGTGTGTAGATGTAAATTAACTCGACTGTACATACCTAATTACTTGCCTACTGTGCCTGTACATCAGTGGCGTGGCGTAAAAGATATCCTTGGGCAAGCCGGTGCAGATTTGGCGTATATTTTCCTTAAGAGCTATAGAATAAAATGCTCAAATGCCTGATATTGGGCAAGCCGGTAGGAATCGAGTTCTTTCTTTGGACGCCACGCTACTGCTGAACATATACTTTGCAGTGGAGTAAATAAACACTCTTTTAATATTTTACATTAGTCTTTAATGTACTCATTTATGGATAAATACTGTGGAACAAAGAAACGTAGGTACCCTGCTGTACAAGTATATATTTGGATTTTGCGTTGTAACAATACCTACTGCACGCTTCCCAAATGCTTCCACAACATGGCACTTGCACTGCCATAGCATTAAGATGCTCAAATGTTACGGGTGTAGGGTTACAATCGGGTGCACGGTTGCCAATTCGCTATCCACAACCCGCATTAACTCGCAGAGAATCTCAGTCACATGATTAAGCCGCATCGTCAGTGCTTACAACAACTGAATTTTTAGATACTTTAAGAGCACAACATAAATTTTTAATGTACTAATTTATAGGTTAAGTATAGTTCAACAAAGAAAGAGGTAGGTGCCCGTACCGTACATATTCGAAAGCGTTTTCGCGGTAAGGTATGCATCCCAAATGCCTCCACAGCATTGCACTTCCACTGCGATAACACTAAGATGCTCAAATATTACGCGTGTAGTGTAGGGTTGCAAGCGGGTGCACGGTTGCCAATTCGTTATCCACGACTCGCATAGACACGCAGAGAATTTGATTAAGATGCATCGTCGGTGTAAGCGGTGCACGGAGCAGTAATGAAGTGGGCTACTGCAGCTTTGTAGACCAACTCAGACGTTTTGATACTTTAATTACGTTTCAAAAGAGACACATTGCGTAAGTTGCTTGCTCGAAAGGTGCTTCCGCCGTGTTGCACTCTCGAAATTACTTAGGCTCTTCCCGTGGACACGCGAATAGGACAATTGCAAGAGTCCAGAATAAAATATACGATTGCGTTGATGGTGTATTTTATAAAAATTCCAAATACATCGGTTGCCAAGAACCCACTACACGGATTCACTTTGTATGGAAATCGAGGGGCTTGGCACTGGTAGTCCTTACATCCACTTATGGTCAGCTAGTAGGACCAAAACGTCTTCAATACAGTCGAAATTACCTAGCTGAATCATGCACAAGTTGTATATTGACCCGCGATGTGGATTGGATTAGGTGAATTCTCATCAGAATACACATTTCGAACAATATGTACCTAACTAATCATAAAACATAACTGATAATATAATTTTCAAAATACGTAGGTTCTATATAGTTGAAATTTAATTCACCCTTCTGTTCCTGATAATGAGGAATATGAAATCAATAAATACACATGATTTTGATACGGACCAAAGCAATGTCCGGAGCGCTACATGAGAATACACTTACAGAATTGTCTCCGGTGTCCTTAACTTTTAGGAGCAATACAGGCATTTTTGTTTTTCATTTTCCGTTTTTTTTACACCAATTTTTCCGTAATCAGTTTCTACCACATTTATTTTCGTGAATTTCCTTATACAGCACTAAGCATTACTAAACTTGTGCGGAGTAGCTGTTTTGGTTTTGGGCCGCTTAAACCGTGCCGATATCTTTATTTGACGGGTCTATGATGACTAATATTGCGCGTTTTGTTTCCCTGTTTAAGGTGAAGTGAAAACATCGTCGTGTGAAACAGTCGTTGTATTTTTAATGTCAAGCCGCGCGAGTGTAGCGACTAACAAGGAGCAGGTGAGTGCAGCATTTTTGTCATAACTGCAAACTGGGGGCGATTCTCCTAGAGATATATCGCACGACAGAAAAAAACTTTTTTGCTTAACAAAAAACCATAAATATTAACAAGAATAGATTACGGATAAAACTATGCGCTACACAGTATTTTCTCTTTGGCTGCTTTTCAGTAGAGCCTTGTTAATAAAAATATCTAACTTAAACTCATTTAAGGATTACGCATATTTGACACGGTTAAATTAAAAACAGCCATCATCACTGTAAATCCAATGCAAACTTTCGTTGTTTCCAAATTAACTACACTAACTGCTACTAGAAATCCAGTAACAATTTTGCGAATATCTAGTAAGTCTAGTATTGTAATTACTTTGTTAATGGCAATGAAGTTAGTTATGTGGGTATTTTAAAGTGCATTAACGAAGCCAAAGCTTATTTACTTAGTTTTAAAATTTAATTCTGTAATATATCGGTGAGTCCAGAATTGCCCCCGCAGCAGGAACAAAGGACCAGGCCACATAGACCGGCTAATTGGATGGCTCCGAGACACAACTAGTTCCAAACGAACACTATTTTACATACAAACACTACATAAACGATATTTATGTCTATCTATTCCATATTCAAATGGACGTTTCCCGTAACAAAGGTTCAGACGTTTGTAAAAATAAAATACTTAATTTAACCTGTCGACTTGTGACTTGCAAGATTTGACTTAAAGAACGACATACGAGTATTAAGCACATTATCAAATCTCATTTTCACCAAAGCTATCATACAGCACTATTACATTTGCTAAAATACATTTCACGAAAACATGCATATTAGTGTACTAGTTATTCGATGCGGTATTCAGGTAAATGCTGTATTATTGGACGCATCGGGCCGAAAACTCATGAAACTCAAACACTCAACTGAAATCGTTTAATGGTCAGCCAGCTGGAATTGTAATTTCATACGGCGAGTGCATTCGGCTTAGTGCAATTTAGTTTTGTCGGAAGTACGACTCTTATCTGACATTAGCAGTCTTAATTAGCTAGCCAAGTTAGGGACCACATGTGGGAGCACATTAATACAAAACCTTTTACCGCGTAAACTCAGCAGTGAAATGACGTATTGTCAACTGAAATTCTCGTCAAATTACGCTTCATACCCACGCTGACTCGCAAACAACAAAATGCGAAATTTAAAACGAAAAAGCACACGGCAGAGGACGCTATAATGAAAGGAAAGCAATCATCTCGGCATTCCCTTTGTTCCGTCGTGAAGTTTCAATAAATAAGTCCATAAAAAAGCTAAGGAAATTAATACGTTAAAGGAAAACTGGATACCTTTTTGTATCCGGCGAGTCTCAGGGCCCGCTGTAACCTCGCCGCTCGCGTAGATGACAGGTATACTATCGGCACCGCCTCCCCTGCCTCCAACTCGATATCGAAGTCGTTAACCGCCTCACAAAACTTATAATCCTCAAACTTTTTCGCCTCACTCTTCATTAGTTCAGTGTCCTCACTTATCGCGTCTTTTAAAACTTGGTGCGCGGGGATGAAAAGAGGGTTTTCGTAGCTGCGATTAAGAAGTTTAGCGTTATCATTGTTCAGTTCCTCGTAGCGTTGTGGCTCGACGTCGCTGTCGTCGTCCGGGAACGTTATCAAGTAATTATCGTTCACAGTGCACTGTCCGTCAGTTAAGCTCTCCTCGATCACTACAGACTGTCGGTTTGACTCGGCAGACTCCGTCGAGTACGCGCTCCATCTCAAACCACTTCTAAACCGTCCGCACTCCATATTGACTCAATATTATGTAGTCACTCGCGATTCTCTTTATTATTCAGTCGACATTAAAATGATGCGCTTTCAGTGTGAGAGTAAAAAGTGAATGACTGAATGCGTCACACTAGTGGGCGTAGCTGGGATCCGATTTCAATCTGCAATATGTTAAGCGGGGCACGCGCTGTTTAAATACACATGTTTTTTTAATCCGACGCAGATTTCGTGCATATGTATGTATAGGTGTGATTTGTTGTCAACGGGGGTGAATGTTTTGAGTTTGACGTTTTAAAAACAACCGGTATCAAAATTCCACAGTCGGGTTGTGTAAAAAAGACAGGTGTTGAAAAGCGTGAGAAGGGTCACTCCGGGATCGCGTGACCGACCTCTTGCCTCTAATTAGCCGATTTTGGGCTTCGCAAACTGCCGACTGGTATTTTTGGAACACGTTATTTAACTGTTATTATTATTAATGTAAAATGGACCCGCGAACGTTAATTAATAACGCACGGTTAGTGGATTCGCGGTTGTTTCGAGAACCGCAAGTTTTAATTAGCGGATTTGTTAGTGTTGGCGTTTAATTTTAATACTGTCCTATATAAAGGGATTCCGAAATAAGTCCAGACGCGGAGAAGGCAAAACGCAAATGTCACACAACAAAAGTGCGAGACTATGGGTCGTTGAACTCGTAGACTTGGCTGAATTACAGCGTGCTAATCTTTAGCCATGTAAATGACTTTGAACGCCTTCACGTACTTTTCTTGAAACTTTCCCAAGAAATATACGTTCTACCATTCTAAATATTTGAAATAACATTATTTCACTTGCTTTTTACTTTTATCCTTCTTTGAAATAAATGATGAACATGAAATTCATATCGTGTGTTCTCACGTGTAAACAAATTCAGTGTTAATGCACCGTTTTTTATGTTTTTCATATTTCTTAAAAGTACACACGTGTAAATGTCCGAACACAATAATATTTAAGCTACAGTGCTGTTGTAGCAAGATCACTGCACTGCACTGTATCATTTACTTGACTTCAATGATCTTTACAAACATCGTCGATGTTTCAAACACAATACGGTACCGTGGGCTATTCTTCATCACCTCAAAGGTAGGTAATATTATCATAATACAAACGTGTGATTCATTGATTAAGAGTGTACCGTAAAGCGATTAAATGCAACCGTCATCAAAAATTTAAAATAAAGTATGACTGTATAGTGTAGGTACCTACGTGATTTGAGAGAAGCTTTAATTCTTAACAGATGCTCTTATAAATGTCAAAATTAACAAAACGATTATTAAAGTTTGAACTGTCAATAAGTTAATAATAATAAGGAAAAAAAAATTAATTAACTCTCACACCAAAACCATAATACATTTGTCCACTTAGAAGTCAACAACACTGTTATTATAATTAACCGAGTCTTAAAGCGCACTTTTTTAAATTATCTAAGACCCAACAAAGACTTGGGAATTTCGGTTTCAGCCGCGAGACGCGACGCACGCGCACGTTGAATCGCGACTGAACCGTTCTATATTTGAAATGAAGTGGGTTTAATAACATTGCGTATATTTTCCCGCTTTTCCCCGACTTTGACATCCGTGAGTCAGCCATTCATGTTTTTTATGCGTCTACGTTATTTTGACAGTTTTCCTGTTGGTGGAAATTCTACCAACATTAACAGAGGCATCATGTGCATAGCAAATTATGTCGTCCATATTATATTCTGATGCCGGTTAAAGTGAGACTCATGAGTAAAAGCGACAAGCAAACCTAAAATTTCATCCGGTAGGGAAAATATCCGACACGGATCGGTTTTTGTCACTGCACAAAGTTTTATTTTATGCAATACATGGCAATTCATTAAAATATTTATTAAAACGAGGAATATCATCACTACATAGTATACTCGTAAAACAAAGTCGCTTTCTCTGTCCCTATGTCCCTATGTATGCTTAAATCTTTAAAACTACGCAACGGAATTTGATGCGGGTTTTTTTTTAATACATAGAGTGATTGAAGAGGAAGGTTTATATGTATAATACATGCATAATATAATAGAGAAACACCGTGCGAAGCCGGGGCGGGTTGCTAGTATCGTTATAAAAGCTTATAGGTATACACCGTGTTTTTTTATGTCTGTTAAATTCAACACGTTGCTTCGTAAGTTCGTACGTCAACAGAAGATACCTGGTATATTGCTTTTTGTTAAATTCGAAAAAAAAGTTACTTTTCATACAGTATAAATTAATATTGAGTTCATGAGCATTTTAAAAGACACTTTTGAGTTAGTCAGAAGTTAATGTCAACTATGACAGTGTGGGAATACTGATTGCTCATTTATATTGGGTTGGTGATTAAATTAAGATTATGAATATTTTAAAAACGGTACAAGTTACAACATTAATTTCTTGGAGATATTAACTTAATTAGATCTGAAAAATGCGCCCTCGAAGTTAACGGAAATCAATAAAAACACGGTGTATATGTTTGCTAGTGTTAACATATCAAAGTCATTATAATCTGATCTATTTAAAGGCAATTAATGATATGAAACATGGCTTGGATAACTAAGAGTTCCCCTGAGATTGTTTTCGATTAACTTTTATTATTATCGGCTGGTAATAATAAAAGTCAATCGAAAACAATGCGTTTCATATTTCCTAGAACATTATTCATAGAACCAATACTAACCCTCAAGTGCTTAGTTTACATAATATAATGTTAATCTAAATCATATTATTTCATTAGTAACGAGAAATGCAATTTCGCCACTGCATGACAAGGCAGAAATCCAGTATAGTTCGCTCCTCATAACCTAAAGTCCGCATGCACATACTAGAAAGAAAAGCTATAACAATTTTCAAGTTAATAAATTTTATTATACAGTGTAACCGCGACCTTGTCTTTGCTGACCTATTCAAATCCTAGCAAATTATACGCAATAATCTTAAAGTCTATCCTTTTCTATCACATTGATAAGATCATTAGTGCGAGGAAAATGCGACGGTCGAAGTCTGGATTAAAAGTTCTAATCGAAGGAAAAAGCGTGAAAACCTTAGCTGTTTAGCAGAATTTGAACTCTATTCAAAGCTTATTACGATTTAAGTTGTGATAGACTTGTCTTTATAGTTAAAGCTCTTTAGTTTTGAAGATGCGGCATGACTGAATTTAAATAGTCGAGACGAGCCGCCCGCCGAGCGACGAAGTCTTGATACTTTGCCAACACATCTGCACCGAATGAAAACATTCTGCATACGTTTAACGCTCTACGGCTTTGAGGAAGGAAGTATCAAGCACTTTAGATAATCTTCGACGCATATGATTTAATCCAGAGATGAGAGATGCACAGGATAGCGTCACGATAGGTCTAAAATTATCATTTTGATTCAACGATAAATCTAGTAGGTACCTACGTCAAGAGACATATCATAACTACGTATTTTCAGATAACGTTACGTATTTTTAGGTTGGGGTAAATATGTACAGTCGAGTTCATTTACATCTACACACTTACGAGAACAAAAATATCTGAACACGACTCTATTGTTAATTGATACAGATAATTTTGTTCTTTTATATGTGTAGATGTAAATGAACTCAACTGTACTAGAGTTTGCAGTGCCGGGAATTTTTTGTATGAGAGAACCGGGAATTCCCGGCACTGCCATAAGTACTAAAATTTCCCGGTTCTGGACGCTGGAAATCCAATACGGGCGAATATTGAAACGGTGGTCAGCATAGGACCTAAGAAGTATATTTAGATAACTTTTGCTTAAAACTACAATGAAAATATTTACCATACAAAATAATTCGGCCCGCAATGTAACGCCACACACATTCAAGTTGACAAACACGCTAGTTGACAGTTACTTTAAAAAAGCTCGTATCTCGCAATGTCATATTATCAAGCATGTATGCGGTACATTGCTGCTCGGTAAATTTTCAAAAATTAATTACGAGGTCACTATTAAGTGTAATTTAAAAAATCATATTAATTAATGATAACACTACTAAACGCTATATCTGGTTTAATTGTTTGCTCGTATTGGACTTCCATGCCGTATGTAGGGATACCTAAATTAAATAACTAATCTACGATAACTTAGAATTGTTTTTTATCTATACAAGCGCAAACTTGTACTTGTAACCTTATGTCTTATCATCAAACTCCTTCACAATAATTATGCACTATTAATAACCAATCACATATTGTACATTGTTTTTAAAAGAACCCAGCCTCAAGATAAAAGAACTGCTAAAACAAGCCCAGTTACAGAAACATTCGAAATCAAAATACGTTCCGAATCCTCGGCGTAATATCAGAACCCCGTGAGTCTCGCCGAAACGATGGCACGGACAATTACACGTAGTTCGTTAAGGTACGCAGGCATATAAATATAGTCGAATCAAGACAAACGGCCGCCCCACATCCGAGAAAAAAGGGATTACTTATTCACTGGGATCGTAACAGAGATGTAGGATGTCGTAAGGCCGAAGTGTTCCAGAATTTGATATAGAAGAGTGCTTTGTAATGTTTGAGAGCTCGGAACGTGAATGTTGCTTTGGTGAAAGGTGTAGTGTTTGATAAAGGTAACACTAGAGTAGTGCGAATAGTTTGCGTTTAGCAAGCTCCAGTCACGAGAACTTTGGCAGAACTCCACAAGATAGTATGCAAGAATTCTTCGTACTCGTATAAGTAAATGTGCTCGTATCTCCATTTTAACGTAATTTTGCAAGAGAATGTAAATCGATGCAAAGAAAAGAGTACGTAGAGGTATTCCCTCAGTTGTTAAAAGTTTATTATTTAGACGCTAGCCTCATACTTTGAAATATTTCTTGAAGTAGTTAGCTTGGAACTTTTAAGGTTAGTTACTTAATCTGGATAATTATATTTGAGCCGAGTAAAATTATATATTTACGACATCAACAACACGATCTTTCTCGAATGTACGCTTCCAACATTGCCCAAAGGCATTGCTATGAAGTTCCATAAAGCACTTAAGTTCCACAAGAGCAACTACTTTGAGTGGTAATTGACAAAATCAACATGTAAAGAACACGTGATTTTACCAAGTTCCATGCAAGTTTTAGTCTAACCCAAGCCGTTTACCAAGCTTACTGCAACTCAAGTTTCATCCAACAGCTGTTATTCCACCTGCCCCTACGCTACGCTTCGCAAGCTCGAAATTTACTCTCAAATACGAGTACAAACGTTATCTTAAATAAAGAGCCAAATTTAAACACATGTTTTCTTCTTTATTAAAGTGATAATTAATTATAATGGTACCCTCTCGTTAGCGTACGAGTTTCAGACGTTTAATTAAATTCACAAAGCAGCGTACTGTTATATTTGTAATTCTTGTTTACCTGTGCTGTTTGCGAGACAAACAGGGTTAGTCGACTGGCCGGGTAGCTACCAGCTTCGGATTTGCGTGCATCTCTTAATCAAGGGGTCTAATTTGGGGTCCATCAGCTTCCAGACAGTAGCAGTTAGGCTTTGGCTGCCAAATACTTTGGAACACGCGACCGCCACACGCACGAATCGCCTTTCGCACGCTCTTATGAGATTTCGCCAAAAATTGTTAACGAAAAAATTCACCAGAACACTTTTATGAAGCTGTTGTGAATTTGCATAACTTTCACGGTTCCCGTTGCTCTAATAAACATTTTTTTGCCAAAGAGTTTTCGGTTTTGTAACGAAGTATTCCGTGGTAACGTAATTCAATCTAGATTTTGCTTTAAACCTGAGTCGCGTTTGCTTTGAGTGTACATTTTACAAATATGGTCACATTCAAACACCCAAACTACTTACTCAAGTAGACTTTTTTAAGAAGCATTTGTTTAACAACATTAGGGTAACAAAGTAAGGGTAACGCTTATTCCTTGTAGTTTGATTGGCATAGATCTATTTATCAGCGAGTTCCTAACTCTCGTCTTCTGGTAGAGTGTTCCGGATTACGACGATAGAATATATTACACGTTTTTTAGCCTTAAATTATTTCAATACTTATTCTCATATTATATAAATTTATTCATAACTCGAGAGATCCCATCGTGCGCTATTAGCAGCTCGTAATGATAAAGCCGAGGCCGAGAGCGTTAAAATCGCATTAGTTTCTCTACACTAGAGTCAAGCGAATCAATAAAACTGCCCCCCGAGTCGATCATCAATCATAACACCAGATCCTTTTAAGCTCGTAAAAAGTGACGTCACAGTATCCCGTACATATTTATGAAGAGTACAAGTGATCTGCGATTGATGGCGGGGCCATTCATCAATCGAAAAAAGCTGTCACAATATACAAGTACGACATGTTCGTATTTAACGTAGTTTTTGCATTTTTACACCGATTCAGCGATGGAAAAGTAGGCAAACTACCTACTTATGCAGGTACCAATCGAATGCTTATTTTAAAAAGTAATGCATTGTGAATATCTGATCCCTTTTAAAGAGTTCCTTCTTACCCTTCACTCACGTACACATTAAATCTTAAGACTCGGGGTGACAGCGCATTTGCAACCACTCACTCTTTGCAGAGTCTAAAACAACAGCCTTAGAGGTTGCATATGGCGCAGCTTTTGCCTTCTAAGTGTGCCGCATGGTCGTTTGTGTCACTCGTATACCTAGTATACGTATACCTCGTATATATAAAATAATAAAAGTTACACATTTTTCCTTTTACCGATAAAAACTGTCAGCATACACAAAATAACGAACGTTACAATTTCAAGTGCTAAAGGACGTGGATAGCAAAATATAAAATCATTTTAGAGTTGAAGCAGTCACTTAAATAGTGAAGAGTGCTCGATCGGAATGTTAAATTTGTTTGCGGTGGCTATATGTCCATATTAATTGGAATGTAACAAATATTTTCAGTATTTTAACACGTACGCAGTTTCCATTCAATACGTTTTGAGTCGACTGGTACTTTCTGATCAATTCATTTGTAGTTCAGTTTCCAGCAATGCTATTTGATAGAGCAAAGCGATCACACTCGTGCCCGCTCTTAAGGCTTTGAAGATAGAGTTGTGTTGTGTTAAATATTTTCAGTCCTTCGACTTGTCATTTGGAACAAAGTATGAATGTTATTCAGCTTTGTACAGCAATAAAAAACGTTAATCTTACGAGTTAGTAAAGGGGTGAAACGGCGGATGAAAGTTGTCAAGGAAAAGCTAGGAAGTCTACCTATGTGGAGAAACCTTATAAGTGATAGTGATCATTAGAATATCAGAGATAAAAATAACAAAGCAAGCAATATCGTTGCCGCATCGCTCTGCACGTTACGAATAGAGACCCAGCTATACCGGTTTAGAGCATTTAAATAGATTGAAGGTCTTCTTGGAACTATAATTCAGTTTATGACCTCTCGTACACACATTCTATGTAAATAAGGAACACAATTTGCGAGTGGCACGTCAGAATGCGACCCGTCATTATGTCAGACACGTGACGTCCGTGGCATGTGGATGTTCCGCCTTTAGGCACCTACTCTACTAAAATAGTAAGGCCGGCAAGATAGTTCGAGTTCAGCTAAGTTTCTCGTCGGAGTTTTCTTAGCTGGACTAGTTAGCGAATCGACAACTAAAACACCCTTTAGTTCAATCAGCACACACACACAATAATTACAGATTTATTTATTAGCTTTAACTGACCCCACTGGTCCGTGAGCGTTAAGCGCTCAGCGAAAATCCACAAGTGGCCGCGGCTGGCTTTTCTGCTTGCAGAATTGTAATCCTGAGTTAGAACAAATATCAATGAGTCAAAAAAAGGCAAAACGCGTACTTAAAATGGAACGAAATGCAGTGAATACAGTCACGGAAAATGAATTCGGGTCATTTTCTATATAACTGTTCATAGAAAATAACCCGAATTCATTGTCCGTGAGTGTATTTTTTCATATATCTAATAATTTAGGTAAATTTCCCATACGGTTAATTAGGCCCGAGCGGTACTGGGGCGCACACACCGTAGAAGTCGCTAATCGTGAAATTTTATCACTTTAGGTACCAGTGGCGTGGCGTTGAAGAAATCCTTGGGCAAGCCGGAGCAGCTTTAGCTTCAATTTTCTTTAAGGGCACTGGAATTAAGCGCTGAACTGCCTATATTAGGCAAGCCGATGGAAATCGGGTTCTATAGACGTCACGCCACTGATAGGTACTGGAGCTGAGAACGGAGTAGCTGATAATAAACGTCCTAGGCTCGCCAAGATTGCTAGTCCACTTTAATTTAATACACAGATTAGATACCTACAAAGTTAACCATAGTTGGCCAAGAGAAACGGAGGAAAGTTTCTTAAAAGTACCAAAAGGTCAAGTGGGGCACAGTTCCATCGAAAGATTGTATGAAATGAATCTCGAATAGAATCTTGTCAACCGATCAGTGGCGTGGCGTTAAAGAAATCCGCCACGCCACTGCAACCGATCCCACTATTAACTGCTCCCACAAAATTATCACCAGGATCTATTGGAGATAAAGATAACTGTCACAGTGTAATTCAGCCCGCGTCCGTAAGCACTAAATAAAGGTACCTACATCCACGTCAAAGTATAAAGACAGACAAACAGTCAAACTTCAGCCGTTTAGGAGCGCGGTAAGAATTCAAGGTCGAGGTGCAGACAGTGCGATCCGTACTGGAGAATTCTTACGCATTCTTTGCTTCGCAAACTCTGCTTGTAGTGCGTTCGTTCACGGCGCGCACACGTACAAGCGCGTGATGTACTTTTTGAAGGAAGAAAATTTACTGCTATTATACTGTGTCCACGTGCTCAAGTCGTGGCGTTCTGTCCGCGCGGCAATCGCCCCGCGGCGCAACCGCAACTTGTGTGCCGAGGCCTTTAGGCACGTAGATATTTCACCTTTACTAAATTCCTCCGGGGGCGTTTTGGTCTGCGGGCCAAATTCTTGGCAAACGCATTAAGAGCTTTATTTCATTTTACAATCCTATAAATATTTAAATATATATTTTTTATACAACATTGTGTAATGTGTACAACTTACATATACTTGTATCAAGCATATATTATAAATAACATATATTTAATGTTTGATTATAATCAAAAGTGAAATATCATTTACCAGCTTCGTATACATATGTAATCTAGATCAGAACTCAAAGCAAATTTCCTCTTGTTTCTCTGCGTTGATAATTCGTTGATGTAGTAAATAATGACTAGAGCCGTTGCACAATCGATAGCACTATCGATAATTACAGCAAAACACTTGAGCCGTTATCGACTGCCGATGTTTTAATCACTGGCGCCACAGATAATGTAACAATGCAGAAGCCTGACAACCAAGCGCGTCAACATCGGCGTTTATAGCAATACGCATCTATAACATACACATTTACACATAGACCAAGTCCATTTTCACCAAGATTTATAGGATAACTAACATAATGGAAATGTTTCAATTTCCAAACAGTTTCAATTTGCCGACATTAAAATTTAATTTAAAGCAGCAAGGGCTAAGTAATTTTTGGAGTGCTCCACTATGAGCCGAGCCAGTCGCCACTTCTGTCTGACTGACATTTTGTAGGGTCTATCTTCTGTAGAGTATAGTTTTCTGTGCTGGTGCTGGCGCAGCCGATCCGATTGTATCGGTTTAACTGTCAGAAATTGTAATACTTTGATAGTGTTTCATTCCATCGTTAACGGTACGTACTGGATATCGGTGATGAAGTTACTAGTTAATTAGTTTGCCACTAGTGATACTGTTAGGCTACGTTGGTTTATCCTAATGGTTGGATTACATATTCATATCTCGCTGAGACAATCTTGTCCTACATTTCGGTAGTTTGTAATAATTTAGCAAAGACAGCAAATTAAATGTTTAAAACGAAGTAACTACGTCCTAAATATATGGCGCACAACCGTATTTTTTAATCACTCTATTCCGTGACAACGTGTGCTTTGATAAATCCTTGCGCCTTTTGTACCCAAATCCACACATTGGGATTATGGATGCGTAGGTGGGTCATACAGGTACATTAAGTACGTATTTGCGAACGTTGGCACCATTGCGAACATGGACATCACAAAGTTAAGGACTTTATAATCCAAATTGTCTTACTTTATACACAATACTACTCTACAGCAACTACACCTTTACGACGAAAACATAGTATACTCAGGCCGTTAATCATCATTACATTATCTACAAGAAAGAGTTTTTCTATCCGTGAATCTCTGACCCGCGCATTGAATATGTATGAGCTCTATGTGTCTATTTTGACTAGCACACAGATTGATAAACCAACGCACCGGCTGCAATCTGGGCCGGTTCATATCTACCATTGATGAAACCCGGCAAATTGCCGTATTCACGCCACACGCCGCTCACAATCACCCGCTCCAATTACTTGACGAAACTTAGTTATCGACGTCACTGATTTAAATGCCAAATACATGGTCACGGGTTCAATGTGAAATAGTCGATCGTACATGTCAAATCTTTCCCTTTAAAAGTACAAGTTCGTAGACGACTGCAGATAGCGGGAGCTTCATGCGAGTCGCTGCGACACTACTGGTATCTATGGTTTTGTATGGAATACCGCGCGAAGGCAAAGACACGTCGTCTACATGGAAATACATAGAAAATTGCGTCGCAGCGAAAGTCATAATATGCTGCTGTTGTCTGCAGTCGGTTACGAACTTGTATCTTAACAGAGGGTTAGTAAAACGGAGGTCACCGACATAGCTGCCAGAATGGCAAATGGCGTAAAGGTTCTCGAACGTAATCACGAACCAGAAGACGCAGCGTGAATCGGTCCATACAATATTATGGTCTGACGACCTTAGTTAGGGTAGCCGACGTACGTTCAGCAGTGGACATCTCCGGGTTGAAATGATGAAGACAGATGGAAGGCTGGACAAATGACAAGAAATTATTTGACCTAATTTGTGTTGTTGCCAAGCGAAAGGTTGCTAATAAACATGATATATCAGTAGCCTGTTAATAGGTTCCTTATGTCTGGAAACAACGCATTTGTCCAGGCAGCGAAAATGGTTTTATGACTATCAATGGTCAAAAGTTAAGTGCCTACAGTGTTGTAAGGCGACGTTACTTCGTGGAGTAAACTTGGTACGGATCAGATTCGCTTCGCATAGGTAGCTCTCGACATCACAATACACGGGACTCTATACTGTGGAGTCCTGCTGCACATCTGTTTGCGTGTACATATTTCTTTTTTATGTCTGAATATGTGGAACAAATACTATTCTATTTAGCGCAGCATTTCATCCAATGATCGTCGCGTTGCATCAATGTGTAGCTTACCAATCACAATTAGCAGTTGATTTGCGAATGAGCTTTGGTTGCAACGCTGCGGACGGGACAATGTAACTCGATTAGCGATTTGCCAAACAGTGACAGTGCGGAATACCGGTGCAGTTCATCCGGGTAGCTTTGAACATACGGACAATAAACCATTTATTTAAATAAAAATCAAATAGGTGGAAAGTTTCAAGAGGGGAAGAAATTAATAAACCAATTAATTAAATAAAAGTAGTTCGTAAGTTAAGGTTAAGAATCAATGGCCGATGGGGCATAAAGATTCTTGAATGGAGACCACGAACCGGAAACCGCAACGTGGGTCGCCTCCCAAAAGATGGTCTAACGACTTGATTAAGGACAACGGAAGTCGATCGAGGCAAAAAGATTCAGCAGTGGACGTGTCAAAGTGGAAATGACGATGGTGACGGTGACAATAGTACATAACACAACTAGGGTGGTAAAACAAAGAAAGGCCGAGATCGCAGATGTTTGCGGCCCGAGCTGCAAGCGAGGGACGTAAATATGCGATCGAGGGATGCACATCATTTTATTGAATGGGCACGATGCAATGGGAATAATTTGGATCGGGGAAAAACCGCCCGGGTAAAATGTTTTTCACCAAAAAGACCAAGCAGAAAATAAAGTAGTTGGGGAAATATTCGATGGTAACACATATGATGGGGAATAAACTAAATGGGGAAAAAAGCAATTGGAATTAAAAATAATAGGAAAATAAAAATTTGGATAACCAATACAACCGTTTTTTAACATTTAAATATTTTAACATTTTGTGAACCTTTACAAAGAGAGCTCGCAAAAGCATTATTTAGACTAACAGATAAAGGTAACAGCACAGCAAAAAAATCACCATGAACATGAACATAGGTACCACACCCAGCCAGGACGTTGCCTGACCCGGACTAGCCGGATACACAAGGGGCACAGATTTTGTAGGGAGTGACACGCTCTAGGATGGGAGGGGAAGGCCGACTAGCCGCAGCCGGTCGACCACAATCAACCGATTATGCAACCTTTAGCCAATATTGGAAAATGGGAGAGACGGGATAGAGCATCGGGGATGAGCGTTGATGAGTTCCTGCGCGTGCTCTCGTTGGCATCTTTGCGTAGCGGGTTCACCTGAAGCGACATTATCTTCAACAGACCATGTTGAAGATAATGTCGCTTCAGGTGCATCGATGGGAGTAATTTGTTGAACTTCTTCTTTCCTCTGATTCGCTGTCCATTTCAAGTATGATGTACAACGTGTACCAACACATTTCTCGGGCTGCTGATATATTATGATCTTCCTCGTTTCTTACTAACTCCATCTAGTCTGAAGGGTGTCTTTCATTAAGCCTTTTAGCCTCGTCTCGGCGCGCCGCATACAGCAAGTGCCAAGTAGGCCGGGCCGGGTCGTACTCGTGTTTGTGCGTGCAGTAAAAGCAAAACGCATTATTATTATTTTGTTTTAAAGCATTCACCGCCGTATCATTACGGTTATAAAACCAATAAATCCGTTGAAAGTTCATCTAAAACAGAAATCAGAGGATTACTGCATAATCAGAATCCAAAATAGAATCGAAAATGGGAATCTGTTCACAACGCGCATAATAGCTAAAGTCTGGTTGAGCTATAATTGCACATGGAATCAATGACGGCGTATACAAACTAGGTGCAAACTTCGCTCAGCCGGGATACCCACAGGATTATTTGATGGCCGTATAAGCCTCGGTGCTGAATTTCAACTATTCTCTTTAAATGTGTGAACATTTACAATAATAACACGTTTAATACTGAATTTGAAGCCGAGGGACTATTAACGTAGTTTACGACGGCCCTTGTGAAATAATGTTCGTTATCACCCAAGGGATTATGCAAAAATAATAAAAATAGCAACCTAATCTCACACAATAATACGGAAAAAGCCACTTTCTGGCCATGTGTAGACATAAAAAAATAAAAAAAAAACATACAGACGAATTGAGAACCGTCCTTCTTTTGGAAGTCGGTTAAATAATGTACACAACACGGGAGGTAATAAAGAAAGCCCTCGATCGCATATTTACGTCCCTCGCTTGCAGCTCGGGCCGCATACATCTGCGATCTCGGCCTTTCTTTGTTTTACCACCCTAGTTGTGTAATGTAATATTATGTACGGGTCGCATAACAAAGCGTGAATCTAAATAAAGTTGGGACTTTTTTGGTAAATACAATTCTACATTGCTTATTCTTCGGGTACCTCCATTTTTTTTTTCAGGATAAAATGTGACACTTTTAATCCTAAAAATATTACACTCTCCGGTCCATTGTCTCTTTTTGGCAAATAATCATCTCGTTACATTGCAGTGACGTGTCGTAAAACATACCCTAGAGCAAACCGATGCAAGTATTACAATGGGTGTAAATTGTCTCCCAAAAATTATAAAAGTCATAGTGTATTTGTCATAATCATCGACAGTCATAAGGTTTTT
The DNA here is from genome assembly GCA_947034925.1 of Eudemis profundana. Taxonomy (NCBI): domain Eukaryota; kingdom Metazoa; phylum Arthropoda; class Insecta; order Lepidoptera; family Tortricidae; genus Eudemis; species Eudemis profundana. The sequence continues at coordinate 11,115,667 of OX344808.1, forward strand.
TTTTCACTGAAAACCATTAACCTTTCAGAATACATAGTTATACTTAAAACAAACTAAACCTCACCGTTACTGTCACCAACCAGACAAACAATATCATATGGCTGAAGACATTCTAAAACGTAAAAAACGGTTTTGCCAAATGATGATAAGAAGAAAATAAAATTTTCCGTCAATTTGAAACGAACTCAAATGTTGTGAAATATTTCGTTTAGGCAGGCAACTCCAAACTTCACGCACGAACTGTTCAAACGATACGGGTAGCCTCCACAAACACTAGAACCAGACTTAACGTATGTCTGAGTAGGAGTGTCGCCTTGTGCGTGCGACTATCGGGGTCGACCAGACCGTTACGATGTTTATGCGATACCGGAGCACAGGCAACCGGGGACAGATGAGACATTCTGCAGGTCTGAGATTTATCAATCCACCGAGCTGCGTCCACAATGGTACAACGCTAAGCCTCCTACTAATACGAGTATTATAAGTGTGATAGTTTGTCAAGATATTTGAATGTTTTGAGGTTCGAAAGTTAGGATAGTTAGCATTTTATTGGTCTCGGCGTATGAAGCTTGATTCGGCCTTACGTGGCTACTGGTTACAAAGCTGCCTGTCAAATATGAACGTTGTCTTCTAATAGTGCAATCCCTAATAAATATACCTATATCATCATCATCCAATCCTAGCCGATTTCGGCCACGGCGACTGGACATACTAGCTAGTCAGAGCGTCGTTCGTGTGCTCTCATGTGACTGACATAGCCAATTTTTGCTGCAAATGTACGGCCACAAATGCTGCAAGTCAGCACCCCTCCGACGAAATTATAATTGATGACCACAGGTGGTCGGGTCTTCAACTCGTCGCGCTTAGCGTCGAGTTCTTTTCGCCTTTTTTCTTCGAAGGCTTGCACTTTTACCTGCACTGTATGCCTCCAGTTAGGACGATCTTGGGCCAAAGTCTCCCAGCGCGAAGGTTCGATGTCACATCTTCGCATGTGGCGCTTCAGCACATCTTTGTACCGCAGGAGTTGGCCGCCTTGTTTCCGCTTGCCTTCCTGCAACTCTGAGTAAAAGATGCGCTTAGCCCAGTGATGGGCCGTTCTCGAGAAGTTTCGGAAACAAGAGAATATCGGGAGAAGCTTCTCGGGAAAGTTCTCCTCAGCGGAAATTTCTGAGAAAGTACCTTATATTTTTGAGTTATGCATTTTTTGTTCGCTTAATACTCATTATATTTGTGGTATATAACTATTAGCAGAGTATTTGTGCGCAACACATCATTCTATCAATGAAATTCTCTTTGTTCTCGAGAATTTCCCGGGAAACTTCTCGGAAACGTTCTCTGGGGAACGTTCTCAGCAAAAATTCATGTTATTTTTTCTTCTAAAAAGTTTTTTTTATAGATTATTAATCATTTACAGTACTTTATTAGGCGTTGTCATCGTATTATTATTCGTTTACACATTAAATGTTAAGTCTATTCAAGACTGGAATGGGTAAAAACGGACTAGTGCGACTTGATCTGCGGACATTGATATATTATCTTTTTCATCACTTTCTCGAAAATGGTGTTGTTACACGTAAGTTTTGCGGGCTGTAAATGACCTATTACGCCCTAGGGCGTAATGGATTTTTTTCTGTTTTACTCTTATTGGTCATGTTCAAAGGAAACGCCAACTTACTTTTTTAACTTTTTTTACTTTAAAGAGAGCTGTTATTGCAAATACATGTAAACACATATTTCGGTAACATAAATTAAATGTTTAATGAATAGTGTATTTCAGTATTTTGCAAATGTAAAATCAAGTAAAATGGCCGTTTTAGGTTTTTACCGCTATGGTTTCCGAACGTGACTTGACATTCGCATTATCTATGGATATTAATGTCACTTTCTGATTTAAAAATGTGTTCTCATACTGGGTGGATTAAGGTTATTTAGGTATTTAGATTTCCTCACAAGTGTGATGAAAAACATTGTGTGTGCCACGGGTGGTAAAGGAATTACAAACGAGTGTTATTAAAGCCCTCGGCTTTACCTCGGGCTTGTATCAAATACTCGTTTGTAATTCCTTCCTTACCGCCCTAGATACACAATGTCCTATAAAATATCACCGACTCTTGTGCTTTCTTACCTGTCATAAATAATTATCTCTCTTTACCTGCCACCCAGTGCCCAAAAAAGGGGACAGGTCCGATCCATCAAATTACAATCCTATTGCTATTACTTTCCTTTTCTCTAAGGTGATAGAGCGTGTGATTAATATAAAATTCCTTAGATAGGTATCTAAAAGAACATAATTTGATCAACGGCCTTCTATATGGTCGCTGCACTGGTGATTTCCTAGTACCTATATCCCACACACCGCTGTCAACTGCCCACAGCCAAAGCTGGCATCCAAAAAGTTTGATGTGCTGAGTTGAGCGAAGCGGTACATCACGTCTGGGCAAAGACAGCTGTTGTACAAATCGCAGGTCTGACTTCATATGGAGTACTGCTATCATCATGTTCCTCTTGGCTCGGTCCAAAAACGCACTATGTGACAAATTTGAAGCGGTAGTGAACCTTTAAGTCTAAGGAGAGACTTCGCCTATTTATGTGTATTCTACCATTTATAAAACTTGTATAATAGGCTGTTTATTTCATTGCATATTTGTGAATAGCACTACCTCGGCGTGAAATGGGGTTGCCAGCCTCGTAACTATTTGGACTCGCTCTCGCTCGGCCATGTATATGTACTCAGCTGGCAATCCCTTCTTTCTGTTGTGAAGTAATTTATTAATTAAAAAAAAACAGCAAATAGCAAATGTATTAAATATAGAAACTAAAAGTACAATCAAGTAAAAACAAATCCTATAACGAAATAAAAATAAAAGCAATTATGTAGGCTGTCAATATTGTTCATTATTAGAAACAGCTACCGAGGGAGAACGTTTCCGAGAAGCTTCTCGGGATTATAGAGAATTTTGTCTTTAGAATATTCATTCAGCATGCACTCATTTACGAATGCCTATTAAACACAATAACGAAAACATTTCAGCCCAAAAAATACCTGTATTTTAAATCTAAATCACTTTTATGCTAATATTTGTTCCGGAGAAGTTTGCCGGAAATATTTCACCGAGAACGTTTCCGAGAAGCTTCTCGGGAATTTCTCGAGAACATAGAGAATTTTGCTCTCAGAATATTCGAAAAAGTTCAGGTACCTTACGAACGTCTATCAATAACATATACGAAGACATAAAAGCAAAATAATACTATTCTTTTTAAAGTATTTATGTACTTTCTCAGATATTTCCGTTCCCAGAGAACTTTCTCGAGAACATGTGAGAATTCTCAGGAGAAGGAATTCTCGAGAGCGAGAACGTTCTCACCGGCACAACACTGGCTTAGCCACTCTTTCTTCTGACATCCGGGAGACATGGCCAGACCATCGCAGCTGCCGCCTCATTAAATAAGCTTCAATTCCGTTGACATTAGCACGTCGCAGAACTTCCGTGTTCCGAACACGGTCGGACCAGGAAATGTTCATAATGTCACGGAGGCATTTAAGATGAAACCTATCCAATGTGCGAATATGTCTGCGATAGAGGCACCATGTTTCCGAGGCATACAGGAGATTGGGCAGAACGATTGCCATGTACACAGAGACCTTAGTCGGGAGCTTTATGTCATGTGAGCGAAACACCTTGACGCGAAGTTTCCCGAAGGCAGCAGCAGCCGCTCCGATCCTGCTGTTTATTTCGTCGTCAAGGTGGCACTTAGCAGATACAGTGCTCCCCAGATATCTGAACCTGTCTACCTGCTTAAGCGAGTCACCATCAAGCCGTATGTCAGGTGGCGTCAATGTCTCCACCCCCATCACTTCGGTTTTCTTGACATTGATTTTAAGGCCAAACCGCTGACACGACTGATTTAGACTCGACATAAGCTCTTGTAGACTTTCTGGGGAGTCCGCCACAAAACACAGGTCATCTGCATACATTATCTCCGTAATCGTAGCTAGAGACACCTTCGTGCAAGCCTTCAGTCTAGCCAAATTGAAAACACTGCCGTCAGTGCGGAAGCGAATGCGGATCCCATCAGTCAAAACCTGTAAGGAGTCTTTGACTACAACTGCAAAATAAAGGGCGAATAGAGTTGGTGCCAGAACGCATCCCTGTTTGACGCCACATGTGACACCGAAATACTCTGACTGTTCGCCCTTTACGTTGACACAGCATTGCATGTTGTCATGCAGGAGTCGCGTCAACCTTACAAATTTATCTGTGCACCCCAGCTTCGCTAGCACATGCCACAAGGCCTCGCGAGGCACGCTGTCGAACGCTTTTTCAAGGTCAACAAAACAAAGAAACAGCGGTTGACCTTGTTCTCTGCTCTTCTCTTGAAGTTGGCGAAGTGAGAAGATAGCCTCGCAGGTGCCTCGGTCAGGTCGGAAGCCAAATTGTGTTTCCGGTAAAATATTTTCAGACAGCGGCAGAAGACGGTTGAGCAATACCCGGGCAAAGACCTTTCCCGGGGAGGTCAGGAGAGAGATACCTCTATATGAGTTGCAATCCGACCGATCGCCTTTATTTTTGTACAGAGAGCAGATGCGGGATATCCGAAAATCACTAGGAAGTCGTTCTTCCACCCACATCCTCTCAAACAACCTCCAGACGACGGCTTGCAATTCTTCTCCTCCGTACTTGAGCAGCTCCCCGGGCAAGTTGTCGATGCCCACCGCCTTTTTGTTTTTTTGTTGCCGAATCGCAACAACTACTTCACTCATTGCCAGTGGCTCATCAAGCAAACTGAAGGTAGGGAGCGTCGGGACTGAATGGATATACTGCATATTCACAGCACGATCGACGTTTAGCAGGTTCTTAAAATGCTCTCCCCACCGGTTCAGAATGTCTTGGTTGTTGGTAAGTAGCGTGGATCCGTCCTGGGATTTTAGCGGCGCCGAGCTACGAATAGTCGTACCAACAAGCTTACGAACCTCTTCGTAGAACTCTGACTGTTGGTTTGTATCAGAGAGCCACTGGATGCGTGAGGCCTTATCTCTCCACCATTTATCCTTCACCTCTCGCACTAGTCTGCGCAGATTGGCATTACTGCCCCTAACTACGTCAGCTTGGCCATCCCGGCGAAGGCGCAGGAGCTCTCGGTGCTTTCTAACTGCCTCAGTAAGCACGCCATCATTGTCATCAAACCAGTCCTCAAACGTACAAGGTTTAACACCAATCGTATGCAAGGCAACATCTATGAGGCTTGACGACAATGCCTGCCAGTGAGCCAGAAGATCACCACTCTCAATGTTTAGGCCTTCTATTGTTTCATCTACCGCCTGAGTGTAGGCTTCACGAACTGGTTTGCGTTCTAGTTTTTGGACATCCAGGCGGAGAGGTTTCACACGCTGTTTTCTGCATGGAGGCCGTAGACGAAGCCTGACTTTTGTTAAGACGAGCCGGTGATCGCTCCAACAGTAGGCGCCTCGCATCACGCGAGTTACGCGTACCTGTGAAAGGTGCTCTTGTCTCACTATCGCGTAATCAATTAGATGCCAATGTTTGGACCTAGGATGCATCCATGTTGTCTTGTATTTGGCTGGAAGCCTAAACATGGTGTTGGTAATTGCTAGTTCAAATTGAGCACACAGAGAAAGCAATAATTGACCATTGCTATTCATGTTACCAACACCATGCCTTCCCAAGACACCAGGCCAAGCTTCGAAGTCACGCCCGACTCTAGCGTTGAAGTCGCCTAGTAAAAGTATCTGCTCCCTAGAACGAAGACTAGAGAGGAGGCTGGTAATTTCTTCGTAAAACTTGTCTTTCACGTCGTCATCCCGGTCCATTGTCGGTGCATACGCACTGATTAATGTCAGGTGGTTATTATTCTCTAGACTTAGGCGCCAAGAACTGACGCGGTCCGAAATGTGCTTAGGACTGTCCTCTAGCTGTTTAGCTATCGAAGTCTTGATCGCAAACCCGAAGCCAGACCGCCGGGGTTCCGAGGCTGGGGTACCCTTCCAATAGAAAGTGTACCCGCCACCGTGTTCAACCATCTCCCCTTCATCAGCCAAATGTGTCTCGCTAAGTGCCGCTATGTCAACATCATAGCGCTCGAGCTCACGTGCTACAATGGCGGTCTTGCGTTCGGGACAGATGTTGGCGTCACGATCTAGGAGCGTCCGCACATTCCAGGCGCCGAATGTCATTGTCCGATGTTTGGTGTTTTGTTTTTTTGCTGTTCCTTTTCGACCACGTATTAATTAGTGCAGAAGCAGCCGCGGTTACTACTCCTGATTTGGGGGTGGGTTAAACATTTGTTTGGGACACCTTTTCTAGCCCCTTCCCCGGCTGGGCGGGGGAAGCAGTGCCACCCTAAATAGGGCTGCTTCGTCGCTCAGAGTGCTGCCGAATCTACATTGTTAACCCAGTGCAGCATAGAAGCGACCACTCTCTCTGAGCCGCCTGTGTGCAGACATCAGCCAAAGCTCAGTTGGCACTACAACTAAACCTCTCTGCCTCTGCCTATCGCCACAGGACTTGAAAACAACTCGGGGTCCATTTACTAGCACCAGTCATTTACGCAGGACATATTAAAGTGCTCAAGTGTGCGCGCAAACACAAGAGCACTCTCTCTTCCTCGCTCACCTTATCCCGGTGGAACGGAAAACCGTTACAACCAGAGATGAGTCCGGATGCAGCGTCTGGCCGACGTTAACCTTGACCCCTAACGTCGCCCTGAGCCTTCAGCGAGGCTTTGCTGGTTTGCTGGGTCCACCGAAACCGTTTGCTTATCAGCTGTGGTTCGCCTTTCCCACCAAACCAGGCTTGCATACACTTTGCGGGAGGTAACCGCACATAGACCGTGTTAGGACACAGGTCCCCCTCAACCAGGTTTAGCCCACGAGCCGACGTGGTGTACCAGAGCGTGGCCACTGCGTGTACAACAGTTACTTGGAGCCACTGGTGAGAGATTTACGAGGATCGACGATTTTAATGGAGATTACCCACTATAACCGGCTGCTGGGAGTCCAACGTCAAGTCCCCGCTACGCTCCGATATACCTATATACTCCGATATACCTATATACCTATATACGGGGCATGCGAGGCAAGGCGAAAACAGGTAACAACTAAGGAGCTTCATTCTACAAGGGTCATTACTTTGAAATTTTGTCCCCGGTTTAAAAATGTTTGTAAGCTGACCGTTGTAGGTTGTACGGATTGCGGGGGCCGGCTAGGAAAGTCATTGACGGCTTCAAAGTAGGATAGCTACTATCCGACTCACATTACGATGTTAAGCAATTTTCCTGCGTCTAGGTTCCAATCATAAATAGTTTAAACGTTTGAAAAATCGTGTGACGTACTTTTCGGATGGCCCCTAATCATAATTGTAGGTCAAAAAAGGAAAACGTAAAATACAATTTATAATCACGTTTACAAGGAAACAGAATCGTGGTATTCTCACACGCATGTCCGCGACAACTGGCGAGCCGTCCCAGGAGCAATTTTAAGTACACTATTAACAGCGCCATGGATGACAGCTACTCTTCGAGACTTCAAGTATTTTTCTCAGAAGGTGTTATTCCGATACTAATTTCCATTAGGTACGTCTAGTACAACTGCAGTAATTTAAGTATATAGGATTATATCACCTAACTGGTATAGGTACTTTAACTGCTCTACAATGTAATTACGAGTATGGTCAGATATAAAATCTGGAAAAATGTCAATGGGCTCAATATACTTCTCAACCGTTAAAAAGCCAAGAGAAAATTGTATTTAAATACCAACCGACGACAGATCTCATGTATTACAAATATTAGAAATGTAACATTACTCAGGATGATAAATTAGAGTCATCAATGTCACTTTTAATATTTATAATCATTATTATTTTCTTATAATCGTCGGATTAGCGGCGCCTACCTTGAATTTGTCTGGGATTTGAGAAGAAAGATAGCGCGATTTAAAAGCAAATGGCAAGCATCCAAAAAGGATATTTACCTAGTTACTGGCAGTAACGTGGAAATGGAAAACTCGACGAAAATCTTGTTTTGTGTTCAGTGGAGGAAAAAGTAAAATGATATTAATTATCAGTGGTCACAATTCCGAAATTAATCCGGATAAACAAGATGTCAAACCCAGTGACCCCATTTTCGGGTGACGTGAATTTGGAAAGAGTATAGCGTATTTACAATATTTACATAATCGTATGGGATGTAGTTTGTATGTTTTGTCAGCTGTCCCAATTCTCATACAAATAAAAGTGAAATGTAAGTTAGCTTTTACATATTCAATCCAGTTCGACGCCATTTTAAAAAACTCATGATATATTTTCGCGAGTCAAACTTCCATTGTGGCTTTTACATCCGTTACCTGCTGTTTATCGACTTAAAACCAAACTTATTAGCTAAATTACCATATCCAAACGTTCTTGTGCCCTACCTATTTATACATTCGGTCGTGTTCGCGACACAACGGCATTTGGACATTTTCCAAGAGCGAGTTTTTGAGAAATTTATTTAGAAATATATCTCTGCGTTTATGTTTATGGGTCGTCAAGTGTAAGTGGTGTTATATATTGACAGAGGACGGTCCGGCGCCTCTTGTCAGATCAGAGCCACTTGAAAGCTACATTATGAGCCAGATGTGTGTTTACGCTGACATATATAGCATATTTCAGAACTACCGCATAATGGACCACCGTGGCGATCATAGAAATACAGGAATGGTCGCTCTCGTTAATTATGACCGCGTTTTTGTTAACTTCAAACTGCTAATATTTGTCCACAATACCGACTTCATTTGTACAGCGGCATTACGATTGGCTGAGTTCTGCTAGTATAATAGGCACCACTGGATAAAATCACGTTAAGCAACTCCTACTACCTCCTAATTAGTAAAGTAAGCAAATGCAAAGGGCTAACCAACACTTTCATGACACTTATAGCTTCGATAAGAGAAACTTTAAGTAGCAGAAATAGGCAATATTACAATCGTAAGATGTGTGTCAAGATAAACTTAAAGGTCTTATTATTACCCAGAGCAAACTTACCTAGTCTGTTATAAGGATGTTTTCAAGAGCTTACAAAGACCATGTAGCTAATATTAATATGTCGACGACCATACAGCAGCTTGTGACCTACAGTGACACTCGACGCGCCACCTCATCAAATATCAAAAGCCTTATAAAGTACGCACGGGGCGACACCAATTAACACCCTCGAAAAATCCAACCGACCGCGCCAATAAACACGGACAATTAAACCAAACTCGACGGAGGAACAATCGGCCATCGATCATGTTCGGACAGGTCGCAGCCAAATAGGGTTCCCAACCTTACTGTTATAAACAGTATTATAATTTTTTAGCTCTAATACGTTTTACTGTTCTAGAAAAAAAGTATACAATATACACTTTTATGACCGCTAGTGTTCGGAGCCATAACCCTATGAAGTTTGTACGTTTACTAAGTACAAATTTCTTTTCAGAGCGGAACTGTCAATGTCCAGCGAGTGGCAGAATAAGCTTCTCATTTATTTTAATATAAACGTATGGTGAGCAGGTTTAGACATATTTTAAATAAAAACAACTCCAAAAGTATATTTTTATACATCCGAAAAATAAAATCCTATTACAAAATACTGTTCATTTTATTTCTCAGACTTTAATATATGTACTTCTTCTTCGGACAAGAAGTTGGGAACCCTACAACCAAATGTTGCTGGCCTTAATCGTAATTCTATGGCACGCTGGTTTGATTGGCATGTGCTTTGCGCTAATGATTCCTTTTATTTGATTGGATGAATCACAATACGTATGGGAAAAGTATGGTTGTAATGGTTGAAGTTGAGATTTGTTTTACAAGGAAAAAGAATTGATATGCGATCAATCTAATTTATTGGACACACCAAATTTGTGAATAAAATAGTACCTCAAGAATGCTGCTAAAAATTAAAATAACATGACCGTTAGTTACAAAATCAATTTAGATTTTAATGTTATGCTTTGATAAAAAGTTCCCGAACAATGTCGGAATGTAATGGTTTTAATAATCATACCTACAATTGAACAATTGGTTTGTCCCCACAGTATTCGGGACTAGTAAATTTCGCAAATACCTGCAAAATTAAATACATTTTAACTTTACCATGAATTCTATCATCGAAATTGCACGAAATCTACATGTAATTCGCAAGCACGTGGATTGAAGCAATGATAATGCAGTGCTGAAAAGTGAAATACAATACATTTTACGCGTCAGTATATCCCGAAAAGCTGAAATAATTCGCTGCTACATCGCTTCATTTTAATGATGCAAAATATCCCGACCCAATCCCGATAACGGTCGACCGAGCAAAGCAATACGTGAACCGAATATACTGCTATCCTGTTGTCACAAAGGCTTTATCTTCATATAAAACTTAACCAAACATACGACCTTTTGACGGCGATGTAACTCATGTCGTCCCATTACATGTAAAATACTAATTAAGAATTCATAGCCAATATATTTTACACTGTTAATGAAATTTTAAGCGCCTTGTTTTAAAATAATTAAGAACGGGTTTTATTCGGATCCGATCCGGTTGAATAGATCCTAATGAATTGTCGACAATCATGAAAAATTTGGTGTTATCCCTTAAGACTGTCAGAAGAAAATGATTACTTAACGAGTCCTTGTCACGGTCTAAATCAAACCCCAGGACACTTAGGTGCAAATTCGTAAGTCAATTCCTTCAAGCGGATGCTTCAAATGAGCCCACAAAGACGAACTCCCTACGCTCAGCAATTCCTTAATATCCCACAACGTGCTTAAGTCCAGGGCATAAGGGCGTATCTGGTAAAGCCTGAAAATATTTGAAGCCGACTGTACCTTTAAGAATTTCTTTGTAAAGATCAATCCGATTGGCGTGTCGTTGTCAATGATCAAGGTTCTTTATCTCATTTGCAAAACGTTGGGATTTGCGAATCTTCTGTTTGCGTTGGGATATTCTTTGATGTGTAAATTGTTTGGTTTCAATGGCGTCTGCTCTTTCCTGGCTCACGTTATTTTGATAACGATACCAAATAACGGATTACTTTTGAAGATGTACTAATAATACTTTGATAGTATAAAAGCAGAATATTTTTCTCTGTGTTATAGTCCATCCGATGCCGTAAGAGTGAACAGCCATAAAACTTGATTACAATAGCATGTTTAGTTCGAAAGGTGACAAGTCGTAATACGAACAAGTGAATTTCGACCTAAACACTGTTCTATTAAAGTTTAAAATGCTTTTTATGTTTCAAATACAAAATATATCTTCACACCTGCATAGGGTTGTCAAAACTGTAATACATATGGCACCTGAGTAAGTTCAGCAGTTTTTTTTTAATGCTATGGGCCCTATTTCTCTAAAAAGTCCATTGTACACATTTTTAACAATTTGCTTACTCTCGCTATTTAAACGAGTCCAAACACGAGTACAGTCGGGTTCCTGTTTATCTAGCCACGGACGAAACATATTTTTTTAATAAAACAAGTAAATGTCGTATACACGTAACCACTAAACCAGATTCAACGGAATACTAGTTGGAATAATTCTCGTAGTAATTCCCGATAAGCAGTTGCAACCCTACCCTCCAATGTTTTTTATTGCATTTGCAATTTTTGTGCTGTCATTTGATATTGTACCTTAGTACTAACTGTTACGTTAGCTTTTTGTATACGTAAGAAATCACTTACGCTCTTTCTATAATACATAACCAATTAGCTCATTTTTATGACTCTTTGCCCTTAAGCCGGCGGTCAGACTATACTAAGATATTTCTAATATGCACTATCTTTACATTCCAATAAATACGAGTAGTTTGTATGTAAGCAGAATTATGTAAGTACGTAAACTGTGTTGGTAACTGTTTAGGGCCTCGGTAGAGTATGTATATGTACATGACGTTATATTACTTGGCAATTTGTGATGCGTCCCAAAGGACCCGAGGACTAGATTGATATTGATAACATTCACAATTATCGAGCACTTACCAATTCCTCAGGTGATCCCGGTTCCTTCATACCATTGCTCTTATCCGTGCTCCCCGTCTCTGTAACAAACCACAACACATTTGATCAAATATGGCAAAGACATACTTTTTAACTAGGAATGTAACGATACATAGTTTTGCCGATACGATACCGATACCGATATATTGTAGTAAATATCGGCGATACCGATACCGATATCTTAGCTTAATAATGAAGGATGAACTTCAGATATTAGTATGTCCTTATTATACCTAAAACTTGGCTATATTTAACAGAGAGTCAACCTTGAAAGTGTAAAGTAAAAATATTAGAAAAATATACATTGTCAACTCAAAATTCAAATTAATTTTTTAAAAAGAACCAAAGATTTAATTAACATAGTAATTATCATTGCACAAGGTAATAGACCAATACATAAAATAAGTCAGTAATTGAAATTACTTTTTGCAGATTTTTTTTCATACAGCAAATTCTTTTCGCGTTCTTCAAATACCGGTTGTATATTATCGGCGATACCGATATATCGGTATCGGTATCGTTGCATCCCTATTTTTAACCAAACAAGTTTGGATGATTTAAAGGACTTTCTACAGTTTACATAAGATCTAATACGTTTGTATTAATCAACTTGAACCTTGACAACTTATTTCCGTAACGTCAGTGAAAATGGGAACAAGTCACATAATAAGCTAAGACAATAGGGATGTAAATCTTGGTAATGAGATCTGAGCCCTTTTATACCTAGTTTGTTTGTGATTTATACCCCTGTTTTTAGATATAAGGCTTTAAAAGTGAAGTTTTAAAAAAAATATATGTATCCGAAAAATATGTGCATGTTCAGTTGTATTAAGAATAAAGTGCAAAATACGAGTACAGTGTCGCTTCAATACGCCGACAACGCTGTGACGGTGCAAACCGGATGACTATAATAACATTTAATTTAAGAATTCGAGGGTTTAGTACGGTTCTCTATGCTACAAGGGCATAAAAGATAAATAATGCTGCAAACAAAGACAACTAAAACGCCTTTATTTACAAGTCGGGGGTAACATCCCCGTAACACCCCGTGGCAACATCCCAATTTTCTGTTTAATATTTTGAGGTGTATTCTCAAACACGAGTCACAAAAGCCCCTGATTGGGCCTATATTGTGTGTCGCAATCAATGTCGCTTCGGCGCTGAATCGAAACAAATTGCTAGCACGTCATAGCTTTAAATTCGATAGGGAAACTAATTTATTACCCAATTAATAAATTGACAACGTTTATTGAAATCTTTTAATAAAATTGTATAGTGAATTTGTGAGATATTGATTTGAGGTAAATATTTATTGAGTCTCCTTCAATTTTATCAACATCATACTCGTACATAGTGTTTTGGACCCTGTAGTTAATAAAGTATATTATAACTTATAGTTATAACTATAATGTATATCAATTTTGTACAGTCGACCACAAAGATAACGAAATATGATACTGTTTTTCACACTATAAAATGCTAATAAATTAGGTACCAATATTTTTAGGGCTGATAGTACTCAGCTTTCTGAGTTTATTTATGTATAAAACAATAAACAAATTATGTATGTTTTTTGGAGAAAATTAGGGCAGTAAGTTAGTTTACTAATGTGGGTGCTTTAGCACCCTGTTAATGAGGTAAACAATAATCAGTGATTAAGACCTCTTTGACTATCTTATGGTTACTAACTTTTCTGATGAATGAACTGGCCACTTAACAGAAAACGATTTCCACTTGACAGAAAATATTCTTGTCAGTTAAATTCATAGTATGATTAAGTTCGGGTAGAATTATAATTTATTTATATTTTCCGGGAAATGACATCCAAAAATATAATATAAAAAGTTTTTTGTGTTGTTGTAAGTTAACATCTCTTAAAATATTGGTACCTAATTTGTTAGCACCTTATATAGGAACGACATGAAGTTATAAGCACAAAGATATAATTTTGGACGTAGTTATGCAAAAACATTCTAATCCACCACCATCAACAAAATATTAACCTCCTGTTTCAGAAAACAAGTTCCATAATCTAAAATTGATGGTGTGCGGATTGGACGTTTTTCATATAATTACGTCCAAATGTCACCGATGATATGCGCTTAGAAAAGCAAATTAAGCGAAATTATCAAAATAGCATTAACTAGTACCTAGCTTTAAATCGATTCAAAAGTATTATCGCCTGAAAATGATTATTGATTATTTATGTCTAACTTTAAACAAAACCAACTGGAAATAATAAATATGATTCCCAATCAAGTCATCTGTATAGGTACTACTTTATTTTGTAGTATATTACAAGAATATCATCCCTGTTGGAGCCATATTGTACCTCTGTTAAAATTGATTTTAATTAAACCTTCCAAGAAAGGTCTTCCATAAGTTATACGGCTTCGCTCGGAGTCACGGCCGGGAAAACGCGAGAAATTAGTCAGTCTGGCTTCCTACTTCCTACGTCTCTAACGGCCCCGAGTGAACTGCAAAGCTAACTTTATGAAACAACTGCCTTCGAATCAAGTGTTGGGTAACTTTCTTGTTCATCATTTTAACCCGGAAACGTCCTACGTCCCACATTGGTCGCACGTTAAGGCTTCCACAACGAACGGTGACTCTCTTTATTCCGCCATCGACTTTCGGCGAAAGATTCTCGGTGCCGATATCGGTAGGTGGAGCATTCCACGAAAACGATTCGTAAGGGATACTAACTTTTTAATACTTTTGACATTTAAAATTAGGAAGCTGAATGTTGGTATAGAGATATTATAACTTGGCTTTAAGATGGGCATTGTTTTTTAGCAGCTAATAAGTTTTATTAGAGTAGCTACCATAGCGTTTCGTAAGGGACAAAAAGTAGATGTTTTCATGGAATGCTCCACGTGTGGAAACGCCTAACTGGAAAACGCAGCATCGTTCCCACGATATGGCCTAACGAGTACCTCTTCACTGTGTTATTTTTAATCCCCGAGGCAAAAAAGTAAGTTTGACATCTATGTGACTGTCTCTCTAAGGTGGTAATTTTTCGCTATGTTTGTTGCGGGTTGCATAAATTTTAAATTTATTAGTTATTAGTCGGAAATCCGAGCAACGATACAAAATGGCAAATCATAATAAATACAAATAAAATAAAAGAATATTTCATAAAGCGTTCTACGACGGATCTAACACGATAAGTATCGATTTACCTTTAATTTATTTTCGGCACTGTTGCATAAATAAACCGTGATCCCGAATGATTGATATTTACCGCGTTAAACCTCCGGCGAAAAACATTATTACATTACAGTTGACAAAGCCAGTTTGTTAATGTTGGTATTCTGTAACTCAGACGAGCTAATTAATATCAGACTTTAATTATGACGCGCGTGAGTTTAGATAGATACTTTATATGCAATTATCAAGGGAAGTCATACTTTAAATTCAGTTTTAATTCCGAATTTCACAATACGCTGAATTAACTCAATGTTATATGAAATAGTCGTTGCATTTTCGCGGCGGTGGTAAATTTGCTAGTCCGGTTATTATGACAGCCACAAATTGATAGTTAAGGGACTTTGTCGCTTTAGTAAATATTCACAGTGGCAGGTAATTAATCCCAATTCGTACTGTGTTACTGTTATATGAGCGTAATTAATTATTTGCAATCAATGTGGGGAGTCCCCAACCCGCACTGGGCCAGCATAGAGACTACTGCCCATTCACTCTTCATCTCTGAGAGTAGCCCTCTGCCCGGTAGTGGGACTACGTCTAGACCATGGTCTGGACCGTGGTCATGTGTGTAAATCGAAATGCTTTCCTAGTTTCCTACACCAGTCAAAATAACCTTGTCTCAAACATGCAATGAAACATTAACATTACGTGCCTTATAATATAATAAGCCGCAAAGTACCTCGTTTCAGGAGCGGCTAGACGAGAGGCCTTTGCCGGCTCAAGTTGCTGTTGCTGTTTTATTTATATAAGATCGACATGCTCATTTAACTACACGAATTCACATTTAAAATATTTCATCTAAATATTCGCGGCAAAAATGTGTACTGAAACAGTTTTTGGAAAGGAAATGGAACATTTTTCATTCTGTAATTCTATTTTTTGGAGTGTTTTTAATTTATTTCATGGCATATTTGAGAAAAGCACTATACATGTCTCAGCGTGAAAAGGGGTTGCCAGCCTCGTAACTATCTGGCCTCGTTTTCGCTCGGCCATCTATATGTAGGTACTCGGCCGGCAACCTCTTACTTCCCGGCCTCTACAGTAATGTGTGAATCAACTTTATAGTGTTACTTACTATAATTGAAATATATCAAACTTATTGACTAAGGATCGTTTTTCCTCAAATAATTGCACATACAAGAGCAGAGCCTAAGTTTTGAGTAACCGTTGTCCGAAAACTGAATACAAAGCATACCAATGCTGGAATGATAGCCTTTTACGATTTCTAAAGCACGAATTCTTTACTGTGACAAATATTTCTCACGAACAATTGGTAACTATGACAATCTCGCCGGACATTTTTATACAGTAGAAATTGATTTCAAAATAAAATCTGCGGACACAGATTGCCGGTTAGCAGTTTGTTTGACGTTATTTACTTACTCGTCTTTTATACAGCATTGAGCAAATTCAATTCATCAGTACATAGATCTAAGAACTGATGGTAATGGTATGGTGGACAGAACAGTGAAATGAGCAAGACGCACGTGACTCGGTCAAGACGAACCTGAAGTCAATTTCGAGATCGCCAAAAGTCCAATAGCAACAGCCGTGTTTAAGGCAAGGAAGTAGGTTTTCAGGATGAAATGACATTTTGAGTGTTAATATATGTAATAGGAATAAAGCCAGCCATAAATCACAACTAAAGAATAATCAGCTGGTGTCCCGCTTGCTAAACTAAATTTGCTGCTTCATGATTTGTCTCACCGCACACGAATTAGTTTGCGGTAAGAATGCGCAAATTACGCCATTTTACCGGTCCTACTCTTTTGGCACGCCGTTTTACACCTTATTACACAGCCTTACGAGTGTTATTTGGTAGACAAATGCAACAAAGCTGCAGTTTTGTACAGTTAGCCACAAAATCATAAATCTATCCACAAAGCGGATCTTATGTCACAAGAAACCTCTTATGTAATGCAGTGCATCATAAAGCGCAAAGCGAACATAATATTTTATTACTACGAGTTACTAAAATATTCAGTGAGCTTGCAAGCTTACGTGACATCGCAAACTCTGTTTAGGATAGCATCTGCTATTCCGTAACTAGACAAGTGATAAATATAAACACTGAATTCGCTCTTGCTACCTAGAAACTCAAATAAACAGGCATCATGACATGTCACCGGGGCGTGGTGAGACCCCAGATTATCAAACGTTCATTCAAGACGATGTCATCTACCAAAGCTGACTAGTAGTGCCCTTCACACACGGTTTCTAACCTAACCCTAGATTAAAACTATAGGTACCCGTTCATCACCTCATTGTCCCGTGACAGTTGTTTATATAACCCGATAACGGATAACTTCAGACTTTCGCCGTCAATTAGGAGCGGCTACCGCCTTCAGCCGGTCACGGAGAAACGTGACTGGAGCCTTTACGTAATAACAGATACCATTGTTCTCTATGAACCGAACTATATGGCTATAGAAAAGTAGCATAATGGTTGTAGTGTCAATACAAATTCTTTACTGACTTTTCACTCTTATTGAATTTCGTTCGCTCGCATGCGGGATGCTTTGTAGCGCGTCAGCGCGTCTAATGGGGAGAAAAGGCTGATTATTTTCCAGCTAAACGTTTTATTCAATTCAATTTATTGTAATACAGAAAATGTAATATGACAGGTACACAAAACCTACACACACACTACAAATTCACAAACTCTTAAGCCCAAATGCTATCAAACGAACGCAAGCCAAAAACTACCTTATAATCAGAGCATAACGTAGTTTATGCCACGCTTGGCCATAAAGCGCCTTTTTCCGCACGCTACGCGTACGGAAAAAGCCGCTTTCTGGCCAAATGTAGACATAAAATGCTGTACACCGTTTGACAGAATTTGGTCTTAAGAGTTTGTACGGACTATACCTGTATGTGGGTAAAAAACAAAGTCGGGTACACCATTTATAACTCAAGAACGGCTGGAGCTGATAATAAGATTAATCATAGAAAAATGACGCAAATTACAGAGAATGGTGGTAGATTTTGTTCATGTTCATCACATAAATTTCGTTTATTTTTGACATTTAAACGGTATTTTTCGTGTAATTCCAGCACAAAGACACATTGTGTCTTATGTATGTTTGCAAAGTACACAAGTTCAATAAAAATTAAACCAAGGCTCGTTACTGCCAAGGACGAAGTTTCGCAACTTTGTGCCAAGACAAATATAAAGTTTCTACGAATATTGCGAAGATCCCGATCTACCCCTATATTCACCCAATATAGGAGCAGATCGGTTGCTAACAAACATGCTTGTTTCTTAACGTATCATACTTTTACCTACACTCAAGGACAATGAATTCGGATCATTTTCTATATAGGTAATAATTCTTCATAGAAGATGACCCGATTCATTGTCAGTGAGTGTATATCACAATCAAACCGCCTTGTTAAAGGATTGCGAGTTTACGGCGCTTGCGGTGGAGACTTTGGGTTCCTTGTCAGCCGATATGAAAACCTTCATGAAGGCCCTGTCACCGCGGCTGGTACATACCTTGAAAGATCCCAGAGCTGGCGCATACCTCTCGCAAAGAATTGCCCAGGCTATTCAGAGAGGTCATTACCTCTCTGAATAGCCAGAGCAATTCTTTGCGACAGCAGTATTCTGCCAGCATTCTGCCAGCGTAATTAATGGGTACCATGCCACAGGCGGAGCTGCTTGAGGGGGGTATTCTTTTTAAAATATTTTTATTTTATTTTAGGTAGTAGGTTATTTAGTTAGATATTTTACAACAAGAAGGAACAGCAACTCAGTTGCCTATCAGTACAGTTGGCCGTTCCACATACATGATCCTAGATTTGGACCACTGCTCAATAGAGGCCTGTAGAGGCCGCATAATTTATACGGTGAACTAATTAACATAGAAATTAACATGTGTTGCTAGCTAATTTGGTAGCGATCCTAAATCAGCTCATTACAAAAGATGGTTAATGAACTTCTGTATCGACAGCTAATTATAGTTCCAATAATCATAAATTTGTAAATACATATTTTGGCATGTTGTATTGCGTCTCATCGTGCTTAGCTATAGTTGGTGGTTTCATAGACAAAATTAAATAATTTCTGCTTGACCTAAATTTAAAGTACATATAATTATTAACCAAAAGGACAACTTTTGCACGTAAAAAGTAAACTTTAAATTCCGAAAGACGGTCTGAAAAGAGGGTATAATATAATGAAACAGATTACGTGAAACACCAAATAGAATTTAATAATAAGGGATAAAACCAGTCTTTAAGACCCTAGCTGATCGTGGAGAGTTGGAAACCGATGATAATACTATTAACATAATTAATTGTATTCTGTATTGCATTATATTTGTGTAGTTCAAGAGTTATCGCGATACCATAAGTATGGTTGATTTTGGTTACATTTATTAAACGGCATAATACTTAATCACTTAAACGCAATCTTAGCACGCGAAACTGAACTAAGGATGAAATCAGCGCACACGATGCGTTAGGCTGCGTCTCCACTGAGTCGGAGACGAGCGGAGTGGAGAGGAGACGTGTAGGGTCGACCAATCAGATTAGTTGAAATCCACATCTCGTCTCCAATCCGCTTCAATGGAAAAAGCGCACAATAATGTGATTGGTCGATCGCTACACGTCTCCTCTCCGCTCCGCTCGTCTCCGCCTCAGTAGAGCGTGGCACCGAAGGGGTGTACTGGCAACTGTCTAATCCCGCAAACGCTGGATCCAGCATGATTTTTCCCGGATCGCAAATGTGGGACTACACACGGTGCCTTGCAGGATTGAGGTTTTGATGCGGGATTGTATTCCCTAACTCGCAACGTTTTACATACAAATATCAATATACGCTATGGCGCCGCAACGCAGCATGTACGCAAGTTCTTAGTTCCCACAGTAAGTCATCCCATTCGTGCGCCGCTAGGCAGCGGTGCGCTACGTGTTTGCTAAACAATTACACTCAATAATAGACGGTTAAGCAAACTTTTTCTAAAGAGTGAGTATACGGAGTAGCTTTGGAATTTCTAAGGTGAGATGAGGAGTAAAAAATACGTGGGAAAAACGAACGGGATGACTATTTAGCGCAAAATAAAAGAATGAAAGAGAATCTTAGGTAGATGATATATGCACATCACAACTGCATAGGCAATGTATGTAAATAAGAAACGATGCACTATATCTATACAAATTTACACTAACCAGTAAATCGTCCTTTAAAACATATTTTTGTAATATTCGAGTAAACCCACACTCCCACATAAAGTGGCGCATGGCAGATGTCGAATTGCTGAAAACGTGAAAGCTCACGTAAATCAATGAACTTAAAACCTGTAAAAATATATTTCCCGAATCATATCTTAAAGTCTAGGATATCTCAAAATAGATTTTCTTCGAAAACTGCAAACTTAGCTAAAGATTCCGTATTTCTAAAAAGTACTCTGCGATATTCTATTCCCAATTGTCATTAATACTCCTAAAATTTAATCACTCGTCTCCAATCAACTTTTCATTGTCAACATGTCCGCCGCAGCCAATCTCATTATTACTCTATAAAATATTTTTACTCTTCCCTTTGTACTGTATTATGTTAAACATTGTTTGCCGAGCGGACAGCGGGGAATCTCTGAAGGGTACTTTAATTAAGTTCTCAACTTTCTTAGACCAATTTGTATTACACAGGTATGTTGAAGTATGAGGGGTACTCTAGCAAATTTCCGTGACAAGGGTTTTAAGTTTTAATTAAAATGCCTGAATATGCTTAGACTAGCTTAAGTGGAACTCCTTAAGTCGTTTGCTGTCAAGGCTAATTTAATCTCACGTGTGTGAAGTTTTTTATGAAGCATGCAACTTAAATGCAAATCCAAGAGGAAAATTGCTGTATGTATTCTCTTTTCAGTTTGCATAGCAGTGGTTTATTGATATTGTACTTATAGTTAGGACTCTTTTAAGTCCTTCGGCGTTCAGTTAAAACAAAAAAGTGGCACTTTACTTGTCGACAGTGTTTTTGTAAAATCTTTTAGTATATTATTACGGAGTGCGGACTGTATTTTGGACGTAGTACAATCATGACACCGCAGTATTTTCTTTAAATAACATTCAAAAATTCAAAGGTATTGGAGAAAATACACAGATACTATCAATCAAAACTACGCCGTATTTATATAGGCCTTCCGTAATTCGCGACACCATACCCGGTGCTCAGCTCTTCGCATCCATTTCCTGCTACTCTCTCTGAATCGTCAGCACGTATACTTAGTACTAAATAACAACTACAGGAGAAATTACAAACATTTATGAGGGCAGCAGACAAAGCGTGTGACTGACCTCGTCCCTAAATAATCTCAATTCTGCCAAATGAACACAGACGACCCTTGACAATGCGAAGTGATTGTTATCTACGTGTAGCTACCATGTCTTAGAATTTGTCCTGAGATTTCAGGATTTTTGGGCTCATGATAGAAATGCGGCCGGACTTTAAAAATCCAGGATTTTCGATTTTTAAATAAAACGCAGTTTTACATTTTTCTATCAAATAAAAAATAGCGTTTACAAAAAACAATCTTTAGATAGTCACAACACAACGTAATTGACTTACTTTTTACAAACATACAATGTCCTCTTTGGTGTTTACAATCAGGCGTAGGCAGGATTCTCTTAAACGGGGCGGTTCATACTAATCAGCTCCATCCTCTAGCTAGGGAACGACGGTTCCTGGGAACTAGCTTAATACTCTAGCTAGGGGGTGGAGCAGCAGTCCCCCCCCCCCCCCCCCTCGCCCGTACCTCGCTATGTCCATGTTTACAATAAACTTTTATTTAGTGAATTGATGAAAGCATGGATTTACGGTGCAGGCGTGATTGAACCCGACGAGCCACTTTGGCCTCTACTTCTTTACTATAGTCCATACTAATAGTATATTACACAACTAGGGTGGCAACATAAAGAAAGGCCGAGATCGCAGATGTTTGCAGCCCTTGGGCTGCGAGGGACGCAAACATGCGATCGAACATACTAACAGACATACTAATAGACGAGATTGATCGTGCTCTTAGCCGTAGTTCAGACAAGGGACTGGCGGAATTACGAGCATGACCATAATACAAGTTTGAAGGAGACGAATACTTCTGTATAAACTTCGCCTTAGAAATAAGGCAAGGCTAATTTGCGTCAGTAATGTCAAAGGATTTGTTAATTGTTGTTTTGTAGATGTCTATAAAGTTATTAATATTAAATGCTTACTTTTTCACTGAAATTTACGTTGACGTCCTGTGTATCTATCTATATACAAAAACCTACAGAATAAAGTTAGTTGGACAGTTTAGTGCTATATTTTTTTTTGAAAAATATCCCTTCAAACATACACATTTACTTTTACTTAATAATATTTGAAGATCATTTATACTAATTAATTATAAATATGACCCTTCCTAGGCAGTGCTGTCATCTCAATTACTCCTAATTATTAATGCTTTGTTTACACTAGTCTAATTGTGCGTGAGAATGATACGAGACCTTCCGGTGACTAATTAGGCAGTTCACATTATAATTATTTGACTAGATCAAATTACTAATGCGGTAATCTAAAGAACCGACCACATCGAAGTTCAGAATCCGCTGGCGGTGCGTATAAGGAAGGGCTCGTCCAGAAATAATGTGATCGTATTCCTCGCACACATCTTTCCCTTCTTTTGTATGTACAAAAACCTCGCTCCGCTGAGCGGTTTCCACCAGAGCTGAGCTAAGCGAGGATAGCTAAATGAAGTGTTTCTATTGGTTTATGACAAACACATCCCTCGCAACGCATCCTCGCACAGCACACCTCGCGCTCGGTGGATACGCAGCCTTAGTTGCCGGTTCGCTAAACCTGGCCCAGCTAAGAAGGCTCCGGCAAGAAACTTATCTGAGCCCAAGCAAGGTCGGAGTGAAGTTAATCCAGGACCTTCGGATCCTGGGGCAAATCGGGACGCGGCCCTTGTGTGCTGTTTTCGCGAGGAGGTCGTCCCCGCCGGTGGGGACGACGCTGTCTGCGTCGGACTCCGTCCGACGACATCGCAGCGATGATACTTTCGAATCCTGCTGAGATGTCGTCGTCCGTCTTGTAAACGTAGATAACTCCATCCTTATTTTTTAGCCAGTCAAAAAATATCAGTATCAGAGATTACATAATTTTAGTTCCAAACAGATTTTAACACGAATAAAATACGACTGAACTCTACACGTACCTATTTAATTAATTAAAAAGTTAAAAGCGCACGTTTTAATTGGCTTTCCCAGGGACCACCCGGGAACATTTGTGCGACTAACTCGAGCCGACATTCACGAGGAATCACGTGTTATGCGTGGAGACAGCTCGGAACTATGTAGACAAATCCTACTAATATTATAAATTTGAAAGTTGATGAAGATGTTTCGAGGTTTGGATGTTTGTTATAACACGGTAACAATCGTATGGATTGAGATGATATTTGGCATACCAGTGCACGAAGTCCTGGATTGGGACATACGAGAGTACTTTGCAGCTTGGCAGAGAATTCCTTTAGGATAATAACGAAAATAACGCAAGCAAAACCTTATGTGAACTAGTAAATGATATTTGTGATGCCGTCATTTTTACACGAACTTTATATTAGCTTAACATTTTGAATTGAATATTCGTCCTGTCACGCGAATTCCGCGCACTGGACATTGACATGAAATAAACATGGATGGATATAATCCATATTGTCGATAAATATTAAAAAATATTTTCCCAAACATTTTTTTTTGCAAAACGTATAATTTTTGTGGTAAACCGACAAGCAATCGATAAGAATCGAGCAAAATGCATGACATTTTGAAATATGTACGCATATTTCGCCTGTGAGTGTGTTTGTAGGCAATTAGGCATATCACGTTATATTAATAATGGTTGAACCAATTTTAAACAATTTTGGCACAGGGTAGCAGGACATTTCCATTATAGGAAATTTTTACCCGACTCTAGTGAAGCAAAATTAGCATTATGGCTTTTTTACCTTCGTCGACGAATTTTTGAATACTTATAAATAAAATAGGTCTTTACTCTTTAGTTTAATGCGTAGTTGGTAATCTCAGTGGGGTGGGTCTAAGAATGCGACCGGGCCTGCTCCGCCTCTCGCAGTCTGCGATGTGATTAAACGTGCTTGCAGTTTTTACTTGCATCAGCTTGCGACGCGGCGGTTCGACTGAACAGTTTTTAACATAATTAATAACAAGTTGTCTTTGGCGCGGGCTATCGCGAATATGCCGAGAAACTATAGGACGCAATGGCAACACAGGTATGCAGCGGTAAAGTCAAGTCGAAAACACATACATACGGAGATTTTGGTTCTAATTATCTTTTATGGTACCCAGATAGAGTTTTAATATATATAATTTTGATATACACAAAATCTACGCTACGCTTAAATAATTGGCTCCTATGAAAATTTTATGTGGCCCACAGTGTATATCTTCTTAAGGCGCGGTAGGACCTGGCTCGCATTTCACATACAAACTAGGGTCGGGCGGAATGCAGATTATTGCAGATTATCTTCGATTTCTAACATAAAAGTATACGTTATCAACCCAAACATGAGAGGATGCCCTGCATGACTGTGAAATCCTGATTGTCAGGTATTAATTTTGTCAGAAAAGGTAACTGGTGATGAACAAAATGAAAAAAAATGAAAAAAATACTTTATTTTATAGTGTTTTCGCGCTACTTTTCTATCGAGCGAAGTGTTCGCTATCGTGTTCTAAGTGAGAGGAAGCACTAGATACAGTTCTGAATATTATTATATATGTTTTACAGTGACCTAAGAGTCAAATAAGTGCTCTAAAAATGATTTGGAAACTAGGCTTCCGTGCCCGATTCTGGTCTCACCTCGCCTTAAAAAAGGCCAAGCCGTTAACGCTGCAACAAAATAATTAATAAATTGCTTTCTTCATACACATTAGCGGCAATTCGGACTAAATTAAGTCTTATTCGAAGAAAAGGAGTATTAGTCGTTGTAATCTTAACAAAATGTTTGATCGCGATTCAGAAATGTAGTAATAAAATGCATTTTTTTACTCTATCAACGTAGGTATACCATATGTACGTAGGCAACCTGTATTAGTTTTAAAATAGCTCAATTAAGAAACATGCGGTTTTTGTAATTGAAATAAGGTAAATATGGACATTATACCTTATACTAATCGGCATAATTATTTACAAAGGCTGTATATTTCCAACCGCAGATTTATAGTTAGCGGGTACCCCATTACGTGTATAGCTAGTTAAATGTACCCCTTATTGAATCGGTATAGGTTGGCGAACTAAAAAAAATAAATATACGCGTACGACTATAATAACTAGGGATATATAATTACCAGGGTTGTCATCGTATAAAAATAATTATTGAGTCTCGGAAATTAAACACCACCTGAAGCACTGGAAACGGCAACCTCAGTATTTCGAAAATTAGTAAATGATTATCAGCGTTAGTATTTAATAACCAACAGATCGGAGATAAAGAACTAACACATGCACTGCTGAACACTTCTTTGACAGGTCTTAACTACAAGAATTATAATACTGAATTGCTAAAATCGTCAAAACTATCGAGATTATTGCATTAAAAAAGTAATTTGACATTTCTGACAATCGTGTACCTACGTGCGAGAAAAATGTTTTATGTTTATTTGAATATGGAGAACCAACAGCCTTAAATACTAAACAGCTATTTAAATAGATACAGAGCCAATTGCAGGGACTGACATATGGTGCATTAATTTTCAACGATAAATAAAACCATCATAAGTCCACATAGACATATATCAAATAAAACAATCTTAGCCTCAGTTGTTCATCACATAACATAACACACATGAGACCACAACAAATTTCACTTTAAGGACAGCAAATGAATGAAACGGCTGAAAGTAACAAGCACACATATCACAAGGAATCTGGTTAGGGTTACCGTACGTCAGGAATTTTCATGAGTTGCCGGGAATTTCACTTATTCGCCACGATGGCGTCAAAAATACGGTGTGACGAGAATTATTGGCCTATAAATACGTTCCTTTCTTTATTTATTACAATATCTTTAAATCAGAGGTTCTTAATCTTTTTTTGGTCACGGACCCCCTACATTATTTCGATAACCTCACGGGCCCTTTCCGAATACAATCAGAGAAAAAGAAAATCTAGGGCACATGAAATTTTTTGTTGTATGCATAGCCACGGATCATGGACCTCTAAGGGGTCCATGGACCACAGTTTAAGAAACCCTGCTTTAAATGAATACTTAACTCATTTATCTTGCCTGTGGCACTTTTAAATGAACATCTTCCGGTTCCTTGACGGTTTCATCCTGAGTAAGTAGTCATCGACTTCGACTTCCGGCGATGGTGGCATGCTTATTTTCAATTTCTTTTCTTAGAGGTGATTTTTTTATGCATTCGTACGACACAACATCGACTTTATACTGGTCGGTCCGTTTCATAATACATGATCTTCCTCGTGACCTTATTACTTTCGATCAGTTCTTGGACTATAACCTGTTCTAAGTATAAGTGTTTTAAAATGCATGTCAAATTCTGCGGGGTGATTCAGATTGCCCGGAGTTGGTGAGGCAACTGGTACGTCTTTGCGTACCCTCACCGTCTCAGTCGAAATTTAATTATCGTCCACGGGACCGCGATCTGCTGGCAGTTCCCAAAGCGCGTACTGTGTCATACCTCTTGTTCGCGCATTACAATATGTGAACGCGCTTCTCGCATCAGCACCCGAATGCGATATTTTTGCAAGTAGCTGGAGGACGGTATGTGATGAATGTATGAAGTTATGTGAGGCGATGGATGATCGCCCATCTTCTGTTAATTGTTAATAATTGTGATTTTTATTACTTGTTGTGCTACATGTTATAGTTAGTCCTTTTTATATGTGTTGTCCGAATTTCACAGTGCCTTGGTGTATACTGTTATACTGTGTAATTATCTAAATAAAATAAAATAAAAAATAAAATAAAAGCGTGACGAGAGAGTGTACACAAATCGATTTGAACATCAACTCGCACTTTACCACAGAATAAGTAATAGTACTAAGTAAAGAAGTTTTTCTCTGTAACAAAACTTGGGGTCCGAACAACGGACGGAGCGCACCGGATCCGGCCGTCTCTCTCACATGACGCGTGCTCTTTGTTGTCGCTGGCTAAGCCCCTCCGGAGAAACTAAATTTGGTGGCCGCGCGGCGAAATCGCGGAATAAGCCACTCCTGCTATTACAAAACGAGGTATTTTATTAGAAACATTTCGATTTGTATCTGGCAACCCTAAATCCGGCACATCGTGGAACAAATTTTACATACGATACACGGCTGCCTGGAGCCATGAATTTATCGTTATTACTCGAGCCAGATGTGGAATTAAGAGATTGCCTATGTTTCGTTATTATCTGTTGGCTTTACAATTACACGTTGTGAACAGTATTGCCAAAATATCAGCTTTTGAGCTTGCAACTAATGAGACAAAATTGTAAGGCATTCATATAACACAACTTTTCCTTTTCCCACTTTAAACTACTCAGAGATTTAATTTCCTTTCCCCACTTAATACTACTCAGAGATTTAATTTACGAGTAAGCATCGGTTCATACTGATATTTTTTAAATGTGGCTTACATTTAAAAAATATCAGTATGAACTTTTCAATGTTTTATATTTTATAAGTTTGACACCGCGTCACTACCAACCAGAGGCGTGGCGTCCATAGAACTCGATTCCCGTCGGCTTGCCTAAAATTAAGCAGTTCAGCACTTGATTGTAGTGCTCTTAAAGAAAATTTAAGCCCGAGCTGCTCCGGCTTGCCCAAGGATTTCTTCAACGACACGCCACTGCTACCAGCCAGCATTATTAGCTTCTGATTTCGGACAGTGGCTATACATCAACTTAATAATAATTCAGTCACTGAAACCACTAACGTAAACTGAATAATATCACAATTTTTCTTTTCTTTCGTGCCAAGACACCGAGTTCGCGTTACTAATTTCGTCACCTGTAATTGGCCGTTAACAGTTCATTTTACTGCCCAGACGGTGACGTCACGTCTGGGTTTTGAATGACATTTATTGAGGAGATTGTTTCGCAAGAACGCATTTGCCGTTACCATAAACAATAGACGTTCTTTGAACTTACGAGTACCAAAAAGAAGCAGAATTAAACTGTATAGAGTGCGACTACGCTAAGTCTGCAGAGGTCGAAAGAAGGTTTTATTAAAAAAATACATATGGCAACATCACAAGCAAGAGGATTAATTAGTTTTGATACTAGGCAAATATCTTTCCGTTTAATAAGTTCATAAAGTGTCTACCTACTGAAATAAATATCCGTATCAGTTTCTGCACAAATATTTCTACTTCCAATCAAAATAAGCGATTTGTTGCAAGGGTTTTAGATAATTTCTATGTATTTAAGTATTATATTTATATATGTACAAGTATTCAAGCATTGCTTAGTTTGGTTTTTGAATATTTATTTCAGTAGGTATGTAGAGACACATTATATAATTATTAAACGGAAAGATATTTGCCACCTCTTGATTGTTGTGCCATTATGTATTTTTTTTATAAAACCTGCGTAGTCGCATTTTAACAGTCGTTTAAAAAAAACATATTTAAGGGCTTAATTTAACCAAATGTTGATCTTGCTCCTTTGTGTAGCGAAAGTTAACCGTAATAAATTGTATGGCTAAATGTCGTTACATAAAGGCACAAAATTAACACTTTGTTAACTATGTTGACTTTTTCGAAAAAGATCCATAAAAGGACCCCTCGCTTGTCATATTTATTTCTATTCATTTCCTAATGAAATGTACAAATGCCTTTTATTAAGTTCCACCGAACCCTGTAAACCCAAATTATACTAAAAGCATGTGCAAGCCGTTAGTCGCCTAATTTAATTACAAACATCTGCGAAACAAAATGGAAACTAAACACCTAAACAGTACATTCGCTTGGGTAAAAGAAGGTGTAAGTCGTGTAAATGTTTTCCACAAAGCTATTAGAATAATGAAAATCCTGAGCATGTGTCGCGTCGGGACGTATAATTTATTTACACGGGTCACAGAATAAATGAAACAGAAGGTTGACTACATTATGAAGTGCGGCAAACAAGTCGAATGTATCAGTGGCGTGGCGTTGAAGAAATCCTTGGGCAAGCCAGAGTAGCTTTGGCTTCAATTTTCTTTAAGAGCTAGTGCTCTAAATTCTAGTGAATTAAGTGCTGAACTGCCTAATATTAGGTAAGCCGATGGGGATCGAGTTCTATGGACGCCACGCCACTGGTACGTATACTAGGTGACTTAGTGTAGTCAGCCAGGGAACAAAATACGTATAATTACGACGATATCGAATCATACTTTTATTAGAGTTCCGTATGCAAAGACCCTGTTACTAAGCCTGCGCTGTCCGTCTGACCGTCTATCACAGGGTTGTATCCTTTGAATCGTAAGAGCCTTACCACACTTGCGATTTGCGAGTGAGCTGCGGTCGAGTTTCCATATAAAATCAGTCGCGGTCGCGGCGAACTGCGAGCCACATTTGTATGGAACTTCGCTTCTAACTCGCCCGCAGCTCGCTCGCAAATCGCAAGTGTGATAAGGCTCTAACAGGTACAAACTTGAAATTTTGACGGAATGTGTATTTCTATTGCTGCTACAACAATAAAAAAATTAATGAAAACGAAATAAGATTGTAAATAAAGGGGCCCTCCATACAAAAAAAAACATGTTTTTTGGAGTTTTTTTGTTAGATTTTAATATTGGCAGTAGGTAGACGCTTAGTATGTTCACAGTACGATGTACTACGCTTAAAATGTTTCTGTTGCCGCTATTATAAAAAATAAATAAATATAAATAACTTGTTTTGGCGTTTTTGTGATCGACGGTGGTACGGATTCGTGCGCGAACCCGACTCGTTTATTTTGCAGTAATGCAAAGCGCGCAGATCGCAAGATGTATGAACCAGACCTACTGTAAGTTACAATGCGCGGCCTCCTCGGCGAGTGGCTTTTACTTTTCCCCGAGATGGCCTTTTTGATAAGCACAGACTTTCTTCAAAGTGTGCTATGGATCACGCGAGCATAATAAAAGTTAATACGGAAGTGACGTACGTGCCCATTTTTCGGCACCTACTGCGACTAAAATAACATACAGACGAATTCAAAATCGGCGTTATTTTAGAAGTCGGTTAAAACAGGTTATATTTCGACAGTAGGATTATTCTAAAGTCTAGAGCAGCGGTCGGCAACCGTTTAGCAGCCAAGGGCCACATAGTAGCTAACGAAATTGACGCGGGCCGCACTTTGTTAATAATTTATGATTTTATACAGTTCTGAATATAGCGCCTTTGCATACAAAATAGCCAGGGAGGCTCGAGGGCCCCAAGTGAGATGTTCACGGGCCGCAGGTTGCCGACCGCTGGTCAAGAGTCTAAACTACAGAAATGAAAGGAATGCTACCTCTAAAAGTAGTACCTCTAAAGTACCTTACAAATAGTAAAAATTTGGTGTCCGTCAAGATAGCGTACACCGTAAAGATATTCAGAATCTGATGCAGCCAATAAATAGTACCCAAATAGTACCGACGAAATACCTAGGTGAAAAAAATAGTACCCTTAAACTTTTCGAAATATAAGGCCTGTTCACGGTGTACGCTACCGGGCGTCAAGCTGGCGTACACCGTTTGTATCTCTGGAACGGCTTTGTTTTTGGAAACGATTTATATCTCAAAAAATAGTACCCAAATAGTACCCTAGGGCCCTAAAATTTTATTTCTCTAGCTATCGTAGAAGCCGAGATATTCCATAACTTAACGGTGTACAAAATTTCACACCGTCAAGCTGGCGTACCCGGGAATTCCTTATAGAAAGAGCTCACTATATCTCGGCTTCTACGATAGCTAGAGAAATAAAATTTTAGGGCCCTAGGGTACTATTTGGGTACTATTTTTTGAGATATAAAGCGTTTCCAAAAACAAAGCCGTTCCAGAGATACAAACGGTGTACGCCAGCTTGACGCCGGTAGCGTACACCGTGAACAGGCCTTATATTTCGAAAAGTTTAAGGGTACTATTTTTTTCACCTAGGTATTTCGTCGGTACTATTTGGGTACTATTTATTGGCTGCATCAGATTCTGAATATCTTTACGGTGTACGCTATCTTGACGGACACAAAATTTGCTACATTTCTCTCTGTCTGACAGTTTACTGCTACCTAAATATACATACACATGACATACGACAATTTCAGAAAACAAACTACACGTATAATCATTAATTACTAAGATATGGGATCTTAATTGAACAAAAAGAGGTTGTCAATATCAATTAAATCACAAACGGTATCTCCTGGATGTGCAGTCCAATGTACTCAATTAAACTAAATTCAAATTAACGGATATTAAAAAGCAATCAAGAGAGCGAAGATCTTAATATGCATCTGCCGAATTATTTAAATTGACATAGTTTGAATTCCAACCGCGTCTTCGGTCAGATAAAATAGAATTTGTGAAGAGTTTTTGCATCAGTTAAAATATTTAGGATAGCAATGTGATCGATGGACCGAATAATAATAAAGTATACATGTTGCTTGTTAACATTCCGTATGTTTTCTCTGTTCCTGATGTAGGTGGGCATTTCTCCAGAAATATGTCTGCGGTCACCACATTCATCTGGCCCTTTTTCATACTAAATGTATGGAGACAGATGAATGAGTCGCAGACATATTTCTGGAGAAATGCCCAGGTATACTCAGTTTCATAGTTAGGTGGGTGTTTGAATGTTTTTGGCAACAAAACCAATAGCTCTAATAGATTAACAATATGTACACAATAGACATAATTTGTATTGAATCAATGTATAGATTAGCATCTAGTTGACCTGACGTACTAGTGATTGTAATTTGTTACATTGTCATTCAATTCAAATTACCAACACAATAACTTAATTTATATATTGGTCTATAAAATATATATTTTTCTCACAAATACAAAATGGTCACATAAAAACAATATTAGATTTAACACACTTAAATCTGCAGTGGTTCCGAACCTGGGGGTAATTACCCCTTTAGGGGTAAAATTAAGTTTTCTCAGGGGTGATACTCATATTAAGTCATTTTTTTTAGTGCTTTCATAAATGTACTTGTCTGTATTACCTATTTTTTGGAGGGGTAATGATACAAATCTAGAGGGGGCCTGTGGGTGATGTGGCAATAAAGGTTAGGAACTGCTCTATTGTAATTAATAATTTACATTTGGCCGATCTGGCGTGAGTGAATGATTTGCCTCTCACATTTTATATATTTTTTTAAACTGACCGACGATTAACTTCAGTAGCGCCTGATGGTAAGTGACTACGAGGCCGAAGATGTAGCTCACCGGTTCAGTAGTTGCATGTTTATTAATATTAACCAAAACTTGTAGATAAAAATAGTATTTAGTATTTTTTATTTTATTTGCTAAGTTCAATCGGTTGAAGATCATAATTCATAAATGTTTGTCGAAGTCAATAAACGTCAAAATCAAATAATCTAAAGTCCATTACTAATTATCTTGAACTTGAGCACGTTTGATATTCATACATCGACATATTTGAACTGACGTAAATCTTGTGTTGCAGTATACTATACAAGCAAGCGTTGCCATAACCATACAGGTATTCTATGAAGCGAATATCTTCAGAGGACGACCATTAAAAATAGCATGCGATTGCAATGAATTACCTCATAACTTACGAGAACGAGTTAAGGTAACTCTATAGGGGGTACCGTGTGAAAGAACGGGGGACTTAGCATTCTGCGCAATCAGCGAGCCGACTAGACTGAGGCCTTTAAAGGAAACCTGGCTCATCCTGACTAGTCCAGTCAATAAGGCCAATTCCAATCATAAATCAACCCGTATATTCCGATACGAAGAATTAGCAAATTGAAATGGAGACATTATTTTTATGTTGGAAAAGTCAACATTAACATTCGCTTGCCTATATCCCATTTGCTTCTAGGAGTATTCCTTATTTACAAACCACCATCAAGAACAGGATAATTTTTAATAATGGTCGATTCGATAGAAACCTCGTTGATTAGGCTATGCTGTAGCCTAGGTCCATGACGCTCCGTCAGGCAAAACCAAACAAGACCGTCTTTTTACATTTATTGGCAGGGAATAAAAAAGTATGATTTGTTCACAGTGGCTAATAAAAAATGATATTTCCGTTTCGGTACATTGATGTAGGCTTGTAGCCTTAAGGCGATCTTATAAACAGCTGATGCAGAAAATAGACACTTTATACATAGAAAAAAAATAAAACATAGAAAACCACCGTGAAACTCAAACATATTGAAATAACTGGTCAAGAGCATGTCGGATCATGCTCAGTGTAGGGTTCCATAGCCGTATCTATAAGGAAATGTGCTACAGATATAAATAAAGCTAAAAATAAACAACTGACAAAAGGTCTTAAATGCCGTGTAAATCAATGGCACTTAAAACCTTTTGGTTGGGAAGTTTTTCAGTAATAACTTCAAAACGGTTTATTCCTTACTATTCAAAATAATTTTCGTTGAATGTATTTATTAAGCGTTACCTTCTTGATTTTTTTCATATTTTTTGGCCTTACGGTTTAAAAGTTAAAGGGGGGGGGACACAATTTATGCAACTTTCGGAGCGATTATTTCCGAAAGTATTCACTTAATCAAAAAAAAAGTACATAAAAGCCTTATAATGTTTTTAAAAGAACTATCGAATTATGTACAGTCAACCAATTTGATTCCTAGGCCACTGTAGAACCATGTCGTAATGAACTAATTTGTTTATCTTCTATGACATTGATTGTCGCGTGATGCATGTCGTGATGACATCTTAACCTTTGTGAATATGTGTCATCAACGATTAATAGGAAAGGAGTTCGTCAAAAACTTTCATATAAAGATATCGGGTTTAAAATTAAAATACTTTTATGTCAAAACTTCACTGAAATAGTATCGTCTATTTGCTTCTCTGTCGCACTTGCGTATAAAAGTGACGGAGACACTGACACTTCGAAATGTGTGGTAACGCTTTTTTCATACGAAGCATTTAGAAAGATAATACAATTTTTTCATACCCTTACTAGGATTCGAACCCAGGACCATCGGCTTCATCGAT
The DNA here is from genome assembly GCA_947034925.1 of Eudemis profundana. Lineage (NCBI taxonomy): Eukaryota > Metazoa > Arthropoda > Insecta > Lepidoptera > Tortricidae > Eudemis > Eudemis profundana. The sequence goes on from OX344808.1 coordinate 11,150,056, forward strand.
AGGGTCACTACCCACTAGGCCAAACCTGTCGTCAAATATTTTACTAAACGCAGGCAGAATTAGTTAACACGAACAAAATCAAAATATTCGTTAACTTTGCAAATGCTTTAATAACTAACATAACAAGTAAATTGAAATACAATTATCTAATCTTTGATAACGAGTAAATGCACCGTCATTTTGTATCACGTTTAGAAGTCGCGACTGCATTGACCCTACTAACGCCGTGCAAATGTCTGACGTCCGCAAAGACTCCCAAACTTGATGACAATGTTCCGATAGAGCAACCCGTGACCTCTCATTTTCATTTTGCCACATTTGACACATTAAGCCCCACAAATTTTCAATGGGGTTTAGGTCGGGTGACTTAGCAGGCCATGGGATAACAGTTACTTCGTCTCTATGTTGATTAAACCAATTTGTTACAATGTGTGCCTTGTGTATAGGGCAGTTATCATGGACGAAATTAAATCTAGCCACATCATCTTGCGGATATAAGTTTCGCACAGTTGGCAGCATGACGTCTTCCAAAATATCAAGATAATCTGTTGCCTTTGATCGAGGTGGCATATCAGCCAATTCACCCATTGTTTTGCATAATGCCTGTGATGGAGCCCCATGGAATGCAAATGTTTTCTAATAGTTTCGACACAGACATTAAATTGATCCGCAAAATATTTAGTGGAGGTGAAGCCGTGTTGTTCATAATGATGACGCATTTGTGTTCTTTGCTCGTCAGTAACTCGCCTCACACCATGATTATGACTGCGATGGTCAGATAAATCTCCTTCCGCTGCGTATCGATTGACCCACAAATCCACCGTAGCTCGCTGAAAGTAATATAGTAATATTAATTTAAAATTAAAATATACCAATTTTTTTCTTGAATACTGTTCATACTTGTAAAATTGCTTACCGATATGTTCAATATTTCTGCTATGTCACGTCTACTGCGGCCTTCTTGGTGCAATATTATAATACGAGTTCTTCTCTCGTTTATATTTGCTGCCGGCATTTCCATATTGTTTAATGTTTTTTATTAATATCCACTTGAATAAAATCGACGACAGAAGGTTCAAATTGAATTGTCACTTTCTGTCAGTCAACACTTTCTTTTACGAGTCATGTCATGGCTAAAACGTTTATACATATGTAAACTCTTTACGATTATTTTATATTGTGATTGGAAAGTTGATAATCGTTTGACCCGCACTGACGTTGCCATTATCTATAGTTAATGCGACAAGGTTCTGCAGTGGCCTAGGAATCAAATTGGTTGACTGTACCTCACGTTGATAATTGCCGAAAAAAAAATTTTTTAGCTTCTGTTACATGTATGGAGTGCCCCCCCTAGATTTCTTTATTTTTATTATCTAACTACCAAACCTAGTAGCGGCATCTACAAGACATCTATATTCCAAATTTCATCAGTATACGTCTTGTAGTTTTTGAGTAAAATGCCTGTGACATACGGACGGACGGACGGACGGACGGACGGACGGACGGACGGACGGACGGACATGACAAAACTATAAGGGTTCCTTTTTAGCCATTTTGGCTACGGAACCCTAATAAAAACGGATCACTCACGTCATACAAAAAACGAGACATCCACTCGACATGTTTCGGGAGTATTCGGCATTCCCTTAATCATGAGTAGTGTTCGCGCACGCTGCCCGGCAACTACTACTGTATACTGTGTACTGTGTGTGCGACTGGAACACTACTCATGATTAAGGGAATGCCGAATGCTCCCGAAACATGTTGATTGGATGTCTCGTCTTTTATATAGCGTGAGTGATCCGTTTTTATTTCAATATAGATATAAAACGTTAGTCAGCCTGCAGGTACCTACTGCTACTTATAACAATGTGAAACAATAGTAGTTAAATAAGCTCTTTTGCTGGTATACCGAACCTTCACATAAGGGCCGAATTTCTAGTGGGTCGATTTAACTATGACACCAATAAAAATATGGTTTACCCTTGAATCGCCGAGAAACGTTTCATCGATATACCATTTCATCGAAATATAATTTCATCGAAAGTAAATTTTCTCTGAAACTAAACTTCCGATTCATATAAAATAAACCTAACCTAATCGTACCTATTTACAGCATAATCTTTACAAACATTCTGAAAATTTAATGGTTTCAGAGAAAAAATATAGAGATCGGATGACAATATAGGCATATAGGTACCAATACCCAAATGCAATCCAAAGAACATGTCTCAAAAAGTGGTCTAAATTAAAAACTTTATCTAGCTCGGTTTTCTTTAATGCCTATAGAAGTGCCTCTAATGCGGTGTCTACATGCATGCTAAAACCGAAAACAATGGATGCTATTCATATCTAATGCCATTGTATTCTCTAGGAGCTTCGACATGTTTTGTAGCCTCAGCGGTTAACATTCTTTAGTTATGAATCGCCAGTATTGAGAAAAGAATAATATTGAAATGTTTATCATCATCATCATTTCAACCATAGGACGTCCACTGCTGGACACAGGCCTCCTTAATAGACTTCCACATGGGTCGGATGGAAGAGACTCGCTGAGTCCCCGCAACCGTAACCAGGTCAAACGACCACGCTGCGCTTGCCAGTACGCGTAAATTTTAATTCTAATTTATTATAAAAGCACACCGTAATACCTACGCCTTTGTCCATTTTTCACGAATATTGATAAAAAATAACGATCGCATAAAAATAGCGGCCAAGTGCGTGTCGGATTCGCACACGAAGGATTTCGTACCACCGTCGAGCAAGTAACGCCAAAAAACACGTTGCTTGTATGGGGGGGGTTCCTTTCATTTATTATTATTTACACATTATATTACACATTAAGTAAAAATTTCAGGTCTAGGTACCTACTACGGTTGAAAAAATACAGCCCTGTGACCGACGGACAGACGAACAGCGGAATAGCGGTAGGTTGCGTTGAAACCCTTTGGCTACAGAACCCTAAAATATTCAATCCGTAATCCTTTAAAAGTATGAGACTAAATACTTGAACTTGGGAAAGTACGAGTGGCTGAACAATAAGCGCAGTCAGAAACTTGCAGACCTCGTTATCACGTCCGTATCTAAAATCAAAACACTGTCATCCATTATTAGTCACTTAGTGCCATATTGCACGGGATTGTCAGCGAGGCACGGGCTGCGGTATCACTTAGCGGGATATTAAGGGGCATTAGTCGAATCGGGATCTCCGGCGTCCAATCCATATATGGCGTAACACAAAAGAGAAGTACCTTATACAGTTGAAGTGCTCTATACAGTTAACTTTATTTGATTCCGATATGCTGTAGAATGTTGACACATTCTTGGGAAAAAATGCGGAAAATAATTGATTAAGGCTTGGTCCATTTAGCTACAGTTTTTCTCATTTTTCTTTCAAAAGTACGTGAGTAGTGTGCGAATAAAAATAAAACCAAACGTCTGCGCAAGAATCTACAAACCACCTGCCATTAAGAATCAGCTCAAAATACCAAGTAAGACACGCTCACAATCCACGAAAAAAAACGCCTTGAATGCTAAAAGCCTACAATACCATGCTGAGATCGAATTCTCCAACCTGGCCTTGACTCCCAACCACGCTGAACTATGCGTCGGCCTTGCCAGTCTGATTGACCACCAACTTGACTTTTTAAAACAAGAACAACCTATCTACTTTCGAGCTCCAGCCAAACTTAAGACCTTCTAGTTTGAACGAGGGAAAAATGCGCTTTGCGCTCGCATCGTCTCTTTTCGCGGGAACCGCGCGAGAAAGAGACGGAACACAGAAACCCGTTTCCCAAACGCCGGAAGCCTTTCTCTCGTGATGATAATGTATGCTTTGTTGTATTGAGAAGATCGTTACGGTTTGAAAATAAGATTGAATGACCTATCAGAGATAAATCAATCATTTTTGACGGCGGCTATTATTAAGAGGCGTTTGGGCGTAAAGTTGTTAAACGAACGAATTTCTATACTTGTATGTTATTTGTGTCGCACAGAATCGGCACTAATATCTCAGACAATTGGCCCAACTTCATCGGCGCGGAAAAATGTTTCATTCACTAAATACACGTTAAGTATTGTGTATTTGTTTTTTTACAAATACACAATACTTAATTAGAGTAGTCAGCAAATACAGAATCTTGAAGAAATCCTTGATATATTCATTACTTTTTATATTTGAACTTTAGTACAAAAGAAGATCATAATAACTATACAATACTGTAAAAGATTTTTCTCAAACATGGCATGAAATGTTGACATTACGTGCCTAAAAATAGGCCACAAAGTACCTCGTTTCCTATGCGGTTTGACACTTGGCACGGAATGGAATTTCATATGCAATGTATTTTTTTTTAATTTCCATTCCACATTTATTTGGGCCCCAGCATCACGGCATTCAGCCATTAAAAAAACAAAAAACGATTTTTGCTATATTTTGCAGTTTTATTTATTTAAAATTGACATGAACATAACAAATAACCCGTTATAAACAATTTCCAATTATTATAAATTGCAAACTAAACCACAAGAATACACATTTAAAATATTTCATCTAAATATTCGCGGTAAAAATGAGAACTGAAACAGCTTGGCCGAACTTGCATTATCTATGGATATAATGTCACTAATGTCACTTTCTGACAGCCAGTTTGTTTGTGTTATAAAATATTAAGTAAGGTTATTATAGTAAGTTTATTTATTTCATTGCATGTTTGAGAAAAGCACTATACATACCTCGGCGGGAAATGGGGTTGCCGGCCTCGTAACTATCTGACCTCGCTTCGCTCGGCCAGCTATATGTACTCGACCGGCAATTCCTTACTTCCCGGCCTCTGCAGTAATGTACTATTTATTAATGTGTGAGCATGATACTAAACCGTTCATTAGCTAGCCGTAAGGAAAACAGAACAAAACCATTTTAGTAAGTGAAACTATTTGGAAGGGGACGTGAATCAAATAATTTGTGTCTACGTCTGTCTGTTTCCAACATCTATTGCCATCGTGGCCCGAGTTACCCTTGTAAATTCAAATTGTATGTATAGGGCAGCAAAAAGAGTGTCGCCTCTAGTTCAGCATTTGTCATCGGCCTTATTAATAGCGAGATAGGCAATATTACAGAATTATACAATCCTTTTTTGGGTTCCGTACCTCAAAAGGAAAAAACGGAACCCTTATAAGATCACTTTGTTGTCCGTCGGTCCGTCTGTCAATACCCTTTATCTCAGGAACGCGTGGAGGTATCGAGAAAATTAAATTAAAACCATATACTCAGGTTTATGGTCCCTTGAATCTGTGAAAAAATCAAGCTTCTAAGTTAACGTTAAAAAAAGATACGGCTGGTTATGCCGCAAAAAAACGTAAATTTCGATACTTTCAAGGAAACCAAAATTCAAAGGGTACTTTCCGTTGGCCTAGAACTATGTTTGGCAAATAATACAGTCTTATACTACAAATATGTATATGAAAAAATCTGAAAAGTATACATACATTTTTAATTAAATCATTAAAAAAAATATTTTACTAAGGGAATCAAAATTTAAAGGGTTCTTTACTATATGTACCAACAAATTTGTACGGAACCCTCGGTGGGCGAGTCCGACTAGCACCGTTTTTTTTACTTTTGTAGCTAACCTGACTGATATCAAAATGTTAACTGAGAAAGCAAAACAGCAGTATTGGTGTAAGATTCATTCAAAGTTTAATGATCTACGAACACAACTATTATATTATAACGTGTCCGTCAAGATAGCGTACACCGTAAAGATATTCAGAATCTGATGCAGCCAATAAATAGTACCCAAATAGTACCGACGAAATACCTAGGTGAAAAAAATAGTACCCTTAAACTTTTCGAAATATAAGGCCTGTTCACGGTGTACGCTACCGGGCGTCAAGCTGGCGTACACCGTTTGTATCTCTGGAACGGCTTTGTTTTTGGAAACGATTTATATCTCAAAAAATAGCACCCAAATAGTACCCTAGGGCCCTAAAATTTTATTTCTCTAGCTATCGTAGAAGCCGAGATATTCCATAACTTAACGGTGTACAAAATTTCACACCGTCAAGCTGGCGTACCCGGGAATTCCTTATAGAAAGAGCTCACTATATCTCGGCTTCTACGATAGCTAGAGAAATAAAATTTTAGGGCCCTAGGGTACTATTTGGGTACTATTTTTTGAGATATAAAGCGTTTCCAAAAACAAAGCCGTTCCAGAGATACAAACGGTGTACGCCAGCTTGACGCCGGTAGCGTACACCGTGAACAGGCCTTATATTTCGAAAAGTTTAAGGGTACTATTTTTTTCACCTAGGTATTTCGTCGGTACTATTTGGGTACTATTTATTGGCTGCATCAGATTCTGAATATCTTTACGGTGTACGCTATCTTGACGGACACATTATAACAGCATACCTATAGATGGCTCGTGTCGGTCTATAATAGTAACTGGGTTGAGCAAGCCCACGTATCAAATAAACATACCAAGTACCAACATTCCATATTCAGAAACGTCATAAGTACGTTTTAGACTAGAATATAGTCAAGCCCTTTTCGATCGGTATTTGATGTAATAACTTTCGTATAGAAAGCAAATCGTTAAGTCACGATCAACTAGTCATTCTTGGGCGCTTACATAGTTGTTGTTACGTGGTCGTATTACTGTCATTAGATATCGATATTATCGACCTGATTGAAATTAGTTTAGAAAATGTTGGGTAACATGCCGAGCCTATGTCTACAACTACTTACAATCCAACAGACACTCCATTCATTGCCATCAGCCAGTGAGTATTAGTATGTACGTATGTATGTAGTCATATTTCTACAAGCATATTCTGTAAGTCTAGACCATAGGACCTACAGAATATGCTGAAGAAGGGAAAAACTCACATAAACGCCGAGTGCAAAAAAGTGCAAGTATTATTATGAGACTTGTAACCTTTTGTACTTATTTTATGAGTGACTTGTACCCATTTTCACTGGAGCTACAATCTTTTTAGGCGAAAACGCGAGTATAGCCACCATTTCATGATTTGTAGACCTAGGCGATCCAAACAATCCAATACGCTGACCAACGTTGAAACAAAACGTTCGTAGAAACGATGTTAAAGTGTTGGATGTGTGTGAGTAAGTACACTGGTGACTGAAGGGACAGTAAGAGAAATTTCACGATTAGAAAACTTCGTTTCCGAATTTAGTTTCTAGTTGCATTTCTTCCTTTGCCTAACTATACCTAATACCAAACTGTGGGTAACTTATTACTACGGTAAATAATTATTAAGAATCAGATCATTAAACGCAAAAAAACGCGTTCAGTACGTAGACTATATCATATTTTTTTATGTTCCATTTATAGGTAACTCGTTTGAGTATTTGCACGGATTATTTGCGAAGCCAACAACGGAGTATAGAGCTATAATAAACAAATAGAAAAGCTGAATTTGTGAGCACTTTGTGCCGCGTTAAAGATTTCTACGTTTAATACTGAACAGTTTAGAAGTTGCGGTTGTTTTGGTCAATCAGCTGGAAGATCGTCTGTTCTGGTTCGGATAGCCGTATGAGAGGGATCTAAGTTCCGCTTCCACTGAAGGCATTTTCATTATTCGCTTCAAATACCTATCTAGTTAAGTAAAAATTTATAACAACTTATTTTATTTAAGACAAAACTTCATTCCAATCAAACTCAATAACATACATAATTAGATAAATTTAACCGCGTATTTTAGTTATTTTATAAACGGGCACGTGTTTCGAGATTATGCTAGGTCTGGGAGTGGTGCATATAACTAATTGGTACCAGATATCGAGACGAAAGACACTCAAGACTCAAGTCTAATCACAAAGCCAACGGAGTACCTTCCACACACCCCACTTGTGTGTTGCACTAGGCTACGAAGACAACTCCACGGCGGGCAAGGGCCCTCGAGTTCCGAGACGGGCCCGAGGACCGCATTGTGCTTAGCTGAGAGGCTCAATATGTCAAGGTAGTCATAGAGATCCGACGATAGCTTAATTCCACTTTATTAGCAGATTTTAATATGTAGAGTGATTTGATTGGATAATTTTCATCACACTTGCTCGAAAATGGTGTCATTACACGTAGGTTCTGCGGGCCGTAAATGACCTATTACGCCCTACGGCGTAATGGTTTTTTTTTAATTTGACACGCTGGTTGTGTCTCACTCTTATTTGTCATGTTCAAAGGAAACGACAACTTACTATTTTAACTTTTATCACCGAAATATTTATTTAAACAGAAATTATTGCAAATAAATGTAAACACATATTTCGGTAACATTAATTAAATGTTTAAATAGTGTATTTTAGTATATTGCAAATAAAAAATCAACTAAAATGGCCATTTTAGGTCTTTACCGCTGTGGTTTCCGAACGTGACTTGACATTCGCATTATCTATGGATATATGTCACTTTCTGTTTTAATATTTTCGTGTCATACTGGGTGGATTAGTAAGGTTATTTTATTTCCTCACAAGTGTGATGAAAAACATTGTGTGTGCCACAGCCGGTAGGTATAGGAATTACAAACTCATGTTATTAAAGCCCTCGGTTTTATCTCGGGCTTATAACAAACACTCGTTTGTAATTCCTTTCTTACCGCCCTAGATACACAATATTGGATATATTGCGCTTGGTATCCTGGACTAGTATAATTTCTACGGACATTTTTGTTTTGTTCATTTTATGGACCGAATATGAGCTGTAGGTATATCGTATTAGTAATAATGAAATGAAATGAAGTTTATTTACGCAAATATGGTACACGGATATAAGATGTTGGATACAATTTAGTCTCGCATATTTGGCCGCTAATGCGACGTGTAAATATTAACATTTTAAAATTCTAGAAAATAGACAGTGAAATGTCTTTCGTACATTTAAATAATTTACAATACAGGATTAAAATATATTACAATCAAATTCAAATTACCAAAATGTCAATAATAATAGAAATAACAAAATTAAATTACAAAATATCACTTAATACGTACATTAATATTTCATGGACATGTCACGCAATAAATACTACCAGATTTCAATTGACTTAAATAAATATATATAATTAGTATCATTTATTTTGCTTCATTTTCAGTTTATTGTAACAATAGGGTACTTTCCTGACAGATCAAATCAGTTACTTTTTATGAATTGTCAAAACGCTCCGATAGTATGAAGTTTCTACGAGAAAAAGCATAATGACGTCATTGTGCTCAAACATCAAATCATCTCCTCATTTATAGCTTTTGGTCTTTTAAAAATCGTTTAAAACGTAAAATAGGTGAATTTTAGTTGATTTTTGCAAATTTTCGAAAGCAGATTTCAAGGCTAGCGTGAAGTAATTTATATCGACTACAGGCAAGTACCCTATTCACTACATGGCGAACGCAACCGGGAATTCTACCTATGTCTATTAAATGTCTGGTAGGGAATATTAAAATCCAGTTGAACTACCGATGACTAATATGCCTTGCTCCTATGGCCACTTACTTGACTAAACAAAGTATAGACAATTAAAAAAAACTGTAATACATGTGATCATCCTCATTATTTATTGATTTTAAACTTTATACATTGCAGAAAAGCACAAACGGTGAAATTAATGTCATTTCTCACTTGTAAATAACGTAATCATCAAATAAGTAATAACTATTATGTAACCGCTGTAAAAAAGCGTTTAGCACAAGAAAAAGTCTATTTAACATACAGGGAAGCGTCAAGAGAACCTCGCATAAAGTCCCACTCAGGCGCATCGTGCGGAACGCAGTGAACGCAGCTTAGAATGTTAATTGCACCTCAGATCGGATTACAAAGCCTTTGTTTACCCGCAAACGAGATCGGCTCGTTCTGTCCCGTGTTTGCTTGGGATCAACCGTCAATACGGGAAGGTCAGCGGTTATTCTCTGTTATTGTCGTGCCTTGGGAGTCTTATGTAGATTGCCAGCGAGCCTTATTTGGAGGTGAATTGGTAGTGTTGATTCTCACGACGGTTTTTGCTTTGTAAGGGAATGTCCGGGAGTTTTATTAAACGCGGAAGGCTGTGTACAATTGGCGTATAGTGTGGGAGTCTAAGATAAATGGTGCATTATTCGCGTTAAGCTTATACATGTTATATGCTGGGTATGGTCCACTGGCACAACGCAGATTTCGAGCCAATCTAACCAGGTTGGCTCAGCAATCCGAAAAGGATCTTGACTCCGAGACGAGAGCGCGCAACTTATGCCAACGCGCTCTTTCCAAAATGCAATAAAAACTTTATCCCATCAAAAATATTACATGTAAAAAGATGCAAGTCTCAATTTCCCCCGAGAGGTTTTTTTTATTTGAGAACTATAAAATATGTGTTATTGTTATTATTGTACGTTAGAAATCATTGTGGGTCTGCTAGAAGTACCTTAAAATTATGATGATCAATCATCTGTGAGAGAGTCAGTCAGTCAATGACATAACTAAGGAACTTTGACGTGTAACACTTCTTAAACTATAAGTTCAAATATTATATGTTATATTCTCAATATGCTATAACATTATTCCCTATATATCCCTGAAAATCCAAGGTTCTAGCTTTGGCCAGCACAAAATGACAGGAGGTATAAATGGCCTGAATGGCTTCGAGAAAAGGATGGTACGCCTTTATATTGCTCGGCTTGGCGGGGGCACTAACTTGCTTCCAGATTTACAGAACAGCGCCTGAGTCATCAATAACATACCTACAGATTAAGGTATTGCAGTACAAAACAAAAAATCACTAACATCCCCACTAACTGGCAGTAGTCCTGAAGAACTATTAAACATAATTAGTAGCTGTGAATAGGTTTATCCTGCCATTATACAACTGTACTACTTAGCAAACGTGAGAAAATAATTTTCGAGTTGAACTGTGCCAGTTTTTCCTAAAGTTCCTAAGACGAGTTCTAGGGAACTACACTGAAAAACAGTCGATGATTTGACACGATGTATATCTTCAAAGTACTAAGTTGATGCTGCCAATGGACATTGTAAAAACCTTACAAAGTCGCGTAATGGTTAAAAACAAGGGACAAATAAAACCGTAACGACAGAATCTGCCGTCGCGATCTGATGCTTCGTGCGGATCTCACCGTAGAATAGACTCGCACGACAACGTTAGGATCTCGACAATTGGCCCGCATCGCGATATCATCGCTAAACAACTAATTGACGACCTCTTTTTGTTGTAACTAACAAGGAAGGGTACCCAACTGTCCGACTCCGATTTGATTAATTTTGATATATGTAGTCTAAAATAGTAGACACGTATTTTTTTTAGCTGCCCAAGTTCAACTTTTTAGGAGATATTGTCCTTCAAAGTACTGAAAAGTGACTAAACCTTCCAACTTCTACAGAAAATTTTTTTTAGCAAGTTTCTAGTTAATTACTGGTTTCATTATATGTTGCTATGCTAACTGATACTTGGCGGAACCGTCCCAAAGGTGACAGCAGTATTCCATGCACGAACGAACCCGTGCTTAATACAGAGTAAGCAGCTGTTCCGGCGTGAAACCTCACCCTAAATAGGACACCTCACCTTAAATAGGACACCCAGTTTTATAGCAGCAGTCTTCGCATTGGCCTCAATAGTAGAGCCGAAGTTTAAGGTTCGATTAGAGTTAGTAGCTCAAGGTGGTCTACAGGTGGTATGAATACATTTTGGAAAGAAGGAGCCAAGGTAAACTGACTCCTTTTTGCAATGAAAACATAGGCGTGTCGTGTTTTGGAGGATTTGAACTGAACCAAGTTGGCATGGCCCCAATCGGACACAGCCTCCAAAGTTCTGCTCGTCCGCACAACCATAGCCTCCCTAAGAGATAGGATATCACTTCTGCTAGCCTGTAACTGTGCTGTCATCTGTGTACCCAAAGATGCCGGGTTCAAGCAAATCGTTGATATGTAGCAGGAAAAGAGTCGCGGAGAGAACTGATCCTTGAAGCACTCCGTCCGTCCGTCTATGACGACTTGAATCGATCCGTGCCTCAAGAAATCGTTGATCCAAGAGCACAGGCCACTGGGGATTCCGTATGCGGGAAGCTTTGTGACATGTATGTAGGTAGATTTCAGTCTTGATTAAACACTGCTTTGAGAAAGATCGTGTCGTATTACTGCATAGCTTAATCCTCCAAATATATTTCTGGCGACGATTAATTGAAGAATCTATGCGTGCTGAGGTGTTTTTAGTTGTTAGTTCACGTTATAGCGGTGAGATAAAATGTCGGTCGGCAAGATAGGAGAATTTCATGTGCACACGGATGATTGGAGGTTATACGTCGAGCGGCTCGAACAATACTTTCTAGCTAACAAAATCGCTGATGATTTAAAGGTGCCGACTTTGATCACAGTAATGGGAGCTGAAAGTTACGAACTTTTAGTGAATTTGTGTACACCGACGAAACCTAGTGCGAAAACATTTAGTGCTTTAACCACCATTATGGAAAAACATTTGCAACCAAAACCAAGTGCGTTAGCGGAACGTTACAAATTTCGTCATAGGAAGCAAGCGAACAATGAAAGTATATCGGAGTACGTGGCGGTTCTAAAGAGGATGTCTAAGACGTGCGAGTTCGGATCCTGGTTGGAAGAAAGTCTTAGGGACCAGCTGGCATGCGGTATAAGCAGTGAAGCGATACGGCAGCGGTTGTTTGCGGAGGAAAGATTAGATTTTACAAAGGCCTACAATATGGCGGTCAGTATGGCAGCAGCTGAGAAGGACGCGGCCATGGTAGAAGGGCGTCATAAACGATCGGATGAGATCAAGCAGGTGGACTGCCAAGCCATGGCGGGAGCATGGCAACGCAACGCGAGCGCCGCGGCTACGGAGCGTACGCGGGGAAGCGGCGCCCCTTCAGCGTCGCGAGGGCAGTGGCCACAGCGCGGACATGGCGCGGGGCGCGGACAGCGGACAGGCGGACAGCGAGGACCCGCACCAGCGGTCCAGCATGGGTACTCGCAGCGGCAGTGCACCGTGTGTGGAGGGTCGCATGCCGAAGCGCCAGCTCAGTGCAAGTTTGTCAAGTACGTGTGTCGAGTATGCAACCGAGAGGGTCACCTGCGGCGCGTATGCCCTAACTTGTCAACGCAGCATCGTGTGGAAGTGTTAGCGGACTCGGACAGTCAGGATAGTGACGAGGTAATTATAGTTAGCATGAATCAATTATCCGTTTCGCATTGTAAACCTATTCTGGTACCGATTAACGTGCATAACAGATGTATAAATATGGAATGTGATACGGGTAGCGCCGTTTCTTGCATTAGTGCGGACTTATATCAGCGCGAGTTCGCAGATTTGGAAATAAGAAAAAGTAGTTTGTTATTGAGATATTACACCGGCGAAGTAGTTAAACCGATTGGCGTTATTAGGCCGCTAGTAAAATACAAGGGCAGGGAGGAATATTTAGATTTATATGTTATCAAAAATGGTAAAACGCTCCTTTTGGGAAGACAATGGATTGGTACTTTAAACATTCAGTTACCAAGCTATGGGTGTGAATCAATTCATAGTTTACATGGGAATGAAGATTTTAATTTTGCGGAATTTAGTTCCAGATTCTCTAAGGTGTTTGAAGAGGGTTTGGGCTGCTTCACGGGCGGAAGAGTAAGCATCCACCTGCGACCCGAAGCGCGGCCGGTGTTCCTGCGCGCGCGCCCCCTGGCGTACGCGCTGCGCGAGCCGGTGGAGCGCGCGCTGGAGCAGCTGGTGCGCGACGGCGTGCTCACCCCCGTTGACCGCTCCGACTGGGCCACACCCATTGTTCCCGTCGTGAAGAAGGATGGTAACATTAGAATTTGCGCGGATTATAAGTTAACCATTAATAAAGTTCTAGAAGTAGACCGTTATCCACTGCCTAGAGTTGAGGATTTATTAGTTCGCTTAGACGGGGGGAAAAGATTTAGTAAGATAGACCTGTCACAGGCGTATGCTCAATTTGAGCTAGATGAATCTAAGAAATGCACTGTAATAAATACGCATAAAGGTCTCTTTATGTACAATCGCCTGGTGTACGGAATGGCGTCTAGCCCAGGAATCTTTCAACGTCGGTTAGAACAGCTGTTCGCGGATCTCCCGTACGTGGGCGTTTTTCTAGATGACGTGATTATTACGGGCCCCGATACTAAAAGTCATATCGATAATTTGTATAAGGTATTTGATAGGCTACAATCTTTTGGGTTGCGAGTAAAAAAAGAGAAGTGTGCGTTTTTTGCGAAGTCGATAGATTACCTAGGACATGTAATTAGTAAGGACGGGGTGCAGACGAACGCTGATAAAGTTAAAGCTATCACGAATACCCCAGCACCTACAAATGTGTCTGAGTTGAGGGCTTTTCTAGGCCTTGTTATGTACTACTCGAAGTTCGTTAGGAACGTGAGTACCATATTGGCACCTTTATATAGGCTATTGAGAGCGGGGGTTAAGTTCGAATGGAGTACGGATTGCCAGATCGCTTTCGATAGGATAAAAAACGCATTGTGTTCCAGTGAAGTGTTGGTGCATTATTCGGTGTCACTACCATTAGTTTTAACCGCAGACGCCAGTGGCGTGGGTGTCGCAGCGGTGATCTCACACCTCACCAAAGAGGGCGAGCGCCCGGTCGCGTACGCTTCGCGCGCGTTGACCACGGCAGAACGTTCATACGCGCAGATCGACCGGGAGGCCCTGGCTATCATTTTCGGTATTAGGAAATTTCACCAGTATTTGTATGGAAGGAAATTCATTTTAAGAACGGATCACAAGGCCCTCACGTTTATATTTGGTAGTAAAGTAGGAATACCGGTGATGGCCGCATCCCGTATACAACGATGGGCTGTTCTTTTATCGGGGTACGATTATGAAATTGAATATGTCGCGTCTGCTAAAAATTGTGCAGACGCTTTGTCGCGCTTGCCTCAGGCGACCAAGGAGCGGCAAGAAAACGCAGATATAACGTATGTAAATTTTGTAGAAGATTTTTTACCAGTGACGAATGAGGATGTTAAAAATGCTACTCGGAAAGACGTTTTGTTAAGTAGAGTAATGTCATATGTACAATCGGGTTGGCCGCTAGGGCCTCCAAGTGAGGAAATGAAACCCTTTTATATCAGGCGGAATGAAATATATATAGATCGCGGTTGCTTGATGTGGGGCTACAGAATGATAATACCGTCCGAATGGCGAGAAGTTATATTAAGACAGATGCACGCCAGCCATATGGGCATTGTTAAAATGAAAGCGCTCGCTCGTAGTTATGTGTGGTGGCCCGGCATCGACGCCGACGTGGAGGCCCTGTGTCGACACTGCGACACTTGCGCGGCAGAGGCACCCGCTCCACCGCGCGCCCAGCCGTCCCCCTGGCCTTACCCGTCGCGGGTATGGAGCAGGTTGCATTGTGATATTTTGGGCCCATATAAAAGCAGAACGTTTGTGGTATTGGTCGACGCAGGCTCAAAATGGATGGAGATTTTCGAGATGACACGGACAAACGCGTCAGCGGTGATCAAGGTACTTAGGGAAACATTTGCGCGTTTCGGTTAACCGACAGAATTCGTTTCTGATCGGGGCCCACCATATACGAGTGCTGAATTCGGAGACTTCTTAAAACGCAATGGGATACGTCAGTTCTTTTCACCGGTTTACCATCAATCTTCTAATGGTGCCGCGGAGTGTGCTGTAAAACTTTGTAAACGCGCCATAAAAAAAGCGTACCGTGATAATGTGGATGTAGACGCAGCCTTACAAACCTACTTGATGGCTTATAGAAACTCAGCGCATAGTACGACGGGGGAGAGTCCCGCGATGCTGCTCATGAGACATACGCTTAGGACACGCCTGGACTTGCTACGCGGCGACGGCGTCGTGGAGCAGCGCGTTCATGAAGCGCAGGAACGGCAGGCGCGGGCTGCGGGGGGCGCGGTGCGCACAATGTCGCAAGGTGAACCCGTCTGGTCGCGTAATTATTCTGGGCAGGATAAGTGGATTAAAGGTACCGTATTAGATGCGATAGGTTCGAATAGGTACGTAGTGGATAACGGTCAGGGAAAATGCATCCATAGACACATTGACCAAATTAGGCGTCGATCGAGATTTTCTAATGTTTCTTGGCCAGAAACGAACGCAGATGAGGTTGGAACGGTAACGCGGGGTGAGGACGTGGTTGCTGTTGAAGGTGAGGTGTCGGATGGGAATACGCGTGATGGGGAGCCAGCGGAAGGTCATAGTACTCGCTTTAGTAAATCCGCACAGAGTTTAGTGGAACCGGCCCCAACGGCGGCGTCATCACATTCGACACCGCCACCAAGGGTTCTCTCGCCAAGGGTGCTTCGACCTTTGCCTCATAGAACTAAGGCCGGTCAGTTAGAAATAGATTAAGATAAAATGTACATGTTTATATAGGTACCTCAATTAGAGTTTTGGTATTTGCGTGTTATTGTGTACTATTAGTAAGAATTAGTTATTAAGGATATACACAGTAATTAGGGACGCAATGTCTGTATTTAGTAGTAAGGTCGTTAGAATGTTTAAGCTTAATTAAGGTATGGGTGAGGGTTGATAATAAGTGTGGAGGTGACATGTATGTAGGTAGATTTCAGTCTTGATTAAACACTGCTTTGAGAAAGATCGTGTCGTATTACTGCATAGCTTAATCCTCCAAATATATTTCTCTTTGTAAGGAGGCTATCGTGCCAGATGCTATCGAACGCCTTAGAGATGTCGAGCGACACAGCGAGAGCCTCACCATGTTTCTCAATGGCTTCAGCCCTGAGGTGAGTGGCATGTACCAGAAGGTCCCCAGTAGACCGATTTCGACGAAACCCGTACTGCCGGTCAGGAGAGGAGATCGTTACATCGAGCTTGGTGTTCAATACACGCTCCATAATCTTTCAGAGTATGGAGGTGACTGCGATAGTTCGAATCGGTCAGTACGACCGCCTTTTTTGGGCACAGGCTTCACGTTAGCAAACGTCCATGATTCCGGCACTCGACCAGTCTTTAGGGAGAGTCGGAACAGACGTGTCAGCACAGGAGACAACTCAGGACCGCAAATCTTAAGTACAACTGCTGGAATAACGTCTGGGCCACTGGCTTTATCCACATCCAGACGGCACAATGTTTTCAGCGCCTCCCTTTGGTATATTTTCATTTCCGGCATGGTAGAGCCACAATGCGGTATAGAGGGAGGCACTGCACCATGAGCATCTAGACGCAAATTTTCCGCAAACAAAGAGACAAACAGATTTGCCTTCTCTAGCGCAATGTGAGCCAGTGACCTGTCTGGTTTCAGCAGTGGGGGTAGTGACGGACGCCAGAAATTCGACTCCACCGATTTCGCCAGAGACCAGAATGCTTTACTTCCTGAAGGGAAGGAAGAGAGTTTAGTCCTTACGCGGCGGACATGTATTTAGGAACCGAGCTCTCGGTGTAGCCTTCTTGCTGGACTTGGCAGCTATGTTGAAGATCTGTTTCTTGACGTGTACATCCGAAGTCTTGCCTCAGCAGTGAGAAACCAACTTACAAGAAGCTAACAAGGAAGGCTCCCCCAAGGGAAAGCCGTCGCATCGCAATACAAAATGTTCTGTAAAAACAACAGTTCAACAAGAGTAACAGAAACAGTATTAGATATTTCTTTTCCATCTGGAAGTAGAACTAACTACGCGATTAAGCGCTTAGCAAACAATTTAATAAATATGTGAGAAATTAAACGAATGGCCATTGATAATGTTTGCCTATTCCCTTCGTTAAATTGCAGTATTTTTATTGTGCGTGATGTAAAGAGGTTTAGTTCTCATGCCTACAAATCATTCTCATCAGATTTGCTTCACGGTTTGAAACCATGACTAAACAAGCTACCATATGTATTAAACCATTCCGAAATAGCTATTACTGTCTCATCTTGTTAATGGTTTTTTAATCAAGTAGGGACCGACAGTAAAATTAGGTTGTATTAAGCCTTTGAACGCCATAATACTTTGCACTTTTGGCCCAAGAACGCAACGCCAATGTCTATGTGCTTTGAAAAAAGACGTCGGTATCTTTTTTAATTTTATTAGTAAATAAGATTTTGGGCGCGTCATGCGAATTCAGTAGTAGAATTAACTCTTAACGCAGAATATATATTTTGAAGATCTATATTTTTTATTTCATCAGAAGTTTCTACAAATCCACTGAGACTTGGATCATAATATTTTTAATCCCAAATAAGTAAAGCATATTTTATTTCTGTTTACAGGTGCATTTCCAACAACAATATAACAATTGCACTTTTCCCGAGCAAAGAAAATGTAAGACTTAC
This sequence comes from Eudemis profundana, assembly GCA_947034925.1. Lineage (NCBI taxonomy): Eukaryota > Metazoa > Arthropoda > Insecta > Lepidoptera > Tortricidae > Eudemis > Eudemis profundana. Next base: position 11,168,348 of record OX344808.1, read on the forward strand.
TTTCAACGTCGGAGTTTATTCTATCAAGCCGTAAAAAGTCAAGTACGTTTCGCTTCCGAGCAGAAATGAAACATTATTAACGTCAAGAACTGTGCAGCGGAGGTTTAAATAATTGCGCAGGTCTGCTCCAATACAATGGAACATATATAACGCTAGTATTTTTCAGGACTGGAGTAATGAAGGCTACAGTCCCGAGTCCGCGAACGTTGACTAATTAAGGACTGGAGAATCGGCACTCGGGGGTGCGATTGTCACTTCATACCATGCACTCTATTGAAAGCGGAGCGATTTTTCGGGTGTCAGTAACAGAATGTCCTTGTATCGGCCACTGCTGGGCTCTCATCCATGAGAGATTAGGCTGTAAAACATGTACAAAGACGAACTAATCCTTGTCCGACTTAGGGTCAAGATGATATATACCCTTGTATCACAATATCAAATGATACACCGCCATTTCCACACCTCTAATGGTATGCACCTCGAACGACTTGAAAATTGTAACTTAGGGTATTAGAATTAGGGACCTCGAACGACTTGAAAATTGTAACTTAGGGTATTAGGATTAGGAGCTTAATTTAGGTAGATAACTTTCATTGCCTTTTCAAATCGTCGAAAATACAAGAGCAAAAGTAAGCAAAGTTTTTGAGAATATTTCGGGTCACATCACGAGGTGTCATAAAAACCAACTGACACGCAAACGGTTTCATCAGAAAATGGTCATACAACTGTAAGTTAGTGCTTCTGATCTAAATCCGTAAAGGCTTATCTTGCAATGCTGTAAACAATTATATGGAACCTTAATCTAACGCCATAAAGTCACTAATCGTTATACAAATATTCAAGACATTAGTAGTGAACTAGGAGAGTGGATGTAGGTTGATGATAGATGAATCCAGATCTCCGCTGTGCCGTTTCCAAAAAAATGAAGTTTAGCTCGAATAAGCTAACTAAAGATTATACCCAGTTTGTATGGAGGTGATTCCCTTATTTCCGATAAAGTTTTAAGTTATTATTTATTTATTTTTTATTTTATTTATTTGGGACATCAACAGCATTACAATTCAGAATCAGCATTATAATTTATTGTTTGTCATAATTACCGAAAGTCATAAAGATGTTGTTTCTATAACCGTAATATATTCATGGGATTTTAAACTCCGTCGTATGAAAGCGATGATTCGTTCATTTTATAACAATTCTGAAACATTAATGGGTTCAGGGGAAACAGGCATTATGACAAGCAGTACATTATGGCATTTAAAAATTAAGGCAAGCCTTATAGATCTAGTATGGGACGTTGCAGCCACCAGGTGCAAACATACCGGGTAATATCTACCTCTATTATTTTACATATCAAAATAAGTATATCTCAGAGAACCTAAATATCATTGAATTATTTAATTTAAGTATTAACGCCGCAAGGGTAATGGGGACTATGCCGCAGGCAGACTTGCTGGACGGGGTATTCTTTTTGTAATTGTTTTTATTTAGATTTAGGATCTTTTTTACTCGGCTACAGTATCAAGTAATTTCATTTATGCCACACCTGGCCATAAAGTGACTATTTCCGCACGCTGCGCGTACGGAAAAAGCCGCTTTCTGGCCAAGTGTAGACATAAAATGATGTACACAACACGGGAGGTAATAAAGAAAGCCCTCGATCGCATATTTACGTCCCTCGCTTGCAGCTCGGGCCGCAAACATCTACGATCTCGGCCTTTCTTTATTTTACTACCCTAGTTGTGTAATGTACTATATATTTGCTATTTAGCCGCAGATCATAATCAATTAATTCTTCTACAAATAAACCTCAAGGCCAAGGAATGCAACTGTGTTGCGTTAACGCTACAGATAAACAATCCAGACAAACATAATCAGCAAATATCGACTTCACAAAAACGGTTTGTTTCAATTTTGGCGGTTTTTTCTAAAATGGACCTTACGGAGCGAAACATTTGGTCGAAATTGGACGTTTGTCAGGGTTATATAAGCCCTTTTGAAAGTATCTCTTCATGTATGTAGAATCTGTCTACGAAACAGCCATTTGCAGATTGCACCTGCTCCTATTTGAGAACTAAGTGCATTTGTGAACTTTAAATGGCTTGTGCGTCGTGCTTAGAGGTATTGCATCTAACATTAATCATTTGACTACAAGAACATATGTGCAAGCGTTGAAGATTGTTGTAGATGTTGATGATAGTGTAAACACAACAAATAGTTGACGACTAAATAAACCTCTAACATTTGCTGACTGACACCAAAACAACTCGTCTTGTGTAGTTTGACTGAGAAGACAACGCACCGCGACAATAGGATGGGGTTGGGGCGTATGAAATTTACAAAAAAAAACCTTCTGGTCAGCACTAAAATGGATTGTGTTAAGTTCATCATGAATCTAGATTGCTTTCCGTTTTGCGTTTTTTTAAGGTTCCCCGCATGTCAACGGCAGTTCAAATTATTTCACAAATAAGATGTTACCGTCAGCAGCCGTAACTTTGCCTACAATACCTATCTTTGCCTACTTGATTTCATAAAGTTCCTCTGGGACAAACTGCACATAAAACTATTCAATATCAAGTACCCATTCAATAGTTCAAATCAAGTAGGCAAAGATATGCAGCCTTGGCAAAGTTGCGGCTGTTGACGTTACTGCGATCTTACGACGGATGAAAAATCGAGAGACAACTTCAGAATAATTCAAAAAGAAAGTGAAAATTGTTTGTTGACTTTAAAAGACAAGCCGGCTAAACTATTTACTATTAAAATCACTATATAAAGTAACCTAGTATGCTTACATACTCGTATAAGATAAGAGTTATAATACACGCCAAAGAACTAATTAAACACTACATCTACTTCCGCAATAACTTTGCCGCCCGAAAATTACGTAAAAAAACATTAAAAAAATAATAATTTGACAACTGCATCCGGAAACCGGAAAAGGGTCCTTCATAATTACATGACGTCACTAGCCCCGGAACCACGGGGTTCCGGACGAGTGGAACAATGCCCATTCACCGTGTTTTATGAATCGAGCTCCACGCACGTATGAGTAAAAGGTAGGTTAGCAGTCAATTGTTTATTGTGACACGTAACAGTGACATACTCTTTTGTGTAGTCTCAGTCAATCGATTAAATTTAGATGTTAGCATTCTTATCCGTTAATCGGATCGCAACACTCGGGCGTATTTAAAATATACAGAAAAAGTAATTATAGTATAATAATCAAGATTAAATAGCAGTTTTTATTACGTACTTATTGCGCACTATCTAAAATGTATTCTATAGATCGGCCGTCATAAGTCCGCATGTGCTTTTATATGTTGTGGCGTGAAGTATTTGTGATTTTAACTTGGCTTCTGGTAAATCACGTAGCTAATTGACTATAGTTATATTAGAAAATAAATTACTATTCGCTTGAAGTTTAAACGGAGACTCGAATCCAATCAGAGAAATCCAATTAGAACGTCAAAATTATAACACTGAGGTGCTAATTTAGAAATAGAAATTAATACTCTAATTCAATCGAAAAGTAAATAAACACAAACAATTTAAGTTAAATTACTTTTCCGAGAAACAGTATGGATTAGGCAATTAATCCTTTTGAAATTGTTACGTCTCATCCGAAGGAATTTGGTGAACAGAACACAAATCATCGAAACTTCGCTCATTATACGAGATGCATTTAAACGATATAAATTAGGTGTGATCTTCTTGTGTAGTTTTGCTGTATTAATAGCATTGATAATAATTATCTTAATTAGAAAAAGTTCAGTGATAAATTATTGTTAGACGAAAACAATGTGTTTTCCGCTATATCGCGCATTGTAGATATGAAAAGGTTATTGAGGTACTTTTCGAATCGTTGTCAACGAGTTAAGTTTAAGAGTGACGAACCTTTTCATACCGCAACTATATAAAAATATTTATTACCGTATCTATTTAGTTCATAAAGAACAATATAATTTTGTCCTCTATTTTGAGGTACGTAGTAGGTACTTGTATTGTACATTAATCAACATTCTATAGAGAAAATAGGAAAACGTAATAACAGGAAAACAAAATTAGCTAGCTTATTAGTTACGGATCTAATAAATTGCATTCTGTGGTGAAACCACTAACACCTTTTTTGTTTTTAAATTAACTGTTAAGTAAGATCTGCTTCGCAGAACCGAAAGTTCAGTAGGTAAGTTCAATGAAAAACGTATTCACTATTCGAGTATAATATGTGTGTATGTTGGTTATATGCGTAATAAATATTTGCCCCGCATATTCTAGTGTTTGAGCTCGGATCGCAACACTCTAGTTTATTCTAGTGTTTGAGCAAGAAACAACATTTAGCGAAGACCCATAAATAGACTGACAAATCGCAGAACGTAATGATTATGAACCTGCAATTAATATTCGGTAGACCCATGACCGCTGGGCAGATAAGACTTGGGAGGCCACTGCAGGGTCGCTTAGATCAATACTGTAATGGCCGCGCTAATCATACAATACAATACAATACAATCATACTTTATTGCACACCAAAAGAAAATTACATTGCAAACTTATATAAAAATAGTGGTAAACAATAGGCGGTCTTATCGCTAAAGAGCGATCTCTTCCAGACAACCTTTGGGTGGCGGATCATAGTTATTTGTATGCGGAAAGCACGTATTTATCTTGCTTTGGGGAATCAGGGACCTTGGTATTGTTTTTGTATTGTTCGTGTTCTGTTAAGTACACTTATTTGTTCGTTTTCACGATTCTTTGATATAATTAGTATGTACCACCATTTTTGTTCGCAAAATAATGTATCATTGTCTTCCTTACAATCGGCAAAAAAAAGTTCACGGTCCTCGATTGATAAGCTAAATCCGTTTACCACACCGTCAAATGCGTGGGAACTAGTAGGTATTAGCTGCGCAGTAGCTCAAAAACATAAGTTAGGGGAGAACCTGGTAATGGGAGTCAGCGGGCAATGATCACCCCCAGATCTATAAAACTACAACCACTAGACACGTAAATCGGTCTCCCCGCCCCGCTCTGTGCCCTTTGCTATCGTTGCGAGCTGAATGTCTTTAGATAATGAAAGTACGAGTCAGATTGCGCAAGGTGGGAGTCCGTCAAGGGATATGTTTGCGATTTGTGTCAGAATTTTGTTTGATTCTCATTGCTCACAGGATGACCACGATTACCCTTATCTCAGTGCAATGGGAGTCAATCTAGTTTTTTTAAACTCTTATATTTGCCTAAGTTGATATGCAATTATTGTGATGATTATCAATCTCGAATGATAGCCAATTAAGTTATGAGACGGTTGAAATAAAGATTTTGTTTCAATTCTTTTTATTATTTCAATTCTAGCTTAAGTGATCCCCATTTCCCCTTTTTACCCTAATCTCATGCCAATAAAGTCGCGCTCCTTCCTTCCTTAGTTTCCATGTTAATACATAGCCAGTTATAAAATGATGAAGCGCGCACACACACAGCATTTTACTTTATAACAGCCGTTTTTGAATGAAATGTTAATAACAACTTTAGGTACCAAGATTATACCGGCAAGTACATTTAAATATGAAACGTTGCGTCTGAAAACACAGCCCGAAATGGTTTGGCAGCCTCCTAAAATTAACCTTTACAAAGGGCAAAAAGACATTAAAAGTTTAAATAAGGTCTAGAGGCTCAATAAGGCTGAGAGAGCTCGTGACTCGCACGAGCGATCCCGGAGAACGCGCCGCGCCGGCGCAGACGTGCGGTTGTCGCAAGTTTTCTCAAACATGCGCAGGCGCCTTATAACGTATATTGTAACGTATAGTGTAGTATAAGCATTTTCGAGATAATAGTTTGTCATAAATAACGCATTTCAAGCATTCAAGCCAGATTTGTTTCGAATTCATATACAGGCATCTTGAATGGATATTCGTACAGCATTGCCCAAAAACTATTTATGTATGGATCCGCCCGCGGCATGTGTCAAATGATGTTTCCTGTGAGCAAAGTAAATACCAGAGGCCACTATGAAATAGTTCGGAGAGCTCTGTGAATATTTTCGATTCCACCATCACTTAACTTAGACCCTTATTCGATGAAACGTACATAAAACATCGAAAACCATTTGAAACGGTAGACAGCGGGCATTTTACGAAAAGGCAACCGGGTACAACTTTTGTGTAACAGAATTGAGGCAACCGGGTACAACTTTTGTGTAACAGAATTGACGCAAACGTTAAATCAAAATTTCCCTCACAAAGATACCGTAGAGAGACAGACTTCGATAGAACTTTTTATGAATATGCTATCCATTGTTGCGCGGCGGATCTTATAGGCGGCGGCGTGACCGCGCTCGGTTTAGTAATAACTCTCCAGACAACTTAGGCGTAATTGCATAAAATCGCTTTTGTTGGAATTCCGCTTGCTCAATCCGCGGAGGGTCGCATTACGGTTGTTTCCTCGAAATTATGCATTTCGACAATACTCACAACAATGCAGCCTTTAGGCAAGATGAACCAATGAAATCATACTGAACAGGCTTCAGTGGTGGACAGCGCTGCACACGTCGAATACCTGGCTTTAAAATAAAATAAAACCAATGTCATAACTTAACGAATCATTATACAAACTAGTATTTCATTTATGCTCCTTGTTGTCTTGACTCTTTGTACTTCAGTAGACCAACCTAATGAAGGAATTCACTTCCATATTATTGTAATCCCACATCATAAACAATTCAGATCAGTATCCTTGCCAGTAACGAAAACTGCAAATGTGTTCGAATTTTCAACATGCTATTTTTTTTTTGTTGAACAGACTCGAATTTTATTCAGTGAATATAATTCCCGTGTACCTGTACTACCTACCTATGGTTTTAGTATAAACATAATATAACAAACGCAAAGTGTAAATCAGTTTAACAAAAATCAAGTACTTATCGATGGCCCACCAAACCGAAAATATAGCAACGTAAATGCAAACAGCCAAAAGTAAATGAGCCGTATTTTTGCATCTCAAATACACAAGTTCATTTCGTGAAGTTCACTCGGCAAGCTGTGCTGACGACCGGCTGACTCATGATGTAATGAAAACACGGTGAGGTCATAGCTGCAGCGAAATTTTGTCGTTCGCTCTAATGCAGCAATATTAAATATGAATCGTTGAGTGAGAACATGCAGTTACAAACTTAAGAGAATTTCAAAGTTCTTCAACTAGTAAACTATATACTCCAAATTCACCTCCTTACGACTTAAGGACTACATAATTCCGAAGTGCCTTTTACAAGAGCATCAGATTAAAAATTCTTAAGAATCATAATATTTCAAGTTAACAGATATAAATATTAAATCTAACATATTGAAACTATCATTCTTCAGAGTTTAATTATTTTAAATGCCATATCCCACTGAGAGGTTTTAAATTTTTCAGGATATAACACTAACATAATTTAATTACATTTTCTAGGGATAAGTTATCTTTCAGCGGAAAATAGCGTTCGGAATTAATTTTTGTGACACAAAGTTACAAATATAAATGTGAATTTACCTCATTTTAGGATAAGCCTTCTACAACATAAAATTAAATTGGTGATTATGAATTCTAAGGCGAGAATAGTACAGGTCATGTCAGTAATCCCAGGAAAGGCTAAGGACACATCACATCAACTATTACTAAAACAATTTAATAATGCATGTAGTAACATGAATTATATGGGTAAATATATAATTATGTTGAGAATTGTTAGTTCATCCATAAAATATAAAACTTAATCATAATGGTAAAGAAATTAATAAAGATAAAATCAGTCGCTTTGAAAATATCTCTTTGGAAAACTAAGAAAGTGACATCGCTATTACTACATTCGATTAAAATTAAAAGCATGAATTGTAGCTCCAGCACCGTTACAGTAAAATGATATATCAACATGATTGATCTAATCGATCTTTTGACACTTGTTAACTGATAAGCTAATCTAGAGTACCGGTAGCAGTTAGCGTTAGCGCCCTTCATTGTCAGTTACAAGGGCTTACTTAGATTTATATAGTCCACTTTAACCATTGTATTTCCGTATTTTGAAAACTATCATTGTTCCAATTTCTACACTGGAATAAAACCGAGTCACAGCACATATTTACTAGGCACTGAAATCGGCTCATACTAGTATAAACTTAATGGGTTAAATGTTATTAGTTTATTATAGGGAAACCTGGATAACTGGGACCTCAAGGGACCCGCAAATGTGTCTCACTTAAGGAGGTATTCCACTTACCCAGTGTCTCACATATTTATTTATACCTGGATATCTGAGACACTGGGTAAGTGGATTACCCCTTTAAGGTCCCAGTTATCCAGGTTTCACAATATAATTTAAAATATATTTTATTTAAAATTAGGGTTATTGCTTAGTGGCCATTACTATTCAAGCCACAATTCTAAACTAGTCATAAAGCAGTCCTTATACGACTTTAATACGGCGGATGAAATATCGACATTATTTATCGATGTTACTTCCGTGTTTTCTGAATCTTGTATCGAATTTCTCCAGCAATTCCCATAAAATTATGGTATAATGGTGCAGTACAATGCACTGAGTCAACGTCCATAAATCCTTATCTGATAGGCTACCTCGCTCGATTGCAACACGTGTTTGGGTTGTGATAATGTGTATTTAGCTACTTGACATATTTTTTTATGTACAAGCTACGTTATAAACTTTGTGTACATTTGTAAACTGCCCAACAAATATAATATGGTGGTAAACTATTACTTGCATTGAATGGCATGCGTGGTAACTCGGAAGGTCATCAATTATCATTTATAAGCAATATGTAAAGTAATGATGGTTTCTCTGTCTTAGGAGTTACAATAGTCATGTAGTAGTCGCTTCAGATTCGGGCACTCGTTCGCAAGCGTAACCCGAAAAAAATAGCAAAAAGCCTATATTTGGCAAACTTTGCCTAGATCTATGAGTTTTTTTTTGCTAAGAATTACAAGGATCCCCGAGTTTACCCCAGTACCCGATTGTACCCACCAACTTTTTAAAAATCCGTTGATTTCGATATGCGTCAGCGCACATTAGGAGGCGAGTCTAAGAATTGTGCAACGGTAATGCATGCAACGCGTGGGTGACAAGGGATTGAGTGCAGTGTACCGCTTCCGCAGTGGGTAGGCTCAATTAGCGTAGGTTTCTACACGCAACGCAACCGACATGTTTGGATTTTTTCGGGTTTACTGTAATTTGACAAAAACATTTCACAAATTATCATTTTACAAATATGTAACGATTTACAAACATACCATTTCTGAAAATGATCATTTTATATATGATTATTTGACAAATGTACATTCAGCAAATGCAACACTTTGCAAATATATTGAATGTTAAATAATCATTTAACAAAATGTTCAAAACTCCGAAATAAATCTTTTTTTCAAAGTAGTTATTTTGCAAAACTCTGACTGATAAATAAATTATTGTTTGATTAATACTGTATGTCTGCAATTTTTATTAGGTACAAATAATAAACAGGCAAGTACTTATTTCATACAAACACACGGTGTACAATGTACATTATTTGAAAGCCCGGTTTGGGAGGACTCTGCGGTGACTTTGGCGCAGAAAAATACTTATAACCATAGTGTTTCTGAGGTCGTCCTACTTCAATCTTAGAAGTATGGTTGTATTAGGTATGGTCGCAAGATACCTAACACTCCTCCTCGCTTCGCTCGTCGTACCTAATGGTGACTCTGGAAATATTTCTCTTTATTGGTAGTCAGACAGGTTGTTTTCTTCTTAATTAATTAATATCACTGTTTTAATTATTCCTGTTTTTTTTGTCTCATCGTGGTTACCCTACTTAGAGTTAAGAGAAAAAAGTTTGAATCTAATTTTGTAGTGAAAACTTACGTTTTTGCTTATCTAGGTCGATAATTTATGAATAAAATGCATGCATTCTGATTCTGACACGTTATTGAAGTTATTGGTCATAACAAACAAACAGGTCACGTAAGCGTGACGTCATGAGGGGTGCCCACACCACGAGATTGTAATTTCTTAATTCTGTTAGCTAACTACGAAAAGTTAATTATGACGTATTTTAATAAATCAATTTGTGCATTTTGTTTTCGGTCGTTAACTGAGCCGGAATTGCTTAATTTGTATTACGTTCAACGAAACATCTTGTATACAGTATGACTTTTTAAAAAATCCTGAAACGTTAACGGTTTCAGAGAAAAAAGTTGTCAATGAAATGAAACAACAGGCACGGGGCCTAAGCCATATCATGCATCGCATTGACACTATGTAGTGCTTCATTGATAACTTAGCAGGCTACTTGTATGCAAATGTAATTAGAAACAGTCTCTTTTGACGATCAACAAAATCAGCCCTTGTGGATGAAAATGTGATTATATTTAGGTATCTCTTCCATTCTTTACTTTAGCGCGGTACAGATTAGTTACAGTAACGTGTAGTAACGAACTATCCATTTAAAAAGTATTGCTTATTATTTACAGCCTAACTCTAGCATATATGATTTCTAGCTGTACAAACATAGCTAAATAAGACAACTTCATATTGCAACATTTTAAATGTCAACGTTGTAACATCATCTAACGATGCTCTCAAATATCAAGCAACAATATTAATAATTTCCATTAATATACGTACTTCAATACGCCTCCGAAGCAAATTACACAAAACCGCAACCCTATTATGGGCAGGTACTTAGCCAAGGAGCTGTACACGGCCAAGCGTCTTACAAAAGGTTTTAAATGTATGTGAATATCAATAGGACTGAGGACGTTTTGGAGTGGGATGGTACCAGTGAGTTAATAAAATACAGGTACTTGTAGGGTTGCCGTCACGTAGGTCGCACGCGACCTAACTGTCAATGTTCACGGTGGAACTTTCGATTGTATTTTTATTTCATTGTATATTATATTATATTTTGTTGTTGTTTTAAGTTTGATTGCGATTGTTCGAGTGATATATTATTATAATGTTAAGATTGATACAAGTTTGTAAAGTATACTACTTTACAATAATCTAAATGGTTACTTTATTTAGAAATGCTGCTGTTTTTCTTAAAATCAATGAATTTTTTATCAAATCTGAGACTACAGTTTCGTTATAAACTACATGGACACTAAATTGACTTAAATTTCCACGATTTTCACACTTTCCAGCCAAATTCTCAATGTGTTTATGGCATTATCTATTTAGTCAAAGTTTGGGATAAACCAGACAATAATTGATACAACGAATCAATAAAATATTAATCATTACGGTCCGTCTATGGACAAAAGCAATTAAATTGCACGTCAACAAACTGCCCAAAGGTACACGACCTTTATACAAACACATCCAACCGTCGCGGTAAGTCAAAACGTCGTATGTGCGTAGTAACGATAGTTATTCATAAGCCCTTTTCGCAATGTAATTTGAAGTACTTCTGTCAGCTGTCACACTACCTGGTTAAGCCAAGATTGCACCTCGGTTGTATGCAACGCCGTAGAAATCAGGCGCAAACTTAGTTCAACCGGGTAGTAAATGGTAATTGGTAAAAAATTGCAGGTGCACCAACGGCACGTTCCATGTCAACTGACCACCTTGAGCTGTTAAGGTCACTTGTTTAGCCGAGTTGTGACCAACTGGAGAGTTAACTCCCCGACAGACCGTTGTTCTTGCCGCGAACAGGACGAAAGTAAAGGATAGTGAACATTTGCACACGTGTCACTGATGAGTGCTGACATGTGACAATAGTATTATAAGCTGTCTCCGTCGTAGCCTCCATCAATGCTTATCATTAGGCATGATAGAAGTCAAGCGCAAGCCCATTTAAATAATAAAAAAAATTACAAACTTTTAAAATTGGTTTTTAATGCGCATTAATAAATTATTTACCTTAATTTCCGACGTTTCGGTATAGTTGTATTTACTGTGATCGCGGATGACTGATGTTTCACCGAAATGTCAAATGCGATTATCTGTGTAGGTTTTGTCAAATTACTTACTTCCCAGTCTAGTGACAAATCAAGACTAATTATCATGAAGTGTTTTGACATAATTACAATAATAAAGTCAAGGATTACATTCTCACATGTCACACACTGTAATGTAATCTAGCAAGAAAATAAATAAGGCTTACGAAGCTCTTAATATGACACACATGCAATCATAATATTATAACGATATTTTATTACAAATAATCCGCTATCGACTTATGTAATCTATATCACGATGTGTAAGGCCTTGCCCAATGTTTATAGAAAGTATTCTACTTGTGCATGTCAGTGATCGAGGTATTAATTGCGCTTTATTATTGTTGTGCGACCAAATTTGGGCTGACATAGCCTTACCCATAATATCTCATAAAGAAGAAATCAATGTTTAAAATAAATAATTACCTAACGGTTCCGGCGTTACATTGCGGAAATCCATATTAAGTTACTTTACATGTTAATTTGCTAAACCGCTAAAAATAGTCTTGGTTACTTAATGATGATAACAAGGTGTATTAATTTGTGATTCTCAGTGAGTACTGAGAATGCGAGTATATGTCATATGTGCCCAGCATCTCCTGATGATGCCTCATAAGAGGAGAAAAAAGTGTCGAGGTTTTATCTGGTAGTGATGGTTTGGTGTGTTTGTTCTCATTTATACGATGAAAAATGCCTAAACAGTCGAAAAATACAGACAAAATACTAACAGATCTTCTCATTCTCATTTAACTTTAAGGCATTTGTTATCGTATTTATGAATGTTTAGTAACACACAGTAAAGGGCGGTTAAAACTATCCTGAGCCCTTCCTATTATTGCTACATGAAAATATATGCAAATAATCACAGTTTGTTATATTTGCTAACCATGACTATTAAAGCTGATTAAATAGCCAAGGATTATTATGTAGTACCTAACATGAAAGCTCATTGTTTCTATGGTGGAAGCGTCATGGGCCCATAACCTCTTGGAATTAAATAAATTGCAGTGGAATAATATGTGTATAAATATATTTAAATTACTATCGTAAGTATGTACCTATGACATTGCGAAAAATTTTCACCAGACAGTTTTCTACTTGACAGCTATTCAAAAAGCATGATCTGTTGCAGCCAGTGTTATATTCCAACAAAGACTCCATCTTATAATGGTTGAAGGTTGAATGTATAATTTCAAGCGCTACTCTAATACGATGAGGCCCACCATGCCTAATCGGATGATTCCACCGGCGCTTTTATAATACGTTGTGTATACGTCGGAGGCTGTATGGCCTTATTAATTTTATAGAACCGCTCGCTCTATATCAAAACTAGTTTCGTCCAGAGAAGCGGATGCGTGCCGACTGCCGACAACTAGATACAAGTAACTACTAGCACGCTTATAAAGCTAAGGCCTATTAGCGAGCAATATAAATCGACCATAGTTATACAGAAACTGACTAATGCTGAAAAACTGTAGGCATAAAATTAAACTTTCCGCTTAGATGCGTAAAGTATATAATCCCAGTATACGAAACTTGCCTCTGGTCTCTTTCTGCGTAACTATGATCAATCTGCAAAGAACATAGAAGCATATTTCGAAAAAAGTGTACATGTTTTGAACATTTAAAGGCAGTGACTAAACAGAAAATTAGACGGTATTTAAACAATATTTAAGTACAGTTGAATTGTACATTTTTTTAGAAAAACGCTTAGTTGCCATCTCCATCACAGTACCTACAGACAAGATAGTAAGCTCTATAAAGCCAATTTTCAGCGATTTAATTCAAATTGTATCTCAAATTGACTGAACAATTGTAAATCTTTCACGAATAGATTTCGGAAAGTGACCATTTGAGAGGGTTAGAAACGAATTGGAATAATTGGATCGCGGATTGACTGATCAAATTTAATGCTAGTCTGACTCTGAACTGAACTGTGCTAAGCAACGAACCTAGAAACTTAATTGCCTTTGAATAATGTAAAAGCGTTCCAGTACCTCTGACGTCATTAGCTACGTTCAGGGAATATAGTAATATCCCAGTAAGAAAGCCATTGAGTTACGTTACCCATTTTAAAATAAAACATCTTTCTGTTTATCTCTACTCTAACGAAAACCTATGGATATTGTATGTTAAACATTGTATGTAAGTCGTGTGACCAAGCCCTTAGTTTAGCTCCAGAAATGCGGCGTGGCCGGTATAACTCGTGTGTTCGTTTGCATAGATAAGTCATCCAACCGCCAATCTAACATCCACCCACGTCTTGCATGCGTAACATACGCACACCATTAAGGAAAGGCATAAAATACGAGATGTTTAAAAGTCAAATTAGCATGCGAAATGCTTCGTTCGACTACTACGAGCATCTATCGACGGCATCGCAGGATGTAGGGCAATCGTTTGACGCCCCCAAAACATTTCGACACGCTTATCTCTAAACCCCATTGCTAGTTTTACATACGTGTCATAAACGTTCGTGATAGCACGAAATAAGTACTAAAAGTGGTATCGAAACGACATCTCGTAGAAGCTACGAAAAGTACTGCTGAGTCATGAGACAATCACGTTAGCAAACCTTTAATATTAGATTTTCCGCTATCGAAACTAAGTTGTTCTAGTAACTCATTCAATTTCGAAGCAAGAGAAACTTAGCTTTCCAATAGTAAACATTTTCCAATGTAATTATATCGTAAGATATAACCACTTTCATGGGTAACACTTACGGACTTTCTCCCTTTATCATAGTTTGAGATGCTTAATTATACAGTAGTTTCGATTAGTTATTTAATTTCTTTAAAAAGCTGACGTAATTTGAATGCATGTCTTGTTATCTGTGAATTAATAACGAACATTTTTTCTATGACATTAATTACCTAATTGGACAGATTGACACATCAGTATTGGATAATATATTAAAGATAAATTACCGGCTACTCTGTTTTATTACTCTGAATTAATCTTGGAGTGTCAAGCTCCCAGTCACGACGCAGTACGACGATCAAATTACAGTAAATTTTACTGTTGCGCTCGTTTTAATAGCAAGATATAGGTATACGTATATCTGGCTTACTGACTGACCGATGATCATCATACATAATTCTAAGGTACTTTTAGCAGACCCACAAGCTCCAAATTTTAAACATAATTAGCTATTAGCCTATCATATCATGCAAAACTTTCAATACAAACTGCATAAGTTTGTAATCCTATAAAAATACATGCGATTACGAAGTTAGTTTAGTAATTCAAATTGGAAATAGAATGGATTGGAATATAATAAATAAATAAAAACCACTACCAAAAAGAAATGAGATCCCATCAAAAACATTACATGTAAAAAGATGCAAGTGTCGACACTTGCATCTTTTTGACTTGTCTAAAACTTTTTTGTTTATAGTATAAAGGTTTTCGTGGGCTAGTTTTCCGCAACTCGCTGTCTTATACTGCGCCTATTTTACGTAAGTCAGTAAGATATCGGTATAGAACCCTACAATCAATTGCCCGATTACATCAACAACTGCAAACTGTGACCCAGTACAATAAAATGCAAATAAGAGCCAGATAAACCCGCACAATGACCATTTACACGTTTGTTTACGCAACTGTGCAAACCTAGAGCAATTCCTGGGCTAAGCCAAATACTAAACATCGGGCCCTTTGGGCTCATAACCAACGGAATGCCTGAAAGTATGACACACGATATTTTGTAACCGCGGGCAGCGTCTGCCCGGAAAAGCCCAATACCAACGTAAGCCTTTCATCGCCGCACCGCGTTTTCTTTAGGGATTACTTTCAGGGCCCGAGATCCATTGTTGCTGCGGTCCATTGTCGTGAGATCAGAGATAGCGGTGACA
This sequence comes from Eudemis profundana, assembly GCA_947034925.1. NCBI lineage: Eukaryota > Metazoa > Arthropoda > Insecta > Lepidoptera > Tortricidae > Eudemis > Eudemis profundana. Next base: position 11,184,163 of record OX344808.1, read on the forward strand.
ATGAGGCTAGAGCAATTAAATGTTGCCATTAGACTGCTGAAACAATTCACAATGGCCGCTCCGGCACGTGAGAGGAATCGCATGGGAGTTTTTTCATCATTAGAATAGGTAAAGCCAGTGTTATTCACGGCTACGAATACGGTGCGTTTATCGCCTGCCAGAACTAATTATTGATGGCGCTATTATGTTGATTAAACTCAAACTGCAGCGGAACGACGCATCAGTGTCGTCATGTGTTGACCTTTTCGTATAGTGCATTGACCGAAACAAGATAAATGCTTGTTTGGTATAGTTGGTCGGTTCGGTTTAGGTGAGGAAGTGACATTCATAAGGCGGTAAATGAGCAGGGGAAACACGAGCGAAGCGTGGGCGCGCACACCGAGCCGTGAAATAAAAGTGGATGTGACAGGGCTCATAACACTCATTAAAGAATGCGGTACGACCTGTACTCTCATCACATTGTAAGTGCGGATGTATAAATCAAAGTGTGCTAAGTAACGGTTGGTTTATAAGCTCAAAAGGGGCGTAAAGATAAAAAGCGAATTTACGAACGCGCGTAACAACTTTTCGTATCTCTCAAATTATTTCCATTTCTGTAAGAGAGGTGCGTTTCTTTGATCATTTGTTCGCTGTTGACCTATTTTAAAGACGATTGATACATATAATGTTGAGTTTTAGATAAGAAAGGACTCCATGCCACCTTAGCCGCGATGAGATGTTAGTGCTACACAATTGCGTCTTTTCCGCATTCTATTCAGCCTTGATTCTTACATGCAAGCCGTTTGTTTTAGTGTTATCTTTTCCCACAGTCAAACAGAAATAGTACCTTGGTACCGCGGGAGCTTTGCATATCCGGGATATATCCTACTTTTCTCGTTGAATGCAGGAAACGAGTTAAATCGTTAAAAAGTAAACAGAATAAAAGGTCCATTTTGAATTCATAAACGTAAGGAAATTGTGGTTTAATGCATTAGAATTCACCCTAAACGAATAACAGTAACACGATCAAATGAAACTACTTCTTAGATCGTACCTACGATACAAGGCAACCCGCTAGTCAGTCATTTGACGAAGCTTCGTTGATAGACGATACACACGTTTATATTTTTCCAATCGTTTTTCTTCTTTACGCATAGTAACCACAAAAGAATGATCAAATAAACCAGAGACAGCTCAATAGCAAATACTTCCTCGTAAAAGAATTTGGCCATTATAAACATTATAATAGAAAAAAAGCCCCAATCAAACGGCTTCCTAGCTCGCGGCACCTACACTTGCCGATTCACAAAACCAGTTCCGGCGACCCATCCACTTGATCTTGAGAGACGAGTCGGCTGGCCAACTTTCACGAGATTCCACGAGCCCCGACCGGCCGCCTCGTGAGAGCTGACAAACCCTTGCTATTAAAATAGGTAATATTGATGGGGCGAAAGTGAAATTGGTCCCTAAATCTGTGATTGAAGCTATAGTTAAAGAATTGCAGACATTTCGGTTTCAGATACCTCAAAATGAAGTAGGTACCTAACACCCGGACGCTTAGAAAGACATCTAATGCTGCCTCTACACGATGGCCCATCGTGATGGCCCACTATGATGGGCCAGCGTGTAGAGAGCATAGTGGTGACAGATGGCTTATGGCGCGTGCGATGGCCGTGGAATGGCGACGGTGTCGGTTTTTCGGCCGCACATCAAAGGGAGTGGGCCAGCGATGGCGGTACGCATCTACACGATGGCCCATTCCATAGTGTGGACGTCAAATATCGCATGGCCATCTCGCTGGGCCAGCGATAGTTGCGTATCAACCATCGCATGGCCACGGTATGGCCATATCGCTGGGCCAGCGATGGCCCATCGTGTAGAGGAGCTATAATAAATTTGTACTACTGGGCAGGTTCGTTGCCGTATCTTAGGATCCTCTAAACTCAATTTTCTGCTTAAATCTAAAAGCGTACTATAGCGGATATTACGCAAATTTTAGCCTTAGGAAACTTTCTTATTTGTAAAGAAATATAGAATCTATCTCTATCAAAACTATGACGTCCATAGAAGCCAATTCCAATAGGCTTCCCTATTATTAGGTATTCGTGTACCACATTCAGTTGCCCGTCTTATCCAAATATATATTTCACGCCGTACACACCATTGATCACTAATCAATTTGCCTATTTTAATAAAAGTTCGCTACTAGTACACAAGAATTTGGCATAAACACTTAGACAGCACAGTGGCCATATAAAAACATTGAGTGCATTTAAGTCTAACGAATAAAAGTGCTATACATGAACAGTGGTTGGAATTTGCTACCATTTTATAGTCACTCATATAATGGTTTAAATGGAACGATTTAATGCAATTGCACTACAAGCCCTTAGCTATATAGTGGCCATTTAAAGCAGTCTCAATTACTCTTAGTCACCTGTCAGTCTCAAGAAACTTAACAGATGGAATGAAACCTCCACGGGCTTGGCAAAGAATCCAGTGTGTAGCCATTTATAAACCCTTTTTAACACGCATTCTGGGAATAACCTCTATGAAACGATGCATAATGTGACAGGCATTTAGTTTTTCAAATTCACTGGAAACTTAAGACACCATTATTGCAAATTAGATGGGTCTTTTAATCTACCCAGGTATTTACATCTGGCCATTACATGCTTTGTTAAGGTGGTTTTCCACCGGCAGGGCGAGACGAGGCGCGACGCGGATTGAATTGAAATTTGTATGAAATTTTCAATCCAATCCAGCCGGGATTGGATTGGATTGGATTAAAATTTCATATAAATTTCAATTCAATCCGCGTCGCGCCTCGTCTCGCCCTGCCGGTGGAAAACCAACTTTACATATCCAGGATGTTTTTTCAATAGTTTTTTTAATTTGTAAAGTGCGTAGTAGCCTATTTAACCACTATCGAACCTGAAAGAATTGAGATACAAGCCTACAATTAAGATACCAGATAGATTAATTGAGATACCTACAATTTAAAAGTGCAATTACTTTTTTTTACCTTTATTTACAAACTAAAATTACATACTTACGAGCATTAGTATACAGAAAACAAAGATTAAAAGAAAAAAATGGTAGGTATCGTCAACCGGCATGTGAAGATCAAGCTTAAATTCACAGTTACATTAGTATCCTTCATTTCATAATGTTTGTATGCAATAAAACTACATCGAAAGGTCAATGATCGACACTGACACCGCTTAGTGTATTTTTAGCAGCATGCGTAACTTTTTTATATCATAAGGTGTTTATAATGCGCGAATGCATAACAGTAGATTAGTAGTTAAATAAATAGTACAATACACTACTAGTGGTGGTAAAAATAAGAACGGCCGTGATCGCAGATGTTTGCAGCCCGAGCTGCAAGCGAGGGACGTAAATATGCGATCGAGGGCTTTCTTTATTACCTCCCGTGTTGTGTACATCATTTTATGTCTACACTTGGCCAAAAAGCGGCTTTTTCCGTACGCGTAGCGTGCGGTAAAAGCCACTTTATGGCCAGGTGTAGACATAAATGATGTTTCAGATCGTAGATTCGCAAGAGCCGAAGGCTAGAGCGAAAAACATGCGATCTCACCAGGAATGGGAATTAAGCTGTCTCAGCAGTCTACGTCGGTTCATTCATAGGATCTGGCGCGGATTTTATATGCAACAAGTGATAATGTCATATTAAATCCGCACTAGCTATCGACCTATATTAACACTAGTTCAATTTAGTAAAGTTTTCATCTTCGTCTGAGTAACAAGATATGTTGTAAAGTGTTTTTCAAAAAAATTGTGCATTTGTTTTTTTCCTAGAATATTGACTTTTTGGGTATGTCTTACTCAGAATCGTTTATAGTTTTAATATAAGTTATAAACCGTTCGAGCAGAATATAAGATCTTTTTTATTTCTATGAGCGTGACGCACTGGAAGGAAACATAATTTTCTATAAACACTTTTTCTGAATAATGCCCTGTGTCAAACATTACTTTAAATTGCCAAAATTCAAGTTGTTATCAAGTTTTTTACTACTGTAGGTAGGTATTCATTCACATGACTACTCGTAATAATATCATATTATTGGCCCTTCCACGGTTTAAACCTCATATACAACAATCAGTTGGCTGATATTATCCATACTTTTGATATACTAAGGACTAAGGCATCTAAAGACTGTATTTTCAAAAGGGCTTATTTCTCTATGAAAAACATAGAATAATAAGCCCTTTTAAAAAGACACTCCTCAAATGCCAAATGATGCCGCGGTCATTGGAAAAGTCAACTAAACCGACTCCATACTTTTTCAACGATCATCGGTAAATTTGACGACTTCGATCGTCCAGAGATACCCGATTAAAGACATCCGAAGAATGTGCACAGTCACTGCTGTGTAATACCTCAAGTGCTTTTGAGTTCCGATTTATTAAGGTTTTCATGGAGAAACAAATACTGTTATTTGCTTTGCGTTGTGAGACTCGTATTGAAGGTGAATAGTCGAGAAACAAGTTTGAAAAGTAGGTTGGTATGTTAGACAAAATCAACATCAATGGCGCTTATATCTTTAGATATCCGTTAGCCTATAAGTCAAATATATTATCTTCACTTACTGTCAGCTTGTTTTACTGGAATAGATGGAGGCAAGATTGAAGTCAGATGCTTGCCGATTTTGCAAAGGAATAGCTGGTCATAACTGTATGGATTTTGAAATTAAATGCCACTAATCAGAAAGTGAGGTAATTTTTAGATTGGTCCCAATTATTTTCAAAATCCATCAATCATTCAAGTAAAAAAATATTTTTTCAACTGTTTATAAACGAAGGAATGCTGAGGTAACAAACATTAACAAAAAAACCGGACAAGTGCGAGTCGGACTCGCCCACCGAGGGTTCCGTACAAATTTGTAGGTACATATATTAAGGTACCCTATAAATTTTGATTCCCTTAGTAAAGTCAATTTTTGTATGATTTAATAAATTTTCAGATTTTTCTCTATACTTTTGCAATATAAGACGGTATTATTTACCACATAGTCAGGGTGACCACTATTTACAACAACCAAAATTCCCTGACTTTTCCCGGTTTTCCAGGCGTTTTTTCAAGTTTTTCCCTGACCATAATCTTAAATGTAATAAGAATAAAATATATAATTAGAATACTTTTTCAATATCTAAACTACGAAGTTGTATAAAAAAAAAACGAAGACTTCAACGTTTCGAGTATTATGGTACAAAAGCGACGAATTGAGAAACCTAATTTTTTGAAGTTGGTTTAAAATCTTGGGTATAAGTGAAATAAAATATGAGTTATAATAACAAAATCTATTGCAACTTGGTAATATGTCTTTCCCATAAAGCAGCTTCTTTGGCAGCTCCTTCGAGAATTCCTTGCCTTTTTGCTTCAAGTTCTCTAACCAATTCTGCAGTGTTTCTTTTTTCTCTTCTGAACTTAAGTTTTCCTTCTTTTTAGGGTTCAGTAGCCAAAATGGCTAAAAAGGAACCCTTATAGTTTCGTCATGTCCGTCCGTCCGTCCGTCCGTATGTCACAGGCATTTTACTCAAAAACCACAAGACCTATACTGATGAAATTTGGAATATAGATGTCTTGTAGATGCCGCAACTAAGTTTGGTAGTTAAATAATAAAAATAAAAAAATCTAGGGGGGGCACTCCATACATGTAACATAAGCTAAAAAATTTTTTTTTCACAAAATGTCAACGTGTGGTACATAGTTCGACAGCTCTTTTGAAAACATTTTAAGGTTGTTAAGTAATGTTTTTGATTAAGTGAATACCTTTGGAAATAATCGCTCCGAAAGTTGTGAAAATTGTGTCCCCTCCCCTCTATCTTCTAAACCGTGTGTCCGAAAAATATAAAAAAAATTACAAAGATAACGCTCAATTAATACTTTCAACGAAAATTATTTTCGACAAGATCGGATTAACCGTTTTTGAGTTATTGCCGATAAACTGCGCTTCTCAACAAAAGGACGTAATTGCTATGAAGATACGCTCTTTTGTTGTTGTACTTTTTTACATCGTATTTTTTACATTACAGTTACGGCTATGGAACCCTACACTGAGCATGGTCCGACATGCTCTTGGCCAGTTTTTATTTTGCTCATCCATGTACAAGGAGTGAGCTATTTCGGGCCGCGTGGATCATTGAATTTTCGATTTTCTACTATGTGAAAGAGCCACCTCTGAAACGGCCTGAAATAACTTTTCAGTCTGCTGAAAACGCTTCTAAAGCACGGAAATTAAGTTTGAAGTTTATGCCTATAACACCGGCGCAACACTACCCCCTCCTAAGACATGCTCGTCCCACCATTCAGAGACGCGCTGTCCGCATTGTCAACGATCCCATACTTACTGACGGTTTAGAGACTTTGCATCTCTCTGCGTCTTCTACTGCGTCTTCTGTATAATGGGGAAGGAACTGTTTGGGTTGGTGCCTACCGCATCATTCTACCATAGCACCACTCGTCATCGGCAGGCGGTTCATCCCCATTTCCTTGAATCATTACACTCAACAACTCGCCGGTTCTCTAGAACCTTTCTAGCGCGTACAATAAGGATCTGGAATGAACTTCCTGCTAAGATTTTCCCACTGCGCTACAATATGGGATTTTTTAAAAAGGGTGTCATCAAATTTCTTCGAGACCGGCAATGCATTGGCAATGCAATCTAGTGGTGCGAATGTCTATAGGCAGCGGTGACCGCTTTCCATCAGGTGGGCCTAGAGATGTGCCATTCTCGGAAACGTTCTCCGTTTTGTATGGAGAGAGAACGTTCTCGAGAACATTTCCCATACAAAACTGAGAACGTTTCCGAGAATTTTCGAGAACGGCACAACTCTAGGTGGGCCGCCTGCCTGTTTGCCAGTCTATAGCAATAAAAAAATATATATGGCGTTTCTCGAAGGAGTGAAAGAGACAGCACTATTAGAAAGACAGCTATACTGAGAATGTTCGAGAAATATGCGAAAGAATACCAATAATATAAATTTTTAGGAAGATTCCGGGACTTAAGTCCCGGGAAAAAAATTTGACGTAAGGGAGTCTCCACTTTTCGACTATGTTCTTCGAAGTTTAGGTAAATATACGAGTACTCTTCCTATTCCGATCACTGGTGATATTCGACAGACGCGAAGAGAGGGCAGCGGGTGACCGTCAAGATGGCGTACATCGTAAAGATATCCAAAATCTGATGCTGATGATGCTGACAATAAATAGTACCCACGAAATACCTACCTAATTGACAAAAATAGTACCCTTAAACTTTTCAAAATATAAGGCCTGTTCACGGTGTACGCTACCGGCCCGTCAAGCTAGCGTACATACGCCGCTTGTATCTCTGGAACGGCTTTGTTTTCGGAAACGCTTCATACCTCAAAAATAATTATTTTTTTAACGTATGTATTTCATATGTATTTATACAATTATATTCGCAAATCAGTCTTATTTTTTATTCCCTGACCTTCAATAAATTTCCCTGACAATTCCCTGACTTTTCCATGACCAGTGAAATTCCCTGACATTTCCCGGTTTTCCCGGTTTTCCAGAAAGTGGCCACACTGATAGTTCTAGGTGAACGGAAACTACACTTTGAATTTTGGTTTCCTTGAGTTTTTTGCGGCATAATAGCATAGTATTTTTTTTCACGTTAACTTAGGAGTTTGATTTTCACAGCTTCAAGGGACTGTAGACCTAAATACCTATATGGTTTTATTTTCAACTCGATACCTACCTCCACGCGTTCCAGAGATAAAGGGTCTTGACAGACGGACAACAAAGTGATTCTATAAGGGTTCCGTTTTTACCTTTTGAGGTAGATACTGTAAGGTTTGTACCATGCTATGCAAACCTTACCGCCTTGTATGACAGACTGGCAGCCTTTGGAACTATTCAATATTCAAATTTAATCGAATTGAGTCTGTCTCGCTCTGGCGGAAGGACAAATGATCACTTCTGTTGTAGACCTAGCAACGTACGGTTCAATAAAAGTACTGAAGTTATCGCCTCGTATTATTTCACAATACCCTAAAAATACAAGCGAGTAAAGAAAGTAGTGGGCAAAGTACGGCCCGCGGGAGGGTTTAACACGGCCCGCCGATTAAGATCTGGCATTCGTGATACTACACTACCTACCTACCTCCACGCGGTTGTGAGACCGCGGTTGACAAGAAATCCCATTCAAGTCTGATCTGTAAGCCATCAAAGCTTCAGCTATCATAGATAGGTACGGCCTGCTGTGGAATGGCATCGCATATTAATGGACTCCGACCCTTATGCCTAATCTTTTACGTATGCAACGCGTTGATGTTCTTTATAAGGACATTCGCTCACATGTCGCCTGTATGCACCCAGGTTTATAATATAATACAACATAGATAGGTGCAACTCTATTTTGATAAGAGTTCCAATTCCGGTATTTTTATGGCCTATACCGGAATCGTGGTTAGCCAAACAAGAAACTGAGATGCAGCAAAATTGTTTCGATACATGTAAAAATCGCCTAAGTTCTCAATATTTAGTACATACGTATATGTCAATTGTAATTTTATTGTTCTTATGAAAACACGCAAATTATTATTTTGCGGCGACTTCAATAACTTAGATGTGTCGACAAAATTATAACTTTTCAAAACTAAACTCGAATACCAATTTATCCCTGTTGCTGACCGTACAAGTATAGTCTATGCGGAAAGAGAATAGGCGTGGCGAAAAACAGAACTAACCTAACCAGTATGGCCACAGAACAAAAAATAGGTACGGCACATACCTACGGTACAAAAGCATTACAGCGCCCCCAAAATTAATCCTATTCTCTTTCCGCACAGACTCTAGCTTGTGTTACGCCTGATAAGGTACAAACAACATGTAAATGGATGTCTTTACAATTTTGAGGCATTTATACATATAGGTATTTGCGACCACCGGCGCTGCAAAGGACTTGAAACGTCGGTAGGTATATAAAATTAAACAACGTAGTGAATGTAGGTAGGTACGAATATCATCGACCGTAGGCTGAATTAACGTAAGGGACATTGTTTTGCCTGTCCCTTACCGTAATTTATTATTTTAAATAAAAGGTGTAAGTATATTGAAAGATAGAATAAATAAACAGTTGTGCTTAGGTAGGTTAAAGCTATTTCAACAGCTTCAAAAAACTTGTTCCACGTTTATTAATATTTATTTATAGGTGTTAAAGTAGGCTTTATCTTAATTTTCATAACCAGTCCAGTCGTCGTTTCCTTTCACTTGTAACCTATCGCTAACTTTATTTGTTAGTGACAGCTATATTCATTTGAAATTCTCAACTTGCAGTCGAGCGGTATGATTTCCTGCCCAAAATTACATATAGATATGGATACAGTCAACTTAACTACTCATTAAAAGTAAATTCTCGTTTCTCGTTGAAGTCTCAACTTAAGAATTATTAATTCCTAAATTCACTTATCTATTTTAAAACAAACATTTATTAATCATAATTCTGGTAATATTGCAGAATTAATTAAGTTCAGTACTATAAGTAAGGTTGACAGCTTTGACCAACATCTTCAACTCATAATATATTTATAAGTTTAACTAGAAGGTATCAACGTCATCTTCGCCTTAACCACATCGGTACCAACTTAACCTTCGCAGCTTTTTTGTATCAATAAACTCCATACATCATCTCAGAGATTAAATTTAAATTAGACTCATATTTGACATTACATACCCTGTTTAATCCTGAAATGAATGTCCCAATCCTTATTCAGTGGCACTTATTCACAACACAGTCGCACAAAACCCAAGGACCACCTTTGGTCATCCAACACAAATTCAAATTTTAACTTTGCACAGCCAACGAACTAAGGTACCTGGCGAGATTTAAACCAGCATTCACCGAGATGGAGGCTGTATAACCAAACTTCCATAAACGTTTACACACTTAGACTCAAAAACACTGTCACCGAACTTAACCAAACTGTTTCCTAATTCAGAAAACTACGTGTTAAACACATTATTAGATAAATTAGCGAGAAAACGCTTAATACATACACGACGCCGCGACGTTAAGTTGAAACTAAGTTGGATCCGCTACGAACCTCGAAAGACCGTTGATCCAGTTGATCTGTCGGTAAAGCAGTTTACTACCTTACCGACTACGTGCCTCTACAGACACGCTTGCGTATTGCTATCACAGTCTCGCACGAAAGTTATGAAAGAGATAGCGTGCGAACGTGAGTCTGTAGCGCGGAGTGGGAGAACTCAAAACCTGCGCCCGAGCAGCAAAGCCTCTCGACACAGACGTATAGCAACAGGTGAATATTTTGAGCGTGTGTGCGTGCAATGTTGCGAGTTTTTACATATGTGTGGCGTTTACTTGATTGTAGTATAATGATAAGGAGGTATTTTGTTTAGTAGTATAATATTTATCAGTTTATGATTGTTTCTTAACTAGCGTTTAATTATGGTCAACCATAAAAGATTGTGAAAGTAAATTGCGGTAAGCATTATTTTGCCCGCGCAATATAGGTACCTATGATCCGGACAGCCTGGCACGATAGTGCAGTACTGTGAGCCCCCGCTCATCAACATTTTCGTTAAAAAGAACCACAACCGAAATATCATTATCATTATCATAGGTAATTAGTGCATACAAGCTAAACTTCCTAATGATTTGGAAACTGGCTTAGACAGTCCGAAGTTTTTACCCGACTGCACGCAGGTGCATGTTTTTCATCGGATAAAATACCTACTCGTAATAAATGTGTCCCATATACCTAGTCACAGCACAAATTGGGTGCCACAGGATGGCCAGCAACGGCAGGGCAGGCCTAGACGGAGATGGCGGGACGACTTAGACGCTTTCCTAGCCGATTGGCCGGAGGTTGCAGCAAATAGGGAGTTGTGGAAATCCAATGGAAATTCAGCCGGCAATGTTGTATGATTTTTTTTTTATTTCCATACCACATTCATTTGTGACACGGCATCACGGCGTTCAGCTATTAAAAAAACTATAAACTAAAAACTATAAAATTATAATTATTTATATAAGGTGTTAATTTATTAGTTGCATTGCAGATGACACATGGTAGTTAACTTTAAGACAATTAACTTTAAATAGAAATTAAGAAATCATTTAATTTTATATTTTTTTGTTTTCATTTACTGAACAAAAATTTTATTATAATTTCGTGTAAAAATAATCACCATGTGCTTTTATTTAACTGACAAGACGTTCAACACTATCTGGCATGTCAATGTCTACAATTGTTCGCAAACAACAGAAACAGTTTTTGGAAAGGAAATTGAAAACTTTTCACTGTGTAATTGTACTTTATTTTTCCCTTCGGCCGCCACCGCAACCATGTTTCGCAACCAGTTGCAAAGGAAGAATTTTCCTCCTTTGTTGGCAACTAGTTGTGAATGAAGAACATTTTACATTAATACACAACCAGTTGCCAACTAAGAATATTTTTAACAGTATAGTTGCGACAAAATATTTTTCTTTCTTAATACGCAACCAGACTGAATAAAATATTTGTGCGGTAGGTACCTAATAAATAATGCAAGGAACATCTCATCTCTCTTGCACATCAAAACATTGTCAGAAACTTAGGTAACCTGTTTGATCGTCACGATCCAACGATTTGGTTTGTCCTAATAGTGTCACAATAAAAAAGTAATATGTCAAACTAATTGCAATAAGCTTTCTAAAATAAAACATGGATTTCCCAAGGTTGAAAAAGTTTATACCTTTTCTACTTTATCTATCATATAATTTCTTCGTTGCGTAGCCAAAAAAGAAAACTATGTTTGGCAACTGGTTGCGAAACTTAGTTGCCATGATGGAAAAAGGATAACATCTTCGCAACTGGTTGCGTATTAAGACAAAATATTCGGCTAACGCAACTAGTTGCCAACAAAGGAGAAAAATTCTTCCTTTGCAACTGGTTGCGAAACATGGTTGCGATGGCGGCCGAAGGGTTATTTTTAGTGTCTCCAGAAAATAAAGTTTGCTTTTTGGAGTGTTTTTAATTTATTTCATTGCATATTTGAGAAAAGCACTGTACATACCTCGACGTGAAATGGGGTTGCCAGCTTCGTCACTATCTGGCCTCGCGTTCGCTCGACCATCTATATGTTACTCTGCCGGCAACACCTCACTTCCCGGCCTATGTACTATTGCTTTATGAATAGCTCATCGGTCATATAATACTGGAACCTGATTCTCACTGATATATCATACTACCTTACCTATAGGTAGGTGACAAACAAAGAAATTATGTCACTGGCAGACTGGCACCACTACATAAAACTTTTCCGAATTAGATAAATAGCTCAGCTGTTGTCTCCGATTTTATTACATCTATTCTATAGTACAGATAAAAGCTAGTGTTTGTCGTGGTAGTTTTATTATTCGTAGCGGATTTTTCCAAAGCCACCCAAATGGACGAAATATTTGCCTGAATACAAACGACACGTTCGTATTCGCAATTTTGTGAAGCTTTATTTTGTGAAGAAGAATCTCATGAATTTAAATAAAAAAAATTGGCAGTGGCAGTCAACTCTGAAACGAGCCTCTTAAGATAAATTATCGACATAAACAGCATACGACTCGTTCCTCGTTTTTAGAGCTACTACCTATGCTATGGCAGATAGAGACAGAGTAACTTAAAATATCCCTCTTTCTCCATCGGGAATCAATAAATACGGGCAGCCTAAAAAAAGTCAAATCTAAATTTATATCTTAATAACATTTCTATTGAAAAAGTAATGCCAAGTAATTTGACTCGAACACTTGTCACTTAACGGACAGACGTCGAAGGAAAAACTAATAATCCGTTCGTAAAACGGCCCGTCCAATTTGGGAGGAGTGCTGTGGATCATTAATCTTGATCCTCTCATCAGTCAGGGCGAATCACGCAAAGATAAAAGACGTATTGACGGTCCTTTACGCACGTGTGTGGCGAGTGACGAAAGGCCGCTGTATTGTGGTCTGTTGTCACTTATGGGGACTATCGGTCAAATGATTGATTGAACGGTAAGTTACGCACCCCAAGAAAATAGGAAGTAGGTACCTTGAAATTGCGGACCGAATTCGTATGCCACTTACACACAATGTTCGTACCTAATAATACGGATTGTGACCCTTATTCCGTAAGACGAACGCTGGCTTCAGAGAACGAAGACAAAGGTAAAAGTTAAAAAGTAAGAAGTAAAGGGTGTGCATATGAGCTCATTAAAGCAGTAGGTACTACGACTGTTTCTGATAAGATTTTCTCGAATGCGGATTAGTATGCAAATAAATTCCACAGCAGACGCGTGATGACCGATGAATAATCGTGAAGACCGTGCAAAGTTACCATTGTTTACTTTCCCGTTTCGCCTGATTACGGCAATCAAAATGCCAGTTAAGATATATTACCAACACTATCTCTATGGTAATAATTCTCCGAATAAAGGCCAAAAGTGATTGTGATAAAGCCCTACATCCGATGTTAATTGAATCTTCTATTCCGCGGCCATACTTCACCGTAACTTTAATTAAGAAAACAAAGACGGCATGAAACCAAGCTCGTGTTAATTACGCATCCACTTATCAAACCGTCGACATTGAATTACTTCGATACATACTTTCATAGGTCGCCTTTGAATTCCCTGTGGCACGGAATCGGAGTCTGATTCTGAACAGGGCAATGTTCTTCCCAAAAGTGAACTCACCTCGGCACGATAATGTTGCCATTGTAATATAATTACGCTTCAACATGCTATTACGTAGTTGAAGTTCACAAAACGTCATCTCATCAACTACCACGGAAAGAACATACCTTAATTTGTACCATGATGATGAACTTAGAAATCTCTCTCTACGATGACAACACTGGTGATAACATATTGTCACTCATATGGCGATCTAAACTATTATGTAAATATGCGTAACCAAAGTGAACAAACCGGTCAAGTGCGAGTCGGACTCGCGCACCGAGGGTTCCGTATAAACTCATAAGTAGACCAACCTTACGACTAACAACAACCCTGCCTTAAACCCACTTTAGCCCTAACAGCACTTTAAACCAGGAAAAATCTTAACAGCGCGATGCAACGTATGCTCCAGCGACATCTATTGATACTAAATAGCGCGTAAACTTTACTTGTAATTTAAATTTAAACGTTACTTTTTGTTATTGGCTGATTGAAATAATTGTTTGTCAACTAAGTTAGTTCTCGTATCATTTTTCATGAAGGAATCATGTTTTGAAGCACACTTTATTTTAGATTTGTGTCCCTAGATGGCGCTAGTGGTATTTCATTTTTATGGTATTTACTAGTGTCAAATTTCCTAACATACTCCTATTATAGAGTTTTTAATAATTATTGTTACTTTATGTTTTTTTCCCGATTCCTGATGAGTGATCATTGTATTTAATAGACATTTTTTATGTAATCTGATATAAACCATCGCTTAGTTTTGCTACTCTCCGCTAGATGGCTCTCGTAGGGAGGGTAGAAGTACCTAATATGTTAAGATTTTTGTAAATTTTTAAAAAAGTATTCAAGTTAGGAAGAGAAAATATAACGGTCTTCCTAATAATAATAATAATCCGCGGTCATGCATGTACAACGAGGGAAAGTCGTAAATTCCCCGAATTTGCAACTTTCCGAGACAATGACTCTCAGGTCTATCTCCGAGGCTGAAACCTACAAGTACCTTGGTATGTCACAGGCCTTGAGTATTGCGGACAGGGACACTATACAGGTGGTGAAGGAGCGTTTCTTCTGTCGCTTGACAAAAGTACTTAACAGTCTTTTGTCTGGCGGCAACAAGGTGCGGTGCGTGCCTTCAACGCTTGGGTGATGCCCCTGCTCACTTACTCCTTTGGCATACTAAGGTGGACTCAGACTGAGCTGGACGCCCTGGATAGGCGCGTCCGTGTGCTGCTCACTACACACCGCATGCTACACCCACGCTCGTCAGTTATGAGACTGTACATCCCGCGTAAGTGTGGCGGCCGTGGCTTTTTAAACGCCAAGGACCTCCATAACCGCGAGGTGTGCAGCCTCAGGGAGTACTTCCTAAACAACGAGTGTGGGATACATCGCGATGTAGTAGCAGTAGACAGAAGCCTCACCCCTCTTTCCTTGGCAAACGAGAACTGGCGTAGACCTAAGGTGCTTAGCACAGACGACCGCAAGGACATATGGAAGAGTAAGGAGCTACACGGGCGGTTCTACAAGGCCCTCACGGGGCCCGATGTAGACCTGCTCGCGTCGGTGAACTGGTTACGCTTCGGTGATCTCTTCGGGGAAACTGAAGGTTTTGTCTGTGCAATTGCGGACGAAGTTATGATGACGAACAACTACCGGAGATATATCCTGAAGGACGGTACGGTCGACATCTGTCGGGCATGCCGCCGTCCCGGAGAGTCTATCAGGCATATTATCTCCGGTTGTTCCCATCTAGCTAACGGCGAGTACTTGCACAGACATAATCAAGTAGCCAGGATCATTCACCAGCAACTTGCTGTTCGATATGGTCTTGTGGGGTCTGAGGTGCCGTACTATAAGTACGCACCAACGCCGGCTCTCGAAAATGGTCGTGCCACGCTCTATTGGGATCGATCTATCATCACGGACAGGACTATTGTAGCCAATAAGCCTGATATCGTGCTAATAGATCGATCCAAGCGCCGTGCAGTGCTCGTCGACATTACCATCCCCCATGACGAGAACCTCGTGAAGGCCGAGAAGGACAAGCTCAGCAAGTACCTTGACTTGGCTCACGAGGTTACCGCCATGTGGGATGTTGATTCGACGATCATTGTTCCGATAGTCGTTTCGGCGAACGGGCTTATAGCGAAGAGTCTCGATCACCACCTCAAGAGACTCTCGCTAGATGGCTGGATCAAGGGCCAGATACAGAAGGCGGTACTTCTGGACACGGCGCGCATCGTCAGGAGGTTCCTCTCTCTGCAGCCCTAACCACCGGTAGCTTGGGCCCCGCCCCGCTGCCGGCGGCACCCTAGGTTAGGTTTTTTATAATGTGTTTATATTTTGTAATTTCATTTTGTATGTTACTTTATATATATATATTGTAAAAACCCTAACCTAAGCGAATAAAGATATACAGACATAATAATCCTAATAAGTAGATACATGAATAGTTCAAGAAAAACTGTATGGCGATTAGTTTAGTAGGAGCAAATAAGTATGTGTTATGATTTTTGCAAATTTCTCAAAAACGGTGCAAGTGAGGAAAACCGTTATATTTTTCCTGTAATATTTAAGACGACATTAATAATTGGTAATTATGACACATTTTTCTGATCAGTAACGTCGGAGATAATAGGGGGGGAATGGTATTTTTTTAAACTTTTTTCGCCATAAATTTAAAACTATTTACTTAAGAAAAAAAATAAAAACGGTATTTTAATCTACAAATTAAGCTCTTTCATTTGATACCCCACTCAATATATTAGCCCTACTTTCAATTTTCAAAATCTCATTACGGAGCCCTTTAAAAAAAAAGTAAAAAAGGTACAAGATTTTTTTTATGTCCAATAAGCTCGGGTTAGCTACTTTTAACACTATTCCAAATTTCAAACCGATAGCAGCAGTAGTTCCTGAGATATCTGGCTGTGACAGACGGACAGACAGACAGACAGACAGAGTCGCACCATAAGGGTTCCTTTTTTACCATTTTGGTACGGAACCCTAATAACGTGAGAGTTGACGAAGGTAAAATGTGACCTAAGCTACCTAGTCGAATCTCATACACAGAGCTCGGAATAGACCGTGCCTATTTACCTAAACTTCGCGGGAGGACGTAACTAAGAGTGGCTATAACCACCAAAAATAATCAATTATTTTTATTGAACCCGGGATTTCCCTGGTTTAATAATAATACATTATATCCATATAAATTCACGCTCAGGGTTAGATTATTAATGCCATACAATTGTCTAATGAAGAAATTTTGAATGAAGTCGATTTTTGAGTTCTCAATATAATATCTTGTATTTCATTAATAATTTAACCCCGAGTGTGAATTTATGTACAGTATGTATTCTTATTAATCCCAGGAAATCCCACGTTCAATAAAAATAAATAATTATTTTTTGTGGTTGTAGCCACTCTTAGTTACTCCTCCCGCGAAGTTTAGGTAAATAGGCACGGTCTATTCCGAGCCACTCCGAGCTCTGCTCATACAGCAAAATGTATACCTTAAGTGTCCACTGTGCATTGTTTATAGGCTACTACTAATATGAGACCTTATTGCATTATGAGTGTTCAATAGTACATTGTGTATCTAGGGCGGTAAGTAAGGAATTACAAACGAGTGTTTGTTATAAGCCCGAGGTGAAACCGAGGGCTTTAATAACATGAGTTTGTAATTCCTACACCTACCGCCCGTGGCACACATAATGTTTTTCATCACACTTGTGAGGAAATCTTAATAAAATAACCATACTTTTCGACCCAGTATGACAAGAAAATATTAAAACAGACAGTGACATTTGTCACATATGTCCATAGACAATGCGAACGTCAAGTCACGTTCGGAAACCATAGCGGTAAGGGCCATTTTAGTTGATTTTATATTATTAAACATTATTTAAACATTTAATTAATGTTACCGAAATATGTGTTTATATGTATTTGCAATTACAGTTATCATTAAATAAATATTTCAGTGATAAAAGTTAAAAAAGTAAGTTGGCGTTTCCTTTGAACATGACAAATAAGAGTAAAACAGAACCAGCGTTTCAAATTTAAAAAGAAAACCATTACGCCCTAGGGCGTAATATGCCATTTACGGCCCGCAGAACCTACGTGCAATGGCACCATTTTCGAGCAAGTGTGATGAAATAGTACATTGTGTATCAAGGGCGGTAAGTAAGGAATTACAAACGAGTGTTTGTTACAAGGCCGAGGCGAAGCCGAGGGCTTTAACAACACGAGTTTGTAATTCCTTTACCGCCCGTGGCACACACAATGTTTTTCATCACACTTGTGAGGAAATCTGATTAAAATAACCTTACTTAACCTAAATAAAATTGTAAAACTGACAGTGACATTAGTGACATATATCAAGACGACAAGTCACGTTCGGAAACCATAGCGGTAAAGACTTAAAATGGTTGATTTTATATTTGCAAAATACTGAAATACACTATTTAAACATTTAATTAATGTTACAGAAATATGTGTTTACATGTATTTGCAATAACAGTTCTCTTTAAATAAATATTTCAGTAATAAAAGTTAAAAAAGTAAGTTGGCGTTTCCTTTGATCATGACAAATAAGAGTAAAACAGAACCAGCGTTTCAAATTTAAAAAGAAAACCATTACGCCCTAGGGCGTAATAGGTCATTTACGGCCCGCAAAACCTACGTGTAATGACACCATTTTCGAGCAAGTGTGATGAAAAAACATTTTCGGGAAAAGGGCCACAATTGAAATATCGTGACTGTATCTATCGACGCAAATGTAAATTTAAAATCCTAGTCCTAAAAGTACCCGATTACTTATAAGTACGTTTCAAAGCCGTAATTGTTATTGTTACAACATATGAAAAGAATGTAAAAATAAGCCAAAGAACTAGGTCACATCCTTAATTTAGATGACGATCGATTATAATTGATTTTTTCTTTGTGCTGGCGATGTACTATATGATGTTATTACATCATAATAGCTTTAGACCTAACTCCTGTTCCTCTGAATATTCAGAACACTTTGGGGAGGATATTCGCCTCGCTCTGATGTTGGGTTAGTGACTTTTGGAGAACAAATGAAAGCAATTTTAACCGAGTTCTCTGACGTAGGTAACTGTGATCGGATTGGTCAGTCAAAACCACAGCGATCATCAACGCTTCTGTCAATGCATCGCGTGAATCGGAAGCTTACATGTCCTTAATCCTGATTATGACAAAAATATTGATAATTTCAGATAGCTAACTGAACTATTTGAGATTTTGTATGAGTTAAACACTGCAACTGAATTAATAATTGATTTTATTGCGTATACAAGAGCAAAACATGGTATTTTGACTTGAATTTTGATGTTTGACACAATATAACAGGGTGTAAAATGAATAAACTATGTATATATGGGAACTGCAGGCTAGTCCTAAACTAACAGGTAATCAAAAAATTGTCTTGAATCATAAAGAAACTAGTCCAAATCGAAGAGCATTTCAAACGTCTAACGTCTCGCAACGCATTCCCATAGCAGTTTCGAGCTAGAATCAGGCTGGGGCAGAGCTGATAATTCGATTGGCACTCGCCCGCCGACAGTTTTATGGGAGTCGTCAATAAGGGGGAGGAACAAATAAGCGACGCAATTACGATCGAAGGTCGAGCCGACGTAAATACCTACTCCATCAGCATATCGGATGTTAGTGCCCGGATTCTAGAGGTTTACAGATGTCATGAACCAATTCTAAAACAAATTAATTCCGTGTCTAATTAGAAGCTAATTCAGTGCCGAATTAAGCCAACGTGGGAGCCGTAGCAAACTAAGAGTCCCTTGGCTTGGTCTAAGACAGGGCTCTCCAAACTACGGCCCGCGAGCCGTTTCAATCCGGCTCGCGGGAAGAAATCGGGAGGGCATATGATCCGGCCCGCGACACAGAATAAGAATAGTAGTAAATACATACAAAAGTCTCCACACAGAAGTCGCACAGTAAAGTACCTACACATCTACAGATGATGTCCACAGATGAAGACACAGAGCATTTGCTACACAGGCTGCGTGATTAATCTTGCCAGTGGGCTGACTAGCTATGGTTTGGGGGTATTGCCTAAGATCATAAAATTTAGAAATTTAGGATATCATAATTCTGCTTTTTTGCCATTGGTGTTTTCAAATACCAAATGGAGAGATTATTGATTATATTGGTACGCTACTTAAGTTAAAAGTAGCGTAGCTAGACGCTTTGGAATTAGTTCCTATCTTTTTAAACTAATGTCACACCTTCTGAACTTCTCAACATGTGATGTCACTGCGACAAAGTACTGGAATTACCAGTTACTTTTACCACAGGCCACTTTACCACTGTTAAAATAACTTACCGGTATCGATGTACTTGAGCACGAACTGGACCTCGGGCCCCAGCGCCGACGCGACCTCTAGCGGCAGCTCCGTATCTCGCAACACGTGCACTGTTAAAAACATATAAATTAATAAGGGTTAGAAGTAGTCGACAATATCAAGGGTCAGCTAGGTTTTCTGGTAGAGTCGGGTTGCTAAGAAAGTAGTGCCTTCAACCCGTCCAAAAATAAAAAAGGGGCATATCAAACGTCAAGTTGCAAAAAACTAGCCTGCGTCAACCTCCAACGTCTACTACTAATATTATAAAAATGTGAAAGTTTGTGAAGATGTTTAGATGTTTGTTACTAAATAACGGGGCAACTACAGAGTGGATTGAGATGAAATTTGGCATGCAAGTAGACCTGGTTCTGGGTTGAAACATAGGATACTTTATATCACGGTAAAGAGTTCCCTTGGGACATTAGGGGTCATCCACAAAGTACGTCACACGATTTTTCAGACTTTTAGACCATTCCAATACATTTCCCATTTTAACTACAAAAGTAATCTCATGTAGTTATGTGTATAGGATTACAAACTTACTTGTGTAGTTGTGATGGAAATGGAATGTTTTAGGTTTTGTATGACCTAATAGGCTAAAAACTAATTATGTTTCAAATTTGAAGCTTGTGGGTTTGCTAGAAGTATCTTAGAATTATGATGATCATTGAGTGAGTGAGTCAGTGACAAAATTAAGGAAAATTGCCGTACATTACTTCTTAAACTACAAGTTCAAATTGAATGTTATTGAGAATATATCGAAGTCATATTATGGCCAATCAATATCTGAAAACAGGGTTCTTGTTTTAACCAGCACAAAATTACAGGAGGTTGAAAATGGCCTGAATGGCTTCGACAAAAGGATGGTACGGTCGTGCCTTTGTTTTGCTCAACTTGGCGGGGGCACTACCATACCCCCAGATAATATAGGTTCCCACGTAGGTAGGGTACCTAAGTGTAAACTACAGAATCTAAAAAAGAGCTCCGAGAAGAATTTCACAAATAACAAATTAGGTATTCCTGGATCTTGGAGCAAACGCACCAGAGAAAGAGTGTGATTGAAAAAAATTTTTGGGGTTCGATTTATTATTATAGCTTGGCAACTTTGTTGGTGACACTCACATGTTTGCTTTTTGTTATGTGCAGCCGTAACTACTTACACAAGTTACCACCAACACGAACGGCGACCGACGGAGGCAGCCTCCGCAGGCAGCCGTTCGTGTTGGCGGTAAATTATGTGAGTAGTTACGCCTGCACATAACAAAAAGCACACATGTGAGTGTCACCAACGAAGTTGCCAAGCTTTAGGTGCCCAAAGAGAGCCATAGTATAGCATATCCATTAATATAGCTTTACATAGTAGTCAACTGTCGTACGGACACGACATAGACACAATTTATTGACGCAATGTGGGTAGGACCATTGTTTTCTTGAAGAGCAACGTCATAAAATATTTGCGTTGTGTGCGACAACTGAGACAATGTGGGTAATGCAATGGCGAAGGATGACTCCTTGTACTTTAATATCGTCAAATATCGGGTGATCCAAGCGTTTTGGCCATGCCACACAATGAAATTTGATTCATCATCATCAGCCTATATACGTTCCAGTGTTGGACAAAGGCGTACTCTCATATATGAGAGTGAATGGGCAGCTCACGCTAGCTCACTGCGATTTGGGGACTTCACATACACCTTTGAATTTCTTCGCGGACGTGTGCAGGTTTCCTCACGATGTTTTTCCTAAGCGAAACGCTAAATATCTAATAATATTTCGTAAATAAATTCCGGAAAATTCATTGGTACGTGCCGAGCCAGGATTCGAACCCACGACCTTTGCCCCTCTGGGGGGGCTTAGCCAGCGACCAGAAAGAGCACGCGTTATACGATGGAGAGAGACGGTCGGATCCGGTGCGTTCCGCCCGGTGGTCGGACCAGAACGTCCGTTTTGTTAGAAAGAGAAACTTTTAGGTTAGGTTAGGTTTCTTCTATATTTGAAATGAAATATAAATTGGTACAAGAGTAGCAATTTTTCAGATAAATTTAGACTCTGGCTCGATACCGTCTTCGACCTCCATTCCTTTGAAAGTTCACCTCTAATGACCTTTTCTTGTAAAGATAGTTGCTACAACGGCAAAAAAACATTTCGGAGGAAACCCTGAATATTGACCTTAAAGTAAATTACTGATGTGGAAAATACGGACAGCATACATAAACGTAAAACTAGGTACTTAAAGCTTAACATGTCAAATAGCCAAAGGACCCAAACACTACTTATTAAGGTCCTAAGAAAATAACATCGAAATAAGGCCACGCCGCTTGGGACTGAAAAAACATCTGTTGAGTCTAAAATCAGCCAGTTAAAATACTCAAAGCCCAGTATCAACCTTGCAAAAACAAGTACCTACTCATTATTGACGAAAATTATCTGCTTCTTAAATTGTGAAGGAAAAATATCTGAGAATTTTCCAGCGTTTGAATTGAGCTCATTATGCCACGAGGGAAGTAAGGCTGTTCACAAACAAATACCCGCCTCATTGTTTGATTAAGAACGACGATCAACAGTGAAAATGGTAAGGAAAAGTTGAAAGCACAATAGCACATATATGTGACTGATCAGCAATTTGTCAAAGGGACGGACGAAGGCAAGCTCGTCTGTTTTCCCACTGCACGATAAGGAACTACGTCGTTTATGAACCGGTTTAAAAACTTATTTTTTTTAAATGAAAGGAAATAATCCCAGATTGATCTATCAAAATCTGCTTCTAATGATGAAATACGTTAGGAATTGAGGAAAATCCTAAAATATTACAGGCACATGAATATCATTTTAATATTTTAATAGGATCTTCTAAATTTGCAAGAGTCGAGTTGCAGGATATTTTTTGTTTTTATTATTATTACGTACAAATCTAAAACTTCATAGTATAAATTAGGGATGTAACTATACACAGTTTTGCCGATACGATACCGATACCGATATATAGTAGTTAATATCGGCGATACCGATACCGATACCGATATCTTAGCTTAATAATGAAGTATGAACTTCAGATATTTTTATGTCCTTATTATAACTAATGGCAATGACTACTGGCTATATTTACCAGAGAGTCAACCTTGAAAGTGTAAAGTAAAAATAATTAATTGTCAACTCAAAATTCATTTTTTTTTATTAAGAACCAAAGATTTAATTAACATAGTAATTATCATTGCACAAGGTAATAGAATAGACCAGTACATAAATTAAGTCAGAAATTGAAATTATTTTTTGCAGATTTTTTTCATACAGCAAATTCTTCAAATATCGGTTGTATAATATCGGCGATACCGATATATCGGCGATACTAGAGGTGTGCGCCGCGCCGGCGCGCCGCCGCCGCCGGCTTTTTTGGCCACGCCGCCGCCGCCGGCTTTTTTGGCCACGCCGCCGCCGCCGATTTCTGATCGGCGTGAAATCGGCGTGGATAAAAATTTATTGCAAAAGCAGATTTTCGTACCAAATATCAAATCTAACCTTATTTAACACTTTGTTCTAGCAGTTCATGGCATATACTCTGTTGAAATCTAGGTTCATCCCATTTTTGGATAACGTTTTTTTTTATTATCCTCTCGTAGGATTTCAAAAGACGGCAGAGGCTAGTTAAAATGCTCTAGATCATCATTAACATCTCAATCAGGAGACATTAATTGATGAACATAGGTCTGCCCTAAACAATTCCGAACGAACAGTCGCAACGCACACGTTTTCTCTTGATCGAATGCCGACGAACTTAAACATGTCCTCAGATCATTTTGTGGAGGCCAACCCACGCTCCATCTTCCTTCAGATTCGTGGTCTCCCTTTGGGAACCTTTCCATCCCATCGGTCATTGTTGCTCGAGCTATATGCCCAGTCCATTACCACCTCATCTTGCTAGAGTTATGTCACCTTAGTAGGTTCTTTGGAAACGGAACGAAACGGATTTACTAATTTGGTAACGTAAACTCCAAGCATAGCTCTCTCTATGGAACGTTGAGTGACTCGACCCTATTTATGAAGGTGAAAGACTATACGTCTACTGGATATCTCGTCACTAGTCAAAAACTATTCTTGAGACATTGAGACATGGTGAGAGAGAAGAACTGGAGTGTATGTTTCAGTTACATATGTTTATTCGTAGTTCTCGTCCTAGACAACTTCAAGGTTAACTGCCCCAAGACCGACTGGGATCAAGGAGTTCGACATAACTTTCGTCTTATAAACACAGGGGTCGTTGAGCATATTTTTTATTATTTTTAGTTCGGCCCATTTCTAAGCATTTGGCAATATTTGAGTTCAGGAAGATATTGGGCAACAGAGGAACTAAAGTGTCCATCAAAGTGAATGGCAAGTTATTTGTAGCTGGTAGTCCAGCCAGTTTCAGCTCTGCCCTTTTTAATCATTTTATTCGCTGGTTTATTAACCTAGTTTACTATACTTTTGTTAGAGCTACTGAGAGCTGTGGTTTGCTTATGTCTGCTGCTACTTATATGTTTTTCCAGTACAGAACCGTATTAGAGATTCGGCCTCGAGGTACCTTGGTCACGCGCTCTTATGGAGAATATGGAATTACATGGAAGCTTTCGAAAGATGACAGTAAAGTCCCAAAAATCGAAAAAAAAACAAGCCTTTTTGTGGTACTTAATCTAATTTTGGTCTGTTTGGGTAACGTTGGAAAAACTTAAGTTCATCCTCGCGACGCATTAGATCCTGTAACTATAGGCGTTTGGCCAGTGAACTTCTCTCATACAGGCAGTGATGACCTGTGTGAACCTAAGTTGCTTCGTAGAAATGAGGAAATCCGTATAAGCACTATTTAATTGATGTAGCTCCGAATAACCAAGTGGTAATGCCATACCATATAGCTCGAATAAATAATGTCTGAAAAGGCCTAAAACCTCTCGAATAGGCCGAAGATGTGCCATGTAGAACCAAGATGAAGCATGGGTCACTTTCCCTCAGTAGATGGCTTTGGCATCGTAACGTTATGATCACTAGTGCCAAAAAGGCAAAAAACGCAAATTTTAACCATTTTATTTCATTTTTTTTTTGTAAAAATATAGGTTTATAACATTAAATCAGAGTTTAAGGTGATGTACGGCGATATTTTAAATAACTGTGTCCCTGAATTACGGTTTTTCGCTGTGTGAAATCATGTTTCAATCACGCCGATTTCACGCCGAAAATACGCCGCCGCCGCCGATTTTTGGCCAAACGCCGCCGCCGACAATTTTTTGATCGGCGCACATGTCTAGGCGATACCGATATATCGGCCGATATATCGGTATCGGTATCGGTATCGTTACATCCCTAGTATAAATTGTAAATGCAAACATAATAGTGAATCATTCAGATAAGCAATACAATATCCATAAATAGTGATATTTTAGTTCGTATTGGGAGCGTAAACAACTACTCAATCTCGAGCGTCAGCGTGCGATCAAATACAACTACATATTTGACGACAGACGAGCTCGACAATGGAATGGCTGCTTTGACAAATAGCTGAATAGCATCCCAGCGGAAAAAAAACACGCGGTAGCAAACACGGCGGTATTATAGCGAACGCATCGGCATCTGTTGAACTGAAATGGACCCCACGGCTGGTAATTAAGATGGCGATGGCGTGGCCATTAAATTGTTGAATTATAAAAACAATAATTGGCACTGTCGTTTGTCGTAATAAAACGCATATCTTGGACGAATACGGAGGAAATAAACTCGAAAATAAAACGGTGACACAGATTAAATAAGTTGACCAGTTATTTAATCTATCCCAACTGCAGCCAAACATGCGAAATCGTCAAATGACATACACATATGTGCGGCACAAGGATTGTATTGAATGTGACGTTGCAGCCACGTCGAATGCCACCGCCACACGAAGCGAATTCTATCTAACAGAAACAAACCTTTATAATTTTTTACGTGAAGTCTGCATGTTTTTCAATAATTAGATCTAGCGTATAACCTTATATAAATTTATAAAAACGCAGAGAAAATTCATGACGCATCTCTGTATATTTACTTCGCTAATAACGTAATAACAGATAATGTAGGTACATAGCGCGTCGTAGGTATATCGCTGCTTTTCAAAAAATGCAACAACCCTAATTTCTATTATTATTGACCTTTTTAACTGACTACTGATACTAAAAAATAGAGCCTAGAATATAGATATAATATAATGCTAAATTTGAAATACTGCTTTTGTCTAAATATACTGCGACGCCGATCCCCATAGCAGTTGATGAATAAAATGACTCCATGTTTTAACAGGGCGATGAATGTTAAAATATCGCGGTGCAGATTTCTGACTCCAATATTCATCGGCGTACATTTGAACGCTCGAGTGCAGTAACTAACGAATGAATATTTTCGCTCCCTGCACCGGTGTGGCAATTTCTAAATTGGAGAAACTGCCAAAACCTACCACTCCATTCAAAATTGGTCAAATAAGCACCAGTTTAAACTTTAAATTATATTTAAATATAATGTAAAGTTAAAATCAGTACTTAATTAATAATATTTAAATCACTTCATGACAGGTGTATGAAACTTAAAAGTTCGTGTAAACGCGCAAATACCAATTGCAGCAGTGCCAGTCAGGCCAGACTTCAAAAATGGAAGCCGATCCGGCGAAAATAGCAGGAAATTCCCAACATGGTCACACTGGCTTGAACTCTCAGTTCTACACCAATCGTATATTTTATCATACTACACTGAACAAGTACGATCACAGTCAAAATATCGTTTAGTACAGTATCTTCCGTTTGTTCCTGTGTTGACGTTAAGTTTTGGCGCCACCAGTTCACCACATGGACAAACCGAATGCACAGCTACTACCTGCGACTGATCAGTATCTACTGATCAGTCGCAATAGCTCCTAATAAGGTATCTCATTTATTAATACTAGTATTATTAAAGATATGATAAATGTAGCACGATCTTGAAAGCTGTACTGATTCTATGGAAAAACATTGTATGAAATAGATAATGGAATAGCGGAGCCTAAATACCTTAAGTACGAAATGGAATGCCTAAATGCGAATGCCTAGTGAAAGTGTCGTGAAATTCTTACCAGATCCAAATAAACATCCAGACCCTGAGCCAAACACAACTATGTATGATATGGCGAGTTGAATCAGACAAGATTCGAATCCTCAACCTCATACATATTTTAATTTTATTTCTGTTGCCGTTTCGGAGGTTTTTTTGAAGCCTGCCAAACTTGCAAGTCTTACTGACTGTTACAAAAATCGGACCAGGTGGGGGCCGTGGCATTCCCTGGGATCGAACCAGGTCGCTTGGCCGGACCACCTTGAGAGGGTCGGACTAGGTGGGGGCCGGGGACGCCTGGGATCGAACCAGGTCGCTAATCCCGGACGTTTCGGAGGTCTCGTAACGTCCAATGAAGGGATGATTCGCCATAGTCAAGTATAGTAGTAGCCCGATCCGTCTGTTAATTTTAAGTCAAGGTACTGATTTTGTTGCTGTACTGTACCCCACTGGACATATCCCGGTGTCCAGACAAGGGTTCCGCACGACACGCTCCCACGTTTATTATTTTGATCCATGTTTTACGGCAGTAAATTATTTGTTTCCGTATTTTATGGCTGGACTAACTTTATTTGGTGATCGTGAAACTAGATCCTCGTAAACCTTCTAGCTTTTACGTGTTTCATCGATGATTTTACCGGTTTAAAAGTAATTGCCTCGTTAAAAATAGAGTATTACATTGTTACAATTTAAAAATATATGTTTTAAAATTCAATCTGTAGGCTTTGATGCAACGCTTTGTCGCGCGATAAATAAATCATAAAGCATCCGTCACGTTCTGACAAATAGTGTGTGAGAGTGACGGATGCTTTATCATTTATTTATCGCGTGGCAAAGCGTAGCGTCATAAGCCTACTGACCTAGAA
Organism: Eudemis profundana; assembly: GCA_947034925.1. Lineage (NCBI taxonomy): Eukaryota > Metazoa > Arthropoda > Insecta > Lepidoptera > Tortricidae > Eudemis > Eudemis profundana. The sequence goes on from OX344808.1 coordinate 11,212,179, forward strand.
TTACCTTTTCACCAAATCTAAGGTAAATAATGTAATTAAAAAAAGTACATTATCATAATCATCAGCCTATAGACGTCTCATTGCTGTTCACAGCTAGCATCTAATAGATGAGAGCGAATGTGAGTTCCTTAGTGGTTACTATTAATTGAACCGAAATATTACTTCACTGCATCGCACAAATGGAAATTAATAAGAATAGAACTAACATCCACATCACAGCGAGCTTGCGTGATGTGTGTACCAATACATAATAATATACGATTTTACTATCCATAAGTTTTCGCAAGACAATCGTTCGGCTTATGATTTTACTATCACATAAGTTTGCGCAAGACAATCGCAGGCTTTCATCCATCCGCAAGAACAATGCGACGGAGCGATGAAATCGTTAGATGAAACGTTAAATTAATAACGTACATTGGCATGATTCGTTTGCTCTAGCGGCGAATTAATGGACGCATACACTAGCATTTTGGTTGGTTATAAACTACAAACCAGATGGTTTATCTATTTTTAGGCATTTAGACACTAGATTTTACTGCCATTGAAGACAAAGTAAGACACGGAGACACGTACACGGAGAGTACTGTTTACTAGAACTGTATTTGACATGACGTCACATCACTGACTCGTATCACAGTAGGTATAGTAGCACTATTTTTTTTTCCTACAAAAGGTACATCGCGCGCTTAAATTTGTGCGCGCCGTATACGTACGCACTACAAGCAAAGTTTTAAGAATGCGTAAAGGTGGGTTTAGACCAAACGAATTCTAACACATTCTAACCCCACTCTACCAAATTCTTTGTGTGTACACAAAGAAGTAGAAGAGTGGGGTTAGAATGTGTTAGAATTCGTTTGGTCTAAACCCACCTTAAGAATGCTCCAGAATGGATCGCATTCACTTCAGACGTGCTATCGCGCGTCTGTGTCAATACGTGTCGCACTCTCCTAAACGGCCGATGTTGGACTACTTGTACTTTGCCCGTATACTCAATTAAGTACTTTGGTCAATGGTGAATTTGCGATATAAGTAAATAAAAAAAAAGTAATAATAATAACGCAACTCCAGTTTTTCAAAATTAGCTCTTGTTTGAAAAAAGACGACTAAAGTCCATAGAAAAATTACGTTTCGTGTTCAATGCCCACAAAAAAATTAAGTCAATCTGATACGCCCGTGATTAAAATTTGAAATTGTGTATTCTCCAATATGTAAATAATTTGGTACTATTTTTCGTTGTCTGTGTTATTAATATAGAATTTAACTGCATTTTTATTAATAATGGTAATCCAATTCGCGTTATGATAAGCAATGCCGGATCCGCCCCCGCCCCCAGTAAAATAAAGGACCTTCTAGAAGGAAAAACCATAACCAAAAGAATAAAATGCCTTCGATCGACTGTGCTACCACGGACACATCCTGAGACGCCCAAGCCCACACTTGCTGCACGCGGCGCGCAGACACCAGGCGAAAACACTTAAAGTGGGTCGGCCATGCTTTACCTGGAAAGACACCCTAGAGCAGGATATGCTATACTACAACAGGAGCCCCTCAGACTGGATGGAGTTAGCAGCAAACAATCATCATATCTCAGCAGCCCGAGAAATCTACCAACTACATGAAACGGACAGCGAATCAGAGGAAGAAGTTCAACAAATGGCCCCCAATGCACCCTAAGCGACAATATCTTCAACAGACCAACCACGAACCCGCTACGCAAAGATGCCAACGAGAGCACGCGCTGCAACTCATCAACGCTCATCCCCGATGCTCTATCCTGTCTCTCCCATTTTCCAATATTGGCTAAAGGTTGCATAATCGGTTGATTGTGGTCGACCGGCTGCGGCTAGTCGGCCTTCCCCTCTCCCATCCCAGAGCGTGTCACTCCCTACAAAATCTGTGCCCCCTGTGCCCTATCCCACAAAACTTTACAAGTGTACAATTCGACAAATTTCTTAAATTGTAAACAAGAAAATGTACCACAATACTTACAAATATGTATTCGTTACAAGTTTATAGAATACAAATATGTCGCTTTTGTGAAAGCGTATCACAAAAAATAAAGGTATGTCACGACAGATACATAATTGTAGGATTGTTGATTTGTAAATATACAAGCAAAAAATTGTAATGTTACAACTAGAAATATGTAACACTTTATTTAGCTTTTTTGATGTTGAAGGTACTTTCACTTTATACCCAATACGCAAGAATTACATTAATTATAATTATATACCTAGTGATTTATCTACGAGCAATACCTACGTACCCACAATCTACATACCAACTGATATTACAACATTGGACTTGCAAGCTAAACTGACCATTTTAGACCTCATTAACGAAAAAAAAACATTCTTTTTGGTAAATTTAGTGATAAATTGATGCACACTTTGAAAATAAACAAATGGAAGGAGATAACGCAAAATTTAAATGATATAGGGATAATGGAGAAAGATTGGGACATTATGTGGCAAAATTGGAAAAGGCATAGGTAAGGTACAATGGTAAGTACCTACCTTTTTTACCGGTTTCTCAAATTGAATGTTTTCCAGTATTTTGTATCCCCAGGTCATAAATTAAAGTAAAATTAATTCTTCTTCACTATCTTCTAGCTACTTGATCTAAACATTTCGTAGTACAAAGGGTTGGAATCGCTTAATATAATAAAATATACTGCAATTACTAGTATTCATATTATAGTAGCAAGAGGGTGTGTGACACACGTTTAGAGAATTGTTAACTTGTAGGTACAATTCTACATATATGTTCAATTATTACTACAATTTCATGTAGCACAAAACAATTGTCAGCTACAAATTTGTATGTTTTCCGGAAAAGCTATGTATCGTATGTAAAGTTTTGTGATACAATGAATTGTAGACTTGTCGATACAATTTACATATTTGTAAGAATTTTCCACTACAAATTTGTTACTTGTATATTTTGTGGTACGCACACTTGTATTATTACAAACTTGTAACTTGACACTTGTAAAATTGTAATTGTAAGTTTTGTGGGATAGGGCAGTGTATCCGGCTAGTCCGGGTCAGGCAACGTCCTGGCTGGGTGTGGTACCTATGTTCATGTTCATGTAATGGTAATCCAATTCGCGTTCCATTTATAACCAAGTTGAGAATAATAAAGAACCCTTCCCCTATCAGTAAATAAAATAATTCCCCGCCATTTTATACGCCTGTAAAAAACATGCGCGCAATAATTACCTCGAGTGGTTGCAGTGGATTACACCGTGAAAAGGAGCTTTACGCCGCAGTAAAATGATTTTCTCCAAGCCCTATCGAATCATATATCAAAAAGCGAGTAATTACTAACAAAGGTTATAAACATTGTAGTGTTTGTAATGAGAAAGTAACATAACAAGTGGATATAGAACGGTTCCCAGGCGAAATTCATTTTCTACCCCTTTTATCGTCGCGTGTAGACGCTATCTCGGCACAAATTCGTAAGTATGGAGTTCATTAGGCCAAATTATAGTTGTTACACCGTAATTTGCGATTGCATGTTGTTGACTGATAAAGTCAATGTTGATGAGCAAAAACATTAACGGCCTTTGTTCCCGTGGGTTCTGCTTTTGTGCGAAATTGGAATTGTGTCAAGGGAAACCTAAATCATTGGGCACAAAAGCATTTTTCTGCGTACTTATTAGACAGGTAGTACAAGGGTCTGACGGTTTTTTATGACGGACACGTGTATTAGGGAGAAATAAATGTTATTTTGTGCCGACTCGTATAATCATATTTTTATGGTCAATAATATTTACCGTTTGCGTAAACGCATTTTTTATTACCTTGTTCAATGGAGCCTTAATAAACTTGTTGAAATCGAATTTTATTCCATTTGATTTATAAGTATTGTAAAATTATATTTAGTATTGTATTTATATGTGTCATTCAACGTCCACAAGGTACCTTTAGCCGGGGAACGTCACATATGAACTTATATGGTGGGCACCCCTAGTACCTATACTTAAATACTTAGAAACTATGCAACTAAAAAGGGTAAAACTGCCATCGCTCAGTTTGGTTAGAATATATTTACATGAATATGTCTAATGTATATTGGTCTCCTAATCGGGAATGGCGAGTCCGGTCGTTAAGTTGACATGAGACCATAAGCGGTTACAATGTCGTTAATTACAGGGATGGTTCTCGTTTTCTATTAGGAAGCTTACAACTTATCAGCAACGCTCAAGAAATAAACTATGGTTTTGGTAGTATATCCATTATCTACCTAAAATAAAACTGGACACAACAATCCATTAGGATAGGTTTACTCGGTCTAGTTTTCCGCAACTCGACATCTGATAATGAGGCTATGTTTTGACGGCGCACCTGAAATTAGGTGAGAATTCTAAATTTTATTATATACCTCAGAATGTAACAATGCATTGTGTCACAAGGCAGCAAAACGATATATGTATTTGCGGCGATTATCGCCCGTGCTAAGTAGGTACAAAATTGTACGTCAGACGCTGGCCATAAAGTGGCAATTACCACCCGCTACGCGTGCGGAAATTGCCACTTTTTGGCCTGGGGGATACGTAAAATTTTGTATCTACTACGGGTGGTAATATAGAAAGCCTCTGATCGCATATTTATCTCCCTTGCCTTCGGCTCAGGCGTCAAGTACCTGCGATCTGAGACATTATTTGTTTTACCGTCCTATGTAAGTAATTTACTATTACGTCACACCTGGCCATAAAGTGGCAATTACCGCCCGCTACGCGTGCGGTATAGGTACGGTGGTATGTACTATTTCATACTAAAGTCCCTGAACAGAAAATTAACTAGCAATCTGATCCTATGAGGGAAAAAAAAGTTGTTTTTCTGAATTTGACAAAACATTTACAGCACTAGGAGACTGTAATGTTACATGTTTTATGATTCAATAAATAATAATAATAATAATAATAAATAATCTAATTAATAAATGATATTAAATTTATATTAGTAGGTACGTTGTGATAGAAAAGTAAACATAGTACGTACTACCACAACAACAAAAACAACATTGCAATTGAACGAAAACAAAAAGTGAGGGTCAATTACTTACGCAAACCCGCAAAGTTAACTTTCTCACTTTACGTAAGCACCATGGTACGTTCATGGCCAACCTAACTCGTAAACAGCCCATTTTTGCATATAAGCCTCATAATAAAGGGAAACTGTCAAGTCGACGAAATGTCGAGTGTTTAAAGAGTCGCATAGTAATGGACTGACCCTTACACCATGGCTGTCGAGTCGTGACAGAAGTGAATATGTATGAGATTCTCCCTTGCGAAATGGAGGAAGCTCGATAACATCGAAGCAGTAACTTTTACTGCCGAAACAGTAGTGTAATTTAGAACTTTGTCATCAAATTCGTCCCTAATATAACTATTTAGTGGCTCTGTGAGCTGTAGACCTCACGAGTCTGTTAACTCCCATGGCTCCGCCATTTAAAAAAAATCCAAAAACTGAATCGACATAAATCTATGTAACTATCAAACCTGCACACAAAATTTCAAAATTTCACGAGAATCGGTTGAGACCTGTAGAGCAGGATAGACGAAATCGTTTTTGCCCCCAGCAGAAACGGAGAGCCTCGAAGAGGCTTAAACTATGTAACACTTCGTAATCAGAGGTATTGCTGTGGTCTGTCAAAGTCGAAGTGACGACTGCAATATAATGTTGACCCCATACGAACTATTTGTACTAGTTCACGGGTCAAATTATATTAGGCACGAGATTCAGGGTGAAGTCCTGAGTTACCCTACAGGGCGGGTTTTCGCAACGGCAAAAAGTTGAATTTGATCTCTAGGGAGAAGAAGGTTACATGTAATATGGACTTTGTAATCAGATATGACGTTTTCACCCCAGGGGCACGTTGTTTAATGAAGTCGGCAACGAAAGTAATTCTTTTAAACGTTCTTATACGCTTATTTAACAGCCTTGGTTGCCTCATGTATCCACTATATTTTCTTAATATATCACCTTTGCAACAGTTATGTTTTTTACTTTTTTGCACAAATATAGAAAACGAGTGAGCAGATAACTTCCTCGTTCTAGACGTTGTAAATCATGGACATGTTGTCACTATTTTGAAAAAAAAAACTCGTATATAAAAACGTGGTAGAGAAAAACATCAAAAGTTATATACGAGCGTCATATACACTTACTGCGTTTTCACCTGGAGTCAGTGTCAGATAGGTACGTGTTTTTTTTAAAGTATTCCCATCTCTGGGCTGGAGCGCCCCAATACCAGCTTCTCCCTTTGGACTCGATCCAACGCCGGGCAGTTCGTGTTGTCGACGATCCCGTACTAACATACGGTTTGGAACCACTTAGCCTCAGGAGAGACGTTGGCTCTCTGTGTTTGTTCTACCGTATGTACAACGGGGAGTGTTCTGAGGAACTTTTTGCGCTCGTGCCTCCGTCGCACTTTTATCACCGTACCTCCCGCCTCAGGAATAAGGTTCATCCACACTATTTAGATGCGTGGCATCCCAAGAACAAGCGGGCATCACGCTCTTTTCTGCCAAGAACTGGCAGGATGTGGAATGAACTCCCACCTGAGGTGTTCCCAGCGCGCTATGACATGGGGTACTTCAAGAAACGAGTAAACAGGGCTCTCAAAGATCGGCAACGTATAGGTAACACCTCTGGTGTTGCAGATATCTATGGGCGACGTTGACTGCTTTCCATCAGGCAGCTCGTCTGCTCGTTTGCCACTTATAACATAAAAAAAAAAAAAAAAAAAAGTAATGACGATATGTTGTACCTCCTTAATATGTCACCGTTGCAACAGTTCATGTCCTTATTTTATTGCATAGAGAATATAAACTAGTACACAGACACCTTAATTGTTATAAGCTTTGACATCAATGGAAATATGCTATTATGGTTCAAATCTATGAACTAAGATGCCTTTGTAAGTAATGTCAACGGTTATCTTATCCCCACACCTAAACAGTACAAACACTGTTGCATGCTATCTGCATCAAAGTTCATCAAAATTTATTTGCACCGATAGAATGACATACAAAGTTCGAGAAATAAGAATCTTTGTCAATTGAAGGTTAACGTGATATAATAATAACATGCGAGGATCTATGGGAGCTATTGGGCTTTCAAGTTGCATGATGATGTAGACACATTGTTTTTACGGTAACACTAGTATACAAGGTGAAATCTTTTACGTGATACAAGATAATTAAACCTCAATAATCTATCCATGATTTTGAACAACTTTTACTACGGGATTAACTTTGTAAATGCAAAAAAAATACTTTCATAGGTCATGAATAGGTAGACCAAAATTTATGAGGGAGTTGTATTTTTTTTGCATTTACAAAGTTGTTTAAAATCATGGATAGATTAAGTTTAATTATCTTGTATCGCATAAAAGATTTCACCATATATTAGGAGAGTAGTGTAATAAAATAAGTATTAACACTGGCCCGTTTACTTGCTATTACCTAATTCCGTGCGTTATCCCGTATACCTACATTATCATCGAGTTACTGTTAAATCCTCAAATTACAGTGAATATTTTAGAGCAATTGTCTAATAAAAGCAATTAAACCGTGTGTGGTGTGTGCGTCCGGGCGTCGTATCACTCGGCCGTGGTAATATCTGTAGGATTTAAACCAAGGAATAGTAACATAAACAATAGGATTGCCATGTCAATTAAAACAGCACTATATTATCTGCACCGTTGCTGTGAATAAGAAAGGCTCATAAAATGGAGCGAATATAGTTGATTGAGGGTCCAAGCTGTTTTTGAGGTGCAGATAAGCACCAAAATGTGAACAAATTTTTTTTTTCATCACACTTGCTCGTAAAGTGTGTTATAACACGCAGGCGCATAAAACAGCTAGAGCCGATTTACCTCCCGTGGGAGTTATAAAAATCTATAACTCCCGATATGGTTATGAGTTTAGTTTTAAAATATAGAACCCACTCGTACGTAATTTAAAACTAAGGAGGTTTCAAATCAACTAAGGCTTATTTCCTATCTTCAAAACTTGGCTACAAAACCAATGTTAATATATATAAAACTTATACGGTACATTTTACTACTATTTCAGAGAGTTAAAGTAAAGTGAGAGAGTTAGAGTTAAGTTAGTTTAGTAAATTTCATTTTGAAAATCGGTTTGAAGATAGGTACGGTTTGAAGGTTTGAAAACTCCTTGTTCGTAGCATTATCTGTGGCAGAACTGGCAGAAGACATTGAAAAAGTTGACAGTTGAAGTGGTCATTTAGCGGGTGTGATTAGTTAGTTTATTTGATTTTTATGTCTTATTTTTTTCCTTGCAAATGTGATGAAAAACATTCTGCTTATCACAGTCAGTAAGGGGATTACAAAGTCGAGTCATTAAAAAGCCGGGCGTCGGGCTTCTACTAGACTCTCGTTAGTAATCCTCTTCTTACTGCCGTTAATGCACATATACTATTGTTCAGCATTTATGTTGTTAATGCTTATTGCTCATCACATGATTCACTTAAAATATCTAGTTTTCTTAGCTGCTAGCTGGGTCATTCTCATTTCTTTAGATTTGTGACTTGTCACAGCCATGTGTAGAAAGTAAATGTTGCTAATACATAATTTTTCCTTTTTTTATATACGAACCGAAAGCTTGACAACGGAGCTAATTTAAGTATACATAAGTATTAGAATATCTAACTTCCTGGAAACCCTTAACTTTTGCACATGGTTTTGACACATTTGTCAAACTATATTTAGACTAGTACATACTAATTGCGTAGGTACTAAGTATACGATAAAATATGACAAATATTATTCATGAAAAAATTGCGACGTCGAGTACTTCAGTGGAAAGGGCATCTGGGATAGTATGTTAACATTACCAAATAGTTTCCCTCCGTTCTACAGTGTTAATGGGCCGCACTGTTTCACCCGTTGCTACCCAAGTATTATATATGGTTTATAAATCACCCGCCCAATGCTGGAGGTTCCGGGTGGAGAGTGAAAGTGGCATTTCGGACATATCTTTCCCACGACTCCGGGACGCAATTACGGTGGCGTCTCGGCTTTTTGCATCGGCACCACTGCCCGACGCGTCGGTGGCAGATGCGGCCATTATGGCACACCAAGCACCAAAAATATGTATACATCTTTGCATCTTATTACAAAGGAATAAGCGTGATAATTGTTTACATATTTTTATAGCAGTGCAGATGGTTGTATCTGAAGATGTATTCCTATTAAATTGTGTCCTTTTTGTGATAAAAGCTTGAGGCTGTATAGTAGTGTATACAAAATATATGCAGACACGTGTTAAAGTCATTTCTCCGTGATTATATCTATTTTGCTATTTTTTTGGTATGGAACCCTAAAAATGACACTCATAATCAATCAGTCTTCATTTTTAAATAACATATTAATCATTTAGTCTCCGATATTTAGAGTAATCATTAATTATAACATATTATAACTTCTTATTTCAAATATTTTAGGCCGAAACCGAAACCGAAATTTCGGTCGGACACTATAAATATTTGCTTTTACTTTCAGTTATTCTTGAGACTCTAGACCAGCGGTCGGCAACCTGCGGCCCATGCGGTGCGTGAACTGCTCACTTGCGGCCCTATATTCCGGTCTGTATTGCAGTCGCTATATTCCGAATAGTATAAAATCACAAATTATTAACAAAATGCGGCCCGCGTCAATTTCCTTAGCCTTGTGTGGCCCTTGGCCTCTAAGCGGTTGCCAACCGCTGCTCTAGACAATACTAGCATTACTTATTGTTTTCCATTCGGTGGATTTGACTCGTCTGCTAATTGGGCAATCATTACTAAAAAAAATATTTGGCGCGTGTCGACTGTTCCTGTTATGTCAATACTTGCATATAATTGAATGTTGTTATTGCGTGTTAAACAAACAGTAGGTTTATGGTAATTCATACGACTTAAGTACTAACAGCTTAATAGAACGTAACTTACTTGTTAACTTGTAACTAATAGGCACTAGACAGGTTATAATGAATAGCTATTCCTGTAGATTTGTAACACCAATAACCTACATTTTGAAATAGGCAGTTATATAAGAGAATTGTAGCTCCTTGACGTATATTTTCATTCATGTCTGAATAACTTACTTCTACATATAAATGTGAAAATAACTATAATTATGTTTAACATTTTGCCAACCTTGCATTCTTTGTAAACTTCCTAAACCTAATTTCGCACCATCAAAGACTTTAATAGTTTTTTTTTACTACGAACACGTGTATTTTTAACCATACTATCCAAACTCGCTGAGATTTGTCAAGACAATCCAGTTTAAAGCAGTTAATAGACTAGCCTTCGTAAAAGAGCAGCGACGCTACCGAGTAAACTAGTAGAAAATAAATCAAAGTTTACTCCCGTCCATGCAAATCAGCCTTACAATCTAAGGATCATCATCAATTCTCTACGCTGCGACAAAATGGCTGTAACGGACGCAAAATGCTAAAGAAGGAAATACTGATCCATGACGCTGTTATTTGCGATGATAGTTGACTGTAATATATATTATTATGGTAAAGTTTTCAATTATCTACCGGTTGGTAATACTCGTATTTATAAATTTCATAGCAAGGCTCGCGTCGCGGATAAACTAGACGGCCGCGGGCGTTAATTCGAATAGCTGGATCGTCACCTACGTTGAGACAATTTTAAACTGGAAAATAGCCTGGGTTTTCTAGATAATATGTCATATTTCAATCTTTAGAATATAGTACGGTTAATCTTAATCTAAATCTTAACATACAATGAAGGTAGGTAATGTAGCTTTCTAACGCAACTAACAATTCAAGTCATGTGTTCTTTAACGATCTTATGTTCCTTTACCTATGGATATAACTATGTTATATGATAGAAAAATTCATATGAGATTTTTTTATTCCTCTATATGCAATTGACCTCAGTAACAGAATGCTAAATTAAATATTTGTTACATGTATACTCTTGGTAGAGCTAATAAAGTTTTTCAAATACATACGTTAAATCATAATTTGCCATCAACGAGTGCCGTATTTTCAAATTTTTGACCACAGTGATATGTTTTTCTGTAATTTTATGATTTACTAGTAGAGATAATTTTTATTCGACATATTTTATTATAACCTACCTCCAACTGTAAGGGCTTATATTATAATAAACAGACCGCTAAACGATGAGGAATATCAATAGCTGTTCATGTATGGATAAATTTGCCAGTTCAGGATTGAAGGAAAATGAACGGTCAAGTCGAATTTTATGAGTATCAACAGGTTAGCTTGCCGAGTGCGGTCACTCAGGCTCTTTGGACGGATGCCAAATCGAATAACTTAGGAGGTAAGTACAATTTTATTCGTCAATTTGTGCTAGGCAAGTAGGTAAACCTATTTTATACCAGACATTTCCACTGTACCAACTTAACATTTATAAAAAGGCTTCGCAATTCATACATTCTTTGAAAAATTGTGCCTACTTAGTTCATTGTTGTAACCTATCTTGATATTAAAACTATTGAAACCGTGTTATGTTTAAATATTGTCCAAACTGTCAGTTTGTGGCGAAACATACGCCGTTTGAGATTAACCGTCAGTATTATGACGACCACTAGCAGCTAGTTAATGGTAATTTTTTTAAAGAGAATGATCATAAAACATTTCTAGAAAAAGGCCATAAAATATAAGTACTATAATCTATAATACGATTTAATAATAAAATTGTGTTCAAGTCTTTTTGGTACCATTTTGGCTTTAGAAATTACGGTGACTGTACCTACAGTGAATAGTTAGGTTAGTTGCCTGCCACGTCAAATCATATACGAGTGTTACTCGTACTCAAAACAAAATGTTTGCATTTATGTTTCTTAAAATAATGTAATGAGCTCGCTATTTATTACGTGGTACAAAAGTGTAGTAGGTTTATTTAAAACGGTTATTTATTTTTACTACTAAAATAAATACAATGTAGGTAGTAAAGCTAAACCTAAAAATTAAATGACGTCTAAAAAGAGCCCCGTGGCCGTGGCCCAGAATAACTAGTAGTACTTACTGCGTTAAGAAGTCTCTCTAACAAAACTGTCTTTCGGTTTCGACTGCCGGACGGAACGCACCGGATCCGACCGTCTCTCTCTATCGCATAAGGATAACGTGTGTTCTTTCTGGTTGCTAGCTAAGCTAAGGCCCCCTCGCGGGAGCTTCAAGGCCACACGGCGAAATCAAGGAGTGAGCCACTCCTGACAGCATTCCTCCCTGCTCCAGTATGGTGATACTGATACGCTGACAGACAATAGGTACGTTAATATAGGTAAGCATTATACATCATTGATTTCATCATCGTCACATCGACACTTGGGTGGAAATAGAAAAAGCATATTTTTTTTGTTTATGCTTTAAAGCCAACTGTACTCGTATATGTATCTAATAATTAGCGTGTTTAGCCATCTCCATGACAGTGTTACCTATTGAAGCGCCGGCTTGAGACAACTCTAGCCCCGGGTTAGTGGCCCATCAAGTACTGCTAAGGTGAATTAAAGTGACATATCTCGGTAACGGATCGAGGTTTTTGTCCTCGCTTCACGGGCGGTACATCACTGGATGCCGGACAGTTACCTAACAGGATGTTGACATCTTTTTCTGTAAAGCCGCTGACAGACATGTGTGAAGACAATTAATACCGCAAGGCAATTGATAATAGCTCACAGATATGGATTAAATTTTTACTTCATTCAAGATTTTTTATTTACTTTATAAAAGAAACATGATACGTGATGTTTATTTATTATTTTTTTATTGCGGGTAAATTACACCACATTTTTATATACAAGAAATCAAAGTACATAGAAAAACTGAATGGCACTCAGCTATGGTGGTACGGTTATTTAAGAAATTGTTAATTCAGATAATTTCGGAAATTAAATGTAATTTTGTAAGAAAGTTTATTTCTTAAAGGCCCCTGACCTGAATCTAAAAATCTTGTTCACTCTGATGTGTACGAAGTTCAACCAAACTAACGCAAATGCCCACGGCTTCGGTTGTCGCGTGACAAAGCAACACCCTTCACTATCTTTTCGCACTGTATCGAATGGATAAAGAACTACGTTATTTCAACAAAGAGTCGCAAGGCACAGTTGTGCTACAGACAGGTAAGTACCTACAGTACGTCACAGGACGTAGTCATGTCGCGGGCGCGTCGCTCACACACACGGTCCCCGATGTAAGTACGTATAGTCTGACCGCCGACTTAAGAGTAAAGAGTCATAAAAATGAGCTAATTGGTTATCTATTATAGTAAGAGTGTAAGTGATTTCTTACGTATACAAAAAGCTAACGTAATAGTTAGTACTAAGGTACAATATCAAATGACAGCTCAAAAATTGCAAATGCAATAAAAAACATTGGAGGGTAGGGTTGCAGCAATCGGGAATTTTCAACTAGAGTCTGTGCGAAAAGAGAATAGGATTAATTTAGGGGGCGCTGTAATGCTTTTGTACCGTATGTGCCGTATTTTCTGTTCTGTGGCCATACTGGTTAGGTTAGTTTCGTTTTTCGCCAAGCCTATTCTCTTTCCGCACAGACTCTAGTACCTATTCCGTTGAATCTGGTTGAGTGTTTTAATATTTTACTCACTCATTACAGTTTTGACAACCCTATGCAGGTGTGAAGGTACCTTTTGTATTTAAAACATAAAAAGCATTTGAACTTTAATAGAAAGTGTTTAGGTCGAAATTCACTACTTCGTATTACGATTTGTCACCTTTCGAAGTAATAATGCTATTGTAACAATTTTATGGCTTTTTACTCTAACGGCGCCGGATAGACTATACCCCCGTGCTGAGGGTGCACGCTGAGCAATAGGCACGGCTCGTCGCCCGGTTCGCGGTAGCACTCAAGCTCAAGAACGTCGCGGCACGTGGTCTGTGTCGCGAGCGCGTCGCTCACACACACGTTCCCCGGTGTACGTACCCCCATGCTGCGGGTGCACGCTGAGCAGCAGGCACGGCTCGTCGCCCGGCTCGCGGCAGCACTCGAGCACGTCGCGGCACGTGGTCTGCGGCGTCACAGGCACCGCCGTCGGCGACCAGCCGGCGCCGCTCTCGCACCACACTCGGACTATCATCTGAAACAAATACAAATTCAGTGTACCTATATTTACATGCAAATTAATAGTAAAAATACTTTTATGCCACACCTGGCCATAAAGTGGCTTTTACTGCACGCTACGCGTACGGAAAAAGCCGCATTCTAGTCAAGTGTAGACATAAAATTATGTACGAGTACATGTACAACACGGGAGGTAATAAAGAAAGCCCTCGCTTGCAGCTCGGGCTGCAAACAACGGCGATCTCGGCCTTTCTTTGTTTTACCACCCTAGTTGTGTAATGTGCTATTATTTATGTATAGTTAAAACATGGATAAAATATTTGTGTCACTCTCATAGGGAGCCGTTCTAAACCGGTAATGCATTTTGATGTGTGAAATCGGTATAATTTTTTCTATAAGATTGAATATAGTGATTTTTTTCATGCAGTGAATTCTAAACTAAAAGAATGATAACTAAGAAGTAACATGGACCTTAAACTTGTTAGTAATTATTTTCAATAGTAGAAATTAGTTTTTTTAATACAAACAACGAAAAAAAGAGGCCAACTCCCTACCGTGACACAACAAGACTGCGCAGATTGCAGTTTCGACTGCCGATTGCGGTGAAAGACTTCGTTTTCTTTGGCAATACACTAGCCGCGCATTTTCTTGCTATGTTTACTTACCCTCCTCCCAAACTTGCAATGCTTATTTTTGTATTATCAATTATCATATAAATAAAATATCGGTTATACCGGAAACAACCGAATTCAACTCTATAACCAATACAGTTCTAGGTTGTTTGAAATAACCGTCGTTCAAAATTTGTATGTTTTCAACCATACGCAGGTAAACGGTTAGTCTTGAATGTGAATTCGAGTAGGTACAATGCAATATAAATTTCCACCAAAACCACTTATTTTATCACAAACTTATACATCAAAATTTTCCTCTTACGGTATCTACGGCACAGAAAGGGATTCATAATACATTAGTCTGTCCCTACTGAGACTCACGATCAATCAACATTGCCCGCCACAGACATGCTCGTAAATCCTCCGGGATCCCAATAACAACAGTCACCTCGTCAATGCGCCCCTGCCACAGAGTATACAAGTTACGTAGCAACAGATACGACATTTATATGGACAGCGGCCGTGTCCACTGATATCAATGCCGTACACAGCTCATTGGACGCGACGTCGTTGAAGAAAGGAAATAATAAAAACAAAATAAAATAAAAAATAAAAAGGGGGTCCCCATACAAGATACGTACGGAACCCTTCGTGTGCGAATCCGACTCACACTTGGCCAGTTTTTTATAGTAAGTAAGCAACGACAACTTGGTCGCAAGAGCGTAGCAAAAGTCTGCCTCTGTTCAAATCGATCCCGAAATCTCCCGTACCTAATTTGAATTTTACATCCCAAATTGTTATTACACGAGGTAACAGCGGACACCTCCATTTTTCGCAGAATTTTCTACCAAATTATGATTCATGAACCTCGGTGTACTTAGTTAATGCGTTTAAAGGCCCCGGAGACGGTTAAGAAAATAAATGTGATCGAAAATTTTGTAAGTGCTTTATCTTTAGGCGGCCAGATCGATTAAGAAAACATTTGATCCTACATTGATGTTACGTAAAACTGTAAGCAATGACATGCCTATTCGCGATATAATAATGATTTTATAAAACATTGTAATTAAAGGAGAGCGTAAAAGAATCCAATAGATTTCTCACTGTGTTTGATTGAAGTTTAAGGAGATTGGTAAGGGAACAATATTGTTTCCACATTTTTGTGCATAGGTAGGTACATAATTAAATTACATGCATACGCATAATTATTAATTAACAATATGTGTGCAATTTGCTTTTATTTAATACCACACACGACTACGTTACTATATTTTATTGTAAATCTCTCACTCCAAATGCAAATTTTAATATTAGTAACTATTAAGTGAACATGTCATACTCGTATTTGTTTAAGAATTACAGGTATGAGCAAAGCTCGATGTTATAAAACGAGAGTAGCGTGGCGTCCATAGAACCCGATTCCCACCGGCTTGTCTGTTATCGGCGTCTAGAAAAAGTAGGTAATCCTAATCTGCTCCGGCTTTACTAAGAAAATAAATAAGTATTTGACGCCACGCCACTGTAAAACGATAAAACGAGCACGGTGCTCATTTTCCCTCTTTGCATAAGCTCAGCTGCTAACTCTGAAGACACTTTATTCCTCAAGTTTGCAGTTAAAGCCAACAAAGTGACTTTGCTTTTATTCGGAAATGCCACAACCACGTATCATTCGGGTCAAAGCTGAAGCGTGCTTCGACTGTAATAAAATCAAACAAAGAAAACCGACGCAAGTAAACATGAATGGAATGGAAAAGAAAAAGAAGCGTTCACAAACAAGTAGCGTTAGTTCATAATGTTGTGGATTCCTGCGAAGTGGTTGAAGCGATAATTTATGGGATTCTTACGTAATCGGTGCCAATCACTTGTTCACTTTCCGTGTACCAGATGATTGCAGACTTCATGGGAGTTCAGAGGCATGCACAGTGAACAGATGATGTTTAAGAGCGAGTATTTGCGTATCTCATGTATGTCCAATCATTAATATTCTCTTGGACAGTTTTAATTTACAATTTACGTTATAATATTTTCTAAGTAAGGATTTATAAAATTAAGAAAATAAGGAAGCTAATAACACGGCTTGTCCTTATTTCACACGCAACAGGGCAATGGATCGACGATCGTTGTATATTTTGCAAAGAGAAAGAATATAGTAGGGAGTGACGAAGGATAATAAAGAAGGATATAAATAAGGATTTTTGCTAGTTTATATTAGTGTCCCACTGGTGGACAAAGGCATCGCCTTGGTTTCCAATCTTCCCGGTTCCGAGCAAAGTTTGGCCAGCCGTGATGAAATGCGTGCAAGTCGTGGCACATCTTCGCTGCGGTCTGCCACTTCGTCGTCACCATCTTAATTATTGAATTTAATTGAATTGAAAACATTTATTTCAGGTCCATTAACCATTAGCCCATATAAGATTTGGTTAGTTACAATTGACTTAAGTTAGTAACAATATTATGTCAATAATTAATAATACTAAACAATAATTAAAACACAACAAAATCATTATAAAACTATGCACATTCAAAATGCAGAAAAAGTATGTCATTAAATAAATAAATTAACATTAATCATTCAAATCCATATACATAATTATATTTGCTCCGTAAAGATTCTAAAATATAAGTCAAATAAAATTGGCACGAGGTCGAAAGTAAAACCGAAACCACTGGTGGCTGGCGTGTAGCTTAGAAGCCTTTGCTTGAAAGTTTTTCTTTATTTCAGTTGGAAGCATCGTTAACTTGGAAGACACCGGAAAGTTGTAACTGACCAATTAATCGAAGGAAAAGTTTATTATTTCCTTGTTACTTACTACTAAATAGATAATAAATAGTAATAATAACTTTAAAAGAAATATCAATAACTTTATGAATTATATTTAAGTAACCAGTATCACTGACACCATTATGTTTATTATTTTATTTGCAGTAAGTAGGTTACAGTTTAATTTAGTAAAATTTCACGTAAACATAAATTTATAACAAGTGGTTGTAATATTATGCGATAATTCTTGCAACTGATTTGAACGTTCTCATAGTACAGTTGTGATCTAAATCTAACGAAGCCTGCTAAATAACTTTCCCATAACAATATATTATGTAGTTCCGTGTTTCAGATACTACTGATGGGGAACGTAAAATATGGAAGTATCACTAACGAGTTGCGAACTAGGCGCAGAACGCAAGCCTCCCCCAAGGCACTTGCGGCGTGGGGTACGTACACAAGCTTATTTTAACTATCGACGACAAAATTAGTTACGTCTAATTTTAGGTAGGTTTAGGTAGGTAACTACATGGACGAAATGAGAGTCGGTACAGTTTTTGTGTGTAATTTGCTATTCCGCAAATGATATCGAAATCATTTGGTACCTTGAGAGGCAAGGAACTACTCACGGCCTGATTACTATTTACTTTAAAAATAGACTAAGTATTCGTTATTTAGCAGTGGTGAGGCGTCAAATTTATTCATGGGGAAACCAGACCGAAGTTAACTTACTTTAACATCTAAACATCCAAATATCCAAACATGCAAACATCTTTATAAACTCTCACATTTGTTATATACTAGCTGCCCCGGCGAACTTCGTTACGCCCCAGAATTTTATTTTTTTTAAATGTTTTAATATGTATTCTGTTATTCGGGGCACAGACAAACCAAACAAATCAAAAATCATAAAAATCGGTCCACCCCTTCTCGAGTTATAAATGGTGCAACTAACACAACTTTGTTTTATGTATATAAGATAGATAAGAAGATTAAGTACTAGTAGAACAGTAGGATAGAATACTGTGCCATTGAAGTATGTGCTCAATTCTAGCAAAAATGCACCTCTTCCCATAACTCCCTAAAGTCATAATGGGGATGACGACTGGGTTAAAAATATATAATTCTATTTAGTCCGTCAGTTAGATTATGGAAAAATATGGGACACGTATTTTTTGGTTTATCAAAATATTAAAAATTGACAAAATTATAGATCATCAAACTTCTGGAGTGGGGGCTTGTGACGTCACTCCTAGGTAAAAATTGTACCTAGGAGTGACGTCAGTCGAAACTTCTAAGCACTCTATCTTCGTCATTTTTTGTTTGTCAAACAAAAGAAAAAATACGTGTACAATATTTTTTAATAATCTAACTGATGGACTAAACAGTTTTTTTTGTCGTCTAGCCCATTACCAATTAACCACGCAACACCGATTTCGCCACTCTCACCAATATCATCCTTATTAACTCGTGTTAACATTGTTAACTCGTGATTTTTTCACACGGGTTCGACGCATGGAAAAAAGCATGAATATGCTAATTGGCAGAAAGAGAAAGCGATGCGAGATTTTTCGCAACACAATTTCACCAGTATTAATTGCTGCGTATAGTATCAGCCGTACAGTCGGCATCCAATTCTCAGAAACATCCAAAGCGCTATATATGTATGTATCGCAACACACCTTTATTACCATGTGCGATATATCTGGCGCTTTGAATGTTACAGCCTATTTGATGCTGACTGTACATTCTGCTCCCATTATTCCACTAATTGTGTGCGTGTGTATTGTATTTAGTACTATAGTGTGCAATGACTTTTCAAAAGGACCTATCTTTGGCGCGTGGTATTACGTTATCCGGCCGTTTACCACCGCCCTAATTACTAAGAATTGAATAATAGCCCTTTCAAAGGATAAAGGAAACGCGCTCTAAGGTGGTATATGAAAAAAGGGGTGAAAAACATTAGTGTAATTCATGAATTCATCATCAATGTCGTCCCTAATATAATTTGAACCGAGACGAGCGAGGTTACATATTTTGACCCCCGATTACGAACTGTTATTACTACTTCACGGGCCATATTATATTAGAGACCAGTATGATGGCGAATTTTTTAATTACCCTACAGTCCCGCGTGAATAGCGGCTCGCGGCTTCCGTTGCCCTTTCAACGGCTTTAACCTTTGTTTCTTTTTTTTTAATAAATAAAATCGTATAATGGCCAGTCCTGGGGATCAACTGCGAGAGCGAGATTAAAATAAACCTACGTACGCGCGCAAATTACGCAATTTTATTTTTAAAAAGTTTCCAACCAGAGTTGACTTTCACGGAGGGTAAACAAGCACATTTTTATTAACTACAGGATTATTTTCAGATTCGTATTATAATTTCAACGTTATTTACAAAGTAATCAACAAGGCTGAGTAACGGTATCGCGTTAATCATGTTTTTTCACCCCGCACAAAATGCTAATAGCTAGCGGGCATCATAAAATACGTGGAGAGGCGGATACTCACGAGCGCTGTCCCTGGATTTACGCATCCTAGGCCATGGCGATGTGGCGGAAGATAAAGCGACATGGCGATATGTATCACTGGAAGATCGAGAACATACAACAGGTGACCAGTTGGGTTGGGTAAGGTTTCGGTAGCGTTTCAAAGGCCGTTGTGACCATTCGCGAGCCTAATCTGCACGATAAGCATCTTAACGGGCATGAACTTTTGGACTAACCAGTCTATGAAGCTTGCTTCTATACTTGATAAAATTTGGCGTTAGTTGACATCCTTAAACTTAAACTGTATTAAAAGAGTAGGTAAGTATTATCATACACACGTAGGAGATATTTGATTGATTGTAACTGGGTGAAATGAAAGCAAAAAAAAACAACGTGGCGAAGTAGGAATCTTTTGAAATATTTAGGTATATACGAAGTTTTTCGGCGTGAATTTCCGACATTTTCATACAATTTTTTATGCCCTGTTACAACCCTATAGAGGTCAAATTTCTAACGAAAATTTTTAACCTACTGTCTACTGGTTTAGGCTGTGCGTTATCTGTCAGTATAACGGAACGTTTTATAGATTGCCAAGATCCAATTCAAAATAATCCAGTTTATTTCAAAACAATAAATATGTTAATGTACTGATGGTGCATTCAAATGGTCATCGCAATGAAACAAAGAACCAAATTTTCCCGTATTGGTCTCACGAACAATTGCGAACGAAGAATATTAAACAGATCCTGTTCGTTCCAGCGCTATACATCAATGGTAAATGCAAACGTAATCACTGTCATCTGCGGACCGTCCGTCCGTCACATGTCAACCCAAACATAGTGCATCCACAATCACAGTACACACAACATAGACTAGTAAAAGAAATACATAAAAACGCCCAAAAATTAGGAGTCAAACGTACGCCGTACTAAGGAATTTCGTGGTGATTTATGGCCTTTTTTTCTGAAAATATCCTGCGAACTACATATGTACATAACTAACCAGTCTTCGTGAAAGCAGGGTTTTGTGGTATTTCTCGTCACTAAAAACCATGGTGACCGTATTTACTCTACGTTACAGTATGTGATAATATTTCGCGACCCCCTACGCATTATTTTATATAGCTTTGTAGCCCCCTTTTTTAGCTATTTTCTATTAATTCTTTCTTTTTTCCTGAGGCTTCGCGACCCCCTTCTAGAGGGCCTACGACTCCTCAGGGCTTCGCGACACACACATTGAGAAACACTGCGCTATTTATACGGAGTACTCCATAGTCCAGGATCTAACTTCACTCCGACCTCGTTGGGCCCAGCTAAGTTTCTTGCCGGAGTCTTCTTAGCTGGGCTAGGTTTTTAGCGAACCGGCACCTAAAACTCCCATTAGTTCGATACACAAGTTCCCATAAGGACAGGATGACCCGAGTCATCCTTCCCGCTGGTCCGCTGCTCACTCTGAGCAATCAGCGCAAAGTCAACGTGGCCCTGGCCAAACGACTTGGTTCGACTCCAGGCGTTCAGGCCCCCACCTAGCCCGATTCTATCGAGGTGGACCGGGACAAGGTGACCCAGGCACCCCCGGCACCCACCCAGTCCGACCAAACTCAGGGTGGTCCGGCTAGCGATTGTTCGACCCCAGGGAACGCCACGGCCGACCACCCGGTCCGACAATCCAGTCCAGGATCTTACAATGAATCCACAGAGGGACCTCGCACCATCAAAGACGATATGTTTTTTTTTCGCCATTTTCCCTAGGATCTTGCAACCCGCACACAGAGTAGGCACCTTATACCCATTCTTGATCGAGGCTACACGATAGGCCCCAGAAACCTAGTTGAGATACTGCTTTAGCTAGTTTTGTATTTAGGTAGTATGTTTACTATAATGCAGTGCAGTATAGACACAACGGTGCAGTGATGTATAGCTGAGGTGGAAGGTTAGATGGACCGTGAATCATGAACATTTTATTAGATATTGCAGAATTCTACTAAACTAACGAGAGCTGTGACGTCATTCACTTTAGCACACATTCCAAACCTAGCACTGGATGTACAAAATTATCAGTGTCTTGAAAACTACGTCATTTTTTACAAAGGCATATCTACTTAATCTGGCTGTATATGACTTGGCTTGGTCTATTAGCCGTTTTTGTATTGACATTGTCGTTGGTTTTAGGGACACCGTAATATATAAAAGTATCGCACTTTGTACACATTGAAAATTACCGCGTCATTTACCGATTTACATTGAATTTTTTGTGCTTAAAGAAAGTCGATTTTAAAAGTCTACGGTGTACATTCGCTTGCGTAACAAAAAGTATTATCATTTCATTTTATGACATTCTCAGAGGTAAATAAAATTAAATGAACTACACGACCCAAGTACACTGCGGTTTTTCTCAGCATTGTTTAAGTTACACATAATTCGTTACTTGTTATACAAGTTGTATCATTTTAATTTATGACATTCTTTGTGTTGTTATTATCTCCAATCGTGTCCACGTAACAATGAATTGTGAAAAGCTAAATTAAGGTGAAGCGAGTCGGTCGGTTCTCCATATAAACGAAAAGAAGATTAAGAATCTGCTTCGACGACATCAAATTTGGTTGAAATGAGTTTCATTTTATAGCCGTATATAATTTTTCTGCGTAAAACAACATGAGAAGTCTCATAAAGTAAAAAATAATAATTTTAGTATTTAAAACTTTAGTTCCGAGCAATACTAATAGATGGCGCTGGACAGACTTTTTTTCTAGTTTTTTGGGCCTCATGTTGTTTCGCGCAGATAAAATTGCATATTTTCTAATACATATTTCGAAATTTGGAGTACTAGATTTGACTTTTTAGGCCAAAGGGTCATATGCTTTATTAACGGCGATTCTGTGCCATCGCCTGATATATTTCAGTCAACAGGCATTCGCTTCCGCAAGTCACACCGATAAAGCGACACAAACCACACTATAAATCATGGCGACGACGGGCTGATCGCCTTTTTAAGGTATTTTTGTACAAAATGTATGAAAATGTCATCCAGTTGTGCTGTAATATTCTTCTTTCATTAAAACGTCTTCCCTAAAAATTACCCTATTTAGCCAAATTTTAAAATCTCTTTCTTGATTCGTCCGTAATTAATAATTATATTATAATTTGACTCTTGAACTCACAGCGATAGTACCTGAACTGCATCGTAGCGCTCTGATGTAGTTCAGGTAGGTACTATCGCTGTGAGTTAATGTACATACCTACTACTCATTTTGCGGTAGAAATAGGTATACCTACAACCGGTCATGGCCAAAATACCGCATTCCCAAAATACCAGATTTTCAAAATATCAGATTCTCGATTTATCAGATTCCTATCTTGCCACATTCCAGTTACACTAGATTATAAAATCGTACGTTACTCAAGGATCTTCAACGATTTTCAAGGATCTTGTTGGATGTATTATTTTGGGAATCTGGTATACGGAGAATCTGATATATCGAGGATTTAGGAATGCGGTATTTTGTGAATAAGCACCTACAACTTGGGATTATTCCTTCACAGCACATCACTAAACAAAACACGCTCACCAGAAGACGTTCAGTTCACAATAACTTCCATAACCTTTAATTTTACGATCCAGGAAAACACGAAGACGAACGGGAACGTTCTCATTACCTCGCGATGAATTTATTTGACAACTGGCAGGTTATAGTATGCACTATTGGCTTTGATTGAGAACATTCAACATCTCATCTCTGGTATGTTAGGATAGCAAACAGTAATTTCGGTTTACCCTTGAATTGTCGACAAACGTTTCATCGACATATCATTTCATCGAAATATTTTCTCTGAAACCATATTTTTCTAGAAATTAATATAAAACAAACCTAACCTAACCTAACCTACAGGATGACTCTTTCAAAAATCCTGAAAAGTTAACGGTTTCGGAGAAAAAAGTTGTCGACGAAATGAAAATTCGATGAAATGAAACATTCGATGAAACGTTTGTCGGCGAAACAAGGGGACACCAGTAAATTCATGTTTTAGATTTTTCTACCGACTGCCGTTTTAATAATAGGTATAATAAGGTAAGTCCGTCCAGAGTGGAGTCGCGAGAGCTATATGCTACAGGTGTAGAAGTGTTAAAGGGCATAACGCCGCGAGTACCCTCGGAGAAAGCTCAGCACACCTCTCGACACCCTGCAGCCCCCCGCACCGGTGTTGCCCCCAGGCCATTTTATAATGCCGCTATTTAACAGGGGCACTGTCTGTCAGTGCCTCGAAAGCCATGAGACACTTGTCCTGACAGGCGTATGCCCAGTATTTAGTCCATATTTCTACCACCATAGCAAAGTAGAGTTAGATTCCATCAATCAACAATAGTCCTTGCATCTGGTGGGAGCTGTCTCTGCGTGCGTCCGAGGACACGGGCAGGGACAGCATCCGCTCAGTATACCCACTACTTTTCATTAAAGTGTCGACAGGGCGTTGGCTTCGGCTCCGCCTACCTCCCAAAGGTCCGGGACACCATTGTCCCGAGAACGGGACAGGTGTAGTAATATTTCTTCCTTTTCTTTTAAGCTTTTATTTAGTTTCACCTGTCCCGGTGTCTGTGTGCCTGTGTGTCTGTATTTAATAGAATCATGAGAGTTAATTTTGATCCACTTCCCGATTTCCGATTGAGCTGAATTTATGCAAGAATATGCAAATCAGATGACAATGCTATATTTTTATGACATGGAGCTGATCTGATGATGGAGCCGGCTGGTAGCCATAGGATCATCTAAATTTCATAAGATACATCCACTGTGTTTAGACTCATTTGATTAGTTTTGACGTGCACTTTGCGATTATACAAAAAGTACAGTCGGCAATGAAAGCTTGTCTCAAAAAAACATTTTTGACAGCAACTTATTAATAACAGGCATAATAATATTTCTTCTTTTTCTTTTTTAAATTTAATTATGATGCAAGAATAAAAAGAAGAATAATTTTATCAAACAATGTATTATACAGTACCTATAATGACAACTAAAGAAAGACTAAGATCACCTAAGGTACCTATACAATTAGAGAGTTGAATCTATACCTGAACTAGGATTACCTGTGTCTCAGATGTACATTTTAATTTCCTTATTCATTTTCACTTCACTACTAGTATTAAATTTAATTCTTTTAAGAACTAAATGTCAAGTTACTCCGACCATTGCAAAAATTCAACGAGCAACCTTTCGGAGCTTACATTTTTTATTATTTTTGAAACCTTTTTCAAGACACGATTGTTTAAAATTGGCCAATTATGGACATACAATGTGTAAAACCAATATCAGTCCATCCTGAAGCCAAACCAGGAGCTTTACCATGGCTACCATATTTTATATGTCCCACATACTATATAAAGACTCCTAAATTCAGACGGGAATAAAACCGATCGTTGCTCGATAATCGCTTCCTTTATTACGCCGGCAGAAAGCTAGGAATCCACCAGAGCTGTGGTAGGTTGCGAAGCAGTGTGCGACAAAAAGATCCACCAAT
Source organism: Eudemis profundana (assembly GCA_947034925.1). Lineage (NCBI taxonomy): Eukaryota > Metazoa > Arthropoda > Insecta > Lepidoptera > Tortricidae > Eudemis > Eudemis profundana. The sequence goes on from OX344808.1 coordinate 11,237,661, forward strand.
CATTGTGCTTAGCGTCCTTCAGCGCCGCCCGGCGTTGGTGTTTGTTAGGTTCCGTACAAAAATGGCGCCAACGGGATCCTATTAGTAAGCCTCCGCTGTCCGTTTGTCCGTCTATCACAGTGCTGTATCTTTTGAACCATAATAGGTACAGACTTGAAATTTTCGCTTTTCGTGTATTTATATTGTCACTAAAACAACAAATAATTCAAACTAAATAACATCAAAAATGAAAAACTGCCCCCATACATGAAACGTTTATTTAGGAATTTTTGCTCGACGGAGCTATTTTTCTTCGCGCACCGCTCCGCCACCTCGCAACGCAAAGCTCTAGTGTATATTCAACCTAATTCAGTAAACATAACAGCCATACACAGGGTATAAATTACACATTTTAACAGCTGTCGACTAAGCAGATGTCGGAAGCAATTACGTTGAAGAGTTGAAGGAATCAAGCCAAATGCTTAATGGGGTAGAATGATTTTGCGTCCATTCATGCAATAAAAGGAACGTTTATTTATTGACTGCTGGGTACTTTTCGTTGACATAGAAGCGTGAAATCCGCCAAAGAGCAACGGACATTGTTTCACAGAAAATTAAGTCTCTTTTTTTTGTAAAATATGTTGTAGCTGAGATGATACGGAATCTTAATTGTGTGTCTGACACTGCACTTGCCAAGTTTTTTTTTACTAACCTATCATTTATTTATCCCTAGAACCCTTATTATTTGCCATGTTTAACTTTGTGAAATTCGATCATTCAATCTTTACGTTATGACAGAATAAGACTATCGTTATCTAAAGATCATTATGTTTATATTTTCTGTATCTATTTTCTTTTGTTTTTGCCATACGATTAAACAAAATCATTAATATACTCTTGTTAACTTACCGGAATCATTTTTGGAGGACATGTGTGGTTTTGCCTTTATCCTCTTCTTATCTGAAACAAATAGATTAGAAATTAATTTACTTTGCTAATCTTAACATAAGGTTAGACCCCGAATATAAAAACCGCACCATGTAAAATTTCAGTTTTCTAGGTCGAACAGTACAGGGAGCAATATAACTAACTATCTGTAAGCATGTTGGGACTCTCTTTTTACAAACTTCTTTCAACTTGCACAGTTTGTATGCAGATATGTATGTTTATTGGGATCAAATCTTGCAACTGAATTTTAAAGCAGTTATCCTCAACCGATTGAACTGAAATTTTGCATTTATATTTGCAAATCAGATTACAATGAAATAATATTACGACATGGAGTTGATCAGTTGATGGATGGAGCCTAAAGGTGGTCATAGAATGAACTCACCGTGTTTGGGCTCCTTTGATTGGTTTTGACATAAAGTCTGCGGTTATACAAAAAGTCTGGAAAAAAGTTCTTCCCTAAAATAAAATTTTGACAGATACCTACTTATTACGTAGGTACCTACGCAAGTTAAGGAAAGTGCTATTTATCTATGCAATATCGTTTATTGAATTATCGCTTTTACGATGACCAATAGGTTTGAGCGTTTGACTAAGTTGATAGTTAGATATGCCATAAGCGGTAGACTAAGCTCGTGGCCTGATCTTGATCTCTAATGATAGGATATGCCTGCTACCGGTGAACCACTTTCATCGGCTAAGCACTAGTCTGTACTGGACCAGTAAGATAGTGGGTACTTACCAATCCAGTATTTCATGTTGACATTGATTCTTGATATTAGTTGATGATATGATTCGCCATTTGTGTATGTGTACTTTGAACCTTAAGAGTCAGAAATTTAAAACAGGATAATTCATAATTTGCTTTAAAAAAGTATTTATTATTACTAATAATTTATTAGTAATAGAAATATCACTTTTGTGCTATTTTCGCAACTAGCGCGGATTGACAGAAATGTTCTGACATGAAACTATATGAAGTTTAACAAACTTCTTGATAACACTGTGAAGGGCGTCAACGGGCAGATTAACAATGGTGTTGGATATAATAAACAAGTAAATTAAGACAAGTTCCCAAATCCAAGCAAGCTTGCTTATAAAAGTTTGCTCAATAATGCAGCACTAATATTTATAAACTTCAAGTTGATAAATAAATAATAATTTATTACAAAAGCCATAGAGTAGGACTAAAGAAATTAGAGTCAACAATAAGGGTTTATGTTTTCAATTATAATTTACTCTGTCTATGATTTCAGAAAGACACACTTTGGACACACCTAATGCCATTTTACTGTCATTTTATGTTTATTATCTGTTAATGAATAACGCAATACTGTTTGTTGGGTCCAGGAACATAATATCTGCACGTTTGAGCCAATACTACAACTTATGAAGCAGGCGTGAAGGTATGTAAAAAGAAAAACGGATTTTTTTACTACTTACTTTGTAGGTTAGTGTAATATAACCAATTATCTATTTTTATTATCTACTAACAGTGGACTTACTTTAGTATTATAATATTCTAAATGAAGATTATGTGGTACGATACAGGATAGAAGTTTTACAAACTCATGAAAATCTCACTGAAGTAGAAAAGTAGAATGACCGGTTATTAGTAATTTGATATTATTTGTATTTTTCATGGTTAACTATATAGTTGTATAAGTTGTATCATCTTAAAGTATAAAATTCAACCCATATAAACGAGCGATGATCACAAGAACGGTAGGTAAGATTTAGTGCATACCTATGCATAATTAATTAACAATGACGTAATATCTTGTCCTTTGGATTTTTCTTACGCACTTGAAGTTTGGTATGTACGGTAGGTACCTAAGGTTGTCTGGAAGAGATCGCTTATTAGCGATAAAACCGCCTGTTGTTTACCATTTAATATACCTACTGTTATTGATTTAAGTTTTTCTGAATATGATCTTTTGTTTTGGTGCACAATAAAGCATAGGTATTGTATTGCATTGTAGGTACCTAAAGGTACAATTCTTAAACGCTTTTCTGGAGTACACATATTCTTATTCATTCTTTCTCTGCTTACACTTGCATAGAAGGCTAACGTTCGAAATCACTGATAGATTTGTCTCGATACCTTCTAGTACAGGGTTGCCATACGTCCCGGTACGCCGGCACAAGTTCCGGCGCGGCGTCCCGGTCGATAAGCAAATTGTCCCGGTTTAAAAATCATATTTATTTAGTGGGGGGCTGGCCTTAGTAAATAATAATATACCTACAATAAACACGACTGACTAACTAGCTAGCTAGGCTAATCGAACGTGGATAGTACGCTGACACTTGTTCGTTCTCTTTTTACCCGACTACGGCGAAGCGAAATGGAGGGTTATGATTTTAGCACCGTATGTATATGTGTATGTATGTTTGTTTGTTTATATGTTTGTATTTACGACTTCACGTCAACAGTGTCAACACATTTCGGGATCACGGACTCTCGGCATTGACAGAGCGAGAGCGCACTGGCACACTATCAAGTTCCTTTTTTTCTACCTTTACTACTTTTTTTTAGGTAAATTTCCAGGTCTGAGTCCCCACACTTATGGCAACCCTGTTCTAGTACCAAAACTAAAATAAATCCAAGAAAATGTCGTTAGCTCCAAAATGTTAAACCTAAGCGCGCTTTTATTATTTCTACCTTCGTTAGTCAGACTATGAAACATTTGCAATACATAATGTGCCTGAATAAATAAGGAAGAGCAGAGCTATTAGAGTCATACATAAGTCATGAGCTTAGTGATACCTAATTCAACACCGTTAGCAGAGTTTGCGTTCGGCGGGCGTTCGTCATTGCTATCGCCTACAGTTTGTACAGTCCGTGAAATTGCTGACACTTAGAAGTTAGAACCTTGCCGTTTAAAGCGCTATTTTGTCTTGAAGGTTAGATCGCTAACTGTTTACTGCGACAAAGTATGCTGAATATTTTCGTGGGCTGCACAATACGAACAGCCGCGTTCAGATATGTACAGATTTATGGACCTTATTACCAAGGAATAGAGTGGAAAAGTATACAATAAACTTGACTGAACATACACGCGTAGGTGTGATGTGCTATTGTTTAGCCTCGACCTAGCCCCCGTATAGAACAACCGTATTAAAATCTTAACTGGCAATTTAAACAGCAGCGCCCTTATATTACTCACACATGAATACACGAATGATTGATATTTTCATTCCAAGCAATCGGTTCCAAACATGACTTGCTCCTAAAAAATCAGAAATATTCAAATTCGCTCACAATCGAACCTCACTCAAAGACTTGAAATCCAGTCCTCATAAGAATTCAAGGAACATACTCTGAGTGCCAATATTCATAAATTCAAATTACAGACAACGTGGGTGCCACAAAAGAGTGTGTTATAAAAGCACATCGTCACGCTCGAGATCCGTACAAACTTGCACGCGTCACCGCATATTCTGTAGAATACCTAAAAGATTTTTGACTTTTGTAGAGTAATTTTCTTGTAAATCCATCTAATTAAGAACCAAACACTTAAGAGGAAGATCCACCAACGTTTCTTCGATACACTGTCCTTCATCTCTGGTTTGATACGACGCGACATCAATTTCCACTTTGACGGATTCATGTAGTTGTGTCTAGATTTTAGTACACGGAATAATATATTGTATAGGAATATCAATTGTACGAAAGCCTCAAGCATTCTGCTGAAGCCGAGCGAACAATTGAAATGCAATTGACGTAGACGTTTTTTGCCGAAGTGAAGAATGACAGTCTTCGTTAGCACGTCGTGACTGTCACGTGACAGTGAGAGTACAACTTACCTAATCTTCCTTAATATCCCGTCTTATCCAGTTCTTGAGTTGTAAAAGCAACCTTGATCCGTAGAACATAAAGATTATTTTTCTGAATTATACCACAGGGAATACGAGGTCGGGTTATTAACCACAAGAAATTACATTCAGACACGATGGTTGGTATTCTCCGTCAGTTCATTTGTCTTCTTTGTCGCGGGAAACTAACAACATCAAATTTTTCCAAGCAGTTTAGTCGCTTTGTCCACTTTTCTGTATATGTTTTTTAATTTCACGCGACAATCGCGACATCTTCATAGGTCTAGCGACTTTGAGTGCATAAAAAATACATTTTTTTATTACAAACATTAACCCTTTTACCCTATTATCTCTGCAGTCGTTTTCGAAAATGTCGTCCTTCTTCATGACAGTATGAAAATTGCCTAACGTCAGATGAGATATTATATTTATAAGGCAAACTGCACTGCTGGTGAATTCTTGTATGTAACATCAATGTGTAACGTGAGTGCTTTGTATAAAATTAGGGTAGCATCGAATTATCGATAGGTTGACCTATTCCATTGAATCTAGGGAACCTTTATTACGTAACAACCACGATGAAATCAGCGACACGGAAGGGACAAATCGTTTGGTCTGGAGCTTCCTGGAATGCTTTCGGTTGCGGATCGTAATTTGGGCGGCCTCTAGGCTCGCCGCAAGGAAGGTTGCGTGAAATACGTGGGCCCCCGGTCAAAAACGATTTAACTCCCTTTATGATTACTAGGGAAAGAGGCCTTACTTTGAAGCGCTCGTAGATTTAAGATATTTACGTAATGATTCAAGACTTGTCTTGATCTTTTTCCATTGTTGCTCACCAGTTAAGGACTTTTGTGGTCTTATACCTATTTAGTACAGTCGTCGGCTCAAATATGTTAAAACTTATCGACCTCATTTCATTGGAGGAGATAAGGTCGAAAAGTGTAGGTAGGGTAGGTAAAGCGTCAGGTCGAAAAGGTACCGTCGACTGTACACAGTTATAGTTGATTAATGTTGTGTAGAACGTTACCCCAAATTGCCAAAACTCAAACAGAAAACGCGTTTTCTCATTGTTATACTTACTACACACCATAAAACCAAATATCAGCCTTGTTACCACTTTGAACTTAATCAAACAATCATATACCTACTTGAATCAGTTAGCTGAAATTATCACTTCTTTTGTCATAATCATGATTGAAAACATTGAAATCAGGCACATACGCCTTTATGGACTTGTTATATCAGTGGACTTAATTCCTTTCTCAGTGATACTACAGCGTTTGGTAGCGACAGGCGCGGCCGACATATTTGCATACAATGAACACAATCGAGGGTGGGTCCCGTCTCGATACGTTTAGGAAGTACCGTTCGTATCATCTTAGATTTATTGTGAGGAGATTATTTTTTGTTGGGCATCAAATTGTGTCATTGGGTTTTTGGGTGATCGGAGCCAGGTTAAGACCGTAAAAGGAGAGCAATAAAAGTAATGAATTACCTATATAACTTTTAGTTTCGTTGTTCTTAGCTTCTTACACCTTATTGCCTCTGAACTGAACTAATGTGAGGAATCAATTTTTTTATAATTCAGTGTAGTTATACTAGGTTTTTATGCGACTTCAAAGTCTTGGTTATAGAATATATATACTCATAGCTAGTACTTTGAAATAAACTTGTTTCTAAAGGAGAAATACATGTAATGATCATGCGCACAGCGCTTTCGAGCTTTTTTTATCAAGCACCGATGTATTTTTTTTTAAGTATTTTAAATAAAAATCCTATCTCAATGTTGATAAAATAATTAAGTAGGTGTTAAAGTTTGACTAAAAACTAGAAGATTGTGAAGTTATCGTTGGCTCAATCAATGCTATACCATCAGGCATGATCTGATCAAGAAGTCAATTGAATGTAAATAAGAAGCAAGTATTCAGTGACAACAACATTGTAACCGTAACTGTGTAACACCTCGCCTTACAAAGTTCAACAGCACACCTCAACGGAAACAACACTAATTGCACCGTACTTAACCGTTCAACCCTTCACAACGGCAGGGTGGGTTCGTGAGCATATGCCAAATGTAATGAGCGGGCGCGTTTAGCATAAACTGCGCGGGCGGCGGGCACTTATGCCCAATCATTCTGTCAGGGCCCGTGGGAAGCATCTGCCAATCCCAGTGAGACATATAGATCGATGCTCGGCCGAGATCGCCTACAAATACTCGGTACGTGCAGGAAAAGCAGACCCTTTTGAATACAAGTTGATTTAAGGTGATTTGAGTCAGTCGGTTTCCCATACAAACCTAAAGGTGCGTCTACGCTAGACGAGCCAAGCACAAGCGCGCTTCGACCATTTGGTTCGTACTCGACTGTGCTCCACCAATTGTCGGTTTTTTCATCATCATCATCGTCATCAGCCTGCATCAGTCCACTGCTGGACTTAGGCCTCTCCCATGACACGCAACTGAGCTCGATCTTCAGCTCTCCTCCTCCAGTCACCACCTACTGCCCTTCGTATGTCGTCACTCCACCTTGTTACAGGGCGCCCTACACTACGTTTTCCGATTCGCGGCCTCCACTCCAGAGCTCGTCTACCCCAGTGGTCGTCGGCTCTACGACAGATATGCCCAGCCCACTGCCACTTTAGGTAGCTGTTTCGCTGAGCTATGTCGGTAACTTTAGTTTTCTGTCGAATTACTTCGGTTTTTTGACGAACACAAAGGGATTTGGATCGCGCTCGAGGACAGTGATCGTTGTACGTTCGTTGAAAGTTCATATTTGACGCCGCGATCGACGTCCAGAACGGCTCCGCTCGTGCTCGGCTCGTCTAGCGTAGACGTACCTTAAAGAGGGTCATTGTTTGCTCCTACGGCATCAATTATGCCTGAAATGCGTTTTCTTAAAGCAAAAAAAAATACATAACTTTAGCAAATCACGTTTAGTTTCAAATGATGCTGAAAGATTCAAACATTCAAGGCCCAATTGTACGTTAATTCTGGTTTTTAGAGACTTCTCATATCATTTCACGCAGGCAAAATGTATCAAGCTATAAAATAAATCTTATTTTAAACATAACTGACGCCGTGGAAGAAAATAATGAGCTTCTTTGTGTCTGCATGGAAAACCGACCGGCTCGAATCATCTTAACTTGCAATTTTCGTAAGTAGTCCGTTTCAAAATTTGCAAACCATTGTTTCAGCTAAAATTTTGAATAAATAATAAGTTTAGCGACAATCTAATACTATGGTATACTTATGCAATATTTATATGGTTCAACGATAAAGTAACCCCCCTGCTCTACTAAACATGTATGATACTTATTTCTGTTGCCTACTGTACCATCGAGTTGATCCGATGATGACACTGAGATCTAGAGCCAGTCTCTGTTGATAAATACGGTAATATCGTCAGTACTCTAAAAAAAACTCGTATCTGATACTGACTTTAGGTAAAAAGGCAGTAAGTGTATATGAAGTTCGTATGTAACTTTTGACGTTTTTCTCTACGACGTTTTTAGATACGAGTTGTTTTCAAAGTAGTGACGATATGTTTCGATATAATTAACGAGTACTTCCCATTGAAAAGCCTTATTAACCGAGTGAGCGCGAAGCGTCTCTGTTTCATCTTGGGCAAATATGCGTTCGTATGTCTGTCCGGCAGTTCTCCTGTACAGGTTATATTTCACAACTGATTGTCGTGAAAATTTATGGGCCGGTTCGACAATTCGCCTGTTGACTCGATTTTTTTTCTGTCGTAAATCGATTGTACTATTTGTGAGGAACAAATATCTATATGACACCTAATACATTTGTATAAGTATAACAGCCACAAATTGTAATCAAAAGTAGCAGATCGCACTGAGCATTGAAAACGCTCTATAGATACAAACGCTCTATAGGTAGGAACTTATGACGTCATCCGTTCCGTCGCTGTTCTAAGTCTTTATGAAAAAAATAGCATTTTGCCATTTTGAGCACGAAAAAGTGTGTTTAATTAAGTACATAGTTGTCGTACATTTATTTTTTCAGTGTTATTTAAGCATTCCGAAATTGACTTTAATTTTTCTTTAAGACGATAAAAAAAATATCGTTTTTTTTAAACTTTGTAGTCTCATAACATAACTTTATATTTTTTATACATTTTTGGTTTATTTCTTTTGTGTTATGATAATTTAGTATTTTCCAATCCATGTGATGTGACTATATTATGTTGTAAAATTCAACATTAGTCAACATCCGAATTATAAAGGTTTTTTTTTGTCGATTCAGTTTTTGATTTTTTTTTCAAAATGGCATTTTCGAATCGCTGTTGACTAGCGAGGTCTACAGCTCATAGAGCCATTAGTTTATCAGAGTTATTTTTATATGGCTGACAGCAGCCTAGTGATTTTTAGGCTCCAACGATATCATTACGGATTGAGTGGGGAGGGCGAGCTTCCGCAGTCACGGATCTGCCAATCACCACTAAGACATAGATCGATGCTTGGCCGAGCTCGCCTACAAATCCTCCGTACGTACAGGTAAAGAGGGCTTTTAACGTAGCGCCGTTGAAATAGACATGAGCAGTTCCTGAATGAATGATTCAAATGAAGTGTATCAGTCACCCTTTCATTCACTAGTTCAGTTCTGATTCATATAGGTACGCTAATACTTTTGTACTTCTGTTCACCCTTTATATATCTTTTCGTTTCGTTACCTTAGCTGCTTATGTATTTTAAATTGAAAATTTTCCAAAATAGCGAGAATATTTTAGACTCTTGTCCGTAATAAAAGATGAGATTGAATGAATTGGCTCAATGGTTCCGTGAAAGAAATTCATACGACTGATATATAGTATAGGTAGGTACCATATATATATGAACTGAACTAAATTGAACTACTGAACTAAGACTGATATAATTCTCAATGAACGAAATATGCATTTCAATTTTTTCCTTAAAGTGACACATTTTGCGCATGACTACATTGAAAAACTGGGTGCCATCTATTTCGCATATTTTTTTTTATCCGAATGTTCTATTTGCCCGAATACTATTTACGCATAATTTTTCTCTAGCTTTAACGGAAAATATTTTGCAATATCTTTTACATCAGCCATTTAGAACATATTAGGTTAGGTTAGGTTTCTTTTATAGTTATTCTGAAAAGTCAATATTATCTGTAAAATAACAATTATGCGTAAATAGTATTCGGGCAAATAGAACATTCGGACAAATAAAATTATGCCAAAAATAGGCGACCCGGTAAAAACTGTTTTGCATCTGGAGAGAATATGTTGAGCACTTTTGTACCTACTTTGTCATAACAAACTACCGGGTTTATTTATGAAAATCGAAATCGAGTTCAATAGCATCCCATAGGAAAAGTTAATGCCCAGCAGAGAAAGAAAGGTACCTAATGAATTGGGTTTCAATATTACAAAGTTTTTCAGGGTCGCCTATTTTTGGCATAATTTTATTTGTCCGAATGTTCTACATTGTACATTTTACTAATTAACTTTTTGAATTGTTTTACTCCTTGCTCTTTTAGCAAGGGATAGGGTTGAGTAAAATTACTTAATCTGAGAAATTATGACTATTATAAGATTTATAAGTTACGGCTCAGTTTTAGTAGTAATTGGAGGGGTACACGGAAAGAACATATCTAGTCTAAGGTTTGAAAGTTAGTCGTAGGGAATAGGGAACAATTACTATGGTAACCATATCTTTAAAAGCTAAGAAATATTATATTATTTTATATTCACCTGTAATCAAGTGGTCAGTTATAGTTCATTGCAAGCTCTACATTTAAAATCTCACTTTCTAAAAAGGTGACTAGACATTAGTAGGGTGTTTAATTTTTCCAAACTTTTGGTTTTCATATCACTTTGTTAGATTTCTGAGTCTCACTCATTTAAAAACCTCATACCTATTTCAAAATTCATCAAAATCGGTGAATATTTACAGGTTGCACGCTTTTAAACTTTTAACTCAAAGAACGAATTTTCGATGCTCCTAAGATTATGAATGATACTGTGAAATGTGGCATTGCTTGATAAAAGTAATGAAATAACATCGCATCACAGTGAAATAACTTCATAACAGAAAAAAACCTACTAAGAGTCGTCCAGCATCACAATAAAAACATTTTTTTTACTCATTCAAGTATGAAACACCCTACTAGACATGTTCTTTCCGTGTACCCCTACCCTCCTATTGTCTCCCATAAGTTTTAAAAGTCATACAATCTATTTTCTACGAAACCGTTAAGTTTTTAGAATTGTTATAAACTAGCATTTTAATATATCTTAAAAATATTACCATTTTAGAAAAACCATACTGTATAATTATGACTAATAAACAATACAGTGTGACTTAACTTTATAGGAAACAAGGGGGTCCCCAAACTACCAATATAAAACAGGAAAGTTAAACGATCCAAGAACGTATTGGAAAATGAAGGATGGTTAACATTTTCATTGGCCGACTGTACTGTAAGTTAGCTCCTGGAGACACGGAAGACATATGGACCGTTAAACGTGGTTAAACGGAGAATTTTGATTAAACCTTCAATGTTCATGATTTCTAAGAACGAGAGGAACCGACTTCATTTTATCGTTGGTCAGTAAATCGTTGTGCCAATCGATAGATCCGAGACAAGATATATTGTTATTGATTCAGAAAACATTCGCGTTGAACGGTTAGTGTTCCCTGGGAGTAGGAGAGAGTCGTAAGTTAATCTATCACTTCTGAATTCGAACAAGAAGTTAGTTATTTTTAAAAAATAACACATTATTTTTTACCAGCACATCATTCCACATGATACATGACATTTACATTCATGTCTTTACAAAAATGTAAAATGTGTATGGATGTAAATGTCATGTATCATGTGGAATGATGTGCTGGTAAAGGTCACTGGAGTCCAATGAATGTGTGCGGCACAGAACCAGTCATGGCGGCACTCTTTGGGGGAGGCCTATGTCCATCAGTAGCGTGACGTCCAAAGAACTCGATTCCTATTGGTGCGCCTAATATCAACACACCTTATTCTGCAGCTCTTAAGGAAAATTTACGCCAAATCTGCACCGGCTTGCCCAAGGATATCTTTTACGCCACGCCACTGATGTCCATCAATGGACGTCTTTCAGCTAATGATGATAATAATCATGCACAGACAGCGCCAGTAAAAATATATTTTTTCCTGACATATTTACCTCTCTAAAAAAACTGCGAGCCAGTATGACACTCGTACGGCCGTCAAGTATCACGTAATTCACGTAACATACGTATATAGGTACCTATAAACCTCATCCTTTTTTAAACTCAGTTGAAAAGGAAAATACAGTTTCCTTTGATTGAAATTACCTAGTACTGCTTAGAAACAATAGTATAAGAAGAAAGAAAGAAAATATTTATTTAAGACGACTGCACAAAAAGGTAGGCGGTAAGTTAGTAGAAAAGAAATTGAAAACACAGAATTAAATCTCGCTGCCACAAAACGTCCCAGCTCATTATAATGCCAACTTTATAGAACCGGTGCTGGTCTTCCGGTGGAACCAGGTATAAGAAATACTATTAGACTATTATTAGCCCGAATGAAATCACTCCTAAAATTCCATCATAAAATCTAGTTCAAATTCAAACACTACAACTCGATTTATATAATACGTTATCGAATTGATGAGCGTAGGCGTTATGTCATTCAACGAATATAATATGCCTGTGAGAGGTAATAAATGTCAATCCTTAAACATGAAGAACATCCTCCATCGTTTAATAATAATAATATATGACAGAGAGGCCCTAAACAGGGAAAGATTAGAAAAATGATAGAACATAAGACTATGATGTAACATGAAGGTGCGCCTCGAAATGACCAGTTAACCACGACCCCTCACTGTGTCAAAATGTGGAAACTACAGGAATACAATATTAAAGGTAGTTTTTTTTCATGTCTAGGTAGGTAGTTGATATTTTTTTCAGAAACCTAAGCAAAAAAAAAAACAATCACCCGTGATCGTCCCGTATAGCATCAGACTCGAGATACCTCCTTTAATTCAACAAGTTATTTGTTATTACCTAAATCATAAACTAAAAATCACTCGTTTGTAATTTAATTAGGTATTAATTTCAACACTCCAATCCCAAGCACACTCTCCAAAATGTGTCCTGCACATAAGCAGGCGACTTTCTTACGGTGTTCAAGTCAAAAAACTATTCGGTAATCTGTGGTTCAACCCTCTGGCATAGATTTGTTGGATCTACATTCAGACTGATAAAAGTGCACCTGTGGCCTATTTGCAGAATAGGTAGTTGACTTTGAAGAAAAAATAAATTGCAACACATAAAATTGCCTTGCTGCGAATTGCTACATATATTTAAAACTCATACTCACATAGACAGATCATAAGAAAACTTAAGAACTCTCAATTACATCGGAACAGATACACGAGATTGAGGAAGACTATAATATCATGAAGTGCGTTCGACCATAGCAACTTCACGTATCCGCAGGTTGATTCTCATAAAAAAAAAACTACGTTAAGTACTTACTATTTAACAAAGTCTCAAACTTATCCGAGCGAAACAGAAAAAACCGTACTGCCATTCTCGTATTTCCAACCACCGTGTTACAAAGTAAGATTCGTTTTTACGAGCCGCACTGCCTCCATAAATTGAATTAACACTAATTAATTTAACAACCTCTGACTGAATCGTCAGTAAATCAAGCGAACAATATAAAACCTTCCAATTAAGTAATGATGATTGATCGAGCGCATTCAAATTTTTTCAACCAAAAATTGCTCGTTACCTCAACCACAAGGCCAATTTTGAGTACAAATATCCAACGAGTCGGCTTGTAAGAACGATGTGTGCCGAAGAAGACATTAAGAGGCTCCTACATTATCATTATATTCGGAGTTTACAAGCTATAATACAAGTTAATGTTCGTCCAGTGCCTAAGGAATTGATTATACGTGCTTTACGAAACCGCCGGAGATTACTGAAGCTTTTTAAGATGGCCACAAAACTTACCGGGAAACAATAACCCCGTTATCCTCCCGTTATGTTTGAAATTATTTTTTTGAAAAAATATTATTCTTCTTCATGTCGTTCCCATGAGGGATACTGAGGATCGCAACCACATATTGTTTGTGTCCAAATGGTGCGGTCATAGGCCGTATGGACCGTGTTCTGCACGCTGCCGCCAACCAACTTCTTAATGCAGTCAGACCATCTTGCTGGTGCTCGTGCATCGTGGTGGTACTAGTTCATCTTAACTATTATAAAACTTTAACCTCAACTTCCTATAACTCAGGGTTATCATTCTAAGAAAAATCTTAACCGTGCGAAGTATGATTCCTTAGGTAAGTCAACAATGCCGCCTCTCTGACAATGTGGACGAAGTCGCGACGCGAACATCTTCTAGTTAGCTTTATCAAATAATATTAATTTAGACGAGCTCAATTTTCAGAAGAAAGTCAATTTTGAGACATTTCTAAGTTTAATTTAGATTGTTCATTTAAGTTGTAGATTTAGATGGTATGTGAAAAATATTACAGTACTTATTTAAACCAGAAGCAGTCATAAGGTAACCTATGCTACATAATAATAATTGTTTGTTTCCCGAGCTAAACTAGTCTTGTATCTATACGTAAGGTACTTACTAAACAAACAGTAATCCAAGCGAAACAACACCAACTTCAAATACCTCTATCGCTATCAAACGCATGTAAATGATGGTGTATACTAGCAACATGGCAGTAGCTCGTATCGCTAATTGAGGAAATAGACGAAGGCTGCCCGAAGGCCATTACTTGCCAAACGAAGGCAAACAGCGCAAAAAACTAAGTTCATGGCACTCTGCATGACTAAGAGTTTACTCTAAAAAAAAGAACAAAGAACATTATTTTACGATTAGAACAATTCCCCCGAAAACTCATTGCAATAATTTGAAAAATGTTGTCTATATTACTTTAATTTCCCATGAGCGCGTTGGCGGAATGATTTCATTAATTTTATTTAACTGAAACGCATTTCGCAGTGTCATTAAGATGTACAAAGGCACTATTGTTCGTGGTCCCTGAATGTGACACAAAAAGCACGTTATTAATTTTATGGAGTACGAAACGAGAGGTCAAGATAAACACAGCATCAACCACTGAAACTTGACCTGCTTTAACCTAGGAAGTTTCCGGTACGCGGATAGATTTAAGAAGGCTAAAGGTCTCGTGACACTGGTTTTGTTCTGCCACAAACCTATTGTCAAATGGAAACCGGTTCCAAAGAATTCGCCTTGCGTCACGTGTACCACGTGTAAATATGTTAATTGATGATATGCGGAAGACAAAAAGGCTTTATAGCAAACGCTATTTCATATTGCTTGATGCGATCTATTCATAGATTGGGTGCCATTCACATAATCTCAATGCCAAGCATGCTGATTCTGCCAATGCGAATATATTAAGTAAAGTAAATCACATTCTGATGTTGAGAATTTGACATTGGTTCTTCATTTATGATTTTCTCACTCTGCCCGCGACCACGCGAACACTGAAAAGGGTTACAAAACGTCGAGACTTAAAAATGTAGTAATATACCTACCTACACTATTTAATCCGTTGAAGTTGTTTTATTACAATTCTTAAAAAGCCTATTATTTTTCACAAAGAACTAGATATAGGTACCTAAATTGAATTGACTTATGAGAGTTGCGAAAGGCGAAATACTATAATGCAACGCGAGGTAAAGTGGTAAAAATCATATTCAATTACCATCAAAGTAATACGTCACACCACTTAGTTCGCGGGTACATGAAACTGCGCACAAAATTGCCATAAAATGCGCAGTAGCGGTTGTATCAACAGCCCTTTTTGTAACAAACGATGATGGTTGTGGAACTTGACACAGTTAATGATTGTCAGAAGGTTTTATACCTATAAATAGCTATCGTTCTTAACTACAGTTCAGTAGAAGCATGAAACCGTGTATACTAGTCAAAAACCGGTGAGATCTCTGAGAAATATGAGTATTTACCTAAGTCTGCAAAGCCGGAACATTAATGATGTTGTAATAAAACAACTTAAACGGATTAAATCGCGTATATTACTGCATATTTTTAAGTTTACTACATTTTTAATACTACATTTGATAATCGGGGAAACCGAAGACAATATTAATAATGTTACCGCTTGCAGCTGTTTCGGTCATTTAAGTAGTCAGCCATTTTGATACTTTCATCAATATAGGTACTAAAGTGGGGACTCTGGCTGGAGTAATCGCTCCGAATATCGCATTCTTAACTGTCACCCTTTAGTTTCAATCATTTGTCTCCATCTGATCTCGCTGATGAAATCTTCTCATATTGCCGGTGCCACGGCTAAAGTACCTACTTATAATATCTACTTCCCCTTTCCCTCGTTACAGGAAAGGTTCAAGTCTAAGAATGTAAAGTGTCTTCCTGTGTGTGTTCCTAGAGAGTTAAAGTATTTCGATTAGCACTATTAACAGTCAAAAATCTAGTTTTCACATACGGTGTGGCTTCCGTTGAGTACTTAATTATTGTATTAATTGCTGTTTGGTTAAACCGGTCCTTTAACATAAACGTAATTAAGCTTCCAATTAAAATATAACATACTTTTAGCAAATTGGTTTCGTATCTATGCCGTAGTGGGTGTATAATATAACTGCAGAGCGTTTTTCAAAAAAGTGTTTTTATGGGTCTGTGTCCCGTTTGGTCCAAAATTGGGCCACTTTGGGCAATCGAGAGTTCCCTCCGGAGAGAGGCACAATTCAAAAAAGTGTACAAATCAACGGTACTTCAATATTGTCTACTGGTGTCTAGTACTTTCCGATGCGTCACGAAAATGTTTGATTTTGACACTAACTTTCAACGGCTCTTCACGTGGCTCGATCGTCATCGTCACTGCCCTTAACTACTCAAAAGACACCTTTAAGTTCTGCAACCAATTAGAACTCTTCGAGAAGCGACAATCGTATAATAATAATAATAAGGTCATAGAATATAGCTCGAAGAAGATGGGGCGTAGATGTTTTCGAATAAAGACCACGAGCCTGCAGACGTGGCGTGGGTTGGCAGTGTTGGCACCCCACACGACGGAGTCAAGACCTGGTTAAGGTCGCAGAAGCCCGAAAGAAGCAATAATTACAAAAATATACCCGAGGAAGACAGCAGGATGATGATTCAGATATTATTAATTTAGAGGATTTTTTCATTAAATGAGTTATAAAAATAATTGACATACAAAAACAGTCGAATGTAGAACCCTTGTTGAATGAAGCTGGTATAAGAAAATGTTACTGCCTTCTTCCATTAGACGACAGATCAGCTTTCGCAGTAATAAATTCGCAGAGGGTACGAACGAATTCGGATCGTGAGAAGCTTCTAAGTTATCAGTGGCCGCCGTCACGCGTCGAGTAATATCCGGGGCACTTCCATCGAAACCCTATACTGGCTGGAACACGCTGGTGTAAATCTGTCTGCAACCAAATTGCATCCACGCGACTTCATGGGCGCTTTCTAGCGTTTGAAATACGAACCAATGTAATATATTATACTTCAAACCGAAACCACTAACCACTAGGTTTTGATAGTATTGTGTTTGGAGTTGACATGGGACGCATCACGAAATGGTTCTCACGTTTGATGGAGCTTGTCGCAAGCCTGTACCTACCTGCAAACCTATAAACAAGATCTTACTCATGAAGCTGAGCAGCGATTAACCGTATACATGCATAGGTGACTTTTTATCACAATCACAGTAGGATCTCTCTGTCTTTACAATAAGAAATCCGACTGTCGCCGTGACTAAAATCCTGTAACATAAATATGAAAATTATCATCATTATTCGTGTAATTTTTTGCGTGCTTTCTATAGCAGAATCATTGACTCGTGAGTGTGCATTATTTTTTCTACATAGTTGTCCGTGTTTTAAGTTTAAGTTCCATTATATCTACCGATATCTTATAGGCGTTCCTGATAATAATTATGGAGGCCATGTAAAAATGTCTGATATCACTCTATTCCTGTAGCAATTATGTCGCGTCAGATATTTTGGCGTGGCCCGATTCATCATATTATTATACAGGGTGTCCCAAAAACCATGAATAATCCTTTAACAGCCATTTTTGCGAAGGCATTTTTGCTAAACCTAAAATGAGATATTTTGGGCCGCCTTGAGACGCCCTATCGGTTATTAAAGATTATCCATTGTATTTGGGACAACCTGTATAACAAGTACTAGTATTTACCCGCAGCTTCGTCTGCGTTATTCCCGTTAGTATTTCCAAGGGAACTCTCTATCGGGACAAAGAGTAGGTATGTATCCTATGATTAATCCAGGACTCTACTTGTATGACAAACATCTCAATCCATTAAATTGTTGCCAAGTTATTTAGTACCTACCTACTCGTAACAACATCCAAACATCTTCACAAATTGCCACATTTATAATATGAGTAGGATTCCCGGATACTTTACAACTTAATTGAGAGCTGGGGTTGCGTGAGGTTCGGGGCGTGTAACAAAACTGCGCCGTAACCTATCAATAAAATAAATGTGCGTGCATGTTACAGGGTGATGCATCACAATTACGCCATTGTTAAATACGAGTAAAATAACATACGTCGATAGAGCCATCAATAGGCAATATGGCTCGCTTTGATTGCTGTTTCTCACCTTTGATACGCGTGCGGTTGGGTGCTCCCATGATTAGAGTGGTGTAAGATGTCAATTAAGTTTTAATTACTCGCTTACGGGAATTGATACGCTTGCGTTATTCGTAGATATAGTCAGCAGCACATGCGGATGAAAAGTTAAATTAAAAGAAGTCTTCGAACTCACTGAGACAACCGCAAGAAAGCCGTCTAATAAAATTTAAAAGCTCTACATAAGTAATGAAATGTTTTTCACGTTTGAATTTCTTTTTTCATTTCTCAAGCTCATCGCCGTAGTAGGTTGAGTGGTAGGGCAAAAATAGTAGTTTTAATAAAGGATAAGTTTCAATAAAATATAGAATATCTTCGTGCTATGCATCGGTTTGTCCTTTTTTAACACAGTTGAAATTTGAAATGATAAAATAATGCTAAGTAGGTAAGTTTAACGTGAGATTTTAAAATCACTTGTTGCACTCAGTAATTTAATTATTTCGATTCATTAATGTCTTGTTTAAGATGACTAAACATTATATTAAATAGTTATCTATATATAACTTATCAGGGATGCTATGACAACACGACTTTTGCAGCAACAGCATAGCGAGATTTATCACCATTTAGCAGCATTTAGTACTCTCTGTCACTAATGAGTTTTAATCCGCGGAGTGTCCAGGCGCATTGTCCCCCTAATCCCATCGAGATCTGCGCAAGCGCTCCCAGACAAGAACAGACCGTAACGCATTGGATTATTTATGGTTGGGTTTTCAACGGACTGGAGGATTAAATGTAATGGGAAGGATATGATATCAATGTCAATGTTTGAAAGGATGAATGGTTTGCATTCGAATATTCGCGATTCGATTGTTCGTACCATATTGAGTAACAGATTTAATGCCATTATGATACAAAATTTTTGTTATTAAAATTTAGCATTCCGGGAGTGGGTAGTCAACGTGAAAAAATGTTTAATGGTTGGAATGTGCAGGGGTCAAAATGTCCATACGGACCGGCTGTCTATGTAGCAAAAAGTATGAACGTCATAATGCCCCAGTGTCAAAATTTAGTGACAAATGGTACACATCTCAAAATGCAAGTACAACAAAAGGTGTGATAGACAGAATGCTCGATTGATATAACGTGCTTGAGTTTAAATGAACAACTGTCAAAAAGGTCAATACTTCCTAGCGGGGACAGTTTTCTCGTATGTAAGCATTTTTTTTAAATTGACGTACAATTTAGTACATTTTTCGTAATTTTTTTGATCTGAGTTTTACGACACCATGTCATCGCCAGATAGTATGACACTCTTGTTGTGTTATGGAAAATTATTACGACACATTGACCTCTATATAAATTTGGCACAAGAGGCTATAGGCTGGTTGCGTAACCTGGATATAGATTTATAAATTCCTACAACTAATCTTTCGCCATCCTGACCAATTGACAGAGATAGGTTGAATGCTTTGAAGAGAGTAGTTAGGTACGTAACGTAATTTAAGCTGGACATTTTGACACATGCACGTGGGGTCGCTTATACCTTTCGACTCATGTACGTTTTTATAGTAATTATCCGATCAACTGGGCTAATGTTGTTAACGAATACAATGCCATTGAGAGGTAAACCACAAATTAGGATAACGAGAATATAGTGTCAAAAAAGTATAACTGCCTTGAAAGATCATTAGATTTTAGATTCTTATACCTTGATGCATTTAAACACGTGTTCACGTTAGCTATTATACATTATGACATTTGTTCGATTGGCCCCGAACACATTTTAACTCCAGTCCATTTTAACATTGCACATTTTGACGTTCATACTTTTTGCCACATAGACAGCCGGTCCGTATGGACATTTTGACCCCTGCACATTCCAACCATTAAACATTTTTTCACGTTGACTACCCACTCCCGGAATGTGCATAATAAGCAATTTGGTTTTACTCGGGGTCGCTCGACAACCGACGCTGGTGTTGAGCTAATTAAACATATTTTCGATGCCTGGGAGGAGTCATGTGATGCTTTAGGTATCTTCTGTGATTTATCCAAGGCATTTATTTGATTGCATCTGTCATGAAACATTGATCAGGAAGCTGCACTACTATGGAGTTAGAGAATCGGCACTGAATTTATTTAAGTCGTACTTACAAGGTAGAATACAAAGGGTTGATGTGAATGGACAGCACTCACCGGGGTCACTGGTCTCGATGGGTGTACCGCAGGGATCAATATTGGGACCATTCCCGTTGCTTATTTACAGATTTGCCATACCTCGTAAAGACCCACCATGATATTATAGTAATCTTTGCAGACGACACCTCACTTATCTTCGTCAGCGACAGCAGCAAGCTTACCATGATGTAAACAATGCTAAATCTAAAGTAGTAAATTGGTTCAATATTAACAATTTACCGTTAAATGAAAGAAAGACTAAATGTATTAACTTTGTCACGCGTAACGTAAATCGCGAGCAAGCAATAGTGTCATTGTGAAAGATGAGGAATTGGAACTAGTTGATAGTACAGTCGTTTTTGGTATAACACTGGATTCTAAACACCTTTTCTTCTACCTCGATATATTTCTGTGGTAGACACGGTATTATTAGCAGTAATTTTTCGTCCTACAAAAGGTACATCGCGCGTATTGCGCGCTCTTAAACGGCCGAAGTTTGACTACTTGTCTGTCTTTATTTTATACTTTGGCGTAGGTAAGTTTGAGTGACGTGAACCGATCCAATTATAACGTCAATAAAATAAAACTTCCTAGACATGTTATCCCGAGTATCGCAACCACAATGTACGACTACGGCAAAGAGCGCGAGTGATCCGTTTTTATATCAAAACCATTTTGAACCGGAACCACAAATAACCGGAACTCTAAAATACATTTGAAATAGAGCAAAATATTGTCAAGTTGGCATCGAGGCCGTCAGCGGTGTCGCTTACAGATACCTACCGTTAGGGTTGCCGATTCATTCATTAAAGTATTTTCCAATAATCAAATTAAATAAATTAACGATAGCCATGAAATGATGCTTGTAAAATATCTAACTACACTTACGTTCGTGTTAACAATGATCTTAAAATGACAAAAACTAAAAATAAAGCAGCAGTTTGGTCACGTCGAGCAGCGACGTCACAAGTTAGTCTTTTTTGGAACCTTTCTTACTATTTGAACGTTTTGACACTTCATGAAAATGAGTGATGTTTCACACAATTTTATTTATCTATACATATCGTTATTTCCGTGGATGGATTAATTTACTCTCTTTTAAAAGATCATTTTTAGTATAGACCATTATTAGTGTTTGATTTTTAAAAGATCGAACACTAATAATGAGATGATTGTATTGAGTAAAATGACGTCATTACTCTTTTTCATAGAAACTTCATCTGAGCACTTTGAGAGTTGATTCGAAGTGTCAGGAAAAAGTAGCCTATTAGATGTTTAAACATAGCTGCTTGGCAACCCTGGGACTGCACATTCAGAGTCGGATTACACGCGCGGTTTGCGAAGGAAAAAACGCATCAATGTCATCGCTTCGTAGTATAGCGATTAAAGCTAAAAATAACGCAATGGGCAAATTTCACGCTATGGGCTTTGCAACTCTCCAATTACAGGTATTGCATTATGCTAAGTGATTTGTAAATGCTAGACTGGCTGGCATCTCCTCATGAATAAAATATGTACACGCTCAGTTTTAACTTGTATTTTTGTTTGTTGGCACCCAAAACTCAGTAAATACGTAACTAACATATATACCTCCTGATTTAGCACTAACATCTGAGATATAAAGCTTTTATGCACGCGGTCCTTACATTGTCAATAGACAGTTGTGTGCAATAAAGTGTCTACATACATTAGTACATTGTGTATCTAGGGCGGTAAGTAATTCCTTTACCGCCCGTGGCACACACAATGTTTTTCATCACACTTGTGTCAAATATTAATTAAAATAACCTTACTTAACCTAAATGAAATTGTATAACAGACAGCTGACAGTGACATTAGTGACATATTATATCCATAGACAATGCGAATGTCAAGTCACGTTCGGAAACCATAGCGGTAAAGACCTAAGACGGTTGATTTTATATTTACAAAATACTGAAATACACTATTTAAACATTTAATTTATGTTACAGAAATACGTGTTTACATGTATTTGCAATAACAGTTCTCTTTAAATAAATATTTCAGTGAAACAAGTTAAAAAAGTAAGTTTTCGTTTCCTTTGAAGATGACAAATAAGAGTAAAACAGAACCAGCGTTTCAAATTTAAAAAGAAAACCATTACGCCCTAGGGCGTAATAGGTCATTCACGGCCCGCAGAACCTACGTGCAATGACACCATTTTCGCGCAAGTGTGATGAAAAAATACATATAATAGGCAAAACGGTGGGAATCGATTTATATGAATGAATGCCACGCCCGCCACTGTTGCCTAAGCCGGGATGGCACCGACGTTAACCCTACCCGATTTGGTACCGTGATAAAACTTGCACCACGTGATGGCACTGGTCCCAACGCCACGCCGGCGAATAAGCGTGTAAAGTTGGGCGAGTAACAGTTAATTGCAGGCTGACTAGGCACAGTGTGATCAATCGACCTATCCAGATCCGCAATGTCGCCCAACTTTACTCGCTTACTCGCCGGCGGTGGGACCAGTGCCGACAGAGGATAAAAAGTCATGCAAAAAGCATGGAATACTCCGACGGTCCGATCTCGGACTACTACGCAAAATAAGTGAGTACAAATCACTCTGTCATCCGTAACTGACATCGGCGTTGCATCCGTTGTGTTGACGGCTATTTCGCTCCAGGGCCCGATCTAAGGGAGCACTCGAAATGTCAGCCGGTAACTCGATTGAAACGAGAATTGTGAACTGTGGAGTTTTCCATTGTACTCAAAAATCGTAGATCTGGTCTTACATTCTGTTTTACCCTATCTGTCTATCTACGCATAGTTAAACCGTTTTGTTGGGTGGGCAACACGCAACAAACTAAGTAAGTCTACTGAGGTAATTGCGTCTATGGGGACAGATGCGTCTTTTAAGGATTTCATTAAATCCGAACACTTTAAAATGATTTCTACCGTACTACCTGTAGTTTACGCTGTCCTTTAGAGGCAGGTACGGTAGGAATGATTTTAAAGAGTTCAGATTAATTGGAACCTTTAAAAGACGCATAAATTTGCCCCCGTAGACGCAATTACCTCAGTTGATCTTACCTACTGGAGAGATTTCCTCGTTATTTGGTGCAAGTACAGGTATATTAGACCCTAGTTAGAAACTTAGAACTTAGTGTATACTTTTCAAAAAAGAAATGTTCTTTATATAAAAAAAAGGAGTCGCGGGCACTGCTAGTAGGTATGTAAACAGGTATTAAACTCCCGTGTTGGAGCATTCCATGAAAACATCAACTTTTTGTCCCTTACGAAACGCTATGGCTAGAGATGTGCCATTCCTGGGATTATTCCCCGTTTGTATGGGGAATATTCCCGGGAACGGCACATCTCTAGCTAAGGCAGCTACCCTAATACAACGTATTAGCTGCTAAGAAATACTACCAATCTTAAAGCCGAGTTATGATATTACAATGCTGATAATTAGCTTCCTGAATTTATTTCTCGGACGTATTAAAACGGTGGTGTCCCTTACGAAATATTTTAATGGAATGCTCCTGTTACAGACGCAAAAGTCGAGGCAGTGGCAGACTTGGACTATAAAGAACCTACCTATAAAACCGATCGAAAGAAGGAGCAGAAGTTAAGCTCTTTCGTATAAATTTTGTTACAGTTATCATAAAACATCAACTACGATTCATCAACTATGATTAATTTAATCGATCTCAATTTGTATGCCGGTTCTTCAATAATAATCTCGATACTTTGTGGATCGTGATAGTAACTACTTACCTATGCAAATAATGCATACACACGCTTATTAAAAAAGTATACACGACTCTTAAAGTCATATTTGTCACTGTCATGGCAGAAAAAAACAAACTGGTTATATTACCCTAATTAGTAGCTACAAAATGATGAAGCATTTCGCATACCTACGTAATTTTACTACACGTATAGTTGTAGTTATAACTACTAAAATCTCAGAAAGTTTATTGGTTAAACTTGGTTGCCTAGTTAATTTTACGGTTCGAAGTTTGTGACAAAACAAGAAACAGTATCTACGTTAAAATAAAAGTAAACCTTATTTTCTTTTCATAAAGTGGGTATTTCAATGTGCCTGGCTACTGTGCATGTTAACGTTTACGAAACTTATTGACTGCCGAACTTCGCTCGTCCCCTGCAGTGTTGAGTGCTGACATATTGACAACCTATTTGCTGTTAAATGGGTTTTAGTTCATACGTAACTAACTACATAAGCAATCCGTGTAACCGACAAGTTTTATGAGCATGGTCTGACTAAGCAGGGCAAGCCGTTTAAACTAAACAAAAGCGGCCATTTTATGGAACATTGCATAATTAAATTCCTTGTACATGCGCTGTAATAGGATCGTTCACATTCCGTGGCTCGATGTCACGGGATTTTTCAAATAGCAGCATATTGTGTGGGTTGAAAAACGTGCAACTGAGGTAGCCGATGTTTGGACGCTCCACTAAACCTCATTGTCGGTCGGACGCAACGCTCCGAACATTCACATCTCACAAAAGAACTGTTAGAAATCGGCTTTTCATCAGAGGTCAACGACTCGCGTTCGTTCAGGATGTGAGCAGAGACAAAACGAGTGTAGGACAAAAGCTACGTACGTACAGTACTGTACAAGTGTTTAATATCAGGTACTCGTAAACCGCAACGTGACATGATACCCATCGCTGAACAATTGCTCGAACGGCCTTTTTGACAGAAATGGATCCTTCGGGTAACTGATACGGTACAGTAAGCTTCAGTGAGTGTCAAATTTCTTAACAACAGAGAATACTTACTCACATTTCTGAAATATTATTTTTGACGGTTAACTTTTCATGGCTCCGCATGCCAGTGAATTTTAAATAGTGTACGATTTTACATTATCCGGACTATGAACGACCGTTTGGCATAAAAGAATTTGAAGTGGCTCTGTCTGACTTATATTCCAGTTCAATTTGTGCAACGAAAATCGCAACGATCTGTCCGACTCCGCGAAAAAAGGATAAACAAATCAACGACCACACTTTTGCATTTATAATAGAGGTGTGGCCGGAAGAGTTTTCAAATCAATAGGTTATACACATAATTAATCAATGTATTTTTGAAGCTTTTTAGCGTAGAGGCACAGTATAATAGCAGTATTTTTTCTTTTTAAAAACGGTACATCGCGCGCTTGTATTGTATGCGCGCCGTGAACGAACGCACTACAAGCAAAGTTCTACGAAGGCTCCAGTACGGATCGCACTGTCTGCGCCTCGACATTGAATACGTATCGCGCGCTCCGAAACGGCTGAAGTTTGATTACTTGTCTGTCTTTATACTTTGGTAGAATTATATTATAAGGGATAAGCTTTCAGAAACATAATTTCTGACTAGCGATAAACACGAGTAGCCAACAGAAATGGTAGCATCGGCAAATTAACGTTTGACATAAATTTTACTGCAGTTTGATACCTACAATTAAGTCGGGACATTATGAAAGCAACTATGATATCGCTAAGTGGCACTTAGGTTAAGTAAATGCTACTTAGCTAGCTGCTGCTGCTGTTTTAATTATATTGGGCCGAGAACGAGATACCGGCGCTCGAAATTCCCGATGTTGAATACACCGACAATCATGGCTCCAAACTAACTTCAGCTCTTGAGCGATAAGCATTGGATTTGGACCAGTTATAACAACTTAAGCAACTTTGTTAGATAAACTTTGAATCTTGTGAATTGGGATTAAAAGTTACAGATGTCCACAAAGTTATTGTACACGTTTCCGTTGAAGTTTGTAAAGGTAAAGTTTAGTAAAGGCAATTAAATTTCAGTTAACAGTGGCAAGTTACCGGAAAACTTATTTCTGAAAATATCTCTCACTCTTAGCTATCACTCTATAGTTCTGGTTTACCTCGCAGACGACGACTTTAGTCGGCCGAACTCACAGCGTATACGGCGTATATTAAAAATCTGTGAGACTATATTTTTTAAGAACCCTACCTTTTTGGAACCTCGTTATTCAGCCAGAATCGGAAGAGCAAGAAAATAAGTATTCAACTTTTCAATTCTATTACGTTTTACATGCTTTTGTATTTGTATGACCGTGGCGTAGTATTTTTTGCACGAGGCAGTGAAACACAAAATAGCTAACGTCGATCCTCTGAATGAAAGGTGGAACTAAGTAAAAGCTCATATTCATGCGGACAACTTTTTGCTCACTAACCGCTCTTTGCGTAACAACCAATATGAACTACGGCACTGTCGAAGCGTTCGGCGCTATTACCCTTTGAGAGGAACTTCGAGATCAGAGGAAGCGGGGTCGGAAGCGCCTGTAGCGAGCTCGCATTTGATCTAACTGCGCATTTGATCGTCTAACTCAGGCTCCAAACTACGGCCCGCGAGCCCCTCTAATATCTTCTTCGTCGATATCACTATTGAACGAGTGGTTGTGATCAGTTTTGAGACAAGCTTACGACATGTCGCCATTCGTCTTTGAGAGCTACTTTGCTTGTGCATTCGTTCAAAGGAATATCTTCTGAAGCTTCAATTCCTGCGGTCCGTAGAACTGCCAAAAGTGGGTAAGTACCAGTGGCGTGGCGTAAAAGATATCCTTGGGCAAGCCGGTGCAAATTTGGCCTACGTTTTCCTTAAGAGCCGTAGAATAAGTCGCACAAATGCGTGATATTAGGCAAGCCGTTAGGAATCGAGTTCTTTGGACACCACTCTACTGGTAGGTACCCGCATTCACAGCCATTATAAAGAAATTATTAGTACTAGCAATTTATGAGGCTTGGTTACTTTTACTAATGTATTCATATCAGTCAACTTTGGTTTTCAAGTTATTGAGTGTATTATCAGTAATTTATCCTCCTGTGGCTTTCCTTTCTCTCCCTTTTGTGGCTCGTGCGATTTTGTTTAATGTGTTATGCGGGCCGCAAGCCGAAAAGTTTAACATCCCCTGGTCTAACTACGTACATTTGTCGCTAACAATGCTGCCCTACAAGCAGAGAAGGTTGTAACTCAACAGAATGCCATACTAAGATTCGCCTTATGCGTAAGTGACGTAAATTTCACATGCGGAGTGTGAACAGAGCAGAATGTGAATTATGCAAATTGTGGCGTGCGAGATGTTGTTAAAACATTTGACAGACTCCTTATATAACATTATAAGATAATAAAAAGGTGACATTGTATAAAATAAATTATTAGATTGCGCTGGCCAGCAAATACATATATAAATACTTTTAGTGCTATGTATGTATGACATACACAAAAAAAGTTTTTTATAACCATTTTTGTTTACGGTGGTTGGAAACTCGAAGGGACAGGAAAGTTATTTTATACCTTTTTGGAACCCGTGTTTCTCATCAAACGTCACGACATATTCTTCTAAAATTGACAAAAAATCATGACCTTTTTTAAAAACTCTTTTCAACATCTGTTTTATTCACAACCTACACTACACTATATACCATATTTTTATCTGAGAGCGATAAAACGATAATAAGTTTCTGTCAAGAAATTATTTTTTTTTGAGACATACTTTTATTGCTGACTGTACTTTTTTTATAAAATCGTAAACTGCACGTGTAAACTAATCAAATGAGCCCAAACACGGTGGATTTATCTGATGTAATTTAGATAATCCCATGGCTGCCATCCAGCTCCGTCATCAGATCAGTTCGATTTCATAATAATATTGCTTTGTCATCTTATTTACATATTCTTGCAAAATTTCAGCTCAATCGGAAACCGGGAAGTGGGTCAAATTTAACCCTTAAATGCATGGTGTAAAATGCAGCTTACATAAACAAAAAATAATTCATTTGAAAACTATTAATATTTATTTTGTTCTGAAGATTAATTCTGCATGGAAAATGTACGTATTTTCATATTTATGACTCTTTGTTGGCAAAATTGTATTTAAAAAAAAGTTATTAGAGTTTTTGAGCAAAATGGCAACAATTTTGAAAAAGTTAAATATTTAAGGTTTTCGTTAAGTGTGTTTAACGATTTTTATCAAAATAAGTAATATTTTTTTGGTATAATATTGTAGCACATAATTATCATAACGATTAAAAGTTTACAAAAGTTAATAAAGTTCTCAGTCTATAAGTAAACAATATTTGTATATTTGATCATGTAGAATCGAACCTACATTTGATTATTAGTGCAAAAATAACCCAAAAAATTGCTATAGATTTTTTAAAATATTTTTCTAGTGTTTATTATGCCATTAGGTATCCACATATTTTTTTTAGTAACGATAAAAAATAAATCATGCATCTAAGGGTTAACTTGCAAGATTTGATTACAGACAGACACCGGGACAGGTGAAACTAAATAAAAGCTCGTAAAAAAGTATATGTTCCCCTCGCGGAAAAAAAGGGCCTTTATGTCGCCTGCTGTTTAGTTTATGCAAAATGCATTGAACCAAGCCACTATATTAATGCAAGTGAAGGAAGGAAGGATGTTTCCGGCTTTGCAGTAATTTCACATAAAATATTTTAATGCTTGAATTGATTGCGTTGGGTATTTCTCATGAATTTTAATTCCACATTATTTATCGTTTTATTTGAAATCACAAGTATTGACCACAAAGTTCATCAGAAAATAGTATTTTCCTTATTAGCGAAAAAAAGTTGTCATGTGAACAAGCCTTAACATTAATATTGTATTTATTTGTTTGAAAGACTATAAGGGTGCAAGATCAGGATCTGATGATCAAAGAGATTTTGGAGAAATCTAGGAAACTCTAAAAATATTACATGCATACCTACCTGTAGAGATTCGGTTGTTTTTGTGAGTAAGTACCCTGTACCCTGTTTTTATTTTTAAATTACGGACTTCAATGAAACTAAAGTATTCATAGTTTAGTTTGATTGAAGTCGGTAATTTTTAACTTGAAATTTTCTATTAGGTTCTTATTTGAGGATAAATATTTAAATAGATATCCTTCCTTATTTTTCACCAAACGGCATAAGAGTTTTTATAACTCTTGTGAAAAAAGATCTCCTGCTTCTAGACCCCCAAATTTAAACAATGCGCTGTATGTCAATCTATTACGTAAGTAGAGGCTTTTTAGCTGAAAAAGGCAGAATCTGTCACGCAGCTGGGTAAAAAGAATATGAAGCACACGGGGGCAATTTGACCTGCCCACCGCTACGTGACTGGCACCGCCATTTGTGGCTGTTTATTGCGTTCTGCTGGCCACAGCCTGGTGAAAAACAGTGCATACACATATATACGACGTAATATATAACAGACAATGAAAAGGAAATGTGACTTTTTCTAACAGACTGCGTCTTGCGCCAAAATAAAATTAAGGTGAACGTCCCCGTGCTTGACACGCTAAAGCCTAATAGTTGACACTCTGCTTTCAGCTCTAGGTATTGCTTATGACAAGATGACAACTACTGGGACAGCCAGCGTGGAGCACTCGGATCTTATAGTTCGCACCGTTAGTAATAAACCGGACTAATTCAAAATGATTCTAGAATTGAGTTAAAACCATTTGAATTCGTTTTAAGATTGATAATAAATTGTCAATTTTTTGACCTAGGCCGGTTTATTACTAAGGGTGCGAGTGCGAGTTGTTTTTCTGAAATCTTATGTCACCCTGAATAAGATTTCACTTTTGCCTTGATGACCAGATTACATTTTTCAGGGTTCAAGTTTTATTAATGTTTCACCGACTTCCAAAAATGAAGGTGTCAGTTCGTAGTGCTTTTTTTGTTTTTTCCTTGATTACGTGAAGACGTCTGGTTCGATACCCATGGAAAATCTTTTTTTATTCATAGTCATAGCGTTTATTGCAAATAGGGTATGCATGCAGTATTGGTACAGTTTTGGAGAACCGGGATTTTCGGTACTGGCCGAGAGTCGAACCGGGATTTCCCGGGATTTTCGGTACTTTCGGGACAAGTCTCCAAAAACTCTGTCGATGCTTCATTCCGGTCAGATTTCGTTGGTATCTGTTAGTTTTTTAATGAAAACACTTTGCAGTAAAACCGCTTCCATTAATTTTATTAAATAATCACTGTTTTACAAACGAGCGGGGCAGGCGGGGGTGAGTCACCGCACCAGCGCACCACACAAGTCAAAAGTAACGATGTAAATGTGGGTACTATGAGGTACTTTTTAGGGTTCCGTACCAAAATGGTAAAAAAGGAACCCTTATGGTGCGACTCTGTCTGTCTGTCTGTCACAGCCAGATATCTCAGGAACTACTGCTGCTATCGATATGAAATTTGGCATAGTTTTAAAAGTCGCTAACCCGACCCTATTTGACATAAAAAAAATCTTGTACGTTTTTACTTTTTTTTAAACGAGGCCGTAATGGGAGATCTGAAATTCAAAGTTGTACTATTGTATAAAATAGGGTATCAAATGAAAGGGCTTAATTTGTAGATTCCAAAACCATTATTTTTTTTCTTAATCATGTACTTTTTGATTTATGACCGAAAACGTTTAAAAAAGTACCAATCCCCCCTATTGTAATAATTACCAATTATTAATATCATCCTAAATATAACAGGAAAAATATAACGGTTTTCCTAATTTGCACCGTTTTTGAGAAATTTGCAAAAATCGTAACACATACTTATGTGCTCCTACTAAGCTAACCGCCGTACAGTTTTTCTTGAACTATTCACGTATCTACTTGCGAGTTTGTACGGAACCCTCGGTGCGCGAGTCCGGCTCGCACTTGACCGGTTTTTACTATCATCTACGCAATCACCCTTTTTTTATTAATTAAAGTTATACCGGGAGAGTTATTTTATCTTTAGGGTATACTTTATTACTTTAATTTTAGATGTTATAAGTAAATAAATCAAACAAACAAAAAATTGTAATTATAATGTTACACGTACAATAGTAAAAAAAAATCAAAACTTACTTGTTTAACATTTTAATATATAGCGCTAAAGTGCCTGTCTAACTGAGGTGCGAACGCAGCCGATAAGCAATTGGCGAGTTTTAGGTAATCTTGTAAAAGGATGGACAATACTACTGCGTTACTATTACTGTAATTTAGGCCAACCCTCAAGGACGTTGGTACAACATATTATCGTACAAATTGAAGAACATTGGCATAATCGATTTTTGTTTACCTAAATCGTTACTTTTGACTTACGTGCGCCAATCATTATTATATAGGTATCACGGCCAGCTTTCGTGTTTGGAATGATTGGTCAAAATATTAACTACGGCGTAGTTACTACGCGCTTGTTCGTTTAGAATATCTATACGTCTTTTGTTTGATTATGATACTCAGAACTCAACATAATATACCAGAAAACATAAATTAATGCTGCTTAAATATATTTCCCGAAAATCCCGAAAGTACCGGGATTTTTATTTTGACGTCCCGGTTCTTTGCTCGGCTCAAAATACCGGGAAATCCCGGTACTTTCGGTTCCGGTATTTCCCGGGAGCAAACCCTAATTGCAAACCATAGTTGTACAGATCTTAATATTAGTACATTCAGTCCCATATGGGTCCTGGTAGGGTATAGCAAATAGTTTTAAGATTTTGCAACAAATCTAGGTGTAAGATTACATTAAATTTCAACCCCAAAAATATTTTATGCCACACCTGGCCATAAAGTGACTTTTTCCGCACGGTGCGCGTACGGAAAAAGCCGCTTTCTGGCCAAGTAGACATAAAACGATGTACACAACACGGGAGGTAATAAAGAAAGCCTTTGATCGCATATTTACGTCCCTCGCTTACAGCTCGGGCCGCAAACATCTGCGATCTCGGCCTTTCTTTGTTTTACCACCCTAGTTGTGTAATGTACTATTAATTGAACTTATCTTATATATATAATATAACTTTAAAATGCATATTTATACATCACATTTAAATTTGAAACTTAGATTCCTAACAACATTTAACATTCAAAAGAGTGCACCACCCAGGTGGCCCCAATGTCACTGAACTGAAATCGAGGGATTTCAAATACTTTAGGAATATCTAAAGCGATTTGGATATTTTTATAGTAGCTCTTGCATTTGTTATTGAGTAGACTAGTTTGAAGAAGGTTTAATTTGGTGTTAATATGTCGGTACAATATCAAAATCATCTAAACTGCCTACTCGAAATAAGTATGTAAATTCTCAAACAGCCATGCTGTCGTCGAAGCTTTAGTCGGTT
This sequence comes from Eudemis profundana, assembly GCA_947034925.1. Classification (NCBI taxonomy): domain Eukaryota; kingdom Metazoa; phylum Arthropoda; class Insecta; order Lepidoptera; family Tortricidae; genus Eudemis; species Eudemis profundana. Next base: position 11,270,345 of record OX344808.1, read on the forward strand.
TTTCAACCACTCTTTCTCATTTTATTGGCCTCGCTGTATTTTGCATTCCTACGAAAACCTTCGATTTTACTATTTTTTCTACTCCTGTACTGTTATCTGTCTTTTACTTGGTCACGAACACTAATATAAGAACATACATAATATGAGTTCAGAGAAGTCTATACTCTATTCCCCATAACAGCACTAGTGTCGTTATAGTCACTTTACGTTATTGCTAGCAGCCACAGACTTCTAAATCTAGGTTAAACTTAGGTCAAGGATTAAGCGCTCAATTTTAACTTTATGGTAAAAATGCACAACTACCAACTTAACAAACAATTGACAACATTTCATATTTTCAAAAGATCTTAATTCGAAAACCATTTGGGTAAAACTGTATTTTATGCTCAAAAAAAATATTTTTAGATTTTTTTTCCCATTCATTTTGGAAAAAATCGTCAATTAGTGTGAACCGGAAGTGTGACGTCATTTTCCCTGCATTATCGAGAGAGACCTTAGTGCTGAAACGATTAAAAAGTGTATGGCATCCGGTTGTCATTTTCTGACATACTTGCCGTCTGACGTTTATTTGTTTTGAAAATTGTTACAACTGCTTAGCGGCTTTAGAAGTTTAATTTTCTTACCGTTGGTTCATTTGCACGTTTTCGAAGACCTTAAAAGACTTGGCACTTTCCCACTGGACTCCGATAACGCATTCAAACATTATTAACTTGGCATTCTTTTACCGGACACCGATTCTTTTCATATAATGAAGACATCAGAAGGTTTTTCTCAGGCTGATAGCACGAATCTGCCGCGTGTTGAAATTATGATGATGGAGTACACATCGGCAAGTGATAAATATAATCCAGCCCAAATAAGAGGAGCAAAAGCATCGTTGTCTTCCCGAACTTCCTATGTTGACAACGCTGTAACGCCTGACAGTTATTTTTTTAATCGTAATTGTCGCTCTGGATTCTAGTTTTTTTAAATCGTAATTGTCGCTCTGGATTCTAGTTGGGAAAGTGACGTCATTTTCTACATACGCCCTTTTAGAATGAGCTACTTTTCAAACTGCTATTTTTAATTGAAAAATTGAGTTAAAACGAAAAAGAAAAAATACGGGTAGCTTAAAATTCCACCTATTTTCTATCCAGCTCATAAAATGAAGGAGTAGAAAATTTGAAATATTGTCAATTAAATTCCTGCGGTTTTTAAGAAAAACAAAACTTTCCGAACTAAATTCATTGATGCCAACATAAAAAAAGTATTTTTAATTTAAGTATATTTTAAATTAAAAAAAAAGTTTACCATAGACACATACTGTCAGTCAAACGTCATATTTGCCTTGTTTCCAGGTTATGGTTAATTTTGTATTTTATAATTTAAAACCTCGTCGTAGAAAAAGTATTGTATGCAACGTTGTATAATTAAGTCAAAAAATGCTCATTACGTCTCTATTTGCGATACTCGCCGCATTCGCGGCTCGTATCGCAACTCACGCAATTCGCATTTTTTGAACCCACTTATACAACTGTTGCATAATAGTATTTTATGCAACAGTTGTATAAGTGGGTTCAAAAAATGCGAATTGCGTGAGTTGCGATACGAGCCGCGAATGCGGCGAGTATCGCAAATAGAGACGCAATGAGCGTTTTTTGACTTAATTATACAACGTTGCATACAATACTTTTTCTACGACGAGGTTTTAAATTATAAAATACAAAATTAATCATAACCTAGAAACAACGCAAATATGACGTTTGACTGCCAGTATGTGTCTATGGTAAACTTTTTTTTTTAATTTAAAATATACTTAAATTAAAAATACTTTTTTTATGTTGGCATCAATGAATTTAGTTCGGAAAGTTTTGTTTTTCTTAAAAACCGTAGGAATTTAATTGTTTGTTAAGTTGGTAGTTGTGCATTTTTACCGTAAAGTTAAAATTGAGCGCTTAATCCTTGACCTAAGTTCAACCTAGATTTAGAAGTCTGTGGCTGCTAGCAATAACATGCAATAACAATTGACGACCGCTTTAGCTTAGTTGGTAGTGACCCTGCCTACGAAGCAGGAGGTCCTGGGTTCGAATCCCGGTAAGGGCATTTATTTGTGTGATGAGCACGAATATTTGTTCCTGAGTCATGGATGTTTTCTATGTATTTAAGTATTTGTATCTATTAAATATATCGTCGTCTAGTATCCATAACACAAGCCTTATTGAGCTTACTATGGGACTAGTTCGATTTGTGTAAGATTGTCCCCTAATATTTATTATTATTATTATTATTATTATTATTATTATTAATAACGTAAAGTGACTATAACGACACTAGTGCTGTTATGGGGAATAGAGTATAGACTTCTCTGAACTCATATTATGTATGTTCTTATATTAGTGTTCGTGACCAAGTAAAAGACAGATACCAGTACAGGAGTAGAAAAAATACTATTATTACCGTGGACAGTTTGTTATAGCCGCGCGTGCCACAAAATTGATTCGACATGTTCTCATGTATTCCACAAACTGCCGTTGCATCGACTTCTTCCGTGAGGTTTCCAAGAACAACCCTTTGAAAAACGAACATTTGTATCCTGTCTCCCTGATTCAATCTTGCATAACAGAAGAGTGAGCGGGATAGCTCGATGTGAAACTTTTGACTCATTTCAGAATAGTTGATAATGTGCTTAAATATTAAGGTGATTAGAGGCGGTCGGTTTTCACTACAAACATAAAGAGGGTAATTGTTTGCTACCACAGCATCAATTAGGTTTAAAGTCTGTTTTATTTTATAGCTTGATACATTTTATCCCCGCGTAATGACATGAGAACTCTCAAAATGTAAAAAAAAAAATAATTTCAGCAAAAAACGTATAGTTTCAAATGAAGCTAATAGATGGCGCTAATCATAGGCCCAATTGCACGTTAACTCGGTTTTTTGAGATTTATCATGTCATTTTGTCGAAACAAAATGTACCTATATCAAGCTATATAATAAAACACATTTTAAACATGATTGACGCCGTGGAACGATGACGCTCCATGTTTGTATGGAAGGAAACCCGACCGGAATCATCTTAAGGTAGGAACCATTTAAACTCTTGCACCTCTGGCCCTAAACCTACATTGTGATCCCTGTGTGAGAACAGCTCATCTCAGAAGTAAATTACTAGTGTTTCAATAGGCAATCTATATTCAAGATTGCCGCTTGAAAGTTCGTTTAAACTTAGAACGTACCTAAATAACTGTATTGATCGAGGAGTTGCAGGGTTTTAAGCTGCGGCCAAACCGCTGCTCAAAAGACGTTAACGCACCGTAAACGCAGTGACGTGAGTTATGCGTCACGTTTTTAACCCCTTCCTAACCGGCAGGCCATCCTCTAGTCTAAGACACGACTTTTTACTACGGAAAATCATAGTAAAAAGTCGCGTTTTAGACTAGGACGCGGCGCTCAAAATACGCATGCATTATGTACATAAACAGTTGAACACTACATATTTTAACTTAATTTTTTTAAGCACAGTATGCGTTAAAAACGTGATGCATGAGGCACGTCACTGCGTTTACGGTATGTCAACGTCTTGTTAGCAGGGGTTCGATCGCACCTTTAAGTGTAGGTATATATGTGTTCGTATTATTTGCTTTGAGAATTGCTGTCGTTTGAAAGACTACGGAAATCGTGTAGTTGATTAAGGGTTTAAGTGTGTCTAACATTTAATTAAGCTTGTTACTGTTATCAGATCAAAATGAGTCGAAGGAGTGTAAATACTAAATTGTATTCTAACGTCACAATATAAGGAATATTGTACGCGGAGAATCTAACTACGATAATTCTCCCATTTCAAACTATTAGCAGTATGTTAAATTTTATTTGATATGTAGAGATAAAATAGTATTGCCACCAGTACCGCTACCATGAGTTGCTATAGAAAACCCACGTGCCAACGAGCTTCGAATAGTTTTCTATTAAACTTGTACCATGAGTCACATAACCCTTTACTATCCTCGCTAACGTTAACTCGATTGTTTATGTAGTATTCGTTACGTGACGAGCTGACGTGCCTAACTTCACATCAAACACAGTTGTCTCTTTCTAACTATACTGAAAAGAATGAATACGGATGATGTTGGACAAAAAGCTACTAATTTAAAGCGTCATAGTCAATATTGACGGTTGTTATTGTTACTTAGCCAAGCATGCAACTATGTGACCTATACTATTAATTATTATATTGTTCATATAGTGAGTGGAGTGTTTCTCATCTCAGAACAAGTTGTTGTGAATTGCAGTTTCTTTTCTTGACATTAAAATGCGAACAAAATTTCAGTTATGCAGTAGTTATATAGAAAGGTAGGTACCTACGTTGGTGTACTAGTACTATACTCTTCTTACTTTGATTGGGCGATACAGTTTTTCTCATGAAATATTTTGTTTCAAGTGGTTAGATAAACTTGAGGAATGTAATTTAGTTTAGAGTGCGCCTTATTTCAATGTTTTGACAGAATTCGCAACATTAGTAAGCGCTGAAGAAAACCACAACAAGGAAGGCCCGCTAATTTTCGACGCTGAAATTTTAAATATAGCATATTCATATAACATAATTATTCCACATTACGTTAATAATGTCGTATTGGTCTTATTCTTGTATCTCATAAATGAAATAATGCCCTAAACAATAACTCTAATCAGTTTTCACGCTCCAATTTGCCAGTGAGAGAGTTAACTACAGTCGATACGGTATTTTTCGATGGCATCTGTCAAATGTGTAACTCATGGTACCGATATCCTATAGCAACAGCTACAAAACGTTACTCGCTAGCGTTAAGAATTCGATAGGTAATTTACCGTAGAACTCATACTAGCGATCGTTGGTTCTACAAGTGACCGCTAGAGGCGCTGTACAACTGTCCATACAAATCATTTACGCAGACGCTAGCGAGTACGGTCACTGTAAACTCATGGTAAAGCTACAGGTCAGACTTTGTATCCACCCTAAGAAACTTTCATGATCTTGACCAGTAAAAAAAACCCGGTCAAGTGCGAGTCGGACTCGCACACCGAGGCTTCCGTACAAACCCGTAAGTACATACGTGAATAGTTCGAGATAAACTGTATGGTGGTACAAACTTAACTTTGCTGTTGTAAAACTGATGTCCTCATTTATATTTATTTTAATATTAGGTGTTCTTGGATTCCAAATGCTAGGAATATTAGGTTGCATAATACAACCCGATCCCTTCTGTGTGAAATTGAAACGAAGCCGTACAGGAAGCCTCGCGCATAATCTCCACATGGAACTATAATATCATTTACTAACATGCTTATACGTTGGTTGTGACGCGTAAGTTCAAGGAAGGGACAAACAAACAATTATTTAATAAACTGTTGAATACAAAGACCAACCATGTTGAAACATTGGACGCAATCTACCATAGTTAAGGCCAGTATTGAACCAGCAGCGACTTTGCTTTAATGTTTTACTAATTCAGCAGACTTAATAGGAAGCTCCCTGTTAATTCGTCAGTTTTGACAGAAAATGTTCGTGTCAGTCAAATTACCAGTATGATTAAAGGAGATTGCCGACGCGTCTATGGGGCCTCGTACCAAATCAAAAGTCATTGTGTCAACACGAAACCGACTGTATCTTAAAGAACAAGAAACTGCCTTTCCTAATCACTAAATCCCATTAAAATCGTATTCGGGGATCCATAGGAAATTGAGATTGATTTCCAGATTTCGAAGTGAGTTTTTGCGTAGCAAATCGTCAAAGTATTTGTCAACCGGCCAAATACAAAATCACCTAATAACTTTAATTCCTGACGTTGACGAGACTTCACTTAACTTAGTCGTATGACATGCCATTTTGGATACCTGTTTTAGGTATTTTATTGTGCCTATTCAGATTGTTAAAATATTATTATAAAAAAAGTTATTTGAAACTATTTTGATACATCGTGAGATAAAAAATATTGTAACATTACATTTACGCTCAATGTCTCGTATAGTGAAGTATCAGCGAAATATCACTAGTTATTTGTACCAAATAAAGAATTTAAAATGATTTACGACCTTCGACACAAAATTGTGAAAAGACGTGTCTTATAAAGTACCTTATATTTAAACTTAGAATAAGACAGAATGTCAAGCTGTCAATTTTCGTGCTAAGATCAAGAAAACTACATACATAATTAATTGTATTAAGACGTATCTATGACGTTAGCTTTGTCTTTTACACTCATGTGAGAAGTAGTCTTAAGAAAGAACGAGACAAACATGTTACTTTCCTGGGTATAGGACAGCTGGATGCAGTTCGTATAAGAAAGAACCGCGGAGTTTTATGGAATTAAAATTTTTGTATACATTTGTGTAGACGGTGGTGCCACTGTCATAGGCCTTTTAGATTTTGACCGATTTTGTCTGTCAAATACAGTTTTAAGGAAATCATACATTTTTCATGGTGGCGGCGGAAATCGTACAACACATTCTTTTTTAATTGATCTCAGATTTCCCATTTTAAATTCAGTAATAAAAAAATCCCAATGGTTAAAAAAATAAAACTAAGTTTTTGGTATCGTTTTGGTTGTGACACAATTTAATGACGATATTGGTACCAAAAGTCGGCAATCTCCTTTAGGTAGAATTTTAATTGATTTATTTTGTTCGGGAAATGAAAACCAAAAGTATCATTATTCATTATAAAAAGTTTTCTTAATTTCTATAAAAAGGTAATTGTGTTGATGTAAGTTAACATCTCTTAAAATATTGGTAGCTAATTTGTTAGCACCTCATATATATACATAAACGAGTAAGTGTTTTTTTTTTTCTCTTCTATATTTATGCATTGGTGCTATTATCTCTTACCGCAATATGTTTTTTTCTTGAAGTGTTTCAGTAAAATGTTATGGTATAAGGCCTCATGACCATTGAGTATTTAGTCATTGTATTACTAATGTTAACATAGACACATAAACAAGGCACGTAATCGGTGCATTAGCATAAAGCAATGTGTCCCTACCTAAGTTATGGCTGGCTAATGAGGGCTAACCTAGAATGTAAATAGAGCCTTATTACTCGTTAACGCATGTACAGACGGGAAATGTTTGAAGTTTTGCTCAATTAATGCAAAAACAGCTTTGACGGAAATCCAGTAGCCTTCGGGAACAGAGCACCATTTTTCATAGAGTACATAAAATAAAATTGAAAAAGCTCAGTCGAGACTCGAACCTGCATCTCCTACGGTTCTCCGGATCAACCAACAACGGTGCCCGAATTAACGTAATTTTCAATAAGACTCACATTCTCATCTATGATAAGACTCTGGCATCATTGTCGGTGGCACAATCGGAAGTGTGGCTGTTTTAGTCCGGAGGGCCGGAGGGGGGAGGGGAGATGTGTACCTATTACTAAATTCTGAAGTAGGTGTAGGTATCATAATTTCATAATCGTCGGGTGACAACCTAAGCTACTACGTTAATAATGCCAACAAATGTAGGTACACCACAAAAATAATGAATCGCCAATCGCCAACATTTTTGGCACTTTTCTTTGCATAATAAAGCATTATTGAAATTACCAAACAATTTACCTAGCCCGCATTATAGAGATCAAACCCGCTGATCCTGAGACCTCGACAAATTGTTAATGACATTTATATTTACTGTGAGAATGAAACGCATAGCCGAGAAACAATGGGATCATTGAGAATACCGTTGGTACAAATCGACGGGCAAACTGGGTGTTATATCAACTTCTCACCGCAACTAACTCGTATCATGTCCAATCCTTTAGAGCAATAACAAGCTTAATCCTCTAATAATAAAGCGTATATTATAAAATAATGCATTAAAGAGAAAAGTGGTTTCGAAGGTTAGCAATGAATATTAAATGCGGGGCATTTGGTTCACCAGGGTCAAACTTGCTCAAATAGCGCGATGTTATTTCTTTTATCTTTAACCTTTAGGTACACAGCCCAGTAATACACAACAATTGTAAATATAGAAAGCGTTAAAACATGGTTAAACACTTAATCGATACACAGGTTCAGGACTAGGTACCAGTGGCCTGGCGTCAAAGATATGGTAGGGCAAAGCAATTTGGCTTACATTTTCATTGAAAGCGGTAAAATAAGTCGCTCACATGTCTCATATCAGGCAAACCGGTGAAAACCGAGTTTAATGGACATCGTAGTGTTGATGCGACAAACTCATTCAGAACTTGCATGAACATAACAAATAACACATTATAAACATCTCCAATAATTTTAAATAAAACCGAATAACTATTACTCAGTGTAACCTATAAATAGAAAATGCTCCCCAGGTCATTTTCTGTCGACGTGGTGCCCAGGAGGCTGGCAGCGTTTGTCCCGTTGAATGGCGAGACTTATTCGTTGTCCGAAATAGCCTTCTGATCACCTGACTTCTCGATCAGCCGTTTAGAGATCTCTTTGTAGAGATCTCTGGCGTTAGGCCTCCACGGCCCAAGAGTTTCGTCACCAAACGGCGCAAATATGTAGCCCTCGCCGAGGGCGGCGTATTTGCGCCGCTTGTTCTGTTCCGCCGTTGCCGCCGCCGCTCCAGCTTCGGAGAATGTGGCCTGAAGATGGGACGGTGCTAGGGTATCGACACAAGACACTAATATGGCATCCCATATTAGTGTTTTACGCGACCGCCATGGAACGAGCGTCATACCGTCCGGGCCGTCGTCACGTTGCCGTCGGCGTCGCCACGTGCGATGCCGTTCGGCTCTAGGATGGCCCGTCGTAGGACGTCGTTCAGGGAGGCGTGGCGTAAGATGCGTCCGGCGGCAGGATAAGCCGTGGTGCCCCTGTATGTCCACGGTCGCTCCACAGCCGCACCGGTGGGGCTCGTTGGTTTTGGTGCCGAGTCGCAGGCTGGTGGCTAGACTGAGGGTGGTTTTGTCCAGAAGTGTGCCTGTATTGGATGACGGTAGGGCGTGGAGCCAAAACCCCGACTCCGCCACGGCGAGGAGGCGAGCGCGTTCTGCTGAATTTCGTGCTGTGTCGATCAGTTCTTTTAGCACTAATCTGCAGAACTTCGTAATTAAGTATAACTTGTTTCCAGTGCCGTAAATAGGATGGTGCCACCGTTGCCCAGGCACAGACCAGGCAGGACCCTAGGGTACCTATAATATCTAAAAAAAAACAAGGGCACATGCTTATATAACTGCAGTTATAGAAGCTCGCACAGGGCGCAGAAAAGGCTATTTACGGCACTGCTTGCTTCGTAGAGCTTTGCTGTTCGAAATCGGTAATAGGTACCTACCTATTTAGTGATATTACTCGTGATTATTTTCATAACAAGTAACGTATCATGTTATCTTACAGAAAGGGCATCTCTAAAACCAGAAGTAAATAGGGCAGCGGTTTCATACGCATCGGTATTCAATAAGGCTTTCAGAGACCTATGCTGTGATTACGCAGGTGACCTTTCGTGCTATTTGAATGCGAATGTAAAGATAAGCCTATTCAATCTTATAAATGCTAAGTGGTGCTTTCCAAATGTTCAAATGTGATAACAATGGAGATACCATTAAATTTGCAATGTGGAATTTGGTTTGAGTAAAGGGCAATAGGAAAATGATAAAAAATCTGAAGCAGATACATTTCTTCCACGCCGTCTAAAATTAATTATCGAAAGAATATTATACAATATTTTGTCATTTAAAAGGGAAGACATTAAGTGCATGAAGTTATTAAATATTTCATAAGATTTTACGAGTATTTAAGTTTCTACGATTTTTGCGAAGTCAAAATTAAGGAACACGTCCTTGTGTTTGAACAACTAATGCCCAATAGTTGATACCACAGAAATATACAATACAATACAATATTCTTTATTGTGCACCAAAACAAAAGATTACAAAAACTTAAATCTAGAACAGCATAGATGGTAAACAACAGGCGGTCTGATCGCTAATAAGCGATCTCTTCCAGACAACCTTAGGGTAGTAGAGTGGGCGCGAAATAAAATCAGAGGTGAGTAGGTAGTGCACAAGGAAATGAAAACAGATTATTATCAAAAACAGGACAAATACATACAAATAAATACACACACACACATATATATATGTACATATATATACATATAAACAAACAATAAATAAATAAATAAATGCATTCATTGAAATAAACGACACCAACAAATCGATTTAACTTTAAGGGAGTGATAGGTAGTGTTGCTTGAGTAGAGTCTTGAAAATGGGAAGGGATTTTGCACGCCTTAAGACGCTGTCAACAGCAAAATGCCCTTGAGGATTCAGGATTTTGGCCCATCCCCTAGCCCCGCCTAATTGCTCCCAGCGCTATTCACAAGTGAGCGGCGAGAAGCGTAACTGTTTGCATTCGGCTTGCGATCGCGATCGAAATAAACACGCCTGCCGGTAGATGGCGTTAAACTCCTGTAGGTTTCCCAATTTTCCCATAGAGCGCAGAATAAAATAGACAGGGCGTCGTTAAAATAATATAGTTGGTTTTTAATTTATTTTCATAATTAAAGCGTGAACAGATAGAATGAAATTTGGATATGTAATACGTAAATAAGTAATGAAAACTTTCAAACACATTTAATGAATTTTGGATATGTAATATAAGTAGTTAAGATTTATTAGAAAAAAATACAGTATTTTTGTAAGTAGTAATACGATTATATTGAATTAAAATATACAACACTTCCTTTATGTTTTTCTTGATGACCTGCAATGTAAGGTCATCGAGAAAAACATAAAGGTAAGGTAAGGTTTACAAATAAATCAATCGATTTTCGATTTGACAGTATAAGGTATTTATACTTAGTATCCGTAACCTGGTATCCCATCAAAAACATTCTGTAAAAAACTAGCCAAGTCTCGATGGAGCTGCTTGTTTATCTCTAAAAAGTAATGAAATCTAGACAAAATCGTGTCAAGTTTAAGGTACCTTACTGCGATTTCTTTATTATTATACTTAATGTTGTGTGACTTGGCCGTTGAACATTCTTTATTCGTTATAGTAGGTACAAGTCAACAAAGAAACTTTGTAATCGCATGTATTTGTATAGGATTACAAACTTATGTGTGCAGTTGCAATATTTGGAGGTTCTTTAGGACTTGATAGGCTAAAAACTATGTTTAAAATTTCAGCTCTCTGAGTTTATGGGAAGTACTAGTTCTATTCTGATGATCATGTCATGAGTCAGTGAGTGTCTGTCGTAAATGCGAAACTTTGCTTTCGCTTAACTTCGGAACTAAATGACCTACAGACTTGAAATTTTGGATTTTAAGTATGTGATTATACCTTACTGGATGACGAAAATTTCTGCGTTCTGGTCTTATCTAGAGGTTCTCAAATAGGGGCCTGAAAATGCGGCGAAATGGTTCCAGTAAAGGATGGTACGGCAGTGTTTGCTTCGCGCTCGACTTGGCGGGGCCACTGCCGTGCCCCATGCAACTCCGAGTACCTTTAGTAGCTAATGATAATGTATGTTACGTAGGTAATTAAATTAAATGAGATTGAATATAATATACAATATAATAAATACTTAGTACAAATACCTTATACTGTCAAATCGAAAATTGATTGGTTTATTTGTAAACCTTACTAACTGACGTGCCCGAAAAATTACCCTGGAGTGCGGTGTATGATAATACATACATACATACATACATACATACATACATACATACATACATACATACATACATACATACATACATACATACAAACATACATACATACATACATACATACATACATACATATGTATGTATGGTCCACATTTCAACGCTACTAAGGTGTAAAACTGAATGAGTATTCATTTGGACAGGCCAGTGGCTATTGCGGTGATCATACATTTAACACACTTAACTAAATATTTACACTTCTTATATTATAACTTTGATTTAAATTACCCTGGAGTGCGGTGTATGATAATACATACATACATACATACATACATACATACATACATACATACATACATACATACATACATACAAACATACATACATACATACATACATACATACATACATACATACACACACACACACACACACACACACACACACACACACACACACACACACACACACACACACACATACATACATACATACATACATACATACATACATACATACATACATACATACATACTAGAGATGCAGCGAATAGTAATTTGGCCGAATACCGAATACCGAATATTCGGCGGAGTCGACGGCCGAATAGCCGAATATTCGGCGGCCGAATATTCGGCCAATGGTTTTACCTAAAATGAAGTAAATTCGAACGCCCGGGTGAGCGGCGCCGTGAATCTCTGTACAGGTTGCAACTTGTTACTCGTCGTAGGCAGCCTATGATAGAAAAATGCGCCATTGAAAAATTTAATTTCATTTGTAGTTTAATTTCTAATTCGTTGTTTATGCTACTGTTCTATATATGTTTGAAATTGGTGTGAAAGATGATTAACCTAATATTTAATATTGATTACTGTTTATAATTTGTTATTAATAGTACATTACACAACTAGGGTGGTAATACAAAGAAAGGCCGAGATCGCAGAAGTTTGCGGCCCGAGCTGCAAGCGAGGGACGTAAATATGCGATCGAGGGCTTTCTTTATTATCTCCCGTGTTGTGTACATCATTTTATGTCTACACTTGGCCAGAAAGCGGCTTTTTCCGTACGCGCAGCGTGCGGAAAAAGCCACTTTATGGCCAGGTGTGGCATAAAATATTTATTCATCCTTCTTTTTCCTTCGACTTTGTGTTAATTTACTATTCGGTATTCGGCCGAATACTATGCCATTATTCGGCTTCGGCCGAATAGTCAAAATGTGGCCGAATAGGCCGAATACCGAATAGTGGCCGAATATTCGCTGCATCTCTACATACATACATACATACATACATACATACATACATACATACATACATACATACATACATACAAACAAACAAACATACATACATACATACATACATACATACATACACACACACACACACACACACACACACACACACACACACACACACACACACACACACACACACACACACACACACACACACACACACACACACACACACACACACACACACACACACACACACACACACACACATACATACATACATACATACATACATACGTACATACATACATACATAGGTACATACATACACCTTAGGCCTTCATACACAGGGTTTCGCACACAGGCGCTGCCGGGTGTGGGCGCAGCCCTGAGCTTGCCTAATGCATTAGGCAAGGAAGAATAATAATTACGTCAAAATAAAATCGCGGAGTGAGACATGCCTGCTTCGGCTCGTTTCCTAAAACCACACTCGTGTATTGATGCCTCCCATAATACATAACTATTACCGTCGACTCCAAAACTTTATAGATCTATGCAAACAAAACGTTTCTCGATGGGCGTAGCCAAGACCGCATCTGAAGAAGCGTTGAAATGTGGACCTTATATCCAGTGACATAAGGTCCACATTTCAACGCTACGAAGGTGTAAAACTGAATGAGTATTCATTTGGACAGGCCAGTGGCTATTGCGGTGATCATACATTTAACACACTTAACTAAATATTTACACTTCTTATATTATAACTTTGATTTATATAAGTACGTATACAGTATTTTAGATTTTTAACACAAGGTTAAACAAATTTTTGCGATGTTTTCGATGCGCAAACGAGAAGCATAGGTCCATCTAGCACGGCGCGTCAGCGCACACTGTCTATTTGTATCGGAGTAAACGAGAGCCTACTGTCACTGTTTCTGGGCAGCCGGGTCTTAGAAGATAATAATAAATAAAAATTGAAATAAAAAAAAGTGTGGACTATTTGTGAAATGTGACTCGTTAGCGGTTTAGGTATGAATATGTTGACTTCATGTTTTTATTTGCAGACCCATACGTTAAAAAAATAAAGACATAGAACCGTTTAATGATGATTTTAAGACCAATCTTTGCAATTTTTTTCTATCGAGCCGATTTCGTGAAATTATGTATCGCGTCCGTCCACGGTCTTCGAAATATGATGAATATTAACATATATTTTTTTTGATGTGCTAGAGCAAATGGTTTTTCTTAAAAAACTGCTTAAATAACATCAATTTCAACAAAAGTAGGTCTTGTCAGCCTCTTAATTCTTGCGGTTCGGTATTCCACATTCGGATAGCTTGAAAGGTAAAAGAATCGCTATAAAATTTGGAAGAGGAAGTAACTTGGGCCAAAAGATAGTTCTGTGAGGATCTTAAAGAAGATAGATATTTAAAACGTTCCTTAAGGTACCAAGGGGTAGTGGGGTTGAAAAGTATGCCAAAGAGGAGTGTAAGAATGTGAGAGTTTCGGCGAAGACTAATGGGAAGCCACTTGAGTTGCGAATGGAAATGGGAAACAATAAAAAATATTACGAGATAGAAGGAAATAGTTCGTCGATTTGTATGGGAACCAAGCGTCTAACGTTTTTCGCTTGGCGTTTGACGCCAAAAGTGTAATTTAATGATAGAAAACATAAATTTTCAATTTCATTTGGTGGTATTTATGTGGTTACAGATTTTCAAATTTGATAATGATATTGATGGCAACTGACGTTAACGGCGGGCAACGTAGATCGCCGCCACTTCTTTTTTGCACGCAAGATACATAAATTTTTCCGTCTACCTCGATATATTCCTGTGGTTGACACCCTTTTGTCACATCTATAGCTTAACTGTCAAGAAGCTACTGGGACAGTGTCAAGCACTCTGACGTCTACTTTTACGTGGATTAGAAATAAAAGCGTTTTAACCCCAGCGTTAAATGTTACGGACATTAAACGTCCGAAATTCAATGTGCAGTAGATCCCGTATGACACGTCAGCGATTATTCAAACAGAAATCAACATCTGTCACCGATCTACAATCGCAAAGATTAATTTGCAATGCAAACGGCTTTGCATAAATCCCGATATAAGACAAAGCTAATAGCTTTTACTATTTTGCTATAACGACGTATGTGTATAAGAAACTCAATTGTTTATAGCCGTTTTAGATGATCGTGCGTAGTCTGTGTTTAGAGACTATTAGTCGAGTGTGGACGAAGCTTTGTCTTCAGTTATTACTATGGGAGATGTCTGCTTTATGTATGGCGTTTTATCGTAGTTTGCATTTACATACAAACTCTCTAGTCTCTATAGTTTAGAGAACTGTGTAAACGAATAAATTACGCTCGGCTACAGAAGGCAGAGCTTGGAATATCGCGTTGGTTGGGGTTCAAAAATGTTAACTGTGAACTGGTAAAGGCTCTACAGTTCAAACAATAGAAACACTAAATAACCATTATTTAGGAAAACAGTATTAAATAATACCCGGTTAAGTAATGAAATTCAGATCCAGATTTTTATACCTGTATATTTAACAGCTTCAGTTATATTTTCAGGCTCAACCCAACATAATAATATGAGAGTGCTTCAATTAACGACATTAGGAATAACAAAATTCTGGAATTTCCGATTTTAACCACGAAATCCTCATTCCATAAAAGTAGTAATGGCGTCCGTAGAACCCGATTCTCACCGACATGTCTATTTCAAAACATTTCAGTTCCTTATTTCCTCATTCCTGTCCCTAGAGAAAAAGGAAGTTAATTTGGCTCCAGCTTGCCTATTAGTAACTTTAACGCTGCGCCACAGTTCCATAATGTCAGGAAGAAGTCCCTGGTAAGTTTCCTGCGATCTCAAACCAATAGCTCCTATGTCTAAATACTTATCATTAAATCCATATGTGTATAATTAAGCGAACTATGGTCCCGACGCCATTTTAGGAAACACCAATTATATGGGCAGATTTGAAAGTCGATTTCACTACACGCCAACGGCATTGTTTACGACGTCAGTTGATATATGGCTCCTAGATACCTCACGGGTTCCCTTGGCTGTATAAGGCATAGTATCCACCAGAGCTGTGCGAGGTTGCGAAGCGGTGCGAGAGGAAAAAGCCGGTCAAGTGCGAGTCAGTCTCGCCCACCGAGGGTTCCGTACAAATTTTAGTATTTTAAATAGCACACATTTCATATTTTTATAACATTTTGTTATCTGGCCTTATGAAATAAAGTAAAAAAATAATAAAACGTACATAGTTGAAGGTAAAGTGCATTGAGAGACAAACTTAACTTTGTAAAACATCTCAATACATTTAGAACAAGTGCTGAAGTATTTAACTTACGTACTATAAAAAAATAGAGGGGCGCAGAATTTGTACTTACCTACCAAAAGCCAGCCTCTTCTATTCTATTTATATTTATATTTCAATTCTACTCGGCTATTAAAATATACAACAAATTACCAGATACTATTTAACAGTGTGTGTGACATTAAACAATTTAAACGAAAAAAAAATTATTTGATACCCTATTTGATAAAAAAACCCTACTTTTAATTTTCAACATGCCATTTCAGCCCCCTTTAAAAAAAAGGCTCGCAGTAGTAGCTCCGGAAATATCTTGCTGTGACAGATGGACAGACAGACAGAGTCGCACCATAAGAGTTCCTTTTTCATCATTTTGGTACGGAGCCCTAAAAATCGACCAACCAAAATGGGCTAGAGCTGCGAATGCGTTAGTGGATATTTTCTCTCGCACCGTTCTGCTACCTCATACAGCTCTAGTGAATACTTAGCCGAGTGCTGTAGGTTTCATTGACGTACAATATATGGTTAGTGACGTGAATTCAATAGTTTAATATTAAATTGTTGCTAAGCTTACAAAGTTGGGTAATAAATTAGTGTTAGAATACACGCTTACAATGAAATACAGACATAGTATAGGTACTGTGCGCTTATATTTGAATATGCGTAAAATTTACTGCAGCTTACATTCACAGTTGACGTGAGCAGACGAGGAATTTACAGATTTAAAAGTATCGCGTAGCGTGCAATTGTGTAGGTAGTTTTTTCCTACCTTGGTTTTTTCAGATAAGAAATTTTACGAGCATTTTTGCCCAGATTCCTTTGATTCGATGTAGAAAATATAAATGAAACGAACGATAGGAAGCAATATACAGATATAATAATCAAGTAGTAAGTAAGCACTTTACAAGTAATTGGGTAATCTGATCTAATCACAACGTTCTTGCTCGGAGTCCAGCACAAGAGTGACGGCCCCGCTGCCGCTCGCGCCCTTCCCCCCACGCCTTCGCGCCAAGAGAAGCCCGCCATCGCCACCGCCGCCACTCGGATGTGACGTCAGCCAGTGCTGCCATCCCAGGGCGACAACATCCGGCCGTCCTGCTCACGCATCCGTCCTCGAATGCGTTTACGTCTGATGCATATGCTGCGAACCAACATATCATTTTAAGCATAATTATCTAATGGGTCCCGCACTTTCTAAACACCACTACTGACAATAAGGTATATGTCACTCTTTGTTATAGCTATTCCATCGTCGGCCAGCCTTAACTGATTGACATACACACTTATCCTAGTAGAGGTGACTGAGATGGGTCCATATTACACGAGAGTGTTCTATTCCATCGGCGGTTAGCCCACTCACGTGTAAATATTAGCAAGTTTTGTAGGTATGCACCAAGAACGACATGTCGTGTATTAGCAGTCATTGGCCTTACTGTTCCATCGACGGTCAGTTTCACATTGCCAGCACACCACATACACCGACACACGTTCGTAGCATTATGCATTTGACGCCTACTTCTTACTATATATTGATCGAATTGAAAGGGGAATCTCATATTCTTTTAAATTAATTATTTTCTTTATTGTTCGTTATTGGTGTCCATAGATACAACTACTTTATTCTTAATGTTTCCATTTGACATTGAATAAACACAAGAAATTGAACGATACCACCAGTATTATAAATACCCGACAACATCCGGTTTACCCAGCCGATGCGCCGTCATGGCCCTGCACGTCTGCGATGAGAATCCAGGGCTTCGTGTTCTCCGCACATGTGACGCCCTCGTAGCGCCTTGCTGTTCTTTTAGCGCCTCTCATATCTGCCACTTTGTAGCGGTCATGTCCCAATACTGCTGCAACTTGGAAAGGTCCTTTAAAAAGTGGTAACAATTTTGTACTATGACCGTCGTTGTTATGACTGGGTATTTTAATAACAACCAAATCGCCTACTTCATATTGTCTAGAGTCTTTTCTTTTCGCATCAAATAAATGTTTTTGTTTCTCTGCAGTTTTCCTAATATTCTCATCCACCTTTTTTCTTAAGGCAGTTACGTCCACTACTTGCTCATCATCATTGACGAGGTTATCGGAGACTACTTGTATCCTGTACCCAAAAATACTTCGCTTGGGACAGCTGCAGTCGATTTGTTGATGGTTGAATTAACGCCTTGTTGGATGTCAGTAACATGAGTGTCCCATTGATTGTTAGGTATCTGTATCTGCTCCCTTACTACGTAGTGCTTCCAAAATGGTCAGATTGTACCGCTCTACTTGCCCATTAGAGCGGGGCATCGCTGTGGCTATGACATGTTGCCTAATTTTACTCAATACAAAAATCGCGAAACAGCTTAGATGTAAAAGCACTTCCAGCGTCACATACTTATAATTCTTTAAGATTTCGAAATACTTTAAAAAGTTTACTTAGCTCATTTATTACGCATTTAGCTTAAGTATTTTGTACCGGAGCAATGAACGCGAACTTGGTAAATGTGTCGACAATAACCAACAAGTACGTATTTTTCTGTGTCGTCTTAACGAAGAGACCTAAATGATCTATCTGTAACGTATGGAAAGGCCTAGCGTACTTAGGGATCAGATATAATTTACCTTCCTTTTTCCTATTAACATTTTTAAAGTAAATACAATTTAGACAGTTATTTACTGTACTTTGTGACATTTTTTTTTATATGTGCAAACCAATATTTACTTTTTAATCTTTTTAGCGTTTTATCTACTGCAAAATGCCCAATATCATCGTGATTGGCTCTTATCACCTGCCAGATACATTGTTTCAGAACTAACCACCTCCTGCCATATTCGGTTTTGCGGTACCTACACTTTATTTCCTAATCATTCATAGTTATTGTGAATATCTGTTTGTGGGACTCGGCCTCACCTGACGCTAAAATTTCTTTAATTGAACATATACCCGGGTCTTGCAATTGAACGGATAAGAGCCAAACAGATAACAGAAATTGACATCACGCTTTCCTTAGTACCGGCTGCGGAATATCCGACAGGATTCCTGCTTAAGGCGTCCACATGCTGCATCTGAGTTCCCGGCCTAAGCACTATCTCAAAATTAAACTCTTGGGTTCGTAGCACCCATCTACCTATACGCGAGTTTATTTCTTATTTCATGATAGTGTACCTAACAGCACTGCAATCCGTTACGATCTTAAACTGATTTCCTAACAACTTATGTCTAAATTTCTTTAACCCGACAACAATGGCTAAAAACTCGAGCTCAAAAGAGTGATATTGTTTTTCCTCTGTTGTTGTCTGTCGACTATAGAAATAAATTGTCTTTTCACCATTATTGGTCACCTGAACAATTATGCACCCGATCCCTTCTCTAGATGCGTCTGTATATAATATTACCGTTAATTTTGGAAAAAAAAATACATTTTTCTAAATTGATTGTCAAACCGTTGTCTTGTAAAACCTTTAAAACAGACTCTAAACATATTGTATTCTCCTCAATCGTGTCTGTTGCTAGTAATAAGTCATCCATGAAACATATAACGCGTCCAAATCGAAGATTACCCAGGACCGTATCTATTAATCTTTGAAATACCGTTAGAAATTCCAAAAGACGTCCTTCAGGGGTGATAAACGCAGTCTTAGCAATCGAATCTTCCTTTACTTTAATTTGATAACACCCACATTTTAAATCTAATGATGTGAAATATTTACATCCGTTTAGTCTATCTATCAAATCTTCTACAATGGGCATCGGGTATTTCTCTTTTACAGTTACTTTATTAAGCTGTCTATAGTCGACACACAATCGCTTTTGTCCATTAGGTTTGTCCACTAATAGCACGGGACTCGCGTAAGGCAAATTACTTTCGCGGATTATATTGCTTTTCAACAATTCATCAACAATTTCCCTAGTAGCCATCTTTTCCGATTCTGACATACGATATGGCCATTGACATACAGGCTTTGCAGTAGTAACTTCGATATCAAGCTCCACGCACGATGTTTTGCCCAAATTAGATAAATCATTTGCTATACACTTCGGGTACTTCGAAAACAATTCGCTTAAAATTTCCACATGTTCCGAACTATCAGCATTGAACATTGATGTTTCAATCAAGCATATTTGCTCTTCAGTTATCGGTTGAAAAATCAATGAGCTTCCTACCCGCGTGTACATAATATTTTTACTTTCGGTAAAATTTCTGCTAATCAAAATGTTACACCCCGACAGTTCCCCAACCACATAAAAGTCTACATCTAACTGTACCTTATCTAATTTAAGCATCAACGACACGACTTCAGTTACCTGTTCCACTTGCAAGCCTGTAAGTCTGACTGGAGTGTCTAACCGCATCGGAACCAGACCAAACATATAAAATTTAACTTAACTTATAAAAGAAACCTCCTTATAAAAAAAATTCCTTGGAATTTGTCGTACTAATAAACTTTACCTCAGCCGACTTCTCAGTCTTGGGTTTCGTTTTAGATCTACACGCCGCTTCGGCATGACCAGATTTTGGGCAAAAATTGCATTTAAGGGTATCCTTTTGCCTATAATTTACTTTTTATGGCCTATTTCACCACAAGAAAAATATGTAGGTAATCTTTGCTTGACTAGACTCGTTACTTGTATTATCTCGATTATGAACCTGTTCAGTTTTTCTGTAAACTGGCCCACCGTTCGACCAAGAAGGTTGCTGTTTTGGTAGAAAATTGCTTCTATTTAACATTTTTGATTCCACCGTCGAATATGTTTTGCCATGTAAGTAAAAATGAAGCTAACTCATCACAATACCGAAACCTACCAGCATCAGCTGCTGTACATATGTTTTTATCGCCTATAGAACCTACAATAATCGATATCACATCTTTTCTTTGAATGCTAACCATAACCGATCAAATCTACTTTTTTTGTTGGAGGAAAAATTCGCACAAAGACTGTCCTTCACTAGGTTTAACACTCATTAACTCAGATAGTGAAGTATGCATGTTTCGATTGACTTAAAAGTGTAACATTCTATTGCGCCAGTCTTTCTAATCTTATACGTGGTCCATGAAGTTTCGTTTTTTTTTTGCAATGAATCATACCATGTTTTCGCGGTATTTCGTAACTTTTGCAACGCCTAGTATTTTGTTACTTTATCGGAACATCCGAACGCTTTGGCATTAGCATCAACAACATTAAGCCACATATATACGTCGTCAACTAACGGGTCGAACTCCGGAATAACAGAAGATAATATTGCATTTTGACTCACTGTCTTGGAGCGGTTACAAACACTCTTTCTCCTTCGGTGCCTCCTGTGCCCGCTGCTGCTGTCACTGCTGGTACTGCTGGTTGATGACGAACTACTTCTGAAATACGCACTTGACTCCGAGGTTGAACTATATTCACGTCTACTTTTATGAGAATGCTTTCGTCTAGTTTTACTTCTGCTTTTACGTTTAGATACTTCTCGCGTTTTCTTTTCGGTACCATGGCGCGGTTCGAGCACTTCTGATATAAATGAAACGAACGATAGGAAGCAATATACAGATATAATAATCAAGTAGTAAGTAAGCACTTTACAAGTAATTGGGTAATCTGATCTAATCACAACGTTCTTGCTCGGAGTCCAGCACAAGAGTGACGGCCCCGCTGCCGCTCGCGCCCTTCCCCCCACGCCTTCGCGCCAAGAGAAGCCCGCCATCGCCACCGCCGCCACTCGGATGTGACGTCAGCCAGTGCTGCCATCCCAGGGCGACAACAAAAATTAACTCACTTCCATTAATTCCCAGTATTAATTCCACAAAATTACATTTTAAAGTTACCAAGACTCGTTTTCCCGTTTCACAAGTGTTTTCCTTGAAACTGCATAAGGTTAATTCACATTGTCTAATTTGAAGCAAGTAAGTAATTTCATTTGGTACACATTTGGATGAGTTGTATTTTTATCACATAGTAAATTTATATTGTCAATTAATCATAAATACAGCACAGGGAATATCTAGAATAAATAAAGTTCAACATTGAAAACACATACATAATTCATTCCACAAATTTTATTTTTAAAACTCAGAATTTGGGATAAATATCTTACCAGAAAAATGTATTACTAATTTTTTTTTGAACTAGCCAAATTCTAAAAAATGTGTACGTTCCGCATTCCTCAGTTAAAAAATATATACGTTTAAATCATTCATTAACATACAATATTCTACAAAATGTGAACTTCTCAATTCTTCATTCCAACTATGTCAAAAAAAATCGTATAATTTAGCTAATAACTACTGGTTTAATATTTTACTTTGCTATTCCGCGTCTTGGTTAGTTTTGTTGTGATAATAACTTGTGCGAAACATTGTAACCAAAGTATTCCTTGCTCACGAACTGAAAGGCTACAACGAACTCCGTGCGTGCCCAGGAATAGAATGTCACAACACTTATTGATCAATATTGCATGAGGGTAATCCTGATTCAATGGTATACCCTGACCAGGAACATATGAGGTGGGGCCATATTGCGGAATGTCATCAAAACTAATTTCTTACTGGCAACAATTTTACTGTCAACAGCGCGTCAATTTCAAAATAAAGACTTGGCATAAAATAAAAGTCCAGTAACCAGGCCATAAAATTCCCAAAAACAAAAACAGCGCGTCAATGTTGATCAATGGTGGCAACTTCGCAGCTTTAGCACATGTAGGTAGTGCTGAATCAAACACATTTTTGGTCAATAATTTACATAAAGAGTCCTAGCAAATAACCTTTAAATATCCGTTAAGTATATCCTTTATTATAGTTTAGTGACGTAGTAATAAATTTATAGTTATTTTGTCGCGGCTCGGCTATGTATAAATTTTATCTTTTTTTTTGTGAAACATTGACCATAAATATAGAATTTAATAATAGAATCATAGAATAATAAGAATTATCGAACTATAGAATTGTTAAAATAAATGTTGCCAAAATGTTGATACTTTCACAATCTTCAATCATTACTCTAATAAAACTGGACTTAATCGCGTTAAAATATGACATATTTACCGCGACATTTCAGCCATACAATAAGGGCCATAGTCGCGAAGGAACCTGTAACTTCACTGCCACAGACATTATGACTAGGGATGCAACGATACCGATACGATAATCGTATATCGGCGATTATCGTAAACCTTTACGATCATTCGTTATCGTAAATATTACGATACGATATTTTTACGATAATACATTTATTTCAGAATTTTTAAATTTTTACTGTTTGGGGTGAAACGAAACGCATAACGCGTCAATTTCTGAACGCTTCGCATCCGCACTATTGCCTAGCGGAGAATACACACAAGATACAGAAGAAGTTAAACCATATTTTCAAAATTATTTTATATTTTTACGTACTTTACTCAAACACAAAAACAAAATCAACTTAATTATAAACTGATCAAAACACGAACGCGTGACAACAAATGGCGGGAGATGAGGCGAACCGAGCATTTCGGATTGCACCCGAACATAGCTAATAACTATGATCGGCAATGCCGACTAGTCGACCGATTAATCGGCAAAGTGGGAACCGATTAGTCGGCCGATTAGCTAGTCGGCAAAATCCGTAGTCGGCCCATCTCTATTAAAAGTGCATAACCTTTTTTTATCCTTTTTCTTTACTTAGTCTTACAATAATGACATACAACAAAGCTTCCAATAAATTCATCAAAATGGTATTAAACTAATATCGTAATGCATTCGTATCGTAATTCGTTATCGTAATTGGCCATTACGATGTATTCGTCATTTGTATTGGTATCGTAATAGCCGTATCGTTGCATCCCTAATTATGACATGATAATTGATGTTGCCATATTTATCACTAAAACAGCGCCCTTTTGAGTAGCTTACGTAGGAAAATACACATGTTATACGGTCGGTTTGCATACGATCAAAATACATAAAGTCAAATTGTAGAACGTATATTAAACCGAAACCTATATTTAATATAAATTGTAAAGTATCTGCCACAAGAGACATTCATGGTTTAAAAAACATGATACCTAGTTCTCCAAGTATTTTGTCGATTCGGTTTTCTACATTCTAGACATACCTAGTACGAAATAATCAAATTCATTTTATACTTCGACATTATAATATAATCTTTCGACCAATCGTGTTGTATTTCAAACGTTATAGACAACGAACATTATTCATTTAGATTTTCGACATTCTAGACATATATGTACCTATCGAGCATATGACATTTGATATTAGACATTTTGTACGTAACCTTTGCTTTGAGTAACGTCGTATATTTGTGGGCAGGCTTTATCTACTGCCGAGGCATCGCCCCGCGATATTGTAAACGTATAACCACCCACCTGCCAATTTGAACGGAAATAATTGACTGTCTAGCAGCGGATAATGATGCAGTTGCGTACGTAAGTTATTGACTACGAAACTAATTTATTCAAGATTTAAATGTCTTTCCGCTGAAGCTGAAAGCAACGCAGAGGATCCATTCCAAATGCTCTTCAAAGTAGGCGTAAAGTTTAACTTTCGTAAAAAAGAAACCACATACAAAATACTTAAATAATGGCCGGTATTCATAACGCTCTATGTGATTGATGGCCTGGATTGCATACGCTAAAACAAATCATCATATTAATCACATTTATACATAATTTCCATTGAATGAATAACCAATGTGGCTGTGTTCAATTTACTTTACAACGTTTGGCCTAGGTATAGAAAGTACAGATATTACATATATTCAATTCATAACAGTAGATATGTATGCCCGTCGTAGTAACAATATATCTGAAAGCTCGTTAAAGCAAAACAATATCTATTTGCAAATATGTTCCACAATTCACTGAGTCACTAGCATCGAGTTATCACATGGTACAGACATAAATGTAGACGCCCACGTGCGCAGCCATAGATTTTCGTAGGAGGTTATTGTTTAGCCGAGTCACCGCGTAACGCGAACGTAAACGTTTCTTCCTGGTTCAATTTCCCAAGAGATCTGTTTGAAAACCATAAACGGGACTAGAATTATGACGCACTATGGAAACGCGCGGAAGTCAAAAATGGTAGTAGGATTTGTTTCAAGTTCTGTTCATTAGTCAAGCCCACGTGGATTATGATTGTTGACAATAGTATGAACAAGGTACCTATTGTTTACTGCGCTCTTACTTTGTACTCGTAGCACAGAACAGCAAAGTATGGACAATTCAATAATGTTCTCAACAGTGGCTGACAACTTAAGTATAATCATAACGTACTCGTATTGTCTAAAACAGTCAACGCGGCACTCTCTGCAGGGCTGTCTTTGACCTAAAGAAAGAGAGCCATGGGTACTTTAGAATAATGGCGCCCTACGTGTGACTTGATGCATGATAGGTACTTTTGCTTTAGTCCAATAAAGATAAAATAAATAAATGTGTTCAATCCATTAGGAAGTGGAAAGCAAGCTCGCTTGGATGGATTTCTCCACCAAAATGATTGTTATTTTACAAAATAACCTACCACGCTGTTTCCAAGCCTTATACTTCTCACAAGTGAGAACGGAGTGTTACACTGGAGTGGAAATAAAAGAGACCCGAGTACTTAATTCTATATTATGAACGCAATTAACAGTCCATGGAAACTGGCAAAGTAAAAAAACCACAACATCACTTTCACCGTTGAACTTAAGAAAAACAATAAAAGTAGTGCAGCGCCCTTCATACCGCGATGTTATGTAAAATTACGTAAATTAGACCTTGCGAGCGGTTGTTATTCACGCACTATTGCTTCTGCAAATTGCCGCTTCCTGCAAAAAGCTTATAATCGATTCACTAAAACATTTCGACTGCTATTTCCCAACTCTCTGCTATCTCTCTTCTGCGTCAATTTGAAATATAACTTTATTGCAATTAAAATAAGGATACATTTCATATCTACAAGAAAGCGAAATACGTTGTTGAGAAAAGTAACTTACGAATGTATTTTTGCTAACATAATTAAGCAGACCATAAACAAAATTCCAATTGAAATATGCCTTATTTCAATGCAGAAAGGAACTAATTGGTTCTGTTTTGTTTTGTAATATGTACCTATATCTAATATGAACAGCGTGATTGCTCAGTAAAAGCATGCGCTGCAGAAATACGTAACTTATTATTAAAACTCGATCACACAGCAAGATAAACAGCAAACACCGGCTTCTTGACTATTACTGCAGTAATGAGATGATTACTCTGCATTTTTTAAGAAAATTACACATAGGCCATAGATAAATGCAGTTGCTTAGTTGAAAGTGTAGCAGGCAGTAGGTACATTATCTAAATAAGTTTATACTTTTTAGGGTTCCGTACCAAAATGGTAAAAAAGGAACCCTTATGGTGCGACTCTGTCTGTCTGTCTGTATGTCTGTCTGTCTGTCTGTATGTCTGTCTGTCTGTCTGTCTGTCTGTCCGTCTGTCACAGCCAGATATCTCAGGAACTACTGCTGCTATCGGTTTGAAATTTGTAATAGTGTTAAAAGTAGCTAACCCGAGCTTATTGGACATAAAAAAATCTTGTACCTTTTTTACTTTTTTTTTAAAGGGCTCCGTAATGGGATTTTGAAAATTGAAAGTAGGGCTAATATATCGAGTGGGGTATCAAATGAAAGAACTTAATTTGTAGATTAAAATACCGTTTTTATTTTTTTTCTTAAATAAATAGTTTTTGATTTATGGCGAAAAAAGTTTAAAAAATACCATTCCCCCCTATTATCTCCGAAGTTACTGATCAGAAAAATGTGTCATAATTACCAATTATTAATGTCGTCCTAAATATTACAGGAAAAATATAACGGTTTTCCTCACTTGCACCGTTTTTGAGAAATTTGCAAAAATCATAACACATACTAATTTGCTCCTACTAAACTAATCGCCATACAGTTTGTCTTGAACTATTCATGTATCTACTTATTAGGATTATTATTATCTGTATGTCTTTCCCGTACACGAGACAATAGTGTCCCGGCCCTTTGGGAGGCGTGCGCGGAGCCGAAGCCAACGCGTAGAGGCCCTTTCGACAATTTAATGAAAGGCAACGTGTACACCCAGCGGATGCTGTCACTGCCCGTGTCACAGAATGCACGCTGAGACAGCCCCCGCCAGATGCAAGGACTATTGTTGATTGATGGAATCTAAATTTACTGGGTTATGGTGGTGGAATTATGGACTAGATACTGGGCTATGGATTGAGACATGACGGATTATTATTATTATTAGGAAGACCGTTATATTTTCTCTTCCTAACTGGAATACTTTTTTAAAAATTTACAAAAATCTTAACATATTACCCTCCCTACGAGAGCCATCTAGCGGAGAGTAGCAAAACTAAGCGATGGTTTATATCAGATTACATAAAAAATGTCTATTAAATACAATGATCACTCATCAGGAATCGGGAAAAAAACATAAAGTAACAATAATTATTAAAAACTCTATAATAGGAGTATGTTAGGAAATTTGACACTAGTAAATACCATAAAAATGAAATACCACTAGCGCCATCTAGGGACACAAATCTAAAATAAAGTGTGCTTCAAAACATGATTCCTTCATGAAAAATGATACATGAAAACTAACTTAGTTGACAAACAATTATTTCAATCAGCCAATAACAAAAAGTAACGTTTAAATTTAAATTACAAGTAAAATTTACGCGCTATTTAGTATCAATAGATGTCGCTGTAGCATACGCTGCATCGCGCTGTTAAGATTTTTCCTGGTTTAATAGGGCTAAAGGGGGTTTAATGCAGGGTTGCTGTTAGTCGTAAGGTTGGTCTACTTATGAGTTTATACGGAACCCTCGGTGCGCGAGTCCGACTCGCACTTGACCGGTTTTTTATTTTATAAAATTGCATTCTTTGTTTGTTTGCATGCCTTTTCAGTTCAAATGCAGGTCAATTTTTACACTTCTCTGAGTCGGATTGATTTAGTAGTAATACTAAATACGATAAGATAAGAATAGGTACCCTAACCAAATACCGTCAACAAAACTTGTATTAATATTCAATCATAACCATAAACTAATTAATTCAACACATTTGAAAATTGTTATCAGCGCGTTAATGACGACAAAGCTTTTTATATTTAAAGACTTTATATTTTTTGCATATCAACGACTTTGTATCTAATCTTTTTTGTTGTGATTTGCAATGTGAGTAAATAACACAAGAGCTCAACTCATCGTGTCAGTGACCCCGCAACTCTAGTTACGGTTTAAAATTAATATGACAACGGTATATAATCCATTCTCTAGAGTAGCTCACCACGGAGCTGAAGGTAATAAAACAATTTGATTTGCTCATAAACATGGGTATTTAAAATGATGTCGGAGTTAAAAAGGTTTTTGAACGCACGATTTGGAGGAAGGGATAACCAACAATGTTTTTCCCGTAGGTTTCCGGGTTTACAGAATTCCCAAAATAATGTTGATTTTACCATTGTCAGTTCTTAAGGATCAGAAAGAAAAGAAGGTAAACGTCCTAGTGTGCTCAACACGCTAATGACCAGGGACTACAACTTTGGTGCCGATGACTGACGTATGACGTTTAGTCCGATATAGGATGTTCTTTTAATAACATTGCAATACCTCAATTCTTTATAATGAAATATTAAGAATTATTTGCATAAAAAATAATGTTCACATTAAAAAACGATGCAAGTATTATTTTTATTCGTTTTTTTACAGTAATGTAATTGTAACAAAAAATATTATTCTTAGTGTAAATAAAACAACATATTAACGGAAGGATTTTTTTTTTATACATTTCACACGTACATTCAGGGCAAAATAGTTCTTGAACCTCTCGCCAATTACCAAAATTAGCGTCGCACTGGTCATAATTCCTATAACCGCACCTGGAGCAAATGTTGTTGACGATCAACCATTCTTCATCTAAATTAATTTCTTTTGATGGAAATGACGCCAATGACTTTAAAAATAGCTCTTTCCGCAAAACTTCTGGCAATCCAAGATTCCGAACCCATCCTCGAAAATTTAACATCTAAAACAATAAGTGTCAAGAAATAAAATTAACAATATCGGTATAATAAGTATTATAATATGGGGCCCGTGCTTTTCATTCTGATGACACCAATTTGACATCACGCTGCAACTATATCATCTCAAATTTGGTAACAAATGATAGGCGGTGAAAAACTTACTTTATCATCAAAATCGTATTCATTATTTTCATCTAAGTAAGAATTAAGATTTCTACTTAATATTCTAGCAATGCACTCCATTGTAAGTTCTCGTAATGACTTGGGAATCGAATTACTTCCACCCATATTTTACGTCCTTAACGACAATATCTACCAAAACTTCAGAAAAGTGACAATTAATATGGTATGTATTTTTTTTGTATAGATTAAAGATTGTTCTCTTAACTGCCAGTTAGGAGAAAAATCACCATATAGTCCACATATAACCCTAATACCACAGCGTAGCGGGAAGCTTCATACAAAATACGCGACCAACCCGGTAGGGTCAGGGTTGTCATAAAAAATATCGTCCGTGGTAAACAAGTACACGCCCAGTCTGATGATAAATGGTCACCGTAGCCTATGGACGCTTGCACATACAGCGTTTATATGAGTTTAATAAGCACAACGTACCAGTCTGATATCCTTTAGTTATTATACTTCGATTCAAAATTTATAATCAAAATCTGTTCCAAACTACTAGGAGTCATGTTACATCGCGTGCTAGTAAAAATCCACTTCAATATTGAGAAAGATATTTCTACCTCTACGGACGTAATAGGAGCATATTTGAATAAACGCCACAAGTTCATTTTTTCTGAGGGTTCATAGAGACTAATTTCCCTGTGGTTGTTCAGATCAGCCATATTTTCCATAATCTGTAATCCACTATTTTTTTTTAATAGTGTTCTATGTTTTCTGTATATGTTTTTTTCCCTTTTCATGTAGCATAATCTTAGATAATTTTGCGGTAACAGTTTTAACCACACGCAACGACTCGCTCAATGCCAAAGATGAATTTTGTATATGTCTAGTAGAATCAACCAAGATGCTGCAATGTTCTGTTATGAAAAATATGTTCTCTTTTACGTTAGGTTTACGAATTGCTAACTTTGCTCTTCTCACTTGGGCTGCATTTTGTTCATTTAAAGCATTAATAACATTAGTGATTTCATCAAAATACTTCCTGTAGTACATGCACGCCTCAATCCACGTATTCCAGCGTGTTATAACGGGCCGTGGTGGCTGAGGTATGTCAGGGTAAAGTTGTCTCAATACTGACATTCTTGAGGGCGATTTTAAAAATGCTAATTTTACACTTGCTATTAATTCATTAACATCATCGTATAATTCTCTAATTTTCTCTGCAACACGGTTTAGCCCGTGGGCTACACATGTTACGTGTGTTAAATTTGGGAAAATGTCGTTTAGTGAGCGGCCTGCTTTTAACATATACGGAGCTCCATCAGTGAGAAACAATGCCACTCTTTCATGATAAGTATCACTTTCAAACAGTTTGTTTAACGAGTTAATCACTAATTCTTTAATAGTAACATTATTGGTTTTGGCCAGAACTTGACAAGCGATAAGGTGTGGTTTGCTCGCGTTGGTTTCCTTAAGAGCTCCGACAATCACATTTGCAATTTTTTGCTGAAGTCTGTCTTGTGTCTCATCCACACTTACGTAAATATATGAATTACCTATATCTTGCCGTATAGAAGCGTAAGTCTTTTGAAATGTTTTTGGTAAAAAATTACACCTTAAGTTCGATTCTGACGGTATACTCACATTATTTGCATATTTTCCGCTAATGCATTTTTCAATAAAATTGGAAAAGTTCTTATTTTTTAATTGATTCCAGGGTATATTCGAAGCTATCATAAATTTTGTTAAATCCATATTGAAATCATGCTGTGTCATTTTTCCTCCTTCTCGTTCTATATGCTTTTTTGTTTTCAAATGTTTCTCTATTTTACTTGCTTTTCCTGTTAAATATTGGTCACAGCAGGAGCAGTACATTTTTTCATTTTGTAAAATAAGAAAAGGAAATTTCTGCAAATACGATTCCATAGCGAAGCAATAATATTTCGGTTATATTTTACCAATGAAAAATAATTAAACAGAAATTGGTTGTCATTTCCCACAATCTTGGTTTTAACATGACAAAGACAATTATGTTTTTATACGTGGCCAGTACGTGGAAAACTCTTAACTCAAGTTTTAATATCAGTAAACTAAAGAGGCTAATAAGTTGTTATTTGATTAAGTGTATATAATCTAGATAACAACACTCTGTATTTAGCTTGACGTCGTACGTCTGTCATCGGCACCAAAGTTGCGGTCCCTGCAATGACCAATAGTCGACACCCCGCTGTCACCTCTATTGCTAATGACTTAACATTCAAAATGGCAACTACTGGGGCAGTCTCGAGCACTCGGACGTTTACCTTATCTTGTAGACTTCTTGTTCTACAAGGTACCAAAAAAAAATCGGTACTTACATTTACTGCTTCTAAAATCTGCCGCCCTAAGCTCAAGTCTAGGTATTCAACGTAGTAAATTACTAATATGTATATCCACCTCAGACAGGGCCGGATTTGGAGGTGTGAAGGCCCTGGGGCAAAGAAGGAGCGGAGGCTCCTACTTATTAGGGCTAGGGGGAGGCCCGGGCCAGTAGTCCCGTCTGCCCTCCCCCAAATACAGCCCTGTCCTAAGAGATTTTCGTACTCCGATTACTTACATACAAGTTTTAATTATGCTCGTTTATAGGTTCCACTTAACTCTGATGTCACCAGATGTAACAAGTATTCATCTACCTCAGACACGTCGTGTCACTACACGTCTCCCGGCACCGCTACTGGCTTTAAGGTAGATCTATAAAAGGAGTGTACAATTCTTCGCTATATCACGTACGGTCGTACATTCAAATGAAGCCGGGTTAATCAGATGCAAACCATTAAATAAGACCTTTAAAGCATGGTTCCTGTCTGTACATTCATTGTTCACTTACGTGCGCTCTAAACTCTAAGTAAAAAGAATATCTTCGCGTTTTAGGAGAGTGTGGAGTGTTTACATTCAAGGTAGTCTACAGGCACGGCCGTGTTTGCACAGAGACGAATCGTCAGCTCATTAGCATGTCGTCTAGACTAGGTAAATAACCGACGTTCCCTGGGAAAAGACAGATTTACACAGTGTGGAAATAGGTGCTGTAGCCAGAAAACAATACACATTTTACTATCACGTGTCTACGCGTGTGGACATAGGTAATTGTGTTACTTTAGGCCTGAAACGTTTATGAAAAAAAAACTGAAAGTAAAAAAATCTGATATCATCAGCTGATAGCTACGTTTTTAGAATCACTTTTGTTAAACCAACGTTCTTATAAAATGAACAACATCCATACCACAGACAAAATGACATAAGCATCGAATTATAACGATAAGGGATGCTCCGTTGCAAGAGATAACTACTTATCTTCATATTCCGAATCGCTCGTTACGCGCGCCATAATAGCACAAATTGTAACATGCAAACGCCCCTTTTCTAATACAGTGCCAGTTAGTGCCCTTACTCGCAGGGCCGCTCTGCCCTTAGAAGTGAAAGTGCGCGCGATAGGATCGCGCCTCATTAACCACCTCGCATCAGAGTCAACGAGCGCGACACCTCGACTGCTGCACTTTGACTCGGTGCCACCTAGTTCGGTGTCTAATGTGACAGACTACCATTTCCCATACTAGAGGTTGCTGGCATCTAGGTCGCCGTAAGCGAATATTGGAGAGGCCCTAAAAATTTAATCCCTATTTACTGCTCTACCAGCCGGCCAATGCTAACGTAAAGAGAGGACTTTTTTGTTAGATAAGGTGCGGTCCAGGCACTCTGTTCTGTGAGTCCAGGTAACGTATAGAATCAACAACAGACGATCGATATGTAAATACCGTCTGTTTTGATGGAATAGAACTGCGTTATGTGTACCCTTAGAACTCTTAGAAGTGAAAGTGTGCGCGATAGGTTCGCATATCTTTAACCGCCTCGCGTGCTTCTCATTGACGCGACACCTCGACTTCATCATATCTAGTTCTGTGTAACTTAAACAGATGACATATAAAGGTGCAGTTTTTAAATTGTTAGTAGCGTTAAATAAGACGTATACGTTGCATCCTGAGTCCTGCTTATGCCACATGAACTCCATTAACAATTTTTTTGTCTTGTCTCTTTTGGGCTCACCCTTAAGTCGAAGCAGAGGTACTAACCCGCTTTGACTGAATCAGTATTCATGAAATAGGACCTCATTGTGCCCTTACATGCGAAAGTGTGCCGCGATAGGATCGGAACATTCGCGTCTTACCTATTAAAAACTTCGCGTTAGAGTTAAGTAATGAACACGACACCTTGACTGCTGCGCTTTAACTTGATTTGGTTCCATCTAGTTCTGTGCCTGATAATACAGTGAAATGTGCATATGAGTAGTACTCGGTTAAATATCAACTATTCGTTTTGTGTAACAACAACGTTCATGGCATAGACCGCGTTGAACACTACACTATGTGCTTGTAGCTGCTTTACCCTATGTAAAGCGATTCTTTTAAAGTAAATGTTCAAGTATTTTAGAGAATGTACTGAAACATTGTATAAGATTGTGTTAAATACCCTCAATGTAACTGGAATTCTCATTATTTTCTAAACGAACCCGTTAACCTTAACTACAGTCAAATCTATTGCGCGGCAACAAACTTTTAAGCAAAACCCTAGCGCCGAAACAAAATTGCAAAGGGTGTCGCGGACAGAGCAAGCTCACTAAGATACGACTAAGGAATTCAATGGACAACCTCGTGATTTTGTCTTTTACTAAAATGTTACTAGGACAAACCTCCTTAAGCGACTAGGAATTAAATCGCCCGACCAGCGTCGAGACGTTTCTCTCCGGCGTCTTCAAATTAATTTATTTATTTCAAACAATGTTGTTGGCGCAAAGCAATTTTAAGCCAACTCGATTACCGACAGGGATTCTTAGCTAGCCTCTAAATAAATTGTTTAAAGGAATCTTCTATTAAAGTTAACGAAGCTTGCTGGAGATACCCAAAAGTTTAACGTACGCCACAAATTGATGGTTTGAAAACTCGATAAACTCATTCGAATAATCATTGTTTTAAGGAAACAAATAATATATGCTTAACAACACCCTAAAGCCTACCTGTAGCTGCAGAAAATCCAATAATTAACTCAAAATAAGTTAAGCTGACGGGACCTGGCCTGGAGCACCTAATAGGTTTAAGCTGTTTGGAGATTGCACGACTCTTAGAAGACGTAGCCAGTGTTTAGAGTATTCGTTTCTTGGGAACTCAATTTCCTGCTAGATGGTGTTTTCTACTATTAGTATCCAGCTATCTGTTTACTGTTGTAATTGATCCACAATTCACTAGGCACTACTTTAATCAATGCATTCACTGATTCAATGCAAAATTTGAGTTATTATAGAGCCTAACTTTTAGTGCCATTTTCAAAAGTTGTGCTATGTTCTTTAATTTGTAGTGAGTGAACACAGCCGGTACAGTAGAAAGGCCCTGCGCTAGAGTATCGGTTCGCATCTGAGAGCAGTCACCTCTTACCCAGTTACCTATTATTTCTCGCAGTAATCGGCCGCGCCCGCGCATACGACTCGCAACTTCCGATCGATGGCGCGGGATACTCAATGGGTAGTGCAATTCAAATTAGGTATCTTAGCCATTACTCTTGATAAGAAATAAGACACTACGATTAAACACATGCATTATTAACTAATTTCGAAAGAATATTTTTTAAGAACAGAGTCGTATGAAGCTGTTAGCAAATCTAATAACTTTAACACGGGGATTATTAAAACTTTTTTCGTATTTACTTATCGTTTAAGAAAAACCTAATTCAGATGCACCATTGATCTATATCTATGCATTGGCACCACAAACACGTAAACGTTGATTCACGAAGCGTCTCTTGGATCTGTAGATTCTTGGGTAACATCAGCAATCTACTGGCATTTGCCACGAAAGTGACGACATTCAGATCAACTCTAAAACGTGACTTTGTATGATGGATTACAGCTTCATCGATAACTAAAGGAACGACTTTCGCAAGCACGTAACAAAAATATGGTTCTTTAATGTAAAATGTAAAACAAAATAATTAAGTTGTTCAAAGTGTTAATGAGTTTAACGGCTGCCGGCAGCTGCAACGTTTCAACATAATTTACTTAAGTGAAACTGAATATAGGGCAAGATTATGTACGAAGGTGTGCAATATAGGACAATCCGGTTAATGTTTTCTGCGTCATTAGGCAAAGCGCGAAGCCGGCAATCCTTATTAAAAGTTGTCTTTGTTATAAAACTATTTAGTAGGTCTTTTAGGTCGGGGTGCTAGACAGGAAACCTCCCAGAGTGTCTGGATTCTTCTCATTCCTCTTGATCCGGTTGATCCGCAGGAAAGGGAAGCGTCTTGGCCGGTGCACCCCGGGAGCAACGGCAAGTGATTTCTTAGGGGCCCCTAATTGATCACTTGCCGATGCTGCGAATGAGCCTGTCAGGGGGGGTTGGGCGGTCCCGCAACGGGTTTCCTTCGTTAGAGGACTCTCCAGGTGCGGCACGCGAGGGCGGAGCGTCGGGCACGGGCAGCATCCCTCCGTCGTCTCCTTTTGGGGGGCACTGCGGGCAGGCACCAGACGGGTGACCTGTGCCGCTGCGTGGTGGCGGTGGTAGTCCTCTGCGTCCCGTTAGCGGGACATAGAAGACTAGTCCATCGCGGTCCGTAAACCTGACTGTCCCCAGCAACGAGGGCTGGCGACGGTCAGGAACGGACGGGCGAGTGTCTGCGGGGTAGGGGCGTGTGTCCTCCGGTCGACGGCTGCGGGGCAGGGACGTTTGTCCTCCCGTGGCGGTGAGGGTGGGACTGGCGCCGGATACACGATTGGACCCCGTGTGTTCGGTGCCGGTTCCTGGTTTCCCCGGGGGACGGCCGTTGGTCGGGGGGAAGCAGGTGAGGGAAGGCACACTGGCCATGCTACAGTGTGCCTTTTTCGGAGAGGGTTTGCCCTAGGGCGAAGGTGCCGGTGATGTCGTGGTGGCTTGCTAGCGATCCCACCCCACGGCATCACCATGAAGGCACAGGGTGGAAGCATCCCTGTTTTAGTGGGTAGACCAATCCCTTCTGGAGCGGAGAGGCCCACATAACCAATGCGTAACATCTGGCTGTCACCCCCGATGGCCTTAGGTTACGTAATGGTATGCAGTTTCATGCATTTCTCCGGGTTAAAAAAAAGGGTCTTTTAGGTCATCCTTTCTTTCATTTAATTGGCTTATTATCTAACATGATTTAAAGTTTCACGATTATCACTCATTATTATAACAAAACAAGACTTAATCGCATAAAAACATGATATACATATTGAGGCAATTAAGTGTTTTCTTTTAGTTTTAGTTTTAATTTAGGTTTATTTTAATAGGTTTAGTTTAATTTTTACTTAAGTTTAGTTTACTAAGTAGTTATATTTTATTTGTATATGACTCTGTTTATTATATTTTGAAGTGTTTTCTTGTTTTAATAATGGATTAGGCGTCATCCTTAAAGTACGTCACACGATAAGGGGGAGGGAGGGGGTCGACGAAGTGTGACAAGGGGTGGACACACTTCAAATTCTAGTACATCTAAATGTTAAAATTCCAAATTTGGGCATAAGGTTTAAAATGTTTTATTGGCGAGTTCTACTACTCGCTCTACTAGTGTCCGACTTGCCTATTATTAGATCTATAACATGTGTTCCTCCAGGGTTAAATAATAGGCAAGTCGGTGGGAATCGAGTTCTGTGGACACCCTCCCGGTACTGACTTGGTTTAACATTACATCTCAAAACTGTTTTGTTGTAAATGAATTGCGTTGCGAGACTTGCATCTTTTTACATGTAATGTTTTTGATGGGATCTCATTTCTTTTTGTAAGTGATCTTCCTTTATTTATTACATTACAATCCATTTGTTCCATTTTTGAACTGCAAAACTAACTTTGTAATCACATGTATTTGTATAGGATTACAAACTTATGTGTGCAGTTGTGACTGAAATTGCAATATTTGGAGGTTTTTTAGGACTTGATATGCTAAAAACTAATTATGTTTAAAATTTGGAGCCTGTGAGTCTTCTAGAAGTACCTTAGAATTATGATGATCATTAGTCAGTCAGTCAGTGACAAAACTAAGGAACTTTGACATGCAATAGTTCTTAAACTACACGTTCAAATTGAATGATATTGAGAATATACATAAGTCTTATTGTGCCCTATATATCCCTGAAATTTCAGGGTTCAAGCTTTAGCCAGTACAAAATTACGGGAGGCTGAAAATGGCCTGAATGGCTTCGAGAAAAGGATGGTACGGCCGTGCCTTTGTTTTGCTCGACTTGGCGGGTGCACTGCCGTGCCCCCAGATCAAAACATAATTTAAATGGAATGGAAATAAAACTAATTTCGGAACTGCTAAACAGAATTCAAACGAATTTAATAATTTCGACATGTAATATTGCAAAATATGTGACGTCACGCTTTAGAAGGGGATTTCTTGCGGGGCACCCCTTCATTATATTTTAGGGCATGAAAAGACATGACTGTTTTTTTTTTAGATTTTTTCTTCAAGTTTTAAAGATCGCTACCAGCAGTTGAATAAAAAATCTCATACATTTATAGAATTTGAAATTTATTTATATATATAATTTATTAAACAAGA
The DNA here is from genome assembly GCA_947034925.1 of Eudemis profundana. Taxonomy (NCBI): domain Eukaryota; kingdom Metazoa; phylum Arthropoda; class Insecta; order Lepidoptera; family Tortricidae; genus Eudemis; species Eudemis profundana. The sequence goes on from OX344808.1 coordinate 11,308,228, forward strand.
CCTTTTTGTTACATGAATGCTTAATTATTATTAATTTTCACCGTTAGACCACTTTTAACCATGACTCACTTTAGTCCGAAAAACATGTTTTTAAGTAAAATACCTTCTAAAATACTTCACATACCGATATTGCTGTTTTAAATCATGTACACAGCATTGACAAAGTAATTAAAAAGGTTTGCAAAGTAATTTTATTTCAAAACTGTTTGTCGCGTGCTAAAAAAACGTGGCGGCCACCAAATTTGAATACCGTTAACTTCAGTTTCCGTCAATATTATTAGCTGATTTGAAGATCTGATAATAATGGTATAATTAATTGTTCAAATAACACCAAATGAAATGGAAAATTTATGTTTTCCATCACTAAATTGCACTATTGGCGTCAAACGCCAAGCGAAAAATAGGGCATTTCTCCAGAAATATGTCTGCGACTCATTCATGTGTCTCCATACATTTAGTATGAAAAAGGGCCAGATGAATGAGGTGACCGCAGACATATTTCTGGAGAAGCGCCCGTTACACACTGAGTTGCCATACAAATCGACGAACTATGTCCTTCTATCTCAATATATTTCTGTGGTGCGCGCCATATACGAACGCACTACAAGCAAAGTTTTAAGAATAGTACGTAAGAATGCTCCAGTATGGATCGCACTCACACAGCTGTGCTATCGCACGTGATTTTGCTGTGTGAATACGAGTCGCGCGCTCCAAAACGGCGGAAGTTGGACTACTGGTTTGGCTTAATACTTTGAAATTATGATCCAACCATTAATAACTAGAACACTGAACTAGAACTGTCATGTTGAATGACATTTTCAAAAACTATGAAACTTAAATAAGATATTTATCTTAACCTTAGCCTTTATCCGACGACCGGTTAACTCAACAAGTGCTCAAAACACGACTTCGCGATTGCACTTCTGGCCCATTTGTCAACAATGCTTGACAGAACGATTAGTCATGCCGAGGTGTTGGGAAAAATCCCTTCAACTGAGTCTGAGACGCACGTTATTTTATTATGCAAAGATGCATAAAAGCTTGAAACAGGAACTACCTACATCGGTTTGTCACGACCACGACCCGCTTTTTAACCCTCAGTGCAAAACGAACAAGGTGAAGGATGTGTGCGAGTGTAGTCCTTGTCTGTGTCTGGGTCTTATGGATTAACCGATTTCAATACAGTTCTTCGTGTTTAAGAGCTGCCTTTTCATGGTTGTCATTTACATTATGAAAATCGATTCAACAATTTTAAATACCTAAGTATTTAAATAATTAGCTTTCCTCATCTCGTGTAAGCGTTTTATTTTATTCTGTTTCTAGGCTTCAGGTTTTTTTTATAAGAAAGCATAAAAGGTACAAAGGTACATATTTAAAGTTCAGATCATGCGCAGACAGGTTATGCGCAAAGTCAAACACAAGTCTCAGGCATCCCACCGTGAAATTACGTTTTCATTCTTGCTCTAATTATTATTATGTCGCTACAACAACTGTGAGAAAAAGGTACATTTTAACAATATTCAGGTAAATTGCTGTTGATTGTTCGTACGTCATTGTTTTTAATGACTTATTTAAATTTATAGACATGTGCAAATGTATGTGTGCACGCGATGTAATTTTTGATTTATGGTTATAATTTATTTGTGTTTATTAATAATATTTGTAGACACACTATTAAAAAAAATGAGTCATCTAAGTATATATAAAAAAATAAATATCTAAGCATCTCGTATAATATTTCAATAAAGTCATTAAGAAAAACTTGATAACTGCTAATTTGTATTAAAATTCCCATAAAAACTATGAACATAATTTTGGACTACGGAGATACCGTAGAGAGTTGTTTTTCTCCCATAAATAAAGTGTTTTTTCTAATTGCGGAATAGTAAAAAGAGTAAAACCTAACCCACTCGGAAAATTATCGGGTCAACTTTATGGTTATTGTTGTTTCCACTTTATGTTATGCTTCACCATAAATGTAGGAAATGCAACATAAATAAAGACTAATATCACAAATAATATCACGCAACATTTATTCAGTTTTAAAAAAATGTAACGAACCTTAAAAATAAACAAATCTAACAAGCGCCAACCGATTTGATAAGTTTATAAATACATGCATCGCTTTAATGTTTCATTCATACAAAGATAGCGATAAATTAAAGAACATAGAGCCGTTTGTAGCATAGATTAACGCAATCATTCACAAGAGACATGAATAAAAATAAGAGATATTAATTGCATCATTTATATCAGTTATGTGTTGTAACATGCTCGATCGTTCACAGCCCAGACTCTGCAATCACCAAGAACGTGCTCTTTTCATTCCAGTTACAGCCCGCTAGATTAGAAAATTACGGAAAATCGCGTAGAATATCTAAAACGTTTTACCTGACTATATCAATCAAGCCTAGAGCAAAGCTTATGCGGGAATTATAGATCGGTGGGTAAATTATAGCGGCATTAGTACATTTCTTATGGACTAAAGAAATGCTTTGAAACTGGTCGAGTGTGTATGCATATTAACCTTTAATGATAAGTTATCGGTAAAGAACATACTCCATAGGACCAGTTCTTAAGAAAAAGTAAGTTGTGGTTATGCCGACTTTACTACTAGGTAAAGTACGTCACATTTATTAACTTGTCAAAAGTTTATTTCTGACACGAATGCACTGCATTTATATAAGTAAGACAATGCGGAATTGCAAAGATATAGTAGAACGCGCAATAGAAACGTTGGATTGTTAGAAATAAACATAAGCAAAGATCTACCACAAACGTAAGTTTCACTAGGAAACTTTCTCGAACTGACTAGATAATTTTACCTGAACCATTCATTTTCTTCAAACATTGCTCAATCGGGCAGAGGTGCAAACACGATGCCCTCGTGAACAGGCGATTTACTTTGCGGTCTTACACATGTATTGCGACACAAATGATCGCAATTTATATCAACATTATGACCAAACCGTCTAACGGTCCCTTTTATACGTTAACTAGACATATAATCACATACGACTTTTAAAGCAGTAACAAGACATTAAAAGAAGGTTATATTTTCTTATCATAATGACTTACAATCAGGAAAATGAGTATTTAATTACATAGTTAGCACTTAGCATTCCGAACGAACTGGAAGAAATCAATTTCCTGCGGGTGGATTGAAAGCCGAAGTTTTCAACGGAATTCTAGGAAACTAATTTTCTACAGTCATTGTAATTACCCGTTGGTTCCTCGGGAGCCCCATTTGATAATTATGCCCCATTTGATAAAAACATATTAAATTATTCGACGAAATGAGATTTTTTTAAATTATATGGATAAAACTGGTAACGTTTCTTAATTTTGATTCCTTTTGTCCCCTGAAATAACTAAGTACTTATAAATCGCTTTAAATTAAAAACCTAATGCAGGGTTAAAAGTTAGGATTTTATTTTTTTATAAGGAAGGGTGAGACGCACAGATATATCCCTGATCTACCACGGATAGGTTGTGCGTCGATCGTTTATGTTTGTTAGTTGGGATATAAAAAAATATTACTAAAAATGGACTTTTAAAAGACTTTTATATTAGTTACTATGTATGTACATTGGTTTATGGGACTAGTGTTCTGCAATTCAACGTATATACTCTCTATAGGCAAAAAACTCGTATATAGGTAAAAAAGACAACATGAATGTACCAGCACTAGTAATTTAAAACATTAGAACTTCAATACCTTCAAAACGCAGCATTTGAGAGCGAACTACACTTGGGAAAGTTTCTTTGCAAGTTACTTTAGTAGCCCTCTAGTTACTCAAACAATGCCATTGTAATATGAATTCAATTTAGAGCACAGTAGAGTCGTCCTAAGATGATAAAGGTCGGCCTCTTAAGAGTACTCGTAAGTCGCTTGATTCGCGAACTTTCTCTAGACTGACTAATTAAACACGTCATTCCTTCTAATACGAATGCTATATCTTGTAAGGTCGCGGTTGTATTTGGCTCGTAAAGTTTACTGTCGAATGGAAGGTGCGGTGATACTCCGTCGTAACTAAAAGGTAACCAGTCTGGGTCGTAGACATAAAATAGGGCAATACTGTAATAATGCATTGTGCTCCGCTCTTGTCGAGTTAACTCACAGGGGTATTGCTATTGTTATATGCAGTTCATTCATAATTTAAGAGGAACTCCTTTGTCGATAGTTTCGGCTCTCTTTCTACAACCAGTTCTCAAAACTTTATTGCCTATAACCTATAAGAACTTGTACACTCTATCTTTAGCAGCTTTTTGTATTTTTGCTTTAAAATAAATCTAGAGTTGTAAACATTGATTTTGCCGTATTAATCTCTAAAGCAGCGACCTCAGGACAAACCCCTTATACCTATTTCTGATCGGGCTTAAAATATTGAGACTCATTTATCCAGTAAGTTTCACCGGAGAGATTAGAGATTAGAAACGTTTATCAACCGAATTGCTATTATCAGCAAATACATCTCGAAGCTTGCTCGTTTCGCGATCATATCTTCTCAAGATACTATCCGTCACAGAGACACAAATTAAACACCTTTGTCATCAGAACTCATCACGTGTCAGCGTAACAAATTGTGGATGTCCAAACCCGCGGGCCTTGGCCTGTCGGAACAATGCGTTGCCTTGACGGCGGGCCACTCGAAAACCATGACAAACGTAATTAAATTCTCCATAATAATTGGCGAAAACTGGTCCAAGTGGACCGTTTAACTGGTTGATTTGAAGGATTGTAAGTGGCCTTATTTTATTGTGTAAATTAATGTCTTTAAGAATTTATATTTTTATAGTCACTGATAAAGCAGGTATGTCGCTTATATTATCTTGTTGGTTACTTTCTAAAATGTAAACCAAATTTGTGTACCTACGTACCTACCTACCAAATACGTAGGTATCTATTAAAATGATAAGTGAGCATTTCTAAAAAAAATGCCATCTTCACAATTGTGAAATTTTCTCCCATTTTTATGTTATTTACAAGCTCTTTCCATTCCAATAGGAGAAAAAAAGTGTCCCAAACTTTCTATACATCGATGAAGCTGTATGTTTTGTAACCGTTGTTGTAAATGTTGAGACTTTTTTCACCATTGAAAGACCTCGTAATTCTAAGTAGGTATAAATAATATAAAATTGGCAGAAATTTTCACAATTAAGTAAATGGCAAAAAAAATTAAAGATCCAAGTATTCAATCGTTGCCTGCTTTGCCATCATTTAGTCCAGTATAATAGGTTTCACAACTCATTGTTTTATTTGAATAAACTTCGGTGGTGTCCATGTGCGAGGTAGCGTGCGCGAATTGAATATAGTGACGTCAAATATTTGCTCTCCTCCACTTTAACATTATTTTAGCACTTAAGGCGATTCGAGTCGGGCGGTTCTCCATACAAACAAAAAGATTTGCTTCCACGATATCAATCATGGTTGAAATGCGTTTCATTTAAAGTTTGTTATATTATAAGTTGATACATTTAGTCTGCGCAAAATAACATGAAAAGTCAAGAAACAGAATTAACATGCAATTTATGCCTAAGAAAACATGTTGAAATGGAAATCCATTACATCGCGGTGTCAAATTACTAACACAAATATCTGAAAATAGACAATATCAAACACTGTCTTAACTGACAGTTTGTTTGAGATATTTAGAACTTACGTTGCAATTTGATATTGATATCTAACAAAATTAAATTTAGAGATGCTAGCTAAGTTAGGTAACTTACTTAAATATTAAGTTTAATAAATTAAACAATCTTATTTTAGCATCTCTAAATTATATGGACTTTCATTCTTATTTCAAAGTAGTGATGACAATACTACAAAAACTAGGTGTAAATTTATAGCAAGTATACGTATTTTGTACCTAAACTAAGTCAAATAACCGATAATTGTGAATACCTACTGTGTGAGTTGCATACTAATTCTTTAAGTCTAGCTAGACGTATTTGCGAGCAATCGCATTAAATATCTAAATAATATCCAGTTTTATTTCACCAATCCTCCATTTCTTCCCACTTATCAGACATGTAAAAGAGCCCTTGAGGCCTACTTGCAGAAATAAATGAGTTTGAGTTTATAAAACCCTTTGGACTCAAGGTTTTGTGAACGATTGGTTTTCGAACCTTAACCTTACCTACGTTACCAGGTGCCTAAAACCACATACACATGTTAACATTAAAGTATTCATGAAGTTGTAAACAATTCCAACTATTATACAGACAGTTAAATAGAAAATATATGTGCATTGTAATGTAGATTTGCTAGGTAAACACTAACCTAATGATCGCAGTTCATCGCACCCGGTACTAGATGGTGAGTGATGACGGTTTATTGATCTTTCGCGAGATTTGAGCAAACATTTTCAGTAAAGTAGGTAGGTGCTTATATTTCTGATGCAAATCACATTACAATGCCATTTTTTGTGCAAGCGATTTTAATTTAAGGGCATGTTTAATTAAAAGTGTACGGTTAGGTGAACATTATTTTTGGGACGACCACTAACTGCTAGTTAATGGTACATTTTTAAGAGAAAATGCCCTTAGCTTTAATAAAATTCTGCGGAATATGTATATGTATTGCTATATTGTAGATACTCACATACTCATGAAGCATTTGGTATCTGTTTCTGTTATTAGACTAATATGAATTAATATATCCTACTCCAGTATTCTGTTACTGGAGTAAGCCAATTGAAGGATTATTACAGTTTCTAGTTAACGTAATTGATTATCGCTTAGTACCATTATGCTGAAATTCTCAAGTGCCACGAATTTCGTAGGTAATTATGTGCTTATCCGAAATACCCGTTTTAATTACCTACCTATCGAATTCGCGTAACTAGAATATATTAAGCTTCTAGATTCTCTATAGCAATTGTTATAATACGCTCTTTGATTTAATTTTAATCATCATTTTATTAACACACTGACTAGTTATTCGGTACAATGCCTGTTAGTCGTACCTTATTCACTATAGGACCTGTAAAACGTGTGAGTACTTAGAAGATGTAGGTACAAAGAGCTTAGAAAATCTAAGTTCCGCTACAAATTAGCAAAGTATCTTCACTGAGCGTAGTGTACCTAAATTTAGAGCAACTCTTTCGGGAACTATAACCTAGCCACAGTCTAGATTAATCAGCATGCCACTTTGAAAGCGAAGTGCGTAGGTTCGTTCGCCTACGCAATTATGTTACTCCTAGCATAGAGGTACATATTAGGTAGGTAGAAATTGCAAAGGAAGACAGGCTAGACATCATGATACAGTGCCAGACGAAACGATTTGTAAATATCATAATGCCGCTTGAGCGTGCACAGGCTCCGTATAAGGCAGATAATCAAAACAAACACCGACAAAGAAACGAGAACGGCCCAAGATTGGATCCGGAGCGGCGTGTCATCAGTCTACACGCACTTGACCAGAAAAAGTATAGAAAAAAGTACTGTGCGGAACGCGTCGGAGCCTATTAGAGCAGCGGCCGACAGCCAAACTAGTTTCACTTTACAGTTACACGATTCGATTCTGCGACGATACGTAGTCGAAGGTCGCGAGAACTCGGGCACAGCTAATTCGGAATTCGTTCTGCAGTCTGTGGATGCCGCGGATGCCTCAGCTCCGAGCCACTTCTGAAATTCCCGAATGAAGTTCTAAAAGAGCTTGATTGTGAATCTCGACTGAGCAACTAGGCACTATTTTTTAAACGTCTCTATCAAGATTATTTAAGTTTTTTGCACCAAGTTTTATACCTAACATACCAGATTCTTATTTTAGATCGTGAATGAACTGATGACTAGTCTTCGAGAGTAATTGTGGAACATACTTTAATTTTCGTACCGAGGCGGTGCTAATATGCTCGGCAAACTTAGAGCAACGCGGACTTCGTAGAGAGTGGCCTTACTTATTATTTCCCCTCTGCCAAGCAATTTGCGCCAGTGATCATATTCGTTCTATAAAACTAGTTGCATTGCAACTGGATTAGTCGTCAGACTAAATCTAGTAACTCACCTGAAGAGATCTCTGTGAATATGCCGAATTTTTCCGTAATTTGCTGCAAAAGGAGATCTAACACGTCAAACGTACAAAGAGATGGTGTTTCCTTTCACATCTAAAGTATTTAGAATCACATTATCATTATTTACTTCCTTTAAAACATAAAAAATACAAAAATCTGATTTGGCATTGTTTGAAGTTTGTTTACTAGTTGACAAACAAGCAACCTCGCGTTGCCATGTTCTGCTAAATTTATCAAAGTTGTGCGTCACGTCATTACACTATTTCATTGCAAAATGTATCTTTGTGAATGTGAATTGGTCAATGTGTTGTTCTATTTGTTACATCTTAGTTTCGTAGTGATGGACAATTTTTAATGTAGGTACTTACGCCGCCTGTGTAAGTAAGTGTGCGTTACCTCGTGCCCCCCTCGCAATATGGCAGAAATGTGTGTACCGGACAAATGCCTTATGAGGCCACCTTTCCGTGTTGCTCTAAGCTGGCAAAGGAAAACGACAACTGGCACAAGACGACACGGACATCTAGGTACATGGAAGTCGTGAAGTGTCAGACATATCCGTTGTAAATGCGTCAAACTAACTCGCTTTGTGATCATAAATCGCAACGTACCTACGTTTTGTGAATCCTGTGAAGTTTTGTGAATCCTGTAACGTTTTGTGAATTCTGTGTCGGTGTAGCAGATCAGATGGCAGAAGAAATAATAAATAAAGGAAATCTCGCTTTACATTAAGTACCTACCTACTGGTTAATTATTTTCTTGATTCTTCAGGGATTCAGAACATGTCACATCATAAACAAGGAAGATAATTAGCAAAATTGGCACATCTACAAAACATTCAAATTGAAAACAACTAAACAAAGCTAGATTGACATATTAGTTTATTGAAGATGGGAGCTAGCTAAAATCTACAGTAGTTGAAAGTACCTACTTAACTTCAATACGTTACCAATATCAACCGCACTCAAATGGGTAGGTAAGTATTAGGTACGTCACTATCAATATTTCGTAAATGATAAATACAAAATTGCGAGTTAAAATTTTAGACCGTCACATTAAATGACTTATGAGTTTGGCTTGCTACTGAGGCATTCTCGGCAAAGCGGTAATTTGTCATAGATATTTCGGGTCTAATGGCAGTCAATGGCTTTACAATGCTTCTGGTGCCGCGTTATTATGACGCAGCGGTTCCACGAGATACAGTAGGCCAATGAAAATATTAAGCACTTTAGTACCGTAAATTCAGGTTTTTATGGTCCCTAGCACTGGACCATTTAATACTTCTCAAATAAAGAATCCTCCCTCCACGGGTAAATAATTGGCAAGTCGGTGGGAATTCAGTTCTGTGGACACCCCCCGGTACTGACTTGGTTTAACATTACATCTCAAAACTTTTTGGTGTAAAAGAACTGCGTTGCGGGACTTGCATCTTTTTATATGTAACGTTTTTGATGGGATTCAAATATTCCTCATGATACTCACAACTACAGCCAAAGTTGGCGCGGAGAATCTCCAACATTTGGACAATAGTTGAGTGCATTGGGCCATAGAAACCTGAGTTTACGGTTCCTACTTTGTCAGAACAAATTTTAAATGCAATACATGAAAGTTAATCCAATTTAAAAACATCAATTGTAAAGTGACAAGGTTCTAAGTATGCTTAAAGCTTTCATTGGTCGACTGTACGTAGTTAGTTCAAGTGGAAATTTTGGAAGATAGATACAACTTCGCGATAAATAAAATTGTAGAAGACATAGGTCAATTCAATTGTAGTTCTGAATAGGTGTACGATTTTTAATGATAGTACTCTACGGGTGCAAACTGTTGTGTATACCTACGCATAAGAATACCTAGACTGGGTAGAACTAAGTAATCAATCCCGTCCAGTGGCGGACTTAATTAACTGTGGGGCGGAAGGGGCGGTCCGCCCCGGCTTCCAGCGTAGGGGGCCTCCAAATCGCGCCAGCAGGGGTCTCTTCAGCTGCGGCAGCCCGAATGCACCCCCCGTGAAAAATACCACTACGCCGCCCCAGGTCTACGACTGGCTTAGTCCGCCACTGATCCCATCCTCACCATCCCTCAAGTTTATGAACACGTCACGTAGGTAACAACAAACTTATTTCAAGACAGTAGGACTTAACAAGTGTGTGACCTATCGGAATTTATATCCTTGGTTGTGAGGGGTACCTATAGAAGGATATGTACACATTTGTGAAGTCCATTCATCATTTTCATCATTTCAATTGTTTTTTTATTGAAGATATTTACATTTTTTCTACTAATGTGTAGGCGCCAATCTTAGAAAATTAAAATGTTATAGGCATATAAATTTAAAACGTGAAACAAAATATACAGGGTGGTCCAAAACCTGACGTCTAAAAAAAAAAATTAGATAGCTTGCGTCTAGGGCTATCAGAATATACCCCATGTATGTTAACCGATTTCTTGTAGTTTACGAGTTATTAATTTTTTAACGTTTTTTTTTTAAGAATTCTTCGGGTGTGCACTTCAAGTCATGTAACTTTTTTTCGGTAGGTTATTTTTGCGTTTTTGTTTTTGTGACATTATCCTTACTAACTGAACTTTCTCTCATAAAATATTCAGCTTCCTAACTTTTAGTTACTGGGAACTTACCACCTCAGTACCTTTGCAGGGCGGTCTCGACAAATATTGACCAATCAATTACCTCTTTTTTTTGTATTTTCTTGAAAGCTTAGCGTCTCATGAAGTTTTTAAAATTACATAAATTCATTAAAACCAGTTTTTTTTTAATTTTAAATCTAGTGCGAAAATTTAACTGCGACTTACTTGAACAGAAAACTTTCACTTTTGATGTTGTTTTGTGTAACTTAACTAAAAGTTAGGAAGCTGAATATTTTATGAGAGAAAGTACAGTTAGTAAGGATAATGTCACAAAAACAAAAACGCAAAAATAACCTACCAAAAAAAAGTTACATGACTTGAAGTGCACACCCGAAGAATTCTTAAAAAAAAAACGTTAAAATATTAATAACTCGTAAACTACAAGAAATCGGTTAACATACATGGGGTATATTCTGATAGCCCTAGACGCAAGCTATCTAATTTTTTTTTTTAGACGTCAGGTTTTGGACCACCCTGTATATTATAGATTATAGAGCACCATAAAATTAAATTAAATAGAACGACGGGTGTTCTGTTAATGATCTTATTTGCATACACAGGTATCTATTATTCACAGTTTTTAATTCTCACGTTTATCGTAGGTACCTATTTGAAATATGCTTATTAGTTATTAGAATTAATAGCTTAGTTTTCCGCTTTTGTCTTTCTATTGCGATAACCTGAATAGCTATACATATACTTACTTACCTTTTGTTAACGCAACAATTTATTTTAATTTTAACCTAGATAAATCTTACCTGTGCTTAGTCATCCAAGCACCTCCACTATTCTAGTTCACAACACAAACCACTAAACAGCTCAGACTGTGTACCTAATTAATAGATCGAATGTCCGATTAATCTGATCATCATTAGCCGCTAAATTGACGGATCGGGAACTTGCACAAAACACGAACACAATGAACTAATCAGAACAGATTATTATCTCAAAACAAACCGTAAAAACACTGTTATTTTTTCACACAAAAAAAACAATTGAAACACAGACCGTCACTTAAAGCACATATTTCTAAACGAAGTTACATTCCGATTTTAAAACGTAGCGCGATTTAGTTACGCGCGAAAACGAGTGAGTGCAGCGGTGACGCTGCGCGGGCGACGCGCGTGCTGCGTCCTCATGTGCCGACAGCTGACTGAATCGCAATTCAAAACAACGCAACAATTACGATCTACCAATTTTTCGCTAACGAACTTTATTACACGCACTGGCTAACGGTTTTCTTAAGAACCACGCTCAGTCTCACCATTAGTTCGACATCGATCTAGAAACACTTCCTGCGATTCCAATAGACGCGGATGCTGCGTACTGTACCGTAATGGATAATAAATCGTAGATTTACTTACTTACCTCTCCCGCAACTAGCGAGTTGCGACTTATGCGCGCAACTGTGTCGAATTAACAATTAGGTAGGTACTTCATGCTTTTATTCATTGTAAAGTTAACTGAAAACTACCGTTACCGCAGAGTTATGTAGGATTATGTCAAATAAAACACAGCCGGCAGTTGTAAATGATTATTTTATGTAAAACTGAATGAATAATTGATAAATAACAGAAGATTGACCACCGTGCCCTGGCTATCGGTAGTCCAAACCGACTAGATAACATTTGAAATAAGTAATAGAGCAAATTAAATACTTATAATTAGAGTGGACCTAAGCTAAGTCTAGGTACATAGGAAGATTGTAATATTCTAAAATATGTTACGTACAGTTCCTAGGTAAATAGGTAAGTAAGTAGGTACTTAACAAAAATAAAGTTACGGGTTTTAACTTATTTTTAAAACTACAGATTATAAAACCTTTATAAATATTCGAATAGCTATCTTATAAGGAATAATATACCTACGAGTAAAATACTGATAACATAATATTATAATTTGCTTATATACCTTACCTATGTATAAAGTACCCTACCCTAACATTTATTCTGTTAAATAGGACCCTTAAAATAATAATAAAAAAACTGTAAAAAAGCATATTATATACAAAAATTCAAGTTATCAAATATCAATCGGAAACCTATTGACCTTGTTAGGTCAAAGGTTGTTGGCTTAACAAGTGGAATATTATTAACCAAAATAATTAGCCCTATTCTTATTGAACACTAATTTACTAATTTCAGATATGTCATTGCCATACCTCTATTTGACACGCACAAGCTATTCTTCTAAGAGACAGGCGAAAGTAAGCCACTGATATCGCTGCCAAGCGGCTTCCCGCGTGTAGAATAGATAGATGCCCTGCATATGCAAATATGAAGCCCCTTGTGTCAAGAGTCTTAACTCGTTCTTTGTAGCACGATATTGAGCTTGAACTATTTCTGTATGCTGATTCCCAACTTATTAGAAGTTTCCCATACACAACAAGCTTGTTTTAGTGTATATTCTATACGATGACGTCATAAAAAACATATTATTATGTCATATTGACACCGTACCCCTCAATTTTTTTTAAGTCCAAAAATATTTTATGGCACACCTGGCTATAAAGTGGCTTTTTCCGCACGCTACGCGTACGGAAAAAGCCGCTTTCTGGCCAAGTGTAGACATAAAATGATGTACACAACACGGGAAATAATAAAGAAAGTCCTCGATCGCATAATTACGTCCCTCGCTTGCAGCTCGGGCCGCAAACATCTGCGATCTCGGGCTTTCTTTGTATTACCACCCTAGTTGTGTAATGTACTATTCCATCGAATTCCCGCCTCGCCCTCCTCACTCCTCTCACTTTTATTGAGCCGGACATTTTATTGTTCGGTAAGTAGCTATACTGAATTTCGGAATTTTGAAAATTGGTATATTGAGTATCGGAATTCGTATTTTTGATACATCGGATTATCATATATTCGGACTTTTCAATGTTCGGTGTATTGAATTTAGGCATTTTGCAAATCGTACCTCCTACAGTTAGACGTTTTGTAATTTCGGATTTATAAAAATCGGAGTTATAAAAAAATCGGAATTGTAATAATAGAAATTTTAACCCATTCGGAATTTTGATATTCGTGATTCTGATATCGGAATTAAGTTTTACGGTTTACGCTGTGCGTTGTGTTGTGCATTGTTCGTCAGTGCTAAGAACTTTATTTGTTTACAATAGTTGTCTTGTCTTTTGTTTTTCTACATCCCATTTCGGACCCCTTTAAAAGAAAGGTAAAAAAGGTATAAGATTGTTTTCTATCCAATAGGCTCGAGTTAGCGATTTTTAACACTATTCCAAATTTCAAGTCGATAGGATCAATAAATCCTGAGATATCTTGCTGTGACAGACGGACAGACAGACAGAGTCGCACTATAAGGGTTCCTTTTTTACCATTTTGGTACGGAACCCTAAAAAGAGGCAATATCATACACTATTGATCGAAGGCGACCCGATAATGATCAATTCAATGGACCACTTCTGGCTAACTTTTTTGAAAATGTTCACAGTTAGGTATATAAAATAGAATGGAATGTCAATTAATTTAAAGATCAAGGAGAACCTTGCAGATTAATGAAGTTGGGTTATCTACACCGCACGCACCGCAAATCGGCCCTGGGTAGACTTCTTAAGTTGCAATCGGGTATAAAACGTAAAATCAATGTTACTTTATTAAGATATGTAACACGATTTTAATATAGCGACCATGGCGATAATCTTTGTTTACGATTTTAATTGATTTATAAGTTAATTCGAATGTGAATAATACTTATATACAGTCAGGCAATTGCAATGTTGAGCATATTTAGAACCTTCTCATTTTGTTTTCTATACACTTTTATATAGGCTGTTTGGTACATACGAGTAGTTTGCCAAATTAAAATATCGGACAGGAGTGGTACCTAATTTGCTAGGCGTAGGTACTTATCTCTTGCAACAAGACGGTTACCCTACATACTCGTACTAAATAGGTAGATGTTTTCCTAAATTCGTAGATTGCGCAAGATGGCCTTATTCCACGGCCTCTGTGTTCCCTTTCCCCAGACCTGAGTCCGTTAGACTTCTACATCTTCTACGGACAAAGGAGTTTGTCTCTGCAACATAGGTAAGTCGAATCCAAAAAAGAATTATCACAACGCATGGAGGATTCTTTATTTGAGAACTATAATAAATCCTACCTATATTGCCGGTTTTACACAAAAAACTGAACCCTTTGCTGTCCGTCCGTCTGTCTGTCAAGACCGCGAACGTGTCTCGGGAACGCGTGGAAGTATCGAATTGAAATTTAAACTGTATACTCAGGTCTACTTGTAACTTGAACCTGTGAAAAAATCAAAATTCTAAGTTAATGTAAACAGAGATATGGCTGTTTATGCCGCAAAAAACGTATATTTCGAGTGATTAGATCTCTTCCCCGAAATCGTTAATTCCGCGTAGCAAACTTTCCATTCGCATTTTTCCCCACTCGGACTTCTTCCCGCCACTTTTTTTTCTCATTTGCTTGCCTCCTCATTCTCAAATATAGCCAAACGATATTTTGTCTATGGTGAAAGTTTCCCAGTCGCTTCTTTTTGCAATAGTTTTGTTTCTTTCGCGATATTTTTCCGAAACTCGAAAGTTTCTATGTCATTTTTTCCGCAGTAACTCATTTTTATAAATTAAAGTAACAAATCAATATGCAATTCAGCTAGAAAACATGAAAATAAAGTTTATTTAGGTAAAGAAGAGTAGTGAAGATAAAATGGCAGAAGATAAGGTAATATATATCATGGATAGGTACCTAATATGATTTCCTAATAGGTACGTACCTATTCCTCTTGTATTCATCGCCAATATTAGAAAAAATAATTACCTAGATTTTATTAGGAAATCATATTAGGTACCTATCCATGATATATATTACCTTATCTTCTGCCATTTTATCTTCACTACTCTTCTTTACCTAAATAAACTTTATTTTCATGTTTTCTAGCTGAATTGCATATTGATTTGTTACTTTAATTTATAAAAATGAGTTACTGCGGAAAAAATGACATAGAAACTTTCGAGTTTCGGAAAAATATCGCGTAAGAAACAAAACTATTGCAAAAAGAAGCGACTGGGAAACTTTCACCATAGACAAAATATCGTTTGGCCATATTTGAGAATGAGGAGGCAAGCAAATGAGAAAAAAAAGTGGCGGGAAGAAGTCCGAGTGGGGAAAAATGCGAATGGAAAGTTTGCTACGCGGAATTAACGATTTCGGGGAAGAGATCTAATCACTCTATATTTCGACACTCTCAAGGAAACCAAAATGTATAGGGTACTTGCCGTTAACCTAGAACTATGAAATTTGGAAAATACTAACTACCTATACATTTGTAATGTATAGATAGTATAGATTTAAGTAAATCATAAATACAAAATAGTCTTTATTTATAAAGTATTTGTACGGAACCCTCGGTGGGTAGTCGGACTTAAACTTATAATTGTATACTTATGTAAAGTCCGACTCCCACTCGTCCCGTCTTTTTGTTTTGAATTTGCCAGAATCACTTTTTAACTAAAGGAAAATATCTATATAAAACTGTTTTACTGGCCTTAGAGTATACTGAAGTAAAAAAGACACATAGCCGTTTAATTTACATATTTACTATAGTTTTCATAAATACATATTAAAATTACAAACTAGATAGGTATGTATACAAGTATGCATTAAAAAGCTAGTATTTTAAATCTAAATCTATATACTTACTATAGTTACGTGTTCACAAAACCATTACCAGTTAAGTAACCCATTTTTTTAACGAAATTATATCACAGTGCATTTAGGTTTATTACAATAATGTGATGTGAATTTGGTTATAATGTTCTATTCTTACAACACGTTAACAGTCCCCATATATCTTAAAATCTTCCTCGAAAGTCCAGCAAATTGACCATAGTTATGCAGAAAGCGACCAGAGGCGAGTTTCGTATACTTGGATTATATACTTTCTGCTTAATTGTGTAAAGCAGGGGGTCACCAATTAGTTTCGCTCGGGATCCGTTCTAAGAAATGAAAGGACCATCGCGGTCCTCAGACCATTATATAGGAAAAAATATTAATTAAACAAATGTAATTACGGAAATAACAAAGGTATTTTATTTACATATCAATCCGCGAACTCTTTCTCGCTTGTTAGGGGCCATTCATTTATTACGTAAGACAATCTAGGGGGGAGGGGGGTCAACCATGTCTTATTTTTTCTTATAGGTATTTTACTAAAAAATTTAAAACTACTAGTATTCTGCAAATAAACGTCCCTACAAAAATGATTCTTTGAAAAATAAAAATTAAAACAGCCCAAACGTAAAATCATTTTTCCTTTAAATTCTTACGTAATAAATATTACCTAAATAGGGGGGGGAGGGGGTCAGCCGATTCTTATTTTTTCTTTCATAAGGGGGGGAGGGGGTCAAAAACTGGCAAAAATCGTCTTACGTAATAAATTAATGGCCCCTTAGCTCGTTACTTCGCCTGGCCGTTTTTGAATTGACGTCAACAAAGATAATGTGTGGGGTACATTTTGATTAAATTACCTACGTCCTCTGTAGTGCAAGCTGCTGTGTTCTCGCGGTCCGCACAAAATGGGTCGGCGGTCCGGATGCGGATCGCGGTCCGCCATTTGGCGACCCCTGGCGTATTTCTGCATAACTATGGTCAATTCATTCAATCACTATACGTCCTCCTCAGTATGTTAAATTATAGGGGTCATCCATATAGTACGTCACACCCATGTGGGGAGGCGGGAGGGGGTCTAGCCAAATGTGACAGTCTATATTAAAAAGATGAAATATGTTAGGAAAAAGTGTGACATGGGGGAGGGCGGGTTTAAAAGTCTGAAAATCGTGTGACGTACCTACTTTGTGGATGATCCCATGATGATGATGGTTACAGAAATGGTATTTTATCCAAAAACTAAGTAAAACTGAAAAAAATACTAGTTTGATCTTGAATTAATTCATAGCGAAATTTAATTTCGACCACCAGTAGTGAAAAATTACGGTCAGCGGGTCATGTTAAGTTGGTTTGGTACCTCTACCTCCAGTGTCACTGTGACGTGTCAGTTATGGGACACCCTGTATATGCGGCCTGCGCTCACACAATTAGAAGTTATGTCTTATAAAATTATATTAAAATAAAAACATTTCGAAATACATAAATTTAGATACATTTGAAACTTATTTATTTAAATGGAATATGAATTGTAACAGATAAGTGCTGGCTTATGGTATATAGAGACGTCACCATTTCAAATATTTCATTCAAGGTTAAGGTCAAATTTTTGTCGTCTTATTAATAAACAATATCTAAATCTGCTATAAAATACTGTTTGCTAGAAAATTCACTAACCTTTCTACGTTAAATTAATAAATTAAATACAACCAAAGGAATAATTTACAAAAGATAATGTAGTTAGGTACCTATCAGTGGCGTGGCGTCCAAAGAACTCGATTCCTAATATCAGGCAATACTTTTTCGCAATAATGATTCAATGCTCTAATCCAGCGATCGGCAACCTGCGGCCCGCGGGCCGCATGCGGCGCGTGAACCGCTCAATTGCGGACCTATATACCGGTTTGTATTGCGGTTAATATATTCCGAATAGTCTAAAATCACAAATTATTAACAAAGTGCGGTCCGCGTCAGGTTCCTTAGCTACTATGTGGCCCTTGGCTGCTAAGCGGTTGCCGACCGCTGCTCTAATCCAAAACGACTTATGTTCCTGATGCAGCAAAGTTGCTCGTTATGGATGGCCCCGTGACTTTGTCCGGCAACTGATATGATAATGGGATTAATATGGATCATTCCCGCCCTAACGCCGGTAAAGTGATCGTCAACTGATATGGCAAAGTATAATCCTATTCGCTGGGTGCGCGATGACAGCGCCAACTAGCGGTTACAAATACGCTGGTCTGCCGAAAGTTCCGTTTTTGGCCATGACGCGCGCTGCGATCGTTTCGTGGTTCCCCCACCTTATACTTCGCACCTAGCGAATAATGGTTCTGTAGCTTTTGAGGTACGGAACTCTAATTACTCTTACTCTCTCTATTACTATTATGTGAAAAAAAATCTGGCATTGTGCGAATCTAGCAATCTGCGAATCTGGCGTTCTGCAAATCTGGCGTTCTGCGTATCTGGCATTCTGCGAATCTGAATTCTGGCATCTTGCTAATCTGGCATTCTGCGAATCTGGTATACTGCGAATCTCAAAATCTGGCATTATGCGAATCTGGCGTTTTTCAAATCTGGCACAAAGCGTCAGAACCCATTTTCCATAAGAGCTGTAAAATAAGGTGCTCAAATGGCTGATAAATATTAGGCAAGCCGGTAGGAATCGAGTTCTATGGACGCCACGCTACTGATATGCACACCCCTCCAAGAGAACAAAAATATCTGTACGCTCTTTGACAATAGGTTTTTTTTGGTAACATAGACCCTGACTGTGCATCATGTTTTACAAATTTGAATTGAGACTTCCAGAGACAGCGACACCGTCGGACCTCGACAGGGATGCAACTATCTGTTAGAATGAGAAATAAACACGATATCCTATTTTCACGTATAGCTGCATCTCTATTGGTTGGTCCCACTCGAAACAATGTGTATGGGGCCTGTTAAGTTAGTTACAGACGAGCCAATTTTGTCGGCTAACCGATAGCGACGCAGCTATCTGATAGAAAGGGAACATGAACACGCTATATTTTGTTGATGGATAGCTATATTCAAATCGGTTTTTGGCAATATGATCAGATTAACGATAAAATTGTTTGGTCTGGACAGTCCATTAACCTGTGATTGATTTTTTATCAGTCAATTCAGTATTTACAAGAACATTCGAGGATAGTGAAGTGAGTATTTACATCTAGCTACCACTAAACTATACCATATTAGTATAATATTATTACATACATATAAGATACACTTCAACAAGTAATATTTACTAACAGTTTTACTGATCCGAATTAGTTACAGAATGTTCATTACATGAATTATCTACATATTCAGTCTTATAATAACTATGCACATAAATATCTGGATGCAAATACAGTTTCAATTTCAATCATTATAGCCTTCATTATACGTAAGTACAAACATTCAGGCACTGAATTATTTGGGAAGAGTACGAAAGATTAACCTATTAAAAAGGCTTTACAGTGCTATTTATTAATCACTATGATTAACACTTTCACGACTAGACAAAAAAATTGAAAACTACCCCAGACTACGGACAGTACCCGCTAGGCGGGTTTGTGAGGACAATAATGCAAAAAAACGACCGGCATCTTGAGCCAAAGTTACGAGCGCCCATTAGGCGGGCGCTAGGGCGTGAAAGTGTTAAATAAGCATAATTTATAAATTAAATAAATATATACCCTATAGGTATTTAAGCCTTCAATCGCGGCACTCAAAATATCTAGCGACCAACACTAAATCCTGTTTTCAGACTTACGTCCACACCGGAGTAGGTATATTATCAAACAACTAATTTTAAAAATGCCATTGATTACCCATATAAAACAAACAAACCGTAGCCAGGTACCTAGCTACTTAGAAAACGACCAATCGTACCTAATCTTATCATGTAAAATTATACATTCTGTGTAACTGCATAAGGTATATTTCATGTCTGCAAAATTGGGCTGTTCTGTTCTGACAAATAGTGCGCGAGTGACGGATGCTTTATCATTTAGTTATCACGCGACAAAGCGCAGCATCATACGCCTACTGACTTTATAGATTTGACACAGAGTTTTCCACAATCATGTCACTGGACCTCTAACGGTCGCGTTTATCGCCATTTACATATAAATCACATATTTTCTGGGGAGCGCAAGAGAAACGTTTTATCACGATAAACGCGAGCATGACGCGCTTTCACAACTTGATGGATACCGATGAATCATGTTTCTCCATAGTCTTTATTTCAGGTCACATAATGACTCTTACTCACATTCTGATGTAACCACTAATTTATATTCATACCAGTAACACCAAGCTTGCTGTCGGTAAATGCAACATTTATCAACCCATTGATCCTGTGACTAACAGTGTAATCTTGACACAATTCACTGTGATCGCCATTACTGACTATGTTCTTCCTACAGACAGTTTCGTCGATACCGTCCAATAAGTTTTCAAAGAAATTTGGAAAATTGTCATAACTGGGATACACATTGATGTCTATAACTGCATGATTGCCTGTGACATTGTCAATGACGACATCAAAGCCCGCAAGGAGTAGTCCGATCTTTTTTCTTAGTGCTCGAATTATTACCTTGATTTTGTCTTCATTCAAAGTCATCTGCAAATCGGCCTCATCATGAGGGTCCAAAATTGATAATGTGGATTGACTATCCGCCTTGCACACTTCACCTGTGCTATAGAATATCGGTTCTAGATCTTGTGACGCATAGAAGTTCTTAAGGCTGGGTCTTTCACAGATGTGATACCTGAAATTTTGAAATAGACAGAGAATCAAAGATTGTTTAATTAAATTATCTAAATTAAATATCATTATAATCATACGTCGTTATCGCGGGTGCAGTAACAAATGACATAAAGAGCACATATAACAGAATGTCTATTTGGTAGAAACGGACATATTCTGCCTACAGCAATACGCATCTAAGAAGCTCTTTACATGTGGAGAGTTTTCGCTAGCAAAGGTCTATAAAATTGAAGGCATGTTTACAAAAACAACATAACTTACATTTTTGGCGGATTTGAGTTATTGGTGTCATAGTGGTCGTCTAAGAAGGAGCTACAAGTAGTCCAAAAATATTGACTAAAAATTACCCCATTTGTCCAAAATCAGTCTTTAAAAATATACCCATTTTACAAAGGTAAATAATACACCGTCCGAACGAAAAATTAAAGGTGCGACTAAAATGATTAGTCGTACACGTACATGGCACAGTCGCAAATTTAGTATTTCAGTAAGTACGTTTAGTTAATTTTTAGTAGGTTATGTTAGTTTTCTTTCGGGGGTTTTATACCTACCTTTTTACAAGAACTACATATCTACATTATTTTTTACAAAAAGAAATAACTGTATGCGTTCACTTAAAAAACTTGATTTTAAATATGATACATACTTACTCTTTTTAGTAGGTTGTATAACTGGCAATTAAGTGCACAAATGTAAAAAAAATGGAAATAAAAAAAATAAAGATTGCACTAAGCATATAATAATAATCTTAAAAATGGGTGGAAATCATTCATCTCTAGAATTGTTGAGAAATATTACCCTTAAGCGTCTTGCTCACATTTTATCTAGTAACATAGAAATTAATGTTGATAAATTTTAAACTCGTACGTGTAGGCATAAATGTTCCTCAAAATGAGTATCGCGTCTGTTATTGCTTGTTTTTCATAATCTTTCTGTACTGTCAAATCGTTTTTGCACCCGCGATAACGACGTATGATTATACAAGTAAAAATTCTAATCTGAAAAACAGTTTACATGCTAATTAAAATACAAAGAACTACTTTAGCATTTCATCACAATTAAGTAGGAAGTTAAATAGTTGCAAAAAATTGCTTACCTATTTCCAATAATAAATACTTTATGTAGGATTGCATTATGATTCACAAAACTTTGGACAACACAGGGTGGCCGACAGACATTTAAATCTCTCTCATTGAAAACCAAAATCATTTCATGTGCAGACTTTGACCCGTGTGCTATAGTGGGCTTGCAAATAATTGGGAATGTGACGTCTCTCTGCTGCATTATTTCCAAATTGGTTGTCATAGCGGCAGTAGTAAACTCTGCAAATGTTGGTGTAAAAATACCTTGTCTAATAAATGTAGGTTCATCTTGTAGTATGGAATAATAGTTATATCTGAAAATATAATTATTTTATTAGAAATCATTATATAACCGGTAATACAATACAAATATACGTTATTATAAACCATAAAATAGTTAACACATTACTTAACACATTCATTACCTTTTGTAATGTGTTAACTATTTTACATAATTGACAATTTAAAAATTGTAGACAACAGGTCTTATCAGTAAAAAGCGATATGTTATGGTTATTACTAGAACTCATTGTGTTGTTTGTAAAATTTGTCATGAAGAGTAGTGATTCCATCTTTTTTTTTTTTTAGAAACTGACAAACTCGCAACCCATGCACGGGCGTAGCGATTGTCGGACCGGGTGGTCGGCCGTGGCGTTCCCTGGGGTCGAACCAGATCGCTAGCCGGACCACCCTGAGTTTGGTCGGACTGGGTGGGTGCCGGGGGTGCCTGGGGTCGAACCAGGTCACCTTGTCCCGGTCCGCCTCGATAGAATCGGGCTAGGTGGGGGCCTGAACGCCAGTACGTCTAGCATAACTGGCCGCGACTTCGTTTCTCGCGCGACAGAGCATCACTTGTCACTGTCACACGATATTGGGTGGAAAGAGATAGGTAGCATTTGTCGCGCCACATAGAGTCGCGTGTCACAGTTGTGCTAGAGCAGCTGGAGTCGAACCAGGTCGTTTGGCCAGGGCCATCTTGACTTTGCGCTGATTGCTCAGAGTGAGCAGCGGACCAGCGGGAAGGATGACTCGGGTCATCCACTTCTCTCTCACTCATCTCTATTTAAGAGTACCTATGTATGAAAATGATGGTATCACTACAGACTGATTTCAAAGCATTGATAGTAGAAGACAGGAGGTATTGTAAAATTTACATAGACAAAATATGTAATATCACCTGACTGCCTTTTATACTTGTATTTAATACAACATTGTCTTAAGGGGATTAGAGTCCGTTAGTTTAATGTTTGTTTCCAAGGCATCAATTATGTTTGAATTGTTTTAATTTATAGCTTGATACATTTTTTCTGTGTAAAATGACACGAGAACTGGCAAAAAGTTAAAGAAAATAACGTTTATAGTAAAAAAACGTTTGGTTTCAGATGATGATAATAGATGGCGCTAACCTTAACCGGCTGAATGCAAGTTAATTCTGGTTTTTTGAGATTTCTCATTTCGCACAGACAAAATGTAGTGTTCAACCATGATTTATGTCATGGAGAACCGACCAACATTAGTCACCTTAAGTGGCAGCATAACTTTACAATACTGTGGGTCTAGTGAAAAGGGGTACACACAAAGGTCACAACTCTATAGTATGACTTAAGCTCTTTTGCTCCTAGGTTAAATGTGACTTGCACCCCTTTTCACCAGACCAGTGGTTCATAACCGGTCGTCCCTGGAAGCACCCGAAGTGGTCTGTGAAGTCATCCAAAAAAAATTTGTATTACCTCAACCTATTTACTTTATATTACCTCTAAACAGTTTGTGGTCCGTGGCAAGGCATAAATTTTGTCAAATGGTCCCTCATCACTAAAAGGTTAAGAACCACTGCACTAGACCCACAGTACTACCCTACCGCATGCTCCAAAAGAGCTAAGTTGGGTTAAGTAAAAAAACTTCTTTAACACCTTGACATGACTCACCTATTTAATAGAATCCTGACATTGTCTAGTGGATCAATGACCGTAATACTTGGATGATTTGATAAATATTGTTCTACATTGCTAATGATCAGTGATGCCTAAAAGTAAAAAGAGGTTGATGTTATTTTAATAACATGTTTCTAACCACAAGCATAATGTTTACAAGACACTTACAGAAGATAAGCAAGCAATTATCAATATAATATATTGCTGGCTTAATATTACAGGGTTTTATGTTACATTTTCAGGGTAGTTGAAATTAGACGTTGCATCACTATGACAATGTTCAATTTCAATTTGTTAAAAGTGAAACCGGACCCTGTAATATTGAGCCATTCTTTTTTAAATTAAGCATTATAAATTTTAGAAAATATTTTTCACCTTAGGGTCACCTAAGTAAGCTGCAGCTATGATGTCAGTCAATTTGTGCAGGAACACATCAAACTGTCCCTGCTCTTCTAAAGGTCTCTCCAAATCCATCTGTAAAACAAATGAAATATTTAAGCCACTCATAGCAAATAAGGGAAATTATTAGGCAATATTGTTGGGCAATTTGTAGATGTTTGTCATTCATAATAGAAGCTGGTTACAATTTTCCTCATTGTTGTCCTTGGAGATTTATCATAAACCTGTTTATGCTTGTCACCAACTAGTCATGTGTGATTCATGCCGGCAAGTCTCAATATTCATGATGTGGCCCGGGATTAACTATGCATCACAAGGTGCATTGTGAAATTGACAAAATTTTTTTAAATAACAAAATATAATAATAACAGGTGCCATCATGTCTCAATCCATAACCCAGTATTTAGTCCATATTTCCACCGCCATAGCCCAGTTGAGTTAGATTCCATCAATCAACAATAGTCCTTGCATTTGGTGGGGGCTGCCTCTGCTTGCGTCCCATGACACGGGCAGGAACGGCATCCGCTGGGTGTACACTTTGCCTCTCATTAAATTGTTGAAAGGGCCTCCACGCGTTGGCTTCGGCTCCGAGCATGCCTCCCAAAGGTCCAGGACACCATTGTCCCGTGAACGGGTAAGACATAATAATAATTCATTTATTTCAGATAATTAAAATCCATACAATTGGTTAGTAATTATGCGATACTTAATAAGCATTTAATAAAAAAGTTTGATGATATTATGTAGTTAACACACAGTTACCTTTACAAGTTTGTAGCCATGTGCATTTGACACAGCAATTAATTCCTTCCAATTGAGTTTCTGGCTTTTTTTATCTGACATCCATACACCAATAGTTTTATTAAGAGGTTTACAGTCGTTCATGTTGCTAATTTTGCTGTCGACTGTTTGATTAGCACAGTAAACAATGATTCACTTCTATTAGGTACATTAATTCAGCAGCAAATGAATTAGGTTTAACTAGTCACAACAATCAGTTTCTTTAGTAACTATGCCAATTAACTGAATCATAGAAAAACTATAAAATTCTTGGTCCGCTGGTTTCCTTGACGTATAACTTCAAGGCTCAAGAACTAAAATACAAGCACTAAAACTAGTTGTAGTTTGGCAGATCTAATATTGTATTAGCTAAAACTTGGCACCCGTAATACCTATAGTTTGCAGTTATGATAGTTTATACATAACACATTCACTAAGTAATTAATTTAAATAAAAAAAGTAAGCTCACTGTGCACAAGCAACATGCTTCAACCGAAACGAGAAATGATTGATACCTTGTTTTGTTTTGACAGCTAGGACAGTGCGAGACAAATGTAAAGCTTCGTCCAAACAGGCGGCTCTTATATATGTTATTTTTATTTTTTTTCCTCAAGGATTTAAAGCTTAGTACAACCAATGTAGAACTACGATCTAATGTTATATATGTAAGAATAAACAATTTCACATATATAATTTAAAACATATTTTTAATAATGATAGAGTCTGTGCGGAAAGAGAATAAGATTAATTTTGGGGGCGCTGTAATGCTTTTCTACCGTATGTGCCGTATTTTCTATTCTGTGGCCATACTGATTAGGTTAGTTCCGTTTTTCGCCACGCCTATTCTCTTTCCGCACAGATTTTACTGTTCGTTCGCTTTGAGTGACAGTTTGACATCGACAGAATATTATAATCCCATCAAAAACATTACATGTAAAAAGATGCAAGTCTCGCAACGCAGTTCTCTTACAACAAAAAAGTTTTGAGATGTAATGAATGTTAAACCAAGTCAGTCCCGGGGGGGGTCTACAGAAAGCGATTCCCACCGACTTGCCTATTATTTACCCGCGGAGGGAGAATTCTGTATTTCAGAAGTATTAAATATTCCTCCACGGTTATGTGTGCAGCTGTGACTGAAATTGCAATATATTAGGTTTCGTAGGACTTGATAGGCTAAAAACTAACTATGTTTAAAATTTGGAGCTTGTGGGTCTGCTAAAAGTACCTTAGAATTATGATGATCAGTCAGTGAATCAGTGAGTCAGTCAGTGACAAAACTAAGGGACTTTGACGTGCAATAGTTCTTAAACTACACGTTCAAATTGAATGTTATTGAGAATATACTTAAGTCTTATTGTGCCCTATATATCCTTGAAAATTCAGGGGTCTAGCTTTAGCCAGAACAAAATTACAGGAGGTTGAAAAAAGCCTGAATGGCTTCGAGAAAAGGATGGTACGGCCGTGCCTTTGTTTTGCTCGACTTGGCGGGGGCACTGCCGTGGCCCCGGATTTATTGACACCAAAGAGAATATAAAATATTTTTTGTTCCGAGTTTCGTAAGCCTGATTGACACGATTGCTTTTATGTAGTCAAATCCAGTAAAAAAGATCTTCAGTATTGTTCCAATAAAAGCGTCGAATCCAATATTTAACTCTTGAATGAGCTTTAAGTCTCATCCAGGCATTCCAATATAAATAAAGTCATTTGACTAACAAAATGAACAATACTCCTCCTATAAAAAATTATACAATTTTTACAAATTGCCACGATTTCTAAATTGACAGATAAATATGGTCTACTCTGTTGTAGGCACTGTGTAGGTAGGTAGTGTAATGTAAAGGTGGATTTAGACCAAACGAATTCTAACACATTCTAACCCCACTCTACCAAATTCTTTGTGTACACACAAAGAATTTGGTAGAGTGGGGTTAGAATCTGTTAGAATTCGTTTGGTCTAAATCCACCTTAAGTAAAATGTCATGTCAAAGTAATGTAAGATCTGATCTGTGGCATTGGCATGTTTTGAGGTTAGGTAAAATAGGTTAGAAGTGTAGTTAATTAATATTTATATTTTTCGCTTATTATAAAATTCTTATTAATCTTAGGCAGAAATAAACTTTGCATCATGTTTGAGGAAGAAAAAGATATTATAAATAATGCCAAAAATCGAATTCTGGACCTGTTTGCCGAACTTGACGACAGTGAATTAAGAAATGTGGAACAGTGGCTAGGCAGTAAAAAATACAAAAAAGGTAGAGTACCTTCTCAGTTCTCTCCGCTACTCTTGTGATTTCTAATTTTATATAGTCCTACGCTATGCAATAGCGTTCTCTTCTACATGTAAATAGATGTGAGGTGAAGTATAGACAGTGCCATCGCATTTTCAGTATATTTGATCAGTATTGATATGTGATTGATATTTATATCAAGATGGCCCTACATTTTTTTGTTCTGTTCAGTTTTGAAACACCTAAATGAGGCTTTTACATATACATGATTATGATTAATGTACTTCTGATACTTACAGATTTAGAAAACAAGAAATCAATTATAAGATCTGACAAATTACTATACAAAATAGGAGAAGCTATTAAGAAAATGGTACCATTTGATGCAGAAATGCCTTCTGAAAAAATTGTGGCTCCGAGAGAAGGAGATCAAGCAGATTGTAATGAAGTGAATACTCGCCATGTGGATGAGTTTCTCTATGACGAAGAAAATGTTGAAGAGCTTGTTAAAAAAGGCGAACTAACTCGCCATTATTGTCTGGACTGCAATTCCCGAAATGTTAAAGTAAGATTCTTATTTTTTGTCATTAGGCTTATTTTTGTCATTAGGAATAATAATATTAATAAAATTGAAGACACTGTGCCTGTCTTACTATACAGTGCCAGTAATAGCAAATTTTTTAAGTGGGATATTTCAAAATAGCACCCCTCTCAATACAATCTTAGTTGGTCCTATTCGTTTTGGCACTACTATTAACACCTGCTGTTTTTTTACTGTTTTTTATTCATTTGAGTTTTATTTTTTTTACAGGAGCTAACTCTTATTTCACATTCTATGTCAAGACAACAACTTCAATATGTATTTAAAGTTCTGCTCCCAAAGGATCTGGATGATAAACAAATTTTAGATGTAGGCTCCAGGTTTGGTGGAATTCTGTATTCGGTGAGTTACTATCTTAACACATTCAGTGCCGAGATCCTAACTATCAGGTTCATTTAGTATGAAAATTGGGAACTTGGCACTGAATGTAAATGCACTTTTCAAATATTTATTTTATTTTTCTTTTTTAACTGCCAACACAAAAAGAGTGTTGTACGTTTAACGCCAATGTCTATCAGTCTGTAGCATTGTAGCTCTTTAATGTATGGACCAATTTCAATTACTTTTTTTACATCAAAGCAAGTTCCCTCGCAGAGGTTCATTAGCTATGTTTGGTAAAAATCGATCCAGCAGTTTGAAGAGTATCAGCTCTTTTCCAAATTGATGTAAATTTAAATTCTATTTTTAAAAACCAGAAAAAGTAAAAAAATATATATACCTACCTATCTATTGGCCTTTTATGTTTTTAAGATAAGTTGTAGTTGGGGGAGGGGGACCTATTACATGCAATACTAAAACAGAAAGTCTCTCGACAGCAACTTATCTTAAAAACATAAAAGAACAATAGACGAGTAGATTGGGTACATATTATTTGTTACTTTTTATGGTTCTTTTTTAATCACAAAGATTTTTTATTTCAACTTGGTCTGCCTGATCTATAAAGTTAAGACTCGTAACTGTCCTGCCAAGCCAGACTTGTTTAATCAATAGAGTGATCATGATCAATATAATATACACGGTGGGCCAGAGTAACGTAGTAAGTAACCTGAAAAACTTTAACTATAGATTCTATACAACTATTAGGAGTAAAAAAGGTTACATGATGTATTGTCGAAAAACGGTTACTTTCCGAGGTATTCATTATTTTTTAATTTGTTTCAGGCATATTATTTTACAAATGCTTCCAGTATTGTTGGCATTGAAATGAATAAGGAATGCTGTGATTTACAAGAGAAGATAATTAGTCAATTTGGAATGGACAAAAACAGAATAAAGATTGTCCATTCTGATGTAACAGATGAAGAAGATACAGTCAAGGAATCTGATATTTGTATACTGAACTGTTTTGACTTTTTTGTGACTACTGAGGAACACAAAAGGTTATGGTACTTTTTCAAGGGATTTTTAAAGAAGGGAAGTTATGTAATTATGAACAGGAGTATTGTAGACACACTAACCGGATTAGACATATTTGAAGAATTTATGGATTGGCTTAGTGTTTGTAGGCCACTTCAAATGGAAAATGAGATATTCTTTGATGTAGAGGATTTACATGAGATTTACCTGTATACTGTTAATTAAATGTGCTAACATACCTACTGTACACATGTGTTATTTTAATTGAAGGGTACACGGAAAGAACACGTCTAGTCACTTTTTTGAAAACGAGATTTTAATCTTAAAATCTAGAGCTTGCAATTAACTATTACTTTAGAGTTGGAGTGTTGTTTCAAATGGGCTTATTTCTCGAAAACCACAAAAAAAATGTCTTTTTGAAAAGACACTAGACTACCCACATTCATTCCTGATGGATATCTTAAAATAATATATATTATTTAACTTTTAAAGAAATGGTTAACGGTAATTGTTCACGATACGATAACTAATTTTCAAACCGCTATAACTCAAAAAGTCACTTGTAATTGTAACTCACCCAATTTAACTCGCTTACTCGCCAGTGGTGGGATAGGTGACTAAACATGTTCTTTCGGTGTACCCTGCAATTATTTTCTCCTTACACGGCGAAGATACTATAATATGTTATTTTAAGATACCTGGATATAAAATATTATAGTATCTTAAGGGTACACGGTTAAGATACGATAATATTATCGTATATGCTCGAATCATTCTCTCAAAAGCTTGGCTAAGGGTCACACATGTACATTGTGCCACTGAATCCATAATATACAGACAGGGTGACTATGAATAACACGGCTCTACTGTTAGATTTAATAGACAGGTCATACAATACAATACAATACAAGTATACTTTATTGCACACCAGAAAAACACATTACAAGAGGTACTTACATAATTAGAACAATTTAAATAGGTAGACAACAGGCGGTCTTATCGCTTAAGAGCGATCTCTTCCAGACAACCTTTGGGTAGCGGAATTGACACAAAAATAAACCAAAAAAAGGTCATCAGATGATGCATCAGATTACTATTTCCAGTTTTATTTAGTATGTCAGTACCTACGGAAATAGTCAAATATGCAACCATAGGCTTATGATGCTACGCTTTTTCGCGCGATAAATAAATGATAAAGGATCCGTCCCTTCTTTCCCACCGTCCACCTCCCGAGACCACCTGGGTGAACCGTTGAAAATATTTTTTACTACCGTTCACCTTTGACCACCTTGGGTGTACGATGGGAAAAATTTAATTTCCACCGTACACCTTATTATCAATACCTATTATCAGAACTCTTCAGATTTCAAGTTTGTCTATACACATACGACACATATGGCATTGACAACTACTATTCCGGTGGTTCTTATTTAAATGTATATACATAAACATGGAAAAGGGTTGATTTTTACCCGACTGCGGTGAAGCCCAAAGGAGGGTTATGTGTTTGACCTGTATGTATTTATGCATGTATGTATGTATGTCCGTTCCTATGTCCGCTCGTAACTACTCAACGGCACAACCGATTTTGATAAATGATACATCATTAGATTCGACTTGATGGCGCGAGTGTCACTGGGGTTTTATGCACTTTTAAAGTGCACCGCAGTCGGGTTTTTTTTAGTAAAAATATTTTTAAATTATTGCCATACAAATTTGTATGCCATACATTTAATTAGGCATACAAACAAATGTCGCGGACGAAAATCCACCCAAATATTAATTAAATAAATTTCAGAGGTGGACGGTCACCAATATAAATAATACGATATATTCGGGGGTGAACGGTAGTAAAAAAAAATTTTCAACGGTTCACCTAAGTGGGCTCGGGAGGTGGACGGTGGGAAAGAAGGGGGATCCGTCACGTTCTACTACAACGAGTAATCACGAAAACTTGTGAAAAAAGGCTGTTGAATAAATAAAATATCATTAATTCCATTTTGATTCCGACATTCACAGCACACTCTGTGTATAAAGGTCTTGTAATGTATGTTAAGATGATATATTACGCATCTTAAGATGACATCTTTCGGTATCTTTAAGATACTGTAATATGAAAATATATGTATATTTTCTTAACCGTGTGTGATAGCTCATACAAATTGCATAGTGAGCGATATTTTATCTTTAGATAAAATATTATAGTATCTTCGCCGTGTGTGATGCCCTTTATTTTGAACAGAATAAAATAATCAAATCCAAACTTACTTTCCCGCCGTTTGTTTTATTCCGTTTGGTCAGTGTTGCAATAGGATAAAATACAATTCGTTCGAACGGAAATTACAATAATAGTTTCATAATTTCACATTATTGTACAGCAATAATTGAAAGTGTATTCTAAATAAAATAATAATAATTGTCTCATATTCATTGTTTATCCATACTACATTAGTAAAAATATTAAATATTATTATTGACGCTGGCAGTTTCTAGCTGAAAAAAAAAAACAAAATGGCGTTTCTAATTTACATTTGGAGAATAAAATGTTGCTAAGTTATACTTCTTTTCTCGCTTTAAAGACGTGATTAAAACCAGCCGAAGTGTTTAAGATAGTACATTTTCATCCATGTGATTGCTTCAAAATTCGCCAAGATGTGGCACGAGGCAAGAAAGCAAGAAAAAATGATACGAGGCATGATTGTGGACTACAGGAGACGAGCGGAGCGTCGCAAAGATTTCTATGAAAAAATTGTAAGATCTTCGTTTGTGTGTTCGTGACCTAAGTACAATCTATTTTGTGGATTTGTAATAATCATGATTTAACATTCATGATTGTAATTTGATTGTAATTAATATTCATCTTCTGTATCATAGTAGGTAGATGGGTATTTACATTAATTAGAGGACGGCCAAGAGAATGCTGTTGAGTGTTGACATTGCATACTGCGCACAGGAATATTTACATTAATTTACTATTCATTATGCATTACAGAAAGCTGAACCAACACAATTTTTGCAACTACATGGCAGGCCATGCAAAATTCACTTGGACCCAGCTATAGCCGCTGCCGGGGAAGGACCAGCTATCATGTAAGAAGATGCCAGATACCAGATTTTTAAAACACCAGTTTCCCGATTTATCAGTTTCCTACCTTACCACATCCCCTTAATACTAAATCATAAAATCGTAGGTTACTCATAGTACAAATGATACTATGTTTTATTTTTGAAATCTGATATACGGGGAATCTGATAAATCGAGAATCTGGTATTTTGGGTATGAGAGGTTGTTTGCTTTGGTAATTCTGAAACTGGTTTTCGACGTTTAATTTGATTGCAGGATGCCTTGGCAAGGAGATACAAACAATATGATTGATAGATTTGATGTCAGAGCTCATCTGGATTATATTCCGGAAGTGAAAAATCCATTTGTGGCTCCAGAAGATTTGGACCAAGAGGAAAGGCAATGCAACTATGAGAGTTATAGAATCTTAGCCCAAAATGCATTCCTTGGAATTAGTAAGTCTACATATTTTTTTACTGTTCTGTATAAAGTGATCAGCATATTTGGAAATTCTTGAATACATATTGATACTGTAATTATTAGTAGAATGATATTCTTGAAGTTATATTCTGATTTGAAGAGTGTCTGTATTAAAATACTATATATATTTTTTTAGGTGAGGAGAAATTCCTTCAGCAATTGGCAATTGAAGAACAGTTTGGTGTAACAATAGAAGAAAAGGAGATGCAGAAAGAGAGGTTAAATGAAAAGAAAGGGACGGGTGCTGCAATAGGATACAATTATAGTGATCCTGGAGCACAACCTTCTTGCTCCACCGCTATTGGTAGATTCAACTTTACTATACATATAAACTCAATCTGCAGTGATGCTTGCAGGCAAACTTGGGTGGACACATAGACTAGTTATTGTTCTGGCAATTTTGATGCCTTTAGTGTTAACTTACAGGCCCTGAGGTTAAAAAAACAGAACAGCAGGAGGATTCCGATGATGATTCTGATCTGGAGATCATTGACGTGGATCTGAGTATTGATGTCAACAAGATGGAGGCTTCACAGGTAAGTTTAATATGACATAGGATATCAGTGTCCATTATTCTATCAATACTAAGATTCATGCCTGCTACAGCTTCTAATTCTGAGAACCTACCATTACACAAACTAGAGTGTGACTATTTCTATGGAAATGTAACTTTTAAATTGAGGTGTTGCCATGTTCCACTCTGCAAAGTTATCATAGTCTCCAGCACATAATATCTGGAAAATATAGTACATTGTGCACCGAGGGTAGTAAGAAGGGGATTACTAACGAGAGTCTATTAGAAGCCCGACGCCGTAGGCGGAGGGCTTTTAATGACTCGAGTTTGTAATCTTCTTACTGCCCGTGATACACACAATGTTTTTCATCACATTTGCGAGGAAAAATAAAATAAAACAAAAATGAAATAAACTAAACGCACCCGCTAAGAGACAACTTCAACTGTCAACTTTTTCAATATAGTCTTCCACAGATAATGCTAAGAACTGCGTTTAGTTTTTAAACTTGACAGGCAATGTCGCCAGATTGTACCGATTTTCACAATAAAATTTTAAACTAAATTAATTTAATTGCATTAAAATAATCGCAAAAACTACGGAAATAATAGTAAAATATACCATATAAGTTTTATTTACACTAAAATTGGTTTTGTAGCCAAGTTTTGAAGATGTGAAATAGCCTTGGCTGATTCGAAACCTCCTTAGTCTGAAATGACGTACGACTTTTAAAACTAAACTCATAACTCCCGAGGGAGTTATAGATTTTCATACAGTTTTTCCTCCCGTGGGAGTTATAGATATTTATAACCCACGGGGGGTAAATCGGCTTGAGTTGGTCTATAAGCGCGCGTGTTATAACACCCTTTACGAGCAAGTGTGATGAAAAATTATGAAACATGCTGCCTATAGCAAGCGGTGTTAATCATGATGATAAAAATAAATAGCTTGTTTGCGAAGACAACATATCTATCACATTAAATTAAATACAATATTGAACAGTTAATTAAGACCTAATTATAATCTGATGTGTGAGGATATCCACAAACTGTTTTGTTAGAACAAATTTCATATCAATTACACTGGAAATGCAATCTTATAAAATAAAGTCATTGGTATGGTTTTATAAAAGATAAAACAACAGAAGTGTAACCTTTTATGGTAAATAACATCTTTAAAATGCCATGTACAATTTTTTTGAAATTTTGAATTGCTGCTCTTACGATGCTAAACAACATCTCTCTGAGTACAGGCGCATGAGTTAAACAGCGTGGGTCCGCTATTCGGCATGGCGGGCTGCGACCTGTTCTCGTTCCTCACTGGGGACGCGGATGATGCTGAACACCAGAAGCAGCTGCTCCGAGAAGAGAAGGAAAAGGCAATGTTTTCCGGACGGAAGAGTCGGAGAGAGAGGAGAGCTCATCGGTAATTGAAACTTATGATATAATTTTGTGAGATGGATTCAAGATGTCGCAGCCAACTGCTTTAATTAGCTATTTGGTTAACTGCCTAGCATTTTCACTAAACTATGACTCGCCAGCAGGTCGACGAAGCCCCCCCGTGTGGGGCTTCTATTTCTGTCTTATGTGAGCGTGTGTATCGAACGAATGAGAGTTTTAGTTGCCGGTTCGCTAAACCTAGCCCAGTTAAGAAGACTCCGGCAAGAAACTTAGCTGAGCCCGAGCTCATGAACAAGCTTTATCTTGTAGTCGTTGATTGTGGTTGATTGCAGAGACAAAAAGCTCCAACACCGAGTGGTGAGTCCGCCGAGCTACGCCGCGCCGCGGGCGTCGCCGGCGCGCTCGCCGAGCCGCACGCCCAGCCGCAGCCCCGAGCCCCAGCCCCGCATACAGTTCATCACCTCCTTCGGCGGGGACGACGACGAGGTCAAGCCGCGTGAGTTGGACTATCTCTCTTCTCAATCGTTCCCTCAATGCTGAGGATCGTGACTCGTTTTGATTCCGTCAACCAGCTGCCTCCATCGGTTACGCTCCACAGTGGCAGCGGCCTATACAAACGGCGTGACATGCGTTTTGGCGCTTAGTATTTTTGCTATAATTTCAAAACTACAAGCCGTATAGCTTTGATATTTTTAACGGATATTTAAAAAACCATTGTCCTTGCGATTTATTGCTTAAAATATAAATGGTAACACATTTTCTGCATACAAAAAAAAAATAAAAATAAAAAATTCGTTAAATCAATGATATCGAAATTACGCAATGTTTATGAGGTGTTGGACAAAATAAACTAATTATTGTTAAAAAATATATGGAAACATCGTGATTTTTATCTACACCAAATGTAACGCCTGAAGCAATGTTTCTTTTAAGTTGTACATTGATTGCTATTTTATTTATGCTGGCGCACTCACACATCACGGCGGCCATTAAACAAACAAATAAATAAACAAGCGTTGTCAATTTTCATATGCTGTAAAATTAATAAAAGATATTGCACTTGTCTTTTAATATTTAATCGGTATAAAAAACTACAACATTTTCCATCTCATCAATCAATATTTTCGCATCAACGTTTAAAGATTTTTTTGTTTTTCTTACAATATTGGTTGATATTACGGGATCTGATAACAAAATCATCGTATTTCACGCAACTCGACTGCATTTACGGGTATGGTGTAGTCTAACGTAACGAAAAATTTTGTGGCTCGCTTCCTGTGCATCTTCTGACAGGTGACCAATTCGTAAAATAAAATTATGACTAATTATGCACATTAAAATGTTATGCACTGTAACGGGTATGTAGTACCACCTATATAATGTAACGTACAAGTAACCTGTTTCTTGGGTGTATTTTCTACGTATGTACGTACGATTTTAGTACCTATTAATAACCGTAAAAGAAACATTTTTTAAATGGATGATACATACGAGTAGCGTCCTTTCCTATTCCTATTACATTATTTAAATAGGACACAAGACATTTGCTGAAATTATCTATGGCTTTCCGAGGTGGATAGATGTAACTATTCGACGAAGTCTTTGCTCGATGCATTTTCACCAAAACAGTCATTACAATCCATTGACATTGTTTTTTTAACATGTCCAAAAAATATAGTGTAAGTTATATATATGTTACTTACAGTTTTTTCTCAGAATTGTATCTACAAATTACTCGTGGTGCGATTTATTGCTTTGAAATTATTTCCAGGCGTATCGGTTTTATGTCAAAAAAATCATTTTATTCGAAAGAGCTCGGTTAGGCTAAGCCAATATTTTGCAAAACATTTTGTTTTATCCGCGAACTTAATAATTATTCCGGTGCCGACTTAAAGCCAGCTCTAGAACTTAATCAAAACTCAAAGTATAGTCATTTCAATACATGCGTTTAAAAAGAGATGAGTATAAGACTTAGGAATTGATTAATTACATTCAAAACTATGAAAACTAATACTGTAGTATACCTTCTTTAAGAAAAAATAAATACAATGGCTTGATACTGAGCCATTCATCTGAGATAATGACTATAACAGACACACGATTTTTACCCAGTTGTGAATCGAGCAAGTTTAAAGGTCTCTTACATCGCAGTGAGTCCAAAATTTGAAAAAATATCGCTTGATTCCTGTGAACCAATTATTGAACTTTCATATTATGTAACTTTTAACCCCTAAATCATACTTTGATTATGACTCAAATGTCCGGACACTTGTATAGGCCGCTGCCACAGTGCGCTCCGTTGCTTGGTGGAGGGCGGCACTGACAGATGGGCATTTCTCCAGAAATATGTCTGCGACTCATTCATCTGTCTCCATACATTTAGTATGAAAAAGGGCCAGATGAATGAGGTGACCGCAGACATATTTCTGGAGAAATGCCCAGATATCTCCAATTTTTCCGATATGTAGTCTGACCACCGTTTGGGACTTCTGCCTCTAGGTCTTTTGCCTTCTTTTTTTTTTTTTTTTTATGGCATGACTCGACTGTAGGCCCTTTGATAGGGTCTGCAACAGCTCAATCAGATTTAGTGGGGGGCTAGGCCACCGCGCACTAAGATAGAACTTTTGCCTTCAACTTTTCCCGTTATGATCAGGCGTTCCAAGTTGTTCGTATGTTGGGGAACTATACCAAAGTATAAAGACAGACAAGCAGTCAAACTGCGGTCGTTTAGGAGCGCGCGATATTCAAGGTCGAGGCGTAGGCAGTGCGATCCGTACTGGAGCATTTTTACGCATTCTCAAAACTTTTCTTGTAGTGCGTTCGCACACATACCACCGTACCTTTTTAGGAAGAAAAATCACTGCTATCATACTGTGACTATACACACCGTTACCTAGATGCGTTACGTGTAGTAGTTTTTCGGGTGGGTCGCAACCCCCGCACCCCCTGGGGGGGTTGCAAAGCCTCTAGATGGGGGTCGCAAATCATCAGGCAAAAATAGGAAGGAGAAGGATTTTATATTTGTAACGAAATAAAATTCAGGTTAGAAACACTAGAAGGTCTAAGAGGGTCGTGCAATATTTTCATTTCAAGGGGGTTGTGACATGAAAAGGTTGAAAACCACTAATGTAGTAGAAGGGTATTTTCATTTAATTATTTCTAAATAAATAATCAGACTGAAAACATTGAATACTTGAGAAGATCTATCCGTTCCTCGTGGATACCTTCATTAGAACTGGATATCTAAAAAAATGATAACTGATAACAAAACGGGCCTTAATCATGTAAAACACTTTGATATATTTCCATGAACCTATTTATTTTTCTTCCACAGCTCCTCCAGTGAAACCTTTATATGCTGATAAACTGAAACAAAACCTAAAGCCAGAGCTTCTATACTCCGATGTTGCTAGAAAACCACCAGCAAGGTTAGTTAAATGTCAAAATTGTGTAAATTCCATACCAATCGAGTCCTCAGGGTTCTCAAGACGAGTTTCTCAGAAATCGTAAATACACAAAAAATTATCAGCAAGTGTTTAAATTTAAAACTCATCAAATTGCAGCAGGTCTGAAGATGGATTCTTTAATGTTAAATTAAATGTAGTGTAGTGGCTAAATATTGTTACATTTTCGTATATATTCCGAAGTAATGAAAATAGGATGGGTTTTATTGCCCTTCATACTTACTTAATTACTTACCCTGCTTAAATTAGCTGTCAGTTCAAGATTTTTGAACACTTTAGTACTACGATACGATACAAATAATTATGTTAAGCTACTTTTGAGGCAGACCGTACAAAACTTTAATTGATAAGAATGAAGAATACAGAAAGCCCCAGATCGCGATCTGGTACATTATTTATTTTATGCCACACCTGGCCATAACGTGACTTTTTCCGCACGCTGCGCGTACGGAAAAAAGCCGCTTTCTGGCCAAGTGTACACA
Organism: Eudemis profundana; assembly: GCA_947034925.1. Classification (NCBI taxonomy): domain Eukaryota; kingdom Metazoa; phylum Arthropoda; class Insecta; order Lepidoptera; family Tortricidae; genus Eudemis; species Eudemis profundana. The sequence goes on from OX344808.1 coordinate 11,347,078, forward strand.
TAAAATGATGTACACAACACGGGAGGTAATAAAGAAAGCCCTCGATCGCATATTTTACGTCCCTCGCTTGCAGCTCGGGCCGCAAACATCTGCGATCTCAGCCTTTTGTTTTACCACCCTAGTTGTGTAATGTACTATTACGTCACCCTAGGCCGTAAGTTCCCAGGGGAAGATGTAAGATTATGTATACACTACAGGCGGTAATAAAGAAAGCCCCAGATCGCATCACAGACGCCTGCGATTTGTACATTATTTATTTACCGCCTTAGATGTGTAATATTACCTTTGTTTCAGATCGCCGCCACAATACCAAGGTCCATTCATGGGCCCGCACCGCCTCCGCTCCCGCTCACGCTCCCGCTCCCGCTCGTACTCGCGCTCTTCACGCTCCCGCTCTCGCTCGAGGTCGAGATCCCGGTCGAAATCTAGATCCCGGTCGAGATCGCGGTCTCGGTCTCGGTCAAGATCGGCGCGGAGATCGTTCTCGCGCTCGTCGAGATCGTACAGCCCTCAGAGAAGGTCGAGGTCGACCTCGAGGCCGAGACAATACAGGAACAGACGCTCTAGAAGCCCGCTCAAGTTTGTATTTCATTATGAGTATAGGAGTAATGAGACCTTAAGTTGTACCAACAGATGCTATAAATTGCAATTCTCAACAAATGCTAAATCAAAACACGAAGTTTTGATTACCAAGGAGATGGATTTTTATTGCTCATAGCACAATTTTCTCAAGCTCTATTAGTAGTAATAAGTTTTAATTTTCACCGCCATCATTAAATTTCGCGTCGATTCACGCGTTGTATGGAAACCCTACTTTATTATATCAAATCAAAATCACATTCTATAGCTTGACAACTTCGTTACTGACACTCACATGTGTGATTTTTGTTATGTGCAGCCGTAACTACTTACACAAGTTACCGCCAATACGAACGGCTGCATGCGGAGGCTGCCTCCGTCGGTCGCCGTTCGCGTTGGCGGTAACTTGTGTAAGTAGTTACGGCTGCACATAACAAAAAGCACACATGTGAGTGTCACCAACGAAGTTGCCAAGCTATAGCTCATGGATATTGTTAAAACTGTATAGTTTGTTGGATGTGACAGTGACTTATGATTTTATATTTTCCACAGTTACGGTAAACGTAATCGCTCGAGGTCCATGTCTTATGAGAGGTAAGCTGGTTGTATTTATCTTAGCTTTAAAGGGCTTGTTCATCCTCACATAAGTAATAATAAAAACCTTTGAGGTAAGTTTTCGAAGGAACATGTACTAAAACGCCTAAAAACCAACTCATTACATTAAAACAAACGTAACTTCTAAGACTTCAATTGAGCTATCCGTCCACAACAAACTAGACTTCACAATATTATAGACTAGTCGATGCCCGCACCTTCGTTTATGGAAGTGAAATAAGATAAACATCTCTCTTGCTTCGCGCTTGTCGGGTTTATACGTTGCGTACGGATCATATTTTATTTTTGAGAATAAACCATCACATAAAATAGTACTGAAATTGTACTATTTAGTACCTAGCATAGAATCAATTAATCTATGCTAGGTACTAAATAGTACAATTTGAGTACTATTTTATGCGATGGGCAAAAATCTCTCCAATGTCGCGGCCAACTGGTTTAATTAGCCATTTGGTTAACTGCCTAGCATTTTCACTAAATTATGACCCGCCAGCAGGTCGACGCGGGGCTTCTATTTCTGCTCTGAGGACACAAGCTGACTAACAAACCTAACCTAAAGTAAGGAGTGTGTTTAATGAAAAGGCTAGGCAGCTAACCAAATAGCTAATTAAGCTAGTTGGCGGCGTCATAATATAGATAGCAGTGGCGTGGCGTAAAAGATATCCTTGGGCAAGCCGGGGCAGATTCGCCGTACATTTTCCTTAAGAGCTGTACAATAAGGTGCTCAAATGCCTAATATTAGGCAAGCCGGTAGGAATCGAGTTCTTTGGACGCCACGCCACTGATAGATAGCTGTATGGTTTATGGTTATTTTGAATGTGTGTGTTGGGTAATTTCAGCAACGGCAGAGCTCACGCCCCGAGCAAGGCGGTGCCGCGTTACTACGGGCGGCGGAAGGAAGACAAGTCTTCCAGCGAACTGTCTTTGGACTCTGACTCCAGTGACACGCCTGATGACGGGAAACGCTCGTGAGTACCGCTTTATCCCGTAACTTCGCAAAAAATACAGAAGGTCCACAATGGGCTAGACGACTAAAAAAACTGTTTAGTCCGTCAGTTAGATTATTAAAAAATAAAAGGATACAGTGCTTAGATGTCTCGAGTGACGTTACTCCTTGGTACAAGCCCCCAGTCCAGAAGTTTGATGATCTATAACTTTGTCGATTTTTAATATTTTGATATTTTGAATTAAAAAATACGTGTCCCATATTTTTCCATAATCTAACTGACGGACTAAATAGAATTATATATTTTTTAACCCAGTCGTCATCCCTATTCAAGCCTCGCCGGGATTCGACAGTAACGTGCGATAGTAGTTGGAAAAAAATACAAAAAGATGGCCAAAGAGTTTGTGAACTGTGGTGCACATTGTCAAGTTAAAGGACTAGTCTCAAGTAGCGTTGCCAGACGTCTGGATAAAGCCCGACATAGGCTTTCAGATTGCGTGTCCGGCCAAAATAAACGGTATCCGGCCAATTTTTTGTCGTACCTATTAATACTGAGACACAACATCCTCAATAATGTAGGGTGCCCGGTCTATTTACCCAAATGTCCGGCCAAACTAGCTGGTCTGTTCGGCTATTAGGTTTGGCGACCTGGCAACTCTAGTCTCAAGTCAAGTCACAATATTTTTATCTGTCTCCTATTCAGAAAAAAACTTCTTCATTATTTATTTTATTACTTCTCTGTGTGTCATTATCTTGATTTGAGAGATTGCAGATAGTAAATACCTACGGTATATATTTCCTAGTTGGGGACGGCACTAGTAACGAACAGGAATCAATTATAGATTTTTTTCCCGTAAAACTCAAATTTTAAGTAACTGACACTAAATTTTTAAACTATGAACACTGTGTTCAGATAAATGTTATGAAACTGGTAAAGTCCATGAATAGTCGGCTATAAGCCATTCAATGTTTGCTGTCCATTACTGGGTACTACTGTGCTTAACGTGTCCATGATTGGTGCCATCACCCTATTTTTTTTTTTCATAGTTGCTGTGAAAAGCAGTATGTGTTACACGGTAGCAAAATTATTATGGTGGGCATAAACACTTGATTCCTCGCGACGCCCAGGATTCAATTTAGCTATTCAGAAAACAAGATTTTTCCGGAGATCACCTTGATGAACACGCTTTCCATTTCTCTATTTGGCCTGTCTCCATGTAAATCATTCATCAGCTCGATTCATTGCCCTCTAGTAGCGTGAACAACAAACCAAGAAACAATTTTGTCTTTATAATGTAGTTAATTACGTGCATAACCGGAACCAAAGAGCTTACTCCTCTTACATACGTATTGACTGTGGTGGATTCAGGCTCTCGTACAACTATTAGATCTTTTGCGATAAATTGCATATTTATATTATTGATAAATAGCACCACGGACGGACGGAAGTACAGGTGCTGCGAGTGACTACATACTTATGTTGTCGACAGTACATTAATTTTAACGAAGAGATTCGCTCCATCATTTCCAGAGTAACGAACAACCTAACTAATATGCGCTGTCTGTGTGCGTTTATTGAGTTAGTTGATGCGTCAGAAGTCCCAATTCTATTTCAAAGATTGGATACGACAAAAAAAAAAATGTTTAACATTTTGGACTGCCATATTTATTATAAGTTAGACGACTAAAAAAACTGTTTAGTCCGTCAGTTACATTATTAAAAAATATTGTACACGTATTTTTTCTTTTGTTAGCCACACAAAAAATGACGAGGTTGCAGTGCTTAGAAGTTTCGAGTGACGTCACTCCTAGATGAGAATTGTAACATAGGACTGACTTCACAAGCCCTCACTCCGGAAGTTTGATGATCTATTCTATTCCTTTGTCGATTTTTAATAATTTGATAAACCAAAAAATGCGTGTCCCATATTTTTCCATAATCTAACTGGCGGACTAAATAGTATGATATATTTTAAACCAGTCGTCATCCCTATTTTAGACTACTTAGACTTACCATTGACTGTCTCCTTTCAGGTCGGCGCTTAAATCCAACACAAACCAGAATCAGTTACGATTAACTGGATCCAGCTCCAAAGTCAGTAAGAATCATTTTGCTTTTCAATTTGTACGCTTTCACATTAGAACAGTTGACTTACAGACCAGTAGTACCAGAAAATCTTTTGTTGCTTAGTTTAGATGTTGATAAAGAATTGCACAAAGGAACTTACCAGCCGGATTATTTCATTAACCACTGACTGAAACCTTTTTAATGCAAGTTATCCAATCCATAAATCGAACTGGCACAAATTAATTCATTTAAGTTACTGGGATTATCTAAGTCTTTTATGCTACGGATAAACACATCGTGATAACGCGAAGATTCGTGTTGGCGTCTTGTTCTGACGTACGAAAAGAACGAGACATCAACACGAATCTTCGCGTTATCGTAATGTGTGTAACTGTAGCATTAGAGAAACAATATAATACCTTCACGTATTGATTCTCTAAATTTAATGAAAGGTGCGTACATATAATAAAATTATGTACACAACACGGGAGGTAATAAAGAAAGCCCTCGATCGCATATTTACGTCCCTCGCTTGCAGCTCAGGCCGCAAACATCTGCGATCTTGGCTTTTTTTTGTTTTACCACCCTAATTTTGTAATGTACTATGGCAGGCGCAGAATTGTAATTTGCTTCGTTGTATTTTGTATAAACCTATCTGGTACTTCCCAATTATTCTATGGAACTTTGAATATAAAATCGGAGATCCGTAAAACAAATGGGATGTAGCCGAACAATCTGCATTTGCAAGGGGAATTATGTCACATTCGTCGCTTCATTTGATTTTTAGCTCTTTGACATACTTTCTACATTGGGGTCATTCCACGGTTTGAGGTAACGTGAGTCACAATTTTCATTAAGTTCTTAATCATCATGATGCAAATTAAAGTGTTAATATATCTCTAAAGAAGTGTTACTTATCATCCCTAAATATATTAACACTAAAATTTATACCTTTGATGAAAAAACACGCTATGAAATCGTGACTCACGTTACATTTACTTGGAATGACCCATTGGTTTTTTTTATACGGCTAATACTGGGATCTCGGTATTGGACCACACAACTAATGACGGTATTGCATGCCCTAATTGGGCTTAAACAGAATCACCTTCCGCAGCTTGGATTTTGAGACTCCCTATAATAACATATGAGAATAGAAGAAAAAGAGAAATGAACGATTTGTTTTAAACAACAATTGATCAAATGTAACTGAGCGATTTAACTGTTTCTACGAATAGAGTTGTGCTCAGTTAGGAGACGACTCTCCGTTTTTAACAGCCTACTAACATTTTACGTTTTACAGGGCCCTGCACGGGAGACAAAATCCCTAAAGGAAAAGCTCAAAAAGAAGATGCAAGCTCAGTTATCAAGGCAACGTGAGTTTTTATGTTTATGTGTGATAGTCAATTTCAGTAAACATAAATAAGTTCTGAAAATCTGTATTACTTTTACTGGTATTTCTTACTCATTTTGCACTCGGTCGTTAGGCTCTTTAAACCTAGTCAAGTGCCCCTGAGGTCCAAAGTATAAGGAAAGAAAAGTAGGGTAGGCACACTCCGGCCCTTTAGGAGCGTGCGATACCTTTATTTTCTGGAACTATTCACGTATCTGCTTACGAGTTTGCACGGAACCCTTGGTGCGCGAGTCCGACTCGCACTTGACCGGTTTTATTGTAAATGGGCCATTTTTTATTTTGTTGTATATTTTTTATTTCTTCCGATTTTAGTGAAAATTGTTAATTACATTGTGTTCAGCCTTCTGTGTAAGAAAAACATATTTCCCCGATATGTACAATTATAAACTTTGTATGAAATCTTCCACTGTGTTACAAAAAAGATATGGGATTTTCGTAACTCATTGGATGTTTTCATACAAAGTTTTTAGGACATATTGGGAAAATATGTTTTTCTTACACAGAATGCTGAACACTATGTAATTACTAATTTTCACTTAAATCGGAAGAAATAAAAACAATGACAACAAAATAAAAAATGGCCCAAATATCCCTTAATTTAAACAACATAACCACTAATAGCTTCATTAGTGACCATTTTTGTTTGAACTAATCAACACAACAAAAAATTACGTAAGACGATTTAGAGGGGGAGGGGGGTCAACTATGTCTTATTTTTTCTTACAGGGGGGGTGGGAGGGAGTTTTGATCGTTCTTACGTAAGATCATAAAACGACGCAAAATAATCTTAACTTTTGAAAAAGCGCCCAAAGCTGCGCGAGAGCGCAGGCCCGTGCTCGGTTGCGTAGGTATTTTACAAAAAAATTAAAAGCTTAGTATCTGCAAATAAACGTCCTTACAAAAATGATTCTTTGAAAAATAAAAATTAAAACAGCCCAAACGTAAAATCATTTTTCCTTTAGATTCTTACGTAATAAATATGAAATAGGGGGGAGGGGGTCAGCCGATTTTTATTTTTTCTTACATAAGGGGGGGAGGGGGTCAAAAATTTGAAACTGGATTTATCTGAAAGTATTTTTTGTTGCAGTGCGAGCAGACAAGCGGGTTGAGGCCGAGCGCCTGGAGCGCGAGAGCCGGCGGCAGGCGCGCCGCGACGAGGAGATGCGGGAGCTCGCAATCAAACTTCGTCGCAAGTCTGTCTAAAAAAATTTACTCGCAAAATAATAGAGATGACGACTGGGTTAAAAATATATAATTCTATTTAGTCCGTCGGTTAGATTATGGAAAAATATGGGACACGATTTTTTTGGTTTATCAAAATATTAAAAATCGACAAAGTGATAGATCATCAAACTTGTGAGGGGGGGGGGGGGGGGCTTGTGACGTCACTCGAAACTTCTAAGCACTCGATTTCGGTTTTAACACTGTTATGAGATGGCGTCTGATCATGGACATGTTAAGCACAGTAGTACCCAGTAATTGACAGCAAAGACTCAATGGCTTATAGCCGACCATTCATGGACTTAACCAGTAATGTATGACCATCAGTTATCTGAACATAGTGGTGATAATTTAAAAATGTAGTATCCGTTATTGAAAATGAGGGTTTTAAGGAATTTAAGGAAAAAATCCATTACTGGTGCCCGTATTAATTTTTATAAAAAAAAATATTGATTCTATTACTCATATTGGTGTGATGACTAATTTATACATTATATTATAATATTCGAAGCAATTAATAATTCCGGCGTTGTTATTTCTTTGCACAGGCAGCGTGAGATGCGGCACCAGCAGAACAGAAGGTCGAGCGAAGATTCAGATGTCAGTCATAGTGGATCGTCAAGGTAAGGATTTTTTTTCACACCAAAATCACGTATTCTCTCTCGTTAGTGTAAAAGCAGTCCGTAATCAGTTGATACACACGATTCCTTTTTACAACGGCGTAAAAGACCGGTTACCGATTTTAACACTAATTTTCACTTCACAGAGATTCGCCCGCACATGAAAAGAAAAAGGACGAAGGCAGTCGCTCCAAAAGCCCATCGCCGACGCCTAAGCGGATACCAGTTTGGGAAACGAACAGGAATGCCCCTAGAGATCCACCAGACTATCGAAATAGGAATGAGTTGGGTGAAACCTCTTACTATCCAGCCGAAACTTCTAGAAAACGATACGACAACGACGGCTATTACAAAGAAGAAGATAAACCTCCAACTTCATATCCGCCCAGATATGACAAATACCCCAACCGAGACTATCAAAATCGGAACTATGAAAGCAATCGTCAAGAATATAGTCACAATCATGAAAGCAGATGGGATCATCACGATAACAATTATTCGTCCGCCAGAAGAAGGCCATTCGGTTATAGAGGAGGTTATAGAGGGCAAGGGAATCGTTCGGCGGAGCAGGATTATGAACCGCCCAACTGGCAAAACAGACCTGACTCCAACGACTGCAAAGAGAGTTCCAGCAGCTATAATAAGAGTAAAGTTAAACTTGTTGACTATTGAGTGTTCAATACCCCATGGTTGTAGATTCGATGCCAAATTAGGTCTCTATGAAATTTATAAAAAATCATATCACTAGAAAAACAATGTTTCTTTGTTTAATATCACTTTGTTTAATTTTATTTATGTCAATTAAAGTACAATGCACTTCGAAATCGGTCTAACACCTAAATTTGTTACTACTTACTAGCTATTTATGAGTAGGATGACTATTATTCCAATGTAGATATTGTAATTAACGAATCCCACAAAAAAGTTATTTAAACATGTTAAAATATAAAGTGTACAGGACTAGCACGTTTCTGAAGACAAACTGGAACAGAAGTTATTTTTATTCAGTTCAAATACCTTGAGAATCTTGCTGGGACCTTTATCTTTAGATTAATAGTGTAAATACTTCAGTTTTCATTTTTGTAATATCATCCGTATTAAGCAGTTTTCAGTCTTAAATAAATAAACTAGTTAATTTATATTAAATATTTTTCTTATCCTGCTAGTATTGTATAATATATTTTGCTCTAAATGTATACTTATTTACAGTGGAATCCCTTTATTATGGGCATCACAATATATCCGACGTTATTGCCAGTTTTTGTCCAATTTTGACAAGACCAGTATTCACGAATGTCATAGAAACTTTATTTTAAAGCGGGAATTCCACTGTAAATATTATATTTTCTATAATCAATAATAATGACTTATTTGACAAATTCGGTAAGGTGGGGTTAATAGGGCATTATATAAGATGCATTACGGTAAATCCAAACGTGGGTTTCGAAAATCAGTAATTTCTACTAAAACTAAACGACATAGTAATATTTATGTTACCTCAAAAATCTCGCAATAACCTCACGTTCAGATTTGCCCCAAAACACCTTTACAGAAAAGAAAAAGGCCGTTCCACGTACCTGCCACCTAATCAGCCACTTGGCGTAACAGCTGCATAAAATCTTCGCTCACTGGTTATAGTAACCATAAGTCAGAATGCTAAGAAAACAGCTTGACTGATACATACCTACGCAATGATTTCATAGGATTCAATTAATTTTTTATATCAAGATAGCCTAGCGTCTGAGTGGGTAACATATTCTGACATGGCATGGAAAGTGTACAGTATCTACCTAGATACAAACTTCGCTGATACACTGCCATATGTCTAGATGATTTTATCGATTCCTTTGCAATGCTCCGTAAGTCTTCTCTCTATTTGAAGCGATTTGTATGTCTTTCATTCAATGGCTGTAAATCCACAAACATTAATCTTTTTCTCTTCTTCATCCGTCAAATCCTGGTCTCGGCACCCGGTTATCCTTAGCCTTTGATATGACCTCAGTTCACTCTAGCAAATATATCGAATTCATGTTGAGTCTCTTTCTTTAACATAAAGGACAAGAGAGACACCTAATCGCTGAGCGTGTCGACGTCAACCTCTTCGTTGTCTTCATGCAAGTCGGGGTCCCGGCCTGGGGCACCCGTGCGACCCTCTTTCGTGTGCCGCCATTTCATGCGACGGTTCTGAAACCATACTTTCACCTGTTGACAAAAGAATGGCCGTTTCAGTAGCAGTCATTTGAGGGTTTATTATAATAATAATTGTAAACTGTAGGACACATTCAACTTCATTAGAAGGGAATAGCAAATAGGCACAGGACGCTACAGATTTAACTTCTTCTGTCCGCGTTGAGAAAAACCCGGTCGTTTTTTTATTGATTCGATTGAAAATGCTACACGGACTTCAAACTCGTCCATTCGCTATGTCGTGGCGGGGAAACAAACATACGTAGATTAAACTAGTCTGAGAGAGGTCGTGTTTTACTAGCTAACTGAATTCGTCACGAATATTTAAATTTAGGATAGAAGTAACTTTGTGGATGGAATCCCACGGAAGGTAGGAAGAGACAATACTCTTAACCAATTACGATGAATAAAAGGGATATGTTATTTAACTCGTCCAGAAGTTACCGACTAATTTGGTGCCTCTTCGGAGCAAGGCACCACTCCCGACTACCTTAAACTGGAACTTTTGCTGATCAAATGGTACAGACATACATACAAGGACTACAGACGTATAAAAAAAAATAACCAACAAATTATAATAACTTAGGTTTATTTTACCTGTGCATCAGTAAGCCCAAGTGTCGCAGCCAGCTGCCGCCGGTCGGGCTTGGTGATGTATTTCTGTATCTGGAACCGCCGCTCTAGCCCTTTCCTCTGTAAATTGCTGAACACCGCGCGAGACCAGGAGCGCTTCCTCTTGCCCGTCGACGTGACGTCACAGCGTGGCGCCGACTGCTGCGGCGGCGATGACGTCAGAGGTAGCCGGTACACTGTTAATTAGAAATTTGGAATTAATTAAGATGATTTGAGTCGCCAGGTTCTCCATACAAATAAGAGAGTTAACAATTCTCTTTAATGACATCAATTATAGTTGAAATCTGTTTTATTCCATAGCATATATACATTTTGTCTACGCAAAGCAACACGACAATTTTCCAATATTTGAATAAAACGCACCAGAAGAAAAGTTCCACCGCGTGGCCGCGGTGAAGAGGGTTGCAAAGTGCAATCTCTATCAGGCGGTACAAAAAATCGAAATGCGGGGGGTAATGGAACGACTAACACAATAGGTTCAGTCGGTGGAAATCGTAGTTCTGTAGACCCCCCCCCCCCAGTACTGACTTGGTTTGACATCTCAAAACTTTTTTTTTGTAGAAGAACTGCATTGCGAGACTTGTATCTTTTTACATGTAATGTTTTGATGGGATATGTATGACTGAGACACATTTAACTAGCGCCGGGCCAAGCCGGGCCTTCGTTTTGATCAGGGTAAAGCGAAAGCGATAGCCTTTCAGCGTACGTTGGTCAACGTTTTCACATCACATACTTACGTCATCACAAGTTATCTGCTTTGCCCTAAGGTTAACTGGTAGAGAATGCATTTATGGCATTAAGTTTGCCTTTTGTGCAATAAAGTTTAATAAATAAATAAATACCTACATTGTTTTTAGGGTTCCGTACCCAAAGGGTGCCATCGGAACCCTATTACTAAGCCTCCGCTGTCCGTCTGTCACAGGACTCTATCTTTACAACCGTAATAGGTCGAGACTTGAATTTTTCACAGAATGTGTATTTCTGTTGCCGCTATTACCTTCAACAAATATATAGGCAATATAAAAATAAAAATATAACTGGCTAAGAGCATGTCGGACCATGCTCAGTGTAGGGTAGGGTTCCATAGCCGTAACGTAACTATAAGGTAAAAAATACGATGTAAAAAATCTACAACAACAAAAGAGCGTATCTTCATAGCAATTACGTCCTTTTGTCGAGAAGCGCAGTTTATCGGCAAGAAGTCAAAAACGGTTAATTCGATCTTGTTGAAAATAATTTTCGTTGAAAGTATTAAGAGGAAACAGTAAGGTGGAGAGAATTGAAAATTAGGTGTTTGTAAAATGTGTCGCTGTCCCTCACTGCCCGCCTCTCCCGCGCAGAGCGCGATAGAGACAACTGCAGCTTGGACCGAAAATACCTTTTAAAATTTCATGAAAACAACGTTTCGTAGTCCCCTGATTTCTTCCCCAAAACTTAACCTATTTAACTAATTTTTTCATTAAACATTAAAGAAAGGCTTTGGCCGTGTTCCTATGTTTTCCTTTTTTTTAATAATCTAGTCAAATTTGTTTTCTGGATGTGTGAACACAGCGGAAAATCTGGCATTTTTTTTAGGTTTTTGAAGGTTAATATCTCTTTTGAGAATCAATTTATCGTAAAAAGGAAAACATAGGAACATATTAATAGTAGCCATAGATTTGTGGACAAAAAATTATTGCTCTACTGGCATTATCCAGGGAGGAAACAGGGGACTACGTTTGTATGGAAAAACTGCCCTCCTGTTTCCTCTTAATTGAGCGTTACCATCGTGATTTTTTTCATATTTTTCGGACACACGGTTTAGAAGATAGAGGGGGGGGGGGGACACAATTTACACAACTTTCGGAGCAATTATTTCCAAATATATTCACTTAATCAAAAACATTACTTTGAAACCTTATAGTGTTTTTTAAAAAGCTGTCGAACTAACTCCACACGTTGATATTTGGTGAAAAAAAAAAATTTTTAGCTTCTGTATCTGTAAAGTAGCGGCCCATACAAGACAAGACACCTATATTCCAAATTTCATTATCCATCCATCATGTAGTTTTTGAGTAAAATGCCTGTGACATACGGACAGGCGGACAGACGGACGGACGGATATGACGAAACTGTAAGGGTTCCGTTTTTGCCATTTTGGCTACGGAACCCTAAAAATGGACTCCCAATACAAAAAAAAACGTGTTTTTGGCGTCTTTTTTACGGAACCCTAATAATATGTACCTAAAAGGCCAATAGATAAGTAGGTACATATATGTTTTACTTTTTAGAGTTTTTTAGTCGGGGTTTTTTTAATTTTTTTTTCTACTCCTGTACTGTTATCTGTCTTTTACTTGGTCACGAACACTAATATAAGAACATACATAATATGAGTTCAAAGAAGTCTATACTCTATTCCCCATAACAGCACTAGTGTCGTTATAGCCACTTTACGTTATTGCTAGCAACCACAGACTTCTAAATCTAGGTTAAACTTAGGTCAAGGATTAAGCGCTCAATTTTAACTTTACGGTAAAAATGCACAACTACCAACTTAACAAACAATTAAAATCCTACGGCTTTTAAGAAAAACGAAACTTTCTGAACTAAATTCATTGATGCCAACATAAAAACAAAAGTATTTTTAATATATTCACTGCGTGTCAACTTCATTTAAAAAATAAAAAGTTTACCATAGACACATACTGACAGTCATACGTCATATTTGCCTTCTTTGCAGGTTATGCCTTGTTTGTAATATATATTTTAAAACCTGTCGTAGAAAAAGTATTGTATGCAACGTTGTATAATTAAGTCAAAAAACGCTCATTGCGTCTCTATTTGCGATACTCGCCGCATTCGCGGCTCGTATCGCAACTCACGCAATTCGCATTTTTTGAACCTTCTTATACAACTGTTGCATAAAATACTATTATGCCACACCTGGCCATAAAGTTGCTTTTGCCGCACGCTACGCGTACTTACAGAAAAAGCCACTTTTTGGCCAAGTGTAGGACATAAAATGATGTACACAACACGGGAGGTAATAAAGAAAGCCCTCGATCGCATATTTACGTCCTTCGCTTGAAGCTCGGGCCGCAAACATCTGCGATCTCGCCCTTTTTTTGTTTTACCAGCCTAGTCATGTAATGTACTATTTTGAGACCTCGCATGTCATTTCGCGCTTACAAAATTTGGTCACCATTATCATAAATTTAAGGGACTTGCTCTTGTCGGTGGAGTAATCGCCATTCCATTCTCTTTTCTGCTACCATCTTGAGTTCCTGCCTGATACGACGTCACATTGATTTTCTCTTTAGCTTAATCCACAAACGCACGCCTCGGTCTTCCTCTGCCTCTCTTTCCTTCTATTTTGCCTTCAATTATAGTTTTTATTTTATATAGTTGTCATGTCGTATCAGGTGCCCCAACATATTTCCTCTTCTATTCTCAATATTCTTCAGTAACATTCTCTTTTCGCCTATTAGTTGCAGCACATCATCATTCGTTTTCTTTTCCATCCAGCTAATACCTTCCATCCTTCGCCAGCACCACATTTCAAATGCATTCAATCTCTCTCTATCTCTTTGGGATAATGTCCACGTCTCGCTTCCATACAACGCTATGCTCCAGATGTAAGTATGTCTTGATAAAACGCTTTTTGATCGTCCGTGAAATTTTCGATCTAAAAAGGTGTTTTCTGGCATTATAAGCTTTCTTGGCCATGGCTATGCGAGCAATTATATCCGAAGTGCATCTGGAGTCATGCGTTATTAGGCTGCCTAAATATTTAAAACTATTGACTTGTTCAATTGAGAAATTCACCCATGTTTCGTTTTTTGTTTTTTCGTTTATTTGTGCTACTTTACTGCGCTTTGATGTAGTTAAAGTTTTAGTTTTCTTTATATTGATTTTGAGAACGAATTCTGTAAATATGTTATTCATTTTAACTATGAGCTGTTCTACTTGTGATGAATTTTCTGCTAAGGCAGCTATGTCGGCGAATCGTATGAATTGAAATTTTTCCCCGTTAAAAGTAGCACCCCCCTTTCCAGAATCTAATATTTTTTTGATAGCTATTTCGATAAAAATGTTGAAAATAATAGGCGAGAGTGGACATCCCTGCCGCACGCCTTGTCTTATATTGGCTCTTCCCTTTACCTCTCCTATTTCTATAATTGTTTCCTGCTTCTTATATAGTTCGTGAATAATACGTCTGTCCCTATAATCTAACCCTACTTGTTTTAAGATATTCATCATTTTTATCCAGTTTATTCTATCAAACGCCTTTTCTAAATCTATAAATGCTATATGGGTATCCAAGTCCAGGTCCATTCGTCTATCTATAATTAGGCGTAGAGCAAGAATAGCTTCCCTCGTACTTTTGTTTTGCCTAAAACCGTATTGATCTGGTCCCAGGTAAGTGTCAGCTATCGGTCTTATTCTGTTTTGTACAATTTTTAATAATATCTTGGATGCTTGAGATATGAGACTTAATGTTCTGTGTTCCTCGCATTTTAGTGTGTTGGTTTTTTTGGGTAATGTACTTAGCTGTTTTACTTTTTTGAAAATCTTCTGGCACTTCCCTTGTAACATATATATTTTTTACTATTACAAAAATTTCTTCTTTCATAGGATCAGACTCTAATTTAGCTATAAATTCAATAAAAATTTGATCGTCGCCTGCTGCTTTCCCATGTTGGATACTATTCAAAGCTCTATCAAATTCTGCTCTAAGTCTGGACATAGTTTAACTGCATCTATTTCACTCACTTCCTTTCACCTAGGTATTTCGTCGGTTCCGGCGCAGGCGGGGGGGGGAGGAGGCGGGCGCAATTTGGCGCTCGTCTCGTCGTCCCCTAGTGGAGTCGTGGGTGAGGGGCCCACACTGTTGGACTCCACACGTCTGGGGGAGGGATCGTGGCGGTTTCCGATCCCTCCCTCCTTTGGCGCGGGAGCCCTGGCAGCTAAAGCCAGGGCAGCCGGGGGGCACCAGTGGTAGAAATGTACCGAGCCCACTGTGCCCCCATAAAACGGCATGCGGAGAAACGCCGGTGGGTTTTTAGTGGGTATGCTCCTCCCCCCCTCTGATTAGCAGAGGGTGCGCGAGAGGAGTGAGTCCCACATAACCCCCCCAACCAACATCGGGCCTCCCTAGGCCCCGGGGGGATATGCGTAATGCATTTACCCACCGTCAAAAAAAAAAAAAGGTATTTCGTCGGTACTATTTGGGTACTATTTATTGGCCGCATCACATTCTGAATATCTTTACGGTGTACCTACGCTATCTTGACGGACACCAATTGATGCCTTGGGAGCAAATAATGACCCTCTTTATATTTGTATGGAAATCCGATCGGCTTGAATCACCTTAAGTTAAAATTTTGTAATAAAGGGCCAATTATATAGGGTTGTACATAATATGACGACACGGTTAGCTCAGCGGGAGTGCCACCGCCTCAGAAATATATCGAGGTAGTTGTTCCTCGCGTGCTTAAAAGAAGCGACAATGACCTACTTTGGAGGGTGCGTAACGATGGCTATAAAATTTTTTGGTATAATATTAGTCGCAATAACGCTCATTTGATATAATTATGAAATCATATAACAACACTTAATATATTTACATATGACATAATTATTATTTCTAATAATGATCATTTGATAGAATTACATTTAATATAGCATTCTTTAAGTATAATGCTTATTTCCTATAATGAACTTATGGTATAACGTTATTTTCATATAAAATACAATTGGCATAACCATTATTGATATAATGTATCAAAAAGTAGGTTAGGTTAGGTTTGAACTGCGTCTCCCTACCAAAACGAATGGCTATCAAAAAGTAGGTTAGGTTAGGTTTGAACTGCGTCCCCCAACAAAAACGAACTGCTATCAAAAAGTAGGTTAGGTTAGAACTGCGTCCCCCTACCAAACCGAATGACTATCAAAAAGTAGGTTAGGTTAGGTTTGAACTGCGTCCCCCAACAAAAACGAACTGCTATCAAAAAGTAGGTTAGGTTAGAACTGCGTCCCCCTACCAAACCGAATGACTATCAAAAAGTAGGTTAGGTTAGGTTTGAACTGCGTCCCCCTACAAAAACGAACTGCTATCAAAAAGTAGGTTAGGTTAGTAAATTATAAGGGCACAGAAGAAAAAGGGGGGACGGGGGGGCGAAGCCCCCCACAAGGGGGGCTCGGGGGGCGAAGCCCCCCGCATTAAAAAAAACTCAAACCATAAGTTCAATTAGGTTAGGTTAGGGTTCGAACTGCGTCCCCCAACAAAAACGAACTGCTATCAAAAAGTAGGTTAGGTTAGGTTTAGGTCACAGGCGTTACAATTTCAAATATATAAATGGTAATAAAGATTTATATACCTATTATACCTCTTGATTGTTATATATTATGATTTGTATATAAAATGAGCTTTATACCATATAATCGTTATAAGAAATAAGCGTTATACCGAACGTTAAATATACGAAATAAATGTATATATTTTAAAATTATACCAAACGTTTATTATACACAATGAGTGATTATACCCTTTGAAATTATATCAAATGTTGATATATCGATAGAAAATATATTAAATATTTTTATATCGATCATTACACACCCTTAATTGATCAAATGCCGTGAAATGAAATGCAAAACCTATGGTTTTTAGGGTTCCGTACCCAAAGGGTAAAAACGGGACCCTATTATTCATTCATTGCTAAATTACACTTTTGGCGTCAAAAGCCAAGCGGAAAACGTTACACGCTTAATTCTCTTTCAAATCGACGAACTATTTTCTTCTATCTCGATATATTTTTGTGGCCACCGCCTACGAAGCTAGAGGTCCCGGGTTCAAATCCTGGTAAGGGCAAATATTTGTGTGATGAGCACGAGTATTTGTTCCTGAGCCATGGATGTTTTCTATCTATTTAAGTATCTATCTATTTATCTATATAAATATGTATATCGTCGTCTAGTACCCATAATACTTACAAGTATTGCTTAGTTTGGGACTAGCTCGATGTGTGTAAGATTGTCCCCCGATATTTATGTACCTATTTATTTATATTTTTTAAGTTTTACAGTTTTTTAGTCGGGGGTTTTTTAACAAAGCAAGTGAAATATGTCCGTTTTTAAATAGCACCGTTTGGGAAGATTTTTTTGTAGGTAGGTTCTTTATCTTCAGTCTGATACACATATCTAAGCAAAAATGTACATTCTGTTTTTTGTTGGCACCAATCAATAGTTTCTATTACCTAGGATGTAGGTAGGCACTACGAGTTTAAGGTGTTCTAAAATGCAAACATAACCAAAATAAGTAGGTACCTATGATTTCTTTAACAAGCATCACCTTCATTTTTTGCACTACAAATGACATCAACGAGCTCGGTACCTACTTTTTAGGGTTCCGTACCAAAATGGTAAAAAAGGAACCCTTATGGTGCGACTCTGTCTGTCTGTCTGTCTGTCTGTCTGTCTGTCTGTCTGTCTGTCTGTCTGTCTGTCTGTCTGTCCGTCTGTCACAGCCAGATATCTCAGGAACTACTGCTGCTATCGGTTTGAAATTTGGAATAGTGTTAAAAGTCGCTAACCCGAGCTTATTGGACATAAAAAAAATCTTGTACCTTTTTTACTTTTTTTTTAAAGGGCTCCGTAATGGGATTTTCAAAATTGAAAGTAGGGCTTATATATCGAGTGGGGTATCAAATGAAAGAGCTTAATTTGTAGATTAAAATGCCATTTTTATTTTTTTTTTTAAATAAATAGTTTTTGATTTATGGCGAAAAAAGTTTAAGAAAATACCATTCCCCCCCTATTATCTCCGAAGTTACTGATCAGAAAAATGTGTCATAATTACCAATTATTAATGTCGTCCTAAATATTACAGGAAAAATATAACGGTTTTCCTCACTTGCACCGTTTTTGAGAAATTTGCAAAAATCATAACACATACTTATTTGCTCCTACTAAACTAATCGCCATACAGTTTTTCTTGAACTATTCATGTATCTACTTATTAGGATTATTATTATTATTAGGAAGACCGTTATATTTTCTCTTCCTAACTTGAATACTTTTTAAAAATTTACAAAAATCTTAACATATTAGTTCTACCCTCCCTACGAGAGCCATCTAGCGGAGAGTAGCAAAACTAAGCGATGATTTATTTCAGATTATATAAAAAATGTCTATTAAATACAATGATCACTCATCAGGCATCGGGAAAAAAACATAAAGTAACAATAATTATTAAAAACTCTATAATAGGAGTATAAAAATGAAATACCACTAGCGCCATCTAGGGACACAAATCTAAAATAAGGTAGCTTGTGGCTAAAAATGATACATGAGAACTAACTTAGTTGACAAACAATTATTTCAATCAGCCAATAACAAAAAGTAACGTTTAAGGGTGGATTTCAGAGCGTTTCAACCGCCGTCATCACCAATCCCGATATTATGATGACATCTTTTTAAAAATTACATAATTTTTGATCAAAACGTGAAAATAGTAGGTACTATTTTCTGATTTTATCAAAAGAATGGGATACATTCTTAAAGTGAATCGTCGAAATTTCGGGATTGGTGATGACGGCATTTGAAACGCTGTGAAATCCACCCTTAAATTTAAATTACAAGTAAAATTTACGCGCTATTTAGTATCAATAGATGTCGCTGTAGCATACGCTGCATCGCGCTGTTAAGATTTTTCCTGGTTGAATAGAGCTAAAGCGGGTTTAAGGAAGGGTTGCTGTTAGTCGTAAGGTTGGTCTACTTATTAGTTTATACGGAACCCTCGGTGCGCGAGTCCGACTCGCACTTGACCGGTTTTTTCTATTAAATAGGGGATCAATTAAATTGTTCAATGTTGGGATGATCTTCTGATAATTATTTATTTAGACTTGATTGCACAATACAGGAAAGAACAAACGGCGAACTAATTAGGCCAGTGTTATTTATTTACGTAAAAACAACTTACTAAATAGGTACAAAGCAAATATCTACAACGCAAAAAAAAACTAATTAGGTAACTAACTAATAATTATGATGAATATTAATTTTTAATCCTTCTTATTATGAACAATGCTATCTCCAAATAAATGGAACGTAGGTAATTAAATACTAGATACTTAGGAAAAAAAATGTCGTGCGAAAAAATATAGGATGTTAATTTTAGCTTTTATGTTGGTTGAATCCTGCCTGACTAAAGCAAGCCGTTTTTCAAAAAAACTTTGAATAGTACCTACCTAGGTTCTTAATGTTAAAAACTTTGTGTTTTGATTTTTTTATTCATAATTTTCTTTGATTTTGACTAGAACGGAGACCGATTGCCCCACTCGCTTTTTCTTCCACACTTTACCTGTCCGGTAGGTATCTTATTTCTTGATCACACATGTAATAAGGTTAACTGCAAGAATTAGTACCAGGTACTTGTTTCAAAACTTTTAGAATTGTTACCCAATTTTCAGTAACAAGCACTTAGACCTAGACTAATATATTTCTGGTAGGTACAGTATATTTAATCACTTATACATACATGTACCTGTAGTAGGCCTCAAAGCGGGGTGTAAATGTGTGTACGCCAACGACAAGGGTAGCTGAAGGACCGGAGGCTCATCCCGGCAGCACCTATACAACGCAGCCATGCATCCAGCACATGGGGGCTCCTGCATCGGCCTCGCCTCGGGTTTAGACACACTTTCATTATCCTTGCTAAGAATACTCTCCACACTAAACTTCAACTTGTTCGGCACTTCGAGCGACGTCATCGCACACTCCTAACCGCGACAAACGCAACTGAAAAACTGACGGTCGAACACAGAATCAACGCGAGCGCAGCCGGAAGGCGTGGCCTATTCCACGGCGCGCTCCGATTGGGCGATGCCGGCTGGGCGTTGCGAACGCACGTTATCGAGTGAGCTTTTGAATGATGCTTTAAACACACTGCAGTTGTTTACAATAAAGTTCCTTTTAATGATTTTTATATGAGTTTGCAAGACGAATTAAATTTTATTACCCACATGCTTGCGTCAGGCGTATGTTTCTGAGTATATAAGTGAATAGTATGAGAGAACTGTAACTAAATTAAGCGTTTCATTGCTGTCTTATACATACTTACATATAGTTTTTCTCTTGAAGTGGTTTCCTCCCTAGAAGTACTTTTTGCTTACGTAATAAAAACTGTAATACTGATAGAAATAAATACATACACTTGTCTTAGATTAAGATTTAATTAGTTAAGTATTATATACTGGAAACTACTTTGTTTTGTTCTGATTAATATGACTTGTAAAATATCATTTTCATGAATGCACTTCTTAATAAACTTCTTCTACTCCTGTACTTTTAAGTACTTACCTGTCTTTTACTTGGTCAGGACAGGAACACTAATATAAGAACAATACATAATATGAGTTCAGAGAAGTCTATACTCTATTCTCCATAACAGCACTAGTGTCGTTATAGTCGCAAAACGATACTGCTAGCAGCCACAGACTTCTAAATCTAGGTTAAACTTAGGTCAGGGATTAAGCGCTCAGTTCTAACTTTACGATAAAAAAAATGCAGAACTACCAACTTAACAAACAATTAAATTCCTACGGTTTTTAAGAAAAACAATACTTTCCAAACTAAATTCATTGATCAACATAAAAAAATGTATTTTTAATATCGTCACTGCGTGTCACTAGCGAGTATACGTCAAATTAAAAAAAGTTTACCATAGACACATACTGTCAGTCATATGTCATATTTGCCTTGTTTGCTCGCTATGTTTAATTTTGTATTTTATATTTTAAAACCTAGTCGTAGAAAAAGTATTAGTAGTAGAGCTCGTATCGCAACTCGCGCCATCCGCATTTTTTGAGCCTACTATACAACTGTTGCATAAAATACTATTAAATACAATACCTACTGTTTATTGCAGACCTCAAAAGAAACACAGAACCAATTCAAAATTTACAACATAAAAAGTCCCGCCATGTTCGGATCAGTTGAATTGATTTTTACCAAATACATAGGTATACCTATCCTAATATATCTATATCACCCCAAGAATACCAGTGTAATAAAAAATATATTTAAATCGGTACACGCTTTAGTGTGCCACAAACAGACTCACCAATCCTTCGCGTTAGGGGTGAAAAAATAAAGGCACAATGTAATATAACTACGACAACTCTATTCTTGTTTTAGGAATTCGTTTTTTTATTGATGAAAGTAAAAGTAGCAGTCATAAAAGCAACGATAAATGTAGGTATTCTACGTATGCTATACCACTGCTACATATGTAGGTAGGTACTATTAATGTTCCGGAATTATTCCCGTGCCTTTCCTGAAGGAAACCTCTACCGCTCCGCGCTTGTGTCTTGACGGACTTGATGGAGAGAATGATAGCCTCGATTTACTTAACATCTAAAAGAAATCATCTCTTCCCCTTTTTCAAAAACGCCTCAAGAATAAAAGAAACGATTATAATTAATATATACTTAGGTTTCTATATTTTTAGGGTTCCGTACCTCAAAAGGAAAAAACGCAACCCTCATAGGATCATTTTGTTGTCCGTCTGTTTGTCAAGACCCTTTATCTCGGGAACACGTGAAGGTATCGTATCGAGTTGGAAATAAAACCATATACTCAGAGGTCTACAGTGCCTTGAATCTGTGAAAAATCAAACTTCTAAGACTTCAAAGTTTGATTTTTTCACGGCACAAACTTAGTACCCCCCCCCCCCCCCTATTGTACTTTGAGTTACATCAATACCTAATAGTGGCTCTGAGCTGTGGACCTCGCGAGTCAGTAAAACCCCAAGGCTCCACCATTTAAAAAAAATCCAATCGACAAAAGAAATGTGATCTGCAGAAAGGAGAACTGCCAGACATACGATAGCCTTTCTACCCAAGCTGAAGTGTCATGCTCCGAGCGCTTTCACCGTGCAGTTCAACGTCATTATTGATTATTACCGCAATGGAAGAGTAAGCCGCCATAACTTTGATCAAATTAGACACATCCTCGGGACTGGCCTTTCGGTTTCATAAAAAGTTTACCTTGACCATTATCTATTTCAACAATATTTGCCGAGATGATAATGACGAAAAAAACGCTGAATATTCAAGCTGAAACGGAGAGCTTCGCTCGCGTTTCGAGCTCGCTCGGTCAATAATATAATACAATCTGTCTTACCAAATACCTTCTCATCGATAAACCAAACTGACCGAAATAACACCGCTTTTAAGCTCTAAAATCGATTACGGATGAGTTTATTTTGACTGTCAGCAAGCACCTGGGGCGTATCGGCCGCACCAGATATAGATCGAATCATTACGATAGTGTTTACTTGATACCGACCACCTACTTGTAGGTATATGATACGTAAACTCAGAGATACACTGCGTATAGACTGGGAAAAGAACGATACTTTTCGGACCGTCAGGTTTTCACTGTATGTAGATATCACTGACACTTGTCACCTACCAGTACCGCCAAATCAAAATATTTCCGTGGGTAAGGTGCAAAGTTGGCTTATTTTATTTTCAAGATCAGTAATATAAGGTTGTTGTGTTTAATTCTTTTAAAACAGGCAAGCCGCTGGGTTTTGGGTTAGTGGGTTAGGTAGCCAACTGTGGTGAAGGTGAAACTACCTCAGTGGTACTAGCCGGTGCCAAGTTTTTGATTTTTTCCTTGTCTTCAAACAGGCAAATCAGTGGAATAAGAGCTGTAAGGTATATATATATATATATAAGGACGCTTCGCCCATCGAAATATAAATGACCCCACGTTTTAAAACCAATACATCTTATGTATCAAGTGGTATTGATAACCAACTTAATGTTTACTAAGTGTGAGTCTAAAATCATTTATGACAAATATTAGAATTAAGTTTGAGAAGCCGTCATTTTGGGATAGGTTGCATATCGTTTAAAAGACAAAAATCTGTGATTGGTTAAAAATCTACTGACGTGAGAATTTCATTTGGCGCTACAGTTTTTTCTTCAGTTAGTACTAAGAACTAGCTCCACCCCGTTTGTACGTATTCCGTGTAAGAACCTTATAATGTATTGATTTATTAAGCGTGTAAGGCGTAGACTCTTAGAGCCCTATATTATTCCACTACTAGATTATTTTGAAAAAAAAAACTGACATAAGGCAGGGGCCAATAGGAGTTTCCAATGTAGACACCGTGTCCCTCCAGACCAGAATAAATAAGCCCAGGACCAGCGTGGAGCGAGGGCATTATTTTGAGGGGTATTATTTTGAGGCCCCCTCGCGGGGGCCTTAAAGCTGCCCGGCGAAATCGCGGAGTTAAGCTCCTGATTAAGGGTAGAGCAGAGTGTCGAGGAGTGCCGCAAGCGAACTCAGCACGAAGCGCCTCTTGCTCAGGCGACAAACTTTATTACGTACGGCCATTCTCACGAAGTATGGTCACCTACCTAATTACCGCGCGCTGTTTTCATACTAAATGTATGGAGACGCGGTAATTAGACGCAGCATACTTCGTGAGAATGGCCGATTAACTCGAAACGATGGATACAGAAAGTGCCGGTTCTCTTGTTTTGGACGTCTTTTGTTCAGTGGATATCTGGGTTTAATTAACCAAAAACCACCGAGGTCAGGAATTCAAGTTTCCTTCGGGGCTCAATTGTCCTAATGATCATAGCTAAGAAAAAAATGTCAAAACCAGATGTTGTAAGGTGGTCATTTTAAATTACTTTACAATGTTGATTCTGCCCTATTAAGGGTTAATTAAACAATGATGGAAAATGGAACAAAACAATTTGTGAAAGATGGAAGATATTTTTTTTCACAATTACATTAATAGAGATTCTATGTTGTAAGTAAAACTTCAGTGCAATTAAGAAAAGGAAGCCATCGATGACGTCCCGTCGCCTAAAAAAGCTTTCCATTGTCAAAAAAATATTTTTTCATCACACTTGCTCGAAAATGGTGCATTACACGTAGGTTTTGCGGGCCGTAAATGAGCTATTACGCCCTAGGGCGTAATGGTTTTCTTTTTAAATTTGAAACGCTGGTTCTGTTTTACTCTTATTTGTCATGTTCAAAGGAAACGCCAACTTACTTTTTTAACTTTTATCACTGAAATATTTATTTAAAGAGCACTGGTATTGCAAATACATGTAAACACATATTTCTGTAACATTAATTAAATGTTTCAATAGTGTATTTCAGTATTTTGCAATTATAAAATCAACCGTTTTAGGTCTGTACCGCTATTGTTTCCGAACGTTGGGCATTGTCTATGGATATGTCACTAATGTCACTGTCAGTTTTACAATTTTATTTAGGTTAAGTAAGGTTAATTTTAATTAGATTTCCTCACAAGTGTGATGAAAAACATTGTGTGTGCCACGGGCGGTAAAGGAATTACAAACTCGTGTTATTAAAGCCCTCGGCTTCGCCTCGGCCTTGTAACAAACACTCGTTTGTAATTCCTTACCTACCGCCCTTGATACACAATGTACTAATGCCACACCTGCGTAGACATAAAATGATGTACACAACACGGGAGGTAATAAATAAAGCCACCGATCGCATATTTACGTCCCTCGCTTGCAGCTCGGTCCGCATACTTCTGCGATCTCGGCCTTTCTTTGTATTACCACCCTAGTTGTGTAGCGTGAATTCTATCTAATAATGTTTTTTCCAGATTACGCGAAATCCGTTTGTCTGAAACTGTCTCTTATTTTTAATGAAACGTTACATAAGCCTGGGTGTCTAAAATTGTCCAATATGACTCTACCCTATCGTCATTATATCTTCAGAATTTCAATTTTTTAATAAGCCTTTTTATACCTATATATGTATATACAGATTCAACTTCAATAACATGATAATGTACATATTTCAGACTTATAGGTAATCTACTTTAAATAGCAATGTGTAAGTCCTCGCGAATAGGATCAAAGGCTGTACGCAATCGCATCTTAAAATCAAAAGGGCCATAAGTTTAACCTCTGATTTATAGCAAACTCAGTCTTATTACACTGCAATTAGGTTTAAAATTAAAGTAGTTTAAATGAGATTTGGTATCTTTATGTTTTACATGAGATTTTGTGCACACGTGCGATCGCCGCGGACGCAGCTGCCCGCTAAATCATTATTAGTGTAAACACGGGTAAGTGTGTTGTGATATTTCACGTAAGTAGCCTAAATAATGCTCACTTTAACGAAAAATAACGAAAATTTATTTGATAATTTGCAATTGGTGCACTGCTTTGTGCACGAATTGCTTTTGAGCAGGTTAATGTAAACATATTCAAACTCAAAATCTTTATTAATGAAATAACTAGTCAGTTACCACAAGTGGCTATAGAATAATACCTATACGTATTAATAATATTAGTAACATTACACATATACAATAAATAACCAATAACATTACATCTGATTGATATACCTATAAGCCGGTCAAGTGCGAGTTGGACTCGCCCACCGAGGGTTCCGTACAAACTTGTAGTACGTATTTAGCACACATTTTATATCAATGTAGTTTTAGTTTACACTTTTTTACCCGGTCTAATAAAATAAAATAAATAAAAAATTAATATCTCAAGATAAATTGCATTGAAAGACAAACTTAACTTTGCAATTGGAAAACTGTTATCCTCATACATCGACATAGATCGCGGTTGGTTTAGTAACTGACAGAAATAGTGTGTATTGCGATTTTTGTAAATTTCTAAAAAACGATGCAAGTTAGGAAAACGATAGAACGATAATTATAATTATTCGGTAATTATTTCACATGGTGCCTTTGGCCCAAAGCGGTGCTTGGCCTTCGGCCTCCGTTGGACTTACTGTGGATATAGTGCGCTTGCAGAGGAGCTCGGCCTTCGGCTTCGCAACTTGAAGCTCGCCCTACGGGCTCGCAAAAATGAGATTTTATATATGGTTTGCGTAAGACGACCTGGAACGCTTCGAGCCTTTTCAGCTTCACTTTGAATTAGTGCAGCATGAAGGGCACCTGCAGACGGACCTTCGACCTTCCGGCTTGAAACTTCCTTCACAAGTTCAGTCACAAGTCGTGGTGACCCGAGGGAGGAGTGATAGCGGAAGCACCCTTACTGAAAACTATCTTTTAATGGCTATTTTATCAACGTCCATCTTCATTTCATCGTAATATGGCGCTAGTAGTCCTTAATTTCCACAATTTGTTAATTAAACTATATACCGTCTCGTTACTGATTTATCACTTTTTTTTAGTACCGACATTGGTACACCGAGGTAGGTGTGCTAGAACATTGTAAAAGTATCGGCGAAGAGTGCGGGCTGTTGAACGTGTTTCTTGTTGTTAATGAGCTTTGGGCTTAAAATCACTAAATCTCATAATACCTTATTTGCCAATACTCCCTATTTTCAAATTACCATGAGCTCATAACACCTAAATGTCAAATTGTAACATTCTTAAAATGAACGAAATTCATTATGACTGACTTAAAACGGCATATTCTCTAAATGCCTGAAGATTGAAATGCACAATTCCTTCAATTACCGAATGGCAGAAATGACAAAATATCAAAACAACTCAACCTCAAAATACCTAAATTTAGGATTTTTTCCATAAATGCCTAATTTTTTTTACGAGTGTTTATTTGATAGTATAAATTTAGGTATTTTGAGGTTTGGTTGTTTTAAGCATATGTTGTTTTGCCATAATGCTGTTTTGAAGTTTAGGTATTATGGGCCTAAGGTATTTTGAACATCGGCGATATTAAGGTTTCGGTTGGTTGTGAAAAAAATTTAGGCATTCTGCAATTTAGGTATTTTGAGACCATGAAGTTTTGAGATCTGGGAATATTGATAATGAGGTAAAATGAAATTTAGTGATTTTAAGCCCAAAGCGTTAATGAATTGAAATGAAAATATACATGTGTGATATATTTTTGAAATGAGCTTTTAAAATTCATTAAAATGTCATATTATTATAATTCGATGCGACTTGATGACTTTTATTCGGGTAGGGGTCGGGTTGCATAAAGTTTAAGGTCATATTTTTGATACGCATACGAGGATTCGTCATACTCATCATTACGCATAACTGTAAATAGTCATACATTTATGCGCATAACGATTTTAATCATAATGTTTATGGACAAACTGTGTAATGGGCATATAGTTTATATGCATACATTTATTCAAGCATACTTTATAATGGACATACATGGATTGCTCATACAACACTTTAACCATACTAAGTAAATGCATAAAATGCTAAACGCATAAATAGGTTGCTCATACAACACTTTAACCATACTAAGTAAAATCATAAATTGCAAAACGCATAAACCTAATCTTAAAAGTTTTTTTAATAGTTCTCTTTTATGTTGCGTCACAGTTCTAACCTAATATACTTTTCTGGCAGCGATGCGGTTATGTGTGAGATAACAGTTCTAACCTAACCTAACCTACTTTTCTGGCAGCGATTTGGTTCTGTGTGAGGTCACAGTTCTAACCTAACCTAACCTACTTTTCTGGCAGCGATTTGGTTCTGTATGAGGTCACAGTTCTAACCTAACCTACTTTTCTGGCAGCGATTTGGTTTTGTGTGAAGTCACATTTCTAACCTAACCTAACCTTTTTTTTTTTTTTTTTGACCCCGGGCAATGCATAAAACTGCATACCACTACGTAACCTAAGGCTATCGGGGGTGACAACCAGATGTTACGTATTGGTTATGTGGGGCTCTCCGCTCCTGAAGGGATTGGCCTACCCACTAAAACCCAGGGATGCTACCGACACCTGTGCCTTCACGGTGATGGCATGGGAATCTACTAACGCCACGCCATCACCAGCACCTCCGCCCTAGGGCAGACCCTCTCCGAAAAAGGCACACTGTAGCATGGCCAGTGTGCCTTCCCTCACCAGCTCCCCCCCGACCAAATGGCCGTCCCCCGGGGAAGCAGGGACCGGCACCAGACACACGGTGTCCCGGTCCCTCCCTCGCCGCCACGGGAGGACAAACGCCCCTGCCCCGTGACCACGTGTAGTGGGGATGGTATCCGGGAAAACGTCCCTTCAACCAAACCACCACTACACCCCCATCCCTTGTCAGCGAACTCTGCTATTGCAGAGGACACGCCGAGGGACCGTCAGGGTGGAAGGGTTAGCCTCCGGGACCGGATCATAGGCCCTCTGCCTACCGCATCCCTGGCCAACCGAAAGTAAGGCCAAGGGCTAGCAAAGTCAACGCAACGCGTCGACAGTTCTAACCCTTGCCCAGCCCAGATGCTGCCCATTAGCAGCCAATATCTTGGTCTAGACGAGAGGGGTACCCATTACACAAGACATCGGGAGCAATCGGCAACACCTAGGTTACTCAACCACCCACCCTCGCTGGCCGAGAAGTAGCGATGGGTTGGAAAAGTCTACACAGGACGATTCCAACCCATTGCCGACGGCCGAGTGCTTGCCCTTTTCCGTGGGTTCCAGATCCATGCCCTCCCCCCCTGCCCGCAGGTATTAGCCACCAACAAGCAATGGCCATTGCTTGTTGTTGTTTCCAGGGTGCACCGGCCCAAGCAGTACCCTTCCATGCGGATCAAACCGTGATCAAGATGGATTGGTAAAGCTCGAGCACGCGTGGAGGAACCTGACTTGCACCCCAACCTAACCTAACCTACTTTTCTGGCAGCGATTCGGTTATGTGTGAGATAACAGTTCTAACCTAACCTATTCTACTTTTCTGGCAGCGATTCGGTTATGTGTGAGATAACAGTTCTAACCTAACCTAACCTACTTTACTGGTAGCGATTCGGTTATGTGTGAGATAACAGTTCTAACCTAACCTAACCTACTTTTCTGGCAGCGATTTGGTTCTGTGTGAGGTCACTAATATTGTGTAATGAGTAGAAATTAAAAATACTTCAATAATATAAATCGTTTCTTTTTTGAAGAACCATCGCAAGTCCATTATCAAAATTTATGCAATACGATTATGTTATAATCATCAATATTATGACTTGATAAATGTATGTAATTTACAATTATTACTAAAACCACTTATAATCATCAATGTTATGGCTTAATAAATGTATGAAATTTACAATTATTGCAAAAACGACTTATAATCATCAATATTATGACTAAATAAATGTATGACAATTTACATTATGGTTAAATCAATTATGACTCCGTATAATTATGACACGGAACAATTATGCCATAGGACAATTTATGCCAAAAAAAAATATGAGCATCAACTTTATGCTTAAACTGTTATGACAATTAATAATATGACAATAGTTGTTATGCAACCAGACGGCCCCCCCTTTTATTCTGATCCTCATAAAAAGTGAAGGATTGAATAAAAGTCATCAAGTCGCATCGAATTATATTATATGACATGGTCCCTATCTTCATTTTGATTCCAACTAGACTAGCCTTTAACTTGCGTTCAATCACGACAAATCTAACGATACCCCACATGTTTGAATCGGTTCAGTAGTTTTTGAGTTAAGAGGGAACAGACGAACATAAAAACATACATACCTACATTCATGTATACGTATAGGGCGCTCAAATTATATATTTTCGTCGAAAGTATTAATTAGGTGTTACCTTCCTGATTTTTCTCATATTTTTTGGACATTCGATCTAAAAGATAGAGGGGGGGGGGACACAATTTTTGCAACTTTGGGAGCGATTATTTCCGAAACTATTCTATATATTTAGATCCTTAAAGTGATTTTATTCCACACCTGGCCATAAAGTAGCTTTTTCCACACGCTACGCGCTAAAAGCCGCTTTCCGGATAAGTGTAGACATAAAATGATGTAGGTACACAACACGGGAGGTGATAAAAAAAGCCCGTGCCCGAAAGTTTTACCACCCTAGTTGTGTAATGTACTATTAAAAGAGCTGTCGAATTATATACCACATGTTAATGTTTGACGAAAAAAAAATGTTCGCCATCTGTTACATGTATGGAGTGCCCCCTCTAGAAATATTTATTTTTGATATCTAACTACCAAACTAAGTAGCGGCTCATACGACAAACCTACATTCTAAATTTCATCAATATACGTTATATAGTTTTTGAGTAAAATGCCTGTGACATACGGACGGACGGACGGACATGACGAAACTATACGGGTTCCTTTTTGCCATTTTGGCTACGGAACCCTAAAAACGGATGACATGGGTATGCCGCTGCGCCCGTTTTGACCTCCCACTGTCCAATGTCCTTGCTGTTTACAACCACCGTCAACTTCTGTAGGACAGGTCAGGAAACTAATACCTACATTATATTAAATCATAAAAAATATATTCTTTATTTAAAGACTATATTTTTAAATTTAAGTATTTGTACGGAACCCTCGGTGGGCGAGTACGACTCGCTCTTGTCCGATTTTTTTCAACTCTTAATTGCCATAAACCCACCACTTCCTTTGCTTCTATTCGTTGTAGGAATCTAGACAATCCAGGAAAGTATTTTCTTTTTATATACGAGTACCTATGTATACACTCTAAAGCAGTGGTTCTTAACCTTTTAATGATGAGGGACCACTTCGCGTGCTTCCAGGGACCACCTTAGCCAGCGTCCAGAAAGAACACGCGTTATTCAATAGAGAGAGACGGTCGAATTCGGCGTGTTCCGTCTGGTGGTCGGACTCGAACGACAGTTTTATTAGACAGAGATACTTCTGTACGAAGTAAGGTATATTGTTAATCTATCTTAAGAACCACTGCTCTAGAGCAAATATTCCTGGTCACTAACATTACATTTACATTATATATACTATTAGTATTTGTATACTATGTATAACCCGGACGTTTGAAATGAATATTAACTGATCCTTTATGGAAAGTATGTTAAAATCGTGTGTCAGTCTTGTAATTTAATTACCTACACCGCCATATTCTAAAACTTACGATACCTCTTCGCGCCATACCTAATAAACGCCGGACACACCGTTTGAGAATTAGAGCCAATATGCAATTAGTAGCATTGCAGCAATGGCTATTAAATTAGAATAAATTATTAGCCGTACCAGCTTTTATATTGCAGCTACCCGCTGTTCCTACAGCCTGGTGTTGGCAGCTGTGCTTAATGAAGTGAACCTGTATGGGCTATACCGTGGTCGAAATTGAAGAATTTAATATCGTTAAACTATTACTTATTTAACGAAACGTAAAAAAAAATAAAAATAACAGAAGTCTTTGGAATATCAAGGTATGGTCCTCACTTTTTAGACGCTTGACATCCCAAAAACAAGTGGGCATCACGTTAATTTTTTGCCGCGAACTGGCAGGGTGTTTCCGGAGCGCTATGATATGGGGTGGTTATGGGGTACTTCAAGAAAAGAGTAAAGGGCTCTCAAAGATCGGCAATGTATAGGTAATACATATCTCTGGTGTTGCAGATATTCATGGGCGACGGTAACTGCTTTTCATTAGGCAGCTCGTGTGCTCGTTTGCCATTTATTACATAAAAAAATGAATTAATCTTCAGATTCCGTGATTATGGTTAAAGTAACCGACTTCAAACGTTGAATCACTATGACACTAGTGCACGCAGCACTGTAAATAATGCTGAAATCGCAAGGTACGCATAGGTATGCCTATAAGTACCTAGGTATAACAATTAAGGAGTTCCCTCAATTCCTCACAGATCCCCCCCCTCATCAGAACTGGATTTTGGATTAAAACATATTTTTCCAAATCGGTTCATAAATTATAAGTTCTAAAATAAATAACATTAAAAACAATACAACCGAATTGAGAACCTCCTCATCTTTTTGAATTCGGTTAAAAACAATTTAAACGGATGGACGGACGGTGAGTCCTAATATTGCTGTGCCTATATATACGCTTGGCCAAAATACCACATCCATTTCTACCTATTTATGCTTCATAAACAAAGCACTATCTTCACTTTTAATGTCAAACAATAATCAATCTGAACACCAAATTTATACGTGACAAGAGCTACCAACAAATCTACACGTAATTACCCATTAAACATTGATTGACATTTAAAACTTAAAAGCGCTGTAAAATACAACAGTTTATCACAATCCTGAAATCGTACGCTTCCTCATTCACGTAAGAATAGACATTTGATTCGATAGCTTTCCGGAAATCAAATGTTAGGATAGTTAGACGTTTCCAAGTCACAATCTACGCTCTTATCGTGATAATCTTAAAGTTTAATTTAGATGGGTTCTCGCGCTCCTGAAAGGCAAGTATTGGAAGATTTATTAAGTCTGGTATTGTTTGTGCGACAGTAAATGTCTCGGGTCGTCCACCGGGTTACGCGGCGCGATTAGGCCATCGCAGGCGGATTGAAATAAGTGCGTCAACAAACAGAGCATCCTGCGGGAGCGATGCCCCGTCGAACACACGTGATTATTTAGATCTAGAGGACCCGCCCGCAAATTCGTTCGCGGAGTTGAAATGAGTTAAATAATTCACCTTTCGTATCGTTCTCCACCATTATGAGGATATGCATAACCGGAAACTAAAATTATCCGGTTCTAGGAGAACCAGGATTTCCCGGTACCACTTAAGGTTATATTCCAAATATATTTAATAAAATCATAGAGAAAGTAACTGGTTATAATATGTTTTTTTTTTGGTCTGTCTGTTTGTTCAAGCATCGTAACGAAACTACCGAACCGATTTCCATGAAATTAGGCGTAGGTACAGGTCGATTAAATCACCCCGATTAAAATTTAAAGCTAACAAGAGACATTTATAACTTATTTCACGAACTTACGGGCATCCTCTATTTTAGAAATAACAATGAGAATCGGGAAATACATGGTGATTAATAACAATAGATTACTATAGTAGTTGCGTACTAGTATAGCACATAAAAATTAGCAAAAATCATAACACATGAGTACTTATTTGTTCCTACTAAACTAATCCCCATACAGTTTTTCTTGAACTACCTATTCACGTATCTACTTACAAGTTTGTACAGAACCCTCGGTGCGCGAGTCCGACTCGCACTTGACCGGTTGTTTTTTGTCGTAGGCACACCCATATACTAGGACACATATTCCGTAAAGCAAACTCATTGATAAGTCAAATAATAAAGTAAACGATACTGAAAATACATTATTGAAGCCTTGCTTAGTCGCCTTAGCAATTCAAAGCATATAATATAATAGGTATTCTGTTATCACTCTATAAATGTGTGAGATTTTTTTTTGTTAGGTTTAGTCGCGAGTGATAAAAATCTCCATCAGTTAAAGAATGGTGACTGATGGTCATACAAATAAGTCTAACCCGACAACATCGATCAGATACAACGTTATAACATGCATCATTAAATCAAATTAATAATAATTAAAGTGCATAAACACCTTAGATCGTGAGCAATGAGTTTACACGACATCAATGATATAAACACTGTGGCATGACTAAATACAAATCACAAGATCATATTGGGTGTCCGTGTCGCAATAAATATTGAATAAAATAATAAATATTAAATATCGACGCTGTTAAAATATCCGCTTACAGTTTATGAGATCGCGCGGACATATTTACGTACGCGAGGAGGCAATCAATTGACTTTTTTCGTTCAAACACACACACACCTACTTTTTTGATACGCGCTTTCTCTGAATGCGTAATGTTTGAGATTCGGATGATACAGGTCGTTTAGTGATTTAAGTGGTTTTAAAGAGGTGAGGTTGGCTGGCTTGGAATTATAAGCGAATTCAGATTTTTTGTAACTAGGTGTGGATTATTTTGTAACTAACCCTTAATTAGCACTTTGCAGTAACATAATATTTATTAGAGTTAACAATATTTGGAAACTCAGTTCATTATTTGAGGTGTTATTAGTTGTTTACAAGGACCCAGAACATAGGTAATAATCTGGGAGTTATAAATTGTCTCATGTGCACTGGAGATGACGGGACAACTGGATACATTTCGCAAGGAGCAGTGGGACACATAGATAAGCCACAAAAAAAGTCCACTGGCTTTAGCCCTGCGTGCTACATACCTCCCACTGCAACTCCCCTTTTTGCCGCCACTTGCAGGTCCTGACGACGAGCTCAGCCGATCCAGCCTTACCAGAGGCCGCTTCACCCGGCGCCCTAGGAGCTTCCTCACTGATCCGGACGACGACATCTCAGCAGGATTCGAAAGAATCATCGCTGCGATGTCGTCGGACGGAGTCGGACGCGCACAGCGTCGTTCCCGCCGGCGGGGTCGACCTCCTCGCGACAACAGCACACAAGGGCCGCGTCCCGACTTGCCCCAGGACCCAAATGTCCTGGATTAACTTCACTCCGACTTTGCTCGGGCCCAGCTAAGTTTCTTGCCGGAGTCTTCTTCGCTGGGCTAGGTTTAGCGAACCGGCAACTAAAACTCCCATTCGTTCGACTCACACACTCACATAAGGACAGGTTGATCCGCTTCAACCTTCCCGCTGGTCTGTTGCTCACTTTGAGCAATCAGTGTAACTTCAAGGCCCTGGCCTGGCCTGACCTAGTCCGACCCTCTCAAGGCTTTAATTTGCCGCCACTCGTCCCGGTTTAATGCATGCTCCTGCCACCTGACTTGATATGAGTCCAAGGCCAACAACATAATATACGTCATCATTTCAATCCAGAAAGTTTCCCCCTGCTGATGATCGGTCTACCCCAAAGGCTTCAACAATGCACGCTGGACAAAAACATTTGAACGGTACACGAAAGAACACTTCTAGTCACCTAAATAACTTTTTGAGTTATAGCGGTTTGAAAGTTAGTCGTCGGGAACAATTACTATGGTAACCATCTCTTTAAAACTGAAAAACAAAAATATTTTTAGATTCACATGTAATCAAGTGGTAAGTGGTAAAGTTCATTGCAAGCTCTACATTTTGAGAATAAAATCTCATATTCAAAAAAAGTTGACTAGACATGTTCTTTCCATTTACACCTTCATTTGTTTTAAGATCTCCTCAAAATGAGCCAATCTTAACGCATCTTTCATCACAAGGAAAATGGCGCTATGACTTGCATGCGTCCGAGAAGAAGTATTGAAAGTATATAGCTCCAAAAATAACTATAATTGTGAGTAAAAAATAGTAAAAATATACCTACCTTTAATGACCGCGTGCCCAGTAGTGACAGTATCGCAATTATAGGTACGGCAATAAACATTAATGCCTACTATTAACCTCCAATTAACCCCCCTTGGGTTAATATTTAAAAAATATGTATAGTCGCAGAATAAAAAGATTCGTCACTTCGACTCTATGTCAATGAGTTAGGGTATAAAAGTGAGGAACCTTTTCATACCGCGACAATACAATCAGCGTTAAAATAGGTACTCAGTTTTATAATATTTCTTACTCCTTCTTGGTACATTCAATTCGATCAAGATATTGTTACTACCAGCAAAAACTAGATGGTAAGCTACTTATAAAGTTGACCATAGGAGCAAAAGTAGTCAAGTAGGTAAATTCCTAGTTACAGGTACCTAGCTTATTATTTTATTAATGAGTTAATGACTATCAAATATAGGTATGCATTTACTTATAATGAGTCGATTTATGTAATCATATCCGTAGCAGTTTAGCGATCACTTTGTAATAGTCATTGAACTTTTCATGCCTCGAAGCCCAAGTGGAAATTAATCACATCTCACCTTTAGCTTACACAACTGTTACTAAACACCCATTAAACCGAGATAAATCGTGCGCCTACGACCTTTGGAACACGTATTAATATTTAATTGTAGTCGATATCATCACGAAACGCATTACTAACTCTTAATAAAGTGTACTGTTGACGTGAATTATCCACATAAGTCTGCCGAACAAGCCGGTTT
This sequence comes from Eudemis profundana, assembly GCA_947034925.1. NCBI lineage: Eukaryota > Metazoa > Arthropoda > Insecta > Lepidoptera > Tortricidae > Eudemis > Eudemis profundana. Next base: position 11,383,140 of record OX344808.1, read on the forward strand.
GTTCTACTTATGTCACTTTGGGATTTTTACTTTTATTCCGCTACCTGGCTTCAATTTTAAACTATGGGTCTTATGAGGGTCTATATTAAAACGCATACAGTAAAACGTCCTATTTTGACAATGCATACCGTTGTTACGCATAATTGTATATTCGTATAATATTAAAATGTATATTTTAAAACGCATATTTTAATTTGCATACTATTAAAACGTCTAACAATTATTTGGTATAACATTAGTGTTCATAAATACTAAAAAGTATAATTTTAATATGTCTAATCAGACGTTTTAATTTTAGATGCTTAATCGAATAATTGGTATCGCAGAGGTTGTACAAGTATGTTTACAGTGACATATCCATACTTGATTTGAAAACTAACTGTCGCTTCCAGTTTAATTACGTAAAGTACTTTCTCTCGAATTTATTTATTAAAATACCTACACTATTATAGTTAGGGATGTAACGATACATAGTTTTGCCGATACCGATATCTTAGCTAAAGAATGAAGTATGAACTTCAGATATTTGTATGTCCTTATTATACCTAAAACTTGGCTATATTTAACAGAGAGTCAACCTTGAAAGTGTAAAGTCAAAATAAATAAATTGTCAACTCATAATTCAGTTTTTTTTTATTAAGAAAGAAAGAAAGATTTAATTAACATAGTAAGTCAGTAATTGAAATTACTTTTTGCAGATTTATTCATAGAGCAAATTCTTTTCGCGCTCTTCAAATATCGGTCATATATAATCGGCGATACCGATATTATATCGGTATCGGTATCGTTACATCCCTAATTATAGTATATGCTGATAAGCCAATTTTATTTATGTAAGAAAACACCCAGTACGCCCAGTTAAGTGGCCTAGTGGCTCAACTACAGTGTAGATAAAAAACTCCCGACAATAAAATACTAAAAAGTAAAGAAAATATAATTATGCCACATCTGGCCCTCGATCGCATATATTACGTCCCTCGCTTGCGGCTCGGGCCGCAAACATCTGCGATCTCGGCCTTTCTTTATATTACCACCCTAGTTGTGTAAGTTACTATTAAGTATGTGTTATATATTTTTTTTATAATGAATGACGAATATTAATATAAGACTACTTTTCTTCTCTCAGAATTCTGAAATTTTGAGTTGTTGCTCAGAATAAGATCACTGCCTGTTCTTATTAAAAAATATGTTTTGTAGAACAATAAACCTATTTGTGCCACACCTGGCCATAAAGTGGCTTTTTCCGCACGCTACGCGTTCGGAAAAAGTCGTCCTGGCCAAGTGTAGACATAAAATGATGTAAGTACACAACATGGGAGGTAATAAAAAAAGCCTAAAAACCCTAGTTGTGTAATATACTATATATTATAACGAAACTACCTAAATTTAAAGTGATAGATGACGTGATAGAAATAAATTTAATGTTGATTCAATAATGTGTGTTTTATTAAATACTAGCATTTTCCGCGGCTTCGCCCGCGCAGATCCCGTTATTGTCCTAAAGGAACTCTTTACCGCCGGAATATAAAGTTTTCTATGTTTCAATCCAGGACTTGGTATACTTACATGCCAAAAATAAAATAGTTGATGCGAAGGGTAACAAAAGCGAGAGCTAATTACCAAAAGTAAATAATCGCAGGGGCAAATATAAACCTACATATACATGCATAAAAACAAATGAATAAATAGGGGGAAAATATTAATCACAAAATCTTAAAAAAACATCGTAAAAATGGGAACATATTTTATTGTAGGTATTATAAACAATAGTACTAGTTGATAAATCCCAAAAAGTAGGGATTCTGTAGACAACAAGGACCAATTAAGTTATTTTTTTCCAAGTAATGCCCCACGTATACCGAACGCATAAAAGTATGCGTTCGTTATGCTTAATAACATTATGCGGATTTCAGGTATGCCAATTCAATCGGTATGTAAATTAACTAGTATGCGTTTTTATGATTATGCCATCTAATCGGTATGCTTAATCATCGTATGCCTAAACTGTTATGCATTTTAATATTAGGCTTATTAAGTTATGCCTAATAAGGGACACCCGTCTTATGAGCCTTGCTTCTTTTGCTCCATACGTAATCTTCCATAGATAAATAGGCAATCGGTATTGCTAAACTCGTTAGATTAGGTTAAACTATGATGCTGTTTAAATGATGATGTTTAACACTGTTAACATTGATAATATAATATATGACACCCTATGCCGAGTGGTAATAGGTAGTTAATGTTGGTATAAACAATTTTGGTTTTATACAATTGTTAAAATGCATAAACGTTTAAAATGTAATATTGTCGAACAGTAAAAAATGTTATGCCATCAGGTCATATTGTCTGAATGTTTTAAGGACAAAATACGCTAAAGTAAAAAATCCTTTTAGTCAAAATGTTTCTTAGACAGAATGCATTATGGTCTAAATGTTATTTGGTCTGAACGTTTTCATGACAGAATACTCTTTTTGTCTGAAAGTTTTAAGGCCAGAATGCTCCTTGGTCAAAATGTACAAAATGCGATTTTCCTGCTTAAAATATTTTTAAGGTACAATTAATTATGAAATGTAATTTTGTTACAATATTTACAGAGCAGAATATATTATGGTCAAAATATTTTGACTTTTTTACAATTTGACAAAGGTACTTACGAATCCACTGAAGATTTTGAGATCTTGGCCATTTGTCTTTCATACATTTTGGCTGTTAGATTTTTGTGACATCTGATTGTTTTGTCCTATATTCATTAGTTCATTTTCACAAAGACACATTCTGGACCATTGTACATTCAGACATTTGTAGCAAAATTACCTGTTACCTGCCGAGTGATGTGACAGTACTAAAATCTGCTTTACTTTAAATCTAGTTTCTTTAACACATATTAAAATTAATTCTGAATATTCAATCGCATCATGGAATCATCATTTTGCATAGATGAGTACTAAGTGGAATAAAACAAATATGAGATGGGATTCTATTCTCGAGAATTTATTTATCACTTTATGGTTTAAATTAGTTTTTCATCGAAGGACTCATTCTTCATATTTGTTAGGAATTTAAAAACAACATTAGTTGCTTCCGATGAAACTTTTTGTATAAAAAATACTTAAGTAGATATATAATAAGTCGCATATCTTGGAATTTTAACTAGTAGGTACGATACCTATTTTCTTTTGTTATAGATTAGGAAAGAACATTGGGGAACCAAGCAGACATCAATTATCTTGTATAACTGCATAAATAATTGTTTCTTTTCCAAGGTTAAAATGCCAATAAATGCCAATAACCGAGTGGTTTATCTTAGACCTAACGCGATTGAAAATCTTTATAAGTATTTCTCCATCTTAGACGGCTATCCACGTTCGTAACTTAAGTAGAATTGAATGAGAACGATCAGATTGGAGAATAGGCCCGCGCCGGCGCTGTGTCGCCTCGGGAAATGCTTTATACCGGCGCAGGCGCTCCAATAAACGTCATAAATAATGCTCGATCGTGTGAGACTCGCCACGGATATCCAACAAACGCGTATATCTGTTTATATTATACATTTAAATAAAAAAATACACACCGATAACCGTACATCACGGTTATTAGTTTCGATAAATAATACGAATAACATTTCGATGTGATCGATTCAAATGTGTTGTTGTATTTATTATAATTAGTCGAACACCATGGCGGCCGCTCTCCGCGTGTGGAGCCCATCAAATATTTAAACTGTTTATTAAGAACTACTAATATTTGCATAATCGTATTTTAAAACATTAGTCTATATGAAATTCAATCTTAATCGGTCATTAATAACGAGAATTAGCTCGATCTGAAGCGGAGATAATTGGATAAATGTTATAAGAAAATGCAAGAGGTTATAAAAATAATTTCAATAAATAAATACTTTAGATCGCCTCCTACGACTGTTAGAATCAATTATGTTGAATTAGAATGTGTGTGCTCGTTATCCTAGTAATCGCTTATCATGCAAATATTTATATAAACCTATTAAAATAGTTTCAACAAGAACTTAAACAGCCTAAATAAGGAAAGTTTAGCGAGTAATTTAAATATAGTACATTACACAACTAGGGTGGTAAAACAAAATTATTACGTCCCGTGTTATGTACATCATTTTATGTCTACACTTGGCCAGAACGCGGCTTTTTCCATAGGTAGGTACGTGTAGCGTGCCTAAAAAGCCACTTTATGGCCAGGTGTGGCATATAGAATATTTTAGGTGTATCTTTTTAATAATATTCTCAAACATATTGGCGTATCAATTATTTACTTAACTAACATATCAATCACAAGCCACCTACAGACCTGTGCCGTGCCCTAAAATAAAGGAAGATACGCCAAGCCCAAGCCCAGAAACTTTCTTTTTGAACAGTATTAAAATTTCTTATTTTTATGCACACAGGTACGTTTAATAGTACTTACTTAGTTACATCCACTGCAGTAACTTTAAGGTGTGAGCAACATAAATAAGTCCTTTTGTATCTTCAGAACTCCCAAATATGATGCTTGTTTCGAGCATCAATTTACCATTTAACTCACTCAGAAGGACCTCAAACAGAAGGAGCGCAGCCCAGTATTAATCGGCCATCGATCACCGCTAACCGATCGTGCAGAATTAAAAAGGCACAAAGGTTATGTTCGTGTAAATCACAATAAAAGTCCCGCGCGACGCCTGATGCGCCGCGAGTTATGACGCCGTAAACTTGTGTGGTGGACACGATTTTGCAAGTGCAGCGACTAGGGGTGGCATTTCTCTTTAGTGGTTGTGGTTCTACTTTATTGCATAATTGATTGAGTGAGGCGTTACTTTGCGGAAATCCATGTTAATTAAAACAAAAAATATTGCTATGCTAATCCGCGACAAGGTCGTGCCGCCCCTGTGTGCGAAGTGTGCAGCACACACAGCACAGGCGCCAAGGCGATAGGGGCGCCGGAAGTCTAAACACGACGAGAATAAAGAGGTGCTTCATAGGTTTCGCACACAGGCGCTGCAGGGGGTCGGCGCGGCCCTAATCCGCGATATGATATGATAACGTGTTAGACAATTAGGTAGTGCTAGCCCGTTATAACTACTTGCGTATTTTTTCATGCATTTACATGCAAAACAAAAAAATACGCAAATAAATATGACAAACTTCCACCAAAAATACAAAACTCGACACGTCGATATTACAACTATAGCTGGGCAACTTCGTTGGTGACACTCACCTGTGTGCTTTTTGTTGTGTGCAGCCGTAACTACTTACACAAGTTACCGCAAACATTAACGGCGACCGACGGAGGCAGCCTCCTAGTTGTAATTTCATATTTACTTTGATAAAGGAAGAACGAAACACCGGACCGCAGACTGTCTGGTGCTCCTGTTGCCATAGAAAAACTAAGAATTTTTTTTTGTGCCAAACGCAGATGCAGTTTTTCAAATCTTAGGTATAATATACATACAAGGTACTTGACTTTCATACAACTCAATTTCCAACAGCCTGCCTATTTTATGACATTAAGTACTTTATCTTTACTTTTCTCTTGGAAAAAGTAGGTAGGTATGTCAAATTTATTTCGAAAAATAGCCACTGACAAAAATTCAAATACACTCTGTTTTATTCATTTAATACAGAGATAAGTAGGTAGTAAAGAAAAACAGCAATCGCTGACAACGATTAGGTAGTAAAGGTAGTAGTGGTTAGTAATATTTTAAATATTTATTATAAAGTAAAACCATATTTCTCTAATACAGTCACATGACTTAAAATCAGAGGTAGATTTTCGTTTTAGCTTCTAAACACAATTGATTAGGCACTTTATGCCACACCTGGCCATAAAGTGGCTTTTTCCGCACGCTGCGCGTACAGAAAAAGCCGCTTTCTGGCCAAGTGTAGACATAAAATTATGTACACAAAACGGGAGGTAATAAAGAAAGCCCTCGATCACATATTTACATCCCTCGCTTGCAGCTCGGGCCGCAAACTTCTGCGATCTCGGCCTTTCTTTGTATTACCACCCTAGTTGTGTAATGTACTATAATAAAGGAACGAGTGACATTCAAGTTACATTTTGTAAATGTATTTAAATTACCTAATTTTAAATACAGTCATGTTGAACCTCTCTGAAACAGTTACACTGTACCAGTCACCTTCACAGATGTATACGCTCCTATATACAAAGCTTTAAAATAAGTGTAGCTAACCCACATGCATGCAACTGTTTAACTATAATTTCAGCACTAGTAATTAGCTTTAATGTTAAGTTGTACGCGCGCTTAATGATGGTGTCCCTACGCGGGAGGGGCGAGGTGTCCGGCGCGCGCAGCGTGCGATAAAGCAGGCGCCGCGGGGTCCCCGGACCTCCAGCATGGTTGCCAAGCGACAGTCATAACGACGATATGCCACCTCGCGAATTCTATGTTTTATTAATAGTGACGATCCGAATCCTAGAGTCCTATTGCATCAAAAACATTACATGTAAAAATATGCAAGTCTCGCAACGCAGTTCTTCTATAACAAAAGTTTTGAAATGTAATGTTAAATAAACCAAGTCAGTACCAGGGGGTGTCCACAGAACTCGATTTCCACCGACTTGCCTATTATTTAACCATGAAGGATTCTTTATTTGATAACTACCTATAAAATGCGTTCCTGGAACATCTCATACCGACGAAGCCTCTCGTGGTTTGGTTCAGATATGATCTATGAAAGTATTTACTAGCGCTAGCGTGTCGGTTCTAAGTGACGTTAGGTAAACGTTCTAGTGTTTGACACACTAATGCCTAATAGTTGACATCCTGTTACCTCTAATGCTATAGCAGCTACTGAGATGGTTTCACGCACTTGAACGTCTACATTACCTATAATACTTTAAGTAATAAACAGAATACGATAAAATATTAAGGCCGTAGTCATGTCCACACAATCCCGTCCCACGCTCTCGAGCCCACCGTGCCGTGTAAATAATAATTAATTTTATTGTAAATGCTTATATTTTATTGCGGGATTTGTCAACAGTGCGCGCGATGTATTTTGTTGCCTGATATATTTATTGTTGGTTGCTTAATGTAGTGCCTAAGTGGACATGTGTCCATGCTAGAGCCTGTATCACGTATGCAATGGCACACCTATACTGGCTGGTCTAGCATGATATCGTTTATAACCAACTTAAAGCATCCGTCCTTCTCACACATGCCCAGAAAAAAGAGATATATTGCTTTTAAAGGCGATACAATTTATTGTGCTAGCGTAGCCAGTATTCATTTTCGCGCATTATGTCTGTAGGTGTGCAGTTATATTCGTAGGTCTATAGTCATTTGGAATTATAATTCTTTAGAGCTATGTTCATAACAGTAACTTATGTTGGTCGTGGTCCTGTTATATGGATCTGACTGGCTCTAACTAGCGCTCGACAAAGCGATTGCGTTCGCGAATGGTGTGTAAAATTTAGAATCGTACCTCGCCATATTTGCATACATATTTAGATTCATGGCAATTGCTTGTTGTGTAACTATATCTACTTATTTTATGTAAAAGACAGCTGGTAATGTAATGACAGTGACATTAAAGGATCGACCACACCGAAGCTTGACGCTGCGTACACGCTGTGCTGTGAGTCATCGTTGATTCGAATCATTAACATAAACGGCGAATCTTTGTCTTTAAACCCCAGGCAATAGAAAGTTAAAAATTAGAAATACGTGCCAAATTAGAAAAAATAAACTGTTCCTAACTAGATCTGTGAGTCGATATGGCTGCATCAGCTGTTGCATCAGATTTAGTGGCGGGAGAGCATGTTTCCAGAATATTTCGATGTAAATTTCAATCTAATATGTATGTAATCTTGGCCTACTGTAAAGCTATGTGATCAGCAGTATCAGTATAATAAGCTGAAAATTCGTTTGCACTGTCTTAATGGATTGATCTAATATGATTGTAGATCCCTCCAAAAGCGCCACCAGGCATCCTTTGGGCATTTTTCTGCTCGCATATTTATTTTAACACCTAACATCAGGAACATTATTTTTTATTTTATCACCGTTGGTGTGTAATATAAATACTACTGTATGAAGCTCGCTCAGAGACTTAGAACGTTACTTCTCCGGGAAAAGGATTGCTGCTAGAGAGTGGATTTGCTTATTAGCCGGCAGACACGCACGACGCACGACACTCGAGCGATTACCGGCATGTAAATGCACAGCAGTTACTCAAAGCCGATGGATCTCGTTAGTCGCGAGTTACGATAGCGCGCCCGAACGACTGCGACGCGGGCACGCAATGCCAGTGCCAGTGGTATCGCTGCTTTTTTCGAACCTAGAATTCCATCCATACCTCACCTACCTGACATAGACACCCCCTGACATGATAGGACTGTTCCTATGATAGTCACGGTCTTTAATGACTTTAATTCAGTTACTTTACTTTACAATAAGACAAGGTATATTCTTCCCGAAAATGAACTTGCGACGTCTCGATAATGCTCCCTTGTATATGAGCTTCAATATGCTTATAATGTAGTATTGTAGTCAAGTCACATGACGTCAACAGCTTACGCTGAAAGAACATACCTGGTTTTATTGTACCATGTATATACAGTACAGTCTGATCCTCCTTAGCTGTCCTTAGCAGTAAACAAAGTTACCATTACGAATTCCCAGATAGGTACACATTTTATCGAAAATCCTTTTTCATATTAAAATGTTAAACAAAGCGACTTAAGAAAACATAAAAATCACTTTAGTATTTTTTGGTCTAGAATATATTCACGAGAAACACCAGTTTTTTGTACAAAAGAAACATTTTGAGGGTGCATGGGAACTTACATCCATGTATCTAAATGATATTCAACTATTTAGTCAGATTCGTTTTTTGTTCAATATAAACTTCCTGTTCAGTATTATCGTCTTGTATATCCCCACCGAATTACCTAAATGTTGCCAGATGGAAGTCGCTTTTTAGCGGTAAGGCCGGCTCTTTTGCACACCCACATTTTTTTAGAACCTTGATCACAGCTTATTTTGAGTACCGCTTGTTTATTAAGGTTCTCAAATGGTTTTCTTTTTTTCACCAAAATGATTTATTCGTTTTTAATTTGTATATTTATTTGATTTTAGAGAACCTACAAACTTAAAATAAAATGACAATTTTTAAAAATACCTATTATTAGTTTCACTTTAGAATCTATGTGACCGTTCTTACTGTGCGAGCAAGAGGAAACAAAAACGATCTACAGCCTGACCTGAATGCGCCTGGCAGTTGTATCAAAACGTTGTAACTTCTCTCTGCTACAAAGACCAGCCAGACTGCATTGCCCTAGTTTCTTAAACTGTGGTCCATGGACCCCTTAGGGGTCCGTGATACGAGAGCCGGGGGTCCGTGGCTATATCGATACCTTCAGACTCAAAGGCGCCGTTTACGCCCTTTGAGTCTAAAGGTATCGATATATGCATACAACACAAATTTTCATGTGCCCTTGATTTTCTTTTTCTCTGATTATATTCGGAAAGGGTCTGTAAGGTTTTCGAAATAATGTAGGGGGTCCGTGAGCAAAAAAAGATTAAGAAACTCTGAACAGTATTTCACTGAGCAAAATTACAAAAGGATTAAAACCGCATACATATAAATGAATCATCTCGCCTCACACTACCGGAAACCATTTACAATAAACACTAACATCTATATTTAGACGTCCATTAAATATACGACATGGACACTCAAGTTAAACGGGTCCTTATATGACATTCGATTTGAGCGAAGTGCGTTTTACGAGGCGATTTCAGTAGAATTCAATTTAGTCACGAAGGTGGTTGGCTGTAAACCCCTGACCTAAACGTGGTTTACGCAGATGGCAGTCATATTGGGTGCAAGAGAGTACTTACTGCATAACGTGGTGGACAAACTGCCGCATTAACGCAAGTACCGACGCGGATTTTTAAGGATCGACGAAATTAGTAGGTGTTACAGTGGCGTGGCGTTCATATAACACGATTCCCATCGGCTTGCCCATATTAAGGCATTGAACCCTTTATCCTTCCTTCTATCCTAAAGAGTAGGTAAGCTAAGCCTGTTCCGACTTGCCCAAGGATATTTTTGACGCCACGCCACTGGGGTGTTATCTTCTATCTATGCATAAGTAGGTGTTATAGAATGTTATCTCACGTAGACCTCAGGATTGCCGGGTTTTTACTATTTTAAACAATAAATTCTTGTATATTTAGATATATTTTACTGTAATCGGTTTCTCGGAAACGGCTCTATTGATTTTAATTAAATTTGGTATTTAAATGGGTAAAGTTTTCCTACCTAAGTTTATCTACTTAGATCCGTCGCCCAGCCATCTAAGATTCTAAGCGAGCAGAACTCGATTTCCCTGGTCTTTATGGATCAATTCGGGATTCTTCAAGAAAGTTCTTCGCGAACGCAATTACACGGGAACACAGCACTTTCAGCAAATAGACGACACAGTTTGTTTTCTTTATGATAAGATTTGGCTACGGCTTGTCACCTTTCTGGTATAACTAACGCATTGCGCATATTACATTTTCTGTAATTTGGATGGCCCTACGGTCACTTTCCAGCTCCATTAGATTAAGTCATGTAATAATAATATTGCCATTGCCATTCGATTTACATATGCATCCAAAATACATGTTATTAAAAAGCTTGAAAAACTGAAACTCCTGTTTTTATAAAGCCGTTATACTTAGTACTTGACGTAATCGACGAAGACAGTAGTGTCTGGTAGGGTTTAGTTGTTTACAGGGCGCGTCGTCAGCTCTCGGGACATGTGTCGGCTCTTATCTCACCACCGGCGACGTCGTCTCAGGCAGGAAACTCCAGAATACGCGTTTATAAAAACTGTAATTTCTGAACATCTTGAAATTACATTCGTTCCTGTTGGTTTCTAGTTTTTGCGACCTACTTTTCAACTATTTAAACAACGACTGTGTATAGTCAACTGCTGAGCAGAGTGACCTCCTTATAATATATAAATAATAATAATTATTATGTTTGTATTGTACCACTGAAGGGCCACCCTTTTCTGCAGCTAACTGTACTGATGCCGACTGTCGGTATTTTTAAAACTAGGCAAATAATCATCGTTATGAAATGCATACGTAGGTACATATTTTAATGTTTCAATTAATGTAAATATCTATGTAGTCTCCATTCGTATTAGAAATACTCCGTTGCATAATTTATTAAAGCACTTACCTTCAGGATGTTTAGGAAATGTTTACGTACGCGTTTTTGAGCGAATATAAAAATATTACAAAAGTAAATTGCCTAACTACATATTTCAAGCAATATACTATTATTATTAATTCAACCAATACCAGATGTTATATAAAAATATCAGCTAGTTTATAACATCACAATTCAGCCTCAGAGAATAGCTAGCCGCAGCTAAACCGATGTAAACAAGACGCGATGACAGATCCAACACAGCGCCCGTAATTACCAGATCTTTACTTAAACAAAACCAAATACTTATAATCTACATCCAGAATAAGCCACGCAAAAATGAACTTTAACTTCAAGACCATAGAGGCTATTGTAAGCAAAGAGTAATAAAAGCAAATCTTCCCTTGAGTGGGATGTTCAATAGAATCTTTAAAGCCAACGCAGCTATTATTAGGTGTGAGCCGTGATTATTTGACAGTTTGAAAACGTTTACAGATTGTAGGTATATTGCGGGGCAATGTGGTTTCCCGATTTTGAGGTAAACAGTATTTTCTGGCCTTTGGCGCGATACGCGCTTGTTTGGAGCGTTCTCATAAAGATTAAAGATAAGCAGGTATCCGTAACAAAAATAAACCTTAAACATGATTTATTTTATTAGTAAAGTATTACAAAAACTGCAGTCACGTAAATCAACACGAAAGTACAAATTACCGGAGATTGACTGAACATTTTTAACATGTCGCATTAAATGTGTGGGGTCTGTTCGAAAAATTTGCAAATAAGCAGGTATAGGTTGCGATCCTTTCCGGCAGAAATTTAGTTGTATGCTGTTTAACTTTAATGTGTTTCAACTTACAATATCAAAGAGTTTGCCTTTCTCTGTTATTTTTAATCAAAAGGGCTGGCGTGCATATGTGTTTTTATAAAAATATTTACTTTCTGTGTAGACGTATTTCAACACCAACACATAACATTACTCTAATTGATAAATATTCCAGTCAGACTTGAAAGTCACATTTATACACACAAAAATAAATTACAATGAACCAAACCACAAAATTTATGAACCCTTTCTCAAGTTTCCTTCACTCCACTTCGCGTAGCCTTCGCACAGCTGCACTAGCGCCGAAAACAGCTCCTCTGGCGGTAACTCCATCCTCCTCAACCTCCTCGCTTCTCTGCTCTCCCTCTTCCTCCTCCCGTACGTTGCGAACTGGGCCTGAGGACGCTTTTTTATCCCAGCGCTCAAAACAAACGTCTGCTGCGGCGTCACCGTTGGCGCTGGATACTGATACTGCTGCTTAGCCTTCACTGCATGGACTATAAGACATAGTAAGTACCCCCCAAAAGCCAGAAAAGCCAAAGTCGTCACCGACATGGAGAATATATTGCTGAGCTTACTTTCTTTCTTATGCTCGATCTCTTCGTAATCTCCTCTTTTTATCGGCGGTCCTTTAACCGCCATGGCTTGGGCTCCAAACCTTTCCAGATACGAAGGCGTCGGTGCGGCTACGGTAACATTTTCATAACCAGCTGTGACCATTTCTTGTAACGACGTCTTGAGTCTCAATAACTTGTCTAAAGGGAGTTCGTTCAGGAATTGTACTTCTTCTGTGGTGACATCGGCAGATGCTCGGGCGGCGATTATCAGAAGGATTGGAAACATTTTTCCAGACGCTTGCGGCAGTGGTTGGGCGTGGAATGATCTTGCGGGAGACAGTTGACTATTATCGTGGTCTGCTAAGCACGACCATCTAGCGGTCACGGCAAACAGGTCATGTAGAGATGACAGATTTATCTGTAGTACTGCTAAGAGCGTTTAACTAATGTCTTATTAACCTGGTAAACTCGATCTAATTTCTTAAGATAGGGTTGCCGCCTTGCTTTAGAGCTTTAACAATTTTAGACATACAGCGTTCTAACGTACGTTGTAAGGCTTTTAATTTTTTATAGTAAAATAGGTCACAATTAAAGACTAAAGTATCCAATGAAAGAATTGTAAAACTAAAGTATAAAATATACAGGGTGGGAGGGACTATAGCGACATACTTTAGCCATGAATTCCTGGTGGTGTGACGAGTAAAAAATGATATATCAACATGGGTCGAATATTGTCATTTTACATTAATTATGGAACAAAATAAATCAGTAAATTAAGCCCCTCGTTATAAACATGTCCTTACTGGCTGAAAAGTTATCAAAAAGAAAAAAAAAGCTAAAATGGAAACGAAAGGTCAATTTTTTGGCCTCGTAGTCGCTTACCATCAAATACTGCGAAGGTTAATTCCTGCTTAGTTAAAGGATTTAAAAAAAATAGTAAAGGTATCTTAGTCACATTTATTAGGGCTTGTTACACACTTGGGATTTTTCATTTACAAAATAATGAATATCTCGGAAAGTAAGCGTTTTTCGACTATACATCACATAACATTTTTTTCATCACACTTGCTCGAAAATGGTGCATTACACGTAGGTTTTGCGGGCCGTAAATGAGCTATTACGCCCTAGGGCGTAATGGTTTTCTTTTTAAATTTGAAACGCTGGTTCTGTTTTGCTCTTATTTGTCATGTTCAAAGGAAACGCCAACTTACTTTTTTAACTTTTATCACTGAAATATTTATTTAAAGAGAACTGGTATTGCAAATACATGTAAACACATATTTCTGTAACATTAATTAAATGTTTCAATAGTGTATTTCAGTATTTTGCAATTATAAAATCAACCGTTTTAGGTCTGTACCGCTATGGTTTCCGAACGTTGCGCATTGTCTATGGATATGTCACTAATGTCACTGTCAGTTTTACAATTTTATTTAGGTTAAGTAAGGTTAATTTTAATTAGATTTCCTCACAAGTGTGATGAAAAACATTGTGTGTGCCACGGGCGGTAAAGGAATTACAAACTCGTGTTATTAAAGCCCTCGGCTTCGCCTCGGCCTTGTAACAAACACTCGTTTGTAATTCCTTACCTACCGCCCTTGATACACAATGTACTATTACTCCTAATAGTTGTTAGAATCTATAGTTAAAGTTTGTCGGTATAGTCCCTCCCACGCTGTATAATACCATGACATAAGTTTAACTAAGTTATATGATATGTTTATTTTACGTTACAAGTTTCAATTTGACTCCCGTCTGACCTCATGTAATCACTCTTTAAGTAGGGAATATATTGCTATCTTATTTTTATAGTTAATTAGGTATACACATCGTTGTAAAATCTAAATAGGCACCTACCTATTAAATGTAACGTACTAAACCCCTAAACTTGGTTTAACCTTAATTAAAATAATTAGCAATATAACCCGTACTACACAGAAGTAACAGGAAAGTTGGACACTCAAATATTTTTCTTGTCTTGGCTACTTATAAATATTTATGATCTTCGCTTTATATAGCGCCTTAAATAGGTATCTACCTCGTGTGTTCATAAGATTTGAGACAATTTTTTGAAAGGCCCAAAAAAATAAATTTTAAACTGGCAGCTTGATAAAACTTTTCTAATATTAAATTTAAACGTTGTCAACTAGAAAAAAAAAATGATTCGAGTGTTATTTTTCGGTGAACCGGATATGGAAATATGAATTAAAAGTAATATATTTAGGTATGATCTCAAGGGCCTACAGTCGAAGAAAAGTCTTCTACTTAAACGATCGTTGAAGAAAATTAAGGCTCGCATGATGTCAACAGTTGCTATGGAGACACGATCCCAATAGTACATTGTGTATCAAGGGCGGTAAGTAAAGAATTACAAACGAGTGTTTGTTACAAGGCCGAGGCGAAGCCGAGGGCTTTAATAACACGAGTTTGTAATTCCTTTACCGCCCGTGGCACACACAATGTTTTTCATCACACTTGTGAGGAAATCTGATTTAAAAAACCTTACTTAACCTAAATAAAATTGTAAAACTGACAGTGACATAAGTGACATATTCCATAGACAATGCGAACGTCATGTCACGTTCGGAAACCATAGCGGCAAAGAATAAAAATAGTTTATTTTATATTTGCAAAATACTGAAATACTATATTTAAACATTTAATTAATGTTACAGAAATATGTTTTTACATGTATTTGCAATAACAGTTCTCTTTAAATAAATATTTAATAATAACTTTTATTACTGAAATATTTATTTAAAGAGAACTGTTATTGCAAATACATGTAAAAACATATTTCTGTAACATTAATTAAATGTTTAAATAGTGCATTTCAGTATTTTGCAAAAATAAAAACACTTTTAAGTTTTTACCGCTATGGTTTCCGAACGTGAGTTGACATTCGCATTGTCTATGGATAATGTCACTGTCAGTTTTACAATTTTATTTAGGTTAAGTAAGGCTATTTTAATCAGATTTCCTCACAAGTGTGATGAAAAACATTGTGTGTGCCACGGGCGGTAAAGGAATTACAAACTCGTATTATTAAAGCCCTCGGCTTTGCCTCGGCCTTGTAACAAACACTCGTTTGTAATTCCTTACTTACCGCCCTTGATACACAATGTACTATTGTTTACCAACGAAAAAAAATTCACCGTCGAAGAAAAGTTTAATCAACTAAAGCGATTCGTGCCTATATTGCCGAATGGCCCACACGATTGAAGGCGCCTGTGTTCAGCACAATGGCGACCATTTTTAATAATTTATATTTTATTTTTACCGTAATAGAATGATTTACCTTCTGTCTAAATTTCGTTTTTAAATACGTAAAAGCGCGTTGAGAAAAACATGATTTTGTTCGTCTCAAAACTTATGAACATACGAGGTATTTACAGCTAAATAAGTTTCTCTCAAAAATATTATGTTTTAACTTTTCAAGACAAGCGATTGCGATTTTTTGTATAATCGCAAACTGCATCTCAAAACTATTCGAATGACACATGGACCGACACATGGATTAATTTAGTTTAGATGATCCTATGGCTACCAGCCGACTCCATCAGCTTGACGATAATATAGATCTTGCCTTGTCACGAAATTTACATGAGTATGCCAAATTTCAGCTCAATCGGATATCAGGAAGTAGTTGAAACAACTTACAAACTTACATACGAATGTTGAAAGTTAAATAAAACCTTGTAAAAAGAATGCGCTTGTAAATATCAAATCGACAAGGTGTTTCGTAAAAGGAAGCTGTGGTGTCCCAACACAAATTAATGTCGCTGATGAAAGTGTTGGCGCTCCTGATGTTCTATTGTTTGTCATTGTTTCAATTTCTTTGTGTGCACTTCGCTACATACAGGGTGTATAAAACATGACAAAATAAAATGTCTATTATGGAATTTATGAATATGCACGTTTCACATACTGCATTCGTCGCGTTTTCAAAGTAAGACTTTTGTTGGCGAGAGTGCTACCCTTAACAGATTTCTTCTGCCTTATTGTTAACCATATCTCAAGCAGATAAGTTTCATTTAATTTATTTTCTTTACAGATGACAGCCTTGAATATACCTAAACAAAATACCTGCGTATAACTAAAGAATAGGTATGTATGTACAGTACAATATATACATACATGACAGTGTCCGGTGCGTACCGTTTCGCGACGCTCCTGGGAAAGGGACTTCGTTTTTAGGATTCCGTAGCCAAAATGGCAAAAACGGAACCCTTATAGTTTCGTTATGTCCGTCCGTCTGTCTGTCTGTCTGTCTGTCTGTCCGTATGTCACAGGCATTTTACTCAGAAACTACATGATGGATATTGATGAAATTTGGAATATAGGTGTGTTTTATGAGCCGCTACTTAGTTTGGTATATAAATAATTAAAATAAATATTTTTAGGGGGGGCACTCCATACATGTTAAAGACAGTAAAAAAATTTTTTTTCAGCAAATATCAACGTGTGGTACATAATTCGACAGCTCTTTAAAAAAAACTATAAGGTTCCTAAGTAATGTTTTTGATTAAGTGAATGTATTTGGAAATAATCGCTCCGAAAGTTGTGTAAATTGTGTCCCCCCCCCCTCTATTTTCTAAACCGTGCGTCCGAAAAATATGAAAAAAATCACGAAGGTAACGCTTAATTAATACTTTCAACGAAAATTATTTTCAACAAGATCGAATTAACCGTTTTTGAGTTATTGCCGATAAACTGCGCTTCTCAACAAAAGGACGTAATTGCTATGAAGATACGCTCTTTTGCTGTTGTACTTTTTTTACATCGTATTTTTTACCTTATAGTTACGGCTATGGAACCCTACACTGAGCATGGTCCGACATGCTCTTGGCCAGTTATTTTAGTTTAGGAAAACCATGCGTTATACATCAATTTCTATCAAGGAAAACTAACTTTAAGCAGGAAAATAAGCATTGTGTTATATTTAAAATGCAAAAAGTTACTGAAATAAGTCGAACTAGTAGGTACAATATGTCTTTCTTATTTCTTAGGGAAGGGAAACCAAAATAACTTATTAAAATTCTACTCTAAAAAAACGCTGTATAGGTACAGTCAAGTGTAAAAACATGTATCGAATAAATCGTTTTATAAATGTGGTACGTAGTTATTGCAGAAGGTGTATTCGGACACATTTTTTGAGCATTGGTATGCACCCATATTTTTACCCGACTGCGGCGAAGCCCAAAGGAGGGTTATGTGTTTGACCTGTATGTATGTATGTCCGTTCCTGTGTCCGCTCGTAACTACTCAACGGCACATCCGATTTTGATAAATGATACATCATTAGATTCGTCTTGATGGTGCGAGTGTCACTGGGTATGAAGTTCGTTAAAATAAACAAAATGGCGGATTTTATGCAGTTTCAAAGTGCACCGCGGTCGGGTTTTTTTTAAATAAAAATGTGGTTATTACACTTGACTGTAGGTACCTACTTCCCAATTTAGGTGTGCGGTACGGTCGGCGGGGCGACGCATTACCCCTAAACCCGACCTTTTTTCATTGCAAACAGTTTTTCTCACTTATTTCTACCTAATCAGCCTACTGGTACGCCGCAAAAAAGAGTGTTATGTATGGTTTGCTTTCACTATTATACTTTTCTCCTTCGCTGATAAAATTGCGGATAATTTCTAATACAATTTTCTTGATATAGCTATATAGCTGAAATAAACAAACAACACACTACCTAAATCGACGATGATATGATTGTGACAACTGGACAACACACAGTGTTTTAAAAAAAACAATATTGCAACAGGATAAGCATAGTTTAGACATTGTCAGGGTAAAAGTCTGCAGTCCGCAAGAAAGTTTGTTTTCTATAAGGAATTTCCAACTTCTAGTCGGGAAAACCTTATTATGGTACTTATCGCGTGATTGAAAAACAAAAATACTTTTCAATAATTTAGCTATTAATATCGTCCACCCTAAAATTCAGCGAAGGTTTCATTTCAACACCGAACACCGAAGTTCAAAGTTTAGGTCCACTTCTTCTGGGGCATTTCTCCAGAAATATGTCTGCGACTCATTCATCTCTCTCCATACATTTAGTATGAAAAAGGGCCAGATGAATGAGGTGACCGCAGACATATTTTTGGAGAAATGCCCTCTGTCGAGCCACGAGAATACCAGTAACGCCATCTATTATTAACAGCGAGATTACTAACATCTACGACTTCTCTAAAGAGCACTCTTAGCCCTATAAAACCTAGTCCATTTCTTCTTAATAAAGTTTCTATAAGTAATTTTTATTTTGACGACACATAAATACATCCTATATAGAGTTTAAAATAATTGTTGGCATGCTCTGCTACTCGCGCATCGTTACGTCGCCAACCGAAGCATAGCGCAAGCGCCATGGCATTTTAGTTCTGAGAGATCGCTGGAGATGGCGACACGCGTGTGCATCCTACTTTTGTTTCTGAACACCGTTTCATGTGAAAGAAATGACGGTATAATAGATCACTTGAGCAATGGGATGAAGTTTGCGAAGGATTTCCTTGGTAAGTATGGTATCTAGACTGGATTTTTCAGAATTATATAAATTTCATCAGTTAGTTAGCTTTTAATAGTTATCTTAGTACTTAGTTTAATTGGCAGTCATCAAACCTGTTAATTATAAATTATAACACTGCAATAAAGTCATTCACCCGAACTTTCCAATAGAAAAATAAGAACATGGCTCGGAGGTAACGTTTATGTTGTTTTGTATTAAATTATCTAATTATTTCCATGGAATCAGGTTTTAGTTGTGGAACTTCTAAGCCATTGAAACACCTACCCCAATCAACAAAGTAATGCTTCTAAAGATAAAGACGAGCATATTTTCATCGTGGTTTATATTATTTCCCTATACAAATCTTATATACATTTTAGCAGTTCTATTGGCACTATATTTTAATATTAAGTATATATTCCTGAGAAAATAAAAATAACCTCGTCGATTGGACTAAAAACTCATTATATTAGGGACTTTGTCTACGCTGAAAGACTTTTAAAAGTGCTCGTGCGGCCTTCTTACTGAAAAAGATAATTTATTTCATTTATAACTGTTTCATTTGTACGTAGACAGTTCTTACCTAATTGTTTATAATTTGTTCCAGGTTCAGAATCAATAGCACTAAAAGTAGCCGAATTCGTCGTCCGCGCATTCACTAACCCTAACCCGCTGCCAATAAACCGGCGCAAACCCCTTGACGGCGACGAAGACGCGAGCGCAGAAAACTTTGCGCAGGAAAATAGGCCCTATTACCACGTCGATGAAGCTCCAAGTCCTCTGGCGCCGCTGAAGAACCTGGTGAGGCTGTTTGGTCTGCAGCCCAACCAGATCAGCGCGGTGGCTGTGAATGCACTTGTTTTTGTCGCACAAATGGTAAGTACACTAAGTGGTAGTAGGTAGCGGATTCATAATTCCGTACCTGAAAAGCATAAGTATTGAAAACAATAGGACTTACAGTGTTATGCTTCTCAGGAACGGAATTTTGGTTTGCGAGGCGCTTGACCTTACTGAGGACAAGTTTCATCAATTTAAACACTAAAAATGCACACACCCCTTTTATTCGTGGCGATAAGGTAGGTAATATATACTCATAAATTATCATTGCCATTAATTTTTTAAAGAGGTTGTAATCTCACAGATACAGATTAGTAGGGTGACTAGGAATTTAGGATTAAACTGATTTCGAAATAAAAATTATCACAGAAAAAAAATTGTTTAGATGTAACTAATTACGACATCAACGTACCCGCAATCAATTACTGAGTTAGAAAAACTGGTACCTGATTACCGATTAGATGTCATCGTATACACACATACTCGTAGAAAAGTTTATTTACTTAAGATCTGTCAAATTTTCCGCGTAAGCGATGGCACTTGACGTATCGTGATCACGTGATTTTTACTTCAATAATGAATGTAGGTGACCATGTATCCAGAGGTTATTAGTTTAAATTACGTTTTAATCTTTAATTAATTAATACAGTGAGGTATTTGTGTGAGACCTCGCCTATTAAGTTTGATTTTAGTTAGATATTAATATTTGTCTACTCCTGATTACCGATTAGAATTCGCCGTGTATATATATATATATATATATAGGACACAAAAACGCAGATCGTCCGCTACCACGTTTGTTTTGATTTGCGCGGGGCTTCGGGGCCTCAGGCTGGCAGGCCATGTAGGTAGGCCCACGTTTCATGTTCATGACTGATCAAAGAATGAGATCAAAGATGGCAAAACAAACTACTGATCCGTGCCATCTGACCTTAGACGACGTCTACCTACGTCCTTAGACCTGTATGCTGCTATATTACTGGTTACTATTAACAGCGGGATGGAAAGCAGCGGTTGCAAATTAAGTACTAATGTTTAGGAACTTTTGATTCCACCTTGCGTTTTTAAGCTTCGACTTGGTCTTAACATTCCAAATTACATTTCAGATATCTACTTTCCTCGCGGGTCCAAAAAAACCTGACCGTCCGTACCGTTTCGATGACACCACCCAATGGATCCTGAACAAGAATTCCAGAAAACTACAGGACATCCTAGCTACAGCCAAGAACCAGTCCCTCCCGGACCTGCTCGAAGATATCGTAGAAGAGCAAAGTCAGGGCGAGGAGGCTAGTTGTATTAAACTCCTAGTTTGCAAAATAACTCCGATTGTGTCGAGAATGCAGGCAGCTGTGTTTGGGGACAGGAAGATAGACGATGTAAAAATGCAAGGCGCAGATAGTTTGTACCGCCACCTACCGACCAGTAACGAAATTGAGGATCGCAGCGCCATCTGTGAGCAGAAGCATAGAGACTGTGATTTAAATGAATGAGACTATTGAGAGTCAAGAGTGTGCGTTAAGCTAAGTTTACACGTGCCCTCCTTAGCACACTGTTTATCGCCGATGACGTAAAGTACTACTCTTGCATTCAGCGATTGTATGTTATTAAATTTTCATTTTTCGGTGGGTTAGGTGTCATCCCTCCGATGGGTGACCCCGCCCCCTCTTGCTATGCCGCTGCAGGTGAGTCATGAACCAGATCACTTTGGGAAATGTCTTGCTGATAGCGAGAATGATAGCCAATTGTATACCTAACCGTTGAATCTGTGTGAAATTCCTGCTTTCTTTATTACCAGTGATCGGAATAGGTAGAGTATATTTACCTAAACTTCGAAGAACATAGTCGAAACGAAAAGTGGAGACTCCCTTACAACCTTTTTTTTATTTCCGGGACTTAAGTCCCGGAATCTTAAAAAAATATATTATTGGTGTTCTTTCGCACATGTCTCGAACATTCGCAGTATAGCTGTCTCTTTCTAATAGTGCTGTCTCTTTCACTCCTTCGAAAAATTTCGCCATATACTGAAATGTAGTTCAAAGGTCCATAAGGGGCCCTGAAAACGCCTAAAAACGGGTTTTCAGGTTATTGCGCCATCTGATAGAGGGTGTCCTGAAACGGACTGAAAACATGTTACAGGCGCCTGAAAACACGCAACACACATACACACATTATTGCTGCGCCGGTGGTATAGGTTAAAACTTCAAACGTGATTTTCCGTGCTTTAGAAGCGTTTTCAGCAGGCTGAAAGGTGATTTCAGGCCGTTTCAGAGGTGGCTCTTTCACGTAGTAGAAGATCAAAAATTTACCTAAGTAGCCGTTCGAGAAATGTGCGAAAGAATACCAATAATATAAATTTTTAGTAAGATTCCGGGACTTAAGTCCCGGAAAAAAATTTGGTCGTAAGGGAGTCTCCACTTTTCGACTATGTTCTTCGAAGTTCAGGTAAATATCTACCTATTCCGATCACTGTTTATTACCTTCCGTGTTGTGTATATCATTTTATGTCTACACTTGGCCAGAAAGCGGCTTTTTCCGTACGCGTAGCGTGCGGTAAAAGACACTATATGGCCAGGTGTGGCATAAAATATATTTACCTTTATAAATGAAATTTCTTTCTTTTTAAATTAAGTTTTTTGGTCCTGGCGTCAGGATAGCAGGAGGAGGTGCAGAACCGGAAAATGTTAGTATGAGAGAACCAGGAATTCCCGGTACTACCATACTAAAATTTTCCAGTTCTGCAGGCCATAGCGATATGTGGCGGTCAAAATTAAGCATACTTTGTGTAGAATTTATGGACAAAACTTGTCAATATTAGTTTTCGAGTGGATGATCAAATAAAAGTCGTTGTATGTTCGAGTCATTATTATTATACCTAAAGTTTACCAAGAAACCTAGGTCAACCTGTAACCCAGTCGCGTAGTACGGTACTGAAACCAGTGGCGTACCGTCACTAGAACTCCCATCGCCTTGTCCTTGTAAGATATTTGAGTACTCCACATAGGTATCTAAATCGCATATCTGGACACGATATAAAATGTTACAATATTACAAGGTATGAAAGATGTAGGTCATACCAGGGCTCGGAAACCGGTATTTGCTCCATACAAAAATACCGGTATTTTTTCCGTTCTTTGGTTTATTATTTAGTTTTTTAACCAGACAATCTAATAATACAAAATCATGACTTAAATACATTACTGAGCTCTACATAAAAAGCATAAAATAATTCAAAATATTGGGCTATTTCGGGGTTTTTGTAAAATACCGGTTTCGAGCCCTGGGTCATACATGGGAATATTGGGAATTCATAAGATTTTGGGTTATCGAAATGATAACATTAGAGGTTTCTGAGCAGTGGTAGGTCTTCCTACGATCAGCAGTGAACGTCTCAAGGATGAAATGATGAGGATCGATAAATTAACTAAAAATATATATATCAATGTACCTTCAATACGTACTTAATAAAACATGAAAATGACTGATGTTGAGAGAAAGCTTTCTTCACTTGATAAGACGGTGATAAAATTGGGACTCATTCAAAATGTCGCTTACGTAAGGATAGGCCATCGACCGGACGGCGATTGCTCTTAAATAATTTGTTGCGCAACATGTGCGCGAGACTGCGCGGCGTGCGGACCGCGCCTGCGATTATTAATGTTATTAATATATAGAAGATTCCCGTAACATCGCCCGCGGAGTCGAAAAACTATGGTGGCGAATATCATCATCATCATAATTTAAGACCTTTGCTCTTGTCGGTGGACTAGACGCCATTTTGTGCGGTCCTCAGCCATGCATTTTAGGTCCTGGCACGTCACGACATTGACCTCATACTCAAACTCATACACCTTATTTTTGTTTCAACGTTGTCGGATCAAAAGGACCCTATAAGTATCTGAAGATGTATTATATGGCGATCTCTGTACCAAAAAATCTTCAAATGGAACGAACTGGACTTTTTTCTAAAGGCATTGCCTGAAACCGTGCAGAACAAGAATTAATCATGTGAGAAAACGTCAGGACAAAAAGTGGGAAGCAGCTGATTTTGCAAATTCAAAGTCTTTTATTCTCAAGTTCTTTATTCTTTAATTTAGGGATATTAAAATGCACCTATGAACCAAGAAATGACGCTGTCCAAGACCAAGGAAATCCCACTGTAAAGTTTACACCTCACTGCAAAGTTGTTTCTTAGAATCATGACCCCAACACAGTAAACTAAGTACATATTCAATTTGGTAATGGTTCTAGCCTGAAGTATGTCCCATTTTGTTGCTTAATCGTAGTCGGATATAAAGTGCCTATCCTATAACCTAAAACCGCCCTTAGATATCCAACTATCCGTTCAACCGTGTTCTAGTAATGTGAATACAAAAACCACCGCCGGAACTACGGGAAGACACAGCGTGAGTAGGCCTTCTACAAGGTGGAGTGATGGCCTGGTGTAGGTGCTTGGAGTCCGCTTGACGCCAGACCCTTTTTTTAGAACCTGGTCTGACCTATGAGTCCTATTGACTTTTAGATAGGAATCCTGATCAAGTGGGGGCTTACAAACCTGCAAGCAGATTCGTTAACCGCGACCGCGACTATCGTGACTTTTCGCTGATCGCTCAAAGTGAGCGACATACCAGCAGGATTCGTTGAAACGATTCAACCATTCCTTATGTAGAGTGTGTGATCGAACTAAAACGCAGGGCTCGTCATGGTGGAGCTCTTTGGGGAAAGCCTATGTCCAGCAGTGGACGAATCTCGGTTGATGATGATGATTGACACAAACAGTCCGACAAACTAACTAATACTACCTGAATAAATGGTAAACGTTAGTTGAATTTCCGTTAACTCGGTTCACAGGAAATTGGGCGAAAGCTGAATGCTAATGTGCATTTGCATCCGTATACATTAATAATGTCAATTTAATGCCTACTAAGTGCACGTGATCTGATATCTTTAATAAGATATATATATATATATATATATATATATATATATATTTATATCGAGGGCCTAGGCTGTTTAATGCGCCGGGGCCCTCAAACCTGCCCCAGATTTGGCCTGGGACACCTAATAAGTAATAGTACTACGTACAGTCAGCATCAAATATTAATCGCAACGCGTTTTTATTAGTATCGGCATAAAAATGTATGACGATATATATATGGCGCTTTGGTTTTTACAGACAAATTGATGCTGACTGTACACGGGGCCGCGCGATGAAATCACGGAGTGAGCCTCTCCTGCCTGTGTGGTAATCAAAGCCTCAAAATGTCTCCCATCTTAAAACCTAACTAGTTTTCATACTTAGGGGCCTATTGTTTTTTGCACCAGGGCCTTAGCCTGCCAAACTACGCTACTAATTATAAGCTACAAAAACGTAGGTATATGTAGTAGTAGGAACTGTTGTAGTATTTACAGCCGTATTCGAGCATCAATTAAAAAAATAGTGACAAAAAACCCTGATTACACTCTGACCACGAATGCTGAACACAACTCGAAGATGAAGAAAATAAGAGATATTTTAAATCAAATAATTAATATAGGCGATGGAAACCGTTTATACTTTTATGCCACACCTGGCTATAAAGTGGCTTTTTCAGCACGCTGCGCATACGGAAAAAGCCGCTTTCTGGCCAAGTGTCGACATAAAATGATGTACACAACACGGGAGGTAATAAAGAAAGCCCTCGATCGCATATTTACGTCCCTCGCTTGCAGCTCAGGCCGCAAACTTCTGCGATCTCGGCCTTTCTTTGTATTACCACCCTAGTTGTTTAATTTACTATTAATTATAATTGTAATAAAAATAATAATCATAATAAAAACGAACGCAAATCTTCATCTAGAAAATGTGAAGCAACGCGTTGATGTCTTTCATATGGGGAAAAAGCAAATGAATAATTGTGAACTTTAAAAACTTTTCGTTAAGAGTATTGGATTTCATTGGCATGATGGCATGCCAATGAAATCCAATCTCTATGGAGGAGAGATTAATCTAGAACCCTTGGATCACCGATTATAGATTCTTAGAAAAAGAAATATATTTATATACCTAAACAAACCTAACCTAACCGAATGATTACAATATGAAGCCTTTTCTAAAATGTTAGGTCTTCAGCAAAAAAATTGACAACTAAGTGAAAATTCGATGAAATGAAACACGCAAAGAAAAGCCTTAGTTTTTCGGTGCCTGCAGCCCATAGGAGAAGACCTCATACCAAGCAGTGAATGAAATAAGCTGATTGGTGTATACAATGCGGCTAGCCTTTTTGAGAAATTTTGAGGAAAGGGTAAGCTAAATATGTTGCGACTTATCCACGGGTAAGTTTGTCAAACGGTTTAGATAAGTATAATAAGAGAGTTCCTTTCTACTCCTGGGTGGTTTTTTTTCATGTTATCTATATATATAAAATAACTTATAAGATGCAAGCGAGCAGGTAAACGAGACACAGGTCTCGTTCACTCACTTTTCAGCAGGATATAGATTCCGAATTTTTGAGCAGAATATAGATTCTGGTGAAAAATTCGGTGGAAACTGACGGCTGAGCGAGAAAGATAACCGTTCGTTATAGAAGTTTTTGTGAACATAGCTTTTTGTGTTAAAAGATGAATAATAAGGAAAATCATAATTAGGTGCACCGACGTGAGTTACATGGACTCGTATCCGTGTCGGCGCGGGCGCAGGGTCAACGGCCGCGTTCACTTTCTCGCGTTTTGGAGCCTGTGACACCGATAGCCTTATCTCGCCGTAAGTGGAATATCTTTATTTGTTCCTTTGCGTTGTTGACTATTGAGATCTAAATAATAGTTCGCACATAACTGCAGAGGTTTGAAGGCAGTTGATCCACATGGGTAGGTGGACAATGTTTTTTAGGCTGAATGCGAGCGAGGGTTATGGAATATACGAGTCAAATAATCCGGCAGGTACAAACCTGCCGAGATAACTAACTACTACTACCTACATGTGTAGGTACATTTCTTTTTGAATATGCAAATGAAGTAGGTAAGCAGTAGGTACCTACCTAACCTAACGGTGTGGAAGGGACCTCGTATTGATAACACAGGAAAACTAGGAGAAAAGTATGGTTTAGCCTGTGCATTGATCATTCATCGATCTATTTTGAAATATTATTATGCATTAAGACTCGTGCATTCGTCTGATATCAATCCTGCTTCACTCTTCAATACATCATAAACTGGTTATTTTATTTTATTTATTTGGCACACTATAGCTTGGCAACTTCGTTGGTGACACTCCCATGTGTGCTGTTTGTTATGTGCAGCCGTAGCTACTTACCCAAGTTAATTACCGCCAACACGAACGGCGTCCTCCGCACATAACAAAAAACACACATGGGAGTGTCACCAACGAAGTTGCTAAGCTATAAACAGGTAACATTCAAGACATGAAAAAAATAATAAGATACCTACAAGGTTTTTAGAATAAACATTATCCAAAACGAGTATGCACAGTATGATTATGATTAGGTTAAAAGATCTCTATGGAAAGATTAACGTCGCTGCTTTGCTCTTAAGTTAAGTCATAGTAGGTACTCATAACAAGCCTGGAGCCAACAGCCTAGCTCAGATCAACCTGCCAAAACTCGCATACCGGTACAAAAACCGAAATAAACAAACGCCCGGCGAATTAGCAAAATGTCAATAATCGGAGTTGCGTAATGAGTGTCGTAATAATTAGATAATGGATCGATGCTGCGTTGCATAAGTTTACATGAAGAAAGTCCAGTGGCTACGGGGTCAGTTCGAAGTCCGAAATCATTTTGTCCATTTCGCTCTGCAGTGGATGAACCGGGTGAACGCAACAGCGATATTAGCTTATGTTTTTATTATCGGAACCACTCGGTTCCAGACTGCGTCGAACCAGGTGGCTGGAACTCGCCTCGAAATCGTGGATCGCGCTCGGTCATTGACCCGACCAATCATTGGTCCGTACAGCGCGGCCCGTATTAGGGCTACCGCGCCCGCGCACACCGGTTACGTTATGATTTTTTTAGTGTTTTATGAAATAGGTCGACACATGTTATCCATGTTTACGGGTGTGGTAACGCTGATATTACTAAATTATCGTTTTTTGGTTCACTTCAGTAGCTGAAAAATATATTTTAGTCATGTAATGACAAAACATCCAGCCAATGCGTTGCTTAGTTTATTAGCCAACATTAATTTCGACATACCGTGTTCCTGTTCCCCCATAACATATTTATTAAAATGAATTGTCCGATTCCGAATCTTTATTACAACCAATAACAGCAGTTTATTTAGTACTATATTAAGATTAAACACTTA
Source organism: Eudemis profundana (assembly GCA_947034925.1). Classification (NCBI taxonomy): domain Eukaryota; kingdom Metazoa; phylum Arthropoda; class Insecta; order Lepidoptera; family Tortricidae; genus Eudemis; species Eudemis profundana. The sequence goes on from OX344808.1 coordinate 11,411,346, forward strand.
TAGACCTAATACATGTGTAAGTCAACCTAAATAAACGCTCTATTTAATAAATTACATATAACCTTTTTCCTTGCTTCACCGTAGTACGATAAAAAGCATGCTACAACTGTCCTTGCATGACGCGTTATCCCCATTCTAAAATTAGAAAACTGTCTAGCTTTTATGTCGTGGTGGGTGTTGCTACTAACAAAGCTAGATATATACAAACATACATACATATAAACAGCTAATAGTGTGAAGAAAATGATCCATGAATCATCTAATATGCCACTTTAAATATTATATACACATTGACTGCAAGTATAAAAATATGTACCGTAAAACAGGGTGAGTAGGGACAAAACGGATATTCAAACCTCGATAAAATTTTATTTTTACATATGCAAACTGAATTGTTTATATAATAAATAAATGTTCCGGCCGTTTGTATTTTACTTTGTTTATGATTTTGGGTAGTTTCAATGCATATCTTTAACAATAAACACAAAATCCCTCCTCACCCCGTAGTCCCTCGTAGTTGGGGGGAGAAGGGATTCCATACTAAGGTGAGTTGGGCGAATTGTTGGATCGACACTTTTGGATTATGAATACTACACTACAGCTCCATTTGCAATAATAAGAGAATATTATTTAGGTAGCAGGAGCCTTTAAAAACCTCGAGTCCTCGCAATACACTGCTAAATTATCAACAAAATACAACGTTAGTCATACACTAAACAATAACGTGGCTCTAATGGGTATTAGTACAGTAATTTAATTTCGATTCGGGACACCAACGATATCAATCAACAACTATCTTCTCTTTCCACTAATCAACTTTTACGTGGGAAAACCATCGTGCAGTGAAAAATCCAATACTCGGTTAGTTTCTTCTCACAACTGAATAAAGTTTATATTTGCTTACCTGGATAGCAATATTAATTTGGCTTAAGATACGTCCAGCACGTTCTATGGCCAGTCCATTTTACATTGATCCGTAAGCTTTGAAGAGAAATCATGAGGGTGCAATAGCAATGGCGGTTCAAGAGTTTTGGTGAGTCTGGAGATAGGCGTTTTCCTGTGTCAGTGCGCTTCGGTGAAAGTGAAGACGGTTCGAAAATAGACATTTGAACATTTTGAACAATACGACACATTTTATTTCTTATTAAAATGTCACCTTGTCACCGCAGCCTCTTCTTTGCTGATTGTTAAGTATTTTGTAATGCTGGTTACCAATCAGACGTATGCAAAAAAATAATTCGCTTCAGCCAAGTGCACTTATGCACTTGTCCCACCGCCGGCGAGTGAACCAGTAAATTTGGGCGAGTAGCCGAGTAGCATTACATTACGGATCCGGAAAGGTCGATCAAACACAATTAGGGAATGCAACTCGGTAATTTTTTGTATGGGATAAACTCGGTTTCGGTTAAACTCGAGTTTTTTCCATACTAAAAATAACCGATTGCAATCCCGACAGCCCGCAATGAAGTGTCCGTCAAGATAGCGTACACCGTAAAGATATTCGGCTTCTAAGATAGCTAGAGAAATTAAATTGTAGGGCCCTAGGGTACTATTTGGGTATTATTTTTTGAGATATAAAGCGTTTCCAAAAACAAAGCCGTTCCAGAGATACAAACGGTGTACGCCAGCTTGATGCCCGGTAGCGTACACCGTGAACAGGCCTTATATTTCAGAAAGTTTAAGGGTACTATTTTTTCACCTAGGTATTTCGTTGGTACTATTTATTGGCTGCATCAGATTCTGAATATCTTTACGGTGTACGCTATCTTGACGGACACGCAATGAACTGTTACTCGCCCAATTTTATACTCGCTTACTCGCTGGCTGTGGGACAAGTGCCTTACGCACAACATCTGATCCAAACCCAAAAGTAGTAGATGTAAATAGGATGTATTCCTTGTTCTTCAATCATTAGTCAACAACTCCTTCAGCTTGCTTTATTAAAAAAAAAAAAATGTTTTCGTCCTGTAATGTCTGTGTTGTCCCTAACATAAATGTTTTTTGTTTTAGGATTCCCGTCCGATCCACTCATAAAAATCAAAATTATTACTACGACCGAACACTCTCCTTGCGCGTCTAATTCCAAACTTCGACATTGGCAAATACACCCCACACACAGGGCGTGTGCGCCAAAGAAAAAAAAATCATTAGTCAATAACTCCTTCAGCTTGTTTTATTAGAGTAAATCATAATACACGACGTATTCTTAAAGTGATTTCATATAACATTATCAAGTAATTTCTACCAGTTAACCCTTTAACCCAACAACCGAGCGTGGGATCCCCACAATACAGCTTATTTTAATGTCGCATAGACGGCACTTGCCGACGTCACATTTGAGGGTTTTTACGTTGTAAGAAAGGTATTTTAATATCTTTGCATTCCTGTTATAGTGGGTCTTTTTAGGGTTCCGTACCTGAAAAAGAAAAAAAACGGAACCCTTATAGGATCACTTTGTTGTCCGTCAGTCCGTCCCTCTGTCATTTTGCTACCTTGCTACTTCCCTCATTCGAAATTCGCTCAGCTATATCGTTGTCTGTGTTATCTCGGGAACGCGTGGAGGTACCGAGTTGAAAATAAAACCAAGTCCGACCTTCTCAATGGTCCTGCCAAGCGACCTGGTTCGACCCCAGGAAACGCCACGGTCCCCACCTTGTCCGATTTTTGCAACAGTCAGTAGCCTTGCAAGTTTGTCAGGCTTCAAAAAAAAATTGCCGCAAAAACGTATATTTCATCACTCAAGGGACCTACTTACAACTATGAAATTTGGCAAGTAATACCGTCTTGTACTACAAGTATAGGAAAAACTCTGTAAAAATGTAATAAAATCATAAAAAATATAGTCTTTACTAAGGAAATCAAAATGTACCTAAAATTTGTACGGAACCCTCTGTGGGCGAGTCCAATTCGCACTTGTCCGGTTATTTTTTAAGGTTTAACGAACGCTTTACTCGTACCTACTAAATAGTGTTGAGTAAAAACGACTGTAACGAGTAGGTACTTATTAAAATAAGAGCGAAATGGACTGCATCATCCCTTGAGATTTTTGTCAGGAAAAGTTATCACATGCTTGATGCTTTGCTAAACTCTTTCGTTGAGGAATCCGAAAAGTTATACGTATATAGGGAATCCTGTTGGAACTTACGAAATATTCTTTAATTTTGAGTGGATCTACACATCATTATCAACGCGCAAAATAAACTTTTAGATTGACGTTCTTGTTCATATTTACCGTCCTTGCATGAAGGTCGAGTAACATGACCACCAATACTCGTTCCACTGATAATGAGAAAGAAATTGTCATGTTTACTCACGATAGCAGTTTAGGCTATCGATGTAGAACAAGGCAGTTAGCTTGTTTAACAATGGTATGTAACATACACATCGTAACTACCTACCTGGTCAATTTGGTACAAGAAATAAATAGGTACAATTAATGGAAGAGAAAACAGGGTGATCTCCATAAACATCTCAACATGTCTCATCGAGACGTGTGACCAGAAGGTTGATTTTGGAGAGAGGATAAACTTCGCCATTCAAAAGGCCAACACTGCCAGCCTTCTGGGCACCACTGCTAGCGAAGATGACCTGGGGAACATTTCTTTTTTAAGCTAATTTTAAGTTTATTTAATTTAATGTTGCTTACTTTTTATCCGACTACGGCGAAGCAAAAAGGAGGGTTATGATTTTAGCACCGTATGTATATATGTATGTATGTATGTTTGTATGTTTGTATGTTCGATTGTTCCCTCATAACTCAAAAACTACTAAACCGATTCAAACATGTGGGGTATCGTTAGATTCGTCTTGATTCTGCGCGGGTTATAGGCTAGTTAGTTGAAACTAAAATTTAATATAAAGGCCGTGATCTTCAAAAAACTCAAGGATTAAAAAATAAAACTCATCGAGTAGCATCGAGTTACATATCAAATTAAAGAGGTTTAAAAACCTATTGCAAAAATGTATCACATATGCTGATACAAGTATATTATGCAACAATATTTTCATTTTAATAACAACAAGAACGATATTCAACAGCTTGATCTCCGACGATTCGTTTACAGAAGGGCTAGCATAATGTGCAGTATGGCAGTCGTGGCATGAAACGTCATCACCCGTTACTTTCATAATATATTTGAAAGAAAAAGAAAAAACATATTTTGATATCTTGACACCTGCTAAATATCCAAATGGCCTGCTATGCTAGACTTTCAGATGTGTCATTCGTATTGAGAGATATCGGGTAACTTCGGGACGCGTGTGTTGTGTCACATCAAAAATGTTGAAATAAAATCGTTGTAATGCCGTAAATATGCTGCCTCACTGCGAGCAGATTTAAAAATATGTCTCGAGGAGGCATATATTATCACCGGTAAGTATTATTGTATTAATATTGAAATAATTTTACATGTCGATTTTGGCTATCCGCAGTGACAGTTTGCTAAGCTACTCAACTAGAGGTGTGGCTAAGATGAAGTCGATATTTTGTATCGACATTGGTTACGTATGAATTGAATAACTCAGTGCACCTAAAATACAAAATTAACGCTTTTAGATTTCCGAAAAATCCGCTCGTAGAAGAAGAGAGAATGAATACTATCGGCCGGGATAGCTTGGTTTCCGCAGCCCGGTAGCAGTAGCATAGTATGCGGTGGCCAAGATATTTTTCATAATTTCATACAAACAAAGAAACATACTTATCTAATTAAAAACTTATTTTAATGTAGCAACATATTTGAAAAAGTAAGTCTTGGATTCAGGCAACTGCATACCAGTGGCGTGGCGTCCAAAGAACTCGATTCCTACCGGCTTGCCTAATATCAGGCATTTGACCACCTCATTCCACAGCTCTTAAGGAAAATGTACGCCAAAATCTGCACCGGCTTGCCTAAGGATTTCATTTACGCCACGCCACTGCTGCATACATACACGTATTAAATGCACTCAAAAATATCTACTCTTTAATTGCAATAAACTTCAAGTAAAGATGTTTCTAAATACGGTAACCATGTATCATCTTTTTGCAGCTGACTGTAAGAGCCTTATCACACTGGCGATTTGCGAGCGAGCCGCGGGCGAGTTTTCCATACAAATGTCATTCGCGGCGAACTCGCTGCGAGTTCGCCGCGACTGGTTTTGTATGAAAATTCGCCCACAAATCGCCAGTGTGATAAGGCTCTAAACCGATATCTATAAATCACCCTAGTCACACTTAGTCGCACCCCTATAATAATTATTTCTCTCTACTCAATAACAGATGACACTGTTGTAAACTACTTTAATCCATCTGTTGGCGAGGAGTGGAATCATATACGATAACATTTAGTTACGTTGAATCACGATATTCAAATAGGTGTAAAATATATTTTTTCTTTGTATTTTGCAGTATAAGTAGAACACTTTAGAATTGATTTTGATGATTCTAAAGTTGTTCCAAATAAAAGCATTTTATAAAAGTCTGTAAGTATGTTTCGCTACGGTTGTATGACTTTTTAACTAATTAACACACCAATTCATGTTGTTTCTCCTCCGCAAGCAGTAATTTCAAAAAAAGTCTGAAGGCAGGGGCAAGAGTCAAACAGAAGGGCCATTAAATGCCGAGCTTTGTTTTGGGCAAAAGACCCGAAACCTCCTATTCCAATATCATCGCCGCAGTAAATCGTATATCGGTAGAACTCTTGCGAGCCTGAAGAGCGAGTTTCATGCCGCGGGGTGGCAAGCGTCTTATTTAGCAAAAGTTACAAGCGAGACTGAAAGCCTAAAGTGAAGTGTCCCAAGTCGTCTCACACAAACTAAATATCGATCTCATTTTTGCGAGCCCAAAGGCCGAGTACCTACTGCACAGAGCCAATGGCATGAAGCGCTCCTGGTTACTTCACGCAAACTGTATATAAATGTCTAATTTTACGAGCCCGAAGGGCGAGCTTCAGGCTTCGAGGCCAAAGGCCGAACTCCTCAGCAAACACCCTATCCCGCAATAATTTAAAGCGGAGCACAGATCGAATACCGCGTTGGACCAAAGGCACCGAGTGCCCCTGGTTACGTACGTATACCTATTAGTCTAATTTTTGCAAGTCCGAAGGCCGAGTTCCAGGCTGCGAGGCTGAAAACCGAGCTCTTCCGCAAACACCCTATGTCCCGCAATTTTAAGCGGGCCAAACCAAAGCGTCTTATATCGTTGTAAGCAAACCATGTATCTAACTGTTACTATTGTAATTCTTGTTATTACTATTAAATAGAGGATGCTTAGGAAACAGCTCGGTCTTTGGCCGCACACCCTGATATGGTTCTTAGGAAGGGAAAGGCGCTTAAAACCGTAACTGAATAATAACTAAAAAGACGTAAATAAGATCGTAGTCGGAGGCCCCTTTTTTGTTTGTCTTCTTGCCGGGGCCTCCGACTACGATTGACTGACGGCATACTCGAAACGTTCTCTAAATAAAAAAAAATAGCAATTTATCTGTGCCTGGTGAACTAAAATCCCAGATTCTTGTTTTAGACTTTTTCGTAGTCGGGTTTTAGTTTTTAACTTTATTTTATTGCTACCATAATCGATCAATAAATAACCACTTATATATACACCGTGAGCCCGTACAACCCGACGACTGACTGAGGAAAAGTTATTAAACAGGAAAAACAAAGCTAAAATGGAAACGAAAGGTCAATATTTTGGTTTTGTATTGCTTACCATCTAATACTGTGAAGGTTAATTGCTCTTTAGGTAAAGGATTTTAAAAAATCAGTAAAAGTATCTTAGTCACTTGGGAGTTTTTATTTTAAAAATTATGAATATTTCGGAAACTAAGCGTTAATCGACTATACGTCACATAACTTTTTTTAATTCTAATAGGGCATTTCTCCAGAAATATGTCTGCGACTCATTCATCTGTCTCAATACATTTAGTATGAAAAAGGGCCAGATGAATGAGGTAACCGCAGACATATTTCTGGAGAAATGCCCAATAGTTGTTAGAATCTATGGTTAAAGTTGGTCGGGTTATACGGGCCCACGGTGTATAGATAGCTGAGCGAATGTCGAATGAGGGAAGTAGCAAGGTAGCAAAATGATTAGTTACTTACCAACACTGATATGTTCAGTCAGTTAGTACTCAATGGTAGACTATCTAAGAAATGCTTACTTGTAGCGATCCTGCAGCGTTGGTTCATTCGTCGCTTTAGACGACACTTCGGCCTGTCATACACATCCCGTTTCCCTAGCCTGGTGATATTCATTTGATTAAAAAAGAGTCTGGCATTCACGCTTATTGAGATATTTACGAAAATACACATTTGAATTTAACCTCGCTATACAACCGAGGTATTAAGGCGGGAATCCCGAGGATCAAAATCCGGGATTTGATGTTGTCATGACATGACCCTTCGATGCACCGATCCCACAACCTATTGATTTGCAGAGACAGCGACAGACATAATTTGTATCGTACTTATAACGACTTCAATATCTTTATTAGAGATAAACTTAAACGAGCAATTTATATAATCACATCCATCAAATCTCGTTAAGGTGAACACACTGGAAAGTACGAGATCAATAATAGATGCAACTTTCGTTAATAAGAATGTTTTACAGACGTTAATTATGTTAATTATGAACATCCGCGATCATTGTCCGAAACTGCTCGGTTTGACACAGTCTATGTATCAATATCAGCACCTTGACTCCACACGAACACCAAGATCGGCGTATAAGCAGTGAATATAAAATCAAAGAAACACGACGTGCTCAAAAATTTAGCTAGAAGAAGCCTCCAAGAAAAGGAAGACGGCTTCTCTTCAAATTTAGATTTTCTGTTCCAAGATAAACCAGGTTTACAGGTAAATTCACGATGGTGCCTTTCATTCATTACATTTATGTATAATAAAAAAAATACAGGAATATTGTTTCAAAATTATGTCGAGGTAAATGAAATAGATTATTCCAATAACATTGTATTTTTATTTGTTCGTAGTGCTTAGTGACGACCATGACGTACATCTGCTACAGATTTGCTAGTTCGATTGCGGGGAGCATACGCTCATGAGTTATGAAAGTGCTGATTCTGATATCAGTACTGTGGTTGGGTTAAGTATAATGTGACAGCCATAGAAAGTGAAGCGCTCCCGATGTGAAGCAGCTCGGATCGATGGCGGCGGGAGAATAAGGGCGAAAGCACGTAAATGATATTTGAGCGGCACGATTGTCACGCGACGCAGACAGACGCGGGCTCCACGCTTCAGGGCTCGGTACCGGTATTTTGCAAAAACCCGATATAGCCCAATATTTTGAATTATTTTCCTTTTTATCCGAACTCTTTAAAATTATTCCTACCGTAAATCCCTCCCTGTAAAGTACTTACAGCGTATACTACATTTACATTAATTGGAATCTTTAAAAGACGCATTTGTCCCCATAGACGCAACTACTTCGGTTGACCTTATATGTAGGGCTCAATAATTTATTTTAAGCCACACCTGGCCATAAAGTGACCTTTTCCTTTTGATTTTGATTCTTTTTTGAAAAAGCCGCTTTCTGGCCAAGTGTAGACATAAAATGATGTACACAACACGGGAGGTAATAAATAAAGCCCTCGATCGCATATTTACGTCCCTCGCTTGCAGCTCGGGCCGTAAACTTCTGCGATCTCGGCCTTTCTTTGTATTGCCACCCTAGTTGTGTAATGTACTATAAGTACCGTAAGGTCGGGGTATCTACTTTCGCCCTGGGGGGTAACTTTGGCCATAGGAACTAACTCGATTCAGGTTTTATTATTGCATTTAAATTACGGCACATTGCCATGTGGTTGGTTTTAGCTGACCGTCCATGTTTTTATGTTTAATATCAGACCTTATAGATTTGAGATATGTGATTTACAAGGCGGGCAAAGTAGGGGTTTGGCCAAATGTAGGGTACATTTGGCCAAAGTACCCCGAGTCCCTGACCTTATGGTAATGACTTCGTATTATTAGATTGTCCGATTAAAAATTAAATAATAAACCAAAGAACGAAAAAATGCCGGTATCCGACCCCTGCCACACTTACGTACAGTATGGTACAGTGTCGGCTAAAGATGGTGGAGGACCCTCCTAAGCATAACGAGGTGCATTTTATAAGTTTTTGACTTTACTCGAAAATTAATGTTAGCGGACTTTCGGAACACAAAGTCATACCATATTAGTTAGCGGTCCTGCACCAATTCAATGGTTCTGTTTAGACCAGCGATTAGCTGGCAGAGAATACATTATGGTACCTATTATTGATGACGTTTGTCTGCCTGTATTGTGCTAAAAGTTTAAATAGATAATACCTACCAAGAACAGAAGCAAGAGCTGGTACTCCTTATGATGCAATTTAATTAAAGCTCTATGCTGAATTCTTGTACTTTAGCTTCATAATTTATCTGTTAAGAAATGATATGTTGAATTTACATATCTAAATTGACACTCTTCAAAACCCTACACTGAGGCTAGGATGGTATCTCCATTATAGGTATGATATGTCACCTTGGTCACGTTACCTACGTAATTTCAAATAGGTACATACTTGATGACACATTTCGCCACTATACTTACTCAACCACGTATCTACTCCAATAGTTTCATAGGAAACGCACCTGTGTTACGAGTAGAAAAGTGCGATTTTCCTATGAAACTATAGGAGTAGATACGTGGTTGAGTAAGTATAGCAGCGATTTGTTGCCTCGACACTCATTTGACAATCGATACTTAAATGTGAGTAAGTTAACGACCTACCGTAGTAAAATGAAGTAGGTAGGTCACTATATTCTGATTTTACTATAGTCGCGACTTCAAAATAGCTGGACTAATTTGGACCATTTTTTTGTTTTTATTATTTGTTGTGATAGCGGCAACAGAAATACACATTTTGAGAAAATTTCACGTCTCTAATCTACCTATTACGGTACAGCAGTGGCGTGGCGTTGAAAGAAATTCTTGGGCAAGCCGGAGCAGCTTTGGCTTAAATTTTCTTTAAGAGACTAGAATTAAGTGCTAAACTGGCTAATATTAGGCAAGCCGATGGGAATCGAGTTCTATGGACGCCACGCCACTGCGGTACAGCCCAGACGATAAAGCCCTGTGACCGACAGACAGACGGACAACGGAGGCTTAGAAATAGGGTTCCGTTGGTACCGTGGGTACGGAACCCTAAAAAGGAGGTATGATTTTTAGATGATGAAGTTGAAGTAGTTATCTTGTGGTCGAGGGTAATGGAAGACCCCTATCGGGTGCTCAAATGCATTCGAGTCTCGATTAAATATAAAAAACCGGACAAGAGCGAGTTAAACTCGCGCGGAGGGCTCCGTACTTCTTATTTAGGTTTTCGTATACATAATCTCGTAAAGAATCAGAATTAAAATTTTAGGCCCAGTAGTTTCGGAGACAAGGGAGAGGGTAGTAAATTTTTGCCTATATTCTTAGATATCTTGAAAACTATTTATATATATATATATAGGTATATATTAAGATTTTACCCACATAGGTACTTTTTAATTTTTTTTCTAATTTACCCCCCTAAAGTGCCCCCCATGTATAAATTCATTAGTTTACATTATTACGCGTCCGTCATTGGTGACCCATTTTCAACTCAATCGGTCCAGTATAATTTCGGAGCAAATTGACTGTGACGGACGGCCGGGCAGACAGACACGTGAGTGAACCTATAAGAGTTCCAATTTTTCCTTTTGAGGTATGGAACCCTAAAAGTTACCAGTAACGCCGCAAGTGACCCAATCAAAATTCATACCCAATGCTTACCACTCGGACGTCGCGGAATGCGGCAAGGACGATAATAGCGCGACAAGAACGAAAGCTGGCCCACTAACCCACACTTACCTGCCCGTTTGTTTACCTCTAATTTTATTGCTAATAAACTGGAACCTTGGCCAAACAAAGACTCATCTTTTTGCAAACGCCATAGCTAGTTAAGTCCTTGTGTTGTCGAGGCCTTTTAATATCTTCTTTGCCGTTGTTGCAATATTTCTATGAAGTCCGTTCCATCAAAGAAATCCGGTTTGAAGGACCATTTTGGAACGGAAACGTTTGAAATTGTTTTCCTCATTTTAACAAGAATAGCAGATTAAGTGTTATAGATCTAAGCCTGATGAATCAGCTTTATATAATCATTTTCTTGATATATCACCGTATTTTTGCAGAGTTCTGGATATTAAATTGGCAATTTGGCACTATACAAGTACCCACTAGTTATGTACCTAGCTGTAAGAGTATGTTCGCGGCATGAATACAAAGGTAGGTATATGTCATTGGACGGAACTCTACCTATGGTTAAATTTTCAATTTAATCCATTAACTAACCTTAAGTACAAGTTTCTCACAGCCACTCATAATTATATTTTGATATACTCAATGACTATGAGAAAGGTAGGTAATGTACTGCATACGATTAAGACGGGAGATAGAACTCTTCTGAAAAACATCTCAAACCACTGCCTTAAAACGTGGTAAACATACCTACCTAGTTACTACCTAACCTCGAAATGCACTAGGTATTTAAGTCGTTGTTTTAGGAATAGTATTGTAAATTATTATTAATAGATTTCAGATAAAAGTTGTGCCTTTTAAAAGTGATTTAGTGATTTATTTAAATAAGAAGAAAATAAGTCATTACAATTTCTTACAGCACAAACAAGAGCGTTTAACAAATATGCCAAGTAGAAGCGCAGTCAATTATAAGCAGAGCCAACTCTACCTTATGAATCCGAGATTAAAGTGACCAATTATAGAAACCGCCGGCGAGAAAGTTAAGGGCATAACATTAGTATACTAACGAGGCAACTGTTCTTGCTGTTACGAGCGCTTTTGACCCCATATTTGTGGAACAAGTTGAATCAATCCGTCAGGCCCGCCCTTTGCGGCTAGCTATAAAACCACTATGAGGTCGCTGCTCGTGCTGATTCCGTCGGTTCCGGTTGGAAGTAGGCTATCGGAATCTTAGGGGCTCATTCTCAATTTAATATTCCGCTAATAAAGCTCCTTACATTTATAACAGAGAGACAAACAGACAGAAAACGTGATCCTATAACCTTTAAGGGTTGCCTTTATCGTTCGAGGTACAAAACTCTGACATGGATTACGTATAAAGAAATCTTATTGTTTTGAGCATAATGTACTGGGTTATTTGTACAGAAAATAATTTCTAAGTAAGTATCAATCGGTTTAGCTAATAGTTCGAGATAAATATCGTAAGACACAATGCTTTGCAAGTAAAGCCTTAAAGTAGAGAAGAGTATTTTCATAACGTGTCTGTCGACTTTGATTTATCCCACTTGGCCGGATTTTTCCAAGTATTGTCCGGGTTCGGCAATTATCAAGAGGGCAACCCTAGCCCGAGCACTTCTTAAAATAACCCGTTATTTATGTAGTAACTTTTATATCCTAGACTTCTTGGAATTAGTAGAGTAAAGCGATTCAAAGTGTCAATCGGTTTCACGCTAATTTAACGATGCTTAAACCAATGCTTTGAATTATAAACTTAACCGAATTCGGCCTAATTTTATGACTCACTGAATCCGATGAATGTATAAGCAAAGTTACCTACTTTTTTGAACTTTGCATAAATATAGGCATTACATAAGTAAACCAAGCATCCATCCAATCATCTCTATTGCTGTTTTAAACACCATTCTCTCTAATTATAAATATTATCATGTACTAACCAACATTTTGAAGTGCCAGCAGAATACTTAAACACAGTCGCAACGTGTTGTTACTATCTTTGCAAGTCAACCTCAACCGGTCAATCATACAGCAAACGCATAGCATTCAAATAGTCGCGGCCAGCGCTAAGTAATCTAGTTAACATAACATTAAACCAAGTAAAATAAGGTAAATGTGTGTGTATTTAGTTCAGTGGAGGAGAGAAGTAGGCGAGTGGAGCTCACATTCCAACTTTACAGTTACGACCACATGCAAATTGACAAATATTACCGGACCGCGGGGGGTCAGTCTCAGCGGTTTTCCACCTCCACATCGTCTGCCGACATTCGACGCACTGCTTCAAACTCTTCATTATCATCGTCATAATCAGCAGCAGCAGCAGACGTATAAAAACGTCTACAGATGGACAAACACCTCCTCCAAAAGTGACCGTCAAGATGGCGTACCGTAAAGATATCCAAAATCTAATGCTGCCAATAAATAGTACCCAAATACCTAGTACCAACGAAATATCTAGGTGAAAAAAATAGTACCCTTAAACTTTTCGAAATATAAGGCCTGTTCACGGTGTACACTACCGGGCCTTTACAATATAAATTAAACTTAAACTACATTTGCAAAATGTGTCCTTTTATCTGATCACCAGAAAGTAGCTCGAGAATGACCCGCTAAAACCGACGACGAACATTGTTAAGCTCGGTCATTTTCACTCCAAGTCGTTATAGTTGTGTTAACCAGAAGATCACGTCTGAACCTATACTAATGCCTACTACTTTGAAACCGTCTGAGGCGGAACTCCGCTGGGGCTACATGAATCAATCCGTTCGCCAAAGTCCACTGATGAGTTGGGCTGAGCAACTGGATTCGAACCAATTGAGATACTCGTACCAATTGAGCGACCTACAACCGAGCCATATGTATACATTCGAGAGAGAGAGGCCTACCTTAAGTTTGAGTATCGTAATGTGCTGTTTAATCATGTTTTCAATCGTGTAAACGACTTATTCTTATTACCTACTGTCCTACACGTACACGACGAAATATTCCCTTAAATATAGTATAGTATGAGTACAAAAAACGGGCTATCACGAAATATAGTCTTAAACTCAAAAATACAAGATTACCTAAATTCATTCTCGCAGACATTCAGAAATAGAGTATAAAAGGATTCAAACTTAGATAGCTAAACATCGGTATCCGTGTCAGCTCTGTTTTAACCTAAGACGGCTATTTTAGAATTCTTTCGACATTTTCTGTAATTATTCCATTCACACGAAATGCTAAGGAAGACTTTTAATAAATTTAAGCACTTGTGAGTATGTCTAATTTCCAAATCAGTAAAACCATACATCAATTGATAGCAATGGGTGAATAAAACGCCTCTCCCAGCGGGACGCCAACACGTTTAATGAGTCCCTAAGTCACTTTCTTTTCAACGCAACTCAAGAAAGTTATCGGTCCTATATCCAGGGTCGTCTAGTTCGTTGACGTTGGTCCACCCATATTAAAAGTAACATGACTGGCCAGTTATTCGATTATAGCTCTTAACCAATCGACTTAAGACCCTTATCATTGAAATTGTCCAAGGTATTTGAAACTATCATCCACTATTTACGAGGTTATTTTTTTGAGGAAATTCAATGCTGCATGGAATTTATGGAGGCAAGTTTTTAACTCTTAAGTAATGATTTTTTATCTATTTTAATAGTGTCGTATTCATTTAAGATTAAACATGGAAGTAATCATTATAGATAGACGTCTAGAATATTTCGTAACATACCTATAAATTGTTGCTTGGCGAAACTAACTGTATTAGAAGTTAAAATCTACTGTCTATGTAAAAAGTAAACTAAACTAAACCCAGTACCTACTCAATTAGTAGCACATAATAAACCTAATATTGACAGGCGTTTTTGACAGATTTTAAAATAGCCTCTAGAGGTGTCAGAATATGCATATGCAATAATATAATAGTTTTTCCTACTTAAATAAAATAAAGAGTATTTTAGAGTTAAAACGACCATGAGCGATGGTGTCAGTAAATGTTGGCTTTAGCGAAGTAAACTCTTAATAAAATCGTTTGGTCCTTGTTTAAAAGTCTAACAATAATATCCTTTTTTCTACTCCTGTACTTTTATCTGTGTTTTACTTGGTCACGAACACTAATATAAGAACATACATAATATGAGTTCAGATAAGTCTATACTCTATTCCCCATAACAGCACTAGTGTCGTTATAGTCACTTTACGTTATTGCTAGCAGCCACAGACTTCTAAATCTAGGTTAAACTTAGGCCAAGGATTAAGCGCTCATTTCTAACTTTACGATAAAAATGCACAACCTACGGCTTTTAAGAAAAACAAAACTTTCCGAACTAAATTCATTGATGCCAATATAAAAAAAAGTATTTTTAATATATTCACTGCGTGTCAATTTAAAATTTTAAAAAAAAGTTTACCAAAGACACATACTGTCAGTCAAAAGTCATATTTGCCTTGTTTGCAGGTTATGCCTTGTTTGTATTTTATATTTTTAAAAACCTAGTCGTAGAAAAAGTATTGTATGCAACGTTGTATAATTAAGGCAAAAAACGCTCATTGCGTCTCTATTTGCGATACTCGCCGCATTCGCGGCTCGTATCGCAACTCACGCAATTCGCATTTTTTGAACCTTCTTATACAACTGTTGCATAAAATACTATTCTGCGATTTGCGAAAAGAGCGATTGATAATTAGCAGCAGTATCGGTGCAAAAAACTTCAACAAAACTTGCCAAGCGGACATAATCAGTGATTTCGATATGGAATTAATACTGATCTGCCAATAATATTCTTATTTCCTTGGTTATAAGTTCTCCTTTATGTCAGCTTTACAAGGTTTGTTAAAGTTTTGCACCATTAGCGCCGGTCACTGATAATTTGTAACAATATCAAAGTATAAAGACAAACAAGGAGTGCGATCCATACTGGAGCATTCTTACGCATTCTTAAATCTTTGCTTGTTGTGCATTCGTACACGGCGCGCATACATTCAAGCGCGCGATGTACTTTTTTTAGGAAGAAAAAATACTACTATTATACTGTGACAATATGTACTTACCTGTACACGTAACTATAGACACACGCCAATTGTCCATAGAGTCGTCTACAAGCTGATTACATAATTACTATTTAGGTGCCAGATGGAAAACCCCGAAAGAAAGTGATATGACTCATTTAGACTGATCCGCTACCCTTGCGTATGCGACCGTCGGCGGAATAAATCTGACAATGACTTATCGCACTACTGCGCGCATGCCAAAATGAAGCCGAAGCCTCTAACAACAAAGTTACATTTGCAACGATATTTTTAACTCAGATTTAAACTTACGAGAGCCCCTTATTCCTTTCATTGCATTACGCATATCGGTTGTAGCGAAAGTATTGTTGTTTCCTTATGTTATCTTTGGAATTGACTTTCTTTCGTCGTTCCGTTAATTGAGGCAATGTTTGTAGACATTAAATATTATCGTTTGAAAATACCCTTGTTAGGAAAAGGATGTGTAAATAAAACTAAACGTGCTTTTGAGATTTTATTGTCCAAAATAATTATAAATAGGTACCTATTTAATTATATTTAAGCTTGAAATCTTTTAAGATACCCTTTAAACACAGTTGTGAAACACAATGCGAAATAAATGTAACCGCTTTATATTACACTAGCTTATGCCCGCGACTTCGTCTGCGGTGTAAATTATAATTAGGCAATTAATCTTAATAGGCAATAAATAGTTTCTGTTATTTGTTCATAAACATTGTTGTAGGTATTTAAACAAAACCCTCAAATATTGGACCCAAACAAACCAACCCCTACCTAATCAACCCGTTTTCGGGATACATTTTAATGAACGATGAAATCATTTCAGTTCTATTCAGTTTAATCAGTTTTAGCCCCCATTTAACCCTGTTTGGAGATGAATTTCCAAAAATGGTTTAATGTTTTTTTCTGTACCCTTATTGAAGGATATGTACGAAGTATCAGATTTCCTACTTCCTAATCCTTTGGACCCTATACAGAGTTTCAACCCCCATTTAAACCCCTTTGGATTTTCAAAAAACTGCTGCTTTTTTCTTTTGGATGAGTTCAAGATCTACTGCAAAAATCGTTTGGTCCCTTTATAAAGTTTCAACCCCCGTTTGATCCCTTTTTAGGGATGAAAAAACGGTAAAAACCACATTTCTTTGTTCTTATTAAGGAGTCTATGTACGATGTCTCAGATCGCCAACTTCAAAAATCGTTTGGTCCGTATACAAAGTTTCTACCCCCATTTAAACCCCTTTGGGGATGAATTTACAAAAAACAGCAATCACTTTTCTTTACTCTTACAGATGTGTCTATGTAAGAAGTTTAAGATCTACTACAAATACCGTTCAGTCTCACTACAAAGTTTCAACCCCCGTTTAACCCCTTTTAGGGATGAATTTTTAAAAACGGTGAAATTATTTTTCTCTATTCGTATTGAAGGGTCTATTTACAAAGTCTAAGATCTCCAACTTCACAAATCGTTTGGTCCCTATACAAAGTTTCAACCCCCCTTTAACCCCTTTTGGGGATGAATTTCGAAAAACCGTGAAATCACTTTCCTGTACTAATATTGAAGGGTCTATGTGCGAACTCTCAGATCTCCAACTTTAAAAATCGTTTGGTCCCTTTACAAAGTTTCAACCCCCATTTAACCCCTTTGGGGGATGAATTTCGAAAAACCGTGAAATTACTTTCCTGTTCTCATATTGAAGGGTCTATGTCCGAAGTCTCAGATCTCCAACTTTAAAAATTGTTTGGTGCCTATACAATGTTTCAACCCCCGTTTAACCCCTTTTAGGGATGAATTTCGAAAAACGGTAAAATTACTTTTCTTTACTCATATTGAAGGGTCTATGTACAAAGTCTCAGATCTCCAACTTTAAAAATCGTTTGGTTCCTCCCTACAAAGTTTCAACCCCCATTTTACCCCTTTTAGGGATGAATTTCGAATAAGGGTGAAATTACTTTTCTCTACTCATATTGAAGGTTGAAGGGTCTATGTCCGAAGTCTCAGATCTCCAACTTTAAAAATTGTTTGGTGCCTATACAACGTTTCAACCCCCGTTTAACCCCTTTTAGGGATGAATTTCGAAAAACGGTGAAATTACTTTTCTTTACTCATATTGAAGGGTCTATGTACAAAGTCTCAGATCTCCAACTTTAAAAATCGTTTGGTTCCTCCCTACAAAGTTTCAACCCCCATTTTACCCCTTTTAGGGATGAATTTCGAATAAGGGTGAAATTACTTTTCTCTACTCATATTGAAGGGTCTATGTCCGAAGTCTCAGATCTCCAACTTTAAAAATTGTTTGGTGCCTATACAACGTTTCAACCCCCGTTTAACCCCTTTTAGGGATGAATTTCGAAAAACGGTGAAATTACTTTTCTTTACTCATATTGAAGGGTCTATGTACAAAGTCTCAGATCTCCAACTTTAAAAATCGTTTGGTTCCTCCCTACAAAGTTTCAACCCCCATTTTACCCCTTTTAGGGATGAATTTCGAATAAGGGTGAAATTACTTTTCTCTACTCATATTGAAGGGTCTATGTCCGAAGTCTCAGATCTCCAACTTTAAAAATTGTTTGGTGCCTATACAACGTTTCAACCCCCGTTTAACCCCTTTTAGGGGTGAATTTCGAAAAACGGTGAAATTACTTTTCTTTACTCATATTGAAGGGTCTATGTACAAAGTCTCAGATCTCCAACTTTAAAAATCGTGTGGTCCCCATATAAACTTTCAACCCCTATTTAACCCCTTTTGGGGATGAATTTCGAAAAATCCCTTCTTATCCCTTACTTACGTTATATAACCACCCTACTGTGAAAATTTCAAGTTCCTAGCTTCAGTAGTTTCGGCTGTGCGTTGATGAGCCAGTAAGTCAGTCAGTCAGTCAGTCAGTCAGTCAGTCAGTCAGTCAGGACATCTTCTTTTATATATATAGAAGATAAACACTTTATACCCATTTCACAAAAACAGATAGAAAAACATACAAATCAAAAAGCTATTTATTACCACTTATTGAACAAGTTTACTAGAAACAATATACCTATATTTATCGCAATACAAATAAACGAACTACATAATATTTGATGTTAAATAAGTCTGTAAATGAGTCTTACAGATTTAAACATTTACATGTGTGCGTTATTATTTACTTGTGTGTTATTTTTAATACTCACGGTTTGATTCAAACGCGTTGGTGACACGCAATCTTCACACAACATCAACAAGAATGGAAACCTGTGGAAGAGAAGCTTATTACGAGCAAGCTGCTCGTATGAGGTGGAATTACTATAGATTTGCATGCTATTACGCGAATCACAAGCTTTGTCGGCACGCATTAGACCGAACTTTCACCCATTTGAGACAATAAAGACAGCTGGCGGCATTCATGGTAACTTTTGTTTAAAAACAAAACATCGTTTCTACCCGTAGGAGTTACTTTGATGGAGGATTTGAGGAGTTACACAATACCTGGAGCATTCCATGAAAATATTTCGTAAGGGACACCACCGTTTTAATACTTCCGAGAAATAAATTCAGGAAGCTTATTATCAGCACTGTAATATCATAATCATAACTCGGCTTTAAGATTGGTAGTGTTTCTTAGCAGCTAATACGTTTTATTAGGGTAGCTGCCATAGCGTTTCGTAAGGGACAAAAAGTTGATGTTTTCATGGAATGCTCCACCTATACGTGAACGTGATGTAAATATATTATTGAAACTGCCGCCTGCATTTATGTGTACACCCATCTGGTCGCGAAAATTTCATGACATGCAATCGTTGAATGACGCAAAAGACAAAAGAAAAGCGGCTTATGCGGTACCAACATAGATATCCGCCCCGGGTGTCACCCACTCTATAGTTCGTACCGGATAACAATAGACTCTAGAGGGATACAGAAGAAGAGATTCGAAACATTTTCTGTAAAGTTTCACTTCTTCTTCTTCGCGATGGTCGAGTGACAACACACGCTAGAGCAAACGCCTTTTCCACTGCCCCGCAGAATCACTCATATTGAATGTTACAAATAACTATTCACCAAATACTTAGGAATGACAAACTATAACAGAAACAGTATACAATTAAAAAAACATACAAATTCGATGTAACTATTTGATAGTACAATATAATAATGACAGCTCTGAGCTGTCTCGTATTATTGAGTGTTGCTTATCTCTGGCTCTTTGGGTATTTTATAAGGATACTTTGTTATTTTCAGCCAACCAAAAAGTATGGACATCATCAATATTTTATTTTTGAGCATCTACTTTAGAAATGTCATTTATTGAATGTCAACCTAAAACCGGCACTATAAAGAACCTTTTTTTTCTTCTGTCTATTCCTATACGAAACAGACTGTAGCTACCTACGTACGTTGGTTTGGTTCGTTCCACCGCAAATAACAAAATAAGTACCTAGTTGGAATGTATGGTACGGATACGTTCATAAAAACCGATTTCGACCGATTTGCCCATTTTATGGCATGCTCAATCATCCTATTCTACTGCTCTTTAAGCTCCAGTTTTACCCAACAATTGTTGACCGACGCCACGGTACTGTTAGGTAGGTGCATCATATTCATGACCGACCGACGCAAGATGATTGATTTATTTATCTCTATCATTATTAATGGTACATTAAATAATCAATCAATAAGTCAAATCACATCATACAAATCGATATCGTACCGTAGAAGTGCAGTAATTTAATACTCCTTATAGGTAATGCCTTTTCGTAAAGTTTGGTGGGTGATAGTATGTTGACAATTACGGCTTGTCTATTTTAAGACATTTGGGCACCCTATCTTACTTTGACCAGGAGGTCTTGAAAGGTAAACCAGTTTTGCTACGGCTTACCTCAGGGGTCGGACCCATGTAAGCCAGCCAGGCTAAGAAAATTTTGGCGCCACACCACGGCGCTACTGCTAAGTAGACTGTTCTTAAGGGTCTTTATATGAAGATTTAAATGACAACGGTAATACTGTTTCAATGCCGTCTTGTTTTTATGGAACGATGCTGCCCTATCATCGCCGGCTATGTTCGTCGAGTAATAGCCCACACTAGACGCGATGCACAATGAAATGATAGGTGTGAAATGATAGTTGGCGCCGTGGGAACAGCCTGCGACCCACTGACTCCGCTCCGTGCTTTTGTTTCCGATCCGCACTTTCTGGGAAAAGCGGCAGTCCAGTTTGGTCTTCACTAGCTTTCTTGAAAATCCAAAAAGCGTCTTGTTTGTCAAAACCGTATTGTATGTAACGAGAACATACTTTGCCAAACTTCTGTTTTTTATATTTCAGTCTAGTGTCTAATCGACGTGGGAAAAGGTGACAATAGTTTCTTGATTTTTGACTACTATCTTGGACAAAAATCGGTTCGTTGCAAACAATGCGTCGGTGTACCGTTCAATCAAATAACGAAATCAAAGATCGTTAAGATCTTATCGCAAAATTATGCTCCTGCACTAAGACTTCGTCGTATCCTTCCGCTGCCTTTTTTTATCAAAAAATAATTCTGATCTTGATAGTGTCATAGATACGATACGAACTGGACACATAACCTTTTGGTCTGGAAACGAGAAATAACAACTTCCAAACACGAACATTATGCGATCACGTCGGTAATACGACTATTAGGTATTACTCGCCTCTGGTTCACGTAACTTCCTTTTACAATTGCTGAATCGCAAAAACCAACAATTACGGCGATATACTGTTTTATCTTAACACGAATGTAGACAGATATGTAACTGAAGTTTAACCAACTTTTAAGTGTTTTTACTAGTATTACAGCTATGATTGAATACTGTTTATCATTATCATGACTTCCAAAAGATTAGACAAAATTGGTTTTAACAACCGAGTCGTATAAACGATAAGTATTGTATCTATGTTAGTTACACCTGTGTATGACAAACTTAGCGATACGACTTTTTCAGTAATGTTGTTCATGGGAAATATCGACTAAGTTCAAATATGAAGTCTTGTGATTTTAATTATGGGATTAGCGTTTACCTATGTTGCGGCATTGTGTTGAAATAACCACTCCCTACAGTTGACAAGAGTCATGCACTTTTGCAGTTTTATGATGCCTAGCTAAGTTTTGATTATAGTTCAGTCGTATTGTTAATGCCACGAGATCTACAAAAGGGTGCTGTCTAATAGAATAGATAAAACGTTCTTACCATATCCGAGGTCCTGAAAATTACCTGTCACCCTTCCTTCACCACTTGTCTAGATACCTGCAACAATTGAAACTTTTATGAGAAATAGAACATGTGCAAATTAATCTACAAAACTTATATTTCTTCATGTTCTGAAGAAACGGGCCGCAGGAAACCCCTCTCATGGCCAAATTAAGATAACTGTCAAATGCCTGGTAGAAATGTTATTATAACGCTTGAAGCGCGGGAAGGCGAGCATTCTTGTTTTGTAAACGATTGCCCGGTCACGAGCGCTTCGGGAGTCGGGAGCGTCTGCGCACCCGGTCGTTAGATGATAGGTGTCCTTGAGAAGGTCCACCCAACGGGATGGGAACAGGTCGGACACACGGACAGACGGACAACTAGCACAGTTAGCCGCCGCCACCGTAACTGGGTCATCCTATATATATAGTGAAGTTCAAGGCGCAACACTCATTGCAAGTCAAACTCGCGTCCGAACCACACGCACTTTCCCCGGTGACTTCAGCTACCTCGTGGAAGATAGTGTTTAGTGATTCAGTGATTGCCAGTTCCGGTGCCAGATTTAAGGTAAGTCGTGTTTTTGGCTTGGACAGTGAGTGCATTGGCGACTGTGAAAGTTTAACGGGACTGGACGCATCACTTAGTGACGACGTGATCTGTATTATCAAACTCCAAGGTGTGCTGTGATTATGGTGATATTTAAGTATTTACTACTTATGTGATAAATAATTAGTAAATTTTTCAAAATATTATTGAGCATTTAAAACATTACATGTCAAAAGTATGTAAGACGTACGGATTTAGATACTTAATGATTTGTGAATAAATTCATTGAAAAAATGGGAATATCGTACTGAAGAATATTTGTATTTGCTAAATATGAAAATTCAGAATAACTACTTTATGTAACAATCATCTTCAGTGACATAAGTAGAATTTTTAAAATATATCTTAATTGAGCAAAATGGGGATCAATTATTATAAACTAAGTTATATCTTGAATGAAATAAAACATTCCAAGAAAAATATTGAATATAGACGTACATTGTTTACTTATCAATGTGATCAACTGAAATAGAAATCCTGTTGATAAATGAATTAGTAATTATTATTGAGAAAATAAGTTGTATGTAGAATATAAAATAGTCCTACTCATAACTACACTAACAAACGTAAGTTCGAGCTTAAGAGATTTCCAATTCATCATTTTCATTAACAATGATGTCGTATCTATGTAATGCTTTCGCTGAACAACCTTACTACCTGCGGAACTTATCTTAAAGCTTAAAAAACTTTCTCCACTGCATTGAGTATGAGTACCCTGCGCTTATTAACATAATGACCACTTGAGTAGAATAACTTAAACAAAAACTATTGAGCAGTGTAAATTAGTGTATTCACCTCGCCACGTGCCAGAACAATAGGTACAATTCGGCACGAAAATTTCACGGCACAGAGAGCTCATCAACGTTCTTTTCACTGTCTGTTTTAGTCATGTAAATATAAACCTTCACTTTCCAAAATAAGAAAATGTACGTCACAACACATTATGCGCGGAGCCACAGCCGTGAATTGGACGCGGCATAAAACAATACGGGAAGACAAAACCGTCTTTGGTAACTTTACACATTTTACATAAGGTGTTGCGTTAAGAATTAGTACATTGTGTATCAAGGGCGGTAAGTAGGGAATTACAAACGAGTGTTTGTTACAAGGCCGAGGCGAAGCCGAGGGCTTTAATAACACGAGTTTGTAATTCCTTTACCGCCCGTGGCACACACAATGTTTTTCATCACACTTGTGAGGAAATCTGATTAAAATAACCTTACTTAACCTAAATAAAATTGTAAAACTGACAGTGACATTAGTGACATATTCCATAGACAATGCGAACGTCAAGTCACGTTCGTAAACCATAGCGGTAAAGACTGAAAATGGTTGATTTTATATTTGCAAAATACTGAAATACTATATTTAAACATTTAATTAATGTTACAGAAATATGTATTTGCAATAACAGTTCTCTTTAAATAAATATTTCAGTAATAAAAGTTTAAAAAGTAAGTTGGCGTTTTTCTTTGAACATGACAAATAAGAGTAAAACAGAACCAGCGTTTCAAATTTAAAAAGAAAACCATTACGCCCTAGGGCGTAATAGGTCATTTACGGCCCGCAAAACCTACGTGTAATGACACCATTTTCGAACAAGTGTGATGAAAAAATTATTTCATTCAATGCCTTGCGTCTTTGAATTTTTTTTAGATTTTTTTAAATCAATGGCAACATTAACGAACCTTTACACCGATTCCTACACATGACCACGGTGGTAGCGGTCTTCAATTTTCCTTCTTTAGTCAATTTGACTTCGAAGGACCATTTTGTATTTAAACAACTTTTTATTTTATACTGAAAGAAATAAGATTATACCTCTGTTCAGTTATTTTAAGGCATCTGCAGTCTATAGTTGTCGCTAAATTCACTTAAGTACATAGATACCAACGCTTCATACGCAACTCAGGCACACCTTACATCATGGCTATTTCGCTTTCTCATTTCACGTCGTTTGTAAACAAAAGGTAAGTAGATGGGCACGACGGGACGACTATTATGATACTTGTGACAGGTTTCTGCAAGTAATTAAAAGTCTTGAAACGTGAACGGGCTGTCGAAAGTGGCGAAGAAAGCTGTTGCGATCGGAATGGTCAATAGCAACCGGCGCGGCTTGCGTGCCCGCCGCCCGCGGTTTCTCACACACTCGTCCATACTAGAATTATCGAAAGAAATGTTTACATTTCCTTTGCCGCACGACGTGTAGATATAAATTAAAGCAATGAATTATAGGCATATGTTAAAATATTGCAAGCGCATATGCAGTTATGATTTGGTCGCCGAATTTAATCGGGAAGTTCCCAAAAATAAAAGCCAAACAGCTCCACATCTAAGAAGTTAACGCAAATATAAGAAAGGAATTAGAATAAAGGAAATGGATCAATTGGATATTCAAAATATATCCCATATACACCCGTGTTAAGAGGAACAACAATCAATAAACGGTAGGTACCTAGTTGATATTGTAGGAAAGCTATGTCATCCGGCCAAAAAGGTGATGGTCGATTTTTTGATTTAGTCAAATAGTCAATATGATCATAATCTAAACCAGATCTTTAGGAAAGTTGAAAGATCCGAAGATAATGTTGTAAAATGAGAAATTGAATGCCTAAGCCGAAGTCAAACTAACTCAACCCAGCGGATGACCAAGACCGGAAATATATCCACTCAGATAACTTTACAATACGAAACTTTCTCTATCATAATCATAACATAATGTACTTATCTGGGTATACCTATTGGATTTCTGAAGAAATTCAAAACGGTCGAAGGGTCAAATTGACGTCATAGGGTCGACAGATCGACGCATTCATTCATTAATACACATTTATCCATTATCTAAATCTGGGTTTTTAAATCTACACCCGTCAACACGTGAGTAACAATCCGATTCGACAGGCACTATCACGACTTATATCACCCATTGACCACTTAACATGGAACTGACAAAGGAAAATCGATTATGCAATTTCAGTGCCTACTTACGATGTATCTAGTTGGCCATTCACAAGCTATCGGAATTCTTGATCGAACTTTAGGAAGCGTAGCATTTTTTAGCCTTCCATGATGCATTTACATTCAAAATGATTTTATTTACGAGGAACTTTTTGTTAATATTTTCCGGGATGAATAAGTCATGTAGAGAAACTCGTACCTCGATAAGTAAATAGGAGGGCAATTCCATTATGCTATCGGACGGCATACTTGCGTGACAAACGAATATGCAAGTACCGCCCCTAAGATTGCTATGAATAACCACCCGGCTATTTAATGGACGAAGATGGTCTGCTGCACAAACTATCTCAACAGGATCTGCAAGTGCGAGATTATATCACTCATAGAACTGAATCTCACTAGCACTTACCGGAAGTGCCAGACCGGAACCAATCATCTCTCTATTAATAAGCATCAAAAACGCCACGAGTATTTAAAACATGGTAAAGAATTCTTAAAACACTGCATTGATGTCATTATCTAGAAACAGGTACTGAATCACTCCACTCATACCTGCCAGACTCAAAAAAATTTAAAGTGAAAGTTGTAGCGACGCGAGAGGCATCTCGTCATTCAGCGTTGGGTAAGCGAAACGATTTTAATACGAAAATTATACACCAACGCTACCTTTAGTTTGACGCATAATGTTGTGGATAATTTTGTTCGTGTCTTTCACTGGCACTAATGTTATACTGTCACCTGTGACTTGGGTGCATGTTCGGGTCGTGATTGATTGTAGTTTTTTAAATATTTTGATAAGTAGGTGAAGGTGTCAGCCGCCATTGAACATGTGCATCTAGAATCAGTAGTACCGTTGGATCTACATCGAGAGCGTGGTACGGTTAGAAGCCCGCACGCATCCACTGATCGCGTCCGATCTACCGAGACCATTTGTAGCACATGCTATCCGTTGATTCCCTGGAATTTCCTCAGAAGAATTGCTCATCTTAATAAGTAAGATTGCGACGCTGTTTATCTAATCTTATGTACGTATAAAAATACATACATGTAATCACGTCTATTAAAAATAATCAGCAATGTCCAGAATTTTTTTAGGAGACATTTTCTATTGTGTTTTTCTAAAACCATACCACTTAGGTAAAAAATTAAGTCTCTAATATGCCGGAATAAGTAATTATTCAATAGTATGTATTAGGTACTTATTAATTTCGGCTGCCATAACATATCATGTTTTTAATAACATAACGCATATTGCGATTTAATAAGTTAATATCGATTCGTGTTCATATCCGCGTTGAGAACACGCACTGTTACCAACTTGTGCAGTTTTAGAAAGCGGTTTGCACGCTGGACCAGTCAGTGGCGAAAAAAGGAGCCAAAAAAACGATACCACGGAAACGAGAAAACGATCTAAAAATATTTATGAACGTTGCTCACTCCTCAGAACGCCAGACAATGGCTACTGACATGCTAGACAGAACTAGTAAAGGAAAATAATAAAGAAAATTGCAAGAGAAACTACTGTTTCCACGGTGAATTTCCGTCGAAAGTGGCCTGTTGGTGACAGAATTGTAGGTCCAAGTCCTCGCTCCGAAATTAGAAAAACGTTAACCTTGCATGGAGGTGGCACACACGCCAACGGTCCGCCTCGCTTTCACCCATCACCATGTTTGCCGCGCCTTGCTGCTCTGTTCTGCGTTATTAGACAATATAATTATACTAGCTTCGAAGACATCTCCAGATGATGTTTTCAATTATTTAAAAAGATCCTTAAGGTAATCGCGCAAGGCAATCCTTAAGGTCGGTTTTTTATACAAACAAAAATAGCGCTTTCATAACATCAATTATGTTTGAAATGTCTTTCATTTTATAGCTTGATACATTTTGAATGCGCTAAACGGCATATTTTAGCAAAAATTTACCGTTCTCATTTTTCCAGGAAAATACCCTGGAAAACTTGGAATCAAATAATTGTTCTCATGTAGAAAATCTGTGACGCTATTAAATTTCTTATCAGATATTGGAGAATCTAGGTCGGTGACGCCGAGATCCGCGTCGATCGAAAGTGAGGTTAGTTTCCCGCGCGTTGCACCGAGAAGTTCAGTCGCCTGCGCAGGTTACTGGGTCAAGGGGTCGATGCCATTTCTACCCGCGCGCTTCAATCCTATCGATAAACCCTTCACTGCAAGAAAGTGGCTTCGCCCGGGGCAAAGAGCGTGGCATTTGCGTCCCATCTGGTATTGGTCGGTATTTTAACCAACCACCACCAACTCATTTTTACCAAAAACTCATTAATTAATACTGTGACGAAAATATCGTCGTGAACTCGAAGGAATAGTCAGGAAATCTACGTATAGATAGAGTGCGACTATGGTAAGTTTGCAGAGGTCAAAAAAAGGTTTTATTTAAAAAAATGCATATGGCAACATCACAAAAATGAGAATTAATCAGTCTTGATACTTGGCAAATATCTTTCCGTTTATTAAGTATATAATGTCTATACACCTACTGAAATAAATATTCAGGACAGTCTTGCACAAATCGAACTAGTCAACCAAATTAAGCAATGCTTGTATAGGTACATGTACATGTTTAAATATGATTTTGAAATACATAGAAATTATCAGAGACCCTGGAACAAATCGCTTAGTTTGGGTGAAACTAGATCGATGTATGCAAGACTGGCCCAGATATTTATTTAAGTAGGTATGTACTAAGTATTTTGTAATAAAGGGAACAATTATTGCCAACTACCAAGCTTAAATAATCCTCTTGCTGTAGTTTCCGCATGTTGCCATACAAGTATATATATTTTTTAATAAAACCTTTTTTCGACCTCTGCAAACTTAGCGTAGTCCGATTATACGTAGATTTCCAAATTTCACACAGGAAAAGATTACCAAATAACGCAAACACGTGGCCGCCAATATGCAAGACAGGGAGTGGCAATGGCAATAGATTTGGGATATTTTCCGTACCTACTTTCTTAAGAATAGGAATCGTTTAAGGCATATTGTTATTAGGATTTCAATGGTGTTCATAAGAATTACAGCAAAATGTTATTAGATATTACTAACTTCCTGCTTTCTCCCTGCAAATGCATGCAGGTACAATATTAGTATAAATCGCCTTTTCAAAGTCATATTGACGAATGGAGCTTTGTGTGCTCGGCGGTTATATCTGAACAATGTACCTTAACTGCGCAGTAACTGAATAAATATACGTATGTGGTTTTACGAGTAAATAGTTACAAGGCATACATAAAACATAAGCAATGAGTGGCCGAGGCTGGCGACAACAAATTTCTCCGGAGAGAATCTCAGCGGACGCCGTCTCTGGCGGCCGACGCGCCGCTACATCGTGGCTACGTGTGCAATTTGCTTTTCAATTGACAACCGAGACAAATAGGCAGGGTTAATTTCGCGTTACTTTTAATTAATAAGGCTTAGGTACTTCAGTTGTTTTACCGTGTTTGCGATCTACGCATGTACCAATATGAAAGTCTGGTAGCTCAATCGTTGTGTGCTGCATCAAATAAATATAATTTAAAAACCCTATACTACTTACCATATTACCAACCTATCCCTTTTCGGACGGGTAATTTGTTGTATGAAAACTTTCGACTGTTGTCAGTTTTTTTTTTTATGCTGTGACAGCTTGTAGCGGGCCAATATTCAGCGTTTTTACTGCGTTTTATTTTCGTCATTCTTGTCTCAGTAAATATTGTTCAAATAAACGATGCCTAGAGTTAACTTTTTATGAACCCGAAAAACAATCCCGAGTTTAAGTCTAGTTTTATCTAAATTGTCACGATTTGTCCTTTCGTTATAGTAAATAATCGTCGGACAATAATGATTGTCAAACCGCGCGGTCAAAACGCTCGGAGAATCGCCCAGCACTAGCTTCAAGCACAAAAAACCTTTAAATATTCGAACGCGGCGCTAGTGTCTGCACGAAATATCGATATCGTCCCGGTCACGAAAAAAGGACTTGCGCGTACACAGAATGTTCCAAAGTAAATTGGACGATTGTATAGGAGCCGTCCGGAAAGGGCTAACCTCCTCCTAAAACCAAACGGCACCAAGCTTTAAAATTATCATATTTTACTCCGTTAACAAGCACCAGAGCCGCGCCGCCCGTGTGCGAAGTGTGCAGCGCACACAGGCGCCAAGACGATAGGGGCGCCGGAACTCGAAACACGACGACAATAAAAAGGTGCTTCATAGGCTGTGTTCATAGGTTTCGCACTCAGGCGATGCTGGGGGTCGCGCAAACACAAAACGAAGATTTTGTGCTACTAAAACATAGGTACTTGTAAAATTTCGTATCGCGAAATTTAAAATGTGATCTTCGTCCATAGGGGTGAAAAAATCATAACCCTTTATTAAACTTCACCATACTACGTAAAAATAAATAGGTGGACCATATATCGCGCAAAAGCGATACTAAAATTGGTTGAAGTCCATGCATGTTTACCTACAATAGGTAAGGTACCAGTATCAAACATTAAAAACACGATTTTTTAATAGACCTTCAAATGGCCTCTTCCAGTTATTACAACTGGCCTGCGATGGTAGATGTATAGCACATGTATAGACAAAAAACATAAGATTGCTCTCCCACCTCTTCACTTATCAATCTTATCATACATTTACCTAAATCCAGTCACCCAGCATAAGATGATTGACACAAAAACCTACCAGAAAAACCGAGTACATTCAGGTCATTAAATTGGCCGTAGTTTTGGTTTTATTAGGCTACTAATAGCCAATTCATGTCACATAAAAAGTATTTTTTGACATGTTAAAAAATCAACATAGAAAACATGAAGCATGATGCAACA
The DNA here is from genome assembly GCA_947034925.1 of Eudemis profundana. NCBI lineage: Eukaryota > Metazoa > Arthropoda > Insecta > Lepidoptera > Tortricidae > Eudemis > Eudemis profundana. The sequence goes on from OX344808.1 coordinate 11,441,699, forward strand.
ATAGTAAGGCGGCCAAAGCAGGTGTAAAATCACTCGCTTTTATCGGTCAAAGAAAGTAGACCGCCGAGGCCGATTCGTGACCGTTAACGCTTAATAAGTAGCCTACACAACTAATTTCCCTCAATTTTTTTTAACTAGCACCTTATATTTGAGAGAGTTATGAGAAGAGACATCCAACCTACATTTAGATACAGAAAACCGGGTTAGCTTCAGTAGGTAGGTTACAAGTGTAAGCAAACTAACATCTCTTATCAGTAATTTAATGAATCGAAAAACGAAGGTATCGTTAATTAAATTAAAGCTGTTGATCCAGGTACCTAGGTACCGTTAATTTGACTAATAGAAAAGTACCACCCAGTTACGGAGACCGAGACTTTGAACGTAACCGTCCGTCAGTCTGTTAGCCCGTAATAGCCACACTTAGCCAATTAGTTTAATAGGCATCCTCTAATTAGAGACGCAGCCAGCATCCCCGTAAAAATGCACCAAAGGCAATGTAGGAGGCTACTTTCTAAGCAACTCCAAACGCAGGCAATCAATTCGCGCAAATCACTCATCAGAACACTTTCTAATCGACGACGTCCATTGCGCTAACGTATAATTAAAGAATATTCTACGTAGATACGTTTATTTTAAAGCTTCGATTTTATTTTAAGACGCAATTTCATATAATATTGATGGTATCACGTAATAATTACACACCTACCTTAAACTTACTATTATGACTTACGGATGCTTCGTTTGCCAACAGGATGAGTCAGAAGATCGCAGGCTGGGCGCTGTTGGCCCTCATCAGTACATCGACGATTCTTCAGACGATCGCATACCCGCAACACACTCCCCTCATCTCACCGGTAGGTACCTACATTACTGGGATTACGAAATGTACTCTCATTGCATTACTTACCTCATACATATTTGGAACGTTTAATTGAAAGTCTGAGTTTAAATGAAAAGGATTGCATAAGCATAATTTAACGGGCAAAAGATTGCTTTGTTTTGATCGTACGTGAAGTGCAGTAATTACTTTTGGAAAACATGTACACATGACACGACTTCCTCAACATTTTGTTTAGACTTTTTGTCAAAGTTTATTTAATGACTGAAATCATAACAAAATAAAATTGTGCTTGATGTTTGTAATAATTAATGTTGAGATAAAAAGCGTGATGTTAGAAATATGCTTTTTCGTCTGGAACTAAAAATATATATATTTATTTATTTAAGGAATTCTTTTAAAATTGTTTTTTTTACTGTTTTTACAGTCAACAAGCAATGTCCGGACACAAAATCCGCAATACTACAGCAACTCGTTGCCACTACAACACGGGCAAGAGGCACAGGAGCGGAAATTTGCAGAGAAGCCCAATGCTCTCAAGAAAGTAGCCCTCGACGACCTCGACGATATTCAGAACAACTCCATCTCCGATGGCGGCTTCTCATGGTCCAACATGCTTGGTAAGGAGTATAGTTATCTTCCAGGTGATTAGATTACTTTATTTTAAAACTTGCTTGCTTTTAGTTAGTCAAAATTAGAATGATCTGCATGCGATGTATAGTTGAGGCGAAATAATAAGAAAGATTAAATTTCAGGAATGATAAAACCATTTTCAGGAATGATAATGCAAATGTTGTTCAACCCTGGCGGCACGGGCCCCAACAAGAGTGACAGTTTGGACACTGACTCGTCGTCAGTGTCCCCCTGGGCCAACCTCTTCTCAATGGGACTCAAGATCCTGACAGCCATCCTCGGAGGAGGCGCCTCCAGCGACGGCATCGACAAGGTCGACAACGGCTCTTCACCCATGCAGGTACAATATCCCCTTTTAAAAACGTTGCAAACACAACATGATTGCCAATTAACCGAAATAATCAATTTATTTAAAAGCATCACGCAACATTGAACAATGGGCCATATAGTGTATCCTTATCCACTAACATCATTTCTGTATATATAAGTCTTCGGTCACTATAATAGTGTAAAGGCACTTTGCAAGGTTATCCTCACCCGTAGAACTCTCATTTAGTATCCATTACGTAGTTTATAGAAACCCTAATACACATACAATAACTACAACCTTCACATCCTGGGGAAATCTCAATGAATGCAAAAAAATGTGAAGCATCCTTGAGGTTCTCCCGCCATTTAAAATGTAAATAGTCAAGTTTGGTATTGGAACCGGTGTCGCATCTCGCTTGCTTCAGGGTATATTGGCTGCGGTACTGTCGACGGTGCTCGGTGCAAAAGATCCTGACCAGGTCGCCTCCATGGCAAAACAGGCTGGAGAGGTACGCGACCCATCCCTCCTCTCCTTTTAATATATGCAGTTTGATAAACACAAATAACCAATCTAGTATCAGTATCAGGTAAACCCAGGGAGTAAGAAGATAGAATTGCCGAAATTTTCTTATTGATCTTCATGTATTTTCTCATTTCTTAGCGGGCATTTCGCATAAATATCGTTACGATTTTCAGTTCATCAACATCGTAGTGAACCTGTTGGATGCTCTGAAGACGTCGTTCTCTCACCGCTCTCTGGCCGCTCGTTCCATGGGCCGCAAGGACTCGGTCAGTGATGCCGCCATCGCGGGTATTGCCATGCTCAAGACCTACGTCAGATCCTTCAACACAAGCGACGACAAATGCCTCCAGAAATACGTATGCGACGCCAACAATGAGTGCGCTGCTGATATTGGACCCAAGAGCGTCTTCTGCCAGCTTGGAAGGTGCGTGATTACACTTGAATTTACATGTTTGTCTTCACTTTCCTTGTGAAATTTTATGATTTTAATGTGATTTCTCCATTCACAGCTATGCTGCCAGCTTCGTTCTAGAAAGGCAATCTGGCGGGACCTTCGACGACTTTTATGAGGCTGGACGCAGAGGCCGTGGAGGCATCGACTGTCGCCAGATGTACCTCCAATGCAACGAAGTCTAAAGCCAAACAAAGATCAACCCCCATATTAATTTTAATTCGCCAAATCAATTAAGTCCAAAACTAGCGATTAACAGTGTAAAATCTTGAATGCAAAATCAGAATTAACGGCAGTGCGTTCTAAACTGAGTATTGCTTTTAAAAATGAACGCAATAATGCAGCTATTGCTGCGTTTTTGAATTTCATCTTGTATGTTATTTCGTCTAACGATGAATCAATGTACACAAGGGTATATTTTAAAATTGCCATGCCTAATTTATTGGCGTGATAAGATCATAATTATCCCATCGCACAGGCTAAGAGCGCGTTGAGTGTAGTGTTCTATTAATTTATTTAAATTATTTATTTAACTTATTCTAGAAGTTAACGAGTAGAAATTGTAATATATTAAAACAAAGAAGAATTATATGGTACTTGTCTGACCCGACTTTGTGAATTGAGCATTATTAAAAATTGGCAAAACTTTCATAGTGTTAAATGTTGTATTAACAATTACAGTTCCGCCAATTTCTCGATAAATGACGACTGATGTAAAAATCTGTGTGATATAAATCGTTTATATCACTAAGTAGTTTAGTAATAGGTTTTGTATGTATTTAATGTGTGTTGTATGATTGAGGACGTCCTTGTGTGCATGTGTGTGTATAATAAAATAATAAATTATTTTATTTTTCTTTTACTTATCATATATTTCCCCATAAAATTAACACGTTCCTTAGTCTAGCGTATCTATTTCGATACATAAATTAGCTCTTATTTTGGGCAGGGTAACCCCTGAAGTCCGTGTAAACAAATGGATTAAATTGAGAGGTTAAATTATGTCTAGTTAGTTATTGTCTATGTATTAGTTCCTCTTCTTTCCCACGTTTTTGATCTTTTTGTTATAAACCCTAACAATGTTTCAAAGAAAAGGCAGACGTTCTTCCATGTTTTCGTTTTTCGATATTATTTCAGTTTTTTTATTTATTTATTTATTAAATACATTCTTAATTCTAAGGCAGTTTCCTGCCAAACTGTATAAACAGTTTGACGGCAGGATATTTTCTATACATATTTAGGTATATATGTACTTCTGTAGTCTTAATTTAATTCCTTAATTAACATCACTCTATTGTCTCCAATAAATGTTTTTTTAACAACTTTTTAAATTTGTTCTTGTTAGCTTCATGTCGGATGTTCTCGGGCAAACTATTTAGTAGGTATGGAAGTCTTTTATGTAGTGTTCTATCACCAAAGTAGTTGTATACTCTTGGTACTTCAAATTTGCCCCCGGACGCCGACCTTGTTCCGTACTTATGTCCTATTGTTATTGGGTTATGCTCTTGATTGCCATGGTTGTTAAATGTAAATAAATAAAAGTAAATTTTATACATACTATATTTTACATTAGGTAAAAGGTATTAAAAGCTACTATTCCTGTACACCTAGAAATCAAGGCGTAGGTATTTTTAGACAGATCTAGTCCTTTATAACCCTGCGTACTCTGGGTGAACTCTGGGGTAAAGTTTAGTGAACAGTTGACATTACCGCTACACTAACGTTTGTCACATCTTGCCGGCAATTTCATGCGAATTAGAGCATAGTAATGCACCCAACCGCACGCGCATCTCCTCAGTGCCCTGACATCCGCACAGAGCGACGCGTGTGACATTGTGACAGTCAAAATGACTCTGGGAGATATGCTGTCACATATGGGAGTCGGGACAAAACAGCTCAGTGAAAGGTTTGTGTTGTTCGTTCAAAATTAACCTATCACTCGGTAAAATTACTAGTATTTTAGTTCAGTCCTAGGGATTGGTAATGTATTTGCGTACCTCCATGGCGAACTAGTCCATGCATGGGGTCCTCTATTTACTAATGTACAAATTACTTCACTTACTTCATCCATTTTTCAAAAATGACTGAGTTGCTGACTGAGTAACTGTTATCCTACAAAAATATTTGTATAATCCAAATGTTTGAATTTTATTGTCTTCTTCATGTTCAGTGGATGAAGGGTATAGTAACGAAATCCATTACTGAACCCTTCATTTGCCAGTACGTATGTTTGTTCACCTATCACGAAGCTCTCCCTCAGAACTGAGAGTGACTATACCGCGTGAATGACATAAATAAAAGCAAACTATAACAACTCAATAAGTGCCCCCGAAGCCTTGATAAGAGAATCCTCCAAGTTTATGCATTCAACTTCAATGAAACTTTTTTTTTGTATCAGTATTATTCTTCGACTGAAAAGAAGTCACATCAGGTCTGATACTTGAACACTGCCTTAGGTACGCCGACTACGCGCAACCTTCGCACGACCAACATGTGTATTATGGGTACGAGCATTCTCAGCCGTCACATGGACATGTGGCTTATTCTAAACAGTAAGTACCTCTAGATTCATTGTTGAAAACCATCAAACAAAATCATCAAATTTACTGATGCTAAAAATAAAATAACATGTAGATATTTTTTAAATACATAAAAGCGAACAATTTCACAGAAAGAATCATGATTAAATTGTTCCCTTATAATTTTGACTCGATTATTAGTTTGATCAAAACTAGTTCACCATTTCTTTAATAAGTGAACATTAGTCACCTCGACAGAAGGACGTAACAAGGAGCTTCGTTATTGCTCTTCATAATAGTACATTACACAACTAGGGTGGTAAAACAAAGAAAGGCCGAGATCGCAAATGTTTGAGGCCCGAGCTGCAAGCGAGGGATGTAAATATGCGATCGAGGGCTTTCTTTCTTACCTCACGTGTTGTGTACATCATTTTATATCTACACTTGGCCAGAAAGCGGATTTTTCCGTATGCCACGTGTAGCATAAAGTATGTTTTTTTGCTATGATAATAAAATGTTTTCAGTAACATTGTTTTTTTTTTTACAGCAGCCACGGTGGTGGGCACAAAAGTAACGCAGCCATGTCGGCTTTGACGCTACTTGCTTTTCTGTTCTTTCTGCACATCCTCCAGCAATGCCTGAGGGACCACATGAACGCCATGCAACAACCACAAGTTATGGTGATGACTGGCGGCCGCATAGGAGACGAGAATATCTCCAAAAGAGCAGACATAAAAAAACTCGATAAAAGTGGTAACATTTTAGCTGACGAGAAACAAGGACCTCAATCGGACCATAACGGAAAAGAAAATTATAAAAATGCTTTCTACGTCGATGAAACGTCCGAAGATAAACATTTAACGAAAATTGTCACGGCTGATAAAACATCAAAAATGGGAACGCCAAAACATAAACATTCATTTAAAAATTACAGCAACCGAAGTTCCGGTTTTCCGAAATTTGCAAGTGCTCTTGATGATTATTATCATTAATGAAATAAACGAAAATTTTAAGAAATAAAAACCTGTATTCCTTATAACGAGTTTATTACCTGTTTTTAAAAGAAAACACCTTATTCGCTTGAATTATATTATAGTTATGACCCTAAACTCCTAAAACCCAATGCATGTTTTATTTGTAAAGAGAAATTATGTCTAAATTCAAAGATGGAAACCATTTCATTTGTACAGAATATTGTACAACTTGTACAAAGTCTTAGGAGATTAGGACCCAAATAGTATCCCTATCATACACATATTGTTTACACGCCTAAAGATCAAATTATGCCAAAAACATGACTTTAAAGAAGCAGACTTACATAACAAAAGACGCCATGGGGATTAACTGAAAACGTTGAATAAAAAAACCATTCGAACAACTTTTCATGCTCCCGACAGTCCAGATGGGATGGGATTCCGTATCATGCATGCCAAGCTTACTTGGCGTTTCAAGTTGTGACAAAAAGCACTTATTATCAAACTAAATAAAATACTGTAAGAGGAATAAGACAAGTTGCCAGAAAAATACACTTGTTATCGCTTTAAAGATTTTAAAAATAGTTTACCTACATTGATAATGTAGAGGCGTATATTTTCTCAAGCACGATTCAGACGCATACTTCCCATTGGATAAGCAATAGTGTTTCGAGTAAAATAAAGTTTACATTTCTATCAAATGAATTTGCGTCAGATACAAAGTTAATAAAGTAAAATGTCGATATACAGAGATCCAGTGAGAGTAATCTTATAAAAATTATTTATGAAGCGAACCTTAAGTCATTATGTAAAGATCATTTCGGGATAATTTAAAAAATCACAACATAAATAACCTGTACCTAAATTACATAGTCGACAAATAAAACCAACTCTTTTTTTTTTCACAATCGTGGAATAAGTTTCTCGCAAGCTGAAGCCACAAACTTGTGTAGATGCAACTTTGTATAAACAATCAAAATCGTTGTTACAAAAATTTCACGAATAGATGAGAAATAAACGTAAGTCTGTGGCCTCCCTTGATACTATAAAGTATTTTACAACTAAGTAGGTACCCAATTTATTGGTATCATAAACACTACGACTGACTCTAAAACTGGTTTTTAATCTTATGCAAGCCTTAATAGTAAAACTAGAATGCTACTTAATTTCTTCTAACTCTCTCAATGTACTTGGTTTGAGTGAGCGCACTAGAACCCATGGTTGGATCTGTCATACGGTTCCAGTCTGTCTGTCCTACCACAAATCCGATGGCACGCATCTTCTCTTGCTGTCTGCTCTCTTCTATGTCCGCCCAGCGTACCTGTTTTAATTACAATCTGATAAAAACCCGCGATGTTTCGTCGAACTAAATAATAAAAAACTCACCTCCGTGTTTTTAATTTTTTGCTCATTGTCAAACAAATGAAACTTTGACAAAACGAAGGACTGCTCTCCGATACAAGAATTAAACTCGAAAACAAAACCACGGTTATTTTGTAGGTTATGTTTTAGTTGTGCACGATTGCAGTACCGAGTGAGAAATCTCAAAAATGCGTTCATTATTTTAATACAATAGTATGAAACAATAGTATACTCATTACTCACCGTTTTCTTCCCTGGCTTAGCTGTGTTTGGTTTCCACTCGTCTAGTTGAAGGTAGTCCGCCATTGTGAGCTGCGATGACCGGAGCGGTTTGTTGGTGCCGTCGAGTCGAGCTGCAACAACGTACCGAAATCTTCACTACACTTGCAATAACAACTTAACTTGACCTTTCAGGGATGAAATTTCACAACACAGCCTTCGGTAGAAAAAAAATAATAACGGATTTCTTCAGGGGCGTATTTACCCTAAGGCACCCTTCTCGCTCACTTTAAAGCACGACGTGCCTCTCACGAGGCCGGGGTGCTAAATTTCAAAATACGCCCCCGGATTTATTATACGCAAACAAACGACCAAGAAATTAATTACAACACACTTTTGTAGAAACGTCATAAAAATCTGTATAATCTGTGTCGTAACTCTGACGTACCGCATCGATTCACGTACATATTTTATTGTTAGTCAATTAATAGTTAAAATGACAATGCGCCTGATTTTACATCGCACCTCAAAATTCAAATCTGCTGTAGAGTAAACCAAGACTTAAACTAATTTAGAAAATTAATAAGCGGATTCATAACCTACCTAGCTGCACCGCGTCATCCAATTTCTCCCACTTCGAAGTAAAAGAGCTTTCAACCTGTGATGGAGCAGTACCTTTACAAGACTCTTAATAAAAGCTGGAATAAAAGTGATTAGCCCTAGCCTACCATACAAGCAAACTCTTTATTCAATATCCTCATATTCTGCTATTGATAAATAATTTATGAACGAACGATGCCCCACACCCCACCCTATAATCTTTTCACTCCCGTAAAGACCTATGTGCAGTGGCGTGCAGTTTTTTAAGTAATGTTAGTCAATAAATAGCATAGGCTACTTGACAGTGTGAAAAATAATGGAAGAATTATGGATATATGTATTAATTATAACCAATTTACGCGAATATTACTAAAAATAAATGGGTTATTTATTTATAAAACCCGGATGAAAATTGATTATTTTTTATCTGTCGCCATTTTATCGAAAACGGTTTGGATTGGCCGATGACGTCACATCATTGTAAACGGCATCGACAGCATCTGTCAATCCTATTCGTTCGTAATTCTGTCATTGAGAACGTTATGCGATCCTCGTTGACGTTTGTCGGTTTACTATCGTGTTACGTCATAGACGCCATATTGTCCGAGAAAGCGTTTTGGCGCCTAATTTTAAAAGTTCATTTTTATTTGCTTTTTTCAGAAAAAATACACAAAAGAATTAAAAATAACCACTTTTTGAGTGCTCAATAGACATCATTAAACAATCTGAGTTACTCTTCAGAAACCTGTCAAATAGCCTGTATATAAGAGCACGAGGCCATTTGTGACTATATGGGGAGCACGCCACTGACCGCAGAAATAGATCGAGATAGAAGTAAATAGTTCATAGATTTATATGGGAACCAAGCGTGTAAGATTTTGCGGTAGACGTTTGACGTCAAGGGTGTAATTTAGTGATGGAAAAAATGAATTTTCCATTTCACTTGGTGGTATTTCAACAATCAATTATAAGTACCATTATTATCAGATTTTTTTAAATCTAATAATAAAGTTGAGGGCGACTGAAGTTGATGTCGAGAAAAGAAGGTCCCTGGCCCTTCTTTTTGACACGCAAGGTACATACTCTCTCCTTCTACCTCGATATATTTTTGTGTCACTGTGTATATGTCGTTTTTGCTATCAATCATTAAAAATCAAGAATGCCGTGATATCTCCCACGCGGGCTTTCATTTGGCTGCAATCCGTTATTATGCTGTACCAAAGACACTAGTTTAAATAAATGATTATTATTATCGGTACAAGCTGGGAGCCGGCTAGGGTTGCCAGATTCAGGCACGTCATTTCCGGGACAATCCGAAGAAACTCCTCCCTCCCCCCCTAGAATTCAGCATTTATAAATACAATACGAGTATTAAATTTGGTATGGAACATAACAACATTAGATCTTACCATAAGTCCAACACACATCGTACCTACTCGTAGCGAAATAAAAAAAAATAAAAGTAGCAGATGTTGGAAATCCGAGACAATCAAGGGTAATTCCGGGACACGGACATTTCCCGGGCATCTGGCAACCCTAGAGCCGGTATACCGACAGAGCTCACTCGAGCCCTCACCTCAGGTTCTTGCGCATCCTCCATAATGACTTCATCGTCGATATCTTCCATGTGCACTTCAGTAATGGCCGCGTTTTGTAACAGCGTCGTAGCGTCCAATTGAATGTGGTGGTCCGGAGTCGGGAAGAACCTTGTGCAAATTACTTGAACATCCCCCAAGGTCCGACCGTGGATATTTCTCTTGAAACATATCTGTGAATCCAGCTCCATTGTACAAATGTACACCTAAAATTGTAAAACGAAGTCAGTTACATGTTTTTGGAGAGAACACTTCCGATAGCCAATGAGAGTACTAACCTGGAAACCTTGCTGCCTGGCAAAATTCCATATATCTGCGTAACTCCTTAGTGTGTCATTGACTGCATCGAAAATTAAAAAGTTGAAGTAGCCGTCGGTTAGCGATCTTTTAAATGCTCTTTTCAAAGAGTTCAAATAGGTTTCTTCTGATGATGCTTCATATTCATATTTTAATGAAGGTTTCTTGACCTGGAATTAAATATTTACAAACACTTTAACTTTTCGAAATACACATAGATGCATTCAGGTACGGGCACGGACTTTAATTGTTAATCCATTTAGAGTTCAGTCTAATTTTGTCGTCTAATACACAATCTATGACACGACTATTGTAAGGTGAACCCTAAATGGCTCAACAATTAAAGTCCGCGAGTGTACATCATTAGATATCTTTGCTGAATCGAGCCATGTTTATAAAAGTCCATGCTATGCACTGCAAACAACACATTTGAATACAATTTGAGCTTCTGAAATGGCTACAGAATAGTTCTGAAAACTTTGTATGGAATTTCTAGAACCAATAATCTACTGTTGTATTCGGTCGACGACGGAATGGTAAGTTAAAAATGTAACGTACTATTTTGCCAGTTGTGGGATCCTTCTCTTCTATTTCACCCTCCTGCATGAAATAGTCGTCAATAGACATTATTCTAGCCGTCCCGCCGTGTTCGGCTTCACGATCTCTTATTAATTTTGCTAAGTATGATTTACCGCTTCCCGGGGGACCTGAAAAGGCAATAACAATTTAGAGTCAATTACTAAAATTTTCTATGTATCAATTACTCTTCAAAATGATTGCGTGCTCTCAAACTTACCTCGTAAAATAATAACTATTTTCTCAGGCCGCATTTCACGTCCTGGTGGTTCTAATAAATCATCTATCATTACAATATGCTTAGGCTTTTCATTCTTTTCAGGCTCTTTTGTTTTTTTTGACGTCGAGCTTTCGCTTATTGTGCTTTCTTTGCTTCGGCCTCTTTTGCGCGAGTCCCTATCACGACTTCTACTGCGATTTCTATTATCCTCTCTTCGGAAATCTCTTTGTCTGTCTCTATATGAATCGTCGCGATCTCTTCCTCTATCTCTATTGAAGTCGTCTCGTCTAGTATATCTGTCACGATCGTCGCGTCTTCTTTCATCAAATCGTTCATCAAGTCTTCGTCTATCGTCAAAGTCTTCCCTTAGGGGGCCTCTTACGTCTCTCAAGTCATCTCTCATGTCTCTATGATCAGTCCGCATATCTTCCCTAGGATATCTACGTTCGAAATCTCTTGGCGTATATTCCCTAGCCATATCATCAGGGGCAAAACGGCTTTGCCTATAAGTAGCCTCTGAAGCAAAACGATTTTCTCGAGGTATATCTTCAGTCTCGAATCTTCTGGGTTTTCTTTGAAATAATTCATCCGCTTCTCTTTCAAAATCTTTCTTCTTGTTTTCACCATCCTTTGATTTGTGATTGTAGTCAAACATATGCACAGGCTCGATAAATTCACGAGCTAAAACAGAAAGTTAATTATGAATAAAAATGTGTATGATATACTTTTATGCCACACCTGGTCATAAAGTGGCTTTTTCCGCACGCTGCGCGTACGGAAAAAGCCGCTTTCTGGCCAAGTGTAGACATAAAATGGTGTACACAACAGGGGAGGTAATAAAGAAAGCCCTCGATCGCATATTTACGTCCCTCGCTTGCAGCTCGGGCCGCAAACTTCTGCGAACTCGGCCTTTCTTTGTACAATCGAAGACACTGCTAACTGACCACTTGTCACCCTTATTACAATGTATTAAGGTCTACTGATGGTCACTTAACTGTGTCTTCGTTTGTATTACCACCCTAGTTGTGTTATGTACTATAAAACATAAAATTCGAAACAAAAATCATTGCTTAGTAAAAAATAATAATTATATTTTCTGGTATTTATCAATTACATCACATTTAAGCAGAAATCGGATTAGATTATACTTAATTCAACCGTATTATTTTAGTACACGCAAATACGTTCCAAATTTAATGTAAGTAAAATTGTTAAAAAAAATATGTAGATAACCTTCACATAGCTTAGTGCATAAAGAAGATATTGCTTTAGCTAGGGTACTGCAACATTGGGATTTCTATGAAAGACCCTCACAACCTGCTATTGCAAACCGTTAAAATGCACACAGAAAAAGATTAATCCTCATACGACTGCATATTCTCACGTCACAGCAAGGAAATGCGGTTAAACTTTGCTATTTTTTCCTATTAATCGCATCAACATTAAAACAACACCAACTGTTTTGCGACGCCTTTTACAGGTTGTAATTTTTTTGTGACGCACTTGTAACAAATGCCACTAACATCGCGTGCCGATGAACTGAAGACCTAGCACGACTGCGCCGTAGGAGTATTTATTTATGGTGCGACAAATATTATCTACTATAACTTTCTCTTAACACCATCCCAAATACATGATCTGTGTAAATATTAGGCTTGTGTAGTACATATACTAAAAATAATGAATTCCAATCACTGTACTAGAACGAACTATTCCGTTTCATTTCCGCTCTTTAGCACGTTTAGTACATTAACCGATCAAGTTCGATCAACTGCCGACCGACATTCAACATTTAACAAGCTCTGAATGAAAGAGAAAATGGAACGCAACAGCACAGTGCTGGAAGAGATCGGTCGGTCTGATCCTGATCGGACAGAGCGGAACAGTACAGAACGAAACGGAAGCAACGCTTAAATAGAAATAGTAGTGTACTAGTGAACTAAAAGACCGAACTAGTACATTAGCACGATTGTACTAGTTCGGAGCGATCCGTTCAATGAACGACCGCGAACAAGCCTAGCAAATATAGAGCCACAATTATCGTCAATGAACATAGAACTGCAGTTATTTTCAATGATTGTTCTCAAGTTCTGTCTATTAACCTAGGCACGAAACCAGAAATTACCTATGTCGAGAATATGAAACTAACTCTTATGCATCATTATTCAACCCGGAAACATCCACTGCTCAACATAACTTAGTACCACTATTAAATCTTTACTGTAAACCAATCATTTTTAAAATTCACATGCTGATTCCATCTCGAATTCTATCAATTGATTAATAGTTGTGTGTATATATCAAGAAAATAAAACGATAATCATTGTAGTTCCATAAAATTATAAATGCCAAGGCGTTGGTGTAAACTGGTGTCCATCGTGACTTTTCCAATTTTCAGATAGCTATCACAACACAGCCCAATTCCCAAAAACAACAGCAATAAATTCTTTTGTACTAAATATTACCACTTGCCTAAAATTTTGTAAACCTCCAAATATATGAACTGAATAAATAATTAACAGCTTGAGTAGAAAAATAATAATTGTTACAAGATTTAATTACCTTTCAATCTTAGAGGTTTGTGCTCATATTCAACAATAATAGATGGAGTAAATAATGTTTCTTCAACCCACTTTGGCCTGGCCGGCGGTGGGGTCGGCAGCAGCGCAGACTGGTTATTCTGGTTGTTAATACTATCATGCATTTGTCTGTTATCAGAAGACCCCCTTGGGTAATCACTCTCGTTGTCATAACCTGGCACACCCTGCATGAGAGGCCTGGGAGGCATATTAGGTCCCATTGGCCTCATATTATCAGAAGGTCCTCTAGGCTGTGGTCTCCTATTAAAGTTGTTATCATCTTGATAGCCATGACCTGCTTCCATAAGTGGACGAGGTGGAGGCATGTTAGGTCTCATGGGCGGCCCTCTGGGTGGCATGTTTTGAGCCTGCATATTACTATCATTATATGGATCCATTGATGTATTATTTTCTCTGTCATTATTTATTCTTCTCTGAGGTGGATACTGTTGAGTATCTTGTTCACCATATTGATCAGAATAGCCAGGACCTTGACGATTGACGGGCATGTTTGGAGGAGTATTACCATATTGTTGATTGGGCATATTACCATATTGTTGTTTAGGGGTATTACCAAATTGTTGATTGGGCATTTTACCATATTGTTGATTTGGTGCATTACCATATTGTTGATTTGGTGCATTACCATATTTCTGATTAGGTGCATTACTATATTGCTGATTTGGTGCATTGCCATATTGCTGATTTGGTGGATTTCCATATTGCTGATTTGGTGCATTGCCATATTGCTGATTAGGAGTACTGCCATACTGTTGATTAGGCCCAGGTTGGTTTCTGTCCCACTGATTATTATTAGGGGGAGGAATGGAGGTATTTGTATTGGTATTATATGGTGTATTTTGAACATGAGGTCCTTGTTTACTGGGGCCAGTGGGAGGCACACCTTGATCTCTAACCATTGAAAGGATATTCATAATTTTTTCATCACCAAGTATGTTATTTATTCCTTTGGAAATGATAGTATAGTCAGGAGGCTGGTCCTCAGCAGCTGACCTATCATCAGTTATATCAATGACATCTGACTGTTGAACCTCTTTATCTTCTGGGACCAAATCCAAACCAGGAATGCTTTTTGCAGATCCCGCTCCAGGTAAAAAGTTAGTGTTTGTAACAGCTGGAGAATAGCTTTCATTTCCCATTTCTTGATCCTGATAAGACTCAGCTCTGTCTTGTGGGTCAATAGCTGCATTAGGTCTGTTATAACCACCTTGTGATTGCATATTATTGTTGTACTGTGCATATTGAGAATTGTCTTGGTAATTTTGGGGAGGAATATTTTGATAGTTTTGATGCATTTTATTATTGGGTCTATAATTGTTTTGTGAATGATCCTGATGTTTATATTGATTGCTGGCTTGTCCTGATGGACTATTGTTGCTTTGGGATTGCATATTAGAGTTATGAATGTTATTGGTACTTTTCAGAGGGGGAGCTGTAGATGAATTACCTGTTGGAACACTGCCCGCCGCTGGAACAGTCTGGCCCAGCAGCCGTGCCCTCTTTTGTTTCATCACCTGCCGACGCTCTAGTAATTGTGCCCTGCAAGTTTCAAATTTTTGCTCATACTCTTTATAAGCCTGTCTGTCCGGATGGTTCACATTTTCGCGCTTCCATTTTTGAATTTCCTCTTCCCATTTTTCAAACTGAATGTCAAAAAGCCTTTCTTCTTCAGCTAGTTTCTTTAAAGCCTCTGCATTAACTGTGGGCTGAGATGTTTCATGGCGTGAATCTGATCCCTGTTGCCAACTTTGTGTATTACCTGTAGGAATGTTAATATTATTAGAACTCCCTGTTTGTTGATTGTGTTGTAATGCTGGAGATGGTACTGGATTAGGCTGTCCAAAGAGTGGCTGGTTGTTCTCATGTGGTGGTGGTGGTGGCTTCTCTGGTGGCGGAGGAGCTGGGGGTGGAGCAGTATTTGCAGTTGGAAGTGGTGGCGCCATCCCCATTGCTTGCATAGATTGCATTTGCTGTGCATACTGTAAAAATATTATTAAAAGGTTATCAACACTGTATAACCTTTTAAGTTAGTTTCATCTTGTATCTGGGTCTGGTAGCGCCAGGTTTGTATTCGAATTCTCAACAAGTATTTCTAAAGTGTGTACGGCAGAGCCCTGAAGCCATCCTAAAACAGGCCTCTAATTAGAATGGAACTTCATACAAATTAGCAGCCTTTTAGTTAGAGGACGGCAACATATCGTCGACCGTAGGCTGAATTACGGTAAGGGACAGGCAAAACAATGTCCCTTATACTAATTCAGCCTATGGTCGACAATATAGCCTCTGCTATGGCTCATGCCAAAATAAGATCTTGTTGCATACCTATTGGCTCTCTGAATTTTAGAGGCAAAATATTAAGATGCATTAGGGTAATTTCGAACATGGGGTAATTCTCAAAATTGGGAATATTTGGCCTCTCTCTTACAGTTAGCATTTTTCAGTAAATTTATGTTGCATGGATTATGAGATATTCTTTATTTTTGGAATTATCCCATATTCGGATTTACCCCAATGCACTTAACCATCTGTGTGTCAATGAAAGTTTAACGGAACTAAATATATTCTAAAATTCTAATAGGACATTAAAGTGTAGAAGAATAAAATAGATTCAAATAATTTTGTGATTCTTGTAAGGAGTCAGACCTACAAACAATCGCAAAACAAGTAAGTACCTAATGACTGCAGTCTTCAGCACAATACCTAAATTAGATTTAAACGTTACAACAAAAGTTATATACAAAAAGGCAGACATAACTAGAATATGTATTTAATCTACGCATGGAGGCATCGAATAATTTAATCTTATTAAGTTTAAATATTAAGAAATGCCAACATTTTAAGGAGCTAATAATCTTACCTTTTCGCCATACTGGCTCTGCCACTGTGAATACTGTTGCTGCCACTGGGTCCACTGCTGCCAATTTTGCTGCTGTAGAACAGCCCATTGCTCAGGTGTGTAAGATCCCATGTTTAAATCAGGCGTCATTTGAGGAACACCTGAGTTCCATTGACCCGGCATTTGCCAAGCCATAATTGATTCTGTTCTTTATAATGACGTCAAAACTACAGTCAAATTGAAATTATAGTATAATATGCTACCAATTCATAGATAACATTTCATAAAACTACGAATTAGGGTCGCACACATCTCAAATTTAAATGCTCGCGTATGACAAGACATCTAACTAATGTCATGTCAGTCACTCTCCACACGGCGGGGCGGCCATTTTGATCACTTTTGCTAATGGCGGACACGGTGTAGTGTAGGGTGGTCACTAGTGATGTGGTTTTTAAAGTAATGTCGATAATACTGTATGATGGATGCAGAATGAAACATAAACATCCTTTAGTTAGACGGCCTACCCACCCACAGTATATTGTATATATTAAATTTCTTATTAGGGATGTGTTTTGGGTAAAAAAAAATTTGTTATAATTAGTCTGTCAATTAGGCTGTCAAAAAATATAGGATATGTTTTTTTCTTTTATAAATCAAACAAAAAACGATACAGATACAGTGGGTCAAAGACCAGGTGTGGGGGCTCGTAACGTTACGTGCAACAAGCACGTCGTAACGTCAATAGAAACTGTAACGCACAATATTTTCATATTTTTTTTGTTGAATTTGACAAAATAAAAAATATATGTTCAATATTTTTTGACACTAGTCTTTTGCATTGAATTCTACTTTGTCCTTATACGCCACAATATAATGGCTTCCAAACGAGCTGATTTTTGTCAAGCTGCGTACACACCAAGCCAACGAACGCCAACGAAAATTCGTCGGCGTTGGTTATCGCACGTTCGTTGGTTCTCGGTCAACTGCGTACACACCAGACCAACGAACACCAACGAATGGTTTTCGCTGGCCTTCGTTGGCCGTGACTGGACGGTTTAACAAACGCCAACGATCATTCGTTGGCGTGTACCGGCGTTCCGCAGCGTGGCGGCAACACCAAAGGATTTGAAGCAAACTCAACGCGGTGTGGACGCATGCCGAAGGCCAACAAACGAAAGCTCTTTTAGACTTTTAATCTAAAAATATATTTTGTACTCAAAACATAACCAATGTAGAAAAACAAAGAGTAAGGTAGCGATGACATGTTTTTTTTATTGATTTGATTCGACTGATGCCTCACGTTCGTTGATTATTGAAGGTGCATCCAAAGAACGCATCTTCGAGTACCAACGAACGTGCGGTAGCCAACGCCGAATATCTTTCGTTGGCGTTCGTTAGCCTGGTGTGTACGCAGGTAAATGATACCGCCACGCTGCGAATTGCTGGCACACGCCAACGAACGATTATGGAACGGTCGTTGGCGTTTGCTAAGTCCTCCAGACTGGGCCAACGAAGGCCAGCGAAACCCATTCGTTGGCGTTCGTTGGCTTGGTGTGTACGCAGCTTTAGCCAACTGATAAGGGCGCAATTACCAGCCTATTAAAATGAGAGATGAACTATAACTAGAGTCTGTGCGGAAAAAGAATAGGATTTAGATGGGGGCGCTGTAATGCTATTGTACACAATTTGCAAAAAAAATGCCATACTGGTTAGGTTAGTTCCGTTTTAATATCCTATACCATATCATACATATCTATCCTATTATATATCCTTTCCGAACAGACTCTATCTCTTTTCTATAAATAGCTGACGAAATCGGCTCGTCTATCAACATATATTGAGTTCAAGTCAATGTATTCCACAGATTTTAATTTATTCATGCAAACAAAAATTATAAATTAAATTAAAAACGAAACATTAAACTAAAACCCTAAAGTAGATAGTCGGTAGTCCCACAGATTATATAAGATATTCGCGAAACCAATGGAAATATTACCAAGATTTAGTTGCGGATATTTTTTCACTCGAGATATGGCAAAAAACACGATTATCAACCAAAAATGCCTAAACACAACATTTAAACATTTTTCCTCAAAAAATATAATGCAAATACACACAACATGTATTTATAATTAATATACATTATAATTATAATTAAGAGCAGTTAAGGCAATAAGTGCATATTTCTTATTTTAGTGTTTACAATAACTATTTACCTTTGTAGGTACACTTGTTTCTGTTTCTTCTGCAATAAACAAAATAAATAAATAAAATCAGATGTAAAAACTTGCCTTATTTTCTTTGTTTAAGTAAATGTACATTTGTTAGTTTGTCTATGTTATTTAATGCCAGTTATTCTTTCTCATTTGCTCAAAGGTTAGCTGGAAGGGATCTCTTACAGGTAGGGCATACAATACCGGTTTTACTTGTATGGGCCAATATCGAAAAACCAATTTTTCGGTATTGGCTTCATACAAGTAAAACCGGTATTGCATGCCCTACTTACAGGGATAAGTTCACCTTTATATATACCCCTGATTTTTGCACCGTTTCTGTATGATTTGATCTGCAAGAAAGTGTTTACTAGTCCTGTCCGGACGCAAAAAGGTTACTGTGGTTAAGCTGAAGAGAGTTGAGGAGTGCTGTAACACGGGAGTTAAGTTTCTATGTAGGTAGCTCCAGAGAGTTATAAACCAGGACGTCTTGCAGGAATCGAGTGTGGTATAGAAAAGGATAGAAAAAGTGGATTTTCTGTACAAATGCCATTAAATAAGCAGAGTTGATTACAAATTGGTCATTCACCCTCAGTGGTCTATCTCTTTTTCACGGACACCTGCGTCCCAATCGGTTTGCTGCAATGGATGGCATGTATCCGGACGATCAAGCACAAAAAAACGTTTAACTATTCGAGCGCGGCGCTAGTGTATGCACGATAGATCGGTATCGTCCGGAACACGAATAAATATTTTTACTTAAAAAAACCCGACCGCGGTGCACTTTAAAAGTACATAAAATTCGCCATTTTGTTTATTTTAACGAACTTCATAGGCGGATCTAATGATGTATCATTTATCAAAATCGGTTGTGCCGTTGAGTAGTTACGAGCGGACATAGGAACGGACATACGTACAGGTCAAACACATAACCCTCCTTTGGGCTTCGCCGCAGTCGGGTAAAAAGGACTTGCGCGTACACAGAATGTTCCAAAGTAGGGATGTAACGATACCGATACCGATATATCGGTATCGCCGATATTATACAACCGATATTTGAAGAATTTGCTGTATGAAAAAAAATCTGCAAAAAGTAATTTCAATTTCTGACTTAATTTATGTATTGGTCTATTCTATTACCTTGTGCAATGATAATTACTATGTTAATTAAATCTTTGGTTCTTAATAAAAAAAAAGAATTTTGAGTTGACAATTTATTATTTTTACTTTACACTTTCAAGGTTGACTCTCTGGTAAATATAACCAGTAGTCATTGCCATTAGTTATAATAAGGACATAAAAATATCTGAAATTCATACTTCATTATTTAGCTAAGATATCGGTATCGGTATCGCCGATATTAACTACTATATATCGGTATCGGTATCGTATCGGCAAAACTGTGTATCGTTACATCCCTATTCCAAAGTTTATTGCAAGATTGTATAGGAGCCCGTCGGAACGGGGTATGCTTCCCTGCATATCTAATCTAAGCCAGATTATTAAAAAAAAAATAGCTTCACTCTTAAATTTCTGGTATCAATAAAAAATCTCCGAGTAAAAAAAAACAAATAAGTGCAAACTTGATAATAAAGAGGGAAATCCTTTTTTAAACGGCTTTCTATCCTATACTTAAGTTACGATTTATTCTTTCCTTTTCTATGACTGACTCACAGATTTTATAGAATATGAGTCATTTTAAAAAAAAATACATAGTTAAGGGCCTAATAAAAACTAAATCACGATCGCTTCCTTTGTGTTACGAAAGTTAGGCATACAAACTATATGGGTAACTTTCGTAACACAAAGGAATAAATTAAGTTTTGTTTTAATTAAATCCTTTAATTTTGTACAACTTTTTTGAAAATGACTCATATATCTCCAATAAAGCGTATTTATCACATTGGTGTTTTGTATATCATTTATATCTGAATTATACTTAGGCGAGAGAGTGATGTCCTATCTATCTACGTTGTATACGTGATGATCAAAATTCTCTAAATATCGATATGTCTATCGACAGTAACTACTACATCTTCATCACATCACTAGTCGACGCCATTTTTGCTAGATATCTGTTGTTTGGTTGTTGACCATCTTACGAAATATCTCGTAATTTCTTATGCACGTCGCATTTCGTGCATTAAATTATATTTTAAATGAGTAATTACAATATAAGGATTTTATGGACATAAAAAGTGAGTGGCATTTTTGCCTTGTAGTGGATATATAGTGTGCGCGGGAAATCTGTTTCCAATGCCTCTACCTTCAACCAAACATACCTAATTCTTTATTTGGTTTGTTTTTAAGACTTACCTGGAAAATGATATCCCAAAGAGTTCGGGATATGCGGAAAGGAAGAATCGCTAAAATGACTAAAAATGTGGAACGTGTTTATAAGGACGGGAAATGTCGGGATTGTTCAGTAGTGGTAACGCGGATGGACTTTGCCAAAATTTTAGGCAAATTTACGAAGGTAAAAATCCAATATGAAAGCAGCACAACACCAAAAACGAAAAAAATCAGTGAAGCTACTGTAAACTCTCCTAGTAGAATGAAAAACAGTGAAAATGGGATGGTGCTTATTCATAGGAACGCAAAGAGCCAACACCCGAACAATGAGTCTTTAAACTCTAAAAAAACCAAGAACGTTAGACAAGCTGCAGTTTCATCGCCACGTCAGGCTAGTAATATATTAAAGGAAAACAACCGATTAAAAAAAGGACCTGTAAAAGATAAGAACTCCAATTACAATCAACAAAAACTTAATTCTAACCTAAAAAGGTATGGCATTATATTCATTAACCCTCATGTAAACAACAATAACGACATGAAAAGTAAATCAACTTTACTAGAATTACTGCCTGATATCAATAAAAGTATATTGCCTACTGAAGAATGGGTCATAGATTACTTCCCTAAAAGCGAGGAACCTAAGGAAGATAAGGTATATGATCGTATTGCAGCAGAGCTAGAGGACCTTATGTATAATGAAAAAGCATCGAGTTCAGATAATAAACCTGATGTTTCTGAAAATAAGGTGGATGAGTTTCCCTCTATCATGGATATCCTCAATGAGAGTACACCACATAGTAGTAGTAAAGAAAATGACCAAAGTAGCACTTTTAAACCCAATTTAGAGTCTAGTGATGTGGAAGCCATGTTGCTTGGTAAAAGCAATCCTGAAGCAAAGGAACAAGAGACAATGCCTATGGATGTAGACAACCCTGACATGCCTAACTTGATTGGAGATGTAGGGCCATTAGCTGCTGTTCCTGACACAGAGAAAAGTCAAGAGAGTGACACTAAGGAAGGGGACTCCACTGCCAAGGATTGTATTGGCAATTTAAGTGGCCCTTCTATCATTGATGAGACATTGCAAAAAGGTATAGAAGAACAATTGATATTTGATAATACACCAAAGGAATCCTTAAACGAGAATCATGATAAATTGGAAAATAAAGAATCAAATGAAAATAACAATGTTACGGCAATGGTAACTGACACTCCTGCCCTTAAAGCAAAATGTGAAAGTGATTCTGTAGTGCCTAAGACTGATGTTGTCACTCATGTGGTATTTAAACAAACTATTGATGGCAAGTGTCACCGGTGTGTAACTTGCCCCAAAAGTTTAAAATACTCCATTGAATTAGATGGCAAGGCTGTTGAGTTCATAGGAGCACCCAAGTTTATTTCCAGTTTAGAAGACTTAGAAGTTTTGTTACAAATTGTGAATGAAAGTCACCTTGAAAGCCTCTACGTACTGCATTAAAATAGTTGTTTGATGAAACTGATTGCCTTTTTATCTCTTTCATCTGTTTGAATGAACTAGACTAATCAAATTTTTCCAATTGGTTAAGACAATGTTGGACCTATGTAAATTTTGTGTTTTAGTTATATCTATGCTTTATATGTACAATACACCAAGCACTCACACTAGCTCTATGTAACATATTTTATCTACCCTTAAGAAGGTAAATTATTGTTACTTTAATATTATTGCCTTTCTTTAATGTGTCTATAGTTCTAGGTCTCTTACATACTGAAAGTTGACATTATAAATGCAAATATTAATATGCTTATTGATACACATTATTATTGTTAGACATTGAAGAAGGTTTAAATATTAAATCAATATTTATGAATCATGTTTCAATTTGCAGATAGCAATTTATGAAAGTGATTCCCGTGATTCCTTAGATTTTGTAATGATACATTTAATTCTTGTAGATAAGCAGTACTTATAATATTTTGGTAGAATAATGTCTTAGAATTATATTGTAACCAAAAGGACATGTCAGAGAGATAATGGATTAATTTTCTTTTAATAGCCTTGAAAGGTATGTTCATATTAAATATAAAAAACCTGGATGGTTAAAGTTTGTATCAAAGAGTTTTATTTATCTCTTAGTCTATGAGTAAATATCACAATTCTATAAATTCATACTTCTTGCTGAAAGCATCAAATTTGGAAGGATAGCTTGTTTGTGTGCCTTCCTTAGTGACTGAAATAGTGGCTACTTCACAAGCAGCTCCAATGATTTGGTGCAGTGGGATGTGTTTATGTATCACAATGAATGTTGCCAAAGCTCCAACGAAGGCATCCCCTGCACCCTGAAAAGATAATAATCACAAGTCAGATTATCAAATAGAATGTTTCAAGTTTACAGTAATTAAATAAAAATATGTTGTTCTTATGCTTACTGTAGTATCAACTGGTTTAACTGATCTGCAGAAAACATGGATGGGTCGAGGATTTGTTTTGGTAAGGTAAACAGCTCCTTTCTCTCCTAAAGTAATTATGACTGTCTCACATCCTTCATTAAGCAACTTTGTCAATACCTGCCCAATATTTCTGAAAAAGTAATGTAGGTAGTAGGTATATAGTATACTATTGATTGTATAAAACAGTATAATTCCCTATTTTCCAAATTAACTTACACCATAGTAACTTCCATATTTGTAAGTAATGCTGCCTCTGACTCATTAACACACAGTATAGTACAATATGGCAGTATCTGTTGAATGTCAGACCTAGCAGGAGCTGCATTTAATAGTTTCACCTGCAATTTATATCACCAATTAGTAATGAATAACTGCTGTCCAAAGGTTGTCTGGAAGAAAATGCTCCTTAGCAATATTATTCTTTGGTGTGCAATTGAGTATGATTGTATTGAATAACCATAAGATAACATATTTCCATGAAAACAGTAAGAACTTACTCCTTTAGTTAACTTAAATGCTTCCAAAGTTGTCTCAAATGGAGTTTCTAGTTGACCTATTAAGACATCTGCAGATTCTATTAGTTTTGCAGATGCTTTCACATCCGATTTATCTAACAATTTGTTAGCACCAGCAACAATTACTATTTGATTTTCACCACTTTCAGCAACAGCTATTTGAGCTATTCCTGTTGTCACATTTGGGGTAGTAAAAAAATTAGATACATTCACTCCTTCAGCCTCCAAATGCTCCTTATACTTCAGTCCCCATTGATCATCTCCAGCCTACAAAAAAATTGGTTAACTATGTTAATAAAACTGCTGATGAAAATAAAAGCAAGCTATGGAAAAACTTACTCTCCCAATTATATAAGCATTTCCTCCAAGTTTTGCGGATGCTACACACTGATTAGCGCCTTTACCCCCAAAACTAGTTGAAAATTTGGTACCATGAAGAGTTTCTCCGGGCTTGGGTAATCTTGGAGCATATCTGGAAGTTGACGAAATAATTATGAACCTATTACATAATAAGGAATACATATAAGATAAATAGGATCTGAACAATAGAAGTAAAGTAAAACTTACGTCGTAAAATCAACACTACAAGATCCGATAACAACTATTGTCGGGCAATTCAAGGATTTCGAATCCGAAAGCATTTTCTCAGGGTTCTTAGTACCTAGTGAGAAAATATCAAATAACTTGGCTTCTCGCTAAAAAGTTACAAGTGGAATGACTAGACAATATTGCACATAGTTTTAATAATTGGTTTTGATAAAACAGTTATTATTTATTTATGACATGAGATAACAATGATAAGAACTGACAGATAAATACAAGATTCAAGATTGTAAACAATACCCAACGCTTAAGTCGTTTTCACATTATCCAACTCGATATCAGTGGTGTGATGCCGATCCGATAGAGCAGCGTCTAAGCGAACCGATTTCTTCAGCCAATCAATAGGGACGCAGCTATTTTTGTGTATAGAGGATCACGTGTTAATTCAATCTATTTCCTTCATCCTTTCCGCCGGTCCGCTGCTCACTCTGAGCAATCAGCGCAAAGTCAAGGTGGCCCTGGCCAAACGACCTGGTTCGACTCCAGGCGTTCAGGCCCCCACCTAGCCCGATTCTTTCGAGGTAGGCCGGGACAAGGTGACCTGGGAGAACCCAGGCACCCCCGGCACTCACCCAGACCGACCTGTGTGTGGGTGGTCCGGCTAGCGACCTGGTTCGACCCCAGGGAACGCCACGGCCCGACAATCGCTATGCCCGGGAATGGGTTGCGAGTTTGTCAGTTTCTAAAAAAAAAAACATTCCATTAAATAGCTCCTCTACACGATGGGCCATCGCTGGCCCAGTGAGATGGCTATGCGATGGTTGATACGCAACTACACGATGGGCCATAGCTGGCCCAGCGAGATGGCCATGCGATATTTGACGTCCACACTATGGAATGGGCTATCGTGTAGATGCGTACCGCCATCGCTGGCCCACTCCCTTTGATGTGCGGCCGAAAAACCGACACCGTCGCTATCCCACGACCATCGCACGCGCCATAAGCCATCCGTCACCACTATGCCCACCACACGCTGGCTCATCATAGTGGGCCATCGTGTAGAGGCACCATAACAACAAGGTGCTGCAGCCCTATCGTTGTTTGTAACTATTTTTGCAATAAAGTCGCGGTTTAGGCGGTTGAGTTTGCCGTGCTCTACTTACGTAGTAATCGTCATCATAATGTTTCGTTCCACGATTGTGCTCCTCGTCGTCCAAACCAAACGTAATAATATATCGATTTTCTCATCTAATATAAAGTCTGTGCGGAAAGAGAATAGGGTTTAGTTTTGGGGGCGCTGTAATGCTTTCTACCGTACCTATTTGCAAAAAAAATAAAACCGGTCAAGTGCGAGTCGGACTCGCCCACCGAGGGTTCCGTACAAACTCATAAGTAGATATGTGAATAGTTCAAGAAAAACTGTATGGCGATTAGTTTAGTAGGAGCAAATAAGTATGTGTTACGATTTTTGCAAATTTCTAAAAAACGGTGTAATTTAGGAAAACCGTTATATTTTTCCTGTAATATTTAAGATGATATTAATAATTCGTAATTATTACAGATTTTTCTGTTCAGTAACTTCGAAGATAATAGGGGGGAACGGTATTTTTTTGACGTTTTTCGTCATAAATCAAAAAATATTTATTTAAGAAAAAAAAAACAGCATTTTAATCTACAAATCAAGCCCTCTCATTTGATACCCCACTCGATATAATAGCCCTACTTTCAATTTTCAAAGTCCCATTACGGACCCCTTTAAAAAAAAAAGTTAAAAAGGCATAAGATTTTTTTTCCATCAAATAGGTTCGGATTAGCGGTTTTTAACACTATTCCATACTGGTTAGGTTAGGAACTAACACTAACTTTTTCGCCACGCCTATTCTTTTTCCGCACAGACTCTACCCCGCGTGATTACAAGTTGCTTGTAAAATTGCTACGTACATAAATAGTATTACTCTACACACCCTGCAAGTTTACAACCAACATGTCGTACTGTGTGTCGTACGATCTGCCGCCAAACGGCTGG
This sequence comes from Eudemis profundana, assembly GCA_947034925.1. Classification (NCBI taxonomy): domain Eukaryota; kingdom Metazoa; phylum Arthropoda; class Insecta; order Lepidoptera; family Tortricidae; genus Eudemis; species Eudemis profundana. Next base: position 11,468,276 of record OX344808.1, read on the forward strand.
TTGTAAGGTGTGCAGGAAAATGGCGTTTATCTTCGCCATACATTCTCATCTCAACCTCATCCATTCTCTCATTGGATGACTTGGGTAACCGCTTCGGTGGCACTATTATTAGTAGTGCGCTTGTGTTGAGCCGTTGGAGACACAGGTTAAAGTCCCGCCCGAGGCATATATTCTTTTCAATGTTTGCTTCTAATAAAATGTTTCGTATGTCTATCGATTGGCGGACGAAATCGGTTCGTCCGAACACAATATAAGAAAACAGGGCACTGCACAGTGTTCCTTTTGTCCCGAAAATCTTGCATGCTCACTTTTTTCGATAAATCAATAGTATTGATCATTGTAAACGCAAGACAAGAACTCCCGGATGCCCATGAAGCCTACTTTTTTTTACAAAAAATGTCAAAGATCTGGTGACCTTGGTCCTTCAAATTTGGATTTTTATTTTTTGACAAGAAACCGTACATAATTTAGAGATGTTATAAATACTAGATATTTAGGCTACTAATGGCACATATAACCATATTTTATTTATTCATACCGATTCGCCCAATAAAAACGGAGAAATAAATTAATTTCCTATATTTAAACTTTATTTTTTATCTACGCCGTAGTCGAAGCTCTGGTTATGCCCATGCCCACCTAAGATATGGATCTACGTGCTGTAAAAATACCACGTCCCAAAGTGGCGTCGGTTTTGAGAAATTTATTTTTATGTTTTAAGGTCAATATTGTAAGATTAGGGTTGTCACTCAAAGGACAGCTGTGTCCTTGTATTTTCAAGATCCGCACAAAAAGTTTTAAAGCGCCTTAAAATCATCCTCACTAGCTGAAATAAATTCACTCTTGGACATGAAGCTCCGTCAAAGAACGTTAGTCAATTTCTTTACTTCATTATGAAGAAAAGAAATTGATTTCATAGCTTGGTCTTGGTGGAGTAAAAGGCATTTAGGTCAATCCTCGACCAAGCTTTCCAAATCTCGGTAAAACACCATTTTTTTTTATTTAACCCACTTTACAAAAAAAGAGGATGGTCTCTAGCAGTGGCGTGGCGTAAAAGATATCCTTGGGCAAGCCGGTGTAGATTTGGTGTACATTTTCCATAAGAGCTGTAGAATAAAGTGCTCAAATGCCTGATATTAGGCAAGCCGGTAGGAATCGAGTTCTTTGGACGCCACGCCACTGGTCTCTAGTCGCTTGTGTTTTTTATAATGTTTTTTTACAGCAGAACTCCGTAGCTTATGAACCGATTTGAAAAAAATATCGCACACCTAGAGTAGCACAACTCAAAATATTATTTTTGGAAATTGTAACACATGTGTCTTTGGAGTAAGTGTAATTTTTGAGGCAGATTTCGATAATCGCAATAACTCAACTTTGGATTATTTTGAGTTGTGCGACCCTTTATCTAGGTGTGCGATATATGTAATCGAAAAAGTACACTTTCAGCGTGGACCCATTTTTTTCGTAATCTAGTTCTGATGATGGAATCCTTTTTTTAAGCTATTTTAGTTGTTGTACATCATTCCTTCTTAGTCTTTCTCTCCATCTCTTTCCTTAAATGTTTCCTTCTGATGTGTATTAATAGTACATTACTTACTAGGGTGGTAAAACAAGTATCTGAGGCTTTCTTTATTATCTCCCGTGGTATGAACCAAATTTTACGTCTCCCCCAGGCCAGGAAGTAGGATTATCCGCACGCGTATCGTTGACGTAAATTAATTTTTTTGCACAATTTCTCAATCCCCTGAACTGAACCTTTGAAGACGGATATCGGAATCAACACAGGCAGACCAAAAAGGAGATGGCGAGATAATCTAGATACAGTTAAAGGCAAAGATATAAACCCACACAAAGTTTCAAAAATATGTACACCATCAACTCTACTGCATCAAATCAAGCAATAAAGTTTGGACACATATTTATGAGATTTTGTGGTATTTAGTTATTTTTGCCCTTGACTGTACCTACTAGATAGCAATGGACGCTTGGAAGATTAAGCTTAGGGTTCTACGTTCTTAGCATTTTACAGTTTTAAGGTTTTTTGGTTGTGTAATTTTTTTACTGATCTAGAAATCGTTTTATAGAGAGAAATATATAAATAATTATATATATATAATAATAACAAAAATGTCTACTTGCAAAGGGTTGCATGATGTATTTTACAAATAGAAAAAATATTCCGTGATCGTGACGTTTGACAGGCGGGTTGGCGATCGCAGTAAAATGTGTAGTACACGTTGGCCACTGCTGGGTTATTCTTCAGAAATATGTCTGCGACTTATTCCCCTGTCTCCATACACTTAGTATGAAAAAGGTCCGGAGGAATAAGGTGACCGCAGACATATTTCTGAAGAATCACCCTGCTACCCAACCTTATTTGTAACATAATCAAACACCTAATTCCAAAACTAAATAACTGGCCAAGAGCATGTCGGACCATGCTCAGTGTAGGGTTCCATAGCCGTAACTATAAGGTAAAAAACCGGTCAAGTGCGAGTCGGACTCGCGCACCGAGGGTTCCGTACAAACTCATAAGTAGATACGCGAATAGTTCAAGAAAAACTGTATGTCGATTTGTTTAGTAGAAGCAAATAAGTATATGTTATGATTTTTGCAAATTTCTAAAAAACAGTGCAAGTTAGGAAAACAGTTATATTTTCCCTCTAATATTGAGAACCTGACGTGTAATGATTCTATTTAATAGCAAGGACCATTAAATCAAGAGGACTGTCATTCTCCATATCTCCATACAAAAAGCTGTTCCCCGAATTTACAACGCCATCTATGTATAAGCTTGGTAAAATAATTATAATATTATTTACAATTATTTAACTTTGCAAACGTGACACAGTATTTAAATGTATTTAAATTTATTTATTATTAGCTGTTTACGACCTAATTGTTACTATACTATGTTTCTTTGTTTAATTATAACATCGTTAAATGTTTAGTGTTTTAGCGCCATCTAGTTTTGCCTGGAAATCCCCTAGCGTGAAACATGCCATCGCTTAATTTTGGTTTTGCTTCTCGCCGCTAGGGATTTCAAGTTTTGTAAATTTCTAAAAAGGTATTAAAGTTAGCAAGACCGTTCTATTTTTCCTGTAATATTCAGGTTGATATTTATAATTAGTAATTATGACACATTTTTCTGATCAGTAACTTCGGAGATAATAGGGGGGGAATGGTACATAAAAATGTATAAATCAAAAACTACTTATTTAAGAAAAAAAATAAAAATGCTGTTTTAATCTACTAATTAAGCCCTTTCATTTGATACCCCACTCAATATAATAGCCCTACTTTCAATTTTCAAAGTCCCATTACGGAGCCTTTTAAAAAAAAAGTAAAAAAGGTACAAGATATTTTTTATGTCCAATAGGCTCGGGTTAGCTATTTTTAACACTATTCCAAATCGATAGCATCAGTAGTTCCTGAGATATCTGGCTGTGACAGACGGACAGACAGACCGACAGACAGACAGACAGAGTCGCACCATAAGGGTTCCTTTTTTACCATTTTGGTACGGAACCCTAAAAATACGGTGTAAAAAAAGTACAACAACAAAAGAGCGTATCTTCATAGCAGTTACGTCCTTTTGTTGAGAAGCGCAGTTTATCGGCAATAACTCAAAAACGGTACATTCGATCTTGTTGAAAATAATTTTCGTTGAAAGTATTAATTAAGCGTTACCTTCGTGATTTTTTTCATATTTTTCGGACGCACGGTTTAGAAAATAGAGGGGCGGGGGACACAATTTACACAACTTTCGGAGCGATTATTTCCAAATACATTCACTTAATCAAAAACATTACTTAGGAACCTTATAGTGTTTTTTAAAGAGCTGTCGAACTATGTACCACACGTTGATATTTGCTGAAAAAAAACATGTTTACTGTCTTTAACATGTATGGAGTGCCCCCCCTAAAAATATTTATTTTAATTATTTATATACCAAACTAAGTAGCGGCTCATAAAAGACACCTATATTCCAAATTTCATCAATATCCATCATGTAGTTTTTGAGTAAAATGCCTGTGACATACGGACAGACAGACGGACGGAAATGACGAAACTATAAGGGTTCCGTTTTGCCATTTTGGCTACGGAACCCTAAAAAGGAAGGTCGAACTTGTAGGCAACCCTAGTCATGATTTTCAAAAATCGTTTTCTCCAAACAGACGCCACTTTGGGACGTGGTATTTTTACAGCACGTAGATGGGCATAACCAGAGCTTCGACTACGGCGTAGAAAAAAAGATAAAAATAAAGTTTAAATATAGGAAATTAATTTACTTCTCCGTTTTTATTGAGCGAATCGGTATGAATAAAATATGGTTATATGTGCCATTAGTAGCCTAAATATCTAGTATTTATAACATCTCTAAATTATGTACCGTTTCTTGTCAAAAAATAAAAATCCAAATTTGAAGGACAAAGGTCACCAGATCTTTGACATTTTTTATAAAAAAAAAGTAGGCGTAATGGACATCCGGGAGTTCTAGTCTTGCGTTTACAATGATCAATACTATTGATTTATCGAAAAAAGTGAGCATGCAACATTTTCGGGGCAAAAGGAACACTGTGCACTGTTTACAAAAGCTTCCCTTAGATTTTTGCGGTTAGTAAATAGTTAAGTAAAACTATTTAAAAATGTATTAAATTGTTTCAAACCTCTGAGACGACTTTTAGATGAACTTAGAAAGCAAAATTTTTATCTACATACATCAAAATGGTCAGAGTAGTTTCCTCAAAATGAATAAAATTACTAATATACTCATACCTATGTATGTATGGACGAATTGCTTATATAAATAGAATTACTTGTCCTATTGCTGTGCTGCACAAGGAGAAGCATAACTTAGAGTGAATCATAATTTGGACTGGAGCAAGTGAAAGCCAAGGAAATATACAGTAAAGCAAAAATAATTAATAGGTAGGGAGATAGGGAAGATTGAAATAATTTTTATATCATACTCATCTCTACAATATTTACTAAATAACACCTAGTTACAATAAATTACATTATTTTTTATCACTACTATCTTGCACTGCTTCAGCTTTGGCATTTGTATCCTGCTCCTCACTTTTACCCATTTTGTTTGCCATTTCCAAGTATTTAGCCTGCCGGTAATCATATTTAGCAGCATCAAGTAAAATATTTTGTATCAGTTGCCTGTTGTTGCTATGCTTATTAACCAAACTTGGATATGGATTTCCTCGGAGTTCTAAAACAGCTTTTTCCTGGTGCCTGGTGTTCATTGCTCTCGGCGCCTTGTGCATCCTAGTGTATGACTTATCAAAGTTTTCATACCTCGGAACTAAGACTTTAAACAGTTTGTGCACCAGTTCTTTTTCAAGGAGCCAGTAATCAGCAATTTCCATGGTAGGCTTGTGGCAATCGCCATACCTGATAGCGTCGGATATAAGCTGGAACAATGTTTACATGTATTAGGAATAGGGTTGCCAGATCGAATAACCCTATTATTGGGAGAAAAAAACAATTTGTAGGGATTTAGGGACTTTGGTCGGCAGAAACAAAAATAAATTCAAATTAAAGTAAGTAAATATCTTAAAAACAACAACATTCAACATTATTGTTACACCGTCTGCTGCCGATTGAAATGTCTATATAAGTCATATAAGGAAATAAATAGGTACTAACAAAATAAAAATCCCGACCTTCTGGCAAGCCTAATTAGGAAAGATTATATCAAAAGAGTACCATGTGAAAAAGTTAGCAATAAAAATAATCTGATTTAATTCTTACCCTTTCAGCATACTGTCTGGCCTCATCCCCTCTGTTATAATTTAACTCAATACGTTCATGTTTTATCAAGCCAGTCACAGTTTTACGTAATTTGTTTAATCTGCCCTCGGGACCCTGCGGGTTCTTTAGCTTGCGCGGTTGAGCTGGTACCTTTATTCTTAGCTTAGAAACTAACTTTGCTACCTCCGCTTGGTTCATAGTACTTAAGATCTGTCACAAAATTAATAATAATTATCTTTTTTATTTTACTGAAGAATAAATAAAATTCAATATCAATGGTAATTTGATTTTGAGGTTAAGTTGGATTGTCTGTTTTATTTTATGTCATTTCAAAAGTGTGTTTGGATATTAGAACAAAATGAATTTGCAAAGTGTATCTGAAGATTGCAGTAGAACCAGAATAAACAAATAAATTATGAAGTTGGTATATTTCCAATGAATCAATCACGGAGCACCTAATGAAGATGTATGGACATTTTGTTCAATTCAAAGCCCTGCGCGCGAAAAAAGTTCTTTACACTAATCTTGTTGGTATCCGAACGCATATCATACTATTCTGTGATACTATTCAAGCTATTCCTTGTAACCTAAATAGATTACTTTTGTGTTATAGGAGCTTTGATAAAATATTACTCTTTGTTTCTTTACAAATGTTTAAACAAACACTATCATAATTAATAGGGAACTTGGTTTGTGATTTATCAATGAATACGGTCTGTGCGGAAAGGGAATAGGCGTGGCGAAAAACGGAACTAACCTAACCGGTATGGCCACAGAATAAAATGGCCACAAACGGTAGAAAAGCATTACAGCGCCCCCCAATCTAAATCCTATTCTCTTTCCGCATAGACTATCACATAAATTTATAAAACGTGTGATTTGCTTTAGTGATTAAAGATGAGTCTTGAACAGTATACGGTGGCTGACAGCTGACATTTGAATTTGACAACAGTGTTGCCGTTTAGTAACATTTGTAACATTTTGCGTTACTTTTGACCCTCTCACGTTACATGTTAGTAATTTTTGATTCTTAAGCAAATTTCGTTACTTTTCTAGGTCCTAACTTTTTTCTTAATAATAAAGTTTTGTACACAAAAAAATTTTTTTCTTCATTTCCGAACGCACCCAAAAAAAGTTTCACTACTACGAGTACTAACTAAGTATAGTCATATCTGTTCGAAATTCGTAGTTCGTGTTTCGCCGTTCTTCTCGCTCTTATGTTAACTTATGTTTGAGTAAGCGGAATGTCAGCTTACGAACTTTCAATTTCGCAAAATTTCGGCCGCGCTCGCTTCGCCATAATGGCCATATTTGTTATTGTTTACTTACTTACTTACTGTGACTTGATTAGTGTAGACCAAGTGTAGACAGTGTTGTGTAAATATTGAAAATTTAAATTTATGAAACTTGAAGACAACGTTTAATAATTGGTAAGTAAACTTAACTCAATAAATTAATAGATAGTGATTTTTTTTATCAGAATTTGATCAGAATTATATATGAACTTATAAAAGTAAAACCGTTCTTCCAGTTTAAAAAGCGATAGCGACGTTAAGAGGCTTTTAGAAAATTGTTTGTATAACAATCAGCGTAAGTATTGTTTGCTATACTTGCAATTGATTTTTATTGTATTCCAAAGACACAGAGAACGAGTGATATTAACAGACAATGACATAACTATAGTTTAAAAAATCCTGTAAAATTTTCCTTGTAAAATTAATTTAACATTAGAATCCTTCTCATATATTATGTTGCTTCATTTACATATATAAAGAGTGGAGATTGATAAGATCACCAAATGTTTAAAAATAATATATTAATAGCAACTATTTCCCATGTGCTTTGATTGTGAATGTGTCTATCAAAATATGTAAGTAAAATGAAAAACAAAACCTGTTTTCAACAGCCAAGATAATTCAATATTATTTCAACTATATCTTTTTCAATTTGAAGTATTTGTGTGACTCAAAATATGTACAAATACTATGAAAAAGAAACCCTGTTAGCAAAAAGCAAATTTCAGGATTGTATGTAGAACACAGACCACTAAACCTAAAGACGTCGCTTCGTAGGATTGTTTCATTGAAACCGATTCTGCCAAAACTAAAGGGGCGCGGGAGACGCGACGAGCGCTTACCGCACTGTGATTTGCCGATTGAAGGTCAAGTGGGCGGGGAAACAAAATGTCTGCCGGCCGCTAGTGATGTGTCGATGATCGATGATTAGAGTACCTATAGTAGCTACTAGGTAATTGTAAAGTGGTATGTCGGTCCCTTATTTGTAATATGTATATGTATATGATTGATACAAAATAACTGGAATAGGTTAAATAAATAAGACAACCCCGAATTTCAAAGCCTTGTTTATCAAATTACAACTAGGTAACTAAGTACAATAAAATTATCATTCAGTTAAACATACACCCGACTTACATATCCACTAAACTATACTACACTACCTATTACAAATTATATTATACGGGGTACTAGGTACAGTCGGCCTCAAAAGTAGCTGGACACTTTAGTACTACGCCACGATACAAATGTGTTCAGCAACTTGAGGCCGACCGTACTAGACGTTATTGTTTATACATATGATATACAGATGTAGGTATAAACAATAACGTCTAGTACGGTCGGCCTCAAGTTGCTGAACTCATTTGTATCGTGGCGTAGTACTAAAGTGTCCAGCTACTTTTGAGGCCGACTGTACCTAGTACCCCGTATAATATAATTTGTAATAGGTAGTGTAGTATAGTTTAGTGGATATGTAAGTCGGGTGTATGTTTAACTATTTATCTTATTGGCCCTTTCTTAAAATGTATTAGCTTGCTGAAAACTCGCCTAATCGGATTCTGACTTGGCTGTACCTTTTTTGTCTAATAAGCTAATCACACTTTTATATATTTTTCTATTACCGATTTAGTTAAGTCTATAACGTGGTTCGTATTTTTGAAATCAAATTGATGTATGCCTTTTTGAAAATAACAAAATGTCGCCAAAACACTTCACTGTTCTCAAACTATTGAGTAGGATATGATATTTAAATACTGACAGCAAAACTCTACATCCCTTGATTGTTACTAGCATTATCATCAATTATATTGATAATTCTCTAAAAAAACTTGATTATAAATTGGCATTAATTTGAGCTTAATTGTAATAATAAATGCCACTATGATTTAAGAGCTGCAGTATGATAAGTTTGGGCATCGCAGTCACGGCAATAAATTAGCTAATTTATTGTTTGTTATGCGAGCACTTGAGGCCAGACTAGTCGAGCACTTTAGGCAAACAATTGTTTTTATAAGTCTGAGTGTGAACGAAATACTTTTACAATATTAACTTACTACACATAACTTTTATAACGGTAAACATTGCCTTAACACAACTCAGCTGATAATGAATAAACAACTAGAACAATAAACATATATATACTCACCACAGTTGGTAAGTGAAGCGTAGGGACGGCATTAGGACTTAAAAGTCGCCTGTCCCCAGATTTATATATATATGACGGATAATATTTCGATATTTTTAAATTACTTGCGATGGATTGCATATTCTATGTTATCTGTTATCGATAGTAAACCAACACACACTATGGACATCACTAGTTCGCACTTAACGATAGACAAGGAAGGAGCGATTATTCGCATAGCGTGATAGAAAGAGACTTTGTTAAAAGACATCAACGAGCGACTACGGCAGTCTAGAGAACTTTATTTGATAATACGCATATTTAATTAGTAATTTTATTAAAATCTGCTTACCTGTGAAATGAAATTCCATCCTTTTGCACACCAGATGTTCTAGTGTTTTTGCCACACAATTTCACGCAACAATAATGCATTTTTCATGCCTAAATCACGTCAAAACTTTCCTGAACTGATCGTGTTACTTACGCAACTTCCGAGAACAGACTGGAGTTAGTAGCGGGGGCGTGTCTCGATCTTGTAGTAAATTTACCGTATGTGTGGCAGCGGGGGTCGCCCGACTATGCGACGTCTTTAGGTTTAGTGGTCTGTGATGTAGAAGTATTATTTTCTGTTTTGTGGCTTTTGCTGCAAGGCACTTTGCCAAAGGTCAAGTGAGTTAAGAGTTGTCAAGTTTGACGTTACTTGTCGCGGAGTCGTGGATCGAATTCCTCTCTGTACCTCTAGCACAACTGTGACACGCGACTCTTTGTCGCGCGACAAATGCTACCCATCTCTTTCCACACAATATCATTCAAGGTGACAGGTGATGCTCTGTTGCGCGAGAAACGAAGTCGCGGCCAGTTATGCTAGACGTACAGGAGATAGAATTTAAACGTGTGGCCCTTCCCGCGCTCCACAGCTCAGCAGAAGGTAGAAGTCTTTGTCTTACCTTATTACCCTCAATCTTGACAACAGTGAAAGCTGAAAAAAAAATTTTTTCACCAGAATGTTACATTCCCAGCAAAAATGTTACTTTTCGAGAAACAAAACGTTACTTATGACTCAATGGCCCTGGCAACACTGTTTGACAATGACAATTTCTATAATTTGCTTAGCTTTGCTTGGGTACAATGTCGGTAAAATAAATAAATAAAAGATCGAGATGATATAGTTTTGTTGTGTGTAATGTTTTTAGATATTATCAAATTGGCGAAACATTTCACTATTTGTTGAAATCATGGCAAACATAGCATCGTCATTAGACCGCAAGGACGATGGAGTCTTCGAACTTCTTACAGAACTTTGTACTAAAACAGCATCTCAGTATGCTCATCACAGCAAGATTCCTCAAAGGGATCTCATAATGAAGATGAGGTCGCATTCCTTTGGCATAATTCTGAGAAAAGCTGATAAAACAATTCACAAATCAAGGGTGGAACCTGTGTCCGACTTGTTGTCCTATTATTTTATTAGTCAACAAAACGTGAAAAATGTCGCAGAGCATAAAAGAGCAGTAGAGCTGAAGAATGTTATTAGTAAAATGAGAAACACTAATTTTGGAGATGAACAGCAAAATGTATACGATGTATTAAAATTGCTCCTATCTCTAAAAAATTCTGTAAAACCAGAATTTTCTCAGGAGATATTCAAGGTATGATCTCTATTATCTCGTCACATAAATTAAGCTCTAATCAATTGTGTAAGTATTAAGTTAGTGTACATTTATACACTCAAAAAAGAAAGAGGTAGGCACTCTGCCATATCGAATGACATGACTGTACAACAAATTGATTCAAAATTGTTATCAAGATAAGAAATTCTTTGCATTTTCATTTAAAATTGACTTGACAGTTAGCATCCCGCATTTGGCTTGTAAAATATAATAAATGATCAATTTTCCAGTAATGTTACATTAAATGTTGTTTCCAGAACCCCTTCACATTTGGCCGGCTCGATGAGATGCTTCCAAAATTGCCAAGAGAGTCATTTGGGTCCCCGGACCCCTACCATTACTACCCACCTCATGTATTTGAGTTACCCTTCTCTTTGAAAAGTCAAGTAAATATGTTGGATAAGCAAAAATCGCAGACTCCTGTGGAATACTCATTGGACAGTTATGATTCCAGATCATGTTAGTTGTACAGTTATCCTACCTATTTGATTTAACTTCATTATATCTCTAACTTTATCTTATGGTGATTCCGGTGTCTTGGGTCTCTATATAAACAGCAAGAGAGTTAACAATCCTCTTAAAAAATATTGAATTTGGTTGTAGTGTGTTTTATTATATTATTTTGTCTGTGCAAAACATCATGAATAAACTCAAAGAATGACAGTGGCAACTATTAGCATCATTCATAACCAAATTATTAAATTGGTCAAAATATCGTTTTTTTTTGAGTTTCGGAAACTTCTTGTGTGGTTCTGTGCAGACAAAGTACGGAGGACCGTTTATTGTGGAAGTCCTTGGAGGTAGCATATGTTCAGTAGTGAACAACTGGATTGGAATGATCATTAATGATCTCACATATTGGCATTAGTAAGCTCACCTTCATGTTAGCATCTCTGCCGCTAAGAAACAAAAAATGAGCAAATTTATTCTCTCTTTTTCAGTTTCTCTAGGCTTTTCTAATTCTCAAATGGGTGGTGAAGTAAAGACATTCCTCAGTCCTATGAACATTCCATCCATCACATCTACACATGCTTCACCGTATTCAGAAAGCAACATAATGAACTACCCAAGACTTACTGGCCAAAGAGACCTACAAATACCTAGAAGCAGCTCTGACAATGCCAATGTGAAGGTAAGGACAATTATAACCCACCACATTTCATGCAGTAGCAGGGCCAGACCTAAATTTAACGGGGTTAAGGTAAGTCCCGGCAGAATAGAGATGGCAACTCCGCCATCTCTATGTGTTTATGTTTATGAACTCCAAAATGTAGCACCGTTAGAATAAAAGAGACCTAATTCAAAGTTTTTAACAATTGAGTTGAAAGTGATACTAAATTATAAAAAAAAAAATTCATTAGGTTGCTTTCATTCTAGGGCAATTCTCCAAGCGTTATAAGCGCGCTGTTCGAAAATCATTGTCGTCCCACGATTATTTCCCCACAGGAAGCATAAATCGCGATAAATTTGATCAAACTCGGCTCAGTCTTAGGACTGTCTTTCTATTTCATAAAAATGTAACTCTATGCATCGTCTTTTTGTACAATATTTACCAAGACAAAACTGACGAAAATAAAACGCTGTAAAAACGCTGAATATTGTCCCTCTAACGGTGTCATGTATCCTGTACAATAACGACATTTTTGTTTGTCAGAATCTTGTCACAATAACATAACAAGATGAGGTATGTGTTATTTTTCAGATTACTTTAGCAGATAGTAAAGAAAATTTTGAATCTAAATGCAGAGATGCTGTTAGCATTTGGGAAGTAGCCTGCCAGATTGACAAGGATATCCCTGAAGATATATGGGAAGTGGTCTGTAAGTATGCTTACAATGTTTACTAATTCATGCATTGGCTTAGTAAAACTGCAGCCTCTTAATGATTCCTTTTGTATAACCTTATACGTTCATAGACCTTAGATGACGATACGTTCAAAGATACTGCACTCACGGACAATGAATTCGGGTCATTTTCTATGAACAATGATATAGAAAATGACCCGAATTCATTTTCCGTGAGTGTAGTTCGGCTATTACAATTTCAATCGAGAATTTACATATGCCGATATGATTACCCGTACAAGAATTCATAGTTTTCCTCCGTCTATTCCGAGTTACGGCCGCATTTCTGTGTAGTGTTCTGAAAAGTGTATTTTTTCAGCAAAAATGCCCCAGGTTCGTCAAAGGCGATTGATAGCAACCTCGTCTAGAGAAGTGGGCTTGTGGCGACGCATATACAGCAGCCAGCTCTGTGACCTGGAGATCGTTCCGGAGCGACAGTTCATCAGACACGTCATGTATCTAATAAGTAAGTTTTCTTTTTATACGTGTATAGGTGTGAAACTAGCGTATGGATCATAAGCAGATTTTCCAAATTCCTTTGGGTGACTTACATGACTTGGGTGTGTACAATGTACAATGTTTTATATACTTTTGTATTTGTTTTAGTTGGCATAGAGACGACCTCATTTCCATACAGCCAGGACTTTAATTGCTTTTACATCAAGGATAACTTGGTCCTAGAAGGAATATCTATGAGCCATCTCAAAGGATATGTGAGAGATTTGTTACTTATTGGCACTTATTACAAGCGTTTGTATCAGTTTGCGTTTAATCACTCCGTTGAGGATCATTTTCGGAGTAAAGGACTAGTTTATGAGGTTGGTATTCTTTAAAGCCATTAAGTTACGTACTTATCTTCCTTCAGGAAAAAAATGTGGGTTAGAATCTAGAATACGGTTGCCATAAGTGAACGTACAAGTGTTAGCGCTTACGTCGTTCTATCCACGTACGATAATCGTTAAATGTATTCCATATTATATAAAAAACCGGACAAGTGCGAGTTAGACTCGCGTGGAGAGGGTTCCGTACGTTCAAAACAATATAACACAATTATACTCTACTGCATAGACCTCTTATAGGTTTTCCTGTAATCTATAGTTGCAGGACTACTTCCATATTTTTTTCAAAATTCTAGGTCCAACAGTTTCGGAGATAAGGGGGGAATGGTCAATTTTTGCCTATTTTCTTAAATAACTTCAAAACTATTAATATAAAAAATATATATTTGAGATTCTCACAGTGAGCCCTTTCATTTAATGTGTCACACGATATTTCCGTGACACGTCTGTGTTTGGGTCATTAACCTTAATATATGTACCAAATTTCAACTCAATCGGTTCAGAACTTTCGGAGCAAATTGGCTGTGACAGATAGACAGACAGACACACGAGTGATCCTATAAGGGTTCCTTTTTTCCTTTTGAGGTACGCAACCCTAATACCAATGAGTGTAAAGGGAACATGAACACAGAGAGACAAGGTTTTTTTTTCTGGCACCTAATGGAAAGAGGAGACAGCTTCAAGGTGGATGTATGCTTACGCGTTCATGATTGCCTTGTGATCTGTCAGATATTATTATGACTGCAATCTCTATGACGGTCAATGCATTTTATTTTTAATGATACCAGTCATGTAAATTATGATGTAACAATTTATGATTAATTAAGAGGGAACTTGCACGACGAAGGTGCTGCCAACTGGTGCCGCCAATCTAAATCATGTACCCTCTCATGCTGGGGCCACATTGACGAAAACGCCCTTAATTTATCGCGATGAAGGACGATTAACGTCAGTGTAGCTACGACTTACTATATTTGACATTAACACTTAATATTGTCATTGACACTGACAGCTTGATTTGACAGGGGTGACAGTTTCCTTTATTGTCCACCCGTGTCTCTTTTGTCGTTTAGTACTGCCACCTATAGTTCGTGCACGTTCCCTATATACGTAAATAAATGATATGAGATAACTTATCAATTTTAATATTTCCAGGCAGCGAGGGAGATCGTAAGGAGGTACTTACTGAGTTTTCGTTTGACTGCTACGGAAATTTACGAAGAATGCACGAGCAACATGGAGAATGCGAACTGCCTGCCCACTCTCCTGCAAATCCTTTACCATATGGAACCGCTTAAATACGAGATTGAGACTGTCGCGTCCATCTATAAGATGATCCACAATGGTATGTAGCGGATAATCACGTACAGTCAGCCCCAAAAGTAGCTGGAGACTTTAGGGGTCATTCTCATTTAGATTTGTGACTTGTCACAGCCACGTATAAAAAGTTAACGTTGATCTCTTCTATCAAACCTACCGACGGGAGTGACTCACTCGATTTCACCGCGCGGATAGGTACTAGTAGTCTAGTACCAAATGTTGCCCCCCCCATCCCGGGGGCTTAGCCAGCGACCAGAAAGAGCACGCGTCGTGCGATCGGATGCAGTGCGTTCCGTCCGGTGGTCGGACCCGAACGTCAGTCTTGTTAGAAAGAGAAACTTCTGTACAGTCAAGGGCAAAGATAAATATCCACACTAAATTCCAAAATATGTAACAAACCTTACTGCCATAATAATAACACCTGTTTACCTATTTTTTAAACTTTGTGGTGTATATGTCGCAGCCAACTGGTTTAATTAGCCATTTGGTTAACTGCCTAGCATTTTCACTAAACTATAACCCGCCAGCAGGTTGACGAAGCCCCGCTGCACGGGGCTTCTATTTCTGCTCTGATACACAAGCTGACTAACAAACCTCCTAAAACAAGTGTATTTAATGAAAAGGCTAGGCAGCTATCCAAATAGCTAATTAAGCTAGTTGGCGGTGACATATACATATTGGTGCCATTGACTGTAAACAGGGCGTTCCAAGACTATGGGACATCAAGGGACACCACCTTAAATATCCTAGATGAGATATTTTGCTGAAAGAAGACTTTGTTATTTAAAAATAAAACTGCGTTGCTGTTGAGATGTACAGGTTTTAAGCTCCAAAATCCGGGGATTTACGCTTTTTGTCCTAGGTGTCACGGTTTGGAGATGGCAGCCTTAGTTTTGGGACACCCGGTATAGTACTCTTACTTATTCTTTGCTACTGTTCTAGACTCGAAGACGACGATTCCCCACGGCGCTGAGTTGATGTCTTACCTGTTCAACGAGATATCCCTGGTCACGCACACGAACACTGCTTCCACGATGTTTAGCGCGCTGTTTTCAGTCTGCCGAGTGTATTTCAGGTATTTTATTATATTTATACCACACCTGGCCATAAAGTGACTTTTACTGCACGCTACGCGTACGGAAAAAAACACTTTCTGGCCAAGTGTGGACATAAAATTATGTACACAACACGGGAGGTAATAAAGAAAGCCCTCGATCGCATATTTACGTCCCTCGCTTGCAGCTCGGCCCGCAAACGTCTGCGATCTCGGCCTTTCTTTGTTTTACCACCCTAATTGTGTAATGTACTATTCCTTGAACAGAGTTATTAGAGGCTAGATTTCCAGCATATTTTTTTTTAATTTTTCATATAGAATAGATTTTTATTTATTTGCAAAAGTCTGAATCTCAAAAGGAGACATCGCATCGCCCTCGATCGCATATTTACGTCCCTCGCTTGCAGGTCGGGCCGCAAACTTCTGCGATCTCGGCCTTTCTTTGTATTACCACCCTAGTTGTGTAATGTACCTACTATAACGCGTAGATAAATTAACTGTTCCGAATTGCCATTCATTCATCGCTGCTATAGAAGTTTCGACTAGTCATAGTGTCATAATGTATGTTTCTGATTTTTGTTGAAACTTAAGAGGGGCATGAAAATATTATATTTGGTCCGAGGAGGCTCGGCGAAGTAAAGGTTGGGAAGCCCTGGGCTATAGGTTAACGCGGGCTGATTTTTCGCAACTCAACAACTAATATGCGCCTATTTTGCGTTACTGCTATTATACCTACCTACTGTACTATTATTACCAGGCATCGCAAATTCGGATGCTTTTATACCTAAAGTTGGCAAAATTCCGGAAAAAATTAAGCAAATATGGAATCAGCTTCTTAAATTGATTTTAATAATGTAAGTTCCCGGATTCCGCGATTATACAAAACGTTTTAGTAATGTATTCTCGCGAATATGTTTAGCTTATGGCTATTTTTAACCGACTCCAAAAAACGAGTAGGTACATGAAAAATAACTGCAAGTAGTTAATTTAAATACTTAAATAGGCAGTATGTGTTTAGCATAATATGTTCATTTAGAAATCTAGAGAAGTTTAATAACAAAATTATATTTTGTCCGCTTCCATACAACTCAGCATTGACGCTGACGGCAAAGTTTCGGTATACTATAAGCACCCGAATTTCCGATGCCTGATTATTAAGTTTTCCATCGAAAAATATTTTCGGTTTCCGCGATTATAGGTAATTTCACGAGAGTTGAGGCCACGCACACAACAACACTGTCATATAATGACAGCGAGGTTTTGAAATTACTGTTCTTTTTTCGTATCGATAGCAAGTTCAACAGTGAATTACAAGATAGACCAAAAAGTTTCGTTAAACTATAGCCTTGTGTTTATTTACTCACTCATTAATTTCATTCATTCACTTTTTAGGGTTCCGTAGCCAAAATGGCTAAAAAGGAACCCTTATAGTTTCGTCATGTCCGTCCGTCCGTCCGTCCGTCCGTCCGTCCGTCCGTATGTCACAGGCATATTACTCAAAAACTACCAGACGTATACTGATGAAATTTGGAATATAGATGTCTTGTAGATGCCGCTACTAAGTTTGGTAGTTAAATAATAAAAATAAAGAAATCTAGGGGGGGCACTCCATACATGTAACAGAAGCTAAAAAATTTTTTTTTCAGCAATTATCAACGTGAGGTACATAATTCGATAGTTCTTTTAAAAACATTATAAGGCTTTTATGTACTTTTTTTTTATTAAGTGAATACTTTCGGAAATAATCGCTCCGAAAGTTGCATAAATTGTGTCCCCCCCTTTAACTTTTAAACCGTAAGTCCAAAAAATATGAAAAAAATTAGGAAGGTAACGCTTAATAAATACATTCAACGAAAATTATTTTGAATAATAAGTAATAAACCGTTTTTTTTTTGCAATGAGTACTTCATGTAGATGTGTGTGTAATCATTCACCTCACCTCTCGTGAAATTACCTATATCACTCATTGCAATAAACCAATTTCTCTTCAGATTCATCGAGCGATTCATTTTCGAAGGGGAGCTCGACGACTGGTACAACGAGTTTTTCATCAGGAAGGACACTCAATACGCGAACAGTCGCTCGAAACGATACTGGGACAAAGGGTTCCATATAACCCAGAGCGTGGCCGTCCCAGAGTTCTTAAGGGTTCTGGCCAAGCTGATTCTGCTCTGTGGAAAATCTCTGAGGCTGCTTAAACTGTGCAACCCAAATGTAAGTATAATAAAGAGAGATCAACAAATACAATACAATCATACTTTATTGCACACCAAAAGATAAATTACAATGCTAACTTATACAAAAACAGTGGTAAACAATAGGCGGTCTTATCGCTAAAGCGATCTCTTCCAGACAACCTTTGGGTAGCGGAGTTGATATAAAATTAACAAAAATGAATGAGTAGGTGATGAGGAATAAACGATGCAAATGACGAAAGAGTGCACACAATTAAATAAATATAAGGGAAGCGATACACATACGTTTATAAATTAATACATAAACCTACATAAACAATACATAAAATACATACATATATAAAAACGTATCATATATATATATATATATATATATATATATATATATATATATATATATATTTACAACAAAGCCAGCAATAAAATGGAAGCAAATGAAAATGCAAATTGTGTATAATACCTAAATCGATCTAGAACCTTTGTGCCTGAACTTTATTGGGTACTCACGAAAACTGACACTCACTGACATCATTTTGTATTGTATGGACTCATTTGAGTACATTATTTTATAAGTTTGTGAGGTAGTTTCTAGTTATGTTTGATGGATTATACTATAAGATTATTTAGCTTCAAATCTTATCTGAAAACCTAGTACCGACGTTTTACCTGCCTTGCAGCCGACTATAAACGACGAGTATAGGTACACAGGGTGTTAAATATGTAAACATTGGGCTTTAAAATAAAAGATGAACGAACAGCCGATTGTATACTTCACTTTTAGTCAGTTTGTACTTTACCTTCAGCCATTAGCCACGCTTGACTTTCTGAAATCGAGAACAAGTTCCATTTGATGAGTGATATTGTATTAAAACTTAGCAAATAATTCGTATGCCCTAAAAGGGCACCACACAGAGATACCTACTTCTTAGAATATAACACCATGCAATTTGTATGTGTGGACCTTGTAGTATCAGGAGAACGTCCAGTTAGGAGATCTGCGGGTAACCGAAGCTCTCTTCCAAAATTTGCATATGCTGGACTAACCGCCGTACTTTCATGGGTTGCTGACCTATATGACATCAAAAAGAGAGGAATATGCCGGTACCAATCCTTTTGGTGACTCTCGACAACCTTGGCCAGATGTCTCTCCAGAGTCTGATACCTATGTTGGACAAATAAACTTTTAGATTTGATTGTTTCTTAAAATTATCTAGGACCCCCTAGTGCTCCTGATCTCATCAGACCACCCATCTATCAAATGCTGCGCCACTTTTGATGCCCTGGAGCGTCAACAGCAACTGTTAGACGTGTACCGTACTCGTTGCCTCTTCGTCAGCGGAGAGCCCGTTACCTTCGACCAGATTCTATTAAAGAAGGAAGCTGAGAAGAAAGCATTCACTGAGATGGCTTCTATGAAGCAGGCGGAGACTCTTGAGAAGATTGTCGGTAAGTGATTAATTAACCCGACGAACCCGACTGTGGGGTCATTTTGTATCGAGCTTGGCTCTGAATGTGTTAAGCCACAGTTATAGACTAAGACAAGTATTTTTTAGCAATGTTCAAAGCACGTTCTATGAAGTTTCTGCCATAAAATACCTCCCAAGTAGGTATTTTTTTTCAAAATGCTACCAAACACTTAATGTTTTAAATGTCGTAAATTTTATGTTATTCCTACTCAGTATCACGAGTACTATCGACTCTGATAGGAGAAAAAATGTGTACTAAAATATTTTTCACACCAATTCAGAAAAAAAGTATTTTGCTCCCTCATAAGAGGGATCAAAGTAGCACTTTTCTGTTCAAGGACAACAGGGTATTTTTATTTTGAACCCACTTAGAATATGCCATACCATAGACAGTTTTATTAATATATTAGACACCGAGGGCGGTATAATAAGGAATGCTTCACAGATGTTTACGGTCCGAGCCGCAGGCGAGGGCCATAAATATAATATGGAAGTGGTTTAACATTTAATTTTTAATAATAATGTGTGATGCTCTTTGATTGACTATATATTTCGTTATTTTGGTAGGTAGCGTTTGTATTTGAATTTTCCTCATAGTCGGTGTGAAAAGCAGTATGTGTCATACGGTAGCAAAATTATTTTCACCTCGGGCGTTAACACCTGAATCCCTCACTACGCTCCGGATTATACTTTAGAATCTTTTATTCTATTGTATAATCCTTCGCTTCGTTCAGGATTCAATATACGCCCTCGCCGTAAATACATCATTTTGTTCCCTTGTGACACAATCTACTATTATTCCCCTTTCGTTACTTTTCCATATACACTTGTAAGGCGGTAACGGGAGGGAAAAACAAAATTTGTATGAAAATCTAGTGATTCTGAGTAGGAATAACATAAAATTTACCAAATTTAAAACATTAAGTGTTTGGTAGCATTTTGAAAAAAAAATGCCCAAGTGTGATTACACGCATAGGAGCTTTCCATCTTAATTCTTTACAACGTTCTATATGTCCTTAGGCTTCAAAATCTAGATAATATTAGGCGCTCGTGTCCAAAATACCGCATTCCCGAAATACCACATTTTTCAAAAAACCAGATTTTCGATTTATGAGATTCCTGTCATACCACATTCCCGTTACAGTAGATTATAAAATCGTAAGTTACTCAAGGATCTAAATCACTTTGTTGGGTGTGTAATTTTGGGAATCTTGTATACGGAGAATCTGGTGTATTGAGAATCCGGTATTTTAAAAAAAGTGTATTTTAGGAATGCGGTATTTTGGGAATGAGCGATATTAGGTGAACCGTGCGCCTACTAGGGATGTAACGAATATAGGTTTTTGAACATTCGCGAATGCGAATACGAATAATTGACGTTGATATTCGCGAATGCGAATACGAATTTGGTTATACAATTTTATAATACTAGAAATAAACAAAATTATTAACTACGAAAATTCAAACTTAGTTTTCAATTACGATTAACTTTCGGTACTTATCTAACAGTTTTTAATTACATTTTTTTTCTTTTCCTTTAATTTTAGGATCTAAAATGCACCAAAAATATTCGCAATATATTCGCAACGATTTTTGCGAATACGAATGCGAGTACGAATATTCGTTACGTCACTAGTGCCTACTGTCTACTTTAAGATATAAAAAAAAAACTGTTTCAGCTGAACGCAAACGCCTGGCACAGCTGATAGTAGCTGAGAAGCAGCATTCGCTGCGAGTGCTCGAGGCAGCCATGGCCGAGGCAAAAGAGGCAAAGACGAAGGCGAGGCAGCGCGAGCGCAACCGATTCCGTGCCGAGAGGGAGCTCGAGAAGGCGACTGATGACGTCGACGCCAAGCTACGAGATGATGAAAGGTAACAAGTCACATTATACTACTTTTTCTTTTAGACTTTCTAGGTTTTGGGGTGTTGCGAATTTGTTAGAAGGATAGGGTATTTTCCAATAATCAAGATAAATTAACTAACGCCATTCATCCAACCATTCAAAAAGTCCAGCCATATTCTTTTCGTGCCAGCAACAATTTTAAAATGACAAAAACTTAAAAAGAGCCACCAATTTGACCATCTTAAGCAGTGGCGTCACAACTTAGTTTTTCTTGGACACTGCATGCTATGCGAGAGTTTTACCTACTACATAATCATAAAATAAGCTGATTTGATTGGTCATCAAATAGGGCGGTAAATCTGTATAGATGTATCCTAATTAGTAGTTATAATCATGATCTAGCATAATATTTTATTTTCTTTGAGCTCTGTAGGTTTATGATGCTACGCTTTGTCGCGCGATAAATAAATGATAAAGCATCCGTCACTCTCACACACTATTTGACAGAACGTGACGGACGCTTTATTATTTATTTATCGCGCGACAAAGCGTAGCATCATACGCCTACTGATTTACTTAGATTCCAATCGTTCATTTGTTTTTACAGAAACAAAATAATGGAATACTACTCACACTTGAATATGGAAGTGGAAAAGAGCAAAATTCACACGGAATGGAAAATAAAACGACTACAGCTTGATCAGAGCAGAATGCAACTTCTTTCTACGGAGGATAGAAATCTAAAGAGGGAAAAATTGGAATTGGAGCACCAACAAAACGAGAATAAACCTAATAATGAAACAAGAACAGAAAATCAAAAGAATACTGGGGATGGAGCCACATCAAGCGCTAATTTCGGTGATAGTGACGAACAAGTAGTAAAAATAATAGATCCCACTGAGCGTAATTCAGTTGAGGACGCAATTGCAGCACCTGTTGAATTTCCCACACTAATGACGGAATCTACATCATCAATTGTCATGACAGACCTCTCAGAACCAGTGCAAACACAAAATACGGAATTAGACAACAACAAAGCCAAGTCTCTCTCTTCCAGTGATGTTTTCAGCGCTATATGCAATGCTGCTAAGAACATATTTAGCCTTGGAACGTCTGATGATAAGGCGTGTGATAATAAGAAGCCGTTAGATGCGCAAGGCAATGTGGTTACTGATGGTATTACACTGCAAAGTAAAACGTCAAGCGACGTCATTGGTGCCAATTTGGACGGCGTACATGATAACGAAGAATACCTCAAAATGAGGGAAGAAGCTGTGAAAAACAAGCAAAAAGTAATGACACATGAATTTGGGCAGACGGACAAAGAGAACAATCGTCTGAAAGACCTACCTTTACAGAATTCGCTAGACGAAGAAAACAATATCGATACGCCATTTGCGCAAGCGAGACGGAACAGACTTAAAGTTCTTGGAGCGGAGTTTGATAAAGTCAAAACAGAAGAAAAAACTTTAGTAGCGGAACCTAAAACAGATGCTCAAAGACAAGCACTTTTAAATAAACAGAAGGTTTTAGGCGTTGAGTACAATTTACCCGTTGAAGCTATTAGACGAAATGAGCCAGCCAATAAAGCCCAGGAGGAGGCAGTTAAAAATAGGGATAAGATTTTGGGGTCAGATTTTGACACTCCGCCGTTAAGTGCTAGACGAGAAAGTAAAGGGGAGAGGGCTGGTTTGACACTGAATTTGAAACCTTACAGCGAAATATCGATGGCTACATACTCCATAGCTACTCCGAATAACGCAGTGACTCCCGGAGATATATTTCCGCAAGTAAGTTCCTATAATACTAATGGTGATTTGGGTTCAAGGTGTTTCGTTTATAAATAATCACAGGGGTGTAAACCGATGTGATTTTTATTATTGCTTCCTTTTTGATATAACATTGGGGGTTCAATTACGAACGTCTTCGTTCGAAGTTTCATTTCTCCTGCCATCTCTTTCTCCGTATACAAAATTTAAGTGAGCGAGACGGCTAAAATAAAAACTTGTCATAAATGTCAATGTCAAGTGTAGTCGAGACTACACGAACGTTAATCGTCCTTAATCGTGATAACTAACGGCGTTTTTAATGTGGCCCAAGCATGATGGAGTAAAAAATTCAGATTGGCGGCACCAGTGGGAGCACTTTCGTTATGCACGATCGGAATCTAAATCATCAAATGCGTAATATATTTTACGTCTCACCTGGCCATAAAGTGGCTATTATCGCCCGCTACGCGTGCGGTAAATTCCACTTTCTGGATTCGGGGGGACGTTAAATTTTGTACTTACCACGGGCGGTAATAAAGAAAGTCTCAGATCGCATATTTATCGTCCTTGCCTTCGGCTCGGGCGTCAAATACCTGCGATCTGAGACATTCTTTGCTTTACCGCTCTAGGTAAGGAATGTGCCAGTGAAAAATTTATGTTTTCAGTTGGATTTAGAAACTCCTACAACAGCGGACGTACCACTTGAAGGAGCTGTAACAAGCGACGTATTTACTCCACACAGTGAAATTGGTAATATAGAAACAGCCAGAGATAAAAACGACAAAGAATTCTTAAGCGCCGATGGTTTCGACTTTTCATTGTTAGTTGACGATACTACTGAAACAGAACCAACAATAATCGAGCAAATCAATGATTTCTCAGAAATACCCGCTTTAAACCATTCCAAAGTTATAGAGAATTTGAAACCAAGGCGCAACATTTTCAATTTGCTAGAAGGCACTTACGATTTGGGCGACTTTGATCCTTTCGGTACAAGAGAAATGAGGGGTTATTCAAAAGACTATTTCAGCAGTAAAATGTCTTTGGATGCCTCAGATTCGTGTTACACGCATCCGGCGCTTATTTTGGATGAAACGAAGAAAAAGCCTTATACGAATATATTCGCTTCCAATTACGTTGAAGACTCAGAGCAGATAACTTGCGACAACATAGCGACTTTAACAGCTTGCTTGCAACGGTCGGTAATGTTACCTTTGACGTACCAGTTAGAAGTCGTGAACAATGCTATTTTAACGCATTTTCTTGTCAATCTGGATATGTACGAGCATTTAAGAAGCTTGAAGGATTATTTCTTTCTCATGGACGGGGAATTCTCCAATAGTATCTGCAGGAATTTGTTCACGAAGTTGACTAAGACGTTGAATCCACAGGAGTTGCTAAATTTTTCAACGTTACACAATATACTGGATAAGGCGCTCGGATCCTCGATTGCACGTAAGTCTTTTATTATTTACTAGCGACCCGCCCCGGCATCGCACGGCTGCAATGCTGATACTAAATGCATGTATTATACATATAAACCTTCCTCTTAAATCACTCTATCTATTAAAAAAACCGCATCAAAATTCATTGCGTAGTTTTAAAGATCTAAGCATACATAGGGACAGACAGACAGATTTGTTTCATACTATTACTAGCGACCCGCCCCGGCTTCGCCCGGTGTTTCTCTATTATATTATGCATGTATTATACATATAAACCTATTTATTGCATATTCTAAGTGGGTTCAAACTAATGATACCCTGTTGTCCTTGAACAGAAAAGTACCACTTTGATCCCTCTTATGAGGGAGCAAAGTACTTTTTTCTGAATTGGAGGTGTGAAAAAGATTGGGAACCCCTGCCTTAAATACATTATGTCTCCGTACAGATGGTCACAAATTCTCGGAAAACCTATCATTCACGATCACGGAGTCCCCTCTGAGCTTCCAGCACTCGTCCCCGGACGTGCTCCAGTGCCTGTCCCTGACATATGCAGTGTCGTGGCCACTGAACATCATCATGTCACAAGACGCTTTACTACGCTATGCTAAGGTGTTCCAGTTCTTGATCAAGATGAGGAGGGTCTTTTGGACGCTGAGTGAAGATTTTCAGGTACGGAATATAATATTACACTCTAAAAAAAATGGATTGTGATAGTTATAATCAAGCATCTTGATTCCATACGAGCCTAACAAGACGTTAGATGCACCAACTTGATTGTTTATCATAGTTCAATTGGACGTAGTTATGCAATAACGTTCCATTCCACATGCAAAATTTGTTGGATTATGGACTTTGTTTTTAAAGACAGAAGGTTGATACTTTGTTTTGTGGGTTGGAACGTTATTGCATAACTACGTCCAATTAACGAGTTCTGATTTGATTCAACAAACATAGATGTATAAGGTAACTAATTAAACATGATCGAATCATACAAAGAAGAAAATAATGATGGAAACAAGGAATATATTTGTCAAAATTATCAAGATTCTAGATTATTGTTTTAATCTCTAATGAACTTGCTGTTTTAATTAATCAGCTTTCGTGGACATGATTAATATCTTGTTTGTTTTATTCAATTTAACCCCAACTAAGAGAAACTCTCTCTTAGTTGGCTTAGATTTTTTAGAGTGTAGTTTTCTAGGTAGGATATCGCGTCTAGGGAACAATCGTAATAATTATGAAAAAAGCGTTGTAATTAGCACAAAGTGCATAAACTTGCAATTGCATTGTCAATAAATTTGTCATTAATTCGATTCTGCTCTATTGTTCAGTGGATTGTTTTTCCGCAAACAGACTGAAAATGTTCACAGTTTAATGCGAGAAGAAACCTTTTATCACTCAGTTACTCTTTAGTTCCCTTGTCATTCTCGAAAAAGATCTCAATAGAATATTTCGGGATCCCTAAGGCAATACAAATATAAGGAAAAGTAGTATTGCAGGAGCCAGTGAGATACCATTATCCATTTAACTGACACGTAACGGTCATGACTCAAATACTAAAGCCGATGGTAAACAATGTCTTGCCCTGATGTGCCTCGTTAACTTTATCGTTAATTAAAATAGAAATCTCCTTTACAGGCATTGAAAATAGCAGTCAAAGTTTCGAGACAGCAATCCCGGAAACTTATAAAATCGCCACAATACATCTCCGTGCAGATATACAGGCACATAATGGCATCCCTTATACGAGCGCTAGACAACTACATAGTGACTACCTGCATACTGACCTCTTGGACGGAGTTCGAGACCGATCTGAAGAAGGCACGGACGTTGGACGATCTGTATGAATGCCACGTAGTGTATATAAAGAAGGTTCTATTCAGATGCCTGCTGAATAACAGATCGACGCCAGTTATGAAGCTTTTGAATGACATTTTCACGGTTATTCTGAAGTTTAGCCGTGTTCTTAAAGCCGGGTAAGTCTTCTTTTGAATATCGTGGATGTTTGTGTTAAAGAGGTCCTATTGTGTTACTGTGTGATTCAAAATATTGTCGTGAAACGGTTGGAAACTAGATGGTTTGTTTATATGCCATGTATGGAGAAAACTCACATTGAGTTCTCAGAAATTATAACTTGGAGACTTGGTGCCAAAAATGTCTCACCTCACAGTTGGCAGCCGGTGATATTACGATTTCTGAAAATACCTATTAGCGCCTATTGTTTTTGTTCACCAGATACTTATTATAAGCTTTTCCGTCCACTGGAGTGGAGAGGAGTGGAGCTGGGCCAGTATTAACCAATTTAATTTCAATAATGAAGCGGTATGACAAGACTCGACCGATACATGACCGCGACTATACTCTGCTAAGAGTGCGCCAACGACCTGGTTCGACTCCAGGCGTTCAAGCCCCCACCTAGGCCGATACTTTCGAGACAAGGTGACCTGTTTCGACCCCAGGCACCCCCGGTACTCACCCAGCCCGACCTGTGTGTCGACTGTGTGTGTCACACAGTCGTCCGACCCGTGGGTGGTCCGGCTAGCGACCTGGTTCGACCCCAGGGAACGCCACGGCCGACCACCCGGTCCGACAATCGCCGTCCGACAAAAGCTAAGAGTGCACGACTAAGAAGAAGGGAACAGAATTTCAATAATACACGTTCACTGAAGCGGAGCTTAAATTCTTCTCCTTAATATTGGTATAGCTCCGCTCCTGTCCGCTCCAGTGGACGGGCAGCAAATCAAATCATTTATTTCTGCAAGTAGGCCTCAAAGGCTCTCTAACATGTCTGATTCTATTGGCGCTTCGGAAAATGACCTCCAGTACCTCTAGCACAACTGTGACACGCGACTCTTTGTCGCGCGACAAATGCTACCAATCTATATAGTATCTATATAGGTGTGACAGTGACAGGTGATGCTTTGTCGCGCGAGAAACGAAGTCGCGGCCAGTTATGCTAGACGTACTGGTAAGAAGCGCCGGAAGAAACTTGCCAGTTTCTCTTTGCAAAAACATTAACAGCCTAACTGTCTGATCCCTGAGAGATTATTCATGTAGACAGACTTTCTCATGATTTTTTTACCCGACTGCGCCGAAGCCCAAAGGGTTATACAATACAATACAAGTATACTTTATTGCACACCAGAAAAACACATTACAAGAGGTTATGTGTTATGTGTTTGACCTGTATGTAGGTATGTATGTATATATGTATGTTATGTATATCTGTTCCTATGTCCGCGCGTAACTACTGAACGGCTCAACCGATTTTGATAAATGATACATCATTAGATTCGTCTTGATGGGGCGAGTGTCTGGGTAAGAAGTTCCTTAAAATAAACAAAATGGCGGATTTTATGCACTTTTACAGTGCACCACGGTCGGGTTTTTTTAAGTAAAAATGTGGTTATTACCTTTCAGCAAATGGCACCAGAAAGAACCGGACAGCCACTTCACCCACACCAGCTTCGCTCAGCTCGACGAATTGTTCCATTTGTTCGAGAAACTCGCCAAGTACCTGCATAAGGTCGTCACAAAACTCATGGAGTGTGGCTACCAGCGGCATTTGGTCGAACTACTCACTATGGTAAATCTTAACCAGTATTATGACCCTGAGAAATCGAGGGACGAACAGAATTCTAGTATAGTTTCTATAGCGTAAGTCCAGGCATCGGTAATTTGCTTTTATACCTAAAGTTGGCAAAATACCGGAAAAGTTAAGCAAATATGGAATCGGCTTCTTAAAAATTTGATTTTTATTATGTAAGTTCCCGGATTCCGCGATTACACAAAACGTCATAGTAATGTAGTATCTCGCAAATAAGTTTAGCTTATGACTATTTTTAACCGACTTCAAAAAACGAGTACATAAAAAATAACTGCAAATAGTTCATTTAAATACTTAAATAGGTAGGTAGTATTTGTTAATGTTAGCATAATAAGTTAATTTAGAAATCCAGGGAAATTTAATAATAAAATTAAATTGTGTCCTCAACATAGTCGCTGACGGCAACGGTTAGGTATATAAGCATCCGAATTCCCTGAGCCTGAGCATAACACAAATTGTTTGGATGTACAAAACGGTGTCATATGCAGGTAATTTAAGCACCTAGCTACTTTTTATTTCCAGTGAGTCTAAAATAAGAATGGAATGTACCTGTACTGAAAGGAAATATTGCAAGAACGTAGTTATGCAATAACGTTCCATTCCACGTGCAATTTTTTTTGGATTATGGACTTTGTTTTTAAAGACAGAAGGTTGATACTTTGTTTTGTGGATTGGAACGTTATTGCATAACTACGTTCAATTATAGATGTAACACATGCAACCTCTATTAATAATATTTGTAGATGCGTTTTTAACTGACTGAGGAATGATGGGATTTCTGTATTGTTCACTAACGCTTCATTTTTCGGTCAAAGAAAATGTCATAAAATCGCATAAGAAGACTATTGGCATGTGCTAAAAACATGCTGCAAACCCAGATATAGGAGATCGTGTATCGCGTCTGTCGCAATCATTCGTTTTGTTTTTCATGCGTATTTGATTTGATGCGATTAAAAAACGTGGTTTTTAAAGCCTCGTGCGTCTAAAGTGTAACAATTACTTTCCAACTTCGGTTACAATGGTTTATTTGAGTTGTTCTGAGTGATGTGATTGGTTATGGTAAGCCATATTGCTATACAGGGTGTTTGGATATTGAATACATTCCTTTTAAGGGGTTATAGTACAACTCATTTGCAACAAAAAAAAAATCATATAGTACTCTGTCCGAAAATTATTAGTTTCTGAGATATTGGAGAATTCAGTTTGACGAATTTCATTGAAAAGAATTGTGTAAAAAATTCAATTTCAGTTATTTTGTCATTTTTTTTGAAATTTTCCAAAATTTAAGATGTCAACTATTTTATTTCATGACAAATAATTCATGAAATACTGCAAAATTTTATGTAAATTAATAAATTTCGCATAAAAACCTCAAATAATTTATCACTCGATGGCGAGACGGTGATTAAATAAAAAAAATATAGGACACCCAGCGTACAAATAACTAAAAAAACATCCTTGATTAATTAGCTTTCTAATGAGGCTACAGACTTTACGAAAAGAATTAAAGTCATTAAAATGATTACATGTTATTTTCAAAGAAATTCGGCAATTTTGGATATAAAACTATCCAATAACGCTAATATATAATATGACTTTTTTTGTTGCAAATGAGTTGTACTATAACCCCTTAAAAGAAATGTATGTAATATTCAAACACCCTGTAGTAAGTACCAGTGGTCGGCAACCTTTTAGTATCCAAGGGCCACATAGTAGCTACCGAAATTGACGCGGGCCGCACTTTGTTATTAATTTGTGATTTTATACAATTCTGAATATAGCGACCTTTACAAACAAAATAGTCAGAATGGCTTGCGGGCCGCAAGTTGCCGACCGCTGGTATAGACGAATAAAAAAAACTGTTTAGTTCGTCAGTTAGATTATTAAAAATATTGTACACGTATTTTTACTTCACCAAAAAATACGTGTCCCATATTTTTCTATAATCTAACTGACGGACTAAACAGAATGATACATTTTTAACCCAGTCGACATCTCTATTATCTAAGGTGTCTGAATGTTTGTTCATTCTCTTTACGAATATTCGGACACCTTAGATAATTCTTACTATAACTTGCCTATTTATTTACATATACTGTGATTGTGATATTTATATTCCCACCAATTATTATCTTAGGCACTTGTCCCGTCGCCGGCGAGTAAGCGAGTAAAATTGGGCGAGTAACAGTTAGTTGCGGGCTGACGAGGTGCAGCGTGAGGGATCGACCTTTACAGATCCGCAACGTAATTGCTACTCGCCCAATTTTACTCGCTTACTTGCCGGCGATGGAACCAGTGCCATATGCTTTTAATGTTGCTTGTTAATTATCGTAGAAAAACAATATTTTAATAAAATATTCGTGAATTTAACATTTTTTATTTGGTAGAAATAAGTCTATGTTGTACAATTGATAAAAGACACTGCTCACCTTCTATTTTAGCTATTTCTTGTATAAACATGTACTTACCTACCTGTTACATACATTATATTAAATCAATAATATAACAAAAAATACTGATGTAGCATAGAAAATTGTTGTGTTTTAAACTCTAGTGTCATTTACACAGAGTTGAATATCCTTTGTTACGCTGTAAAAATATTTTGGCAAGCAATAGAAATTTATTTCTTGTTGCCATATTCCTGCCAATGTGTTTGCTTATGAAAGCCAAGTTATTTGTTGAGTTTATAGCGGTATATATTGTATGTACATATCAAAAACGTGAATCTGTTATACTTGATCTGATCATGGGTGTCTACTAAATATATGTGTAATTTAACATTAGAATTGCGGTTTTACTCAATTCAGCTATACCATAAGGTAACTTGTTACTTTTACATTTAATTAGAACAAATACATACTCATACTCATACTCGTTTATTGTGTATTGATCATACAATGTCATCTTAAACAATCATAAATAAAATAAAACAAAATTAATCGATCATTTATTATACAATACAAATAGAAATAAATTATAAAATACAAATAGAAATAAAATGTCAATTGTTCATGAATTCAAAAACGGAATAATAGGCCTTTTGCACAAGAAGCGATTTTAGTTTTAGACTAAACCCGAGGTACGTTTTACAGTCTTTGATGGAATTTGGGATTTTATTGTAAATTTGAGGACCCAAGACGTGCAGACAATGGGCTGATTTTTTTAGCCTGTGTCTAGGAGGTTCGAGATCGTGCTGTCTTTGATCTTTGAATCTGTTGCTCGCCCACTTCTTCCGAGTGAAGTCGTTCAAGTTTTGCCGGACATGTTTTCCTACTTCCAATATTAAAAGGGAAGGTAGTGTCAACACTCGGAAGTCAATAAATAGCTGTCGGGCTGGCGTGTCAGGGGCGTGCCATTGCTCAATCAACTTATAATGAATTATCTGCTAAATGAAAATTCTTAAATATACCGTATCGTATGAGTTTTACTCACATTCGGCAACTTCGGGTATATTTAACATAATACCAGAAATGTAATTATTGAATCATTGATATTCACGACATCTTACGAATGAATATGAAAAGATCTAAGTACCGCTTCTTCATGGTTACGATTTTGTTAAGTTTTTAACTCATCATAAGATGGCGCTAAACAAAGTAACGAATAGCGACATCTATTGTCGAGTAGCAGAATGATATTTTTTCACATATTTTCGATAATTGGACTGTTTCCGAAGGAAACGTTAATTGTAATTTTCCATCATGTTTTTTTCAACACGTTATATGCGTCTTTCAATTAGCGTTTAGTTAAAAACAACGTGATACTAGTTTAAATCAAATCGTTTCCAATAGGCACCGCCGCGACAGTGGCGCCGACATTTTCCATATATCAGGGTTTGTTTTCACGAATACTTCATTCCACGGTAAATCGTCCTCGGGTTAACACCTGATCTTGATCGGTCCGCGCACGTGACATTCAAGTGAAAACCGGCTTTTCCACCGTTTGTCCTTCCTCAACGATAAATCAGAGTCAATAAAGTTATTATTTCTCCGTGTTTTATTCTGAAAGGAGCCGTTTGTTGTGAAAATCGGCAAAGACAGTGCATCAAATTGCGCTTCGGAGATATCGATCCGCGTGCAATTTTCCGCGTTCAGCGATAGCTTTCCGTCGCACCGGAACCAATATTCCAACAAAAACGTTAAAACCGAAGAGTCATCGTCACCGCCGAAGAGATGGCGTTCATGATGCCTGTGATGAAGAACGATTGGGACATATACAACTCGCAGCGTTCGCGGCGGACTTCCGAGAACGCGGAGAAGGCCTCGGGAGGGCGCGTGCGGAAGGTGTCGGAATCGCGGTCGGAGGGCCCGGCGTTGTCGCCGCGAGGCTCGGCGACGCTCTCGCCGCATCGCTCGGCCCCCGCCATGCGCTCGCTCTCCTACAGCCGCGCGCCGCCCTCGCGCAGCTCGCGCGCGCCCACCGACAGCCCCAGCAAGGGCTCGGCTAGCCCGCCGCCGCCGGCCGCCTCGGACAAGTTCCACAGCAGGTTGGTGGAGAAGCTCCGCCGGGCGCTCGGGCGCTCGGACTCGCGGCGTGACGAACGACGATCGTGAGTTAACCCTTGCTTGTGTGCAGGGCGCGCGCCGAGTCCCCGCCGCGGGCCAGCCGCTGCGGCGCTTGCGTGCCCTACCTGTGACGCCGCACAGCCCCGGCCGAGCGCGCGCCGCCACACTATCTGTGATATGTACGAACCGGAGGACACTCGAGCTGAGTAATGTTTGTATGTGCTACTAACCGCCTGCGGGTTCTCCGTCGACTGAAGAATCCTTCGACTTTAATTTCAGTTCCATCGATGCAATAGTGTACCTTGTTTGCTTTACCTACCTAATATTGGGCCGAATATTTACCGACTTTAAAAAGTCGGTTTAAGCCACTTTTTTTATAGACATGTATCACATGTAAGTTCACTTAGTCGCCAAAAAGGTTACACTTTGCTGTTGCATGTTCATTTGTCAGGCAGTTTTAACCATAGCTAGCTATTAATGGTAATTATAAGTATTGGTACGGCGAAGGTTGTCAGTCAGTATTAGGTTGTATTGTAATGGGCTGTTTGATGAATGGATTAAGACTGCGTTTAGTGTAAGGTCGCCGGAAGGCGAGTCGGGATATCAAATACCCGACATCACAATGTAGATAGAGTGGGGATCCCCAAGCTTTGCCCTGTAGCCCAAGTGCGGCTCGTGAGCTTCTCTAACAGACCTTCCCGATTTCTTGACTTATCATCCTAACTAATTTGGGCCGTTGGAAGTGTAGGGACCCCTGCTCATACGTTAATAATCTGTGGCAGTTTCAGCATGCTATCTGTGATTTGTTGTTTGTAAGTTTATGTGGAGTTATGGATTATGGAGTAATTTATTTTAGCAGTGTTCAAATCTTCTACTTCGATGTTTGTGTGCGTTTTATTGGACCGTTCTGTAATGTGTTTTGCGAACATCGCCCTAATTTTTTTTAATTGTTAGTATAGGGGTGTCACAGACGTTGAATCCTAAATTACGAGTCATATTAATAATTTATGTTCCAAATTTTCTTCTTAAATATATCTATTATCTACCCCCTTACGTATTGTATTTTTTGTATGAATTTATTTACGAATGAGTTGAGAACTTCTTCCTTTGAGAGTCTGTTAAACGGTTCTCGAGTCGCAAACAACGTTTGTTTAAACACGACTAATAAGAAAGAGCATCGACAAAATACAAAACTTTAAAATTATATACATTAATGACATTAAATAGTACCTTATTATTATATAAATATACAAGTAATGTTAATGACAACTGTCGATATTGTTACATTTAGGCAGAATGAGATTTATTCGTCAATAGACAGTGAGAATAATAATACATTTTAGTTAGTTGTTTGACAAGGGGTGTAGCTCCATTTATTTTATTCTTTTTGTTATGGATTTTGCACGAGTTTACGTGATGTTATAATCGTGTATTTCATCGACATGACTGTGTAAATGGACCAGCTTTATAAAATGTTTATAATAATATAGCAATTTGAATTTTCAGTGAAACTGACTGTGTTAAAAATGGATTTGTCACAGAATACTTAGAAGATTCTAAATTTAAGGCATATCGGAGTATTTTATAAAATTAGATAAAAACACGCTTTTAGGCGTTTACAACGCCGCTTACCAAAATCTGTTTACAAATTTTGACAACCCTATTGAAAATTAGATTTTTGTAATAAAACAACTTAAAGGGATTAAATCGCGTATATTAACTACATTCATGCTAAGAAGCGCTATTTTCAAAGGATGCTTCGCGAGGCTATTGAAATCAAAAGTAGGTATCCTAATTTCAATAGAGAAGATGGTTTGTCTCTACCACCTGCCTGGGATCCCGTATTACATCTCATCAAGGGACGGGCGAGACACAGCACTTGAAAACATTAACAGTGAACGGTGTTTGTTCTTCTAAAAATAGCATACCTAGAGCCTTTTGTTTAAAATTTGTTATTTTTTGCATAAGGCGAGACTGATAAGTTTTCTTGGCGTCTTCTTTCTTATCCAGTATGCCTTTTGGAAGCGCCGCTAGTTTCTAAGGTTAGGATAGCCCTTGTGGCATGTGTAGAAATCTTTACACATTAGGCCCATCTGGCAACAATAATTTTGAATTTGTATTTTTTAAAGTAGGTAGATTTGCACAACAGTAATTTTGACAGGGAAAATTTATGATTTTCTCAGTCTACCCGCAACCACGAACGCTGAAAAGGGTTACGAAACGTCGGGATTTAATCCGTTTAAGTTGTTTTATTACTATGAGTGATAATCGCGGAAACCGAAGACAATATTATTAGATTTTTGGTAAAGGGCGATTAGATTATGCACGAAGATACATTTTGTATAGGGATGTAACGATACATAGTTTTGCCGATACGATACCGATTACCGATATATTGTAGTAAATTCGGCGATACCGATACCGATTCCGATATCTTAGCTAAATAATGAAGTATGAACTTCAGATATTTGTATGTGCTTATTATACCTAAAACTTGGTTATATTTAACAGAGAGTCAACCTTGAAAGTGTAAAGTAAAAATAAATAGATTGTCAACTCAATATTCAATTTTTTTTTATTAAGAACCAAAGATTTCATTAACCTAGTAATTGTCATTGCACAAGGTAATAGACGAATACATAAAATAAGTCAGTAATTGAAATTACTTTTTGCAGATTTTTTTTCATACAGCAAATTCTTTTTATGCCACACCTGGCCATAAAGTGGCTTTTTCCGCACGCTGCGCGTACGGAAAAACCCGCTTTCTGGCCAAGTGTAGACATAAAATGATGTACACAACACGGGAGGTAATAAAGAAAGCCCTCGATCACATATTTACGTCCCTCGCTTTCAGCTCGGGCCGCAAACATCTGCGATCTCGGCCTTTCTTTGTATTACCACCCTAGTTATGTAATTTACTATTGCGCTCTTCAAATAGTTCAAATATCGGTTGTATATAATCGGCGATACCGATATATCGGTATCGTTACATCCCTAATTTTGTATTTGTGATGCATTCGTGTACGATTTGAGTTCCTTTGATCAAACTGCCATACATTTCGAAACTTGCCACATTGCCGATGGCAAAGAGCAAACCGCAAAACAGTTTTCCTCTTTGTCAACGACTTTTTTAGATTATTCCTATTTAAACTGTATTTTTGTCAATGTTTATCTGGTTTCTAATAAGTAATCCTTTTGTATGTGTACAAATAATTACATATAATATGAATGTATGCAAGCCGTGTCTGGATTCAAATACATATAAAGCTTATTATCTAAAAAAATCTTTTGTTCTTACCTCACTTCAACCAAAACCAGCCCTTGTAGCGTTCCTAAAACTCGTTCGGAGAAAAACAAGCTCTTCAAAGCAAGTCAAACTACAATTTTAGAGATGACAACTTTTATCGCATATGACGGTATATCGAATGCACGATAATGTAGGTGTGCAACTGTGGTTTGTCAAAGTCGAAGAGACGAACGAACTCATATATTTTGAGCCTCAATTAGGAACTGTTATTACTGATCACGGGGGGTTGCCATCTCTTAAATTTGACAACTAGGACAAAAAGCGTAAAATCTCCGGATTTAGGAACTCGGACACGTCAACATTTTTTTTTTATTTACCTAGTCAGTATAATAAAAATAGTGTCATTAGTGTCTACTGGAACTGAGACGAGACGAGAGTGTTGAGGGGTGCGAGTCGCACTGCCTCCCAGCGGCGACCAAAAACTAAAAAAATTCAAACCCGGACTACAAATGAAACCCCGGACATTAGGACAAATCCGGGGAAACCCGGACGGACGGCAGTCTTTCACGGGTCAAATTAAATTGGGACGAAATTGACGGCGAATTTAATTCTGAATTACCCTTTTGAAAAGTAAGTTGAAAGTGTTTTTTTTATTCGTCTGAGTCCCGTTTGGTCGTTAAATGGCCACTTTGGGCAATCGGAAGTTGTGCCGCTCTCCGAAGTTGAAAGGACTAGTATGCTACAATATATTAGGCATCACACATAGGTACGTGACATCACACTTACACAGTACTTACATACAAGAGATTGCGTATTGGGGTAAAAATGTACATAGTAGAGATAGGACTTACCTACTCTTTCCATCAAGGATTAAGGTGGTTTTCCACCGGCAGGGCGAGACGAGAAATTTGTATGAAATTTTCAATCCTCCTAGCGATTGGATTGAAAATTTCATAAAAAATTGGAATTCAATCCGCGTCGCGTCTCGTCTCGCCCTGCCGGTGGAAAACCACCTTTACGCTAATTTTATCCAAGCTCTTAAGCTAAGCTAAGCCCCTTGTGTGACAATCCGAAACGTGTGGGAAACTTAGCTTCTAATGTAAAATTGTAAAAGTCAATTCAGAGGTAAAACGTTTGTCCAAGGAACGCTTCTAAAGTAGCAGGTACTTTCTCGCCGCCGGTTACCTGAACTAATTAACGAACAATATGATAAAGATAAGCTCTCCTCTCGTGGATAAACTATGGTCGCTGAGCGAGATGAACGTGGCAAATCCCATAGTAAGATTTTTGTATGTTTGTTATTACCTATATTAAGTCATAACTTTCCCTGTGTAGGTGTAGGGCTGTTATCCATCCGGGCTACCCAGAACCCCTTCTTTGTTTGGAGGCCGTCCAACGGCATAACGAGCGGTTTTTGAAAAGTATAGGTGTTAAGCCTGGACACTTTATTAAACTGAATTGTTTACCGACCGTGAATGAAAAGTACAACGATTGTAATTTAACTAAACATTTCTCTAACACATCCCAGGAAAAGCGCGGGGTAGATACCCCGAATATCCGGGGGTTTTTAATGTCCGAAGATCACCCTACTCCTATGCAATGGATAGGTATAATTTAACGGATATCTTTAATATCCCTTGTAATAATAAAATAGTGCAACAGAAAGTAGATTTTTTCTCTCGTGGGCAAGTGTTAGACTTAATAAGTCATAGTAAGTATAGTTATTGATGTCTTTCCCGTACACGAGACAATAGTGTCCCGGCCCTTTGGGAGGCGTGCGCGGAGCCGAAGCCAACGCGTAGAGGCCCTTTCGACAATTTAATGAAAGGCAACGTGTACACCCAGCGGATGCTGTCCCTGCCCGTGTCACGGGACGCACGCAGAGACAGCCCCCGCCAGATGCAAGGACTTATTGTTGATTGATGGAATCTAAATTTACTGGGTTATGGTGGTGGATTTATGGACTAGATACTGGGCTATGGATGAGACATGACGGCGCCTGTCAGGAAAAGTGTCTCATGGCTTTCGCGGCACTGACAGACCGTGACTTGCCCTCCGCTGATGGGCCCCTGTTAAATAGCGACATTATGAGCAATGGCCCAGGGGCAACACCGCTGCCGAGGGCTGCAGGGTGTCGAGAGGTGTGCTGCGCTTTCTCCGAGGGTACTCGCGGCGTTATGCCTTTTATTATTGATGTTCAGGTATATCCTTATTTTCTTAGATTAGGCTTTTTACAATATATATATAAAAAGTAAAATACAAAGTGAAATTACAAAATATAAACACATTATAAAAAACCTAACCTAGGGTGCCGCCGGCAGCGGGGCGGGGCCCAGGCTACCGGTGGTTAGGGCCGCAGAGAGAGGAACCGTTTATTGATGTTATTGTTATGACTACCGTCATATCCGCCACACGCCGGCAGCGCTGATGACGTGTCATAAATCTAATCCGCGATTCCCTGAATGACTGATAGCGATAATACCCAATCTATACAGCGCAATAAATTAACACGCATGTAGTAAACGGCGTCAGAGATAACTTAACTAACACACTCATTATCAGATGTTGCATTTGAGAAGGTGTTATCAAATTTAGACTTTATTTTTCACTTCATAAGAATGTAATTAAACTTCTGGGTTTTCTAATCAGCAATCAATTTCTTGACGCAATGACAGAGGTAACCTAAATGCATCGATAGTAGCGGGAAAATTCCATAGGGCAATTTAAGGGGAAATTGTTGAGTCATCTTAATTAAAACATTAAAAATTTTCCACAAGGTTTCAAATCTTGATGAAGTTTCTAGTTTTTTTACTCCCGTGACAGAGAAAACCTAAGTATTAACGTATATAAGTACCTACATACAGGGTGTCCCATAACTCACATATCACAGTGACACCGGGGCTAGGTCAGCTTAAGAGGCACCAAACCAGCCTAATATGACCTTTGTAAAAGTTGCATGGTTTTCGAGATAGTGGCAAATTAAAGCTTTTTAGAAATTTTCACGTTTCAAGATAAATGCAGTATTTTTTCGCACATTACATTAGTTATCGACCAAATAACACTTTCATATTAGGCTAGTTTGGTGCCTCTTGAGCTGACCTAGCCCCGGTGTCACTGTGACGTGTGAGTTATGGGACACCCTGTATAATCCTCTTAACTCCATTGCATTGTACATGCACTGCGGTTGCATAACTACGACTGCAAGTATTTTATAGGTGGAGCCATGGTACAAGCAAATCAGGTATTGTACTTTCCGGAATCTGACATGCCGATGACAAGTCAATAGTAAGTACATTGTGTATCTAGGGCGGTAAGTAAGGAATTACAAACGAGTGTTTGTTATAAGCCCGAGGTGAAACCGAGGGCTTTAATAACACGAGTTTGTAATTCCTTTACAGCCCGTGGCACACACAATGTTTTTCATCACACTTGTGAGGAAATCTAAATAAAAATAACCTTACTAATCCACCCAGTATCAGAAGAAATTTTTAAAACAGAAAGTGACATGTCCATAGACAATGCGAATGTCAGGTCACGTTCGGAAACCGGAAACCATAGCGGTAAAGACCTATACTCGAAACTGGAATTCAAGACCAAAAAAACTACGACAATGTTGCCACTGCAATAAAATGTTCGTACAATAGTATATCCCTTTTTTCTAAAAACACACGCTGAGATAATTTATTTATTGGTAATTTTAATTCCATAATTTAAAGAAGTAATTTTATTAACTTATTTTTACATAAATACAAGAGGCCTTAATAAAAACTTAATCATCCGCAATTTTTGGTTGCAAAGCTGGTATTGTGCTTGTATCACTTCAGGTGTTAATAACATTTGGTACAAGAATTTTAACTACATATAAGTAATTAATAACCTATTTTTGCATACATTTAACTAATTGCAGAATAATGGTGTGTAGCGTGCTTTATGGTTGTTATGGCCGCCATGACACCATATATTTGTCATTGTCATTCTCATTCGACATCTGACGTCTGCTTTGAGTGTTCGAATGTTTTTTTTCTCCGTGGTGGGATAAAATTTCCATTGTGGACCATCGATTTCGAGGTTCATGTTTTTTATGTAGATAGTTCTTTTTTTTATATATTCATTTCGTTGTAATATGTTATATAAAATACACAAAATGGACTAGTTTGCGCTTCAATTGTAGCTATAAAAGTCACATAAATTAACTATTCTTGTGCAAAAAAAATTGCATTATTTGGTACGGAACGCAAAGTGACGCCATTTTGTTTATAGCGTGTTTTCTTATGTCTGTGAGTCGTTAGCGAATTAATTACTCTGTAGTTGAACAACGCACCCTTATCGTGTTTAAGTTCTTTACAATAAAATTTTGTCAATGTTAGTTGAATTGAAAAAAAAATTTTAAAGTACCATTATTGAAAAAACACTAATTAATTAATTGTAACAGCCAATATGTACAAAGAAGCATATAACAAAAAGGTTGGCGAAACCTGAAAACTTTATTTGACAATGACATAAGTGACTTTGACATATTTGACAGTGACGTATCTGTCGTAGTTTTTTTGGTCTTGAATTCCAGTTTCGAGTTTAAAACGGCCATTTTAGTTGATTTTATATTTGCAAAATACTGAAATACACTATTTAAACATTTAATTAATATTACCGAAATATGTGATTACATGTATTTGCAATAACAGTTCTCTTTAAATAAATATTTAAGTGATAAAAGTTAAAAAAGTAAGTTGGCGTTTCCTTTGAACATGACAAATAAGAGTATTAGACCCAGCGCCAGATAAAGATGAGACCAATTCCAAAATATAATAAAGTAGGTACTCGCGTCGCGATATCTAAGTGCGACTATCATCGGAGTAATTCGCCGGGAGCGCGATGACAGCGCCAACTAGCGGTTACAAATACGGCGGACTTTTTTTTTTTGTGTTTTGTGGCTTTTGCTGCAAGGCACTTTGCCAACTAAAAACGTAAATTTCGCTAGTAAAAAAGTGACAGCTGGTCTGCCGAAAGTTCCTTTTTTGGCCATGACGCGCGCTGCGCTCGTTTCGTGGTTCCCCCACCTTATACTTCGCACCCAGCGAATAAAGGAAGATTAAAGTGCCATAAACATTAACGGCCATCGAAGAATTTTCGTGAGACCTGTCATAAGTATATCAGGCTCTTTATTCGACGAGCGCCGAAATCGAGGTTCTAAATGGGTATTTCACATTTTCATATGGGCAATTCACGCGATATTGTGCGAGTCTTTTACACTAAAAGTCAACAAGAAAGAGTATCACCCATATTAGCAATACATTTGAATATTTAAGTCACTCCATTCGTTTACAAGTACAAAGACGCTGAATTGTACTTTAACAGTGGGGCTTAGAGTTCATAATTGCTTGTACTGTACGTTTACTCACGCCGGCGGCGCAGACAGGATACACTACCGTCCACGCCACATTGCCGATACCTACGTTTTGAGTCTGTGGCGCTGCCAAAGAGTAGTTCTTTGACGCGCAGACAGTTTAATCGGTATAAGTACTAGTGCAATAAAGTTGACATTCGTTTACAAATATGCAGTTCACAGTGTGCTCGATTGTATGTGCACAGTTTTGTTACTGGCGATTTAAATCTTATTAATAGTGCGGCGTGAACATACAAAGGCATGGCATGGCATGGCATGGGCACACCCAACTGTTAGGAATAAAATAAGAAATTTAATTATTAGTACGCGCGACCAAAAAAAATAGCGAGGGCAAATATAACATTAACCTCATAATGCTTAGTAGCCACGTGTTGAACACTAGGTACTTTGTTCGATATTCGAAAAACGGAACTAACCTAACCAGTACCTATGGCAAATACGGCAAATACGGTTGAAAAGCATTACAGCGCCCTCAAATCTAAATCCTATTCTCTTTCCGCACAGACTCGAACAAGATTTTATTTCTGTAATCTTCTAAAAATTGGTAGTAAGTATCTAATATCTTAAGCTGTAGACTATACTATTTTTTTTTGTACATAAATAGTCTATACTAGACGTTTAGATACTATGTTTTTGCTCTCTAAGCTACCTAAATATGAATATAGTGCAGGCAAAAACAGCAACTTAATTCTGGTTAAAGGCCGAGCCACACCGGCTGCGTGTGCACGCACTGTACGCTGCAGCTCCTTGACTTTGAGCGTGACTAGCCGCCATTTTGAAAAACATTCATACTATACAACGCGTACGCCACGCGCACGCAGACGTGTACGCAGCCGGTGTGGCTCGGCCTTAAAAAGTAATCGGAACATATTTGCACTAGGTTATCTAGCAACAAGTAATAAAATACGCGAAAGTTGTCTAGGCTTTATTTTCACCGCCGCACTTATACGGACTCTTTTATCATTCAATAGGTATTGAGTAATTCGATTATATTAATCCTATTATATGCGCTGCATGTGAATATAACATTATTAAAAATTGCTTGCTAAGGATTTATTGAAACAAACTAAATATTGCAATTACAAAGGTATTATAGTATAGAATAGACTAATAACTAAGGTGATATCAAATAAATAGGTACATTAATAAACAGTGTAGGTATAGTCATAATGTAAGCGACAAAAATAGGTGTGACCTTGCTTACCGCCAGCTAGGGTCAAGGTACCTACCCGTAGAGACCTTGAAGAATTAATCGATCATACAGTTCAATGAGTTAGTTAGCAGGTTATCTACGCAATTTTTTTTTATTTTTATTTCATGGCTACCATGTAGGTAATATTTTTATCTTGAATTTAGGTAATCGCTGCATTTTATGTCTTGATTTATGCTACCTATATAGGCAATTTAAGCCGACCGACGATGACAACCACAGCGCAATAAAAAGGACACAAGGTCATAATTTAATAGTCCCAAGCTAGACCTTGTATCTACTATAACTGCACCTAGATAGATACTAGTTAACTTAAACCTAATATTTTATTTTTTAATCGAGGCAACAGTTCAGGCATAGCGTATGTAATACAATAACTCTGCAGTGCGGTATATGGCAACACCTCCATTTAAAAGACAAATTTCTATCAAAATGTCACTTTTAAATGGAGATGTTGCCATATACCCCACTGCAGAGTTATCGCAGATAGACGCAACCATCTTCCTTGACGTTTCATATTTCGTTAATCTGTGGCGCGCGTCCCCCTACCCGCTACCCGTCGGCGCCATAGCTGCACTGCAGCAGTAAGCAACTAAAGCGTGTCACACACTAAGCAGATACGATAAGATATCTGTATCTGAACGCATATCTGTCAATATCGCTCCCTATACAATTCAATGAGCTAACACACACAGCGCAGATAACTTATATTTTATCGTAAAGTATCTGTGGGCACCGACATATATCGACAGATGGCAAAGATATTATCTGCGTATATAAATTGATCTGTGTATAATATCTGCCGATATAAATGTGGTATAGTATTTTATCTGCAGATCATCAGTTCAGTTTGAAGGATTTAGACTGAATGTATCGTCTCGTATATTATCGTATCTGCGTAGTGTGTGATAGTTTCAGATCATTAAGTTATTATACGCAGATAAAATATTATCGTATCTGCGTAGTGTGTGACACGCTTAAAGTTTACTAGGGGCGCACGCTCGATTCCTTGCTCGCAACCCATTTTCAAACAAATGTGATCCAAAATGTCTCAACGCCGTAGAACATACTGCTGCGTTCCTGGCTGTCAACAGACGAGAGAATCCAATCCAGATTGTTCGTTTTACAGCCTTCCCACTGATGCTGATAGGTAAGATTTGTTACACCAACCTTACGTTTCAGAGATGTTCGAGTGAGCGAGGGGTGTCGCGTAGGTACGTATTTATGTAGCTATTGTTGATATTTTGCTGGTATCTTTTGTATTACTAACTTAATTTAAGTACGAATAAACAGGTATA
Organism: Eudemis profundana; assembly: GCA_947034925.1. Lineage (NCBI taxonomy): Eukaryota > Metazoa > Arthropoda > Insecta > Lepidoptera > Tortricidae > Eudemis > Eudemis profundana. The sequence goes on from OX344808.1 coordinate 11,512,178, forward strand.
CACAGATGTATATGTATATCTACTTCGTCAGTGGTTGATGGTATCTATTTTATGTTATACAAACAAACCCATCAAAAACATTACATGTAAAAAGATGCAAGTCTCGCAACGCAGTCTTTTTACAACAAAACAGTTTTGAGATGTAATGTTAAACCAAGTCAGTACCGGGGGGTGTGGTTTAAATATGTAATTTGTATTGTACAGTCAAGGGCACAAATATATACACCACAAAGTTTCAATTATATTTATGCAGGTCTTATTAATATTATTATGATAGTAAGGTTTATGTAGGTATAGGTGTAGGTACATATTTTGGAACTTTGTGTAGATATTTATTTTGGCAATAATAAGTATTATTTTTTATACAAGTTTTGTTTTTGCCATTGCCATCAGGACCTGGAAAATGGTGAAAATATTCTTATAAATTGACCCAAATATACCATATACATATAAATAAATAAAAGGAATAGAATTAAAGCGGCAGTTCAATATTTGAGTTATGGTAGGTAAAAAAATAAAAAACGCATGTTTGCAAACTAGTTTAGCAGTAAAAACTGAGCAGTAAACTAAATAAAACTGAGTCGTAAAATAATTTAAACGGGCAGTTCAATAAATACTGAGCAGTGGAATAGTTGACCTGGGCGGTTAGGCGCGTACAGTTAGCAAATCGTACCTAATTGGTTAGTGAGCGTTTTCCAAAAAAAATACCGGGGTAGCTACTTTCTCAAAATATGGACTTGTGAGGTTTTTTTGGCTCAGAATCGTTAGTACTTTCGAACCTTATACTTAAAAAAAAAGTGTCCCAATTTTTTTTCCATTACGTCACCATTTTGCGTAGTGTTTGTATGAACGTGACGTAGTGGAAAGACAAAAATCCCATACAAATTTTGGGACACTTTTTTTTACGTATAAGGTTCGAATGTACTAACGATTCTGAGCCAGAAAAACCTCAAAAGTCCATATTTTAAGAAAGTAGCTACCCCGGTATTTTTTTTGGAAAACGCTCTTGTAATACATTTTATTTTAAGCAGTTCTATAAACGATGAGGCGGTAAAATGTATTCCTTGTGTATTTCAGCATTTAATGTCAAGAAGGGGAAAAATATGAAGCATAACCATATTAACCATGCATCATATTTTTTTTCCTTCTTCACATTAAACGCTGAACATGAACACATTTACCTTATGTTTTACATGGTCGGAGGGTAAAATAAAGAACATTACGATAATCTGTAAGTATTTATAATTTGGCATTAGGATACATGTTAAAATTAGGATACAAAAACTAAGATACATGTTAGTAGTCAAATGAATCAAATTGTGTAATGGGCATAAATTAGATGCCCATAAAAAAATTTAAGCATACTGTATAATGGACATAAATTGGTTGCTCATAAAACAATTTAATAATACTGTATAAACGCATAAACTGCAAAACGCATAAGCCTGTTTTTTCTTAGTAGTTACTTAGCTTTATTCACAACATTGCTATTACAGATTGTTTTTATCTTGGACAGTAAGTGGGGTATGTTGTGATCGCAAGATACCTAACACTCCTCCTCGCTTCGCTCGTCGTCGTACCTAACTGTGACTCTGTCACAGTTTTTTTGCTTTGGGCTTAAAATCACTAAATTTCATTTTACCTCATTATCAATATTCCCAGATCTCAAAACTTCATGGCCTCAAAATACCTAAATTGCAGAATGCCTAAATTTTTTTCACAATCAACCGAAACCTTAATATCGCCGATGTTCAAAATACCTTAGGCTCATAATACCTAAACTTCAAAACAGCATTATGGCAAAACAACATATGCTTAAAACAACCAAACCTCAAAATACCTAAATTTATACTATCAAATAAACACACGTAAAAAAAATTAGGTATTTTAGGAAAGGTAGGTAGGAAAAATGCCTAAATTTAGGTATTTTGAGGTTGAGTTGTTTTGATATTTTGTCATTTCTGTCATTCGGTAATTGAAGGATTGTGCATTTCAATCTTCAGGCATTTAGAGAATATGCCGTTTTAAGTCAAAGTCATAATGAATTTCGTTCATTTTAAGAATGTTACAATTTGACATTTAGGTTTTATGAGCTCATGGTAATTTGAAAATAGGGTGTATTGGCAAATAAGGTATTATGAGATTTAGTGATTTTAAGCCCAAAGCGTTTTTTTACCTTGGACAGTAAGTGGGGTATGTTGTGATCGCAAGATACCTAACACTCCTCCTCACTTCGCTCGTCGTCGTACCTAACTGTGACTCTGTCACAGTTTTTTACCTTGGACAGTAAGTGGGGTATGTTGTGAATTGTGATCGCAAGATACCTAACACTCCTCCTCGCTTCGCTCGTCGTCGTACCTAACTGTGACTCTGTCACTTAACTTATTTTCGAACTGCCCATTCCAACCGTTTTAATTTATAAACTACTTGAGTAATTTTTGAATGATGAAATAACAGATCAATATATTTATTACTTACGGCTTATGTTTTACTGACTCACTAATTTACTAATCGCCGAAAAATTTAATGACTGCCCATTAAATTTTTCAACTGGTCATGATAACTTCTGTATTGTTTAAATAACAGTTGTAAAAATTAATTCCCTAAAGAAAATAATAGTGTGCATTATACGTATTTAGTAGTAAGTAACTAGGCAAATTGACAAAGTAAATAATGATGGATCATGTTTTTTTGCTAAATGTATCCTTAATTTTGTGCAATAGACATGTAGTATATAAAACATGTTCAAGACGTCACTGTTGATATATTTTACTCCAACTTATTAATAAATGACTTTAGATAGGCACCTAACTAACACCTAAATATAGAAAATGTGGCGCACTCACATACTAATAAAAATGTGCATATTGCTTAATTACAATGTTCTATGCAGTTACCTTTAGTCTTTCCATTAGTCTTGCCATGCTCGTCGTATCTGTCTGTAGCTAACGGCATCTACCATTCCGACTATTCCATTCCTAATTAGAGCATTGTTTTGGTTACAGACTAGATGAATGGCTTGCAATAATACGCAGGCCTGATCTGAAGGATCAACCTACTTCAAAATTAAAAAACCGCTTCGTGTGTTCATCACATTTCGAAGACTCTGACACGAATCCAGGCTTGAGATTTCTGTTTCCCGACGCAGTTCCTTACCTGCATCTTCAAGGACACACACATGCATCTCCATCTCCACCTTCACATGTTGATTCGTCACAAAACCTTCAAATTGTAAGGACTTCCGTTGACTGGGACGATGTTATCCTTAACACTGCCCAAGCTGCATCTTTGGAACCTCCACAAAAAAGAAGGAAAGTTGTAGAAAACAAAGGCAAGGAAACGGCAAATGTTACGACGCTTGGCGCTCCTATGCCAGAAGATGATATCACCAAGAATATTCATAAATTAATGCAGAATCAAAGGAACAGAGATAAAAACAGCAAGGAATACGTTTTATATGCATTGAATATGTATCTTTTGAATCCACAAGCGTATCGCTTTATAAGAAACGTGCTGGAATTACCGAGCGAAAAAGTGTTTAAAAGAATGAAGATGAAGCTGCCTCCAAAGTTAGATAGCCGTGTTTTGGACTGTTTATCTTCGAAATTGAAATCGTTTCCTGAAAAAGCGAAGTATTGCACTGTTTGTGTAGAAAACTTGTTTGTAGACAGCAGCTTGTATTATGACATTTTGAATGACGAATTGGTGGGCCTCCAGGATTTAGACGGAATAAAAAGTGAGGAAACGGCTGGGTTAGCGTACGTGATTATGGTCCGGAGTATCTTGGTGAAGTGGGACCAACCTGTTGCCTACAGCTTCCTCCCAGGTATCAAGAGTTTCGCACAACTCGAATCGTGGATAGACGGAGTCATCTCCAGTCTTTTTGACATTGGATTCGAAGTCATGGCGCTAGTGACCAATCAAAGGAGCAATTTTCAAAAATATGCATCTGATATAAAAGGTCTATCTCCCGAGGAACACTTTTTTACGGTAGACAACAAAAAAGTATATTACATTTTTGAAGTTCCACAATTGTTGAAGAGTATAAGGAATAACTTCGGCACAAAGGACATATATTACAATAATAAAAAGATTTCCTGGCAATTCATCGAATTGTTGTTCCGACTCGAAAGCAAGAAGAAAAATAAACTTATTCCGAAAATTACAAACGCGCACATTTCGCCTAATAATTTTCTCAAGATGCCATCAGTAAGACACGCGGCAGAAATTTTGAGTGACACTGTAGCGGCGGCGATACACGCCTATGTGGATATGAAGGAGATGCCCGAGGAAGCTAGAGATACTGCTTATTTCTGCATTTTTATGAACAACCTGTTCGATGTCCTCAATTCAAGCACATACAGAAATGACAATATTTACAAGTGCGCGCTTGGTTCAAATGACGTGCAAATGGAGATTCTCCATGAAGCTTTAAACGTTTTTGGCAACGTAGAAGGGAGAAAACCTGACCAAGCGAAGGAAAGAGTGAACACTCTCTCAACGCTGTCGAGTATTCAAATGTCGCTTAATTCGATTATAGCGATCTCAAAGGATTTGGACCAACTGGGACATAAACGTATCCTGACCGAACGGTTGAACCTGGATCCTTTAGAAAACTTTATTGATTTAATCAGAAACACAGCATCCAAAAATCCTGAACCAACTAAGCCTACTCCTATTCAGTTCTGTAGGTTTTTTTCTAAACTATTTCTCAAGTATATTTATGTTAAATCGCCGCTTTCTAATAGGCCGGGAGCGTTTCAGAAGTACTTTGAAGATGCAACACAGTTGAGAATAAACACAACACAACCTATACCGACTAGGTCCTTAATATGTTTGAGAGGAGACACTGATTATCGCATAGAATTACCTGAAGACTTGGCTGTCGATCATGCGACTATTTACATGGCTAGTTACATATTTTACAAATGCCAGCAAGTACACAGTTGCTCGTTGCTCGATCAATATGCAGCATCTTTACCAGATCTGTCGAAGACTAAAATTTACAATAAGTTCAACAGAAACGCAAGTTTCTATGGGAAACTCAAACTGTTGCAATATCCATTTATCCAGTACATAGAGCAACTTGAGATTGCATTTTTGCAGAACTTCAAGAAAGGCATTTGTTCAAATCCAGGAGCCCAGCTATTTAGCAGTTTGAGGGATATACCCTTTGTTCAAGCTCACCCCTGCAAGTGTTTCCCTAAAATCTATTTAGTCAAATTACTGATAAGATTAAGAATATATACCACAGTCAAGACCTTTAATAAACAGGTTAAACAACGAAACATAAGCCTAAGCGAGTTTTTCTTCGAATTGAATAAATAAGGTTCTTTGTAAGAAAACTATCTTTTATTTTTTCACAATACGTTTAATACTCCATAGACTTGGTGCTTATGGAAAATAAGTTTATTATGTAGTATGTGGTGTAAATTGTAAGGTAAGCATTTATTTATTTGCCTTATTTAGTTCTATATAGTAGGTAACGTCTCAATACAGCCAGCAATCAAAGGTCGCCTTCGCAAAATGCAGGAACTCCAAGCGGCGGCTGAAATCAATCAACACCAATCAATAAGCCAATTACTTACTGTTCGCGATCTGGTTTTAACTGGTTACTCGATTGTCACAGAGGCGCCCGCGCACCGGTATCGAGACGAGACCGAAGCGGAAATCGCACAAATATACGATCATGTTTCATCTTACTTGCGTAGGTAATCTTTAGTTTAAGTCGCGCAAATATCTATTTCACACGAACTGCCAAGGGGAGGGATTGTGGTGTGGACAATGAAGAAAAAAAAAATAAAGAAATTTAATTCAAGTTTTTGTCAATCTATACTTGTGTTTTAGTTTTTGATTGTAAAATACGTATTTATAGAATAGCATAAACCTGCTTACTTATGGTAAAAGAGTTTGGTCAAACTTCTTACCTCATACACTGAATGGATTTCCCAAACAGGTCATACACAATGTACTAAATAACCCAATGAAAAGTAAAAATATAATTAAGAACAATCTAATGTATAATAAATAGATTTAAAAACATACGCTTAGTAACATAATCTTAAATATATAAAGATTTACTCTAAGCTGTGCATGAAAAAAATTGTACCTATTTCTTTAAAATAAACAGTTTAAATTTTAAATTTTTTTTTTTTTTTACTTAAATAAAGTGTTGAATATAAATTATACCTACTAGTAAGTAAGTAGTTATATATTTACATTGCGTAATCCTATTCAATAAGTAGATGCTTTTCACAGGCATGTTATTGAGTCGCGTTTACTCATTTTGTTACAAAGAGCCTTTTCATGCCTTTTGCGTCTATTGAATCGGTAACAATTGGAAATACAAACCGTTTATAGTTCAACCAATATTATGAATACATTACGTGAAACATACTCGCGGGCCCTACCTAACCACCCCCTTATGTCGGTTACCCAGTTCTCTGTTCCATTGCAATCGATGTTTAGGTCATCCTAGGTCGTCGTGTTAGTTCTAAACTAGGTTGTGTTTTATTTTCATTTGGTCGTATTACATTGAATCCGGGCGGGGCTAGATTTTTCAATATTGATAGAAGTTAGACTGAAACAGATACAGATATAGATCATTTATTGATAAAAGCAAATGCAGTTTTACGAGTTATCATGCTAACATTTTTTAACACAGTATTCTACACATTTACATCAATCGGTTTTATAAAGAAAGTGAAAGAAAGTTGTCTGTCTTTGTTGTGTGTCTTTGTTTATTTTAAGATTAACTAGTTATTAATCTGTGATCTAGTCGCGCCAGTTAGGTACTTAATTATTAAATGAATTAGGTAATTATTAAATGAAAAAGTGTCGTAAATGTTAATGTAAATGTATGTGCAAATTAATTAGCCCTCTGTTATTGTTATTGCTGTGCCCTTGCAGGGTGTCACATGTATACCTGCTTATTTATAAATCCACCCATATATGTTTGTAATGTGATATGCAATAAATGAATTGAATTGAATTAAAGCGGGAAATCGAGTCATACGCTAGTATAGTACCGGTAATTAGCTATTATTCGGTATCAGGTGGAATAGGTTGGTGGACTCCTTTCTGTAACATTAGCAAATCAGACGACTTTGGAAATAGGTAAGGAACGTCGAGGAAACAGATTACCTAGGTTAGAAAAGGAGCATGTATTGTATGTATATGAAAACACTTTATTGCATAAATAAGACAAGGTACAAGTACAAGCTTGCGAATTAATGGTATCTGTATAATCTCTTCCAGTTCATCTTTGAGCAATTGAGTGTTCAGGCAAGAGTGGTGACGTGACAAGTAGACCAACCAATAATGAAATAGGTAGGTACAACATATTTAAATAGGTAAATATCTCAAATAGTCCAAATACTACAAATCAGTGCCTCTCTAGTACCCTCTAGTAAGAAAGGGATAAGATAGATTTAAACGAGGTACAAAAAAGCGCAAGTCCCATAGTGGAACTTACACCTTTTTATATTTGGCTCATATCTGACTTATTCCCTTTCTTACTAGAGATACTGATATTTAAGCATTTGTAAATTATCCAACAGTAAACTATAACTTGGCAACTTCGTTGGTGACACTCACATGTGTGCTTTTTGTTATATGCAGCCGTAACTACTTACACAAGTTACCGCCAACACGAACGAGGGCCTCCGGAGGCTGCCCCCGTCGGTTGCCGTTCGTGTTGGCGGTAATTTGTGTACTTGTGTGGCGGCTGCACATAACAAAAAGCACACATCGATACCTTTAGACTCAAAGGGCGTAAAAGCCGCAGGTTCTAATGGCGTTTACGCCCTTTGAGTCTACATGTGAGTGTCACCAACGAAGTTGCCAAGCTATAAAACAAATGTTAAAACGCACATACGTATTAATTACTAGTTTACTTCTTCCATAACCGTAACAATACTAGGGAGGTTACAAAATTATGACAAAAAGATCCAGGTATCTGTACAATATTCCATTCTGGAAAATTTTAATAGACCTGAAGAAAATTAATTTACTCCATTGACGCACGAATTCGCGTGACGTAAAGTGTAGCACTTCGTTGTAATAGAAAAGGTAGTTCGGTCAGGTTATGTACTCGTACTTAGGTATTACGGTTAACGCTATGAACTATGTATGCCAAGGAAATATTTTTTAGACATTGCCTGTTTGTAACGCCTTTGTCGACGGGCTCCAACAGAGCTCCATCTAGGTGTGTGAGGGAATAGGCCCCCGCTCATACGGATAGAAACCAAGAAAAGGTTCCCACTCTAGGCTTACCTTTAATATAATGCGTCAGAATTTAGAGATTACTGTCTCAAGTATTTAATCTTGCCACCCTCCGAAAAATGTTCCCATTCATTTCCCATTAGATTCGACATTATTTGCAGTTTTTCGTTTCCATCAGATGGACTGTTTATCACTTGACATAATGTCCTATAATGTTTAAATCAGTCACTTTTGTTATTGCGGGATATAGTTAGTGAAACAAAACACGCCATCTGCAAGTAAGATTGAGTAATGTGTACGGTCCGCGAAAAACTAAATCAGCAAAAATAGCTCGGAGACATGCCAGCGTGGGCCCATAGCAAATTCTTTCATGAGGTCCTTGGTTTGGGTAAGTAATAAAAGATATAAGAACTAATACTATAATATTCATATTATATACGCTCATATTGTATAAGCTTGTTTTGTATACGGTTCAAGGTGTATAACGAACGTTTTGTATAATATCAAATTATCTATTTTTATTAAGCATAACGTTTGTTAAGTATAATATCATTGTATATAACCATCATTATGCATAACGTTCATAATATCTCAGCTTTATAATGTATATTCTACAATACATCTAACACCATAATGCATAATGCAATTCCAAACCTAACCTAAACCTAACTTAACCTAACCTACTTTTTCTTTTCGCAGTTTATTTTTGTTAGGGGATGCAGTTCAAACCTAACCTAAACCTAACTTAACCTAACCTTGTTTTCAGCCAGCAGTTCGTTTTTGCTGGGGGACGCAGTTTCAAACCTAACCTAAACCTAACCTAACCTAACCTAGTTTTTCTGCCAGCAGTTAGTTTTCGTTGGGGGACGCAGTTTCAAACCTAACCTAACCTAACCTACTTTTTCTGTCTGCTTTTTTCCATGCGGGGGGCTTCGCCCCCCGAGCCCCCCTCGTGGGGGGCTTGGCCCCCCGTCCCCCCTTTTTAAGCCTTTTCGTAGTTAAGAACTCGTGCATAACTCTAGTTGCTTAAATGTTCTGACCTAATATAAGCCTACCTACTGTTCTGCCAACCTCTTGTTTTGTATATCATACGCTATTATATTTTATAATCATTATACTAAAAGATAGTATATACTATGATCGATATACGTTATGCATGTTATATAAACTGAATTTAGAGTATTTGAATGTTATATAAAAAAACTTTATACAAAATGAGTATTAGTTTAATTAACTGTTATTCCTAATAAAAATATTGATTTTGATGTTATAGCAAACGTTCATTATATCTTGTGAACGTTATTAATATGAAATTATATATTATGTAGTTATATCTCGTGGGACGCACCCCCTTGGTTTAGCTCAGGGATCTCCGAACTTTTTTTAGCAAAGGGCACCTTTGAAAATCTCGCGCGGGCACGTCATGGTAGAGTTAAGTTTGGAGACCCGTGTAGGCTTATGATGCTACGCTTTGTCGCGCGATAAATAAATGAAGCACCAGTCACTCTCACACAAATATTGTCAGAACGTAACGGATACTTTATCATTTATTTATCACGCGACAAAGCGTAGCATCATACGCCTACTGGTTTAGCTGAATCCTCAATGGTAGGTACAATACAATGAAACAAAGTATGTTCTTCCCGTAAAAGTTGATGACATCGTGTGACTACGTCATAGCACAGGTATTGACTCATTTACACGTACTGATGCCAATGTACTACATTGGCATCATTCTCGTGACGTAGACGAGTTCAATTTCGCAACTGCAATTTATTGTACCATGCCCTCACACCGTCCGGCCCATAATTGTATACCTTACGAAACGAGGTTGGGTGTTGGTTAGGGGGTGGATTAGGGTTTATCAACAAAAAAAACCTGAGTTAGCTATTTCTCAAAATATTGACTTTTGAGGTTTTTCTGGCTCTCAGAATCATTACTATTTACTTTCGAACTTTATCCGTGAAAAAAGGTGTCCTAAATTTAGTATTCCATTCCATTACGTTTACGTCACCTTTTTATGCTTATTTTTTTCAAATTCAAATTCAAATAATTTATTTCGGATTAGATATCCATAGTATGTGTTAGTAACAAAGGTCTTACTGGCTATATTAGTAGTTAAGAATGTAAATAAATAATCCAATAATAATAATCATAATCATCATCAACAAAATTTATCTATACAATAATCATACATACATTGGGAGGCATATTACTAGTACTAGTACTAATTAGCAATTATTTTTCATAGGCCACACGCGTATCATGCGACCTCGTCCAGTGGCAGAATATGGGACTGTCATATGCCTCCCCCACCGCAGCTAAGAGGCTGTTGGCGCTGCCGCGCACCCGCCGCATCAGGGATGCGACTCGCTTGCGCATGATGGCATGGAAATCATCCATGCGTGCCTCCGCGAACATCCCCGACGCGCTACAGTATCGCGGCAGCCCCAACAGCATCCTGAACGCGTTATTATATAAGACGCGTAGTGCGCTATACGCTTTCTTCGTAAAGTTGATCCACAGGCTGCATGTATAAAAGGACTGGCAATAAGCTCTAAACAAAGTTAACTTCACACTTGCTGTGCATTTTGCAAACCTGCGGATCAACATATTGCTCCTTACGGCTAGGGCCCTACGCTCTCGCTCCAGGTCTACATCGTCAGTCTGCGACTCGGTGACCCAGTGCCCCAGGTATTTAAATTGTGAAACTACCCTTAAGGGGACACCTCCAAGCTCGACAGGTGGTACTATCTTGTAGGTTTTTGTGCCCGCCTTAAAGATAAGTAACTCACTTTTACTCGCGTTATACGTGAGGCCGTGAGTCCCCGCATAATTCTCACAGATGTCCAAAAGTTTCTTAAGGGCGCAGATCGATGGGCTCAGCAACACCATGTCATCGGCATAGCTTATGTTGTTAAAACATTGGCCTCCCACCGAGCACCCTGCCCTGGTATTGCTGAGCTCACTGATCAGCTGGTCCACATATAGACAGAATAGCCTGGGCGAAGTCAGCCCACCTTGCCTCACGCCGCACTGCAGCTTGTACGGGTCAGAAACCGAACCCGCCCACCTTATCCTGTTAGTCTGGTTGCCGTACCAATATTTAAACAGTTCAACCAGTTCTCCAGGTACTCCAGCTTCACTCAGTTTCTTCCACAGCAGGTCGTAAGACACCAGATCGAATGCCCTGGACAGGTCCAGAAAACATGCATAAACAGGTGTCTTACGATCTGTGTAGTGTCGAACAGTGTGCTTGAGGCACAGGACAGCTGCCTCCGTGGACAGACCAGACCTAAACCCAAATTGAGCGTCGTGAAGATGGATAATGCTCTCCAGCTGCTTATCAAGCACCCTGTCCAACACTTTACAAAATATAGTAGCCAGCGAGATAGGCCTATAGTTACTTACATCCGATGAATCACCTGTGCGATTTTTAGGTACTGGTATCACAATTGTCTTGATCATATCATCGGGCAAGTAACTATGACCAATACACAGAGTGAAGAGCATGGCTAGCACCCTGGGCAGATGGGCACCCGCATACTGAAGATGTTCTATGCTCAGTGCATCATGCCCCGGTGATTTGCCGCGCGTCATGCCCCTCACCGCTGCTCTTACGTCACTGGCTGTAACCTGTACATGTGGCCCCGAGTAAACCTGTCCTAATCTAGGTGTATCCTTAGACGGCCCGAGCGGCGATTCCACTTTGAATTGGGTTTTAAAAAGTTCCGCTATTCTGATAGGATCACTCTCACCCATTACATTCACGGGAAGGCTCGACCTGGGACTCATTTTGCTGGTCTGTTTCCAAAAGCTACTGAATTTTTTATTAGAGTGATGACATGCCATAATGTCAGCTTTTATTTGCTCGGCGTTGTCTTGACACCATTTTAATTTCTGTTTAAATATCCTCCTAGATTCCACCATAATATTATAGCAAGGTCCCGATCTAGGTTTCCCACATAAAACCCAGTTTTGAAACCCACGTCGAGCCTCCTCGTGCAGAGGTCTCACATACCTGTTCCAGCCAGTCACTTCTCTACGCCTACCGGAAGAAGCCTGAGTGCGTACATAACTGAAAGTGGACGCGTCTTTCAAAGCACTAACGATACTAACGTACAGATTATCTATAACACGCCTATGATCTATGCTAGTGCAAAGTTTATCACCACATTCTCTCATTTGATGGGGGAAATCAATAGATCTCAGCAGTTTATTACAGTGTTCCTGATATAAGGATATTTGACTTATGTTCCTATCACCCCATATAACCGTGTTAGGCTCCCGGTCTATGTTACTAATCTTAGTTCTTAACACATTAAAATCACATATTATTTCAAGGGGAAAATGATCCGACCAGAACACATTATATTCTATCTTAACGTCCACTATCATTTGCCACGCAGCCTCAGATACAACACAATGGTCCAGCCAACTAGTAGTACCATGTGCATCACTCACGAATGTGTAGGAGTTCGATTCTAGTCCCAGCATCTCTATGTCCGCACAACGCCACGCTTGGTCGGCACAAAAGTTACTTAGCTCCTTACCGAAAGTATTACCCGGATGTGCGTTAAAGTCACCCACCACTAGCACTGCATCTATACTGGACTCCTCCACTACAGCTGCGACCTCCCCCAAACATTCCGTAAACTCCGCGATATTCTCGTTGCAGTCTGTGGGCATGTAAACAGAGAACAGTAGTACCGAACGACCCGCCGATATCACTTTTATAGCTGTTATACGCGCACTGATACACTTCACAATCGAGACAGAATCGAAAATATTTTTCCGCCACAGTATGCCAACCCCTCCATAGGGCCTCCCGCGTAGCAAACCGGTTCCAACATCTATCGCCGATTTTCCAGTGTATTCAAAGTCTTGATGTATACTGCCTAAAAAAGTAACATCCTGCGGCTGAAGCCACGTTTCTTGAACCAAAACAATATCAGCTGTCTGACATAAACCTCTCACACACTCAGCGGAGCGAGTGATAGATTTGCAGTTGAAACTTATAATTTTTATATGAGATTGTCTATCCATTAAATTAAGAATTATCTTGGTTCACATCAGCTGTTCGTTCAATTGCTTTCCTTGCCTCATACGCATCCCGATTGAAATAAACAAACTTACGGCATCTTACTCCGGCCGGCCATAAATCATCAACCAGGAACAAAGGCAACTTGGCGTGTGGTACAAAAACCTTGAACGCGCCGTAACGGTTATGTTTTTGCACCTTTATTTTCTTGACCGTCACACAAAGACCTGTCTTTTGCTTAATATACTCCAATATATCCTGTTCGCTCGTTTCATTATTCACTTTGTAGATAAATAACGGCGTGTCAATGTCCGCAGCTCTAAACTTAGTGTTGAAATGCGTCGTCGTAGCCTTTCCTTCAATACCAACAAAGGGCTTTCTCTTCTTCTTTTCTGGGACCTTCTTCCACCCGGGTGAGTTCTGTTCTTTTTCTTGGCCAACTTTGTTCATGTCTAAATCGTCATTCGGTTTTCGCTTGGACCATACACCAATCTCCGGACTGCATACAACCTCCTCCGTCTCCGTCGCTCGCGTGCCATTTGTTTGCCTTATCTCCTCAGCTGCGCTTGCGCATTCAACGCGTTCGGGAGTTGGCGACTGTCGCACATGTACTTGCGTCGCTGACTTATCAGGTTTGCGTTGGTGTGACAAGGATAGATCTATGTTTCCTTGAGTGACGTTATTTTGCGCCAACTGATTAGCCTCCATCTGCGGGCTTTGTTGCAATTGTCCGTTAACGACATTGTTTGTATTTTCTACGATGTGAGGTAGGCCCATAGGGCCGCTATCAAGACAGCAACTATCTACTCCACCAGTAAAGGCGCCTCTTAATGTGTTTATATTCTTGTCACAATAGTTGTGATACACCAGGGATGTATGTTTCAAATCTTGTACCTCATTTTTTAGCTCGTTTAGTTGAATTTCCGTCACATAAGAGTTTTTAATGATTTCAATCTCATTTTTCATTATTATAAGGTCCTTTAACGTCCTTGTAACGTCAACATAATCGAAGGTTACAGGTGGCAACCTGTGCAGGTCCTTTGCAACGAACAGGGGCATTAATTCTGCTTGCGTCTGTTTAAAAACCGATATTATGTCCTGAAGATCACGCTGCTCTTTGCCAATGTTTTTTCTTACGATCTTCCGAATATTTGTAGTGACGGCGCCGAACAACAGATTTTTCGCGTCTTCAATTTCTTTTACCGTGAAAGCCGTTGAGCACAATCGGACAAGGCTTTCTTCGTCCATCACACCTATCTTGTTTTGCACAAAACAAAGCAGTTCACATATCACAATGTCACATTTCTCACATTTAAGCACGTTAACGGCCATAGTGACGTACAGTGACGCAGATCACCGATGGCACGTCCGATCGTTATCGCGATGACCAGCTGACTGAATTTTGTTAGTATGAAAGTGGCGTAGTGAAAAAGTACATAATAGGGTACTTGCCTGTAGTCAATATAAATTACTTCACGCTAGCCTTGAAATCTGCTTTCGAAAATTAGCAAAAATCAACTAAAATTCACCTATTTAACGTTTTAAACGATTTTTAAAAGACCAAAAGCTATAAATGAGGAGATGATTTGATGTTTGAGCACAATGACGTCATTATGCTTTTTCTCATAGAAACTTCATACTATCCGAGCGTTTTGACAATTCATAAAAAGTAACTGATTTGATCTGTCAGGAAAGTACCCTATTATTCTGAGTAAGTCATTGACGTATACAATTGAAATCATTGGAGTAAGTCTTAGAGCATTTAGGAGTAAGTAGAAGAGGTAGCCATACCTCAGGTTTTTTTTAAAAACGTCCCTCCATTTGCGAGTCGGCGCGCGACCCGCAGCATTTTGCTACCTACTCTTGCTGAACCCTTATAACTTATATATAAGTTCCAGAACACATTCTGTGTTTTTACAACCTTTTGTTTAACTTTTCCGTTCTTTCCGTTCTTTGGTTTATTATTTCATTTTTTTAATCGGACAATCAAATAATACGAAATCATGAATTCATGACTTAAATACATGAGTGAGCTCTACATAAAATAAAAAGCATAAAATAATTCAAAATATTGGGCTATTTCTGGGTATTTTGCAAAATTCTAAGCCGGTTCCAAGCCCTGGCGAAGACCGAAGATGGTACCAACCATGGAGCTGGTCTGATGATGAAGTTTTAAGGCTATGGGATCATCTAAATAAATGACATAGTTAAGGTAAAACTTTTGTGTTTGTGCTCATTTGTTTGGGTTATTTATAAGAAAATCAAATAAAAAAATTAACTAAATATCATTTTATTTCGGACACTGGGCCTAATGTGTTAGTAGCAATTATCTTAAATTCTAATGTTAGTAAACAGACCGGAGTATGTGCCTTGATTACACAAAAACAGTCGGCAATAAAATGCTTGTCCCAATTTTTTTTCTGTCAGCACAAATTTCATTCAGAATTTGTACTAATATGAAGTAAGCGGGTACTTGCTTATATTTTATACCGGTCAAGTGTGGCCACACGTGACCCTTCACGCACGAACTCTTGCGCACGTAAACAGATCCTTGCGATACTGAATTACAGATTACACAGCAAATATGTTTGAAATATGATGCCTCAATTACTGTGATATAGTAAATTAGTTATTAGCTGAGCGTAACGAAAGGCCACACATTGTTATGGTAGCGCTTTTGACGCTCTTCAAAGCTGGAACCTCTAATAATCAGGGCTCGGTATATTTTGCAAGAACCCCGAAATAGCTCAATATTTTGAATTATTTTATGCTTTTTACGTAGGAGCCCTACGTAAAAAGCATAATGTATTTAAGTAATGACTTTTTATTATTTAAGGTCATTGGGTAGTAGTTACAATCAAGTGCAAACACATGTATAGGTATCGAATAAATCCTTTCATATATATGGTACGAAGTTCTTATTGCCACTACAGAAGGACATATTTTTGAGCATTTGTATGCATGCACCCATTATATTTTTTTACACTTGACTTGAGTACACCCACGGGTAGAAAATAGCAGAAGTTTGCAGTGTAGTGTGTGACGTCCGCTGATAATTAATCAAATGAAGTAGATAAGACCCACCTTACTGTTCAATGCAGGAACCACCACTTCACCCTTACAAATCTGCAGTAGGTATATACTCTAATGAGTATGTCGGAATTGCGGCGTCAGGATCACACTGACTGGCGTTAGAGTTAGTACTCTGAGACGCCAGTGTGCTTTCTTTCTAAATCATACTATATACTATCACTAAATACTTGTACAAAATATTACCTGACTGGCTAAAATGTAAAACAACACGTGAATAACTTAGAAGCGGTTTCATTTTAAATTAAACCATCAGCTGTCCCACCACAGTGGTTATGCCAGTGGGACTCCCACTGCCATAACCACAGAAATTGATCGAGATACGAGTAGAAGAAAAGGGGACTTCGCGTGCTAAAAAGAAGGTCTGGGGACCTTCTTTGCTTGCCGACTGCCGTGAACTTCAGTCACCGTCAACATTATTATCAGATTAGAAAAATGTGATAAAAATGGTATAATTAATTGTCCAAATACCACCAAGGGAAATGGAAACTGTATGTTTTTCTCAAACGCAAAACCTTACACGGTTGTTTCCCATACAAATTGACGAAGTATTTCCTTTTATCTCGATACATTGCTGTGGGCCTTTTGTGTGAACCTTTTGATCCCATCGTCAGGCCCTCGTCATCAAATAGAATGTATCATAATACTGTGCGAATTATTGAAAAACACGAGAACGTATTACGACTCATGACACATTTACTGATTTATCAATGCCCAAGCTGAAGCCTCGAACATTTTCATTCCCTTTAAACAAAATATATAATTTTGGGAAAATACAGCGGTCTCGGCGCCGAATATAATTTTGTTCCATTTGGCGTTGGCGAGCTTCCTCGCTCAACGAATCAGCCTCACAATCCAGCGAGGAAATGCTGCTACCATCTTGGGTACCATGCCGCAGGTGCCATTTTTAGGGTTCCGTACCAAAATGGTAAAAAAGGAACCCTTATGGTGCGACTCTGTCTGTCTGTCTGTCTGTCTGTCTGTCCGTCTGTCACAGCAAGATATCTCAGGATCTACTGATGCTATCGACTTGAAATTTGGAATAGTGTTAAAAACTGCTAATCCGAGCCTATAGGACAGAAAAAGAATCTTATACCTTTTTTACTTTTTTTTTAAAGGGGACCGAAATGGGATGTCATAAATCGAAAGTTGAGCTAATATATCGAGTGGGATATCAAATGAAAGGGCTTAATATGTAGATTCCAAAACAGTTTTTATTTTTTTTCTTAGACATGTAGTTTTTGATTGAAGACAAAAACCGTTAAAAAAAATACCGTTCCCCCCCTATTATCTCCGAAGATACTGAACAGAAAAATCTGCAATAATTACCGATTATTAATATTATCCTAAATATTACAGGAAAAATAAAATGGTTTTACTAACTTGCAGCGTTTTTTAGAAATTCGCAAAAATCGTAAGACAACCTTATTTGCTCCTACTAAACTAACCGCGGCATATGTCGATGTATGGGCACAACAGTTTCACAAGAGCAAAGTTAAGTTTGTCCCACCATACAGTTTTTCTTGAATTATTCACGTATCTACTGACAAGTTTGTACGGAACCCTCGGTGCGCGAGTCCGACTCGCACTTGACCGGTTTTTTAATTTATTTTAGTTTTAGTTAATGTATATTTAAAAAGTCGACCTTTGTTCCTTACGACATTTGAAATTTCCAGTGTCGATGTGTTGTGCAGGTTTGCGCCAGGAATGACGCAGGGCGGGTTGTTTGACTAGTCAGGTACTAGTGTACCTATTACCTACTTAGATATGTAATATGTATTATCTTGACCGTGTTTATTGGAAAATAAAATTTGTTATCGTTACTATTATCTTTGAAGGGAGTCGATGCGATGCAGAGTTCTCAAATAAGTAAGTACCTACTTGATAAGAAGAGGCAAGTCCATTGTACCTAATTGTAGTTATTCTTATTCGGCGACAACAAGTAACTAGTAAAAGTTTCTTTCAAATATACATAGTACCTACCATACTTAATTAGATATAAAGTAATAGAAAGTTATCTGCTTTCATTTGAAAGAAGACAACTCAATCAATAATGTGGTGATGGCCCATCGTCGAAGTTTTGATAGTACAAAGACTTATATGTGACGTTCCACGGGAAAAGGTACCTTATGGTTGGTATTGAGTTAAGCACAGATCCTAAATCTGTGTTAAATAAGCTATCTAATACAAAAAGAATCACGACCCTAAGTCCCATACTTTTTTTTTAAAAAACATCAAACCTGCACATGCTAAAATTGCACTTTTGAGAAATCGTCAAAAAAGTTTGAAACTAATTTTAAGTATGTTCCCGTTGGAAGTTATGGAGATGATGATTGATTATGTATCTCAAGGTATTTTTCTTTGGAAATCAGTAATGGTTTTTTAATGTGACTTCCAGTACGTCTAGCATAACTGGCCGCGACTTCGTTTCTCGCGCGACAGAGTATCACTTGTCACTGTCACACGATATTGAGTAGAAAGAGATAGGTAGCATTTGTCGCGCGACATAGAGTCGCGTGTCACAGTTGTGCTAGAGCAGCAGGTCGTGAAAAATCAGCCTTTGATTAGAGCAAGTCGCTTCTGAGAAAGAAATTAAAAAAAAAAAAATTCGGCCTGTTTTTTAACATATTGTAATCTGAACCATTGTATATAGTTAGAGATATTAGACTGCACATTTTGGGATAGAAATAAAATCACATTGTTAACGAAATATTTTTATTTTAATTAAAATGTCATTTTTATTATATGTTTCATCATTCCTATAATATTCACAATTTTCGTATAATGAGTTCTCAATTATATTTAATCAGTCTACACAAGTATCTCAAAAGTGTCGTTATTATTCTACAAGTCGTATTTTTTTAGTTATAAACGATTGAAGTTACGTAAAAATCACAAATTATTCCCATACATTTGAGAAAAGGTACCTTATGGCGGGCCATAAGCAAAAAATATTGATAATTACAGTATGGCACGATATTTACATTATTTATTGACAAATCTTGTAATAAGACAGAAAACTGAAGAAAAAAGGTTATTAGAAATTTACTTCAAATCTTGACCAATTAAGAGTAATTCTCAAATGTGACGTCTTACGTGAAAAGGTACCTTATGAGGGTTTCTAGTTACGGAGATATTCAATGTTGTGTAAAAATTGTGTTTTTTTATTATGTATTTCCATTTAGTAAATTATATGTTACGACACGTCTTTGCCTATCTTTATTTTTGTTATAGGCGAATTAAAGGCTGAATAATATGCTTCTACAGTTTAGTACAAAAGGTACTTTATGGCGGTGTAATTTAAAAATGTTAGAAATACTTGTCGTAACTTGCTCAGTTTTTGTCCTTCATACCGCCGTGCCGTGGTATTATTTTGGCTACACCGCCAGTACCGCCACGCATCTGTCCTACTCTCACCAACACTTTACGTATCGTTCTCTCTCGGTCTTGCTGGCCGCTCGGAGTCTCAGCCGGCCGGCATGAGCAGTATTTGCTTACCTTTTCGTTCGAATAGTTGTGAGAAGTGTTCGTCGTGGATTTTAGCGTGTTTTAAATTAAAAAGATTCTTTTTCTTAAGTGGTCAAAAATTATAGAAACCGCCAAAAAATGTCTTTTTTCGTAAATTTTTCGAAAAAATGAATAAAAACCTTTTTATAAAATGGTCAAAAATGATAGGCATTCGCCAAAAGTGTTTTTTTTATTTTTGTAATTTTTTTGAAAAAAAAACAAGGTTTTTCTAAAATGGTCAAAAAGTTTCACGATTCGCCAAAAACACGTTTTTATGTTTAAAAAAAATGTTTTTAAGACTTTTTCTAAAAAGGTTGAAAGGGAAACATGACAAAGTGGTAAAAAATTATAGAAACCGCAAAAAAAAGTCTATTTTTGTAAGATTTTTCGAAAAAAAATAAAAAAACTTTTTCTAAAATGGTCAAAAATGATGGGCATTCGCCAGTGTTTTTTTTTTATTTTTGTCAATTTTAGGGTTGTAACGATACCGATACCGATACCGATATATCGGCCGATATATCGGTATCGCCGATATATCGGTATCGCCGATATTATACAACCGATATCTGAAGAATTTGCTGTATGAAAAAAAATCTGCAAAAAGTAATTTCCATTTCTGACTTAATTTATGTATTGGTCTATTCTATTACCTTGTGCAATGGTAATTACTATGTTAATTAAATCTTTGGTTCATAATAAAAAAAAAGAATTTTGAGTTGACAATTTATTATTTTTACTTTACACTTTCAAGGTTGACTCTCTGGTAAATATAACCAGTAGTCATTGCCATTAGTTATAATAAGGACATAAAAATATCTGAAATTCATACTTCATTATTTAGCTAAGATATCGGTATCGGTATCGCCGATATTAACTACTATATATCGGTATCGGTATCGTATCGGCAAAACTGTGTATCGTTACATCCCTAGTCAATTTTTAAAAAAAAAACAAGGTCTTTCTAAAAATGGTCAAAAAGTTATACGATTCGTCAAAAACACTTTTCACTTTTTATCTGTTTTAAAAAAATGTTTAATAATTAAAAATTAAAAAAAACGACATACAAATGTATTTATTTTTATTTTAAATTTTTTTTCAATTCCGAATCTGTGGCACCCAGTGGCCCTTTCCTTCCAAATTTTCAGCTTTCTAGGATCATTTCGAAAATTTTTGCTTACCATTATGCAGGCCGCATGCTTGTTTGCCACCGTCGTGGTATAAAAAAGAAATAAGCAAAAGTTGCTAGTAAATTTTATTAATGAATTTTATCAACAGCTTTATCATTTTTGTATGTGATCCGCCATAAGGTACCTTTTCTACTAAACTTTGAACCCAATTTTTATAAAGAAAAAAATAACGTACAATCGAAGACACTGCTAACTGACCACTTGTCACCCTTATTACAATGTATTAAGGTCTACTGATGGTCACTTAACTGTGTCTTCGTTTGTACAGCAGTGAAACCAAGCTACAAATACACGTCTATTCCTATATTTTACAATTTTGCATAAAAGAAAAAAATTATGATTTTGAAGGATTTCACAAAACCGTTCATATCTCCGTAACTAGAAACCCTCATAAGGTACCTTTTCACGTAGGACATCACATATATATATATATATATGTATATATTATAGGTATGTATATCTATTTATTTATTTAGTAGTATATGTTTATATATGTAGTTAGGTTATATCTGATATGTATAATTGGTCATGTATTTATGTTGGGTTTTTTATGTGTATTAAAAACTTGCCCTATTTTCTTTGTTTAAGTAAATGAATCAAGTTTGTTAGTTTGTCTATCTTCTGTGGTATTAGTTATTCTTTCTCATCTGCTCAAAGGTTAGCTGGAAGAGATCCCTTACAGGGATAAGCTCGCCTTTGTACATAACCATTGATTTTTGTACTGCTTCTGTATGATTTTATGTGCAATAAAGTGTTTACATACATACATACTTCCCCGAACTACGTTTCCTTCTAACTAAAGGGTCTATAGTTTTTACCACTTCACCTATAATACGCGTTTTTTGGAATCAAAAGGAACGAGAAAGAATATAGGTCTGATACCACCGCCGCTCTGTCAGGTAGGTAGGTATGATAGGCAGCCATCCTTGAAGGACGTAGCAGTAGTAGGTATAGGAAATAGATTACCTACCGATAGATAGCCACCAGATAATGGATGGTACGCAAAGCATATACGCAATACATACGGGACTACAATACATAATACATCACTTTAAACTATCGCAGTTTGCACATATATTAAAACGTTTTTATAGGCCACGACTATGCTACATGTAACCGCAACGAAAAACCGGAAAATAAAAGAGAAATACTTTTAATCGTATTCGACATGTAAAGACTACTGAAGGACATACCTAATACTGATATTACTGATACAACTTTGTCATTTAAATATAAATATGTATTGTGGGGACAATATTTACACAAATCGATCTAGTCCCAACTAAGCAATGCTTTTACTATGGGTAATACATATAAGACGATACACGTACGTATATAGATCAATTACAAATTAAATAGATAGAAAACATCAGGACTAAGGAGCAAATACTCGTGCTCATCACAGAAATACTTGCCCTTATTAGCAATTAACCCGGAACATCTAGCTTCGTAGGCGGTGGGTGTCACTCCCATTAGACATATATCATATGTCGTAGTAAGTAATAAATCGTTTGTAGTTCCTATAAATGCTCCTTCTTATAAAATATACAAGATTCTCAGGTAAGAACGAGAACTTTTGTCTCATTTATGTTATCCATAAGTAGCTACATATAAGGAATGCTAATTGAACATTTCGCTTTTATACACCCATCACTTTTGCCAGTGCGTATTTAATAACAAACGTAAACCACTAATAGATTAATAACAAAGAATAAATAAATAAAAAATCTCAAAAATAACTTGCACCATGGTACGTATCTTCCGTAACTGTGCATTTGTTGGCATCAAAAGTAGCTTATGTAACTCTCCAACCTAAATTCTGTCTGTGTAAAACATAAGGATTCCTTTTTTACCAAAAACACGTCAATACGTTCTGTTGTCACGTGAAAAAACGTGCAAACAGATGCGCACTACGCATTTATAAAGTGTGTAAGAAGTTGTTTGCCACGGTTGTTTCCTCAGTTTGTGATTGAGGAAAATATATACAATAATATTAATCGATTACCTAATTATGTGTTACTTTACTTAGCTTAGAATAAACCAGTCTATCGTTAAGGCTAGACTACTATTGAATCAGCAATACTCAGTCTTTATCTTATACAAACTGCACTAAATGCAGTGACTAAGTGTATTTGCCCGGAGATTATGTTATGGGCTGGGTAAATATTGATCATGGTGGGAAAATGCTACATTAAACAGGTAAATCTCTGAACTTTGGAGCGCATATGGTTTCTATAAATAGCAGCAAAAACTGAATGGGCACAGTAGGTATGCCAACAAAACGTTTCCGACGATATTTGTAGGTCAAGGGCGTAGCTGGCAGTGGTTCCATGAGTACCTACGATTTAAGGAAAACACTACGATAATTAACTTTTTCGGAATTAAAACTATAATAGACTATAATTATAGTACATTACACAACTAGGGTGGTAATACAAAGAAAGGCCGAGATCGCAGATGTTTGCGGCCCGTAAATGTGCGATCGAGGGCTTTCTTTATTACCTCCCGTGTTGTGTACATCATTTTATGTCTACACTTGGCCAGAAAGCGGCTTTTTCCGTAGACGCAGCGTGTGGAAAAAGTCACTTTATGGCCAGGTGTGGCATAAATATTATAATAGTACATTGTGCACCGAGGGTAGTAAGAAGGGAATTACTAACGAGAGTCTATTAGTCTTTTAATGACTCGAGTTGGTAATCCCCTTACTGCCCGTGATACACAATGTTTTTCATCACATTTGCGAGGAAAAAAAAAACATAAAAATCAAATAAACTAAACGCATCCGCTAAGAGACAAAACTACAACTGTCAACTTCTTCAATATACTTAGTCTTCCACAGATAATGCTAAGAACTGCGTTTAGTTTATAAACTTGACAGGCAATACCGCCAGATTGTACCGATTTTCATAATAAAATTTTAAAGTAAATTAATTTAATTGTATTAAAATAATTGCAAAAATTACTGAAATAAAGTAAAATATACCACATAAGTTTTATATACAGTAAAATTGGTTTTGTAGCCAAGTTTTGAAGATGTGAAATAAGCCTTGGCTGATTTGAAACCTCCTTAGTCTGAAATGAGGTACGGGTAGGTCCTATATTTTAAAACTAAACTCATTACTCCCTCGGGAGTTATAGATTTTCATACAGTTCTTCCTCCCGTGGGAGTTATAGATTTTTATAACCCACGGGAGGTAAATCGGCTCGAGTTGGTCTATAAGCCCGCGTGTTATGACACCCTTTACGAGCAAGTGTGATGAAAATAAATAAATTGTCAACTCAAAATTATTATTTTTTTATTATGAACCAAAGATATAATTAACATAGTAATTATCTTTGCACGAGGTCCAATAGACCAATACATAAATTAAGTCAGTAATTGAAATTACTTTTTGCAGATTTTTTTTCATACAACAAATTCTTTTCGCGCTCTTCAAATATCGGTTGTATATAATCAGCGATACCGATATCGGAATCGTTACATCCCTACTTTCAGCTCATGTTTCTCAATATTTTAGTACTGAAAGATACTCACTGAAAAAACACGTATTTTCTATTTTTCGCTAAAGAATCCACTGTCGAAATTAGGACGGTGAAAAAAATTTCACCCTGTACGAGACATTATGATAATTTCAATTTGATCTTCGTGGAACGAGAACAGCTGATGGCTTAAAATAAAACTCTTAAAGTTTTACGTTTTGTTAGTTCTTTCAAGCAAAAAATCGCAATGTATTATGACTTCAATTGTTTACTATTTCAAAATGCCTTCCTAGTTCGTATCTATCCCATCAATCATAGATATTAGCGGAACGACACCTTGACATGAATACTCGTAATTTCGATAATAACAACTGGCGCCAAACATTTTACAGATTGCGTCTATCTAGTCTAATTCAATCCAGATTAGAATGTGATTAACCTAGATAACAAATAGACATTATAAGATGGGAGTATCTTGCCCCATTTACTATTTAGTTCTTATATAAATAGGAATTTCCGGGTGAAATCGGTAACTTGGTAATGCCAGAAAGGAAAGACTAAAAGATGGAACCACGGTGCCGCCAATGGTCAATGTCCAACCACACTTTTCTTCATGGGATCCCACAATGTGATCTAACCCAATACCCAGCAGTTAACCCAGCCCAGTGGGCGCTGTCAGCGTTGCCAGGCGTCCCGATTTTGGCGGGACGTCCCGATTTTTAAATCAAAATGAAATGTCCCGCGCGGGACAGACTCAGTCCCGTTTTTCGGAGATAACTCGACCGTGCGTGCAGCGTGCTGAGGAAGCGCGGGTGGGTGGCACAGACAAGTAATTTAAAACTCAAATAAAAAGATAAATATTGAAAAACTTTTGATTATATACGTTTTTATACTGCCTAAAAAAATCAAAATCCTCACTTGGCGAAAAAATAATCTGGCAACGCTGGGCGCTGTACTTGTTCAAATCAATGTGCGAGAGTGCCTATTTAGCGTAATAAGTAAGTCTAAATCAAAAACATGTTTTCAAAGTGTAATACGCGAATAGCGGAGTGTTTACCTTAAAAAAACTATCTTTAGCGAGGTAATGCTTCTTCCAAGTTTAAATAGTGAATCGTTAATTTTGCGAATATACCAAATTACCTTATTATTAGCGGTATGTAGCGGCCGCAACAGAAATAATGTAGTTTCAGTAGTTTGGTGAACTCGCAAATTCACCTACAAATTGCTAATCCTAAAGTCCGTTAAACAATGTCACAACTTAACCTTAATAAGGATAAGTACAAATAAGTCTCTTATACAGATTCGTTTACACGGCACGTGTTTTGTCGCTTTGGGTACAGTCAGTAGTAGAAGTAAGTAACTCAAACAAAGCCTTCACTGTTTTATTATGCGTAGGTTTCATTGCAGTTTGTGAAAGCCTATTAGCTTACTAGTGCTGCTTACTGTACCCCAAGGATTTCTTCAACGCCCCAGCACTGATAAATACAGTATAAAACCTCGACAAGAGCACACTAATGGACTTTTCAGTTGTGTTTGCCGTGCTGTGCCATTAACTTAGTGATAATTAATGACTCATTTGTATTGAGTTTTCAACTTTTCAGTACTTTATCATACATTCGTTAGTGTAATTCAGAAATTTACCGTCTACTGCGATCCTAAAATAATTTGACCAGACTAATTAATAACAGTATGTAAGAAGGCCATGCTACTGTGGTCCGCTAGAGATAAAACGATGGGGAATTTTGAACTCCTACTAGGAATTGATAACCTGTTCAACAAAACGAAAAATGCATTTAAGCATTCAAAAACATAAAAACAACACAAATGAAATAAAATACAAAAAATATTGCAAAATATTAAAAAGAGTGTTACGGAAGTCGCGAATGAACAAATGATAAAATAATAAAATATAGTGCAAATAGAACTAAAGCCACTTGGGGTTTAATAAAAAAACATACAACAACAGCAAATTCCATAAAAAATACAATCGAAGGGTTAAAAAAAATTGTGAAAATATAACGGATCCAACCGAAATAGCTAAAAACTTTAATACCTTCCTTCCTACCCAAAATTTTAATGAGACGTTTAATCCCACAGATTATAATAGCACTACTCAGAGTTCTTGTAACAGTATTTTCATCACACCTGTTGACTCAGAAGAAGTGAGGAAAACTGTGAAGTTACTAAAAAACAAAAATATTTCAGGACACGATGAAATTCCGGTCAAATTAATAAAGTCATCTATTGATTTCATAATTGAACCTTTAGTTTTCATCATAAACCTTATGTTAGAAACAGGACACGACTGCTCACACTTACCAGCATCTATATTCTCGAATTGTGCAAGTTTGTAAAAAATAACTGTGATTATTTTGTTCCAAAATGTCATTACATAAAAACATTACGAGATAAATACAAATACGACTTGGTTCTTCCGAAAGTTAATAATAGAATATATAAAACAGTGCTTACATTTCCGCTATAAAAATATTCAATAAACTCCCCTTGGACATAAAAATGCTGAATGGAACTAGATTTAATAATAAATTATATAAGTGGCTTCTAGAGAAGTCTTTCTATAATTTAGATGAATTCCGGAACTACGAAAGTCCTATATAGTATTAGTATCCTAAGTATTCGCAACACTAGTTTAATTTAGTTTGTAAGTTATCGAATATTGTATGCCTGTAATAGGCAACTGTTGATACTACCTTATAATTTGTTTCATCCCATGTACACAATTTGCACAATAAATATTTTATGCGACACCTGGCGCTTTCTGGCCAAGTGTAGACATAAAATGATGTACACAACACGGGAGGTAATAAAGAAAGCCCTCTATCGCATATTTACGTCCCTCGCTTGCAGCTCGGGCCGTAAACTTCTGCGATCTCGGCCTTTCTTTGTATTACCACCCTAGTTATGTAATGTACTATTCTGATTCTGATATAGATACTGGGTCACGAGTCAAATGTACTGGGAACGAATTAGACGGGGAATTTCTGAATTACACTACAGAACAGATAATTATCTTAAGACTCTATCTGAATGGCGATATTTGAAATAAGAATAGCAGCTTAATACGTCAACGGCTATTGTTATTCCAAGTACAGGGTGGAAATGGAAACACGAGTGGGACGTTAGGCCGCGGCCTCATGTCGACGGCACGGCGCCGTCGCCGTAAAACGCCATAGAAACTACCTATGGCGGGCGCCGCGCTTATCAATTTATCGAAAGGGGTATTATTACCTCTTGACCAAGGAAGTAGTACTAGCTTAAATTAATCTTTGTATTTAAACTACGTATTTGATATTTTTAACGTAGGTAACTGAATATTTTGATACTGAGTATTTTGATACAAAAATATCAAGAATAAATTCAGTATTCATGCCTCGTGCAGACGTTTTCTGAAATCTATTGAATGCTAAATGTTTTGATTTCTGTAGTCTGCGCATAATGCACAAATGGTTTGTTATTCCTAAATATTCACTTATATCCTTGGTAGAACAATGTCGCAAGGAGCTATGGAAACTTTAGTCACATGCGATATTGTTAGAACTAAGTCTGCTTTAGCACGTGGTTTCATTTTCCATGGTTGCGACGGTCACACTTAATTCAGTTTGTTACGAGTCGGTGTTGTAAAATAATAACGTATTAATAGAATAAGATCTGTAGGTACAGTTCAGATCTCTAAGTGGGATTTCAGTCAAAATATGTGACGTCCTACGTGAAAAGGTACCTTATGAGGGTTTCTAGTTACGGAGATATGAACGGTTTTGTGAAATCTTTCAAAATCATCATTTTTTTCTTTTATGCAAAATTGTAAAATATAGGAATAGACGTGTATTTGTAGCTTGGTTTCACTGCTGTACGATATTTTTTTCTATATAAAAATTGGTTTCAAAGTTTAGTAGAAAAGGTACCTTATGGCGGATCACATACAAAAATGATAAAGCTGTTGATAAAATTCATTAATAAAATTTACTAGCAACTTTTGCTTATTTCTTTTTTATACCACGACGGTGGCAAACAAGCATGCGGCCTGCATAATGGTAAGCAAAAATTTTCGAAATGATCCTAGAAAGCTGAAAATTTGGAAGGAAAGGGCCACTGGGTGCCACAGATTCGGAATTGAAAAAAAAATAAAAATAAAAACATTTGTGTCGTTTTTTTTAAACTTTTAATTATTAAACATTTTTTTAAAACAGATAAAAAAGTGTTTTTGACGAATCGTATAACTTTTTGACCATTTTAGAAAAAGTTCTTTATTTTTTTTTTAAAAAAACTTACAAAAATAGACTTTTTTTGCGGTTTCTATAATTTTTTACCACTTTGTCATGTTTCCCTTTCAACCTTTTTAGAAAAAGTCTTAAATTTTTTTTTTAACATAAAAACGTGTTTTTGGCGAATCGTGAAACTTTTTGACCATTTTAGAAAAACCTTGTTTTTTTTCAAAAAAAATACAAAAATAAAAAAAACACTTTTTGGCGAATGCCTATCATTTTGACCATTTTAGAAAAAGGATTTTTTTCATTTTTTCGAAAAATTTACGAAAAAAGACATTTTTTGGCGGTTTCTATAATTTTTGACCAATTAAGAAAAAGAAATAAGCATTCCCCTAGTATCAGGCAGCAGTGGTGCTAGTACCGGCAGAGGGCCAAAGAAATGGATTCTGGAAGGGCTTCTGACTAGAAATCAGTAGGCGGATACCCGACTACTGAGCTGCGGTGCGGAAAGCAAGTGAGGACACTACCGCACTAGAACTTCCTCAAATATGGAGTAATGAGAATGTTCAATAATAGAAAAGAGGTTCTTGACAACGGGCTTCCACGAAGTAAAATGCCGTGGCGGTCTGAGTCCGGCAGATGCAGACGCAAGGCTGAATCGGTCGTCATCATGCGAAATCCTTGCCAGATAGGGACTTGGAATGTGAGGACGATGCTTGCGGAGGGAAAGGTAGAAGAAATGAAGACGGAGATGGAAAGGTTGAAAATAGACATTTTAGGGTTGTGTGAGATAAGATGGGAGGGAAGTGGAGATTACTGGGATGGAGACTTGAGGATTATATATACAGGAGAAAAACAAGGAGCTAACGGAACAGCTATAGTATTAAATAAAAAATGGGGAAATTTAGTAGAGAACACAATACACCATAGCGATCGCATAACTGCTGTCAAAATTAAATCTCAACCTGCAGACACATTAATAGTACAAGTTTATATGCCTACTGGAAGTTATAGCGATGATGAAATAGAAGAAATGTACAATGAGCTAGATACAATATTAGATGTAGTTAAAGAGAAAGAAAATCTCATAGTGATGGGAGATTTTAATTCAGTGGTGGGGGAAGGAGCAGAAGAAAATATCGTGGGGAAATTCGGTCTAGGAAAACGAAACAGTAGAGGGAATAGAATGGTGCAATTTTGTAAAGAAAATAACTTAGTTATCAGTAATACATATTTTAAGCTCCCGAAAAGAAGATTATATACATGGAAAATGCCAGGAGACCTAGGACGATACCAAATAGACTACATATTAGTAAAATCAAGATACAGGAACCAAGTAACCTCTTGCAAAACATTACCGGGAGCGGATCTCAATACTGATCACAATTTACTACTTAGCAAACATAACTTTGATATAAGAAAACAAAACCGAAAACGTAAACCAAAGAAACTTGATCTCAAGAAGCTTAATGATAAAGATAATAATTTATATATATATATTGTAAAAAACCTAACTTAAGAAAATAAATGCATACTGAGAAAGATAATAATACTTGTAGAGTGCAATTTAGTAATAAAGTAGGTAAAAAATTAGAAGAATATAAGAGTGCAAAAGATAATATTACATATAATAATCTTAGTATTAACGAGAAGTGGGGAGAAATTAGAGATATTCTACGTATATCGGCAGAGGAATGCTTAGAAAAAGAGAAACTCACACCAAGGAAAAACTGACTAACTAAAGAAATTGTTGATTTAATGATAGAAAGGAGGAAACTGAGAAACAAAACTGATGACAGAAGTATACAGGAATACAAAAGACTAACTAACAAAATTACAACTAAATGCAGGGAATGTAAAGAGAATGACACACTACAAATTTGCAAAGAAATAGATGAATATATGCAAAAAGGACAAATGGACAAGGCATATAATATAATAAGAAGTTTAGATAAAAAGCATGGTACAAAAAGCTCAACAATTTTGGATGAAGAAGGGGACATTTTAATAAACAATAGAGATATATTACAAAGATGGATCAGATATATAGAGGAACTTTATAAAGGAGAAGGATTAGATGAAGGAGATATTGAGGATGAACAAACTGTAGGTGAGGATGAGAAGGGTCCAGCTATAATGAAGGAAGAATTTGTCAAGGCCTTAATGAGTATCCAAAATGGCAAAGCAGCAGGAGTTGATCAAATATACATCGAAATGATTAAATATGTAGTGTGTGAAAATATGCTAGACGAAATTTTTAATATTATACAGTGTATGTACATAACAGGACAAGTACCGATAGATTTTCAAATCAGTAAAACAGTAACGCTACCAAAAAAACATAATACTTTAAAATGCGAAGAGCACCGGACATTAAGCCTTATTTCACAAGCATCAAAAATCTTACTGAAAATTATACAAAATAGACTAAGACCAATAGTTGAAAATCAACTGGGCCCAGATCAATATGGTTTTAGGAAAAATAGAGGAACTAGAGAAGCAATTTTGGCACTTAGATTAGTAGCAGATAGAAGACTGGAACTTAACTTAGACACACACATTGCATTTATTGACCTCGAAAAGGCATTTGACAAATTGGAATGGAAAAAGATGATGGATATCCTGCGCGCAGCTGGAGTAGACTATAGAGATAGGAAGATAATTTACGAACTTTATAGAAACCAGGAGACCATAATAGAAGTAGGGGAAGAAATAGGAAACGCGAAGATCAGACAAGGCGTCAGACAGGGGTGTCCACTGTCACCACTGATTTTTAACATATTTATAGAACAAGCCATCAAAAAGGTAAATCCGGATTTGGGGGGAGTCAAAATTAATGGGAAAAATATTAAATTTATTAGGTTTGCAGACGACATAGCGGCACTAGCTGAAAGTAGTAGTCAATTACAAGAATTAGTAAGAGAAATGGATGAAATCTTTAATCAATTTGGACTTAAAATTAACTGTAATAAAACCAAAACCCTAACTATATCAAAATACACATTGGTACATTCACCAATTAAAGTTCAAAACAATGTACTAGAACAGGTTAATAAATTTAAATATTTGGGCAGTTTAATTACCAGTGACTCCAGATGCACCGCAGACATTATGCAAAGACTCGCTATGGCTAAGAAAGCTTTCAACAACAAAAAGCATTTGCTCAAAGCAAAAATATCTAAAAAAGCCAAGAAAAGATTAATTAAGGTGTACATCTGGAGTATCGCTTTGTATGGCAGTGAGACATGGACACTGACACAGAAGGACCGAGAAAGGCTGGAAGCGTTTGAGATGTGGTGCTGGAGGAGAATGGAAAGAATTAGCTGGACGGAAAGAAAGACCAATGAAGAGGTTCTGAGCATGGTGAAGGAACAAAGAAGTTTGCTAAAAACAATCCAGAACCGGAGAGGAAAGATGATTGGACATCTGATACGACATGACACTTTCTTTGTGAACATCTTAGAGGGGAAAATTGAGGGCAAGAGAGGCAGAGGTAGACCAAGGTTAACATACTTCAATCAAGCGAAGGAGAAAGTCAGCGCCGCGTCGTATCA
Source organism: Eudemis profundana (assembly GCA_947034925.1). Lineage (NCBI taxonomy): Eukaryota > Metazoa > Arthropoda > Insecta > Lepidoptera > Tortricidae > Eudemis > Eudemis profundana. The sequence continues at coordinate 11,544,486 of OX344808.1, forward strand.
GGAAACCAAACAAATGGCGCAGAATAGAGTAGAGTGGCGATTACTCCACCGACAAGAGCTTAGCTCTTAAGTTTAATGATGATGAAGAAAAAGAATCTTTTTAATTTAAAACACGCTAAAATCCACGACGAACACTTCCCACAACTATTCGAACGAAAAGGTAAGCAAATCCTGCTCATGCCGGCCGGCTGAGACTCCGAGCGGCAAGCAAGACCGAGAGAGAACGATACGTAAAGTGTTGGTGAGAGTAGGACAGATGCGTGGCGGTACTGGCGGTGTAGCCAAAATAATACCACGGCACGGCGGTATGAAGGACAAAAACTGAGCAAGTTACGACAAGTATTTCTAACATTTTTAAATTACACCGCCATAAAGTACCTTTTGTACTAAACTGTAGAAGCATATTATTCAGCCTTTAATTCGCCTATAACAAAAATAAAGATAGGCAAAGACGCGTCGTAACATATAATTTACTAAATGGAAATACATAATAAAAAAAACACAATTTTTACACAACATTGAATATCTCCGTAACTAGAAACCCTCATAAGGTACCTTTTCACGTAAGACGTCACATTTGAGAATTACTCTTAATTGGTCAAGATTTGAAGTAAATTTCTAATAACCTTTTTTCTTCAGTTTTCTGTCTTAATACAAGATTTGTCAATAAATAATGTAAATATCGTGCCATACTGTAATTATCAATAATTTTTGCTTATGGCCCGCCATAAGGTACCTTTTCTCAAATGTATGGGAATAATTTGTGATTTTTACGTAACTTCAATCGTTTATAGATAAAAAAATACGACTTGTAGAATAATAATGACACTTTTGAGATACTTGTGTAGACTGATTAAATATAATTTAGAACTCATTATACGAAAATTGTGAATATTATAGGAATGATGAAACATATAATAAAAATGACAATTTAATTAAAATAAAAATATTTCGTTAACAATGTGATTTTATTTCTATCCCAAAATGTGCAGTCTAATATCTCTAACTATATACAATGGTTCAGATTACAATATGTTAAAGAACAGGCCGAATTTTTTTATTTTTTTATTTCGTTCTTATAAGCGACTTGCTCTAATCACAGGCTGATTTTTCACGACCTGGAAGTCACATTAAAAAAACCATTACTGATTTCCAAAGAAAAATACCTTGAGATACATAATCAATCATCATCTCCATAACTTCCAACGGGAACATACTTAAAATTAGTTTTAAACTTCTTTTGACGATTTCTCAAAAGTGCAATTTTAGCATGTGCAGGTTTGATGTTTTTTAAAAAAAAAAGTATGTGACTTAGGGTCGTGATTTTTTTTGTATTAGATAGCTTATTTAACACAGATTTAGGATCTGTGCTTAACTCAATACCAACCATAAGGTACCTTTTCCCGTGGAACGTCACAATATTTCGGTTACATTAATTATATGTTTAAATGGTGTACTACTTATTTCAGTATTTTGCAAATATAAAATCCACTAAAATGATCTTTACGCTATGGTTTCCGAACGTGACTTGACATTCGCATTATCTATGGATATTATGTCACTAATGTCACTTTCCGTTTTAAAATTTTCTTCTCATACCAACCAGTATGTTATTTATTTATATTATTAAGGTTATTTAATTAGATTTTCTCACAAGTGTGATAAAAAACATTGTGTGTGCCACGCCACGGGCGGTAAAGGAATTAGGCACAAACTCGCTTCGCCTCGGGCTTGTAACAAACACTAGTTTGTAAATGTTTTGTTCGACATTGCCATTGAGTTTAGGACTGTTGGAGCATTCCATGAAAACATTTACTTTTTGGCCCTTACCAAACGCTATGGTAGCTATCCTAATAAAACTTATTAGCTGCTAAGAAACACTAAAAAAAAGCCAAATTATGATATTAGTATACCGACATTCAGCTTCCTAATTTTACATGTCAAAAGTATTAAAAAGGTAGTAAGTATTATCCCATATGAAACGTTTTCGTGGAATGCCCCTGTTGTGGTTTATTATCATTCCAGTTGACACGTATTTTTTATATTTCATTGAGAAATATTGTGTCAAACATCGCTCCAAAATTTCCGAAATTGCTTGTCGTCTATACTGTTCAATCTACAGGATTCGCGCTGCATCTGAAGTTGTCTGCTGTTTGCAAACCACGATTGGTCAAAAGGAAACAATAGCCATTAAGTATAAGTTTCGAGTGTTCTGCACCACCAGCTATTGTTGCGTCACTTCACAACTTTGTGTGGAAAATTCCAGTTCAGACGCATTTATTACACCGTAGTTAGTGAGTAGGTAGTAATTCACACCACGCGACGAATCGGCTGTTTTTTCCTTTATACAACACGTGAGGAAATCTAATTGATAGCTCATTAGATACTTAGTTGTTAAATATTGGAATTATAGCAGTAGGTAATGGTAATGGTTCGTTTCATAGTAGGTAGTACCTCAAATTTATCAAAGTAACATTAGTAACAAAACCTGGTAGGTATACTAGGTATGTACTTGATATCTAAATACGGAAGAATAATTTACGAGTATTAGGTTTCCATTTTCACAACGTAACCAGATTTTACTTCCCATTAAACTTTACAAAAGTTTAGTACCTATTTCTAAAAAAATAAAACGTACACCACACTGGTGTATCTATCGATACATGTAATAAAAATCGTAGTACCTAAGAATGTGTTTGTATATTAAAGATTAACCCAAAAAAGTAACGCCATCACGCAAAAACCGAACCGATTCCCTAGTTAAAATCCTAGTAAAATATCGGATACTTTTTACCGGGCTAAACTAGGACTGACTCACTCCGCGATTCGGTTGCGGTTGCGCGGTAAATTTTGCCCATTGGAAGTGGAAAAAAAGCACGCTTTGTCCGACAGAGGCGATGCGGGTCAGTTCCGTCCGGTAGGCTTGTGTAGTACAATACTAAAGAATGAATTCCGCTCACTGTACTAGAACGAACTTTTCTGTTTTGTTTCCGCTCTTTAGTACGTTTAGTACATTAACCGATCAAGTTCGATCAACCGCCGCGCCGACCGACATCCGATATTTGTAACAGCTGTGAACAACAGCACGCACAAGCACAGCGCACAAGCCTAGAGTCTGTACGGAAAGAGAATAGGCGTGGCGAAAAACGGAACTAACCAGTATGGCAAATACGGTAGAAAAGCATTACAGCGCCCTCAAATCTAAAATCTAAATCCCATTCTCTTTCCGCACAGACTCTACCATCCAGTGCGTCCGGTTGTTGCTCGCTACGGTACGTAGTACTAATTCTTATTCTGTGACTAAACCGAAGCAAAAAAGAGACAATAAACTTATTTCGGGTCTATATTAAAACGCATACAGTAAAACTTCCTATTTTGACAATGCATACCGTTGTTACGCATAATTGTATATTCGTATAATATTAAAATGTATATTTTAAAACGCATATTTTAATTCGCATACTATTAAAACGTATAACAATTATTTGGTATAACATTAGTGTTCATAAATACTAAAAAGTATAATTTTAATAAGTCTAATCAAACATTTTAATTTTAGATGCTCAATCGAAAAATTGATATCGCAGAGTTTGTACAAGTATGTTTAAAGTGACATATCCATACTTGTATTGAAAACTAACTGTCGCTTCCAGTTTAATGACGTAAAAGTACTTTCTCTCGAATTTATTTATTAAAATACCTACACTATTATAGTATACATGTTGATAAGCCAATTTTATTTATATAAGAATACGCCCAGCACGCCTCGTAGTGGCTCAACTACAGTGAAGATAAAGAAATCTCTAAAAGTAAAAACAAAAAATATTTATGCCACACCTGGCCATAAAGTGACTTTTACCGCACGCTACGCGTACGGAAAAAGCCGCTTTCTGAACAAGTGTAGACATAAAATGATGTACACAACACGGGAGATAATAAAGAAAGTCCACAACAACAACAACAAGGTAAACGTCCCTTTAAGGTAAGGCATCAAAAAAACTGGATGGTTTATAAAACCTACGTAGGCATTATTATAATTTATAATACACAACTAAGGTGGTAAGTTAAATAAAAAATGTCTCAGATCGCAGCTATTTTGTGCATAAATATGCGAAAATAATTAAAATAAAAAGGTAGGCCAAGCGGTCGTATCGCTAAAAAGCGATATCTCTCAGATATATCTTCCAGACAACATTTGAGTAGCGGAATTGACACAAAAATAAACCAGAAAAGTAGGTGGTGCGAAGGGTAACAAAAGGGAGAGCTAATTACCAAAAATAAATAATCGCAGGGCAAATATAAACCTACATATACATGCATAAAAACAAATACTTTAAAAAAACATTGTAAAAATGGGAACATATTTTATTGTATTAGAAACAATAGTACTAGTAGATAAATCCCAAAAAGTAGGGATTCTGTAAACAACAACGACCAATTAAGTTACTTTTTTCCAAGTAACGCCCCACATATACCGAACGCATAAATGTATGCGTTCGTTATACTTAATAGCATTATGCGGATTTCAGGTATGCCAATTCAATCGGTATGTAAATTAACTAGTATGCGTTTTTATGATTATGCCATCTAATCGTTATGCTTAATCATCGTATGCCTAAACTGTTATGCATTTTAATATTAGGCTTATTAAGTTATGCCTAATAAGGGACACCCACTTATTTCACCTTCTCGAACGTAGTGCGGGCCTCTTAGTCATACAATAAATAAATACAGAACCTTTATTTTGAGTCACTTAAAAATGCGCTAATTGAGCGAGTTTCACACTTTCTTGTTAATGCGACGCATCAATCACTTATCACAGCCAAAAACACGATTTTTCGATTACTTAGTTACCGCCATATCGGTAATGGTACCATTGCAAATTAAATTATTTTCCACACGGAATTTTATGGGCACGTCACCGACCTCAAGACGTGACGAGAAACCTTATGATGGATGACTTGTTTGAAGTGTCATAAAAGTTTCCATGAAACTAGCTGAACGCATACAACTCATAAACAATGATACCTGTTATACAATTTACTGCTGCTTTTTGACACAGTATTGGACAATCCCTGGTAAAATTTATAATGTAGGTTGAATCAACACAGTATATAATATAATCGAAATAATTAAATAATAATAAAACTAAAAAATATATAACGAAAATTATATATTATCTATACTATACACCGTGGGCCCGTATAACCCGTATTCTTAAGTGTACCTAAGTATATCATAAATATGATGTATCGTAAGAACTTTTTGCAATCGGGAACCAGACGTTCCCTACTCAACTTACCCTGTAATAGGTATGTCTGTAAATCACTAAATAACATGGCCATGACCTATTGGTGATATTTCGAACTTTTATTTGAAACTTCCCTCTTCATACTGATTTATAGTAAGTGCGAAAAGTTATCCTTGTTTATTGGCTACCTTTGTATTAGACTAACACATAACTTGGCTGTTTAAATTATAACATTACTTAGCAAACATTAGAATAAACAACCACGACCGACACTATACGAGTATATACACCCCCTGTGTGTAAAATAATGTACACGTCTCGTCCGTAATCAATTAAAGAACCCTTATAGATACATTTCCATTGGATTTGGAACCTTAAATGAATGTTTCAACGTTGAGTTTTGCATGTATTTATTCGACAGGACATATTTTAGAATGCGAGACTACCTCGTGACGTCAAAGGACTAGGTCGATGGATGTCAACGGCCTAGCTCTCGTTGCGTTGCGCACTTGACGTCTCCAAACATTTGCCTTCCTATTAAGTCCTTATTGAAAGCCATATTTCAGTAACATTGAGGTCGAGAGTCGAGAGTCCCTCATCTAGAGGCAGGATCCGTAGAAAGTATTTTCGTAGTAAATAGAGTACGTATTTAGCAATACTATAGAGGATAAAACAATTAAGGGACATCACGGGCGTCATTATTACGAATAACCACAATGTGTGTAGCAAGCAACTAAGTAATATGTCGTAACAGTTTGGGTAAACGTCCTAAAATGTATCGAAAACAACGGACTTGTGTTAAATATGACATAACGTAAGGTCAACATTATTAATGGCGTCCTGTGCTTGCACATTTACTTTTTTTAACGACATTTAAAGTTAATTCTTCCTTCTATCAATCTCTTATTGGAATTATATTACAATTTAAAACAAGAGTAGAGTCAAAAGTCTCTCAAAAACGGGTAGCAAAGTTCGGTCTCTGCTGGCTATGACTGAGTTGTTTGCACTCATACTATATCCATACTCAAAATTCTTAAACGTCAAAAACCTCGATCGTATTTGAATCTGTATCATCGGGACTCATAGATAAATCATAATCCAGGTTATTTCCAATGACTAGTCAGCATTATTGTAATCTGAAATGTAGTCACGTTATAACTAAGGATGTAGGTACGTGGAATTTCTTGGAAAACCTGATCTTCATGAAGATAACAGCGCCGTGCCTCAACATTGTGTAGACAAGGGACCAAAACAAAGTAAAGTGGTAAATATTGTGCCACAGATACAAAACTTTACTTTGAATGGCTGAACGTCTCGAGTCACGTTGTTTTTTTGTTTACCTTATATTTAAAAATATCTAGAAAAACCCGGCCAAGTGCAAGTCGGTCTCGCGCACCGAGGGTAACTCGTAGTAGATACGTGAACAGTTCAAGAAAAACTGTATGGCGATGGCGGTTAGTTTAGTAGGAGCAAATAAGTCTGTGTTAGGAAAACCGTTATATTTTTCCTGTAATATTTAGGATGATATTACTAATTAGTAATTATTACAGATTTTTCTGTTCAGTAACTTCGAAGTAGTGGCCGACCGAAACTAATTTTCACGGCCGAAACCGAAACCGAATTTCGGCTTTGATCTCAGTTTCGGCCGAAATCAGAACCGAAGTACAAGGCACATAAGGTTATGTTTTCGTGGGAAGAAAAAAAATTACAATCATAATCAGTCTTCATTTTTAAATAATATATATATTAGTCATTTAGTGTCTGAAATTTAGAGTAATCATAACTTCGTATTTCAAATAAATTATCTGTGGTTTTTCAAATAAAGACTGTCCGATCGCAGCACGAAACCCTTCAAATACAGTTTCGGTTTCGGCCGTAGCTTCGGCCGGATGGCAGCCGAAACCGAACGAAACCAGTTTTTCTGCCGAAATTAGGCCGAAACCGAAGCCGAAATTTCGATCGGACTCTACTTCGAAGATAATAGGGGGAATGGTGTTTTTTTTTAATTTTTCGTCCTAAATCAAAAAGTAGACGATTAAGAAAAAAAAATTAGTTTAGTAGGTGCTAGGGCTTCCAAATACCGGACCCTTCGCAATTCCGGTATTAATACCGGAACCATCTTCCTCAATACCGGGATCCCGGGATCCCGGGATCCCGGTATTGGAAAACAAAAAATGTATTTATAACGAAATTACGTACTAACTAGAATTGAACTCGGTGTTATTGCTATAAATTCATATTTAATGCGTTAAATAACAAAATAACTGAAATACGGAAACCGTTTTGATGAAAAATAACCATATAAAATTTGGTTCCAATGGCCAAATGTGTTCATAAGCCCAAATAATAAGCTAGTAGTATATAAATGTACTAACGGGGCTTCGACCCATAATTATTTTTAAGGCTATGACTATAGCGCCCGTTAGGTAGACGAATTCCTCATAGAAGTACTCCTATTTGATAATTATTTGTGTGTACCGTGTGCATAGTGTACCTAAGTAGTATTTAATATTCTAGTATCACTTTGCACTTAATAATAACTGGCAATATACATTGTTAGATAAATGCCAAATTGCCAGTAGAAACATTCGTCTTCAAATATTTAACGATAAGATATTGTGCGTCCCCCAAAAGTTGCCAAATCAAGTCGATTCAAAATATTCTGATTAACCTCATTCTCAAAGTTGAATCTACATATCTGGACTGCATCTGAAGGGGGTTGGGACTTGGGACTTCATTTGGAGGCTCATAAGAATATTCTAAGTCATTCAAAGAGAGATGGAGTGGGTTATATCCAGTTGCTCTGCGAGATCGAATTAGAAATGAACGTTTCGATCTGTAAAAGAACCAAAGTGATCGAAATATATAGTTTTAAATCTTATATGTCAATGGGCAGAGCATATTTCTTGTAGGCTTGAGGGCCGATTTCCCAACTGGATAAGAGAGAACTGATGGTCTGATGAAGGTCAGGTCTCTGGATGCGAGTGGTGCCGAACGACTCACCATGGCGTTATTTGGGGAAGGCCTATGATAATATTATTACAACTATACTTGAAAGATACTACGTCAATCAATAGAGGTATTTTTGGATACAAAATTCAATCAATTGCACGGCTATCTGGTAAAGAAGACGTACTCGGTCGGGTTGGTTCATGGTAATAAAAAGACAGGAAGGTGATAGATTAGCATGAGTGCTAGTCTAGTAGCAAGCTTCTGACGTGGCCGAAAATTATTGTTTTAATAGGAAAATTCAGTTAAAGTAGCACATTTCATTAATTGTACTAAATACCGGGATACCGGTATTGCACCGTCAATACCGGTATTGAAAAATGCCCTTAAAAAAACCGGGATCCCGGGATCCAGGTATCGGTGCAATATTGGATCCCGGTATCGGTATAGGTGCAAATAACTATGTGTTAAGATTTTTGCAAATTTCTCAAAAACGGTGCAAGTTAGGAAAACCGTTATATTTTTCCTGTAATATTTATGACGACATTACTTTCAATTTTCTAAATCCCACTACGGACCCCTTTTAAAAAAAAGTTAAAACATTTTTTCTTCACACTTGCTCGAAAATGGTGTCATTACACGTAGGTTCTGCGGGCCGTAAATGACCTATTACGCCCTAGGGCGTAATGGTTTTCTTTTTAAATTTGAAACGATGGTTTTGTTTTACTCTTATTTGGCGTGTTCAAAGTAAATGCCTATTTACTTTTTTAACTTTTATCACTGAAATATTTATTTAAAGAGATCTGTTATTGCACATACATATAAACACATATTTCTGTTACATTAATTTAATGTTTAAATAGTGTATTTCAGTATTTTGCAAATATAAAATCAACCGTTTTATGTCTTTACCGTTATGGTTTCCGAAATTGCGTGAAACGAACGAACGTGACTTGACATTCGCATTGTCTATGGAGAATGTCACTAATGTCACTGTCAGTTTTACAATTTTATTTAGGTTATGTAAGGTTATTTTAATTAGATTTCCTCACAAGTGTGATGAAAAACGTTGTGTGTGCCACGGGCGGTAAAGGAATTACAAACTCGTGTTATTAAAGCCCTCGGCTTCGTCTCGGCCTTGTAACAAACACTCGTTTCTAATTCCTTACTTACCACCCTTGATACACAATGTACTATTTTTACATCCAATAAAGGCTCGGGTTAGCGGTTCTTAACACTATTCCAAATTTCAAGTCTGTAGCATCAGTAGAGTAGATCCTGAGATATCTTGCTGTGACAGACGGACAGACAGACAGAGTCGCACCATAAGGGTTCCTTTTTTACCATTTTGGTACGGAACCCTAAAAACATACTATATATCAGATTTTTGTAATACATAATTACAGATTCGGTTCATGAATGCATATCATATGGTGGACGTGCAAATATATTAATTTTCAACCTGTTTCGTAATGTAACCCACGAATCCAGATTTAAGAACTAATTAATAGGCCATACCTATAAGCTGGTATATAAAATTAACATTCCCAGTATGGAAAATCCATTCCCCTAAAGAAACTTAATTTTTCCACTAAAAGGGTAATTATCTCCAGAGATTGGAAACAAGTAGGTAAATTAGTTCGTATCGATAAAGCAGACTAAACAAGCTCTCTGGTAGGGAAGGGTAAAGTCTAGACAGAATTAATGAGCATTCGACAGAAATAGGCATTGTTATAAATTTCGCTCAAACCAATTAATTAACTTATTGTTTGATGAGTAAAATCAACGTAGATTTTACTCATCAAACAATAAGTTAATTAATTGGTTTGAGCGAAATTTATAACAATGCCTATTTCTGTCGACAATAAAACTTCCGTTCAACAACTTTAAAAATAATGTAATCTTTAGATTTTATCTTTTCATGGGAATGAAATAGTATTTATGCCACACATAGCCATAAAGTGTTTTTACCGCAATAGGACAATTATGGCAATTGAAATGATGTCATAAAAAATCACGAATAGATTAAATATCTCTATCTTTCTGTTTTACGATCCGCTCCATTACGAACCCACGCGACGTCTAGAATATTGGGGGCTGCGAAATGTTTACAAGAAGGGAAGTGAACTGTAACAGTAGCGTAATAATAGACCTGTCAGACGTAATGTGGTGCGAATGTGTGGCTGCACACCTCAGTGTGAGTCACGCCACGTGATCGTGATTCAGGTAAAATGTATGTGAACTTAGATAATAATGTAATTAGCACATACCTACACAAAAGATCCCAATGGGTCAAAATTTATCCGAAAGGACTCCTATTCTATCAATTACGAGCGTCCACTAGTGGACATAGATCTCCCCCATAGATCGCCACAGAGTGCGGTCCTGTGCAGATCGCATGATCGCATCCACCAACTCCCCGCTACTCTCACGAGGTATTTTTTTTAAAGACTGACTAACTCGCGAGCGCGACCCTTATTGGGCATAGCGATCGTTTGACCGGGTCGGCCGTGGCGTTCCCTGAGGTCGAACCAGGTCGCTAGCCGGCCCACCCTGAGTGGATGGGACTGGGACTCTAACGAGGTCAGTCCACCGACTCTGGGGCCGTCCTACGCAGCGTGATGCCTTCAAGCTGCTGGATTGGAACGGACTTGGCATTAGCCTCAACAACGAGTACCTCACTTCACTCACTTTCGATTTGTAGGCGATATCGTGGTCATAGCGGAAATAATCGTTGGAAGAGATAATAAGCATTATTCTCGTAAACCTCGGCAGAGTCTCCCAAGAGGTAGATCTAAAAATGAATATAGATAAAACGAAAATCATCTGGAACTGAACGTCGTTGTTGTTATTGTTGTGTATGTTTTTCTGGTGTACCTACAATAAAGTATATTTGTATTGTATTGTACACCTTATAGATAAATTACCGAGAGCACGGAATTGCATATGTATGCATTGTGTGTTTACAGCAGTAACGTGACGTCCAAAGAACTCGATTCCTACCGGCTTGCCTAATATCAGGCAATTGAGCACCTTATTCTACAGCTCTTAAGGAAAATGTACACCAAATCTGCACCGGCTTGCACAAGGATATCTTTTACGCCACGCCACTGGTTTACGGGCATTCTATATTTAAATTTTCTATTTTCCCGTACTATAAAAGGAGGTTTGTTATAAGTATATTGAAGAAGTAAACACCAAAATAATGTCAATGTCAAATTCTAAATATTATTTATATTTATACTTACATTATTCTCCTTTTCATGGGAACGGTACAACCACCTACAAATGCAATTCCAAGCTCTCGATAATTCATCACTTATAAGTACCTGATAGTTGTTACGAGCTCTGCACTCGAAGTTGTACGAGTCACTAGGTACATAGTATAAAACAAAGTCGCTTTCTTTGTCCCTATGTATGCTTAAATCTTTAAAACTACGCAACTGATTTTGATGCGGTTTTTTTTAATAGATAGAGTGATTGAAGAGGAAGGTTTATATGTATAATACATGCATAATATAACAGAGAAACACCGTGCGAAGCCGGGGCGGGTCGCTAGTATAAAATAAATTACGTAGATAAGTCAAACTTCCAGAAGGAGGTCAATCGTCCAAAACAACTGTAGAATATGTATCGATAGATTACTCACCTCCCTGCTAAAAACCATACCTACGGAATCACTACAATCACATGTCCAATAAAACCCGTTCGTGGTAGCGATTTCTTTTTCTTTTCATTTTAACTTGCGGTTATAAATAGCAAATCTGTGTGTGTGTAGGTGGGTAGTCAAAAAGTGTATTACGTTCGTATTACTCTTTTGTTATCATTTCTGGTTTAATAGGATCTTAGTCATAACAACAGCTATGGCATTATGTAAAAGAACGAGTACTTTTGTACGATAACTTTTTTTATAAATATATATTAAATATAATAAATAAAGAAACAAATAAATAAACAGTCGATGCCTTTATTCGTCACAATCGTTTTCATCCATGATTAAATTATAATAAACATTAACCTTCATGTAATGATAAGTTATAACAGAACTTGGCTATTTTCCAGAAAGTCCGAGGTGAAAGAGGTGAGTCGATCGGCCCTACATACAATATCTTGTTATCTAAAAGGCATCTACGACCGTGCTGCGAAGGACGGTTCGATATCCTTATTTACCTATTAAAATCTGCATAATGACTCATCAAAAGCAAAAGGAATTTAAACAGACCAATTGTGCGATATTTGTAAATAAAAGCAAATTTATAGAGTTCTATTTTGAATATAGATCAGCAAAAAATATCTCCCAGAGTAATCTCGTTTGGTAACGCAATAATTTAACTCGCTGGGAAATAATGACTGTAATAATCTCTTGAGATATTTTACCGTCAACCGAATTTATGGCTTCTAATCGTGTCCCATTTTTAGCAAAGACCACTTCCGCAGTCTTTGCAAAAAATAATATCATTAAATCAGTCTCGGTTTTATGTTTGCCAGTTGATCCCCAGACTGTGCATTTTGGCAGCTGCGCGCTTCCTAGCTCATTAGCGAATTTCAAGCATAAAAATATCGTGTGACGTGTGTTTGTGTATAGTATATTTCAGGGCGCCTCGGGTAGTTCAAGTCGCCTAGACCTCTCTGTCCCCGCGGGGGAGTTTAACAATGTTTACAAAAAGGGGTATTTTGGCTGATAGTCAGAGGCCAGCTGAACCTGGTTTATATTTGGTGTATTCGCATTTGGCGCTGGCACTGACATCGAAAGCAACAAACACGGCTTGAGGAATTCGGCAATTCTAATCTTGTCTTCGTACGCCTCAAACGAATGTCACGTACATTTTTTTAACTCAATTTAATAGAACAGGGCAAACTATCAAAGCTGATTAACCACTGATAAGAATAAGCTATTAAAAATCCTTCATTACTCGTACCTTCAAATTCCTCCTCGAAAATTCATAAAAAAATAATATTTCCAATAAGCAATAATGGCAGTTATAATTCACATGCCTGTCTTCTGTATCGCTTGTGTGCCGTTTATAAATAAACAATGTCCGATATAGGTAGTCCTTGTCCCAATTACCTGCTGCGGTTATGATATGCAGTATTCATGTTTCCCTGACTACTAACCCAAGGACAGCGCGTATTGATTTGTTTTAAAATAGAAGTTCCAAGTTCCATCCCAATTATAATAGGGCGATTCCATTATCGCGGGTGCAACATATTGACTCATTCAAGGCCTCCTCCTAATAAAACGAAAAACATTTATTATAAAAATATTGTTCTAAGGATTACTTTTTAACCTCTTTTCTACAGATTTGTGTATAAGAATTTAAAATAAATGTTTAAATAGCCACAAGAGAGGGTTAAAGTGCTATCGCGGGTGCAACCAAATCGGCCCACCTCTCCGGATCACAGTATAAAAACAGAAATATCTTCGAACTGTCAAATATTTAAAATGTTTTGCCTATTTATATTGAAATACAATAAACAATTAACTATAGAAACATAAAAAAAGTATTAAAAACTGAAACTATCAATAAATTATTCACTGTTAAAACGATCGCGGGTGCAACATCCTATGATTCGCAGTTGGTCCTAAATCTTAGAATGCTAAGGTTTTCAAGCGCTTTAACATCCTGAATATGAAGTTAAGTCCATAACAATTAATTTAAGACCTCACCCTACACGATGGTATCAAAAAAAGTAATAAATTTTGGGACTTGAAAATTGATGTCAAGGTTCGTCTCTAGCGGAATCGCCCAATAGTTCTTTAATCATTTTGTTATTATAATAACATCTCAAGTACGTCGGAGATATGAAATGGAACGAAGCTCTATCGGGAAAGATCTAGAAACTTCAATTGTGTGCACTTGAATCCGTACCCGATTATACTGACGGAAACTGGTCTCTATTGTGGTTTTGATTGGTTCAGAGAGCTGTAGTCCAGAATTGAGAGGACTGTAAATAGGCTTGGAAGTCCCCTTGGGAAGTCTTTACTGCTGAAGACCAGGGAGGGGTCAGGGGTCTAGCGAGGATGGTTAATATTGCTGTCGCTTCATCTCCGACAAACATGGCTATTTATAGGAACTCCGAATCGCCAATTATTCGTCGGTCATGCGGTGCCGATTTTATTCAGGATTGGTATATTGATAATGTTCGTGTTTGTGTTAAATTTAACGCGCTGTTTATTTTCGGCGTGGGATGCATTTAAATAAGTTTTCAGAATATAAAGTTTATTTTGAAATCGTGGTGCTATAAACGCTACATCCACTTTTCATATCCGTCTCGTCAGGAATATAAATAAAATGTAAACATTTTCAGAAGTAATAGTATAGTAAATGTTTGCCAAATTATATGTCTTTATTAGACTAGATTAGATATAGATACAAAACATCACGCCTAGAGGCAAGCCCTAGGTGTCTTACAAAGCGGAATACCTACTTTCAATAAAATAAATAAATATAATCAATCTTTCACAAAATGGCAGGACCAGGAAATTATAAGTACTAGACGACTATATGTATACATGCATAATTGCATATATAGATAAATAAATACTTAAATAGACAGAGCCAGAAGCCAGAAACAAATTAATACTCGTACATATCGCACATTTATTTGTCCTGAACAGAATTTGAACCCGCGACCTCTGGCTTTGTAGGTGGTGTCACCCCTACTAGGCTAATTGTATCGCTGTTGATATGTCTTTATTCCTTTTGCGCTGTTTCACATGATGATAAAACATACCATCTTAATCCTTTAGGATTCCGGTGTGTAATACAAATCATATCAGAAGTGAGTATAGTACGCGATGACTAAGGATTTGATAACTTACTGCGTCTAATAAATACACTAGACATGACTGAAGGTCGTCGATAATAGCAAGATACTTAGTTACTTACAAAAGATAATACACTTGTGACACCGGTTATGCTTTTCAATAGATTGAATTTAAATTTTTCAAATCAATCAATATCAAATTTGTCATCCTACCGAACGGGGTGGGTGTCAGCCCCCAGTGCGGCCACTGATACTCCCGGTAGGGAGTTTTCTTGGTATAATCCACGGGTAGATACAGTTTGGAATTAAATGAAAGGTTCTAGCACTGATGAATAGATGACAAAATCTGACCTTGGAGGAGCAGCCGCGTTAAATCTAGCTCTACGGTAAAAAGCTAACCCTCATAATCCGGCAAAATGATATACAAAGGGTACATTTTTTGCGCGAATCAAGAGGAGACCCTTTTGAAAGACAGTTTCTTTATTTTCAATAGCCAGACTTGAATGAATGAGGAACATTCCAGAACACGTGGAGCGTGTAGGCCGTCATTTTGCAAAGTAAGAATAAAGGAAAACGGTTAGATAATAGCGTAATAAATAGGCGTATTAGGTGGAGCATCTTTGGTGTTAACATAGGTACCTTTCTACGTGATTAAGTGATATAAACTTGAGCACCATTTAAAATGCTCTTAGTTAGTATTTTTAGTAATAATAAGACACTATCAGTGATTGAGTGAAAAACGTATATTCGAAGTAAGACTACGGCGTAGATAATATAATATGTACTCAGTGTCAGAGATAATCTTTAACGGGTCTACAACAAAAACATCTTTAAAACTATTCCAGAAATAAAAATCCTAAAGCCAAAAAAGTGCAAAAAAAATCTAATTTCTATTTAATGTAAAATTTCACCACTTAACGGATCAAATAGGGGATTGTGCTTAGATATCAAAATCAATTGGTCACTTTGCGTGTTAGTAGACATGTTTTTAATTAAACTACACTCATGGACAATGAATTCGGGTCATTTCCTATATAATTGTTCATAGAGAATTACCCAATTATTCAAATAAATAAACAACCTCAACCTAAAAAAGCACCAGGCTTTAATCTGATCACAGCCGAACTACTAAGGAAGATACCCCAGAAAGGGCTTGGTATTTCTGACGGCCCTCTTCAATGCCATTCTGAGGGTTCAATATTTCCCTATGCTATGGAAAGTTTCCACTATCAACATGACAGCCAAAATAGGAAAACCATGTTACATCCTGATATCGACCAATTAGGCACCTGCCTATTTTATCAAAGTTAATGGAGAAAATTACTCTCTCTCGCTTGATACCAATTCTCAGCAATGAAAAGCTGATACTGGATCACCAGTTTGGTTTCCGTTAAAGCCACTCCACCATAGAGCAAGTTCACAGAGTCGCCCAATTCGCCAAGCGCTTGAAAACAAAAGATATTATTCGGCAGTATTCTTGGATATCCAACAGGCCTTTGACAAGGTTTGGCATAAAGGATTGTTGTTCAAGGTAAAGACAAAACTACCAAACACAATGTTCATGTTGCTAAAATCCTACCTGAACCAAAGAATATTCCAAGTCAAATTTGAAGACATTATGTCGTCATTTAAAGAGATAAAAGCTGTAATCCCTCAAGGATCTGTACTTGGCCCTATTCTGTACACATTGTATACGCCGATCTACCACGATCTGACGAAGTTATGACAGCAACATACGCCGATGATACTGCTGTGATTGCCTCTAGCATTGATGCAACAGAAGCCTCCCAAAAGCTGCAAAATCACCTCAACGTAATCAATTACTGGTTGAAAAAGTGGTGTTTATTTCCTCCAAATTTTCCTTCCACTGAACTAGGGGAGACCGGGTATGGTTGTCTCGCGGGTTGGTTGTCACAGCGGCCATAAAATAATACTAAACGAAACATTAAGTACATCGATCGGTGCTAAAAGATCGCAAGAGCTGTACATCTTTCCGTACTTCACCAATCGATGCACTTATTCCTTCGTTTAGTATTGTTTTATGGCCGCTGTGACAACCAACCCGCGAGACAACCATACCCGGTCTCCCCTACGCAGTTCTAACATAAATATTTGGTTTAAAAATCCGCATGTCGCGTCGCTAAATCTAAGAATGCGAAGATCGTAACAGATGCGAAGGTAGACGCGAAATAGAAAGCAACAGAGTCAACGACCCCGTGACCGGCGCACGCGACGAATTGCCACTTTGGCCAGTCAGCAGACATCTTCAGGTGGTCCTTAGGAGCATAAAGACGCATGTTACTATATATAGTATCAGTAGTGGTGGTCACTTATGCCCTTCCGTTCCAGCAACAGGTTCAGGTGAGAGATGGCGCGAGTGATTTTTTACAAGAAGTGCGTTTTTGTCTCTATATACCATTCGAGTAATTGGAGAATGCAGAATCTACAGCTGTACTAACGTAGAAAAATATTGTTTGTAGGAACATACAAGTAGTTAGAGATTATAAAGTGTGTAAGGGACGGTGTACATAAACTAAAATCCGGCCATTATACTGAACTGAGTGGTAGTTTTCCAAATCCAAAAGATTCTTCGATGTTTTTCTTAGGCTATACAGGCGTTTGGCCATACTTACTTTACTGCGTGAATTTATCAACTACAATGTATTACTTATGTGTTTTTTTTACCTACAGTTAAATATTAATATAATATGTTTCTTTAATTTAGTTACACTCTCCTCGTATCTCTATTTTCTTAGGTACAACTTACTAACTGCTTTATTATGATACACAAAAGTGAAGACCGTACAAAGTTACTAAAGTTAGAATAAAATTAAATAAACTAAAATAGATCTAAAAATGGCCTCTGCAGCATGGTACCGAAGATGCTGGCAATACAAATTAAAATTTAATGTGTCAGATTAAGTCTTAGCTTTGATGATTGATAAACCAAAATTATCAGCAAGTTATCTACCGGGACATTATTGTTCAGGAATGTTTATGTATCTGGATGGAAATACTTCAAGCATCGGCACTCTATAAGATTCACACAGAGTCACAGTAGAACAGAAGAGAAAGCCGCAAGGTCGAACTAAGACTCGCTACTGCCATGCAACCTTCACACTGTGATTCATCCGAGGAAACACCTGTAACAAGAAGTAAGCAAACGCATTTGGCCACGCCACGGTTAACGCTTTAAACATTTTATCTATGTGTTGATACCATAAACGTTAGCTGTGTAAATGGTCCGAACACGGAATGAGTCGAGCACCTGTGAATACTTACATATACACTCATCTTGGAATGCTGTAATACTTCTACTTATAAATCTTGTCATGGATAAAAACCAAGGAGGTTACAATATTTCCTAAATCTATAACAAAGACTATCAGTAGGTACATTGTTTATCCAGAGATGAGCCCATGGCGTCCGGTTAAACCTACATAACAATTTAAACCACATATTTAATGTGCCTTGGAGTGAAAAATATCAGCTTTTACAATACGTATTAAGACAAACCGCATTGAACCATTGCAATAATAACGTGGTGGCCACCCTAGCGGGTTGTCCTTCTTTTACCTCTTATTGCGTAAATAATTGGTTCCATTCATTAGGAAGAACGTTGAGGGCAAATTAGACTTTAGACTATTTAGCTTGCATAGAACATGGTCAACATTCTTAACAATTTTGTTTTCGAGCTTCCCTAGTAGATTGTTAACGATATTTTTATTCGACCTATTCTATTATGAGGGACACGCGAATTGCGTCTTCCAGGCCATGTGTACTATAGGACAAAAACAAGTTTCATGACCCCACGTCATCTCATTCAACTTTTTAACGAGATGATGTCGAAGTCACATGATGACTTGACTATGTTTGTCTATAAATAACATGCTGATTTATGTTTGAGGCCCCATAATAGCTTGAGGATATTATGTGTAATATATTAAAACCAGCGTACCTAAGTACTTGGTACGGTACTTAGTAGGTTATTAGGGTTGTCTGACTTATTATTTCCGTGAGTTAGAGTTTTTGGATTGGTTTTCTTCGAATAAAAGTTTAATACCTACTCATTTCGAATTTGTACTGTATGAAACTGCGTATTTCATACAGTACAAATTCGAAATGAGTATTGTACTTAGGATAGTACTTGAAATACTAAACTAGTAACATTACGGGATTTTTGTAAAATAATCACAACCTAGCCAATTTACTAATAATTAAGTGAAGTGAAATCATAATTAAAATAATAATATTAATTTGCTAATCGGCGATATGAAAACGTACTACTTACTTACTTGCGTCTTTTTCATGCATTCACATGCAGTTTAATGGTTCCACCCTCGCGCCTCGAAAAGAAAAAATAAATACAAATGTGACGATGCAAAAAGGCCCGCTTTGGGGGTATGGAGTTATTAGCAGTTCCTAAAACTACATATTATAAGCTATATATTGACGAAAGAATCAAGTCTCTAAGTTCAATAGTTTTTTTTAATAATGTTTGAAGTTGTACTAGTCAAAAACTGGCTTCTGAGATAATTCTGTTTAAAGTTTGCGGCAACAAAAAACATACTTCTACTCAGAAGTTATGGAGTGGTTGGTATTAAAATAATCTGCATTCTTTTGTGATTCTAAACTTATCAAAATCAACCCAGAATTAGAGATAATTCAAAAGTTTTGCTGACCTGAACGTGAAAAACGGGAAGAATTTTTTTCTCTAGAAATTTCTCGTTTAAAAAGTATTTTTATTCGTAACTATCAGGTTTTTCAAAAAACGTATGTATATTTATGTAGTCTAGAGCCAAACAAAAGTCAAACAGTTAAAATAAAATGGCTTTATTCATAATAATCTTTAATACTTTTAAAAAACCGGTCTCAGTAACTTTTCTATGAAAAATCAACAACACGACCGACCATGTATGACGAGACAAAACGAAAGATCAAAAAAGCAATGTTTAAGTCTTATTTTTAATATCAAAAGATTCGTGATTTTTTTTCCAGGTACCACTTTGTCGCTTTACTAAACTTTAGTGGCAAAGTACTCAATTTCACGTGATATCTTGCATAAATCTAGTTTTCAGTTAATTTAAAGCTTAGATATGATTACAATAATACTTATTTATAATTTAGACAACCAATCATGCTTTCTTTACGGTGTTATGACTGATTTATTTTTTGGCTTAAAGGGAGGGGGCCACTTTGTCGCTTTAGTAGGTTAGGCGGGCGAAGCCGCGTGTAAATACTAGTAAAGAATAAATTGATGAGTGTATTCAACGTCTAAGGACACTTAACCGATTACTCTCTTAAACTGCAAATTGCCTCGGTAAGTGCTGTTCCTATTTTTCATTGTCACAGCGTCTTTTATATTTAATTATTATGTTGTATATCAGTGTCGGTTTGTTTGTGTTACACTGGCATAAAAGCGTAACCCCTTAAGGTTTAGGCCAAGGTCGCACAAGGCCAGAGCAAGCGGTGCCCAGCGCTGGTGCAAGTGACAAGCTGAACTCTGAATTTCTGATTTAGAATAATTGTTTATATGGCGAAACAAAGTTACTAGTTGTGCAGATGAAAGATTGATCTTAATCTTCATTTTCATGAAGAATTAATTTCCGTTTTCTTGTTTTCCTTATATTTTTCTTATTGTTTTCCTTTTGTGCTGTCTTAAATAAATGTATTCTCTTTCTTTCTTTCAATTATAAACTACTTACTTTCAGAAACGCTTCCTTTGCTTATTAAAAAATGGGCCAAGACTCGAAATCGTGTAGAGCCAGGTCGTCCTTTTCAAGTTTAAACGCTTATTATTACATGCTTAACTTACTGCATACAAATAACATTTTTCCTTAAGTTCTTCATCGAAGAAACAGATCTGTAAACCTAATTGCTATTATATAGCGTCTGTTTGTACCTCCAGCACAACTGCGTCGCGACACATACCACCTGGTACAATATCAGATGGTGTCAATATGAGATGGTGGGTCATGCCACATCGCGCGCGACAGCTTAAATCGCGGCAAGTCGTGCTAGGCCAGATGTAACCGTCTGTAGGTTTTATTTGCACACGTTTGTATAATTTTAACCGACTAACGAAAAGTCGTCAACATCGGTCGTGTTGTTGAAAGGAGGGTTATGATTTTATATTATTTATGGTTATTAACAAATGATGAAAAGTATGTATTCATCTGAGTTTAATAAACAGCGTATGAAAATTTTGAGGAAAAATGTGTGTTTATTTTCCTCATATCGGTCATAAACAACACAAGTTATCTAAACCGCAAAGATCACCGATATCAGAATTATTGTAAATATCCCATACAACTCGATCTGAGCTGCCCGCATCAACTATGATCCGATGACATCACTAAGTTCATCAGATGTAAATATAACAATCGAGAATCGCCCATGGTACCGGCCAACGGCCAAGGCCAGACCCTTACCTAACGCAAACCTGCATACGTTGTCCCACTCGTGTGAGGAGCTCTTTACATAAACGGGGCATGCAAAAATATTAGAGATCACTCTATTTATTTTTATTAATATTTCCTGTTATGTTAGGGTTTACAATATTTATATATGTAAAAGGTAAAATATAAAAGTATGTATACATACAACCAACCATTCAATTACTGTTTATAAGCTTTCAGTTTTTAAGGATAAAACAAATATATTCAGAGATTTTGAATCAAACATCATTAAATTTCAATCAGGGATAACCTCTCGAAATATAGTTTTTTAAGTAGGTCCTATTCGGAATGTTTCAGACAAAATGGTTATAATCGGTCCCATTAATAGTAGGATCCCATACGACAAGCAAATGACGACGACGTAACATCAACACAAGCGTACCAACCACAATGTCTGCTCTGGATTAAATGTACCTACGTAACGCAACTGTTTTATGGTATACAATAGTATTTTATGCAACAGTTGTATAAGTGGGTTCAAAAAATGCGAATTACGTGAGTTGCGATACGAGCCGCGAACGCGGCGAGTATCGCAATTAGAGACGCAATGAGCGTTTTTTGACTTAATTATACAACGTTGCATACAATACTTTTTCTACGACTAGGTTTTAAATTATAAAATACAAAGTTAATCATAACCTGGAAACAAGGCAAATATGACGTTTGACTGACAGTATGTGTCTATGGTAAACTTTTTTTTTAATTTAAAATATACTTAAATCAAAAATACTTTTTTTATGTTGGCATCAATGAATTTAGTTCGGAAAGTTTTGTTTTTCTTAAAAACCGTAGGAATTTAATTGTTTGTTAAGTTGGTAGTTGTGCATTTTTACCGTAAAGTTAAAATTGAGCGCTTAATCCTTGACCTAAGTTTAACCTAGATTTAGAAGTCTGTGGCTGCTAGCAATAAGGTAAAGTGACAATAACGACACTAGTGCCGTTATGGGGAATAGAGTATAGACTTCTCTGAACTCATATTATGTATGTTCTTATATTAGTGTTCGTGACCAAGTAAAACACAGATAACAGTACAGGAGTAGAAAAAGAAGATAAAAGGACAGTGTTTTTTTTTGTGGTATATATCGATACCCTTAGACTCAAAGGGCGTAAACGCCATTAAAACCTACGGCGTTTACGCCCTTTGAGTCTAAAGGTATCGATATAAGGTCCGAGTGCTGCACAGTCTTAACACGGTATCAGTAGTTGACATCTTGAATGTTAAGTCATTACCAATAGAGGTGACAGCAGGGTATTAGCAATTGGGCATTAGGGACTGAGCTGAGCGATAGGGTTGCCTTGCCAGGTCGACAAACCTAATAGCCGGACAGACCAGCCAGTTTGACCGGACCTTTTGGGTAAAAAGGCCGGACACCCTACATATTGAGGATTTTGTGTGTCAGTATTAATAGATACGACAAAAAAAATGTATGTAAAATCAAGCTGTTTTGATTATTACCATACTAGTAAATCTTGTAAAAAGCCTAACAAAAGCCGGACAAGCCGGGCACCGTTTATTTTGGCCGGACACGCAATCAAAAAGCCTAGCTTTATCCGGACGGACGCCTGGCAACGCTACTCGGCGATGATTTCCGAAAGCCTAGTTTTTTTAAGTCTTGACTAGTAGCTTGGCCGTTCTTTTGCTATCAGTTGCTACGATTCGGAATCTGAAAGCCTAATCGGACGAAACGAATTTAATTTTTTTGTTCAGTTAGGTACCTCAATTAAGAAATACTGATTTTTTTCCGAAGAACAAGAAAGAGCAAGAATGGAAAGAGCAAGTTTCACGAGCTGTAATTTTTTTTACGGATTCGTATATTTATATTATCTTTCATTACGAAATAAATTTGCTAAAAAAATCTTTAGGTATCAGTGGCGTGGTATAAAAGATATCCTTGGGTAAGGTGGAGATTTGGCATACTTTCCTTAAGAGCTGTAGAATAAGGTGGTCAAATGCCTGATATTAGGCAAGCCGGAAGGAATCGCGTTCTTTGGAGGCCACGCTACTGCTAGGTATTTTCAGATAATTAAAAAATTAAGACTGCAAATATATTGCCGATAACCACTAAAGGGTTAACAAATACACCGATGACATAACGTCAATAAACGTATAACGTGTAGTCCGGATTAAGTGCTGATTAGAGTGTTTAATGTCAGTTAGCACTGGCGAAGCCAGCAGACTGGCCACGTAGACATATTTATTTACAAATGCAATCACAGTGTTATCGCGACCACTAAACACTATGAGCGCACGTGACATGTCTGTTTAATACTAAACTTATTTTATACCTATACTAGTTTTTGCACCCATGGTCGGCATTTACAAATAATAATAAAAATGCTAAATTCGAGGTGTTAAGTGCTGAGTCAAGAAACAAAAAAGGAGCAACAAATATTAAAAATAAAGATAAAAACCGACAATAGTACATTACATACCGAGGCCAGTAGAGTAAGAAATGCCTCAGATCTCATGGAATTGTCAGCCGAGGCGAAGCCGAGGACGACAAACATGTGATCTGAGGCTTTCTTATTTACTGGCCAAGGTTTGTATAGGTACTATTTTTCTGTTCGACGGAGCCAGAAAGCGGCATCTTGAAATCGGCAAGGTGACGTTTGCCGGCCGGAGGGCAGAAAAAATACTTTTAAGGCCCCCTTATTATTTAGTTTTGCTTTTATTATTTAAGTAGCGGCAATAAAAATACACATTTTGTGAAAATTTCAAATCTCTACCTGTTCCGGTTCAAAAGATTCAGGCAGGCCCTGTGGCAGTCGGACAGACGGACGGACAGTATTTAATAGGGCCCCATTGACACCCTTTGGGTACAGGGCCCTAAAAGCGATCAAATTGAGAACGGTTAATAAATTAGATTTGGAGGTAGGTACATATAGGAAGATACAATTCAAAAATGCATTGCTTACCAAAGTACCTATGTATTTTTTCCTTAGCCTTTAGAAAAGTGCGTCTGTTGGCAATGCACAATGGCCTCTCTAATTGTACATTTATATAACATAGATACAGGCAAAAATCTAAAAATAGGACTTGGCTATTGAAATCCGTTTGTTTAAATTCCATAGATGCAAAATGATTTAACCTAACTAAATCAATATTCGTTTTATTCCGGACTCAACATTTTTGATTTTTTTTAGTAGGTACCCAATTCGAGTACATTTATTATGTCATTCCATTTCTAGGCATTGAGGTAATAATGTACGTTAGTACATTATACCTCAATGTTTCTAGGTACGCTCATAAAGTTATGCATGATGCAATACAAATATATGTATAGTAATATGAAATGCAATTTGTTTTTTATAACAGACAGAGTAGGTACATAAAATAAAATTAGGTATAGTAATTATCCGATCAACTGGGCTAATGTTGTTAACGAATACAATGCAATTGAGAGGTAAACCACAAATTAGGATAACGAGAATATAGTGTCAAAAAAGTATAACTGCCTTGAAAGATCATTAGATTTTAGATTCTATTTACTAGACAGTAAAGTGTAAATGCAGTTATAGATAACTGCGATCTTAATTTGTTTTGTATTTCACATTCGCCCGACGGTCTGCAAGTGCGTATTCCGTAGAGAAAAGACTTAGAGATACTATGAGCTTTCAACGGATTATCGGTTCTATGACCGTAATGATAAGGCTGCAAATACTTTCAAACAAAAAATAATAATGCATTTTGCTTTTACAGATTTAACGGGGAGCCAGGTAGACCGCCCGGGTTTACTCGTGTTACGCATTGTTATTTTTTTTGGTGGTATTGTATTCTATCAATGGCATTGTTCGCTCAATGGCATTGTATTCTTTAACAGCATTAGCTCTCTTGAACGGATAATTTCTATAAGTAAGTGTTTTCCATAGGAAATACCTCTTGGCGCCGGTTTTGTCTGATCTTTGACAGTGGGTGTTCCCAAACGGAAGGTCTTCTTGAATCTGCTTGAATAGTCATTGTAACAATGTACTTTTTCAAATAACCTAATAATGTTTAATAGTATTTCGTTAGAAGTTAAGGGATTGTTGACCTTATATTATATTTTATATTAATTTCTACTTAACACTTGGCTTGTCCCGTGAATTGTGATGGAATATCAAATAGATCAGACAAACAGACAGAGAAAAAGTCAGATGGACATTAATATAATTTTATAAGGATAAGGTCTCTCCTTACCCTAAAACCTTAGGGTAAGCCCTAAAAGAAACTTTAGGTACTTTATTTTATGTTTTATATATTCAGCTGTAAAAACATGTAATGAAAGTCACATCAATAAGACTACCATAGTCACTTTTTAAGGTTCCGTACCTACTCAAATGGTGCCAATGGAACCCTATTACTAAGACTCCGCTGTCCGTCTGTCCGTTTGACTGTATCTTTTGCACCGTAATACATAGAGTAAGAGAATTGAAACTTCCACAAAATATGTATTTCTATTGCCGCTATAACAACAAATAAAAAAAACAGAATAAAATTAAACATAAAAGGGGTTCTTTTTGGTGTTTTTTGCTAGACGGTGGTACGGAACCCTTCGTATGCGAATCTGACTCGCACTTGGCCGGTTTTTTTATAAGCCTTGTATTATACAAGGCTATAATAGTGTCCCACTGCTGGGCAAAGGCCTCTCCATTTGACTTCCACAATACGATATGATATCGGTATCAGCGTAATTCGCCCCATTAGTTTTTCGTTCAATTCGTATTTCGTCTCATTCTATTTTCGTCCCACATTATTTATTAAGACTATTCTATAAACATAAAGAATGTGTGACGAATATGGAATGAGACGAAATACGAATTGAACGAAAAACGAATGGGACGAATTACGCTGATACCATTTTTTATAGTCACAATATGATAGCCACGTAGCCCACGTATATAACGTTAAAACTCTCTCAGTAGCGCCATCTCGTGATTTATAGTCTATAACACGCCCTTGGCTCCATCTGATTATTTTTACATTAGAATGTCACGTGAACGATGCGTGAACGCCGTAGTTGGTGGCGTAATTTGACGTTATTTACTATGGCATGACTAATAATAATGCTGATAGATACGAACGATAATTAATAATGGTGCAATCTAAACTGCGGCATTTATTTACGGAAGAAAGTTTATTGATAGATAATGGACACAGACGTCAGAATATTCTGGAATTTCGTATTTCTAACACGCTTTTTATATTAGGTTCAATGTTTACACACAATAATGTACTTTTAATCAAATCTTGGAAGTAAATTTTCACCTACTTCTAATTGTCATATCGGAATTAAACTTTGTAAAAGTACTTATTTCAGATAACAATGTTTGACTATGTGCAGTATTATAGATATGGCATGGAGCTGATCTGATGATGGAGTTGGAAGGTATTTAAACTACATAAAATAAATCTATCGTGTTTGGGCTCATTTGATTAGTGTGGACATGAAGTTTGCGATTATACAAAAAAGGTACCTATAGGTAGCCGTCAATATAAGGGTACCTCAAAATATTTATTTTTGTCAGAAACTTATTTTTAGAATAAATTGCCCACCGTAAAATATTGCAGAATTTGTTTACGGGGATTGCATTGTGGGTTTATGCTTTTTAATTCTTAGTTTGGCACAATTTGTAACCCCATCAGATAGGTTATGAATATAAATCAACATAACATATTCAGTTATGTTGATCTATAGGTAGTCGCAGTCTGTGTACCTTTACAACAAAAAAAAATGCCTAATGTTTCATTTTTTACCTAAACGAGTATGTAGTTGTATTTTTAGTAACGTTCCTGTTCGTTACTTATTGTACTGTGAGCATTATAGAGTAATTACAGTCACCTAACCCTCATACAAACGAATAAGAAATCCCGAACTTTAAAAAAAAACGAAAAAAAAATTAGCAGTGTCCCTTTTTTGGCTGTATTAAAAAATTACGATTTTAAAATTTTCCCCGCATTGCATTTCATGTACCTATTCCATGTTTAGTAACAGATTTAGTTACGCGCTCCGAGATAAGGCGGTTCTAGGCAGGCCACGTAGCCTGACCGTTAAAAATAATTATGCAAGCAAGATTGGCGGCGAAGCGGCAACGACCAGCGATAGGGGAGCTAGTGCCGCCCAAGTTAGAGGTCGTTCGTTCGTCGATATCGATGTGCACATTTTTTTTATCGGCTGAATAGATTGGACTTTTGGTCAATGATGAATTTTGATCTTAATTTGTGTGCCTCATACTAATATAAAATCAATTAAATCGAAAATAAAAAGTTTGAGAAAGTTTTGCCTAATAACATCAGAATTAGCTCCAAAATATCTGTATAATATATATTGTAAGACAAAGTTATCATATTTTTGTATTCATTTAAAAACTGTGTGTGGGGTTCATGAATCCTCATGAAAGGTAGGTACAGTTTTTAAATTTTTTTTTATTCTTGAAATTAAATTTTTAAATTAAAACGTTTTTGAATAATATGAAGATACCATTTCAAATAATCATAATCACTAGTTAATTAAGGAAACTTTTAATAGCCCCTGACAGGCCAAGGAACAGCCTGCAGCAATGGATCGAGCTATACGCTTCAATTTTTGTACAAGTATATTGTAAGTAGTGATACTTAGAAAAAAACTCGTATCTAAAAACGTTCTAGAGAAAAACGTCAAAGTTACATGCAAACGTCATATACACTTACTGCGCTTTTACCTGGAGTTAATGTCAGATACGGTTTTTTTTAAAGTAATGACGAAATTTCTTGATGACCTAGTCCTAGGTACAAACACATAAGTTGCATTTACAGCTACTATAAAAATAGTTTTCTTTAAGCATTATAAAGCTGCCCGTATCTTAACTGTAGGTACCTCTTCAGGGGATATTGTCTGTACAAAATTCTGTGGGATACCTACTTGTTTAGTTTTATGGTTGTGGAAAGTTGGGCAACTTTCTACTGTATAAAACTAAGAGAACCTTGCAATGCAACTGCAAAAAAATAAGAAAAAAATATTCTATTCATTTAACAACATACTGAGATAACGATAAAAAAATCTAATATATTGCCATTAGTAATGCTACTATGGGAGCAGTTTATTATAGACTTAATTTTGTAATTGTTTCTATATCATTAATGTACAGTCGAGTTCAAAAACAAAACATATCTGAACACGCTTTTATGTTCCTGACAATAGGGTCATGTTCAGATATTTTTGTTCCCGTAAGTGTGTAGATTTAAACGAACTCGACTGTACTAAATAAAAACTATTGGACTAGGTATTTTTTTGAAATGGTAAAAAAAATAAAAAAATAGAATATATCATTCCTAGAATTATTTTAGTTTAAAAAAGTCCTAATCAATTGATATAATTATTTTTACCAAATATTTTTATCGTACGAAAGTTTTTTTTCACTTCTCTACGCATCACCATTCGTTCAAGTTTCATTGTCTGCATCGGTCTCCAGTGGAAATTTCCACACTTAAACATGCAACCTTAGTCTGAACCGCTTTAGCTCGTGCGGCTTGACATAACTCCCTCTCGCTTGCACGAAATCAACGTAGACGCTCTGACCTAACCGGTTCGCACCGCTTCAACCAATGCATTCGCCCATAACTCGTTCTCTTTCGTTAGAGGCAACTTACGTTCTATTTTACGAATAGCTCTGTGCTATGTATACTTCTCGGTCGTCGGCCAAATGATTTTTGTTAGCTGTCTTTCTCTAGAGCTTGAATGAGGTAAATTTTGTTTTCTTGGTTCAGAGCTACAGCTTCAAATCCAACAAAATACTATAGTTACCTTACTACGGCCACGTGCTCGTGGGGTTAATGACTGATACGATAGATAGCATTGAAAATAAATAAATAATAGGCTCAATTCATAGGAGCTTGAGCGGGTATCGATTTTTTAATGCACTTACGTTAGAGAAACTTTGTTTGAAAGAATTTGCAGAGGCGTTCGGTTTTGCTGGCTTGTATGTACCTACCTACTTGTAGATGCTTGTAGTCATTGCTCTGTTGCAAATATTTCACAACGCGATATTTTGCTTTAGTAAGTTTAGTATTCTTTGTTCATATAACCTATTTATTCTATGTATCTATTGATATTCTTAGTTTGATACAAAATTGGTATCAATGGATAGATTTGGTTTAAGTTTTTAATTACATACTATTTAAAAAAACAATCTTCATCAATGCAGTAAATATGCAAGTAGGTATCTCATCTCAAGTAATATGCCGAATATAAATATTATTGATTAAATAATGTTTACACCTACCTATAGGGATTTGGTAAATATCTATAGTACCTATAAAAATTATAATTTAGGTATCTGTAATATGTGCCATTCCGCGGATAAAGGTACCTTATGGATATTGTCGCTTGCGTCCTTCTATCTTGATGTCCTATAGTAACGGAGTAGGATACGACGCAAGCGACAATATCCATAAGGTACCTTTACCCGCGGAACGTCACATATGGTCAGATTAAATTTGTATTAGAGGAGCTGAAAAAAAATGCACGTTTTATTACATTTATGTAGTTTTATTGTGGTTATGCTGCATATTATATTGCGTAAGGTTAATACAAACAAACAAAATTAAAAATAACTGGCCAAGATCATGTCGGACCATGCTCAGTGTAGGGTTCCATAGCCGATAAGGTAAAAAATACGATGTAAAAAAGTACAACAACAAAAGAGCGTATCTTCATAGCAATTACGTCCTTTTGTTGAGAAGCGCAGTTTATCGGCAATAACTCAAAAACGGTACATTCGATCTTGTTGAAAATAATTTTCGGACGCACGGTTTAGAAAATAGAGGGGGGGGGGGGGACACAATTTACACAACTTTCGGAGCGATTATTTCCAAATACATTCACTTAATCAAAAATATTACTTAGGAACCTTATAGCGTTTTTTAAAGAGTTGTCGAACTATGTAGGTACCACAGCCACACGTTGATATTTGCTGAAAAAAAAAATTTTTTACTGTCTTTAACATGTATGGAGTGCCCCACCTAAAAATATTTATTTTGATTATTTATATACCAAACTAAGTAGCGGCTCATAAAACACACCTATATTCCAAATTTCATCAATATCCATCATGTAGTTTCTGAGTAAAATGCCTGTGACATACGGACAGACAGACAGACAGACAGACAGACAGACAGACAGACAGACAGACAGACAGACAGACAGACAGACAGACAGACAGACGGACGGACATGACGAAACTATAAGGGTTCCGTTTTTGCCATTTTGGCTACGGAACCCTAAAAATGTAATGAGTAGTGGATTAAATACTCTGTTTGCGGAATTGATCATTATAAGTGAATAAGCAGATTTAAAAAAAATAGTACCTACACAAAGGTTACATGTGTAACTGGTAATAAATATTGCTATCTTTTAGTTTTTTTCACTTTATTTAACAGAATTATTTACCTAAATCTCTGTTTAACTGGAGCCGGGGAAGTTAAATAGAGGTGTAAAGCTTTTGAAAAAAAAGTACTCCTGAAATATTTTTTTAACTTTTTTTCTATGATTTTTTTACAAAGTTAATTGAACGAGCGTAAAGCTACATACAAGCCACCACGACCTGACAAGACAGAACCGAGATTGTTTGTCACCAAACCAAAAAAACTATACAGACACATAGGTAGGTACAAAGTGCTAAACAACCGCGGATGCCTACACTACATCTTTTTATCCTACCAAAAAGGCGAGCCCCACAGAGTGGTTGTGTGGATGTTGCAGGCATGACAGGCATTGCCAAATTGGAATACACATTTTTAGAAATGTTTATAAACGCTTCACTGTCATCGTCACGTCGCCACTGTGAATGTCACAAGATAACCCAGTTAAGTACTTCTTTTAAGTACTGTATTGAATTTAAATTGAGCTATAGGTACGCATTATTATTTGAGTATTGCGCCATTTGCTGAAATCGGTACCAGTTCACTTCTGCAGGTTGAAATAAAAGGAGTTTAGTCTAATTTGTGCAATATGTTTGTTATCTATTTCAAAACTATAATATCGATATTAACCTCATCACTATTTTTTAGCGTTCCTGTACGGTGTACGGGTCAAGTTTTCCCTGGACTTATTTGGACTTACTGTGAATGATGCAATGCCAAAGACTTATGACGTGTCGTCATAGTCTAAAATGAGATTTTTTATTTAGCTACTATAAATTTCCTTAGCCAAAGGTCGCGTTTTAGACTATGACGACAGAATAAACTGAGAGCCTTGAGGAATTCTTCAATGAAAATTTGACGTGTAAAACGTGTTCATCCGTTAACAAAGAGATATCTATCAAAAACCTTGCGTCTGATATTAATCACTTGTGCGTTCGGCCTGTAAAAATAATAAATAGTTGTGTAATGTACGTATTACACAACTAGGGTGGTAAAACAAGGAAATGGCGAGATCGCAGACGTTTGCGGCCCGAGTTGCAAGCGAGGGACGTAATATGCGATCGAGGGCTTTTTTTTAATACCTCCAGTGTTGTGTACATCATTTTATGTCTAACGGCCATTCTCACGAAGTTTGACTGCGTCTAACTACCGCGACTCCATACATTTAGTATGAAAACAGCGTCGCGGTAATTAGGTGACCGCAGACATACCTACTTCGTGAGA
This sequence comes from Eudemis profundana, assembly GCA_947034925.1. Taxonomy (NCBI): domain Eukaryota; kingdom Metazoa; phylum Arthropoda; class Insecta; order Lepidoptera; family Tortricidae; genus Eudemis; species Eudemis profundana. The sequence continues at coordinate 11,576,512 of OX344808.1, forward strand.
ATGGCCGCTAAGTACTCTTGGCCTGAAAGCGGCTTTTCCTGTATGCGTAGCGTAGCGTGCGGAAAAAGCCACTTTATGGCCAGGAATGGCATATTTTTTTTTTATTTGTCGGCAGATCATTTCCGCAAGCTATTTTACAGAAGAGTCTAAAAGATTAAGTTAAATCCTAATGTTTTTATGCTTTCCTTAAAGTTGAGTTGACTCGAACCCATGCTAGGTTTTGATATGGAGCAGTCATGAGCTGGGCAAATTTTGAATGCGTAAAAATTCATCAAGTAGGTACATTAATATTTTACAGAAAAATACTAGAGAACAATCTCTACATAATAAAAGCTATTAAAAACACTTATGGAATGCAGGATAGTGACAAAACGACGCCAAAGGCGCTACTTTTCTCAGTGGCGCGATTTTATAAAATTACCAACACGATTTAGATTTTGGCACTAACATTTGTTAAAGACTCTACAGCGAGTGATTTAATAAAAGTCATAGTCGTTTATTTTAAGATTAAGATTGTTCGGCGACAATGGCGACTCACGTCTCCTGAAACTGTCTCAAAGTAGACGAAAAGAAAAACAATAGTCATAGCAGTCATAGTACAGAAATACTATTTAAGTTTGGCAGGTAGGTATAATGTGTAAAATCTTACTGTTAATCGACATAGTAGCGAACTTTATAGAAATTGCCGTAGGAAGCAATAGAAAGATTTATGAGAGAAGTAAGGAAGATATTATAAGTCATAACGATTATTTTAAGACTTGAAGTAAGAAGTATTTGGCGATAAACACATAAATGATGCTGCACTAACTCGCGCGCTCTTTCAGTTTAGGTGACAGCATGCGTTTAATTATAGCGGAGAAAATTCGTTTTTATTTTGGACACATATTTGCCTCTCTGTGCTGACGCATAAAGTGTGGCATAAATTATATAACGTCCATGCTTAATGGACTAATACTAATATGTCTCTGTGTAAATTAGGTGACAAGTCATCCAGCGTACAAGAACCGGATATATACAGTTGTTACCGTTCGCAATTACTCTACGTGTATATTCGAAATTTCAACTTCAGTTGTTTTGTGCAAGGTCCAGTTTGTTTCTTTATTATCGAGCGAGATAGGAGGTTGCCAGATTGTATTCGTATACAAATAGGTTGAATGGGGTGTGCAAATACATTGGTCCGTTTCCCATCATAAATACGAACTCGTGACGCGGAGCTACGCCTCATTCTTGGCACTAGTTTTGTTTATCCCTGTGCCCGTGAAACAGTCGTGTAGGATGATCAGGTTCACCGACATACTTACATATTACATACGAGTACATACTAGTATTCTCTGACCAGAAATGGAGCGAATACCGGTCAAGAGCAGACAAGACGAGTGTTGCCTGAAATTTTATAGAGACGATCATGTTATTATTAAGCGTGCTACCTACTTTTAAACCTAAGTCTGATAACCAGCTGTGCGTGAAATTTTCTGGTAATCTGACGCATCGCGTGTATAGTTTTGGAAAGCTGGAGTTTAGCCTAACTAGTGGCACCTACCTATTTTTAGGGTTCTGTACAAAAATGGTAAAAAGGAACCCTTGTGGTGCGACTCTATCTGTCCGTCTGTCACAACCAGATATCTCAGGAGCTACTGCTGCTATCAATTTGAAATTTGGAATAGTGTTAAAAATCGCTGACTCGGACATAAAAAAAATCCTATACCCACCTTTTTTTACAGGGGTCCGCTATGGGATGTCGAAAATTTAAAATGGGGCTTATTACCTATATCAAATAGGGTGTCAAATGAAAGGGCTTAATTTGTACATTCCAAAACCGTCTAAATTTTTTTCTTAATCAAATTGTTTTTGATTTAAGACGAAAAACGTTACAAAAATACAATCCCCTCCCCCCTCTTATCTTTGTACCTAGTTACTGAACAGAAAAAATGAGTTTAAACGTGTCATCAAATTATTTTATTAATATATTAATAAAAATATTATTGCTGGTGACTACCAACAGCGTCTTAGTGAACAGTGTACTTATTCAGAACGATAATAGTAGGTACCTATCAAGACTCACGAGTTGCGCGGTGGACACTGATTTGATTCTATTGAAGAACCTTCTGGACAGTTCCCCACACGTTCTTATGGGTCCTACATAGTACAAAATCCTACTAATTGAATTTATCAGGTACCTAGTTAGTTTACTGTAGACAGAACTCTCATATATGTATTGTATAGGGTACTTCAGTTTATATGTTATACCTAGATTCATTATCACTATCAGCTGTTAATATTATACAATACAGGCACATAAATGCTTTTCTTTTTGTATCACCGCAATCGAGTAAAAAAATATTTATAATAATAAAATGTACTTTATTACCAATCGTCAAGTTACATACCATGTTCCAAGATTTAGCATTTTTTATTACAGAACACATTTGTGACGTTCCACGGCTAAAGGTACCTTGTGGACGTTGTCGCTTGTGCCCTTCTATCTTGATGTCCTATAGTAACGGAGTCGGATACGACGCAAGCGACAACGTCCATAAGGTACCTTTAGCTACGGAATGACACATTTTGTTTCACGGTCAAGATAATATTATATCCAAGTATAACCATCGTCGTCCATGTAGCCACAACAATTCGGTTTGTAATTATTATGAATTGATTCAGATAGACATCTAACGTCGAGTAGGTGCATTAATATTTTAAGCATACACCATGAAAGAGCGGCGTTCTGCTATTCGCCACTAGATGGCGTGCTAATAAATATTCGACGTTAGATAAATGAAGGTTCACATACCAATCTTATTATTTCAAAAATCCATTCATAGATGGTAGCATAAGTCGTATTTCTATGCGGTACTTAAAAATCGGCTAATTGCGAGTCTGATTCGCACACGAAGGGTTCCGTATCACCGTCGAACAAAAAGACGTCAAATACACATTCTGTGAATATATCATTCATTTACCTATTCCGATTATTAAAATCAAGCAAAAAGACTCCGAAAAACACGTTTCTTGAATAGAAATGCCCTTTTTATCTTTATTTTATTTTTATTACATAGCGACAGTAAAAATACACATTTTGTGAATATCTCAAGCATCTACTTATTACCATCATTGAAATCGAACAAAAAACGCCAAAAATAACATTGCCATTGTGTAATTTATACTGTATTTTTATATTATGAAATAAATAAATCGAATCTAATCCAATCTAATCTAATACGTTGTTTGTATCGGGGCTTTATTATTTGTTGTTATAACAAATAATAGCTACACATTCTGTGAAAATTTCAAGTCTCTACCTATCAATGGCGTGGCGTCATAGAAATCCTTGGGCAAGCCGGAGCAGCTTTGGCTTCAATTTTCTTTAAGAGCACTGGAATTAAGTGCTGAACTGCCTAATATTAGGCAAACCGATGGGAATCAAGTTCTATGGACGCCACGACACTGGTTCAAAAGTTGCACAGCGGAGGCTCAGTAATAGGGTTCCGTTGGTACCCTTTGGGTACGGAACCCTAAAAAGGAAGGAGGTTGTTATTGAATGGGTATATTTAAACGTGAATGTACACCCTTACACATTATCTATGCCCACTCATATAAAAGCCGTTCTATGTTGTCTATGCTCTCTCTTAATTGCCTTGCCTAGCCTCATCTACGTTACACGTAAGTGTTTTATGTCTGACTGAATTAATAAATGTCCTGAAGATTGAAGTTTGTTTATCTTCGCACACCACTGCTCTCCACCTGCTCTGCAACCCCCATCAGGTTATGGCCCAGAACAATTCTGCCATGCATTAAATTAAAAGTGGAGAGGTCAAGAAAGTGGTGGTTGCTTATTCGGATCGTTCTACCGGCTCAGACGATTCCGCGTGCTTTTTAGGTTATACTGTTTAACCTACGCTACGCTAATAATTAAGCATCCAGAATGAGTAGCGATGAAATAAGATTATATTCATTTAATAAGCTAGAAGGAGCTTCAAATTATTCCACATGGAAATTTTATATGGAAATGGCTTTAACGATCGAAAATCTAAAGGACAGCATTTTAGGCGTAGAAAATGATGCAACAAAAAATCAAAAGGCACTGGCTCGGATCTGCCTGTCGGTGAAAAGTACTTGTCTTCAATATGTGAGAAATGCAACTACGGCTAAGCAAGCGTGGGACAATTTATCCAAGGTTTTTGAAGACAATGGCATCTACAGGCGAGTATGTCTACTACGCAACTTGCACCGCTCTCATCATATACTAATTATCCCAACATGAGCGCCTACATCGAAGCAGTGACGGACTTAGTGCAACAATTAGCCGACATCGGCAAAGTTATTGAAGATGCAGAAGTTGCTGAATTGCTCCTCAGCGGGCTGCCGCAGGAGTACGACATCGTCGTGTCCAGTTTGGAATCCGCCAACGTGGCTATGTCACTAACTAGTGAGCTAGTACGCACTAGACTACTACAAGAAGAACACCGACGTGGCAACGGGTTTCACGACGGGAATGCATCGACGATGGATACAGCCCTAGCTGCTCACCGGAGCAATATAAAATGTCATTACTGCAACAAGATTGGGCACACAAAAGCGAAATGTTACAAATTGAAAAATGAAAAAAGAAAATTGAAGAGAGAAGAACATGTACTGATAGCACTAACATGTGATGATAATTTTAGTAACAGTCAGTGGCTTCTCGATTCTGGTGCAAGTTCGCATCTGAGCTGTGTTCGTAGTAATTTCATAAACTTTAGAAGCGTGTCTGAAAATGTAATTGTAGCGAATGGTGAAAACTTACCTTGTGTCGGTAGAGGAGATGTTCGTTTCAAGACTAAGTACGGCAATGTTACATTAACAGATGTTATGTTTGTACCTAGTCTCTCAACCAATTTAATTAGCATCAGTAAATTATGTGAGAAGGCCTTATCTGTAAAGTTTTTAAATGAAAATTGCCTTGTACTTAAAGGAAACTCTACCATTTTATCCGGCACTAAAGTTAATGGGGTTTACAATTTGGACATTGAAGGGGTAGGTCAATCTTTTGATTCACAGGTGGCAAATATTACAACCAGGGACGTGCCCATGGATGTGTGGCACAAAAGGTTGGGCCATTTAAGCTACAGAGGTATGCGCACCCTTAAAAGTTTGATTTTAGGTCCAGTGTTTCACAATCTCGGCATGGACGTTTCCAGAACTGCGTGTCCATATGCTGAGGGGAAGCAAAATATGGCGGCGTTTCCCAAAGGGGAGGTCACATGAACCAGGCAGCTTTGGAGTTGGTGCATTCGGACGCATGCAATCCGTTTTCCTGTAATGTAAGCAGTTTGGGTGGATCAAGATTTTTGGGACCTTCGCAGATTTTTTTTTCAAAGAAGAAATTTATTTTCAACAATGAATCTGAGGTAATGTCCAAATTTATTATATTTATAGCTACAATTAAACAGACAGGTTGCATCATTAGGAGGCTAAGGAATTCTTGAAGTGGGGAATGCTGTGGTCATAAATTCAGGGATTATTTACAAAAAGGGGGTATTGTTCATGAGACAACTGTTCCACATTGTGCCTTATCAAAATGGGGTCAATGAATGTTTGAGCAGAACGCTTTTCGAGAAAGCTCGAAGCATATTTCAGGAGACATCTCTAGGTAAACTTTTTTTGCAGTTGCAACTGTTATTTGTTACTTCTATTTAAACAGGTTGCCCACTGCCAGTGTACCTGGCAAAACTCTTGAGGAAGCGTGGTCTGGTAATGAACGTCACCTTAGCAATTTACGTGTTTGGCTATGAGGCACTGTCACTTGCATGACAGCAACCGTGACAAATTAGATGCCAGTTTAAGTTTTTTTTTACATCTTTTGATTATGCCAAACACTCTAAAGGCTATAAACTTTTAAGACCCTCTGAATCCTAAAAATGTAATTATATGTATAAAATGTTATATGTACAATGTTAGGTATATCTTTTTGAAACTGAATTTATTGACTTGAATATAATAATAGTATTTCATGGAGCCCCACTGATGTTGAGCGACATGATTTGTGTGAAACACAATCATGTGACATTTTAATCTGTGATAACTTGTGTCAAACACAGTGTGATAATAATAATGATAAAATAATGATATTTGAGACTGATAGTGATAATAATTCTAGTATTGAAATTATGAATTTGAGTCTGATACAATGACAGCAAAGAAAATAATATTAATAAGTATCACAAATAATTCTAATGTAAACAATGATATATTTTCAGATAAAAATCTGTCATGGAGCAGTGCTGCTGATGACAGTGGGCCAGGTCATATTCGCTGTCATCTCCTATGGGACATCTTGTTCGAGGGGAAGATACAGTGCTTGAGCCGGAGCCTGTGTCGGACAGTGAGTCCTGCATGCCCTCGTTGTCATCAAGCGAGCGGAATGTTCGAGGGGAAGTTGTGCCCGAGCCGGAACCAGCGGCTGTCGGCGAACTGCGCGAACATCCCGCACGCAGGACGCAATGCAGGAAACCAATCAGGTACAATTAATGATTTATCACTCTACTAGCATTGGCTAGTCACTAATAAATGTCTTGTATTAATGACCCTCTTTCTTACGAAGAGGCAATGAGCCTTAGGTAACAATGTTATAAAATGTAATGGGTCTTTAAGATAAAAATGAATCTTCAGGTACAAGTAGTGAAACAAAATATAAGGCGCGATTGGTAGCTCGTGGTTTCTCTCAAAAACAATGCTTTGATTATGATGAAACCTTTGCACCTGTAGTTCGTCATTCGACAACGCGTCTGTTGTTTTGTATCGCTAATGAATCAGACATGGAAATTTAACTGAATAAATATACATGGAACAACCATTAGGTTTCATATGTAATAAAAATAAAGTTTGCTTATTAAATAAAAGTATGGTCTGAAACAGGCCAGTAGAGTTTGGAATATTAAGGTTAATAATATATTAATTTAAAACGGTTAAGTGCAAAGTAAATGTGAGCCCTGTATATACATTAAAAGGTCAGATAAAAGCTTGATATTGATTGCTCTTTATTTAGACTATTTTTATATTTTTTGGAATAATAAGAGTGAAAAAGAAATACTATGTAAATTGTTACATTCTGAATTTAACGCTAAACAGTTAGGAACTTTAAAGAATTGTTTAGGTATTGAAGTTATGAGAGACAGGAAGCGTGGTACATTAAATTTGTCTCATTCAGTATTCTGATAAGAAAATTATTGTCAAAATTTAATATGTCAAATTGCAAGAGTGTTTCTAATCCAATGGCAACTAATTGTAAACTTGAGAAACCCAAACAAGATACAGTTTGTTTATCAGATGATATTTATCTATTTAGAGAATTGATTGGGTGTCTTATGTATTTATCCGTTTGCAGTCGGCCTGATATCAGCTTTGCCTTGTCACAACTAAGCCAATTTTGTAATTGTTTTACAAAAGATCATTGGATAGCAGCAAAAAGAGTTCTGCGATATCTGTCAGGGACAATTAACTGTTGTCTTGTATTTGTTAAAAGTGGTAATTTTAACATATCAGTATTCGCAGATGCGGATTTTGCTAATGACTATGATAGGAAATCATAAAATATAGTGGCTTTGTAATAAAAATAGGTGACTCAACCGTTAACTGGGAATCTCGAAAGCAGCGATGTATTGCACTCAGCAGTACCAAAGCAGAATATTTAGCTCTTAGCGATGCCTGTCGTGAACTTTGCTTTGTCAGGAATTTCATGAACGAAATTTTTTGATAAACAAATATGTTGTACACTCTTTAGCGACAACCAAAGTGCGTTGAGACTCCTAGAGATACGTGAATATTGTCATAAAAGGACAAAGCATATAGATCTGAGATATCACTATGTAAAAGAAGTAGTTAAGAAATGTAATTTAACAACTAAGTATTTACCTACTGATAAGATGATAGCGGATATCTTAACAATAGCTTTGTCTGGTCTCAAACACTCTAGTTTTGTATACGATTTAAATTTGAGAAATATAGAGTCTTGATTATAATGTATAATGTTTTGCAAACTATAAGTTATCTTTCTCTTTGTGAATTTAAATGTGAAGTGTGAGGGGAAGTGTTATTGAATGGGTATATTTAAACGTGAATGTACACCCTTACACATTATCTATGCCCACTCATATAAAAGCCGTTCTATGTTGTCTATGCTCTCTCTTAATTGCCTAGCCTCATCTACGTTACACGTAAGTGTTTTATGTCTGACTGAATTAATAAATGTCCTGAAGATTGAAGTTTGTTTATCTTCGCACACCACTGCTCTCCACCTGCTCTGCAACCCCCATCAGAGGTATGGTAAATATTTTGTCCAGAACAAGAAGAATTTCTCTTGCAAAATAGGTTAGGTTAGTTAGTTTGTATCGACTTCTATCAGGTGTCTATATAGGTATGGGTATAAGTAGTACTGATTGTTTCCATTCATCTATATTAATAATTTAGCCGGGCCCTACGGTAGACCTGAACGAAAAGCGTCTCAAAAATTAAAGCGTAAAAAAATAACACTTTCGAATCGACAACTTATATTCGCAAAATTCGTATAACGCAGAAATAAGCGTATAAAGATGTAAAATAATGCGAATAATACCAAAAACAGTCGGCCATGTTTCTTTGCTGCGTTCGGAGACTGCCATAGCTTAGCGAAGCGCGCGTAATGTGTGCTTTTAATTGAATTTGTACACACTCGGCGAGAACGGAGTAAACTAAACTGACGAGGTGACGACATGAGTAAGAAAAACGTTTTTTACATTAGAAATTCGTGCGTATAATATTATTTCAACAAAAAAAAACAATATTTACATGCATCGTGCTATTTTTAAAACGTAATAAATTACTAAACAAGTGGAAACTGCACAATATTATTGTCTCATTGCTCAATGAAAATGACAGTTGAAATTGTAAGCTAAAAAAAAGGAATAGGCACTTTTATAAATCCTTCTGAAGGTATGGGGGCTTTTTAAGTTTATTCTGACTTAGGAAACAAAATTATACCAATTTTCGAACATTTTTAATCTGTTCACGATAATTTTCGACATAGAATATTGAGAATGCAAGCCTGAATGTTTTTTTTTCTTCATTTTGGAGGTGGGAATGTTCAAATATACAAATACTTTCGTAAATTTCTTTTCTACGGGGGGGGGGGGGGGAGAAATAGTGGATGGCAGGTAATTTTATCCCCTTAATATGGAGGGATAACTTATTCGGGGAATCTGTTGAAAAAGTGTCCTGTCGAATGCAGTAAATAACAGTTTTGAATCTCCCTGCAGTAACGTTACGTTAACGCAACAGGAGGGTAGGTACGAAGTGGATTTAGTATGCTACGGCCACATTATCGGCGATTCGGCGTAAATTTGTACTGTCATCTCTTTCCCTGACATACAAAAAGAACAAGACGTCAACACGAATATTCGCCAAATCCCGATAATATGGCTGCAGAATATAATATGGAATATGGCTACAGAATTGATTACTACATTGAAAAGGGAGTGACACGAACTGATCAGGTCTGGAACACCACATTGCGCATAAAAAACCACGTTGCTGATGCAGGTGCCAAAACTGCGTTGCCGATGCACGTGCTTAAACCGCGTGAAGTCGGACTGTACCGGGGCCTGCCACATTTGCCATATGCATCCACATAGGTCGGTTAAACTGACTATGGGATCATCCATAAAGTACGTCACACGATTTTTCAGACTTTCATCTTTTTAATATAGGCTGTCACATTTGGCTAGGTAACGGTGGCCCACGTCGCCTACGTCTAACGCCGCCTCTGAACCGGGGCGATTCTAATTGACAACATTTCAAATTATATGAAGTGGGCTAAATCAAAAACCATTTCGGCAAATATGCTTCCCGTATGTAACGAGGCAGTTATTTTATTTTTTTACCCGTTAATTTCCAAGATAATCGCGAAAAACTGTAAACCGGAAATGTGACGTAGATAGTACGTACATAGACAATAGACCAAAGACAAAACTAAATCTATCATTTTTTTCATGTATCCGGTTGTCACACTCTGTCAAAAGTTTTCAAATGACATTGTCAGTTCTTACATTTCGGTGTTAACGACTATTCTTATTTTACGATATTACTCTCGCTCCACTTGAAATACTTGATGACTTGGCTTTTATAACGGACACTGCTGCTTCTTTTCACGCTTACATCGCAATAAAAACGGATATCGCTGCTTCTTTAAACGAAAATTTGGCACTTGTATTTGGACTTATTGAACCTCATAAAAATGAAGACCTCAGATGGATTTGTGCAAGCATTTAGTACCAACTTGCCATGGGTTGATACTGCCATGATGTTAGAGTTCATACAAACGGACGATAAATATAATTTGGCTGGGATACGAGGTGCAAAAGCTGCCTTATCGTCTCGTACTTCGTATAGTGCCGCTTCGTACCGTATAGATAGTTTCTACCCCATATTGTGTGCCCTACATTGAGCCCTGTTTTTGCTTTACATATACCTGTACCTGTATATGAAACTAATAACATTATCCTAAGAAATAAAACTGTAAGGCTTAGTGCGAGTATATTTATTTTCCAAATATATAAGTTTGTGGTTCCAAATTACAATGTGTTGTTTTGTCTTTTGTCGCTACCTTAACTAGTATGTTTTGGGTTGTCATAATAGGGCAGCACATTACACCTCAGGATGCAGAAGATGGTGTAGGTTCATCATGAGAGGTTGACGGTGCTGCCTGGTTTGCTTCTTTTAACGGTCTTCTTGTGAGTGATGCTGGAAGACGAGGTTTCAGTTTTGCATTGACATTCATGACTTTCCAATATCTATAGTTTCCCATGTCTTTCTCCAACTGTGAAATGACAAATAGGTATAATAAGCATAAGCCTGAACACCGTGAGGGTGATTTCAATGCACACTCCAAGAATTTGTAAGTGCAAGTGCCAATAACTATTTACGAAAGTCCTATATAAACAAGGTTATATTAGCTAGTTAAGTTAAATATCACAACACATGAGTACGTACAGTAAACTTTATCAGTAAATAGTCCACTACCAATCTAATACAAAGGTGGGCTAGGTTAAGTATATTATTCGGTTGTACTTACATCGAGATGATCTTCACAGATGAATATCCTTTTAGGAACATGATCTAGCCCCGCCGCTCGACACCATGCCTCATTTTGCCCAGCAGGGACACAAAAAAACTTTTTTTGTGGTGTCAGTCTTGTGTTATTACTACACGTTCTTATAAAACAGTTTTTAGTTTCTTTTGATGCCATGTTTTCGTTTTTACTTGTAATTTTATTGAAGAAAATTTGTGTTGACAATTATATGACAATGACGTAAACCTCAAATCAATCAACCGTCACGACCCATTTTTTTTTTAAAGCAAGGGGCAAAGGAAAATGCGTACTCGTGACGTCATATGTCGTTTACGACCTTTCAAACATTCGCTATTTTTTCACTTGATGTTTTTGAATGAAAAATTGCTTTTCTGGGAAAATAAAAAAACACGTATACCTTAGAATTTGATTGTTTTTCAATACATAACATAAAATAGCCCACTTGAAAAAATGAAATGTTGTCAATTCAAGGGGAGAGTTGTGATCACTAATGGGAAATTATAGTCTAACAACATAAATTGAATTCGGTTTTTAAACGGGACTCTACTATTTTAGATGTTTGAAAAATTAAAGTTTTATATACTTTATTTTTGAAGATAGAAATGTGAAAAATCATACTTTGGATTTTAGATAAAAAGTGATTTTATTTACCTTTCTAAATTCGATTTTAATGTGGATTACCCAAATAGCATTGCGTCATTACTTTAAAAATAAACACGTACCTATCTGACACTGACTCCAGGTAAAAACGCAGTAAGTGTATATGAAGTTCTGACGAATGAAGAACTTTTGACGTTTTCCTCTACGACGTTTTGAGATACCTACGAGTTTTTTTTAAAAGTAGTGACGGTTGGAATTTTGTAATGAAAGTCCTTAAATAAGGTTTTGGATAGTTTAAACCAAAAACGACTTCAACATTATTTTAATGTTTGGAACTCAGCCGTCAGTTCAACATCCTCATTTTTGTAATGTCTGTTAAAAATAAAATATAATTTCTAAAGAATTAAATGGGGGTTTGTGATTCTTTACATTTTGCCCGGGCGAAGCCGGGTTCACAGCTAGTTATTAAAAATGCCTCCTGTGAAAAAAAAATGTTGGAATCGCAAATAGTTCAAACTACATACCTAAACAGATGGGAGAACAGTGTGGGAAAGTCATACCCCAGTTTCGGTTTCAATTACACATCATCAGCTAGGGCGAATGATTTCCCCTGACAACGATTAGAGCCATCCATCTAATGAGCACGCGACTTGTCACTAGTTTTAGACTTACAAATAAGGTGCTAACAGTTATTTATGTTTCATACCTAATAAGTAATAATATACTTCTTTATAAGTACGATTGGAATGTTTGGTTTTTCCGTGGTTTTTAAGGTTATATACCGAATAGACGCATGTACGTACACGTAGATTACATCTTAAGTATCTACATATACAGTGTGTATTTTTAAATTTCAGTCAGGTTTGTTGGGAAATCCTTAAATGTATGAGGTTCCTAGGACTCTCCAACAGTGTTAGTTATAAATAATTAACCACAAAATTTAAAATTTTAAGACAACCGGCTTTCGATAAACTAATTTCGATAATAAATGCCGATACTCTATGTAAAATAACCAAATCGCCGTATGGGTGCCTATAATGTTTTAAAAGTTCCCTCAATAACTGTAAGATCATCAGGTCGTGATTTGGTTGCAATGGGACAACCTGAGAGGTGTAGGTACCCTTCCAAACAAAAAATAATTTTCAGCCATCTTCGAGTAATTGCGTAACAAACGTATAAATTGAATACCGTTTTTCCTTTGCGGAAGTCAGTTAACACTAGACGTCACGTCAAATGAAGCTAATCGATAAGTAATGCATGAGACCCTATAAAAATACCCAAATCGCCATATGTGTGCCTATAATATTTGATGAGTTCCCTCAATTTCTCCAAGATTCCATCATCAGATCCTGATTTGGTTGCAAAAGGACTACCTCGGAGATTTCAATTTCAAATAAAAAAAATAGTTTTCCAAATCAGTCTAGCCGTCTTCAAGTAATCGAAGAACAAACCTACATACAATTTTCTCTTTTTTTTGAAATTGATTAACTCTAGAAACTCATTTCTAATAATAAATGCTCGAGAAACTATGATAAATACCAAAATCGCTATATGTGTGCCTATAATATTTGAAGAGTTCCCTCGATTTCTCCAAGATCCCATCATCAGATGCTAATTTGGTTACAAATGGGACCATCTCTGAAATATAACCCTTCAAACAAAAAAAGAATTTTCAAAATCGATTCAGCCGTCTTCTAGTAATTGACAAAGCCGAGATTAATAATAGAGAGTATACTACGAGTATATACAGCGTGGGAGGGACTATACCGACAAACTTTAACTATAGATTCTAACAACTATTAGGAGTAAAAAATGTTATGTGATGTATAGTCGAAAAACGCTTACTTTCCGAGATATTCATTATTTTGTAAATGAAAAATCCCAAGTGTGTAACAAGCCCTAATAAATGTGACTAAGATACCTTTACTATTTTTTTAAAATCCTTTAACTAAACAGGAATTAACCTTCGCAGTATTTGATGGTAAGCGACTACGAGGCCAAAAAATTGACTTTTCGTTTCCATTTTAGCTTTTTTTTTTCTTTTTGATAACTTTTCAGCCAGTAAGGATATGTTTATAACGAGGGGCTTAATTTACTGATTTATTTTGTTCCATAAGACTATTAATGTAAAATGACAATATTCGACCCATGTTGATATAACATTTTTTACTCGTCACACCACCAGGAATTCATGGCTAAAGTATGTCGGTATAGTCCCTCCCACCCTGTATAGAGATGCGAATACCTCCGAACTATTTAGGTCCTGCTTGTAGAAGTGCGTTTACGATAACTTTGCAGAGAGGAACATGGCAACACGTCTGTTTAAAGTCAAATTTCTAATACCTTTGTGACTTTTAAATGGGGGTGTTGCCATGTTCCGCTCTGCAAAGTTCTACAATTCTACAGCCACCAGCTAGCAAATCATCTACCAATCGTTCTATGCGCCTCAGATAAGGTATCCGTCCGTAACGAGGTGGCAACTACATCTAAATTTCCATTACACGAATTATCCGACACGTGCCATACAGTGGTGTTACATTGGCGCGAAATTCACTCTCACTCTCACCCCTAACTGCCCTAACGAGATTACGCCCCAATTTATTACTTGTAAAACGCACTTGTGTCACGGTTGTGTTCGATGAAAAGATGATAAAGAAAGTTCAGAATTAGTACCTATTTTACCCAACTAGTATGGTAATACAACGAAAGGCCGAGATCGCAGATTTTTGCGGCCCGAGCTGGTAGCGAGGGACGTAAATATGCGATCGAGGGCTTTCTTTATTACCTCCCGTGTTGTATACATCTTTTTATGTCTACACTTGGCCAGAAAGCGGCTTTTTCCGTACGCTTAGCGTGCGGTAAAAGCCAGTTTATAGCCAGGTGTGGCATAATAGTAGGTACTTAAAACTTGTGGAATATTTTTAAAAGTTCCAGAAATTTATATTACTGAACATGTAGTGTTTTTGGGTAATTTTCAATGTTCTTCATACCTACTTACTTATACCGATAATACCCTTTTGATATTGTTATAAACATACAAGATATATACATATAACAATTAATCACTACATACATAGTATAAATCAAAGTCACTCCCCGCTGTCTGTCTGTCCCTATGTATGCTTAGATCTTTAAAACTACGTAACGGATTTTGATGCGGATTTGGATTGGAGTGATTCAAGAGGAAGGTTCATATGTATAATACATGCATTTAGTATCAGCATTGCAGCCGTGCGAAGCCGGGGCGGGTCGCTAGTTGATTATAATTACATTAACATTACATACATTACATATGTTTTGATGTTGTAGGTTGCCATGGAAACACCCCCCACCTTTGCTCTCTCCATGCTACAAATACGTACCTAGTACATCTGGGACAGTCAGCATCAAATAGTCTGTAGCGTCCAAAGTGCCATATTTGGGAAGGTCTGTGACGCTATAGGTATACATATAAAAGTACCTACTTTGAGGTTGAACGTACCTATACGTCTAATTATTATATTTAGACTCCAAACATAGTTCTAGCTCGCGTTCACACGTAAAGCGTAACCGAATAAATATGGTAGGCGGTATTACGGTAGGCGATAGGTATATCTATACACGGTGAAATTTAATCGGTGATCAGGAGTAGACAAATATTAATATCTAGCTAAAATCAAACTTAATAGGCGAGGTCTCAGTCTCACACAAATACCTCACTGTTTAATTAATTAAAGGTTAAAACATAATTTAGACTAATAACCACTGGATACATGGTCACCTACATTAGTTATTGAAGTAAAATCACGTGATCACGATACGTCAAGTGCCATCGCTTTCGCGGAAAATTTGACAGATCTTAAGTAAATAAACTTTTCTACGAGTATGAGTAGTTAGGGCGTGATAGATAACGAATTAAAATTGATAAAATGGCCGAAAATGAAAAGAATGCAATTCCGACGGTTAAGTAGCCGCCACACGAAGGACTGACTCACATGAAACCTTCTCGCTGCTTGCCTATTGCTCCTACGAGGATCCCGAGCAAATTATCTTAAAATGCGTCGATCCAGATCGTCGGGACGACGTCGAGGCCAGCCGTGCTTGAGCGTGATTTGGCACTGTGAACTGTCCGAAGTCACGAAGGTTTAGTTTAGTTCATGCGGTTTATCAAACTGTGCGTGAGAATTGGTACGTTTGAATGAATTTTGTGGAATAATTCTTGAGTTCATCTTGAGCTGTTTGGTTTGTATTGATAAACGTACCTACAATATTGTAACGCTCGATATTTTGAGCACAAATATGGTCGAGGCATGTTTTTTTAATTACTAATTTACTTTTCTCATTCAATATTTGCGACTTCTATGACTTTGTTTACATACATGACAGTGACAAGTTATTACTCATAAATTATCATTGCCATTAATTTTTTAAAGAGGTTGTAATCTCTTAGATACAGATTAGTAGGTAGGTACATAGTAGTAGGTACAAGGAATTTAGATAAAACTGATTTCGAAATAAAAATTATCACTATGTAACTGATTACGACATCAACGTGACCGCCATCAATTACTGAGTTAGAAAAATTGGTACCTGATAACCGATTGGATATCATCGTGTATATTTGACGAGTAAGTATAGAATCTAATAGGTATATTATACGAATTAAAGACACATTTTTGTACAGTCAAGGAATTTAATTTCCTACCCATTTCATTGAAATGTTGTTAAGCATTCACGATGCATTAAGGTCGAAATTTCTATTTCAGTAATGGTACCTACCTGCTGACAAATCGTAACCATCTTTATTGCGAAACGTGTCTTGATAAAATCTTAAATTATTCTGGTTTACTATGTCGTCGTATTTCCGCATATTATTGGCTCATGGCAAATGCAAAGGCAACAGACAACGTAGGGAGTGGGTCTCGGGGGAACGGCCGAGAGGGTTCGCACCTGATGTCACTTTCTGTACGTTTACCGTCTTGGAATGCTGTAGTATTGTATGTAGGGAATGCAATAACCGGCCAAATTTTTTAACCGGTTATTAACCGATTATGATTATGAAGATTATGATTATGATTATGATGTGATGCCGAAAAAACCGGTTAACCGGTGAATAACCGGTTAATTCATTTTCATCCATTTTTGTCGTTTTTGTGAGTGTATGATAATAAGAACTACTTTAAAATATTGCTTAGTCGATTATTAAACAAAATCAACTTAAATAACAAACAATAATAATGGGAACTTTACTGACAGTATATCGTGATAATTTGGCCAGACGGAAAATAAAAAGTAAGGCCTGTTTTGAAACGTATTCACTACCTAGATTTACAATATAAAATGAACATGATGTTTTTTTTATTAGTTTTGTAATGCGGGTAAATTACACCACATTTATGTGTTACATAAAATCGAAGAAATCAAAATACAAAGAAAAATTAAATGGCGCTCTCCTATGGTCCAGACCAGGAATCTAACCTAGTGCCTCTGGTCTTCGACCACCAGGGCACCCAGCAAGTGCCTTCAATTTTGCCATCTACTTTGACTTTTGTATCATTCTGGTTTAATAGGTTTTTTTTTTTAACTTAACACCGTCTATTCTCGCTCGATCGTCAAAACTGTAAAGTATTTGCATCGAGGTGGGTACATGTGTAACACGTGTTCTCATAGATGGCGACTCCCTTGGCCACAGAACCCAACTGTTCAATATGTCAATACTGCTAGACTTCGTTGGATCAAGTCTTTAAGTTCAATTTTCTCTTGCTCTTTATTATCGTGGCTCAACCCCATCTACGGTCAAATCAATGCTGGAAAAGCGTATTATTTAACTAAAACCGTGAGCCATTTTTTGTTAGCTTTTACCCGTAGCTTCACCTGCGTTATTCCCGTTATTATATCAAGGGAAATCCTTACCAGGATATAAAGTATCCTTATCCAGGACTTAGTCTACTTCCATGCCAAATTTCATCTCAATCCATTCAGTTGATACTGCGTTATTAAGTAAGAAACATCCGAACATCTAAACCTCCAAACATTGTCACACACATCAATAATATTAGTGGTAGGTATGGTATTATTGACGTAATATTGCTTTATCGAATGGTAACCAACACTCGGTTGCGAACATCACTTTGCTAAAGTACCTGCTACACCAGATATTTGCATTCACATCATATTATAGACAAAGTGAAGAAATTTTCTTTCAGAAATGGTATAAGTAATATAGGTTAACAGGTTGCGTAGGGAATCAGTTTTACGCAGGTTTTGCCACAAAGTATCATGTTTTTGACATCAATTTGGCAGTGATTTCCGGCGTTAGCTTTAGTTGATTTTTACGATTATCTGAAAATTTGTTGAAAAAAATTGTCTTTGGTATAAAACTTTTGTGACTATGGTGTTTCCTATGGTGGTGTTTATAAATAAAGTACGTTTGGAATTATATAAAAAAAAAACTCTTAATTTGGCGAACCCGTTACCAATAAGACGTTAAGACCTAAAAGGGACACAAGGAAAAGATGTAGACTATTAACTATAATTGATTGAATCAGGCTGACTTGACTGTTGACTATAGAAAACTCCACTTACTAATAAAAAAAAACTACAGGTAAGAAGAAAAAACATAAAGGAAAAAAGTAAGATGATGAGAGTTTGTTAATTAACACAAGTAATGTGTGTAAATTAGTGTGTAATGTTCAAATCGCTTCAATCTGCAGAAAAACTTAAAGGAACATAGTAAAAGTAATGTGATTGATTTTTATATTATTATTTTATATTTTTTTCTGAACTCGCAGAGTAAAACAAATGAGTAATCGGAAAGGAATACGGTAAAATTACAGATTTTTTGTCAATTTACTACAGTTTTTTACATTTCGGTTAAAAACCGGTTTCTGGGCTCGATAACCGGTTATTAACCGTTGCCAAATACAGGCGGTTAACCGGTTTTTCGGTTAACCGGCTAACCGGTTTGCATTCCCTAATTGTATGTAAGAATTATCAGACTTTGAAAGGGTACTTAATTTAAATTATTTACTAAATACTTGGACTTAATATGCTTTAATTCCAAACATTCTAAAATAAAACTGAGCTAAACACAACCTAAGTAAAATGATCCAGGGGCCCGATTTTCCCTTAACACAGTTAAGTATACCACACAGTAATTTTACTGGATATCCAAATATAATCAGCAGGAAAAAATCCCAAAGATGCTTAACATTGCTAACTCTGTTTTGGAAACTATATGTAAGTAAACATACTTCTACCACTAAATTAGTGTATGTATTTTCAACGCATCCTTGCGATATGCCATAATTACTAAATAATTATGTTTAGAATAATATATACTCGGCAATGAGAATGAGGATAATGTTGAAATGATGATATTTTTTTTATTTATCAGCCACCTGCACTAATTTCAGATAACACTTATCAGATTGTATGTAGATTACTTTAGCCCGATATTCCAATACCGTCATTCATTTGTAAAGCGTGGTTGCACCCCGACGGTTTGGTGTAACACGTTTCTGTAGCTTTTAATTTTTAATCATGGGTGCTTAGTGAGTAGTTCCTCATAGACGGTAACAATGAAGTTGTTGTCAATAATTGCCGTATGCCTTTGGTTGAGGAGCGATGTGAGAGCAGACTGTGTCATGCGGAGAGAATGTGGTGTCTTCGGAGGATTCCCGAAAGCCTGCCCTCACGAGGGACCACCTGAACGGGTTCTGGCCGGGTTAGACCCGGATGTTCGAAGCAGAACCTTGGAAATAATAGAGAGCAGATGCTCCTACCTATTATATGATGAAAATGGAGGTAGAATTGATGACGACGAAGTGCTGACATGCTGCGACGAGGTGCAACTGCAGGGCATGGCTGCTAATATCCTGATGGCGGATGGTATTTTGGGCCGCTGTCCGACGTGCCTTCGTAACTTCGTGCGGCAAATTTGTGAACTGAACTGCTCCCCCGATCAAGCTCGCTTCGTAGAAGTCAATACAACAACAGAGGGGGGTGTAACTTATGTAAGTGAAGTGCACTACAGAGTGTACACTGACTTCCTGATCGACGCGCACGCTTCGTGTGCCGGCGTTTTAGTTCCGCAAACTGGACAGCCTGCTATTAACTTGATGTGCGGCAACGCCCCTGTCTGCGACGCAGATGCCTTCTTCGGATACACCGGGGACACCTCCATTAACCCGCTCGCACCCGTTCAAGTGAACTTCTTAAGATGGCCGACTCCCGAAGACTCCATGAACGCTCGCGCCCCTCCGTGCAACGAAACTATCAGCGAAGACGACTTCGCTTGCAGCTGCGTCGACTGCATATCCGTTTGTCCGACTGGAAATGAGCCATACGTTCCTGAGATGTGCACAGTGTTTTCATTGAACTGCGCAGCTTTTTCCGTTGGACTAATCGTCTTCGTGATTACGGTTAGCATATTCACATATTTAGCGGTAAGAGAAGCTAGAAAATATAAAAACACCAATGACCATGAAATACCTAGAAGATCTCTTCCGCAGTCCAAATCCAAGCCCAGATTGAACAAAATGCAACTTACATTTCAGTTGCTCTTTTCTAAATTAGGCGGCTTTACAGCCAATAACGCCATGTTGACCATTATGATGACGTCATGGCTCGCTTTCGCGGCCTTGTTTGGGGTGTTTAACTTGAATCTAACGGCGAACCCCTTAGAGCTCTGGTCCGCGCCAGATTCTCGAAGCCGCGCTGATTTTAACTATTTCAATTCTAGGTTCGGTCCATTCTATAGAACTTCCCAAGTTTATCTACGGATAACAGGATTAGATTCATTTGTAGTTAATAATGTTACATACGGACCGGCATTTAGATTGGAAGCTCTAGAAGAATTAGTGAGGCTAGAGGACGCCATCCTTAATATCGGAAGGGACAATGGTGGAGTGAAGTTGGAGGAGGTGTGTTACGCGCCTTTGCGCGTGCGTGGAGGTGAACAGCTGCTGGACGAATGCACCCTCATGTCGGTGTCCGTGTATCTCGGCAGTAACCGGAACAACATTAATAACGACACCTATTTGAATCAGATTATTGGCTGTGTAAACAACTTTTATGACTTAAATTGTTTGGCCACGTGGGGTGGCGGTTCGGAACCAGAAATATCATTCGGTGGATATGACGGCAATGACATATTCGCCGCCGATACCTTGTTAATCAATTTACCCTTAGCTAACCATCTTCTTCAAGAAGACTTAATACCAACCCTAGAATGGGAAAATGACTTCTTGGAGTTAATGCACGAGTACGCTGCTAATGGCAAACCAGATTTTATAGATGTGTCATACGCGGCAGAGAGATCTATCGAAGATGAAATACAAAGAGTCTCAGTAGCAGAAGCAGTCCCGATTGCAATCAGTTATGTCCTCATGTTCATTTATGTAACGATATCTCTTGGTAACGTCAGACATTGTAAAACGTGGTTTGTTGATAGCAAAATCTTGGTAGCTCTTGCAAGTATAATCGTAGAAATTATAGCCATTGTTTGTGCTATGGGTACGATGGGATACGCCGGAATAACGTTAACGTTGTTGGCTATTAATGTGATTCCATTTTTTGTATTATCGATCGGTATTGACAATGTCTTCTTAATGGTGAACACGGTGCATAACATTGAGAGTAATTTAAAATCTTATGATGATTATAATCCCAACATGAATTTTGAAGAAAAGAGAGTATTTGTCTTCTCTAAAATGATGAGCAAAGTAGGCCCGTCCATGTTTGTGTCATCCGTTACGCAGGTGACATGCTTTGCTATCGGTAGTCTCGCAAATTTTCCTGCTGTTGTCACGTTTTCAATTTTCGCTAGTATCTCGTTAGGATATTTGTTCATTTTCCAAATAACAACAGTTGTGGCAATTCTGTCTCTAGATTACAAACGAGCATCTCAAAACAGATTCGATATTTTTTGTTGTGTTCAAAAGAAGATTCTTAATGACGAAGATCCTCTAAACTCCGATACTCCTCGCATAAGTCTCACACAAAAGTTAATGGAACCATATGCCAAGTTTCTTCTTAATTGTAAAGTAAAAATCGTTGTTGCTATTGTGTTCATGGCTATGTTAGTTACGAGCATATTTCTCATTCCGAAAATAGAAATCGGGTTAGATCAGGAAATGTCTTTGCCAAAAGATTCCTATGTATACAAATACTTACAGTCTGTGAACGAACTTCTGCGCCTCGGGCCTCCGGTTTACTTTATACTCAAAAGCGGCTTAAATTTCACTGATCTAGAACATCAAAATATTGTTTGTGGTGGGCAATTATGTAACGACGATTCCCTCATAACTCAAATATTTCTCGCATCCCAACATGAAGAAATTACTTACATAGCAAGAAGCTCTAATTCATGGATAGACGATTACTTTGACTGGTCTAATTTACAAGGTGCGTGCTGTAAATACAATGTCACAGACGGCAGCTTTTGTCAAAGCGCCGATATATCTCCTGAATGTCAATTTTGTGAGATCGGAAGAGATGAGGCAACACGGGGCATCCGCTTGTCTGCAGAGGAATTTGGTTACTACCTTCCATTTTTCTTGCAAGACTCTCCAACTGAAACGTGTAGTAAGGGAGGTTTAGCTAGTTATTTTAACGGCGTTAACTATTTGTTAGACTCCGAAGGCAGGGCCACCGCGTTCGACTCTCACTTCATGGCCTATCACTCTCCACTGGCTACGTCTCACGATTATATTACGGCCGTGAAATACGGCTACGAGATTAGTGAAAACATAACTGCAACCATTAAAGAGCGCACTAACTTGGATGTTCAGGTGATTCCTTACGCAATATTCTACATTTACTTTGAACAGTATTTGACTATGTGGAGAGACGCATTTAGTTCTATCGGCTTTTCTCTCATCGGTGCAATGTTATTGTATCTGATAGCTTCAGGTTTTAATGGAATAACGACATTTGCTGTGATATGCACCACCATTATGGTGGTCATCAATATGATGGGTGTTATGTATATTTGGAATATTCCTCTCAACGCAGTCTCAACCGTTAATTTAATAGTCTCTATCGGTATTGCTGTGGAGTTTTGTTCTCATTTAGGCTATGCATATGCCACCAGCCAGTGCCCAAAGCAGGACAGAGTCGAAGACGCGATAAAGACTGTAGGAGCTACTATAATTACTGGTATCACTTTCACTAACATACCCATCATTGTTTTAGCATTCTCGTACACGGAAATCATTGAAGTGTTCTTCTTTAGGATGTTCTTTAGTTTGGTAATTTTAGGCTTTTTGCACGGGATGATATTCTTCCCAGTACTACTAAGTTATTTAAGTAATGTAAGATCTAAATGATTGTTGATATTATTAAATAAGCTGAGCAAATCGGTTGTTTAGATCTTATACGTGTAATGAATGTTTTGGTGAATAAATGAAGCCAAATGTGGAAAGATTTGAAGACTATGTAATTCTTCTAAGTGTAAGTTATTAATAAAATTAATTATTTATTTACTATCTTATATATTTACCACTAGTTAAATAAATATTAACAACAAAGGAAGACCCCAAATTTTACGAAAATAAAGTAGCTACAGCAAAGCTAGTACTCGTATAATAGTTAGTAGAAAGAGATCTCTACCAGAGTACACCATCAAATCCACATCTGAGATCACAACACGTCTTATTTAGGATTAATGACTAGATTCCAAACCTGCTGCTTCTTGGAAACTTACGCTTCCAAAACATGGTTTAAGTAAGCAATATAACAGATAGCGAGACGTAATATTTCAATTTTCGAAAGCTTCTTATCAGGGGGTAGGGTTGGTAGGAGTCGTCTGAGAGATCCAAAAGCTCCGTTGAAGGCCTCTACTCGGATGCGTTCGCGCGTAGCGTGGGCTGTTCTGTATTTGAGGGTGGCTCTTCGACGGCGCCGGCGCTCTTCGCGAGACAAGCCTGCGCAAGGGGAGCCCGCGCCGCTTGAAAGGTATGCTTCCTCCGATAGCGCACACGGCTCTAGGGTTCTATCTCTGAAAGAAAACAAACCTCGTAAGTTTATTTACGTCAACTGACAGGCCGAAAAACGCTAAAAAACTGACGTTAAATCAAAATAAAGTTGATTTTCTTAAAGGTTACTTCAGTTTCTGCTTTTCGGCTTATCATGACAGAATAGGGGATAAAAGTAGAAGTGAAATGGTCTACAGATATGCATTTTCTTATTATCCCGTAAATTAGGTAGATATCTAGTGTGTTTGGTTGCCCGCCAGCTAAAGTTAAAAATAATTACGGGATTCAGAATCGCAACGATTTGTGTGAAATAGCTAATTAAAATCTAAATACATAATACACCGCATCGGCGAAGCCATTTGCGATTTGCTATCCGATAAATCAATATTCTAAGGACGTCTAAGACAGGATTCAGATTGGCAAAATCAGCATGTAGTAAAACGCTATGACGACAGTAAAAGTGATAATTATCATAATGATAAATTGTATTTATGATAACATTGACGATAAGTAGATAACTATAAAGAATGATTGTATGATACAATTGTTACATTGTAACCATGGTCGCCTTCCCAAGTAAAATTTTTGGCGACCGCTTTAGCTTAGTTGGTAGTGACCCTGCCTGCGAAGCAAGAGGTCCTGGGTTCGAATCCCGGTAAGGGCATTTATTTGTGTGATGAGCACGAATATTTGTTCCTGAGTCATGGATGTTTTCTATGTATTTAAGTATTTGTATCTATTAAATATATCGTCGTCTAGTATCCATAACACAAGCCTTATTGAGCTTACTATGGGGCTAGTTCGATTTGTGTAAGATTGTCCCCTAATATTTATTTATTATTTATAATTGGTCATTTGATGGTACCTAAGCGATACGAATAGTACATTACACAACTAGGGTGGTACCTAATACAAAGAAAGGCCGAGATCGCAGAAGTTTGCAGTCCGGGCTGCAAGCGAGGTAGTTTTGGTATTTTTTTGATTTTTTCACAGCTTCAAGGGACCGTAGACCTTAGTATATGGTTTTATTTTCAACTTGATACCTTCATGCGTTCCCGAGATAAAGGTCTTGACAGACGGACAACAAAGTGGTCCTGGGCATTTCTTCAGAAATATGTCTGCGACTCTTCATACATTTAGTATGAAAAAGTTCCAGATGAATGAGGTGACCGCAGACATATTTCTGGAGAAATGCCCTCCTATAAGGGTTCCGTTTTTAGGGTTCCGTATTTCCTTTTGATGGCACTCCCACATTGGTTATTATAAATAGGTATACACGATAACATTCACTAACATTTCATTAAACTCACAGTAATTAGGTATAACATGTTCGATAACTTACCCTGTGCGATACTTTATTACCTATGTTGGATAAATAAATTATTTTGAATTTGAATTTGATAACAAAAGTTTTATAACGTTATATACTTAACATTTATTACAGCTACCATCATGGTGGGAGCACCATCATGGTGGTACGGGACCCTAAAAACATTAAAATCGCTTTAAAATTGGCGAAGATATCGTGTAACAAACCCAAAATAATACAGTCCAACTAAAAACGAAGTACCTTTTTTCAACTCGGTTAAAAAACCAGGGAGTTTAATGAGCAGGAAAAGGCCATTAAAGTGATTAAAGTGCTCATATCATAACATATCGTCTAAATACGCATAGGCAGAACACACGCAATAAAATATGTGCAAGGTGTAAGTATTGACTTTTATAGCTTAGAGCTATCCAATATTTTTAGTGCTTACTTTGATATATGGGACAGGATGCCTAGGACCCGCCAATATAATTTTCTGGCAGAAAATTCTAGGTAGACTGAAATTTATTTCCAGAACATTTGAGTTATTGGTTCAAAATTGCGTGTTTTAATGCATACGTCCATACATAGGCTGAAACTTGGGCATTGACCATGGTAAAGTGCCAATCAGTGGTAAGGCTAAGGCGGTTACATTAGAAATAGAAATTTGATTCCCTAATATCATATATCACTCTTAAATATGAAGTAAAATCATAACAATGCATAAAAGGTGCTTGTATGACTCTACTCAATGGTACAGTCACCGACATTATAAAATATAAATAAAATAAAATAATTTACTTCTGCAAGTAGGTCAAGGGCTCTTTTAAATGTCTGATTCTATTCTTTTCTCTTCGGGTAATGACCTTCTGGTGAGAAGAAGCGCCGGAAGAAACACACCAGTTTCTCTTTTCAAACACAACAATATGATGTTAATACATGAAATTATTCTATATTGCCTACCTCTTCCTAGGAGCCAGGTTCTCTGTGCCGGTGATGGGCAGCAGCGCCTCCCGCGGCTCGGCCAGCATGCAGGACAGCGAGCCGTCCTGCATCCCGCTCGCCTCCAGCCAGCTCTTCATGGTTTATCTGTGGAAGGCAGCTCATTAGTTTCTTTACTTTTTAGGGTTCCGTACCAAAATGGTAAAAAAGGAACCCTTATGGTGCGACTCTGTCTGTTTGTCTGTCTGTCTGTCTGTCTGTCCGTCTGTCACAGCAAGATATCTCAGGATCTACTGATGCTATCGACTTGAAATTTGGAATAGTGTTAAAAACTGCTAATCCGAGCCTATGGGATAGAAAAAAAATCTTATACCTTTTTTACTTTTTTTTCAACGGGCACCGAAATGGGATGTCGAAAATCTAAAGTTAAGCTAATATATCGAGTGGGATATCAAATGAAAGGGCGTAATATGTAGATTCCAAAACAGTTTTTATTTTTTTTCTTAGTCATGCAGTTTTTGATTTAAAACAAAAAATGTTAAAAAAAATACCATTCCCCCCCTATTATCTCCGAAGTTACTGAGCAGAAAAATCTGTAATAATTACCGATTATTTATATCATCCTAAATATTACAGGAAAAATAAACCGATTTCCTAACTTGCAGCGTTTTTTAGAAATTCGCAAAAATCGTAAAGGTGGGTTTAGACCAAACGAATTCTAACACATTCTAACCCCACTCTACCAAATTATTTGTATGTACACAAAGAATTTGGTAGAGTGGGGTTAGAATGTGTTAGAATTCGTTTGGTCTAAACCCACCTTAAGACAACCTTATTTGCTCCTACTAAACTAACCGCGGCATATGTCGATGTATGGGGACAACAGTTTTACAAGAGCAAAGTTAAGTTTGTCCCACCATACAGTTTTTCTTGAATTAAGTATTAACGTATCCACTGACGAGTTTGTATGGAACCCTCGGTGCGCGAGTCGGACTCGCACTTGACCGGTTTTTTTCTTTTGACTTTTGACTTTGGCTGTCCTTGCTGTGTGACTGTTTATACATAAATATTCGTAGGTGGTTAATCTAAATTGATTTTTCCGCCATATTAATCAGTCGATGTTATAGCATGTCATAGGGTTATTGATGTATTTTTTATCAACGATTATTACTGCATAAAAGATGCAGTAATAATCGTTGTGCTGGTACATACCTATATATTTAGGAATAATTAGGTTACAAGTGATTACATCGACATAATTACTTACGTCATTAATCTCACTTATGCAGTTATGCTATTAGGTATTCAGTTAATTGCTCTTCGGCGAGATCGTATCTGGCCTATTCTGATATCTGGAGTTAACGCAAAGTTAAACATTCTGTTTTGTCAACAACATTGAAATAAATACTATTTTTACTTTAATTACAATCCAAACTTGTGGTCTTCAAGAGACGTAATAGCATACCGTACCATCAAGGAATAGAGAGCAAATTGGCCGATGGATGTTCTCAATAACGCAGGGTATGAAGATAACCCTGTGTGGCAGTGAAGAAAATAACATATCAATGTATCTAGAAACCTAACTCTTTGATGCATAACGAATGTAGAAGCTTTTCCGACATCTCAAAGGACACTCGCAAACATCGACGGTTGTTTACGTTCCCGATCAAATCAAATTGACTGCCCGCAAGGGTAGTTCGGATAAATAATACATCACGAGTTCGCACCTCGCACTAAGCGAGCTCTTTAGGGGATAATAAATCCGTATTTATTCTTTTTATACCGCCCCTAACCCTTCGAGTAATCGAATCACGCGGCCGTATCGAATCGATTGTGTCGAGTTTTCGGTAATTGATGTGCATCTGTGTGATGGAATTGCGAGTACCTAGACTGGTCTCTTGATCAAATTTTTGACAAGAAATTCGCCTTAGTTTTAGCTAGTGACTCAAACGCGGTTGTGAGTATCTTACCCACTTTTACCTACCGGTATACTGACATCAGCATAATTACGATGTAACGTTCACACAGATCTAGACACGCTTTTATATTATTTTCCGAACAATAGAGTCGTGCCTGGAGTGGCTCAGTCCGCGATTTCGTTGCGCGTTTACTAGTACTAATTTTGGGGCCTAGTCTAGCGACCAGAAAGAGCATGCGTTATGCGATAGAGAAAGACGATCGGATGCGGTGCGTTCCGTCTGGTGGTCGAACCCGAACGTCAGTTTTGTTAGAAAGATAAGCTTATGTACGTAGTGCAAGTTAGGTCGCGCTTGGATTAACCCATAAGTACTACGAATGTATGTCAGGGTTCCTTTTCTCTGCCGCTGACTGTCCAGCCAGCGTCAAATAGTTTGTAGCATCCAAAGCGTCATATAGTATATCGTAATTTTTCTCATTTCAGAACTGACATTTTTCCGCAAAATTTTACTTGGATATTTTCATTTATCAATGTCACTCACAATCGATGAACTGTGCGCTAAGTAACTAATGAGTGGAACCCGCCTAATTCGAGGCAACGACGTGGCCGGCCACAGAAAAGGTGGCGGGATGAGTTGGATGCCTTCATTGAGGACTGGCCAGACATAACAATAAACAGGGAAGAATGGAAGAGGAGGGGGAAGGCCTTTGCTCAGCAGCGGGACACTCTAAGCTAATTATTATAATAAAAATAAAATCGATCGGCACTATCAGTTTCTGTAGATAGTACAAATACTTAATTTGAATAAATTTAATTATCTTATCTTGTAAGATTTGATTTTGCACGCGAATTTAATCGGTGAGATTGTATTCATTCAAGTTGAATTACTCGTACTTTCTCATGCAAGTAAAAGAATATTCAATTGAATTAGGTAACACTTTTTTTCTTCTCAATTAGATAGCTATACTTATTACTCGTACAAGATTCTGTTCAAAAATGTACTTTCAAGCTTTTTATTGACAAATTTATGTTTTTAGGGTTCCGTACCGAAATGCTAAATAACTGGCCAAGAGCATGTCGGACCATGCTCACTGTATGGTTCCATAGCCGTAACTATAGTTAAAAAATACGATGTAAAAAAGTACAACAACAAAAGAGCGTATCTTCATAGCAATAACGTCCTTTTGTTGAGAAGCGCAGTTTATCGGCAATAACTCAAAAACGGTTAATCCGATCTTGTTGAAAATATTTTCATTGAAAGTATTAATTAAGCGTTACCTTTCTAATTTTTTTCATATTTTTTGGACATACGGTTCAAAAGATAGAGGGGGGGGGGGGACACAATTTTCGTAACTTTCGGAGTGATTATTTCCGAAAGTATTCACTTAATCAAAAACATTACTTAACAACCTTAAAATGTTTTTAAGAGATCTGTCGAACTATGTATCACACGTTGCTTTTTGATGAAAATTTTTTTTTTCGACTTCTGTTACATGTATGGAGTGCCCCCCGCTGAAAATTTTATTTTTGAGATTTAACTACTGGACTAGGTAGCGGCTCATACAAGACACCTATATTCCAAATTTAATTAATATACGTTGCATAGTTTTCGAGTAAAATGCCTGTGACATACGGACATACGGACAGACTGACGGACATGACGAAATTATAAGGGTTCCGTTTTTGCCATTTTGGCTACGGAACCCTAAAAAGGAACTCTTATGGTGCGACTCTGTCTGTCTGTCTGTCCGTCTGTCACAGCCAGATATCTCAGGAACTACTGCTGCAATCGATTTGGAATAGTTTTAAAAGTACCTAGCTAACCCGAGCTTATTGGACATAAAAAAAACTAACTTACACTTTACAGTGTTTTTTAAAGAGCTGTCGAACTATGTACGACATGTTGTTATTTGCTGAAATAAATTTTTTTTTGCTTCTGTAACATGTATGGAGTGCCCCCCCTAAAAATATTTATTTTAGTTGTTTAACTCCCAAACTAAGTAGCGGCTCATACAAGACACCTATATTCCAAATTTCATCAATATCCATCGTGTAGTTTTTGAGTAAAATGCCTGTGACATACGGACAGACGGACGGACGGACATGACGAAACTATAAGGGTTCCGTTTTTGCCATTTTGGCTACGGAACCCTAAAAAGGGACCCTTACAGGAAAAATATAACGGTTTTCCTAACTTGTATCATTTTTTAGAAATTCGCAAAATTCTTAACGCAAATTGTTTGCTGCTACTAAACTAACCGCGATCTATGTCGATGTATGGGTACAACAGTTTTTCAACAGCAAAGTTAAGTTGGTTCCGCCGTACAGTTTTTCTTGTTCTTGAACTATTCACGTATCTACTTACGAATTTGTACGGAACCCTCGGTGTGCGAGTCTTGACTGGTTCTTTATACTGGGTGTGGCCTGTAATACGAGCAAAAAATTAAGCCGTAGATTCTATTCCTCAAATAATAAAACTTTTGTCCAACCACTTTTTAAAAATATGTAGTCCTTAGATTGTCTCTCTTTCATACAAAGTAATTAGTATTTTCAATGTACATCAAAATCCGTCTAATTGACATTGCTTGTCAATCTTGTCACCCTACAGACGTAATCAATTTCGCAATACATTGCGTGTTCGGATAAACTTTAAAGTGTGCTAAAAATCAAACCACAAGTTATTTTTAAAAGTCGCTGAATAAAAGTTGTCTAGTTTGAGGAGTAGAAACTACGGTTTAATATTTGCTCGTATTACAGGCCACACCCGGTATAATAGGATATTTGGATACAATCAAAATAAATTAAATAACTCTAACCATACCATTTCGTTTCTAAAACCGCCTAGATAAATCAATTAAACTATTATAATAACTTAATCAATTATAATAACTTTTAAGTAATGTATATTTCTCTGAATAAATGTTTTTATTAAACCCATTTCGTGCCACCAACGATTTTAAAATGACAAGAACTAAAAAGAAGGCACCATGTGGAGCATGACGTCATAAGTCAGTATTTCGTACTAAATTGCATACTTTCTGAGCGTTTTGACACTTCAAAAAGAAGCTGATTTGAACTATCATCAAATTTAATAGTCTATTGCAAACTGCATGTCAAAACCAACCAAATGAGAGTTAATTAATTAATAAACAAAATCCTTTTTTAAAAGAAAAGATTATTTATTTATTTAGACGTTTTGCACAATACAGGAAAGTAAAAAGAGCGAACTTAATGCCATATGGCATTCTCTACCAGTTAACAGCTGGACCAAACATCATATATGTATAATCTTATGTGCTTTAGCCCCATATGGTCCGATAGCTACATCGGTCTTCGGCTTAACGTTCTTAACCTTAACTTACGCAACCAAAGATTTCGTAGCGCTAAGCTCGTAGCCGATAACATTGGGAAACTGGCATGTAGCAGAAACTCGCTACGAGTATAGCGCCCACGGATTCCGAGTGTTGAAAGTACTCACTCTGAAATTTTCCAGGGCAATTATTTAAATTTTCATTCCATGTGGATGTTCACAGCACTGGAAGCCACTACCGTACACTTTACATTTCACTGCATGACTGGTCCAGAGGGCAGCATCCCTCCGCTTATATCCTCCGAGTCGGGGGTGGGTCACCCTCCCAGTATTGGGGGCGGGACTTCATCTGAAAATTAATAAAAAAACATGTTCCCTTTCAAAACTGATGTTGGATGGTAATATTCTTCCAATTCCACGTTTTAAAGACTTGGACTTGGTTAAATAGATTGACTTTAGAAATGGTGAACTTGAGAATTCTTTTTATATAAAGTATGCACCATACATGTAAGTCTGAATTTTCATATTAACTAACGAATATGTTTGATCAACTGACTTTAGGTTATAACATTCTTTAAAGGAATTAGGCTCTTTAATTAAAGTGCGACAGCATCGGATGCATGCATAGACATAATTTTTTTTTTTAACTACCTTACCTACACATTAATTTAGAACCCATTTCGTGTAATGTTAAATTAATGAGTAGTTCGAAAATATTAGATGTACCTACATTATAGCAAATATCCAATACTATCGCACTTCCATCCGGCTTAGGGCGCTTCTGATAAAAGGATATCGGGTAATGATGGAGAAACCACTAAAACACTAATAACAGTTTCATGTTTACGAAAGTACTACTACATACTAGTACTTAATTGAACACAGATTGTATTTCAAAATAGATATTTAGATAGACCCTTCGCGATGTGTATTGTTGTACGTGTATCAAGGGCTCCAGGAAACCCTACGAAAACTGTATGAACAGGGACTCAAGATCTTATTAATCCTAGTGATTTTATTGACAGTCCATTGTAATGGAGTTTACTTATCCTAATCTGACGCTAATAGGCTATTTGATAACAAAAAACCTACTATGACTCAAAAAAACTTTATCTCCTAAACGGCTTAACCGATTTTGTGAACTATAGCTAAGAACACTCGGTCATGTCACGTTTCAAACCAACAAAACGCATCGACAAACAAACATACATACACACACACAAACAACTTCTAACCCCAAACGCATATACCATCTTCGTTCCGTCCCGTCCGTCGTGGGTAATTAACGGACTTCGTATCTTTATTTGTCGCAAACCATGCTAACATATCAAATGATCCCGTATGGATCTTTGGCTCGCGAAACCAGACGGTGTCATTGTGTCGCCAGATCTCGCGAGATCCTCGCGATCAGTGCAAAGCCTCACCCGCAGCATCTGCAACAGGCCCCGCCCCCTATTGTCCCGGCCAATCCGAGGCGACCCCGCCTATCGATCCTGGGAGCAGGTGTACGGGTAATAACAGTCCGGGTTTACTACGAGAATTTTCTTTTGGGAGACGGTTTTGGATTGGAAAAGGAAAATTTGCTTTGACCTGGGTTTTGATTCTCTTGAATATAAAGTTTATTTCACATTTCCAGTGAGATTAGTCTTGATTCCGATCTTATTGGTAAGCAGAAGTAGGCTACGATGGAGTTAACGCACCCAGAGGATGCGTATGTATGATCACTAAGAAAACAAATATTTTTTAAATAGCGCGAATGGAATTCCTCCTACGACGTGACTCACTTCTGTGGTGACTAAGCTGACAAAAAGATGTGCAGGTGTTTCTAATCTAGATAACAATGTTATCAACTACTTAATAATACTACTTAAATACGAGTAGGTACCGTGAGTTAGCGCGTATATCAAATTCTAACATGCATGGTCGAGAGCACTCTTCCAGCGGTAAAAGGTTTTTTTTATTGCATTAGACTGACCGCCGCCTATGCTAGATTTTTGCAGCACTAGATGCATTGCCAATGCATTGCTGGTCTCGAAGCAATTTGATACAGTGCGACTACGCTAAGTTTGCAGAGGTCGAAAAAAGGTTTTATTGAAAAATATAAATATGGTAACATGGGGAAACCACGGCAAGAAGTTCATCTTGATCCTTGGCAATAATTTTTCCGGTTATTTTTCGACCTCTGCAGACTTAGCGTAGTCCGACTCTAACACCCTTTAAAAAAAACCCATATTGTAGCGCAGTGGGAAAATATTAGCAGGAAGTTCATTCCAGTAAGCTTACGATGCTGGGTGGATTTCACAGCGTTTCATTTCAACCGCCGTCATCACCAATCCCGGAATTTCAATGATTCACTTTAAGAAATGTGTCCCATTATTTTGATAAAATCCGAAAATGGTACTTACTTTTTTCATGTTTTGATCAAAAATTATGTAAATTTTAAAGATATATCATCATTATATCGGGATTGGTGATGACGGCGGTAGAAACGCTGTGAAATCCACCCTGCTACGCTTTGTCGCCCGATAAATAAATGTTAAAGCATCCGTCACTATCGCACACTATTTGTCAGAACGTAACGGATGCTTTGTCATTTATTTGTACGCGCTAAAAAGGTTCTAGACTCTATAACCTAGAGAGAATCTAGAGAACCAGCGCGTTGAGTTGTTGGGCGGAGATTTGAAGTTGGAATACTAGTGTGAAGCTGTGAATCGTAATATGTACCTAAATAAATGTTTGTCCTTTGACTTATCTACTTACTTAAGTAAATAAGTTTCTGTCAAGGTCAAAAATTAAGCTTTTTTTATTTTATTTCGCCGATTGTACCTTTTTAGGGTTCCTCAAAAGGAAAAACGGAATTCTTATAGGATCACTTTGTTGTCCGTCTGTCTGTCCATCCATCCGTCTGTCTGTCTGTCTGTCCGTTGGTCAAACCCTTTATCTCGGGAACGCGTGGGTGGAGGTGTCGAGGTGAAAATATCAAACTTCTAAGTTAACGTGAAAAAAAGGTAACTACGGCTGTTTATGCCGCAAAAAACGTCAATTTCGACTTGGAAACCAAAATTTAAAGCTATGAAAAGGCAAGTAATACCGTCTTATACGATGGGAATATGAAAATGTGTTTTGTGCTATTTGTGTTACAGTTAGTCACAAATTCACAATACTACAAATCTATAATATTGACTGCATCCCTTCCGACTTATTACCAATAAAGATAAATATTTCCAGAGTCACCATTAAAGGTACGACAACGAGCGAAGCGAGGAGGAGTGTTAGGTATCTTGCGACGACAATATAACCATATTTCTAGCATTAAAAGTAGGGCAACCTCAAAAACACTATGATTTTTAGTATTTTTCTGCGCCGTAGTAACCCATTGTACCTACACCGTGTATTGGAATGAAATAGGTACTTGCCTGTATATTATTTGCCCCTAATAAAATTGCAGCCATACAGTATTAATCACACAATAATGTATCAATCGGAGTTTTGTAAAATAACTAGTTTGAAAAAAGATTTATTTGAGAGTTGAACATTTGTTAAATGATAATTTAACATTCAATATATTTGCAGAGTGTTGCATTTGCTGTATACCATATAACACACGTATCTGATACCGACTCCAGGTAAAAACGCCGTAAGTGTATATGAAGTGAGTATGTAACTTTGACGTTTTTCTTTACAACGTTTTTAGATACGAGTATTTTTCAAAGTAGTGACGATTTACCAAATAATCATTTAAATACGGAACACTAAAAACGAGCATTTTGAGAAATGGTATAGGTAGTTGGGAAATGAATAGTTTGTGAATCGTTATTTGTTAAATGATCATTTGTGAAATTACGGTAAACCGTCTTATACTACACTAGCAACCCGCCCCGGCTTCGCACGGGTGCAATGCTGATACTAAATACATATAAACCTTCCTCTGAATCACTATCTATTAAAAAAACAGCATCAAAATCCGTTGCGTAGTTTTAAAGATCTAAGCATACATAGGGACAGACAGTGGGAAGCGACTTTGTTTTATACTATGTACCTAGTGAAGTGTAGGGAAAAATCATAATATTGTTACGAACTATGTTACCGAATTACGCTATGTTTCTTGCATGGTACATCAACATAATAAAATAACAGAGGAATTGTGGGCGGAGACGCCATTACTCGTAGATGCCATGAAGAAGGAAGATTTAGATAAAAAATGTCCTCGATTAAAAACGGCATTATCTTGAATCAAGTTTAAGAACTTTCTTCGTTCATTTAATATTCAGCTTTCTCTAGTTGTTTGCTTCAGAATTTACGATAAGCTATTTCGAACAGTAAAGTTGGATTATTATCTGTGCTTTGGAGCCATCCTTTTCTGCCTACGAGGAAGGCCGATCGTTTATTCAGGCGACAACAACGCCACATGCAATCTGTATAAAATGTTGCTTCTTTAAAACCTTATATAGGTATGCTGTCTCACTTAATAGGTTTGCTGAAAACAATCAGAGCGGGATAGGAAAGATGTATCCGCAGAACTCGATTTACACCGACTTGCCTATTATTTAACCGTGCAGGATTCTTTATTTGAGAACTATACAATGTTTTCTTCTTCTGAATGGCTTCGAGAAAAAGATGGTATGGCGTTTTGCTCGACTTGGCGGGGGCACTGCCGTGCCTCCAGATAAATTGGTAGAGTGGTACAGATTTGAGGAATTTCCACTCTGTATAATGACTTTTGACTCGGATTTGGCTGTTCTTGATTATATATTGCTGCTAAGTAGGTATTTCTAGTGTTTTGAGTTACTGCATACCAATCATAATTAGTAATTACCTCTATGAAGAAGTTAAATACAAAACCTTCCGTCGCGTCTACGTTCCCACATTCTCTAACGAAACTGTAACCGTAACGTCAGCAAATAATTTTATTTCCATACTACCGCCCTGAATTGATTTCTCGCTCACCGTTCACGATTTATAAGATAATTGTATGCAAAGAATCATGTACCGGCCGGAGACGTCCGCGACTAATGCTAACTCGGATTGCGATATTAATGTTATACCTAATAAACTGTTTTATACTAAATACAATACACGAACGACTTGGCGAAGGTCACGGTAACTCTAATTTTCTTTATTGCGACATTATTTCAGGGCACGCGATTAGTATACCCAGTTCAATACTTATATATACTTATAATACATTCTATGATTAAGGATTAGGTACTTACCTCAATAACTTTTGAATTTATTTATCAGCCTAAACGAGTCTATAAAAGGAATTACCTATTTAAAAATGACTTACGTTTATGAATTAGGTTCGTAAAATAAATGGCTCAAAAGCTTTAATTTATTTGAGAACCTGCTAACTTAATGAATAATAACTTCCTCTAGAGAGAGTGAGGAGTTTTAAATATTTAGGTCATATTGTCACGGCTGACCTAAAAGATAATGTGGATATTGAGCGGGAGCGGAGGGCTCTTTCGGTGAGAGCAAATATGATTGCTCGCAAGTTTGCACGCTGTGCTAGGGAGGTTAAGCTAACATTATTTAGAGCGTATTGTACTTCCCTGTACACGTGCAGCTTGTGGAAGAATTTCACGCAACGGGCCTATGGAGCCCTCCGGGTCCAGTACAATAATGCGTTCCGGGTGCTGTTGGGGCTGCCTCGCTTCTGCAGCGCATCAGGGATGTTTGCTGAAGCGCGCATGGACTGCTTTTATGCAACAATGCGCAAACGATGCACATCCCTGGTGCGCCGGGTGCGTGCCAGCCCCAGCCCCATCCTGCGCTCGATAGCGGACAGGCTTGATTGCCCCTACATGAGACAATGCTGTGAAATGCACTTGTCGAGACAGCAATGTATAATGTAAGAACTACAACTAACATCTTTATTTTTAAGGTTAATTTATTACTAACAAAATTATATGAGTCTGTGGTTACTTGAAATAAAAATGAATTTATTTATTTATTTTATTTAATAAAGCAAATTGAAATTAGTTACGAAAGAAAGAAAGAAAATGCATTTATTTATGAGTAACGTCGAAGTTGTATTTATTTATGAGTTCAATGACTTGCGTACCAATATTTTTTGGTTATGGAGCTTTTTTGCTGATAATGGTTGCTTTGTGCCAGTAACTTTTTTATTACCCTGAAAAGGCATTGAACCTTCGGGAAAGCCTGGAACGCGACGGGAGCCTCTGTTGCCGTGGCAACCAATCAGTTGTGCCAATAGATTTCCCATTTCCTGAATCCGTAAAGCCTAACGGCTCATAGACAAACTTCGCGGTCTCAAACAACCTCGTGGAAATGTGAAAAATTAGCTTTGACAGTTTTAAAATGCGTTGGCTATTGATTTGTGTTTAATTATTAGTGATTTTAAGTTTTAAATAGTTTATTGTGCTGTTATAGTAAAATGGCTTTCAACTTCGATAGCGGTCAGGTAAGTTAATACAAGTAATATGTTGAAAAATATTTTTGTGTTTTCGGTAAATTTGACTTATTCAAGACTTAGCAGACAACTTTGTACATTTGAGTTTGATAAAGATAGGCGATACCTAATACTTTCAATCAATTATCATATCAATAGGTAACAGAAGTTATCTATGTATAGTGAACATTGTTTTGTAACTGTTGTGTTGGATAGTTGCCGAATAGTAGAATTGGAAGGAATTCATTCTGTTACTGCTTGTGCCCGATATGAATATGATAAAATTTTCAGGCGACGCAAGCTTAGCTTATTTCTTATATTACGGTGATTCGAGTAGTTCAGTTCACCATACATACAAGTAAATGGTTAAAAATCGACTTTAACAGAATTTAGTTTGCTTGAAATGTCCCAAAAAGTCAGAAAAGGCATCATTCGAAACTAAAACTAACTATTTATTTTTCTTTTTAAGACTACTCTTGTCGTTTTGCACAGATAAATTGTATTAAGCAATAAAATGAGACACATTTCAACCAAATTTAATGTTACTAATGTCGATTTTTAACCCAATTTTTGTTAGTATATCTTGGTCAAATAACGATGCATGTGACTTTACGTCAAAAGTTTTTTTATTGCTCAAAACTCATACAAATCATACGAACTACATGATCCTGAAAAGTTGTCATTTTGCAGATGCGTCGTTATTTGGCCAAGGGTACGATATGTATGGAGAACAGAGCGACTTGATTCACCTGGTTTCATTTCATACATGGTGATTCACCATGTATGAAAACGAAATCCAACTAACAATAAGGTCAACCGGGGTAATTGCATCTATGGGGGCAAATGCGTCGTTTAAAAAAGATTCCATTAAATCCGAACTCTTTAAAACTACCCCTACCCTACCTGCCTGTAGTATACGCTGTACTTTACAGGGGGTTAGTCTCATCTCGTCTAAAAAAGCAGCTGGTCTAAGCAGTAACTGGTCTAAAAAGCAAATGGTCTAATTAGCAACTCGTCTAAAAAACAACTGCTCTAAGTAGCAACTGGTCTAACGCACAGATGGTCTAATTAGCAAGTGGTCTATAAAGCAACTGGTCTAAAGGTCTTACCAGAATAAAGTAGAACAATGACTCGTACTTACTCGTGAAAATGTATATGTCATGTACTTAAGTCATTAATGTCATGTAATATGAAAAATATTTTTGTGTAATATGTATCTTTTATCTTCTTACCAAATTTCATAAAATCGGTTGTACAGTTTAAGCGTGAAGAGGTTTCATAACCTTCACGTTTATAAAACCCAGGATTGTCAAGGAATAAGAGTGTGGGTAGATCCTTTTGAGCTCTTCGTGTGTATAGCTACTTCCGCTGCTGACTGTACATAGAAGTGGGCTGCGGGTAAATACTTTAACGCAAGCGCAAATAGGTAGGCTACCTACCTATGTAGACTACGAAAATAAATATCCACTTTTGAATTTATCTCAATGCAATAACAATAAGGTGAAAAAGTGGACACATGTCTTTGTAGTAAAGGAGTTGATTGTACATATAGATATTTAAAATTTAAATAATA
This sequence comes from Eudemis profundana, assembly GCA_947034925.1. NCBI lineage: Eukaryota > Metazoa > Arthropoda > Insecta > Lepidoptera > Tortricidae > Eudemis > Eudemis profundana. The sequence goes on from OX344808.1 coordinate 11,615,631, forward strand.
ATAAAAATATTATGATTGATACAAATCAGTGCTGACTAATTTGAGTTTAGAAGACATTAATTTTTACGGAATGCTGAGATTTAGACAAAGAACGTTATAGACCAGTTGCATTATTGGCGGGTAGTGTTTTAGACCAGTTGCGTTTTAGACGAGAAGCGTTTTAGACCAGCTGCTAGGTGCGTTTTAGACAAGTTGCTACTTAAACCAGTTGCTTTTTAGACGAGTTGCTAATTAGACCATTTGCTTTTTAGACCAGTTAACTGCTTAGACCAGCTGCTTTTTTAGACGAGATGAGACTAACCCTTTACAGGCAGGTAGTGTAGGGGTACTATTAAAGAGTTCAGATTTAATGGAATCTTTAAAATACGCATTTGCCCCCATAGACGCAATTAGGTACCCCGGTTGATCTTAGGTATCCTCTAGATGCAGACAAGTATTGCAGCATGAAATGTTTAGCAGACAAAACGCATTGTCCAAGTCAATCCCAAGTTAATCCCATACATTTTTTAACTATCCAGCGCGCACCTGCACCACCCATTACGCTCCCCATCCCCATTTTCACAAGCGTTTTTTACCCATACAAATTGTATTTCCTTAATCCAACTTAGATACATCCAATTACATCGTAAATATCCTTTAAATGCCCTCAAACCAATTTGGACTCTATTTTAATTCATGTAGGTTCTATTTACTTTGTGCTCCCCGTTCGGTCATTGTTAAGAGGGGTGGACACTTGCTCGGGAGACGACAATTTTTCACGGCATTGTGTACAATCCTAATCCGTGTTTGACATCTCGCGCTGGTCTTTAGTTTAATAGCTCTTATGCTATTGTCTCCCTCTATTGTTATTTCAATAAAAATCGTAAGTCCTACAACAGTAAAAACAAACACCCTTGTTTATATTGAATGCATCTATAAAAAATCTATTTCTAGCTACTTTATCATGTTCGATTGCAATTCGCGTCTAGTTTCACGTACCCATCGAGACTTGGGTTGTGGTAAATCAGTTTTTAGGGTTCCGTACCAAAATGGTACAAAAGGAAAGGGTTCCTTTTGTACCATTATGGTGCGACTCTGTCTGTCCTTCTGTCATTCTGTCCGTCTGTCACAGCCAGATATCTCAGGAACTATTGCTACTATCGATTTGAAATTTGGAATAGCTTTAAAAATCGCTGAGCTTACTGGACATAAAAAAATCTTATACCATTTTTAATTTTTTTTTTTGGTGTTCCGCAATGGGAGGTCGGAAATTTAAAAATGGGCTATTATATCAAATGGGATATGAAATGAAAGGGCATAATGTGTCATTCTAAAACCATTTTTATTTTTTTTTCATAATTGTGTACTTTTTGATTTAGAACGAAAAACTTTCAAAAAAATACCATTTTGCCCCTATTATCTCCGAAATTACTGAACAGAAAAATCTATAATAATTACCGATTACTAATATCATTCTAGGTATTACAGGAAAAGTAAACAGTTTTCTAACTTGCAGCGTTTTTTAGAAATTCGCAAAAATTGTAAGGCAAGCTTACTTGCTCCTACTAAACTAACCGCGACATATGTCGATGTATCGGGCCAACAGTTTTTCATGAGCAAAGTTAAGTATGTCCCACCATACAGTTTTTCTTGAATAATCCACGTATCAACTGACGAGTTTACACGGAACCCTCGGTGCGCGAGTCCGATTCGCACTTGACCGGTTTTTTTTATACGTAGAGAGTTGCCTTGGGATAGTTTATACCGCGGATCGTCTTGGCATGAAGAGCGTGCGTGATTTATGTTCCGGAAGGCAGGGTGGAATGTCGTGACTAGCGATGAAAATTACATGAAAGATACATGTATCTTTCAAATACCTCTGTATTTTTCAATAAAATACAGTATCTTTCCTTGCGGATCTTCGATTGAATCTTTCGCAAGTTTAAGTATTTTACATGTAAAATACATTGTATTTTTCGCATTATTATATTATATTATGAATAGTGACTCGGAATGTATTGGCTCTCATAAAAACAGGTGACTTTTCATTCCGCTCAGACTATATTTCGATATCAGTTAACTAAAGAGGTTGAAATTATCATTTATGACGAAATACTTATAAATTGTCGTTAATCTATGCTCTATGGCCTCTATGTGACGTGAACGTGAAGTCAATTTTGCGTCAAAGGCATGACAAGATTGACAAGTGCGGGCTCTGATTATAATACATATTTAACATGTAAAATACACAGTATTAAACAGGTATTATACGTGTATGATTGTATTTGTCAGACAAACGTCAGTTTTGTTTTATTCGAAAGTTACATGTATTTTATACGAAAGATACAAAGTTTCGAAAGAAACAACATGAATCTTTCGCCATTTTCATCGCTAGTCGTGACTGGCCGCAGTACACAGTTCTGAAACAGTTCCCACATTTTAGATCTAGAAGTTTATTCTATAGGACAGCCTATGATGGGCGACTTATTATTTTATTATCCACATGTCTCTGTAATACATATCATTACATGTCCACATACTCGTATCGATATATCATAGATATGAGTTTACGCGACCATGATACGCTTGCAAGTAGATACTAATCGGTCACCTTCAAATATGCGAATGCATAGGTTTATTCAGTGTAACAGATGGCAATCAGGTTCTATGGCTTATTGTGACACAGACGGAATTATTAACTTCGTCTGTTGTCAATAAAGGCGATTCCTAATTGAATTTTCATACTGGTAGCAGTGGTAGCCTATTAACTAAGTTCTCGCAATGTAGGTACGTTTTGATTTTGAACGATACATACCACCTACCTACAACAAACATCTATACTATAGGTACACGAGTTTACTCACGAGCCTGACATCTGAGGGATTGGTTAAGCAGATTAATTCTGGCACCTTTGGAGGTGTTAATCACGTACTGTTATTGCACTGGCAACTGTTCGTCATACAATCAGTGGCACTATTTTACAGCTCGAAATAGACAGCAATTTATATGCAAACATTTTTAACTTGATATCACTATTGGTGGAAATCAAACTTTATGACGTCAATAACGTAATTTTTACTACGGAACAAATTAGGAATGAGTTTATGGGATATCGAAGGCGCTATGCAAATTGCCGACTCCAGTTTGGCACTACGCAATCAACTGAACACTTCAAGTTCGACCGACTAAAATCGGTTGTCTGCGGAGTCCTTAAATCTGGAGCGTCTAAAAAACTCACTTATATTGGGGTTATATAAGGTTCAGGGGTTCCTTTTTCCAAAGATGGCTAATAGAGGCAATTACAAAGGGCGCTCAATCAGAAGATAAATTAAACTTCAATTAGGTATAGGTTTGACGAGGAAATTGGCACCGTACATACGATCGGAATGGAACCGAGCTGTCACGAAGGAGTGATGAGCTGATGAGGCTGAAAGCAATATTGGCCTAGTTGAGCACTCGATTTTTTACAAGTATATTCTATTTTTATAGAGTTAAAACAAAAGGAATTAAAACAGAACCCTTATAGCATGCTTTAGTAAGATTTTTTTACAAGCTTTTATTTAGCTTGCAATGTACCTACTTATGTATGTAAGTGTAAAGTGTAACTATGTTTGTTCGGGGGGAATCTTGCAACACAATTTTGAAGATTTTCAACCGATTGAGCTGATATTTTGCAAGAATATGTAAATCAGATGACAATGCAATATTATTATGACATGGAGCCGATCTGATGATGGAGCCGGATGGTAGCCATATGATCATCTTAATTACATTCACCGTGTTTGGGTTCATTTGATTAGTTGTGACGTGCAGTTTGCGATTATACAAAAAAGTACACTCGGCAATAAAAGCTTGTGTCAAAAAATATTTTTTTGACAGTAACTTATCTCTATGCAGCACAATCTGTTATGTCATAGGGCCTATGCAATGCACACGGCGTCTTTAAACGCGCCGTCGACGCCCGTTTCGTAGCGCTGTCGCTTTTAGAGCTTGAGACAGCGCTAAGAAACGCGCGTCGACGGCGCGTTTAAAAGCGGCGTGTGCACAGGTTCATAATTATGTAAGTAATTGGTAGTTCTAGTTAAAAAAATGTATATTAGGCGAAAAGTATTAAGTACTTATAAGTGCTTTTATGTACAGTTTCGCATGTTTTAGGGCCGATACAGACGGACTGCAACCCAACTGCAACTCCCTACGATTTGTATGGGAACTGCATCACAACTGTGCAGTCGGCGTGCAGTTGTGATGCAGTTCCCATACAAATCGTAGGGAGTTGCAGTTGGGTTGCAGTCCGTCTGTATCGGCCCTTAGAGCTAGTATTCACATCGTTTATGAAACTGATACGCGTACGTCTGTGACAAATTTGTTCAATATTACTGTTCCCGATATAGGTAGGTATAGGGGCAAAGTTGATCGAAAACTAAAAGGACTAGATTGATTGCTGTTAGCCGACAAGGCCGTCTAAATTTAGCCTCAGAATGACAAAAGCGAAGGCGAAGGCACGAATAATGACGTTAGATAATATAAAACGTAGAATGACGCATAGCTGGGTACGCCGTAATTTACAAAAATAGAAATTTAATCGAAGACACATTGAAAGACACGCAACGTTACGTATATTCGAAAAATCAGTAAGGTTTTCAGTTTGATCCGTATTTACTTTTTATTGAAAACTGACCTTGTTTCGACACCATATCACTAGAAGCCTAAAATGTAGACGCAGAGAAAAAAACATTTCCTGGCCAAAGGAAGAAAAATTATGTACACACAACGGATGGTAAATAATAAAAACCCCAGATCGCATAATTATGATACAAACTCCTACGATATACGTCATTTTCTATTTAACCGCACTAGGATTTAAGATGTACATAACATATGTAATGGTACCTACAACATGGACCCTGTTAGGGCATAGCATCGTCTAAAATATTTTATTACCTACTACATAATATTCGAAATAAGGTCACTGGGTACGTAACTAATCGTTTAAAATAGTATCTGACATAAAATATTGTACTGAATAATAACACTATTTTATTGTTATTTATCGTCCTGCAGGTTTTCCTAATGACTTATAAGGTTGGCTCTCTTTAAAAAGATTAAGTTGTCAACCAACATGAATTGGATACAATATTCCGCTGACTAATAATTCAAATAATTCTAAATTATTGCGGGCATTCATAATTTACGCAAATGGAGGCGTGATGTATGGGGTAAATAACAATTTGCAACCCTTTGTCAGGCGCCATGATTGTTATGACGAGGGGTGACACCTGCTCATAGCGTACTTTTTTTTATTTATTTTCTCATACTATATGAAATAAACATGATGTTTCTTTATTAGTTTTTAATGCGGGTAAATTACACCACATATTAAGTTACATATATAGATACAAGAAATCAACTACATAGAAAAATAAAATGGTACCCACCTATAGTCCAGACCGGGTATCGAACCCGGTACCTCTGGATTTCCGGCCCAGCGTCTCAACCACTCGGCCTAGTCTCAGTAGTTCGGTGATTTTAGTCCGGTTCATATATTTACCGAAATAATTTATATGAACCGGACTAAAATCACCGAACTACTGAGACTAGGCCAACCACTCGACCACCGGAGCACCCAGCAAGCGCCCTCAATTTTGCCATCTACTTTGACTTTACATTTTTTTTATTTCTTGTATCTATATATGTTCTTTTCTCATTTCATTTATGGAGTAATTATTTATTACTACTGATGGTCGATTTTGAACATGTAATTAAGTCACCGTCGTCGGAAGTCGATAGAAGGAAAAGCGTGCGACCGTCCGTTGAGGAAGTCTTTGAGAGAGACCTATGTTCAGTGGACTTCCCAAGGTTGAAATGATGATGATAATGAATAAAGTCAATTAAATGACTATTCTAACGACCTTAGGATCTATAACGAATCGATTAAGATAATGATTTAAAAATACTGGAAATACCACAGATAAGACTTAGCTGCGTTGTTCGTTTTTAGGGTTCCGTACACAATGCCCACGGAACCCTTATTATATTACTTAGCAACCGCTGTCCGTCTGTCATAGGTCTGTATCTTTTGAATCGTAAAATCGTAATAGGTAGAGACTTGAAATTTTCACAGGATGTGTATTTCTTATCCTACTAAATATAACAACTTTGTTTTAATGTAAATTATTGTAATGTAAACTCCGTTTGATATAGCGATATGTGTACAGCAGTATATGCATATCGTCATTACTTTAAAAAAACACGTATGAGACTGACTCCAGATAAAAACGCAGTAAGTGTATATGACGTTCGTATGTAACTTTAGACGTTTTTCTCTACGACGTTTTTAGATACGAGTTTTTTTTTCAAAGTAGTGGCGACATAGTTAGCTACAAGTAGTTATAAACCAAAGGCAAATAAATGCTCTGTGCCAAACCAAAATTGACATGTTATCAAGTATCAATTATTGTCGATAAGGGGAGGCATACTAACACTAACTGTCAACGTTCCCTCAGTGTTTTCAAACGCCACGTGCCGCCGCAAGCACGTGGCGGTATTCCTCGAGTAATCATAGACAATAACAATGATTTAAACTGGGGATACATATGTGAATTAAAAGGCCGTAGCAGGATAAGGGAGGAAAAAATGCCCTTTAATGATTAAGAGCTGTTTATTTTTTCTATAGTTGCTTTCATTTAGTTGTATAATTGTGCAAAGTTTGGTTGAAAAATTTCCAGTGGTTCAGCCGGGAAAAAATAAAAACAAAATTTATGAAATTTGACGTATCTCTAAAACTATAAATCTTTATCATAATATCTTTAATTCATTTTGGTTAATTAAATAGTATGTATGCCTTAAAAGAAAATTGAGTCTCTATCTTTGCAATTTCTGTAAAAAACACGTAAGTCAAAATTTCAAAAAAAAGTTTTTTTGATACCTGAAGGAGTGACCACTCTAAGTGACATTTCTAAAAAAGCCTTATTTAACGATCTGTCAGTCATATAAGTTTGACGGTTAAAATCGAAAAGCAACAGTGTCAAAATTAAAAAACTATGTTGGTCGGATTCTGTTACATTTTATTCTTATACAATTCTAATACAGCCAAAGAACTTAAACATAAATATTCTTTGTTAAGAACTAAAAATAAAATAAATTTATCGCATTTACTCGTATATGTATCAACTTAAAAATGTCTTTTACTTCTTATTTTAATCACTATCGCTATCTTCATTAACGGTAACACTAATACCGTTTCTCAAAGAAGGTCCACTAAGAATTTCGGCAGGCTGAATAATTTTTGATAAATATCTTGCGTGCGATAGGTAGTACACAATTGCGGCAATGTGTGAACAACACCCTACCTACGAATGAATATATCTGGTGAAACGATAAGTAAGGCTTAATTAGAAATAATGATGATTACCTATTTGAAAAAAAAAAAGGTTTTATAAGTTAAAAGGCGACAATTAATACAAATACAGGCTGGTTTTCGATAATCTGTACATATTAAAAGGGGTGAAATTCCATTTAATTTTATCGGTAAAAATGACTAATTTTTGTTTCTGGGCAAAAAAAATTTTTTTACAGATTTTTACAGTTTGCTATGAAATTTTGGGCAGTACATCTGTTTGACGCAGTATAACTTTTGATCTTATTGTTCAAAGCTGTAAGAAAAAAATGTTTGTAAGATCACAATTAAGTGCTAAACGAAGATAAGCATGAAAAAATGGTCACAATATTCGCAAACTTTCGAGAAAAACGGTGTTTTCCGTAAAAAAAAACTGAAGTTTTGCAGCCGTTTTTCACAATTATAATTTTTTTTGACGAGTTTTTCTTCAAGTCGGTGGTTTATTGTTATTGCTACTAAATAACGTGTCTATTGCCATGACCCTGCAATTTTTTCTTACAATTTTAAGCAATTAGTTCAAAAGTTATACCGTGGCAAACAGATGTACTGCCGAAAATTTCACTGAAAGTTTAAAAATCTGTAAAAAAAAAACGAATGACCACAAACAAAAATTAAAATCAGTTTTACCGATAAAATTGGCCGAAATTTCACCCCATTTCATATGTACAGATTATCGAAAACCACCCTGTATATTTTCAAGCCAATATTAATGGGAATGTCAATAATTGATTTATTTTTAATTTTTTTACAAAGAAGATTTATTTTTAAGTTCTTTGGCTGTATTAGATTAGAATAGTATAAGAATAAAATGTAACAGAATCCGACCAACATAGTTTTTTAATTTTGACACTGTTGCTTTTCGATTTTAACCGTCAAACTTATATGACTGACAGATCGTTAAATAAGGCTTTTTTAGAAATGTCACTTAGAGTGGTCACGCCTTCAGGTATCAAAAAAACTTTTTTTTGAAATTTTGACTTACGTGTTTTTTACAGAAATTGCAAAGATAGAGACTCAATTTTCTTTTAAGGAATACATACCTATCAATTTACCAAAATGAATTAAAGATATTATGATAAAGATTTATAGTTTTAGAGATACGTGAAATTTCATAAATTTTGTTTTTATTTTTTCCCGGCTGAACCACTGGGAATTTTTCAACCAAACTTTGCACAATTATACAACTAAATGAAAGCAACTATAGAAAAAATAAACAGCTCTTAATCATTCAAGGGCATTTTTTCTTCCCTTATCCTGCTACGGCCTTTGTAATTTCGTACCTAGAATAACTATTTTCTGCCATCGAATATTTCTCTGACAGAAATATATAGATGGATTATTATCAGATTTGAAAATCTGATAATAATCCAAATACATAATAGTACATTACACAACTAGGGTACAAAGAAAGGCTGAGATCGCATAAGTTTGCGGCCCCAGCTGCAAGCGAGGGACGTAAATATGCGATCGAGGGCTTTCTTTATTACCTCCCGTGTTGTGTACATAATTTTATGTCTACACTTGGCCAGAAAGCGGCTTTTTCCGTACGCGCAGCGTGCGGAAAAAACCACTTTATGGCCAGGTGTGGCAAAAAATATATTTGTCCAATCAATAATTTATCCAATCATAACCAAATTTTATTTCAAATAATCATTTCATAAAATATATTTAGATTGTTTGATTGTGTGTTGTATTTCTTATTTTACGAACATTTCCAACGTTAGTTCAACAGGGAATCCACGCCGAAGCGTCTCGGCAACTGGCAGGTCCCACGTTGGGCGCCAACCAGAGCCCGACCCGTGGAGATGCGGCCGAACCCCAAACCCATCGCCGACGAAAACGGACACTTCCTGCCCGGTGCTCCTCGCGGCACCTCCAAGTGCTTCGGCCATTACACCGGCACCTGGGACTTACCTAGGAGGATCACTAGAAAAGTCGGTAAGTCTGAACAAATTGAAGTTTATTCTATGTGACATTTTACAATCGTTTCATTTAAAACGAGGATTTTATTCTTCTGATACCGTCGTAAACTTATTCTGCTGTGCAGAACCAAACGTATACCTACAGTAATTTAATACGTTTATCATTGATTGAACTTACTGTACTCCAGGTTCTGAACGTCAGAATTTTCTTTTATGTTAGTAGGTACTTCCTCTCTAAGACAACTTATCTGGTTACTTATACTATACACAAAGGAACATTTTCAGTGTCACATTACAGCAAAACTTGTTCGACTTCTTCGCGTGCCATTTATAATAATGATGATCTAGCGCAATCAAAAATATTATGACCCACTATATTGCGAATAATGGTTTGGACTACTTCCGGGCTATCAATATTCAGGTCGGGGTGCTATTTTTACAACAGCCCCACAATTGAATAATAGCGCCCCTGACTGAAGACATAAAACCTTTTTAAATGTACTCTTGTACAGAGACACGCGAAATACTTCCTACTGTTTAGAGTATCGTGTTTCTGAGTAATTTGGCGGTTGTGTTCAACCGTCTGTAGTGCACCCGTCCCTTCGTATCAATGTATTGGGGTGAAGGTCGTTTGCTCGTCCATTAATACCTACGTCGTGATAACTGCACGCAACCCAAACCTGCGTTGTTTTGGATACATAAATGCCGTTACAAGTTGATGACGTACCTGCGTAAGCGGGTTCCGATACGCAATTTCGGAGCAAAGTATGCGAAATTCATTGCTACCGATTCGCGACGATGTTCGCGTGGATACAGGTAGATTTGTAGATTTTCAAGGAAAGGCAATTATTGAGAAATACTAATTGTGTTTAATTTGTGTAACTTCTGTTAAGAGTATAAAATTAGTCCTGACAAAGTTCTATTCTAACAAATAATAATCAAACGCACAACACTATCCCCGTGTAATAATGGAGTACTTTCCACGGACATCATGTGTTAATGTTAAATATATAATTAGTACATTACACAACTAGAGTGGTAATACAAAGAAAGGCCGAGATCGCAGAAGTTTGCGGCCCGAGCTGCAAGCGAGGGACGTAAATATGCGATCAAGGGCTTTCTTTGTTACCTCCCGTGTTGTGTACATAATTTCATGTCTACACTTGGCCAGAAAGCGGCTTTTTCCGTACGCGCAGCGTGCATAAATTATATTTTTAGTAATCGCTCGTAATTTTTTCTTCAGCCGAAGATTTAGCCCGTGAGCCACCGGTCGGCAGATTTACAGATTGGCTGAATCTCCGCGTGCAGAGGCCCAAAGCGACCACGGCCACGCGCATGCGCTCTGACAAGCGCAGCAAGAAGGACGCCCAGAAACCAGCTGAACCCCCGGAGACGTTCCATGTAAGCTGCAGGCACTAGACGCCATTTTTAAAATACATTTGCGCGCGAAACGCGTCCGCTGTGCTGTGCATAAAGTTTAATAGTTTTTTGGAGTAAACAGTTTCTTGGTACGAACCGTAACTTAGTTAGCTGGTAGCATACGGAACATTAGACACGTTTATAATACAACCGTGCTTCGTAAATATTTCAGTTGCTGCTTTATTTACTGGATTGGATCTAGGTGCCTTTATTTTATAAGTTTTGTGGAATAAAAGTAGTGCCAGCAATAATATTTTGTAGAGCTTTTTTATGCTTTTGTAAATTAGTTCTATCTTGGCTCTTAGAAATTTTTAAATGTTTAATTCGAATTATGACAAAAGTTTAGATAAAATTATCTAAACTTTTGTCATAATTCGAATTGATACAGGGACATAAGTATATGATCAGGGCCGGTTTTGGAGGTGTGAAGGCCCTGGGGCAACGAAGGAGCGGAGGCCCCTAACGGACTAGTGGAGGCCCCTACTTATTAGGGAAGTGTTGTGGAGGCCCCGGGTCAGTAGCCCCGCTTGCCCTCCCCCAAATCCGTCCCTGTATATGATAAAGTTCATTTGTGTTGGATGGGAGCAATAATGAAGCCAATATCAGCATTTATTTCGTGTAGAACATAATAAAAAAAAAACATTAACTACTAACCGACCCTAGAAAGACGTGGCCCTAAGTTAGACTGAATATGCACAAACATAATGGTAGACGTCCGAGTGTTCGACACTGTTCCAGTAGATGCCGCCTTGAATGTTAAGTGATTAGCAATACAGGTGACAACAGCAGGGTGTGGTTTATATATATAATAAGGTTAACTGGTAGAGAATGCCCTATGGCATTAAGTTCGCCTTTTGTACGATGAATTTTCTTTCGCCCAATAAAGATTAAATATATGTATATTCATATATATGTCGCCGCCAACTAGCTTAATTAGCCATTTGGTTAACTGCCTAGACTTTTCATTAAACGACGCCATTTGGTTAAGTACCTGGTTGAACATCGGGCCGTCTAGCCCTTCTATCAAACGGCTAGGCAAACTACTTTCGTTCGTTTTTAGTTGTATACCTAAATCCATTCTGTCCTAAAACCTGATCTCACATGGGGGGACGGGGGGGCGCATGGAAAAAGTGAACAAAACAAACTCCTCTTTTAAGTTACTCAGCTTGTGTCGCTCAGAGCATATATAAGTATATACACCTACAGGTAACTGTAATGGTGTTTGTTTATTTGGTAATAGTCTAGTGAAGTTTAGTCATTGCTAGTTTATCGTCACCTGCGATAAGCACCTGTTTGATAAACACTTATCGTTTATTGGCTTCGAGTTGTGGTAATCACTTATAAAGGATATTTTATAGATGTTGTGTCCAAAAGGCGCGTAATCCGTAAAGCTGTGCTACCTAGTTTCTATTAAAATATCACCTGTCAGTGAAAATCTCTCATCCTTTCTTTGATTCCCCGGCACATTCTAGTGTACTAGTTCTACTAATTTAGGGATTCACTTATCTTTCAAAGAACTGGCACAAACACAAATTGTCACCAATATGGCCAAACTGTCAAGTTTTTATACAGAGTGTTACATTGAACGTAATACAAATTAAGCAATTCCGGGTCAGTTAACGATGATGAACAAGATGCATGAATTGAGTTATTAAAATACGTCGTAATTAACTTTTGCTAGTTTCCTAACAGAATAAAGAAATTAAAATCTAGTAGTGTGGTCACCTATCATGAAATCATGTTTACCTCACCTGTTTTTTTTTTGATGACAAATAACTTCAACAATGTGTCAGATACATTTGATTCATAAATTATCGGTCTAGATAAGATAAAAGGTAAGTGTTGACTACAAAATTAGATTTAAACGTTTTTCTTTTAACTCTCTAAGTACGAGGAGAGCAACAAACACGAATAATTAAAACAGTGTTATCAATTAATAAAGATCACTTTTACAACACGAGACCTAGCAGAGCGACGGAGTAGAAGCTTCCACATCATCCCCGGCTTGTCCACCTCCAAACATATCTCTCTGATTATTATACTGAGCCCTTTAACCTCTTGTGGCAATGAGTGCGCAGTAGAGATTATACCTACCTATATTTGATTGTTCGGAGGACACTGCCGGGAATGGAAATAAAACGTTCGCTCGGTATATTAATCTGCGTGTAATATCGTTCATATATCACACAACATATGAAAGGAATAATGACTAAGATAGGTAACTTACGATTAAAATGAGATTACAGAAACTATACGAGGAAGACCTATGTATGTGTCTTTAACGGGGGTCGATGCCAAAAATGGGACGATATAAGTAGCCCACTTGACAGCCGTCATGTACCGCAGTGGAGGGTTCAAGTAGAGCTAATACCTGTATAAAAGTGTTCGCGTAGACTAGTTATCGTACATTTCTAACAACCTGAGCCTTTGGGGCGAAGGGACACATCCTGCAACCAACCTCACTGCATTTCTTCGTTTATTATGGCTTGTTAGTGATACTATCGAGCTCCAACCGATGGAAACCTACACTCGATTGCGGAATATTGGCAATCTGATGGAGATCCTGACGACCCCTACCCCCTGGCGTCCCCTGTATAGACCAGATCTGTGTGGGCCAGATTGACCCGACGAACTTTAACCATATAGCAAGTAAATAATGTTATAATAACATATTCAAAACATCTTGAAGGAAGTAAATGTTTTTCCACAATACATCATGTAATTTTTTTTAATCCCATTAGTGGTTAGAATCTAATAGATAAAGTTTGTCGGGTCACTCGGGCCCACGGTGTAGGTACAACATTTTTGGGTGGGTTGGGTAGGTAAAGGAATGGAGAATATTTGTTACCACTAAGTAGATATTTAGATATGACGCAATTTAGTTTAGTAGTATTTTATTTTTATTTTTCAGTATAAGCAATGCCCATTCCATACGCATGGACCTAAAAAGAAAATAGTTCTGGAAGTTTGATATCTTACACGCCGCAGAAGACAGCTCAAGTGCACAGTATTTATTTTAGATTTTATTTCTTATTAAAATTGTTAAGTTCTTTTAACTAACGTATTAACACATTGTTACAATTTTTTGAACATTTTCCATGTCTGTACGTAAAGGATTCTAAAAAGGACATCAATGGTAATTACACTGTAACTGAACAACCAGATCAACAAGGCACTGAATCTGATGAGGATAAAAGAAACAGTGACGACCCACTCGATCTAAATAAGACATTAGAGCCAGTTGATGCAAATGGTCACGGTCCTTATGTTCCGGGTACTTTAACAGATCCCGACAAAAGACACGATAACTACGATCTACTCGTCAAAGAGGCTGTTGAAGAAATCCACGGACCGCAAGAAGACAAAACAGACAAGTTCTGGAAGAACGTTGCCAAAAACGCAAACGATGTTGAGACTATGAAATTCAAAGTTAAGAGCGAAACGCCAAAACTACCCGCTGTTAACGTATCTCAAAATTTTCACTTCGCTAAAAAAATGCACGTTGGAAATTTAGAACACCAACCATTGCCCGACACTTTAGGATATCGGAATATGACTAAAATCGGTGAACATAGAGATTCAGATATAGTAGTCAAACCTTACGCCATCGGATGGAAGGGATACGGCGCCTCTGGGCCCACATGTTGCACTAAAATGCGTGTTCATAGACCAAAGACGTGCGATCCAAAGAAAACTGACGCTGACAAAGATGAACTTAAACAAAGACCTCTAACATCTGCTCCTGATTTAGGAGCACAGAATAAAAAACCCATGTCTCTCATGGACCTCGCTATTTGCTGGGACTTTAGGCCTGATGATCCTAAGAATGAACCAAAACCTCCAAAACACATAGACGGTTCAAACGGTTCAAAAGCGCCTGCTGTTTTTACTATGGTACACACGCCTAAAGACGAACCTGAAGAACCGATCAAAACAGGACACACAAATCCCATTTTTAATGAAAATCGTTTTGTTCAGGATATTGGTCGTCACCCAGTGCCATATTTTGAGAAAGATATGACAAAATCTAAGAGAAAGGATTCTTGTGAAGTCCAGTATTGTCCGCAGCATAGCCACTATGAAAGAGAAATTAGGTCGAGCTCTTCTAGCAGACGAAATTCGCCACCAATGCCAAGCAAACCGCCGTGCGACGGTATTCATGGATGCGGGACTCCAAGCGACATAAGTCGGAAATCTAGTCGCGACAACAACGCTAAAGACAAAATACGGGCAGTCAAAGAAGCTTGGAATGATAAAGGCGATGACAAAAAGAAAAATAACCATTACGATATTCGCAATCGTAATAGTATAGAATCTT
Source organism: Eudemis profundana (assembly GCA_947034925.1). Classification (NCBI taxonomy): domain Eukaryota; kingdom Metazoa; phylum Arthropoda; class Insecta; order Lepidoptera; family Tortricidae; genus Eudemis; species Eudemis profundana. The sequence goes on from OX344808.1 coordinate 11,630,665, forward strand.
ATGAAAAGACTCCCTTAGCACAAGGGAAACTACAGCAGAGCACGCCAGATGATTCCATACTCTCGAGACGCTCTACAAAAGATAGTAACATGCCTAATGGTAACGGTAAGCACAAGAATTGCTTATCTTGTAATGGGGTAAAAATACCTCATGATACTAAGCAGAAAGAAGACTACAAATTCGCCTTCAAAGCTGGTAACCCGAATTCTGTACAAACCGGGAGCACGTCTCAGGACTCCAAGGGCATTAAGATTCCGAAGATGCGTCATCCGTACACAAAGAAATCTTACACGATTCCTACACTCGCGCCACCGTTTAGCATTTGGCGGGACGCTAATGCAACCGGCTACCCCGAACACTGGAGGCTGGCTAGTGTATACCAACACTCTTACAATAAACCACCAGAGCAGAGAAGAAAAGCACTTATATCTAGCGTGTATCAGTAACAATGCACATAAACCAGCAATTTAATCACACATGCATAAGTATGATTATGCCACTCCTGGCCATAAAACCGCTTTGTGGCCAAGTGTAGACATAAAATGATGTACACAGTACGGGAGGTAATAAAGGAAGCCCTCGATCGCATATTTACGTCCCTCGCTTGCAGCTCGGGTCGGAAACATCTGCGATCTCGGCCTTTCCTTATATTACCACCCTAGTTGTGTAATGTACTATTACGTCCCACCTGGCCATAAAGTGGCAATAGGTAACCCACTTAATGGCCTGGGGGAGACGTAAAATTTTGTACTTACCACGGGCGGTAATAAAGAAAGCCTTAGACCGCATATTTATCGCCCTTACCTTCGGCTCGGGCGTCAAATACTTGCGACATTCTTTGTTTTATCGCCCTAGGTAAATAATGTACTATTATCGGGTCCAATAGCAATTATAGCTACGTAACAATGTATTAATCCATATCCGTAATAAAATTCTTCGCTCTGGAATCGCCATTATCATTTCGAATTTGAACACCTGCGTCTTATCTTGACCGACGAATGACTGGTCTAAAGCTCTAACTCGATAACCGTCTAGAAGTCTACTACTACATAGTTTGCCTATTTACTAATATCTCAAACTAGCCTTTGCCTGCGGCTTCGTCCACATCGGCTCGTTAATCGCCCTAAGTTGATTCGAGTCGGTCGGTTTTCCATACAAACATAAAGAGGGTCATTATTTGCTTCCACGACATCATCGTGATGGAAATAGGTATCATTTTAATAGCTTGATAGATTTTGTCACCGCGAATTGACATGAGAAGTCTCAATAAACTAAAATTAACGCACAATTAGCCGTTTGAAATCAGCGCCATCTATGTTTGTATGGAGAACCAACCGACTTGAATCACCTTAATTAATGTTAACTGTTTAGATTCCTAAGGCGCAGTTTTAATTGTCGCGCTCCCATAGAATCGGTGTAGCAATTATTTAAGTAGGGTGCGTTGTCCAACAGTGAACCACCTTTTTTTTGTAGTCGCAGAACTTGCTAGAAAATAAAGCTAGAAATTTGGTTTTGATGTCATTGTTTAGGTAATTTCATAAGGTATCTTATGTATATGTTACAAAATGCTTTTTGGACTAACTAACATCCATTAAGTAGGTTTTAAAAAAAAAAGGATATTTGGTTCACTGTATACTATGGGTCGTTTACATTAAACCACCCTTATTTCAACAGTGAACCATAATGCCATTATCAGTAAAAAATGCTGAAATGTGAAAGAAAACTAACACAATATTTGGTAATCAACTGTATTTTTAATATACATGAATATAAAGAAATAAAAACGTATTCTTCTACTTTAAAAAAAAGGAAAGATATTTGGTTCACTGTATAATATGGGTAGTTTACATTGAACCACCCTTATTTCAACAGTGAACCATAATCCCATTACCAGTAAAAAAAAAGCTGAAATATGAAAGAAAACTAACACAATACTTGGTAATCATCTGTATTTTTAATATACATGAATTTAAAGAAATAAAAAACGTATTCTTCATACAAAAACTAAAAGTTATTATATATTATATATCGTGCGGTACACAGTGAGCCGGCTCAGTGAGTACTATGTGAACCAGGTTCACTGTTCAACAACCACACCATTCAACTTAAAATACGAAAAAAGATAGGTTATAAACGGAATTGTCACAACGCAATGTACTCATAAAATGACTAAGACTTCATCAAATTTAACACCATACAGCGTTTGGTCATATGTTAAATAACAAAATATACAAAAATCCAGACACTTACTTGTGAAAAGTATCTTTTTTCGACGAAATTTAAACAAAGTGCTATCACACGTCCGGCCTAAGCCGCTGCCGCTGGCTCACTACGGGAGGGGGGAAGGGTTCTTAGACGGCATGTTTTAGCACGATCGGTCAAACTGGCAACGTCGCAGTTTCTTCAATATGGCGGTGGTTCAGTGTATCTTGATGGTTCACTGTTGGACAACCGACCCTACCTACCTAAAATCAGCGCGCGAGCTCCGAGGATTCGGGCGCTCTCCCTAAATAGCATAGACCCAAAAGAAAGTGAGATGTATGTAGCTCACCGACTTCGTGCCGGTGACGTGCAAAATCATGCAACAACGCTTCATGACGCACAAATATAAACAAATTCGGGAACCCCACTTTTTTTCCTGTCCGCTTGATATGAAATGCCCCTATGCCTAGTGAGTTTTGGTTGTCACTCGACGATATTATAGGTAGGTACAATTATTTACAAAACTCTTCTGTCTTTCTACTCAATCCTCGACTGTATAGAGGTCAGAGGTTAGTCTCACCAAGTTATCAATTATAAACAATATAGATAGGTTAGGTATAAGCATAGCTGGGCACCGTTAATCAAATGGTTAACTTCGCTAATCGCTAAACCGTTAATAAAAAAGTTAACTTCGTTAAACGTTAAAGCGCTACATTTTGGAAGAATTAACGGAAGTTAACGTTAATCGTTAATCCGTTAACACGTGATAAAAATTGCATTACTTACGTAGTACACTCTTTTTCCTATGTGGCCTTAAGAGGCATAGTAAGCTAGAGCTTCAGTAGAAGGCTCAAAGTCATCCAAAGATTAATGGGGAGGGTTAGGTATGCTAGGGGAGTTTCACTCCATGAGCGGATCACAAATGAGGCTATCTGCAGCAGAACCAAGGTAACTGATATAGCCTTCCAAAACCTCCTTTCCTTTCCTTCGTCAATGACCTGGTATAGGTGGCGGGAGTCCGCTGCATGCGGGTGGCGCAGGACCGGTCATTGTGCCACTTTTTGCAGAGAGGCCTATGCTATGTCCAGCAGTGGAAGAGGAGTCTTTCGGCTGAAGTCATGATGATGATGACACTCTTTCTTTATAAAAAAGAATATAAATACACACACTGCACAAACGCAAACTATCACGGACAGTACAGATTCAAAGTCACGGAAATCCAAACAGTACGTAAGTAGTATTTGTTTAGGTAGGTAACAAAACACTCGTCACTCTAAGCGCCGGTGCTAAGTCATGAAACGATTAAATGGAGCATATGGATCGATTTTTTTCGCAGGAATCGGCAAGACATACCTAGTAGTATTTTTTATTTATGTTTGGCCGATCCACTTAAGGGAAACAATACTGTTGTGTGGTTTTGTACCTCATTATCTTCCGTCATAAAAGAGAAGCATGCTTTTACAGATAAAGACTTCGTGCATTGTAATTTTAGTGGATTATCAACTCTAAGGCCTTTGCCAAGAGTTAAAATTGCTTTAATAGAAATGTGACTTTAGTTAGACGTATTATGCAATGCACTTCACACCCCTGGCATGTATTTGACTACCTGAGATCCTAATAAAGGAAAGGCAGCTGGAACGCCATTATTAGTTGTAAAGTACGGTTCATGGAGATAGAGTTGATAATCAATTGAACTTTAAAAGTGGTTGTAACTACTTTTTACAATAACGTCATCTTGGTGTTTTTGAGGTTTACAAACAATCGCTTTGTTTCCTTTAAGTGGATCGGCCAAATGTAAATAAAAAATACTTTTTTTTTATAAGTGCACCGCATCGCACTTGTCGACCGGCCCGAAATTTTTTGCGAAAACTTGGTTACTTCTATGCAAAATGGTTGCAAGCAGTAGATAATTAAATCAATAAAAATTGTAACACAAACTCATTTGCTGTTACTAAAGTAACCGCGACCTATGTCGATGTATGGGGACAACAGTTTTTCAACAGCAAGTTAAGTTTGTCCCGCCATACAATTTTTTTTCAACTATTCACGTATTGACGTATCTCCTTACGCTTTTTAATAGTTTAGACTATTTAGAGTTCGACGCTAAGAGGATAATTGTGGTGGTTGTAAATAATTAAGCGTTCTTGTATATCATTCTAATAAAATATATTATGTCTACACTTGGCCAGAAAGCGGCTTTTTCCGTACGCGCAGCGTGCGGAAAAAGCCACTTTATGGCCAGGTGTGGCATAAAATATTATTTCTTTGGGTCTAGTCAAAAGGGGTACTAGTCACATATAACCCAGGAGCAAAAGAGCTTAAGTCATACAATAGAGTTGCGAGCTTTTGTTCCTGGTATAAATGTGACTTGTACCCCTTTTCACTAGATCCACAGATTTATTTGCTGATAAAAATCAGTGGCTCGTCAATTCAATTTTAGTCTGTATTCCAGCACCTATTGTCATGGGATCTATAACTTTCTTGCCTAACTTTAAAATTTTAAACAAAAAAAAAAAACGGTCAAAGAACCCTTACTGTTACAAGCAGGCAAAACAATGGCGAGCAGATGTTAATTTTAGACAAACAAAACTAAATTTTAAAGTCAGGGTGATTGCTTAATTGAATACCTATTGGCAAACGTTAATCATCACTTTCACAATACACATATGAAAACTCATTTATAGTTTAGTTTAGACACCCATCCGGTGAATAATAGTTGCAAATACACATATTTATAGGTAAAAATATATTGAAATTCTTTTATAGATACGACAGTTAAGTGTCCTTTATTTTGCTACGGGACTTGCTTCGGCGCGAATTACCTTAATAAAAAAAATAACAATGAGCCTTATCATTATGTTACAAACCAATAAACTAATATAAGGTAACACCACATTTAGTCATTTCATTTGAGTAATTTCTCGTTTACGTTTTCATTCGTAGCTTCGGGATCTTTAAAGCCCAAAAGTTTGCCGTTAACAACGAAATTATCTAGGAATTTCGGTCATTGATTGCAAGCGTTACGTCAATGTGGCCAACAGATGTTTGGCGATGAGACGTAGTGGTCTGAAAAGGTGATTACCGAGCCATTCTAATTTGTACCGTATTGTTAAGAGAGTTTAAATTAAAATTGATTCACAAGAGTTTATGGTCAAAGATTACCCGGCTGTGTGTGGTGGATGATGTAAAAAGCGACCGCTGTGAAGTGCATTGGAAAATGATCCTAGAGGTGGGTACCCGTTGGGAGATAGTAAGTACCTAGTAAGTGCACCGCACATGTCGACCAGCCCGAACTTACTTGTCAGAACGCGTTTTGCGCGGTGCATCCGGTATCTTTTTAGTAAATCGTAGGAAATGGATTAACGATTAACGGACTTGAGGAAGATTAACGGAAGTTAACGAGTCCGTTAACGATTTTTAAAGTTAACTTAAAAGTTAATCCGTTAATCGAAATGTTAACTTCGTTAATTAACGATTAACGGATTAACGAGTTAATGCCCAGCTATGGGTATAAGTAGTCCATTCCACAAGTATCCATATGTAGATATTGTATATCCTTTAGTCATTCTGTAAAAGTAACCGACTGATACAGTCGGTAATTATATCATTAATAGGAGGACTCGTAGATTTTCGTCGATCGTTACACGGGAAAATGGACATTTTAAGGAGTTTTTTGCGGTTACTTCCCATATTACTTTTAATATTTTCATCAGTGTACAGTGAAGATTTGTGCATTAAAAAAAGTCCATGCAGATGCGAGTTCTTAAATGGCACATGGATTGACTTGACTCCGTCCGCGAATTCTATCTACACATCGATGAAAACTTACGTGGAGAACATCAGTGGAGTAGTATTCAATACTTTCTATTTTCATCCTTGCTACGATGTAAAGATGAATATGAATGTGATGACAAATCTTTCGAACACTTGCACGGACCCTTTAGCGGTATGTTATGTATTATACTTATTGGTTTGTTAAATATTATACGTAGATACATATTATCTACGGTTTACAAAATATTGATGTTTTTCTTAGCAGTATTCGATCAGCATATTTAAATTCAAGTTAAATTAATGACCAAGTAATTACTCCGAAGCGTAAAACGTGAATATTTTGCCACACGCTTATAATCTTCGTAGGGCTTTATTGTGTGGATATACCTATTTACAAAATATCTGTAGTTTAAGGCTCTCTCTGCTCATTAACAGAACTTATAAGAATTAATTTCGTTGTAGGTACTAAATGTGGCTGACTTAACTCTAGTCTAGTGTATCTTGAAAATTATACTTTTTTTTAAGTATTATTTCTTTTTTTTTCCAGCTGTGTATGCATCAGACCCTCTGGGCTAAAACTATTTCAGATACTCTGAATAAAACGTCAGAAAGTTATATTTTTTTAGGTAATTCACAGAATTCAGACTTTGCTTCGGATGGGAGATACATAACATACTTTAATTTACCATCGTAAGTAAATCACTACCTATTAGTTTTAATTCAAGATAGACAATTAGCCTGTTGAGTCGATTTTTTTCTGTCCTAAATCGATTCTACTATTTCTGAGGAACAAATATCTATATGACACCTAATACATTGGTATAAGTATAACAGCCACAAATTGTAATCAAAAGTAGCAGATCGGACGGAGCATTGAAAACGCTCTATACAAAACGGTATGACATTATGACGTCATCCGTTGCATGATGCAACTTGCATCGCTGTATTAATAAGTCTGTATGAAAAAAATAGCATTTTGCCATTTTGAGCACGAAGAAGTGCGTTTAAGCACATAGTTGCAATACATTTATTTTTTCAGTGTTATTTAAGCATTCCGAAATTGACTTTAATTTTTCTTAAAGACGATAAAAAAAATATCGTTTTTTTTTTAAACTTTGTGGTCCCATAACTTTATATTTTTTATACATTTTTTGTTTCTTTTGTGTTATGATAATTTAGTATTTTTCAATCCATGTGACTATATTATGTTGTAACATTCAACATTATTCAACTTCCCAATTGTATACCTACCTATCACAACCTGGCTAGCTACGTATAACTTACTAGATAAAACTACATAATTTTTCTCTGCAAAAATATACATGGGATTTTTTTGCTGAGCTTAAGATTGACTTAAACATAAAACGTAAGTATTCGTTTTCTGTTTCAGAACAACAATTGTTTATTTGATTTGTGCGGATACTGACGACCAGTTGGATATTAAGGATATATCGGCTCCAAATGAACTCGTAAGTAATGGGCTAGAAGACATGACGACGATAGGGTACTTAGAAGTTTCGAGTGACGTCACTCCTTGGTACAATTTTCACCTAGGAGTGACGTCACAAACCCCACTCCAGAAGTTTGATGATCTATAACTTTGTAAATTTTTATTATTTTGATAAACCAAAAAATACGTGTCCCCTATTTTTCCATAATCTAACTGACGGACTAAATAGAATTATATAGTTTTAACCCAGTCGTCATCCCTTTTAAGCCATTGGATACGGATAGGGGTTAAAACAAGACTCGCAGCCTCCTATACTTGAAGAAGATACGGGCACGGAAGAGTTTCCGTCTTCTTTTGAATAACAATCTGCGAGATATACGTCTATAGCTTGGCAATTTCGTTCGTGACACTCCCATAGTCCGCGGGCGACGGGGGCGGGGAGACAGCGGGGGTGCTATGAGGTGTGCGCGCGGCGGGGGCCGCCTGACAAGAGCTCAGTCAGTCGGTCGCCGCGCCGGTGCTTTTGGCGGTAGCTTAGCTTGTGTACATAGCTACGGCTGAACATAACAAAAAGCACACGACATAGCTACACAAAGATGAGTCTGCGGATTGGCAAAGTTATTGGATGTGGTGTGAAGCAAAAAAAAAAAAATAAGAATGCTCCAGTTCATTACTGAACGTTTTTTTAAAAATTGCATTCTGGCTGCAAAAGTACAGTTGGAAGGCAGTTCTTTTGCAGGTGAAATAACTGCATCAAAATTGTAAACCAACTTCGCAGTCCGCTTGCAGTCGGCGTGCAGTTATTTTAACTGCAAAAAATCTGCGTTCAAACTGCATTTCAGCTAGAAAGCATCGAAAGACTGCTTTGGCCTTTAGGGATATCGGCAGACTTAACCGAACGTAATTCTCATCATGTGTAGCGGTGCTCAATACCTACGTCATCGTCTCCCGCCCCCCGCGCGGACCATGGGAGTGTCACCAATGACGTTGCCAACCTATTGAAGTACCTACAAATGCCACAAAAGCTATCATTCAATATACTGTCTGTTAATTTCACAGACGAGTACCATTTCAAGTTTCGGTGACAACAGACTTATCCTACCATGTGGAGTAGGGCATCCTATACCTACTGGTATATTTAGTACGGGTAACAATGTGATCTTAGAGAGGAAGAATCGTTCTCGCCTCGATATCACTTACCGAGCGCATGAAGTACATTACGAATTCTTCACACGCTTCAGCCATCACTTACTGTTTTCAATATAGAATAATGACTTTTTTCAGTCACAAACATTTATTAACTCTGTTGTTGTACACTTTCAACACTGGGAACTCACTCCGTATGTGTTAGCTCGTAGCAAGTTTTCACTACATACTTACCCATTTCCACATGTTATTCGTTACGAACGTAGCGCTACGAAATTTTGGTTGCGAAAGTGTTAACTGATTTCAGAAACTTCAGTTCTTTTCGAGGAATGCTTGCTTACGACAACGCTTCTATGGCACACCGGGTCTGTTCAGAACTAATCCTTGTAAGTACATACTCTTTTTTAGGGTTCCGTAACAAAATGGTAAAAAAGGAACCCTTATGGTGGAACGACTCTGGCTATCCGTATGTCCGTCTGTCACAGCCAGATATCTCAGAAAATAAGGCACTATCGATTTATGTGTGTTAAAAAATTCTAACCCGATTTATGAAACGAGCCGACAGGTATCATGCCTAATTATGTACAGTTAGATACACTACTTTATCTAGACACATATTATAAGCTCATATGTGTTCAATAACCGCAAATTAAAAATGTCAAATGGCGGTAAATGAAAACTTTTTTCACGCATGTCACGCAACCGTAGTTTTTATTTTTTTTTAAACAACCAATGAGATATGTATTCGCGCGTTGATGTGAATCTTAAAACCCTGTATTGTTTGTAATAATGTGATAATATAGACTATTAGATAGATATTACGTCTTTGGAATAGGTAGATAGAAGTTAAGAATAATTGCCACTTTTCAGATGGGCAGCGCCTTAGTTTAGTATGGCCTCAAACAGCTCAAATCGTATCTCAACCAACAGCGAGCCGGCAACCTACTTGGGACCCGTTTCATAGAGATATTAGAAAATATAATATTTTTTAAACACGACAGTAACTATCAGAACAGAGTAAACATTATATTATCAAAAACTACCTATTTATGTTTACTACTAGTGAAAACTGCCTTAACCTTTTCAACGCCAACAACGGATTAATCCGTCACAGTGCGATATAGACCTACATGCACGAGCGAGTTCAATTTCGGTTTTAACACTTATGACATAACGTCTGATTTGCTATTTTTCTGTTCGACGTAGCGTCGAAAAGCTTAAAAATGTTAGGGTTATAGGTAATTTAATGACACACCCGTGTATTTAAAGTGTATTTATTTCGTCTAATATATAAAAATTATGTAATATTAACCTGTATTTTATTATACCACACAATAAATTTACTTGCTTCGATGGATAACTCATTCTGAAATCTGAATACTCCTGTCATCCTTAATGGAAACATGTTTGATTTTAAGTCCTCAGGCTCGATTTTGAAACCATATGCGCGAATCGAAACACAACCAGGAGTAGCTACCAAATGTTGTCCCTTCAAAAGGGCTTAGCCAACGACCAGAAAGAGCACTCGTCATGTGATAGAGAGAGACGGTCGCACCGTGCGTTCCGTCTGGTGGTTGAACCGAACGTCAGTTTTGTTAGAAAGAGAAACTTCTGTACGTACTACTATTACTTATTCTGTGATACAACTAACAAAAACATCGATGCTTAAAACACGTTAACGGTGAGTTTACCCATCAACCGAACTAGCACGACTGGTCATGACTTCGCTTATGGCGCGTCGGAATATGACTTGTTAGTGTTCGGATCTGAGGTGCAATTTGGGGTATATGATATATAAATTATATATAATTATTACTATAGATGCATACCTATAACATCAAAAAATGCATTAACAATAATATCTATTCCCAAAATCTCGAGGAACATCCATGTTTCTGTATAACGTTTAAAGTCATAGACCCCAAATTGCACCCAAGATCCGATCTTTGCTTGTTACTCACACACCATTTTGAATGGAAAGGGAAATAAGTATTTTATGCCACACCTGGCCATAAAGTGGCTTTTTCCGCACTCTGCGCGTACGGAAAAAGCCGCTTTCTGGCCAAGTGTAGACATAAAATTATGTACACAACACGGCAGGTAATAAAGAAAACCCTCGATCGCATATTTACTACCCTCGCTTGCAGCTCGGGCCGCAAACATCTGCGATCTCGGCCTTTTTTTGTTTTACCACCCTAGTTGTGTAATGTACTATATCGCGCGAGAAAGTCGCTGGTCGTAGTTGTGCTAGTGGTAGTAATAGAAAACAGCAGAGAATTCTTCAGGAAGGAATCATATTTTCAACTCACGGCAGAAACCGTTCATACTCCATAAAGAACGTGCACTTCCTGATGGTCTCCCAGGCTTTACTGCAATACTGGAACCAGGATCTCTCGGATAGATTGGGCACGTTAGTGATCGAATGCCTGTTGACTCCGAGGACCATCCAACGGAGACGTTTCGCTAGTTGCTCAAAGGTCGGGTGACCACGGTAGATTTCTCGATTGTCTGAAAGTGTAGGATATATTTTGTATTTTCCAATCCATGTGACTATATTATGTTGTAAAATTCAACATTAGTCAACATCCCCATTCCCCTATTCGATACGACGATGCCTACATTATGTAAAAAGTGAACAACGAATGTGTGTTGCCGCAATCTTCGAAGTATATTTTGCGTCTGTCGTGTAAGTTGATAACGGTCTTTATTAAAATATAATTGTTTTTACCTGAAAGACCTTTTTACCAATATCCCTGCACGGCTAGCACAAGTCGGGTGCGACTTATCTCGCATGCAACTTAGCATAATGATAGCCAATGGGACCGCGTATTTGTAACGCAGCGTGTCGCGCGCGAGATATGTTCGTAGTCGTACAGTCGAGGGCACCAATATGTATATGTCGCCTCCAACTAGCTTAATTAGCCATTTAATTAACTGCCTAGCCTTTTCATTTAAATATTAGGTTAGGTTTGTTAGTTAGCTTGTGTCCCTCAGAGCAGAAATAGAAGCCCCGCTTAGCGGGGCTTCGTCGACCAGCTGGCGGGTCATAATTTAGTGAAAATAAATTAACCAAATGGCTGATTAAACCAGTTGGCTGCGACATATACACCACAAATTTTCAATAATATGTTTTATTATTATGGCAGCAAGGTTTATGTATACATATTTCGGAACTTTGTGTGGATATATATCTTTGCCATTGATTAGTAGATTACATAGAGACGCAGTAGGTATCTGTATAGTGTATGAACGAATGAATGAATTTACGTTTATTTCGCATACAAATATATTGAAACAAAAAAAAAGTATACATTGACTTTTTCTGCGAAAAAGGAGTCCACTCAGCATGGTGTCAAGTCACAGAAGGTGGCTCAACGCTGGTATTATGTGGCTCCGAACCTATTGACTCACCAAAATCGTCATCAATTTCGGGTAGCAGGAACAGATTAAGTGGTGGGCCGCAGGTGTCCAACCCGCATCCCTGGCACGCGTCGACGCCCAGCCCGTTGCGGTTGCCGTCGCTATACATGTACATGCCGGAGTTCAGCTGCAGACTTGACTTTTGGAATGCCTTTCTGGAATTTAACAAATAGGCGCAATTGGGTACTTAACTTTTATAAGATCCTGTTAAAATAAGGATTTATTTATTTATTCGTATGGCATGAAGATCACAAAGAAAATAATATTACAATCGAAGTATACAGTAAAATAATGTCACAAAATGATATCCAAGTTTCTTAGCCATTCAGCCGCGTCATTTGTCAGAGAGAGCAGGTCCTCCGGATTCCCAGGGTAAGCTCAATAAGGGCAAAATAAGGATAATAAGGAAATATATTCAAGTTTTGAGTTTGATACCTAACGTGTAACTGTTCTTATGAGCATACTCATCTGCATTGCACTGCATCTGACATTACTCCCTGGCCTATGAACGATTTACTTATTTCACTGAGTTTGTATTAGATCGTTTTTGTTCCTAGTATTTCTCTTATGCATATCACCTTTCTTTCTAAATAGATGTTTGTTTTTCGGTACGTAAATCAAGTTCTCATGAATGTACTGAAAAGTAAAAGTTAGAATGCCAGTTTTACAAATTTATCCCTTAAAGACGTTCTGGCTTTTAAATAGATAGCCCTAGTCAAAATCGAAGCGATGTAGCCTTCCGGTAGGGTATTCCTTGGAGTAGGCAGAGTATCTATCACTACAAGTAGGAGGTAGTTATATGTGGAGCGTGAATATTGATACCTATATAAATCTTGCATATTCCTGACAGCCTCAGGAGTGTAGTGCTCGAGTTGGCAGCGGTTATGCAGCAGTAACAGGTGAGGGTGGCTCTCGCCGGCCGAAGTCTCCTCCGAACTAGCCGAGCTCGATGCGGAGAGCGATGGCTTCAGCATTTCTGCTGTTTGGATGTATCTGGAAAACCAGACGACAAATAGATATACAGCATGTAAACTTACGAAAACCATTTATTTAAATCCGGGCATGTCTAGGCGATAAATAATATTGTGGTATATAAATTATTGAAATACTAACACTTTTTAAAATTTATAATTGAACTACAAAACATAAAATTTAAGTAATTAATGGTTCTAGAACATCCTGTATTATTTGTTTACAACCTGTAAACATTGAGTTACGTCGTATTTAATCGTAAGTGTGCACATAGCCTTATTTTAACTGACATTGCATTTGTCATTCATTTGAAAACAAATGTTATAGTTGTAAACAAATAATATGTACAGGATGTTATAGAATAATTAAATTTTATTTTTTGTATATCAATTATAAATTTAAAAAAATTGTTAGTATCTCAATAATTTATATACCACAATCTTATTTATCGCCTCCATATGCCCGGATTTGAATAAATGGTTTTCGTAAGTTTACATACTGTATATATCTTTTTGACTCTGAGTTGTTAGCAAGGTCGAAACAGTTTTCGGAATGCTTTCCGGATCTACAATCAGTTGAAATACCGATACACCGTATAGGTGTAACCATGCGTATCTAGTGTGCAATTTAATCCGAATATCAAATCAATCTTTCGATTATAGAACTGATTGAGCAAGAGTTGAATAAGTAGTAGAAGCGCTCAAAAGATAAAGTTAAGTGCAAGATAGTCAATACTAGATTTTCATACAGACTTTCTTAGTTGGTTTTTAATCTCATGGGAAATTAATTTTCAAATCTCCGTTCTTTATGATCTGGCACTGTTTAACCGCATCGAAGTTTATGTAAGGAACTCCTGAACTTCCAAAAGTTTATGTTTTTACAGGCATACAACTCGATTGAGAGCTGATTTATGCATGATAAGGAAAACATGTGACCAGTAAAATTTTAACATATATTTATACTTGCACTTTATTGCCATATCTCGACTGCTTAAGTTAGTTACTTAAGTTGTATATTTATAATTTCTGTGTATTGTTCCTCAGTCACTCATAAGAATTTTATTAATTGAACTCAACTCACCTAATAAAATTATAATCCGTATACCAGTCCTGAACTGCTATAAGCACATGGCATATGGCCATGAGGAATGAGGCAACTTGGAGACAGTCTACTGTGACCACATTGGCGCTCCTAGCTGTTATAGGGTTAATGTTGGTCTCTTCTATCAGTGACGGTGACCATAGAGCCTGGCAGTCTAGAAGTATCACTCGGTCCGTTGTTACATACATGTCTACACCTGAAATGTGTTAACAAAGTATTAGAGAAGTTACAGTCCAGTTATGGGTAGGCTGTAGCTTTGTTAAATATTTGGACAGTCCGGTAAAGAGGCTTGTCAATGTGCTTTTCCTTACCTGCCGATACCGGCACTGATATATTGTTGCCTATACTCCCTGTCCCATCCAGTTGTCGATGGAAAGAAAGTGACAGGGGATGCCAGGCCGATCAGGTCATGTTGGCCAGTGAAGATACGCCTAAACTGTTGGACTTTTATCTCATGGGTGGCAAGCTTGCAACTTAAGTGCTTACAATTACTTTTCATGCTGCACCAACCTATATGAGAGCATGCACCACCCAGTGGTGGATTTGTAGTCTTTGCCGCCCATGTAGTTAATACCCACCCTTTTCTCAGCAGCAGCTGTGAATTTTTTGTCACAATCATGATTGGCCAAATGTGACAAAAACATCTGGCTGCCCTTAATACCTGGCCGCCAGGCCCGGGTACATGGGCATTAGGGCAAATCCGCCACTGGCACCACTACATACTACCTATGATCCGCGAAAAATTTACTTCAAAGGAAGTTTTTAAAAGCCATAAAAATCATTCAGTACAATGGCTCTAGCATAACAACCTTCATACCCAAAATGCCGCATTCTCAGAACAGTTTTCAAAATACCTAGAAATTCGTAGGTTACTCTAGAAACTAAATGATTTTGTACAATGTATTATTTTGGAAATCTGGTATATGGGAAATCTGATAAGATAAATAAAGGAACTGGTATTTTGAAAATCCGGTATTCTGGGATTGCGGTATTTTGGGCGTAAGGGCATAACAAAATGGGATTTGGTTTTTGTTTACCATACCCTGAAAAATATAGAGAATTCTTTATACCAAAATACATATATGAAAAAATTACCTTTTGTGCAGTGCACACCTCTCTCAATCTGATCAATGTCTTGCATTTTAAACTTAAAGAAACTGCTTTCAGCTTTGCCATTCGCTTTTGTCTCAGGGGTTTCATAGAAGTTCAGGCCATCCATCTGGTTCTCCAATGATACCTCATTGCCATCAAAAGCAGGATTGGAGGGTAGTTCATGAGAATTCAGTATTTGCGTACACAGATCTGGTATGGGGCTGTTCTGAGCTATCAGATTAAGAATCATTGATTTACCCACACCTTGAGTACCTGAAGAAAAATGAGATTGAAATTGATAAAAGTTAAGTGATAAACTTAATAACCAAAAAATGCAATAAATAGTAAATGCTGGACTAAACATTTGTAAAACTATGAATGAATGAATGAATGATCGTTTATTCACAAGAATATATGGTCAATAAGATATTACAGTTTTAATAGTTTCCCATGATATATTCAGCCTAGACAGGCATGTGAAAACTTGCGTCAGTAATACATATATCACTGTCGACAGTAACATTATGATTCTATCCTAAATTAAAATTATCAGCATAAGTCAAAGTAGAATTAAATAGTCAATATCATGTAGCAATATTATTAACCATTATTAAAGATTAATCATAAAAAAAATACATAAAATAACATTAATTCCAAATATAAATTACAAGTACATCATTATCAATAATCGTTAAAACTCATATTTATTTTTATTTTAAAATTCATGCATTAAAAATTCATTTATACTATAAAAACAGTTTTCGCTCAATATTTTGTACCATTTCATTTTGAATTCATTAATCGACAGTGTTTTAACTGCAGCTGGTATTTTATTAAAAATTTGAATGCACATGTTATAGGCGCTTTTTCTCCTGAGTACAAGTTTATTACTGGTAGGCAATGCTAATCTATGTCGTCTTTGCGGTCTAGTTGTTTCTTTATCTTCCAATAATGTAAAAAGTTCTGTATGGAGTTTTACAAAGACGGAAATTTCGTATATGTATAGGCAGGGAAATGATAGTAAATTCAGCTTTATAAATAGAGGCTTACAAGGTTCCTTTCTATTTACTCCACAAAGAGTTCTGATGCACTTTTTTTGAATAATAAAGGCACGGTCAGCATTAACCGAGTTGCCCCACATTATTATTCCGTATCTTAAAATAGACATGATATAACCGTGGTAAGTTTGTAACGCAGCTTTAAACGATACGGTTTGTTTTACGCGCCAGAGTGCAAAAAGAAATTTGTTTATTTTCTTGCAAACTGTGCTTACATGCTCCTTCCAGTTACAGTGGGTGTCTAAAGTCAGACCGAGGAAAACAGTGGTATTTACCTCTTCATACTATGTTTAAACTGTTGTTGGTGTTGGCTTTGTCCATAAGGAACAGCTGCTTTCGATAAAAAAAATATCAATAGGAAGTTGTAAATTAAAAAAAGCAAATGTAGGTAAGTATATTTTTTCCATAATATCAGGATTAAGGATATTTGATGACAGACCAAATCAGCATCTTTTGAGTGTGAAAACGCTCAGATAGTAATAGTATGCAGTTTCCAAGAAAAAATGTCTTGTAACATCACTGCTTTAACAGGGTGAGATTGGTGTCTTATTTTTAGTTTTTACATTTTCAAATTGTTGATTGCAAGAAAATGAGTGCCGCTGCATTTTTCCGAGCAGTTTTGGAAACATAATTTGATGATAAGGATTAATTACTTTGGCGGCGCATTGCGTCTCCTTATTGTTATGTTGGAACGAGATTGACAACCAGTCAGTTTGGCGAAGCGTCATGTCGAGAGTCTACATGATGAAGTTGAAGCGCACCACGTACTCAAGCGACAAATTGCCTTTGTCCCATTTCCACTGCTGCCAACTCCTCGATATACCTACACGGAAGCTATGGTCAATCCTGGACAGTGGGATTCACCTTTAAATTTATTTTTATTATTGGAAAAACCCTATTATATGTATAATATGAGATTTATGATGTTTCCATTACCGACTATCCCGACTACTAGATAATTCACACTGGAGTCATGTAGAAACTCGAGAGCTGCACTGTTGAATTCTAGATTTTCATCCAAGAGCTTCACTGGTTCAGTCATGAGCTTCAGAGGTTCACTTGGTTTTTGTTCTGAAATAGGATAAATTACAAATTAGAAATGCAGCAAATAGTGATTTGGCCGAATACCAAATATTCGGCGGAGTCGATGGCCGAATTGCCGAATATTCGTACTTTCTTGTATTGTGTAAATAAATAAATAAATTACACGTTTTATCTATGTTGCACATATAAATATACAATTTTAAGTGAAATATACATTATATAAATTTTTAATTAGCTATGTGCTGGTTATACTTAATTTGGGCTGCCATCCATCCAGATTTGTCCTTATGTGGAGGCCATCTGTAGGGGGAGTCTTTTTTAAAGCTTCCGGGTTAAAGTCAAGGACTTTTTACGTCAGGGGAAAGCTTTATTTAACTAACTTTATGAAAGACAGTTTTGTTTTATCAAAAAAGGCGATTTATCGTCAAATGTTCAAGGTTTTTCAAGTTTGTGTCTTTGGGTTTAGCAATTATCAAGATGGCAACCCTGTATATCTTTTATCAATCACAGTATTTCAGTTGGTTATAATCAATTTGGAAATTAATGATAATAAATACCTATAGTTTTTTTTTCTTTATTTTCATTCTGTGCAATCTTGGAAGGTTGGGGCCCTTCAGATTCTGTAGGCTGCACGTTAGGGCTCTGAGGTCTTTCTTCTTTTGGAGTACTTTGCTCACGAGTCTTTAAAATTATTGTTGGTGGTTTTTCCTTTTCTTTTGGCTGGTCTTTTGTAGTATCTCGGTCCGATTTTAATATAACGGGTCTTCTTGGAGCACTGGACTCCTGAAATAATTAGGGCATCGATATTAATTTAATCCTACAATATTTTGTAAATGTAAATAAATGCAAGTTGAGTGAAATTTGTAACAAATGAAATGTTTAAAATACCTTAGCAAGAAAAATCTTCTTCTTTTTATCAGCCATTCTTGGTGGTTCAAGGTCAATGCTTATCTTGTTAAGAATGCAATTACATTATTTAATTTATACTTATTTGTGAAAATTTTGGAAACTGTATAATTCTTTGCTTGCCGTATGCCGATGCCATATATATATTGACATTGACACTGGCAGTAACAAAACAGTGACACTGGCAGTCAGAGTTGAGTATTGCCAAATCAAAAGCAATTTCCTAGCAAGAACCGATCAACTTGATTTCGTTCGATTAATCGAATAAAAAAATCAAATCTATTGAATAAAATATTCTCCTGTTTCTATTTGATGCAATATTCTGATCGAATTTTGACATATTTCGTGACTAAGACATTATTTATTAAATCAGAATACGTGTAACATTAAAAAAAAGGTAAATTGTATTGATGAAGAGTGTTGTACTGTGGTCTGCTGATGAAAACCTTACGCAAAATTTTGTATTATTTTATTTGTTCGGCTTTGTTCGATCCTGAAATTATAGAAAAAAATGGAATAATCGTATAATACGCGATCGATCCCAAAAAAACTTATTTTGCGCTAGAAGCACCAACTTTATGCACGTCACTTAAACTGTGCTGTCAGTGAGGAGTGTCAGTCGGGGAGACGATTTGCGAAATTAGAGAATCGAAATTATCAAGTTTTCTTGAGCAAAAATGGCAAATAGAAACGAAAGCAGCCCTAGAGTCAGCACAGAAAAGGTGCCCTTAGAGACTGACGAAGGTATAATGGAGAGTGAAGAAAGGAAATGGGGTATACCTTTAAAAGAAATGTATAAACAAGGGCTCGCCTTTTATAAAGGTAATGTAATAATGTTATTGTTTTATTTATCACGTTTATTCTCTTTTCAAAACTTTGCTATTCTTCGACGCACGACTTTGCTACGTTCTATGAATAACATAAATGAATGGGTTCCAGAATTATTTAATTTTCGGTTTGTACTGCATCATCACGTATAGGTGTATGTATGAAATTAATTTGAAGATATAAACATTTGAGTAAGTACAAGAACTAATAAGAACACATACGTATTTTATTGCGCTTGTTACATGTTCATTAGATTATGCTCTCCTGGAACTTTTATTCATATCCATTTACCATACCATTTTGTCATGCATGTTTAATTTTAGGTCGAATTTGTTCTATTATTTATTACTGTTGCCTAAGTAGAGTTACACAGTATGCAAATCAGAGTCTTAACTTAGATTTAATATAAAAAAAAACATTTTTTTTTCAGATAAGGAAGGAAAAGCTCTACACCTCAGCTATGAAGACCGGTTGAAGCTGGTGGCATACACACAGCAGGCAGCTCATGGCACTCTGGACCTGAACTCTGCGCCCCCACTGGGAGTCCTGGATGTGATAGGCCGGGACAGACGAGCAGCTTGGCTTGCACTCGGTCCAATCTCTCAAGTACAAGCTATGGCAGGCTTTTTACACACACTAGAGAGGTATGAAAACTGCAATGGCAGTTACTATGTGCAAGTTGTATCAATGAGACACAATAAAAAGCTTATCTTTTCTAGTTTACTTTAAAGTTATTTATATAAATAAAGTGTTTATTTTGTTACAACATTTTATTCAAGAGTAAAACAGTTGCTAGGAAACACAAACATATATAAAAAGATGAATGATGACACCTTTCTTTTAACAGTTTATTGAATTACTTTTATGTGGTAATGTTTTTGTTATTGTTTACAGATTATGTCCTTTATTTAAACCATATGTGGAAGCATTACAAAAAGATTTTGAGGCTAAAAAACAACAGGAGTAAGTATTTGAGAAATATAACTTTATTTTTTTATGGATTGTAATTCAAAATCAAGATGAGAAACAAAATCTGTAATGAATTAACTTCACATAAAAATTATGGTAAAAGTTCCACTTGCAGGGATTATATTCCATAAATCTGCTGTTCTAAAACTAGACTAACCTCTATGGAGTTGCATAGAGGTTAGTCTAGTTTTAGATATCGGACGGCAGAAATATGCTGCAAGTACAGAACTGGTAAATAGTAATTTGTATAGGTTTATTAATTAAATTTTTATTAAATTATTTTAATTATAATTTTCAGGTTTGGGTAAGGGTTTAAAATTTGGTAATTTTTTTCTCTTTTAAGAATTTGCCTGAGACTTCTATTTTAAATTTTTTTTAAATAATTTTTTCATGTATTTGGACCTGTTTCTCACATCATGTAGAGAGGGAGAGAGGAGACTTCTGTACGTAGTACTATTCTTATTCTGTGCCGCGGGCCGGATTAGAATGCCTCGCGCGCCGGATCATAGGCCCTCCCGCTTTCTTCCCGCGGGCCGTAGTTTGGAGACCCCTGTATTACAGCAACATGATTCTTTATAACTGGCAGTTAGATCAGAATATAGCCAGTAGATCCACAGTTTTTTTTTTGCTGCAAATACAGGAACTCGGTCGCAATTTTATAAGCCAGTAATAACGCGAAAACGGGAACCGTGAGGCTTTCAATGTACTAGTTTTGCCCGCGACTTCATCCACAAAGACTAATTAACCGCTTTAAGGGATGTTTACTATTAGATATCCTGAGGCATATTATTAGGCACTCATAGAAACTTCCATCCTTATTTCAACTATCGGCTAACCAAATTTTATCACATTACAGCGGTTTAATCATGAAAAGGTAACAGACAGATAAGAGTTACTTTCGCATTTATAATATTAGTATGGATAAGATGAAATGGATTTAGTATGATCTATTTCCATTATTATTATTGTCACATTACTTCTTTTACAGGGAGAAGAGGCAAAAAGAAGAGAAAGCAAACGCAGACCTTCACAATAGAATAATAATTGAGAAACAAAAGCAGCAAAGTACAAAATTAACTGAAGAACAGCAAGTGTAAGTTTAAAATTATGTGAATACATACATATCTATTGAGTTATAAACCATTGCTTTGTGAAATCATTTGATTATCGTAGTTTTTAAATATTATATATTATAATAACATTTCAGGCAAAAAATCAAAGATGCTCTTAATGCCCAAACATATGACCAGTTCTTACAATACGCGCAACAACAATTTCCGGGGAATTTCGACCAGCAAGCGGTGCTTATCAGGCAGTTGCAAGATCAGCATTATCAGCAGTACATACAACAGTTGGCAGTAGATCAGAGGCTGGCCAACTCCAACATACAGGGCACTGACATCCCGGATAAGGAAAACGGGAACAATTTAAAATTGATGGACAGCGGTGATGCGGACACATCGGATTTTGATAATAAGTAAGATTTTATGCTTTACTATAATACAAGTTCAAATTTTTCTTGTTGTCAATGTTTCTTTAGACATTTAGTTGGTATGTGTGGGCTGAGTGAGTCTCTGGTACAGTAATTAAAAGTCCAAATACCAAGTATCTAATTTAGAGCTCCCGCACACTACAGCCTTCTTATAGGCCGATAGTTTAATTGGGCTGTTAATCAGTATGAACATGTGTAAAAGTACGCACATTACACCGATTTGGTGTTCAAGTCTGTAGTCTACATTTCTATGCCCATGTCCAGGAATGCCGTGATACCATTACGGATATACAATGATCCATAAGCATGTATTTGTAAATGATGCTGAGGCAAATAGAATGATTCTGTCATGATTTTTGCAGGAATACACTTTTACCTTCGGAATCTGAACTGTCTCAAATTCGGTATGTTAGCTGTAATGTCTTGTAGTTGTCTGCCTTTTGTGTGTTTAAATTTTGAATGTTTACTTTCATTTTTACGATTTGTCAAAACATAAATTGAACTTATGCTGGTGCATGTACAAACGAAGCCACTGTTAACTGACCATAGACTTAAACACGTTGCAATAAAGTTGACATTTGTTTACAAATGTACAGTTAACAGTGTGTTCGATTGTAGGTCTATATCGCTTCGTGCTCTGTGACACCTTTAGGTGTTGTTGGCGTGGTAGACACGACAGCACCTTTGGGTATTCTTGGCGAAGGGTTAAATAGAGAATATATCCTCGTAAAGAATAACTGTCGCTACTTTTTCATCACATTGTATGGTTAGCTTCTTCTTCGGACTCTAGCCTCAATGCCATATAAATTATATTCTCATTTCATTGTCTCCCACTGGTTTTTGTGCTATTTTAAGAGTACCTTAATTTCAATATAATATTGTTGTTTATAGGCCGGAGGATGAGGCAACAGATCCAGACAAAGAGGAAACAAAAGCTGATGACGATTCAGATGAAGATGGTAAGATTATTTTGTTTTAAATTATTTATTGCAATGTACTTCCATCTTTTATTCAATTAGACTTTTCGTTTCGTTTAATCTGACTCACCACTATTACTGCAATGGTTTTTTTTTCATTTATGTAATTTATGTAAACTAAGTCTTTAAAATCCATTTTTCGCATCCGCGGCTGTGTGTCAAAATATCTGCATCAGCTACGTCCCCAGGATATCGATACACAAGGAGTCCCTAACCGCCTGGTCACGATATTGCGCGACCAGCGGCGAGGTGAGAACGAGAGACTGCGCTCCGAGCTCCCGCTCCCACCATAGATTCATAAGATACCAAATTCAGCATATTTCACTATAGTATAGCAATATTTTACTATAACCAATCAGTTTTTGAGATATTAACGTTTTTATGCCACACCTGGCCATAAAGTGGCCTTTACCGCACGCTACGCGTACGGAAAAAGCCGCTTTCTAGCCAAGTGTAGACATAAAATGATGTACACAACACGGGAGGTAATAAAGAATCGATCGCTTATTTACGTCCCTCGCTTGTAGCTCGGGCCGCAAACATTTGCGATCTCGGCCTTTCTTTGTTTTACCACCCTAGTTGTGTAATGTACTATTGTAAAACTCGTGCTATGTGACAACCTGGCTCAGTGTTTTAAGTTGTACATGGATGTTTGAAACGTGAGGTTTCCGTGTCCAGACGTGTTCCCGCACGTGGAGGAAGCCCGCATGTGGACGCGCGGCGACGCGGGCGCGTTCAAGGAGTCCGCGTGCGCCGGCGGCGGCCGCCTCACCGTCGGCCACGGCGAGACCGTCACCGTGCGCGTGCCCACGCACCAGCACGCCAAGTGCCTCTGCTGGGAGTTCGCTACCGACAACTACGATATAGGTAACTGTCCGAGGGGACGGCGGCCGCCTCACCGTCGGCCACGGCGAGACCGTCACCGTGCGCGTGCCCACGCACCAGCACGCCAAGTGCCTCTGCTGGGAGTTCGCTACCGACAACTACGATATAGGTAACTGTCCGAGGGGACGGCGGCCGCCTCACCGTCGGCCACGGCGAGACCGTCACCGTGCGCGTGCCCACGCACCAGCACGCCAAGTGCCTCTGCTGGGAGTTCGCTACCGACAACTACGATATAGGTAACTGTCCGAGGGGACGGCGGCCGCCTCACCGTCGGCCACGGCGAGACCGTCACCGTGCGCGTGCCCACGCACCAGCACGCCAAGTGCCTCTGCTGGGAGTTCGCTACCGACAACTACGATATAGGTAACTGTCCGAGGGGACGGCGGCCGCCTCACCGTCGGCCACGGCGAGACCGTCACCGTGCGCGTGCCCACGCACCAGCACGCCAAGTGCCTCTGCTGGGAGTTCGCTACCGACAACTACGATATAGGTAACTGTCCGAGGGGACGGCGGCCGCCTCACCGTCGGCCACGGCGAGACCGTCACCGTGCGCGTGCCCACGCACCAGCACGCCAAGTGCCTCTGCTGGGAGTTCGCTACCGACAACTACGATATAGGTAACTGTCCGAGGGGACGGCGGCCGCCTCACCGTCGGCCACGGCGAGACCGTCACCGTGCGCGTGCCCACGCACCAGCACGCCAAGTGCCTCTGCTGGGAGTTCGCTACCGACAACTACGATATAGGTAACTGTCCGAGGGGACGGCGGCCGCCTCACCGTCGGCCACGGCGAGACCGTCACCGTGCGCGTGCCCACGCACCAGCACGCCAAGTGCCTCTGCTGGGAGTTCGCTACCGACAACTACGATATAGGTAACTGTCCGAGGGGACGGCGGCCGCCTCACCGTCGGCCACGGCGAGACCGTCACCGTGCGCGTGCCCACGCACCAGCACGCCAAGTGCCTCTGCTGGGAGTTCGCTACCGACAACTACGATATAGGTAACTGTCCGAGGGGACGGCGGCCGCCTCACCGTCGGCCACGGCGAGACCGTCACCGTGCGCGTGCCCACGCACCAGCACGCCAAGTGCCTCTGCTGGGAGTTCGCTACCGACAACTACGATCAGGGTGGCCACTTTCTGGAAAACCGGGAAAACCGGGAAATGTCAGGGAATTTCACTAGTCATGGAAAAGTCAGGGAATTGTCAGGGAAATTTATTGAAGGTCAGGGAATAAAAAATGAGACTATGATTTGCGAATATATTGTATAAATACATATGAAATACATACGTACTTAAAAAAAATATTATTTTTGAGATATAAAGCATTTCCGAAAACAAAGCCGTTCCAGAGATACAAGCGGCGTACGCTAGCTTGACGGGCCGGTAGCGTACACCGTGAACAGGCGTTATATTTTGAAAAGTTTAAGGGTACTATTTTTGTCAATTACGTAGGTATTTCGTGGGTACTATTTGGGTACTAGTTATTGTCAGCATCAGATTTTGGATATCTTTACGGTGTACGCCATCTTGACGGTCACCCGCTGCCCTCTCTTCGCGCCTGTCGTATATCACCAGTGATCGGAATAGGTAGAGTATATTTACCTAAACTTCGAAGAACATAGTCGAAAAGTGGAGACTCCCTTACGACTAATTTTTTTAGTCCCGGAATCTTACTAAAAAATTATATTATTGGTATTCTTTCGCATATTTCTCGAACATTCTCAGTATAGCTGTCTCTTTCTAATAGCGCTGTCTCTTTCACTCCTTCGAGAAATTTCGCCATATATATTTTTTTTATTGCTATAGACTGGCAAACAGGCAGACGGCCCACCTGATGGAAAGCGGTCACCGCCGCCTATAGACATTCGCACCACTAGATGCATTGCCAATGCGTTGCCGGTCTCGAAGAAATTTGATGACACCCTGACTATGACACCCATATTGTAGCGCAGTGGGAAAATCTTAGCAGGAAGTTCATTCCAGATCCTTATTTTACGCGCTAGAAAGGTCCTAGAGAACCGGCGCGTTGTTGAGTGTAATAATTCAAGGAAATGGGGATGAACCGCCTGCCGATGACGAGTGGTGCGATGGTAGAATGATACGGTAGGCACCAACCCAAACAGTTCCTTGGAACATTCCCCATTATACAGACGGTAGAAGACGCAGAGAGATGCAAAGTCTCTCCGGAGGCTAAGCGTTTCTAAACCGTCAGTAAGTATGGGATCGTTGACAATGCGGATAGCGCGTCTCTGGATGGTGGGACGAGCATGTCTTAGGAGGGGGTAGTGTTGCGCTGGTGTTATAGGCATAAACTTCAAACTTAATTTCCGTAGAAGCGTTTTCAGTAGGCTGAAAAGTGATTTCAGGCCGTTTAAGAGGTGGCTCTTTCACATACTAGAAAATCGAAAAATTCAATGATCCACGCGGCTCATAATAGCTCACTCCTTGTACATGGATGAGCAAAATAAAAAGAAGGAAAACTTAAGTTCAGAAGAGAAAAAAGAAAAACTGCAGAATTGGTTAGAGAACTTGAAGCAAAAAGGCAAGGAATTCTCGAAGGAGCTGCCAAAGAAGCTGCGTTATTGGAAAGACAGATTACCAAGTTGCAATCGAATTTGTTATTATAACTCAACGAGTTAATTTTTATTTCACTTATATTTTAAACCGACTTCAAAAAATTAGGTTTCTCAATTCGTTGCTTTTGTACCATAATACTCGAAACGTTGAAGTCTTCGTAGTTTAAATATTGAAAAAGTATTCTAATTATATATTTTTACCCGACTGCGGCGAAGCCCAAAGGAGGGTTATGTGTTTGAGCTGTATGTATGTATGTCCGTTCCTGTGTCCGCTCGTAACTACTCAACGGCACATCAGATTTTGATAATAGATTCGTCTTGATGGTGCGAGTGTCACTAGGTATGAAGTTCGTTAAAATAAACAAAATGGCGGATTTTATGCAGTTTCAAAGTGCACCGCGGTCGGGTTCTTTTTAGTAAAAATGTGGTTATATCCTTATTACATTTAAGATTATGGTCAGGGAAAAACTTGAAAAAACGCCTGGAAAACCGGGAAAAGTCAGGGAATTTTGATTGTTGTAAATAGTGGTCACCCTGTACGATATAGGTAACTGTCCGAGGGGACGGCGGCCGCCTCACCGTCGGCCACGGCGAGACCGTCACCGTGCGCGTGCCCACGCACCAGCACGCCAAGTGCCTCTGCTGGGAGTTCGCTACCGACAACTACGATATAGGTAACTGTCCGAGGGGACGGCGGCCGCCTCACCGTCGGCCACGGCGAGACCGTCACCGTGCGCGTGCCCACGCACCAGCACGCCAAGTGCCTCTGCTGGGAGTTCGCTACCGACAACTACGATATAGGTAACTGTCCGAGGGGACGGCGGCCGCCTCACCGTCGGCCACGGCGAGACCGTCACCGTGCGCGTGCCCACGCACCAGCACGCCAAGTGCCTCTGCTGGGAGTTCGCTACCGACAACTACGATATAGGTAACTGTCCGAGGGGACGGCGGCCGCCTCACCGTCGGCCACGGCGAGACCGTCACCGTGCGCGTGCCCACGCACCAGCACGCCAAGTGCCTCTGCTGGGAGTTCGCTACCGACAACTACGATATAGGTAACTGTCCGAGGGGACGGCGGCCGCCTCACCGTCGGCCACGGCGAGACCGTCACCGTGCGCGTGCCCACGCACCAGCACGCCAAGTGCCTCTGCTGGGAGTTCGCTACCGACAACTACGATATAGGTAACTGTCCGAGGGGACGGCGGCCGCCTCACCGTCGGCCACGGCGAGACCGTCACCGTGCGCGTGCCCACGCACCAGCACGCCAAGTGCCTCTGCTGGGAGTTCGCTACCGACAACTACGATATAGGTAACTGTCCGAGGGGACGGCGGCCGCCTCACCGTCGGCCACGGCGAGACCGTCACCGTGCGCGTGCCCACGCACCAGCACGCCAAGTGCCTCTGCTGGGAGTTCGCTACCGACAACTACGATATAGGTAACTGTCCGAGGGGACGGCGGCCGCCTCACCGTCGGCCACGGCGAGACCGTCACCGTGCGCGTGCCCACGCACCAGCACGCCAAGTGCCTCTGCTGGGAGTTCGCTACCGACAACTACGATATAGGTAACTGTCCGAGGGGACGGCGGCCGCCTCACCGTCGGCCACGGCGAGACCGTCACCGTGCGCGTGCCCACGCACCAGCACGCCAAGTGCCTCTGCTGGGAGTTCGCTACCGACAACTACGATATAGGTAACTGTCCGAGGGGACGGCGGCCGCCTCACCGTCGGCCACGGCGAGACCGTCACCGTGCGCGTGCCCACGCACCAGCACGCCAAGTGCCTCTGCTGGGAGTTCGCTACCGACAACTACGATATAGGTAACTGTCCGAGGGGACGGCGGCCGCCTCACCGTCGGCCACGGCGAGACCGTCACCGTGCGCGTGCCCACGCACCAGCACGCCAAGTGCCTCTGCTGGGAGTTCGCTACCGACAACTACGATATAGGTAACTGTCCGAGGGGACGGCGGCCGCCTCACCGTCGGCCACGGCGAGACCGTCACCGTGCGCGTGCCCACGCACCAGCACGCCAAGTGCCTCTGCTGGGAGTTCGCTACTGACAACTACGATATAGGTAACTGTCCGAGGGGACGGCGGCCGCCTCACCGTCGGCCACGGCGAGACCGTCACCGTGCGCTAGCCAGTGAACAGAAAGAGCACGCGTTATGCGATAGAGGGAAACGGTCGGATCCGGTGCGTTCCGTCCGGTGGTCGGACCCGAACGACAGTTTTGTTAGAGAGAGAGAGACTTTCGTACGTTGTACTATTACTGATGCTGGGCCTTGGCCTGAGAAATTACGATACAAAACTTCGCGTAGCGGATCCAATGCTAAATTAACAAAAATATTATACGCCACTGTCAGGACTTTTATTTCTAGGGTCCCGTACACAAGGATTGCCAACGGAACCCTATTACTAAGACTCCGCTGTCCGACTAACAGGGCTGTATTTTTTGAAACGTAATAGGTAGAGACTTGAAATTTTCACAGAATTTGTATTTCTCTCCGTTATAACAACAAATAATAATAAAAACAAAATAGAATGATACAAGAAACGTGTTTTTTTGATGTTTTTTGCTCGATGGTGGTACGGAACCCTTCGTTTGCGAATTCGAATCGCACTTGGCCGGTTTTTAAAGTTCGATGACCCACGGCTATGTATGACGAAATGGGAATGGTTCTATACCATGTGGGATTGTAGACGATTTAGGATGCATCCGAAATGGGTAGAAAAATCTTCACGTCTTAATTTTGGTGACATATTAATTTTGGTGTTTCAGCCTTCGGCTTATACTTCGAGTGGAGTAAATCGCCCACCAGCGACGTGACCGTCCACGTGTCCGAGAGCGACGACGAGGACGATCCTGAGGACGACGCTGACGAAGGTGCGAATCATATAAACCTCATGTCGAAAAACATATAATAGATATGTCGCAGTCAACTGGTTTAATTAGCCATTTGGTTAACTGTCTAGCTTTTTCACTAAACTATGACCCGCCAGTAGGTCGACGAAGCCCCGTTGGGCGGGCTTCTATTGTGTTGTGTGAGCAAATAGCTAAGTAGTAGCTAGTAAGTGGCGACAGATACAATAATAGGCATGTTTATTGTACCCGAAATTTGTTAAAATGATTTAAAATGTGGAAATTTCTTGAACTTTTGAGTACGACACTTAAAGTGCAACTTGTTTTATGAGAATTATAAGATTTCAAAGTTGGTAAATCCATTTTAAAAGCATGAAAATATTAAAAACTATGAATACTTACAACTTACATATTAACTATACCTAGTTTGCATTGTAAGTTTCTTTTGGTCTGCGAAAAAGTATGATCGTAATGTATTGTAGGTACACCATAATAAAGCATAAAATTTATAGTAACTTGTTGCATAAAGTGTGCAAGAAAAAAAAGAAAATATTAGATTAAGATTAAAAGGTTAAAAGATCAAAGATTGTGGAGCGGAGCGAAAATACGATGGTTGTATCTTTGGGTAGCGGATCCAATGCAAACATAACAAAAATAAAATAATTAGTTTTTGGAGTAACACTAGCTCTAGCTATCGCAACAACGATGCCGTGAAATTCAGTGCAATTAATTTGTTTTGTATGCAGAGTACACAGTAACAGAAGGCGGGCTGGACCCAGAGGCCGGCGCTGAGCGTCGCGCGCTGCAGCAACAGAGGCCCATGGTCAGCATCGTCGTGCCCATATTCCGCAGGGACTGTCACACAGAGGTCAGTTTGCTTAATCCAGGTGTTCCCTATCTTAGCTTCACTGTACGCAGAGTACACAGTAACAGAAGGCAGCCTAGACCTGGAGGCCGGCGCTGAGCGTCGTTCGCTGTAGCAACAGAGGCCCGTGGTTAGCATCGTCGTGCCCATATTCCGCAGGGACTGTCACACTGAGGTCAGTTTTCTTTATCCAGGTATTCCCTATCTTAGCTTCACTGTACGCAGAGTAAACAGTAACAGAAGGCAGCCTAGACCCGGAGGCCGGCGCCGAGCGTCGTTTGGTGCAGCAGCAGAGGCCCATGGTCCGCATCGTCGTGCCCATATTCCGCAGGGATTGTCATACAGAGGTCAGTTTGCTTAATCCAGGTGTTCCCTATCTTAGCTTCACTGTACGCAGAGTAAACAGTAACAGAAGGCAGCCTAGACCCGGAGGCCGGCGCTGAGCGTCGTTCGCTGCAGCAACAGAGGCCCATGGTCAGCATCGTCGTGCCCATATTCCGCAGGGATTGTCATACAGAGGTCAGTTTGCTTAATCCAGGTGTTCCCTATCTTAGCTTCACTGTACGCAGAGTACACAGTAACAGAAGGCGGGCTGGACCCGGAGGCCGGCGCTGAGCGTCGCGCGCTGCAGCAGCAGAGGCCCATGGTCAGCATCGTCGTGCCCATATTCCGCAGGGATTGTCATACAGAGGTCAGTTTGCTTAATCCAGGTGTTCCCTATCTTAGCTTCACTGTACGCAGAGTAAACAGTAACAGAAGGCAGCCTAGACCCGGAGGCCGGCGCTGAGCGTCGTTCGCTGCAGCAACAGAGGCCCATGGTCAGCATCGTCGTGCCCATATTCCGCAGGGACTGTCACACTGAGGTCAGTTTTCTTAATCCAGGTATTCCCTATCTTAGCTTCACTGTACGCAGATAACACAGTAACAGAAGGCAGCCTAGACCCGGAGGCCGGAAAACATAACTGTTTTCCTAACTTGCACCGTTTTTTAGAAATTTGCAAACATCGTAAAACATACTTATTTGCTCCTACTAAACTAACCGCCGTACAGTTTTTCTTGAACTATTCATGTATAAACTCACGAGTTTGTACAGAACCCTCGGTGCGCGAGTCCGACTAGCACTTGACCGGTTTTATTTATAATAACTCCTGCATTTGTTATCGAATAAGCTCGCTTTTAAGAGGAAAGAGTAAGGTGGAGAGAATTGAAAATTAGGTATTTGTAAAATGTGTCGCTGTCCCGCACTGCCCGCCTCTCCCGCGCAGAGCGCGATAGAGACAACTGCAGCTTGGACCGAAAATACCTTTTAAAATTTCATGAAAACAACGTTTCGTAGTCCCCTGATTTCTTCCCCAAAACTTAACCTATTTAACTATTTTTTTCATTAAACATTAAAGAAAGGCTTTGGCCGTGTTCCTATGTTTTCCTTTTTTTTAATAATCTAGTAAAATTTGTTTTCTGGATGTGTGAACACAGCGGAAAATCTGGCATTTTTTTTAGGTTTTTGAAGGTTAATATCTCTTTTGAGAATCAATTTATCGTAAAAAGGAAAACATAGGAACATATCAATAGTAGCCATAGATTTTTGGACAAAAAATTATTGCTCTACTGGCATTATCCAGGGAGGAAACGGGGGACTACGTTTGTATGGAAAAACTGCCCTCCTGTTTCCTCTTAAGTCTGTTATTTAAAAAATGGTATTAATTATACGTGTCTGCACAAGCTAAAGCTTAGTTTGGGACCAAGTTGTTTTACATGTAGGATTGTGGTCTATAATATTAATTTATTTTTTGTACTTAATTGTTTTTATGTTTTGTATGAGGTGTGTACTAATATTGTATTGTATTATTTTTCCAGGTATACGCTGGCTCGCATACCTACCCAGGTGAAGGGGTATATCTACTAAAATTCGATAACACCTACAGCTTATGGCGATCCAAAACTCTTTACTACAAAGTATACTACACGCAGTAAGAAAGCTTATTTGTAATAGAACCATGACAAATTGTAAAAGAAAATCGTTTATAAATAAAGAATATTTAATGAAGTTACGAAAGGTACTGCCAGTATTTGTTAATATAATTTCAAGTGCAATAAAAAAAAATATATTTCATGTTTTATGTTCAATTTAGTTTCGAGCACCATAGTTGATAGCCAAATGGCTAAACTGAAATACTTAATCATCTAGTCTTAAATCCTAAAGTGAATCTATGCCTTCACTCACGTTGCTCGAAACGTCTATGAGAACTTTTAAATCGTATTAAAAATATATTGGAATATAACTGAAATGGACAGTTGCGTGTCCAACTGTATTTTTTGTATTCAGACAAATCGTCACTACTTTGAAAAAAACTCTTATCTAAACTTGTCGTAGAGAAAAACGACAAAAGTTACATACGATCTTCATATACACTTACTGCGTTTTTGTCTGCAGTCAGTATCAGATACGTGTTTTTTTAAATAACTGACGAAATGCTACTTCAAATGTGACGTTTTCGGGGAAAGGTACCTACCACTTTGCTGCTTGCCGATTAATTAAGACGATCTAGCAGCCAATTGCTAAGGCTATTGACAGTTAGTAAAATTGTTTCCTTGGCCTGAGAGCGGCACAAATGTTGCAACAGCAATTATATTTCAATGGAAAAACGAATTTTGTTACATTTATAATGTTAGGTACTTTATATTTCGCTCATACCCAAAATACCGCATTATCAAAATACCAGGTTTTTTAAAAGACCGGATTCTCGATTTATCAGATTCCTGTTACACCACATTCCCGTTACACTAGATTATAAAATCGTTGGTTACTCAAGAAACTAAATGATTATGTAGAATGTATTATTTTGGAAATCTAGTATATGGGGAATCTGTTAAATCGAGAATCTGGTATTTTGAAAATTCTGGTTTTCTGGGTATGCGGTATTTTGGGCACGAGGGCTTTATTTTACATTGTTCCTATGTAGTATAATTTGTTTAAAAGTTTTACCATTCGCCTCATTCGTTTTAAGTCTCTGCACACAAATAGTTTTAGATGTTATTGTTTAACTTGTAATTATTACAATTATTTGCACATTCCTGCAAGTTATAATCTGCTCCGGTCACAATTAATAGGTAACACAGTTATTATCAAGGAAAACTATTTTAAGAGCGTTTTTGTATTGTAAGTTACGAAATTAGAACTAATTCATTAGGCATGTCATTGTTCACCACGACAGGTAGGCGATGGTTGAAAATTTTGTTATTTTTTTTTATCACTTTTTTTTTATATTGATACAACCATAAGATCCAAATGGTATCATAAAGGGTTCTACACACTATGTCTGCGGGTTTTTGCCGCGCGGGTATGCCGCCGCCATTATTACCCACCGGGCTTGTTGGTAGCATGCCCGCCCGCATAGTGTGTAACAATCTTAAGGTAGTGTCCGACAGAAACTAGCTTTCACGGCCGAAACCGAAACCGAATATCGGCTTTGATCTCAGTTTCGGCTGAAACCAGAACCGAAACTTCCATATAAGGTCATGTTTTCGTGGGAAGAAAAAAATGACAGTCATAATCAGTCTTCATTTTTAAGTATAATCATTTAGTCTCTGACATGTAGAGTAATCATGAATTATGACTTCTTATTTTAAATAAATTATCTGTGCTTTTTGAAATAAAGACTGTCCGATCGCAGTACGAAACCCCCCAAAAACAGTTTCGGTTTTGGCCGTAGTTTCGGCCGGATGGCAGCCGAAACCGAAACTAAGCCGAAACCAGTTTTTTTGCCGAAACTAGGCCGAAACCGAAATTTCGGTCGGACTCTACCTTAAGGTGATCCGAGTCGGTCGGTTTTCTATACAAACATAAAGAACGTCATCGTTTGCTTCCACGTCATCAATTATGTTTAAATTGTGTTTTAGTTCATAGCTTGATACATTTTGTCTGCGCGAAATGACATGAGAACCAGTAAAAAATATTTTTTTTAGCAAAAAACGTTTGGTTTCATTCAAATCATGATAATAAATGGCGCTGACCTTCAATGTCAGATTGCACGTTAATTCTAGTCTTTTGAGAGTTCTCATGTCATTTCGCGCAGACAAAATGTATCAAGCTATAAAATAAAACACATTTTAACCACGATTGACGTCGTGGAAGCAAACAATGACCCTCTTTGTGTGAAAACCTACCGACTCGAATCACCTTAAACTGTTACATAAGAAAATGTTACTTTATAGTAAATGGAACCAATAATATTTTATATGCCACACCTGGCCATAAAGAGGCTTTTACTGCACGCTACGCGTACGGAAAAAGCCGCTTTCTAACCAAGTGCAGACATAAAATGATGTGCACAACACCGGAGGTAATAAAGATCCCT
Organism: Eudemis profundana; assembly: GCA_947034925.1. Taxonomy (NCBI): domain Eukaryota; kingdom Metazoa; phylum Arthropoda; class Insecta; order Lepidoptera; family Tortricidae; genus Eudemis; species Eudemis profundana. Next base: position 11,664,636 of record OX344808.1, read on the forward strand.
CGATCGCTTATTTACGTCCCTCGCTTGCAGCTCGGGCCGCAAACATCTGCGATCTCAGCCTCTCTTTGTTTTACCACCCTAGTTGTGTAATATACTATTATCGATCGCCAATTTTTACACTTGTACGTTATAGGTCATGAATACGAAAGAGAATTTAATATTGATGGTATACATATTTTTAAATACTTTAAGAGCGATATACATATATTTACAGACAAGAGTATTAATGTGCCATTAGGGGAACAAAATGAATTGAATTTATATTACGTTTAATTGCTTTTGCACTTTGGAATCACAAATTCTTTATTTTGGCTTCTATTAGTGCGATATATAAATTACTCCACTGAAGGACAACGACGTGCATACACCTATAGCAGTGGTTCCTAACCTTTATTGCCACATCACGCACAGGCCCCCTCTAGATTTGTATCATTACCCCTCCAAAAAATAGGTAATACAGACAAGTATATGAAAGTACTCAAAGAAAAACGACTTAATATGAGTATTACCCCTGAGAAAATTTAATTTTACCCCTAAAAGGGTAATTACCCCCAGGTTCGGAACCACTGACCTATAGGGAACGTGCACAACTAAGGTGCTGCCAATTCGGCTGCCCCATATCAAAATGTAGTAAGTGCTTTAGATTTTTTTAAAAAGAGCTTAACAACATTTTTATGTTTATGTTTTTACGCCCTTTTCAAAATTTGGTCTGAGGCATTTACTAGGTTTTGATACGGGGCAGCCGACGGTGCCGCCAATCCGAATCTTGTACTCCATCATGCTGGGGCCACATTAACGGGAAACGCCGTTAATATCGATGGTGGACGATTAAGTGTAGCCACGACTTACTATACTTGACATTAACATTTGTAACCAGTATTTTTTTCAGGCCTCATAAGTTTCCTTTACTGTCCGCATCAAAGTGTCTTTTGTTTATTTAGTGCTGCCACCTATAGTTCCTGTGCGTTCCCTACCATCACACTTATTCCGTGAAACGACATTTTATGTTGGGCGTTATTTCTCTCGTATAGAAACAGGGACCCTATTCTCGTCAGAGATCTATCTAGATTACAAAGACCAGCACTTGAGATTATTTATGTAGTAATGATGGCTTTAATTCTTGATGGCAGCCGAACCTGGTTTTCAGTAGTTCTATCGACTTGTTCCAATTATTTCACTCCAGCTGTACACTCTCGCCGAGATTGAGCGAGCAAACATGCCGCACCTTCTGAACCTAATAAGTAAGCTTGGTCAACTTGTACAGTGGGATCAGAATTCAACCATTGTAGAAATCACTTGTATCGATGTTTTTATTACCTTATTTATTGAATAGCCTGTAAAATGATCGTCTAGTATTATCAATAGCATTTTTAACGTTAGTAATGTTAGTTGCATATTGTAAATGTTTAGAACTTAGAATTATGTTACATATAACTATATGTTTGTTGTACGTCTTACTTTGTTTCATCTGCAATGGCAAAACCTTCTATACAAAAATTTGTGAAATGGTAAATAAATATTAATATTGTTGTGCTCCTCCCAGTGTCTATGAAAGTTCTGAGACAATGATTTAATAAATTATAACAATAATACTGTTTTTTTGTTTGTTTGTATATCTGTAATGTGGAACAAAAATATACTAGAAAATATTACCTATTTATTTCCTGAATTTCATCTAACAACGCGAATGAGATAGGTATTTATGTCTCAAGTGGCAAGTGAAATAGTATCTAATTACGCTAGCATTGCGCATTGCAGAACCTTGGCTTGCATTTTATCATTGATGGCATTCATGTGTGTACACAATCTATGCGTACACGTTAACAGTTGTGATTTGCTTGTTAGCACACTGCTAGCTATAACATCTAGATATAGGACTAATGTTGGGGAAAAGACCTTACTCTCTCGCACTGTACCGATTGAAAAAGGGATACGTACCATTTGTCGCGCGATGGAGTCGCGTAGCACAGTTGACTAGATGTACAGTAAAAGATTTAGAAAGCGGATAGTAGACTGGTAACCTTCATACATTTGTTAGTGCATTAAAAAAATCTAAAAGTTAAATGAAAACCTTTTCTGAGTGAAACTGATTTATTTTAGAGTTGGCAACCTTGCTTTTGACACACACAAAAGAAGAATGACAGATAACATTTGACAAGTGACATGACAGGGGAAATTATTTATTTTCGTTTCGAATAAAGTTCAAAAATTATAAAATGTTGCAACGATTGCTCGTCAATTTGGACGTTAGGATATCTAGTAGGCGTACAAATTTACTGTTCAGTTTACCGATTTCGAAGCATTTGTGTCATCAGTGCGGTCACAGGTTATATTTCTCTCACAAGGCCCCAGTCCTTAGAAATTATTACGAAAGGGCTTCACATAGAAATGGTTTATTTAATACCAAAACGAGGTATTACACAAGCCAAGTGGACGTTAAAAGCAAGAACGAACCCATTGAAACGTCGAAGGTGAATCCTACGATTGCAACGTCTAAGAAAATTAATGTGAAATTAAAGCCTTCGGAACTGAAGCGATTGTTTGAATTAGCTGCTCCAGAAAAATGGACTCTGGCTGGTAAATAGTAGCTTTATTACTCTTCAAACTTAAAAACATTCCTTACTGTGCAAAATGATGTAGCTTGCATTAAATTTGATAAAACAATCATAGCTAAAATTTCTTATCTTTGCTTATTTTTTTTTCCTATAAAATGTAATAGATTAGATTACTGTTGTAGTGGAGCGGACCATCTTTATGCTGGTGTTGCTAAACATAATAAAATTGAGACAACACTTGAATAAAATACTGCCTACAAGCTATATGCTTTGCCCTCAGGTTTTAATGAATTGCATTAAGTTCGCCTATTGTGTCAAACAATTTTGCAATAAAGTTTAAATAAATAAATAAAATACTATAAGGTTGGGTTTGTTTGATCTTATAAGTTTACTTTGTACACTCACAAAAACCCATTTGATTAAAACAATTACACAAAAGCGTATAAATCACATAATGCGGTTTAAGAATGTATTAATTCAATAAAATGGGTTTTTAGTAACTTTATAGGGTAAAAGTAGCCACCCCAGTATTTTCACTTTCAAAGGGATAAATAAAACATGATCACTGATCTGTTTTTAGGTGCTATTGGATTCCTCATCATATCTTCAAGTGTGACGATGGCCGTGCCATTCTCACTGGGCAAGGTGCTGGATATCATTTACAGCAGCACAAACGACTTGGCCGGAGCAAGGGAGAAACTTGATACACTCTGTTTGATGCTCTGCGGAGTGTTCTTAGTTGGAGGGCTATGTAACTTTGGGAGAGTGTATCTCATGTCAATTTCAGGTAATCAATAGGGTATTTGACAACAATCAAAATAAATTCATTAACTCTAACCAGCAAATTACGCTTCCAAAACAGCCCGGATAAAATCATTCAAACTTATTTTCGTGCCATCAACGATTTTACAATGACGAAAACTAAAAATAATGCACCATGTTGAGCATGACGTCACAAGCACGTCACAAGATAGTATTTCATACTAAACTGCATACTTTCGGAGCGTTTTGACACTTCATAAAAAGAAGCTGATTTGAACTGTCATCAAGTAGCCTATTAAGAATCTTTTTTAACAACATAATTTATTAGACAAAATAATCTATACACAATTAAATCTAAATCTCTAATTCTCTAAAACTGTTGTAAAAAAACCTCAATAAGACGTAGAATACAAATATTCTTAAAACGAATACTAGTTAAAAAAAACAGGCCCCCTCATATCAGCATTGCAATACAGCATTTCCTTGCTGTATTGCAATGCATTGTGCAGGAAACCTGCCAGTTCTTTGGTCCCCTGTGTCATCAACCAGCTTATTGGACATTTCCTTTAAAACTGCCAGGCCCTAGTAATTGGTAGTGAAATTTCTGCTGGCTAAGTGGCATCATCTGCCTTGATTCTAGTAACCATTATGTTATCTAATTTATTATGAGTAATTTTTTTTAACAGGTGCATAAATTCATATACAATTTAAAGATTATAATTTTTTTGTTGACCTCAAGGAATAACTGCAAACTAGAGTACAACCGAAATTTCGGTTTCGGTCTAGTTTCGGCAAAAAAACGGGTTTTGGCTTAGTTTTGGTTTCAGCTGCCATCCGGCCGAAACAGTAACTGAATTTGAGGGGTTTTGCGCTGTGATCGGACAATCTTTATTTCAAAAAGCACAGATAATTTATTTGAAATAAGAAGTTATAATATGTTATAATTAATGATTACCCTAAATATCAGAGACTAAATTATTAATATGTTATTTAATAATGAAGCTGACTGATTATGATTGTAATTTTTTTTCTTTCCACGTAAATATGACCTTATATGGAAGTGTCGGTTTTGGTTCTGGTTTCGGAGGAAACTGAAATCAAAGCCGAAATTCGGTTTCGGTTTCGGCCGTGAAAACTAGTTTCGGTCGGACACTACTGCAAACTCATGGAAACTATATTGTTGATTACATGAAAAGAACACAATCATTACATAAATATTCATTCACAAAAATATCCATGTGATTCATTAGTAACAAACAATCAAACTTGAATTTGCTTAATGGTGTTTCAAGTTGGTCATTGAAGCATTAATTCGTATAATACGCTATTTTACAACTTTTTTTCTGTGATATGTTATAGAAAGACCTCTCAATAATAGAAATATTGGCAAAAAAACTAATAGGTACCATAAAAAAATAACCGAGATTGAACGTTAAAAACACATTTTTAGACTTCCCAAAAAACGCTTCATACTATACATAAGTACTAGTGTTGTGACGTCACATGGTTATACTTTGTAAGGGGAAATTAAAAATTGGTCATGCAGCTATGTTAAAACTTGCGTTTATTCTAACGTTTTCATAACAAAGTTACCATAAATTCAATGGTATTAGGTAATAGCTTTTAGGATTGTTATACTTTTAAAATGGACTTCACCTCTCAACTTCGAAGGGTAATAAAACAAGTTACACTTTAGATATCGAACTCAAAACTTCAACATATTTCCTTGTTTTGCTTATTTTAACAGGATCTTGTATAATATTAACGAATTTCAGGTACAGTAAAATAGGCTATTATCAAATAATCATGCCCATTTTTCCAGGCCAGAGAATGACTCAGTCCCTCCGCAAAAAAGTTTATGCAGCGATACTACGACAGGAACCGGCGTGGTTTGGTAAAAACTCCACCGGTGAGCTTGTGAACAGACTGTCCGCTGACACCCAGTTAGTTGGGCGCAACCTCAGCCAGAATGTCAGCGATGGACTGAGGTCATTGTTTATGGTCGGTGCTGGGACTGGTATGATGGTAAATATTTTACTCTGTTTTTACTTGTTACTCAATATTACTAAACCGTAGCCTAAGGATAGTAGTCCAGCGGCGTGCCGCTGATGGCAAGTGGTGAAATTATTTGAGCACATGAAAATTTATGAGTTTGTACCCTTGGTAAAATCTGCCGTCGTATGACTAAAACGCAGTTAACCTCTATGGCAGTGGTTCCTAACCTTTATTGCCACATCACCCACAGGCCCCCTCTAGATTTTTATCATTACCCCTCCAAAATATAGGTAATACAGACAAGTATATGAAAGTACTCAAAGAAAAATGACTTAATATGAGTATTACCCCTGAGAAAACTTAAGTTTAACCCTAAAGGGGTTATTACCCCCAGGTTCGGAACCACTGCTCTATGGGGTTGTATAGAGGTTAGCCGGGTTTTAGATATAGGACAACAGAACTAACGCAGCATCTGTAATGAAAGCTTTTTTGTGTAGGTAAATGAATTAAATTTGATAGTTTGTCTGCTTGTCTTCTTTGGTGTTAGTTATTCTTTCTCATTCGCTCAAAGGTTAGCTGGAAGAGATCCCTTACAGTGATAAGTTCGCCTTTTTACATAACCATTGATCTTTCTACTGTTTCTGTATGACTTTCTGTGTAATAAAGTGTTTACATACATTCATACAAAGCCCTATGCGGATGCAGCACTGTTTTACCGCGGGTGCGATTTGCTACAAGTATTAATATTAAATGGTAATATTTACACTTTTTAACATCAAGCTATAAAAGAAGTAGATATTATTGTTATATTATATTAATATAAAGTATTATTGTTATTTATATATTAAAATAGCATGTTAATCAAAAGTTGTTTGTCATCTCTGCCCTTGCCAATTATCTGCAGAGTAAATAGCGAAATTTTTAAATGGGATCAGCTGTATCATTATTTTGTTTACCTTAAAGAACTCTAATCTGTCGAAGATAATTAAACATAAATATTCATGTTGCCCGAAGTGAATAGATATCTTTGTCCAATGACAGGTAAAACTCCAATGTCAGGTATAAATAAATAATTCTTGAAGACTTTCTGTTCAAAATTCTTTCATTAAAGTATCGGTTACCGATACTATAATTTTCAGTTTCACCATACAAAGTGTAGTTAATAATAATAAATATATATAAAGTTTTAGCTTCTTACTATTTGAATTTTATTCAAAGTTAGGTTTTATACTTACAAATAAGTTAATACTACCACTAATTTGATTTTTTTTTGTGCTTCAACGGCTCTATGAGCTGTCACAACAGTCGGATTTCGTGGCGGTGGGTAGGTATGTCTCGGCAAAACAGCAACACCTCATAGATAGGCAATCTCATCCGAACCGAGCGCTGTAAAAGCTTGAAAAAAAAAACAGGTGGACATTGATATATTTCATTGTAGGATTCCTTCTGTGAGGCGAAGTCTGGTGGAGCGTAGTTCCGTTTGAGCATGCTACCTTTCTGTAACATCATGAATATGAATATTCTCTATTCTAGTGTTAGTTATAAGTATTATTTATAAGTGTTGTGTCTGAGTGTCGCACATAGTTTTGGTTTATTCTTGCTATACTGGTGACTAGGGATGTAACAATACATAATTTTGCCGATACGATACCGATACCGATTATTGTAGTAAATAATCGGCGATACCGATATCTTAGCTAAATAATTAAGTATGCACCTCAGACCTATATATGTCCTTATTATACCTAAAACTTAGATTGAATTAACATACTTAGTAATTATCATTGCACAAGGACCAATACATAAATTAAGTCAGAAATTGAAATTACTTTTTGCTGATTTTTTTCATACAGCAAATTCTTTTCGCGCTCTTCAAATATCGGTTGTATATAATCGGCGATACCGATATATCGGTATCGGTATTGTTACAACCCTACTGGTGATATACGTGAGATCCTGTAATTGGCGTCACTGTTTTTTATACAAATGTTCACGTTGTATTTATAACTGTTGGTTCTCTTTAAATAAATCGCGATGCGTTCGCAGATTTACATGTCTCCTTCGTTGGCGATGATCGGTCTGTGCGTGGTGCCTCCGGTATCGGTGCTCGCCGTTGTGTATGGACGCTTCGTGAGGAACATCACGAGACAGCTGCAGGACAGCCTGGCCGAGACCAGTGAGGTTTGTAACTATCATCCTTTCTTAGAATATGTACGCGTAAAGACAGGGCTCATCCGGAGGGTTGTTAAGTTGGAGTCTCGCTACAACTTGAATTTTAATGCTTATGTCGTGAGAGTTCCAACTGAGAAGTTAACGACCTTCACCAAAGAAGAGTTTTGGCCGAAAGGTGTCATGTTCCGGCGCTTCCGCGGGCGGCTACCTGACACCACGAACACATCGCAGTGAAATGTGACCTAGTTGTTAAGTTTATTTTGTAGTAATATTTAATATGTATGTTAGATTGTAAGGTATTTATCTATGGGCCTTTGATGCCTGAAATAAATGATAATTATTATTATTATAGGGTTCCCTACCCCAAGAGCACAAGAGCCTAATAGCCCAAGGTATAAAGACGAATAAGTAGTCCAATTTCGGCCGTTTGGGAGCGCGCGACACGTATTCACACACGCGCGATAGCACGTTTGTGTGAGTGCGATTCATACTGGAGCATTCTTACGCATTCTTATTTGTTTGCTTGTAGTGCGTTCGTACACGGCGCGCACACATTCATCCGCGCGACGTACTTTTTGTAGGAAGAAAAATTACTGCTATTGTACTGTGCTAATACTGACCCTCCGATGTGCGTCTGTCACAGGGTTGTATCTTTTGAACCGTAATAGATACGGACTTGAAATGTTCACAGAATGTGTATTTCTATTACTGCTATAACGACAAATAATAAATACGAAATAAAATTAAATGGTACTCCCGTACAAGAATCGTGTTTTATTGGCTTGTTTCCTCGAGTACGGCCTTCGCATATAAAATCTGACTTGCACTTGGCCGCTTTTTTAATGCATAATAGGCGAACATTGGTCCTTATCAGTACATAGTATAAAACAAAGTCGCTTTCTCTGTCCCTATATCCGTATGCTTAAATCTTTAAAACTACGCAACGGATTTTGATGCGGTTTTTTTAATAGATAGAGTGATTCAAGAGGAAGGTTTATATGTATAATACATGCATTTAGTATCAGCATTGCACCCGTGCGAAGCCGGGGCGGGTCGCTAGTCTCACATATGATGTTAAGTGACGATGAAGTCGTAGATGGAGCTTGTGTGCCTAGGTAATGCCTATTCACTCGACTTGAAGAAATCCACAGTATATTTCGGGGAAAAGGCTCACTGGAAGGGAGTTCCACTCTATTGCTGTCCTCGTGAGAAAGATAGGCGTGAAGCGCTTCATACAACACATCGGAATATCAACCATAGGGTGTTGCCTGTAACAAGAGCAAATAATTAAAACATAATTCTATTTGACAAACAATAAAACTTTTGTTCAATAACTTTTAAAAATGATGTAAATTTAAGATTGTCTCTTTTTCATACGAATTAAATAGTATTTTCAATGTACGTTAACATAAGTCTACTTAATTGACGTCGCTTGTCACGCTACAAACATAATTAACATCAAAACATGAGATATTTTTAAATGTCGCTGAACAAATGTTGTTCAGTCTGAGGAGTACAACTTTAGTTTTAATTATTTGTTCCTAGTACAGGCAACACGTTGTATAGGTGGAACCCACGTCCGAACCTAAATCACGGTATACGGCGTTTACGGGAGGCTGGTCTCGATCCTCGCTCCGGGTCGTTCCTGATGCAAAGGTTGTCCATTGCGATTGAACGTGGCAACGCGGCGAGCGTTATGGGTACCTTCGCGTCGGGAAGGGCTGGGGACGGGGTTTCTGGTTCGGTGTAGGTTAGTTTAGTTTAAGGTTTTTTTTTTATTGTGATTGTTTTTTTTTGTATGTTGTATATTTTTATGTTTTGTTCTTTATACAATAAATATGTCTTTTTAAGTCGTTTATAGAATGTTTGATAGTTTTGTGATCAAACTATACCAATTAAATAGAGTAGATAATTATTTTGTTTGACAATGATGAGTAAAATTAACAGATTTTTTAAACGTTATTAGTACACAAATTAAATAGTAGTTGATTCTATTGATACATAAAATGCCTTAAACACGAGAGTGGTTTTATGAAACGAGCCGAAATATCGTTGCATTACTTACATGTACACATACCAATACTAATTTATTTAAACTATTATACTTAATAATATTAACATCAGATGTGTGCGATCAGATACTTTCATATTAAAATAAGTAACTTTTACTAGGTTGACCTCGAACGATTGTTCGTTCGATCGAGGTCAACCTAATAAAAGTTACGTTCGTAGTAAGTAGGTATTTTACAGAACCGACGAGCGGCAGCCCTGTGCCTTAGGCACGCTCTGGTGTCGCGCGCTCCTAAACGGCGAAGACGAAGTACTTGGTTGTCTTTATACTTTGCCTAAATAGTCCCACAATGGCGGAATCAGTTTATACACTCCCATAGCACATTCTCCGAAATCTATCCTGCAAAATACCGACAAGCAAGCGACCCTTAGTGAATCTAATAAAGGATATTAACTTTTCAGCTTGCTGAAGAAAAAATATCTAACATTAAAACCGTGAAAGCCTTCAGCAAAGAGCAGGCGGAGAGCGAATCGTACGCACAGAGGATAGAGAAGGTTTTGCAACTCGCGTATAAGGAGTCACTCGCTGTAGGCAGTTTTTATGGACTGGTAAGCACATTATAAGCTTTATTCTAAGTACGGCTGTATGTTACATGTAAATCTTGATAATGAAATTCACTAATTTCTAGTGGTGGGTGGGTCAAATGCAGATAATATGTACATTTTACTTTTTTGTCTGATCATGGTGTGTCTTATACCATTTTACTCAGAATCATGAGTCCTTTTCATTTATGAAATATGAAATAAAAAAAGTTGTTCCAAATGTCCCAACTTTTCTGTACAAATTTTGAATCTCAGTTTCGTTACGCTCAAACTAAATATAGGGGAAAATAGTAACGAAACTGAGAAAAAAACCCAGCTGATCAGAATGATACATAAGTCAAAGTAGATGGCAAAATTGAGGGCACTTGCTGGGTGCTCCGGTGGTCGAGTGGTTGAGACGCTGGGCCGGAAATCCCGAGGGACCGGGTTCGATTCCCGGTCTGGACCATAGATGAGTGCCGTTTAATTTTTCTATATATTTTGATGTCTTGTATCGATATATGTAATGTACTTTTATGCCACACCTGGCCAAAAAGCCGCTTTCTGGCCAAGTGTAGACATAAAATGATGTACACAACACGGGAGATAAGAGACCTTTGTATTACCACCCTAGTTATGTAATGTACTATTGTGTTCTCACAGACTGGTCTCTCCGGCAACACGATAATAATTCTAGTCCTGTATTACGGAGGCGGGATGGTTGCCACAGAACAATTGACAGTGGGCAACCTGACATCCTTTCTGCTTTACGCGGCGTACGTGGGCATCAGTATAGGAGGCCTGAGCAGTTTCTATACGGAGCTTAACAAAGGAATTGGCGCCGCTACTAGACTGTGGGATATTATTGACAGACAACCGACTATACCCGTTTCAGGTAACGGATTCTCTCAATGTATAAAAATATTTATATAACCCCAGGCCGTAATTAGTATTTTCTGCTCGTGGTGCGGGGAGAAAATCCCTCTTCCTGGCCAGGGGATGACGTAAGATTGTGTACAAGCCACGGGCGGTAATAAAGAAGGCCTCAGATTGCATATTTATGTTATGACCCTCGCCTGCAGCTTATGCTACAAACACCGTGTGTAATTTATATTTTTTTGTGCATTACTATATTTTTTGGCGCTGTCTGGTGCGTCGTACTCATTGTGATAGCTGGAACTCGATGGCGATAAAAACCGTGCGACCTTTCGTTGTGGAAGTCTTTTCCGGAGGTCTGTGTTTGGCAGTGAACGTCTGCGGGTTAAAGTGGTGATGTTGAATATGAAGCACAAATCACAGAGATACGAATACTAGACTAGATATTATAGAAAATTACCTTCCGGCCGTCATCGCAACTGTGTTTCACAACCAGTTGTCTACGAGGATTTTTTAGTCTTTCATGGCAACCAGTTGTGATAAAAACATATATATTCTTCTTCCGCAACCAGTTGCCAACAAGGAAAATCTCAAAAAGTCTAGTTGCCATAGAAGAGTTAATTTGTTTGTTCACAACCATAGATTACAAAACTTAAAGTACTTACGTATTTTAAAATTTTATAATCTTTGTTCAAACCTGGATTGCTATATATCAAAAATTAAGAAGATGATGATGCATAATGAGAAGCTAAAAGAGTTTATTAAATACATGGAAAAATATTATATTAATAGAAATATCAACGAATGGTGTGTATATAGTGAACGACATCGGACAAATAATGTTGCTGAGAGTTGGAACTCTAAACATAACAAAGAATTTAAGAAGCCATATGTAACCTTAAATAAGTTCCTAGCAGTAATATCCAGAAACAATTTAAACCTTTTAATAGAACCTACCTCTAAACGACGCAAAGAATACTGCGAAAGAGACGAGTTCATTATGAATACTCAAATGGAATTATTAAACAACCACATCACAGTAGGCCATTTTTTGGATAAATTGCGTTAAACTTTAAAGATTACTTCCAATTATAGTTCAATCTTAGACCATACAGTACCTTGGAGTTTGTGAATCACCCATCTGAATTAACACTGGCCACTTTAAGCACGAAAGAGTCCGTATATATTTTTGTTTTATTTTATCTGTCTGACATAACTCCAAGTCAATTTTATTTGTAAAAAATTGTGCAAAGTAATAGTGCAATATAATAATGGCTAGTTACTTTGAATTTAACAACGGTGAAACGGAGAATGGCTTCGGAACACGGCAACTAAAAAGAGCAGTGTGCGAAAGCAGTACTTGTGTTTTTAGTGGATGTCTCGAGGAAAGCCTTCGCCCGCTTACATATCTCCACAGGGCAATGATTTTGTCAAAATATAATTTTTACTTGCCTCCGCATGCAAAAGTGTGCTTACGTCATATTGATGCGGAAAACTGGGACGCCGTCGTAAATTCGAACACAGCGGTCACAAATTTCAGCGAAGTCCACGCGGCAGACATTATAAAAGTGTTCAAAAGTGCTCTACAATTAGTCCAAATTACAGTGTTATCCGCATTGGAATAAGGGGATTTGATTATTATATTACTAAGATATTGTTTAAGATATTGAGCAGCAAAGTTATGCCGTCGGTCAGTTTTTTTTTTCACTATAGTGCCGGTAGATACGTTTTATTTTAATTAATTTCTTTTGTATTATTTTGTGTTTTATAGTATCGTAATAAAAGACTTCAGCACTCGGTTGTACTTCATTTCTTTACTATCTATCAATTGTCAGTTGGAGCATGGGGACTAGGGCATACCCCGTGCTTCACCCAGGTGAAATAACGAGGTGAAGCACGGGTCCGTACCCCGAATAGGGTACTTGACACATGTAATAAATGATTATGAAACGTATTGTTAAATATAGCTTATAATTCCTAGAACCTAAATAACTAGTTAAGTTTCAATGAAAATGATTGATGTTTAAGCGACAATATAATTAATAAACAAATGAAATGCCATGAAATCTGAAACTCACTTTTATTCCGCTTAAGATAAAATATAAATATACAAGTAAAAAAAATTGTTCTTCGAATACCAAACAACTACACTGTACTTAAAAGAAAACTAGCTGAAATATCTTCTGCAACTAATATTTTACGAACTTACTAAAAAGTTATGGAGAAAGGGCTTATTATTTCAAGGCAATGCCCAACTGTAATTTCTTTTCCTTCTAGTTGTTGTATTGCCACATCAATTTCTTCGTCGATCAATTTGTACTCCAGTTTCTTTTTACTTTTTAATTTTAAATTGTAACTTTCCGTTTCAGTTAATAAAACGTCCAACAATTGTGCCAAAGAAGGATATTTTCGTCCTATATAACGGTTTATCTTTGCATGCCATCCCTCAATATTGTTATTCGTTCTCACGTTTTCTTTTGCACAAGAACATGATTTCATCATTTCATTTTTCTTTATCCACTGTTTTTGGAAGTACTTGTTAAATTTTTTAAGTCCTTCACTAGGATTTTTGGACATTTTGGTCATTACATACAAATAACCTTTTTCTATATATTGAGCTGGTAAACGAGCAAGCCCTACGCATCGAGCTACATGTCTTCGTTCCGTTCGTAGTTTTACATTTAAGGCTTTTGCTTTTTTCCACAAGCAACGATTATAATGGAAGTAACACCCTTTAAATATTATTTTTGGAAACACACTTTGAATCCCATTTATGGCTGCTACTTCGAAATCAAGAGTTATCTTTTGTGGATTCCAACTGATACGCGACTTGATCATTTTGAACAAAATTTTATAGGTATCCGTTTTTTTGTCTGGTAGTAAAGCGAATATTAAAGGAAGTATCGTATGACTGTTTTTATTGTAACCATGTATTGTATACAGTTGTGCGAATGCTCTGGGACAAGATCTAAAAGTACCGTCAGCGAAAAAGTGATGGTATTTATTAATCGCTATTCCCTCTCGATCATTTATAATTTCTTTGGACCCGAAAACAATGATCCGCTTATCGTCATCGCAGTAATCAGCAAGAAGGAAATTTTTATATTTATTAGGAATCATAACGTCATGAGCATTATTGAACCTTGTTTTAGCAACACCCAACACTTTGTTTCTTTCGTTATTCAGACCCGTTTTTATATTTTCATATCTCGGTATCTTTGTCAGTAATTCATAGCCTTCATCTTTAAGTTCGCGAACAGTTTCTTCGTATTGCTTCTTAATAGATATAAAATTGCAGCTACTCTTCTGCTTCAAATCGTCCATTTTTTTTAGCACCACATTTCTCCCAAAATCAGCGATACAGTCAGTGTTATGTGCCTTGGATATTTTTGTTATCTCATTACGCGTGTTCACTATCAAATTACCTTTACACCCGGTACTATTACAACATTTAAAAAATGAGTCTCCATTTGTATAAATTTTTTTGCGATGATAACGATACCCATCATACAGAAGAGTGACGCCTCCTCTTCTTGAACTTATGAATTCTAGCTTGGATGAACTTGGATATATATTTGACGTAGACATTGCTTGATGGGCACGTATTTAATGCATCGAATTCAAATTATAATGTCTAATGGCACAAATTGCATTTAAATGATAACCTGTGACCTAAAGTTAAAGTTATATTATAACCAATTACTTATTTATATGTAGCTCGTAAGCAAATAACTAGAACTTGAATGATAGTACAGAGAAAAATATGACATGACAATGTCAGGTTAAGGAATTACAAATGGTTTTTTTCGAATATGACAGATATCTGTCATGATGACTATGTAAGAAATAAGGAGGTTTTATTGCTTGAAATGATGTGTCGAGATTAGTGCGTGACAAGAATATTACTGGTTGCCATGAAAGACTAAAAAATCCTCGTAGACAACTGGTTGTGAAACACAGTTGCGAAGGCGGCGATTTTTTTCTTTGTTGGCAACTGGTTGCGGAAGAAGAATATATATGTTTTTATCACAACTGGTTGCCATGAAAGACTAAAAAATCCTCGTAGACAACTGGTTGTGAAACACAGTTGCGATGGCGGCCGGAAGGGAAAATTATAGTAAAATAAAAATACTAGACTATTATAGAAAATAATTGTCTAATATTCGTAACACAAATCCTTTTTTCTACTTTTTGTAGGAACTAATATCTATGCGACGAATCATCGCTTGACAAAGCCATTTATGTTGCAGGCGGCCTAAGACCCGCAGGGCGTCCGAAAGGAGAGATCATTCTAGAAAATGTAGGCTTTAATTACCAAGGAGCTCCTTTACTTAAGGGACTAAACCTTCACCTGCGACCAGGCCGGTCTCTAGCGCTGGTGGGTCGCTCAGGTTGCGGCAAAAGCACTGTGGCCTCGCTTATACTGAGGCTATATGACCCGTTGGAAGGCAGAATACTCTTGGACGGCGTGGACATTAGAGAATTGGATCCTGTCTGGTTGAGGAACCATATTGGTTACGTCAGTCAGGTAATTTATATGCCTTATACAGGGTGTAATCGTTAAGTGTAGCCAGGCGATTATTACGTAAATATAACAGATATCAGAAAACTTTAAACTGATATCGAAAGTACGTTACCCAATGAGTAAAATCACATTAATAACTTATCTTAAATAATAGTAGTAATATTAAAAATATTAAGTTTAAACGCTCCCATAGATTTAGTACGACGTTTCTTGAGGCTGTTATTTCCCTACCGTAATTGGGATATTGCTGGTTTTAATAAAATACCTAAAGTTATTGATGTGCTTTTACTCATTGAGTAATGTACTTTCCATATCAGTTTAACGTTTTCTGATATCTGTTACATTTACGCTGTACTTCTAGGTACTTAAAAAAAGGTAAACAAAAAACCACGTGACTAGGGTCGTTCAGCCAGTGGTATTGTGCCACAGATACAAAACATTACTTTGTTTGGCTGAACGACCCGAGTCACGTGCTTTTTTTGTTTACGTAATAATCATCTGGCTACACTTAACGATTACACCCTGTATTTGTTTTATCGTACTATGCTTATTACACATTATTGTTTTTTATACATAATTAACTAGGAACTCGACAACACAGAATGATGCGATGGGACGTTCAAAAATCAAACCTATCCATATTGTATCAATGCTTCGACGTGTACCTATAGGTTTAAGAGGAAATTAAAATTAAACTTTTCAAAATGAGTATGTTTCACGCAGTTTCAGTACGTCACACGAATAACTTAAAAAAATAAAGTTAAACAGTTTTTTCTTTCATCAATATTGTTCAATTTACTACCTCTTGACTCCTACCTCAGACACTCAACCAATTCGGAATTATTTTAATTTTGTATTGTCCTAAGAATTGATTTCGTAGAAGTGGTCGTAAGATTTGAAGCCAATGTACAGGGTTGAGCCTAATAAAAATGTTTAAATAGACATAAGTACATTTTTTTTATTTATTTTAGGAACCTGTGTTGTTCAGTGGATCAATAAAGGACAATATTTTATACGGAGCCTTAGACCAATTAGAAGACAAAGAAGAACTTAAATTAGATGAAACCGATAAAGTAAGTAAAATAGGGTACTTTCCTGACAGATCAAATCAGTTACTTTTTATGAAGTGTCAAAACGCTCACATAGTATGAAGTCCGTATGGAAAAAATTAAAATGACGTCATTTCACTCAAACATACATAACACACAAATATTTTTAGTTTTTGGTCTTTTAAAAATCGTTTATAAGGCTAAATAGGTGATGTTTAGTTAATTTTTGCAAATTTTCGAAAGCAGATTTAAAGGCGATTTGAAGTAATTTAAATTTGACTGCAGGCAAATAGGTACCCTATTTAGTTCACTTTTTTTTTCATTAGTATTATTAATACGTAACTGGTTCGTTACGGCTGGTATGTTTAGTGATTGAGTGTCCCCAAGGCATTAGTCACATAAGTGGCATTTATTACATGCTAAGGAAAGAAGTAAAACTATGCACATATACACCACGATGGGTAAAAAGCACAAGATCGCATATTTTTTCGCTTATTTACAAACGTCCTAGAATCTAGGACCTAGATCAACGCACACTTCCTAGAGCTTTAGTCAGACGTTCCCCTCAGTCACGGAACATGACCAGTTGGTCTAGAAATGTATGTTTATGTCACACGCCGCTTTCTAAAAGCCGCTTTCTGGCCAAGTGTAGACGTAAAATGAGGTACACAACACGGGAGATAATAAAGAAAGCCCTCGATCGCATATTTACGTCCCTCGCCTGCAGCTCGGGCCGCAAACAACTGCGATCTCGGCCTTTCTTTATTTTACCACCCTAGTTGTGTTATGTACGGTTACGGACTTTAATCGTTAAGCCATTTAGAGTTCAGTCTAATTTGATCGTGTAATACATAATCTATGACACGACTATTGTAAGGTGAACCCTAAAGGGCTCAACAATTAAAGTTCGTGAGTGTACACTCACATTATTGACATCGTGAAATGGTCGTGAAAAATGTGTTTTTGTTTAATTCGCTGTGTTAGTATCGTAGTTATAGACGATTAATTGTGTATGTATGTGTGTAAGCGTACGTTCCGCAAATAAATACGCGCGCAAAAAAATAGACTCTGCCCTCCAGCCGGAAAGCGTCACCATGCCGGCCGCTGCGCTAAACGAAGATGCCGCTTTCTGGCTCCGTCGAACAGAAAAATAGTATACAAAGTACCCTTAAACCTTGGCCAGTAAATAAGAAAACCTCAGATCACATGTCTGTTATTGTCATTACATGTGATCTGAGACATTTCTTACTTTACTGACCTCGGTATGTAATGTACTATATTTGTAACGGGTTATTCGACTCAATTCCGTGTTGCTCTAAGACAAACATCTGGGTCATTCTTTATTGTTGTGTACTGCCCTTTGGGCAAAATATTTTTCGCCAAATATCACTTCCCAAAAAACTTATGGCAGTAGTTTCATTTCCCAAACGAACCTTTAGTAAATTTACATTTCGCATTTTATTCATTTGGGATAATTTTACTTCGTCAAGTTTTATTAAGACAAACGTTTATTGACTAATATTATATACCAAAAAAATATTTGGTCCAATTGTCACTTTGCACACTCAACTCATAGGTAGACGTGCGCGCCGCCGCGGCGCGCCGCCGCCATAAGGAGCCGGCGCGCCGCCGCCGCCGCCGGTAGTTTAAAATTCGCGCCGAGTTAGAGACGAGTCAGTCAGTTGGCATGGCAAAACTGTGACGCCGATTGGAGTAATCAATGTAAATCAAAGAATCGATCGTCATTATAGAATTCTCGGAAGCAACATGCGTTATTTGGATGTTATTTCCAAACCTTCGTTAGTTTCAAAATGATTTCCTTGAAAATTAATGAATGCCTCCTTTTTTTTTCGAGATTATCGAATCTCTAAACTTTAATTTGTAGGTACGTAAAAAAAATTAAAATCCAATTTGAAAGGCGTCGCTTTCTGCAGTATCCATTTATGTAATTAAGGTTTTGTTTAGCTACCATAGCATTATATATACACTCGGCGTCAAAAAAATCGCACATCCACAGAGTTGAGCAAGGGAGCATTCTAGTTGGCCTCTCAATTAACCGGGCAAAAACAAAGGTTATGGTCGTGGACCGAGCTGAACAACTCACACGGACAGGAGAACTCTCTAACTTACAATTTGTCAGTGAATTTGTATATCTGGGGCTACCTAACCTCACCTAACCAAGGGGGAAGCGAGAGGGAAATTCGAAGGAGAACTCAAATGGCCAAATCTGCCATAAAAAAGAAAGTCTCCAACAACACCAAAATGAGTATTGTGAGAACTCTGGTCTCTTCGATTTTTCTCTACGGCTCGGAATCTTGGACAATCCGGTCAGCAGAACGCAAGAAAATAGAGGCATTTGAAATGTGGTGCTGGAGACGAATGTTACGCATCCCATGGACAGCCAAGAAAACGAACGTCTCCATCGTTCAGCAGTTTGGGATCCGGACAAGGCTATCTACCACTTGCTAGCAAAGGATTCTTGGTTATTTTGGACACTTTGCCCGCCGTGACCCTGACAACTTGGAGAAACTTGTGGTTGTTGGGAAGATAGACGGCAAGCGGTGACGTGGCAGGTCTCCTACACGATGGTCAGATCAGGTTTCCGCTCTCACAGGCCTTACAGTGACGAGCGCCATGAAGAAGGCCGAGGACAGGATGGAATGGAAGCGATTGGTGACACAGGTCATCGTAAAAATTTCAAGACGGACACGACCTTCAGCAATGAAGTCAACGACTAGAGAGAGAATATCGATATCACTGAAAGCTTGTTTAATGCTCTTTCAATTAACAACTGTTTCATTTTATGAAAACTCGTGGATTATGTAGAGGGATTCTAAAAAAAGTGGGAGGAGAACGGGCTCACGATTTCTGCCTCTTTCCACACGTTTAAACAAGTGTTTATTGGTCAATCGTGCCTCGATCGCTATTCAGGTTTGTTAACAATTACACCTGAAGAGAAAAATCAAGGAATTATTCTTTGCAGATGATGCTTCTGCTGATGACGCCGATCTTGTCGTAGCACTACTTCAAGCAGGAGTACAGCAGTGTAATGTTGCCTGGCAACACAATCTAAGCCATTTCACTGTTCCACGAGTATTCCAATGGTTTGAAGACACTAAGAGGCTTAACCAGAAGACAAAGATTCTGACGATGACAGTGCATTTCTGAGAGAGACGACCGCTTCATCGTTTTAACGTCCCTGCTGAATCGGTTTTACAACTGTCCGGCTCTTACAGCAGCTTCTAAAAGCTCGCAGGACATCGATTAGCAGCTCTAGGGTTGGAAGAAGCCAACAAGAGAAGAACATCTTATCTCATAGAGCTGCCGCAAGTCCCAACACACAGCATCGCAGGACACAAGCATGCATCGAAAACATCGTGAACTGCAGCGGTGACTCGTGCATGTCCTGGGGCGGCATGTCAAGCGCAGGAAAAACTGAGCTTGTGTGAGTTTCTTAGTCAGGTGAAGATCACCGCCAGGGAGCCCTGACTGCTCGATGATTCATTATGGTGATCCTAAAAAATCAAGTGGTATCTTATACAGCTTTTATCATTCGTGGGTTCACTTTCACGAGTTTCACGCACGCTAACGCCCGCACACACAGTGTATTAATTGTCAGCGGCTTACTGGAGGAGTTCAGGATTCCTTTTTTGCATTGGCCAGCAAGAAATCCAGTCTTGAACCTCTAGGATGAACTGAAACGATGAGTAAGGTTACGAGATCCCGTTAGCAGTCAACGTTTAAGTTGCCGTAATGTACGAGTGAGGGGACACTCCCCAGGAATGTATCACCAAAGAATAAAGTGAAGTTTGGATAGCGATTGAGACACGATTGGCCAATTAAAATTTGTTTGAACGTGTGGCAAGGGGCAGTTCGCCGCGAGCGACATTTGTACGGAACTTTGCTTCTAACTCGCCCGCAGCTCGCCTGCAAGTGTGATAAAGCCCTTAATATTGAAAGCGATACCTATTTGCAAAGTTGAAAAATCTCACGCCGCCGGCGTTACGCCGCCGCCGTGGATTTTTTCGCGGCGCGCCGCCGCCGGTTTTTTTCGATCGGCGCGCATGTCTACTCATAGGATAAATTTGGCAAATGATAGCTACGTTTATTAGCGTGCATAATTAAGCAAAATACAATTTTGATACAAACTAAATAAATTTCATATGAACTGCCACAATACAAATAGGGGGCGCGGGGCACGGGGGCTCGGGGGGCGAAGCCCCCCGCAATAAAGAAAACCTTTCAAATAACCTCTAGATTAAGCAGTTTAGGCTCGTTAGGTGCCTTGCGTTCCTTAGAGCGGAAATAGAAGCCCCGCGAAGCGGGGATTCGTCGACTTGCTGGTGGGCCATAGTTATTTTAAAAGAAAACCTTAATTTTGATTAAGGTTTTCTTTTAGGGTAGGTTCGTTAGTTACTAGAAAAGTTGGTTAGGTTAAACCTGCGACCTCTGCAGAAACGAACTGCTACCAAATATTAGTATACCAACAGTAGCAACCATTACGCAACTAACTAAACAATGCGTAAAGGAATACTACACACAAATGAATAAATATTGAATATCCCCATATCACAGGCACGCAGTAACAAACTAATACACACTTAACGAAATACAACGAAGTATAATCATACTCTAATCTGTATCTTATGCAGTACACAATTGGGATATAAATCGTATGCCATGCAGTATTTTGGGAAGAGTATGTTATGCCAAACGGTGCATTTGACTAAATTACACTTGGTAAAATGAAAGTATTCATTTGCCATACAATAATTTGCCAAAAAAAAATGCTTACTATAAAATTGCGAAAAGTCGTTTTGACTAATTATTTTTTGCCAAATGATAATTTGAGAAAAATAGTTAGCGATGTATGATACTTTGGGAAAAGATTTTTGCCCAAACATTAGTAATCCCTTTATCAAACTATTTTGGGTGCGTCATATATTACCACGCCTTCTCCTTACCAGAAAGTAGAACTTTCTATCACTTACGGCTCGGGGTGACGTAAATAAATAATAATATGGTTTTAGGCGGCACCGGCGTGGCTGGCGGCGGCGCGAACGGCGCACCTACACGAGCTGGTGCGCGCGCCGGGCGGCTGGGCGCGGCACGTGGGCGCGCGCGGCGGGCAGCTCAGCGGCGGCCAGAAGCAGCGCGTCGCCATCGCCAGGGCCGTCGTCAAGGTACGTGGCACACACTAGGTGGCGTCACATCGGCGCGTCTACACGAGCCGGTGCGGCGCCGGGCGGCTGGGCGCGGCACGTGGGCGCGCGCGGCGGGCAGCTCAGCGGCGGCCAGAAGCAGCGCGTCGCCATCGCCAGGGCCGTCGTCAAGGTACAGTCGAGTTCATCATTATCTGAGCAAAGAACGGATCAAAAATATCTGCTCTAGTTCTTATGTTTCTGACAATAGTGTATTGTTCAGATGTTTTTGGTCCAATCTTTGCTCAGATAATGATGAACTCGACTATACGTGGCGCACGCTAAACTCCGTTTTTTTTTATGTAGAAATTTGGTAAACAAAAGAATCAGTGGTCGTCAACAATCAATGAACAATTTAAAAGTACATGATATTTATTATGTCGTTTTCATTGTCCGATATTAATTTATTAGTTATTCGCCTAAAGTACTCACTTAGTAAGCCAAGGCAAGGCATAATAATATAATGTATAGGTACTTTATAGTACAATGATAGTACATTATTCAACTAGGGTGGTAAAACAAAGAAAGGCCAAGATTGCAGATGTTTGCGGCCGGAGCTGCGAGCGAGGGACGTAAATATGCGATCGAGGGCTTTCTTTATTACCTCCCGTGTTGTGTACATCATTTTATGTCTACACTTGGCCAGAAAGCGGCTTTTTCCGTACGCGGCCACTAAGGCCACTTTATGGCGAGGTGTGGCATAATAATATTTTCAACACATTTGCTCATAAAGTGACTATAATTTCATTATTCTGACGCGCAGAACGCAGCTTACTACATACGCGTACTTTTTACTTTGATAAATCACAAAATAAATACAAAAACAGAAGTTCTAAATGATAAGTATTATTTATATTCGCAACTGTGTTGAAAAACTGATCATAACGACAATGATGTTTAAAAACCTCACCATTGAAATGAAATAATTTATTTCTGCAAGTAGGCCTCAAGGGCTCTTTCACATGTCTAATTCTTTTGGTTCAATCAAAACCTCTGCCTCTTTCGGTATTTTATTGTGCAACATTTTATATCAATCGAACAGATTTGTGTCAATTAACATTTCAGTGTTGCCATTTGGTTCCGTTTTTCGGAACTTTTGACACGGAAGGAACTTTGGATCTTAGATTCCGGAACATTAAGGTTCCGTCATTAAAAATATATTCCTGTCATGAAAATACAGCTGATATAAACCGAGCAATGAGGGCGATTAAACACACGAAGCATAATGTCTTTGAGCCGTAGTGTAGTTGTGGCCGCTGATTGGTCGAGCAACTCAGTTGTGATTTTTGTTTCGATCCGTTTACGACAACAACAGTTCGGTTTTTTATATTTTGTTATGAAGGAAACCAATAATGAGTGTAACTTGAGTTTGTTAAGTTATTTTTTTCAAGGTCCCAGGTTCCCGTTGTTTTCTTATGAACCGCAAAATCAATATTTTAATGAGAGGAAATGAAACAAACAAATCTTCGAGAAGCGGTATGTAGATATCTATTTAAATTGCATTACTTGTAAACAGCTCGTGATTAAAAAATGAATTGGAACTTTTTAGCCAAAATCGGAACTATTAGAGATATAGCGACATAACTTTTAGATAAGTAACCTGGCAACACTGCATTTAATGGCTGGCATTTCCCGCTATTAATCGAATTTGTTTGTCGAAATTTCGGGGTTCTTTTTTGTTAATCTTTTGGTTTTTTAATACTTATTCTGCTATTCGGGGCTGAAACGAATCCAACAAATCCGAAATCATTTAAATCGGTTAAGCCGATCTCGAGCTATAAGTGGTGTAACATACACGACTTTCTTTTTTATATATATATATAAATATATAGATTATATTATTATTGAAATAAAGTAGTCTTTGAAGTACCGCACCGCAGGGGAAGGTTGAGCCACTTGTTCTTAATTTAGTACGTTACGCAAATCGGGCTCTGGACTCGTACGAGGCAGAGATCGGGAAAACTCTGCAATCATGACTTTACCGAACCAGTTATTGTATTGTATACTGTTATTGTATTTGTTACACTTCGACTTAACAAATACATATTAATAATAATTTCATTATTGATATAAAATAGTTGGCTGCATCTGAAACGTTCACTTGACAATAACATAAGTAACTTTGACACATTTGACAGTGATAGGTATGTCGTAGTTTTTTTGGTCTTAAATTAGAATTCGGTGTTTACATAGTTTTCTGTATTCTATATCTATACAATTTTAATAATTGAATGTCTGTACCTACATTTAATATTATTCTGATGAAAATTATTGAAACAGACTATTAGCAGCTCTCGGTATCGAAAAACAGTTTTTTCTTGTTGTTTGTAAGTTTGCGATGCTGTTTCTAGTCACATCATGCCAAAATGGTTGATCCGCTTTCAGCCATTTTTACTACAGGAGCATCTATAACCACCTGGAGCTGTCCACGTCTGCAGATGGTTATAGGCCCTCCGGCCGTATTCGCAACTGGGCTTCACAACCAGTTGCGAATTAAGAATGTAAATTTTTTGTTCACGTTGTTGTTGCGAATCGGAGTGTTTTTTCCTTAACCACAACTTAGTTGCGAACAAGGAATTAGAACTTCTCAAACTTATGTAGTTGCGATGGGCGGAAAGCATTTCTTAATTCACAACTACTTACGCGTGCGACTTCAAAACAACGACACGACATGAATGACAGTACAATAAAATATATATTCAGTAGCATGAATTGTGCTAATTTTGAAATTAACCCTCCTGTAATGTGTAAACGATTACAATATTGAAACATCATCAAACGAACTCCCGAGCGTAAGACTTGTGTTTTTGGCGAATGTTCCATGGTTCCAATAATTATTTACTAAATACTTACATAGGCCAATAGTAAATGTCGTAATCGCCACGCTTGGCATGCGGGTTGGCGATCGCAGTGTCTCCACTACACTCCAGGGATGCTGCTGCCCATCCCCCGGTGGTCTTGGTCGTAGTTTTAGGACATATCAGGGTCCATCTAAATATACCTAATAGTTCATAACAGTTTTTCATTACCATGCATAGTTTCTTAAATCCCAATACTGTCACATATAAAAATCCCTTATTCCCTGAATGGCAGATTCTTAAAACGGCAGATATTGTACAGTTACCTACAAAATACGTAGATTGGAATTGGTAGGTACCAAGATCAACAGCGGCGAACTTAGTATGTATAACTATGGAGGTGCCATACCATTGCATTCCCCTCAGCCAAAGTATACGCGAAAATCGCGGTTTGTTTATTTTATACGCTAACAAGCGTGTGAATGTTTTTTTTTGTGACTTTTTTTTTTAGATATCTAGGAATTGTCTATGGATATTATTGTAATAGCCAGTATTCTCTTGAAAAGTTTCTATTCTTATCGACTAAATATAGTGTCAACAAACAGATAACGACAGTTGTGAATAAGGAAGAGAAAATCTTTTACCGCAGCTGGTTACGAAACTTAATCATCGGGATGCCTAGTTGCTGTTAAAGAAATAGTTTTCTTGATTCGCTACTGGTTGTGAACAAACAATGAACATACTTAATTCGCAACTGGTTGCGAATCTCAGTTGCGAATACGGCCGGAGGGGTTATAGGATGCTTTTTACTTGACTACGGTTTTTAGCATTTGAATATTATAAGAAGTGTAATTATAGGTACACATTATTTTTTGTGGCATTTGAATTTACATCAAATGAATCATTATAGCAAATGACTTTCCACAAAGTGATTTTATAGCCATTGATTTTATACCAAATAAAAAGATACCTCAACATTGTCCTATACCTAATAACAGTTACAAGGAATACAAAATCTCGCGATTCTTATCGCACACTTGTTCTGGCTTCAAATGTCACTTGACTACTTAAGTAAACATTGATATAGCTCGTAAACAACCAATCTTTTTGGCCAGACAAGTACAAAGTCTTTCCCAAAACACTGATAACATTTTCTTATCACTGGGCCCGGGACATTGTCACTTAACTTTAATAACTTAATTTACAACTCTAGTTATTGTAATGCCCTTATCAGCCTGTCATTAGACAATGTGGGTGTGTTTCGTTATTTATGCAGCGATTAAACTTTATTTATCATTTTTTATTACACAGGTCCCACACATATGCAAATGCATTTGCATATTTACGCCAATTGCGTGACTGAACATTTCATATATGCATAAGGTTTGGCATATAGTTTTGCATGGAAGCGAGGTTACAAAGACAATCAAAAGGGATCAAATTTAAAGAGTCTTCAAAAGACCGAACTGTAAAAATCTTGAAAATTGAGATAAGCCCTTTTAAAAGGGGCTCCACATTTGTACATTACGTTTTTATAAAGAACTATCCATTATGTGACAGGGTGGTAGGGAGGGTCGAAACCCACTAGAACTTGAATAAAAGTTACGTTTTTTGTTACAGAACCCGAAAATCCTCATCCTCGACGAAGCTACCTCAGCGTTAGACACGTTTTCAGAATACTTAGTAGATAAAGCCCTCAAAAACATAAGCAAGGACCGGACCATGCTCACAATAGCACATAGATTGAGTACTATTCAGTCAGCTGACGAAGTCGCGGTGCTAGACGGCGGGGCAATCGTAGAAAAAGGACCTTATGCAGAACTGATGGCGAAATCTGACGGTGTTTTCAGAGAAATCATCACTCATCAGCAACTGACGAAAAAACCACAAGAAGCGAAAAATGTGGACGCAACGGTTTCAAATATCAACAGCAATATACTATAGTCACAAATTGTCTATTTTAAATACGAAATTTAATGTGATATTCCAGATTATTTTTTATTCCAATTTTGTTTTAGACTATTTTTAAAGATTGACGGGTTTATGACAATGTTTTGAAGGGAAATTGATGGTTGGTTTTAGTGATTTGACCGGTTTAGGTGAGTCTTTTGGTATATTTTCAGAACACGTGTCAGAATGTAGTCAAAGGCTTACCCATAGTACATACCTAAGGCGGTAAAGACTGTCCCAGAGCGCAAGTGGTTGTAACCCGAACCGTAGGTGAGGGCCATAATTATGCGATCTGGGGCTTTCTTTATTACCGACCGTGGATTGTACATAATTTTAAGGTTTTCCTTGGTCAGGAAGTGGGATTTCTCATTGGACTCACCCCGTAGTGGGCAGTAAATTGAAACTTACATCTAGGGTGACGAAAATAATATTTATCTGTTTTATAGAACTGAACATTTTTAGGCGATGTCTACTACTGCTTTCAAAAATTTGGATTCAGCATTTTTATTTTTAGAACTTAATTCTTTTACTGAGACGAAAAAGAACCGTCTGATGTTGCATATTGGGATCAATAAATACAAAAATGAATAATATCTCTTTTATGCAAATAACATATTTATTCCAGTTTGTGCTCTATAAGTACTATACGCAAGGTGTTTTATTATCTTTCAGAAATCCGGCGAATACGGTTATAGCTTGGCAACTTCGTCGGTGACACTACTGTGCCCCTCTCCTTCGGAGACAGATTGCCCAAAGTGGTCAAAATATTGACCAAACGGAACACAGACCAACCAAAAAAAAAAAAAGTTGGTGACACTCACATGTGTGCTTTTTGTTATGTGCAGCCGTAACTATTTACACAAGTTACCGCCAACACGAACGGCGACCGACGGAGGCAGCCTTCGCAGGCAGCCGTTCGTGTTGGCGGTAACTTGTGTAAGTAGTTACGGCTGCACAACAAAAAGCACACATGTGAGTGTCACCAACGAAGTTGCCAAGCTATATTTGTAGATGTTCAATGCTCTGAATAAATTTGTTCGTTCCAATGCATTACTTAAGTAGGTATGGCATGACAAGGTGTTCAAATAGCGATTGTTATGAAATAACAGTCTCAAAATTTTAAGAGCGTTAACGCTGAGATATTGGGCAACGTCGCATTTGTTCACGTATATGTACTTAAGATGTGGTATTTATCATTTTTAAGTTTCATTACAGCTTTGGAAAAATAATGAAGAAAAATTACAGAAATGTGTTTGCCAAATCTCTCATTGTAAACGCTATTGTCAGTTATTATACTTAATTGCCAAGTGTTCATATTTACTATAGGTACCTGTAACGCAGTGCATTGGATTTCCAATTAGTTTATTGACAATAGTGCTATTACTAAATATAATTGTCATAGTTATTGGTTATTACATTATTTCAAGTAAAGCTGTAACAATTTGATATCGAAAGATTCTTTAGATTTTACAGTTACCTATTCACACGTTTCCTTACGTATCGTTGTAATATCCAGTCGAACATAATTGGATAATAGGTAAATTATAATTATTATTAATTTATTACATATCTACCTAATGTAAGTAACATTTTGAAATTGCGAGGCGATAATGCATTAATATTTATTTATGACAGTTCAATATGTATTTTTAGTCTTACATTATAAACGGGTAGCGGAGTATTTTTGTCTCCTTGAAACAAATAAAATGGTTGTTGTTATTTTGATAAAAGTGTTTTTATTCGGTTTCAGCAATGCAGGTTATTTTTATCAAAAATATTTGTGCAGATTAGTGGTATATTTGTTTGTTTCGTTAAAAAAATATAGTAAGAATTAGGTTGGACCTTGCCCCGTCGGTGCGCGGGCGCTGGCGCGCGTCTGCGCTCGGCATTCTCACGCCGCCCTTTACCGCGAAAACATCGCGCGCAGAAACATGTCTCATTTGAAAGTTTTGCGCGGCAATTTCGTAAAAATCCTCAACTATCCCTCAACAAAATTAACAAGGAAAACAAAGATACAACGTAATGTGTCGTTTATAAATACCAGGTGTCTGTCTTCTACGAAAGCCGCCCCGGTGGTCGAGGGCAAATACTTGACGTCGACTTGGGGTGAAATTGAGATTGGTAAAGAAACTTTGACGGATTACGTGTTTCGGGACATCGAGCTATGGTCGGATCAACCTTGTGTGGTGAGTGTTTTTAATGTATCTTTAATAGTTATTTTTTAAGTTTAGTAACGGTTTTGATATCGAATTGTTTTAAATGCATCCCGATAAAATTCCAAATGGAATTTCCGCAGGAAATAATCAAATTCAAATCACTGTACATAAACAGGCCAGTAAGTACGTAAGCACCTAGAATGTATGGAACAATTAATCAAATGGCGGCAAATGAATGCATGTGCATTGCATCGTTCAGATCGTCAATTTAGCTATTTACATGCAGTACAAAGTTCACTGCTCTACCATACGGATACGAGAGATAATTATAAATAGACCCTATCCGAAGGTTGAGGCTACGGTATAACGCTTGGCAGCCACGCGATGGTCGCGACAAAAAAAAGATATTAATGACATGATCACCTCCTCATTCTTTTTTTTTGTAGTTAGATAAATACAGTAAATACTTCCGGGAACGGCACAATCACTTTGCCCTTTGATAATTCTGCCGTCCGATATCTAAAACTGGACTAACCCCTATACAACTCCATAGAGGTTTGTCTAGTTATAGTGATAGGACGGCAGAATTAGAAAAACCGCATTTAAAGTAAGTGCCGTTGAAAACTCGCATGAATCCAAGATTGTTGACCTAATTCCGTTTTTGTTGTGGCAATTAAGTCTCGGCTGCTGTAAAACAGGGTCTAACTAACCGGTCTCTTACGAAGTAAATCTAGACAGACAAACTTTCACAACCCAGTATTTACGTATGTATGTCGGATAGTCTGGCGTCCTATTGATAGCGTCGCTGCGATCCCAGTGACTGTAAATAAACAGACTTCAGGCGTAGGTGTGTAGTAATTGTGTGATTCTGATTAGCTTGTCGCAAATAGAAAATGCAACAACTCGAGATACTGCAAGGTAATTCACAACTTCGTAATACGTCTTATCTCTAATAAGGTGCATTGGGGTAAATTCGAACATGAGGCAATTCCAAAATTTAACAATTTCTCGTAATCCACGCAATACTAGACACGCCAATAGTGCTTCAACTAATTGCACACCGTAAGTGCTCTGCCTCACCGGGACGCCATAGCGACGTAACCAACTGTCGTAGCCAGATAATTCGTATTAAAGTGTATGACAGAGAACT
Organism: Eudemis profundana; assembly: GCA_947034925.1. Lineage (NCBI taxonomy): Eukaryota > Metazoa > Arthropoda > Insecta > Lepidoptera > Tortricidae > Eudemis > Eudemis profundana. The sequence goes on from OX344808.1 coordinate 11,694,417, forward strand.
CACCTGGTGACGTTTGGCTACCAACTTTTTATACGGGATAGGTACGTAGCCCGCGACGTCGGCATGGCGTCCTAGTGGGGCAGGGCTCTAAAAATCTTACATGGTTTAATAGAAATTCCTATGTTTCAAAATTTCCCTACGTTCCAAAATACCCCAATGCACCTTATTAATATGATTTCACTCAGTAACAACAGTGCGTCAAAATCTGTCGCTCCGCTTATGGCTTCGACTTTAAAGGTGCAAAACTGCAAACGCACTAAGCGGCGCGGCGTGTTTTAGGCACCTTATAGTACAAGCGGCCACCGCAAGATCACCTAGGTACGTTATTTAAAATAAAAAAATAAAATAATTTATTTCTGCAAGTAGGCCCCCAACGGCTCTTTTACATGTCTTACATTCTTTTCTCTTCTTTTCTTTTGGCGCTTCGGGTAATGACCTTCTGGTGAGAAGAAGCGCCGGAAGAAACTCACCAGTTTCTCTTTAGATAAGCCCCATGGCATGGCACATGTTTATAAAAGTTTTGCTAAGTTTCGAAAAAATTAGAACTTGCCGAAAGTACAAAAAACGTACCAATCCCGATGGAAAAAAAATGATCGCACTTACGTCATATGATACTGAGAGGAGACTTGTGGCAGCAGATATAACTATATTGGTAGTTAGAATTATGGTAAAGGCTGCTGAAAGGTATTAACCCCATATTGCATTGTGTACAAGTCTGCCAAAGGAATTCCTGCCGAAACCCCTCACCCCCTCTTGCCGTGTGACGTACTTTATAGATCACCCCTATTTAAATTTGCCACGTATCATATAGCGTCATATCATATTATAAGAGCCACTTACATCTTTCTTCTCTTGAACCTGCCCCTCCCCCATAGATCGCTAGAGTGTCCTGTGCAGATCGCATCCACCGACTCCCAGCTACTCTCACGAGGTCGTTTGCCCCGTACTTACGCTTGGTTTTAATACCTATCTGTGGTCGCCTTTCCAGGACTTTACTATTATCCGTACTCCTGCCATAGCAGTGACAGAAATTCCCTTGTAAACTCTGTATTTCTGTTGAATTACGAACTTCAAAATCATCAGCGTTGTTGCCATACTACATAAAGTAAGAGCAAGGTCAAAAGTAAACCCATTACTCTTAAAGAAAATCTTGGCTAAGGTATTTAGATCATACAATTACATGACAATTTTTAAATTAATAATGTAACAGTAATGTTAATAATATTTGTAATATATCCATAAAATTCATTATGCTTAAATAATACACATGTTATAAACTAAACCAGGCCAATAACTAGGAAAATAATAATTGGTAATTATTACAGATTTTTCTGTTTAGCAACTTCGAAGATAATAGTGGTACTTTTTTTAACATTTTTCGTCCTAATTCAAAAATATATTTAATTTATAAATAGATTTGAAATCTACAAATCAAGCCCTTTCATTTGATACCCCATTTGATATAATAGCACAACTTTAAATTTCTGACCTCCCATTACGACCCCCAAAAAGTAAAAAAGGTATAAGTTTTTTTTATGTCCAGTTGGCTCAAGTTAGCGACTTTTAAAACTATTCCAAATTTCAAATCGATAGCAGCAGTAGTTCCTGATATCTGTTTGTGACAGACGGACAGACAGAGTCGCACTATAAGGGTTCCTTTTTTACAATTTTGGTACGGAACCCTAAAAACGTACAGTTGGTGGTTGCGTTTAGTTTGCACCAATTTGTAACTGATGCTAAGGAAACTAGGTGCAAACTTAACGTAATCGAGAACAGACTGATAAAAGTAGTAAATTAGTTATTGAAATATCGCCGAAGGCAACTTTTAGTGACTCCTATCCTAAGAAAAGATAAGAAACCAAAGGCAACCAAAGCCCACGGACGGAGAAACTAATGTGACACAAACAAACTCATTAAGGGTCAGCTAGGTCAAATCCCCTACCTGGGCCCCGTTTCACGAAGCTACAAGTTACAATTTTACAAGTTTAAACTAGCAACATTGGTCAAATGGTCAAATACAGCAACGCTATTGGTTGATTTGACCAATCTTGCTAATTTAGAGTTGTAAAATTGTAACTTGTAGCTTCGTGAAACAGGGCCCTGCTCTCGGCCATTCTTACGAAATTTGTTTTCATACTAAATGTATGGAGAAGTGGACACGCGGTAATTAGACGCAGTCATACTTCGTGAGAATGGCCGCTCTACTTATCATTCATTTCTTCGTATATCTTTATTTTCATAGGCTAGGTAAAATATAAACACATTATTAAAAAACCTAACCTAGGGTACCGCCGGCAGCGGAACGAGGAGAGCGCTACCGGTGCAGCGGTTAGGGCTGCAGAGAGAGGAACCGGAAAATGCGCCGTCCAGAAGCATTAAATATAATAGAGACGAAATTGACGGCGAAGTTTTAAATTACCCTACGCAGCGCGCGCGCCAGCATCACTACCTATTATATATACCTACAAGGTTTATTTCGCAACTGCAAATGCACACAAAACGCGCGAAACTCGATTTCATCGGTAATTTAGTCTTTACTTATCAGGAAAACAGTATTTTGAGTCGTAATTGGCGTTTATTGCTCAGGTAAAGTTGTTTCGGGATTGTTTGAGAGTCGTTGACGCGTGGTGGAATATTGCCAATTTTAATATAGAGTAAGAATCTGTTACTTCAATATCAAAGGTCGGCTAGTGACCCGATTTTATATGATCTTGGGATTCGACACTACGCTTGAAAACGATCCACCAAAACGTATCCCAACGAACTGAGAAACGCCTCTTTTTTAGGAATTCGTACCGAAATGGTAAAAAATAAACCCTTACGGACTTTGTCACAGTCAGATATCTCAGAGACTCTGCTGCTATCGACTTGATTTTTTTTTATAGAAGAAGACTTGAAAACATTTTTTGAATGCTTATTCTTAACACCCTCATAGTCCGGTGCCCCACATGTGGGTCACTACGAACTAGCTCCACACGTCCGTGCCCCACATATGGGTCATTAAAATGTCCAGGTACGAACCGTATGCATCTAATTATTATGCTGCATATTAAAATGCTGGACGTACGAGGACATTCAAATATTTTGAATGGGGACTGTTAACGGCAATTCTCACGAAGTATGACTGCGTCTAATTACTGCGTCTCCATACATTTAGTATGAAAACAGCGTCGCGGTAATTAGGTGACCGCAGACATACTTCGTGAGAATGGCCGTTAACGTGTTAAGCTGGCACGTTCTTGAGTTACATTAAATTATGTACTTTTACGTCACACCTGGCCATAAAATGGCAATAACCCGTGCCGAAAACGCCGAAAATCCCACTTCATGGCCTGGGGGAGGCGTAAAATGTTGCACTTGCCACGGGCGGTAATAAAGAAAGCCTCAGATCGTATATTTATCGCCCTTAGCTTCGGCTCGGGCGTCAAATACCCGCGATCTGTGACATTCGTTATTTTATAACCTAGTCTACTATAGTGAGACTGATACGGTTGATATTCTAACAACGCAAATTTAGATACGATGTGGGAAAAATAATAATAATCATCTTTATTTCGAACTACAAAACGTGTAAAAATATGCCGTCGTAATGTTTCTTATTGCTTTTCCACGACCTACACGAATGGACTTTGTTCGGGTACTCGGCTAATTTTTTATGTTTCCTCGTGCCTACATTTAACGTAAAATTGTGATTGTACATATGTCAATTCAAATCTAGTACAGTCGCCATCAGATATATCTGAGCTGTCAGTGTACTCATAAATATCTGAACACGGCTCTAATGCTATGAAAATAGAGCCGTGTTCAGATATTTATGAGTACACTGACAGCTCAGATATATCTGATGGCGACTGTACGTTAAAAGTATTTAAAATGCCAACAATAATATTTGAGTAAAAAAGATTAATTTATACAATAGATTTTTCTGATATTTTATGCATCAGTTGTATAAGTGGGTTCAAAAAATGCGAATTGCGTGAGTTGCGATACGAGCCGCGAATGCGGCGAGTATCGCAAATAGAGACGCAATGAGCGTTTTTTGACTTAATTATACAATGTTGCATACAATACTTTTTCTACGACTAGGTTTTAAATTATATAAAATACAAAATTAATCATAACCTGGAAACAAGGCAAATATGACGTTTGACTGATAGTATGTGTCTATGGTAAACTTTTTTTTTAAATTTAAAATATACTTAAATTAAAAATACTTTTTTTATGTTGGCATCAATGAATTTAGTTCGGAAAGTTTTGTTTTTCTTAAAAACCGTAGGAATTTAATTGTTTGTTAAGTTGGTAGTTGTGCATTTTTACCGTAAAGTTAAAATTGAGCGCTTACTCCTTGACCTAAGTTTAACCTAGATTTAGAAGTCTGTGGCTGCTAGCAATAAGGTAAAGTGACTATAACGACACTAGTGCCGTTATGGGGAATAGAGTATAGACTTCTCTGAACTCATATTATGTAGTATGTTCTTATATTAGTGTTCGTGACCAAGTAAAAGACAGATAACAGTACAGGAGTAGAAAAAAGTATAAAAGCACAAAAGATTTAAAACTGCATACCAAATTATTATCATCCGAAGTAAAAACAAGTTGCACGAATGCAACGAACCTTTGATCTTGAATTTGATCTACACTATACGTCACGAGGTAGACGAGCTACATTATCGTTCACAAACAAAAGGTAACACTTTGCCACTTCACTGGCTCAATATTACAGGCAAAATATAAAGATAAGACTAGTATTAGTTAAACTTCGGCCCTTTAATAGGAGCGCGTGATACGTATTCAAGGTCGAGGCGCAGACAGTGCGATCCGTACTGGGGCATTCTTATTGTAGTGCGTTAGTTCACAGCGCGCACACATACAAGCCGAGTGATGTACCTTTTGTAAGGAGAAAAAATACTGTGGGACCGTAACGGTTTAAAAGCAATAAAACCATTACTCACGCGAATATTTACTCAAAAAGTCTTAAATATGCAAAAATGTAATAGGTATAATTAATCCTCAAAATCTAATTATTTTTCAATAGCGCAACACTTTTGGGAAGAGTCGGTTAGGCTATTATTTAAAACTAGGTACTGCTTATTATACTTCACAAAATAGCAAAAGTCCCTCAACTGTCGACGTCTTCTCTGAAGGCAACGGAAACCGTAGGTACATATTTATGAGATCTGTCTTAATCAAACATAATTAATGCAAACAATCCTCTAAAAATAACGAACAAAAAAAGCCCTTTAACTGTCCACCCCTTTTATTGGCAGTAAACCTCCCAGACAGTGACTAAACATTCACGATGAGGATAAACACTATATACCTACACTTTACACCATTTGCAAATACATTAGGATTAAATTACAGCTACACTCATACACCTAAAACTGTAAGTTGAAAATAGTATTATATAACTTTCCAATTATCCGCACGCGTGGGAGCTTCTCTCCCCCGTGCACAAATGTACAATACTGTTGGAGAGCCCATTCAGGTGTCCTACAGTCTAGCAATGTTATAAAAAAAAACCGGTTAAGTGCGAGTCGGACTCGCGCACCGAGGGTTCCGTACAAACTAGTAAGTAGATACGTAAACAGTTCAAGAAAAACTGTATGGCGGTTAGTTTAGTAGGAGCAAATAAGTACGTGTTACGATTATTGCAAATTTAAAAATAACGGTGCAAGTTAGGAAAACCGTTATATTTTTCCTGTAATATTTAGGATGATATTAATAATTGGTAATTATTACAGATTTTTCTGTTCTGTAACTTCGAAAATAATAGGGGGGGAATGGTATTTTTTTGAAATTTTTTCGGCATAAATCAAAATTACATCCCATTTTGGCCACCTTTAAAAAAATATTTAAAAAGATATAAGTTTTTTGTATCCAATAGGCTTGGGTCAGTGGTTTTTAGCACTATTCCAAATTTCAAATCGATAGCAGCAGTAGATCCTGAGATATCGGGGTGTGACAGACGGACAGACAGACAGACAGAGTCGCACCATAAGGGTACTTTTTTACCATTTTGGCACGGAACCCTAAAAGAGAAGACTAGGTACAAGAATAACATAAATGGGATCCCATCAAAAACATTAGGTACATGTAAAAAAACCGGTCAAGTGCGAGTCGGACTCGCGCACCGAGGGTTCCGTATAAACTAATAAGTAGACCAACCTTACGACTAACAGCAACCCTGCCTTAAACCCGCTTTAGCTCTATTCAACCAGGAAAAATCTTAACAGCGCGATGCAGCGTATGCTACAGCGACATCTATTGATACTAAATAGCGCGTAAATTTTACTTGTAATTTAAATTTAAACGTTACTTTTTGTTATTGGCTGATTGAAATAATTGTTTGTCAACTAAGTTAGTTTTCATGTATCATTTTTAGCCACAAGCTACCTTATTTTAGATTTGTGTCCCTAGATGGCGCTAGTGGTATTTATTTTTATGGTATTTACTAGTGTCAAATTTCCTAAAATACTCCTATTATAGAGTTTTTAATTATTGTTACTTTATGTTTTTTTCCCGATTCCTGATGAGTGATCATTGTATTTAATAGACATTTTTTATATAATCTGAAATAAATCATCGCTTAGTTTTGCTACTCTCCGCTAGATGGCTCTCGTAGGGAGGGTAGAACTAATATGTTAAGATTTTGGTAAATTTTTAAAAAGTATTCAAGTTAGGAAGAGAAAATATAACGGTCTTCCTAATAATAATAATAATCCCTAGGTTAGGTTTTTTATAATGTGTTTATATTTTGTAATTTCATTTTGTATGTTACTTTTTATATATATATTGTAAAAACCCTAACCTAAGCGAATAAAGATATACAGAATAATAATCCTAATAAGTAGATACATGAATAGTTCAAGAAAAACTGTATGGCGATTAGTTTAGTAGGAGCAAATAAGTATGTGTTATGATTTTTGCAAATTTCTCAAAAACGGTGCAAGTGAGGAAAACCGTTATATTTCTCGTGTAATATTTAGGACGACATTAATAATTGCTAATTATGACACATTTTTCTGATCAGTAACTTCGGAGATAATAGGGGGGGAATGGTATTTTCTTAAACTTTTTTCGCCATAAATCAAAAACTATTTATTTAAGAAAAAAAATAAAAACGGTTTTTTAATATACAAATTAAGTTCTTTCATTTGATACCCCACTCGATATATTAGCCCTACTTTCAATTTTCAAAATCCCATTACGGAGCCCTTTAAAAAAAAAGTAAAAAAGGTACAAGATTTTTTTCATGTCCAATAAGCTCGGGTTAGCTACTTTTAACACTATTCCAAATTTCAAACCGATAGCAGCAGTAGTTCCTGAGATATCTGGCTGTGACAGACGGACAGACAGACAGACAGACAGACAGACAGACAGAGTCGCACCATAAGGGTTCCTTTTTTACCATTTTGGTACGGAACCCTAAAAAATGGCAGTAAACCGTATTTACTTATGTTATCTGTTTAACAGTACCTACCTATTATTGTATCATATGTAAATGTTATGTCCAGACATGCGGCGCTTCAGGACGCGGGTACGACTACGGTATGATGATGCTGATGATCAACCGTTGCGCCAATGGCCTCGCCGGGGCTCTTAAGCTCAAGTCCGGAGAGAAGATAGGCCTCATCCTGCCTAATCTGCCGGAATTCGTAGTGCTGATCTATGGAGCTATGAAGGCGGGATTGGTGGTTACGTTCGCTAACCCTCTGTATACTGCAGGTGAGTTTCGCATGTACTAAGCTACTCTAGAAGTTAGGCGTACCAATTAATTAACTGACTCTCACCGCGGGACCGCGTTACCTTCAGCCAGTGTGTTTGAGTGTGTCCTCTGTGTTTAGAAATTCGTTTTTTCCGAATGGAGATTAATACGAGTCCCATATTTTACTACTTTATTTTCGGAAGCGATTTTTATGAGGAGCAGATCAATTTTGTCGCATATTTTCCTAATCTGCTTACCTACTTTGTCATTATTAAGTGGTAAATTATGGGAATGGTTAGAAATCGCTTTGGAAAAAGATGCTATTGAGAAAAAAAGTGGTAGGTAAAATATGGGATTGGTATTAATCTCCATTCGGAAAAAACGATTATCGAAACAGAGGACACACTCATGTCTCGTACTTAAAACATATGATTTTGATTGCCGTAATAAATGAAAGATCCGCGCGAGTTACTTTAGAGAGCGTAACCAGAGTACAACAGTGAATGTTAAAAACCGGGGTATGTGTGAGGTGCAGGCAGGGAACGTGCGCAACGAAGGTAAGTACTGTCATTCCGAATCTTGTACTCTATCATGTTGGGGCCACGTTAACGGGAAACGCCGTTAATATCGTGATGAAGGACACTTAACGTTGGTGTAGCCACGACTTACTATACTTGGCATTGACGTGGGTTATAACCTGTACCAGTGACATTTTTTCAGGCCTGATAATTTTCCTTTACTGGCCGTATAGTCTTTTGTCGTTTTAGTTCTGCTACCTACAGTTGCTGCACGTTTCCTATAAAGCTGGACTCGTCACCATTGTACTCTCCTTGCACCTTAGGCCTTCCTCTCAACATTATATAAGCAACTTAGTTAGAACCACTACCTACAAGACGAACTCTGTATCACATGTTCGCTAGGTAAACTCCCCACTTGCGGTCGAGTGCCCTTGCACGCCGTTGACCAACTCCCGTGGTGCTGAGGAGTGGTGCCGTGGTGGAGGCATACCTAATACCGCCACGAAGTCCGACAGTTGTAACCTTAAGAGTTCATGTTCAATATGCTGCATCACGCTCTGCGTAGCTGCTACACACAACGTTAGGAACTTAGGACAAAGCTTCGCAGATCGAGAAATCATGTAGGTTATCATGAATTCTCTTTATTGGTATTTGTTAATTCATGATAGCATTATTTTTCAATAGCGCAACACTTTTGGGAAGAGTCGGTTAGTCTATGTTTAAAACTACTGCTTACTTACATATACATCACTTTATAAAAAAAACCCCTAAAAAATAACAACCATAAAAGTCCCTCAACTGTTTACGTCTTCTCTAAAGGCAATGGAACTGTACATATTTAAGAGATCTGTTTAAATCAAATAAATAATTAATGCAAAAAAAATAACGAACAAAAAAGCCCTTCAACTGTCCACTCCTATAGGCAGTTAAAAACCGTATTTACTTATGCTATCTGTTTAAACAGTACCTACCTACCTATTGTTATATCATATGTAAATGTTATGGGCCTGTACGATTTGAGAAATCTGCTACGTGGTTAAATCGGCACTGCCGACTCAATATTGAAATTAAGGTCAGTCAATGAACGCCTGGTTAGGTATAGGAAGGGTTACGTACGTTAATTAATTATACATTCAGCTGGCTCTTAATTTTTTTAACGATTTACAAAGTAAAATTTTTGCTAACTAACAAAATTATAGTGCGACTACGCTAAGTTTGCAGAGGTCGAAAAAGGGTTTTATTCAAAAATATAAATATAGCAACATGGGGAAACCACGGCAAGAAGATTAATTCATCTTGATACTCGGCAGTAATTGTTCTGGCTATTATAATATGTATCTACATATTACCTACTGAAATAAATATGTCTGTCGTGCACAAATCGATCAACTTCCAACCAAAATAAGCGATTTGTTCCAGGGTCTTGGATAATTTCTATGTATTTCAGTATTATATTTATATATGTACATGTATTTAGGCCAAACTACTCCTGAGCTTTACTTACTTACTTTGGCCTGAATTCGGGTTTGGCCGGTGAGATATACAAGCATTGCTTAGTTTGTTTGGAACTAGATCGATTGTGCAAGACTGTCATAAATATTTATTTCTGTAGATAGGTGTACACACACACATTATTTACTTATTAAACGGAAAGATATTTGCCAAGTATCAAGACTAATCGAGGTAGGAATCGAGTTCTTTGGACGCCACGCCACTGATACATAGAAGGTATTTCTAGTTTCTGAATTCTTAGAAGTTTCATAACATAACCATAATTATATTTATACCCTATCTGAAACCACCGCTACAAATGGGTGCAATTGAATGATGCAGTTCTAAAGTCCATAATAATATTGACTCAATGATAATGAAATGAATTGAATGAGTACAATATGATTTTCTGACTATCAGTGCTGCCAGATACCAAACTACACAATTTGTATTAACTACAAGGCACATGAATCTGTATAAAATCTGTGCAGTACAAATTTCGTGTACTGGCACTGACGGTTCCTGCTTTGCATACGAAGTCCAAGTTTCGGCTTTGTACAAAAGTGTGCTTAAGTTTAAAGCTTGGTAAACAAACATCTTGGTTCTTATGGGCAAGTGTTTGTTGTTCCATACTTTTGTACGCAATTTGCCGAACGTCGTCGCCGCCTCACCAATGCGAATATCGACCTCACCCTCGAGGGAGAGGTTGCACGACACAGTCGACCCCAAGGTCCCCAAGTAACAGAACCGATCTACTATCTCTAAGGGCACACCCTCCAGCAAGATGGTTGGTTGGTGAGTGTAGCCCTGCGCTACAATTAGGGTCTTCTCGGTATTTATAGACATGGACAACAACTTAAGTACATGCGTGGGAGAATTTGTCCAGAAGAACTTGAAGTTCTTGGGGAGATCCGCATGATTCCGACGAGATTTTAAAAGGTTTTGATTTCTAAAGTTCAAGTTAAAAATATATCTGCGAACGATTGGTTAAAATATGCAAACATGGGTTTAAAGGGTCATCCATAAATTTCCGGACATTCAAATTCTTTTGTCTATGTTAATTAGAATTCTGATTAGGAACAAAGTTGGCAACCAAACCTTGTATAGTGGTCATTATTTTTTGCTTCTAAAAATAATTAAGTTGACAAATGACAATATGTAATTTTCAATTAAAATATAGCTTTGCCAGGACATGGAGTGGCAAACCCAAAGGGGATGATTTTAACGACTTATTCAAATTCATAATTTTCCCTCATGGGAAGGTCCTCAGGCCGTAACTTAGACTATCAAGGGCACTCAGATATTATAAAATGAAATATTTTTTTCTGCAAGTAGGCCTTCATTCGATTCTATTCTTTTCTCTTCTTTTGAATTCGAGTAGGCTTAGTAACAATACCAGGTTTGTTGAGAGTAATATTATGTTGAAAACAGCACAATTTACAAACTGAGCTTAAATTGTGGCCAGTATTCATGTTCAGGTGAACCGTAACCTGATAACATCAATAAATGTCAGTTAAGGGGGGTCAAATAACGCTCAAATAATCATTCTAAAATCCGTGCGAAGGTCATGTTTTTGCTGATTGCCACATATTTCTATGACTCTGATAGTAACGGTAACGTAATATGTACTGTGTAGCTACTGTATTATTTAGATTTCCCTAGTTAGAGCCGTTTTGATGCTTGGTAGGTAGGTACATATTTCTTTATTCCCAACGCATAAAATAAAGCACTAGGACTTGGTGTAGTGTTTACTTTCATGGCTTAAGGAGGTTAAGGATCGGTAAAAATCCGTACAAAATCGCGATCGAAAAAGGTTTACGTACCTACCTACCTATTATAATTTTTATGCCACACCTGGCCACGCTTTCTGGCCAAGTGTAGACATAAAATGATGTACACAACACGGGAGGTAATAAAGAAAGCCCTCGATCGCATATTGACGTCCCTCGCTGGCAGCTCGGGCCGCAAACATCTGCGATTTCGGGCTTTCTTTGTATTACCACCCTAGTTGTGTAATACACTATTTTCTACTCCTGTACTTTTATCTGTCTTCTACTTGATCACGAACACTAATATAAGAACATACATAATATGAGTTCAGAGAAGTCTATACTCTATTCCTCATAACAGCACTAGTGTCGTTATAGTCACAAAACGATACTAATATAGAATTTGTATTTTTTAAAGTGGGTAGGTTTGCACAACAGTAATTTTGACAGAGGAAATTTATGATTTTCTCAGTCTACCCGCGACCACGAACGCTGAAAAGGGTTACGAAACGTCGGGACTTAAAATGTAGTAATATACGCGATTTAATCCGTTTAAGTTGTTTTATTACTATAAAAAAAAATATTTTTAATATCGTCACTGCGTGTCACTAGAGTGAGTGGGCGATTCTCCGAGCGTTTTGACCGCGCGGTTTGACAATCATTGTTCTCCGACGATAATTTACTATAACGAAAGGACAAATCGTGACAATTTTGATAAAACTAGACTTAAACTCGGGATTGTTTTTCGGTTTCATAAAAAGTTAACTCTAGGCATCGTTTATTTGAACAATATATACTGAGACAAGAATGACGAAAATAAAACGCCGTAAAAACGCTGAATATTGGCCCGAGTATACGTCAAATAAAAAAAAGTTTACCATAGACACATACCTACTGTCAGTCATCATATGTCATATTTGCCTTGTTTGCAGGCTATGTTTAATTTTGTATTTTATATTTTAAAACCTAGTCGTAGAAAAAGTTCTGTATGCAACGTTGTATAATTAAGTCAAAAAACGCTCATAGCGTCTCTATTTGCGATACTCGCCGCCGCGGCGGCTCGTATCGCAACTCGCGCCATTCGCATTTTTTGAGCCTACTTATACCTACAACTGTTGCATAAAAATCATAAAATACTATTAACTTTCATGCACCGCCCATAAGTTACCGCGGCCTATGCTGGAAGAGAACGCCTTAATATTAGGATACTTATGCACATTTTCTGTGAGTTTCATTCATTGTAACATTAGATAACAAAAGGTATCATGCGGTCATCTCACTGCAGTACGAGTCTAGACTACTACACAGACGCGCTTATCTGAATAACATGTGTACACCTTATGTATACCTACGAGTAGTATCGGTACACTGTATTGTGTACGTACTACTTTAGCGCCAAGATAATTATGGTAGATGAGATAATTATGACAGGATCAAGGTTCATGATCGTAGAATGCTTGTGGTCACAAAGTAATAAGTATCTAGGTAACGATTTATGTGTTTGATCTAACCGTAAGTGACCATTTATGACGTTTTTTAATTATATCTTCATACCAGTAGCCTATTATTAGGACCTTATGGATAACTAAACAATACATTTGTGACCATGTATCATTACAATAAGGTTTAGTTTAGATAGGTACTTATATTTTATTCATCAATAGAAGAGCACGCTTGGGTCCCAAAATTTTTCGGTCGAAATTTTGCAAGTCGCTTGCATTGCACAAATGCACACTGTCCGAGAAAAAACATTAACAAGTGTAACAGATTTGTGCATTGCTGAGAATGTGATCCTTGACAGTGTCGTAATATGTATAAGTTTTTTGGGGTATACCTAAGATATAGATCTTTTTTTACGTTAACATAGAAGTTTGATTATTTCACAGCTTCAAGAGACTGTAGACCTGAGTATAATATATGGTTTTAATTTCAACTCGATAGCTACACGCGTTCCCTAGATAAAGGGCACAGACAGACAGGCAGAAAGACGGACAACAAAGTGATCTTATGAGGGTTCCTTTTTTTCTTTTGAAGTACGGAACCCTAAAAAACTGATTAGGTAGGGAGATAGTAAATTATATACTTGGGCATTTCTCCAGAAATATGTCTGCCTGCGGTCACCTCATTCATCTGGCCCTTTTTCATACTAAATGTATGGAGACAGATGAATGAGTCGCAGACATATTTCTGGAGAAATGCCCACTTACTGGTAACGGGAACACGTGAAATTGTCAACATATCACGGGCGATAATAAGGAAAGCTCGGGCTACAAAACACATTTGATCTGCTGGTCATTCTGTATTTCCACCCTAGGTGTGCGTGTAGTAGGGCTGCCATCTCCAACATTTGACACCTAATTACGCCCCAATCGGCTATTGTTATTTCGATTAAAAAAAGGCCCAAGAGATTGTTAAAATAAAAACACTACTTTAGTTATTGATTTCACAATCAAATCCATTATTGGGGACACTGTGTGAAATGTGAAAATATTGTAACTAGGTAATGAAATAAAATAATAGAAAATAACTAAATACATATTATTACTAAAAAAAACACGACATTTTGATTATTTTAATGAACTTCATACCCAGTGACACTCGCGCCATCAAGACGAATCTATAGACCCAAAGATGAACCATTTATCAAAATGGGTTGTGCCGTTGAGTAGTTACGAGCGGACATACGAACGGACATACATACATACAGGTCAAACACATAACCCTCCTTTGGGCTTCGCCGCAGTTGGGTAAAAATGTACAGTACATTCGCCATCATTATACATACATCGGAACAAACAAGGTGTTTACAAACATCTGAACACGACCCTATTGTCAAGGCGTTAGAGTGCATGTTTAGATATTTTTGAGCACCCCGAAGTGTATCTGATGGCGATTGTACATGCCCAATCTTTTGCTACCTCAACTTGCTGACATATGTTATCTACAACTGTTACACGACCAACTGAAAACCTGAAAACTGTTTATTCAGAATCAAGAGTAGAAACGATTACATTATATTTTAATACTTAGGTACATGTTTTTTTATTTCCTCTTTTTATCTTGCCCGGTCTAAAAGTTACGAGTGCACACACTAATATCTTTGGCAATAATACACGGATTTAAAAACAAATACTGTAGACTGATTCAGAATAATATAAATCAGTTGGGGCGTCTGAGGTATTCAATAGGTGGTGTAGCACCTTGTATATTATTTGATCTTTTATTGTGGTAGATGAGGTCCGTCGCCAGTTCACCGACTGCAACGTGAAATGCATCGCGACAATCGAGATGTTCATGCCGGTCGCAACCGAAGTCGCCAAGTCGCTTAAAGACTACAAGGGCACTATCTGGGTCGGAAGCGATGTGGAACATGACAATGGTAAGAAATATTTTAGTTACCTACCTATATTTATGTAATTAAGGACTGAGCTGTCAGCGGCAACAGCAGCTGCAACAGCTGTCTATGAATTAGATTTTGTGATGGCTTGTTTCGTGGTCTATCCAATAACCATTTTGCGCTTTCAATTCCGACTATCTATTGCCACCTTTCCGAACAGTGGCTCGATGAAAAGTTTTTCCAAGTTGTTAAAAATTTCGTCCGAACGACGAATTTCTTTTATACTTATTGAGCTTACTATGGGGCTAGTTCGATTTGTGTAAGATTGTCCCCTAATATTTATTTATTTATTTAGTAATGGGTTTCGCTTTCGACCTTGGTGTCATCTGATGGAAAGTGAAGATTCAGGATAACTATACAGATAATAACTAACATAGTCAGCCTGTATACGTCCCAGTGCTGGGCACAGACAGGTCTACTCTCATATACAAGATCGAGTGAATGGGCTGTAGTCCCACGCTAGCCCATAGCGGATGGGGGACTTCACACACACCTTTGAATTTCTTCGCGTATGTATGCAGGTTTCCTCACTATGTTTTTCCTTCACCGAAAAGCTAATGGTATCTATCTAATAATATTTCGTATGTAAGTTCCGAAAAACTCATTGGGTACGAGTCAGGATTCGAACCCATGATCTCCGCTTGAAAGGCGCATGTTCGAACCACTGAGCTACCATAGTTTTGAGAATAAAATATCAAATAAAAAAAAATATTAAAATCATAGTTACAACATAAGTCATTACATAAGCAATGGGCAAGAGGGTCTAAAATTAATAGGTACTTAAATATAAAACTAACTATATTATTAAAATTAAAATGATAGGAGTATACGGACTAAAGCCTCTACTGATGGCGGATCACGAAGCCGACCTGCCGGAGGTGAGCTGCGACGACGTCTGCCTCATCCCGTATTCCAGCGGTACCACCGGCATGCCCAAGGGAGTCATGCTCACGCACAAAAACCTCGTCTGCAACCTGAAGCAGGTGCAGTGGCCTAAGATGATGAAGTACGAGGGGGAAAAGGGTACGTTTATTTAATACTAGCATTTAGCCGCGGCTTCGCCCGCGTTGTTCCCGTTACTGTCCCAAGGGATCTATTTACCGGGATATAAATTATCCTATGTTGCAATCCAGGACTTGGTCTACTTGCATGCCAAATTTCAGCTGAATCCATCCAATCGTTACCCCGTTATTTAGTAACAAACATCCTAACATATTCACAATCTTTCGCATTTATAATATTATGTGGGATGGGATGGGATTTTAACGGCTCGTCATCATTCGAAAGACGTCCACTGTTGTGCATTTCTCCAAATTTTTGCAATTTTCTGTCAATTTTATGTTATTTTTACTTTAGAATCGGTTAAATCCGAATGGGTTAAAAATTTGTCCCAACATTTGTTTACCGTTCAAAACGCACAAACGTGTGAAAATGAAACTTAAATGATGCCCCAATTATTAATTCAAACAGGATCTTTCAATTCTAATCCAGTGGCAGGCCGTACCATAGGCTCTCCTGGAGGCTGGAATGGCTCGCGGGCCGGTCCATAAGCCCTCCCGCTTTCTTCCCGCGGGCCGTAGTTTGGAGACCTGCCTTAGGGAGTTTTACCGCCAACTGGGCTAATGTTACCATAATATAATATTTTTACGCGATTAATAATAATATTAATTTATTTATTTCAGGCATCAAAGGCCCATAGATAAATACCTTACGATCTAACATACATAGTATATGTTAGATATGTATTACATACCTATCAAATATTACCAAATAAACTTGACAACTAGGTCACATTTTACTGCGATGTGGTAACGCTGTTCGTGGTGTCAGGTAGCCGCCTGCGGAAGCGCCGGAACATGACACCTTTCGACCAAAACTCTTCTTTGGTAAAGGTTCTTCTCAGTTGGAACTCTCACCACATAAGAATTAAAATTCAAGTTGTAGCGAGACTCCAACTTAACAACCCGTAAGTCCCGTTTTGTTATAACAACGTAACCATAATGTTATCATTTCTGTTTTCAGGAAAAGGTGACGTCGTGCTGACGGTACCACCATTCTTCCACATTTACGGGTTCAACGGAGTTCTCAATTATAACCTCACTCTCGGATATCACGTCGTCAGTATGCCTAGGTAAGTTCATAGGAACTTACAAAAGAAATAGAATTTGATTGGCGTTAGTATTTTTATTCGGCTAGCCAGGCGCGATGCGTTGCCAAATCGCTTCCTGAACTGAAACATGACATTTTGTAAAACTTTCATTGATAACCCATAACCATGCGAGGTTCGAAGGTGCGAGGGGAGAAATATAGAAAAAGACGAATGATCACGTTGAGCTAGTGAGATGTGTATTGTTTTCCTCTCCGAGAAAATAAATATGTAAATGAAAATTAGATAGTACGTTCATTCAGTATTTTGAATGTGTTAAGTGAACTATACCTACTTATATAATATACGAAAGAAACAAAATGTTTCTTTATTAGTTTTTAATGCGGATAAATGACACCACATTTTTATGTTATATATATAAATACAAGAAATTAAAGTACATAGAAAAATTAAATGGCACTCACCTGTGTCCAGACCGAGAATCGAACCCGGTATATATCTCTGGATTTCCGGCCCAGTGACTTATCCACTAATACATTAGTCTTAATTTTTGTATGTACTTTAATTTCGTGTATTTATATATACTTGCCTTGCCCCCAGATAGAATTTTAAGTTATTGCGCCAAAAAAACTTCTAGCTTAAAACGTCACCAAACATCATCAAAGGATAGAAGAGGTCAATTTTTTTTCCGAATAAATATCACGTGATTGATGGACGCGCTCGTAACTCAATAGTTTGACATTTCTATGGAAACCTTTAATTTTGAACCGTAATTCGTTCTGAAAAGAACAAAAGCTGGAACTGAATGTTACTCATTTGATACATGAAACCAAGTGGTCCATAAAGGTTTTTCCATGTCTTCATATTTTTTTCGCTTGTTCAGGTTTACCCCAGAAGACTACATCAAGTGTTTATCAGAGTACCAGCCCACGACGTTGTTCGTAGTGCCCTCGCTGTTGGCGTTCCTGGCCACGCATCCTTCGGTGAAGAAGGAGCACTTACAATTCGTGGAAACCATCATGGTTGGGGCAGCGCCGACCACTGACAGTATGCTGGAGAAATTCCTGCTTAAATGCGAAAAGACTAAGGATGAAATTCGTCTGTTGCAAGGTTTGCCTCAGTTTTATATGGCTAAAGAGAGAACAATAAATTATTAATGTAGAAAATTCTCTAAATTCTTCAATAAATTATTAATTGTAGATCTCTCTCCGGGTGGGTGTTATAACTGGGGTCCGACCAAAGCAAAGCCCGATGGATGTTGATCGAAGTTTGTACAATATGCGTCCTAGTTAGAAATCTTCGATAACGTGATTTGTGCAGCGCATAGAACGGTGCGCCATCTATTGCCACTAGGAGTATACTGAGTCTTTTTTACTTCACTCTAGATGTCGCTAGCAGTTGACCAAAGTTATTTGTAATTATGTATCTGATATTCTAATATACCCATACCCTAATATATCCATACTAATATAGGTACCTATTATAAGTATGCACTTTTATCTGCATCCGACTGTACATAGGGGAGTATCAAATAGTATTTGATTTGTTATTTGATAAATACTAACACTACAGAACTAACATCCTAAAACTTGCAGGTTACGGCATGACAGAGAGCGCTCCCGTGGCTCTGATGACGCCCTACGTGTACCCCTACAACAAGGTGGGCTCTGTGGGGCAGCTCATCCCCAGCACCCAGGGCAAAGTCGTGTCGCTCACGACGGGTGAGATGCTGGGGCCACACAAGTCGGGAGAACTCATGATAAGAGGACCACAGGTATATAGGTGTTTAAAGTTTGAAGGAATGTTGCACCCAGCACGCCACCTAGTAAAAACGTTAAAGCCACGCTTTGAGTGATTATATTGCGTTTGACGTAGCATCCGAAGAAATAAATCCTTATGGTTCACTTTTTCGATCAGCATTATAAATACCGAGAGTATCAGCATTATAAGTGGAGAGAATACGCTTGTCTCTAGCAGTGGGAGGTATAGACTGATGATGACTATAGAAAGAAGAATGAAATAAATATTCGAATATCTACACCTACAGGTAGGTTTTGATTTTTGATTGATTCGATATTCAGTATTTACCTCTAACACTAAGACGTGCGATTTTCTGTGGTCCGACAAATATTTCCTATCTCTCTCTCTCTCCATTCGACTAAGTGCGAAAGAGATAGCTCTTTGTCTAGCGACAAGCGATGTCGCGCCTAGGTGTGCTGCTAAACCTACAGGCAACCCTTTTCTAAAAGCGTTTATACTTTCAAAACGTGAAATAAGTACCTACATTAAGCACCTACTTATTAACATGCATGCTTTCCAAAATATTTCACACGAGCATTTGCCCGCGGCTTCACCCGCGATCTACCCGTTATTGTCCCAAGGAAACTCTTTACCGAGATATAATGTACCCTATGTTTCAATGCAGGAGTTGGTCTACTTGCGTGCCAATCCATCCAATCTCAAATCTAAAATCTCAATCCATCCAGTTTAATCTCAATCCATTCAGTTGTTTGTTAGCCCGTTATTTAGGAACAAACATCCAAACAACTTCACAAACTTTCCCATTTATAATATTAGTGGGATAGCTAGTTGTGAGTACCTGACTTAGACATTGGATACCCTTTATAATTTCTAACGTCGCGAAACTGTACAGGTAATGAAAGGCTACTGGAACAACGAGGCAGCAACAAAGGAAACACTAGACTCGGACGGCTGGCTGCACACGGGAGACGTCGCCTATTACGACGACGACTACTACTTCTACATCGTTGATCGCACCAAGGAGCTCATCAAAGTCAAGGGCAATCAGGTATGTATAAATTAAATTAATATACCTTAAAGCTAGGGCCTATTTAAAAATTGGCCCCTGGTATCTATTACGCTTATAAACATGTAAGATTTTTATATGGGTATTGATGCATATGTAGATCACGATATACATGTGCCTCACGACAACTTTGAAATGACTGTGTTGACCAGAAATTAATTTTATTATATGTGTAGACTATTTTACTCCCAACATACGGGTAACTTAGGTACTATGGATGTAATTATCTGACTATGCTTTGTTTCAGGTATCTCCCACAGAGCTGGAAAGCGTGATAATGGAGTTACCAGAAGTAGCCGATGTGGCGGTGGTGGGAGTTCCCCACGCCCTGGCCGGCGAGGTGCCTCGCGCGTTCGTCGTCCTCAAGCCCAAAAAGACTCTCACCGAGAAACAAGTTTATGACCTCGTGGCGTCCAAACTCACAAGATACAAACATCTCGAGGGAGGTGTCACATTCTTGGACACTATCCCGAGAAACGCCGCCGGGAAAATCATGAGAAATGAACTCAAAGTTAAACGGTACACCAAGCAGTGATGACGTGTAAATAACTTGTACATAGTATTCATATTAGTGAATTTTATAGGAATACGAGCTGTGATTTTTTAGTATAATTATTTTAACTTTGGTGCACTAGAATTTAGTGATTTGTTTCCTAATGTATAATAGCTAATTATTGAATCTGTATTATAGGTTTGAAAATGTTATTTAGTTCATGTCCCTGACAATCTTCCATTAAATGTACGATGGTAAAGGGCAAAGTATGAATGTAACAAATAATGTTAATAGGTAATTAAATGAAATAAATGAATAATTACAATTGTTTAATTCTTATACAACAAAACTGATTTCAAATACTTACGCACCACACCCGATATTAGTCCTAGAGATATCATCATCTGAACAATTCAGGAGCTCATTTGTCAAGGGGATGGCAGCACTTCTGACATTCAACATCTGTTGATAATCTAGATCTCCATTTGCTCACAATATCTACACTTGACTTGAAGTATCTACCTACTCTTTCACTTTGCGTAAGCATTTTTATTCTTCAACACACAAGCTTAAAAGGTAATTTGTCTAAAACACTGTTAATTCTATGTTTGTAGGTATAGTTCAGTCACCGTTTGTTTCATCATGAGTCAACTAAATGTTCAGTTGCCACTTGCAATGGGAGTGCTGAAAAAAGCCAACTGTATTCCAGTATATTAAATTCTGTATGAATAATAAATATAGCGAGGCCAGCTTACTCAATCCATATTTATCTTGCATAATGTTGTAGTCTTCAGATGGAGATACAAAGTGTATAGATATAAGTAGAGCATCAGTCCTTTTGATCAGAACAAAGTGTGATCTTTTTTATTTATTCATAAGTCTATATACCATGTTAAGTAACTGCAAAGGTAAAATTAAGAATCCCCAGCCTCAGGGCTACTTTTGCTTTCAGTCTTTGCCTCTTCTTTTTTCTCTGTTTCAACAGGAGTATCCTTTTCTTCTTCTGATGGTGCTTCTTCTGTTTTACTAGGAGCTTCAATTGGCGGTTGCGGAAGCTCTGAATTGACGTCAGAAATGGAATAGTTATCTGGCTCAATCACAGGCTGAGGCTCATCCTTTCGCTCTTCACTTGGTGGTATTTTAGTTTCTCTAATTTCTTCCTCTTTAGAAGGTTCATGTAATTTAATTGTTTCTTGGTTTGTTTCATCTTGGTTTGTATCTGTATTACTTTCATCTGTCTTTGGAGAGTTGCTGTTCCCATCTGTATTGTCACTTGATGATGAGCTTTCTTCACTGGATGTTGAGACTTCGGAAATGTGCTTAGGTTCTTCCTCTTTCATGTTAGAATCTGAGCTGCTTTCGTCAGTAGAAACTGGTTGTTCATTAACAGGCTCTTCAATTGTCTTCATTTCAGGAGCGCTGTCCTTTTCAAGTACCTCATCCTCTTTTTTCTCTGACGTGTTTGCCGCTTGTTCAATAAGCTTTTGCTCAGTCATTTCTGCATCATCAACTGTTATTTCTGGAATAACTAAAGCTGGGCTTTCTGGGACATCAGTTTTCATCTCAACTTCAGTTTTAGCTTCAATGGGCGTTGTTACTGTGTCAGCGGAGTCTGGTTTCTCAGTGACTTCTGGTGGTGCTGTTACTTCAGGTAATGATGAATCACTGGCTTTGTTATCTGGTACAGGGTCATCAGTGCTTACATTGAGCTCTGGTGGGGTAACAGATTCATATTCAGTTGGTGTCTTGTCCTGAGTTTCCATTGGAGTGTTTTGTTTAGCTTGAAGTCGCGCCTCTATGTCGTCTACAGAGATGTGTGTGTCAGACGAGCTTGGCTGTGGTTCCGAGCTTTGTTGTTCAGCGTTTTCCTTCCAAGACATGTCCTCCATCTCAACGTCGACATTATACTCGGAGTTGTTATCAGAGCCATTTACAACAGGCTCTATGATATCTCCATTCTCAGGTTCGTTGTGGCGTTGCGCTCCCGGCTCTCTGGTGCTTACGACCAGAATATTCTTCTCTATTGCTCTCATAAATTTGTCTATTCTATTATACTGCTTACGAGGAAAGGTGAGGAGCTCGCAAATCCTTTGAACGGTGAACGGAGCGGACGTAAACGCGTCGAGACGTTCTAACAAACTGTTCTTCATAATGTCATAATTAAAAGGATCCACATTCGGGTATGGTGGGATGTCAATACCTGGGGTGGTCTCGTAGAAGTCAGTTATAACGTTCAAAAGCTTCTCTTTGAATAAACATTTCACTAAAGGCCACTGGTAAACGGGATCACCGGTACGCGCAACGTATGCCAAGTATTCGTTAAGTTCCTGGGGAATAGTTTTAGGCTTCCGCTTAGAAAAGTCTTCTAGGAAGTGAAATACTTCTTCAGCATTTTCCATTTTGAGTTGTTTTATAACAAAACTAATAGATAAAACTGATTTTTATTGAGAAATTATTCACAAAGACTGCAAATTTAGTAATAAATGAGTGGAGTTGAGTGAATCAGTGAAGTGAATGAATGAATGATTAATGACAAGGATGCTGAATACAGATTGTGTAAAGATCCCATGCTTTTAATCCAAAGTTATACTTTATCAATTAATATCGATACATATTAATATATTGTTAATACTACACAATGTAAATGATTATAATGAACTTATTTGTAGTCTAAGATATAACGTTCTACTAAAAAAATAAAATGAATTGGCATTTATATTCCTTTTGTTTCATCGAATATATTAAATCGTCTAAAACAGTGACTGAAACATCCTAGCACATGAAACTAATTTGACATTTGTTTGACTCATGTTTGACTCGTTCAATTTCTTATTCTCCATTCATTGCATTCATCGCAAACTTCACAATATATATTTGATTTGATCTGTCATTGTCAACCGGAAAAAAACTGGGTTGTTTTTCTCCAATTCTAAATTATCCCAGTTTGCAGTTTCCTAATTAAAAATTAACAAAATGAGTGTACTATTTAGAAGAAGTATTATACCGTTCTATAATAATGCGTTGAAAATATCGTGTCGCTCTTTTGCCGATGCTGCTATTAATGAAAAAATTGACAAAATGGTGAAAAACAATAAAGTCGTAGTTTTTATGAAAGGTGTTCCCGACGCGCCGAGATGTGGATTCAGTAATGCTGTTGTGCAGATAATGAGAATGCACGCGGTGCCATATGACAGCCACGATGTCCTCGCGAACGAAGACATTCGACAGGGTTAGTTTCAGTTGTGTAACTCGTGTCCTGACAGCACTTTTAAACTTTTTGAATAGCAAATTTGGTTACCTCTAGTGAACGTATTTTTTTTAAAGAGAACCCCCACGGTATGTTAGCTCATAATAATAGTATTTAACCGCATAATCCTAAGTAATAATTATTGTTGTTACATTTCAGCTATAAAAGATTACTCCAACTGGCCGACAATACCCCAAGTATTCATCAATGGTGAGTTTGTTGGCGGCTGTGACATTATGTTGCAAATGCACCAATCTGGAGAGCTTGTGGAGGAATTGAAGAAGGTGGGCATCAAGAGCGCTCTGCTCACTGCTGAAGAGACGAAAAAAGAAGAGGCTAAGTGATTCTCTTGGCCTCATAGCTTAGTTAATAAGGTCTTCAAAGATGTTACTCTGATTATTGTTTTAATTTATAATTTATCTCGGCTGTTGTGACTGATGTATGTAATAGATATTAATGCTATCAAGTTGTTTTATTTATACTTCACATGAAAGTGATAAAATGGTTGTATAGTCAAAGTCAAACTGTTAGCTGATTATTTTAACATTTTTTCTCAGAAACTAGGAGGGGGTTTATTATCAGTGATCAGAATAGGTAGAGTATATTTACCTAAACTTTGAAGAACATAGTCGAAAAGTGGAGACTCCCTTATGACTAAATTTTTTCCGGGACTTAAGTCCCGGAATCTTACTAACAATTTATATTATTGGTATTCTTTCGCACATTTCTCGAACATTCTCAGTATAGCTGTCTCTTTCTAATAGTACTGTCTCTTTCACTCCTTCGAGAAATTTCGCCATATACTGAAGTGTAAATTTAGTTGTAAGGAAGTCTCCACTTTTCGACTATGTTCTTCGAAGTTGGTAAATATCCTCTACCTATTCCAATCACTGTTTATTATACACCTTTTTTTTTCTTCGCTGTATCTGCAATCAGTGTAATTCCATTATACACTTGATCAACTTGATGTTAATTTTTACTAACAAGGAACAGAAGTTATCTTGACTGCAAAGTAACATAGGTGTTCTTATGTTTGCAGAGAGTATTAGGAGAGTGAGATATCCGGTTCTCTAAGGCCAGAAGCCTGTGCGATTTTACCCACTCTGACACCCTATTGTTATGCCACAGGTGCTGGAGTAGTGTTAGTCTCATATCTATGGAATACCTCATACCTTTTGACTGCCATACCATGAAATAAATCACTGCCACCCTGAAGCCAGAACCAAAAAACGTAATATCAAATCTATCTATCTATATCTTAGTTGAAAAAAAAATCCAGACCTGGTGTCCTGAGCACGAAATTCCGCTGTCATGTATTACCGACTGGCTGAGATTTACTCCAGTAGTTAGGATATCTATATTAAGTTACAATAAAACACTATTCTGATGGCTTGCATTTTATGAGTGACAGCTTATCTTCATTGCAACCTAGCCAACATACATGGTTGGGTTGATTGGCAGAGTGTAATTTGGTATTACATTTGCCAATATTTGTGTTTGTTTACATTTGTTTGGGCAGTAATCCTGTTGTTACTTCCCGCGGCTAGCACGCAATGAACGCGTATCTTTAACTTAGCGCAATGTACCTACGCGCGTTCCCATTGGTTCTCATGATGTGTCGCGCGCGAGTTATGTTGCGGCCACGTTCTGCTAGCCACGTAGATGGCTACCCAAGACACGATCGAGAAAGATAAGTACTGAAATTGCTAAGGATGCCGGTTGAATCGGGTTCTATGGATGTCTGGCCACTGTTGGAGTCACTGTTGTTGATTGGCATTATTTGTTTAGGGTAGAGACCCTAATCAAGTAGTAACTTACCTACCTACTATTTACAAAACCATAATTTGCTTGGATTCTATTCGTGATTGTAATATGTATCCACATTACATGTGTCATTCTTGTTAGACGCATTTTTGTATGATTTTATTAATGTATCCTCATGTCAAGTGACATAGTAGTACCTTTTGCGTGGGAGTCTTACATTTAGATATGATAATAAAGGTGGGTACTGATAACAAATAACATGTATGTGTTTAAGAGCTCTTTATTAAATTAGCTGTACATTCGAGTTAGTATACTTTTTGGGCACATAATTCATTCTTATTTACTGTGCCAATGTTTCTCGTACTAGATCTGTTGGATTAACAACACAGTCAAGATTAAAAGACAAATATGGCAGATCATTTATTTAGAGTACTCAAATGAAAATACTCTCACAAACGATAATCATAAAAAAAGATAAATAAATAGATGCAGGCAAGCTATGGCAATCTATGATATAAATAATTTGTGTGACACTTCCCTGCAACATTTATGTTATGAATTTAGACAGCTTAAAAACTTTACGTGCCTTCCATCGAAGTATTATAAATTACTAATGGCAGTAATTAAAATTGAACTTGTATAAATAATTTTTTTGCTTATAAATAAAAAAATATAACAAAAACATTCTCACATCGCGAATGAGTCTTATTTTGGTGTCACACATTAGTCAAGCCTAACATTAGCACCATTTCCATCTTACAAATAAATGTTTTGTGACTTCCCTGAGAATTTCATATAAAAGTTAAAAATACCTAACACTAGTGTATATAAATAGAGACGTCGTAAACATACTATACAGATGATTTCTCTGATTTGAGCCAAAAGTTTACAGTTTAGGGAGAAGTAACGGTGTGAAAGTTAATGGCATTTTTGGTTTGAACATTGCACATACTTAGTTTATACAGGACTGTATTAAATATTAATTATGATGCAGATAATGTTTGCGTTACGTTGGCTGTTCGCTAGGGCGTGGCGCGGGTACAACGTAAGGGAAACATAGTCTGCGGTCGTGGAGTGCGCCGTGCGGTGTGGCGCGACCCGAGCAGCCTGCGGTGTGGCGGTACCCGATGGTCCGATGGCGACTTTTCAACCTGCATCTGAGTAGAACACATTTAAGTATACATACAATAACATCACATAACATGGATGAGAAATTATTTATAGTGAGAACATTTTTAGGCACTGGACCAAACTGGAAGGGCGCCAGAATATTTGTTGGGAGTGAGACTAAAATTTTTCATAGCTAAACGCTCGTGGAAAAGTCTAGGGCATACGAACTCACGGAGAAAAACGTAATTATTGCATATTTAAGGATTTTATTTATTTTTACCAACTTGTTCATACCTCCCGTAGGTACATTCAGAGCGACTACGCCAATTAAGTAACAACAACGCCAACAAAGAAAGCTCTCGATCGCATATTCGAAAAATCGCGCGCCGCTCCCGCAACTTGTGGGCCGAAAGCGGCCACTTGGACGCCCGGTGTGCGTCGTCGGTGTCATAGTAAATGTATGAATCTCGGCCGCAGCTTGTGGCGGTCACCAGTGGCCGGGGTGTGGCCGCCACTAGTGGCCCGATGTACGCAGGCTTTTAAAGGACCATGGGCAACTTTGTACATACAAAGTTACCATATGGGAAGTGGACCAAAAAACAATAGAGCTGAGAGTTGTGTCATTAAAAAGGTCTTTTCATGCACTTCATTTCATTATATGGGCACCAAGTTCAATTCCATTGCAAAACTGAGATATTCATATTTTAGTATCTATAAGAAACGCCGAAGTTAGCTGACGCGGGTGCACGGAGCGGGCGCACGCGGCGGGCGGGCAAGAATATGGCACTCGCGCTGCTTCCCTAGCGCTCTTCATAATATTTTGAATTTGTATATCTCAGTTTTGCAATGGAATTGAACTTGGTGCTGATATAATGAAATGAAGTACATGAAAATACCTATTTAATGACACAACTTTCAGCTCTGTTGGTTTTTTTTTTTTTTGAAACTGACAAACTCGCAACCCATACCTGGGCGTAGCGATTGTCGGACCGGGTGGTTGGCCGTGGCGTTCCCTGGGGTCGAACCAGGTCGCTAGCCAGACCACCCTGAGTTTGGTCGGACTGGGTGGGATCCCGGGGGTGCCTGGTCTTAGCTGGGCTAGGTTTAGGCTGGCCTTACACAGTCGGAATCTGAATTTCTTTTCTCTCTTGAAATCTGAATTCATATTCAGAGTTTGAATTCCGGAGCCTTGCCTTACACAGTCTGAATCCGAATCTGAATTCAGAGTCTGAATTCCTGGGCCTTGCCTCCAGTGTTACCATTTGGTTCCGTTTGTTCCGATTTCCGGAACTTTTGACATCTCCGCGGAACTCGGAAGGAATTTTAGATTTTAGGACATTTTTCGGAACTTTTAAGGACCCTGCCGTTAAAACCCACGAATACTCTAAAAATTTTAGGATAAAAAAGTCTACTGATTTATCAGTAGATCTGGCAACACTGACTGACGGATTCATAATCTGAATCCAGTATGTGTGTGCTCGTCCGTACTAATCGTATAGAAAAGGGTGCGTCCGGAATTCATAATCTGAATTTTCATATTCTGAATTCATAACGCAAGTCAGTATCATTTTGTCAGATCAATCTGAGAAATTCATAATCTGAAAAAATCTGAATGTGTGTGGATAATAGTTAAATTGTATGCAATTCCGTGCGTTCTGAATTCATATTCTGAATTCAGAATATGAATTCGGATTCAGAGTGTGTGGCGGCCGGCCTTAGTGACGCATAGTTGTTTGAATGCGGTACCTAGAGGTCGGTCTCGCCGTAGAGCGCGGTGGAGAAGGCCATGTAGTCGAGCGCGGCGGGCGGCGCGCCGGCGCCGCGGTACGGCGGCATGCGCGCCACGCAGTACTCCGCCTGGTCCGGCGGCAGCTCGCGCCGCAGCTCGTCCGCCGTGATGTACGGCTGGGGACAACCACTTCAGTTAGCCACGGTCATCAATAACATCGCTAGTCGGTACCAAGAACCATTAAAACGAGAGGACTGTCATTCTCCATACTTTGGATTGTAACCCGACCGCTAGGGGATTTCCGGGCAAAAACTAGATGGCGCTAAAAAACTAAACATTTAACGATGTTATAATTGAACAAAGAAACATAGTATAGTAACAATTAGTTCGTAAACAGCTAATAATAAACATTTAAATACTGTGTCACGTTTGCAAAGTAGAATAATTGTAAATAATATAATTCTTATACCAAGCTTATACATAGCTTATACATAGATGGCGTTGTAAATTCGGGGAACGGCTTTTTGTATGGAGAATGACAGTCCTCTTGTTTTAATGGTCCTTGCTAGTACTTATTAATAGTCTAAGAGTATGCACCTAATTTGTAAGTGATGCCAAGGAAACCAGGTGCAAACTTAGGCGGATCTCACACTGCAGCGAAAATCGCGGCGACACGCGACTCAGCGATTTTCAACTTTGTATGTAGAATCATCGATTTGTATAGAAAAATCGCGGGGTGGCGCACACTGGCGCGTATGTCGCGGCGATTTTTTCCGTGTAGCTGCGCATACACGGAAAAAATCGCGGCGACGGGCGATTTCAGTGTGTTCTTCGCCTTAGCTCAACCGGTTGGTATGAGGGTTCACAGAATTAACAGATTTTTGGTTTGAGGACATTTTAGCACATAACAAACATAATTAGAGGGTATGCGCAGGGGTAACTGTATAAGTTTGGATTTTCACACAAAATCCAGAGCTCTATAAATTGCACATCTTTACAAATTGCTTTCACAACCCCTTTGTTGCCCAACCACGCCCCGCCCCCCTTGATGAACAGCTGGCAGGTGCCAGTATCAACCAATACTCATAGTATGGCATATTAACTAGGGGGATTTCGTGACTATAAATTGCAAACCTATTTTGTGGAGCTGTTTTTTTGAATCCCGGGTAACGCCCGCGTTGCAGGGGCAGCTATGAGAAAAGGGCGGCTGCTAGCTGGAGCATTCCATGAAAACATCTACTTTTTGTCGCTTACGGTACGCTATGGGTGCTATCCTAATAAAACTTATTAGCGGTTAAGAAACACTACCCTTCTTAAAGCCATGGTATGATACGCATACCCGATATTCCGTTTCCTAATTTTACATGTCAAAAGTATTAAAATGGTAGTGTCACTTACGTAACGTTTCCGTGGAATGCCGGTATCGGTAGTATTATATATGGCGTAGAGCGGACATGGCTACTAGGTCGCTTTTGGATATATCAGGGAGTTATCGGCATAAACTGCCTTGATAAGTAGACCGCAAATTGTTTCATTGGTTTAATGTAAGATACCGATACCACGACAGCGCCCGCCCTTCGATCGTGAAGTGTACTCTAAGATAAAAACCTTAGTTTAGATGTTTGAAATTATACTAAAGCCATGTGCAAAAGTACCTAAAAAACGTTGTTCAAAATTTATAATCTATGGCAAAAAAAAAAATCAATATTTGAAAGGATTTTCATTTTACAAAACAAATTATATAACAAAAAGGGGTATCTACATCGAATCTAATTGTAAATATAAAATAATTCCGCCAAGTCTCTCCCTGGCGGTAGGGTGACCAGAAGGCGGGCAGCATGGCCACACTGAATGGTAATGCTGATCCTTCGTGCTAGGAAGGAGCCAGCTCTCTGGTCACCCGATACTTCGCAGAGCCTTTGAGATCTTTGTTTGTACAGCCCCATCGCACTGGGTGCCCATGGCCTCAGTGTTTCAACCTGAAACGTTACTTGTAAAATTATGTATAACTTTATCTTACCTTGTCACCAGCTAAGATCCTAAAGCTGTCGATGACCTGTTCAGCGGTGTCTGTGTCTGTGGACTCCCGCGTCATGAAGTCCAGGAACGCGTCGAACGATACGTAACCTAAACAAAATATGTTCATTCAGAATTGTACTTTATACACCTGCCTATAAGGTTGTGATTTGAACGTTTACATTTTATTTAACATTGAGAATCTGAAATATCACGCTCAAGTCAGATTTGTAGAACTTGAGTTTAGGATCGATCTTGAGTGTGGTTTATCAGTACGTGCATTAGATTTCAAAATCAGTAAAGGAGAATAGGGAAAGGGCTCGTCCAGAAATCATGTGATCGTCTATTGGGTCAAATATCACGTATGATCACGAGAGGAGGGGGGGGGGGGACATCACGTGTTATTTTTTTTACACAACGGGAAAGCCAAAAACAACGAAATTACTCAACAATATTTTCTACGCGTATTTACCCAAATATAATTTATCAACTCTATAACGTCGATAATAAATTTGAAAAAAATCCACGTTATCTTGGATAGATGGAGGAGGGGCGGGGGCTCAAAAATAGGCCAAATTTGATCACATGATTTTTTTTATATTTTAATTCGTAACGCCCCATCTACTGTAACAAATCATAATTTGTCACCTTTTGCAATGCCATGAGGTCTATAAATGAACAATGAGGGTTTTCACAAATCGTAAATCCACCAGCTGGCAGCACGTTGGTGAATGGTCTTTTTGACAATAGATGTCAAAATCAGTAGATGTGATATGCGATTGGTTTGATTTTGACACCTGGGTCATTCTCATTTTTTTTTTGCATACAGTCACTACCGTGGATGTCACAGCCGTGGGCGTTATTACTCTTTCTAATTGATAAAAAAACCGGTCAAGTGCGAGTCGGACTCGCTCACCGAGGGTTCCGTACAAACTCGTAAGTAGATACGCGAATAGTTCAAGAAAAACTGTATGTCGATTTGTTTAGTAGAAGCAAATAAATATATACTTTATATGAAAGAAACATGTTGTTTCTTCATTGGTTTTTAATGCGGGTAAATTACACACATCTATATATGTAAAATAAATATATGTTATGATTTTTGCAAATTTCTAAAAATCAGTGCAAGTTAGGAAAACAGTTATATTTTCCCTGTAATATTTAGAACCTGACGTGTAATGATTCTATTTAATAGCAGGGACCATTAAATCAAGAGGACTGTTATTCTCCATACAAAAAGCTGTTCCCCGAATTTACAACGCCATCTATGTATAAGCTTGGTAAAATAATTATAATATTATTTACAATTATTTAACTTTGCAAACGTGACACAGTATTTAAATGTATTTAAATTTATTTATTATTAGCTGTTTACGAACTAATTGTTACTATACTATGTTTCTTTGTTCAATTATAGCATCGTTAAATGTTTAGTGTTTTAGCGCCATCTAGTTTTTTTTCCCGGATATCCCCTAGCGTGAAACAGGCCATCGCTTAGTTTTGCTACTCTCCGCTAGATGGATTAATGGATGGATTAAGTTTTTGTAAATTTCTAAAAAAGTATTAAAGTTAGGAAGACCGTTCTATTTTTCCTGTAATGTTCAGGTTGATATTGATAATCAGTAATTATGATACATTTTTCTGATCAGTAACTTCGGAGATAATAGGGGGGGAATGGTACATAAAAATGTATAAATTAAAAACTACTTATTTAAGAAAAAAAATAAAAATGGTGTTTTAATCTACAAATTAAGCCCTTTCATTTGATACCCCACTCAATATAATAGCCCTACTTTCAATTTTCAAAGTCCCATTACGGAGCCTTTTAAAAAAAAAGTAAAAAAGGTACAAGATATTTTTTATGTCCAATAAGCTCGGGTTAGCTACTTTTAACACTATTCCAAATTTCAAATCGATAGCATCAGTAGTTCCTGAGATATCTGGCTGTGACAGACGGACAGACAGACAGACAGACAGACAGACAGAGTCGCACCATAAGGGTTCCTTTTTTACCATTTTGGTACGGAACCCTAAAAAGATATGACGGTTAGGTCGAACGTTTAGAAAGAGCAATTAAATCCACGGTAATGACTGTGCACGAAAAAAAAAGAATGACCCACCTACTGTCAAAAACACCATTTGCTACCGTGAGGTCAGCTGGTGGATTCATGATCAATGACAACCCTCATTAGAAATGCCTTTTATATTTTCACGTTAGTGAAAAATGAGCTCTATTTATCTAGTAATAGAGTAGTATTTACCTGTGTTGTTGGGGTCGACGACGGCCAGGATGCGCTGGAAGTCGAGCTCGCCTTGCCTGTCCTTGCCGATGCTGTAGCCGACCGACACTAAGCACGATTTGAGCTCCTCTGGGGCCAGGCGGCCTGTGAAACAAACATCATGATAAAGTTAATCAGCTATAAACAGATATGTTTTAACATAAAAACTGAATAGTAGTTGCCTTAGACGTATTCGTCAATTAATATTCGTTTTTATTTATTTATTTTATTAAGACACATACAAAAATGCAGTGGAGTATAATTTTTACGGAATCGCAAAGGACCAACTCGATTGAGTCAGTCAGATCCTGCCAATCGGTTGATTCTGATTCGACTAGGGACTTCCATCATATTCTGATACCTACATTTTGAACCTTATGTTACTAAACTGCACCATACGTTTATAATGGCGACTCATTACTGCGGTTCTCTTCGAAGTGGTTGAAGGAGAGCTAGCTAAGCGGTATAACGTTATGAAAACCTGGCTGCTATCGTTGATTGATGCTAGATGACAATGTAGGGGACATTTTCAATCGTATTTCCACTAAATAAGGCCTAAAATCGCTACTCACCATTGCGGTTCTCGTCGAAGTGGTTGATTGAGAACTCGTTGAGCTGTATAACAGTATGAAAACCCTGCTCCTATGTAAGGCCTATAATCGCTACTCACCATTGCGGTTCTCTTCGAAAGTGGTTCAAGGAGAGCTCGCTGAGCTGTATAATGCTTCGAAAACCTGGCTCCTATCGTTGATTGATGCTAGATGACAATGTAGGGGACATTTTCAATCGTATTTCCAAGACATAAGACCCATAATCGCTACTCACCAGTGCGGTTCTTGTCGAAGTGGTTGAATGAGGCACGGAACTCGGTGAGCTGTTCCTGCGTGATGCCCTTGGAGTCGCGCGTGAGGATCTGGTTCTCGACCTCGTTGATGGTGCGGTTGATGGACGTGAGCAGCTGCTCCCAGCCCACGCGGAGAGTCTCCATCGTGTATTGTGAATACCTAAGACACGTTTTAAATTCAATAAAAAACATGTAATCGTGTTACAATTGTTGCAATGCTTAAAGTTTTTGAAAAGAGAAACTGAGTTTCTTCCCGCGCTTCTTCTCACCAGATCATTTTTCAAAGCGCCAAAAGAATTAGACCTTTAAAAGATCCCTTGAGGCCTACTTGCAAAAATAAATGATTTGACTTGAATAACTAATCATTACTAATTTATAATGGAACAATGTTATGTTTGTCTTTAAACGGTTTCGGACTCAAATTAAAACAAATGTGATAGCCACTCGCCTAACTTTGCTTCTTCTAGGCAAATAAATGAGGATACGTATTTTGCTCGAATAATTTAAACACAAAACGGTAACAATCAAGCATGTGACATACTGTTGTCCAAGTGCGCCCCATGCCAAATTCATCAAATGGGTCCTCCCTTCCTCATAATTCAAAAGCTCACGGCCATCTAAGCTGGGTCCCCTTTTAGTTAGGGGCCCATGGCGTTTTGGCAATATTGTCACCACTATTGTTACGGCACAGGGAAGAATACACCGGGTTGTCTTGCAGTGGCGTGGCGTCCCGATTCCCACAGGCTTGCCTATTTTTTAAAGCATATGACCGGAGTATCTACTACTCCTAAAGAAATAGTAATCCAAATCTGCTCCGGCTTTACTAAGAATATATTTGACAGTGGCGTGGCGTTGAAGAAATCCTTGGGCAAGCCGGAGCAGCTTTGGCTTCAATTTTCATTAAGAGCACTAGAACTAAGTGCTGAACTGTCTTTTTTTTTTAGCTGTTAAACTCGCAACCTTATTGGGCGTGGCGATTGTCGGACCGGGTGGTCGGCAGAGGCGTTCCCTGGGGTCAAACCAGTTCGCTAGCCGGACCACCCCCAGTGGATCGGACTGGGTGGGAGCCGGGGGGCCTGGGGTCGAACCAGGTCACCGTGTCCTGGTCCACCTCGATAGGGTCGGACTAGGTGGGGGCCTGAACGCCTGGAGTCGAACCAGGTCGATTGGCCAGGGCCACCTTGACTTTTCACTGATTGCTCCAAGTGAGCAGCGGACCAGCGGGAAGGATGAAGCGGATCATCCTGTCCTTAATGTGAACGTGTGTATCGAACTAATGGGAGTTTTAGTTGCCGGTTCGCTAAAACCTAGCCCAGCTAAGAAGACTCCGGCAAGAAACTTAGCTGAGCCCGAGCAAGGTCGGAGTGAGCTTAACTGCCTAATATTAGGCAAGCCGATGGGAATCTATAGACGCCACGCCACTATTGTCTTGTACCATGTGTGTGTACCTGTTCTCGAAGATCATGCCCTCCTGCACGGCCTGGTGGATGCGCTCGAGCTCCTCGATGTGCGGCTTGTAGGCGTACACGCCGGCCTCGTACTCCTTCAGTCGTCGCAACTGGTCTTCTAGCGAGCCCTGCAACAATGGCTCGGTTTGATTTCGCTGGTTTAGTTTTTAGGGCTCCGTACCTCAAAGGATTATTTGTCTACGCAGGGTACTCGAATATTTTGGTAACATTGCCAGGAAGGATAGCGACAACCTGGAAAAGTTGATGGTCACTGGAAAGGTCGAAGGCAAGCGTCCGAGAGGCAGGAGTCCCACTCGTTGGACGGATCAGATATGCACTACTCTCGAAACTACGGTACACGATGCTCTACACTCGGCTGCAGATACGAACGAGATGGCGGAACATCATCAGAGATAAACTGGTCCGAAGAAATGACCACGACCGAAACCGATGCAAGGAGGAGGACCTCAAAGGAAAAAACGGAACTCTCATAGGATCACTCGCGTGTCTGTCTGTCTGTCATAGCCAACTAGCTCCGAAAGTACTAGTCCGATTGAGTTGAAATTTGGTACATATATTAAAATGAGAAATTCAAAATTAATACGGAAAAGTTCGGACATTTTGGATAACTTTTTTGTATTTCATAAATGAAAAGTGGTCATGATTCTGAGTAAAATGGTATAAGACACCATGATCAGACAAAAAAGTAAAAGGTACATTTTTTCTGCAACTGACCCGTATCTCAATTTGTGATATTACGCGCATTACTTTCACATGTCTAAAGTGTTTACCTGCAGGCCCATGCCGATGGCGGTGACGGCGTCCATCTGGCGCTCGATCCAGGGCCCGACGGCGTTGGCCTTCTCGGCGAACTGCCGGCGGAGGGTCTCGTTGTTTTGCTGCTTGCGGAGCTCGGCGGCCAGCGTGCCGTCGCGCTGCGGCACCAGCTGCCGCACGTCCGACCACTTGCGGTTCAATTCCTGAAAAATTAAATACGTTAATGGGGAAATATGTGGCAAGTATGAGCAAGGGCGTAGGGCAGGTGTAGACAAACTAAGAATATATATAAGGTCAACGCTGCATGAGCAATGGGACAGCATCTTCTAGGGGGGGCAGCTGCCCCCACCCTGCCCGTACCTCGCTACGCCCATGATTATGAGTTGTAAAGTCACGCTGTAAAGTCCAGCGACTGCTGCAGCCAGCTGCAGTCAGTCAATCTATGTATATTTATGTATGCTAATCACTTAATGCGTTGTGATTGCGAGGTTGGTATCAATAGAGTCAAGGACCGGGACTAGCGACCTGGTTCGACCCCAGGCGCCCCCCGGCCCCCCCAAGGTGGTCCGGCCAGCGACCTGGTTCGACCCCAGGGTACGCTACGACTTCCACCTAGTTCGATTTTTGCTATGTTCAATAAGGATTGCAAGTTAGTCAAACTTAAAAAAATATATAGAGTAAAAATTAGGTCTCTATACTCAAAAGTGTTTCAAGAGACTGAGTATAATACTCAAAAGAAATTGATTTAAAACAAATTAAATATGTCTATGCCTCTATCAGAACCGTCTGCATTTCTGGTAGAACCGAGATGCTCATTGTTGGTCAAAAAGAGAAAGCGCGCGGCCAGGTGTGCTAGTCATGGTATATACCTATTTAAGTAATAAAATAGCTGAACTTACGTGGGCGGTGAGGGTAGTGTAGGGGTTCTCGAGCCCGCCGGGGATCTGGTGCTGCTTGACGATGGACTCCACTTGGTGCACCAGGTTCACTATCGCCTGCAACACAAAATAGTACATTACACAACTAGGGTGGTAATATAAAGAAAGGCCGAGGCATGTTTGCGGCCCGGGCTGCAAGCGAGGGACTCGAAGCGAGGACGATTTTCGAGGTTCGTTGTTCTTAAACGGTCGGATGTGCTCCTTTATACGGCATGAGATAGTGCGCTTAGTCTGACCTATGTAAGAGCTACCACAGCTGCAGCCAATTTTGTAAACACCTGGGCATTCAAGCGGAAACCGGTCCTTTGGCGTACCTAAGTATTGTGCCGAAATATCGGGAACTCAATAAAACAAACATACATGGTAAATATCCCGTTGTCAATAGTAGTTATTACGTTTGATACCTACCGTCAAAAATACTACACGCCACACTGCTGCCAACCGGTGGGATTATGATTTCTAAAAAACCCATTAGGCCAAACAGTAACTAAGTCCCACTGAAATTCGTGTTAGGTACGGAAGCATTACCTGGTATTCCTTGTCGGCCTCGCCCAGCGTGGCCTTGAAGCGCGCGTGCGCGTCCATGAGCCCCGAGATCTCCTCGATCGTGTGCACGATGAACATGTCCACCAGGTCCTCGCGGGTGCCGTCCAGCCTGCACACACACTGACATGTCAACACACCCTCATTGCCACTAGCCTTTTGACCGCCAGGACCAAATAAAACAAATTTAATAAGAAAGAAATTTTATTCAAATATGTATATATTTTTGGTACTTAATTTTTTTTTGAACCAAAAAATGTGTGACGTCATTTGACGTCTTTGGCGGTCAAAGGGCTAGAGGACCTATACAATAGTCCTAACAGGATTTAATAAGTTTATTTATGCTATACCTGGCCATAAAGTGGCTTGTACGCGTAGCGTGCGGTAAACGCTTTCTGGCCAAGTATAGACATAAAATGACGAACACAACACAGGAGGTAATAAAGAAAGCCCTCGATCGCAAATTTACTTCCCCCGCTGGCAGCTGGGGCCGCAAACATCTGCGATCTCGGCCTTTCTTTGTTTTACCACCCTGGTTGTGTAATATACTATTATTAAAGTGTCCGCTCGCTGGCTAACTGTAGTTACCTGTTAAAGAAGTTATTTCTATAGCAAGAGAGTTAAACTGAAAATAGCAAGCGAGCGAGTGGCTTCTGCAGCAGGTCGATCTGCTCGAGCACGCGGTCGGCGACGTCGAGCGTCTGGCGGCGGTCCCACTGCGTGCAGATACGTCACTAGTGACGTCACAGCCCCACTCACCAGTTGTTGAAGGGGGCGGCGCGCTTGGCGAACTCGAGGTGCAGCAGGTCGATCTGCTCGAGCACGCGCTCGGCGTCGTCGAGCGCCTGGCGGCGGTCCCACTGCGTGCAGATACGTCACTAGTGACGTCACAG
This sequence comes from Eudemis profundana, assembly GCA_947034925.1. Lineage (NCBI taxonomy): Eukaryota > Metazoa > Arthropoda > Insecta > Lepidoptera > Tortricidae > Eudemis > Eudemis profundana. The sequence goes on from OX344808.1 coordinate 11,732,315, forward strand.
CCGCACTCACCAGTTGTTGAAGGGGGCGGCGCGCTTGGCGAACTCGAGGTGCAGCAGGTCGATCTGCTCGAGCACGCGCTCGGCGTCGTCGAGCGCCTGGCGGCGGTCCCACTGCGTGCAGATACGTCACTAGTGACGTCACAGCCTCACTCACCAGTTGTTGAAGGGGGCGGCGCGCTTGGCGAACTCGAGGTGCAGCAGGTCGATCTGCTCGAGCACGCGCTCGGCGTCGTCGAGCGCCTGGCGGCGGTCCCACTGCGTGCAGATACGTCACTAGTGACGTCACAGCCTCACTCACCAGTTGTTGAAGGGGGCGGCGCGCTTGGCGAACTCGAGGTGCAGCAGGTCGATCTGCTCGAGCTCGCGCTCGGCGTCGTCGAGCGCCTGGCGGCGGTCCCACTGCGTGCAGATACGTCACTAGTGACGTCACAGCCTCACTCACCAGTTGTTGAAGGGGGCGGCGCGCTTGGCGAACTCGAGGTGCAGCAGGTCGATCTGCTCGAGCACGCGCTCGGCGTCGTCGAGCGCCTGGCGGCGGTCCCACTGCGTGCAGATACGTCACTAGTGACGTCACAGCCTCACTCACCAGTTGTTGAAGGGGGCGGCGCGCTTGGCGAACTCGAGGTGCAGCAGGTCGATCTGCTCGAGCACGCGCTCGGCGTCGTCGAGCGCCTGGCGGCGGTCCCACTGCGTGCAGATACGTCACTAGTGACGTCACAGCCTCACTCACCAGTTGTTGAAGGGGGCGGCGCGCTTGGCGAACTCGAGGTGCAGCAGGTCGATCTGCTCGAGCACGCGCTCGGCGTCGTCGAGCGCCTGGCGGCGGTCCCACTGCGTGCAGATACGTCACTAGTGACGTCACAGCCGCACTCACCAGTTGTTGAAGGGGGCGGCGCGCTTGGCGAACTCGAGGTGCAGCAGGTCGATCTGCTCGAGCACGCGCTCGGCGTCGTCGAGCGCCTGGCGGCGGCGCTGGGTCAGCGCGCCGAGGCGGTCCCACTGCGAGCAGATGCGCTGGCAGCGGGCGTTCACTGACGCGACCTCGTGGTATTCCAGGGTGCTGCAAACAAGACATGCCAACTGTATCAAAAAATCTACTGAGTTATTTAGACTGACGGGACGCGCAATACCTGTAAACCTGTAGCGTGCCGACAAATACAAGCTTGCGAGCCTGTCATACCACAAGCATAGCTACGAGAATGGGACAAGGCGGCGGGTGTACGGGCCGCTTCGGCATACGAAAGGCTCAACCAAGGACCTTAAAATAAATAGCCGGATGGCGCCTCGCCAACAGAGAACTAAAGCCTAAATAATAAGCTAGCTGCTTGTACCTACGAGCCGCATGTTGGAATATACAAAAATGAATCTATCTCGCTTCAACTAATATAGGAACCTTTCTCTTTCATACGTATGAGCACCACTTAAGAGTTTAACACAGCCCTTTGTTTTTTGTCAATGCTTGGAACCTTTACTACGAATCGGTTTGCATACCGTCGTGGTCTGGCTCTGTAGGCACACACCTTACCTTGCTAAATGACGACATAATAAATATCACATATATTCGTATCGTTAAATGTGTGTTTCAGTAATATCAAAAACCTAATAGGTTATGGGCCCAGAAAATTAAAAATACAGACTTTTATAAAAGTGTTCGCTTAAGTAATTTGTAGTTCAAATGAAGAGCTAGCCGGCTTATTAGACATGCTTCAGTTCTTTGTTGGCGAGGCTCCGTCCAGCTATTTATTTTAACGTCCTTGATTAGACCTATATAATTGTTTTGTTTTTTGTTATTTTTGTAGTGTAGTTTTTTTTCCTGTAGATCTCATTGGTAGCCGGCTGGAGATTGGTTCAACTGTAACTTACTTGAGTTCCTGCGCAATGGCGGCGATCTGCTCGACGCGGTCCTGGTGCGCGGCGAGGTCGGACTCGAAGGCCTCGTGCTTCTTCTTCAGCGCCTTGATGTCGTACAACTTGCACTGCCTGAAGTCCTGAGATTGCAGCATCTCCTCCTTGCCTGAGGACATGTAATTAGTAGATTGTGTCATAAGGGAGCAAAATGATGTATTTACGGCGAGGGCGTATATTGAATCCTGAACGAAGCGAAGGATTACCTATACAATAGAAACCCTAACGTAGCGAGGGATTCTAAAGTATAATCCGGAGCGTAGTGAGGGATTCAAGTGTTAACGCCTGTGGTGAAAATAATTTTGCTACCTTGTGACACATACTGCTTTTCACATCGACTACGAGAAAAAATTCAAATGCCAACGCTACCTACCAAAATAACGAAATATACAGTGAATCAGAGAGCATCACACATTATTATTAAAAATTAAATTTTCAATTTATAGTCTATTATTATTATATAAAACGATTATTTTTTACGGACGGGATGAAAATACCACTTCCATATTATATTTCAAATATTTATTGCATATCACAGTTTACATTATATTTATGACCCTCGCCTGCGGCTCAAATCATGATTCAATGAGAAACAAATTTAATCGATTTGATATTGGAATGAACTATATAATGAAAGTTTACATGTAACAGGTTGATTTTGTTCTATTTACTAATGCTAGGGTGACCTAGTTGGCAGCGCCGCGGACTCGGATGATTAAACTAGAATGCGGACAACAATACACTGCTTGCAACATCAACATGGATAATAGCACTTGTCATCCCACATCAATCTGTGTCTCGAAATGTTATTCAATGTATTATAACATTAATTTTCCTGTAAGACTTTGTAATCATTTACAATAGTCGGTGTTGGATATTTCTGTTTTTATAGTAGTTATAAATGAACACAACAGGGTACCTACACGAAAAGAACATGTCTAGTCAACTTTTTTGAAAATGAGATCTCAAAATGTACAGCTCGCAATGAACTATAACTTACCACTTGATAACAGGCGAATATCTTAAATTAATATATATTTCTTTCACGTTTAAAGAGATGGTTACCATAGTAATTGTTCCCGATAAGTAACTTTCAAACTGCTATAACTCAAAAGTTACTTAGGTTACTAAACATGTTCTTTCCGTGTACCCTTTATTTATTTTCGTTTTGCGAGACTGGGTTCTAATTATGTTTACATAATAAAGACTTTTTTTATTTAATTTGGGCATACTCTTCCCTGGTGAAACCTAGTCATACATATAATAAAATTATAAGGTCATACTGTTTGACACGTTGATGCCCAATAATTGTCACCTCTATTGCTAATGAGTTAACATTTAAGAGGGCAATTACTGGGACAGTGTCAAGCACTCGGACGTCTTAGTATTTGTGTTAGTGGCACTGACCTCGGGTCCAGTCCTCGTGGATGTCGGCTTTGTGCTTGAACTTCTGCGCGAGGTATTCGAGACGCTCAAGACGCATCATTTCGCTGAGCAGCCACTCTTCGAAGGCCTTTTCCGCGATTTCCAGGCCCTTCCAGGCTCCGGCGATGTCCTGCAACAATCAAATCAATGCCAATTAGTCATAAATGGATTGAAAAAAACCGGTCGAGTGCGAGTCGGACCCGCGCACCGAGGGTTCCGTACAAACTCATAAGTAGATACATGAATAATTCAAGAAAAACTGTATGGCGATTAGTTTAGTAGGAGCATTTACTTATTTAAGTATGTGTTACGATTTTTGCAAATTTATCAAAAATATTACAGGAAAAATGTAACGGTTTTCCTAACTTGTGCAAGTTAGGAAAACCGTTACATTTTTCCTGTAATATTTAGGATGATATTAATAATTGGTAATTATTACAGATTTTTCTGTTCAGTACCTTCGAAGATAATAGGGGGGATGGTATATCTTTTAACGTTTTTCGTCATAAATCAAAAACTACTTAGTTAAGAAAAAACAAAAACGGTGTTTTAATCTACAAATCAAGCCCTTTTATTTGATACCCCACCTGATATAATAGCCCTACTTTCAATTTACAAAGTCCCACAAAGATTTTTTTTTACATCCAATAGACTCGGGTTAGCTACTTTTAATACTATTCCAAATTTCAAATCGATAGCAGCAGTAGTTTCTGAGATATCTGGCTGTGACAGACGGACAGACAGAGTCGCACCATAGGAACCCTTATTTTTTAACGTTTTGGTACGGAACCCTAATACATACGTACAATATTTTTGAAAATTGTCACCGACGAACTAATTTAAATAGTTTATTTAGTAAGTAACCCTCATTGCGGGGGCAGCAGCCAGTAACGCTACTCTGGGTTAGAGTGAATACTTACAGAAACCATCTTGCCCTCGGTGGGCATGTAGGCGGGGCGGTTGCTCAGGCGCAGCTTGGTCTGTAGCGTGTTGAAGTTGGTCTCCAGCTTAGCCTTCTGCTCCACACGGGGCGGCTTGTGCTTACGCCTGGAACATTTCGTAAAGATATCATTACCTAAGTTCTGGATTGTTCTAAAAAAATGTTTATTTATATTTTCTAATTTACTTTGATTCTGTGGGACAGATTTCAAACATCGATGTTGATTTTTTAGAGATTTAAAGATGAATAGGGATGACGACTGGGTTAAAAATATATAATTCTATTTAGTTCGTCAGTTAAATCGTGAATAAATAATAAAAATTGGCAAAGGTATAATAGATCATCAAACTTCCGGAGTGGGGGCGTGTGACGACACTCCTAGGTGAAAATTGTACCAAAAAGTGACGTCACTCGAAACTTCTAAGCACTGTATCCTTGTCATTTTTTGTTTGTCAAACAAAAGAAAAAATACGTGTACAATATTTTTTAATAATCTAACTGACGGACTAAATAGTTTTTTTTAGTCGTCTAGCCTATTCCAGTACTTTCTTAGTGGCTCAGCGGTTAGAGGGCGTATGTGTTGACCAGGAGACCGGAGTCATGGATTTGAATCCTGCTCGATATAAGCTTTCAATGAACCACAAAAAAAAACATAAATATTAGTAAGTTAGTACCTGTAAGTACGGTAGTCCTCCAGTTTCTTCTGGCAACCGGCGAGCGAGTTGTCTGTCTGGCGGCTGTTCAGCCAGGGCATGGTACGCCGGATCCATTCCAGAAGCTAGATTAAAAAAGATTGCATGTACTTAAAGATAACAATGATATTCAAATATATTGAAACTGATGCTCTCGAAAGAGTATCAGACAAGAGTAGTCCTTCTATGTAAAACCTTCGCGCAAGTCCTGGATTTTATTGGGTCTTTTAGATAACGGAATATCTATCTACGAATGAGCTAAAGAACCGCGAAACGATTTCTTTTCATACTGACTCAAAAGGAGATATATTTCAAAAGCGCTTAATCCTATTTTCTCTGTATTTAAAATTTGAATTTTTGGATTGTTGTGATACTTACGTCGCTGGCAAGACGCTCGTACTCTTCCATCAGGCGTTCGTTCTCTTGGTTGACTTTGAGAACTTTGCAGATGCGGTTCGCGGCCGTTTCAGCCTGAAATTATACGAAAAATCACTAGAAACTTCCATTTTATTGTTTGGTACGAGTTTTTGATCGCTGTGAAATTCGAGTAAAACGAACACTTTCAAAACTGAAAGGTAAAGATAAGATGATTATAAACCGTAAGGGTAATCATTGCATAAACAATGTATTGTGCCTGATTAATGTCATAAGCAAACCGAGTTCAAAACTCGTTTATTTTGATATGTAATTAAATCACTTGAAATTTCTTCTTTGTCTGTTAACGCAATTTGAAAGTTTTTAAAGCGAAGATTGAAAAAAAGCGACATCAGACGAATCGAGAACCGTCCTTCTTTTGGAAGTCGGTTAAAAATACACTGTCGCGGGAGTCTCATAGCAGTTGGGCTTGAGTCCCGTGGTGAATAACTTTTCAATTTTCGCTTTAAAAAAAGCATACTAAAGTTATTAATAAAACAAACCTTCTGCGCACCAGAGAAGCAATGGTAGTAGGACGATACGTAGGTCATGACAGCGCGCTCGTCCGGCATGGCGGTGTTCTGCAGATCTGACAAGCGGCACGCACGCGACAAGGTTAGTTTCATGCGATGCGAAGTTATACACTTTAACTGCTTTAGATATAACGGCTATAATGGCTGGTAAGATTTGAACATGGTGAAGGGTTTTGATATGGGTAACCAAGGAAACGCGAGGTTTCCGTTGTTCACATGCGTGCTCAACCCTTTTAAGGGACATTTTTCGAGAATCTGACTTGTCTGTGTGGATGGCGGTTTCTCCGTAGATTCCGCTTCAGCAGCATGGCGTTATGGGTTATTGTATAGAACAGTGGGGGGCAAACTTTTTTCATGGGGGCCAGAAAGCTTGAGAAATTTCGGAGGAGGGCCAGAATTGCAGCAAAACTGCAAAATTTTAAAATTTACACATACCAAGTTCTATATTATCTTTGTATGTGTAACACAATTGACAAAAAATACCTATTTGCTAGTGAAACGGATTATCTAGGGAATTCACACCACCACTATCACTTGTGGATAGAGGAGTCCGATCCTAAAATAATGACCCTTAAGTATCAAGGGAGATAGTGAATAATATATTTACGTGAGACTGGCAAAATTATGACGCGTCTATGATCGTTCATCGAGTTATCTTTATATCATTCTCAAGGACAATAATAGTATTTTTTTAATTTCAATATCAAAAATAGGCAATTTGAAGCAGTTAAAGCGTGGTAATGTTTATATTTCAACAAGCCGTGTCTATGTAGCCGTTCGTTGAAAGATAGGCATTTGCAGACATCTTCATGTTAATAACAAAGCTTAACAAACAATGTTACACATAGTACGATATTCAATAACATCAAACGCTATTTTATGGCTGGAACAGGGTAGATAAAGGACTGCCTTTTGTATTTGCTCAGATAAGGAAAGCCTGTGTCAACTATTGTCAATACCTACTTATCTATTTCTATTAACATCCTCATTAATGGACATTGTTAGTTTTTTTTTGTAGGTCTAGTTTACTATAATAGCTGATATTGACTTTTCTTCCTCTCGCATTAATTGTAACGATATAAGTATTGAATTGAATAAAATCTTAAAAAAATATATAGTCATTTAAGGCTTTTAACTTCGAAAACGATACTTGTTAAAACTATAAATATAGCTTGAATCGTTGTATCGAATCGGTGTCGAATTTGAAAGCCTCGTTAGGACTTCACTAAACCGCAGTGGCTCCCAAAAATCTGGACCGTCGTGATTCACCACGGTTTGGAGATTCCCCATTCACTTTTCTAAAACGGCCTTGTAGTAACTGTTCCATACAAAGAGCGGGTACTGAATCATGCTATAAGTGACACACAAAGGCTGGCGTTAAGGGCTTGGTATCAAACTGGGGTATGTAGCTTCGGCCATCATGTATACCTGTTGCGCGCCTTGGAAGGCGTGGTAGTAACATGACACATAGGTCATAATGGCGCGCTCGTCCGGCTTTGGTGTGTTAATAAGGTCTGCAATACCCAGCATAAATGTGAGACTCAAGTTTATTGTCCATAAAATATTATGGCACTTTTACTTATACAATCGTCCATCAAGGAAGCAAGTTCATAAAGGCAGTTTATTTCATCATTAGCAATCTGCGACTTTTGTTGCTATAGTCTCTATTATTTATGTCAATAACGTGACACATACGCTAAAGTCATTTGCTAATGGGGCGTCCGTTCGTCCGACATATTAATAAACTGGGTGTAATGGATACCTCGACATTTGTTTGTCCTGGTAACGAATTTTCTGAATCTTGGCCAAAAGTGGAGGGAAGTCATATAATATCGGTGAACAATTTCAGAAAGTCGCATGAACCATACTCTGGCATAGCGTGGACCCATCGGTACATTCTATCCGGTCAGCCTAAGGCTGCGCTTCTATAGTAGCTGAGCGGTCAGCGAGAAAAAAAAAACACCAATCAATGTGCCTACCCTCATTAATAAACTTAATTAATGACATTGGTTCATTTATTTCTCGCTCACCGGGCTGCTATCTCACACAGTTCTCATAAATGTAGCCAAAGAGTATGGATGTTTAGACAAAATTCTAGCGTATAGGTTGGTACTATTCAGTAAAACGATACATTATCAAGGATTAGTCGAATATTAGTGTTGGCTTCTCCTTCTCTTACATACATAAAAGAAGAAGACGTCAACACGATTCGTTGAATCCCGATAATGTCGCCGTAGCATTAAAGTCGTCCTTCATTCTAGGTAGTAGCTAGCTAGAAACTTACCATCAGGGTCCAACATGCGTGGGATGTCGAGATACTTCTCGGCCACATCGAAGGCCGTGTTGAGGTTCTCTAGCGGGTTGTCCTTGGACAGCTTGCTGTAGTCGATCAGGTCGGGCCTGTGCCTATGGATGAGCGCGCAGAAGGCCAGACCGTCCTTGAAGGACAGGTGGAAGTTTTGGACGTTCACGTTCTTGTATGGAGCTGTCTTGCGTTGGCACCACAAGAGGAGACCTTCCTGTAATTGGAAATGGGATTTTCTGTTCAGTGTTAAGATAATAAGACGTCGTAAGTACTAGAAGAAAAGATCCAAGGCTAATTTAAAGTAAGTTATAATAATTTCGTAGCCAGCGTTATTCAATGAGCAGTTAGCAGTGGCGTCACATTCAATTTATTTGAGGGTAAGCTTGAGCAAAGATGACTTACATTTTCTTTATAACTGGTAGTACAAGGTTAAAATAAGCAAGCTTACGAGGTTCGGGTTGTAAAGACACCATGTCACTGATAAGTACTTACAGTCGATTAGTATAAACGTCGGATTCAAAGATTTTTAAACTATGTATATATTGTATAAATTATAGTGTTAGATTAGATTATATTAGATTATTTATTTCTCGTTTTAAAATTACATTATAAGTTGCATTGCATGTCAAGTTATAAGAATTTAAAGCGAGATCGTCAATTAAATGGAATAAATCAAATTATACAATGAAAAAATAAAAATAAATAATAAAAATAAAATAAAACATCAATTAGCAAAGTCAAGATACACATTAAATGTCAAAATAAATTGGGCACAAAGAATAAGTTAAAACAGGAATAGTCAAAAAATACAGAATGAATGAATGAGAATGTTTCATTAATATTCAGCGATCTACGATTTACAATGCATCAGAATTATAGCAGTAGTACAATACAACAATACAATACAAGTATACTTTATTGCACACCAGAAAAACACATTACAAGAGGTAGTAGTGGTGGTTTACCTTGGCGGTCATTTCTTCTACTGAGATGTCCTGGATAGCGAATCGCAGGATGATGGTCCAGATCATACCCAGCGTCATTTTAAGGTTTCCATCGACGATTTCCTCTGCGCCAATGGATACCAGCTTTACGCCTGAAATTTATAAACGGATTTTTAATAATTGCAAACTGCATATAACTTTTCATCAATGAAACCTGTAAACAAAAGTGGGTCGGTTGTAGTCATATTATTTATAGAAACTAACAATATTTAATTGTGTTTGTTTTCCTCGATACAGCAGCTTTACGACGCTTGCTCATGCAATTATAGGTAAATCTTTATCTATAAAGTTATTACCTACTTGGGTACTTAAATCTTTACCGTAATTTTACTTTCTTTTATTAAACAGTTGGTTGTTTCCCGTAATGCTAATTTTATAGGTATCTTATGTTGCAAGAATGTTACTTCTTTATTCTCACTAAGGCTTACAATACCGATGTTACTGGAATCGCCTGTAGCGGGATATACGCGGTATTTACCATAGAAATAACCACAAAATTAAAAACATTGAAATAACTGACTTCCTATGAACCATGCACGAGTGACTATGAACAATATCCAACTCGCTATATATTTATTATGTGTCTATAATATTTGAAGAGTTCCCTCGATTTCTTCAAGATCCCATCATCATATCCTGACTTGTTTGCAACGGGACCACCCCTGAAATATACTTATTGCAATGGGGCCGGAGGTATACCATTTCAAACAAAAAAATAATTTTCTAAATCGGTTCAGCCGACTTCAAGTAATCGCGTAACATAAAAAAACATACAGAAAAAAATCCGGAACTCTCCTTCTTTTGAAAGTCTGTTAAAAATACAGGTATTGGAAGCCTTAATGTGCAACTAAATCACTACGTCACGATATTAACTTTTAGGAATGTTTAGTTTTGGAAATACAGTAAAACTCGCTGAAGACCATTTTGAAGGGACCCAGCCAAAAACGCGTCATTAGCGGGAATGTATGAAATCATGCCTTAAGTTGCAGGATCGTATGGCGTATTATGCGAGAAATCATATTAAACGTGATCGTATTAAGCGGGTTCTACTGTAAAATATTTTTTAGTTTACACAAATACTTGCCCTTGCGAAGGATAGAATTTAGGACGTGAACTATGCTAAGATATTGCTGTTTTGTACCCTTGGAATGAAGTCACTTGTTGACGTAAGCAATCAGGTTCTAACCCGATGTGACTTTGTGCAGCAACATCAGTTCAGGTCGTCTTTGTATCTGAGCATTACTGAAGGTGTTCTAAGTATAGGTAAAAAATACCTTTGGAAGCGATGAAGTCCAGTGCCTTGTTGACGTTAGCGATCTTGTGGAACCTCATCTTGCCACGGTCGGGCTTGGGCAGGGTCTCGCCCGAGATGACTTCGAGCAACAGCATCAGTTTCAGGCCATTGCGGAAGTCGTCATCGATGTTCTCGATGCCGGTGCCGGCTTTGCGAAGGTGGCTGTTGCACCATGCTGTGAAGGTCTGGAAGGAGAAATAAGACATCTGAAAATATGCTATACATATATGAAATATGAACCTACTAAAGTTTACTGGAGTAAAATAAATACACTCGTTGCAAGATATACGAGTTTGAATAGCATCTGAACTGTGTACGAAGACAGATCTTTCATTCTGTCACTTCTTAAGTTATAGCTGATGTTTTGGTCACACGTAGTTAACGAATTTACGATATTCTGTGTTACGGTATCCATGTTTTGCAGTTCAGAATGTGTTATTACGCGAAGTACTTGATTATGGCTGTTGTAAAGTTGTAGCTATTCACTTAAATAATGCCTAGACAGCATTATTTAAGTGCAGACAGAGCAGACTGTACCTAACCTACGCTTCATTACGAGTTGAAGTGATAAGGTCTCAAAAAAGAGCAAGATTAGGTACACGAACTACACGAGTCTAAAAACTGATAATGAATTCATTACTGTAATTTTTATATCTTAAAACCCCAGTCGTTGGTTTGTATGTATATCAAACATTAGATAGACACATAAGTGCAGTTCTGTGTTGTTCTGTAGTAGCTAGCCAATACAAATATAGGTACTCATAATAAGTCAAACAATGAATGGAAGCACATTTGTTTGTTTACAACACCGTTATCACAGATGCCACGCAGAATGTAATCTGTTATCAATGCTCAGCGTCATCACGCTCTTATCACTGTTATCTGCCGCAACGTGGGCTAATCTAATTCTAATCATCTGTATTATCGCCATTCCCACGTTCCTATATCCTTTTAATTAATGTTAGACTCGGAAATCCATATAGTAGCAAAGCAGTTTCGGTTTCGCTAACATGGGTTTTCTGTACCTATCTAATAAATGCGGTGAAAATAGAAGACGCGTACTATATAATGACAATGACAATTTTATTTTTATTTGTACACATTTTTAATGGGATTTAATGCCTGATAATAAAACATTTTCATTTCATTTTTCATTTTGTAACGATGTACGTACATGTTTTTTATTATTACTAAAATAATATTACATTTACTTAAATATAAATAAAAAGTACACTTAAGAAAATAAAATAAAATACCAAGTTAAAACAAGTGTAACTTACCTCTAATAAAACAATACTAATTAAAACTAAAACATAAATTAATACACTTAAATAAGTAACACTTGTGTGCGCGACGATAAACCACTTGCATATCAGCACATCACCTGATTATCGCGGAGCGCGCTCATTGGCTAAACCGCGCACCTTTGTCTCGTCTAGCGAGAACATTCGAGATGCGCCCGCAGCATTACGTGCCATCTATTTTGTTTGAGTCGGTCGCGTTCACTAGTTTCGCTATGTGTCCTCGTACGCGCTGGCATTAAATAGAATAAATTATTAACAAAATTGATAAATATTGTATCTAGCACGTTCATCCAACATCTTTGGAAATAATTACCTAAATTCAGTGTTTGTGTCGCACCCCAGTCGGGTAAGTCGTTGAACAAGTGTCTATTTTAGTGCTTAGTTTTAAGTTAGTGTTCCTTTTAAACCCTAAGTGCTTTTATAATAAATCCTTGCATTTAAAAAACTATTCTTCTGTTTAAGATAGGTAAAAACTGTCATAATGTAAATACATTCGCATTCACGGCTTTGTTTCCAAGCGGTACCTTTTACCTATGAATTAGTTAATGTGTAGAATATTAATTAACACTAAACATATTACTTTTTCTTGCCTAGCTATTCCATTGTGCTTAATTTCGAGCTAGCAAAATGTAGATAAATCTACATTTCTTCATATTCATTTTTACCCACTTTTTATAAAAATCATTTAAAGTAATTCTGCTTCCTTTGTTCTTTTTCCTGTGAAAATGAGACTCCGTTCTGATAGTGAGCACTCGCACCAACTGCTTTCGGCTTCTCCTTCTTCGCAAGCGCATTTCTTCACCAGGCTCACTATCAGCGGAGGAAATAAGACGATTCTGACGCCGGTCGTTTATTCACAGGGTGCAATTTTTGGATACGAAACACCGTCGGTTACGGTGCGTTGCACATTCCGGACCGCCTTGCCCCGCAACGTCTTTTGTGGTGGCAAATGAGCAACACCAGCTGCCACGGCGCTTCCCTGGCCGAATCAACCTCCTCCACGAGCCGCTGCCAAGCCGAGACCTGCAGCCACCGCCACCATAGCGGGAAGTACCGATCTACGGTGTAAAATCAGACGGCCATTTAAATTCACGACCCCTTTTTTTTAAAATAAATTGTTAATTTCTTTTGTTGACCTTGATTGTTTAATTTACACCACATCCTGGGAATCAACGTCACACTGGCGCCCTCTAACGTGGCTTAAAAAGGTCTGATTTTACTACCGTAGAAGTTGTGTGTTGTGTTTTTTATGTGAAACGTTTTTATTTTATTTTTTTGGTTGCAAGTAACTAAAGTGTACACACCTCTTTATTTCTAATTTAATATTTTTAACAATTCCAAAATAATTTTGTCAAAATTTAATTTATCTCATTTGTTTACCTTTAAATTGTCAATTTTTAAACATACTGTATCTGTAAGTCCAGTCTATTGTTCAATTCTTGTGTATAGTCGAGCACAAAAGTGTTACAATTATTTTATTATTTTGTGTTGAATATTTTATTTGCTCAGGTTGTACACATTAGTTGCAATTATCTTAACGCTTGTTTTGTTTTATTTTTGTGATTGTTTTATTTTGTTTCTGATTTTTTTTTTTAATTCGGGTTTCAACCATAACGTTACTTAGTTAGCTGTAACAGAACGGAGCTAGTAGTTTGATAACCTTGTTCAACACTTTCTCTATTGAGGTGCATTTAATTAATTTATTTCTCGCGAATTATTATTATTATTTTATAAATTTTATAAATTTGATATAAAATATGTCGTATTCAGTGAAATTTTTGTCCTTACAAAAATCTGAATTAGAATATGAGGTCCAAATTAGAGGCACTACACCCGCTGCGACTGTACAGGATTTGCGGAGGCAAATTGCGAAACTTGCTCCCCTCTTTCCATCTGAAGAGATCTTGGAAAGCCCATTTAGCATTGCTGAGGATTTAAAAGGTATCAGTGATGTTCTTACAAAGATTAGGTCCCTTCTGGATTCTACCTTGGACAAGAATGCAATGCTCCGCGTGCAAAATTACTTGCACCATATTTACCACCGACTTAATCGACTGACAGTTGAAGACTCCACGCGGCATGCTGTTGAAGCCTGTGTATCAGAATTTCAAACCCTATTTAATCGGTTTAATTCCCTCAACGATACTAACATAGAGGATAGCTTAATTGCCCCTATAATTAGTAGCAATCCTGAGCAGTCGGCAGCTGGCGGCACGCCTTTCAATATTAATGTGTCTTGTGACCGTGGCGTTACTAGTGAACTCACCAAACTTAGGTTTGATGGCAAATCATGCGTGCGTTCTTTTATTCAACGTATAACTGAATTCAGTAAAGCTAGGAATATATCTTCGTCAAAGCTACTGTCTTTCGCTACTGAAATTTTCACTGGTGATGCTTTGCACTGGTTCCGTGGTCTTCAAGATCAGCTGTCGAATTGGGATCAATTAGTTGCGCGTCTTAAAAGAGATTTTGACCAAGCCGACTATGACTATCGGTTACTCTCGGAGATACGTGCTAGGACTCAAGGTGAAACAGAGAATATCACTATTTATTTGTCAATAATGTCCGGCCTTTTCTCGAGATTGTCAGAGTCTTTATCAAACAAGGACAAGCTGGAGATACTTCTTCATAACATCAGGCCGTGTTACGCGAGTACGTTAGCTTCAGCCACTGAAATTCCTGACATTGAAACCTTGAGATCCTTGTGCCGTAACTACGAGAGCATTCAAGCTCGCCTTTCTGGTTTCCGCGAACCTCCCAAACTGACATCTGATACCATAGCACCAGAATTTGCGTACAGTGGTCATTCGTCACACAAATCATACAATCCAAATCAGAACTACAATAAAAATTCGTATTACAATCATTTTAACAGAAATAAAACTTATCCTAATAACAATTCAAATACTAATAAACCTAACAACAATAATAAATATGTACATGCGATGCAGACTTCAAGTCCCAAAACTTTATATTGCCCCCGGTGTCGTAATAACAGCCATAATTTGCGTCAGTGCAAGGCTAATAAAGATAAGGTACTTTGTTTCGTTTGTGGACATGAGGGTGTCAAAACGCCACAGTGTCCTAACTGCAATAAGCCAGGTTCTTCAAAAAACTAGTGGACCTGCAGAATTGTGATACTGTTGAACAAAATAGTAAGTTCGATCCCGAAGATTGGGCTAAATGGCTACGAACCTTAAACTTCTATTTTAGCTCTTACAAAATTGACACAATTCTGCAGAACCTACCTGCCAATGATCCTCGGCCTTACGCATCCATACAGATTTACGATATGTCAATGTTAGGTCTCCTAGATTCTGGCTCAGCCATAACTATATTGGGCAATAATAGTCATCGTTGTCTAGAACAGCGTGGTCTAGAACTTCAGCAAGGTAAAATTATCACAGTCACAGCTGCTGGAGGACAATCTATGACTAGTATTGGCTACATGGATCTTCCTATTACATTTGATGACACGTTTCATGTCATTCGAGCCTTTATTGTACCAGATATTAATATAGACCTAGTTCTAGGTATAGACTTTTGGCAGAAATTTAATATCTTTCCAAAACATCTCACTGGTATTACATTTTCTAATGCCGTGATCTCGAACGCTAGTCTCAGTTTAGACCATCCATCGTTTCTACAGGACTACGACCATTTAAATAGTTCGGAGAGATCAGTGGCCGATAACATAATTAAACAATTTACTGACATCTCTGCCGAGACCAAGGGTTTGGGTGAGACAACGTTGATCACTCACCGAATTGATACTGGAGACTCACCCCCTGTTCGACAACGCTACTACCGGATGTCTCCGGAAAAACAGCGCATTCTGGTAGAACAGGTGGATGAGATGCTAGGTCTCGACGTAATCGAGCCATGCGAAAGTGCTTGGTCTTCTCCAGTGCTAATTGTCACCAAAAAGAATGGCGAACCACGTTTTTGTTTAGACAGTCGCAAATTAAACTCTGTAACAAAACGCGACGCGTACAATTTACCTTACGTTTCCGAAATCTTGGACAATCTTCGCGACGCTCGCTACCTCTCTAGCATTGATTTGTCCAAGGCGTTCTGGCAAATCCCAATAGCACCTGAGGATCGAGACAAGACGGCGTTTTATGTCCCAAGTAGGGGTACATTAAGATTTAAACGGACCGCGTTTGGACTCACGAATGCACCAGCAACACAGCAGCGATTGGTTGACTTGCTTTTTAGGGAATTTGACCTCAAGGTCTTCGCGTACCTCGATGACATCATTATCGTTTCGAATGACTTCAATTCCCACGTCTCCCTCTTACTTCGCGTGATGGAGAAGTTAAAACAAGCCGACCTCACCATCAATCTGGCCAAATGTCAGTTCTTTCGGAGTCAGCTCAAGTATTTGGGCTATGTTGTTGACAGTTGTGGACTTCGTACGGACGGCGAGAAAGTGCAGGCTATCCTTAACTATCCGACACCTAAATGTCGGAAGGACATCAAGCGCTTTCTCGGAACCGCCACATGGTATCGACGTTTCGTCCCTAACTTCAGCACTATAGCAGGCCCACTTAATAAGCTGACTTCGAATAAGAAGGGTGGACCACCTTTTGTCTGGTCACCTGAAGCTGACACAGCTTTCCAGAAGCTGAAGGAATGTTTGGTTTCTGCTCCTGTTCTTTCCTGCCCTGACTACGACAAGCCATTTGAGGTTCACACCGATGCCAGCAACTACGGTGTGGGCGGCATGCTCACACAGATCGTAGACGGTAAGGAGCACCCAATTGCCTACATGAGCAAGTCGTTGTCAGCAGCAGAAAGAAATTACAGCATTACAGAGCGAGAAACTTTAGCTGTCGTAGTAGCTTTGGAACACTGGAGATGCTATTTAGAGAACGGAAAGCCTTTCACGGTCTATACGGACCACATTGCTTTGAAATGGTTCCTTTCTCTAAATAACCCTACTGGTAGATTAGCTCGCTGGGGCGTTAGACTGTCAGCGTTCGATTTCGAACTTAAACACCGTCGCGGCGTCGATAATGTGATTCCAGACGCTTTATCTAGAGCTGTTCCGGTTAGCGCAATAATTACGTCAGGCTACTTCTCAAAAACTGCTGATCCGTGGTATAAAAATGTTTATAATTCGTGCCTGACGAAACCACAAAATTTTCCAAATTTTCTTATTAAAAACAACTCTCTTTATAGGCTCACAAAAAATAGGTACTACCCCGAAGCCAGTCATGAACTAGTCTCTGAATTTTCTTGGAAAGAAGTTATTCCGCGTGAGCTTCGTGAGCTTATCATCCAAGAAAACCATGCAGAGCCCACCGCCGGTCATCTCGGCGTTTTCAAAACGTACCGTCGTCTTACGCTACGTTATTTCTGGCCAGGAATGTACCAAGACGTGGTGAAATTTGTCGGGTCATGTGCCAAGTGTCTGGCATATAAGGCACAAAATCACCAAGCCTTGGGTGAAATGGGGCGTCCTAAAAAATGTAGCCGCCCATTTCAAGTAATATCAATAGATCTGATGGGCCCTTTACCTGTAACCCGAAAACAAAACTGTTATATCTTGGTTGTTACGTGCTGTTTTAGTAAATTTTGCCTAATCACTCCTTTACGAGCCGCTACATCTGCTACTGTCTGTAAATTCTTAGAAGACTCAATTTTTCTAGTTCACGGAATCCCTCAAACAATTTACTTAGACAATGGTAGTCAATTTATTAGTACAATGACAGTGTCCCTTTTCAAACAGTATAACGTACCAAATATATTCTTCACCCCAAAATATACACCACAAGTCAATAGCGTGGAGAGATATAACCGCACGATTATAACCTGTTTGTCCACTTATGTCGAGGATGACCATAGGACTTGGGACGTTTTTATCCCTAAGGTTCAGTTCGCCATTAACAATTCGGTGAATGAGGCGACTGGCTTTACTCCATCATTCTTGGTATTCGGCAGGGAGTTAGTAAATTGCGGGACACAGTATGTTGACAATGATGTAGGCGAAGAATTGCAATATCTTCCTAGAGACGTTTATGCTGAAAATCTAGGCTGTCTCTCTGAGATATTTAATACAGTTCAGTCAAAACTCTGGCATGCTCACGTCAAGAACACGTCTCATTACAACTTACGTCGAAAACCCATGGAGTTTAAAGTTGGTGACATTGTAATGAAACGTGCTTATGTTTTGAGTAACAAAGATAAGTACTTTTCAAAGAAATTGGCGCCAAAGTATCTTAAGTGCCGTGTTATTAAAAAAAAATCTCCTCTAGTCTATGAATTAGAAGACATGTCAGGAAAAAATATTGGCACATGGCATATTAAAGATTTAAAACTAATAGGTCTAAATAGATAAATAAATATTATAAAACATTATATGTTCCGTATACACATTATTTTCGTTCGTAATTTAACATCCATTACTTAAAATTTTCGTATGGGTCACTACTTGCAATAATAGTAACCTCAATAATTGCCTGTTCGCGTTAGGGACTTTTGATATAGTACCTATAGCTAGTTTGTTTGCGTGATGTATGAAAGTGTAAATTTTAAAAGGATTAAATACGAAAAGTTGCTAAAAAGTACGGATTTTATTCTTTTATACGAAAAAATCCTTTGATGACGCGCGGGGTAATGTAACGATGTACGTACATGTTTTTTATTATTACTAAAATAATATTACATTTACTTAAATATAAATAAAAAGTACACTTAAGAAAATAAAATAAAATACCAAGTTAAAACAAGTGTAACTTACCTCTAATAAAACAATACTAATTAAAACTAAAACATAAATTAATACACTTAAATAAGTAACACTTGTGTGCGCGACGATAAACCACTTGCATATCAGCACATCACCTGATTATCGCGGAGCGCGCTCATTGGCTAAACCGCGCACCTTTGTCTCGTCTAGCGAGAACATTCGAGATGCGCCCGCAGCATTACGTGCCATCTATTTTGTTTGAGTCGGTCGCGTTCACTAGTTTCGCTATGTGTCCTCGTACGCGCTGGCATTAAATAGAATAAATTATTAACAAAATTGATAAATATTGTATCTAGCACGTTCATCCAACATCTTTGGAAATAATTACCTAAATTCAGTGTTTGTGTCGCACCCCAGTCGGGTAAGTCGTTGAACAAGTGTCTATTTTAGTGCTTAGTTTTAAGTTAGTGTTCCTTTTAAACCCTAAGTGCTTTTATAATAAATCCTTGCATTTAAAAAACTATTCTTCTGTTTAAGATAGGTAAAAACTGTCATAATGTAAATACATTCGCATTCACGGCTTTGTTTCCAAGCGGTACCTTTTACCTATGAATTAGTTAATGTGTAGAATATTAATTAACACTAAACATATTACTTTTTCTTGCCTAGCTATTCCATTGTGCTTAATTTCGAGCTAGCAAAATGTAGATAAATCTACATTTCTTCATATTCATTTTTACCCACTTTTTATAAAAATCATTTAAAGTAATTCTGCTTCCTTTGTTCTTTTTCCTGTGAAAATGAGACTCCGTTCTGATAGTGAGCACTCGCACCAACTGCTTTCGGCTTCTCCTTCTTCGCAAGCGCATTTCTTCACCAGGCTCACTATCAGCGGAGGAAATAAGACGATTCTGACGCCGGTCGTTTATTCACAGGGTGCAATTTTTGGATACGAAACACCGTCGGTTACGGTGCGTTGCACATTCCGGACCGCCTTGCCCCGCAACGTCTTTTGTGGTGGCAAATGAGCAACACCAGCTGCCACGGCGCTTCCCTGGCCGAATCAACCTCCTCCACGAGCCGCTGCCAAGCCGAGACCTGCAGCCACCGCCACCATAGCGGGAAGTACCGATCTACGGTGTAAAATCAGACGGCCATTTAAATTCACGACCCCTTTTTTTTAAAATAAATTGTTAATTTCTTTTGTTGACCTTGATTGTTTAATTTACACCACATCCTGGGAATCAACGTCACAATTTCATATACTTATATTAACTCTTGGGGAATGTGGGTATTCGTTTCTTCCGTACTTATATTTTCTACATAAACCTACTCCTGTTACATTACATGATGAGTTGAAAAACAGAAAGTGAATTTGACTTTGTGTTATGAAATCATTGTAAGTAATCAACATCGAAAGTATGGGGCAAACGGCAAACATATCAAAAATAGATATTTTAGTGTTGAAAGGAGGTCGCACTAATGTTCTTACTATGCGTGAGTACGTAGTATACATAATTATTTATCAAGCGTTATTATATCTTGAGAAAGGTAGGTATACATGGATGGATGCAAAAAATATTACTTGAACAACATATTTTTATTCCGAACGTATGGCTACAGTAGGTATTTATTGCAATAGGTACCTAAATAACGGTTGACTGATTATTAAACATATTAAAATAGTGCGATTTAAATGCCGCTTGATATTAAGGAAAATCTCGTTTATCGGCGACCTTCCTATCACGCGCGGGATGTTATTTTTAAAGTTTGAAATCCAAACATTTATGGAGTGAACCAATGTACAAAAATGTACATGTACAAAAATGCTACGCAACTTTTTTTTTTTTGTAATCTTGTTGTATCACATAATTTATGCGTTCGTAGTAAATACATTATCGGACGATAAAATAAATGACAATATTGCCACACCTATTTTAAATCAGAAGTAGTTTACTTTTTTCATAAACTACTTTTTTATGAAAACCCAAATAACGAAAGCGGAAGTAATTATTTACACTCGGAATCATTCCTAAAACCTTTGAGGCATAGAAAACAAATGAAGGACATACGAGGGGCGAATCAATACTGCAGTTGCATCAGGTAGGGCGAGGGTCCGACCCTCGGTTTCCCCAATTTTGCCAGACGTTTAAAAAGTCCCTTGACAATCCAATAGCCAGGGGCATACGACTTTTTAACATACAAATAAAATTCGCTTGCGAATTAGCGCACGACTTCGTTATGTCTGCGTAAGTGTGTACACTGGCAAGGCTAATAAACGTACTAAAATAAGGTAATTTATATAGAAAAGTATTCAACTATGACAAAGCCTAAAGCGATGGGGCTAGAAGCATAAAATTTTACACGAGAGTTTCTTAGATGATGTAAATTGTTGTACCTACTAGTAGATATTCTTAAGGTTAGCACTAAACATGATTCTTGAAAATGCATACCCTAAAAGGGTTAAATAATTAGGTACAATTCGTTTCATGTAATTAAGTAGGTAAAGATTCAATTATGATTGCCCTAGGATCGACTCGGTATCGGTTTTGTTAAAACTGTTCATTATGATAAATTTGTACTAATGTAGTTAAACGTTAATTAACTCAATCAAAATACCACTAATAAATAGATCGCTGGAATGCCATCAAAACGTGAATTTTATTGATCTAGACACAATATCCTGTATCAATGATTAGTTGATTGCATCAGACTGTATTTAATTTGATTGAAAGAAGTCCGGTTAATAATGTCATTAGACACAATGTATGCGAATTCAAAGCTATTGTGTGCCGATCGTTGAGCAAGAGGTATTTATTTAGGTGCCTAAGTACATGCAGCCACAAACGTAGCTAAACTTTTTATGACTGAAAAATATAGGAAAAACATGTACCTAAGTTTACTGTGATGAAATTATCCAATGAGTTCAACAATGAAATTTACTAAAATGAATCGTTATGCATGAGAAATAATTTGTAATTTCTAAGAATTTCCTCATAGTTTTTCTCATAATTTTTTGGATAGTTGCCTTGTTATAGTAAATCACAAATTTACCTCATTATGCTAGGGTGTCATCCAAAATATATGCTTTCATTGATGTTGACTGTACTTTTTCTTATACAAAAAGGGGTTAATCTACTGTTAATTTGTCAGTTACGACTTTATGTTTATGCAGGGCGGTAAGTAGGTATTCAGTAATTGCAAAATGGCCGCCTACTATGTAAACGCGATTTGTTCCGGAGATGGTCCCAAGGCCGGCTCTGATCAATTGAATTCAGAGCATTCGACGGGTGTGCGTGATCGAGTTGTGCTGCGACAATGATACAAAGGTGTAGTAATTCGGCCAAGTGCGAGTTGTATGGCACGATGAGGGTTTTGAAGGAGCATCCGAAGTATTTAAATTTTGTATATTTTTGTCTTTGTGCCTGTTTTAATGGTAATAGATAATCTGTAAAAATTGTGCTGCAGTATTTTGTGTTGTGTTGTGGTAGAGAGGCATGTTGCATACAAGGTTATCAACATTATAACACTCTAAAACAGTTCCTTATTTTCAACGATATAACGAGTGATTGACATTCTGCAGCCTAAGCTACTCGTACTGCAGATAATGGAATGAAACTGTGGTCACAAGTGGTGAAACGCATTCACTTCACAGTTTTTATGTTTATTAATCACCGATTCTCACAATAAAGTAATTTTCCATTTGAGATCTAGATACCGAACCCTAATATGACGTTATCGCTAATCGTTTTCCTGTAAGCCTTTAAAGTGCATTAGAACTGTAACAACGACGTAAATCAGGCTGTTCTCGACAATTAGAACCCACGGAACTGGATTGAGTCATATCATGTGTTTAACAAAGACAAACAACCAACACCTGGGTTATTACACATAGAATTTGTTAATTGAAACATTGAATACAGAATTTCAATAAGATATCTTGTGGGGATATAAAGGAATGTTGGAGCATTCGCAAAAAAAGCTACCTGGAACATTAATTTATACTTCGCTGCCGTGTGTAGGAATTTGAATCGTAATACCGTGAAATACATTTAGTTTTTCATAAAAAAGGAGTAGGTATTCAGAATGCAACAAGTTGATAGATGACGGTGCAAATGCTGAGGCTAGCAAAAATGCGTGCACTGCGGAACATCGGAGACTACATTCCAGTAAATACAGTTCCTATCCAAGCAATTATCAACCTTCAGCCCATGGCAGAAAGGCTTTGTACACGCCAACTTTTCGTGGTTTTGCACCTTGTGATTCACCATGCACGGTCACTTGGCAAGAGATATTAAATAAAAATATCTTTATTACATAGTACGCATACGTTGCACATGCATCATCAGATTAACGGGTCGCTGCGGACCAGTCACGATATTTGAGAAAACTGACGGAATTTTAGGTTAAAGCAATATGTTGCGTTCTGAACGAGAAAGCTGTGAATACAAAAAAGGTCGCGTTGAATACGGTATCGTTATTTATGACATGATCCGAAATGCTGATTTACAACATATAAAAAACGGAATCGTAAACAAAGACCGCAGTACGACTACTTACGAGTGCAAGGTAACATTTTATTGTTTAGAAGTTGACAGTGGAAAAATATAAAGTAACGTTGAACTAGTTTTGAAATAACAGGGAATAGTAGAAATATTCAGCGACCTAGCGAATGGAAGATGTCCCTCAGACAAAACACGGCGTGACCCAGAATGTGAAAATAATCCAGCATCACCTTGCAACGCACCACGGCCAGAGCTAATCTAAAATAAGGCACGCAGGTGTAGACAGGCGAATGCGGCTAGAATATACGACTGGACTGTGGACATGTTGTCAACAAAGAATATAAGGTTGATGCTAAATAACCAAGCAAATATAACCGTGCGATTCTCGGTCGGGCTGTGATTGTTTAAATAGACAAATGGCATTGCTTTCCAAACGCATTGCTTTCTTTTCACGTACTCGGGAACAATCGAAGACCTATTAATCAGCGAGTGAAACTCGTATTAAATGCGTCGTAAATGTGACGTCGATCGTCAAATTGGCATACATCGGTCACAATTGCTCATTATTGGGCTGAATGAGATCGGGTGACCGTACTTAAAGGATCGTAACGTGCAGCTCGTTCCGTACCATGTCCGTTTAATGATACTGGAAAAGACCTGAAATAACACCAGTGGCTGCATTACGCTTCGTTTTATCGCCAATATAAAGCGTCAAAGTGGCATTTACGGATGTAATTGAAATGCACTTGTATACTATGATCGACAACAGGAATTAAAGTTCAAGGGTTCTGATAAGAGGGATTAGACCAATACAACAGAACAGAAATTAACGGTAGAAATATGAATAGTTTTAATGTAGGAGACAAAAGTATGCATCAAGAATAGATCGCGAGCGTTGTGACATTGGCGATTTGTCCCGAGTATTTTCAAATATTTTACTCGACATCCCACACTAACGTGTCTCGAATCTCGATCTAATCTAAGTAACATGATCTACAAGCATCAGGTCGATAGTGCATTTTATGCTCGCCGATAAGGATCAACCTTAGGCAATGTTAAATTTATCTTCACCAAACATGTTCCAACGATGTCATAACAGCCGAAGTCATTAAATTTAACTATCACGTTGTCAAACTAGTCCAACCTTAGCCACAACACGTAGTTTAAAACACTGGTTCACTATAATGGCCTTTATTTGTCTTGACTGAATAACAGCCTGTCAAAAGAGTTATGATTTATGCACCGTTTATTTATGCGAGATGCCAAGTGCAGTTGTGCCAGGTAAAGTTGTTTGGCAACATTTAGCTGTACCCATAACCGAGAGAGGAAATACATGGGTGATAAATTCATCAATTAAATTTTTAATTGCTGCACATCTCATAAAATGAAACGAAAGCGAATTCCCAATCGAGACTTATATTAGAAAGTGTGAGATGTGATATTTGGCTAATAATATATCAATTGCCTAACTTTAATGATGATAGTTTTGAATGAGCATTTATGAATGGTTAAATCTAATGAATTATTAAATAGAGAAACAAGATCCTGTGCGATATGTCGCGACATTCCGCAGTTTCAAATGTTTTAGTATAGGTACCTGCGTCGCCGTTGTAACCGGTTAGCTCAGTTTCCTAAATGGTTTGATCATTTACTATTTCTGTATAAGTAAACAAACTACCGGAGTAAAAGTGAAAATGTTTACGTCACAGCAAACTGCAGGTGCTTGAGTTAATATGCGATATCAATATTATGTGCTTACCGACACGTAAGAGATCATAAGGTCACTTCAATTTCGCTTTATTTGACCCGATGTATTTGATAGGAAGCAATTTTAAAGTAAGCATTTAAACTGTAATCATTAATCATATGTTCGAAAGGTAGAAACCTATAAAACTGCCATTAACATTAATGAGTTAATTCAGTTGTATGGATTCAAAACAGCATAAAGTGATACTTATTTATATACGATTGTATTACGGAAATTTTACTTGTAAAACTCAATCCATACATTGGCCCGAGTCAAGGCCCGATTGAGATACTTACCTAGAAGTTTTTTGGAGTCCTTACAGGCGGCATTTATCTCGGACTTGTTTCCATTTGGACTAACCTGCGGCTAGTAGTACCTATTAGTATATACGTAGAAATAATAAACTTCAATTTTAAACTAAGAAAGCTTTGAATGCACATTTCCTTGCCTATGTGCGTGTGCATATTGTTTTATTATCTCAATAATCAATTGACACACATCAGAAGAGAAAGAACCAAAGACAATCGGTGATTATTTTGATTGATTATGACGGCTTCTGTGGGCGATGATGGTAACGGTGCATGTGTCATTAGCGTGAATTAGCCATAGCCTAGCCAGTCATCCTTTAAATCACTTCGCGTCATCGGGCACTAAATATAATCAGTTATTTGCATGATGACTGACCTTGGAAGGTAGAAGGCACATGCTTGACTTAATTTTTCTAAAAAAAATCGTCACCGGCTGTCTAAATTGTCCCGATTTGTTGCGAAAGATAAACTTCCATGTACCATCCAAAACTCCAAGGTCATGTAATTTAAAACTTTTCAGCGCTATTGACTGTCGGACTAATCTAAAACGACATTGTCCTCTTTCTCGTATGTTTGCTATATACAAGGAACATCAAGACTACATCGATCTTAACTCTTCGAGCCTACATTACATTAAAGCCTCACTTGTGAATAGGTTGGGGCGCAAGAGTGTATGATTATGTAAAATTTATATCATAGTAAATATTAAAATAATTTTATTTAAAGTACATATATAGATCAAACTATTAGGATAAGAGCAGATAACACATTGTTTGTTTAATATTAACTGTTATTATAGTGCATGCGGTGTCCTTCTATAAGTAATAAGATACTTAGACCTAATCTGTTCATGTAACAATATAAAATGTAACGGTATGCTTATTGTTGAAGGTCCAAATAAATAAAAAAAAAAAAAAAAAAAAAAAATGACACATTAATTTCATGATTTAATAGGGCCTTTGATCAAGCCCCGGCAGAAATATAAGCCAAACATTTCAACTAGATATACAATACCTACCTAGTCATCATTGGCGTGGCGTAAAAGATATCCTTGGGCAAGCCGGTGCAGATTTGGCGTACATTTTCCGTAAGAGCTGTAGAATAAGGTGCTCAAATGCCTGATATTAGGCAAGCCGGTAGGAATTGAGTTCTTTGGACGCCTCGATACTGCTAGTCATGGAATAAGTGAATTTCAGGCTTGGTGTGTCACCGGCCGCAAACCTTCCTAGCACGCCCAAAGTGTAATAGCAGTAAATTTTTTTCCGACTGCTCCAGTATGGATCGCACTCACACAGACGCGCGATCTCGCGTCTGTGTAAATACTTGTCGCGCGCCCCTAAACAGCCGAAGTTGGACTAATTGTTTGTCTTTATACTTTGGTAATAAGTAGTTACCGTTTACGACGACTCTTGTTGATTTTTCGACGTTCAAGTTTAGTTCAGGGCTATTTGTGTTAAAAAATATTGATTTAAACTTTCACGATTTTCACTCATTATTATACCACCATGACCATAGACGTCACGGCACGTCCGAAACGTCGAGGTAATAGCATGCTTTTATTTGTGTTAAACCAAGCACTTCACGCTGTTGACATGTTTTTTTTTCAAATCTAAAATATAAGTTGTCGAAATCGCGTTTTTGCTTTTGGATTCCACTATAAGTAATAATCAAATATTAGCCCTGTTGCCGATCTTTACCTGTGTTGTTATCTTCTTTCTCAAGATCGTGACTGTAGTAGGGGCAAATGTCTATAATAATAATTGACCCCTGCTGCCGTAGCAAGTGTTCGTAACCGCAGGTCAAATAGGTCAGTTCGTAGCTATTAGTGAGTGAACATATTGTGACCTCTGATTTAGAACGTACAGTTAGAGAGCACGGGTTAGATAATTATTTATTACTACTAACTATCTATAATTTGTCCCCTTCATCCGAGTCCATAGAGAAGGGCGAAGTATCGCTTCTTAATAAAGTTTAATTAATTACCATTGATTAGAGAACGCGGCCAGATATCGAACAATTAAACGGAATGCCATGCCAAATATCTAGTTAACAAGATAACAATTAACAACTGTCACGATAATAACTACAAAAGGCTGCCACTGCCAAAACTTCCAATTATGGTGTACGAGTATATGACAAAACACAATCGTGCTCGTTCAATTGAAACGCGATTTGAAACAGCATGCCATACCAATTAGTAATGTTGGCAAGCGTGTATCTCATCTATTGTACAGTTGTAAAATCGACCTTGCATGCAACAAATAAAGTTACGATCTGAACCATTTGCCTAAATGTCATAAGATATTTATTGTGTGGGCGCGGAATTATTACACCTGCGAAGGTGTAGATCGGCCGTCGCCCACTGTCCAATATATAGAATATAGATAGACCCGTTATTAGACCTACATTCATAATATAATTATGTATAAACATTGACACGCCTCCATTGGTTCATAAAATTGTTATGGGTTCAGCTGTGTTGTTTTTAAAAGCATCTTTATTCCTATTTAGGTACATTCGCAAAGTATTATTATTCATTAAGTCATTTTAATAATGCTTGCCATTTTCTGGTCTTACTTGTTACCAGAGTTAATAGTATATTTTATAGATAATTAACTGTCAATTTGCAATTCAGATTAAATTGGATTTGTAAATATGGATGGATCGTAAAATTAAAAAGTCACTTATTATAGCGCTTAACATTTTACACTCACTGTTTACAACTTTCCGATATCCAGATTCAACCATTTAACTTTCTGTATACCTGAAAAAAAAACAAAAATTAATAATTGGGTATAATTACTAGCTGAAAAACCATACTAATACAACCCATACATTGGTATTCTTAGAACCAAATATTGGCACCTAGTTTTTGCAGGATTGTTCTAAAATGGCGATAGTTGGAGGATGGCGATCTCAATATTATGTTTTAGAAAGTTTATTTAAACTAGACCAAAGCTTGGCTGTTATTTATGACCCACTTCTATCATCCAGACATAAAGTATTTTATGTACTAAAAACACGTGGCATTTGAGTATACATATTTTTAAGTTCTTGTATTAAGCAATTGACCTGAAGAAGCGACATTCACTGTTTTTATATGAAAGTGATGAATCATATCATAATTTTGAAGATGTTGATATCCTAAGTATCTGTACATCTTTCGATCGATTGACTTTTCTCCCGGTTGAGTATTTTGCCTTTTTAAGAGTTACCCGATGACGTCATTTTATATCGAAAAGTGTATTACATTCTCAAGAGGCATAAAATAACTGTAGATTTGTTAGTTGGCAGCATACACCACTTTACTCTATCAAGTCTGTTCACAAGAATCATAATTACGATGAACATTCCTAAAGAGACTTGTCGTGCATAAAAAGTGACTCAAATTTTAGACGTTTTCGTGGCAATTAAAATCAAAATAGATGTTAGCGGCATGTTAACGGCGATAAGTAATGACGCCCCTCCTGAAATATCGATGATCGTCATGGGAACAGATATTCAAATAAATACGTAATTTGTGCACGATCGCGTGGGCGACTGCGTAAATCCGAGTCTGGGATATTTTCATCCTGCGGCTATTCTTACGGAGCATACTTTTAATCTAACCATAACAAACAGAATGTTAAGATACCGCGGCAGCCATGGTTTCTCAGTAAAGTGATCTTAAGATAACACTTCAATATTAAGTCACGCATTGGGATTTGTTTCAGCTCCAGACTAATGGACATCCACTATCATCAGCCAAAAGACGCCCATTGCTGGACATAGGCTTCCTCTCCCCTAAAGAAGACCAACATGTCGGTCTAGCCCAGGGCTACCCTTGTCCAGCGGACTTTTAATGATGCAAAGAGCATATTCAATTATAAAAAGACTTATACTGTTTTAAATTTTCGCAACTTTCAGTTAAAATCATGAAACCAGATTTGAAAATTTATACTAAATATAATTTTAAATATGTACAGTTTCTTAGGTATATCTTTGACTGCCTGCACTATATCAGGATTACTTAGTGTTTGTAGTAAGATAAATAAATAGAAACCTATATTTTTATATTTATCGCACATCGATCGCAATAAGAACAACATTTACATTGCATCAACTATTATTATATATATATGTCGTATCGTGATAAAATAACAACGTTACATTAGCCAAAAATATCCGATTATTGGCTTGGATAAAGTCGCAGAGAGGGCGCTAGTTATGACTGACCATTTAGTATTAGATCCTTTTTGAGTAATGCAGGCAGTTTAGATTAAAAGGAGGAAATATGACGTTGATGGATGAATTGTCAGTCATCTTTAGAGAATGTACGGAATTACGTGGCTCTTTGGGAATTTATCGTGTAACTTCGTTTATTATCACTGCGACATTTAGATTGTGTAAAGAAAGACATGAAGAGCAATACACCAGTACTCAAACTGGTGCGGATACTGGATTATTGGATGATTATTGGACCATACCACTAGGGTGGCCAAAGGTGAACTGGAACCCAAAGGTATGGTTGTAGGCCTTCCTCGTCATATATATACGAGTAGGTACTATATTGTGTTGACTAACACACGTAATATCGATGACTTAACGGCTTGTTTCCTCCTGTAACACTAAAATACGATCGTCCCAAAATTTTAAAATAGCCGCAATAAACCCAGTTATCCGTGGCTCACGATTCTATAAATATAAAAGTACTAGTAAGACTTTCGCAAGAAACAGCCCTGCATCATTCGGAACTGCCTGAACACTTCCTTATGTAAATAATGATGTAAGATTGGCCGTGTTGGCTAAATAAAACAAACATTCCGTCACTAATATAGACACACTGACGAATCATGCGAAAGAAATACGAAGGATTAGGTGATCCGAATACAAATCGGATTGATTAAGTTCCAGAGCATCTAAACATGTATCATAATAATGATCTTATTAAACGCTAAAATACATAATTTACATTTCACATAATAGGCTTTTGAATTCGTTAATTCTAACAACGTATATTTCGTGATATAATTTGCTTCTTTCGTATAATTCCGATTGGTTTTTATGTCCAAACAAAATGGTTCAAGAAAAGAAAATAGAACAGAATTCTCTATGTACAAACTAACGTATGAAACGGTTGAAGTTGTTTTAAAGAAAATAGCACGAAAATCTCTAGATCTACAAAAAGGAATTTATGGCGATTCTAAGCCCGCTTATTCCGTGGTAACGGCGGATACGCCTGAAATAGCCATGGACGTCGACCTAGTTCCTTTGGCAGCTTACAAATATAGAACCAGTGACAGACGTAGCGTATTCTTCCGTATTTCTCATTAATTAAGGCTAATAGGGACGTCAGTGGCATTGCGTTTCTGAGAAACGGCAATGCATGGTTACTTGCAGACGGCATCTGTTGACAAATGTATGTCACAGAAATCTACAATTAATTAGTGCATGGGACTTTACCAATAATATTTAGTCACCTTTACACGTCTCTGTCACACACATAGCTATCATATTTCTTGTAATTTTATTTGTTTTTCGTAATTCAGGGCATAAAGTTTTCTATACAATTCGACTACGGAATAACAAGAGTCACAGAAAATGATCAAGGTATGACAAACAAAATGGAGGGATAGATTGTTACTTACAACAAATAAGAACGATCGAAAGTAAAAACTGTACAAAGTTCAAAGCGGAGTCAAGAATTCGACAGTATGATTTTTGTTAGAAATTTGTATGGACTCGTTGGAACAATCCCGTTTTAATTTCTACCTCATTTGTACTGTAACTGACGCCCCGCAATTTTGATCAAAAGCCACAAGGTTTTTGTCGTAATTAAATCCCGCTATCCCCCATTGTTTTCGCTTTTATCGTCGCCAAGTCGTGTGAAGAGGCTGTGGAAAGCCAGTTGGCTCATATTTCAATCGTTTCACTTTTGCTCCTACCGGTGTTAACACTGTTTACTTGTTAGCTCGAACACGCCGAGTACCATTACCTTGTGACATTCGACGACTCTCATTGGTATCATCTAAACTAAATAGACTGTACGATGTCGGAAATTTAATCTCATGTACATTTGCCGCAAAATTGAAGCACACAAAATATTCCGTCTTGGAGTCAGCCTACGATTTTGTGCCAGTCGCGGTCGAAACAGCGGGGGAGGCCCGCGCTCTCTTTATAGAGCTAGGGCGTCGTTTGCGACAGAGTGGCTGTGATCCTTGCTCTGGATAGTACTTGGTTCAACAGGTCTCTTTAGCCATTCAGCGAGGGAATGCTGCTGGCATTATGGGGACCTTTGAGCCAGGTACGGTGCGGGGCGGGGTGTTTTAATTATTATTTTTTTTGCCGAGGTTTAGTTTAGTCTTATGTACGTAGTTTAATTATTTTAGTTTAGGATAAATTTTAAGTAATTTTACGTTTTCTATGATCTTGTTATTCTTTGTATTGCCAATTAAATTATTATTTCCTTTAACAGGTCCTTGTCAACGTACACCACTGTACAAATATGATACCAGAAATTATATTTAAATACCTATGTATGACCAAAATCGAAAACATAGCAGCTTGGTTGTGAAGTCAACCTTTGTGTGAGATAAAGTAAAGCATTTTTTGGACTTTTTAAACGATAAGTGACATGGGTGACGATAAAAAATAAACTGAAATGAAAGGAGAGAAACTGAAGATGAATTATTAAATCTTCAGCAAAAATAGAGTATTACAAACCGCTGTTTGTTTCGCTCTACAGACTATAATAATCCATTTTATTAGTGCATTGATCCGATACGTAAGATTTGTCATCATTTATATCTGTAACGTACCTACAATACTCCTATCGCAACAATGTCAACTTGGCATACGCAGCATACCTATTAAATTAACTCCCTTTTAATATGTTCGACTAGCGATTCAGTTAAAGATTTGCTTAAGGAAATACCATAAAATAAATGAAGATAAGGAAGAACAAACGGCACAATAAAATGTCAAAGACACTGAACGAATTGAGTCCGCTACACAATATAAGTTACAGAGCCGAAAAGGCGGCAAATTGGCCTTTCACGGTGGATTTATGAGTACAACAGTTCGCGAGTGACAACCATCGCCGAGTGCCAAGAAACGGCAATTCAACAGATGTACTTAATCCGTTATCACCACGAAATCGACGCTGCGTAATTTAAAAACAGCCAATTACCTTCAGTCACAGCTAGTCGGGGATCGGTCTAAAGTCCTGTCTGAACTATGGTCGTTCGTTTATTGTATTAAAATGTTTGTCGTACCGTATATGTGCCCATCTCCACTTGGCCCGATTGCCAATGCCAGAAGGTATTCCGTACAACAAAGTGTTCAAAAAAACAGTACCGTGCTTACGACTTACCGTGGGGTGGTCTATAAAAGGGACGGTTTTGATAAAGCATTAAAACATATTGTTTTTTGTAATAAAACAACTTAAACGCATTAAATCAAAGCAAGTGCCGCTAATTTCTAGGTTATTGAGCCCTTCTTGCATCTGTGTAAATAATGTCTTTACACATTAGGCCCATCTGGTAACACTAATTTTTAATTTGTTTTTTTTTAAAGCGGGTAAGTGTCCACAACGGTAATTTTAACATGGAAAATTTAGGAATTTCTCAGTCTACCCGCGAGCACGAACGCTGAAAAGGGTTACAAAACGTCGGGACGGGACGTACAAAATGTAGGTAGTAATAGGTATACGCCATTTAATCCGTTTAAGTTGTGAGTGATAATCGCGGAAACTGAAGATAATATTATGTTGTTTTTAGGATTCCGTACCAAAATGGTAAAAAAGGAACCCTTATGGTGCGGCTCTGTTGTCTGTCTGTCCGTATGTCACAGCAAGATATCTCAGGATCTACTTATGCTACCGACTTGAAATTTGGAATAGTGTTACAAACCGCTAACCCGACCCTATTCGATAGAAAAAAAAAATTTATACCCTTTTCACTTTTTTTTTCGAAAATCAAAAGTAGAGCTATTATTTCGAGTGGGGTATCAAATGAAAGGGCTTAGTGTGTAAATTCCAAAAGCATGTTAAATTTTTTTCTTAAACATGTAGTTTTTGATTTAACACAAAAACATTAAAAAAATACCATTTCCCCTATTATCTCCGAAGTTATGAACAGAAAAATCTGTAATAGGTACCGATTATTAATGTCATTGTAAATATTACAGGAAAAATAAAACGGTTTTCCTAACTTGCAGCGTTTTTTAGAAATTCGCAAAAATCGTAAGACAAACTTATTTGCTTCTACTGAACTAACCGCGACATATGTCGATGTATGGGGACAACAGTTTTTCAAGAGCAAAGTTAAGTTTGTCCCATCATACAGTTTATCTTTAATTTATTCATGTATCTTCTGACGAGTTTGTACGGAACCCTCGGTGCGCGAGTCAGAGTTGCACTTGACCGGTTTTTTTTACTATGTCTGCGGCTTTGAATTACTGTG
The DNA here is from genome assembly GCA_947034925.1 of Eudemis profundana. Taxonomy (NCBI): domain Eukaryota; kingdom Metazoa; phylum Arthropoda; class Insecta; order Lepidoptera; family Tortricidae; genus Eudemis; species Eudemis profundana. The sequence continues at coordinate 11,765,826 of OX344808.1, forward strand.
TACAATTTCCGACTTAATTGTCTTTACTCTATACTCGCACCAATTTTTTTTGATAGATTGAGTTAAGAAATAAAGTTTCATCAAAGTCATTAAATAACCTACATTTTTTCGCACTCAGTCACTAAATTACCGCATCTTATTTGTCCCGCAAAATTTTCTTTCATTAAGATTACATACTTATGTAGAAATGTGGATGCATTTGCAGCTACATACTTGCTTCAGAATCATGATATTAATTCTAATAAACATATAATAAAAGTCTGCACATTTTTACGCGAATGTTATTTGAATTTCATTATGCGAACATTTAAGATGTTGTTTATACCTTACGAGCGCAAATTCATTTTAAGTTTCGTGTACAGGAAAATTATACTGCCCTTTAGTATTAATGTTCTACTTAATTCGGGGTACAGCAAGCTCTTAAAAGCTGTACCATAATATAAACAAGAATAAAACAATGGCCAGTAACTCGGTTTAATGCGAAGTAAAGCTCTCAGCTTACGAATTAGGCGGTTTTATTGCACATTGTGTCATAACTGGACAAGAACGAAAGCAAGATTAACATAATAAGCCTTAATTTAGCTCAACTGCTATTAGCACCTTTCTGAAACCAAAATGCAAAATGTAGCAACAACGTGTTAGCTTTGAGCGTAGTTACTCTCTTTTTCTGTTATACTATAACTTAGAACAATATGTTATTTATGTTAACAGACTAAACAAAAGAACAACCGCCATTCAGTGGCGCGCTTAGCCTTTTTTGTTTATCCTTCGTCACCTAGTGCAATAATAGTGCAGATGACTGCACAAGTTACGTAATAAATGCATTGTTTTTTGGTGAAAATGCGTGGTTATAGTAAACAACAGTGTCATTAGCCAAACGGCTCCACCCACCCGCTCAGCAGCTTGGAAGGTGGCCACCGCATTCAAGCGACTATTGTTATGTTGAAGTCGACCATGGACTGTCCGCCGTGTTCCGGACAGTTCCCGTCACTCTGAATGATACGCCACTTACTTCGATATTTTAGTAAATCTAAATGTGTTTTTCGAGCGACAACTGCTATCTGAAAGTGTAGGAAGCATTTATCTGGAACGTTTGTTGCAAAATTAATTTTAAATCCAGAGTTGACGCAACTGAATAAAAACGAAAAGTTCCGCCCCGTTAAATCGTCGTATTATTAAGAGTAGTGGAGCGGAATTTAAAAAAAAATAACTGGCCAAGAGCATGTCGGACCATGCTTAGTGTAGGGTCCCATAGCCGTAACTATAAGGTAAAAATACGATGTAAAAAAAGTACAACAACAAAACAGCGTATCTTCATAGCAATTACGTCCTTTTGTTGAGAAGCGCAGTTTATCGGCAATAACTCAAAAACGGTACATTCGATCTTGTTGAAAATAATTTTCGTTGAAAGTATTAATTAAGCGTTACCTTCGTGATTTTTTTCATATTTTTCGGACGCACGGTTTAGAAAATAGGGGGGGGGGGGGGACACAATTTACACAACTTTCGGAGCGATTATTTCCAAATACATTCACTTAATCAAAAACATTACTTAGGAACCTTATAGTGTTTTTTAAAGAGCTGTCGAACTATGTACCACACGTTGATATTTGCTGAAAAAAATTTTTTTTACTGTCTTTAACATGTATGGAGTGCCCCCCCTAAAAATATTTATTTTAATTATTTATATACCAAACTAAGTAGCGGCTCATAAAAGACACCTATATTCCAAATTTCATCAATATCCATCATGTAGTTTTTGAGTAAAATGCCTGTGACATACGGACAGACAGACAGACAGACGGACGGACATGACGAAACTATAAGGGTTTCGTTTTTGCCATTTTGGCTACGGAACCCTAAAAATATAAACTTGTAGTTATACAAGCGTATTAGTTTTGAAATGGTTTCAAACGTTAATGGAATAGATACGGAAAACACCCGTTCTATTGTGCAACCGCCGATACAATAGAGACAAAGCAGGCAGGTAACAGACACGTCAACGGATAAAAAGTATAAAGTATCGGAGACAAGGAATCAAAGCGACTTCGTGACTGCGCCGGAGTCGCCAGGGGAGCCGGTTTGACTAGGGCCTAGGGTTGTCATATTCCAGGATTCGTTCTGATACGTCAAAATTTTAGAGCTTTTGTCAAGACGTCTGTCTACACGTAGGTAAGTCTTAACAAAAGCTCTATCAAGGTGGTCCGGGCCAAGTGACCTGGTTCGATCCCAGGGAACGCCACGGCCCCCACCTGGTCCGATTTTTGCCACACTCGGCGAAGTTATGAAATTTGCTCCACCGCCAAGAGCCGAGCTCTTAAATATATGACCTCAGGATTGCTCATTGTAAGTACCAAATGTTAGAATTTTACAAAGCCATTCTTTACCAAGACTTTTTGAGGTTGCATCCTAGTACAATTATCTATTAGGCGGTTTTCAGTGAATTAAGGCTTGGATCCATCGAAACCCAATGTTCTGCTAGTTCAGTTAAATTTCATAACCCATTAAGGGTATGAGGGTAGAAATTAGAAGGGTTGGTAGCGTGTTAAGATACCGTCGACCTTACTCATTTCTACCCAGGAGGGTGGAACCCTTACTATGGAAAAAAAATGATGATAGGCTTTTTGTCTTTATGGAGTGCACGACACTGCAAAATATAGACTATTTATTAAAAATATTTATTAATATGGCAACCCTATTTGGGGCCGGAACAGTGACATTGTAGTCCCTACATGTACTCGTTACGTGTGGTGCGCTATAGTAGATTGTCACACGGTAGTGAACTCTGTGGACTGAAGAGTAAAACAAGTTCTTTTTGAGAAATAAATAACTTAAATCATAAACACAATGATCTGTAAAGAAGAAATCTAACAAAATTAAACCCACCACGCTTTTTTTTATATTGGACATAATTAAATATTATTTAGATTTTCAAAGGGAATGCGTCTATTTCTGGAATAACTGGCGAAATAGTCAGAAAAAAATGGTTCAATTAGTGAATTTAATGTTGCTGCTAGACGAAGTAAAACTGAAAAATACAGAGGCGATTTCCTCGGACAAATTTATGGAATAATGTAAATTAAAACTAATGTATAGCATATCGGATAAAGTAGAGAAGTTTTTTAGATTCCACACTCATATTTGTAAGAAAAATTACAAAATAGCACAGGTCTAATATGGATTTATCAATTGAGCAGCTGATCGGAACTCGTTGCATTCAAAGATAAGGAGCAAAATATTCTAATAATATGACTACAGATGGCCGATTCGATAAGCCCATAAGAGATAATGAACCTTGAAGTCGAATTCACTTTCGAATACAACGACGCAGAACAAATAACGGAGTAAGGAGAAGTAATGAATAAAGTTATAGCGGATGGTGATCCAGACATCCTGTGAACAATAACAATACATTCGCAGCCGGCTTATCTGGCCACGGTCTGTCTATTTAGGAAACAGAACATGATCTATCAAAAACATGACGAAATCCAAGACAGAGCGAATCTGGATTTATTACTAGGAACGAGTTAAAAGGGTTAACGGACAATAACAATGGATCTTTTGTTAGTTATGATAAGTTACTTTACGTGATGGCTAGCGTCACGATTCATCGTACAAGGCGACACTTGTTTACCGTTAATCTGACTGAAGCTTTAAATAACACGGTGGCACAGGTTTTCGTTATGCAGCGGAAGCGAGTGGGTCGATATCTGATAGTTGACGTACGGAATCTGACACTCCGGCTGCTATGAACCTACTGCTGACGTCTGCACCGCCATTTCAGATAACACATGCAGCTACCTATATTACACGTCTACTCGTTCTAATCAATATGTAACGGTGAAACATGCATTCACACCGCCAAGGTCGCTCGCAAACAAATTCGCATTCACAATAGCCTACCCACATGCACATGGCTATCTATTTTGTACAGCTGTGGGGTCTAAATGAATAATAACTGCCCAGTCCCCTCAAACTCACTCGACGACTACTGGATTTATCTAAACAGATAATCGGTCAGGAAAGCCGAGCCACCGGGTGCGATAAAGATAGCAATAGATAGGGGCAAGGGTGTTAATGTGTAAGGAAATTTAGTTAGAATCTTTGGTAGCGCAGACTTGATTCATAGAAAGCGTGTTGAATTTTGGAGGCCAAGAATAAATTTAGAACGTTTTTCTAATTATAATAGCAAGTGAGTGTAAGCATTTCGCGTGGGCGTGAGGACAGGGATGGAAATAGACGGTGTTGGCATCGGCTGGCCTGCAGTCTGTCGGCCGCGCGGCACTACATCCGATTTTCACACGTAATCGTGAAACAATTTCTTGTACTTCTTCTTTCTAATGAAATAACACATAATTCATATGAAATAATCAACTGACGATATTACAAGGTGTTGACAAGTAGTTCAAAATTAACGTTACGTGGAAAGTTATGCAGCCTTACCCGTGCTATAAACTAAGTCGTTTCGACAGCTGATCAAGCGAGTGGGAATACATAAAGTACGAATTAAATCGGCCGTGCAGTATACAAATTGAACTGGGGATTGTGAAACGATAACACAAGGTTGACACAAAGTCCGACGCAGCAACGCACCTGGGTGCAGCGGGTGGGCGGGCCGACGCCTATCCGTTCCTCAGCTAAACACAACAGAGCCAACAAACACTGAGAATGATCAAATAAACATCGCTAAGTTACTTCTAATGGACAAATGATTAGACTTAATCTACGGCGGATCTGTTATTTGCGAAGGAGGATTTGCCAAGTTAAATGAATACCCTGGCAGAAACATATTAAACTTTAGATACCTACAACATCAACAGCTAAAATTATTACTATCAAGTAACCGGTAAATTATATTAATGCTAACAACTATTCAATGTAAAATTAGTTTCTAACGATTTATTAGGGACACATTAAGAAGATTGGTTAATAGTTTATCGGTTCTAACTCGACCGCTCTACTTTTCAATGCAAGTGAAGTAATGTGAAGGGTCTATACTATGTTGTGTCTACGTGCTTAGGACTCTCCGGACAAGAACCGGTCCACTTAAAATGATATTATTGACGTGGGCAAGAATCGAGTGTGTGTCTACACTGTCTACGTCACGCATCCTTGTCATTTCGTAGTTTTTACTAAGAAGTCTCTGAATAAACCTCGGCGAGTGCTAATATTTAAAGTACATTTTCTACTAATGAGTGATTCAGTACCACAAAGCTCTGATTTTCCAATTTATAAACTAAAAAACATCAAATTCTTTAATGCTTTCACTTTAATATTTTAAGTCGTTTCCTATTGAAATGACGTTGTAAATCTTGTTTTCAGATTAGGCACGGGCAATCACTATATGCATTTGTATTTGAAAGTTCGTTGCAAATTGGATAAAAACATCTTTGGAAAGAATTTTGCGTGTTCAAAATCTTGAAGCAGATCTAAAACGGATTGCTAAATATTGACCAGTAAATTATGATATCAGTTAGATCTCCCGATTGTTTATAAATCTGCAACGAAAGTTGAATGATTCGACGATGTTGTGTAGAGTTTCATGAGTTACATCGTGAAACTAACATCGTTTTAATGAGATGATAGATTTCGTAACGCCGGGTCGATCGTGCCTAGTCTGTGAACTGGAAAGCAGGTTCAAAATGTGCCTCACCTGATAACGCCCGCTTAGAAAGTTTCGTTTCTCCGGCCATTAACTTAATGTAAATTAATTCTGTACATCATCATCGTGTCGTAGTTCAATATTCAAGGCCGTTGTTGTTTACACATACAACTTACAAAACATGATATCTTCTTGCTTGTTAACCATAAAAAACTGCAATTATTTTCTAATTCTACGGTAAGTAGGCACTTGTGGTTTGTTCATTTCTTTGAAAGCGTGTTGATTTGATGATTCATCTATGTCCAATTAGGAACGACTAGCCCTATAGCGTTTGTGGTAACCGTAATCATAATGCTTTAGTCACGTAAGCCACAGACTCCCTCCATCATTGGATTAACTTGCACGACCTCAACAAGAACATTAACATGCTCTAAACATTCATATCCCACCAAAAACATTGTGTAAAAAACTAGCCAAGTCTCGATGGAGCTGCTTGTTTATCTCTAAAAAGTAATGAAATCTAGACAAAGTCGTGCCAAGACTAAGGTTCCTTACTGTGATTTCTTCTGCGATTACAAGTCAATTTTGTTGTACCCACTAACGTATAAAGAATGAATACTTTATGGGAAGTACTAGTTCTATTTTGATGATGATGAGTGAGCGAGTGTCATAAATGCGAAACTTTGCTTTCGCTTAACTTCGGAACTAAATGATATACAGACTTGAAATTTTGGATTTTAAGTATGATTATAGCTTACTGGATGACGAAAATTTCTGCGTTCTGGTCTTATCCAGAGGTTCTCAAATAGGGGCCTGAAAATGCGGCGAAATGGTTCCAATAAAGGATGGTACGGCAGTGTTTGCTTCGCGCTCGACTTGGCCCCGGATTTAATCTAAGCCCGTATAGAATTTTATGTGTAAAAGAATAATTGGTCGTAAACCCTTTGCGCCAACAGTTTATCACAAATTGTGACAAAGTGTTAAACTGTTATTCCCAAGAATATTCGTAAACCTTTCGCAAACAGCCTAGACGCTTGGTTTTATTCAACAGTTCTTGAGTCTGTGCCAAAAGCGAGCTAACACCGACAAGAAAAAATAGCCATGTCAAGAAATTACGTAAGCGGTATGCCACATAACATCACCTCGTCAACGTAGCTATTAAATATTTGTGAATTTTTGATCAATTGTTACTTTACTTGGGTACTAATTACTCTTTGTTTAGACGTTCCTTTCGTTGGCTTTCAGAGTTCAAAAAGCGTTGTGCCATAAGGGGAACCCTAACGTCCGTAGAGAATTCACGTAGTTTGGAATAAATCTTATTAAGTACTCTTTAAAACCCCGTCGACCCTAACTTCCTAAGACCTCTTCTATAACAAAGACTCTCGTCAGGAAAATGCGAAGGACTTTCCAAAAATATTTTTACTGGAATATATTTTCAGTGAAAGGGCTTGAACATAAATTGTCTGTCCGTTTGAATACAGGTTAACCAACAGTTACATGAATCTGCGGCGTTGATGGAGATGTTTGTGTTTTTACGAAAGCTTTATAATTGACAAAAATAATATTTGTGGCATCAAAATAATCCGATGCATGAACCAGGAAAACTTTCCCTGGTAGCGTTTAACTAAGTAAATAACGATAACATCAAACTTATCTGTCTACCCACGTAATATCTGAATATTGATCATCCCAATAAACGTGTTTGGAACAGTTCAAAATACTTTCAAATCCGTTGCCTTTATTTGAGAATGCATTATGGCTTATCGGACCAAAGTCAATGACCTCGTGTTCACAGGAATTACGCGAAAGGTATGCCAAGGCGATAACTCTTCGGTTGGAAGACAGGGGACCCACAACACATAGTTTGGAGTTAAGATTAAGGATATCTTTTCTTTTTGTGATGCTACTGCCACCTTCGCATTTTCAGGGTGATAAGGCATATAGTTATATATCTATGGACAATGAACTGGTTGTCTGATGTGCAGTCTAAGTCTATAGAATATGATTTAAGGTTGATTAAAATCGCATTTGGTCTTCGGAAATTCTTTGGTTAGCTACGAAGCTAATACACTCATGTTGATTAGTTGTTTTTTACCAATAGAAAGTATTATCCTAGTTTAGCAAAAATAATCTAATCATATAGAAAATACTTTTTAAAATTAAAGTTTCTTACGAATTCTATGAACTGTGTCAAATCGATAGATTTCATGATTGTTCTGTTCCAAGTAATGGTTGAAGTCATTTATTCTCAAGCCGTTTGCGTGTTGTTATGGTAGCCGGTTATTAAATAGCGATAAACCCCGCGTTGCACTCCATCGACAGAGAAATATTAGTTTTATGTAAATTATCAATTTTTACAACCGGTTCTTGGTCGTCCTCACTTTCTCAGATTTCTAGAGTACGATGCTGATCTTACTTTTGATACTTCGTCTCCGATTAATCATTAAGCTTTCGTATCGTAATTATGTTTATTTATAATCGTGACGTCAGCAAGGTTACTCACATTTGTGTCACATTTAGAAAGTGGGTTTCGTAGGCTTGGATGTTTTCGAGTTTATGTTTCTCGGTACTCCTAAAGGAGGAAAACATGGTTGATTGCGCTACCTAGTGACCTGGTTGCCCGGTTGCGGCAGATTGATTCCAGTCGCAGCGGTAGTCGCAAGCGCATCCGACGGGTCGGCCGCGACATTGACCCGCAAGCAACCGGCCAATGCACCGGTGTCGCAGGCTCTTTGTTTACATCCTGCGCGACGCAGCCTCCTAGTTCATTGTCCCGGGCTTAGAATGTAACGCGGCATGAACATTTGCCTGAACTTGTTGTTTTATTTCTAACATTTAGTATTCGGATTTCTATACGACCGTGAGATTTCAGATTTATTTCTGCATTTTTTTTGTACAAATTATTGGCCAGGTTAATTTGGAATTAGAAGGGGCCATTATATTATTAGAAAAAAAATTCAACGTTTTTCTGCCGTCATTCCGACGTAAAAGTATATAGTGTAAGAAATTAAACAAGGATTCGGCCACATGTACCTTACAATAGCATAAAAAAGCTAACAAAACCCTTCAATGAACATAAAAATTTAGACGTTGATAAACGAGAACGTCGCCGCAATCGGAGAGTGGTGTCGTAACTCGTTAATGACATTCCATCGAGGTGGCAGGGTACGCGTCACGGGCCTGCAGCCCGGCGCAACCTTCAAAATGCACATGACGTAGCAGCCATAGTTTCCTGAAATATGGGTTTCATGGTGACGCAGCCGCACGCCCGCGCTCACATCGGCGCCTGCGCTGGACCCATTTTAGGACATGACTAACGGAAATTCGACTCCTCTCTCTCTGACCCGCTCCCTCCCGTGGGAAGACGCGTGCGCGCGTCTCTTTCGCTCTAAAAGCTCCAAGAAATCTTTTAATAGTGTCCCACGGCCGCGATCTACTTTCAATCCGAGGCGGGAAAAATGCAGGAACTAGATTCAAGTTTTGAAAAACCGCGCGTGCCATTTTATAAAAAAAAAAAAACTTTTGTTGTTTTTTATTCCGTTTCGTTATTTTTCCTTTATCGATCTATTTTTAAATATTAGTTACGTTGGTTGATTTTGCCACGGAAATTATTGATCTGATTTAAATCTGGTTATTTATTAAGCAAGATGATGCTTGGCAGCTGGCCCTAAAAATAGATTTATAAACTGGTAAATTTATATCTGGACCGGCAATTTACAACTATTATCAGATGTAGTGAATAAGTACAGGAATAAGTCTACTCCGAGCGGATTTATAAATTGTTGCAGAAAAGCGAGACATCAAACATACACAAACATGATTCACGACCGAGATAAGGTTATATCGGCGCTATTTACGCGACCGATAGTAGTTCAGGTAGTTGTTAATAATTCATTATTTTACACATTTTATCCCGTGCCGGTGTCAGTGGTGTCGAAACTGACCTTTTTCTGTTGCTTCTCCCAAGCCGGGTCTAGGAGACCCTCGCGTTCCCACTCCTCCTCCTGTTCCATATAGCCGTCGGGATACCCGTCATAGTTGTTCATCATCCCGTTGTCCATCATCATGGTCACTGCACTGACCGTCGGTTTCGATGTTCGTTCGAGCCTATGACCGCGAACTCGCGTGTGATGGTTCACACCGCGCACTACAGGCAGCCGGCCGCGTGCCTGCTGCGAGGAAACTGGCGCCCGAGCGCTGCGGCGGCAGCTTGCGGAACTTTCACCGTGCGTTCCGTTTCACTTAAACAACTGTCAAACGCTTTAAGCGCAGCAACTTCTAGGTAGGTTGCTTTTATGTAATCTGTGGCCAACTGTGAAATTTTTGTCAATGTAACTGCTAAAAATAAGTAAGTAGTTTATATGTGACGTTCCGCAGGTAAAGGTACCTTATGGCGGGTAGGCGCTTACGCTGTTATTAACGGCACTCCTATATTAATTTGATGCTACACGACGTAAGTGCCGACCCTCCATAAGGTACCTTTTCCTGCGGAACGTCACATATAGCGTTATGGCAATTATTATCAAACCGCGTTGAGAAAGGGATTCGAGTGTACCGTTAGCACAAGTGTACTTAATAAATGATTAAATATAATCATAAACCAATCTTTGATATCTTCATAAGTGCAGACCCTTATAGATAATAGAATTAATAGCTAAATATGATTTGCATATTTAAACTCTATTCTCGGTAAATATTGTCATTTGTTTAATAAAAAATTGTATTATCATATTTGACAAATCTGTCACCAGTCACATTATTTCGCTTTATCAAATTGCCGTAGCTTTTCAAAAATACGTTTGTATACAATATGAATCGCGGTAAAGTATTAAACGGTCGATGCCGAGAAATTGTCTACAATGTACTAACATATTTTAATAAAGAAAACGATAAGACGAAGGTGCTTTTGAAAACTTTGATGGCCATCTTAAGCGTAAATGCAATCGTCTCTGACATCAATGACAACACTTACCAATTGTACATAAATTATAAAATCATACTTAAAATACTTTAAAAACGGTGTTTAAGAAAGTAACTATTTGATCTGAAGAACTATCTCTTAATGCTATCGGAAATCAATAAAAACACGCTGTATAATTTGATATTTTTTCCATGCTTTAGAACTTCATTGTACCAAAATAAGAATTTAATTTATCTGCATACTCTACCACTGACAATGTCATATCATGCATTAGTTCAAAAATGACATATGAGCTCAATCCCTTTCTAAACGCGGTTTGATAATATGCCATATCGATTACCTAATAGTTCGTAAGTTGCATTTCGGATCTTACTTTACTACTTACGCATGTTATTTAGTCATTGTCCAAAGGAATCATTACTCTCGTGGACATGAGGGGTTAAAAATGGGAATGGGAGAGGGGCCAATAATTGTAGTTCATCTATTCTTATCTATCTTATTTAATAATTATCTTAACTTCAAGGCGCATTTTGCCGTGCCACCTGTTTTGCAAGGAAATAGCTATTTCCTCATAAATAAAACAACTCAAGGCAACAGTTAATTTTGAAAATACCTACCGATTTTAAAATACAAAACAACGTGTTTCCACCATGTAGTGATATGGACATGACTGCAGTGGCGTGGCGTTGAAGAAATCCTTGGGCAAGCCGGAGCAGCTTTTGCTTCAATTTTCTTTAAGAGCACTAGAATTAAGTGCTGAACTGCCTAATATTAGGCAAGCCGATGGGAATCGGGTTCTATAGACGCCACGCCACTGCATGACTGGTACCTAAAGCAAAACGATGTCGAGGGCAGAGCGAAGTGTAGAAATAAATAAGGTTTGGCAAACTGATTTCATCACCGTGTGGGTTGATGGCTAGGAAGGGAGAAGATAGACCAACCGGTATAAAAACACGAGACCGGTATAATAACTTGGTAAGTATCTGAGAGTTGCATACTAAATAAAACAGATGAAGATGGATAGATAATATGATGTAGAAGATAAGTGATGGCTTTACCTTCGTTTGTGTAAGGTTGGGGTAGATCATGCATTAAAACTATAGATAAAATAGATACACAAAAAAAACTTTATTCACCACATAATATTTCATTGAATATTCATCTTGCTTATGCAAAATAACAGTTATATATTTTTTCATTTTCTTTGAAGATTCCACATATTAACATATACATAAATATAGCAACATCCACGATCACAGGAAGGTTAAAATTTTGGAATAGAAAACTTATCGACACGTCCATTATTGGTGTTCTACCAAATTAAACCTATTACATATTATAGATGAGTATTAAGTACAAATATTTTATAAACAGAGCCAAGTTTGGAATTCAAAGTGTTCAAGTACTTAACGGTTAACGGCATAAAATTCCATCAAAGCTTTGAGCAAAATCACGATGAACTAAAATCTAAACGTCACAAATCATCCACAACAATTGAAGATCAACTTTGTAAATGCAATTTCCACGAGTATAAAAATTTTACCGACAATTCAACTATAATTTTTGAGTGTTATTTATTTCCCAGAACTTTAGAAACGTTTAAAATTGTAGGCTACGTATTTATACATTAACACCTAATATTAAACATTTTCATTAAGATTTTCAGACCCATTTCACATATAAAATCATTTTCAAGAAACCGAATTTCATTTCTGGTAAAATTGAAGCCGGTAAAATGAAGTTGGTAAAATCCTTTATTAGGAGAACGAATAGGAAGTTTAAGGCCAAAGCAGCAACCTGACTTTAATTCTAGTATCCTGCTGACATCTTAAAGGCATTTTGTGCAACATAATTATTTGGTGTTTGACTTTTAATGAATATATACAACAACAGCGCAAATGGGCCTCTATTAACATGTAAGGTATATCACTAAGTATTTATACAGATAGGTATTATAAGAGATAAAAGTGTTTAACATTTAAATTGGTTCAGAAGAGTCCACTTTAACAGTAATATAGATTTGCGTCTTAATTGCCTAGAAAAAGAAGAAAATCGTGAGTAGGTATTTTAAACTAGCTGCATCTTAATGGAAAAATAGTTTAGCCTTGGATTACTCAACAATTCATTCAATAGATTAGTAAAAAACTTCGTTCCTTTGGTTCCGATTTTATTTTAATATTTCAAGTCATCTATTAGGATCGGTTATAGACGAACGTTTCATCTCAAAAACGAATAGATAATTAATTTCACCGCTCAAGAGTTTAGTTAGGTAACTACATGACTTACATGTTTATTACACTTAACTTTGTTTTTATTGAATTAAAACAGCAGAAATAAAATCGAGGTTGTCAGCGTTAGGGTAGGTTTAGCTGAAAAACCTAAAAAAACATCAATAATGTGGAGGCAATGCCATCAAAAATACCCTTTTCTTAATTTTTTCAGTTACCTCTACCACTTGGGAACATCTAATTTTTTTGCTAAATCTATTTTAGTTTTTGATAACAACATTCATAAGCTGCGGGAGCCAGTTCCGCAGCTTGTAATGTAAAAAAAAAAAACATTAGGAATTTTCTATCAACAACCAATAATAACACACAATTTTGGAGATGCTCCGTACGTTGAACGTTGAACTTTGATGTGCAGTTGTTATTTATTGAAAGTGTAAAAAGATATCCCCATAGTTATTAGTTTTCGTATTGCAAAAGGATATAAAATGAACACGATATTGTAGGGAAAATTATTCAACCATTTAGAAAATCATCAAATAGAAAAAGGATCTAATAACAAGAGAAGTGATTAATGAATGAATATACAGATGTAGTGCAAAATGATTTTCCACCGGGAAAACTCGGATCTCAATTGGAATACGATGGCACCCGAACTGTCAATCAATGATTGTATTAAATGAGTGACGTTTTCATATCCCTTAATATGGAACTTTATTGTTTATAGTCTGTTTTTTATTTCCGAGGACAAAAATGACATTTCATGTGTTGCCTGTTTTTTACAACTCATAAATAGTGATGTGATACAACCGGTACTTACCGACAAAAATTTAGGTAGGTACTTGTTTATTGATATTAAAGTGTCTGTAACACAATGAGTGCATAATCCGCGAAGTTCCAAAACGATACAATACTTTAGGTAAAAATGCCACCCTTTTGGAGATATAGAATATTTGTAAATACACCATATTTCTAATATCTAAAGGTACATTTTATTTGATTCGAAACTCATTAATTATCTTACATAGCTGAAAATACGCCGAACCCGCTTTATTTCTCTGCGTTATAATTTCAAGCAACGGAATCACATACGTAGGCACTAATTATCCAATAGTAGGTTAAAGGTTGAACACAATGTAGTTATAATGTGTAATTATTTTTGATAAGTCCCTAAAACATATGTTTTAACGTAAATAGTAATTTTTATTATATCGGTTATTAATAATTACACCACGAACCGAAACAAAGAACAGCACTGTTTCTTAAAAGCTGGCCACATTATTTTTACGTTTGACATTTGTAGCTGTCATATTTGTGTTCGGAAATAAAAAACAGACTTTAGTGTCAAATATCAAAGTGAAAAATGGCGGCTGTAAGATGGGTAATGAAGCTGATTGAGAGAGCACGATAAATACGAACTTTTCCGATAAAGTACGATAGAATAGTACATTACACAACTAGGGTGGTAATACAAAGAAAGGCCGAGATCGCAGAAGTTTGCGGCCCGAGCTGCAAGCGAGGGATTTAAATATGCGATCGAGGGCTTTTTTTATTACCTCCCGTGTTGTGTACATCATTTTATGTTTACACTTCAGGGCCGGATTTGGAGGTGTGAAGACCCTGGGGCAACGAAGGAGCGGAGGCCCCTAACGGACTAGTGGAGGCCCCTACTTATTAGGGAAGCGTTGTGGAGGCCCGGGGCAGTAGCCCCGCCTGCCCTCCTCCAAATACGGCCTTGCTACACTTGGCCAGGTGTGGTATAAAATCATTTTGCACTACATCTGTACTTAGTAGGTACTCTTACTACACGGAATAAAGTTTAAGATGACTTTGAGCCAGATTTTGAATTCAAATAGTAGTTAAATGCCGTTACTCGTTCTACTATAGGAAAAAATCGAATCGAATGTGATCGGCACGCACTACAAAGGCAGTTACGTAACAAATAATGTAGAGCAGATAGTAAAAAGGAAGAATATAGGGTATATAAGGGAGCACAGTAAAAGATTGCGTTAGTGTTACGGAATTTAACTGATATCGGCAGGAATAGTATATTACACAACTAGGGTAGTAATACAAAGAAAGGCAGATCGCAGATGTTTGCGGCCCGAGCTGCAAGCGAGGGATGTAAATATGCGATCGAGGGCTGTCTTTATTACCTCCCGTGTTGTGTACATCATTTTATGTCTACACTTGGCCAGAAAGCGGTTTTTTCCGTACGCGTAGCGAAAAAGCCACTTTATGGCCAGGTGTGGCAAAAAACATTTAAATAAGGGTTTCTTATTTACCATTTTGGTACGGAACCCTAAAATGAAGACTGCTTTGTAGTTTAAAGATGGGAAGAGCAACGAGTATTATTTATGTCTAAAAACACTCATTATATTTTGTTTCTGGATCTACACATTTATTTAAAATACATTCATGTTTTATTTAAGAAAATATATGTAGATTTTCCTATCTTACGTAATGATAAATGAAAAATATGGAAAATAAAAACCACGTCAAATGCATGGATAGATTTGAATTAATTTGTTTGTAACGATTAACAGTAGTATACTTACTTAGTATAGCATGAAAATAAAGTAAAAAACCGGTCAAGTGCTAGTTGGACTCGCGCACCGAGGGTTCCGTACAAGCTCGTCAGTAGATAAGATAAACTGTATGGTGGGACAAACTTAACTTTGCTCTTGAAAAACTGTTGTCTTCATACATCGACATATGTCGCGGTTAGTTTATAGGAGCAAATAAGTTTGTCTTACAATTTTTGCGAACTTCTAAAAAACGCTGCGAGTTAGGAAAACCGTTTTATTTTTCCTGTAATATTTAAGTTAATATTAATAATCGGTAATTATTACAGATTTTTCTGTTCAGTAACTTCGGAGATAATAGGGGGAATTGTATTTTTCTAAGGTTTTTTGTCTAAAATTAAAAACTACATGTCTAAGCAAAAAAATTAAAAACGTTTTTGGGATTTACGCATTAAGCCCTTTCATTTGATATCCCACTCGATATAATAGCTCTAGTTTTGATATTTGACATCCCATTTCGATCCCCTTTAAAAAAAGAGGAAAAAAGGTATAAGATTTTTTTGTCCATCCAATAGGCTTGGGTTAGCGATTTTTATTTTATTTTTTTCTTACACATGTAGTTTTTGATTTAAGACAAAAACAATTAAAAAAAAATACCATTCCCCCTATTATCTCCGAAGTTACTGAACAGAAAAATCTGTAATAATTCCCGATTATTAATATCATCCTAAATGTTACACGAAAAATAAAACGGTTTTCCTAACTCGCAGCGTTTTTTAGAAATTCGCAAAAATAGTACGACAGACTTATTTGCTCCTACTAAACTAACCGCGCCATAATATGTCGATGTATTGTGGGACAACAGTTTTTCAAGAGCAAAATTAAGTTTGTCCCACCATACAGTTTATCTTGAATTATCCGCGTATCTACTGACGAGTTTGTACGGAACCCTCGGTGCGCGAGTCCGACTCGGTTCTTCACCGGTTTTTTTTCTCTTAGTGAGCCAGGTCGTGAAACATCAGATGCGAAGCACAAACTTAAAAATGTAGTCGTCGTGACAGGAGCATGGTACGTAAGCGACATTTATTAGTAACAAAACGCACGTGATAAGACTGACAGGGGGTATATATTGATAGGAAAAGGCAACGACAGGTTAAAAAACATCTCAATAACGAGAATCGCTATAGACATCGCAATTATGCTACAAATTAATACTTTATTGTAACATTACATTTTCATTTCAATGATTTATCATTTTGTACATCCTTTTAGATATTTATTCATTATGTTCATATATAAGTAGTATTTATAATACGATTTTTTAGAATACGACTTAACGTATTGGTGAATCAGTCACTTTTGCATGAAACAACGATGCGTATGATTTGATAAAGTACTTACAAGGTGTATAAAAGTTAGTTTTCTTATAATGTGTCTAATCATTATTGCATTCGTTAGTGGTTGGAAATATGGGTGAACAATCAATATAACGGGCTAATAGTACAGCCCTCATCATTTGAACCACGTGATTATATCTCAGAATCACAGAATAGGGTAGGTATTGATCTGTACCAGTTTGCTGTGAATACAATGTTTTATATAGCACAGGACGGCTGGAGTGGCGCAGTACGTGTACGTACTTAGGTATATGTCTCGTCAAAAGTCAAACTACATTTGCGCGAACATAATGAACAAGACACCACGCCAGCCAATCAGGTGTCTTTATTTGCGAAACTACACACGTATTATCGCAAAGTTCTTGGTACCAAAAATAGAGATGATTATGCTGAACACGTCTAGATGTAAAAAATATATATAGGTATCAATGAACAACAACAAGGAATAGGTATCCGAGAAGTGTACAATCATTTCTCGCACCTCTACTCGAGTACATCTATAACAATAATACTTTAGAAGGCTTCAACATACCACAATATAAGAAGGACCGGGCCAGTCTCTCTTCAAAATCTATCTAATACACTGATAATCCTCACAGCTCCAGGTCTAAATGCCGTAGTCGAAGCTTTCAAACTCGGAGAAACGCGAGTCCTGCTTCTGCAATCTCTGCTGGCAGGCCTCAATGTAGCTGTCCTGGATGCGGTACATCCCCGAGTTGGCCTGGTACATGAGCGTCTCCAGGATTCTCTCGTTCTTGATCGCCTTCGACGGGAGCACCACCTTTATTAATTCCTGTGGTGAAATCCTATACAGTTTCAAGTCTCTAGCGAGCCTCTCCATAATGCATTTAAATTCATTTTTGGCATCAGTCTTATTGGCGGACTTGGCTTTGATTTTGTTGCGGGCCCAGCTGAGCATGGCTTCGAATTTCCTCACTTCGGGCACCTCGAGGTTCCGGCACATGATCATCTGAACCATAGACTCGGACAGGTTGAGGAACTCCGCGGTTTGGAACAGAGCGTACGCCCGCTGCTCGGTGAAGGCTAGAATCATGTTCACTAGTTCCGAGGCAGACGTGTATCGCCAGTAGTAGTTTTCTAAGGAAATTAGCATTGTGCATACCTGAAACAAAATAATAGTATTAGAAGTATATATGGTAATATACGGTAATGCGACGTATCAGACTCCAGTGTCCTTTCGAACGTACATACATACTATGGCTGAATGACAAAAAGTGCATTTTCGTTCATCAGGAAATTACATCGAAAAGCGTTATGTATTTATGTTACATAACTTAATCTTCGAACTCCAGCACCATTGACCCCTTCCTGCTCTAGGTAAACTTGTGCTGAGGTCGATAAAAGTTTACAAACTATTACCTACAACTTTTTTCGTTAAGTAAGGGAGGCATGTACCTAGTAGTTCAGAAGTATGCTGATTGTGTCTGGGACTCGATAAGCTATTAGTACGAAAAGAGCAATAGCCTTACCACTTCTATTCTAAGGAACTGCTTGGCGTGGTGAAAGCAGGCTTGCAGCAGCTCGGGCAGGTCGTAGTGCTCGGCAGCACAGATGAGCCCCGGTATGGACGCGCAGGTCAGGGGACAGCTGCCCGTGTGCAAGTAGTCCAGCAGTATACGGAATGTCTCTGGGTCGAATTCGATTATTGAGAACTGGAAGAAAACATACGAAATACTTATAAAAAATACTGAACCACCGGTTGTGTTTAAACATTTTAAAATTGTTTTCAAATGTTTCATTGAATAAAACCTAACATTAAGCAATTGAAATTATTAATTCCATCTAGGTATTTATTTCTAATAATAGTACCACGTCTCCTCTCCTGATAAATTGTGAAGCTTATGCTAGCGGAATTGGTTTGTTTATTACTGAATATTAATTGAGCCCCATGTTGGGCGCCAGTTTTTTATTACACGTTGGGCGCCATCCTAAAACTTAAATACTTTCTCGTCATTTAAACGATGCTATTGGTGAGCTTTACTGAAACTATTTTATATTGTAAACTTGTACAATAAATTGAAGATAATTTCACATTTTAAAACGCTCCTATAAAAATAAATGGTAAGGATATCATTCAGATTTATGCATTTAATTATCTTTAACTAATTCAAACATGATAAATTTTTCGGAAAACTGAACAGTGGCGCCTTCCACAAAAACCTTTTTTTTCTACACTCATTGTATTATTTCCGACAATATACCTCGGAGTTATTGGTGGTGGGAACATTGGGAACACATTTCTCTATTTGGCCTGATTTGAAATATTTTTTATTTGAAACTATGTTTTTTATTTAAATTTAGTTTTACCTCAGTCTGTGCAAGTTTGGCACGGTCCACTTTCTGGGCATCGGCGCACACCGATAGCCTGGGTACTGCGAGCGCCGCGTTTTTGTCCTTGTCTTTATCTTTTCCTTCCTTATCTAAAAATTGAAAAAAGTAATTAATTAACCTCTTCAATATAAACACCTTTTGGATTTTTAGGTGATTGCCTTCACTTGTCACATGATGAAATCATTGCTATTCAGTTATTTACAGGCGCATATATTTGTAATAAATAATGTACTAAGGTATTACACCCAAGACCAAATGGGAGTTACAAGCATGATTTAGAGTACTGAAGATAGACAAACGTATTTTTGAATGATACACCTGGGACAGTTTAATAAGCCACAGATCGGATATTTATGACCCTCGCATGTGGTTCGGGTCACAAACTCCTGCAATCTAAGCCATTCTTTATTACCGCCCGTGGTGTGTCCACAATTCTACGTCTTCCATTGACCAGGAAGTGGTATTTTCTTCCCACGCAACCTGGAAGATGCCACTTACGGCCAAGGGTGACATTAAATATATTTGGCAGGATTTAAATAGGCATACTTACTAGAACAGTCTTGCGAGCTAGCCCACTTCTTCTTGTCCTCTGCATTGAGTTGCGAGTGCTGTTTGCGGATGGATCGCCCCCAGCCGGCTGTGATCGTGCCCAGGCGGGAGAATGCCCGCTTCACCATTGGAGAGCTGGGCACGCTCTTTGGTCTGCAATGAACGTTGCAATGTAGATACAGTCAGCTACAGGCAACAGGAACCCCCTTGTCATACATTCGGAGCATGGCGAGGGGATTTTTTTTCACTGCAGCTTACTGTACAATAAAACAAGGTATGCTCTTAGTTAAGAACAGGTACTGGAACAGGCCCTGGTAGTTACCCGGAGAATGTAACGTAGGACCCTTTATTATTCTCCTGGAGACTCTTTACATCTCCATTAATTTTACTATCAATTTATTTTCTATTATTTTAATTGTATTGTTTTGAAGCCTAGATACCTTTTATATCTCTAAAAATGTAGTTTTAAGTTTATTGTAACGTATTAATGAAATCACACGTAATAATGTAATCACATGTAAAAACTTGTTGTTATATTTAAACATTTTAAAAAGAGAAACTGGTGAGTTTCTTCCGGCGCTTCTTCTCACCAGAAGGTCACTAGCCGAAGCGCCAAAAAAAAGAATAGAATCAGACTTGTAAAAGAGCCCTTGACGGCCTACCTGCAGAAATAAACTATTTTATTTATTTTTATTTTTTATTGAGCCAGCGTGCACAAAATCAATATATTCATGAATTTTTCAATACAACCTAATTTTCACACCTTGTTGTTTTAGAAAATACTGTGAATCTAATGTTAGTATTTGTCCGACAAGTGCTGGGAGGGATTAATATATAAGATGCAAGATATAGACTTTTGTATTTGTCCTATCCCTAACATACTATTTTGCCCACACATGTTTCCGTAATAGTTGCCTAGGCAGTGAAAAATGATCCTAGTAAAATATTATACGATAACATATCAAATGTTATTTTTATGACCGCCCACACTCATGTCATAAAATGCAGATCATCCTTCTATATCTTATCGTTCTTCTATGTCTATGACTATGAGTCGACAGGGCGCGCGCATCGGCGTTCTATATGTTTGTATTTTCGTATATTTGTTTGCCCGATCTTCCTGACCATTGGTAGGAGGGTAAAACCTGAACTGATGGCTGATGTGGCGTATAGGTTCTCGAAAGAAGACCACAAACCAGAAGATGCATTGTGGGTGCCCTCCCCCCCACACGATGGTCTGACGACTGGTTAAAGTCGCGGCCGTTAGCTGAGGAAGCCCTTAAGGGAGGCTTATGTGCAACAGTGGACGTCTCAAGTTTGAAATGATGATGATGAATCGAAATGTAACTGACCTGGGTGACTCCATGTCGGGCACCTGAAGGAAGTTGCTGCTCTTCTGCCGTGCCGGTGTGGGAGACAGCAGCGTGGGCGCCGGCCGCGCCAACAACTCCGCCACCGGTACCTGGGGCGACCCGAAACCGGTCTGGATGCCGTACAGCATTTCTTGGAATACTCTGAAATCATTTATTTAACTTTTCATTGATTGAAGTGAAGTAGACATTAAAATGACTTAGAGTTCGTACACTGTTTTTAAGCGCTGCGAATAAAATTGGCGTTTG
The DNA here is from genome assembly GCA_947034925.1 of Eudemis profundana. NCBI lineage: Eukaryota > Metazoa > Arthropoda > Insecta > Lepidoptera > Tortricidae > Eudemis > Eudemis profundana. The sequence continues at coordinate 11,787,016 of OX344808.1, forward strand.
AAATTAAATACAAGCGTGACGACACGGTGCGGTATGCGAAGTGAAAAGTTTTTTTAGCCGAGTTGTCTGCAAAACGCTTTAAAATTATGTAGACAAGAAATACGCAAAGATCACAAAAAATTATGGGTGTGCTTTTAATGCTGCCGCAAAAGTGAGTCATGCCTTCAGATTTTTAACCGACTTTCTAAAGAAGGACGGTTCTCAATTGGTCTGTATCAATTTTTTTTTGTATGTCTGTTACGCGATTACTCGAAGACGGCTGGACCGATTAGGAAAATTATTTTTTTGTTTGAAAGAGTATACCTTCGAAGTGGTCCAATTGCAACAACATCAGGATCTGATGATGGGATCTTGGAGAAATCGAGGGAACTCTTCGAATATTATAGGCTATACAGCGATTCGGGAATTGTTCATAGTCACTCGTGCATCTCATATTAAAATGTGTTCATGAAAGTCGGTTATTTAAAAAAAAATGTAATTAGTAGTTAAAGCAGTCAGGACGGACGCCGATAGGTTCTATCCGAAAAAAACCAGTTAAGTGCGAGTCGGACTCGCGCACCGAGGGTTCCGTATAAACTCATAAGTAGATACATAGATAGTTCAAGAAAAACTGTATGGCGATTAGTTTAGTAGGAGCAAATAAGTATGTGTTACGATTTTTGCAAATTTCTAAAAAATGGTGCCACTTAGGAAAACCGTTATATTTTTCCTGTAATATTTAGGATGACATTAACAATTGGTAATTATAACAGATTTTTCTGTTCAGTAACTTCGAAGATAATAGGGGGGGAATGGTATTTTTTTTAACGTTTTTCATCATAAATCAAAAACTCCTTATTTAAGAAAAAAAATAAAAACAGTGTTTTAATCTACAAATCAAGTCCTTTCATTTGATACCCCACTCAATATAATAGCCCCACTTTCAATTTTCAAAGTCCCATTTCGGTCCCCTTTAAAAAAAAAGTAAAAAAGGTATAACATTTTTTTACTGACCAATAGGCTCGCGTTAGCGATTTTCAACACTATTCCAAATTTCAAGTCGATAGCATCAGTAGATCCTGAGATATCTTGCTGTGACAGACGGACAGACAGACAGACAGACAGACAGACGGAGTCGCACCATAAGGGTTCCTTTTTTACCATTTTGGTACGGAACCCTAAAAACAATAAACTATGCAATTTAGTTTAACACCTATCTGGGCCAAGTATTTCTTTCTCATTCTCAGACTCCACCAATCGAATTCTAACCGGACAGACTCACCTGCTCCTAACTCCCAAGATCGCCCTCACTCCGATAAACTTGGTCTTCTGCTTGGACTGTCCCACGAGGAACACGACATCGAAGAGCTGCGCATTGGTGGCCACATTCAGCTCGTTGTTCAGGAACACCCTGGTGAAGTCCTTCGCCAGCTGGTCGTAGTCTTCGAACTGGTCTCTTACTGAGTCTAGAAGAGGGGACGACGGCCGCATATGTCCGATAGGACGCCAAGAACCTGAAATTTGGGGTATAACACCGATGACATGGTAACTTTTTAAGCAATCTATACCATTGTATCGGCATCCCGTCTACAGGAGCGGAGAAGAGCTTAAATTCTGTTGGATAATGTTGACCTTCTTCGCTCCGCTTCGCTCCAGTGGACAGACAGTTTTAAGATGGCGGCACATTGTGGACGTCCTCTTCCATTGCCATACACATACATAGGATTAAGTGAGTTTTCCTAATTACACAATGTCCTAAAGAAGTGTAGCGGTAGTTCAGCAGCGTAACGAATGGAATACATTTCTATGCTATTAGGCAAAATAACTTAGGTAGTTAGTTACTAAGAATCCTAGTGTTATTTGTAATATAATTCGATATTGATTTGAAGGCAAGTTTGGTCCATTCATAAGTTACAAACATGAAAGTTGGCAAACTGGTTAAGAGTTAATATACCAACTCGCAAATGGATACTATCAAAGGTTATTAGTTATATGTGACCTGGCATGAACTCATAAGTTTATGCCTAGATTAATTCACCTATCAATTAATATTTAAGTGAAGGGTGATGTACTCAGACATTATTTATATTAAAGTGGGGGGAATTATCCCCTGATTAGATTAAAACCGACCAAGTGCGAGTCGGATTAGCATACGAAGGGTTCCAAAAACGCCAAAAAACACATTTCTTGTATGGCGGCCTTTAATTATTAATTTAATGTCTCTAACTAGTACAGTTCAAATGATACAACCCTGTGAAAAACGGACTGATGGACAGCAAATGTTTAGTAATAGGGTTTCTTTGGCGCCCTTTGTGTGTGGAACCCTAAAAGTTCTCCACACCTGCGCAAAGGCGACAAATAAGAATTTTTGAAGTTAAAGTACCGCTCATTTAAAATTAAACTAACATTATTAAACTTATATTTGTATCTCTTATACCACAATAGACGGAACATTCGGTAGTTACGTTAGATTCTCATGTGCGTGTTTAGTTCATATAAATATCATAATAGGGTTTGCCCTGGAATTCTAAACAAATGTTTCATGTAATATTCGTCGACCGTAGGTTCAATTGGAGTAAGGGGCAGGCAATACAACGTCCCTTACGCCAATTGAACCTGCTGTCGACGTATCATTCCATGGGGCCATCTTGGTATAAGTATATTTATGTCGCAGTGCCGGAGTTCTTCCCACGAAGGAATGTCAAGTTTGTCTATGCTTGAGTGTGTTTTGTTGCGATACAACGACGTTTATTCAAAATTGACTCAGTTCTGTTATTGGTTTGTCAATATTTCTTGCATGTCAGAAAATTAGTGCATTGTGCTGGACAAGAAATTGGAGTCAGTGATAGTTGACCTGAGCCTTTTGGGTGAAAGGACACATCCCGTAACGCAACCTACCATACTGCGTTTCTTCGTTTATTTACTAGCTAATTAATACTTTCGAGCTCCAACCGATGGATATCTACACTCGACTGCAAATTATCGGCATCGTCAGGATGCCCATCCTGACGATGCCTACCCCCTGACGCTGACATATAAAGGATGGCCCATTTCGATCGGTCAGTATGGGAAAGTCTGAAACTATAAGAGATACGAAGATCTGTTCTTAGAAGCCATGTCATCGATTTTAGGGACAAGAAAAACTGCATACATAGATTTGAAAAAAAAAACTTGTATTTTAACCAGGAATCGAACCCGGTCGTTTTGAAAAATAAAACTTACATTATTTCTATTTGGATATCGATTGTGTAGGTCATAAGCAGTAAATGTTACTAGGAAACACGATATCTAAAACGAATAAAATCCATTGTACCTATTTAATTCAATTAAGTTTTATTTTCCAAAACGACCGGGTTCGATTCCCGGTTAAAGTATTTTTTTTTTTCAAATCTCTGTGTGCAGTTTTTCTTGTCCCTAAAATCGATGACATGGTTCCTAAGAAAAGACCTTCGTATGTCTTATAGTTTCAGACTTCCCCATACTGACCGATCGAAATGGGCCACCCTGTAGATCTACGGTAACGCACCTCTTCTATACGGTTTGGGTATTTGGCCAGTCTCGGCGTGGTTCTGCAGATTGGCCACGATGTCTTCGAGCATCTGGCTGCGGGTTCTTTCCTGCATTCGCGCAAACTTCGGAGCGGAATATGATGCTCTTTCTCCATTCACTATTTTCGTTAGGAGCCATTCTCTGCAAGATTATTATTTAAGTACTGAGAATTTGACAGACAAATGACAAGACAAGACAAATATAAGTGCAATATGAAAGAAACACCAATGACTGTGTTTCTTTCATACTTTACTTATAGAGTAGTGAAAAAAAACTGTAAAATTATAATAATCTACTATAAAGGACCGTATAATGTACGTATGCGTATGTGTCAAGTCAGTAAATGTAAGAAAATTACATTAGGTATTTAAGTACGAGTATAAATTGTGCTCAATAACTAGAAATGTAATTTTGACTAAATTATTTCTAAGATAAGGATCTCTTCTATACTTTTAAATAACCTCAAAATTATCTTTTTATTCGACATCAAGTAACAGAATACAATAAGCGTAGATCGTGATTTGATTGTATAATACTAATTTCACACTGGAGGGCTTTGTTGTGTACATTTCCAAACAATATTGTGTTATACCATCTATGTTGCTTCGGGAACAGTACGTTGGTATCACGTACGTTGTATTAGGTTTTTTTTTTGACACTGACAAACTCGCAACCCATACCCGGGCGTAGCGATTGTCGAACCGGGTGGTCGGTCGTGGCGTTCCCTGGGGTCGAACCAGATCGCTAGCCGAACCACTCTGGATTGTATTAGGTACCTATGTCTTGATTCGACGGCGTTATTTACCTGAACATGGGTCCTTTGTCGAAGACGCTCTGTTCCCACAGGTAGGGCTTATAAGCACCGACCTCGTCTCGAGTGACGACCGACACCTCGTACCTGGTCGGCCGCCGTTTGATTCGTGCTGATACTCGAACTGCAATACAATATAAATATACTTTATTCCATGCCGGTCAACATAGCACAAGGTACATAACGTAATAAAAACATGCATATAAGATCAGGTGGGGTAAGTTGAACATCTAGTTTATTTTTTACCCCGGCTGAAGATGGACGTGTTCGTCTTGCCCCGGTGTTCATCTTACCCCATTTTACTTTAGTCATTTCAGTCGGCTGTGTATTTTCATAGTTCAGCTAAACTGTCAGCTTAATATTAGCGGAAATGGGTCAGCTGCAGCTTGGTGTATACCATACGCAGCTTAGCATATCTCTAGTGCAAACGCAACCTAGCAGTTTTATTAAGGACATAGAGCTAACGTAAGCAATTACTTAATGACATCAAGTCTAAATGCTGATGGCTACAGACCGGATTTGAAGTAGCGATCTCAATATTAATATGGATATTGACTGGTATAATTTATTATTTTTTCTATACACAAAAATAATGTAACTTATCGGAACAAAAAAGTAAAGACCTTTTTGGAAGCTTTTGTAAATATTGGGCAAAAATTATGATGATAATAAATAAAACCATCATTTGTTAATTTTTGAAATAGTTTATTTTTTTAAGTTCTTCTTCTTTAATATTTCTTCTGCACAATGCACAGTAAAAATTAAGACCTTATATAACCAACATGACATGTATTTAACAAATTGCACTAGTAATATCCATATTACTATTGAGATCGCTACTTCAAATCCGGTCTCTACTGATGGCGTTATGAATATCTTTGTGTAATAATTCTGGCTCGATATTAAATTGATATTTAGCCGAAACGCCTCGTTATCCAGCTCGTAGTTCTCAGCGCTGTTGTCTCGGATCGCAAGTCAAGCGTGACGTGATCCCCAATAGGCCATCGAAGTTTACGTTCACAACAACTACAAAGTTTTATAGTCAATCTAATACACAAATAATCGGATTAATGGAGTATTTAAATACACGCGTACCAATATCACCTCGTAATACCGATACAGGAGTATTCCACGGAAACTTAACGCAAGCGACAATACCTTTTTAATACTTTTGACATGTAAAATTAGGAAGCTGAAATCGTTATGGTAATATCATAACTTGGCTTTAAGATTGATAGTGTTTCTTAGCAGCTAATAAGTTTATCAGGGTAGCTAGGTACCATAGCGTTACTTAAGCAAAAGCAAAGCAAATGTGTTCATGGAATGCTCCTACATGAGATGGACAAAACGACAAATAGAAATATCAAAAGAAAACCTGTCCGCGCATCGGGATGGTGAACTAGCCTATTTGGAATAGAACTAATTTAGCAGCTTGTAGTAAAAATATGGACATAGTTCGGGATTAAGTGACGTAGCGGGAGGAAGGTCTAGAAATCTAAAACATCGTGTGACTTAATATAGGTTCCTCTACGAGTGTGGGGTGTCTGGATACTACGTAATCTGCGTCCATGAAAAGTGCAAACTTACCTAAAATAAACGTGTGCAGGAAATGACTTTTGATACAAGCCGGCGAGAAGGCAGTATTATCAGCTTCCAAGAACACGACACACACGATGTCGTTGCCTATGTGACGTTTCCGCTGCAATTTCTGGGGATCGTGACGCTCATAGGGCAACAGTGTCGACACGTGGAACATGATCTCGATGCCCCTCCAATTCGTGTACACCGAATAGAGACCAGTCAAATCATGTACCGTGTCTAAACCGCCCTTATATTTGTCGAAGCCTGAAATATAGACATATATTTTTGCCCTTGTGTAGATATGATTTTATATCGAAATGTAGAGATTAATGGAATTGTAAAGACCTTTTAGCCGCACTTTTTCCCCGAGCACTTGTAAGAACTCTTCAAACATTGGCGAATTTTCATTATTGTCCAGAATTTCTTCTTCGCTATATTGGTTTTCTTTCACGAATATCACGCCTACTTTGAGTTCCGACTTTATGAATACCTGAAATAAGACGAAATTTTTCAATAAGAATTAAAATTGTAACACAGTTTTTATTAAACTTATTTTCTTATAAGTCTTATAATATAACATTTAATTTAAAGGGTAACTACAGGTACTTAGTTTGGAGAAATAGAAGAATTGCAATTGATGCATAAAAGAGGAATATTTACTCCTTGAAATATAAAATATGACAATTTAAAAAATACTCTTGCAATTGATCTTTCTATTGATCAAAATACTGTATAACACAGTTATATGAAAAAAAAAATAGTCTTATAGAAACAAATTTTCATATTTATTTATTTTATTTACATTATATACACAAAATATGTAGGTATAGATCAAACGGAAACACCCACGGGAACGACGCAGACGGCGTAGTAGAAAGTATAATTAATTAGTTAAGTTAGGATAGTAATTAATATTATTTTGATTCATACATTTTGATTCCCTAAGTAAGGACTATTATTTTGTATGATTTGATTACAAATGTATAGATTTCATTTTTTTTCTATACTTAAGTATAAGACGGTATTACTTGCCAAATTTCATAGTTCTAGGTCAATGGAAAGTACCTAACCTATAAATTTTGATTCCCTTGAGAGTGTCGAAATATACGTTTTTTGCGGCATAAACGGTCGTATCTTTTTTTAAACGTTAATTTAAAAGTTTGTTTTTTCACAGCTTCAAGGGATTATAGACCTGAGTACATGGTTTTATTTTCCACTCGATACCTCCACGCGTTCCCGAGATGATGGGTCTTGACAGACAAGCGGACGGACGGACAACAAAGTGATCCTATACTGGGTCCGTTTTTTCCTTTTGAGGTACGGAACCCTAAAAATAAAAACAATAAAAAACAATGAACTTTGGCTGTTAGGGATAATTTAGAATAGTTCTGTTCCCCAGTCATTGGCGTATCTATCTGGTTATTTTTGAGGGGGACTAGCTTCTAAGATGCCTTTTTTTTAAGCCTGACAAACTTGCAGGTCTTACTGACTGTTGCAAAAATCGGACCCGGCGGGGGTGGCGTTCCCTGGGATCAAACCAGGTCGCATGGCCCGGACCACCTTGAGAGGGCCGGACTAGGTGGGGACCGGCGCGCCAAGGATTGAACCAGGTCGCTAAGCCCGGATCTGAGATGCCATTATGCCGGTAACCCTTGTTGGGTTGAGCACCTGGGGTGGGCACTAGCTTATACTGGGATGGGCATGGAATACCCGCCCCCCCTATACAGGATGTCCCTAAAACCCACTTTGATACGAAAAGGGCTGATAGACCAGCTCATCAGACACCAGATTAAGTAAATTTGACCTCAGTAAAAATTTCTTAGTTTTCGAGATATTGACGTTTTTGCAAAACTCGTGCTAAGTGATACCCTGACTCGGTTATTTAAGTGTCATGACTAAAATATCAAGTATTTTTCAAATCTGGTTTTTGATATGGATAGCCAGATAACTATGCTATTGAACGTAATTCCTATTTTTGTTAATTTTTTCATGGTGTGGCCACAGTAGAATATCAAAAAATAATTTTCAGATTTTTCCAAATTTCACGTCTGATTTCGAACGAAGGTAGTGAAAAAAAAATGTAGCAACACAACCTGGCACATGACGGAAAAAAACGGCGCATTTTTTGTAGTTTCTAAAATGGTATAACATTTACTGAATACTGTAATAGTTTTTGAGATAATGATATTTTGTTACAAAAATAACTTGTACTGTAGTTACACTTAATCTTAAATTTCTCATACGATCCGGTTGAACTAAGTTTGCACCTGGCGTCATAGACAATACTTACAAATTAGGTGCAAACTTAACGTAATCATCTGTCAAAGTAGGTCCGTTAGCACCAAAAATAGCCATTAATCAATAAACTGTATTGAATTAGGTTACTAACGAGAAGACGATCAAAGGACTTTTTATTTGGAATGAAACTGTCAAACATTTAGGTAAATTTTTGGTCGACTGGTTGAGCGCCAAGTCAATGGAACTAACTTCAGTACAGGTTATTTTTGTAAAGAAATATCATTATCTCAAAAACTATTACAATATTTAGTAAATGTTATACCATTTTAGAAACTACAAAAAATGCGCCATTTTTTTACGTCATGTGCCAGGTTATGTTGGTACATTTTTTTTTCACTACCTTCGTTCGAAATCAGACGTTAAATTTGGAAAAATCTGAAAATTATTTTTTGATATTCTACTGTGGCCACACCATGAAAAAATTATCAAAAATAGAAATTACGTTCAATAGCATAGTTATCTGGCTACCCATATCAAAAACCAGATTTGAAAAATACTTGATATTTTAGTCATGACACTCAAATAACCGAGTCAGGGTATCACTTAGCACGAGTTTTGCAAAAACGTCAATATCTCGAAAACTAAGAAAATTTTACTGAGGTCAAATTTACTTAATCTGGTGTCTGATGAGCTGGTCTATCAGCCCTTTTCGTATCAAAGTTGGTTTTAGGGACACCCTGTATACACCTATGTACCCAGTTAAAACATATCGCGACTCAGTTTGGTAAAAAAAAATCGCTTGAGCTGTTTTACTAATTATTGATACTGATCTTGAGGCGTTGTTATGATCGTAAGACAATATATAGGAGGGGTTAATGACGGCAGGCGCAACTTATCAGAGGATTAGGGAATAAGGAAGCAATCTATCTTGGCCGTAGCTATCAAAAATATAATCATCACATAAGCCACTCTCTCAGGGGATGCCACTTATTATCTTTTCCATCTCGGTAAACAGCGATCCTTAACGTCGTAGGAAATAATTAAACCAATATGCGTAGATATTTTTACGGTGAAAACTTAGGTCATTAGTTCCCACACTGTAGAGAACTAGGTACGTTATATTACATGATAAATGGTATTATCGTGTTTTCTACCTCTACAAGCATTTAGGCTTGTGTAGCACATGTACTAAGTACTAAAAAAATTAATTCCGCTCGCTGTACTAGTACGAACTATTCCGTTTCGTTTCCGATCTTTAGTATGTTTAGTACATTATTAACCGATCAAGTCCGATCAACCGCCGACTGACATCTGATATGAAACCGGATAGAGCGGAACAATACAGAACGAAAGGGGAGCAACGCTTAGAAAGAATCAGTAGTGTACTACTGAACTAAATGAACTAAAATACCGAACTAGTACATTAGCACGATTGTACTAGTTCGGAGCTATTCGTTCAGTGAACGAGTGTGCACAAGCCTACAAGCACTGTCATATTTATAAAATTTATTAGCCCGATTCAAAACTCTGTCACATAATCCTTAATACCCCACGATATGACGAATAATGCATTGTTTCAATTTGACGAGCTATTTCTGCTAGGGCCGGCGAAGTGGGTAATAAGTTTGCCGGAGTATGCCATTTGACAGGGCGCGCAATAATATCTAAATTGGCACAACACGATAATCCACTCTTTCTCCGTTGCTGCCGACGCCGACGGACTGATCTGCCTGTTTCAATTAGTCCCGTAGTAACAAAACGGTTAGAATACTGGAAACTAAATTCACACAGTCCAATTTGGGCTGCAGAATGATGTTCTGATACGTAGGTATAGATGAAGTAATTCGCGCACGTTATTCGACGTAACTTACCAAACAACAGTAGACAGACATTTCGTCTGATGAGAAGCGAGTTTATAGCCGTACTGCTATCTAATAAAGCAGACATAAAAAGTATTTCAGTGCCACTGCGTCTGTACTAAATTGTAATGTTACTGCAGGTATCCTAGTTCTAAAAAAACCGGTCAAGTGCGAGTCGAACTCGCGCACCCAGAGTTCCGTACAAACTCATAAGTAGATACATGAATAGTTCAAGAAAAACTCTATGGCGATTAGTTTAGTAGGAGCAAATAAGTATGTATTACGATTTTTGCAAATTTCTCAAAAACGGTGCAAGTTAGGAAAACCGTTATATTTTTCCTGTAATATTTAGGATGACGTTAATAATTGGTAATTATTACAGATTTTTCTGTTCAGTAATTTCGAAGATAATAGGGGGGGGGGGGGGTGGTAATTATTTATTTTGACGTTTTTCGTCATAAATCAAAAACTGCTTATTTAAGAAAAAAATAAAAACGGCATTTTAATTTACAATTTTATTTGATATCCCCTCGATATAATAGCCCTACTTTCAATTTTCAGAGTCCCATTACGGACCCGTTTAAAAAAAGTAAAAAGGCATAAGATTTTTTTTCCGTCCCCGGCTCGGAATAGTTTTAAAAACCGCTATTTTATAACTATTCCAAATTACAAGTCGATAGCATCAGTAGATCCTGAGACATCTTGCTGTGACAGACGGACAGACGGACAGACAGACAGAGTCGCACCATAAGGGTTCCTTTTTTTACCATTTTGGTACGGAACCCTAAAAAGGCAGTGATTTAAAAAGTTAATCTGTTCAGAAAACGAAATCGTGTTGATGTCGAAACCGTCATTCATAATGCACAAAAAGTGTTCACGAACCTTCGGGAAATTCCAAGTTTTTCACGGTGACTTCTGAAGTTGACTCTCAGAATGACTAACTAGGAGTTGACATACAGAGTGACTTAGACAGTTTTCTCGTTTCGTAGGTATTGTAAATTCATAAGAATGCGAAGAAAGGTAAACTTCTGGGAGAAGAGAAATGAAGTTATGAGCGTCAAGTCGTCAACGACGCGGCGTGCGTCGGGCGCGGGGTATCGTTAATAATTCCGCGACAATTTGAAGCCACTCGAGAAAAGAATTACCTTCGTGTACACCGCCGTTAACTTTTAATAGGGTTGGATTTGCGGACGATCGTAATGACCTGAATTAGATATTATCCAGAAGATTTTTGGCATGAACCATGTAAATAGTATGTATATAAATAGGGTACTGGCAATACCGTACCTACCTAGTTAGTACTAGCTTAGTGTCAAAATTTTCCAAGGGCGCCGAAACATAGGGGAGGGTGCGGACACTTAAGCGTACATCTGAATAAAAATCATACCTTTAACATTAAGCAGTCATTTTTTTTATATATTAAAGTTTGGTTACTACCTTACAAAATTACCATAATCTTTTATTTTTAAATAATTTACAAATATTGAACATTAAAGAAAAACAAAAGGCTTTCTGTCCGGAATTTCCCGATGCATATGGGGTAAATGCGGACACTACTTGGAGTATTGCGGTTATTTTGGGTACTATCCTACATATTTAATTCAACTACTCAGTACCAATTATCCACACATCAGTAGAAGTTATAACCAGTGATCGTACTTTTTCCAGCATTCTTGGTGCAATGACGTCAAATGACACACGACAGCGACCTAGGGTTGTCGACGTGTATAATATGATTGACGTTTAAGATTATGTAATATTATGTTGTCTTTGAAAATGAAACACTTTTTTTTTACTTAATCAGTTATTATAATTGTATAACATTTATCACTGTAACCCAAATTTCCTCAAATTTTTCGGAGGGTATGCTGACGATTAGTTTTCGTAATTTTGATTGCCCTGTCGAACAACAGCAACCAGGTTGTTTATTTTCTGAAAATAAAAGTAATAGTTTGATTCAGTTATAGTCGATAGATGGTAGAGTGCTTGGAATTAAGTAGCACCTTACCGAGAGATCGTAAAATGCAACATGTTAAAATTTACAGTCTGTGTATGTACTTATTACTAAATTACCTTGGACATTTTTATGGTGATATTTTCGAAGCACCCCTACGACTTCGTCCCAACAATCATCAAATTTCAAGAAGTGAACTTGTTTGAGCATAATCCTTAAACTTCTTTCTCGAAAATTAAAAAAGCAGGAACATATATTGGGAACTGTAAAAATAAAAATGTAATAATATTTGAAACTTATATAGTTATTATATCAATTCCTAATCATAAATATGAACTATAACCTGAGATAAGGATTTATTGCAACTGTGTTACATTTCCTCATATACTCGTTGTAAATTAACCCTTTATTTCATTACGCATATTGGGTTTACATGTCCTGATAATATTTTCTGTGTTTCCGATTTGTTTAATACGCTATTTTATTTTTGATTTTATTTGATTCTTGGTTCAAACAATTTAATATTGGGCTCTACTGACAACCCTAGCACTGTACCAAGAATGCTGGAAAAAGTAAGATCACTGGTTATAACAGTATGATTTATGATAACTCCTACTACTCAGTTGGAGTTATTCATGTAACAGTGTATACATGTCACTAAATATAGATGAGAATTATAAGAAAACATGTGAAAAAAGTCTTTGGTACTTATTTTAAAATGCATGCGCGATTTTTCTTCTTCAAGACTATACACGCACTACAGATGGTGCATGTGATCAAAAGATCGGGATAGTGAGGCATGGGGGCAGCTAGAATTCTAGAAAAGGCTGTGTCTGGGATTACCCTGCGTCCGTATTTACCCCACTCTCCCCTATTCATGTTTTATGATTTTCTTTTCAATGGTGCGGTGTTAAAATAACTTAAACTATTATCGCTAGTGGGAATCGGTTTCTATGGACGCCTGGTCAGCTAGCCATGGATCCACTGAAAATCAGCGTCGTCGGCACCCTGTGCCCCGACACATGCTGAGTGGCCTCCTTTTTGGATACATCTCAATATTGTACACGCTTCCATTACTAATACCATACCATTTCAATATTGTAATAGATCCAAATAAATATTTCTTTATTTCTTTCTTTCTTTCTTTCTAGCCAGTAAACCTAATTTGGATAAGAGTTACCTACGCAATTTTCAATTTCTCTGTAAATTCGTAAATATATGAAAACCTGTTAAAAATAAGCTTCATATGGCTAGTTTTATAAAGTCGTACAAAGTGTGTCACACTCACAAGGAAGGAAGCACACGTCGGCGGGCAGACGGGGTATTGTCAATAATGATGCAGACGGTCCGCGCTGTGAAGGGCTCTTGGAAAATTGAACAGACATTCAACTTTTCATACAAAAGCTGATATACAGCCTGTAAATCTAATACGGGCGAATATTGAAACGCTGGTCAGCATAGGACCTAAGAAGCATATTTAGATAACTATTGCTTAAAACCACAATGAAAATATTTACCATACAAAATAATTCGGGCCGCAATGTAACGCAACACATTCAAGTTGACAAACACGCTAGTTGACAGTTACTTTAAAAAAGCTCGTATCTCGCAATGTCATAACAAGCATGTATGCGGTACAATGCTGCTCGGTAAATTTTCAAAAATTAATTACGAGGTCACTATTAAGTGTAATTTAAAAACTCGTATTAATTAATGATAACACTACTAAACGCTATATCTGGTTTAATTGTTCGCCCGTATTAGACTTACACGCTGTATATAGTTACAACTTTTTCAACGTATCCAAAGGATAGATGTTCGTCTATCTTACTCGTATGTCTCTCTACGCTAGCTAATAATAAAATAAGTAACTTTATATACTAGTACCTACGTATTGTAAAAAACCTACCTAGAGAAATTACCAAATAAGTAACAAATAGATAAAAAAAATATAAAATAAAATATGTGGATCACGTTTCTTATTTTTTCCATTGTAAAATGGTACAACATAAAAGCGCCACATTTGGTGTGAGTGACGCTTCATTGATAGGACATTGCAATTCCTAAAATGAGGTACATGTGACAAAAACCATCTGTATCCTAATCTGATACGGACTTGACTAGTTCGAGTACAGTAGCATTGCAGTATACTTGTGTAAATATTTTTTTCCTTTTACTTTACGTAAGTATGTGGCGTTACGATGGCCACGTGTCGTCTTAATGGATTAGATTTCTTACTAAACGTTTAGCAAGTGGGAAGACGAAGCGAGGGACGCTGATAATCTCAAGTCTATATGACTTAAGAATGACTTGTAATAAAGTTATAATAAGATTTCTCTGGGATCTGAGCTTATCAAAGTTCCTTTCAAAAATTTTGTCGGGTAGATCAATTGGCAGTGAACTTTGATAAAGTCAAAGGATAATATTATCAAGACAAATTATTTACCCCTTTTAAGTTTACACTTGTATTGCCGGTGCATTTTAGGAATTGGCAGTTTCATAAAGTACAATTTTAGAGTAGGTAAACACTTATGCTGCACTGCTTCATAATTCAAAACTAGGTTAGCTTGCATGTTAATTGAGTTCGCGATGTCAACTGTGTAACTTAACAATTTACTGGAAACGACACGTGTAGGTAGGGCAGCAGTTATAAATTTTATTTTTTTTATCTCTTATACTCAGAGAAATGCGAGAGATTTCAAGTTCCGTTCTGTAAAACGTTCCGTTTTGTGTTATATTCATAAAATCCGACATTTCCTTGAATAGAATTATTTAATGCTCATTCGAAATGCAGGGCCGCGACGGGCCGCGCCCGGCAAATTCCCACTTACGCCCGTTGATATCTCCGGCTGTACCTAATGAAAATTGGCAGCCCACTGGATCGAACCAACATCGCCGTTACAATACTACCAACTACACACAAAAGTGAACCATACGAAACACATTTTGTAACGAATTTAGCACGACCTAAGCAAATACATTGCAACTCTTCTATTTAACTTCTAAATGTCGCGATTTTGCATTTTCAAAATAGCATTTCCCATTGTTATACATTCATGCAAAGCCACGCGTTCCAAATATCATATTTTCTACACAAACAGCAGGTATTTTTGCTGTGCACTAGCTATGTAAATTACCTTTATGCATTTTAAAATATAACAAAAAGGACCGTTTAGATCGTAACTTGCGATATTAGGAATTCCAACGAAGAAGCAGAGATCCGCGAGTCAAATGTCGCGATAGAATAATCAGTGGAGTAATTTTATGAAACAAACTTCGCGGAGTTAATATTTTAATGTGATCCTCATCTCGGGGAAGTTGGAGTTTACAGACGTGTCTCCGAGCGAAATAGTTTCACCACTAACTTGTCATTAGTCCATTACCGTGATTACTCAAGACGTCAGTAGCAAGCTTTGGTTTTAGTGCCGGGTAGTATAAATCCATCACGGTATTTGGAGCAGAAAATCAAACATATAGAATGACGTGTACGTCTCACGGACGTCACTTGGTGATGAAAATGTTTCAGGTTGCAGCTTGCTGCAGATTAGAGAGTTTATCGAGCCGCAAGGCCATTGATATTTGCTCCGTAAATCTGTAAAGGCGCTGAACCTAACGCAGGTATGATACAGGGTTATTTGGCTGAGCAAGGCAGATAAAAGCAAAGCTGTGTGCGTGCACGCTTCCGTCACCGCTCCGCGAGTCCCAAGACAGGCCCGGGCAGGGCGAGGCACGGGCGCACGACGCGACTCGGCTGATTGGCGTCCTGCCTCGCGACTAACGGGGCTCATTAATGTTTCACGGCTGTAAGCGGCGGCATCATTTATTCGTAATTGGGAACTGAAAAAACAATCGCAACGTCGAGAAAAGGTTTTACTGCTAATTTACTTGCTATTCCAAGTTCGGTTCGGGATTAATGCTGAATGAGAGGGCCGTGAATTCGTTGTGTATATCCGATAGATTGCTTCCTTTATAGGTTTCGATTTATTGATAGCTAGGTATTCGAATCGGCGATTAGTTTTAGTTTCGGAGAAATTGCGTGGTCCAATACAGTCCTGGGCGGGCGAACCTTAAATTTACTCTGGATCAAATTAAATCCGTTGGTATAGAAGCGATGTTTACGGTTTATCGAGACTGCACAATTTCGGCGCGGTATTTAATTAAGTTTGCAAATTGGAGGCGGGCCGCCAAATGAACGTAACGAACATATTGTCTTGTGCATGAACATATTCATAGCGTTTGACGTGGTGCCTGGCATAATTTTCCAGTGAACGACACCAACCTAAGGCTGCGTTTCCATCAGAGCTATGTGAGGTAGCGGAGCGGTGTACCAGGAAAAAATCCACCAATGCCGGGCCGCACCGAGCGAGGCTAGACACGTTGATTGGTGGATTTTTTTCTCGCACACCGCTGCGCTACCTCGCACAGCTGTGATGGAAAAGCAGCCTAAAGCTTATTCAAGAGCTTAACGGTCGATCAGAGAGACCAACCGATAAGGAAATCAATGAAGGTAACCAATACAGGAACTAGTACCAGCTGGTGTCCCAACCTAGTTCATTTTGAGTAGCTTCTCAGTTGTGTCCAATAGTTGGCCCACCATGAGAATTGATGTCTGCATTCTCGCCCAGCGAGTGCACTACCTCTACTAAGCACCGTGTAGCTGATAGCTCGGACTCAGACTCGGAGTAATTAAAGGGGACCAATCCGTGAAATTCCTCCTCGCGGTTGTACCGGTCGGCGAATACGCATGACGCGGGGATCAGACCTATGCATCGTGTAGTTAATGCCTCGTACTAGGTAACTACAACCCATGAAGTTCGGTAGCACAAGTATACCTAATACCTGATCCAGTTTGAGTAGCTCCTCAGGTGTCGGCAGTTGGCCTAGCATGAGCGGCCGGTTGATGTTCACCTCCTTACCCAGCAACCGCACCACCTCCTCGCGGTTGTACCGGTCGGCGAATACGTACGACGCAGGGATCAGACCGTGCATCGTGTAGTTAATGCCTCGTACTAGGTAACTACAATCCATGAAGTTCGGTGTAGCAGCTAGTATAATACCTGATCCAGTTTGAGAAGCTCCTCAGGTGTGTCCGGCAGTTGGCCCAGCATGAGCGGCGGGTTGATGTTCACCTCCTTGCCCAGTGACCGCACCACCTCCTCGCGGTTGTATCGGTCGGCGAACACGCATGACGCGGGGATCAGACCGTGTACTGTGTAGCTGATGGCTCGGACTAGGATCCTGGGGACAACGAATTAAATTTCAGGGTTTGCGTTTAATGAGGAATCTGTTGCGCTATAACTCATTTTACTATTTATTTTAATTACGTGTATTGTATAACGTGTTGTACTTGAACGGACTTCGGTGCGTGATGTAAATATCTAAATGTATACCTGTAAGCCCTTTTCGAAACATCTTGTTTTAGTTTAATTATTAATGACTCAATGTTATCCCAGACTAAGTATAACAATAATTCGAGCTTTTAATTTGTTTAATTTTTTTCTCTTTCGTCTGTTGTTTGTCAAATTAACTGATATCGACGTTCAAATAATAAAACTATACAAATATAATAGAGCTATACCAACCAACGTCTTCATCAGAGAACGAATAGGCTCAAGTTACAAAAACACATTATGACGCCCTTATAGAAAGCATTTCGTCTAACCCTCGCATCACAGAGATGACATCTGATAGTTTTATAATGCTGTCACATGTGGTGTGACGTCACGACGGAAGACGGATTACACCGTCTGCCACAACAACAGTACATAATGCTTTGGCTAATTTGCTTTTTTATGGTCAGAAGGGGAGGAGCGGGACTAAGAATCTGGAAAATTTATTTCAGGGATTGTCTATTTATATATCTCATAATTAGTTTACCCAACTGAGATAAAGCCCTTTATAAATAAAAATCGGACAAGTGTGAGTTGGACTCGCCCACCGAGGGTTCCATACAAATTTGTAGCTAGGGATATGTATATTAAAGTACCCCATAAATTTTGATTCCCTTAGTAAAGTCTATTTTTTGTGATTTAATTAAAAATGTATAGTTTTCAGATATTTCTCTGTATTTGTAGAACCTATAAGACGGTATAAGGTACTTAGGTACCAAATTTCATAGTTCTAGGTCAACGAAAAGTACCCTTTGAGTTTTAGTTTCCTTGAAAATGTCGAAATTTACGTTTCTCGCGGCATAAACTGCCGTATCTTTTTTTCAAGTGAACTTAGAAGTTTGATTTTTTTCACAACTTCAAGGGACCGTAGACGTGAGTATACGGCTTTATTTTCAACTCGATAACTTTACGTGTTCCAGAGATAAAGGGTCTTGACAGACGGACAACAATATGATCCTATAATGGTTCCGTTTTTTCCTTTTGCGGCACGGGACCCTAAAAAAAGCAAAGTATTGTCTCTATACCTAACATCTAATCCTCGTAAACAGGCTGGTATACTTAGAACAGAAATGGTTATACCACTATCAGAGTCCAATTCAAATGAAACTTCCTACTGACTTGCTTTATCACTGCAACGTCTTAACAAGCAAAGTAGATTGTGAGAAAAACAACGGTTTTTAATTAAATTCTCGTGTTGTCTGACGTTTCAGTTTTCATAGGATAGAGGATAATGAAAATACCAGTATTCACGGTAAGCTCTCCCGGCATCTACGTCACAATCCCTTTGTGAAAAGGAGACATTTTTGCGGCTCGTCTTGATTCTATACATACATAGACGTTACGTGTAAGTTTCCATCTAATTAGAATATTATCTCTTCATTAAGGTTGTGTTCTCGTATTTATTATAATGGCATTCCTGGGGTTGTGACCACCTTAATTACAATCAGGACTTATTGTTCAAGTTCTATTACAAATGCCAGATATATTTTTCTATTGGATGACGCACTCGTATATGTAGTGGGTAGTAGGGCGGTAGCCAGTACTACTGCGGATGCGGGAATTAGGCGAACTAGTTTATCAGATAAAAATGCTGCCAAGAAAATGGAATAGTCACAGTTAAGTATCGATGAGATTTTATCGCTATGACTTTGAACTACATATTTTGAAGACCAAACGTTTGGCATCCATTTTTAGGGTTCCGTAGCCAAAATGGCTAAAAAGGAACCCTTATAATTTCGTCATGTCCGTCCGTCCGTCCGTCCGTATGTCACAGGCATTTCTCAAAAACTACAAGACGTATACTGATGAAATTTGGAATATAGATGTCTTGTAGATGCCGCTACTAAGTTTGCTAGTTAAAAAATAAAAATAAAAAAAATCTAGGAGGGGCACTCCATACATGTAACAGAAGCTAAAAATTTTTTTTTTCAGCAAACGTCAACGTGATGTACATAATTCGATAGTTATTTTAAAAACATTAGAAGGTTTTTATGTACTTTTTTTTGATTAAGTGAATACTTTCGGAAATAATCGCCCCTAAAGTTGCATAAATTGTGTCCCTTTAACTTTTAAACCGTAAATCCAAAAAATATAAAAAAAATCAGGAAGGTAACGCTTAATAAATACATTCAACAAAAAATATTTTGAATAGTAACGAATAAACCGTTTTGAAGTAATTGCCGTAAAACTTCTCGACAAAAAGGTATTAAGTGCCATCGAATTACACGGCATTTAAGACCTTTTGCCAGTTGTTTATTTTTAGCTTTATTTTTATCTGTAGCACATTTCCTTATAGATACGGCTATGGAACCCTACACTGAGCATGGTCCGACATGCTCTTGACCAGTTTTTATTTATTTTTCTAATAACGTTATAATAACAGCATCGGTTTGCCCAAAATCTGGAGTTTAGTGTAATAGGTACAACGCTTGTATATTTTATACTATGTGAATATATTTTGCAGTGAATAATTCGGTAATATGATAAGGCTACATAGACCTCATCTGAATCTTTCTGATCCGGTCTTTTGCCCAGCATTCGATACCAGGCTACAAAAGAAAAAATGGTAATGATTTTATTTTTATACCCATAAATTTAGGTACTTCATTAATGGTAAATTATTGGGACACCTGTCAAATTATAACACTTCTTTGACCTTTCTGTAATCCGAAACATGGTCATGGTGCAAAAGTAAATAGCGTACTAAAACGCTGAAAAGGGGAGAGCCTTGACATAACAACTCCCTATTGTCATTCAAATAGCGCACGTACCTACGTGCGATCCCATAATTTATCCATTTTATATAATGTGTGGGGAATTGTGTCTAAATCGCGGGTGACGCGTTATAAGATACATTAATATAAAACACGTAAAATTCTTTCATATTTTTTTTTTACTAAGGCGAAACAGAAAATTGAAGATGAACTCATGTTTCCGGTATTCCAAAAAGTGTCGTTTCTCTGTACTGGTTTTATTTATAGATCATAGAAAAATCATAGTTACTAGATATTCTTATTCGAAAAGTTCTTAGGGAAAAATTACAAGAAGCAAGACGGAGTAAAAAATGTGCGTTTGGGTAGCTTCTAGATATGAGCAAAGATATATTCTTCTAAATAAACTGTACGGAATTGGTATTCGCGGTACAGCTCATGAATCACCAGCAATAGTACATTACACAACTATGGTGGTAAAACAAAGAAAGGCCGAGATCGCAGATGTTTGCGGCCCGAGCTGCAAAATGAAAGTACTTATGTTGTTATTTTATGTCTAAAACGATAAAAGTATTGTTAGTTTTTCATATTTTAGTTATTTTTAAGTACATAGATATAAGAATGTTGCTACGCCTGTACTGTTTATAATTTCACTTACCTACATCTTGTAAATACCACGGTTGGTTGCAACGAATACATTATATGAAGATATGATATGAGTGTTTTGATTCATCCTCTTGGTTATTCTAACCACTCATCATATTACCGGAGACATAGCTTCTTGTTACGACTTCACTCGCCCCTCGTTCGTCGCAAGAATATTCTTTATCTGTGTGATATCAACGTGCCTAACTCACAATCGAACTTTTCGATGCTTTCAGTATAAAGCCTTCAGATTGGGGAATGAAATGTTTCAGAAATACGACGCAAGTTTCTAAGTATCTACACGTGCAGATATTTTGCGTAAAATATTTCGTACCTTTGCTATCTTACAATACAAATACAGGTCCTCTTTATCTACCAAATAAGCAAATATTCAACATGCAATGTCATAATGTATTTTTATAAAATAAGTACTACAATGTAGAAAATGACAAAGGAAGGAAAGGATAACATATGAGTTACTTAGAAATTATCGCTTGATCCGGAAACTTTTGAATAAAATAAATTACAAAAATACGTGGGTACCTGTTCCATATTTATGTTATTGTCGGTGATTGTATCCTCCTTAGATTTAATCTCAGATGGTTAACTGTTTACATATCACTTGTCGACTTTATTGCATTATGGGAGTACAAAGAACAATTTGTTTTTGGGAGTACAAAGAAATGGAAATCACTATTTAACAAACGCGACTGTACATAGAACAAGTTATACCCACACACTTTATAACTCCTCTGAGAAGCGATGTAACAAATTTATTGAACAAAGAGTGACTTGGGACTTGGGAACATATACAGCACAACGAAACAAATAAAATCACCGAAGACATTCTCGATAAAGGCACGTTCAGAAACTTGATTGTAATAGGTAGATACGCAGATACGCGTCCTCAACTCTGGCACTAACTTTAAACTTTTCGAAATATATGGAGTCGTATGGCCCAAGGGTATTGTTCCTACGAGCATTGTCTATGGGTGCCGAGAGACATATGGGGCTGGAGCGAAAAGGGTCAAAGATTCACTGGTGCACAAATATTTATTAGGATTGAGAGTCAACGGAGTGTATCGTGTATTGGGTGTGGGTGTGGTACAGTGAATTTCAATGGTTCTTTGGATATAAATATTTGTGAATAGAGTACCCCTAACTCCGTAAAAAGACGGAGGTAAATGGTAAAATATTATCATAGTATGCCGAATACGGTAAAAAATAACATCAGCTATTATTGTATATCAAGTATTTTTAGATAAGTATGGGTACGATGTCGATGTGTTGATGTCCTCAACAAGATATAGAGTCCACTCGTACAGAATTTTACTATTAAGTAAAAAATTTGTGCCAGAAACCTTTTTAAACAGACTGACCTTATTATAAGGTCAGTCTGTTTAAAACTGCGCTATAAGGTCCTTATAGCGCAGTTAGCGCAGTTACTAGAGTGTGTAGCATCAACATAGTACCTGTAAGACACGGTTCGAATACTGCCAAGTTTAAAAGGAGTTTGTTTCTGATCTTCCTATCAATAAACAAAGCTTTCGGCAAATTTAAACTCTGTGATTGAAAAACACACATTGGCAGATACTGTTACGCAGATTAGACTGTAATATTGTTCTCGCGCTAGATTTCACCGGGCGAGCTCAGAGCCGCGATGGATGCTCAACTAAGTTTGCCAAGTGAGCACATAATTACGAGGAGAGCAAACATTTGAGTGAAGTTGCGAACCGAGCGCAGTTTGCCGACATTTACCCGGACAGACCCCACTAATTTACCTTCCACGGTTACTAACACTTTCCTCTAAAGGATTCCCAAATCTAAATTACGATTTATTTTTTGCGTAAAGTTCACAATACATATATTGTTTCCATGGTTTGGCCAACTTTTGTTTGATTTTGAAAGAGAAATGTTGTAGAAGACACCGAAATGTAGCTATCGGCAATACGTCGTAACTATGGTAAGTGTAGAATATGACGCGTTTGATAAATTTAGAAACGAAAATGTCCATGCTTATACAGGACTGTATTTAAACGTAGGTAAGCGATAAGCATGGATAACACAGGAAAAGGCTTTCATAAAAAATGAGGAAAAAAATCTCGTAGAAAATTAATTCGAAATTATTGGAATTCGCTCTTGAATTAAATAAAAGCCCCATAATCAGAAAGATTAACTTTATTTTACTCCAGCCTAACACTACGCTACAACAAGATCATCGCCATTGACAAACGAACAGTGCTGCCAACACTATAATTTATAAGGCGTTTTTACACTACACAATTGTATTCCAATACCCCGCCTCAAGGTCAAGTTCTAATTTAAAACAATTTAATTTTATACAATAAAAAATGTTGGCAAATTAACTTGAACTTGCATAGACAACAAAAAATCTACTTAATTACTGGCAACACTTTTGAGCTGTCATTCTGACTTTGACAATTGACATTAACATCTATCATAACATTAAAACGTAAACACTAAAAAAAATAACCAAATTAGTTAAGTTTTACACAACAAAATGTTCTTATCATTAAAAAATAAATGCAGATTATTAACGATTCAAAATAACGTGCCCGTATCTAAACTTGAACTAATATAAACCAAGCAATTCACAGAAATAGTTATGTTTTATGTGACACAATGATTTGGTAAGTATATCGGCTTTGTTATCATTAGTAGAGACATATTTCAACATTACTAAGCCTTTGTTTACAATATCTTTAATAAAATGTACTTTAATATCGATATGCTTCGATCTTTTACTGTTCTCATAACTTTCAATCATTTTAATTGTACTTTGATTATCAATTGACAATAAACAGGTTAAATTTTTATCACAATTTAAATCTTTTAACACTTCTCTAATGTAAACTATTTCACTTACAGATAGTGCTGCTGCAACATATTCGGATTCTGCTGTCGAGAGTGCTACAGATGTCTGCTTCTTGGAACTCCAGCTGACCAAGTTTCCTCGATAGAATATAGCCATCCCGCTGACACTTTTTCTGTCCATTTTCTCACTTCCCCAGTCAGAATCTGAAAAAGCTAATAAGTTATTATTATCTTCTCTTCTGTATACTAATCCTTTTTCTTTTGTCTGTTTCAGGTATCTCAAGATTCTCTTCGCAGCTCTCCACAGTGTGGGCGTTGGGCAGTTCATGTATCTGCTGAGAAATCCAGTTGCGTATGCTATATCTGGCCTGCTGATTGTTGCCAAATACATAAGTGATCCTATGAGTTCTCTATAAGGAATATCTGTTAATATATCTTCATTTTCATTTACTATTAAACCAACTTCCATAGGAGTGTATGATCCTTTGCAATCTTGCATATTGAATTTTAATAAAATCTTCTCGATAATTTGTGTTTGTTTTATTTCCATATTGTCTTTTGTTCTTGATATTTCCATTCCCAAAAATTTGCTAATATTTCCCATATCTTTAGCTTGAAATTGTTCTTTTAATTTTCCTATAATGTTGTGTCCATTTCCAATAATTAAGATATCATCTACAAATATAAGTATGTAGGTATTTGTGCCTGTGTATAGGCAGAAATCACTTAGTGACTTTCTAAATCCATTTTGTGTAAGAAAGTTATTCAGTTTTTCATTCCAACAACGTGGTGCTTCTTTTAATCCATATAGAGCTTTTCTTAACTTTAAAACTTTTCCTTCTTTCTTGTTCTGCAGTCCTTCAGGATATTTTATATATATGTTTGTGTTCAATTCTCCATTTAAGAAAGCCGTAGGTATGTCCAACTGCCTTATAGGTAAATCTTCCTGAATAGCTTTATTTAAAAATAACCTTACTGTAGTCATTCTGGCTACTGGTGCATATACATTCTGAGTGGTCTCTTCTTGAAATCCCTTAGCGACTAGTCTCGCTTTCTTTGTATTGTCTGACTTTGTTCGGAATACCCACTTGGTATCAATCGCTTTATGATCCTTTGGTAAATCACTTTCTTCCCAGGTATTAAGCTTTTTATGTGCCTCGAGTTCCTTTTCTATAGCGTCTGTCCATCCTTGTTTAAGTGCCTCGTCATAGGTTTGTGGATCTTCAGATATTAAAGCATATGCTAATTTTGACATGTCATAGTCCTGGTATTTACTTGGTAACTTTATTGTTCTCTTTTCACATTGTTCATTTATAGGTTCTTGTCCTATATTTTCTTGTTCGTCATTTTCCATGTTTATATTTTCATTTGTCAAGTCCGGTACGTGTATCATCGATTCTTTTCCTTCATCATCTTCATCATCATCATTATATATAATAGCATGTGTGTCTTTCTTACTCTCTTCATACTTAAAGTTTGTTTCATCAAACCTTACGTCTCGTGACTCGATTATGTCGTTAGTCTTCGGATCCCATAATCTGTATCCTGACCCGCAATACCCAATCATGATCATTGGCTTCGCTCTGGGTTCAAGTTTGCTAGGTCTTGGGAAAATCATACTCCAAGCTTTGGAGCCAAAAACTCTTAGTTTTTCCAAGTTATTCTTGCCATACCATATCTTAGCTGGTGTGTCTCCTTTTAATGCTTTTGTAGGTGATCTGTTTATAGTATATGCTGCACATCGTATTGCTTCGGACCATAGATATTTTGGCAGATTTGTCTCTAGAAGCATAGCTCTCACTCTGTCAACTAATGTGCGGTTCATTCTCTCGCATATAGAGTTTTGCTGTGGCGTGTATGCGCATGTAGTTTCCTGTATGATACCATATTCTTCATAAAATGCTTTTAACTCTTCATTTACAAATTCTTTACCTCTATCTGTTCTTATTCTTTGCACATTGTTTCCATTATTTTTCATTCTTTTGATATAGGACATAATATACTGTTTTGCTTCATCTTTTGAGTGTAGTAGATGTACTTCCGTGAAATGTGAATGGTCATCAATGATTGTCAAGTAATATCTTTCACCATCCTTAGTTGTGGGTGTGACAGGTCCTCCGATATCGCAATAAATTAACTGACCAATCTTTTTAGTGCGTGGTAATGGGTTTTCAACAAATGAACATCGGCTTGCTTTGGCTTCCATACATATAGAACAGCGTTCATTGGATAAAGGCAGATTAAGTATCTTCATACCTCCATAATTTAGGTGACCCATTCTTCTGTGCCATAAATTTCCATCGGACTTCTTGGTGAGTAATGCATTCGATGCATTTAAATACAGTTTCATTGTAAATAATCTTCCATTGCTTTGACCATGTGTGCTTACTTTACCTTTACTTATTACTGTGCCATTTTTGTCAAATATTACTTTCAGACCTTTTTCATTCAATTTTAACACTGATATTAGATTGTGTGATAATTTTTCTATTATGAGACAATCCTCTATTGTTATTGTTGAGCCTTCATTTGATGTTCCAATTAATTTTCCTTTTTTGTTGGCTGATATTATGTTACCATTTGCAACTTGTATTTTAACTATAGGAATTTCTTGTACGTCTGTCATATATTTTTCATATCTTTCATTTATCATATGAAATGATGCGCCAGAATCAATCACGAGTTCTATTTCTTCATTATCACAAAATGCATCCTTTGCTGAATGAGCCTGCGCTGCGACAAATGATATGGAGCCATCATTGTCAAATCGATTTTCACTAATATTAGCTGCTGGTCTTCTGTTATAGTTTGAACTGGAGCCTCTATTACCCCGTCCTCTCGCTCTGTAGTTTCCTCTTCCTCTCTGGTATTGATGTACTGACTTATTTGATGTACAGTGTTTAGCAAAGTGATTCGGTTCACCACACTTGAAGCACTTTGGAGCTGAGCTCTGAAAGACATATTCTTTTTGCACTTTGGACACATTTGTATGCTTCTCTTTAAATTCGGTGTCTAAAAGCCTGTTTTTTATGAGTTCTACTGTTAGTTGTGTATTAGATATTTCTAAAGCTGTGACTAGCGGCTGGTATGCCTCTTCTACGCTTAGTAACAGTTGGCAGACTTTTTCTTTTTCGTCGATCTTTATTCCATGAGATTCTATATCTTGTATTAACTTATCGAAGCTGTTTAAGTGTTCTTGTACACTGTCATTTTTCTTTAACTTTAAATTTATAAGCTGTCTCTTCAAGCATAGGCTGCTTATTGTACTTTTCCGTTGAAATATTTCCTTGAGTTTTACTATCATATCGAATGCGGTTTTGGAGCCTTTTACATAATCCAGATACTTATCGGGCAATGCCTGTATTATTACATTTCGTGCTTTCGCATCATTCTTTGCCCTAGTTGCGTCTAGCTCGACCTTTGTTACTATCAAATCTTTTAGCCCCTTTTCATCGAGTGCAATCTCCACCCGGAACAGCCAATTTTCGAAGTTTCCCTCTTGAAGTAGCGGGACTTGCGTAGTTGTCGTCATTTTTGTGTAT
The DNA here is from genome assembly GCA_947034925.1 of Eudemis profundana. NCBI lineage: Eukaryota > Metazoa > Arthropoda > Insecta > Lepidoptera > Tortricidae > Eudemis > Eudemis profundana. The sequence continues at coordinate 11,814,110 of OX344808.1, forward strand.
ATTTTGTATTCTATCTTGCTGAAAATAGAAATCCTACCCCTTTTACACAAACACGTTGCGCGTGACCAGACCTTATTTTTGATCGACCACGATTTGTTTTTATCTAATACTTGTCCTACGCTATCCTTTGTCAATCTGACTGAATTATGGACGCTGGGCCCATAACCTATTGGAATTCGCTCTTGAATTAAATAAAAGCCCCATAATCAGAAAGATTAACTTTATTTTACTCCAGCCTAACACTACGCTACAACAAGATCATCGCCATTGACAAACGAACAGTGCTGCCAACACTATAATTTATAAGGCGTTTTTACACTACACAATTGTATTCCAATAGAAATGTTCGTAGAAAATTATTTATGGTAGTAAAACAATAAAGTTAGCAGTATTTTTAATTTTTACTAACAATATTTTCTTTCACTGCTGTTCGTTGCATTTTTATTCAATAAAATTTTGTTTCTGACTTGAACAAATCAACTTATTTCAAAACAAGTCATTTTATAATAATACCGAAACTACTATCGTCTGGAAAGTCAAGTAACATTGAGCTTACTCTTCTATGTATTACAGACTTGGACTGATGTATGCTTATGCGGTTGTATTATATACTTCACGCGAGATTCTTTACAAGATTGTGCGCTGACTTGCAGAATAAAAGCTCGTTTCTATCGTGTTGCAGGGAAAAGTCGAACCCAAAACTGTCTATTTTATAAAAAGATCAAAGGAAAAAGAACTTTTGCACTACGTCATGCAAAGGGTAGGTATAAGAATATAAAACCTCTTACGATGCAGATTTGGAAGGTTAAGTATATCGATAACTTTAGACTCAAAGGACGTAAACGCCGTAGGTTCTAATGGAGCTTACGCCCTTTGAGTCTAAAGGTATCGATATTTCGATGGTTTGACTGGTGGCATCATGTTGTAAAATGCTGAAAGATATACATACTTACAAATACATACACACACACAACCTTATTTCATTAGACTACCATTATAGTGTTTTAATAATCACATGTTTTGTTTTTTATTGCCAATAGTGGTATATTATATTACAATCAGAAATAATATTTGAACGGAGTTATGGAATATCGAATTAAGCGCGATCTCCATAGGGCTTAATTCGTTATTGCATAACTCCGACCATTTGGAATCTTTGTTCTAGCTTAGAAAAGTTCTGGAAAATTGACTGCAACTAATGGTTGAATAGTTTTGCAAATAAAATATAGTGTTTCTTGTTAGTATCCAAAAATAACTTAATTTCATAACAAGTAGATTTCATAAAGATCAATTTGATCTTTAAAAACAGTGCAAACAGTGTAAATATACAACATCATATCTCATAATTATATATAATATGGATCTCAGCAGCTCTTTAACTTTGAAAATATCAAACGATTGATTCTACTACGTTTGTGCAAGGATTTCTCAAATGAATAAGAATGAAATATTACTACGTAAATCTTGACTTTATTAAAGCCTCTTAAATGGTTGTAAAGTTGTAATATGACTACCTTTTTGTATTTTATTACTATCTTAATAACTGGCCAAGAGCATGTCGGACCATGCTCAGTTTAGGGTTCCATAGCCGTAACTATAAGGTTAAAAATACGATGTAAAAAAAGTACAACAACAAAAGAGCGTATCTTCATAGCAATTACGTCCTTTTGTTGAGAAGCGCAGTTTATCGGCAATAACTCAAAAACGGTTAATCCGATCTTGTTGAAAATAATTTTCGTTGAAAGAATTAATTGAGCGTTATCTTTGTAATTTTTTTTATATTTTTCGAACACACGGTTTAGATAGAGGGGGGGGGGGGACACAATTTTCACAACTTTCGGAGCGATTGTTTGGTTAAGGTATTCACTTAATCAAAAACATTACTTAAAAACGTTAATATGTTTTCAAAAGAGCTGTCGAACTATGTACCACACGTTGACATTTTGTGAAAAAATTTTTTTTTAGCTTCTGTTACATGTATGGAGTGCCCCCCCTAGATTTTTTTATTTTTATTATTTAACTACCAAACTTAGTTGCGGCATCTACAAGACATCTATATTCCAAATTTCATCAGTATAGGTCTTGTAGTTTTTGAGTAAAATGCCTGTGACATACGGACGGACGGACGGACGGACGGACATGACGAAACTATAAGGGTTCCTTTTTAGCCATTTTGGCTACGGAACCCTAAAAATGCCACAAAAATTAGTTATCCACGTAAAAGCTTCTTCTACCAACAATTTTATACGTTGGTGCTGCAACAGCGTTATAGCATTCTCAGTAAGTAACAGTGGCGTGGCGTCAAATGTATTCCTAGTAAAGCCGGAGCAGATTTAGATTAATTTTTCCTCAGGAGTAGTAGATACTCCGGTCATATGCTTTAAAATAGGCAAGCCGGCGGGAATCGGGTTTTATGGACACCACGCCACTGGTAGGTAAGTATTTTCTGAAAAAAGTTAACGTTCGTTACCCACTCATCATGTCAGTATATTTTAACTTTCGTCCTTAATTAGTTAGCAAATTATAAATGAACTTATTAAACATTTTTCAAAAGTAAGATATTCCTTACTTTATATTTAACGTACCGGATTTAATGAACGAGTTATTGAATTAAATGAACGTTGGTATGCAAGTTGCAACTGCGAATTTCGGTAGTGTTCGGGACTATTAAAATCACACCTTTGAGCCCTACGAGTCCTTTGAGTACTTTGGATGTAGTGCAGAACAGAAACTAGGTGGCCGTGCAATGATCTTGCTCTGCATTTTTGTTCTGCAACAACACTCCATTTTATCTTTTTATTCACCCTACTGAGCCCAAATGTTCTGTGGTGTTATGCTAATTGAATTCGGTTTACGACGGGGTCGCTAAGGTAAACCAGCTGAGGTCGTCCGTTCATTATGTGCCTGCAAACATTTTACCAACTCCCCCTTTATGACAGCTTGCAATTATCAACTGGTGTCGCATGCTATAGGTACCTTGTTTCGTTTAAGATCAGAAAAAATCGCGTGTTACATGCGATTTCAAGGAAAACCATCTTACAGCTTTAACACGTAATTAAATAAGGTACTTAAATAAGTGAACATAGTGCAATATTGGGTAATATGTGTCCTAAAGAAACGAAGCTACAGTCGCCATTAGATACATCGGAGCAAACAAATCGCTAACAAATATCTGAACACGTCTCTATTGTGAAGGCGTTAGAGTGCATGTTCAGATATTTATGATCACTCTGAAGTATAACGTCCCTGTTCAATGTTCCTTGTCTATATAAACGGAACGGATTATTAATATAAATTATCATAATAATCCTTAGAATCATATCATTCTCTCAGACAAAAGCTAGGGGAAAATATAATAGTAAGTTACATAAAATATGACTGTATATTTTTAAAACATTATAAAACAGACATTTATTATATCCTTCAACAATTAGAGTGATAAGTTCGATATTAAATTTGCGGACTTCGTAAAAAAATTGTCCCAAGAGCGTGAATATTTCAATATCGTCGTCTTACATCTGATATCAAGTTATTTGGAAGCGGCTGATCAAGCTTACGATAAAATATCTATTAGAATTTTCGAAGCTTAGCCGTAGCTTTTTAACAAGTAAGCAAAATGTTGAAGTTATTCAGATTACAATACAATACGATATTCTTTATTGTGCACAAAAACAAAAGATTACAAAAACTTACATCTAAATCAGCATAGATGGTAAACAACAGGCGGTCTTCGGTATTTGGTCGTCGGTCAGATTCAGACAAAGGTTGCATTGAATTGTGAAAAATAAACCTTACAGGGCTAAGTACCTGTATCTAAGCTATACACAAACAATCTACATGGTATATCATATAATATATATCATATAATATACAATCGCAATAATATTGATTTTTTTTTAAACTTAGTTTTGATCCTTGATAAAAACGTACTCTCTGGTCTTTACAGCCTTGGCCAGAAGTATTGGGTAGGCTTGTTTTTATGAATTAACTTTTAAATTAAATGTTATTTTGTAATAATAAAGATATAAAAAATTTTATTTACGCAAATGTAATTTAACAAAAACTGAAATAAAATTTTCAATTTTTTATTAGAAAAACAGAAATCTCGAGCAAATGTTCGACTTTTGTATGAAAAATACACACTCACACTACCTACTCAATATTTTTGGCCAAGGCTATATAATAAGAATGTGTGACATGAAATAACAAATTGTACTTGGACGCAGTTTAAGGAAAAGGATCCAACCCACAAAAAGTCATCAGTTTAATGTCAACGTCTTGTTTAAGCATATAAGTTCTATAATTCGACAATGGGTTGGTGTGGGATCCAAATACTTTTCCCTAAACTACGTCCAATTATTTGAAGGTAAAGAACGGTAAAGCCAGTTCACGAGAGCGTTCTGAAAACGCTGTTTACCGGTAGGTTGTCAGAACGCTCGCACATCGTAGGTATACGATATAGTTAAAGTGCCTGAAGAATCTAACAATTATAATATTTCTGCAAGCATTGTTTATGAAAAGTCGTTTTGTATCCTAATTAACAACCCTTGTTTTATTTTATTAATTTCGATATTACTTTTGATGGAGTAATGAGTGGAAAATTAAGTGTACATGATGCTGATAGGATAATCGATGTTGCTATTGATATCGTATCCCTTTCGTGCTGGATAAACGAACCGTGGGCCGTTTATTTTGTTTAGTAGCATAACAGAAGAAGCAATAATTATTTTTGACTTTATGAAATTATTCAGCGACCAAGCAATGCGGATTAAATTTCAATTTAGACTTAAAGCAAACAATGTGTAAAATGCCATTATTAGGCTCAACTGCTTAATTTGGAACGAAGTCAGTTTAATTATGTTAACATTGTGGTGAAGCCAACTATTTCCAGAAGAGGTATGATATGGGCTGCGGGCGAGGAGCAACAAAATGCTGGCATTCCTCATCGATTGCCCATATTTCGGTCAGCGCAAAATGCGACGCACGCCGGGGAATATAATCCTCACTGTATAAATTTTTTACAAGGTTTCATTCGATATGCCTTGATTCAAAAACCGTATTTGAATTTTCAACTACTTTTAGCCGAATTTTGACGAAATTTTTCACGTGTTGGATATCATATTTTTGATACATTGTGCATCATCCTGAGCCATAAGTGAGCACATATTGGTGAAGGTACAAAGTTACTTAGTGGCAAGTGGTAGAAGAAGCAACTATGCAGAAGGTACAGATTCAATTCTGGTGGTGATCTTTTGGTAGATGGTTCATGACAACGAGTAAATTAAATGGATATATTAAACGGATCCATCCCAGTTTATCACTGCAGGTTGGCATTTTTACCCGACTGCGGCGAAGCCCAAAGGAGGGTTATGTGTTTAACCTGTATGTATGTATGCCCGTTCCGATGTCCGCTCGTAACTACTCAACGGCACTACGGATTTTGATAAATGATACATCATTAGATTTGTCTTGATGGCGCGAGTGTCACTGGGTATGCAGTTTGTTAAAATAAACAAAATGGCGGATTTTATGCACTTTTAAAGTGCACCGCGGTCGGGTTTTTATTTGTAAAAATATTTTTTGCGTGTTAAATTATTTTCCCAAATAAGACGAGATGTTTAATTCAAAGTACTAACCTGAACTGGTCTCTCGAATTAAGCGTCTCCTGCTTAATGGATAGTATGACGGGCCCGAGGTCCTCATCATTAGTGAAGTAGTTCCAATGCTCGGAGCCGTAGAAGTACTTCTCGTAGGTCTCCTGCTCCACGGAGGTGAGCTCGAAGGCCCCCGACCGCTCCCACTGTTCTTCGATAACGGTTTTCTTCTTCGGGGTGCTGCCGCCATTGTCACTGCTGTCTTCGGCCGCCTCGTCCAGGGAACCCGATCTTCGGTGCCGATCTGTTGGACAAAGATCTACTTAATTCAGCAATTATATTTCGTATCCCAACCGAAGACGATTACTATAGTTTACATGCAGCAGTACATGAGATGATGCTGTCCTTGTCACACATTTAGAGCTATAATATCTTAAAAAGCAAAACCATACTTCCATCTCTCTCCCGTGGCGCATCGACACACCCGCTCCCGCGCTTACCTGACCTCATTACATTTTTTGGTGTTGTCCGAGTCGCACGAAATTTAACGTTAAAAAATAGTGTAGTGAAGTGAAAACGAAAGCGATCAAGGGATCGAAATTACAACCAGGATTATGAAGGTAAATTTGTAATCATTTTAACAAAAGTACTAGTTACTATAAAGTGTTTTTAGATAATACGGCACTGCCAATAACGGTACTTTCAAATTTCCTTTACGCATCTTACCTACAAAATCATTAAACCTGGTTACTTACATATTTACGAATAAAAAGTAAAGATACGTGTATAAAGTTATATAATTAGGAAAGAGGTATAACGGATTTGCTGAGTTTTTATCTAACTAACTTCATATCACTGTGTATGCCATGTGAAGGACAATTTGTCTCACCTATTTTCACAGTACCTAAACCTAACGGAACTCATCGTTTCATACTGTTGCGCCGGTGGTATAGGTCAAAACTTTAAACGTGATTTTCCGTACTTTAGAAGCGTTTTCAGCAGGCTGAAAAGTGATTTCAGGCCGTTTCAGAGGTGGCTCTTTCACATACTAGAAGATTGAAAATTCACCCTAGTTGCCGTTGTTTTCAGGCGCCTGAAACATGTTTTCAGTCCGTTTCAGGGCACCCTCTAACAGATGGCGCAATAACCTGAAAACCCGTTTTCAGGCGTTTTCAGGACCCCTTATGGGCCTTTGAAGTACACTTCAGTATATGGCGAAATTTCACGAAGGAATGAAAGAGATAGCACTATTAGAGAGAGACAGCTATATTGAGAAGGTTCGAGAAGTGTGTGAAAGAGACAGAACTAGAAAGGGATAGCAATAGTCGGGAATGTTCCAGCCGAATCGTACATCGAACCATCTGGATTGTCTAGAAAGAACACTCGCGGTGCGTCATTGACCGAGGGGTCGCCGACCGGCCTTGGACTTTGGACCGAACTTTCGAGGTAGGATTTCTCCGGAACATTCGAGAGCAAGGGTCTCCGGATATATAAGCCGCGCGTTACCGACGCCACAGGCAGTTTTGAACTAACGGCGATACAGTGCGAGTCTCGAAGCGAACTTAAGCAAAAAGTTAATAAGTGCGTTATAGTGAAGTGATTTAGTACAGTGATTTTATAAGTAAGTAAGACTTGTTAATTAGTAATTCTGTAATAAAGTTTGCATTTTTAATTAGTGGTTAATTAGTGCATTTTTCTATCACGTTACCTACCCCACGGACGTAACATTTGGTGTCAGAAGTGGGATAGAAAATGCCGTTTACACCGCGTGAGAACGAGCCGAAGGGAGTGCAGACCCGGAGCCAAGCTGCCGCAGGTGAGGACCCGGCGCCGGACGCTGGCTCATCAGAGTCACCGGCCCCATGTAAGCAAGATATGGACGTAAATGCCATCTTAGTTCTCCTAAAAGAGCAAGCTCGTCAACAACAAGAACAGGCCCGAAAAATCGTAGAAGAGCTGTCGGCAAAACAGCAAGAACAGTCTCGAATCCTTCGGGAGGAGCTTCGTGAACAGTCTAGGAAGCAAGAAGAGCAGTCGTCGAAACAAGAGGAACAATCGAGAATGCTTCGAGAGGTACATGAGACCGCGACTGAATGGAAGCGAGAGATGTGCGAGGTCCATGAGAAGCTGGCGGACATGGACATTAAATTTGACACTCGACTTCATGACGTAAAGGCGAAAGTCAAGACCGTCAAGGAGGAAGTCAACACCTACAAGAATCGCCTCCAGAAGCTCGAAATAAAAGTGGCCAGCGGTACGAGCACCTGTGCAGCAGAGGTACCGGTGTCGGGAGGTGGACGATTCAAGGTACCTCCCTTCGATGGTACATCGTCGTGGACAGCTTATAAGCTACAGTTCGAGTCCGTTTCTCAAGCTAACGGCTGGAGTAAGGAGCAAGCCAGGACAGCCCTAACCCTAGCGCTACGTGACGAGGCGCTCACCATACTGGAAGCCCTAGGAGGAGAGAGAAGTTACGACCGGCTTCTAGAAGCATTGGAGGCCCGTTACGGTGACAGACACCTGGAGCACGTCTACCGAGCTCAGTTAAAGGACAGGTCACAGGGGCGTAATGAGACCTTGCAGCAGTGGGCCCTAGAAATCGAGAAGTTGGTCAGGAAGGCGTACCAACGTACATCCGCCTCCTTTGTGGATACCACGTTGGTGCAGGCCTTCGTTGACGGAATACGGGATTTGGAGGTACGGGCTGCAGTGCGACTAGGGCACCATGAGAGATTGAAGGATGCCGTGGCCCACGCCTTGGAGGTAGAAGCTGCGCGCTGGGAGCCATCAAGGCTTTTTAGGGTTCGTGAAGTGTCTACTAGGGAGCCGATTCCTCCCCGCCGTGAGTTTGGGCCACGATGTTACCAATGTGGAGAACGTGGCCACATACAGTCTAGTTGCCCGAAAAGGAGCAGGAGAGCATGGCCGACGTGGACGAGTGGAAGCGGCAGCTGCACCAGTACCGGGACGGCGTGGCGTGCCAGGCACGTCGACGAGGTAGACAATGAGGCCAGCGCAGCTGAGCAGTTGCGGAAGCGAGTGGCGCAGCTCGAGGCGGAGCTCGCGCAGAGGAACAAGGAGCTCGCGCAGAGGAACAAGGAGCTCGTGCAGAGGAACAAGGAGCTCGAGCAGAGGAACGAGGAGCTTGCGCAGATCATCAAAAAGTGGGAGGTTGAGTTGGCGACTCTGAAGAGCAAAAATCGGCAGCTGATGACGGCGCTGCAAGAGAGTAAAGCCAACGCGGAGGCCCTTATTCGAAGACCCTGTCTAGACGACTGTAAGCGTAGTCTTCGACAAGAGGGCAAGGAATGTTTGAGGATGTTGAGAGCTAACTCAGTTAGTGAAGAGTATCCGAGCGATTTAAGGGATCGGATTGATGACGTTCACAGTCTTGTTCGTGAACACGGGCTTCAATCTAGCACAAGAATGAAGACTCGATACGACAGGAAGGCTAACCAAATTGGGTTCGAGGAAGGATCGTGGGTGTGGCTACATAACCCGATGCGAAAGAAAGGAAAATCCCCAAAACTGTCCCCAAACTGGGAAGGGCCATATAGGGTAGTCACGAAGATCAACGACGTCACGTATCGGATACAGCGAAACCCTCGTAGTCCATCGAAGATTGTTCACGTTGACCGACTGGCGAGGTACCACGGAAATAATGATGCTCGGGACGAGCATGTCTTAGGAGGGGGTAGTGTTGCGCCGGTGGTATAGGTCAAAACTTTAAACGTGATTTTCCGTACTTTAGAAGCGTTTTCAGCAGGCTGAAAAGTGATTTCAGGCCGTTTCAGAGGTGGCTCTTTCACATACTAGAAGATTGAAAATTCACCCTAGTTGCCGTTGTTTTCAGGCGCCTGAAACATGTTTTCAGTCCGTTTCAGGGCACCCTCTAACAGATGGCGCAATAACCTGAAAACCCGTTTTCAGGCGTTTTCAGGACCCCTTATGGGCCTTTGAAGTACACTTCAGTATATGGCGAAATTTCACGAAGGAATGAAAGAGATAGCACTATTAGAGAGAGACAGCTATATTGAGAAGGTTCGAGAAGTGTGTGAAAGAGACAGAACTAGAAAGGGATAGCAATAGTCGGGAATGTTCCAGCCGAATCGTACATCGAACCATCTGGATTGTCTAGAAAGAACACTCGCGGTGCGTCATTGACCGAGGGGTCGCCGACCGGCCTTGGACTTTGGACCGAACTTTCGAGGTAGGATTTCTCCGGAACATTCGAGAGCAAGGGTCTCCGGATATATAAGCCGCGCGTTACCGACGCCACAGGCAGTTTTGAACTAACGGCGATACAGTGCGAGTCTCGAAGCGAACTTAAGCAAAAAGTTAATAAGTGCGTTATAGTGAAGTGATTTAGTACAGTGATTTTATAAGTAAGTAAGACTTGTTAATTAGTAATTCTGTAATAAAGTTTGCATTTTTAATTAGTGGTTAATTAGTGCATTTTTCTATCACGTTACCTACCCCACGGACGTAACAATACTAATTGTAAGTTTAAAATAATTAAACAAATTCACTACGGTTCATCACTTTAAGTTGGATGACTGCGGTAGCGTACCGATTACTTTATTTCATTTCATTTATTAATTGCTTACATGTAGGTACATTTTATGTAAGGTATTGCAAGATATGGCAACAATAGATCTACATGATGCCTATTTTCTGATATCTGTTGATGAAAATGATCGCAAACGATTGCGTTTTAAGTGGCGACCACAATTGTTTGATTCGAATGTCTTGCTAAAGGACAAGAATTTGTACGGCTCCATTTGTTTATATAAAATTATTAAAAGAAATATCTACGTACTTCGGGCCTATTGTCATTTAACTACTTAGACGATTTTTTATATATAGTAAGATCATAGATTTAATTACTTAACAAACGTAAAAACTACAAGACTTTTTTAAGTCGTTGGGGTTCGTCATCAATAGTGATAAAAGTGTTATGACGCCAAGTAAAATTGGCAAATTTTAGGGTTTGTGTTATGACTATCACCTTGCCTGGCGAAAAGAAACAGACATGTAGATGTATTTACACGTGTATAGCTCCACGAAAATCGTGTTGAAGATTTCAAGTGTGATCATATTGATCATCCACGTTACAAAATGTTGACATTTGTGTACCTACTCCATGCGAGCCGTGTAAAGGACTATTATATACGAATGTTTACGTCTACCTACTCCATTTTAACAGTGTCGAGGATTTCATACTCCACGTAAATCGTGTAGAGAATACATACGTTTCATTCAGAACATCTGCTCCACTTTAATAGTGTCGAGGATTTCATACTCCACGTAAATCGTGTAGAGAATACACACGTTCTATTCAGAACATCTGCTCCACTTTAACAGTGTCGAGGATTTCATACTCCACGTAAATCGTGTAGAGGATACACACGTTCTATTCAGAACATCTGCTCCACTTTAACAGTGTCGAGGATTTCATACTCCACGTAAATCGTGTAGAGGATACACACGTTCTATTCAGAACATCTGCTCCACTTTAACAGTGTCGAGGATTTCATACTCCACGTAAATCGTGTAGAGGATACACACGTTCTATTCAGAACATCTGCTCCACTTTAACAGTGTCGAGGATTTCATACTCCACGTAAATCGTGTAGAGGATACACACGTTCTATTCAGAACATCTGCTCCACTTTAACAGTGTCGAGGATTTCATACTCCACGTAAATCGTGTAGAGGATACACACGTTCTATCCAGAACATCAGTTCCATTTTAACGGTGTCGAGGACTTCATACTCCACATGAACCGTGTAGAGGATACATTCATATTTACGGGGACACGGAGGCCTCGGACCCTGAGTTGGCCGAGCCGGGCGAAGCAACAACTACCTACTACTGCCGAGTACGTCGCCCGCGCCGATCGCGCCGGCGGCCGAGCCCGTAACGATCGAAGCGCCCACGCCGCCTGGCGGCACTTGCCGTGCCCATAGATAGAGTGGCGAGACTATACCGTCATTGGAACCGAAAATATTAGAACTACTGGGCGAGGACCCAACTAATAACAAAAAATACGGCAAAAACCTACATAAGGATATTGCACCCAAGTCGGCACCCATTTTGGCAAATGGATTAGCTAAGGACTTTCACCTGGAACTAATCAGACGTTACTTGCCTCCTGAAAATTGCCCCAATATGAGGTTTCCGATGCTAAATCTTGAGATCAAAGCAGCCCTTTTGGAAATCAATGTATAAAAGGACTTCTACGGCCAAAGTAAGCAGAGCCAGCTGTTCGGTAGTCTCGGTGCAATAGGACAAGTGTTAAATTAGGCACTGTCATCTAAGAATACAGTATCTCAAGACATAATAAAGCTATTATAGAGAAGCTACAACAGCTATTATAGAGAATCTCAGTCTCGTCGGTTCGCAGCCTTAAACACTTTTAATTAAAATATTAGAGATACCGTCAAAAATACCAAAAATGGATGAACATCTCTTCCGTTCAGCCTTAACAGAGCATATCAAGTTTTCAAAGGCGATCGTTGAAACCGGTTCAGAAATGAAATCGACAGTTGTGAGTCCTGCTTACAAACCATCAGTAGAAAGAAGCACAGCAACAACGGAGTGCTTTAAACTCGAGGGGGATGCCGCCACGAGTAGCAGCAGCGGCCGAGCCGCGGCCGCCCCCTGCACCTCACCGGCCGCCGCGGGACCGTCGCACAGACGCGCCGCGCGGCCGCCGCCCGACCAGCTACACGCGGCATTACGCGACCACGTGGTGGAGGCGATACTAGATGAACCGCACTGAATTCATCAGATTTTTGCCCTCCGTATGTCCCAGCCGTCAACTACGGATGGATGTAGGTATACTAAATTCTTCGAACGAGAAATATTTTAGCTCTGGATCATTTGGAAAATTACAACAAACAAATGAAACTAGAAAAATATTTAAGTCCACATTTTTCATGGCGGATTAATAATACAATGATACATTCTCCCCGATCCGCAAGAATAACTACTTGTTAGAAATGTATAGTAATGCATCTATCTATAACTGGTTGGGGCGCGACATGTGGTGCCCAAACGCTTCTGGCAACTGGACAGTCAGTGAACTGACACTTCATTCATATAAACACGCTGGAACTTATAGCCGCATTTTATGGACTGAAGATATTTACAGCAAATCTAAAAGATTGCAACGTTTAACTGAGAATAGACAACACACCTGCCATGTTATATTAACAGAATGGGGAAGTACAATATCCCCATTTAAATAAGTATGCAAGAAACATTTGGCAGTTGTGCGAGTCAAAAAACGTCTATGTATTTACATCATACATACAGTCTTGCGTTAATGTAGTAGCAGATCGGGAGTCTAGGACTCCAGCCAAATGAATATAGACACTGAATGGGAAATTTCTGGTCATATATTTTCACAGATTGTTCATATGTTAGGCTGTACACCTGCATTTGACCTTTTTGACAGCCCTCAGAACTACAGCCTACTGCAGTAGATATGCGTCTTCGAAATTAGATCCTTATTCAGAAATAGTCGATGCCTTTACTTTTAGCTGGGAAAATATTATTTTTTATCTCTTTCCCCCATTCAGCCTAGTGAGCAAAGTATTAGAAAAATCATTTCAGATAAAGCTAAAGGTATCGTTGTAGTACCCCACTGGCCATCACAAGCATGGTACTCCTTGTGGTCTAGTCTTGTCGTACCTGAAAAAACGTTTATTGATTCCGACGGATCTTTATTAGTCTCTCCGTTCAGAACGCGCCTCCCGCTTCATGCCAGCCTTATCCTGGTGGCAGCTAAATTATCAGGGATATGATAATAAAGCGTGGCCTACCACATGAATCACTAAATATAGTGATGGCCTCTTTAGCAAAAATACTTTTAAAGCAATAATTTAAAACTTTATTAATTCAAATCCTGGGAGCTTCTCTGTAAAAAACGAGAAATCTTGATGTTTATGACGCTAATGACGGCGATGTGTTTTAACACATCACCGTCTTGTCTTTTTGATGATGTCTTTTTGACCATAAAATTTTAAGCTATAGCTGTTTGATCATACACAGATCAGCCTTATCGCAATACGAATGTTACGTCAAATGATTGGGTTAATCGATTTCTTAAAGGTTTACAAACTTAAACCTCCGAACCCAAAATATAAATCCACGTACAAATATAGTTCTAAATCATTTCTTAAATATTTATAGAAATGAAGATGTCTCATGAACTGATTTATCATATAAAACTTGTACTTTTATCGCCATCGCTTCGGCACAATGGATGCACACGATCAGGCTACTGATAAAATTAGATAATATGCCAATAAGTAATGATGTAATTATGGCTTCACCTTCATTAGCACTGGTACTGGACAGTATAGCTAATGAGATGATACTCCTCCAGTAGGAGTCATCTAAATGTTAAATATAATCAAGGTTACAAATTTAATTAATACTTCGAGGCCTGGAGCTTGTTAACCAATCAATAGATTACCCTATATCCGCGAAAGTCCTTATTTGCCCAGCACTCGCAGTTCAAACGTATGTTAGTAGGACAAATGAATTGAGACGCCATCATACTAAAGGATACCTCTTTGTACGAAGGCCTTATAAAAACTTTGGATCTCAGACCTTAGCACACTGGGTTAAAAAGGTATCACGAGACAATGCCATTGACATAAGCATTTTCAGCGCTCACAGTACACGGGTAGCATGAAAATCTGCCGCGCACCGTGCCGGGTTTAATCTGGAGACTGTTTGCAAGGCTGCAGGTTGCAGTGATCGTTCCAATGTCTATCTTAATAAGTAATATTATAGAGACACCCTGGAATCAAATGAAAATAATTTTACGTATGCTATATCTGACATTCGCTAAATAGGATTAATTGCATTTATGCCATTAAAATTAAACAGTTAAGAATCTGATAAATGTAAATTGAACTTTAAATTAAGTCATCAGAATATTGTTCTCAATTTCGTAGCTAATCAGCATTATAATGATTGGAATTACCAGTTTTTTACTTTTCATTTTTCACATATTGAACATAACAATGCTCTGAACATCTGCATGTAAACTATAGTAATCGTCTTCGGTTGGGATACGAAATATAATTAAGAATCAAACGAACTTACCTTACGTGATGTTTGATTCCAATTATGTGAGTATCCCAACCGAAGACGATTACATCGTCCCATCCCACCCTAGCCCAAGGGATAAAATAAAAAATAAAAAACTTGTCTACAACACAAAATATCTAACTCTGAAAAAATGAGGTCAGGTAAGCGCGGGAGCGGGTGTGTCGATGCGCCACGGGAGAGAGATGGAAGTATGGTTTTGCTTTTTAAGATATTATAGCTCTAAATGTGTGACAAGGACAGCATCATCTCATGTACTGCTGCATGTAAACTATAGTAATCGTCTTCGGTTGGGATACTCACATAATTGGAATCAAACATCACGTAAGGTAAGTTCGTTTGATTCTTAATTAAAATAGACACATTTGGTTCGATCTTATGACTTTGCCTTGTAATAATCGCGTTTCATTAAGAAAACGTTAGAACTATAGATATGTTTGACTTCTGAACCTGTGTCCGTTACATGTACCTCTGCACAGGGCTCCGAAAATATTAGTTGAATCGGTAGGTATTAAAGTAAAATACATTATTTAAGTTACTTTATTTCAGCTAAACATATTGTATTGTATTGTATGTAGTAATATTGTACTAACTTATGTTTATATTTAACTTACAAATGTACCAGACATATTACCTACCATAAAGTTGTAAGCTAAAGTCTTATACATTATGTATTTACCCATTAAAACCGAAATATATTCTGTAGTCACAACAGCGGAGCCCGAAGATAATAATGTTTTTGCGATTCATAATTTGATGAGACATTCCAACATTGCGGTAGACGTCATTTTGAAATCAACCATAGCTAGGTACGACAAGGTAATCTGATAATCATTTACTCACACGTGGATGTTCGGGAAACGTAAAGTGACAAGGCGGAATTGAGACAATATGCGTCTCTTTAAGCTTACTGTCATACATATTACGTGGGATTATGGTGAATTCTGGGATTTATGAAGCATCGCATTCTTGGTAACGTGTGGTGACAAGTGTGTGTGAGGATAGGTGTATATGTTAGGATGTGTGTGAGGTCTGGGTACGTTATCGGCTGGCTCACAACTCGTCATGTGTCATGCCTAAATCGGGAAGCTTACTGCTCTCTCTTTAAAATTTAGATAACGATAATTCCCAATGTAATATTTTGTAAACGAGTAGGTAGTCTTAGACGATTGGGAAATGAGTTACCGCAATCGTTACAAATTTAATTTAAAGATAATACATAAGATTGGTACTAGTTAATAAGGAGTTGACTGACGACATTTATGGAATAGCGTTTCTTTCTATTCTCTAATACTATAGGTAATTATTTGATCAAAGACGGAATAAGGTACATAACATAAACCGAAACCTGAAAATCAATTATTGAAGTTACCTAAATGCAAAAATTAGTTCGTTATAGTCCATGAATTTCAACTTCAGTCCGAGAGCCTATGATTTATCTTTGAATTGTATTTTCTGCAGTCGCGAAAATAATTAGTTTTTACAAAAATTGCTTAATTGAAATTCACGTATTTTGTCCAATTCTTACGTTACTTACTCCCATGTTATCTTAGGTTACCTTAACTGTCGATATAATGACAAATAATCTTCCATAATCCATACTATAAAAATCCTATAGTAAGCATTAATCACACTTTCATTTAAAAGAACTTTCTAGTGAAAATTAATCACAATTCCATTTTAATGGAAATATGAATCTCTTAAGAAATAAAGGTAAAGAGACACTAACTAAAAAAACATAGACATATAATAGGGATGATGACTGGGTTAAAAATATGTAATTCTATTTAGTCCGTCAGTTAGATTATGGAAAAATATGGGACACGTATTTTTTGGTTTATCAAAATATTAAAAATCGACAAAGTTATAGATCATCAAACTTCTAGAGTGGGGGCTTGTGACGTCACTCTTGAGTACAATTTGTACTCAAGAGTGACGTCACTCGAAACTTCTAAGCACTCTATCCTCGTCAGTTTTTGTTTGTCAAACAAAACAAAAAATACGTGTACAATATTTTTTCATAATGTAACAGACGGACTAAACAGTTTTTTTTAGTCATCTAGCCTATTCTGATAAATTGATGCACAGTTGCACAGATTGTAATACTTACGGACATTTTGATAAAGCGTCAGAGTGAGTTATCTAAAATGTCACTACGAATTTTTCACCGTCACTTTTTGTTGTAAAAAGTTCTGAAAAGTTAACAAACGACCACATGGAAAAATGGCTGGCGGCAGTGAGAGTTTGCGGACAATTTTCGGGGACTATAAATAACCATTGGAGTGGCTCTAAGCCAAGTTTCATTGCATAAAACAATAGACTGCAATTAGCGCTTATCAAATATGAACCCTATTTGAATCGTGGAAGTACGTATAATTAAGCAATTAGGTTTAGATTAACTGCACTTACGCGGCGCGGGTACAAAAGTTGTTTACCCGCGGGTTCGCCTGCGCTATTGCCGTTACTTTCCCAAGGAAACTCTTTACCTTTATAAAGTATCATATATGGCAATCCAGGACTTTGTCTAATTGAATGCCAAATTACATCAAAATCCATTCCATTGCTACCGCGATCTTTAGCTACAAAAATGTGAACCTCCAAACATCTTCACAAATTGTCACAATTTAATATTAGTAAAAGTACGATTATACTAACTCAAATTTAATGAATCATTTCAAATTACATAAACACTAAAACATATTTCACTATCCAAAGCATAGCAATATCAGGTCCAACGTAATCCAGTCAAATTTAATTAAGGTTAATGGATATAAATAGTCGTAAAAATATCTCAGATTCCAATGGCCCTTAAATATACCCCGGGAGTATTTTCTTCCATCAATGTAAGCTAACTGTATCAAATAACGGAGAAAGGTAAACGCGGTGATTGATGATCTACCAAGAATACAAAAAAAGAATCAGGAATAGTCCCGAAGGAGCATCGGGATGTTGCGCAGTAATCAGTTCGAAAACAAGCCTCTTACGCAGAAAAAAGACAAATTAACATTAAGAGAGAGGCCATAGGATATTTGAAATATGCTACTAATATTGTAAATGTGAAAATTTGTGAAGAAGTTTGGATGTTTAGAGGTTTGGATGTTCGTTACTAAATATCGGGGTCACAAATGGATGGATTGAGATGAAATTTGGCATGCACGGAAACCAAATAAAACCTTATTTTATAAAAAAAAATAATAGGAACACTATTAAAATATTTTTGAAAAAATCGCTTACGATAATATGTAATAATTAAAATTTAAATGTTAAATTTCATGGTCTTCCTTTTGTTTAGGTAGGATGCTGTGTTTTTAAGAAAAAAAAACTAATGGGTAACCTTTTCAATCGGTATACTAAAATTAAATTTTGTTATTTTTATTTTTAAAATTTGATGGGTCCGATTCCTTTATTCAAAAATCTTTGAATGCAGATCCAACTATTTTTAAAATTAAAATAAAGTCTCCTTTCAGCAAAATATCACATCTAAAATATTTGGGGTACTTTTCCTTCATGTCGCATAGTCGTGGGACAGGCTGTATACGATAGTTTTGTATGAGTTAAAGTTAGATATCAATACTCATTTTGAATCTTAAAGAAAATTGCCGAAATCGATTAGCATTTAAAAGGCCTTTTAAGGTGATATGATATTATTACACTGATGCTCATATCCATCTTTCACTGAAAGCGATACGTGTGAACACAAAATAAACCAAAAGTGAAGATGAAATAAAAATGAACTGTCCGATATGAGCCTTAGTGAAGATGTTTGCGAGGTCTTTATCAGCAAGCTATGAATTGCAAATAACCAAATAACTATATTAATCTGTAAGGGTCTGTCGAGGAATTTCCGTTGTTAGAAGCGAAGTTTGTGTAATAATCCTCACCCGTAAAATCCGTAGCCGGTATCCTATAATGAACCTTTTCCATCATGTATTGAGTAGGTAGGTATTTACTTATGTTGAAAACTAATCTTCTATTAACCTTACTTGAACCTCCGCTAATATTTTAGTCGGACATAATAATTATGAATATGAGGAAATGTACACATTTTTTTCTTAATATTTGCGAATTATAATCAGTCGTTTTGAAATTGGAGTTTTACGTATATTTTATTTCTGTTTTAAAAGCGTATCCTGATATTGGGATGTCAAAATGCAAAAGCAAGCTATTAGAGTAAAGAACATTTTTGATCCCGTCACAGAGATATTGGAATAAATGTATTTGGATGTTTGGATGTATGTTACTAAATAACGAGGTAACAACTGGAGGGATTGAGATGAAATTTGGCACTCAAGTAGACCAAGACCAAGTCCTGGATTGAAACATAGGATACTTTATATCCTGGAAAAGAGTTCCCTTGGGACAATAACGGGTATAACGCGGGCGAAGCCGCGGGCAAATGCTAGTATCAATTATACTTACCTCTAAAACTGTATAATATTTTCCGATTTATTCTAATAAATATATAAGACCAAGTCCTGGATTGAAACATAGGATACTTTATATCCTGGAAAAGAGTTCCCTTGGGACAATAACGGGTATAACGCGAGCGAAGCCGCGGGCAAATTCTAGTATCAATAACACTTACCTCTAAAACTGTATAATATTTTCCGATTTATTTTAATACCTTTAGAATTGTCAAAAATTTCACTCCATCCCAGGTAAAGCAAAAAAGCAAATACAACTTCACGTGAATTCTGGGCATTATCCTGCTTACCTCTTGAAAAACAAATCACTCTTCCCTCATAAACACGATAAGCAAAACGAATCCCGCCTCCCTGCGTAAGGCACATTATTTTGTTTATTTAGTACAAAGCAGGCAATATGCACCTAAAAGGGTTTAGAGCGGGAGGAAAAGGTATATTATTTATTAGTATACATACAGGCCGGGAACTGCAGAATCCCTGACGAGTATGAGTTATTAGATTTAACAGCGGCTTCGCTCGCGTTACCTACATTATTATCCCAATCGATTACTAACCCGGTTAGAATGTAGCCTATGTTTTAATCCAGTACTTGGTCTTCTTATATTCTAAATTTCATCTCAATCCATTCAACGTCCACACCTCTAAAGATAGGTACAAACATCTTCTCAAACTTTCACGATCATAATGTTAATGAGTTATTTATTACCTATAAATATAAGGTTACAAGGCCAAGCCAGTGATGCCCTGTGAAAAAAAAAACCAAGGTAAACTGAAAGTTTTAATATTCGACAGAAAATCAAAAGTAAATAGTACCTACACCTAAGTGAATTTTAGCTGCGATCGCTTTGCTCCGTGTATAATAATCTCAACTCATGCATTAAAAATGTATGAAGAAGCCTTTGGAATCTCGTATTGCGCACTAAAGTTTAAATAAATAAATAATGACAATGTTGTCGCACTTGTTTGAAAAACACATTTTATCTTATGCATCAGTGATGTGGACGCGTCACAAACAGCAATTTCTTAGTCTCTTATGGCATGATTATCCCTCGTCGAGATGAAAATTGAATATTCTATGCTCCGGGATTGCTGTTTAGTAGGTTCGTAGCATGTGTTTTATTCTAAGTCAAAGGGAACTAACTATATGAGTTTAGTGTATTACGTATGTAGGATATGACTTTGGAGCTTTGGAGGTAAACACACAATTTCTAACCCGTGTATATTAAGTTTTTAGTACCTACACTCAAGGAAAATTAACGTTTAGCAACTTAATTTGTTCGTATTGGTTCGTTCGTGGTTGATCATCAGCCGCGTCGCGCTGGTAAATAGTAATTAGTAACACAGCCAATTTCAATAAAAAATTATGTTAACATGCTAAACATTCAAATTCCTTGAGTATATGCTAGAAATAAAAATAAAACATGATTGTGGTAATAAAGGTTTTCAGTGGGTAGATAGTTGAAAAGGTTTTCAATAACGACCAGCGTTTTTTTCACATCCTGTTCGGGGTAGATACGTTTTTGATTATGATTTGGGAGGTCGGGTAATTACTCGTATTACCTTCGAGCGACTACTATCCTCACCTCCATAAACCATGAAATAGGGACACCAGACCGACGGGGTTTAGTCACACTATAAGAAAATCGGTTTAGGCCCGAGTCTTTGCGACATTGAGTCTACTCTCCAAACTAAGAGCCCAACACCAACAACATAATTAGAAGTCGTTTGTCCGTTTATCGATTAGTCGAGGAATACGGCGGGAAACAGCAATAGAGTAACTAGAATTAATGTTTCATACGCTATAACCATGAATCAAGTATGTGTCGATCAACATAAAGTGCTTTACTCCCACGAGATATAATAGTAAATGTAAGTACTTATACGAGTAGGTACAATAAAGGGACGCTCGGTGACCTGACCATAATAAAATGACACCCGTGTAGGGGTCGCCTTATTGGTTAATGGCAAATGGGCAAACGTACCTACAGGTAGGTACGTTCATTTTCATAATTAGTAATCGTTATTGAAATGGATTTGATTTATTGTTTATGGGTAATTGACTAAACTAAATGAAGTCTCGAAAGATTGAAAAATCGATAGCAGCAGTAGTTCCTGAGATATCTGGCTGTGACAGACGGACAGACCGACAAAGTTGCACTATAAGGGTTCATTTATTTTGGTACAGGACCCTAAAAAAGTAATAATATAGTACGCACCCAGGGCGGCCAAATAAAGAATATCCCAGATCGCAGGTGTTTGTGGCCCAAACCGTTGATAAATATGCGATCTGGGACTTTTTTGACCACACAGTTTTTATTTAGTAGTAAGTCTATATCAGCTTCTAAACATCTTTTCCAAATTTCGTAAATGTACGTATATTAGTAATACAAACATACAAACTTTGTATGTTTGTCCGCGCATATCTCGAAAGCTATACATTGGATTGCAGAGAACTCTTTTTAATTGAACTAGCTACAGCCTAACTTTGGAAACTGAGTTTCATCTAAATCGGTTCAGTAGTTTTTGAGATAGCTACTTAAGTGTGTATCAGTCATTAGAACATATTCAAGCGCGCGATGTACCTTTTGCAGGAAGAAAAATTACTGCTATTATAATGTGTGGTAGTGCTGTCTGTACCTACTTATTTTTAAGTTGTAATAGCGACAGTGCTACGAATCGTGCGTCGACGGCGCGTTTAAAAGGTGCCGTGTGCATCGCATCCTAATTAAATTCATTAATTGCAACTTAACTATCAATCTAATCTATCTGGCCTACTTGCGAGCATTGTGTTTCAAAGGCCATTGTGGTCTGACCGTGTCAGTCACACTTACATAGCACTTAAACGGCAACCGGCGCATTTACCCAGATGGCAGCTCAATGGAAGAAATACCACAAACCCGTACTACGCTCCCCGCGGTTACTTGAAAGTGAAACTTCAGTAGTCTACATTAAGGTCGAGTTAGCAGCTAGGTTATTACACGACATAGGAGTTTGCGAAAGGGACTCCTCTAAATGTTGTTGGCGATAAGACGCCGGGAGGGCGCCAGATCCGTACACTGGGCGATAAATTGAAAACGTGTCGGGAATGACACATCGCGTATGCGTCGGGCGTTTAAATTCAATTAAATTTGTTATGAGAATTGTTGTCCTATTTAATAATTGAAGTGGGCTAGGGATGCATTATTTCAAATGATGTTTTTAATACATCTAGCTGAGATTTATTGTATAACTAGCTATCCCGGCAAACTTCGTTGCGCCTCAGAATTTATTCGGCTATTCGGGACGGAGACAAACTTTCAAAGATCACCAAAATCGGTCCACCCGTTTTTGAGTTATAAATTGTGTAACTAACCCGACTTTGTTTTATGTATATCGATTTAGTTACGGTTATGTATATATGTCGCAGCCAACTGGTTTAATCAGCCATTTGGTTAAATGCCTAGCACTTTCACTAAATTATGACCCGCCAGCAGGTCGACGAAGCCCCGCTACGTGGGGCTTCTATTTCTGCTCTGAGCGACACGAGCTAACTAACAAACCTAACCTAAAATTTAAATGAAAAGGCTACGCAGTTAACTAAATGTCTAATTAAGCTAGTTGGCGGCCATATATACACATACATACAAAAAAATTAAATGCGTGCTGTACAACATGTGCGTTACGTACGAACTTATATTTAAAATATAGTACATTTTCCATATTAATAGTCATTATTTGAATGTCGGAATAAGATATATTCTAGGATTTAAAAAAAAATTATGGTGAAATTAAAATTACTTCTAATAATCGGGTCAAATATAAACGAGGCGTAATAATCATATCTTTTTCGGTTCGATAACTTACAATATAGAACATTTTTACTACATTACACAACTAGGGTGGTAATACAAAGAAAGGCCGAGATCGCAGAAGTTTACGGCCCGAGCGGCTGCGAGCGAGGGACGTAAATATCCGATCGAGGGCTTTCTTTATTACCTCCCGTGTTGTGTACATCATTTTATGTCTACAATTGGCCAGAAAGCGGTTTTTTGCTGCCGTGCGGAAAAAGCCACTCTATGGCCAGGTGTGGCATAAAATTTTGGTAAGAAATCATATCTCAAACAGTTACATCACACCCGTTAAATGTTAGTGTATAGGTATAACAACCGTTTCGATTGCTAAGATTATTTTAAAAAGTTCGGCTTACTTAATTTAAATCTGTTGTACCTACATGATTTTCAGTTTGTTTACCACCTCTCCTGACTCTTCACTCAACTGCTAAAAGGTTAACTTGAAGAGATCCCTTAAAGGGATAAGTTCGCTTTTGTATATAACATACCATTATTTTGTAACCTTGTACCTAGTCTTATTTTGTGCAATAAAGTGTTTGCCAGTCTAACTAAGGCAATAATAGTATATGACACATAAGAGTTAATTAGAACCAACTTATTCAAATAAAAAAAATAAGTAATAGGTCATTTACGCAAAACCTACGTGTAACAACACCATTTTCGAGCAAGTGTGATGAAAAAATAACACATACATGTAAGTCAGGGTTGCGTTGTTAACTTTTCGCTCTTCTTTTCCGTAAGCTTATACTGGGTGAATTTTCGTCCGCGACATTTGTATGCGATACATTTAGTTTGGCATACAAATGTCACGATCAAAAATGACCCATTACAAATTGTTACTTACGAGACAGACTGCAAGTCAGGCAGTGTAGAAACCAATGCAACACTAAGTAGTTAGTTATACTAGAGTTACTAAGTATGTGTTTAAATATAAGAAATTAAGCTTATAAATTACCCTTTGTAAAAATGGTTACATGTAGGAACTTCTAAATAAACATTATAATAATAATAATAGCCTTTATTTCCGAACTTCGTGCACGAGGCTTTTTATCAGTATATTCATAATATCTATAATATGTCACGTAGTTCGGTGTGCCTTTTGGCATAGGCCTCCTCCAACCGTTTCCATTCTGCTCTGTCTAGTGCTACCCTTGTCCAGAGTGGACCCAGGGTTAATCTCAAATCATCTTCCCAGCGTGTTGCCGGGCGTCCCCTTTTTCTAGTGCCATCTCTTGGATACCATAACGTCACCTGCTTGCTCCATTTATCTGTCTGGCAGCGTAGCATGTGGCCTGTCCATCCCCACTTCAGATGGTCAATTCGGGAAAGTATATCTGTGACTTTTGTTTTCTTCCTTATTTCAGTGCTCCTTATTTTGTCGCTTAGTTTTATACCCAGCATACTTCTTTCCATAGATCTCTGGCATTTTGCAACTGTCTCTCTGTGTTTCTCGTTAAGCGACCAGGTCTCGCAACCATATGTCATGCACGGAAGTATGCATGTGTTGAAAGTCTTACTCTTTACATGCATATTTAAGTCTTTGTTTTTCATGATTTCTTTTAAAGCCCAATATTTCTTCCATCCCATAGCTATTCTTTTCTCTATTTCCTTTGTCATCATATTAGTTGGTGTAATAATTTGTCCTAAGTATACATACTCCTTGACGTATTCAAACTTGTTTCCGTTAATTTCTATTTCCACTTCTGTGTAGTTGGTCATCAATTTTGATTTGCTTGTGTTAATTTCAAGTCCTGCTTCGTTGCTCTTGCTGGTCAAGGCTTGTAACATTACTTGGAGTACATTTGGATTCTCTTCCAGCAGTATCAGGTCGTCAGCAAATCTCAAATGATTTAGTCGGCTACCATTGATGTTAAGTCCGTAGTTTTCCCAGTCTAGTTTTCTGAAGATCCCTTCCAGTACCGCGGAGAACAGTTTGGGGGACAGTGGGTCTCCTTGCCTCACTCCTCTATTTATGGGGAATGGGTCTCCTTTAGATTCTAGTTTTATGCAGCTTTTGCTTTTTCTATAGATGTTTTTGATTAAGTTGATATATGTGTTGTTTACTCCTTGCTCTTTGAGGCTTGCCCAGATGTGGTCGTGGATCAGACTGTCGAAAGCCTTGGAGTAATCAATGAAGGCTATGTATAGCGGTTTTTGGTATTCATTGTATTTTTCCATAATTTGCTTAATGGTGTGGATATGGTCTATTGTGCTGTAATTCTTTCTAAATCCCGCTTGTTCAATCGGTTGATTCCCGTCTAGTACATTTGTTAACCTATCTAGAATCACCTTTGCAAAGACTTTGTAAATGTTAGATATCAGGCTTATCGGTCTATAGTTGTCTATATCATCCCTTGCTCCTTTCTTATGTACCAGAGTAATGTATGACTCTCCCCATCGGTCTGGAACTAGGCCCGTGAATAATATGTCATTGAACATCTTTGTTAGGGCTGGACTTATTTCTTCGATTGTGCCTTTCATCAATTCATTTGGTATTGTATCGGGGCCAGGTGCTTTCTCTGTTTTTTGTGAGTTGATGGCTTTCGTTACCTCTGATGCTAGTATGTGTGGTACATGTTCCTCTGCTGACTGTGTTTCTCCTGGTGGAATCTCCCTTCCCTGCTTCACGAGTGGGTGCTTGTTGGAATATGAATATAGAGTTTTGTAGTAATTTGTAGCTATTTTTTGGATATCTTTTCGTTTCGTAGTACTTATTTGTTTGTTTTTTAATTTGGGGATCCACTCCTTACCCTGTTCTCTCAGTTTGTTGAAAGCTTTTTTGCTGCCGCCAGTTTTTTCTATATGTTCTTTAAGTGTTTGGTTTCTTCTTTTTTGCCTTTCTTTTCGCATACTTTCTCGTAATTGTTTGCTTATCTTGGTTATTTCAGTTTGGTTTTCTTTACTCTTCTCCATGGAGATCAATATTCTTCTTATTTCTATTAATTCCATTGTTTCTTTGCTGAACTTATTTTCTTTGATATTTCTTGTTGTTTTTGCCGTCAGCCCTACGAGTTCTGATTCAAATCTTTTGTACTTTTCTACCGTGCCCATATCAGAATTGGCGATTTCCAAGAAGGGTGTTTTTGAGCTTATCTTGAGGTCACTGTAGTGTTTTTCTGTTATTGTCTTTTCTTTCGGTTTTATATTTTTCCTGGACGTTTTCGATGGGTTTTGGTTTAAACAGCTGCGTACCATACGGTGGTTAGTGTTGAAGTTTAAATTTTGTACTATGTGAGTGTCTTTAAAGAACTTCACCCTGTTGGTTATAATGTAGTCAATCTCGTTTTTATATCTGCTATCTGGCGATATCCAAGTCCATTTTGTTTTGGGGTTTTTCTTGTAGACAGAGTTCAATATTGTTAGGTTATTTTCGAGTAGGAAGCCAACCAATCTGAGTCCATTCGGACTTCGTTTTCCATACCCAAATTTCCCCAGTACGAATTCTTCGCCTGGTTTTCTAACTCCCACTTGGGCGTTAAAGTCTCCCATAACAACTAAATGGTTTCCCGAGTACTTTCTTACTATTTCTCCAAGGGTGTTATAGAAGCTTTCGACGTCACTCTTCTCAGCCTGTTCTGTTGGTGCGTATATTTGTATTATTGACCAGACTTTTTGATAGTGATTGATATCAATGTGCAGCACTGCGATTCTTTCACTTATTCCTTCAAACCCCGTTATTTTGTTTTTTAGTTTAGTGCTTACGAGGAATCCCACTCCTCTCTGGCCCGCAGTTTCGCCTTTGTGGAACATAATATAGTCTGTGTATTCCTCTATTCCTTCTCCATCTCTTCTCATTTCGCTTATTCCTAATATGTCCCATTTTATGCTAGCTAGAGACCATTCTAGTTCCTGTAGGCTTTCCGGTGTTCGGAGTGTTCGGGTATTAAGTGTGCATATGTTTATTGGCTGATTTTTGCTTTCTAATAAGTCTGTTTTTCCATCGTTCGTTCTATCAGCATTTTTTTTCTCAGCATCGTTTGTCTTTTCTGTGTATGTTTTAGTTGCTTTGTTTGTGGTTGGAGGGTGGTGGTCTATAACCCCGCGCTGACCAGACGTATTGGGGCCTTAATAAACATTACTTTACTTTTAATTTATATACTTTCACTTATTAAAAGACTTGCTCAATAATTCACCGTAGCATAAAGATTAGATATGCATCCAGATATCAAAAGGTTTAAAGGAATTTTTCACCAAAACTGTGAGCGGGCAATAAATGTCTGATATAAATTCAAACGAAGGTCTAACTTTTCTATGGTAGGTATATAAGTGTTATCTGAGTGAGATTCATGCCCTCCCCGAGGTAGTTTACTGGTAAGGGCTCGTCCAGAAATCGTGTGATCAAAGGACGATGGGCAGAAACGTCCCCACCCACCAACAGAGATGAGACATGTGTCAGTTAATTGACCTGGCCAACACGATGGATTTTTACTATGGCGAAGATCACCTCAAGAATGGGGTTTTCTTGGAAAATCGTATTTTGTTTTGTATAGGAGGGATCCAAAAACAGGCCCTTGTGGAACACCGCACTGCATTCCTCGCGATCTCCGTGCTCCCCTCGTTTTGTAGAGCACTACTGATGTCTACACCCACTCACTGCGCCCTCCTCTCTTCTGGTCGCGTAGACCCTAACCGCCCTGTGGACTTCCCCAGGCAGTTTATGGCGTCTATGGTGGACTCAATTCGAACTGTCAGTAATGTTGTTGTAGTAGTACTCTATGACACGAGGGGAGCACGGAGAACGCGCGGTGCGGTGTTCCATAGGGGCCTGTTTTTGGTTGGGCCCTTCCTATTGTTAGACTCAAACACTATTACCATTAAATACATTATTTATTTACAACATTACACTATAGAAAACACAGGCTCAGGTATATTATCGATCAATCCAAGAATCACAGGACGCGGGCGCAATCCCCGCCTAATGCAGTCCGACGTCTATCATGACGCCGTAGTGATGTGTCACGCTCTTAGTGATGTTACACGGCGCAGCAACTTTTCATTCCATAAACGGCTAACACTATACAAAACAAAATACGATTTTCCAAGAAAACCCCATTCTTGGGGTGATCGTCGCCATAGTAAAAAATCATCGTGTTGCCAAGGCCTATTAACTGACACATGTCTCATTTCTGTTGGTCTTGGGGACACCGCCCATACAAATTTGCCCATGGTCCTTTGGCCTTCGTAATAATAAGTAATTTCGTAGTTTTCAGCTTTCCCGTTGTGTAGAAAAATTACACGTGATCTCTTCCCGGACACCCCCCCCCCCCCCCCCTCCCCCGTCGTGATCATTCGTGATATTTTTCTGACCCCCCCCCATAGACGATCACATGATTTCTGGACGAGCCCTAAGTAGATATTACTTAAGGTGGTTCGAGTCGGTGGGTTTTCCATACAAACAAAAATAATGTCATTCTTGTTTGAAATGTGTTTTATTTTATCGCTTGATACATTTTATTGGCGCGAAATGACATGAGAACTCTATATACAGGGTGTTTGGTAAAGCGTTGTCAAAAAGAAACAGGTAAGTAGAGAAAGCCATTAGCTACCTATTTCAGGTACATGTACCTTAAATTTGTCTAAGGGCTATTTTTGACCGATTTTTTTAATTTTGTTGGAAAACTGCGAAATTCGACCTTTAAACTTTAAAAAAAAAATACTGTATGGTGTAGTCGTAAAAAAAAGGATTGTTGAAATATTCTGGTGTTTAAATAATAAAATTGTTATTGGAAGCAGGTAGCAACGTAAAAAAATGGAAGCCCTCAAAGTTTCATTTATATTAAGCATCAATTTATGCATATTTAGATTATTTTACAATATCAATAACAAATATGTTATGTATTGGGTAAATATTAATACATTAGATGTCAAACTCCTTAAAACTAAACTTCTTGAATACCTAAACGATTTAAATAATGTATATTGGTATGGTCTAACGATGGAGCTAGAAGGTGGCTATATGATCATCTAAATTACATAAGATAAACCCGCGTCAAAACAGATTAAAATGTTTGGGCTCATTTGATTTGACGCGCAGTTTGCTATTATACAAAAAAGGTTTGCTATTACAAAAAGGTTGTCTCAAAAATACAATTTTTGACACAAACTTGTTCAGAAGGATCAATCTCAACTTTGAAATAAATCCCTTACTTACTTTGGCGAACAATATATAGACCTTTTCAATTTATATATAAACCTGATTGACAGTTACTCCGTCAAGTAGGACAGATCGGAGATTTCAAGCGGAAAAAGGGCAAGGGGATTTCCCAATTTCACTCTAGAAATAGGTGGCAAACAAAACAAATCTGGCTTTCTCTGTTTAGTGTCGCGGTTAATAAAGGGATTTACATGGAAAAGATTCGATAGAAAATCTTTTATCAGCAAGATACAACGAAAAAACGTGACAAAGAAGGCTATGACAACAGTATGGGATTTGGCACATCTTATTTAGAAGTAAGAGGGTTGTTACATAAATAAAAAAAGAGAAAGTTCTTTTCATTATTATTTGTATCATATCGTACTTATTTGTTAGTCTACATATTAGTGTCCCACTGGCAAAAGGCTTCCCTCTGGTCATTACATTTTTTTACTACACAATAGTTGCTCTTTGTCAATGGAGTAGTGTAGCTTCCAATCGTGTCGGCTATACGGCAGCTTCATGACATTGTTACATACGCACCATTATTATACATACACTATGATTCGGGACACATGAGTAGGATCAACTCTAGGGATTCAGTCAATTATAAGCCATCGTTTCCTACTAGTGTTAGTGAGATTAGTGTTATTTTTTGTATAAAACAAAAAAATTAAATTATTTACGACATTCATGCTCATTCTACAGTTAGAGTACTTTCGTCAAATATCGATTCTCTTCGCTTTATTTGTAAATGTTTGTAAACGTTGATACTGCCAAAATTACAATGACAATGTACTTTCTTCATAATCAAAATGCTATCATAACGGTCAAAGAGGTTTTATTTTATTAACACTTTCAGGTGAGCAACGTCTATAGACGTCAAATTTGTAGGCTTGACAACGCTTAATTGAATGTACCGTGCGTGAAAGTGTTAATTAGGTTTTGTAGGGTGACCATGATGACACAGAATTAATATTGTACTTACAGAAAGTAAAAAATATAGGAAAATTGTGAGGGTTTCACTTAAATACGATGGTAAACCATCCCTTAACATTTTCTGAATCCCTAGGGTCAGTCCTGCTCACGTCTCTCGAATCACCTCGTATGCAATAAAAGCATCTGTCAAAAAAGTAGTTCTGAGACAAGCTTTTTACTTTGCCGATTGTGCTTTTTTTCTGTACAGTCGCAAACTGCACGTCAAGAATAATCAAATGTGCCCAAAAATATATATTTAATCTATATCATTGTGATGATCTTATGACCACCTGCCGACTCCATTGGTAGATCAGTTTGATGGTAAGTACCATAATCTTGCATTGTCACCGAATTTATATGAGTTATTAAAAAAATTGGCATTTCAGCTCAATTGGATACCATTAAGTGTTTGCAAATTTTGAAACCACGACATATGACATACTAACGTTGGAACTAAATGAATAAATATTAGGGGGCAATCTTACACAAATCGAACTAGTCCCATAGTAAGCTCAAGGTGTTATGGATACTAGACGACGATATATTTAATAGATACAAATCCTTAAATACCAAAGCAAACATCCAAGACTCTGAAACAAATATCATCACACAAATAATATTTGCTCTTACCGGGATTCGAACCCGGGAAATTAAAAACTTGTAAAAAAAATGACATCACACATACATACTTATTTCCTTGATATTTTTACGTCCAATGCTCCAGTGCCGGCATTTTCATTTAAACCCAGTTGTCAGTGTTGTTAGAGACACTTTAATTTCCTGCTGCAGGTATCGGCGGCAATCCAATACGTCAAATATAAGCCACCGGGGAACGTTTTCGGGCTTTCAAAGTCAAAGTCAAAGTGTTTTATTTGTGAAACATAGGTAAATCTGAAAACTTACAGAGCTTTTTGGTACATTTTCACTTTTATTATACAGTCAGCGCCAAATAGTCGGTATCATCCTAAGCGCCATATACACCGTGTTTTATTTCTGTTAATTCGAAACGTTGCTTCGTACCTCAACAGAATCTACCTGGTATATCGCTTTATGTTACATTCGATTTTTTTTTAACTTTTCATACAAAACAAATTAATACTGAGTTGATAACCATTTTAAAATACACTTTTGAGTTAGTCAATGTTGGAATTATGACAGCTCATTTATATTGGTTGGTGATTAAATTAAGATTATGAATATTTTAAAAATGGCATGAGTTATAACATTGGTTTCTTGGAGATATTAACTTAATTAGATCTGAAGAATGTGCCCTTGAAGTTAACGGAAATCAATAAAAACACGGTGTATATCGTTACACGTCTTTATTATGTGGCGACACTGCCACCTAGCGACATTCGTTGGAAGAAGAAGACAGTTGCATCATTTCCACGACAGATGGCGCTTACATCAACGCCCAAACAAATGGCACAATTCCCATACAGTTCTGCATCACACTATCGAAGTGTTTATAACGCTAACACTATATATACCACTTCTAACCAATATATAGGAACAACCTATGGGAACAAAGACGTGTTACGATATATATGGCGCTTTCAATGCTACAGACTATTGGACGCTGACTGTACTGGCGGGGAAATGCGCCTATATTTTCATTGAGGTGATTGTTAATTTCGACAAAATCTATTATCGACAAATTTAATTATGTAATTACTAACACTGAGTGCTATCGACCTGCTCAGTTGGGTTCGACGTCTACGCACGATTTTCGCTACATACGGGAATAAGCGTGCTACAGATTACTGCGTAGCACACGTAGCTAGTGGCGTAGCGTGGATGTCAGCCGCCCGGGGCGGAAGAAAATTATGCCGCCCTCTAAATTACCCATTCATTGCCGCATTTTACACAAAATACTCATGCCCGCTGTTTTGCCGCCCCCTTTTCTTATGCCGCCTGGGACCCTAGGGTCCCTCTGCCCCCCCACGTTACGCCACTGTCCGACAGTTTTTAGGGTTCTGTACCCAATGGGTACCAGAAGTACCGTAATAGGTAGAGACTTGAAATTTCCACTGAATGTGTATTTCTATTGCCGCTATAATAACAAATAATAAAAACAAAATAAAACTGAAAATAAAAAGGGACCCCAAACAAGAAACGGTTTTTTTTGCGTTTTTTGCTCGACGGTGATAAGAAACTGTTCGTGTGCGAATCCGACTCGCACTTGGCCGGTTTTTCTAATAAGTAGGTAAACTAAGTACTTACTTTTCAAAGAATCTCAGCCCAATGAATCCTCTTGCCTCGAGTTATGTAGTCAATATACTCATATATTACCGCACAAAATACCGCATTCCCGAAATACCAGATTTTTCAAAATACCAGATTCTCGATTTATCAGATTCCTATCTTACCACATACCCGTTACACTAATTTATAAAATCGTAAGTTACTCAAGGATCTAAATGACTTTGTTGGGTGTATTATTTTGGGAATCTGGTATACGGAGAATCCGATGTATCGAGAATCTGGTATTTTAGGATTGCGGTATTTTGGGAACGAGCAGTATATCGTCGACCGTAGGCTGAATTAGCGTAAGGGACATTGTTTTGCCTGCCCCTTGCCGTAATTCAGCCTACGATCGTCACAAGCATTGTTAGCCTAACCGAAAGAAAATTCAATTGGCCAACCATATAACTGAATTGCAGTGCAGTTAAAATCATTACCACATTACTCAACATATCGGCGTGCATTGATCCGGAAACATTTATTGGGCAGGCCATATTCACCAGGGAAACAAATTAAACGTGACCACTAACGATAATTAATTCGCTTCAAATAGAGCTTGGACTAGGCATGCGTAAAATATCGGGTCTGGTCATAGACATCACACTATATTCATAACTACTGTCTAAAACAATAACTTCGGTGCTGGACTTCTTACGGATAAAATACCAATTTACTTATTTTTTTCTACACACATATAAACCCTCTATAATGCGTTCAAAAACCGCAAATTATGACCAACATAAAGATAAACTGTTTTGTCAGAAGAAATTTCTTATGTGTGAAAATGTTACTATTGCTTCATAATAATAACGAATACGATTAGGATAAGGCATTCAAACACTCGTGTGATGTTATTATGACATGACACTCGCCTGGCACCTCGTTTCATAAACCCACACTCGTATTTTAATGCCTTTCATTATGCAACAGTCACGTGAACTACTGTTTATTCATCCGCTAGGAACAGAAATAATACCTTTTGGTATTAATTAATTACGTTATTATTTACTTTGTAATAACCTAAGAACGTCAAGTCAGTAAGGTACAATAAGTAAAATGTTACACAAGGCGACCTATAACAAGAGCAAGTCTAGACTATTGATTGAAGAAGAGTATGTGGTCCGTCCGTGCGTGGTCTGTTTGAGCAAGGTCATGGTAGGCGCATAAAAGTAGCTTGACCTGGACATAATTCGATAACTCGCTGTTTTTATTATTTTGTCGGCTATTCGTATTAAGTATCGAATATTAATTAGATATATTATGTAAAAAATCCGCGGTCGTAACGTATTTAAAAAAAAACGCAAAATATCGTACGCTACCTAACTTTTCTCTAAAAGTAAAATAAATAACCAAAAACCTTGTGAGTATAATTTTGAGGTGCATTTAAATTAAATCACTTAATTGCAAAATTAAACAAAAACCTAATTCGCATGTACGTTTTTTTTTACAGTTTTCATCCGATCTCAATATCTAGACAAGCCAAAATGGTAACTGTGATGGCTGTACCTGTTTAAGCTACATTGCGTCTTTTTAGAGATTTTAGATCAAAATTAAACATGTAATTTTTACGTTTTAATAATAATGTATTTCACAGTAGTTTAAAAACATAACTGTGATTTTTTTGTTTAGTAATAGGTTTTAGTTTACTATAATCATGTTTTCATCAAAATTATACATGTTAATGTCACGCTTCAGAAATTTAAAATGTAATTCAAAATACGCGCGAACATATCGGGGAGCGAGATGCATGCGGGTGGGTGCGGGGCACGGGCGGAGAGAGCGCGCGGCGTGAGCGGCGAGCGGGTCATAACGAGTTTTGTAGGTACTGACCGCGCCGCGTATTGACAAAAACTCAATATGGAATATCCAAATTGTAGGTTTTTTTGATTTTCGTCCGGATAGCTACCACGGTCTTACCCATTAATCCCCCGCCATAATAACAGTGCTTGCGCTGTTGTGTTCCGGTGCGGAGGGTAAGACAGCCGGTGCAATTACTGGCACAAGAGGCATTTCGTCGTAGTCCTCTGGGCTGGCAACGCATCTGCAGTTTTCTTGGTAATGCGAGTGTATATGGAGATAATATTTAAGAGGGTAAAAATTTATGTCTCGCTATGGTAATCCTGACTAGGGGGTGCCGTTCAATTGTCATACAAACATTTTGCATAATTTCATTTAACTACGCTCGAACAACATAATGCACGTTTAGCATACAAACAAAATGAATATTTTTGTTAACATAATTTTCAAGTAGCATAATACTCATTTACCATAACGACATTTGGTATAACGTTAAAAAACCGAATGCCATTTGATATAAAGTGTAAGAAGTATAATGATCATATGGTCTAATAATATTTGATATAATATACATTTAGCATAATTGTTAAGTAGTATAAAAACATTTATTATAATAATCAAGTGATATAATGCCATTGGACCTAATGTTCATTCAGTTTAACGATGAACTAATATCATTTAACATCTAGCAATTCTAACCTTACTTAGTAGGTTAGGTTAGAACTTTGATCCCTCACAAATCTCATAATAAAGAACTGTTGCTAAAAAAGTAAGGTTAGATTTAGAACTGTGTCCTTACAAAATAAACAATTGATAGATATAGGGCTGAGATTAGGTTAAAACATTTAAGCAAAGCAAGTAGAGTTTTGCACGAATTCTTAGCTATGGAAAGGCCAAAAAAGAGGTTAAAAAAAGATTAGACACAAAAGGTAGGTTAGGTTAGGTTTGAACTGCGTCCCCCAACAAAAACGAACTGCTGGCCGAAAAAGTAGGTTAGGTTAGGTTTAGTGACTATTATAAAATTAGTTTATTATGAAAATTGCTCGTTATGGTTTATGAAAGTATGCGCTTCGTTGTTATAAAAAATGAATATTATGTTTTTTAAATATTATACAGGGTGACCTATTATAGTATTTGATAATTATAAAAATTTACATTATGAGTATTGTCTATTATGTTTAATGAAATTATGCAATTTGTTTTTATTCATTTTATTTTTATACTACTTAACTTCTTATACACGTTGAAATTATGCAATCCGTGTTATGCAAAATGAAACTTCGCAAATTGTTTGTATGCAAATCATTACACACCCCTGACTAGGTACTAAATAATTCCAAACCCGAAGTATTTTATTTCGTTACTTAGATAAAGCAGATGATGTAAAAACAGCTATGAGCTTGAATCAACCAAAAAAAAGATGTTGAGAAAATTGTGTCTAAAATGGCAATAATTTCCATTCCCATTTCTTCCAATTTTTGATGTCATAAAAAATAACTATAAGGAATGTTTTAAGTTCTGCATATCAGTATTATACTTAAATAAATAAAGATTGCTTTTCATCAAAAACATGTTCAAAAAGTTTATAACAACTTGCCCAAAAATAAAATCAAAAAATGTTCAAAAAAATAACGTCACTCGGGGAAACACTGTTTTATGTACGATTTTTGCCTATAATAAATCGCAAAAGAAGTGTCATTTGGTGTTCAAGTAACACTTCACCCCGCACTTCAGTAGATCGGCAAACTTCAGAGATGATACACGTCGCGAGATTCGAGTAGTAAGTGTTTCATTTTGATTCTCCAGTTTGTCATCATTATGGTCTCTCACATTTTTCACCGTATCTTCATAATTTATTTACAGTGTAGTATTATTATATAACCATATCAAAGTACACATGGGACTAACACTATTTAGTGCAATCTTGTCTCGTTAATATACCAATTTTTTTTGTAAAGCCGCATTTTCTAGAATTTGTCATTATTGGCAACATCATTTTCGGCAACATTGTCAGAGACACCAATGACGACCAATAAATTTATCATAATTATTATTATCAAACCGCGATAAGAATACGATTCCGAAGTACCGTTTGCACAAAAGTACATACAATAAATAAATATAATTATAAGTCAAACTGTAATATCTTCTTAGTTTAAGTGCAGACACTTATAGATACAGTGTCGATAACTGGGACCTCAAGAGACCCGCAAATTTGTCTCACTTAAAGAGGTATTCCACTTACCCAGTGTCTTAGATCCAGGTATAACTAAATATCTGTATCATTTACAGAGGGTTCTATTGATAGAGGGTAATAATAGAGGTTATTTCAGTTATAGAGGTGCGATTACTAAATAAAATAAACAATATATATGTATACACATATGTACATGAGTTGTTTAACATCAGAATAGGTATTAAAAATAATATAACTAATCAAACATGTTTTTTATAAACGACACAGATTTCATCGCGGGTCTTTCGACTTTTATTTATAAAGGGATAGGTATTAATTTAATTTTTCACGCAGTGATAAAGATTTAAGCACTCTTTTCTGCATATTTCAATTTAATTTAAACCTTCGTTTCAGCATTCATTATTTATCAATTACCTAAACATCCGGACTATAGAAAAAACAAACTAAAACTTGAGGTAATTTAGGCACAATTACCACGTGCGAAATTCGTAGGCAGGCTAAAAATTTGTAAACAAAACGGAAATTTATCTGCAATACATTCCGAGTCGGAAAAAAAAAATTGTCGTCTCAGTTACAGAGGTGCCTATAAAATTCAAACAAATACCAATTATAGAGGTAAATAAGACGATAAAATCGAAAGAACTAGGTAATCCCAGATATAGAGGTCTGTTGTGTCCCACTAACAGAGGTCATTTTTATGTCGTCTTACTTACAGAGGCAAATAAGACGATAAAATCGAAAGAACTAATCACAGGTAATTCAGTGCTTTAGGTGCCGGGACCTCAGCATGAATTCCAGCTATGGAGGTTTCTCACTTATCCAGGTCCCAGTTATCCAGGTTTCACTGTAATACTTTAGAACGTACTTCTTGGTAAATGCTGTGTGTGTGTGTGTGTGTGTGTGTGTGTGTGTGTGTGTGTGTGTGTGTGTGTTTTATAAAAAAAATATTATAGACGACAGTACTCGACAAATATCTCATTATTTTCCACATAATTTTCATGTTATACAATTGTGACCGAACGTAATTATTTACAACGTACATACTTAACACTATTCAGCACACTAATCGTCTATGTTATTTTCTTTGTGCCAGGTGATGATATGATACATACAGGGTGATTGGAAATTCGACCTATCCCTTGAAAGGGGTTATTCTAGAGCTTATTTGCAATGATTTAAGTCTAATCAACCGGGGGTCAAAACTCAATGGTTATCAAGTTATTTGACTTTTAACTTATTTTTTTTAAAACCCGCCTTTCGATCTAAAACTGCTAATTGTGAAAAAACTACTTAAATTAGGAACGAAAAAGAGCCATCATCTAATAGCCAATAAATGGTTGATTACGAAAAATCCAAAAAACATGCCAAAACCTTTGAAAATGTTACCAATAAAAGAATTTAAAGTCAAAAGTTTTTGGATTTTGTTCAAAATGTTGTAATTCTTTGAGGCATTACTTAAAAAAAAATTACGACACTTCGCGTAAAAATTACTAAAATTAGTTCCTCAGTTTATAAGCTTTCTAAAAAGGTAGAATTGTTGACATTTTTTGCATAACTTTTTAAAATAACATTAATAATAAGAGAGGGGGTAGGGAATATCACCTAGCGTACCGGACCCTTAATCAGTTTGTTTGTGTCACTTTAGTTTCTCCGTGGGCTTTGTTTGTCTTCGGTTTCTTATTTTATCTCATCTTCTTAGGTTAGAAGTCACTAAAAGTAAGCTTCCGTGATATTTCGGTTAGTAATTTATCTGTAAGTTCCCGGTTGCCTTAAGTTTGCACCTGGTTTCCTTGGTGTAACTTACAAATTAGGTGCAAACTTAACGCAGCCGGGAACTGATTGATAAATTACTTATTGAAATATCACCGAAGGCAACTTTTAGTGATTCCAATCCTAAGAAGATGAAATAAAATAAAAAACCGAAGACAAACAAAACCCACGGATAAACTAAAGTGACACAAACAAACTGATTAAGGGTCCGGTACGCTAGGTGATATTCCCTACCCCCTCTCTTATTATTAATGTTATTTTAAAAAGTTATGCAAAAAATGTCAACAATTCTACCTTTTTAGAAAGCTTATGAACTGAGGAACTAATTTTAGTAATTTTTACGCGAAGTGTCGTAATTTTTTTTTAAGTAATGCCTCAAAGAATTACAAAATTTTGAACAAAATCCAAAAACTTTTGACTTCAAATTCTTTTATTGGTAACATTTTCAAAGGTTTTGGCATGTTTTTTGAATTTTTCGTAATCAACCATTTATTGGCTATTAGATGATGGCTCTTTTTCGTTCCTAATTTAAGTAGTTTTTTCACAATTAGCAGTTTTAGATCGAAAGGCGGGTTTTAAAAAAAATAAGTTAAAAGTCAAATAACTTGATAACCATTGAGTTTTGACCCCCGGTTGATTGGCCTTAAATCATTGCAAATAAGCTCTAGAATAACCCCTTTCAAGGAATAGGTCGAATTTCCAATCACCCTGTATAGCACTGAAGACAATAGTGTTATGAGGGAATAATTTACGAAGTAGAATTATTACATTATTTCTATTTTATTTAAGTAGGTGATATAATTAATGTTTTTTTCCCAAGTAGAACTTTTTTGTACTGAAATAAGTATTTTAATTTATATGCACATAACCATTGACAATGTCATTTCAAGTATTCATTCAAAAACGACATATGTGCTCAATCGTATTATAAGCGCGGTTTAATAATAGTAAACAATTAGCTTTGTCTTTTATTTTTTGACTGAAACAGGTATGTAAAGTTTCCTGGGGCTATTTGCAATACCGAAGCCTGGTTGTGGTGTAATATATTCAAAACTCGGCTACTTGCACATAATAGTATATTACTCAACAAGGGTGGTAATACAAAGAAAGGCCGAGATCGCAGAAGTTTGCGGCCCAAGCTGCAAGCGAGAGACATAAATCTGCGATCGAGGGCTATCTTTATTACCTCCCGTGTTGTGTACGTCATTTTATGTCTACACTTGGCCAGAAAGCGGCTTTTTCCATACGCGCAGCGCTTAGAGCTCCAAATAACCCTACGAGATAATCAGTATTGTCGTAACTGTTTAAGTAAAGCATAAGTTTATAATATTGTCTTCGGTTACTACATTGTTAAGGTCCCTTTTTAAAGGGGACTTAAAAAATGTAGCACATAAGTAAGTAACTAGGGATGTAACGATACATAGTTTTGCCGATAGGATACCGATACCGATATATTGTAGTTAATATCGGTGATACCGATACCGATACCGATATCTTAGCTAAATAATGAAGTATGAAATTCAGATATATGTATGTCCTTATTACAACTAAAACTTGGCTATGTAATATAGCCTATATTTAACAGAGAGTCAACCTTGAAAGTGTAAAGTAAAAATAAATAAACTGTCGACTCAAAATTAATTTTTTTTATTAAGAACCAAAGATTTAATTAATATAGTAATTATCATTGCACAAGGTATAATATGTAATAGACCAATACATAAATTAAGTCAGAAATTGAAATTACTTTTTGCAGATTTTTTTTCATACAAATATTCTTTTCGCGCTCTTCAAATATCGGTTGTATATTATCGGCGATACCGATATATCGGCATCGGTATCGGTATCGTTACATCCCTATAAGTAACCATAAAATGTATGAAAATATAAATTTGTATGTTAAATTGACCCCTATAACAAAGTGACCGTATGGGCACTATGTTGTATGGGTCAACTTTAAATTTTAGGAAGTTACGACAAATTTTAATCATCTCATAACTTTTTTATTTGAAGTGTTATCAAAATTTCAATAGAACAGATAGACAGAAAAGAAATACCTACTGATTCCAATAGTGTATTTAGTGTGCTTACGACAAAATGTCCCTTACGAAATTTGAAATTTCCAGTGTCGATGTATTCAAATTTTATTTTAGTCGTCCATATGATAAACCATAACAACAAAAAAAACACTTAAATCAATATACATCAGACCTGATTCTCAGGTGAAAATCATTGTTGGCAACGAGCCGTCCTTATTTTCTACAAAAACGTCATTATTATCATAAGGAGTCATTATCAGAAACACCATTTTAAACAAAAAAGTAAATATAATGAAAATTAATGGGTTTTGTTCCGTGCCTTTATGATAAAACTTTATGTTTTTCATGTATGTATACATCTGGCTTAATAAAGATGCTCTGTCGCGGGATTTGTAAAATAGTCATTTTTTTGGTCAAGAATAATGTTTTGAGGAGAACCGCCCGCATAGGCAGTGGTGATCACTTACCATCAGGTGACCCACATGCTTGTTTGCCAGCTTATAAAGTATAAAAAAAACTAACATTCGACCCATTTGTAACCCCCTTAGTAAACGTCACCCGTTTAGTAACAATCTTATATTAAACATCTTGTGTGTTAAAAAAGAATCTATATACAAACTTTCAAATCTCCAAATGAACGAGTTTCATACAACCGTTCAACCCCTATATCACCCCTTAAGGGTTAAATTTCGAAAAAGCCTTCCTTAGCACATGTTTACGTACTTTGTAGAGTATAATGTTCCAATTTTCAGACTTATATATCTTCAGCGGTTCATTCAAGCTGTGCGCTGTCATTATTATTTAAATGATTCTGTACAGAAAACTGAGAGCTTACAAATAGGTAAATGTGATTCCACGACGTTCATAATTATATCTCATTATAAACAGTTTCTTTATATTTATTATCGATCAAAAGAAGACAATATTTCAAACAATCTCTGCCTCCGCCCTAGTTGAACCGTGGTGCATGTGGTTATAAAAGTTTGACGGTCGTTGACTATAAAAGAATGAATGTGACGACTTATACCTACCTACACGAGTATCGCCCGCGACGCGCAAGTCTCGCGACGCACGGCCGGAATTGAGGCACAATGAAATGACGACCTTAGAGCGCCAGAAATAACGTCCATATTGAAACGTAACTAAGAAAAAAAATCAATTAATGAATAAACGCGGACACTTTCTGTTTAATTTATTTTTTATTGTACTAATAATATGTTGACGGCAAAAAGTAAACACTTTTGAAGTAGTTATGTATTAGGGCTATCCAAAAATTACCAATATTTGAGACTTTACAGATCCGTAAAGAGAATTTGTATAAGTTTTAATAATTTATCAACTCACATAATATAGTATTTAAAATAAATTGGCGAATTACAGTTATCTATAATTTCTGATAAGATAAGCCAGAAAACGTGAAACTTACTGAACCTTCTTTATTAATGACAGTCGCGATCGGTTAATTAGTATAATTTTGATTACTTTAACTGGGATGCAAGCGTCATA
This sequence comes from Eudemis profundana, assembly GCA_947034925.1. Classification (NCBI taxonomy): domain Eukaryota; kingdom Metazoa; phylum Arthropoda; class Insecta; order Lepidoptera; family Tortricidae; genus Eudemis; species Eudemis profundana. The sequence continues at coordinate 11,855,749 of OX344808.1, forward strand.
TCGTAATAGAGGTACTTTTAAAAAGTTATGTATTACGCTGTACTCATAAAATCATAATATGATGAAAATTTAGTTTTTTGGTTATTTTACACTGACGCGGAACCCTAAAATGTTTAGTTCTATTTATTTTAACTATTACTAACAATGCTTTATACCACACAAAAAGAAAATTACAGTTATCGAATTATGTCCAGGTTAAGGTAATTTGCTTGGTCTATGGTTTCAGTTCGATAAGGCCTACGCATATCACGTGTCTAGTCTCATCATCATCGGCCCGTATTAGTCCACTGCTGGAAATAGGCCTTTCACATGTCACGCCATCGAGCACGATCCGCGGCCACTCGCATCCAGCCTCTGCCAGCCACCTATGAGACCTTACTTCATAATTCTAGTCTATTGATATTGATTCTCAATTTGTCAGATCAGGTTATTCTGACAACATTACTTCTGGGTTTTTGAGATTTCTCATGTCATTTCGCGCAGACAAAATAAATCAATCTATAAAATATAAAACACAACTCAAAACATAATTGCTGCCGTGGAAGCAAACGGTGACCCACTTTATGGTTGTATGGAAAACAGACCGACTCGTATTACCTTAAGGAAAAATAATTACCAATACAAGCGAAGCTGTAGGTAAAAGCCAGCATAATAATATAAATAAATATTGTGGGAACAGTCTTACAACAATCGACCTAGTCCCAAACTAAGCAATGCTTGTATTATGGGTACTAGTACGACGATATACATACTTATATAGATAAATATATACTTAAATAGATAGAAAATATCCAAGACTCAGGAACAAATATTTGTGCTCATCACACAAATAGTTGCCCGTACCAGGATTTGAACCCGGGACCTCTAGCTTCGTGGACGGTGTCACTCCCACTAGGCTAAACGTGTCGTCAGATGTGCTATTTAAATGTCCTCTAACAGGACTGACGAGAATAGAAATGGTTTAGTTACATGGTCGTCTGCTTCATAAGTGTCTTGTTTAATTATGACATTAACAACTGTTCAGGCAAAGTTCTAGTTACGAATGTCTAAATGTCTCGCGTAAGTTATTCGGTACACGAAATTTAATGGTGCAGTGAATTATTATAATAACACTACTGTAACCACAGAATAATATTGTACAGAACTCGCACTGTCTATCAAAACCCACGTTCGAGTCACAAAATGCGCCGAATCCTACCTTCTCGCTATAACTCATAACGTGCGCTCTTTCTGGTCGCCACGCCCACCGCTAGGGTTATCGACAAAAATAAACTTCTTATTACAGATTGTGTTTCATGTTAAATTACAGATAGTTAAGGCGTTAATAATGGCATTTGATTTTATACATAGTCGAAACAATATAGTATTTCAAGTTTCGAGTAGGTTCGGTATTGTTTTCCGTGGTGCACAGCAAAAATGTTTTATTATTATTTACCTATAGGTAATACAACACAGTGCTTTCTACATTGTATAATATAGGACTTAAAAGGAAAACTGATCGCTTTTTCTTTTCAAAATTTGATGATTCTAAAATTAACAAAATCACTAATAATATTCATAAATTAACGTAAATGAACCAGATTTACCAATTATTCGCATCTTCCAGTAATGAAAAAAAACTTGCTTCATAGGTTTCGCACACAGGTGCTGCCCGGGGTCGGGGCAGCCCTGAGCTTGCCTAATGCATTAGGCAAGGAATAATAATAATTACCGCGAAACAAAATCGCGGAGTGACGTACGCCTTCTGTAACTAGGTACGAATATAAACAGTTAATTTCTGCTTATGGAAAATCAATTGTGAGATATGAGGTAGGGTAAGATCGTTGTGCCAAAATCGGATACTTTAATTTACTAGTGTTCGGGTCATTGTTTTGGTTATACCTAATAACATTTTCGAAAAATAATTTCAGCGGCATTATGTACAGGCTGTATAATTCAAGAGGAGTCTTGGGGTAGTTTTGACATTGTCGTTAACTCTTGTGGTTCACACCATTCAGCTGACATGTGTTTTGAGAAAGAATAACAAACATAAACATGATAAACAAACTTTATAGTTAACATATTAAAATAAAATACTCATCATACTTTCATGCAAAAGGTATAACTAAAACTGCTGGAACCCTGGGATGAGGCGATGTGGTGTATATTCCGTAGTTTTCATTTGATTTAACACAACAACTAATAACCTCATTTTTATTATAAAAAACCCGACCGCGGTGCACTTTGAAACTGCATAAAATCTGCCATTTTGTTTATTTTAACGAACTTCATACCCAGTGACCTTGCACCATCAAGACGAATCTAATGATGTATCATCGGATGTGCCGTTGAGTAGTTACGAGGGGACATAGGAACGGACATACATATGTACATACATACAAGTCAAACACATAACCCTCCTTTGGGCTTCCGCGCAGTCGGGTAAAAATGAAAGCCGGTCAAGTGCGAGGGTTCCGTAAAAACTTGAAGTATTATGTAAATAGTTCAAGATAAACTGTATTGAGAGACAAACTTAACTTTGGTGTTGGAAGGCTGTTGTCCCTCGACATAGGTCGGTGTTAGTTTAGTAACTGACATACTCATAATAAGTCTATGTTACGATTTTGGTGAATTTCTAAAAACAATGCTGGTTAGGAAAACGGTTATATTTTTGCTGTAATATAAATAATCGGTAATTATAGGTGGGAATGGTATTTTTTTTACGTTTTTCGTATTAAATCAAAAACTACATGCATTTCATTTGATGCCCCATTTGATATAATAGCCTTACTTTTAATTTTCGACATCCCATTTCGGCCCCTTTAAAATAAAAGTAAAAAACGATATAAGATTTTTTTTATGTCTAATAGGCTCAGGTTAGCTATTTTTAACACTATTTCAAATGCTTGCTTCAATACTTGCTAAATGTAAGAAAGTCCTACAAGAAGCCCTGAAAAACTTGACCTATGAAGATACAAAGAAATTACCGACTGTTCTAAAATAAGCATTGTAGTTCCTTCTTTTTTATTTAATGTAGATAAATTATACAGATAGATAGATAAAATTTAAAAAGTCAAGCTTAAAGACACAGATGTACCTATTGTTAATTTTTTTAGTTGTAATTCGAATTTAAACCTTATATACGAATTTATTTCATATTTAGGTAATCTAGTTGTTTTTCCATATGTACTCACTTTTTCATTGCTTCAGACACAGGTTTTTCCTAGTTCAGGCTCATGGTGTAATAATTTAAGTACCTACTAATTTTAGACCCTTTTGCCTCTTGGTTATCGGATGATACTATGATTATGAATAAATGATTTTAATATTTAAAAAAAAATATGTACATCAGCAGTAGTTCCTGAGTTATCTGGCTGTGACAGACGGACAGACAGAGTCGCATCATAAGGGTTCCTTTTTTACTATATTGGTATAGAACCCTAAAAACCCTCTCTAAATAGCTTTCCTTTGTACCTGTTTTCATATCTTTTTTTTTTGTTAGCCTATCGTAGTACTGCTGGGCAAAGGCCTCCTCCCTTGATTTCCAATCGTCCCGGCTCCGAGCAAATTCTGGCCAGCCGTTAAGAAATGCGTCCAGGTCGTCCCGCCATCTTCGTGGCTAGTTTCGCCCACCTCTGTGGATGCATGCGGCAGACGTGGCCGGCCCAGTTCCACTACAATCTGGCGGTCTTGGCACCAACATCAGCAATGCGGGTTTGCGTGCGCAGCGTGGTGTTCCGAACCCGGTCAGTTCGTTTCACGCCTAGCATGCTGCGTTCCATCGCTCTTTGGCAAACCTTCAATTTGGTCTTTTGTGACTCGGTAAGTGACCATGTTTGGGCACCGTAGGTTAGGACAGGCAGAATGCACGTATCGACGAGTTTTCGCTTTAAGGCTATAAGGAGGTCCCCCTTGAGAAGATCTTTCATAGACCAATAGCTTTTCCAGCCGTTTTGGATCCGTCTCTCGATCTCTTTATCCTGCCTTTGACTGAAAGAAACTAATTGGCCTAAATATGGATACTCGTCGACATAGCATATTGCCTGTCCGTCTACCGCGACCCTACGTTTCGTGCTATTGGTCATTAGCTGAGTCTTAGACCGGTTCATTCTGAGACCAATTTGAAGGCTTGCCGAGTTTAGGTCTTGAAGCATTCGTTCAAGTTCTGATGCTGATGAAGAGAAGAGTACAATGTCATCAGCGAAACGTAGATTTGTCAATCTCGTCTCGCCGATGACAATGCCTTTGTCCTCCCAAGAGACCGCCAAGTTTTGAAACACTTGTTCGAGTGTGCTAGTGAACAATTTAGGCGATAGCGGGTCTCCCTGTTTAACACCTTTTTCGATCTTGAACGGCTGACCAGATGTCTGTAATTTGATATCTGCTGAACTATTGTCGTGTTGTGTTTGCCTATAATTAGTTGTACACTTATCTTAATACCCTATGATCTAAGCTATGAATGTTATGGTGTAATAACTGTTGGCGAACCTTAAATAAATAAATAAATAGATGGAGTTAAGAAGATCAATATATGTTGACTCGATACCTTGTTGATGAAGTGCTACGAATATAGACCTGTGATCAATGCTATCAAACGCCTTTGCATAGTCAACAAAGGCTAGATATAGGGTTTTGTTGAATTCTTGGTATTTTTCAATAACCTGGTTTAAAGATGATCGGTCGTAGAAAAACCTGGACGGAACCCGGCCTGCTCTGGGGGCTGGTGTTTATCGAGTTTCCCAACAATATCTTATTCAATGTTTTATTAGAGTAAACCAAAACGGGTAACAATGACATAGCAACAACACAAACGATACAACAATTAAATTTGCGTGCTCCTTTTGAGTTAATTAAAGAGAGTTTCCCGGGAATCGCAAGTAATAACGAGAGTCTTAACTTAATAACCTTTCGTTGAAATTAGAAAAGTTCCCCTAACGTCACCTGAAAGTGTCGGGAGGGAATATTTTTCAAACGATTCTTTTTGTTGTTTGATACCTGTCCACCGTAAAATTTTATTCGCCGTAGTAAAGGCCCTAACGGAAACCCTTCTCGTTCGTCTCGGTCTTTTTATTTTAGTCATTACATTTACTCTTCTGATGCTGTTTTTTGCTAGACTACACGGAGCTATCTCGTAATTTGATGTTAGAGTTTGCATTTCGTGTTATGCGTTATTAATTTCGTTAGTTCTAAAATGTTAATATTTTAAGACATTTAAGTTAGTTGATATTTTACTCAACTGCTCAAAGGTTAATTGGAAGAGGTCCCTTAAAAGGAAAAGTTCGTCTTTGTTCATATACCTTTATTTTGCAACCTTGTACGGTACTTTGTCTTATCTTGTGCAATAAAGTGTTGACATACATACATAGTAATATTTACTTTATTGTACTTTCACCAAAAACAACAAAATTAATCATATATAGATACAGGAAATCAAAGTACACAGAAAAATTAAATGGCACTCGCCTGTGTACAGACCTCGGTACCTCTGGATTTCCGGCCCAGTGACTCAACCATTCGTCGTACACCCAGAAAACGCCTTCAATTCTGCCATCTACCTTGACTTCCGCATCTTGCTGTTTTAATAGGAATTAACCTAAACGTCCCTGGGTCGGAAATCCAGAGGTACCGAGTTCGATTCTCGGTCTGTACACAGGCGAGTGCCATTTAATTTTTCTGTGTACTTTGATTTCCTGTATCTATATATGTAACATAAAATGTGGTGTAAATTACCCGCATTAAAAACCAATGAAGAGACAAAATGTTTCTTTCATATATAAAGTGTCACTGGGTGGGTAAGGCTGAAAAATTGGGCTTATGTAACATAAAAGTAACTAAAAATATATGTTACTGAGTAACTTAAAAGTTACATAAAAGTATTCTAAAGGGATATTCACAATGTCTACAATACAAACACTTTTTGTACTAAGTGTTTATTTAAGAGATCAAATAGGTATATAAGGTCCTAATTTATTAGTTGCAGATATTTTTACAGCTGATAGTACTCGGTCTCTGGAGTATATTAAAGCATGAAACATTATAGCTTTTACGATGTTTTTTTGGAGAAAAAGGAAAAACAAATTTGCTACGTAATAACACCCTGTTAATGTGATTACTAAATGAAAACTCGTTGAAAAGATTCTAGTAGCTCTTTTACGTACCACTTAACTGTAACTGGCCACTTCACGTAGATAAATTAAAAGACATTTGCAGTTTTCCCGCTGAACCGTTACGACATTTACGACAACAAATTTTTGATATGACAGATAGTGTTAATTTGACATGTGATAATGCACATGATGATTTATTTAGACGAAATTATAATAAATTTTATTGTTAGGTAAATGAAATCAGAAAAGTTATATGAAAAGATTTCTGAATTTCTATTTAAAGTTAATTATTTTAATGTAAAGTATAATGTGTTAAAATATCTGCAACTAATAAATTAGGACCTTATATACTTTGGTACATTTTTGAACAAAGATGAATAAGTAATTAAAGGCTGAAAGCCACACAAAAGCTGTCTTCACAAATAAAATTAAATCATAATTTTTCCCCGGATTACTTGTTATAATCATTGTAATTATGTAAAATAAAATAAAAAACACGTTACTCTTCTTTGTGTTGCGCAGTTTGGTATATAAAAATTAAAACAAACCAAATATTTTAAACTCAAAAACCCGACTGCAAGAACTTGTAACTGAAAAGAAAGCGTGAACAAAGCTTTACTTTACTTTTATGTTACGTAACTTAAAAATAAATTAAAATGGTAACATATGTAACTTAAAAGTAACATAAAAGTTAACCTCTATTCACTTTCATTTGCATTATATAGAACAATAACAAACATATTAACTCGAACACGACACCTAGCTATAAACTAATATGAAGATTATATTAATAATGTATTACGTAATACAAAACAGAACAAATTTACCATGAAATTCACTCGTAACTTTTAAATTCCATAAAAAATCCTCGGCACAAGTTGAATCGACGCACTGAACTACCCACAAAATGGCCGACCAGTGAGAGGTATACCAAGACTAAAGAATAAATAGTGTTGCCGTTATAATGAAATCAAATTCCGCAAATCAACTGCTAAAATAGCAAGACAGAACGGTTACTTAAATTAAGTAACTTAAAAGCTTCAATATGTTGACTTGTCTTAAGTTACACGTAAATTATTATTTTAAATGGGCAATGCTAATGTTAAAGCTCGAAAAACGTTGCATTAATATATGACAGTTATAAAAAAAACTCCAACATATCAGTATAATATCACAAAACTAAAAAACGATAATTACAATCTTTCAGGAACATTTTTGGGACATTTTTATTTGTATGGAAATCGATGTAATTGCATAGAAGAAAAAAAAATTGGAATACAAACACAGAGATTTACATTTGTTAGTGGACTAGAACTAGTAGAAAAAGTTTTGTATTTTGCACGGAAAATTAAAAAAGTAAAATTTTGTAATTACTTTTCGTAAAAACAATGCCGGACGCTTACAAGTCACGAAATCATCCCTTTTTTACGGCCTTACCCGGGTATGAAATTCGTTAAAATAAACAAAATGGCGGATTTCATGCACTTTTAAAGGGCACCGCGGTCGGGTTTTTTTTAGTAAAAATATTTAGTTATTTATGCTTTAATTACAAAAGTATAGTTTTTAGATTTTTTCCCTATATTATTATGTGTATTATAAGCGGGTATCGGGTATTGCCAAATTCATAGTTCTAGGTCAACGGAAAGTACTTATAAGTTATGGTTTCCTTGAGAGAGTCGCAATCTACGTTTTTTGCGACATAAACGGCTATATCTTTTTTTACGTTAACTTAGAAGTTTGATTGTTTCACAACTTCAAGGGACCGTAGACCTGAGTACCTATATGGTTTAAATTTCAACTCGAAACCTCCACGCATTCCCGAGAGAAAGGGTTTTGACAGACAGACAGACATACGCACAAAGTGATCTTATAAGGGTTCCGTTTTTTCCTTTTGAGGTACGGAACCCTAAAAAGGTTTTCTATTATCTACTATAACAAAAATCTTACTGATGATACACAAAACAGTATCAAAAATAAAAACATCAGTATACCTACTATACGAACGGGTTTCTACTGGATTCTCAGAAACGAGTCGGTAGAAAAGGATGAAATCAAATTTTCACCTTGGATGTTGGCTAATGTGACATGAGAGAGATTTCAAGAAACCTCTCGAAGTTATGAGATAGCGAGTTACCCCCGTCGTGGCGAACATAAAAATCTGGGTGAGGTCGCAAATAATCGCACAACGTTGAATATGTTGGGGTGTTGTTAGGATACATATAAGTAGTGTAAACTCGATTTTGCAGTTTCGAAAAAGTTGTGCTAAATGTATGGTGGTCGCAAAACACCGAAATTTTCGGTCATTTTTCAGATTTTGGTCTGTACCTTCTAAAAACCGGATTTTTGGATAAAATGTCTATGACACTATTAAAGAAGATAAAATTCCCTACAATATGAGTGTAACATCAACTCTGCATGTTTAGAAAATGTTGAGATATAGCACTTCAAAAAATTGCAAATTTTCCTTAAAAGTTCGAAATTGCACTTTCAGCTACCTCTCAAGCTGAATAGCAGCTGAAATACTGATCTTACAATGACAATTAGATGTATGAAGCTATAGAGCAATTATTGAGCTTTATTTTAAGTATATTTTGAACCCTGTACTTGCGATAATTCTCTTGTTATCGAAAAAAAACCAAATCATTACAGAACTCAGATTTCTCAGGAAAGAGTGCTCCTAAAGCAAATTGTTAGTATATTGCGCAGTTATTCATAGGAAGTTTTAAAAATGACTTTATATTTCTAAACATCATTTATTTAAAAAGTTCTGAGAGACCATGATGATCGCGTACATCGCACATTATGTAAATGACAAAAGCATCGTCACATTTACATACATGCGTAAATTCGAGAGTGTTGAATACTTTATTATTTATTTATACTGTGATATGCGTAACTATCATATGCCCGCTAAATTAGTCTTAGATACACATCGTAAGATCTTAGTCATAAAATCTGAAAATCAACGTAAAGTGATGGCGAGTTCTCGGCTCCAGTGATAGAATTACAGGACGCAATGTAAATTAGTATTTATCGCAATAACTTACACTAAAGAGTGGCTATGTAGTTACCCTTGAATTGCTGAGATTTTACGGAATCCGGCAAAAAGTTATCTTCGATGACATAAAACATTAGATTCAACGTTTGTCAACGAAACGTCACGCAACCGGTAGGTTTGTGTAGTTATACGTGGTTATACGTTTACACCTACTAGTTTTCCGCGTCTAATTATGCTCCTATTTTGTGTAAGTAGGTACTTAGAATATTAGGCTTGCTTTTACGCAATTGGCTAAATGGTCGTATTCTTCTGAATTACACCTAGAAAAGTGCCGTCAAAATCATGTTCATGGCTAAGAAGTCAAGCAGGGGCTTATTGCATAACAAAGTACGAGATAATATTATAAGTGTGTATGGATTTTTACTAATATTAGCTTGTATTCTACTATGTACTCGTCTAATGAGTCTATTCTCGACGACCTCAACATCAAAACGAGACTCCACAATCTGTACACAACGTGTCCAAAGCTTCTTCGGGCATCTGGTCAGGTCAGGTCCGGATAGTCTGGAGAAGCTCCTAATTACTGGTCGCATGGCAGGAAAAAGGAGTAGGGGCCGTATCGTATGCCTATGCTGAATCGTGATGGGTAGGATGTAGCCAACAGTTGTGTGTAATACGTAAATTATATGCTAGATAAGCTAACAATATGCGTAACGTAGGCAAGATGACCAACCTAATGTTACAAAATACGTGTACGATCTTCTAACAGTGCCAAAGTCCATCATACAAATTTGGGTGGACAAGGAGCCCCACATGAGATCCTTATGAGTGGGGTAATAGCTAAGAAACGGGAAGCCGAGTCAAAGTTTTCCTCGGCTCAAAAAGGTGTTATCTCAAACACCGTAGGAGCATTCCACGGAAACGTTACGTCAGGGACACTACCTTTTTAATACTTTTTACAGGTAAAATTAAAATCTGAATATCGGTATGGTAATATCAAGACTTGGCTTTAAGATTGGTAGTGTTTCTTAGTAGTAACTAAAAGAATATTAGGGTTTGCTACCATAGCATTACGTAAGCGACAAAAATATGTTTTCATGGAATGTTCCAATAGGAACTACATACTCACTTCTAAGTTGTAACTTATTACAATAAATACGAATTTACGTGGTGTCCTGTACACGTTGATTTTCACATTTTATGACCAAGATCATACAATGTGTATTTAAGACTAATTTAGCTGGCATATGATGGTTGCACATATCACAGTATAAATAAATAATAAAGTATTCAACACTCTCGAATTTACGCACGTATGTAAATGTGACGATGCTTTTGTCATTTACATAATGTGCGATGTACGCGATCATCATGGCCCCTCAGAACTTTTTAAATGAATGATGTTTAGAAATATAAAGTCATTTTTATAACTTCCTATGAATAACTGCGCAATATACTAACAATTTGCTTTAGGAGCACTCTTTCCTGAGAAATCTGAGTTCTCTAATGATTTGGTTTTTTTCGACAACAAGAGAATTATCGCTAGTACAGGGTTCAACTTATACTTAAAATAAAGCTCAATAATTGCTCTATAACTTCATACATCTAATTGTCATTGTAAGATCAGTATTTCAGCTGCTATTCAGCTTGAGAGGTAGCTGAAAGTGCAATTTCGAACTTTTAAGGAAAATTTGCAATTTTTTGAAGTGCTATATCTCAACATTTTCTGAACATGCAGAGCTGATGGTAAACTCATATTTTAGGGAATTTTATCTTCTTTAATAGTGTCATAGACAATTTTATCCAAAAATCCGATTTTTAGAAGGTACAGACCAAAATCTGAAAAATGACCGAAAATTTCGGTGTTTTTCGAGCACCATAAATTTAGCACAACTTTTTCGAAACTGCAAAATCGAGTTTAAACTACTTATATGTATCCTAACAACATCCCAATATATTTAGCGTTGTGCGATTTTTTGCGACCTCGAATGTTCGAAATGACTGGGTCAAGTGTCTACTTCAACTATGTTAGGTATCCCGTATGTATACCTAACGTATTGGTTTGCTGTCGGAGATATTTCCTTTTATTTAACTCGCTGCGATACGATACGAGTACATTTCATGAGTATACATGACGTCATGTGCAATAATATTTTAATTGATACCTGTAAATCATAAAAAAACGTCTTCTAAATTGATTTATATAAAAAAGCGAATAAGTTTCTTAATCGTCTAATTTACAAAGCATTATCTTCGTCAAATGTGAATGAATATCCTATTAAATAGTGTTTATTTTTAGGCTGGGATACTTATCCATCTGTCTGTGTTAAAAATTAAAAAAAAAAAAGCTTTTTTGTAAGTCGGCAGGTCTTAGACTAAAAACAGAAAATACTTATCGCGTTTCGTAGGGGCCGTAGTTGTAGCATAAGCTGCATAATTTAACGTAAAAACATGGAGCAAATTATTTTTAAACCTAAACAATTTTGCTACTCAAAATACATGAAACGCATATTTCGGTAACATTCATTAAATTGTGTATTTCAGTATTTTGCAAATATAAAATAAACTAAAATGGCCGTTTTAGGTCTTTACCGCTATGGTTTCTGAACCTTACTTGACATTCGCATTGTCTATGGATATATGTCACTAATGTCACTTTCTGTTTTAATTTTTTTTTCTGATACTGGGTGGATTGATTAGTAAGGTTATTTTTATTTAGATTTCCTCACAAGTGTGATGAAAAACATTGTGTGTGCCACGGGCGGTAAAAGAATTACAAACTGGTGTTATTAAAGCCTCGGACTTGTAACAAAAACTCGTTTGTAATTCCTTGCTTACCGCCCTTGATACACAATGTACTAATGTGTATCACGGGCAGTAAGCGGGTTACAAACTCGAGTCATTATAAGCCCTCCACCTTCGGTGTCGGCCTTCTAATAGACTCTCGTTAGTAATCCCCTCCTTACTTCCCTTAATATACAATGTACTATTAAGATAATGTATTTGTATATCTAGCAAAAATAGAAATGTATTATTTGATGTTCACCCTTTATCATGTGTAATGTGACAGGGGAAGAATCACCGCACTATTCTATTTTAGCCGCATATAGTACAGTCAGCATCAAAACGCCCGTAACATCCAAAGCGCCATATATATATATGTCGTCACACACCTTTGTGCCTATTATAGTATTAAAGGTGTGTGGCGATATACAGTGTGTAAGTCTAATACGGGCGAATCTCTTAACGGTGGTTAGTATAGGACAAAGTGAAGGTAATTAGATAACATTTACTTAAAGTTGCAACAATAATTTTGTCCATACAAAATAATTCAGCCCGCAATGTAATGCAATAGTGTTTTACTTAAATGGGTGTATTTTCAAAAACGTAATTTCGCTGTCATGACATATTGGTGAATACTGAGAAGATTCTGCCTTATTAGAATTGGCACTTTTGGTTACAATGTAGAATCAGTCACGTTCTAACAAGTAACCAACGAATGCCAGTCTAGTGAGGAGGAATCTTTTAAATATTGGTGGCCAGAGAAATTACGCCAGCGAAAATACACCCAAATACGATGGTGAACCATCCCTTAACATTTACTGAATCCGTAGGGTTAGTCCTGCTCACGTCTCCCGTATCACCCCGTATAAGAATTGATTAATTTATTTATGAAATATGTGGGATTGATATTTGCATGCTGGTTGTTAGACGACGAATGTAGGTTGTAATGAGTGGAATAAAGAATGAGTTGACGTACGACAGTGTATGACATAAAGCGTAAGAAGAAAAATGTGAATTATTTATCGTAAATATCTGTAAATATAACGAAGCCCAAGCCTATTTGTTTCCATACCCCATCCCCACACATATTTGACTCGATTTGTTTAGAACTTATTGAAAAAGTCAGTTGTCAAAGCGAAAGAGAGGCCATGTCTCTGATCTGAGATTGTATGTGTCGTTATTAGACAAAAGGTACTACGTACATTGCCGATTGTTAACGTCTCACGACAGGCTTCATACAGAGATTTAGCTTTATAATTTTAGGACTCTACCGGCAGTTGAATAAAAAAAATAGTTTTTTTTATTAAAGAATAAATAAATAATTTATGAGCTTCAAAACTATTTTATTCGTTAAACGAGATCTTTTTGTTACGTTCATGGTTTAACCGTTATACTCACTTCAAAACTAAAAACAAGTTTTCTTGAAAAATGCCCTTTTACATATTTTGCGCAGCAAAATGGCTCTTATTAATTATTATAGAGCAGTAATGGTCAACACCGAACTGCGCTCTAAAACAGGCATTGCAAATGTAGGTGTCATGACCCCCAAGCTCAAATGGGCCTGGGCTGGACACGTCTGAAGGATGCATCCCGAACGATGGGCCAATATAGCCACCAAATGGATTCCGCGAGATGGCTACAGGAGCAGAGGCAGACCGAGAAGGAGATTGCGGGATGACGTGGACTCATTTCAAGTCGGGTGGCAGGAGCATGCATTAAACCAAGACGAGTGGCTGAAAAAAGGGGAGGCCTTTGCCCAGCAGTGGGACACACAAACAGGCTAGTATAAAAATGGTCTACCAAATATGATAGATAACGTATACAAACCTTATACATTAAAACAAAAATATAGAGAAACTTTGAGCGAAAAGAGCCCTAAAACCGCAAAATAACGACTTTTCAGTGTCTCTAAAAATTTAGAAATATCGTATGTCTTGTATCTTTTACTTTGTGTGTTCATTATTTTATTCGGATAGACTTTAAACAAAAAAAAATTGATTACTAGTTTATGCAATAAATTAAACTTGGCTTAATTCACGTTCTAATTTCTTGGAATATTAAACGCTGAGATACTAATATAGTATACCTATGGTTTTTGTAAGAAAATCTTGCAAACAAACCTATGATTTCTTTTTAATGCATGTGTATTTATATGTTGACACAATAAATTAGTAATATAATTGTCATTTGATGTTTTTCTGTTTAACTGAAAATGGCCCCTATTTTCATTATTTAGCTGATGGTAGAGCCCTAAAAGTATATAGATAGATTTTTCTTTATTTTTCCTTAATTATGTATCCATAATTACAGAACCTTTCAGTGCTATTGTATTATGATATTCAAACAGTTCCGAATGACGGGACGCTCTACTACACAATATACGACTCACGCCGAATCATGATCTCTATGATAGTTTATTCGCTCCACTTTTTCATACATTTGTAACCGCGTTGCTGTTTAAAATCTTTGCCGGCAATTTATCAGGCAGAACATCGAGCCTCTAATTTTATGTGGGAATATAACGTGAATGTAGGAATAATGCGTAACAAATATTTTTTTTGTTTTTGGTATTAGGTCTAAGAGTATAAGTGGAGACAATGAACTGTCATAGTGACCAAAGTTCAGCGCGAGGCATAGCCAGTGTTAAAATGAGGATGAAAAGTGAAATAGCTTACCAGGATCGGTGTTGTCCCGGTCGGGCCCGCTGTCGTGTTCCGACTCCGACTCGTCCCAGATCGTGTCGGTGGTGATCTTCTGTCGCGAGCACTCGATCCAGTACCCTGGGGTCGGAATCAGGCTGTGGGGGTACTCCTCGCAGAATTCATCTGGAAAAGACAGCCCGTATTAGCTTAGTGCTTTACAAATCGAGTAGCGCAACTCGGGTCAAAACACTCAAAGAATTATTCATCTGAAAAGACTGCACGTATTAGCTTCGTGCCTTAAATTAAACATTAGAGCAACCCGGGTCGAAACACTCAAAGAATTATTCATCTGAAAAGACTGCTCGTATTAGCTTAGTGCCTTAAACATTAGAGCAACCCGGGTCGAAATACTTAAAGAATTATTCATCTGAAAAGACTGCTCGTATTAGCTTAGTGCCTTAAGCATTAGAGCAACCCGGGTCAAAACACTCAAAGGATTCATCTGAAAAGACTGCTTGTATTAGCTTAGTGCCTTAAATATTAGAGCAACCCGGGTCGAAACACTCAAAGAATTATTCACCTGAAAACACTGCTCGTATTAGCTTAGTGCCTTAAACATTAGAGCAACCCGGGTCGAAACACTCAAAGAATTCATTTGAAAAGACTGCTTGTATTAGCTTAGTGCCTTAAACATTAGAGCAACCCGGGTCGAAACACCCAAAGAATTATTCATCTGAAAAGACTGCTCGTATTAGCTTAGTGCCTTAAACATTAGAGCAACCCGGGTCGAAACACTCAAATAATTCATCTGAAAAGACTGCTTGTATTAGCTTAGTGCCTTAAACATTAGAGCAACCCGGGTCGAAACACTCAAAGAATTATTCATCTGAAAAGACTGCTCGTATTAGCTTAGTGCCCTAAAAATTAGAGCAACCCGGGTCGAAACACTCAAAGAATTCATCTGAAAAGACTGTTTGTATTAACTTAGGTCCTCAGACTTTAGACCAGGTGGGTAAACTTTCTTCATGAGATGCTAGAAATTATTACGGGTCATATACACTTATTCCGGAGGACAGTCGGTGGGCCGGATTAAACCCTCCTGCGGGCCGGAGATGGCCCGCGGGCCGTACTTTGCCCATCACTGTTTGAACTGCTTTAAAACGCGCTGCTAAAAACCTCGCGTATTAGCATCCATTCCATTCACCAAATTAAACTAAATCTTAGTGATAGCCTTAGGTTTTCAGTGCAAGATATAAATAAATACTATTTTCAACTTCTACATAAATATTAAGTATACATCTAAATTAAGTAAATAAATACCCATCAAAAACATTACATGTAAAAAGATGCAAGTCTCGCAACGCAGTTCTTCTACAACTAAAAAGTGTTGAGATTTAATGTTAAACCAAGTCAGTACCAGGGGGGTCCACAGAACTCGATTTCCACCGACTTGCCTATTATTTACCCGTGGAGGGTTCTTTATTTGAGAGCTATAAAATGCGTTCCTCCGGTACTGACTTGGTTTAACATTACATCTCAACACTTTTTTGCTGTAGAAGAACTGCGTTGCAGGACTTGCATCTTTTTACATGTTATGTTTTTGATGGGATCTCATTTCTTTTTGTAAGTAAGTAGTGTTCCTTACATTACATTCCAATCCATTCTATTTCGTTTAGAAACTTATGTGTGAAGTTGTGACTGAAATTGCAATATTTTTATATTTTGTATGTCTTGATAGGCTAAAAGCTAACTATGTTTAAAATTTGGATCTTGTAAGTCCTCTAAAAGTACCTTACAATTATGATGATCATCAGTCAGTGAGTCAGTCAGTGATAAAACTAAGTAACTTTGACGTGCAATAGTTCTTAAACTAGGCGTTCAAATTGAATGATATTTAAGTCTTATTGTGCCCTATATATATACACCTGAAAATTCAGGGTTCTAGCTTTAGCCAGTACAAAATGACGGGAGGCTGAAAATGGCCTGAATCTTCGAGCTTCGAGAAAAGGATGGTACAGCCATGCCCTTGTTTTGCTCGACTTGGCGGGGGCACCGTCGAGCCCCCAAATAACTGCCCCATACGTATGCGCCTTAGTAAACGGCCATCAAAATTATATTGTATTGAAACACAGCCTATGTACACATACCCGTAACTCAAAAAGTTACATTGTACTCGGATTGTTAGAATAATGAAAACGGAGGGTACATCCGGCGGAAGAAGCGCTACCGGCTACGTCCGGTCGACTCGAGCCTTTTTAGGCTTCATTAAAAACAAACCTCTTGGCGGTCTCTACATACTTTTTAACACGAGAATCAACACTTAACCTGTGCTATAGACACACAAAAAAATTTTTTGAAGGTAGTTAAAATAAATGTCTTGTCCTTCATGGCCTTCAAAGAACGGCTTTATCTTCGACGTAAGTCAAAGTCAAAGTAAGGCTAGTAAGTAGGCTAGATATTGCTCCGGTTTAAAGTAAGTTTCCACACCTCCTATTCAGAAAAAAAGTATTTTGCTCCCTGAGGGATCAAAGTGGTACTTTTTTGTTCAAGGACAACAGGGTATTTTTAGTTTAAACCCACTTAGAATATGCCATACCATACCATAGACAGCTTTATTTAATGACAAAGTGATTGAAAATTGTGAGACGAGAATCTTTTGAAATAACAAAATAAAACATAAAAGAATCGCAATGTTCAAATGCATAAGTGAAAACCATTGCTTTTCCAGAATGAGCCTAAACAAATACATTAAGTTATAAGTTTATAACAATGTATAGATAAAAGCCCAAAATAAATATAAGACGTAAAAGGCCGTAGTACGGTACGGAATAAATGAATAAGCAACTAATTACAGTTAAATAAAAGGAAAGCTTCGATACAATATAGCAACACGATTTTGAAATACAACTATTACCTAGTACTAGCAGAGTCAGCGTAGTAGATTTGTTTGCTTCAAACTGCAATACTCGCAAATACAATGATAGAGGCGCTTTAGCTTTAGTGTATACAGACAGTGGCCCAATTCCAGAGTTCAGTTTAGAAGCTCTCTTTACTTTCCTGCAATTATTGCAATATTGGCGGTATAATATAAAAACCTCGGTGTATACAGTGGCTTAATATTAAAATGCACATCTGATGTAATGTAAATGCATTTCTCCGGAATAATTGCAATATTGGCATATACTATGATATAAACTTTGGTATTGCAGGATGAATAAGCAGACATAATTAATTAGAAGTGCGTGCGAGAAGATTTTGTTCAAAATTGTAATTAGAAAATAAAAATCGGTCCAATCTGCTAGGATATCATTTAGCTTTGGTCGACGTACATTCCAATTTCTTTTCAGTGTACCTAATATATCCAATTGTTTGAATGAAATAAAATATGCTTGAAAGTCACTTAATGTATCTATACAAACTATAACGCCATATGCTAAGTAAATTCTTTCTTCATTCTTCATTGTAATCTTCGTCGTTGGTAAATAGCGGCACAGTTCACTGTAAGGTAGAACACCAAACTGTAAGCAATATGCTTGGCGTTCATACTTAGAGTGGACCGTACTACCCGATGCCTTCTTTCTTGCGTCCCGGCGGCTCATTTCTTCTGTCTTGAAGTTATGTTGAAGTTAATAAACTCTCATCTTCCAGGGACCGAACTGAGAGCCGGTGCTGCTGCGGACTTGGTCGAGGGCCTCAAGTGGCGCAAGTATGCAGCCATAGGCAGTGTCTGCATATTTGAGCCGTTTGGGGTAAAGACGTTGGGGCCGTGGGGATACAGTGCAAATAGCCCACAGACTATATCGGGTCTCTGGCGACCAGAGGGCTGGCTACTTCTTAGCTCAAAGAATCGGCATTGCCATTCAGCGTGGTAATGCCGCCAGCCTTCTGGGCACCCTGACGCCCGGGAGAGAGATGGGGGAGTTGTTTTATATTTAGTGTGTAATTTAATTTTAGGTGTTTTTAAATATATTATTTAATTATATTAAAAATAACAAATTGTGCTTTAAAACAAATTTGATGATTTTAATTCGTTATCTGAAATATCGATACGTAATATGCAACACTACTTGCTACATTTTTGCTTGTTACTGCTTTGCATGTTCAAATTTCTCTCATTGTTCTCATGTTTGACACAAATTCCAAAACAAAAACAATACAAAAAATATTGTCAATTTTATCCAGGTTTTGTCAGATTAAGTGGCCAAGGGCAGATCGCAATTAAGGATTTATCTTAAACCACGGAGCGAATAAAATGTAATAAAAATATCTTAGAGGTCATTAAAATGCAATAAGTGAAGTTTAAATATACAAGGTTAAGTGTGAGGGAAATAACCTTCAGCGGTAATGCTATAGAATCATTGCATACATTAATGTAGGGTGTCTTGAATTCTTTGTTGATATTGTATTATTTAGCGACGTAAACGTCAGCGTATTAAAAGGTATAATTTTAATTCCTTTGAAATTTTTTATTTCTTCCTTATTCCTGTCTCTTTCAGAGAGGCAAGGTTCGAAGATGTGCTAATGCAGATCTAACGCTCAACACTATTTCTAGACGAAATACTGTACAAAAAAGTCCAGATGTTGGCTGTTGAGGAGTGAAAGCGGTAACTAGGTACTCTAGCGACGAGAGCAGTTTACTCAATTAATATAAATATGCACAAGTACCTACATACCTACATAATCTTTGATGGAATTTATAGGAAAACAACCATAAATATATATCCAAACATATTCTAAGCCTATGCCCATCATATCATATGCATCCAATGCCTAAAATCGGAGATAAGAATATTTCGAGCACATACCTTAGTATCAACAAAGATTAAAAATGATTGGGAAAATATCATTACATTTTAAATCGTGACGTACAAGATATTACCTAAGAAGCAAGTAATCCTCTTATATCTGGAAGACCGAAAAATCGAGAGCTGTTGCGAGAGTTTTGAAAACAGTTCCTTCAATACAACTTACAGCGGAATTAAATGCCTTGCCATAATAGTTTTAACGAGGACTTCGAGAGGTTTCAAGTTAAAAGTGGCTGTCGCAAAATTGGAAATTACTGAACCGTTACTTTGTGCTGATTCTGAATTCGAATTTACAAATTTAGAATTTACAATTTTTTTTTTAGTTTTAGAACTTAAGCTGACAAATCAGATCTGTTATTCTTCCTCTCCATGAGCTATGCGTCAGTAAATAAAATAAAACCGGTCAAGTGCGAGTCGGACTCGCGCACCGAGGGTTCCGTACAAACTCTAAGTAGATACGTGAATAGTTCAAGAAAAACTGTATGGCGGTTAGCTTAGTAGGAGCAAATAAGAATGTGTTACGATTTTTGAAAATTTCTTAAAAACGATGCAATTTAGGAAAACGGTTTTATTTTTCCTGTAATATTTAGGATAATATTAATAATTGGTAATAAGTACAGATTTTTCTGTTCAGTAACTTCGAAGATAATAGGGGGGGAATGGTATTTATTGAACGTGTAAGGTCATAAATCAAAAAGTACAAAATAAAAAAAAAAATAAAAAAAAAGGGTTTGGAATCTAAAAATGAAGCCTTTTTATTTGATATCCCACTCGATATAATAGCTCTACTTTTGTTTTTCCACATCCCATTTCGGACCCCTTTAAAAAAAAAGTAAAAAAGGTATAAGTTGTTTTTCTACCCATTAGGCTCAAGTTAGCAACTTTTAACACTATTCCAAATTTCAAGTCGATAGGATCAGTAGATCCTGAGATAACTTAGGTACAAGACAGATGAACAGACAGACAGAGTCGCACCATAAGGGTTCCTTTTTTACCATTTTGGTACGGAACCCTAAAAAGGGCTTATGTTAGATAATACTCTTCACAATAATAATTATCTTAGAAAAGAACTTAATATGAAAACCCAGCTTTTTTACTATAAACACTTAGCGAGGATTGATTATTTATAAGTGATAGAGTTATGGACAGTCAATAAAAGAGAAAAGGTCAGGGTACCCTGCGATGCATGTTTCGTCAACTGTACGTACATAAACTAAGCTGCAGTTTAAAAAAACACAGTGAGAATATTATAGAAAGGACAAAATTAACGTCCTCCTAATATTAAGTCGGAGGCGTCCGCTACTGAAAGTACTAAATGTAAGATTACCACAAGGTGATAAGTGAGAAATATGAAACCCTTTCTCAAAACAAACCCATTTTAACCCGGTTCGGCATTCCTCAGTCTGCACGCTCCTGCATTCTTCCTTAAGCATCATTTCCTCCTATAAGCTAACCACATAAAGATTACGTCGGAATATTCGCAGCCATTCTGTAGGGATCGGGCAAACAGCGTCAGACGTGCTTCGCACTGTGTACATTTATAATGTCGACTCAGTTCTTCCAGCCCGCAGTTTAAATAAACAGACACCGCACAATATGCACGTAACAAGGGCACTCAAAGTCTTTAACCGTTGAATTTTAATGCCCCTTAAGCAACTCCGATATAATCCAACTGAAAAGGTGAACGACTTCTACTCTCCTGGAATACTTAAGAGGTTGACCAAGAAACAAGTTTTTTCAATCACCCGTTACTCAATAATAACATTGTTATTAATTTCTCACAGAAAAGGTAGAAATAATAATAAAAACCCATTGTTGGAGGTGCGTCGAATATTGGAGAAATTCTTTTCTTCATTTTTATGATTATAGCAGTTGACGAACGTGACGCCAACTTGTATTTCGTGAAGAATTCTCTATCCTCAATTTTCTGCCAGCAGTAAAATAAATAGCTAAAAGTATGATAAGGTATTCAGAACAGGTGTGGTAGCTACTATTTTGTGAATAATGACTAGGTACAACCTCGATAATGAAAATTCATACCTCTCAAAACAATATAGGTAGCACTTGTTCTCTCATATATCCGTCGTCTACCCCAGCTGATTACTTCAGCATTTTTCAGAGATAGTTTGAAAAATGAAAGTTGCTTTTGAAAAACATTATATTAAATTAGTTTTGTTAAAATATCGTAGACTAATATTCAATTTCACCAACTGGGAATAAACGGTTGATACTAACAGTTTAGTCTTACCCTAATTTAAGTCTTAAAAAACCTAATTTTTCGTTCTCATTGTCACTAGATACAATCCTAATTAGCCCACGAAATTAGTCATAATTGTAACTTTGCGTTGTCCTTAACGGGACAACTTCAGTTTCATCGGAAACTCCGTTTTCCAGGAACCTTTTAAAAACAAAACGAGTATTTTGCTTCCCTCTCTTTCCACTGATTAGTGGAATTAACTTTTAGTTATTTTTACCTCGTAAGTTAGCCAGTAGTTAGGTTAAAATATAATGCAAGACATAATTAAACTCTGTCATATTTGATTTTTCCTGGTTTTAGGTAAATTTCGAGTTTAAACAAGTGGCTCGCCGAGCTAATAGTCTGGATAAAAAAAATGTTTGTGGCGGATATACTTTTAATTAAGTGACCTTAGGGATTATTGGGTCAAAAGAAAGATTACCGATCAGCATAAGAATTTTATACCTATAGGTAAACGACCTAATAAATAATATTACGATTATGGATAATTGTATTTTTTATGAACTGACCTATAAACAAAAACGATTCCGATGAATTTACAGCCTCCTTCTTTTTTGAAGTCGGTTAATAAATGAAAAACATTTTAGTAAACTGTAAGATAACAGTGCCAGTGTATCTTTTATGTATGTAGGTTAGGTACACATCCTCTAGAATTTAGGAGCAAAATTATATTACTCGTCTGTAAAACTGTCATACTGCACGAAGCATACTGTGGTTTACTTATTGTATTTCCTGCTTGCTTTTACATAAAAAAAAAACATCTCATAGAAGCGTTTTATCTCTTACCCTCTTTAAATATAATTATTCGGCTGCCCTAAAAACACTGGCACGAACAAGTCCCTTTTATCTTTGTAAATGCTTAACTAATGTACATCTAGACCCAGGTTGGCTTGGTAACGTGCCAGGGTTGGTATGGGAGAGCTTGCAAATATATTAGCCCGGAGAATAGACCGAAGTAAACAAAATTTCACTGCTCCAAACGAATAAAGTCGTATATGTTTACCAAAACTCGTCACTTGTGACGTTAGTTTGCCGTGTGCTCTCACTCTAAATGTGTTGAAGTTTTCCTTTAAATCACAAAGTGTTTTTCATCACACTTGCTCGAAAATGGTGACATTACACGTAGGTTCTGCGGGCCGTAAATGACCTATTACGCCCTAGGGCGTAATGGTTTTCTTTTTAAATTTGAAACGATGGTTTTGTTTTACTCTTATTTGTCGTGTTCAAAGGAAATGCCAATTTACTTTTTCACTTTTATCACTGAAATATTTATTTAAAGAGAACTGTTATTGCAAATACATATAAACACATATTTCTGTTACATTAATTTAATGTTTAAATAGTGTATTTCAGTATTTTGCAAATATAAAATCAACCGTTTTAGGTCTTTACCGTTATGGGTTCCGAACGTGTCTTGACTTTCGCATTGTCTATGGATATGTCACTGTCAGTTTTACAATTTTATTTAGGTTAAGTAAGGTTATTTTAATTAGATTTCCTCACAAGTGTGATGAAAAACATTGTGTGTGCCACGGGCGGTAAAGGAATTACAAACTCGTGTTATTAAAGCCCTCGACTTCGTCTCGGCCTTGTAACAAACACTCGTTTGTAATTCCTTACTTACCGCCCTTGATACACAATGTACTATTGTTTAGTTTACGAGACTAAAGTATTTTTAAATGATTGTAAACGCGTTACCTTGATTTCATAATATTAACTGTTTTAGCTAGAAACTTTTTATTTGGAATGTATGTATGTAAACACTTCATTAGAGTCTGTGCGGAAAGAGAATAGGCGTGGCGAAAAACGGAACTAACCTAACCAGTATGGCCACAGAATAGAAAATACGGCACATACGGTAGAAAGGCATTACAGCGCCCCCCAAAATTAATCCTATTCTCTTTCCGCACAGACTCTACACAAGATAAGACACGGTACAAGGTTGCGAAATAAAGGTAAATGTAAAGGCAAACTTTACATGATTTGATGAGGCGTAAAGTTTTCAAAATGGAGACCATGAACCGGCAGACGAAGCGTGGGTCGGCCTCCCACAACAGTGGTCTAACGACGAGGTCGTCGGAAGTCGACAAAGGCAAATAGCGTGCCATCATTTGTTATGGAAGCCTTTAGGGGAGACCTATGTTCAACAGTGGACGTCTCAAGGTTGAAAATTTTCTTTTTTTATAGAATAATAAGTAGTTTTTAAATTGTTTCAATTCAAGATTCCCACAAAATCCTCAGCGACGAGCACAATGGGGCGCTATTATAGCACAAGATAGGCGTGATGAACTTTTTAGTCCAAACAACTCGAGCCTCGTGTGTTCGGTCCATTTTCTTGTTTGCGACATATGAACGACCAAAAAATGATTAAATAGGATTGCTGTAACTGCTAAACCAGTGTTGAACGTACCTAAGTCCAACCTAGCAATGTAACATTTTTAAAATATAGTTTTCCTTTTAAAATGTAATACAAAAATATTTTACTATTAATATCGTACACTTTAATTACATATAGGCCTTCGAATTTCATGCCGTACTGTCGCAGATTTGACTACGTACACCATATGGTGAGGGTGTACAACCAGGGGGCCGACACTCGTTTTTCGCCGAGCGCGACCTTGAGTGACGTCACTTACCGCCGGCGGTGCAAAAATCAGTTGGTTGCCACGCGCTCGCATGCCTGCAGCCTACCGCTACAAAGTAAGTCCGATATAGTGCGCCGAGTTACGGACATGCTTCTATGGGAAAAGTTCACATTCGGATACCAGCACCAAATTTTAGTATGTTGTTAGGCATGGTCTCTGGACCCCAAAACTGCCGGGAAACAGTCTCTGAGAGGTCAAGGTCACCCAATATGAGGTCATTCATCTAGCCGCTCCCGCGTTCTTAAGAACGTTTAATTGTGACAAAACTACACATCTCACATCCACATAAGAGGTATCAAATGAAAGGTAATTAAATGTACTATAATTCACTTAAACATTTAAATTTAATAAATGTTATACTTTAGGAATTATTCACACAATTATTTCAATGTCAAAAAAAAAAATACGGAAATTTAGGTTTTACAGCAAAACTAAAAACACTAAGTTATGCAAATGTTCTACAAAAATAAAAGAAATTTATTAAGCTTCATAACATAGTTTAAATCTTGAAAATTTGTCAATAAATATAGAAGCTACAGCTCAAAAACCTTGAGCGCGCGGAATAATCCCATAGTGCCCCGAGTTACAGAAAAAAATTTTTTTTCCGGATATCAGCACCAAATTTTAGTATCATATTAGTCAAGTACTCTGGACTCGAAAACTGCTGAGAGACGGTTTCTGAAAGGTCAAGGTCAACAGTTATGACGTCACCAAAGTGGCGGCTGCTACATTTCGAAAAGTTCTCATTATTCTTAAACTATGCACTGTACCGTAACGTGTGTGGTATCAAATGAAAGCTCATTAAATGTTCTATAACTTTGTTTTAATATATAATACCATTATTATTGAAAAATAACAAGATACAATAAAAAAAATCCAAAAAATATTTATTTTTTATTTTTGTACATATTTTAGATAGTAAATCACTTACATTAGACAATAAAAATGTTGTACAAAAATATAGGTAATTTCTTTTTCTATAATATAAAGTTTAAATCATTAAAATTGGTTGAAAATAAACAAAGATATGTCAATTACAATGCACCGCGGCGGACGCTACAAACAATGTACCCGCCGCCCGCCTCATTTGAAAAATGTAAATCACATTCAAACTATGCGATGTATATATACTTGTAAAGTATTAAATGAAAGCTGACTAAATGTTATATGATATTTTGCTTAAGTATACTGGTGCAAGAATAAAAACAAACAGGTCATATAAAGGAAAACAAAAAAAAAGTAGAAAAACATCCATATTTATTTATAAACAGGCTAGAAATCAATTTTATTGAGAGTTTTACATACCTAAAAACTATATATAATTTCTTGGTCATTTGCCTGACCGATAGACATATAAAAGGCCACAGTAATACACATCAGTAATTATTGTCACTAGTAGTTCGCAGCGAATAGTGAGTGACCTTGCGACCCCACCTGAAAGCCTTCCATCCAAATACCGGAAGTAGGAAAGGCTGTACTTTAAGTTGTCGGAGTCACGAGGCCTCGATTCGCTACGAGCTACTTGTCATATAAACAAAACATAAAGCATCCTAAATTCTTGAGCACGCACCTTCACATGCACAAAGGAGAGTACAATTTAAATCATTCTTGACGCATCGACATCGTAAACATCTGTCCTTGCATTTGCAAGAAACAAGTTCTTGACAGATGGCACTTGCGTCAGGAAGAGTCTTCCACACAGGGATGTAGCCGAGTCCTTCTGCTTTTTTTTCCCAGCCCCAGTTACAGGGATTCATTGGCTGTGGGTTATCTATAAGACAACTCGTCCATGTTTGAGATTGAAAAATGGCACGCTTGGTATGTTGCACTAGGGCGTCTTTGTGTATTACTGTAGCCTTTTATATGTCTATCGGTCAGGCAAATTACCAAAAAATTATATATAGTTTTTACGTATGTAAAACTCTCAATAAAATTGATTTCTAGCCTGTTTATAAATAAATATGGATGTTTTTCTACTTTTTTTTTGTTTTCCTTTATATGACCTGTTTGTTTTTATTCTTGCACCAGCATACTTAAGCAAAATATCATATAACATTTAGTCAGCTTTCATTTAATACTTTACAAGTATATATACATCGCATAGTTTGAATGTGATTTACATTTTTCAAATGCGGCGGGCGGCGGGTATATTGTTTGTAGCGTCCGCCGCGGTGCATTGTAATTGACATATCTTTGTTTATTTTCAACCAATTTTAATGATTTAAACTTCATATTATAGAAAAAAAAATTACCTATATTTTTGTACAACATTTTTATTGTCTAATGTAAGTGATTTACTATCTAAAATATGTACAAATATAAAAAAAAAAATATTTTTTGGATTTTTTTTATTGTATCTTGTTATTTTTCAATAATAATGGTATTATATATTAAAACAAAGTTATAGAACATTTAATGAGCTTTCATTTGATACCACACACGTTACGGTACAGTGCATAGTTTAAGAATAATGAGAACTTTTCGAAATGTAGCAGCCGCCACTTTGGTGACGTCATAACTGTTGACCTTGACCTTTCAGAAACCGTCTCTCAGCAGTTTTCGAGTCCAGAGTACTTGACTAATATCATACTAAAATTTGGTGCTGATATCCGGAAAAAAAAAATTTTTCTGTAACTCGGGGCACTATGGGATTATTCCGCGCGCTCAAGGTTTTTGAGCTGTAGCTTCTATATTTATTGACAGATTTTCAAGATTTAAACTATGTTATGAAGCTTAATAAATTTCTTTTATTTTTGTAGAACATTTGCATAACTTAGTGTTTTTAGTTTTGCTGTAAAACCTAAATTTCCGTATTTTTTT
This sequence comes from Eudemis profundana, assembly GCA_947034925.1. Taxonomy (NCBI): domain Eukaryota; kingdom Metazoa; phylum Arthropoda; class Insecta; order Lepidoptera; family Tortricidae; genus Eudemis; species Eudemis profundana. The sequence continues at coordinate 11,882,786 of OX344808.1, forward strand.
TTTGACATTGAAATAATTGTGTGAATAATTCCTAAAGTATAACATTTATTAAATTTAAATGTTTAAGTGAATTATAGTACATTTAATTACCTTTCATTTGATACCTCTTATGTGGATGTGAGATGTGTAGTTTTGTCACAATTAAACGTTCTTAAGAACGCGGGAGCGGCTAGATGAATGACCTCATATTCGGTGACCTTGACCTCTCAAAGACTGTTTCCCGGCAGTTTTGGGGTCCAGAGACCATGCCTAACAACATACTAAAATTTGGTGCTGGTATCCGGATGTGAACTTTTTTTCCGTAACTCGGGGCACTAATAGTTTTGACAGCTCCTTGAGCCTGTTCACGAACAAAAAAAACAAAAACGCTCGCATGGATCGCGTCGCACCGCACTTCGATCGCGTATTTATAATTTAATATTATTATTTTGTTGATGATGGGGCGTGCGCGTTGCAGTGCAACAAAATCCAGATAAACAAACATTTATCGTTTTTTACCCTACCCAAGGACGAGAAGAGGTAAATACCTACCTGTTATAATATTACTTATATGTTATATCTTGCCCTTAAACATTTACAACCGAATATCTAAATTTCTAAGTATTTTATTAATTGTTACATACTCAGACTGATTTTTTCGTTTGCTATATCCATATAAACAGGCTGCAAAGTGGTATCTTTTGTCTAAAAACGTTTACTTTTTAACCAAGTTGAAAAAATTAAGTTATGGACGCGTATATATGTAGTTAATATTGTCAGAATTGAACAGTTTTTAACCGAGTTAAACAAACGAGGTTATCGATTCGTCCCGTATATATGTAATATTGTTAGACTTACAGAGTTTTATATATGTTAGCCCGCTTCTAAACGTGTGTGCCAAATTTCGTAAGTGTATGTATAGAGTAAGAATTATCTAAGGTTACCTGAGGTAAAGAAGTGAACCTGGGGTGAAGAATTGGAATCTGTATTTTTAAATAATTTTGAAAAGACAATGTTTAATCGACCAGGAAGCAGCATGTATGATTTACTTGCGGTAGTCCAGCATAGCCATTTATGTAAATACTGTAAATGTTTTCCTGGAGACTATCTCCTGAAATTATTTATACGATTTCGAATTTTCGCAATTTTAAAATTTAACAATAGAAATTTTAGAGTAGGGAAAAAAATTATACATAATAACGTTAGTGCAACATTGACATTTTTCTTTGAAATTGTGCGTCTATGTTATTATACGTCAATGATCTTTGTTAAAAAGCGGCCATCGGACCTTCAGCTTGGGAACACATGTTTTGGTTGTCATTATAATTATCAAATATACCCGGTAATGTGGTTACTATACTATGGGAGCATCTCTGTCATTTAGATAGACTTATTTCTCCATCCTAATTTTTACGAGTCCTTGTCGAAGTGGTCATTACGAATTTTCTTAAACTTCTGGTCGCTTTTTGGTCTCCTAACCTGACCCATCCTCCAATGAAACCTTCACAATCAAGTGAAGGTAACTTTAAACTATGTATTAGGAGCATTCCACGAAATCGTCTACTTTGTAGTGCACGAGACTATACTATGGCAGCTACCTTAAAAATATATAGAAAGTCCTAAATTACATTATCAATTTAGAAACCAAGTTATAAAATATTGACATGCCAAAAATTTACTTCTTAACTTTGTTAGAACTAGTTAGAAGTATGAAAAAAATGGCGTCTTGTGCGGGACATTTTGGTGGAATGCTCCATTGTCATAGTACAATTATTAAAATGCTGATTTAAGTTTAAGCAATCAACGAGTATTTGAAATGTATTCTCATTTAAACTTTATACTTATATCTGCATACATTTTATCAGCTCAGAAAACCATCTTGATAAATTAACAATGAAAATTATAATTTCGCGGTGTAATAAATTCATTGTTCATTTATTTCTAATTACACACTTTATCTGTGATTTTGTTTGTAATTGGTTTAATATGCCATTAAAATAAAATAAAATAAAAAATATGCGGATATTATATCAATCGAGCAAATACCTATAGTATCGAGTAATCTAGAACGCGAAACGAACTGTCACGAAGTAATTAAAATGCTACATATCCTTTTCAATCATTGACGTATATATAAACGACAGGGCTAACGAGCGCGCAGACGGTTCCAACGCGTTGGTCCTAAAAATCAGTTTTAAGACCAACGCGGCAGTGGGACACGCAGCGCACAGCGCAGCCGGACGTTATAAAAATGCCTAATTGCGTGGTAAAAAGCTCCGTTAAGGGCCGATACAGACGGACTGCAACCCAACTGCAACTCCCTACGATTTGTATGGGAACTGCATCACAACTGCACGCCCGACGCGCCGTAACCGTTACGTGTGTGTGTCGTGTGTCTGTGTCGTGTATCGGCCCTAACTGTTACGGGGAATATAGACCCCGGTGGATTTTCGTCCGCGACATTTATATGCCATACATTTAGTTTGGCATACAAATGCCGTGGCCGAAAATCGAAGCACCCAAATTGTACGGATCGCCCTATCCTTACTTTTGAAATCATTGTTTTCCATTCAATATCGTGCGAAAGTAACAGAGTTTACTCTGTCTGTCACGAAATAATCGAAGTCATGGCTAGTTGTGCCAAGCAAAGCCCGAGTGGGCTTTTTATTAATATTAAGCTTGTTACACGTGGCACAAAAATAGTTTTACTTATTAATACTAGTATACCTGCTGGAACACATAACACTTTTCTACTGAGAAAACAAGTGACGTAACAAACATGCGTGTTCGTCTATTAAGTTACGTGTGAAGGAATACTTTTGATTTTCCGTGTGTTTGTTATTTCTATCATGAGTGCATAATTCTAGGGGGTTGCCCTCGAAATTTACTGTCCTCGTGGAAAAAACTTCCCTATGTAAGAATGTTCATTTACCCATTATAAATAAGTACGAGTTTACAGTGCATGATCAAAACACTTGTACACGATGCATTAAAATAAGACATACCTATATTTTGTTGTATACCCATTCAATCATAGTAGTTTATGTGACTTTACATAATGCCTAATTATGCACAGTTACAGACAGTGCTTTATCTACACACATTATAAATCCTCAATTATGTGTTCTGTAGGCGTATGATGCTATAGTTCATACCCAGAGCTGGGCATTAACTCGTTAATCCGTTAATCGTTAATTAACGAAGTTAACATTTCGATTAACGGATTAACTTTTAAGTTAACTTTCAAAATCGTTAACGGACTCGTTAACTTCCGTTAATCTTCCCCAAGTCCGTTAATCGTTAATCCATTACCTACGATTTACTAAAAAGACACCGCACGCACCGCGCAAAACGCGTTCTGACAAGTACGTTCGGGCCGGTCGACAAGTGCGGTGCGGTGCACTTACTAGGTACTATCGCCCAACGGGTACCCACCTCTAGGATCATTTTCGAATGCACTTCACAGCGGTCGCTTTTTACATCATCCACCAATAGGGACAGCCGGGTAATTTATGACCATAAACTCTTGTGAATCAATTTTAATTTAAACTCTCTTAACAATACGGTACAAATTAGAATGGCTCGGTAATCACCTTTTCAGACCACTACGTCTCGTCGCCAAACATCTGTTGGCCACATTGACGTAACGCTTGCAATCAATGACCGAAATTCCTTTCAATAGATAATTTCGTTGTTAACGGCAAGCTTTTGTGCTTTAAAGATCCCGAAGCTACGAATGAAAACGTAAACGAGAAAGAACTCAAATGCAATGACTAAATGTGGTGTTACCTTATATTAGTTTATTGGTTTGTAACATAATGATAAGGCTCATTGTTATTTTTTTTATTAAGGTAATTCGCGCCGAAGCAAGTCCCATAGCAAATTAAGGACACTTAACTGTCGTATCTATAAAAGAATTTCAATATATTTTTACCTATAAATATGTGTATTTGCAACTATTATTCACCGGATGAGTGTCTAAACTAACCTGTAAATGAGTTTTCATATATGTATTGTGAAAGTGATGATTAACGTTTGCCAATATTCAATTAAGCAATCACCCTGACTTAAAAATTTAGTTTTGTTTGTCTAAAATTAACATCTGCTCGCCATTGTTTTGCCTGCTTGTAACAGTAAGGGTTCTTTGACCGTTATTTTATTGTTTAAAGTTTTAAAGTTAGCCAAGAAAGTTATAGATCCCATGAGAATAGATGCTGGAATAGAGACTAAAATTGAATTGACGAGCCACTGATTTTTATCAGCGCATAAATCTGTGGATCTAGTGAAAAACAAGTCACATTTATACCAGGAACAAAAGGTCACAACTCTATTGTATGACTTAAGCTCTTTTGCTCCTAGGTTATATGTGACTTGTACCCCTTTTCACTAGACCCACAGAAATTATATTTTATGCCACACCTGGCCATAAAGTGGCTTTTTCCAAACGCTACGCGTACGGAAAAAGCCGCTTTCTGGCCAAGTGTAGACATAATATAGTTTATTAGAATGATATACAAGAACGCTTAATTATTTACAATTATCCTCTTAGGGCCTCTTAGGGCTCAGACGGACTGCACGCCAGCTACGATTTGTATGGGAACTGCATCACAACTGCACGCCGACTGCGCAGTTGTGATGCAGTTCCCGTACAAGTTGCAGCTGGGTTGCAGTCCGTCTGTGTCGGCCCATAATGTCGAATTTAGATTATTAAAAAGCGTAAGGAGATACGTCAATACGTGAATAGTTGAAAAAAAAATTGTATGGCGGGACAAACTTAACTTGCTGTTGAAAAGCTGTTGTCCCCATACATCGATATAGGTCGCGGTTAGTTTAGTAACAGCAAATGAGTTTGTGTTACAATTATTATTGATTTAATTATCTACTGCTTGCAACCATTTTGCATAGAAGTAACCAAGATTTCGCAAAAAAAATCGGGCCGGTGGACAAGTGCGGTGCGGTGCACTTATAAAAAAAGTATTTTTTATTTACATTTGGCCGATCCACTTAAAGGAAACAAAGCGATTGTTTGTAAACCTCAAAAACACCAAGATGACGTTATTGTAAAAAGTAGTTACAACCACCTTTAAAGTTCAATTGATTATCAACTCTATCTTCATGAACCGTAGTTTACAACTGCATTAATAGAATAATGGCGTTCCAGCTGCCTTCCCTTTATTCGGATCTCAGGTAGTCAAATAAATGCCAGGGGTGTGAAGTGCATAATACGTCTAACTAAAGTCACATTTCTATTAAAGCAATTTTAATTCTTGGCAAAGGCCTTAGAGTTGATAATCCACTTAAATTGCAATGCCCGAAGTCTTTATCTGTGAAAGCATGCTTCTCTTTTATGACGGACGATAATGAGGTACAAAACCACACAACAGTATTGTTTCCCTTAAGTGGATCGGCCAAACATAAATAAAAAATACTACTAGGTATGTCTTGCCAATTCCTGCGAAAAAAATCGATCCATATGCTCCATTTAATCGTTTCATTACTTAGCGCCGCGCCGGCGCTTAGAGTGACGAGTGTTCTGTTTAGAACCTACCTAAACAAATACTACTTACGTACTGTTTGTATTTCCGTGACTTTGAATCTGTACTAACTGTCCGTGATAGTTTACGTTTGTGCAGTGTGTGTATTTATATTCTTTTTTATAAAGAAAGAGTGTCATTATCATCATGACTTGAGCCGAAAGACTCCACTTCCACTGCTGGACATAGCATAGGCCTCCCTGCAAAAAGTGGCACAATGACCGGTCCTGCGCCACCCGCATTCAGCGGACTCCCGCTACCAATACCAGGTCATTGACGAAGGAAAAGAAATGAGGTTTTGGAAGGCTATATCAGTTACCTTGGTTCTGCTGGGGATAGCCTCATTTGTGATCCGCTCATGGAGTGAAACTCCTCTAGCATACCACTTTTGACGACCGCTTTAGCTTAGTTGGTAGTGACCCTGCCTACGAAGCAAGAGGTCCTGGGTTCGAATCCCGGTAAGGGCATTTATTTGTGTGATGAGCACGAATATTTGTTCCTGAGTCATGGATGTTTTCTATGTATTTAAGTATTTGTATCTATTAAATATATCGTCGTCTAGTATCCATAACACAAGCCTTATTGAGCTTACTATGGGGCTAGTTCGATTTGTGTAAGATTGGCCCCTAATATTTATTTATTTAATATTTGGATGACTTTGACCCTTCTACTGAAGCTCTAGCTTACTATGTCTCTTAAGGCCACGTAGGAAAAAGAGTGTACTATGTAAGTAATGCAATTTTTATCACGTGTTAACGGATTAACGTTTAACGTTAACTTCCGTTAAAACGTCCGAAATGTAACGATTTAACGTTTAACGAAGTTAACTTTTTTATTAACGGATTAGCGATTAACGAAGTTAACCATTTGATTAACGGTGCCCAGCTATGTTCATACCGGATAACAATAGACTCTAGAGGGACACAGAAGAAGAGATTCCAAACATTCTCTGTAAAGTTTCACTTCTTCTTCGCGACGGTCGCGTGACAACACACGCTAGAGCGAACGCCTCTTCCACTGCCCCGCAGAATCAGTCATATTGAATGTTACAAATAACTATTCACCAAATACTTAGGAATGACAAACTATAACAGAAACAATTAAATTTTAAAAACATACAAATTCGATATAACTATTTGATAGTACAATATAATAATGACAGCTCTGAACTGTCTCATTTATATTGAGTGTTGCTTATCTCTGGCTCTTTTGGTATTTTATAAGGATACTTTTTTTATTTTCAGCCAACCAAAAAGTATGGGCATCATCAATATTTTATTTTTGAGCATCTACTTTAGAAATGTAATTTATTGAATGTCAACCTAAAACCGGCACTATAAAAAACCTTTTTTATCTTCTGTCTATTCCTATACGGAACAGACTGTACGCTTTGTCGCGCGATAAATAAATGATAAAGCATCCGTCACGTTCTGACAAATAGTGTGTGAGAGTGACGGATGCTTTATCATTTATTTATCGCGTAGCATCATAAGCCTACTGACCGCTATTGCACTGGTATTGCAGCGCCGTCATCGTAGCATCGCCATCGCCGACTACATTTTCATAAATCATAATACATATTAACGATTTAAAATATATTGATTGTTCAAACATTATAATAACACTGTCATAGATAACATACTGACGTTACATTACTGGTTGCAATTATTTATTGTGGTCATTATGCGTGCATGCGTTTCCCGAACGCATAAAAGAGAATTTATGATATGGGTGTACATAAAAGTACTTTTGTACTAACTGTAGGTAAATACATTTGTATATTTTAAAAATACAAACTCAATCGTGGTTTACATAATGTATGAATAACCTACGTATGAAGCTGGCCGTCATATAATGATAGCGAAATCTTTTTTTCTCTTACGCTTCGAGCTCCCCGTGACGCACCGTTCAGTAGACAGGACGTCACAACAATGAACAGGGAGATAATTATTTTCCAGTCCCTTTACGAGAAATACAATATGATATCTGTTTATTTGTTCTCTATAAAAGGCCTCACTTTTAAAACGAAGGGTTTAGAATTGTAACGTGCCGGTCTATATTCGGCCGAGGGCTGCATAAACGATGATTCCAAGGAGCATGCGATTTTCACTTTTATGTGTAATGGCATAGCACTCGAAATCTCTTAACAATACATGGTGTGCACTCGGGTGGTCCGCTTAGCTTAATGAAAATTTCAATGGCGTCTGGAAAGTCTATATTTAAGCGTATTACTTATTTATCAACTTTACACACCTACGTGTAGAACGGTAATACAATGTCCTCTATTTCAAAAGTCGACTGCGATGCCGGTGAGTTCTCTTTCTCAATTTGCGATTTACTTGGAACAGGGGACTATAGGTGGATAGAGATATTTGAGCATTCTCCCGAAAAGAACTCCAGTTAACTAGCGGTGGTGACAAAAGTGACAGTTAAAGTCAACAGCAAGGTTTGGCTACAAAGTGGAAAGTTTAGACTGAATTTAAACATAATTTATTTATAACCTAACGGACTTCTTTTCGGAAAAATGCTTATTTCACACGCGAAGTCCTTGTTCTAATGTTAGATGAGAAGTTGGAAATTTTCTTTCGAATGAAAAAAATGCCTAAGCCGTTGTCGTTACTTTCACTTTATTTTGTCAAAATGTCAGTTACGAGACGTTAAGACGAAACAAATATCGATGATGCCGTCGTACCGTTGTCAATTTCTATTTCATGTAATGTCGAAAGGACTTTAAAGGAAATAAAGGGGGTTTAAATATTTATAGTCATGTTTAGACGGGCCTTTCCGCTGGGCAGGCAGGGTTTCAGGAGTCGCAATAAAAGTAATAGCAGTAGATTGAGTCGAAATAGGTTTAAAGAATCTTTATTTCTCATAAGAATAATTCAATTCACTTACATGAGAAAATTATAATCGAAATTAAGTAACATTATGAGTGTTTTGGCGAGCGCATACATAACTCACCTATATGTTTTTAACTTAAAATATCGTACAAGTTTATGTTCTAAGGTTATTTGTTTGTTATTTTATACTTAATTCTAGTTTAACATTTTTCTAAGCGGGTAGACAGATATTAAGTAGGTTGATAAAAACTGTATAGTAAACCTGCCGGCCCGCGCGCATATGTGTTCAAATAGAAAACATATCTGAGGACCACTCCTCAAGACCTCCTCCTAAAGACAACTAAAATACATTTATTGCAATTTTTTAATTTTTATGACAGCTCTTAATTTTGAAGTGCGTGTGAATTAGATATTTGAGTTATAATGTTATTATAGTTGGACTGCGCTAAGTTTGCAGAGGTCGAAAAAAGGTTTTATTAAAAAATATATATATAGCAACATGGGGAAACTACAGCAAGACGAATTTTTAATCTTGTTACTTGGAAATAATTCTTCCCTTTATTACAAAATGTGTCTACATACGTACCCTTGGATAATTTACTTCTATGTATTTAAGTATTATATTGTTACGTCCGTGGGGTAGGTAACGTGATAGAAAAATGCACTAATTAACCACTAATTAAAAATGCAAACTTTATTACAAAATTACTAATTAACAAGGCTTACTTACTTAATAAATCACTGTACTAAATCACTGCACTATAACGCACTTATTAACTTTTCGCTGACTGTTCGCTTCGAGACTCGCACTGTATCGCCGTTAGTTCAAAACTGACTGTGGGGTCGTGGGCGCGCGGCTTATATATCCGGAGGCCCTTGCTCCACAATGTTCCAGAGAAATCCCATCGCGAATGTTCGGTCCAAAGTCCAAGGGCGGTCGGTGACCCCTCGGTCAATGACGCATCGCGAGTGTTCTAGGCAATCTAGATTGTTCGATGTTCGATTCGGCTGGAACATTCCCGACTATTGCTATCCCTTTCTAGTTCTGTCTCTTTCACACACTTCTCGAACCTTCTCAATATAGCTGTCTCTCTCTAATAGTGCTATCTCTTTCACTCCTTCGTGAAATTTCGCCATATACTGAAGTGTACTTCAAAGGCCCATAAGGGGTCCTGAAAACGCCTGAAAACGGGTTTTCAGGTTATTGCGCCATCTGATAGAGGGTGCCCTGAAACGGACTGAAAACATGTTTCAGGCGCCTGAAAACAACGGCAACTAGGGTGAATTTACAATCTTCTAGTATGTGAAAGAGCCACCTCTGAAACGGCCTGAAATCACTTTTCAGCCTGCTGAAAACGCTTCTAAAGCACGGAAAATCACGTTTAAAGTTTTGACCTATACCACCGGCGCAACACTACCCCCTCCTAAGACATGCTCGTCCCGAGCATCATTATTTCCGTGGTACCTCGCCAGTCGGTCAACGTGAACAATCTTCGATGGACTACGAGGGTTTCGCTGTATCCGATACGTGACGTCGTTGATCTTTGTGACTACCCTATATGGCCCTTCCCAGTTTGGGGACAGTTTTGGGGATTTTCCTTTCTTTCGCATCGGGTTATGTAGCCACACCCACGATCCTTCCTCGAACCCAATTTGGTTAGCCTTCCTGTCGTATCGGGTCTTCATTCTCGTGCTAGCTTGAAGCCCGTGTTCACGAACAAGACTGTGAACGTCATCAATCCGATCCCTTAAATCACTCACATACTCGGTGATGGACCTCGGAGTATCAGGAGGACGTCCAGTTAGAAGATCTGCTGGTAAACGAAGCTCTCTTCCGAAATTAGCATACGCTGGAGTAACCGCCGTACTTTCATGGGTTGCTGACCTATATGACATCAAAAAGAGAGGAATATGCCGATCCCAATCCTTTTGGTGATTCTCAACAACCTTGGCCAGATGTCTCTCTAGAGTCTGATTGAATCTCTCCACCATTCCATCCGATTGTGGGTGATATGCCGTAGTCCTCGTCTTATGCATCCCCATGATTCGACAAGTCTCTTGAAAGACCGCAGATTCAAAGTTCCTGCCTTGATCACTGTGAATTTCCAGGGGTACTCCAAATCGACAGCAAACTTCATTCACCAACTTGTCCGCTATGGTGACTGCTTCCTGGTTAGGGATGGCAAACGCTTCAGGCCATTTGGTGAAGTAATCCATCACGACAAGAATGTACTTGTTTCCAGAGTCAGATGTCGGGAACGGGCCTGCGACGTCTAGCGCAATTCTTTCCCAAGGTGCTCCAACATTGTACAGTTTGAGCGCTCCTCTACTACGGGTGTGCGGTCCTTTAACTGCTGAACAATTAACGCACTTCTTGCACCAGTTTTCGACATCTTCACGGCAGTGAATCCAATAAAACCGTTGTCGGATTTTCATTAAGGTCCTTTTCATTCCAAGGTGTCCACCAGAAGTACCGTCGTGGAAACTTTCCAAGACATCTTTCACTCTTTTCCTTGGAACGACCACTTGTAGATGAGCATCCTTCCCATTCGCCGATTCCCATTTCCTGCATAGTACGCCATTATGCATAACCAAGCTGTCCCATTGTGCCCAGTAGCTTTTCGTTACCGTACTCATCGGAGCTACTTCACACCACCTTGGTTTGGGTACACCCTCATTAATCCAGTCAAAAATGGGCTTCACGTCAGGATCCTCTTGCTGAGCTAGTTGCATGACTTCATCACTCCACTCTTCACTGACTGTGTCAGTTCTCAGCATCCTCAAACACTCCTTGCCCTCTTGTCTAAGACAATGCTTACAGTCGTCCGGACAAGGTCTTCGGGAAAGGGCGTCTGCGTTTCCATGTGATTTCCCACTACGGTGTTCGATGACGAAATCATACTCCTGAAGTTGTTCAATCCAGCGTGCCACCTGGCCCTCGGGATTTTTAAACTCCAACAACCACTTCAGAGCAGCATGATCAGTCCTGATACGGAACTTCCGCCCAAGCAGGTATTTACTGAAATGCTGTAACGTCTTGACAACTGCCAGCAGTTCCCTTCGAGTGACGCAGTAATTTCGTTCTGGCTTTGACAACGACTTGCTAAAGTAGGCGATTACAACTTCGTTGTCTCCCTTCTTCTGTGACAAGACTCCTCCAATACCAGTATTACTGGCGTCCGTGTCAACAATAAAATCTACTGCTGGATCTGGATACCCCAGTATTGGTGTTTCGCAGAGTCTTTGCTTGAGGTCGTTGAAACTCGCCGTACACCGATCGGTCCAATCAAACTGTCGCTTTTCTTCCGTCAGCTCGTGCAATGGCTTTGCTATATCCGAGAAGCTCTTCACAAACCGCCTGTAGTATGAGCAAAGTCCTAAGAATGCACGTACTGCAGTTTTGTCCCTCGGTATCGGCCAATCCTTCACGGCACTTATCTTCTCAGGATCTGTCTGGATACCATCCTTCGAAATCACATGTCCCAAGTAATTGACTTTTCGTTTGAAAAGTGAACATTTCTTTGGACTCAGTTTAAGGTTTGCCTCTCGTAACTTAGACAATACTTGCTCCAATTTGCTGAGGTGATCATCGAAGTCTCTACCAACGATGATAATGTCATCCAAATAGACCAAACAAGTATCTCCCAGCAATCCAGCCAGTATTTGTTCCATCAATCTCTCAAATGTCGCTGGTGCATTGCATAATCCAAACGGCATAACATTAAACTGCCAGAGCCCCTTTCCGGTTGAGAAAGCCGTTTTCTCCTTATCTTTATCCTTGATTTCAACTTGCCAATAGCCACTTTTTAAGTCCAACGTAGAAAACCATTTCATTCCATTCAAAGTGTCTAGGGTGTCGTCGATTCGAGGCAATGGATAGCTGTCTTTCTTAGTGGCATCATTCAATCGGCGGTAGTCGACGCAGAACCTCATGGTCCCGTCCTTCTTCTTCACTAAAACTACGGGGGAACACCACGGGCTTGTTGAAGGTTCGATAACGCCACCCTTTTTCATTTCCTCGATCATGTCTTCTACTTCCTTCTCCCGAGCTACTGGAACTCGCCGGGGTCGCTGTCGTATAGGCATGACTTCACCAGTGTCGATCTCATGCTGTACGACTCCAGTTCTTCCGATGTCACTGTCGTGCGCAGAGAAGACATTGCTGTATCGCAACAACAATTTACGTGCTTTAAAGAGCTCTTCCCTGGTGAGATCGTTTTTGGAGCCATCCAATAACCTTTCAATGTCCATTGGAGGCACAGAACACCCAGGTTTCTCGCTCTCCGCAGAACCTTGACAGCTTCGTATCCAAGATATTTCCTCACATAATCCAACCAGAGCTCCTTTACTAAGGACGCACTCGGTGTCACTTAAATTAAGAACTCTCACGAAAGCTGTAGACGATGTTGTTACCACCGTGCGGGCTGTCATCCATGGTTTACCATCTTTGACGTTTTCCACAACAACACAACGATGACATCCTTGTCTTGTGCTGTACGGCAATCGCACTGGAACAAGAACCTGTGCCCTTGGTTGGAGGATAGTTCTTCGAGTACAGTAAACATTCCCATTTACTCCACCCTCCATAGGCACCTCATCAGGCCCAAATTTCAGTACTCCAACCTTCAAGTCAATTTTACAGCCATGGGCTCTCATAAAATCCAGCCCAATGATGCAGTCGTCGATGATGTTAGCGACGATCACTTTATGCCAGTAGCTCTTATCACCAATTTTTAAAGCCACCTCTCGCTCCCCCTGTATGGGAATGTACTGGCCGGTAGCGGTTTGCAGCTGGAGATGCGTAGGTCGGACTAGATGATCTCCAGTCTGGTGCTTCAGAAGCCGAGAACTGATCACCGTCCGAGAAGCTCCGGTGTCGATGGTAAGGTGTAATGGTACTCCACCAATTTCTCCTTTGACGACCAGACTATTCCCGTCATTAGCCTGTGAGATCATAACTGGGACATTTCGACCACCAGCCAGCACTCGTCCCTTAGTCCTGGCTTTTACTCGTTTCCCTGCTGCGGCCCGGATGCCACAGCGCCTGGTGCCCTTGCCACTGGAGTGAGATCCCGTTCTCTCCTGCTCCTTTTCGGGCAACTAGTCTGTATGTGGCCACGTTCTCCACAATGGTAACATCGTGGCCCAAACTCACGACGGGGAGCAGTCGGCTCCCTAACAGACAATTCACGTACCCTATAAGGCCTTGACGGGTCCTGACGCACAGCTTCTACCTCTAGGGCGTGAGCCACTGCATCCTTCAGGGACCCATGGTGCCCCAGTCGCACTGCAGCCCGTACCTCCAAATCGCGTATTCCGTCAACGAAGGCCTGCACCAGCGTGGTGTCCACAAAGGAGGCGGATGTACGTTGGTACGCCTTTCTGACCAACTTCTCAATTTCTAGGGCCCACTGCTGCAACGTTTCATTGCGCCCCTGCGCCCTGTCCTTCAACTGAGCACGGTAGACGTGCTCCAGGTGCTTGTCACCGTAACGGGCCTCCAACGCCTCTAGAAGCCGGTCGTAACTTCTCTCTTCTCCTAGGGCTTCCAGTATGGTGAGCGCCTCGTCACGTAGCGCTAGGGTTAGGGCTGTCCTGGCCTGCTCCTTGCTCCAGCCGTTAGCTTGGGAAACGGACTCGAACTGTAGCTTATAAGCTGTCCAGGACGATGTACCATCGAAGGGAGGTACCTTGAATCGTCCTCCTCCCGACACAGGTACCTCGGCTGCACAGGTACTCGTACCGCTGGCCACTTTTATTTCGAGCTTCTGGAGGCGGTTTTTGTAGGTGTTGACTTCCTCTTTAACAGTCTCGACATTCGCCTTAACGTCATGAAGTCGAGTGTCAAATTTAATGTCCATGTCCGCCAGTTTCTCATGGACCTCACACATTTCACGTTTCCATTCTGCCGCGGTCTCGTGCACGTCCCGAAGCATTCTCGATTGTTCTTCTTGCTTCTGGGACTGTCCATGTAGTTCCTTCTGGATTTGTCGGGCTTGTTCTTGCTGTTGACGAGCTTGCTCTTTTTGTTCACGAAGCCCCTCTTCGATTTTCCGGGCCTGTTCTTGTTGTTGACGAGCTTGCTCTTTTAAGAGAACTAAGATGGCATTGACGTTCATCTCTTGCTTACATGGGGCCGGTGACTCTGATGAGCCAGCGTCCGGCGCAGGGTCCTCACCTGCTGCAGCTTGGCTCCGCGTCTGCACTCCCTTCGGCTCGTTCTCACGTGGTGTAAACGGCATTTTCTATCCCACTTCTGACACCAAATGTTACGTCCGTGGGGTAGGTAACGTGATAGAAAAATGCACTAATTAACCACTAATTAAAAATGCAAACTTTATTACAAAATTACTAATTAACAAGGCTTACTTACTTAATAAATCACTGTACTAAATCACTGCACTATAACGCACTTATTAACTTTTCGCTGACTGTTCGCTTCGAGACTCGCACTGTATCGCCGTTAGTTCAAAACTGACTGTGGGGTCGTGGGCGCGCGGCTTATATATCCGGAGGCCCTTGCTCCACAATGTTCCAGAGAAATCCCATCGCGAATGTTCGGTCCAAAGTCCAAGGGCGGTCGGTGACCCCTCGGTCAATGACGCATCGCGAGTGTTCTAGGCAATCTAGATTGTTCGATGTTCGATTCGGCTGGAACATTCCCGACTATTGCTATCCCTTTCTAGTTCTGTCTCTTTCACACACTTCTCGAACCTTCTCAATATAGCTGTCTCTCTCTAATAGTGCTATCTCTTTCACTCCTTCGTGAAATTTCGCCATATACTGAAGTGTACTTCAAAGGCCCATAAGGGGTCCTGAAAACGCCTGAAAACGGGTTTTCAGGTTATTGCGCCATCTGATAGAGGGTGCCCTGAAACGGACTGAAAACATGTTTCAGGCGCCTGAAAACAACGGCAACTAGGGTGAATTTACAATCTTCTAGTATGTGAAAGAGCCACCTCTGAAACGGCCTGAAATCACTTTTCAGCCTGCTGAAAACGCTTCTAAAGCACGGAAAATCACGTTTAAAGTTTTGACCTATACCACCGGCGCAACAATATTTAAATATGTACTTGTATACAAGCATTGCTGAGTTTGGTTGGGACTAGAGGATTTGTGCAAGACTGTCCTGAAAATTGATTTCATTAGGTATGTGTACACATTATATACTTATTACGTAACGTAAAGATATTTGGCTAGTATCTAGACTAATTAATCCTCTTTCTTGTGATGTTGCCGTATGATTTTTTTAATAAAATAATTTTTTGACTTCTGCAAACTTAGCGTAGTCGCACTCGCAAGGAGAATATTATATTTGCACGGTATTTAACATTTGGATCATAGGCGACCCCGCTCAACATGTCTACAAAACCAGTAAACATGTTTACGAGCACTGGACAATGGATTTCTACTACGAGGGCGGTGGCAGTGCGCCACTGAGAATGAGACTCTCACTATCGGAACGATTTTAGTAACTGTCATGATAATGTCAATTTTATGGTCAAAATAAATTAGTTCGTTCAAACTAGAGCGCTATCTAGTGAGTTCAAAATTGTCAGCGCTGCTGACGCTTTTGAACTCACGCAGCGCAACTGGATGAAGTATGCGTAGGCGGGCCAATATACAGCGATTTTACAGCATTTTATTTTCATAATTGTTGTTAAATATTGTTCATAAAGACGATGCGCAGAGTTAACTTTGTAAAAGACAGTCCCAAGGCTGAGTCTAGTTTGATCAAAGTTGTCACGACCTGTCCGTCTGTTGTGGTAAATAATGGTGGGATGACAATGGCTTTTGAACTGCGCGGTCATAACGCTTGGAGAAATTGGCTACCTGTGATTTATATGAAGTCAATCTACTGTTTTTGATATTTCTTCCACAACCAGTCCTCGGAACGGTGTATTAGGAAAGTTTTTACCTTTCTGCGGTGACCGGGATCCCGATCTGCCCATCCGGCCCACGAGGGGAAATTGAGTTTCCTGGCATTTCATTTCGCGGCTTTTCAGCTCATGTTGTCAAACCGTTGAAGGATAATACACAAGCAAATCAAATGTGCGAGTAGGTTAGGTACCTGTAGGGCTCGAAGTTTTGAGATATGTCAACGACGAACGTTTTGTCATTGCTTTTGTGAATGTACTCGTATGAAAAGTTTAATTTTAATTAAATGTTAATATGTGAATGATAACGGTTATTCAAATGCCAAAAAAACATTTTCCCTAAAAACAAACTATTGGGAAGCTTTTGTAGATTCAATTCACATCTGTAAGAGTAGGTACCCGTTAAGTGGACTTACGGAATGAACTCAATTTATTTGTTTATTATATTAACTTGAAACTACTAAACTAAAAGGTCTTCGTCTAAGAAATATATCTAGATACTTACTAGACTAAAAGGTTCCCGTACCTTAGACCGCAAAATTGTTCAAGAGACGAAGTTGAATTTCATCCTATCGGCTTTTGTTAGCAAATCAAATTCTCACAAAGGGAATATTCCAGAAATCCAACAACATGATTTAAAATCATACAACAGCCGAATGCCTAGCTCACCGTAAACCTCATAATTGGGTAGTTGACTGTAACCGAAATTTGTCAAAATTATTTATTAAAATAAGCAAAATAAGCAAAATTAGGAAATATGTTAAAGTTTTGAGTTTGATACCTGACGTGTAACATTTTTTATGGGCCGGCAAAGCTGGGAGGGAAAGTCCATTTTAGAAGTTTGAAAATATTAAAAAACTATAAATACCATTGAATAACCCATAAAATGTATGGTAACTTTTGTTATGAAACCGTTACGATAAACGCATGTTTTAACACAGTTGCAGAACAAAGTTCATGATTTTTCAAACAAAATTTCGATCGTGACGTCATCGTCACGTTTTCTAAGAGGCTGCAGCATGAAGCGTTTTTGGCACGTTTTTGGGAAAATCTAAAATTGTGATTTTAACATTGCTGTATCTTGGTAAGATTTTATAATATTGAAGTAGTTTTTTCACTAATATTTTTATTTTTGAGAGATCTTTCTCTATCATATCACAGAAAAAAGTTGTCAAGTAGCCAATTGGGTACCTACGTGTGAGTAACATTCGTGCTAAGCCGCATTCTTTTCAAATACGATGGTTAGAGACAGCTGGATTGTTTTTAAGACTAGAGTATGCCCACAACTTCGTTTGCGGGTGTGAAATTAGTTATAATTATAACCCTGCGCGCGCACAACAAACAAACAAACGGATAAATAATTAGAGCATGCTTGATTGTAGTGATTTTAAATGTAGTGAAAAAGACAAAGATTAAGAAAAAAAGGTGGTAAGCCAAAATTTAGTTCCATACAAAGAAAACAGACACTTAATCTCCTTTTCTGTATAAACGATAAGGTTTATAAAAAAATAAATGTAACATTTTTCGTTTAAATTAATTAAGTTTATTTGTTTCACGGTGCGAAGTAGAGATTTTCAATTTACGCGTATCATAATTATAAATTTATTGGTTGGTGGCACGGGGATTTTACTGCGTTGTCACCTAAAATCGCAAAGATAAAGTCGAATACATACCCTGGAGCTTTTGTCATAATGCCAGCGCGGATTTGTGAAATGGATAACGAAGGACCGACATACAGGTTAATCTGGATGCCCATCTAATATCATGTTTGTTTGGTAGTAACGTTCGAACGATGCTTGGTTAGTGAAGAACGGAGCATCATTCCTTTTATTTAAGTTCTCGTTACAATATAATATTATAATAATTTTGATATTGTAACGAAGGTACAATAATAGACTTTGAAGGAACAACTGATAATTTCGAATAAAACCGCTTAACGCATTCACTGCCACCTCCTTTTCCTGGGCATTCGCCAGGTGCCACACTTTTTAAAATGTACTTTATGTAATGCACTTTACGTAATTACGAACGCGTCTGTGCATCGTTGGCACACGGTGAAAGTCACTGGAACGCACATACGCGTCGGTGGCAGTGAATGCGTTAAATGAAATTTGTTATGAGTTATTCACTTGTTTATTTTATTTTAGGACATTAATAGTACATTACTACAGAGGCCGGGAAGTGAGGTGTTGCCGGCCGAGTACATATGGCCGAGCGAACGCGAGGCCAGATAGTTACGAGGCTGGCAACCCCATTTCACGCCGACGTATGTATAGTGCTTATCTCAAATATGCAATAAAATAAATTAAAAACACTCCAAAAAATTTACTTAACTTTATTTTCTAGAGACACTAAAAATAAAGTAGTCAAAAAATAGAATTACAGAATGAAAAATTTTCAATTCCCTTTCCAAAAACTGTTTCAGTATACATTTTTACGGCGAATATTTAGATGAAATATTTTAAAAGTGTATTCTTGTAGTTAAGTTTGCAATTTAAAATTATTGGAAATTGTTTATAAATAATGTGTTATTTGTTATGTTTAGAGACCGGATTTGAAGTAGCGATCTCAATATTAATATGGATATGACTTTGACTAGTGCTCGGCGTGAAAAAGCTACGCTTGGTCGTCTATATACTCAGCCGGCAACCCCTTAATTCCCGGCCTCTGCAGTAATTTTAGACTTTTATTTCGTTACTCCGCTCCGGAATAAGTGACTGCAGACAGATACTATAAATGTCCTGTTTTTTTTTGGGTGACGAAGCCTCAAAATAAACAATAAAATATTCAAATGTCGGGTTATTTGATAGTTGTCCTTTCTCGAAGCGATCGTAACATAAGAGAGAGTCCTCAATTTTGTCGTGACAGTTGACTAGCCTCACGTCTGCAGTAACAGGATATGAACCGGAGCTAGGGTCGTTCGTTACTACACAGGGTGAATAGAGAACACTAAGAAATAAAAAACTTCACAATGGAGAAATGGTGCAATAAATGTAATACAACGCAAATTAATTACACAATTAGGGTGGTAAAACAAAGAAAGTCCGAGATCGCGGATGAGATTTGCGGCCCGAGCTGCAAACGAGGGACGTAAACATGCGATCGAGGGCTTTTTTTTATTACCTCCCGTGTTGTGTACATCATTTTATGTCTACACTTGGCCAGAAAGCGGCTTTATGGCCAGGTGTGGCATAAAAAAGTATGTGTATGTATAGATATGTAGATGAGGGATTATACAATAGATGGAAAACTTAATTAGATGGAGCGGAGGAGGGCAACGGTGTGTGACGGCTTTGTTGTAACACACCCTGACACCCAGCTATCAATTTTTTTCTGCCCTTCTGCCGGAAAGCGTCACTTTGCCGGCCGCTGCGCTATAGCGAAGATGCCACTTTCTGGCTCCGTCGAACAGAAAAATAGTATACAAACCAAAATAGTATAAATAAGAAAGCCATTTCATTGTGTTTGAGACATTTCTTACTTTACTGGCCTCGGTATGTAATGTACTATTAGTGTACCTTAAATATTTATGTTCTTTAATTCGGCATTGGTATTTCACTGGGGTTCCCTTTATTTGGCATGCGGTTTATTTGTCCGAATGTATTGTTAGCCCAAATTTTATTTCGCATAATTTTTCTCTAGCTTTAACGGAAAATATTATGAAAAATCTTTTACATCAGCCACTTAGAACATATTAGGTTAGGTTAGGTTTCTTTTATAATTATTCTAAAAAGTCAATATTATCTGTAAAATAACAATTATGCGTAAATAGTATTCGGGCAAATAGAACATTCGGACAAATAAAATTATGCCAAAACAAGGTGAACCATTTCACTGCTTTACCGAATGTTGGTGCTTTTATTATTAACCACCTATAATTATACCTACAATGTAAAGACAATAATGTAGGGGTCAAGGTCAAGAAAACATGTTTATACGCGCAAAATCCCCATTTTACTCAACATTAAATCCAATATTTCAAGATAAAGGACCTATCCGAGTCAATTTCTTCAAAGCTAGTTGGGTGGTAACCCTATTCACGAAGCTGCCAACTAACAGAGCAGCTAACTTGTCAATAACGCTGGCGTAAGCTTTGAGCTTATTACCTTACAGCCAGTAATCGATCCATTCTACTCCTTCACTATATTCATGAACAACTCCGAAAATTATCTTTGTATGTTAGTTGTTTTAGGATCAGCCGTTCTAAAGAAACGCGATAATGTTTCTCATACCCAAATCAAAATATACTAACCTGTAAATAATTTACAGTTGACACTTAAGGTAGTATAGTATTTTGCTGTCTGAGATTTGACTTTAGGTGGGGCACATGTTCCTCGTATAGATCGTGACTGTACCAAAACGCTTTGTCCTGTCTATGTGACAGAAGTTTGGGGACAGATATCGATCAAAATCTCTACAAACCGAGGCTCAAAGGTCGTCAACGTTTCCGTTCGGCGCTCCCCACCTTAGAATGTTAAAGATTAAGCCAGCTATTGAATAAACGAACATAAATATTCAAGTGGAAATTCCCCGAAATAATACCGTAAACTGTGCAATAATTTCGTTCAACTGGTACCGAAATCTTCATTTGAATTCCACGTAATTATTCTGTTCCGAGAGTTTAGGAACAGTTAAAAGGAGTGTAGAGAATGGTTAAAAGCGTGTTTTAATCTTGTCAATTATCTGGAATTGGAGCAAGGACCCGCCCTGAGAGCGTCTCTGAGTGTGCACTAACAATACCGAGATTCACTGACAACTCTGATCAAATTTACATTTCTACTGCTGCATAAAGATTAAATTGCTTAAGTTCGTGGCTTATCACTGAACTATTTTTATTTTTTAGACAATTTCGAAATAATTGGAACTACAGAGACGTATTTATTCGTCACTGTTACTCGTAACAATTTTGTTTGCTGGGAATCAGCTAGCTGGAAAAGGACGAAGTCGTGGCACTCCTCTTTGAGGGAAGTGTATGTTCTCCAGTACACGTCTTTGGGCTGATATAATACGAGTATATAGGTATAATGAACAATATAATAAATCATCAATCAAGAGTGAAAATATGAAACTGACGATTTTTTTGTGGCTCTAGGCTGTGGGTAAAACATGAGCGTGGTGGAAAGTTTGCGGCGCGCTACGGTGCAGCCGAGGGACTGAGGCTTGAAGCTGTGCACTTGCTGCATGAAGCGATAGTCTCACTTGAGCCGGCCTGAGGCGGCACGGCAGCGAGAATATTAGCGTGGTGGAAGACTTGCGGCGCGCGACGTCGCAGACGAGGGACAGAGGCTTGAAGCTATGCGGTTGCTGCATAAAGCTAGTATTACCTGAGCAGGCCTGAGGTGGCAGCGGGAATATCAGCGTAGTGGAAGACTTGCGGCGCGCGACGGCGCAGCCGAGGGACTGAGGCTTGAAGCTCCGCAGTTGCTGCATGAAGTCGCTGCACTCCATGAGCGCGACGTCCGCGAAGTGCAGATCGCACAGGATGTGGTTCTTGAAACGGCGCGCGCGTTTCTGTTCACAGAACACTTAATATTATTAAATGAGTTCTTTTTAATAAAACTTCATGTAGGTAAATGTTTCATTTCGGTAACCTACGTTAACCTCGTAAGGCCCATGAGGGGGTGAGGGGCAGGGGAGCATTCTTAACTTAAGACTAGCTTAAGCCTAGTCAAAAAGTCTCCCTTGTGTTGTCCCTGGCGCAAAGGTAGCCGCGTTACTAAGTTGAATGGCGATGGACGACCTTTGCACCATGTACGAACCCACGCGGACGTTAGACCCTTTACCTAATTCGATGGCCTACTTCCCTAATAAAGGCAATGTGCTTTTGACTACGTTATTTCCGATAGTAATGCATGGTAAGACTCGAATTACATGTAAAAAGATGCAAGTCTCGCAACGCAGTTCTCCTACAACAAAAAAGTTTTGAGATGTAAAGTTAAACCAAGTCAGTATTACCTACAACTATCAACAGAACTCGATTTCTACCGACTTGCTTATTATTAGATCTATAAAATGTGTTCCTCCACGGTTAAATAATAGGCAAGTCGGTGGAAATCGAGTTCTGTTGATACCCCCCGGTACTGACTTGGTTTAACTTTACATCTCAAAACTTTTTTGTTGTAGGAGAACTGCGTTGCGAGACTTGCGTCTTTTTACATGTAATGTTTTTGATGGGATCTCATTTCTTTTTGTAAGTGGTCTTCCTTTAATTATTACATTCCAATCCATTCTTTTTAATTTGAACTGCAAAACTAACTTTGTAACAGCATGTATTTGTATAGGATTACAATGTGTGTGCAGTTGTGACTGAAATTACAACATAATTAGGTTTTCAGGACTTTATAGGCTAAAAACTAACTATGTTTAAAATTTGGAGCTTGTAGGTCTGCTAGAAGTACCTTAGAATTATGATGATCAGTGAGTGAGTCAGTGAGTCAGTGACAAAACTAAGGAACTTTGACATGCAATAGTTCTTACACTACACGTTCAAATTGAATGATATTAAGAATATATATAAATCCTATTGTGTCCTATATATTCCTGAAATATCAGGGTTCTGGCTTTAGCCAGTACAAAATTACGGCAGGCTGAAAATGGCCTGAACGGCTTAGAGAAAAGGAGGGTACGGTCGTGCCTTTGTTTTGCTTGACTTGGCGGGGGCACTGCCGTGCCCCCAGACCACATGGTAAAACGTCATAGTACTCCAATTAAAATTTTAATCATAAAATAAACTTTAGTCCCGCAATAAAATGTATGGTGAGTCTTGTCTAAGTCATAATAAAATAGATTGATTCAAGATTCAAAAGATTTATTTCCTAGGAATACAGTTTTACACATATAGGTCTTACAATATTTTTGTTCCATATACCTACACGTAGGCATGCAAATATTTTACACACTAAATTATATTATTCAATAACGTATCCAATTTCAATAATTTATAGTATAATGTCAATAATTACGTAATTCGACATGTGTCGAGAAAATATTTTATGCTAAAAACAATTGTCAATGAGCCAGCAATTTATTTAGTCTAGTTTTAAACCTATTTCCCTGAAGGGTTACAATTTTTTCAGGGATGCGATTATAAATATATGTCAATGCACATGTTATAAATATTTTTTTTGTATATTGCTTTATGGCATTTTGGTTTTAGTAGCAGGTGCCTACATTTCAATCGTATCTTTCTTTCAATTGTGTAGGTTAACAACCCTATCTACGTGAAGTTGAGGTTAGAGAGAATGGATACTAAAAACTCACCTCTCGGTTTTTAATGCGTTTTATTTATATTGAACGTCAAAAGCCACCAAAACCTTCGCAGCAAAATGTTGTAAACCAAACTTTAGAGTAGTTCCGTGAATGCCAACAGGCGTTATCAGGCGCGTGTGCCAAGAGCCCCTCAGTTGGTGCCGTGGAAGGGCCGTGTCATGATGTATTAGAGTAGCGGTGCCAGCACTGCTTCTATTGGAACAGTGCCACTGAACTCAGATGAGTTACCACGATTATCATTATAAATGAGAATAGAGGTTTCCCTCAGTATTGATCCCATTTTACTGCGAAGACCATTGCATAGTCGTAGTTGTAGCGCGACAAAGATTACCTGTCTTTTTCCAATCAGTACTGTGCAAGAGAAACGGTTAGTGGTTGGTCGCGTGACAAAAGAATTTGGGGCCAATTGTGCTAGTTCAGCATACATATAAAGATACTTAACTTTTCGTCTGCGTATAATTGGAGTTTTATATCACTTTTATTATACTTGAGAAATAATTGATGTCCCATACAAACTTTCACTCCCTTTTTGACCTCTTTAGGGGATGTTTTTCGGGATAAAAACGGGATAAATATCCTATGTCCTTTCTGGGGTCTTAAACTATTTCCATACCAAATTTCGTTTAAATCGGTTTAAATGTGAATCTAAAGGTAACAGAAAATTATTGAGTTACTTTCGCATATATGAATTTTCTGATATGTACACTCAAGAGCAAATATTCCATTTTACTGACATAGAGTGTAATTTCTCGAAAACTTATGCAGCTAGCTTGTTAGAATAAACTTAACTTTAAAATTAATTTAATAAAATGCAAAAAACTAAGAGGTTATTATTTATTTCAGTTTTTAATCTATAAGCTAACTCTATTATCTTGCTATATTAGATTTTATGTCAGTGACCCGGAATATTTGCTTATGAGTGTTTTAGTTTGAGATAATACATGTGATCAAGTCTTAAAGTTTCCTTTGTTTCTAAATCAATTTACATCGGACCTCCCCGGAAGCTCGAAGCATAAAACTGTTCTATCTGCACTACATTGTTGACGTACTGCCGTGAGCTGAAAGCCTTCGTAACCTAAGACCGGATTTAAAGGGATACGACCCGCGTAAAAACAACATCCGAAAAGAAAATTAAAAGGCGAGGAGGATAATATAGGTGCGCGCGTAGCACTCGGGAGCGATGGACTTAAGAATGAAAGGAGAAAAAGGGGGAAAGGAAGAAATGTAAGCAATAATATAGCAAGAGTGAAATAACTTAAAAAAAAAACCAACTAGCAAATTTACGAGATATTTAAAAAAAATTTTTTTTTTAAGCTTTAAAAAAAAATTAGTAAGTCATTTATTTCTCACAAATACAAAATTGTTTCATAAACCACGGTGTTCTGGGGTAACAATAGTACATTGTGCACCGAGGGTAGTAAGAAGGGATTTACTAACGAGAGTCTATTAGAAGCCCGACGCCGTAGGGGGAGGGCTTTTAATGACTCGAGTTTGTAATCCCCTTACTGCCCGTGGTACACACAATGTTTTTCATCACATTTGCGAGGAAAATAGAATAAGACAAAAATAAAATTATTTATTGTCAACTTTTTCATATAGTCTTCCACAGATAATGCTAAGAACTGCGTTTAGTTTTCAAACTTGACAGGCAGTACCGCCAGATTGTACCGATTTTCAAAATAAAATTTTAAACTCAATTATTTTAATTGCATCAAAATAATTGCAAAAAAGACTGAAATAATAGTTAAATATACCATATAATTTTTGTATACACTAAAATTGGTTTTGTAGCCAAGTTTTGAAGACGTGAAATAAGCCTTGGCTGATTTGAAACCTCCTTAGTCTGAAATGACGTACGGGTAGGTTCAATATTTTAAAACTAAACTCATAACTCCCTCGGGAGTTATAGATTTTCATACAGTTTTTCTTCCCGTGGGAGTTATAGATTTTTATAACCCACGGGAGGTAAAACAGCTCGAGCTGGTCTATAAGCCCGCGTGTTATAACACCCTTTACGAGCAAGTGTGATGAAAAATATTAAAAAACATACAATCGTCTAGAGAATATCTCCCTTCTTGTGATATTGGGTAGAAATTAAATGCCACAGCAGGCGGGACTCCAAGCCTAACCACCGCTAACTGGTAAGGCCGCCTGTGCGGCCAGGAGTGTTAGTGGAGAAGCGCGTTTGACCGCCCGAGGTATACAGTGTGTAAGTCTAAATACGGGCGAATCTCTTAACGGTGGTTAGTATAGGACAAAGTGAAGGTAATTAAATAACATTTACTTAAAGTTGCAACAATAATTTTGTCCATACAAAATAATTCAGCCCGGAATGTAATGCAAACACACTCACGTTAAACGCTCGTTGACAGTTACGTTGACATTTCGGTACCGCCGTATCGCAACCATGTTTACAGTACATTGCTGCTGAGAAATTAAAAAAATAATAATTATGGGGTCGTAATGAACTGCAACTTAAAAATACTTTTTACTTCATGATTACACTAATGAATACTATGTCCGATTTAATTTATCGCCCGTATTAGACTTACACGCTGTATAATTTTTCGCTTAATAAAAAACACTATGATTTCGTTAGCAGACGCTTTACTTTTATTAAAGCAGAATAAAAATTCAAAAGTACAGTTTCCTGTACACAGTCAAATAATACTTTGACAATTCATAGAAGAAAACTGATTTGATTTGTCAGGAGTCTAGGCTATCTTTTCTTAAGGTTTATTAGTAAAACGACCTTTGTATAATGTATACTTATTGCTGAATACTAGTAGATTGTGTCACAAGGGAGCAAAATGATGTATTTACGGTGAGGGCGTAAATTGAATCCTGAACGAAGCGAAGGATTCTACAGTTGAATCCCGAGTGTAGCGGGGGATTCTAAAGTAGAATCCGGAGCGTAGTGAGGGATTCAAGTGTTAACGCCTGTGGTGAAAATAATTTTGCTACCTTGTGACACACACTGCTTTTCACACCGAACTATGAGGAAAATTCAAATACAAACTATATACATATTTCGTTATTTTGGTAGGTATACCAAAAAAACGATATATATAATTTATCAAAGAGCATCACACATTAATATTAAAAATGAAATGTTAAATTTATTGTCTATTATTATTTTTTACGGACGGGACGAAAATACAACTTCCATATTATATTTACGGCCCTCGCCTGCGGCTCGCACCGCAAACACCTGTAATCTGGGCCATTCCTTATTATACCGCCCTCTCTCTGTAATATACTAATAAAGCTGTCTATGGTATGGCATATTCTAAGTGGGTTCAAACTAAAAAAATCCTGTTATCCTTGAACAGAAATGTACCACTTTGATCCCTCTTATGAGGGAGCAAAATACTTTTTTCTGAATAGGAGGTGTGAAAAGGTCTTTTACCCCTCTGGGTTTAAATAACCCAATGCTGTGCAATGCACAATGATGAATGAAGAGTAAAATAAAATAGGATATGCTGATTCTGACATAAAATACGGAAATGAACATTTTGACAGCAAATAAAACACTACTAAAAAAACATGACGACCAGTTGGTCATATTTTGTTAATCATAGGACATAAAACATTGGGGAATTAAAAAGAAACCCATCTCTTTTGTATGTTTTTGTATTCCTTTATTGAAAGAATGCAATAACAGTAGCTATTTGAACTGAATGGGCTAGACGATAAAAAAAAACTGTTTAGTCCGTCATTTAGATTATTAAAAAATATTGTACACGTATTTTTTCTTTTGTTGGACAAACGAAAAATGACGAGGATAGAGTGCTTAGAAGTTTCGAGTGACGTCACTCCTAGGTACAATTTTCACCTAGGAGTGACGTCACAAGCCCCCACTCCAGAAGTTTGATGATCTATAACTTTGTCGATTTTTAATATTTTGATTATCCAAAAAATACGTGTCCCATATTTTTCCATAATCTAACTGACGGACTAAATAGAATTATATAGTTTTAACCCAGTCGTCATCCCTATTGTAATGGAGAATGTCTACCTCATTCTGTCTCTGTGGTAAATTGATACTCTTCTTGCTAAAATTGGCGAATTTGCGAGTTATTTTACTCAGTTAAACCTGAAGCCCAATTTACCTCTTTACGGATTCAATTTGTTCCCCTTCCGTTATGAAAAGTTTTTAGTTACAGTTCCAAATGGAATACTAGCTTTGTCCGCCGGGCTTCAAATGGTTAGCTTTTTTTAAAAAACATCTTTCGTATAGTCCAGTGGCGACCGTATACAAGTTTTCATCACACTTGCTCGAAAATGGTGTTGTTACACGTAGGTTTTGCGGGCCGTAAATGACCTATTACGCCCTAGGGCGTAATGGTTTTTTTTAATTTGAATACGTTGGTTCTGCTTTACTCTTATTTGTCATCTTCAAAGGAAACACCAACTTACTTATTTAACTTTTATCACTGAAATATTTATTTAAAGAGAATGTAAACACATTTTTGTGTAACATTAATTCAATGTTTAAATAGTGTATTTCAGTATTTTGCAAATATAAAATCATCCGTTTTAGGTCTTTCCTGCTATGGTTTCCGAACGTGACTTGACATTCGCATTGTCTATGGACATATGTCACTAATGTCACTGTCTGTTTTAATATTTTCTTGTCATACTGGGGCGATTAGTAAGGTTATATTATTAAGATTTCCTCACAAGTGTGATAAAAAACATTGTGTGTGCCACGGGCGGTAAAGGAATTACAAAACTCGTGTTATTAAATCCCTCAGTTTCACCTCGGGCTTATAACAAACACTCGTTTGTAATTCCTTACTTACCGCCCTACACAATATACTAGTGTGTGCCACGGGCTGTAAAGCAATTACTAACTCGTGTTATTAAAGCCCTCGGCTTCGCCTCGGCCTTGTAACAAACACGCGTTTGTAATTCCTTACTTACCGCCCTTGATACACAATGTATTATTATTGTACATCAATTTTTACCCACCACGCACGAAACTGAACGGAGCTGTTTGGGGTTAGAGGTTGTCTGTGGGTTCTGGTCCGGATCTGGGTTCTTACGTAGGTTTTACCCTGGTATTAGATCAGATCAGAGATCAGAGCTGGATCTAGAGCTTATTGTTGGTCGCATCTGGGCCTATAAGAGTCGATGAAGGTATAGGGATGCTGAAGACCAGGTAAACGTACCGCGCTTCGTTTTCGATACCTCTAATTCTTAATGCTTTAGGATAAGCAGCACACGACCACAACAACTCATCTCAATAGTTATGTTGAGAACAGTCGTTGATATAATAAGAATTCAAGATTACCAAATCCGGGTCGGATATGATAAGAAAAGGAGCAAATTCAGACCAATTTATTTATTTTGTTTTGTTTTAACTAACATTTTATGTTAGGCTATGGTACTTGGTTAAAAGATTTGTGCGCAGTCGGTCAACATAGCAAAAAGTCCACTCAAATGACCTCTAGGGGATTCGCATATAGTCCGCTTCTCAAATGGTCCACTTCGCGAATGGTCCACTTCGCGAATGGTCCACTTCGCAAATGGTCCACTTCGCAAATGGTCCATTTCGCAACCAAACGCATCGCAACATTCCCTATAGAACCACGAATTGCTCCACGGTTACCTTTACCTAGTAAACCCATCGAATTTCGGCTCATTTTGCAAGAGTTCGTTATGGCGAGTACCCTTTTGGACTTACTAAAGAGGATTTAGTAGCGAGATGCCTACTTTCGGTCTTAAGGTTACAGCTCATTAGAGCCATCCGGCACCCGACCCGCACCGCCTCACCTCGAACGGTTAGCATTCTTTAAATGAATTTGTATGGACATGCGCTCACTACATCCCTCCGTAGCATCACCGGATCGCCTCGCTCGCGACGTGTCCACGTGCGGACTACGAGTGGACTACTCGATGATAGCTCGCTGCCCGAATGCTTGCCGCGCGTGAACCGCGCGATCAGTTGACCGATCGCGAAGTTGACTGATCGCTAAGTTGACCGATCGCGATCAAAAATAATTGATTCTTTTTGAACCCGGGATTTCCCTGGTTTTGGGAACTCCGTAATAAAACGTCGGAACCCCATCGTGTTTGGGCTCATTTGTTTTGTCTTGACGAGTACTCTGAACCGAAATGATATCCAGATGGGGTTCCGACATTTTATTACGAAGTTCCTATGGCCACCTTCCGGCTCCATCATCAGACTCTGGATATCATCTCGGTTCAGAGTACTCATCAAGATGAAACAAATGAGCCCAAACACGATGGGGTTCCGACGTTTTATCACGGAGTTCCCATGGCCACCTTTAGGCTCCATCATCAGACCCTGGATATCATTTCGGTTCAGAGTACTCGTCAAGACGAAACAAATGAGCCCAAACACGATGAGGTTCCGACCTTTTATTACGGAGTTCCCATGGCCACCTTCCGGCTCCATCATCAGACCCTGGATATCCTTTTGGTTCAGAGTATTGGTCAAGGCAAAACAAATGAGCCCAAACACGATGGGGTTCCGACGTTTTATTACGGAGTTTCCATGGCCACCTTCCGGCTCCATCATGAGACCCTGGATATCATCTCGGTTCAGAGTACTCGTCAGGACGAAACAAATGAGCCCAAACACGATTGGGTTCCGACGTTTTATTACGGAGTTCCCATGGCCACCTTCCGGCTCCATCATCAGACCCTGGATATCATTTTGGTTCAGAGTACTCGTCAAGACAAAACAAATGAGCCCAAACACGATGGGGTTCCGACGTTTTATTACGGAGTTCCCAAAACCAGGGAAATCCCGGGTTCAATAAAAAGAATCAATTATTTTTGATGGTTGTAATGTAACCACTCTTAGTTACGTCCTCCCGCGAAGTTTAGGTGAATATACTCAGCCTATTCTGATCTCTGATCATCATCATCCCGAACCAAAAAGCCCACCCACCTTCTACCCACCTACCCTTCTACCCACCTACCCTTCTACCCACCTACCCTTCTACCCACGTACCCTTCTACCCACGTACCCTTCTACCCACCTACCCTTCTAGCCACCTACCCTTCTACCCGCCTACCCATCTATCCACCTACCAACTATACTATCTCATATGAAAAAGGCTCGAAGCCTAAAGGCTCCGAGCCTTTTTAAAAGGCTAGTCTTTTTAAAAAGGCTAGCCTTTTTAAAGGGCTCGAGCCTTTTTAAAAGGCTAGCCTTTTAAAAAGGCTCCGAGCCCCGGAGTCTTGGCTTTAAATAAGCCTAGCCTAAAAGCCTAAAGGACTTTTTAGCCCTTAAGCCCTTTTTTCGAGGCGAGCCTTTTTAAAAAGGGCTAAAAGGCTCGAGTCCTTTGGATCACTAATCGCGATCGGTCAACTTAGCGATCAGTCAACTTCGCGATCGGTCAACTTAGCGATCAGTCACCTTAGCGATCGGTCAACTGATCGCGCGGTTCAAGTTGACCGAAAATAGTGGACTTTTTGCTATGTTGACCGACTGCGCACAAATGGCAGCGATATCATACAATTGCGAGCTGTTACTGAATGTGAGTACAACATGGTAAATTCATACTTGAGTATCATGCAGTAGGAAGTCGTTGACATCGTCGATGCGAACGGTCGGTGCGGCGTATGGCTGCGTCACTCGGTGATAGGATCGCGTGCCTAAACTCAGTCTTGGGAGTTCACCCGACTCGACGGACTGTCTAATTTACAAGAGATAGCGATCAAATTTACAATATCATATGCTGGTGCGTATCAGTGGCGTGCACTCCATAAAGACAAAAAGACACCCCCTACCCTCTGAATACCCTCTTAGGGTAGAAATTAGTAAGTCAGGCGGTATTTCAACATGCTAATACCATACTAGCTTACTCATTTAGGTACTTTAACATACTACCATATTGGGTAAGAGTTAGAGGATTGGCGTGTCTTTTTGACTTTATGGAATGCACGCTACTGGTGCGGATGGTGTTCTGTCTGGCATATAAGTGTAAGGAGTGATTTTATAAGTCAATTTTGGCCTCTGCTTACGCTTGCAAATGCGGGTATTTGAGACCCTCCAAGACTTATTAAGAGGAGGCGGCTCGCCCCTGTACCCCCCCTTTCTTAGTCTGTTATTGGGTACGACATTATAAAAAAGTATAACGAAAGCATTGGTGGTTAAAATGTCACTTTCGATTTTATATGCTATAATTTTTTTCATTATATTTGGCCTTTAATGAGAACACCAAAAAATAGAAATGAGAAATATTTTTCTTGCAACATTTTTTTATCGCTAGGCGCTTATTACCGAGACGGTATACTCAACAACATGAAGGCGAGTTCAGATATCCCTGATACGTGACCCTGCTATTATCGATTCAAATCGCAAGGAAAGTAGCTATTATTTCTTTCCAAATTTATATTCAGGTTAAAATGGTAAATAGCTTCATTGTACTGAAATAGGGTGCTTATGGCCGAGCTAGATTTATTGATGTTAGATTGTTTTCTTAAAGCGGTAAAATAAAATATGTCTGAAGGTCGATTCGATACACGATCTTTGTGCTTATATCTAATATCGATCAAGATGTGTAGGTAATTTTGTCTTTATCTACACACATATCATAAAACCTTTATAAGCATTCAAAAATCGCATATCTTTTGTTAGAATAAATTTCTTATTTGTGAAAATGTTATTATTGCTTGCTTATAGCATCGAATTCGAAGTTATTATGACATTCAAATATCAAACGTCTCTGAAAACAAAGCAATTTGATTTGATCTTAATTCTAATATCAGTGGAAATAACGTTTTATTCAATCAAATGTAAACCAGTTTGACAAATCTCCCACGTTACTTGATATCAAACGATATGATAGTTGAGGTAGATTCTAGTTTATCCCTGAATTAAAAAAACGACGGTTGCATGACATGCGTGAAATAACGTTTTCATTTACCGCCATTTGACATTTTTAATTTGCGGCGTTTGAACACATCACGGAGCTTATAATTTGTGTGCAGATAAAGCAGTGTGTGTAACTGTACATAATCAGGCATTAAAACACTCCTGTGATGTTATATTTCCTTTCATTATGTAACAGTCACATTAACTACTATAATTGAAATTTTAATAGTGGAATGTGTATATCCCATCAAAAATATTACTTGTAAATAGATGGAAGTCTTGCAACGCAGTTCTTCAAGTACAAAAAGTTTTGAGGGGTAACCAAGTTGGTTATTATTTTAGTCAGTACCGGGGGGGGGGGGGGGGCACAGAACTCAGAACTCGATTTCTACAGACTTGCCTATTATTGAACCGTGGAGGATTCTGTTCCTCCACGCTTGAATGGCTTCGAGAAAAGGATGGTACGGCCATGCCGTTGTTTTGCTCGACTTGGCGGGAGTATAACCCCAGATATAACGAATAAACTGGCTATAAAAAATATATAACTATGATTTGTTTAAAAACCTTTTTAGCTGAATTCGTACTTTTGTAGTTAAGGAGGTACATTGTAATATTTCGAAAATTTGAATCCCTAAAAACGCATTTTCTACAATTAGTTAACCAATATTTAAAATGTCTAATGTACATTCAACCGCAGAGACAAATAAGCGCCTTGCCATACTATGAATGTATGACGGGAGGGTTCCTTTTCTTTGCGGCTCACTGTACGAAACTAATAAGACATGAAAATTTTCTAAATTTTTCGACGTACCCAGTTTTGGGTAAGCAAATATTGGAATTTTAGATATTACATAATGGATTATTTAGATTCGAAATCGTGTCGTAATCCTACATAGAGTGTGGATGACATCGTGGGAGTAATGGACCTTTTAACCCTTCCATCGTAGGGTATTAGTGACCTGTTTATCTACCCGCTTACGCAGATGTCTAGCGGTGGAGCAATTTTACATCAAAGCTCTTTTGAGGATTATTTTTTACTTAACCATGGTGCTTTGAAATAATTAAAACTACACTACGTATGTATATGTCGTATCGTGATGAAATATTTACGGTTACATTACATTCGCCGAAAATATCAAACAACAAGGCGAAAACAAAAGTTATGATAGTCGATAGAGGGGGACTAC
The DNA here is from genome assembly GCA_947034925.1 of Eudemis profundana. Lineage (NCBI taxonomy): Eukaryota > Metazoa > Arthropoda > Insecta > Lepidoptera > Tortricidae > Eudemis > Eudemis profundana. The sequence goes on from OX344808.1 coordinate 11,916,326, forward strand.
TTACTGGAACCGGAGAACTCACCGATCTGGAAGTTGTTCAGGAGTTTGTATATCTGGGATCACTGTTAAGCGACCAAGGAGGGAGCACAAAGGAAATCAGGAGAAGAATACAAATAACGAAAAACGCGACGGAAAAGCTCACTCGAATATGGAGAGACCGAAATATATCCAACGGTACCAAAGTAAGGCTAATGCAAACGTTGATTTACTCCATTTTCTGATTTGGTTCTGAGTCTTGGACCATCTGCGCAAAGGACAGGAAATCGATTGATGAATTAGAAATATGGTGTTGGGGTGCGGATGTTTCGCATTCCGTGGACTGTGTGACCAATGAATTCATCCTTATGCTGCTTAAGATAGAAACGAGATTCTCAACGATATGCTTCCAAAGAATCTTGACCTACTTTGGACATGTGGCGAGAAGAGATCCAAAGAATTTAGAAAAACTTCTGGTGGTAGGAAAAGTGGAGGGAAAAGGACCACCCGGACGATTTCCCATTCGTTGGACGGACCAAGTGAGAACTATAACTGGTCTTCCTATCTCCGCTGCCTTGAGAAAAGCCGAAGACACGACGACGGATTGCGAAAGATAGTCAAGACCTCAGTGAAGGTCTTTCAAACTGGACACGAGCTTCAGTAATGAAGAGTACAAAGAAGGAGCCAAAAAAATCAGTTTATTGGCTTGGATGAAGTCCAAGAGAGGGCACTAGTTATTACTTACCATTTAGTACTAGATCCTTTTTGAGGTTGGTTATGAAATGCCAGCAGTTGTAGATTAAAAATATGAAATATGAAGCTTAAAGATGGACTGTCTTTTTTGGAAACTGAAGGAATTGTGCTGGTCTCTGCGAATTTATCGTGTAACGCGTATTATTTGTAATAAATAACACGATATTAAGATTGTGTAGCGACACACGTCAAGAGCAAATCGAAGTGGTGCGGATATTGGATTATTACCATCACCACAAAGGTGACCAAAGGTGATCCGGAACCCGAAGGTAATGTTTGTAGGCCTTCCTCGTCATATACGGGGTGTCCCATAACTGACACGTCACAGTGACACTGGAGGTAGACCAGGTCATGAGGTACCAAACCAACTTAACATGACCCGCCGACCGTAATTTTTTGTTCACTACTGGTGGTTAAAGTCGAAATTAATGTTTCGCTGTGAATTAATTCAAGATCAAACTGGTTTTTTTTTCATTTTTACTTCGTTTTTGGATAAAATACCATTTCTGTAACCTTAATTAACAATTCATGTTACCGTACACATAAAAAAAACTAACCTTGACACCTTTCCGAGTGCACATTGGCACTAATAATGTTAAAAACGGTCAAAATTCATGAAAAACTTTAATTCGACAATAACTCAAAAACCGTGCCACTTTTATTGAAGTCATGTTAAGTTGGTTTGGTACCTCTTGACCTGGTCTACCTCCAGTGTCACTGTGACGTGTCAGTTATGAGACACCGTGTATAATAGGGTGGAGCGCAATTGTATGGAAAAAAAAATCTAATTTCAAAATGGGACGGAATGGAATAGGTGCTCTAATACCGTAGCAAATTATATCTTAAATAAACATGAAATTGGATTGTTAGTCCTATTTCGTGGCATCGCCACGAATCACAGCTATAATATACGACGACAAGGCTGTGAACGAATTAGGACATGTTATGATATAATAAAAATACTGGAAAGTATAAAACTATAGATGTAATCTTGTCTAAATTTTGCTTTATGCCCTACCTACAACACGCAAGCTACTGAAAGAAGCATCAAATTATTAACAAAATCATATTTAGAGCTACACATGGGCTAGAGAAATATGAAGAAATGGATAAAAAACTAATTCCAGTCTTGTCATATCTTGCAAAGTGCGAATGTGAAAAAATTCCACAGTATCAAATTTTATTCAAGGTTTAGTTTGGGTGTACTGCCATCTGGCCGAAATATTTTTCGCCTAATTTCACTTCCCAACCAACTTATTGCAGTACTTTTAGTTGGCAAACCAATGCTTAGCATAGTACATATTATTACGCATACTTTTTATTTGATCACAATAATGTTTAGCAGATATACATTTTACCAAGATTCATTTAGAAAAATAATCACTAAGCAAATGTTTTATTAAAACTAACTATTTATTGTCAAATAACGTTTGCCCAAATTTAAATTTAGCATACTTTTTATTAAAATTGGATTGTCTAAAATTGGAAAAGACGACAACTCCGGCGGAAACGAGTCGGTATAAAGCAAAAAAGGGGGTCGGGGGGGGGGGGGGGGGGGCGAAGCTCCCCAGAAGCGGGGCTCGGGGGGCGGAGCCCTCCGCGTGGAAAAAAGCTTTAAAACCATATCTGGTTTAATTTAGGTAGGTTGGTTAGGTCGCTTGCGTCCCTTAGAAAGAAATAGAAGCCGCTCGCAGCGGGGCTTCGTCGACTTGGTCACAGCCCTTTCAGGTTGAAACTGTGACGCTAAGGGAAATTAACCACAGCCCAGTTAGGTTAATAGGTCAGTTTAGCTAGATCTAATATTCTCCCACTTTTATTGAGTCGGAAATTTTATTGTTCGGTGTATTGAATTTCGGAAATTTTTCGGAACAAGACAATTAAAGACATTTTGAAACATGACCAACTAAATATTTTGCCAACTAATAATATTCTAAAAAATAATTTGCGATATGTTATATATGTGAAACATTGGTTTGCCATCAGATGATTCTGCGAAATGAAACTATGGGAAAAATAGTTTGCGAAGTGATAATTTGCCTTATAATTTTCGGCCACATAGGGTAAGTGCTCCAGTGAATGAACACTTAAGGAAATTTTCAACTTTAAAAAAGTATTTTTGGTTGATAGCAATAATTAAATTCAAGTATTACTGTTCCTATAGAGTAAATAACTATTCTAGTTTTCTAAAATCAATTTTATTTTTTAGTAGTGCTGCACAGTTTTAAATTATAGCAAGCTGTAGAGGATAAAATGGAAAATCACCAGTGAATGAACACACAATTCTAGTAAATGAACAAATGAAACCAATGAATTAACTAACTTAAAAATAATGCTTTACTTTGGTATAAGGGCTTTTAGGGCTTTGTCCAGAGATTCTCGGTCATATTGGAATATTTTGTATGATTTTTTTTGAAGTTTCCATGTTTAAAACAAGAAAAATACAATGAATGTTGTAGTTCATTCACTGGTTTTGGAAACTAATTAATGGACTAACTGTCATTGCGGTAGTTCATTCACTGGAAAACTCAGACCAGTGAATTAACGGTTAAAAAATTAATAAACTGTTTAAAATTGAATATTTAAAGTTTTGTTCGAACACTGGCCTTTTGTCAGACAGCACATTTCTACCAAAGTAATAGAAAACCAAATCTTGTAACTACTAAGGAAACGTCAGATATTAAACAAACAATAAATCACGCGATTCCAGTGAATGAACCCCCCCGTTCGTTCATTGGATTTAAGCCATTTTGATTTCTAGTTATAGAACACTGGATAAAAAGCCACTATTTGAAAATAAATCACATTAAACTGTACATTATTAGCACAAACATGACCTTACGGCTTAAAAAAACACGCACTGTACAAGGCAGACGCACGGGACACACGCAGTAGCACATTAAACACAACGTAGCTTACCTTAACCCTTATTACACCTCCATATAAAAAACGAACAGCAACCGCATGCCCACTTTACATCGCCGCTATTTTGACACTGATGTGTATGAGTTGAAGTAAGTGCTACCAGAACTTGTCAAATAATGTTGCTCGCCGAAAAAAAAATATCACGCGTGGTAAAAAGTTACAGAAATCTTATTTTACGACAAAAACATGCATTTTGTTCGTCCACTGGATTTGTTCATTTACTGGAGCACTTACCCTATTAGTAAACCTTTAGTTTGTTATGTATAACCGCTTAGTATTGGTGATTTTTAATTTTCATCTGGTTTCTAGTTATTTCAAGTAGCAGTACTATCAATAAAAAACGTATTTTTTAAATCGAGCCTAATTGTACTTAGCATAGAAATTGGGTCACTTTTCCAATACTTCAATGACCTTGGGGCAGTACTTCCACTTAAAGTTTTGAAAAGCTCTCATATAAACTTTTGATTGTATTTCCCTAGAACATCAGTTTATAACTATCCCTATTTCAAAATCCAAAAGAAAGGAAATCGCTCCACTTTAGTGTATAATGAGCATAACTGAAAACATCGTTTGCAAGAATGTTAACACTTTAGTTAATACTTACATGATGAATTCGTAACTAATGTTCTGGTTCATATTAAGTTTATACATTGATGGACGTTGTATTAATTTAAGTTAATTACAAATTAGAATTCTTAGAAATACATTCCTACAACATTTCATATGTAAGTAAAATGATAACACGGGCACCTTTCTCGAACCCAATACCCTTCGAATAGCAGTTTGCCTCCGCCTCGGGGTCCCGGTCTGCGCCCCACACCAGTGTCCCTGTGGAAGCGATGTGGACCGACTAGGGCACCATGGACTTTCCTGCCAGAGGAGTGCAGGCCGCTCCTCTAGACATGCCGCCCTTAATGACATCATCCGCCGATCTCTTGCGACGGTCAATGTGCCGGCTATTTTAGAGCCTACTGGCATTTCAAGAAATGACGGCAAGAGACCGGACGGGATGTCACTGATTCCGTGGAGTATGGGACGGGTGCTAGTGTGGGACGCAACTTGCGTAGACACACTGGCCCCGTCACATCTCCACCGAACTTCAATAAGGGCGGCAGCAGCAGCAGAGGCGGCAGAAACCGTAAAGGTGGGAAAGTACAATGGTCTCGGCGCAGAATATAATGTTGTTCCTTTTGGCGTCGAGACCCTTGGCCCGTGGGGCCCTGGCGCTCTGAGTCTCTTCAAGGAGATATCAAAGAGACTCAGAGAAACTACGAGGGACCGAAGAGCTGGCAGCTTCCTCGCACAACGTATCAGCCTTACAATACAGCGAGGGGCGGGGGTGGGTCCAGGGCAAGATATAATTTGCGACCGGTCGCTACCTTGCATTGGGTCTATCTCTATGGTGACTGCCTGTCCGGTAGTTAACATGGTAAAGGGCCTCGGGGGGAGCTCACAGTTGCCTCGATCCTCGAGACTAAACTGGTTGTTCTCCTTCCCGTGGTTACCGCCTGTTAACTACCTGGTGCAGCCGCTGTAACAGGTAGAACCAAAACAACCAGTTGAGCCTCCAGAAATCCCAACCTTCCCTATCCTGCCTATCCCTCACAGTCAGCTGCAAGCGATGACGTGGCATGTCGCTGCGGGCTCTCCATCCACTGAGAAGGATGGTTAGTGGTAAAATGCCACCCGCGTGTTTGTGCCGTGCGCGGGGACCCGTACGGATGGAGAACGAGATCCTGGTAGGTTGAGTCGGACAGGGGTCGGAGTCGTTACCCCTGGAAGACAACACGCCACTTTGGCTCGGGATTCATCTCACACGGGCGGTCATGTCCTAGCCAGGCATGATCAATCGGCTGTCGCGTCCAGTCAGATGGCCGCGGGCGAGCGTTCTGGGGTGATGAGGTCTGTAGTCGGCGGAGCACGATTCCCGAGTCGCCTGAGGAGGTGACGAGGGTTTTGGCACCGTGCGGACTCACAGGCAGCTCACCTTGGGACGCTATATCGGGCTGGTATCCCTGATGCGTCAAAGCATCCCCAGTAGGAGGGCTCCAAGGAGGGTGGGGAGCCAGTTCGACGAAGCCTTAGTTGTTAGGTCAAATGGAGCAAACCAAACCGACAACGACGAAGAGAGGAGGAGACGCCGGATCCGTAAAGGAGGAGGCTACTGCGCGTAGCGCCAAGGTCGGTACCACAGCGGGCCGCAACCCTGCCTCTGGCAGAGATGCGGGAGCTGGTACCAGCAAAGTAGTTATTAGGGGTGGCAGCGGAGGTTCTGCTGGAGCTGTCCACTTTAGAAGCACAGTCCCATCTTTTCCCCAAGGGTCGAAAAGGGGACGCGCGTGGAAGGGAACCGTAAGGGGACCGACTGCAGCGGGTGCTGAAGGAGTGGTCCGCAAAGGCGTGCCGGAGCCGAACCCCAGCAAGCCGTCGCGTGCGGCCCTTCCAAACCCAGCTCATGACGCGCCCGCTGAACGTCCTAGTGCGCCGGTACCTCACGGTGAGGCTGCGCAGGCGGAAAGCGAGTACGTCATGAGCAGGAGGCAGAAGCGGCGTATCAACGCGAGAGCGAGAGCCCGTTTACCGTCAGAAACGGGCGCAAATGCGCCAATCGCATTTGCAAACGCGGCCAACGCAGGCCACAACAAGAGGTCACTGGGATCGAGTGGCGACTCTACTCTGCTAGCTAGCGCCCCCAAAAGGACGAGGGTAGGGTCGTATGCGGAGGCGGTCGCGACAGAGAGGATGGCCATTATCCCAGTGGGCTACCCGGCCGAGAAGGTCCTGGCTGGGCATCTGTCCGCCATCCAAGGTGCTGTTTTGGCGCTCTTGGAAGGTGCACCGGATCCCCTGCCCAGGATTACGCTCGGCAACATAGTGGGGGGCGCCCTCCACATCAGTTGCCAAGGGAGGGGGGCTTCCACTTGGTTCAGTTCGGCAATTGGAGGGGTGGAGATTGCCGGGCTGCGCCTTAAGGTCGTGGACGCCAAGGACCTGCCGAAACCGGTCAAAATGGCCTGGAAGACGCGGATCATTGGCGACCAGGACATTAAGCTGATGCTCCGTGTGCTACAGAGGTACTATCCTACGCTGCGCACGGAGCAGTGGAAGATAGTCGACACCTTGATGTCGGAAACCAACACCCGGCGCATCATCCTGATGGATCGGGAGTCGGCAGATGTCATCAAGGCGGCTGGCTATCAACTTTTCTCGGGGGTCGACCTAAGCTCGTTCAAGCTCCTCGAGGATGCGGAGGAGAGGATGGTTGGAGGAGCTGGGGTCGACCCTCGGGCATCGATGAGCGGCGCGGAACCAATCGGCGACGCGGTCGCGGAGGGGGTAGCGTTCCCGGAGGGAGAACCGATCCCGGAGGGAGACGAGGCCCCGGATGACCCAGCCAATGAAGCCGAGGACGTCAAAGCCGAGGATGCATCATCGGAAGATGTTGCGGAGGCGGAGACGGTCCGGACGGCAGAGGCGGGGCTGGAGCCTGACGCGACGGTGGTGGAGAGGGAGCCCATGGAGGAGCAGGACGGACCGCGCATGGGCCGAGAGTCCTCGCCGTTATCAACGGTGGGCTCAGAGGACCTGCGGGGTCTGGCCGACCTCTATCTAGGAGGAGCCCTCTCTCCCATGTCTTGCGGGGAGGCGCAAGAAGAGGCGGCTGATCTCAGCCTGCCCAAACAGCCCTAAACATCGAGATGGCGGGTATAAGGTGTGTACAAATTAATTTGCAACATAATAAAGCGGCCACCGCCTTTCTGGCGAGGCAGTTAAAACAAGGAAATTTTGAAATAGCTCTGATTCAGGAACCCTATATTTACAAAGGGGAAATTAGAGGTTTGGGCGGAACCGATGGTACTATAGTATATCACTGTTCCGAAGATAATATGAGGACTTGCATCTACGTCAGAAATGGTGTTGATGCTATGCCTTTACATGCTTTATGTTCCAGGGATCTTACAACAGTTAAGATCCAGAGCAGGGGGGAGGGTAAGGCTCTTATCATCGCGTCAGCCTACCTCCCCTACGAGGCGACGGACCCGATTACACAACAACTGCGGGACCTCGTCGCGGAAGGCAGCCAGGCGAACACCGACCTCATCATCGGCTGCGACGCAAACGCTCACCACGTCATCTGGGGCAGCTCGGATGTCAACCGGAGAGGGGAGAAGGTACTGGATTTCCTGGTAAGCTCCTCTTTACAATTACTAAATAAAGGCAATCGACCGACCTTCGTCAATGCTAGGCGAGGTGAGGTAATTGATATAACGTTGGCTTCTAATAACACCAGTAAAAGCATCAACTCTTGGCATGTCTCTGGAGAAATCTCCCTTTCAGATCACAGATACATATGCTTTAGGTACAAAACCGAAATAAAGGTGGAAACTGTACGTAAACGGAACCCTAGGAACACGGACTGGTCAGCTTATAGGGCGGACCTTAAAGTAGAACTAGGGGACCCAAAAGGTAAGCTCAATTCCATTATTGACATAGAATTTGAAGCGGACAAGGTGGTGCAGGCGGTTTACACGGCCTGGACCAATAATTGCCCGGAAAAGAAAACTTTGGCCAAAAGGATACCGTGGTGGAATCCAGAGATTGTAAAACTCAGGAGAGAAACCAGGGCAATCTTTAATGATGCAATAGCCTCAAATAACTTTGAGAACTATGCACACAAGCTCACAGAGCTTAACAAAGCTGTGAGAAAAGCAAAACGCAGATCATGGAGAAATCACTGTGATCAAATCGGGTCTATACCGGAAGGGATGCGACTCACTAAGGCTCTTGCGACCACAAAGTCAGTCCCGTTAACTACCATTAAGGATGGTGACGGGAAAATGACGGAATCAGGGCTAGAGACTCTTAAAATAATGTGTAATACACACTTCCCAGGCTCGGTTATACACCAGAGTGTAACGGATGACGTAGCAATTAGTATGATGGAGCAGTCCACCGGGACAACCAGGTACAATTGGGACACATCTAAAAAGGTAGTAGATGATAACAAGCTTAAGTGGGCGCTGTCCACTTTTCAGCCGTTTAAGGCCCCGGGGCCGGATGGCATTTATCCCATACTACTACAAGAGGGCGCTAATGTACTCATACCACATCTGAGTAGATTGTACAGAGCGTGTATAGCCTTTGGACACGTACCACGGATATGGAGGCTGACAAAAGTAACCTACCTACCCAAACCAGGTAAGGCAGACTACACAGAGGCCAAATCATACAGGCCCATAAGTCTCTCATCATTTTTCCTAAAAACATTGGAAAAATTGGTAGACAGACACATAAGAGATGGTCCACTCAAAAGACATCCGCTGCACAAATTACAATGTGCATATCAGCCAGGCAAGTCGACCGAAACGGCGCTGCATCTGGTAACCACGAGAGCTGAACAGGCGATAGAGAACAAAGAGCTATGCCTGGCAGCTTTTCTAGACGTAGAGGGAGCGTTTGACCGCACTACGTATCAAGCTATCAGCATAGCAGCTGCTAGACATGGCATAGAGCCCACTATTTGCAAATGGATAGGGAATATGTTGAACGGCAGGCTAATCAAGTCCACCCTGATGGGGGACGAAATATTGGCTACAGCCACAAAGGGGTGTCCACAAGGTGGAGTGCTCTCACCTACTCTCTGGAGCTTGGTGGTGAACTCGCTTTTGGAAGAACTCAATAAAGGGCCTATCTATACGGTAGGGTATGCGGATGATTTGGTGATACTAGTGAATGGGAAATTTCCCAGCACGGTATCAGGAATCATGAATGAAGCACTGAAAAAGGTGGAGAGATGGTGCAACAGTCACCAGTTATCCATCAACCCGGGCAAAACAGTGGTAATACCATTTACCAGAAAGAGGGCACTCAAGGACATGCAGCAAATTAAGCTGTATGGGAAGGTGCTCGAAATGTCCAATGACGTGAAATATCTAGGGGTCACGCTAGATAAGGAACTAAATTGGAAAAAACATGTTGACAATACCACAACCAAAGCTCTGCGAGTGTTTGGGATGTGCAGATCAACATACGGTAAAACGTGGGGCCTAAATCCCAAGGTACTACGATGGATCTATACCATGATGGTGAGACCTATCATTCTGTACGGCAGCCTGGTCTGGTGGCCAAGGACATTGAAAAGCACATGCAAAGATGCTTTGGCGAAAGTACAAAGAACATCATGCATGGCTATAACAGGGGCGTTTCGAACCACGCCAACGGCAGCATTGGAGGTACTTCTAGACCTACCCCCACTGCACATAGTGATACAGTCAGAAGCGCGCAAATCGTTGCATAGACTAAAAACAATGGGTCTGTGGAGCTATGCGGCGCCTAAGACTATACACACAAGCATGGAAATAAACAATTTCCTTGACCGAGTAACGGCCATGAGCTGCGACAAAATGCAGCCAAGGTACGTATTCCAAAAGAACTTCAAGGTTGAAGTTCCCACAAGGGCCGAATGGGCCGAAGGTCGTGAACCACCAATCTCGGATGGTAAAGACAGCATATGGTACACAGACGGATCCAAAATGGGATCCGGTACGGGAGCAGGCATTCATGCCCAGGACTTTAGTCTCAGCATCAGCATGGGGGGTTATGCAACTGTCTTCCAAGCGGAAACATTTGCCATAATCGCTTGTGCCCAGGAGAATATAGACAGGCAAACCAAGGGGAAGCACATCTATATACTCAGCGACAGTCAAGCGGCACTTAAAGCGCTGACGGCGCCAAAAGTGGACTCCAGACTGGTGTACAATGGCATCCAAGTTTTAAATAAGCTTGGAAGGGACAACAAGGTGCAACTGATATGGATCCCAGGGCACGAAGGCTTCGTCGGCAATGAAAATGCAGATGAGCTGGCACGAAAGGGCTCGGAAAATAATTTCGTAGGGCCGGAACCATGTGTGGGACTCTCACAGGGCACCATAACAACTGCCATCAAGGACCATGCCAAACACCAGCACCAACAGGAATGGAATGGCATTGCGGGCCTGAGGCATTCGAAGCTCTTCATGGAAAGAGTCAACTCAAGCTGGTCCAACAAAATGTGGAAGTACAGCAGAAGGCAACTCAAGCTCATAACTGGGGTGTTCACAGGTCACTTCGGGGTCAAAGGACTCCTGGCCAAGTTGGGACTTTTTGACAACACAGATTGTAGACTGTGTGGCGAGGAGGCAGAGACAATGAAACACATATTGTGTGAATGTCATGCTCTCGCCAGACAAAGAATGAATGAATTTGGCACGGGCTATCCGGAGCCAAATGAATTCCAGGCACTACCACTGGGTTCCATCACCCGATTTATGGAGGTGGTGGAGCAAGCCATTGCGTAGATGCGGTATGGGGTAATTACACAAAAGATCCCATTGGGTCGAAGTGTATCCGAAAGGACCCCTAATACCAAGATAAGATACAATACAGCGAGGAAATGCTGCCAGCATCTTCGGCACCATGCCGCAGGGGCAGTTTTTAGATTTATTTTAGTTTTAACTTATTTAATTTTAATTTAGTTTTAGTTTTTAGTATATTTAATGTGTATTCTTGTAGTTTAGCTTGCAATTTACATTAACTTGTAAGTCAAATCATAGCTAATTATTTTGTAAATGCCTTTTCATCACACTTGCTCGAAAATGGTGTCATTACACGTAGGTTTTGCGGGCCGTAAATGACCTATTACGCCCTAGGGCGTAATGGTTTTCTTTTTAAATTTGAAACGCTGGTTCTGTTTTACTCTTATTTGTCATGTTCAAAGGAAACGCCAACGTACTTTCTTAACTTTTATTACTGAAATATTTATTTAAAGAGAACTGTTATTGCAAATACATGTAAACACATATCTCTGTAACATTAATTAAATGTTTAAATAGTGCATTTCAGTATTTTACAAAAATAAAAACACACATTTTAAGTTTTTACCGCTATGGTTTCCGAACGTGAGTTAACATTCGCATTGTCTATGGATAATGTCACTGTCAGTTTTACAATTTTATTTAGGTTAAGTAAGGTTATTTTAATCAGATTTCCTCACAAGTGTGATGAAAAACATTGTGTGTGCCACGGGCGGTAAAGGAATTACAAACTCGTGTTATTAAAGCCCTCGGCTTTGCCTCGGCCTTGTAACAAACACTCGTTTGTAATTTCTTACTTACCGCCCTTGATACACAATGTACTAATAATTATATACACGTAATAAAAATGACACTGATCTAATGACGTTATTTGTATGATAATAAATTAGAAACATAATTATAGCGCGCTTAGATAAAAAGCTAAGAACTTATCGTTTTCTTCACAGAAAATATTGTATCTACTCTTATGAGATAGAGGACTCAGCTGCAACGTTCGCTATATACTAGCCGACCGATCCGGTAACCGATCTTTTTATCATATTTTATCATAATTTGTGAACTCCTCATTGCTTATTTACACGCATCTCTGGCCGGCTGGGCTGGCCCTATATTGGGTAAATCGCCGATTTCCACGGACCGAATTTTATTAAGATTCCTTAATTTGTAATACAACAAACGGGTTTTAATAAAGGCCCTTACCCTATTAAGCGCTGACTCTTCAACGCCAAGAGGGATTTTTCCATTGAGATCGGACTGATAAGACAGATGAAGAGTTTCAGCAAATTAATCAGAAAATTCGAGAGCTTTTAGCGTTTTAAATCAAGATTTGCTAAATTCGATAATTAATGAGACTAAAGAGTTTTTATTTGTGTATTAAGTGTTTTAAGGTAACGGTACTAAGCCGGAATTTACTTTTTTTAGTCAGACAGATTTAATGGAATCTTTAAAAGACGCATTTGCCCCTTAGACGCAATTACCCCGGCAGACGTTAGATTAAAACGAGACGAGCGAATATTGAAGCATGAACTTTTTATAAATGAATAAGTGTATTTTCTTTCATTCTTTCTTATACTGTGTTCTTTACATTAGGCAAAACAACGTACAACCTATAATTTTATTTAACACCAAGTCTTTATGATTCTTTTCACTTTTCATTCCATCCGTTTCTGCAAGCTAACTAGTCAATGCTTCAACATTTACAGCCCGCAGCGTTAGTAAACAAAGAGTAATTTAACACAGCTCGAGTAAACAGTATATAACGGAACATGGATTTGCAGTGCATAATATTTTACGAGCGGTAAAAGCTGTGTTAACATTTTTAAATGTAAACAGTGCTGTGGTGAGCAAATATGCTTGTCTATATAGAATCTGGTAGGGACGAGTTAATTGGAACGGAATTGATATTATGCAAATTGTTTTATAAATTGCCCCGTAGATGGTATACGCACCTATACCACTAGCACAACTGTGCTGCGTGATTCCTTGTCGCGCATCGTATTGGCTGTGTTGTGTACGCATCTGCACATTATAATAGCAGTCATTTTTCTTCCTACAAAAGGTACATCGCGCGCTTGAATGTGTGCGCACCGTGTACGAACGCACTACAAGCAAAGATTAAAGAATGCGTGCCATCGCGCATCTGTGTGAATACGTGTCGCGCGCACCACATCTACCATTGAATGACAAGGTATGTCCATGTTATGCAAACTCTGATAAAAAACTCACCCCTGCCGAGGTCTGTTGATGAAACCGTTTCAAAAAAATAATTTTATCATAAATCACAGTATTTTATTATAAATCACAGTTTTAGTAGTCACAGTTTACAGGTGATGCGATGTATATGATTTATATCATTATCTAATTATGCATCTTCGTTGTCAGTAGTCTGTCACAACATAAGTACCTATCAATACTTGTGTTGTGGCAGACTACTACTGACAACTTTTTCGTAACTTGAAATATTTGAGTAATAAATTGTCACTTTTGATTAAAGACTAGGTAAATAATTAAGCGAGAGCGTAAGCATCCAAAAGTCCCAAGCCTATGACAAGTGCTAGCCCGGGTATATGTAAACTAGCGTGTTGATCTCCTAAAATGCTGGCCTGCGCATATACTTATTTACCATGTTTATTTATTTGTTGTTTACACTTCATAATCAATCGGTGCAAAACTTTAACAAAACTTGTAAAGCGGATATAATATAGCTACTTATTAACTAGGAGACTACTTCGAAGGTTACAAGTTTTATCATCATGTTTTTTTTATACTTATACCTAGTAGTATCATAATTTAGTGAAAAATGTGTAGCACCATCTTAAGTGTCTTAGAGATTGTCCAATGTCACTATATTTGTAATTTTTTCATAATTGTTTAGCTAATTTGAATGAAACGCTAAAATATGCGAAACAAATTTTATATCTTCAGTATTTACGTGTTGGAAAGCAATAAATAAATCATCGTTGTTATTAACTCTTAAAAAAGTTTACACATATTTATCGACTATTGAATCTTTCTTCTTTATTAAAATCATCAAATTCGGCGCTAAGCCTGTTAAGATACTAGATATAATTTTTGTACAGATCGTAAAGTCGCCGTCAATAGATTTTGCTAACTATGTAAACAAAAGGCGTAACTTTGTTTTGTCACTGTTTCTCCTTGAATTTGCACAACACCTCATCAAACACCACTGAAACCATACACTATTTAAACGGTCGTTGCCGTAAAATACAAAACCATACAATAAATAATTGAATCTTGGATATTTCATTAAAATTTTAAAATGGTTTTATACATAGGTTATTATGTCATAATGGAATGACGTTTTTGTTTCTTTTAAATTCTAAAATTGTCTATGATGATAGCGTTGTGACTAAAGTTGGTGATATTGTAAAGCTGCTACACACTACCTAACTTACGCTCTGTACCTAAGAAAATAAAATGAAATATTTAGACGGCATCATCGAGAGAGCTACGGATGAAATAACGGCACCCTTTGTGATAAATACTGGTGGATACATCATTTTCAAGTAACGATTCGTCTTCTGATTAAGCAAATTAAAAATACCTGTATCTTGTGTTCGCTACTTTAATAGTCCATATGTTTTGACATAAAAGAGTAAAGTAAGAGTCTTCCCATCACTAGTAAATTCATCATTCAGAGACAATTTCAATATGGCGGTTTATTTACAAAGTTAGCAAATTCTATTGACGGCGACTTTATATAAGTAATCAACAAAAATAATAAAAAGTCAGGCGTCCTAATCTTTGAGAGCAAAAGCTCTTAAGACTCCATCTTGTGTATTATAAAATAAAAATAAAATAAAATAATTTATTTCTGTAAGTAGGCCCTCAAGGGCTCTTTTACATGTCTCATCTCTAATTCTTTTCTTTTGGCGCTTCGGGTAGTTGACCTTCTGGTGAGAAGAAGCGCCGGAAGAAACTCACCAGTTTCTCTTTTTAACCAAAAAGTATTACAACAATATGGCGTTAATATAAGATTTCATTAATACATTACATTAAACTTAAAACTACATTTATAGAGATGTAAAGGGTCTCTCTATGCGTCCAACAAGACAAATAAAATTATAGAAAATAAATTGATAGTAAAATTAATGGAGATGTAAAGAGTCTCCGTTATTATTAGTGCTGCAAGAAGTAGACGCTGAAACGTATTGCTTACAACGATTGGCCAATCATATTATATTGGTCTCATATCCCGGGGAACCCTGTAATACTCGTATACGAGCCATTTCGTGAACCAATACCAAAATGGCTTCCGCTACTCAAACAATGGATGTCATTGGTAATACCATATTCATGCCCGCGGGCTCATAGCGTGAATTCTGTTTGATCACTGCATCGTTTGACTCAGGTTCGCCTTTTCATGGTAAAATAAACATTGTTCTAGACATATTTAACGTGTGTAGTAAATATTATAATGGTTTTGAGGTTTTTCTTAATTAATGGAGTATGTATGAGCTTACACCTACACAGTTAATCACGTGATTTTCCTCGTATTAAGAAAAGAAAATATAACTACATGTTGTATGGAATTATTGGACTTTTTACTTACTTAGGTGTCAAGAAAATAACGACTTCTGATTTTAAACGCTTAGATTTTGAGTTTGTCTATATGTTCTTATGTGTGAGAAGGCCAGAAATTGATTTTAGTATTCTGTCACTTGAAAATTGACTTCTGACGATGTCAGGTGATGAGCCTATTTCCTTGTGTCCGTTTGAAAAGGTTTGAAAGATCTCGTTTTGTGCAATAAACAAAAACATTTTTATTTATTAGACCAGCGGTCGGCAACCAGCGGTCCGCGGGCCGCATGCGGCCCGTGAACCGCTCACTTGCGGCCCGCGAGCCTCCCTGGCTATTTTGTAGGTATGTAAAGGTCGATATATTCAGAAATGTATAAAATCACCAATTATTAACACAGAGCGGCCTGCGTCAATATCGTTAGCAACTACGTGGGCCTTGGCTGCTAAATGGTTACCGACCGCTGTATTAGACCATTGGTTTCAAAACTTGACCGTACTGCGATGTTGCAAACATTTTTGCAGATAATCCTAATGGATTCTCATGGGATGACAATCAGTTGCTATGCGACTGTTTGGTCAGTCGTTCAATGTACAGGGTATCCAGTGTCCAGTATTCGCTCATGATCTATCAGTGAGTCTCGACCCATAGTTTGCGAAATGCTTTTTGGTATTCTTTGCTCAAAGACAATTATGTATTTGTGCAGTTCCGTTAACCATTACAGACACACTTGACGCAACCATGTAGAGCATTTGCAAATGATGTGTTTAAGATAATATATTTTATCTTAAATTGTAGGTTTTGCAACAAATGTTTGACACTGATATTTTTAAACTAACCAATAATCAAACTTTTTTTTAATGGTTTGAAAATGCATTTACGCAATCCGCCCGGCCATACCGGGACGGGTATGACGGGATTTCGCAGATGTCTTTGGAAACCTAAAAACCCAACAATTGCCATCTCCGCCTTCAGAGGGGCGCCGGCAGGATCACTATTATAAGCATTCTAAATTCAAAAACATTTATTACCAAAAACATATTAGTACTTAACAAACAATAGAAACTTATTTTACTAACTTAATATTTAGTAGATAGTAGATATCCGTATATAAAAAAAAACCTTAACTATGTTTGGTAATGGGTAGCAGTCTCAGCATGTGCTAGGCTGAAGCCCAGCGCTGATTTTCAGACTAGCCCCTTCTAAGGGGTTCTACTGCGCAACGCCCCTACGGGCGACCCTCAGGGACAGTGAGTCGCACTGATCTCGCGGGGTACCCGTAGTTTGGGTATCCCCAGTTTGATGGACATACCCAATGATCAAACCGACTTCGTCTTATGTTAAGACCGTGTAAAATAATTTAATATTTTATCATATCTAAAAAGACACTAGAAAACTTGTATCATCACTATGTCAAGTACTACCTTAATGGCAGTCGTGCGACTGCCGATGTGTAAAAGTAGATACAACCATTATAGAGAATCGAGGATGGTGCTTTGGCTCAGAACTCCTTTCTATAATTATTATATACCAGCTAGATATATGTCAGCCGGCGGCCTCGTGATGTGAGCCACTAATAACTCCACCGCGGGCTTCCTTTGTGATTCCCCCTTGATTAACTACGATCAATGCCTCAACTTATTTCAACTAAATGCCGATGGAATCATTTATTTGGAATAGGCCATTCATGAAATAATTGACCGGTTCGACTAATTTACGGCCACGATACTGAAGTGTTATGAGTTTGAAACTTGTTCGGGGTCGCAAGAGTGAAAGATTGATAAAAATCTTAATTAAGACTAAGATATAACGCAGAGACTTAACCAATTGGGTAAGTAAAGTTTTTCAAAGGTGTAAATTTTTTTTTCTCGATTGTTCCCGACATAATCATCTAGAAAATACGGCTATTGCATTTTTTTATACGGCTATTGCAATCGAGAATATAAAAGAATATTTTGGAAAAATTACACGGAATAAAAATGCAGTAACGATATTTTCTGGACCTTTACGACAAGGCCTATCGAAAAAAAAACTACACATCTTTGAAAATCTTTACCTAGCCAATTGGACAACTGACAACTTTGAGCACAAAATGGTTTATTAAGAATTTTTCACCTTAAGCCTATTAATAAGAGGCAAAAGTTTGCATGGAAATCCTATTCTGGGGCACAAAGAATTGTGTGTAGGTCACAGTGGCGTGGCGTAAAAGGTATCCTTGGGCAAGCCGGTGCAGACTTGGCGTACATTTTCCTTAAGAGCTGTAGATTAAGGCGCTCACAGGCCTGATATGAGGCAAGCCGGTAGGAATCGAGTTCTTTGGACGCCACGCTACTGGTAGGTCATTATGAGCGCTTAATTCAAGTAGAAAACTGTCAATCGAACTTGTTTGATTTAGTGGGGCACTTGGTGCCCACTGATGTTATTCTTCGTATAGAAGCAGTATTAAGAGAAACGTCAACCCTTCTCAATAAGTTCCTATTCGGTAGAAATACTGTTCTTTTGATTGACATCTACTAACATTTCTTTATACGTATAATTATAATAAAATACGTACGTGGAGGTCAAGCTATTGTGATTGACGACGTACAGTCAACATCAAATAGTAACATTCACAGCGCCATATACAGGGTGAAATTTTATTGACCGTCCCATTTTTTCTAGGCATTAGGTATTAATAAAAGATGCCATTTCTGAAGAACAAAATGTAGGTAAAATTTTCACCATAAAATGTGCTGTCCGAAAAAATAATTAGTAACGTGAGGATTACGCGTATCGACGCGTAAGTTTGCTCGGCGACTCAACGCGGGAGCGGGGTAGGGTTTACGGGCTCCCGCGCAGTGCGCTACCTCGGTATCCACAAACGTATTTTTTTTAGGATATCTTTCAGTCGCTGTTTCTCAATATTTTAGTACTGAAAGATACTGACTGAAAAAACACGTATTTTCTATTTTTGCTAAAGAATCCACTGTCAATATTTGGAAGATGGTAAAAAATATATCGCAAAACAACTATACAGGGTGCAAAAAATCTGTGGTAGTTTTTTAAATTTTTAGCTGGTTCGATTCCCGGGTGATACAAGCGAATTATAGAAAATCTTCTAATGCAGTTGTTTCTTTTTAAAAATAAAGGAATGTTTCCTTTCAGTGAAATGAGCCAACTAAAGGATTTAAAGTACTTCCCCTTCAGGGCCCATACATGTTTTCCACCCTGAATTAGGGGAGAGGGGGGTGTTACCGGATAGTTAAGGAAAAAAAACAATAATTAATTATTACACATAGATATATTTCAATAGTATCTAACATCAAAATCAACAATTAATCAACAACTATTTGGCACAAACTCAAAGAGATCAGATTATTATGTAAGAGATCAATCGACATTTCCTTAAATCTAGCCAATCCGATTTCACCCCTTATATGAGGGTAAAACCAGATACCGCAAAATATCATTGTGGGGTGAAAACGGATACTACTTATTTGCATTCATCGCATACAAAAAACAATAATTCTTGGGCAGTGCACCCGGTGCAACCTTCGTGGGCCCATTTCAGGCAAACCAAGATACCCGAATAATATATAAAAAGGATACCCGAATTCACCCCGTCTGCTTGTACCCCGACGCGTTGATTTTTCTACTTAAAATATGACGCAATAATTTAACGGTCAAAGTCAGAAAAAATATCCTTAATCGTTACATTAATAGTTACTGTATTGAAGAAAAATATTAACATGCCTGTTATCAAGCTAATAGTTATCTGATGCAAGATAAAACAAGTTAGAATATTACATTAATTGCCTTGATTTATATTTTTTCCTAAACACGACACAACGAAACGCTCTTCACCGGCCGCCATCTGCACGCTCAATGAGCGGCCGCGGCTCGTGCTTTTTAGTGCGTGTGAGCGTGTCAGCGATAAAAGAAATGTGAAATAGCATGCTATCTGGTTTGACCCGCTATCCGATTTCACCCCCCCTTCCCCTACTATATGTTTACTTACAAATATGTTTGATAATATATTTGACGCTATGAATGTTACAGACCATTTGATGCTAATTGTACACGGCTGTGTACAGATATTGTAAAAAATAGATGGGTATAGTAGTAAAGATGATGTCTTGCACGATTCACTTTTTATGGGATTATTACAGATGTGCGACACCGAATGTGCGATGTACGCTAGTGCGACATTTCTATTGATCGACAAAGCAATTCTGCGATGTTGAATTGTGCGATGTATTTGTGTCCGACAATACAAATTTCCGACAGTATGGATCAGCGAAGTGCTGGTATGCGATGTACTTCTATTCGACTATACAAATGCACGACAGTATGGATGAGCGAAGTGCTAGTATGCGATGTACTTTTATTCGACTAACAAATGTACGACAATATGGATGATCGAAATCCTAGTATGCGACTTTCTTCTACCATACAAATGTACGTACTTATTACATTAAACTTTTTAAGCAAACTTTCTACGGACTAAGTAGATGTCTTCATGTAAAAATAACTGGCCAAGAGCATGTCGGACCATGCTCAGTGTAGGGTTCCATAGCCGTAACTATAAGGTAAAAAATACGATGTAAAAAAAGTACAACAACAAAAGAGCGTATCTTCATAGCAATTACGTCCTTTTGTTGAGAAGCGCAGTTTATCGGCAATAGCTCAAAAACGGTTAATCCGATCTTGTTGAAAATAATTTTCGTTGAAAGTATTAATTGAGCGTTATCTTTGTATTTTTTTTTTATATTTTTCGGA
Organism: Eudemis profundana; assembly: GCA_947034925.1. Lineage (NCBI taxonomy): Eukaryota > Metazoa > Arthropoda > Insecta > Lepidoptera > Tortricidae > Eudemis > Eudemis profundana. The sequence goes on from OX344808.1 coordinate 11,936,627, forward strand.
CCCACGGTTTAGAAGATAGAGGGAGGGGGACACAATTTTCACAACTTTCGGAGCGATTATTTCCAAAGTTATTCACTTAATCAAAAACATTACTTAAGAACCTTAAAATGTTTTCAAAAGAGCTGTCGAACTATGTACCACATGTTGACATTTTGCGAAAAAAAAATTTTTTAGCTTCTGTTACATGTATGGGGGGGCACCCCTAGATTTTTTTATTTTTATTATTTAACTATCAAAATTAGTTGCGGCATCTACAAGACATCTATATTCCAAATTTCATCAGTATAGGTCTTGTAGTTTTTGAGTAAAATGCCTGTGACATACGGACGGACGGACGGACGGACGGACGGACGGACATGACGAAACTATAAGGGTTCCTTTTTAGCCATTTTGGCTACGGAACCCTAAAAACTTGCTAACCCTTATTACGCACTAGACTGAGTCTTTGTCTTCCTTGCTTAAAAATCTTAAATGTGATAGGCCCATCATTAAGTTTTTTAAGGTCTTATGGATGAGCGAAGAATTAGAATGCGATAAATTTTTATCTTACTCATATATTCATGAAATCAAATTGCAACTGTAGGTATTCGCACAAATCAGTAGTCGCAAATTTGTGTGACGATTAATCATACTTCGCACAAATCATTTGTCGCTCAAGTGGCCTGTCGCTAATCTGAGTATCGCTTATTCATACTTCGCACAAACGACGTGCCGCACAAATGCCCTGTCGCTAATCTGAAGTATCGCCAAGTGATACTTATCACAAACGACATGTCGCACAAATGACATGTCGCAATACCGTGCATCGCTTACTCATACGTCGCACAAACGATGTGTCGCACACTCGGTGTCGCACATCTGTAATAATCCCACTTTTTATGGATATCAACCGTAAAAGTAAAGTTTTTGGATTATTTTTAACCACCACTATCAAGGTGAAGCCCGAAACTCAATTATGGTCGCTTTAATATTGTAAGGGTATAAATACTCCTTTTTTTGTTTGTATACAAATAGGATCTGTGATAATATGATACGGTCAGATGATGTTTGTATTTATTTTTTAATCTCACAGTTTCTAGCATACAGTTCAGTGTAATTGGAAAGTGCAACCTTTTGTTCCTTTTAGTAACAGTTCGAGGCCCTATTTTTATTACTCCTTGGCATTACATTCCTATCATACCATATCCGGATCAAATACACAAATGCACATGAGATATATATTAAAATCAATCCAACTCAATAAAACTGTAGTTTTACTACAAATCTTTCTTCTGTTATCAAAACATACTGTAAGTATGACGTATCTAAGCCTCCTATCTGGGTTTTACCGACATTTTATTAATGATTTTATGCCACACCTGGCCATAAAGTGGCTTTTTTCGCACGCTGCGCTTACGGAAAAAGCCGCTTTCTGGCCAAGTGTAGACATAAAATGATGTACACAACACGGGAGGTAATAAAGAAAGCCCTCGATCGCATATTTATGTCCCTCGCTTGCAGCTCGGGCCGCAAACATTTGCGAACTCGACCTTTCTTTGTATTACCACCCTAGTTGTGTAGCGTACTAATGTCAACTCGTGCTTTATACCTTTGTCATTATCGTCCATGGCAAGAAAATCAGGTCATTAAAGTGACGTAAAAGTGAAATTTTGGCAACAAACCTTTGTTTACCCGAAAATACTATTAGCATGATTGCAGAAGAGCCTAATATTGATTATCATCCGATGAGGGCAGGGCGCCATTAAACTCCACTAACGGTTTGTGTACAGTACAAATAATACCACCCGTATTTTGACAAACGACAAAACAATGGAAATGGATATTTTTAGGGTTCCATACCTCAAAAAGGAAAAACAGAACCCTTATAGGATTACTTTGTTGTTCATTTGTCCGTCTGTCAATACCCTTTATCTCGGGAACGCATGGAGGTATCGAGTTGAAAATAAAACCATATACTTAGGTCTATAGCCTAAGAGCTAGCGACCAAATCGGTCATGTGGCTTCAGCTGTATTGAAACTCCGTTAGCTATTTGCCTGAATTACCTTTTCCTATAATCTTCGTGCTGGCAGGCCGCGGGCGGTGGGTGCGGGTGTAGTGGGGTGGGGAAAAAAAAGAAAAAAAATGTGGGCAGGGTGCTCGACCAAATGTCATAGAGATTTACAAGACAAAGAGAGCTGCATTTGTTTTTTCCCAAGATGGCGACTTCAAAATGGCGGCCGATTTTCAAATTGGTCTGAGGGGGCCCAAATTCGGTGTCGGGGGGTTTTTGGGGTCTACAAGTCCGAATCTTATTATTCATAATTTTTTCGTTTATACAAAAAATATTTTTTTCATACAACAAAAAAAAGTAATTTCAACAATTTTTTTCGATACCTTCCCACCGATATTTTTGCATGGCTATTTTTTTGGGGCTTACATATTGATTAACCTCGCGTCAGAAAAAAAGCCAATACAGCTGAGCCCACATGAAAATTATTATTATTTTGGTACTTTTAATTAACGCTGGCAACCCCTTCCCACCACCCGATCGATTTAAATTTTTTTTTGGGTGCACAGGGAGTACAACTGTTTGAAAAAAAAATTAAAGTCGCTGAGCCCACATTTTTTTTATTTTTTTTCCCCACCCCTTTACACCCGCACCCACCACCCGCGGCCTGCCAGCACGAAGATTATAGGAAAAGGTTGTTCAGGGAAGTAGCTAACGGAGTTTAAATACAGCTGAAGCCACATGACCGATTTGGTCGCTAGCTCTCCGTCTACTACGGAAGCTTGTTTTTTTTCTGCTTCAAAGTTGAAGCTGTGAAAAAATCAAGCTTCTAAGTTAACGTGGAAATAGATATGGCCGTATATGCCGCAAAAAACGTAAACTTCGACACTCTCAAGGAACCAAAATTTAAAGGGTATTTTCCCTTGACCTATTAATGATTATTTAGATGATTTAATTTGACATTTTTTAATTTATTATTTATATTGTAATAATAATGTAAGTAATAGAAATAGTATATCATTGTGTACATACGTATGTATGTACGCCTGAAAAGGTAGAAGTTGGTGATACTTGACAATAGCAATTATAACTGCAATTTGTACCCGATTACCAACATACATCGAATAAATCATTTCATTGTTTCTATGAAATTTGGCAAGTAATATCGTCTTATAATACAAGTATAGGAAACAATTTGAAAACTATACACTTTTAGTTAAATCATAAAAAATAGACTTTACTAAGGGAATCTAAATTTATAGAGTACTTTAATATATGTAGCTACAAATTTGTACGGAAACCTCGATGGGCGAGTCCGACTCGCACTTGTCCGGTTTTTCTTTTGAGATGTACGGTTAGGCAAAACTTACACTATGTTTAAATATCGTCTAACCTATCAGTTGGTGACGAAATATATGCAGGTATAATCATCAGAACGTTTGTTAACTGCTAGTTAACAGGACATTTTAAAATGCCCTTAGGGCCGATACAGACGGACTGCATGTCAGCTGCGATTTGTATGGGAACTGCATTACAACTGCGCAGTCGACATGCAGTTGTGATACAGTTCCCATACAAATCGCAGCTGGCATGCAGTCCGTCTGTATCGGCCCTTATACCTAATGAAACACATTTTAACAATGTCTGTATAACACAACGTATTCTAGATTATAAACGCCCTCTAATGAATACAAGCGGATTCAGGTTTGATAAGACCTAATGAGCCTGCATTTAAACTTAGAATTTAGTGAAATATACCGATGCTACCTAATTTCATATCTTATGCATTATACAACTATGCTTATATTTATGTTGGTGAACAGAAGGACTACCCACGTACAACCAACGCTGAGACCACGTACTTTACTTTTATAGAATATTTATAAATCAGTCAATAAACTGGTGATACGTGCACTGTGTAAGTTTTCCCTGAATTTTGGAAAGGGTTGCGTTTAGTGCTCTTTATCTATTAATTATAGTAATGGCTCGGGCTGAGCACCGATGGAAATATCTTTTAGGACTATGTAGAGGGTCGGGGTTCTCTTTCACGTAGAAAAAAGCCAACTTCGCGACAAACTTATATTTTTTGTAAAATGGTAGGTATATAACAATTTTGGGAGGCAGAGGAACGTGCGGCGAGTGCAAAAACGTACATCGACTAACTTAAATGTGCTGCCGGACGGTAAGATACCGTTGTGGCCCGACCGCCCCGCGACCCCGCTCTCCTCGCGCGTCCCTTGCCTTTAACAAATATGCATTAAGATTAAAACTATTCTAAAACTAATTGCGTCGCTCACATGCCCCACCCTAGTGCTGCGCTAGCAGCACTCATCGCCGATCGGTAAGCGAGCGACGCGTGCGGCGGATCGGGTAAGAAGACCAGTTTTCGTCCTGATCTTAATCATGCGGGTCCGTCCATCTTTGCCGGGCAACGTTTGTTCTATTATGCCTCGCGGCCAAACGTTTCTGGGCCCATCAGGATCCACGACAAAAACCAGGTCTCCCACTTGCAAGGGCCTTTGTTCCAAGTTCCACTTTTTTCGTGGTATCATATCGGGCAGGATTTCTCTCACCCATCGCTTCCAATATGAATCGGCGAGTCTCTGCGCGATCCTCCACTGTTTTCGAAGATAAAACTCAGAATCATCGAAAACGCCCATCTGAGGTAGATTGGACGACGAGAGTAAGAGAAAATGGTTAGGTGTCAACGTTTCTTTACTTCCGGCTTCAACTGAAACATGGCCTAGGGGTCGGCTGTTGACGATATTCTCAACTTCCGCAAGTAAGGTGTTGAATGTCTCTTCTCTAGGTGCTCTCTCTCTTAAAATAACTTTCAGCGAGCCCTTAATTGTACGGATTAACCGTTCCCAAGCGCCAGCCCAGTGTGGGCTCGCGGCAGGAATGAAGGTCCACCTAGTGCCTCCATTTATGGCGGTGCTCCGTAGCGTCTCCTGGTCGAGCTCCTGAATGGCTCTTTTCAGCTCAGTGTCAGCTCCCCGAAGGTTTGTGCCGTTGTCTGAAAAAATATGCTTGGGCCATCCCCTCCTCACTGCCATGCGACGTAGAGCCATGATGAGGGCGTCCGTAGTTAGAGAAGCAACGGTTTCTAAATGTACAGCCCTTACAGTCAAGCATGTAAATATGACTCCGTACCTCTTTTCCCTTCTTCTTCCTATAGTGACTTCATATGGACCAAACAGATCTATCCCGGTGAAGGTAAAGGGTCTCTGGTGGTGCGCCATCCTTGCTTCAGGTAAGTTTCCCATTCTTGGAATTTCAGGTTTACACCTTTTTATTTTGCACAGCATACATCTTGCTGCAACATGCTTTACAGTAGGCCTAAGTTTAATAATCCAATATTTTTGTTTTAGATTATTCACCACAGTTTCCTGGTTCTCGTGAGCGGCGCTGACATGGTAAGATTTGACAAGTAATCTAGTAATGTAGTCTCGGCCATCTAAAATTGCAGGTCTTTTAGTTTCAGGGGACACACCAGTGACGTCGTCTATCCGGCCCCCCGCCCGCAGGACTCCGTGCTCGTCGAGATATGGCGATAAGGTAAGTAGTTTGCTACTCTTTTGTATATATTTCCCTTTTTTTAGGTTATTAATTTCGTCAGCAAAGGCATTTGCCTGTGATTGTTTTAACAATAGGCGCTCGGCTTCCTCCATTGTGTTGTCATTTACATCATCGGTGATTCTTCGGCATTTATTAATAAATCTCAGTACAGCACGAGTACTTCGAAGCAAGCGCAGCCAGGATGAAAAACGTGTAGCATCTGGCACAGGTAAGTTACTCGTATCGTTAATAGATTGTACGACAGTAATGCACTCTAATTCATTTTCATTTATTTCAGGTTGCGGGAGATCCGTCGGCCAGGTGCGCTCGTCACTCGATAAGAAGTCCGGTCCGTGAAGCCATTGACTTTGTAAAATAGACGCGTCATATGCCTCTCGCGTGCCCACATCTGCGATATTCAACTGCGTGGGGACATATCGCCATTCATCACTGCAGGTAAGCTCATCAATTTCGCCTAAGCGGTTAGCTATGTACGGTTTGTAAGTGCGAGATTTATTTCTTATCCAGTGTAATACTGTACTTGAATCGCTCCAGAATATTTTTCTCTCCGCTTTTATTTTATGTTCCTTTATTATAGTTTCAGATAGTCTAGCCGCTAAAACTGCCGAATTTAATTCAAGCCGTGGAATAGACGTTGTTTTATTTGGTGCAACGCGGCATTTACTCGCCACAAACGCTTTGTATACTTGTGCGTTATCCTCCCAGCGCCAGTATGCGACGGCGCACATTGCCTTAGCCGAGCTGTCACAAAATATATGTAATTGTAGGTTCGTATAGCGGGCGACGCTCGGCAGCTGCGGAGTAAGCGACTGTATCGGCGCGCGCTGCTTATCTTGCTCCGGCGACTCAGTGGCGGTAGCCGCGGCGGCGGCCGGGTTCGAGTCCAGCGCGTTCGCTCCTATTACTCCCGTAGTTGCTGCGTTGTAGTAATATCTAGGTAGCCGTATGTTGCGTAATGATTTTAAACAACTTATCCAGTTGCACCACTTGTCGTATATGTCGTTAGGTATTTGATCGTCCCAGTCTATGTTTTGTTGCCAGCATTCTTGTAATATAATTTTTCCATTAATCGTGAATGGAGACAAAAATCCGTAGACGTCAAATATGGACATAACTACTCGTAACATGTCCCGTTTTGTTGGCCGTTGTGTTCCCTCGATTATATTTGCAGGAATTTTCTTAAAAGACACGTCGAATCCCAGTGCATCTTCATATGGAAACCAGATTAACCCCAGAGTTCTTTCGCTTTCATATTGTTCTCCGAAATTGAACCTTACTGCCGCCTCGCCGAGAGTTTCTTTTGGCATGGATTGAAGAACTTGTTTACTATTAGAAGTCCAGTTACGTAAATGAAATCCGCCTTGTTGATGAATCATACTTATATCGCTTATCAATTGAATAGCGGTTTTTTCATCTGGAATACTGTCTATGTAATCGTCGACGTAGTGTTGGTGGTATATAGCCTCGCACGCAGGTAGCATCGTCGACTCGAAACGCTGAGCGTTTTTGTTTTTTATATACTGGGCAATGAAAGGTGAACAATTGGCGCCAAATAACAATGACGTCATGACATATGGTTTCACAGGGCCCTTAGGGTCACTTCGGTATAAAAATCTGAATGCATTCTGGTCTTCTTCTCTGATTTTAACCCTTAAGTACATATCTTTGATGTCACTGGTCAGTCCTATTTTATGCTCTCGGAACCGCAACATTATTCCGAACAGGGAATTTAGTTGATTGGGACCCGTAAGTAGGTAATCATTTAACGACAGTCCATTATTTTTTGCGGCACAATCAAATACCAGCCTCAAACGTTTTTTATTAGGATTATCAACCCCAAAATGGGGGAGGTACCATGTTCTGCTAGTGACGTCAGTGTTAGTTAACTCCTGTGCGTAATCGTTATCGAATAAATGCTGCATACGCTCGTTATATCTCTCTCTGTACGCGTCACTTTTCTCCATCTTTCGTTCAACCGATTTAAGTCGCGACAATGCGTGAGGAAATGAGTCGGGCATTATACAGTTTTCATCCTTCCAGGGTAGCCCGACGTACCATCTGCCATCAACAAGAGTAGAAGTTCGATCCAGGTGTTCTAGAGCTCGTACGTCGTTCTGGTTCTCGCGCGGTTTCCCAGCAACGCCCAAAGAGTCGAATGTGAATGACCGACGTACATCTTCCTGCAACTCGCGCAGTAGTCGATTGTTATCAGCGACGTCATTACGGACGTCATTATCCATTATGAAGAGAGTTGAGTGAAGCGCTTCATTGTGTGACGTCATACTCGCCGGAACTCTTCCGAAAACGGCCCACCCCAAAGGACATCTGCTAGCACAGGGCTCCTCAGGAGTGCCAACAACAACTTTCGAAGGTAACAATAGGTGGCAGTTGTCCTGCCCTATTAATATTTCCGGTTTTAATAGTTCACAACAAAGTTCATTTTTAAGTTTTTGTAAATGCGTAAATTTATCACAGTTCACCAAGTTCATGTTTTGTTTAGGTAAGTTTAGTTCGTTAACACTTCGCGCGCTAATCGTAAACCGCTGACCGTCTTTGTTAGATAAGGTTAAGTCCACCAGGTGAGTTTCGCACACTAGTTCAGTATTGTCCCATGCGCCACGCACACGCATGCACTCCCGACGCCCGCGTAACCCCGCGCGCCTCGCGAGATCTGCACTTATCACAGTTATTGTCGAAGCGTCATCGAGAAGTGCACTACAACTAATTACGCCACGGGGTCCATGAATGTTTATCGGCACTACTTTTAGTAAAACCTTAGACGAAGACATGTTCATGTGAGCCACAACTTGAGAATTAGAGTCAGACTCGATCTCTGTCACTTGCACGGTACTGTTATTGTTCTCGCTTTGGTTTTCACTAGGCACGAAATGTAACAAGCGGTGATGCGCCTGCCCGCAATTATCAACGTCACATACAGGTGCGGGGCACATTTTTCTGTCCTGATGACGTAATAGGCACTTGTAACAAAGTCCGAACCGTTTTACATAACTCCAGCGATCTTTTCTTAGCGATTTTTTAAACTTTTTACACTCACTTAAGTTGTGATTAGGTCCATGACAATAACGACACTTAGCATAACTCTGGCCACTTTGTACTAATATTGTTTGTGAATGATTATTTGCACTATTGTCCGTATATTTACGCCTATACATGTCCTTTGGCGCGTTTATTAACGTAACACTGCACTGTGATATTTTAACGGCTTCTTCATGTAAGAATTCCGACAGTTGATCGAGTCTAGTCGAAGTACTTGCGGTGTTGTGCGAGTATCTGAAGTCGGCCCATTTAGACAAAAGGATGGTAGGCAGCTTAGATAACACAACTGTGATTAGACTCGTATCTTCCAGGTGGTTTTTGCGGCCGAGTGCATTGACGGCGGCGACGTAATTTCTTATTTTATTTGAAAACACAACAATGTCTTTGTGATATTCTGAAGACACTGCGTTCATTTTTTTTATTTCTTGTTTAATACGGGACAAAATTCCATCTGGGTTCCCGAACTGCAGTTCCAGGGTAGACATTAGTATTTCAGGAGAGGTAGCCGTGATGAGCAACGATTGGACAGCATCTTTGGCTGCGCCTCGAAGACACCTTCGTAGACGCCACAGGTTCTCCGAATCACTGAATTTACACACACGGGACGATTCTTCATAGGCCATTTTGAACGGTAACCAATCCATTAAGTCCCCAGCAAAGACTGGAAGTTCCCTAGGTGTGCTGATGCGGCTGAGCAGATTTGTACTGTTGTTGTTGTTGCACATGGAAGTAGTCATCATATCCTTAAGTACACAGGCTAACTGGTGAATTGGACCATCAGTGCCGGCGTTGACATCAGCCGGCGGGCACGGCAAGCCCGAGGGTGGCACTTGATTAGTGGCTTGCTGTGTCTCCAACTCAACTCGACTGCGTTCTACCCACTTTGCAACTTCACTTTGATTATCTGTCTCCGAATGTTGTGGACTGTATTCTTCATTTAATTCCGCTAGGTCCGCTTCTAAGCGTTTATCGATGAGCTGCATTTCTATTCGTGCTTTTGCCTCTGCCGCTTCCAACTCCAGCTTCTTTCTGCGCGCCTCAATAGATGATGTTGAAGATTTTCTAGACAAGGTCAATTTACGGCGGGTTGGCGAGTTGACATTTTGATGAATGGGCATCGGTATTTCAGACTTTACGCTCCTGCCCTCTAACAACATCGTCTTGTCTGGATTCCCTTTCGCTTCAACATTTTGCATCCCACTAGTAGGCGGCTCGGGTTGAGTAGCTTCGGTTTCGGCCTCCGCTTTCTTCCTCTCCTGCTCTTTTCTTACAGTGTTTCGCGTATTGACCATTGTTTTCGACGGCGGTGGCGTGAAAAACATGAGATCCGGTCGAAGACCACTTTGTAGAGGGTCGGGGTTCTCTTTCACGTAGAAAAAAGCCAACTTCGCGACAAACTTATATTTTTTGTAAAATGGTAGGTATATAACAATTTTGGGAGGCAGAGGAACGTGCGGCGAGTGCAAAAACGTACATCGACTAACTTAAATGTGCTGCCGGACGGTAAGATACCGTTGTGGCCCGACCGCCCCGCGACCCCGCTCTCCTCGCGCGTCCCTTGCCTTTAACAAATATGCATTAAGATTAAAACTATTCTAAAACTAATTGCGTCGCTCACAGACTATATCGCGTAACATTGTGTGCCCTAAAGCTTAGTACTGGGAAGTTGTAAACCACGTCCCAAACGGATGCAGAGTTGATTACAGATTCGGGTGTTTTTGATCAACTTATATGATTATATAGAAATGCTTTTATCGGAAGCAAAACACTATTTTTAATAATGAGCTCAAGTATGTTTAAGCTCACTAGATGTCGCGTTAGTGGATCATGTGGCATATCGATACCCCATTTCATACTAGATTAGAAAAATCGTGCGTTATCAATGGACCTTAAAATAAATAGCCGGACGTAGCGTCGCTAGTAGATAACTGAAGCACGTCTAGTAAACCGGTCGCTTAGCGCTGGTTGACGTGTGCTGCTCGTAGAAGGCTACTACGCTGGTTGATATGAATATGTTGAAATGAAAACTATTTTGAAACAGGAAAATATATCAATCAAACAATATATATAAATATATCAACAGGAAAATATAGTAATCAGGTACTGAAATAAGTCAACTTGCTACAATATTATATTGATAGATATTCTAGAGAAATGAAGAAACTTGCGCAAAAATGACCGTCAAAATCGTAATTTAAACGAGGGATATGTTATCTGAGAATATACCTTATAAAATGGTTTGTCAAAATTGAGTAAATGTTTTATTCTATAACTATGTGGCAAAAAAATTGGTTGTATTCATTCAAATACGATTTTGAGCAAAATTTCGTTTTTAAACGATCAACTTCTCAAGTTAAGTCAATACTGTACCGAGTTAAATAGTAATTTGAATGAATAAGCAGCTGGAGAATTCTTCGATTTACTTTGAAAGAGAATTAACGAGATTAAACAAGGATTGCCGAAGTGAGAACATGAAACTTGTTCCTTTGTATTTTTTGCGCCAAACGATTAAATTATTTTAATTTAAAATGGTTTTAGAGAACTAACTGAGATGGGATTGTAATAAAGACTGGGAGTGTGTGTATATCACAATGAATGGTATAAAAATGTAGTTTTTTTATTTCTTATTATAATAAAAATGCTATTTACTAACGACGAATGTAACGGGACGGAGGTGATATATGCGTTCGGGTTACGGTTGTTCGTGTGTATGTATGTCAGTTACTATTTTCCTGGAAAACTATTGGACCGATATTATTATTATTATTGGAAGGTGACTTGAACGATAGTGTTCTTGGCTGGATTTTACCAAAATCGGTTCACTGATATAAGAACAGTTTTATGAGTCGGAGTTTTTAAAGTTAAATTTTAATAACTTTTATTCTTATCTATTCTAGCTTTCTGAATTAAAATACCCACCCATTCCACTCAAATAAGTAGTTGTAAGTAAGGAGTAGGTGGAAAACGTAGATTAGATTGACAGTTCATTCTCGTCTAATAGTTGATCAAAAGTTCAAAGCCATGATGATGTACAGATGTAGTTCAAAATGATTTTCCATCGGGAAAACTCGGATCTGGCACCCGAACTGTCAATCAATTATTGTATTAAATGAGTAACGTTTTCATATCCATTAATATGGAACTTTATTGTTTAGTGTCAAATGTCGTCGTCGAAATGGCGGCTGTAAGATGGGTAGGGTACTGAAGCTGATTGAAAAAGCACGATAAATACGAACTTTCTCTCGAACTCCGATAAAGTACGATGGATAATAATTTTGCACTACATACAACTATATGACTCATTTCGGTGTAATATTGATTCAATAATTACTAGGTGTATCATAATCGTCAATTGTAAAAATAAAACTTGCTCGCTACTAACTTTGTAAATATTTAATGAAACCCGTATCACGTATAATTATTTGAACTCGACTATAAATAATACTAACAGCAATTCCATATAATTAGTTATGAATACACGTATGTGGCGTTTGATCGTGACAAATGAGATTCGGCCTTATTTGTATTGCGTTTAAATTCATAATTTCGTAAAGGTTGAAGCATCGCACCGTACAGTGCTATTATTCTCAATAACTTTATAACACGACATGAAAGGAGTAATTCATGTTTCAGTAATCGTAAAACGTTAGTTAAAGCAATACTAGAAACAAAACAGCGAATTAGAAATTGTAGCAACAACGGATACCTACATAAAAATAGTCTTTAATTATGTTTTGCCTGTAAAGCGGCTTTTGACTTTTAAAAGGCTTGCCTAGCGGCAGTAGCAGCTTGGTTGATGGTGTTTGCGATAATAACCTTCCTTCCTTTACCTTGATCTAATAGTGATGTTACCTAAATGTGGCTTTTGACATTTAGTTTTATTTTTAAATGAATGAAGTTGACAAAGTGCAGGTAAGGTTTTCTTCAAAGATTTCATTCCTCTAGCCATAGAAGATACTTGCGAATTCCATGTAGATGCCTCCCCACTGTTTAATGGTTTCGGTTATATTGTATTAGTAAACTAAAATTTCATTTTGATGAGGTGGAATCTACAGAGTATTCATTAACATTTGTGGCAAGACGAGATACATTTTTTAAAGAATTACCCAAACCTTCAGGTGAAGGTGACTGAAGTTCAAAATTCGTCGTTCGAACTGTGCCGTCTTTCTCATTAAAATACCTCTATTATTTAACTACTAAAGAGCGAGAAAGGTATTACGGTACATAGTTAGAAGCCATTTCAATACAGTAGGGAAATTCAAAACATCACTCTCAGTCTCGTCTCTAATATAATTTGACCGATGAACTAGTAACAACAATTCACAATCAGGGTTCAAAATATATCGCTTCGCTTGACGGACGGGATCGTAATCTCCAATTACGAACTGTTTTAATAAATATTGGGGGACAATCTTACACAAATCTACCAAGTCCCAAACTAAACAATGCTTGTACTATGGGTACTAGGCGAAGATATACATACTCATATAAATAAACACATACTTAAATAGAAAGAAAACAAATACTCGCGCTCATCACACAAATACCTATGTGCCCTTACCAGGATTTCCCACTAAGCTAAACGTGCCGACACCTCGTGTCTTTACTGGTTCACAGGTCAAATTATATTCGAGACGAGTTTGACGGTGGTGTTCAGAAGTAGCCTTCAGTGCGAAAGTGTCAGGTGAAGGTGATGCTGCGCGACAAGCCAAGCGGCCAGTTGTGCTAGGCCTAGTTGAGACTGAGTTATAAATGTATAGATAAATAAGACGACCGCTTTAGCTTAGTTGGTAGTGACCCTGCCTACGAAGCTGGAGGTCCTGGGTTCGAATCCCGGTAAGGGCATGTATTTGCGTGATGAGCACGAATATTTGTTCCTGAGTCATGGATGTTTTCTATGTATTTAAGTATTTGTATCTATTAAATATATCGTCGTCTAGTATCCATAACACAAGTCTTATTGAGCTTACTATGGGGCTAGTTCGATTTGTGTAAGATTGTCTCCTAATATTTATTTATTTATAAGAACAGGCACTGACCTGGTTGGGTCCAGTGAGGTTCAACCCACAGGAGTTGCAGCGGAGACATTCCTCGTGGTAGTGGTTGTTGTCGTATAGTGGGGATGGCTCTGAAAAGTACAATACATATTAATATTATATCAAATTATAGTAATTAACCGGACTCAATCGGGTTAGTCAAATCAAATCATTTATTTCTGCAAGTAGGCCTCAAAGGCTCTTTTGCATATCTGATTCTATTGGCGCTTCGGAAAATGACTTTCTAGTGAGAAAAAGCGCCGGGAGAAACTCACCAGTTTCTCTTTTCAAAAACATCTCAGTCTCAATATCCGATAAGCGGATCTCGGATCGACAATGAGTATTCATTCAATCAGAGAATGTATTCGCAATGTTTAACACAGGGATCAATAGATAAAAACGTGTGCGACTCAGTTATACCCTAGTGTTTCGGTTCTAAAAAAACTGAATTCACTAAATGTAACGTACGATCTAGAGGGAGAATGCAGGCAGCCTGATGGGGCCACTGAGCGCAGGCGCCAGGCATAATTTAGTTTAATTAGATGTAAGTTTTTTCTTTTTAATGTAACTGTACTATTCAGTCAAAGTAAATAAAAATAAAAATCGGTCAAGTGCGAGTCGGACTCGCGCACCCAGGATTCCGTACAAACTCGTAAGTAGACACGTGACTAGTTCAAGAAAAACTGTATGGTGGTTAGTTTAGTAGAAGCAAATAAGTATGTGTTACGATTTTTGCAACTTTCTATAAAACGGTGCATGTTAGGAAGACCGTTATATTTTTCCTGTAATATTTAGGGTAATATTGATAATTAGTAACTATAACAGATTTTTCTGTTTAGTAACTTCGAAGGTAATAGGGGGAGAGATGGTATTTTTTTGAACGTCTTTCGTCCAAAAAGTGTATAGCGTGTAAGTGTAAGCGTAATTACGAAAAAAATAATTTAAAAATGGTTTTGGAATCTACAAATTAAGCCCTTTCATTTGATACCCCACTTGATACACACAACTTTAAATTTTCGACCTCCCATTTCGGCCTCCTTTAAAAAAAGGTAAAAGTTTTTTTATATCTAGTTGGCTCGGGTTAGCTACTTTTAAAACTATTCCAAATTTCAAATCGATAGCGGGAGTAGTTCTTGAGATATCTGACTGTGACAGACGGATAGACAGACGGACAGACAGACAGACAGACAAGAGTCGCACCATAAGGGTTCCTTTTTTACCATTTTGGTACGGAACCCTAATGACAACTTAATCACGTAATATAAAAGTTTTATAGGTACCCAAAAAAAACACTGTTGATATGTTGCTTGTAGTATAGAGAAAAACAAAAGACTTTTCCTACAATCGGCGTACGTTGACATTGTTCAAGTGCAAAGCCTTTGTCTTATGTTGCTTAGCTATATTTAAAAATAAGTTTTCACACCTCCTATTCAGAAAAAAGTATTTTGCTCCCTCATAAAAAGGATGTGTAAGTGGTACTTTTCTGTTCAAGGACAACAGGGTATTTTTAGTTTGAACCCACTTAGAATATGCCATACCATAGACAGCTTTATTTTATTAGTATGTTACACACAGAGGGCGGTATAATAAGGAATGGCCCAGATCACAGGTGTTTGCGGTCCGAACCGCAGGCGAGGGCCATAAATATAATATGGAAGTGGTATTTTCGTCCCGTCCATAAAAAATAATAATCGTTTTATAAAATAATAATAGACTATAAATATAACAATTTAACATTTCATTTTTAATAATAATGTGTGATGCTCTTTGATTAACTATATATTTCGTTATTTTAATAATAATAATCATTTATTTCGAAACTCATGGCTTCATATCACTACAAAATACATTGAATTTAAATTACACAAAATTAATAATTAAGTTTATTATTTTGGTAGGTAGCGTTTGTATTTGAATTTTCCTCATAGTCCGTGTGAAAAGCAGTATGTGTCACAAGTAGGGATTGCAATCGGTTATTTTTAGTACGGAAAAAACTCGAGTTTTAACCGAAGCCGAGTATTTTCCATACAACAAAATAACCGAGTTGCATTCCCTAGTCACAAGGTAGCAACATCATTTTCACACTTGAATCCTTCACTACGCTCCGGATTATACTTTAGAATTCTATTGTACAATCCTTCGCTTCGTTCAGGATTCAATATACGCCCTCGCCGTAAATACATAATTTTGCTCCCTTGTGACACAATCTCCTATTCTGACGTGCGACGAGTTCGTTCCGTGCAGTTTGCAATTATACAAAAAAAAGGACAGTCGGCAATAAAATATTGTTTCAAAAAAACTATTTACTGACACAAGCTTTTATTGCTGACTGTACTTTTAGTGTAGGTATAATCGCAAGCTGCACGTCACAACTAATCAAGTGAATCCAAACACTGTGAATTTACCTTATGTAATTTACATGATCCTATCCTATGCTACCATCCAGCTCCATCATCAGAACAGCTTCATGTCATAATAATATTGCATTGTCATCTGATTTACACATTCTTGCAAAATTTCAATTTCAGCTCAATCGGTTGAAGATATCTTCTTCAAAATTTATTTGCAAGATTCCACCCGAACATAGTTACACTACAAGTTAAATAAAAACTTGTAACAAAGAGCAAAAATAAGATAGGGCACTTATCCACATTTCCTCAAATAATATTTACATTAGTACGACGGTCACGTATAATCAACTATGTGCGATATTGAGCACAGCAAACGAAATTTGGTGTCGTTTCGTGCACATCTATTACCACAGAAGAAATAAATATGACTGGAATATAAAGAAGTGTTGGAAGGTTGCCGGTTATGCTGGCCTTTTACTATTACACTTTTAGGCTTTTTAACGAATAAACGGTATAAATATAAATGGGCAGCATCGAATTGTCACTTCATAAAGCATGTTTGACACAAATTATACTATTTTTGCATTGGGCTCTCTGACATAAAAAAAACCATAGTTCCGAATATAAACACTAGTTTAAATAAAAAAAAATTGTTTTAATAATTTTTATTTTTTGTATACTTGATACACAAATTCTAAATACGTAACCGATCAGCTCATTTTTTTGTAGGTAAACCGAGAACGAACATACTATTCTATGGACTGTAGCAGTAAGATAACGACGACTTTTTCAAAAATTAAACTTGATCTTGAAAAACAGTTTACAGGCCCGTGACTGTAATTGCCAAATTACTTAAAAAGCATATTTGTATCAAAAGGCAACAAATTCACTGAAGAAGACGAATCATAGGTACCCAGACAAATAATTAATAGGGTTGATTTAAATCTGGACTTAAAACTGTAAAACTATTGTACGGATTCAGCAATCATACACTAAAATAATTTAATTAAACACTGAAATTTGATTTAATCTTGGCAGTCGTTTGTCTCTTCACAATTCAATTATGTTCGTTGCGAAACCCAAATGTGCTGGCTGAAATTAAATTTCAGCGGCAAGGATTTAGTGCAATTGTGAACCTTCTAAGATCCTTTGCTGATCCTGTAAAGGGTTAAATTTATCAAACCTAAGCAAATTTATGTATCGTAGACGCAACACGGCTATTTGGATTAAATTACAATTAATATAGGTAAAATAAGGTTATATAAAACGTGTTGCCTGTCTGTACTAGGAACAAATAATTAAAACTAAGGTTGTACTTCTCGGACTGAACGACATTTGTTCAGCGACATTTAAAAATAACTTATGTTTTGGTTTTTAGTACAGTTTAAAGTTTATTTGAAGCCGCAATGTATTGCGATGTTAATTATGTTTTAAGCGTGACGTCAATTAGACTTATATTAACGTACATTAAAAATACTATTTAATTTGTATGAAAATCTCAAGATTACATAATTTTTACTCAATCCTTAATCATTTATTGCATACCACAATGTTAGCTTACAAGATATTAGGCAAACTTAAGTTTTAGTTGTTACATAACAGAACTTAATTGTGGACCCTGTTGGGCACAGCAAAAATAGTGGAGAGAAGACGACTTATATATATAATTAATAAAATTTAATTTCTTAAAAATAACTTATTTTATTTTATATTTTGTTGTTAAATGTTATTGAACAAAAGTTTTATTGTTTGATGAGTAGAATCTACATTTTAATTATTTGCTCCTGTTACAGGCCCTATGTAACTACTGTTGAAGAGCAACATTCAAATATCTTAATTAGCACTTTTTGGAGGAAATTCGGGATCAAAGTTGAGCACGTCATATTGAGAGCTTATCACAGCTTCTTTTAAATAAATAGTTTAACGCTTGAATTAATTTTGTAAAACAAAATTACGACGTGCTTTAATTTACCGGTTCTGCTTACGAAGCTAACGGTTTCCGGTTCGAATCCGGGCAATGGCAAATTACAAGATAAATCTATTAAATCTAGGTTTTTGAGCTTTGGATAATGTCTATCTATATAAGTATGTATTAGTTGCCTGACGTCAAATAAATCTGCAAGCAAGCAGAGCCAATTCGGATTTCTTTCTCTTCTGAGGCAATATAATAACGTATTCTAATTGCTTAAAGCAGCTAAGCCGCTAGGAATCAAGTTTCCACTGATGTAATATCTATAGTATATGTAGCATGGGCCCATATACCATAAATATTACACCCTTTCGTACTTTAGGTCTTATATTTCAGGAGGAGGATATTGTGTAAATGTGTAGGTATTTAAAATGCCCTTCAGGCTTGCCTTATGTTAGTAGGTACGTAACGAAAGCACTTTCGTTACTGCTAGTTGAATTTGAAAGTTTAAAGCAGTTTACTATGTCAAGAAGCAACATTTTTCCGCTTGCGAATAAAGTCCGTAAGATCATCTGAAAGGGAAAGCTGGCTCGTCGCCAACTTAGTTGGCGGCCCTGGGTCTGATTCTGAACACTTGTGAAATTTTAAGTCTAACTTATACATCCTTTCGTAACATGTGCCAGGCACTTCAGTATTCGGGACGGCTGCCTGGAGCCGTGTTCCATTATTGATGAAGGGTGTTTAGCAGATTTGGCGCTCCAAGCCCTGGGATAAAATGTTATTTAACTTTTACAAACAGCGCCGCAATAAATTGAAATGTTCATTGTATTTCTAAAATATGATAAATTGCTAGGACTTTGAGGTAGAAGTTTGAAACTTGAAACAGTGTTTCCTAAGACAATATTGACGAAATTCTTGATATTTCACCGAAATTAGGTGCTTTGGGTAAATTAATATAAACCATCCAAAGTATAATGTTTTACCTCTACTTAATATCGCGAAAAAATGGCGAGCATTTTTACAGTGATTTTTGGCCAACACGCGTAGAAATCCAATGTGGCGATGATTCTTTAAGCTCCCCATTGCTAATTTTAGTCATAATGGTGTTTACATTTTGCTCACAACCGCAAATCTGGCACGCGAGATACAAACGTTCACAATACAACTGATTAGAACAATATCAATAGGTTTACGAATAGCATAAGACCAGAACAGTTTGTACCTACATACTTAAGAATGGATCCATTATAGGGCCCATTTTGTATATGCTCTTTAAGTATGTAGGTATAATATTTTAATGCTAAAAATACTAGAACCGTACTGTCTTCGTAAAATGGGTCCCTCGTTTCTATTCGCCCGATAGCATTATAACACTGCGGAGAATAATTCTCCGGCTATAAAAAAGAGGAATACTATTAACTGCTCATTTTACAGCTTGTTGTACTATCACATTAATTAGATACGGCCTATTTCTTCGCCCATTTAATATTTCAATAAAAATCCTTTTACTGCCTCCGCCAAGGTAGCTGTTTTATTGCAATAACTTTATTAAAAAAATGAACTGGAATCCCAAGTTAAAATGTAATAATTTTCAAATAAGAACACAAGTAAGGACAGGTTGCATCAATCAACTTTCAGGAACCGATTAAGGTTAATAATATCGCTGATAGCTTTCATTTCGGACTATAGCCGCATTACATCGCTTGGTGGAGACAAGATAGAACATACGTTTTTATGTGACCAGTTGAGCCACAACGAAATGCTATTTATTGGTGCTAAATGCATGCATGATGTTAACGTGACTCGTTAAGACAGATAATCTAAAACAATCGTTTTAAATTATGAGAGAACATGTAATAGAACAGAGAATGTAAGTTTATGAGCATGTAAAAATTGTAGTTGATTCTGATTGAGTATTATTCGCAACTCTCTCGGAATGTAACTATTAATTTCACCAAGACTCGAGTGCGTCTTTATTACAGGGCTACTAATAAAGTACGCATTGATATATATTATATAATATTTAGGTGCCTTATTTTCACTAGCCACATCCTGCGCGTAAAAAGAAAAATATTTTTGCTGATGTGCTGGGTACCGCATATAGTAGGCAATCACGGAAAGTTCAGTAGATCTAATTGTACGTCGACTCTACAAGAAAAAAATACCGGTCTCATAATTTTTTTTTCAATGAAATCGTTCACTGTAGTCATTTAAAAGCACAATACGAAGAAACATTATGATGTCCATGATATGACATATCCATGACATGTCCATGGTATGGCATATTCTAAGTGGGTTCCAACTAAAAATACCCTTTTCCGTTCCGAAACTTAAAATACTAAAAATACCGTTGTCCTTGAACAGAAAAGTACCACTTTGATCCCTCTTATCAAAGAGTAATAGTACATAACATAACTAGGGTGGTAATACAAAGAAAGCCGAGATCGCAGAAGTTTGCAGCTCGAGTTGAAATCGAGGGACGTAAATATGCGATCGATGGCTTTCTTTATTATCTGTTGTGTAAATCATTTTATGTCTACACTTGGCCAGAAAGCAACTTTTTCACACAAAAAGTCACTTTATGGCCAGGTGTGGCATAAAATTACTTTTTTCTGAATAGGAGGTGTGAAAACTGATTTTTAGGACCGGCGTGATGGTACCATTAATCGCGGCCATGTGGTCAGTCGTGTAGCCACGAAAGACAAAGCCCTGGTTGCAATAAAATAATGGGGCCCTATCAAAACTGGTTAAATTGAATTGATTGAAGGTGAGACCACCGCCTTGCCCTCCAATAGCTACGTTCCTTGCTCGTGGTCGCGTTCCTATAGAAGTCAATGAAAGTACGTATATCGACATGTGGTAGTACTCGTAAAACGAATGAACATAAAAAATACGAGCACATTGTAACACACGAAGCGCTGGCATAAAGTGACGTTATGAGTTTGATACCTTTATTTATCTGTGAACCATACGAGGGACATTTTACTATAAAAAACCGGTCAAGTGCGAGTCGCACTCGCGCACCGAGGGTTCCGTATAAACTCATAAGTAGACCAACCATACAACTAACAGCAACCGTGCCTTAAACCCACCTTAGCCCTATTAAACCAGGAAAAATCTTAACAGCGCGATGCAGCGTATGCTACAGCGACATCTATTGATACTAAATAGCGCGTAAATTTTACTTGTAATTTAAACGTTACTGTTTGTTATTGGCTGATTGAAATAATTGTTTGGCAACTATGTCAGTTCTCATGTATAATTTTTCATGAAGGAATCATGTTTTGAAGCACACTTTTGTGTATTAAATTAATGTTGCTGCCACAAGCTACCTTATTTAAGATTTGTGTCCCTAGATGGCGCTAGTGGTATTTTATTTTTATGGTATTTACTAGTGTCAGATTTCCTTACATACTCCTATTATAGAGTTTTTAATAATTATTGTTACTTTATGTTTTTTTCCCGATTCCTGATGAGTGATCATTGTATTTAATAGACATTTTTTATGTAACCTGAAATAGGTCATCGCTCAGTTACTCTCCGCTAGATGGCTCTAGTAGGGAGGGTAGAAGTAATATAATATTTTAATATTTTTGTAAATTTCTAAAAAAATATTCAAGTTAGGAAGAGAAAATATAACCGTCTTCCTAATAATAAAAAAACGCAGGGCAGCTTGTGGCGAGCTGCTGGGGAGTAGCGACCCCACGTACTCCGGAGGGTCCTTAGGGAGGGTCATGGGATTTAGTGAAAGGACCTCCGCCTCTGGTTTGCCTTAACTGGCCGGCCAGAGTGGAGTCGCAAGAGCTATATGCTCCAGGCGTGGAAGTGTTAAAGGGCATAACGCCGCGAGTACCCTCGGAGAAAGCGCAGCACACCTCTCGACACCCTGCAGCCCTTGGCAGCGGTGTTGCCCCTGGGCCATTGCTCATAATGTCGCTATTTAACAGGGGCCCATCAGCGGAGGGCAAGTCACGGTCTGTCAGTGCCGCGAAAGCCATGAGACACTTTTCCTGACAGGCGCCGTCATAGCCCAGTATCTAGTCCATAATTCCACCACCATAACCCAGTCGAGTTAGATTCCATCAATTTATTCCATTGATACCCCGCTTAATATAATAGCCCTACTTTCAATTTTCAAAGTCCCATTACGGAGCCCTTTCAAAAAAAAAGTAAAAAAGGTACAAGATTTTTTTTATGTCCAATAAGCTCGGGTTAGCTACTTTTAATACTATTCCAATTTCAAATCGATAGCAGCAGTAGTTCCTGAGATATCTGGCTGTGACAGACGGACAGACAGACAGAGTCGCACCATAATGGTTCCTTTTTTACCATTTTGGCACGGAACCCTAAAAATTGGCTGGTACCGACGTTATACAAAGACCTCTCAAGTAAGTGACAAAACTACTTCAATACCGTAAAAACTCACTGAGATACAACAATGTTAAAATCACATTTTAAGACTTACTCCCAAAAATGCTTTTACACTATAAAGCAGTCATGTCGTATGACGTCACACGCTATTACTTTGTATGGGGAAATCAAGAACTTTGTTCCGCGTTAACAAGTTACCATAAATTTCATGGATTATTCAATGGTAAGTATTAATACTTTTTAATATTTTCATACTTTTGGAATGGACTTTCTCACCCAACTTTGATGGCTCATAATCACCTCATAATAGTACATTATACAGAGGCCGGGAAGTAAGGGGTTGCCGGCCAAGTACACATATCGATACCTTTAGACTCAAAGGGCGTAAACGCCATTAGAACCTACGGCGTTTACGCCCTTTGAGTCTAAAGGTATTGATATAGACAGCCAAGCGTAGCAAGGCCGGATAGTTACGAGGCTGGCAACCCCTTTTCAGGCCGAGGTATGTATAGTGCTTTTTTCAAATATGCAATAAAATACATTATAAAAACTCCAAGAAGTCAAACATTATTGTCTAGAGAAACTAAAAGTAAACTAGACAAAAATATTGAATAACAGCCTGAAAAAAAATCAATTTACTCTCCAAGAACTTTGAGTACACATTTTTACCGCTGATATTTAGGTGAAATATTTTAAATGTATTCGTGCAGATAAATTTGCAATTTAAAATTGTTTATAATGTGATATTTATTATGCTCATATTGCTCATGTCAAATTTATATAAATAAAACTGCAAACATCGTTTGTTGTTTTTTTTTTATGGCTGAACGTCGTGTGTTATAAATATATGTGGAATTAAATTAAAAAAAAAAAAAACATCTTGCAGGCCTAGGCCGACAATGTTGTATGAAATTCCATTAAATGCCTCTCGTCTAGCCGCACCGGAAACGTGGTACTAAGCAGTCTATTATAAGGAACGTAACGTCAATATTTTCATTGCATATTTGAGAAATATAAGTTACACGTAAATTATCGAACTCGAAACTTTACATATTTCCTTATTTTCATTCTTTTAACAGGATCTTACATGGTTTTTTTACAAATTTCGGTTACTGTCAACTTCCCAATAGCCTGATTTCCATTGATTACTTATGTACATTATGAATAAGATACCGCCAACTCGGGTTACTTTAGACCTCAGGCTAAAAAAAAGTCGGAATTAAGTTCCATATCACATTATTAGGCAGTTCGTAGCAAAAAAGAGATTCGAAAAATACTTAAATGTTCAGTAATTACTCTCAAAACACCAAGTCAGGGTATCACTTAGCAGGAGTTTTGCAAAAACGTGAATACCTCGAAAACTCAGACATTTTTACTTGACTTTATTCAATAGAGTACCTATTTTGTTGATTTCATAGTTTTTAGGGTTCCCTATTTCAAAAGGAAAAAACGGAACTCTTATAGGATCACTTTGTTGTCCGTCCGTCCGTTCTATCTGTCTTTCAAGATCCTTTATCTCGGGAACGCGTGGAGATATCGAGTTTAAAATAAAATCATATACTCGTGTAAAAAAATCAAACTTCTAAGTTAATGTAAAAGAAAAGGTATTAGCCGTTTACACCGCAAAAAACGTATATTTCGGCCCTCTCAAGGCTTAATATAGGGTACTTTCCGCTGACCTAGAACTATGAAATTTGGCAAGTAATACCGTCTTATACTACAAATATAGGGAATAATCTGAAAACTATACATTTTTGTAATTAAATCATAAACAATAGTCTTTATTCAAAGTCTTTGTACGGAACCCTCGGTGGACAAATCCGATTCGCACTTGTCGAGGTTTTTTAATATAAATCAGTAAAAATTGTTTGTTTTTAGGCAGACATGTTACCCCCATAGCTAAGGTAACCAGAATTTACGGAAACGATAAATACACTCACGGACAATGAATTCGGGTCATTTTCTATATAAATGTTCAAAGAAAATGACACGAAATCATTGTCCGTGGGTGTAATAATTAATACGTATTAAGTTTGAACCTAACAAATATTCGAGATTAGTTAGGCATTTAAGATTTATGTTTAAATTGTGTTACAAGTTTGCATTGTTATGTTCTTATGGTGTGTGCAATAAAGTATTATTGTATTGTATTTTATTATAAATGACATTTTATTTTAATTATACACTAGATACTACAACCGTATTTATCCGTATGGACTCAATTCTTTCACCTTTTTTTTTACAGAATTTTATCTAGGTACATACGTATTTCTTCAAGGTAACAGAATAGGAGCGAGGTTAATGTTACATTTTCTTGGAACTGAAATCGATGAAAACAGTTAGTGTAAACGTAAGTAAACAGTTTGTGTAATGATTGAACGGTTGTAGGAAATTTGTACTTTATTTACAGGGTGTATTTTCTTTGGCGTAATTACTCTGGCCACTAATATTTAAGAGATTCCTCCTCATTAGACTGGCATTCGTTGGTTACTTGTTAGAACTTGACTGATTCTACATTGTAACCAAAAGTCCAATTCTAAAAAGGCAGAATCTTGTCAGTATTCGCCAATATGTCATGACAGCGAAATTACGTTTTTGAAAATACACCCTTACATGTAGTGAAAATTAAGTAAATAATGAAATAAATAACTAAAGAGAATAGAAACTTTGAAAAAACAAATCTGCCAAACCTCCAGATAAATAAACCAATATTTTCATTATTCTCGTAAATGCATAATAATTAATTTTCGTATATATAATTTGATAATATTTGGTGCTTCGTACTCGCATAATGTAAAAAAACAGATATTATAGCGCAAAAATGTGCTTGGGGTTATCTAGTAAGATCAGTGGTTAATACGTCTAATCACTTACCATGTTATCCGTTCCAGTGTATTTGTAAACACGCCTTATCTTTTACAAAATATTATTTAATCTATTATCTTATCAATCCCTAAACAATTACTATAGTCACGACACCTACACTACCGTAAAATACGATTAATATTTAGATTTTGGTGTTTTATTTTCAGCAATAGCAGGTCACTTAAGTCTTCGTTACTATTACCTTAAAGGCTTTAAGTTCACTTGACTAATGTCACTCAAGTACAGTCAAATACAAAGCTAAACACACGTCACGGTCACTTTCTATTGAATACTCGAGTCATAACAAAATACTCCATACAAACAATTCACAAAATACTATTATCTAAACGCACGGATTTCAGTAACGGAACTGTAAGATTCGTTGTAGCCGATGTGATTGGGGTTTGTTTTTATTTCGTAATTGTTTTAAAGCTGGTGTTAGTGTATTGCTAGTTAAGTGAGGTTAGTCGTTGTGTACGGCGCGGCGGGTGGGCTCTAGTAAACATGGCTGGCAACAGATGACAGGGCGCGGGCGGGCAGCGGGCCTGCGCCGGGCGGTCGCTCTCATCTCATCCCGCTGTATGACCAGGCTACCCTTCATGTCAGCTGTAACCCGCCAGTGGCGCCACTGTGTCAGTGAATCTCCCTCGCACCTGAATCTCTTTTGTCGGTAAAGCAGTCGATAGAGAGAGACGGAAAACGTGCGAGTAAATCGATTGGCTGTTGAAAAGGGGCGGGGGCAGAGCACGTGGCGGCTAGTAACGCTCCCTAGACTGATAGAGTTTATTGTTGTTACGTTCAGTGAGCTTTTCGCGGTTTAATACGAAATCTCTGACTTAAACGAAAAGTAATATGTTTAAATCAACGAATAATTACGAAATTAAGGATAAATGAGGTATAAGAAACCAGACAATATTGTTGTTGAAATCTCAATTGGTTACGAAAGCAACTGCCAAAGAAATAAAAAGTCTTTGTCCAGTGAATATGACGGTAATAAAATAATGGAGACACTTATTGGAATTGTTACTTTTTATTTCTCATTTATAGGGGATTTGAAAGTGGTTTATCGAGAACTTAATTAGAGTAAACGTATTTTGGTAAGCGTTTATTGTAAAAAGTTTTGTGGCGTGACAATAAATGGATTCACTTGATTAGGGTATTCGTAATTTTATGAGTGATTTAACTGACAAGTTATAGAGATAATTTGGGAGGATATTTTATTTTTAATTAAATAGTCGATTGTCACGACAGACAGTGTTAAACATAGCTTGTGCATTTAGCTATTATCGCATTGTTTTATACATTACACCTGGTTGTAACATTTTGTTATCATAATGTAATACACGATGACATCTAATCGGTAATCAGGTACCAGTTTTTCTAACTCAGTAATTGATAGCGGTCACGTTGATGTCGTAATTAGTTACATCTAAACAATTTCTTTTTCTGTGATAATTTTTATTTCGAAGTCAGTTTTATGCTAAATTTCTTGTCACCCTACTAATCTGTATCTGTGAGATCACAACCTCTTTAAAAAATAAATGGCAATGATAATTTATGAGTAATAACTTGTCACTGTCATGTATGTAAACAAAGTCATAGAAGTCGCAAATATTGAATGAGAAAAGTAAATTAGTAATTAAAAAAACATGCCTCGACCATATTTGTGCTCAAAATATCGAGCGTTACAATATTGTAGGTAAGTACGTTTATCAATACAAACCAAACAGCTGAAGATGAACTCAAGAATTATTCCACGAAATTCATCCAAACGTACCAATTGTCACGCACAGTTTGATAAACCGCATGAACTAAAACCTCCGTGACTTCGGACAGTTCACAGTGCCAAACCACGCTCAAGCACCCGGCCAGCCTCGACGTCGTCCTGACGATCTGGATTGACGCATTTTAAGACACTTTGCTCGGGATCCTCGTAGGAGCAATAGGCAAGCAGCGAGAAGGTTTCATGTGAGTCAATCCTTCGTGTGGCGGCTACTTAAATCGTCGGAATTGCATTCTTTTAATTTTCGGCCATTTTATCAATTTTCATTCGTTATCTATCACGCCCTAACTACTTATACTCGTAGAAAAGTTTATTTACTTAAGATCTGTCAAATTTACCGCGAAAGCTATGGCACTTGACGTATCGTGATCACGTGATTTTACTTCAATAATTAATGTAGGTGATCATGTATCCAGTGGTTATTAATTTAAATTATGTTTTAACCTTTAATTAATTAAGCAGTGAGGTATTTGCGTGCCTATTAAGTTTGATTTTAGCTAGATATTAATATTTGTCTACTCCTGGTCATCGATTAGAATTCGCCGTGTATATCGCAAGACGTAATACTATCAAAATAATTAATTTAAATGGATTCATGATCATTATATCCTATTTTTATAGCTATTAGAGCCTGTGCACACGGCGTCTTTTAAACGCACCGTCGATGAGCGTTTCGTAGCGCTGTCTCTGTTTAATTTTAGGATGGAAAAGGGATAGTGCTAAAAAACGCGCGTTGACGGCGCGTTAAAAGACGCCGTGTGTACAGGCCCTTAACTACAATAAATCCTAATTGTATGACGATAATACCACATAACGTGGGTGTGTTCCTATGGAAATTGTTAAACAGAATGTTACAGAATCTCACCTGTTTGTGTGCTTGAATCGAAGAAGGTGCTAGTGGTCTCGACGGTCATGGTCCCGATCGTGCCGTCGAGGATCTGCGTGGAAGAGTCTCTGCGGCCGCGCGCGCGCATGCACGCGTCGTCGCTCTGCGAGCTCTGCCTCCTGAAGTTCCGACACCTAATCATCTCCTCCGTCGTGGACTGCCGCCGAAACCCTCGTGCTATCAGGATCTCTTCAGTTGTAGACTGGCGACGGATGATAGTTCGCTCAGGAGGACGCGCGCACGGACTCGGGTCCCGACTCGAACAAGAACTGGATTCGGGACTCCGAGCGCGGCCGCCTCTAGCGCAAGAAGCCTGCCTTCGTAACCGGCTTCTTCGTCGGGCTGCGGAAGGACTTAACTCCACATTTCCTGCTCGGTCCGGACTCAATTGAGATCGGTCTCTTCGCGGCCGTACTGCTGAATCAGGGCTTAACGAGTCTCTTCTTACTCTGCCTTCATCATCGGGACCTAGTGAGGGACCGGAGTCCCGACGGCGCGTTCCAGGCGGACCGTTAGGATCATCAAACGCGGTGGCCTGTCTCTGTAACCTTCCCAGTCTTCGTTCTGGACTCGCAGCAGCACGAGAATCTCTCCGTGCCCGACCGCACTGTGTTGTGGAATCTCGTCTACCTCCAAGACTCGGTGGAGTCCTACCACTCGGAGATACTGCGGTAGCTTGAGTGGTTTGGCAAGTTTGACCTGTTTGAGTTGCATTACTGGGTATCGTGGGAGACGTAGGGGATGGTGTAACTGCAGATGTAATTATTGTTGGCATGGTCATCGGTTGGCATTCTCCATCAGAGCGGCTTGGTTCATGCACTGATACCACTGTTACGGAAGGCATTTGAGTCGATGGACCGGGATCTGATGACGCATCGACAAATGAGGGAGGCGCTGGAGTTGGGGGAGAAAAGCGTCTTTTTCTGTGTGTCGCTACTATTCGAGGCGGGGGAGCGGCGACGGAGTCTCTTCGATGGCGGTGTCCATCGACTGAATCTCGGCGGTCTTTATTATCATCGCCGGATCCGCGCCTCTTGATGCGCCTTTCCCGTGTTGGTACGATGGTGGTGGAATCTCTGCGGTCCCAGGCGTTGGGGAAGTCTGTGCGGAAGTCTTGAGGCGCAGCTTTGGAGTCTCGGCGTTTAGATGCCATAGATTTGATACCGGAGTCGGCGGAGGAGTCACGACGCCGACGGGGAGGAGGCTCGTGGCGAGCCCAGGGCAAGGAGCGGGCGAGGTCTGCTAAGGTTTCCCGTCGGGAAAGAGGAGCTCGCTGTCGGCGGGGGGCGCTGCTGCCTCCGCCGCCCCACTCCCGGAGGATATCTGTCAGCTGCGCCAGAGATGAGCGGCGGCGACGAGGACCACCTGATAACAAAGTAAATTCTATTAGATCTATAAGTTTAAGGAATTTTTCAAGTTATGGCAACGAACCGCACAAGACCAGAAGTAGTAGCATTCCATTCAAAGTAGTGGCATGTCATCGTAATCCTCAGGGTTGGCAACGCACATGGAATCTTGAGATTGCACTACATGTCACAGGGTCGACTTACCATCTGGTGGCCTGTGTGTTATTTTGCCTACTCCGTGTCATTAAAAAATGTTAGTAGACTCACCTTGCGTCTGGGTGGAGACGTCGGGCTCCGGTGGCGACAGACAGGACACCTGCGCGGCGGAATCCCGGCGACTTCCCAGCCGCTGCCGAAGCGTGTTCTCCTCGAGCGTGGACCGCGTCAGCTCGTCCCAGCCGTTTCCGCCCGCCCACACCAGCCCGACTTGATGCGACAGTATCGGCAAATTGCAAACGAAGCATATTGCCGTCATCGTCCTGTCAAAAACAAAAAAGTTTAAGGGGTATTTTAATTTTTTGGCAGTAAGTAAAAAAGCAAAGCTAGTAAAAAAATGCACATAGTGTGATTTTTTTTTTATCTCAATTATTGGACACTTTTTGCTCAAAATCAAAAACAAAGTCCTATTTGGTTCGATCAGCTGCGGAGAAAAGGAAGCCCCTGGTTATACGTTGGTAGTATGGTAAGGGGGTTACTTTTTTCTGCAGCTGACTGTTCCTCCGTATATATAAAAGTATGGAAGTAACAAACACTAAACAAATTACAGAAAATTTTTCATTCTGAGCAGAAAGAACAGAAAACTTCCTAGTTTTGAGAAAAATTAAAACTGTTTTTCTTTTCAAACTCCTCACTAACGCTTTATTGTTGCGAAAATGCGTATCAGGATACATGTCGGCACGGCGTTCGGCTTACAGTATGAATAAGCGCGAAGCCATTCTATCGCCCTTGCTCGCATCGCTGAGCTGATAGATAACTGAATGGTATTAGATAAGTCATAAACACACCCCGGCAGTTAACAATATTCGGGGTACAGATAAAAGCCTGTCCAACTGTTTCAATGCTAATTTCATTACTCCTTGTTATTCATTTGGATACCGTCTTGTATAAACCAACGCATGAATCCTGTATGGTATTGGATCAAAATTACTTTTTAGAGGTAGTAATTACCATCACAACTTATCAGAGTCGTGTGTATTGTAATTAAAGTCTTAAATTTTTTTTCGGAAAACAACTTTCTACCCAGAAAATGCATTTTTGCCGAAAACAGCTATTTTTCAACATAAGCAAAGGCAACACTTATAACATCAGTTTGCCATTTGTATTAGCATTTACCCGTGGCTTCACCTGCGTTATTCCCAAGGGAACTCTTTACCGGGATACAAAATATCCTATATATTAAATCTAGGACTTGTTCTTACTTGTATGTTATATTTCACCTCAATGTAATGCCAATTGTTACCACTAGTAACAAACATCCAAACATCTTCAAATTATTTGACATTTAAAATATTTGTAGGATAGAAAGTAATATGATGAGTAGAATGTTCACGAGAAAATAACTGTTTTAGCCCAATGAAGTTGCATTTTGAGATTAGAACGTTGTTTATTTATTTACTTAAACTTTAATGCACAAAAGAGAATTAATCACATAAAAGGCGAACTTAGTGCCTTAAGGTAATCTTTATCAGTTAACCTTAGGGCACAGCAGATAACTTGTGGTTGTTCACCAATTAAGACAGACAAGTATGGGTGTAAGCCTTTATTGAGCTGTGCCGGTGGGGCGTGATGTTAGATATCCTATCAACCGGCTATTCGGATGAACGAATTGCGCCCGCACTTTGAGAGCTCCGTATTATTTTGATGTACAGTCAGCAGCAATAGTACACTCACCGGAAATAACACCAATAAATAAATAAATTTTATAAATATTGCGTTTAAAACTAGTTCAATTTGTGTAAGATTGTCCTTACCTGTCGACCTAGTTTCTAACTAAGCTTGTATTATGGGTGCTAAACAACGATTTACATATAATATAGGCAAATATTTACATGCTCAAATAGAAAGAAACCAGCCATGTTTCAGGAACAAATACTAGTTCTCATCACACTGACATTTGTCCTGGTGAGAATATGACCCTGAGACTTAATATATTAATTATGATGTTGAAAATAATAAAAGATAAATAAATTGAAATTATATCTGTGAAAGTCAGTGTGTATTTTATATTTTAGCTTTATTAATAAATGTATTCGGTGTTATTTCGTTTCTATTTTTGATTTCGCTGGAAACCGTTGTACGAGTTGACAAAATGTCAGTCATACATAGGAGCGTGTTAAATATGTAAACATCTTTAAGAATTTATTATTTTAGCTTATATTTGCTGCTGACTGTACACTTACACGAGCGCAAATAATATGTTCATTCTGTTTAATTCACAAGTTTGTAAACAATAGACATATTATTTTAAACTATCTGAATATCTACGAGGCTATTGTGTATCTACAAGGCTATGTTTTATATTAGCTATCGCTATTTTAATCCAGCTACCTTTGTGCGTACTAAATAATGAGTTAGCTACTGAATCATTCTGGTATTTTATCTATTCAAGTGCAATGATGATGTCTTAAATTTAAAAAATGTGTTTTGATCTTAGAGCAACTCGGAGAAGTTTGTAGGGAGAAATCCTAGCAAAAAACAAGACTTAAAAGGCGTCTTGAAATGTACATTTGCTGTCGTGAAATTGTCAGTGTTTTTTACTACCGTTAAACATGTACAGTCAGCTCCAGAGATAAGTATACCCCCTACCATACTGCGAATCTATGAGAGGGGGGGGCTACTTATCTCTGCAGCTGACTGTACTATGGCGACTTCTTACCGTGTTGCTATAAGTTGTTAATAATTATGATTTTGTGCTTATCATTTTCAACACTGGGAACCCGCTCCATAGGCGCTAGGCTCGTAGTAGATACAGGATTTTGTCATGGTATCGGCTAGGCAGCGTAGAGCTACGTAGTTGCGAAAGTGTTAATTCTAAATAAAGCTTTGAGGCGGCGATTGATACATACTTTTATCGTTTAACAATTTTTAAGGATATCTATCCCTTATCGCGCGCTCATAAAGTTCATTCGTTCGTTAATTTGTTAAATTGGCCAGACTATCAACAATGGGAAATACAACGTTGTTTCAAATAATGAGTATTAAATGAATATTTATACAATGAGTATCATACATAAATAATAGGCTAATATGAGCTGAACTATAATTAGGATAACGCATTGTAAGCTATTACTCTATAGAAATTGCTAGAAGCACTGTAATTACATGTTTGTATCTAAATACTGTAGACGAGCTACGGCGTAGCACATGCTACGGTGGCTCTACGCGTGCAGTGTAGACTTACCGTAATCCATTCCCGATAGTTATGTTAATTATTAAATATTATTTTACTTAATAAAGGACTGCTATGGTTCCTAATAAGCGTGCCGCCGGCAGCTTCGAAAATGTATGAATAGATTTCGATCTATTGCGTAAACGTAATTGCTATCGTTGATTTTTATGAATTGACAGCGAAAGTTTCGTGATGGTCTCTGAATCAGATTTGAATTAAGTATAAGTCGTCTTTTAGCTATTAAAAAATGAGAAGCTATGACGGTCGCATATATGTCACGCGTAGTGAATACTAAAACCACTGCCTCATATCACGCACTTATATACCACTTATCAGAATAAACAGTGCGTGAATCAGAGTGAGTCAAAATACCCATACTTCGAAATAATTGATTGAATCAGGCGTTACTTTGCGGAAATCCATGTTAATTAAAACAAAAATATTGCTTTGCTAATCCGCGATATGATAACGTGTTAGTCAATTATAACGAGCTAGCACTAATTGACTAACACGTTATCATATCGCGGATTAGCAAAGCAATATTTTCGTTTTAATTACCCACATACGTTAGTAAGTATAAAAGGGCGGTTAATACAACCAAATCGCAGAAGAAAAATAATGTTTGATTTCAAGTTATTACTCACGCTACTGCAAATTTTTAAGCATATTTTGAAAATTAATATTAATTAATTCGCGGGATTGGGTGGTGTTAACCACTGTATGATACTACAGCGAAGTTTAGGTATTTGATTCACCATGATAAGTATCTAAGTGCGAGAGTGACGGAAGATTTATCATATATCACGGGCTTGGGTAACTAACCACGATTCAGAATTCATTTATTTTAGAAGCGGAAAGAGAAGCATTTTGGGCCGATACAGACGGACTGCAACCCAACTGCAACTCCCTACGATTTGTATGGGAACTGCATCACAACTGCACGCCGACTGCGCAGTTGTGATGCAGTTCCATACAAATCGTAGGGAGTTGCAGTTGGGTTGCAGTCCGTCTGTATCGGCCCTTATGCTAGCTTGATCATTTGGGCCTGAATGCACGGTAGGTAATGTTCATGCAGACATCCTTTTTTGACATACAATATTTATGTGATATAAACTATTTGAACCTGGGAGGTACACATTAGGAATATTATGAACTTAAGCATAATATTAGCATGTCAAATAAAGATGTAGAACGAAAGGGTTATCGCAACTGATCGCTTTATTCTTTGTCATATATCACGGATGAAAATATTCAGTCTTCATTTAATAATGTCCCTTTATCCCCGATATCCCTTTTCTAATCGGTTTGTGTGTGAGTGCGTGACAGAGAGAGAAGAAACAGAACCAAGAGCAAAGGTGGACAATTATTATAAAGACTTAAGTAAGTATTGCACTTATTTCCTTAATAGCTCTCAACTACGATAATATAAGATATGAGGAGTAAATCAGTGTCTGTTGCGTTAAACCCTTATGGTAGTTTGGTAAAAAGCGTGGTAGGTAAGGTTCATGCTAGCATGCCGGTTGTTTGGACCTGTAACTGCGCAGCCGAGGTGAGGGGGACTGAGGCATGTTGCATGGGGCATGGGGGCAGGGGGCTAACTCAGGGGGTATCCCATACATAATATCACATCAAACACATTGTACATCTGAAACAATACGTACACATTAGAGGTTACATTTATGTCAAATTAACAAAAAATATATATTATAATTATCAGAATCAGTTGGGGTAAGAGGGTTAGTGGGGGAAGAGGCACTGTCTTAAGTATTGATTTGACTTGCGACCCGGTTTTTTTATGCAAAAAGCGAAGATCTGAGCATTATTTCTCAGTAAAAATTACCAGCTTACCCCAACTGACCTATATTTGAGTATTAAAATATCACAGTTCCATTCATGTTATTAAATAAATAATTTATATTAATGTTAAGTATGGCTTAAAAACATACATACGTAAATGCTATTACACATAGTAACAGGTAAACAGCAATTTAAAATGTGCTTCCACTGTTTGTATGACATGCTTTAGGTATTCATTTTGTTAATTTGAAGTTAAACTGTTTTTATAAAAATAGTGGGAGTCGTAAAAGTAACATCGAACTTTATAATTTGCGCAAACAATAAATAAAATCAAACCATTATACATACAAAACACTAGAACAACAATTTAATAAGTGGTTAATATTATCAATTATTATTCTGATAGTGTTTAATTTACTGAATTGCACCCCAAATAATCTTGTTTAAGTGTATGGTGGCGACCTAAAACGAAAATTTTCAGCAAAGATTCCGAGAGCTTTTCATCCAGCTAGCTAATGTCAATTAATATCGCCAGAGGGCGTTGAGAGGAGGAGCTTGGTTCAGGAGTGGACTTGCTTAAAGAAGTCAGAGTTGCTGACTGAAATCATAGATGGCACTTTAATCAATTCGAACATTATGTATCAAAAGTAAAACTATAGGGGTGTTTACAAAAACAACATACAGTACAATGATTTCCACTTAACACTCGGGTGGTCTCGGTTTTAATCGTGAGGGTTCGTGTTTTCACATAGAGTATATAAAATCCTAGAGTTTACTCACATAAAATATTCAAATCTACTTAATATAATTAATAATAAAACCTCAATTTTGAAATTTATTTTTAATACACTTGCTCAAAAAGTGGTACTTTTCGTAGCTGTAAATCGTGCACAAAGTTGTATTTTGCGCACTAGTGCTTTTTACTTTCCAGCTAATTTTTGAACACTAAATAATACATTTAACTAAATATTTTTACTAAAAAAACCCCAACCGCGGTGCACTTTAAAAGTGCATAAAATCCCCTACTTTGCGTATTTTAACGAACTTCATACTCAGTGACACTCGCGCCATCAAGACGAATCTAATGATCTAATGATTTTGATAAACCGATTTTGATAAATCTAATGATTTATCAAAATCGGTTGTGCCGTTGAGTAGTTACGAGCGGACATAGGAACGGACATACATACATACAGGTCAAACACATAACCCTCCTTTGGGCTTCGCCGCAGTTGGGTAAAAATGTCACAAACTACCTTCATTACTTCGTAATCATGCACTTTTTAAGAACGAACCAACAATTTATTTGCATAAACCTTGTATTTACATTGATTTTTAGTTAAAATATCTTTTATTTATTCATATTTCAGTAAAAACAAACTTAGTTCATACCATTTGGTTAAGTGTCAAATACTAGTCAAAATTTTTTACTCTTCTAAAATGGTAAAATCTATGTTGTCTTTGAATTTGGAGTGATGGGAAGGTCAGTTCTATAAATAATATTACTTTTTATGAATATTTTTTAATATCGATCGGTATTTCGGGTAGTTTATATTTTAATTATAGATTTTACCGAATAATGACATATCGAATAAATATTGTATATAATAAAATAAAGTGAAAAACGAAAACTCAACTACGAAAAAGACTTAAATAGGGGTCTTCAACCTTTTCCAAATCAAGGACCAAGAATGATCTTTTTTTGCATAGCGGGCTGCATCATAGGCATTTAGAACGTTTTTTTTATTAGGTAAAAATTTACCTACATTCTATCTTTATACAAAAAATCTGGTTATCAATTAATTAAGTCTGATATTACACAATTTATAAACGATTAACGATTTAGTTTTGATTTTACTATTAAACATTGATGAAAAAAAGTGGCTAAGCTGTTGGCGGGCCGCTGATGAAACTTTAGCGGGCCGTGGGTCTAAAAAAAAATCCTTGCGTTTGATTTCAACCACCAAAAGTGGTAATTTATGTGAGCTGACTGAAATAAAACGCAAGGATATGGTTTTAGCCTTTTCGTAGTCAGTTTTACTTTTGAACTTTATTTTATTTACCCTTAAGAACCATTCCCTTTCCGAGCACCACATCAGAAACTTTTTTTCGTAATTATCGTCTCGCAATAATAGGTACTAGCGTGAAGTAGCATATCAATATAATTATATGTTTTATTTAAAACACCCAACCTTACCATATGACCAAATTTTTAATTATTACGGAATATCAAATGATGACAAAAGTATCTGTTAATAACAGCAAGATGTTACTTAGTTGTAATTAATAATAATTTCATGAATGTCAAATGGATTGATTAATTAATGTTATACCTTTCCCATCACTAGTGCACAGAAAATCAATAGACAATAGATGCAGTTGTCAGTCAGCCATATTTGTTGACATTTTTGTTCTTTTCTATCCGATTTCACTATAGCGACATTTCAAAAGCATGGTAAACAAAGTATATGGATTATAAGAATGACATGTGAAACTCGGACAAGTGTTTTTCGAAACTTCGATAGGTCACCAAGATTTAAGTTTGAATTGTTATTGTTCATTTGTTGTCCAATGAAGTAATTTTGGTGTGCAAAAAAAAAGTTGTACTTACATTGTGTTGTATAATTTAAATAACTTAAGTTTAGAATTCTTTAGAGTGTCATTTGTCACTTATTATTCGTTACGATATCGGCATCGGATGGCAATCCAATATCGGAACAAGTAATAATTATGTTTAAAAAATGTACTTGCCTTTTACTTCGCCCCGATATCGGACTCAAATATAATTTAGCGTAGGTAATGTGAAAAAAAAATCAGATCATGAGTGTGTAATCATACGCCGTGTAAATTCCCAACTGTTCGGTACAATACATTATTTAATGGAGTGGACAAAATATAAAATGCCTTTTATGAATCAAGCCAAGTAAAGCTTAAAAGCGTCCATTATGGCCAACTAAATATTATGCATTTACTCCGAGTCTCTTTGGCACTTTCCGATAATTAAAAAAACAATTATTTTAGTCTGAAAAATGAAAGGCTGTTGTGTTTTTTGCTGTCAGCGTTTTGTCCTTATTCGTTCAGCGAGCCGTACTAATGCATTTCCATTTAGACAGATTTTCATCCCCAGCGTTCGTGATTTTAAAGAATATTTTTTGTGATGCTGACTTTTAAAATAAGTACTTTTCTAGTGACGTAAGCATAATGCTGAGCAAAATGGTAATTAAATTAGAGTACGCTAATGAAAAGTTGATTCGTGATGAGTTATAAACATTACACAACTAGGATGGTAATACAAAGAAAGGCGGAGATCGCAGAAGTTTGCGGCACGAGCTGCAAGCGAGGGACGTAAATATGCGATCGAGGGCTGTCTTTATTACCTCCCATGTTGTGTACATCATTTTATGTCTACACTTGGCCAGAAAGCGGCTTTTTCCGTACTCGTAGCGTGCGGAAAAAGCCACTTTATGGCCAGGTGTGACATAAATAGTTTTATTATCAGCCTATATACGTCCCACTGCTGGGCACAGACCTGTTTTCATAGATCATATTTATTGCTTTGAAAAATAAAACGAGTTGGTTAAATATAGCAAGTAACAAGCTTATTGTATCCTACAACTAAACTCCCTACAGCAAAACTATATTAAAACAAGCTTATGCCCGCGACTTCGTCTGCGGTGTAAATTATAAGTAAAGTAGGCAATTTACTTAACAAACTTTCAGTTTCACTCAACTCGTTTTAGAAATAAACTTTAATAAATGTTGAAATCATTTCAGTTCTATTCAGTTCAATCAGTTTTAGATTTCCTATTTCAAAAATCGTATGGTCCGTATACAAAATTTCAACTTCCGTTATACCCCTTTTAGAAATGAATTTCGAGAAACGATGAAATTAGCTTTCTTTGCTCTTATTGAAAAGACTATGTACGAAGTCTTAACTCTCTTACTTCAAAAATAGTTCGGTCCCTATAAAAACGTTCAATTTCAAAAAACGGTTAAATTACTTTTCAGTATTTATATTGATGAGTCTATGTGCGAAGTCTCAGATCCTACTTTAAAAATCGTTGGGTCCCTATACAAAGTTTCAACCCCCCCTTTAACCTCTATTGGGGGTGAATTTCAAAAAACGGTGAAATGACTTTTCTCACTTATATTGAAGAGTCTATGTGCGAAGTCTCAGATCTCCTACTTGTACTACTACAATAGTGTGGTTTCCATATAAACTTTCAACCCCCATTTAACCCTTTTCGGAGATGAATTTCGGAAAACTGTGAAATTACTTTCCTGTACTTATATTGAAGGGTCTATATGCGAAGTCTCAGATCTCCTACTTAAAAAATCGTGTGGGCTGAGGAGATCGTAGAATATGTACGCGTAAAGACAGGGCTCATCCTGAGGGTCGTTAAGTTGGAATCTCGCCACAACTTGAATTTTAATTCTTATGTGGTGAGAGCTCCTTCTGAGAAGATCGCGACCTTCACCAAAGAAGAGTTTTGGCCGAAGGGTGTCATGTTCCGGCGCTTCCGCGGGCGGCTACCTGACACCCCGAACAGCGTTACCACATCGCAGTTAAATGTGACCTAGTTGTTAAGTTTATTTTGTAATTTGATTATGTATGTTAGATTGTAAGGTATTTATCTATGGACCTCTGATGCCTGAAATAAATAAATTATTATTATTATATAAACTTTCAACCCCCATTTAACCCCCTTACTTTGAAAATTTCAAGTTCCTAACTTCAGTAGTTTCGGCTGTGCGTTGATGAGCCAGTAAGTCAGTCAGTCAGGACATCTTCTTTAATATTTAAAAGAAGATAGAAAAGGCTTTCAGCGAGCACTGCGCAGTGAAACCACTTAGATGCCACTTGGAACTGGCTCAGGTATTGTATCATATTAATTTCCCAGTAATCGGCTTATTTGTTGAACAAAGCAAACATGGCTTCTAATAGTCATAATACTCATAATAAATGCTTTTGCCGCGGGAAATAAAATCCTTTTTTAATGGAGCCGCTGGCAGATAAAACGCTTATATTTTTCGAAAATGGTCCCTGAATGTTGTCCAATTTAGATTGTTTTTTGATTGATGGGGATGGGTAAAGTTTTAAATGAATTTAGGTCCCTCGGCACGTTCCCTTCGCCGCTGTGAAATGTCCCCATATTCAATGTACAGTTAGTAAATAATTATGTTCACTTAAGCATGATATGGGTTTGCTCGCTTATGTTGAAAGGTAATATGTGATAACATTTTCTGACAATCAGGGGATGCTATTAATTAAGTATAATAGAATTTCGAGTGGAGTTTATTCTTTCTTCACTTCAGAAGTTAAATTAAATAATAATCTAGCTGGAATTTAATAAACTTAATGTATTTGGAATAGCGTAACATGTAGCAATAGGGATGATGACTGGGTTAAAAATATGTAATTCTATTTAGTCCGTCAGTTAGATTATGGAAAAATATGGGACACGTATTTTTTGGTTTATCAAAATATTAAAAATCGACAAAGTTATAGATCATCAAACTTCTGGAGTGGGGGCTTGTGACGTCACTCTTGAGTACAATTTGTACTCAAGAGTGACGTCACTCAAAACTTCTAAGCATTCTATCCTCGTCAGTTTTTGTTTGTCAAACAAAACAAAAAATACGTGTACAATATTTTTTCATAATGTAACAGACGGACTAAACAGTTTTTTTTAGTCATCTAGCCTATTGATCAATAGATCACAAAATCAAATTTATGTTGGTCAGTTCTCCTTTACCGACTTAGAAATATTTCAAATAACTCTTCATTACAATCCCAAGTATTAAAGAAACCTTAAAATCGAATTTACACTCATTATTATAAGAAAACGGGACTTAAGTAATCGCGTAAAAACATATTATTACCTCGACATTCACGACGGCAATCCCTTCGCGACCATGGACGTCACGGCACGCCTCGTCGAGGTAATAATATGTTTTTTTCTACTCCTGTACTTATATCTGTCTTTTACTTGGTATCGAACACTAATATAAGAACATACATAATATAAGTTCAGAGAAGTCTATACTTTATTCCCCATAACAGCACTTGTGTCGTTATAGTCGCAAAACGATACTGCTAGCAGCCACAGACTTCTAAATCTAGGTTAAACTTAGGTCAAGGATTAAGCGATCAATACTAACTTTACAATAAAAATGCACAACTACCAACTTAACAAACAAATAAATTCATGCGGTATTGTTATGAAAAACAAAACTTTCCAAATTAAATTCTTTGATGCCAACATAAAAAAAAACCGGTCAAGTGCGAGTCGGACTCGCGCACCGAGGGTTCCGTATAAACTCGTAAGTAGATCAACCTTACGTGACGACTAACAGCAACCCTGCCTTAAACCCACCTTAGCCCTATTAAACCAGGAAAAATCTTAACAGCGCGATGCAGCGTATGCTACAGCGACATCTATTGATACTAAACAGCGCGTAAATTTTACTTCTAATTTAAATTTAAACGTTACTGTTTGTTATTGGCTGATTGAAATAATTGTTTGTCAACTAAGTTAGTTCTCATGTATCATTTTCATGAAGGAATCATGTTTTGAAGCACACTTTTGTGTATTAAATTAATATTGCTGCCACAAGCTACCTTATTTTAGATTTGTGTCCCTAGATGGCGCTAGTGGTAATTAATTTTTATGGTATTTACTAGTGTAAAATTTCTTTACATACTCCTATTATAGAGTTTTTAATAATTATTGTTACTTTATGTTTTGTTCCCGATTCCTGATGAGTGATCATTGTATTTAATAGTCATTTTTTATGTTATCTGAAATAAACCATCGCTTAGTTTTGCTACTCTCCGCTAGATGGCTCTCGTAGTGAGGGTAGAAGTAATAATATTTTAAGATTTTTGTAAATTAAAAAAAAATATTCAAGTTAGGAAGAGAAAATATAACGGTCTTCCTAATAATAATAATAATCCTAATAAGTAGATACATGAATAGTTCAAGAAAAACTGTATGGCGATTAGTTTAGTAGGAGCAAATAAGTATGTGTTATGATTTTTGCAAATTTCTCAAAAACGGTGCAAGTGAGGAAAACCGTTATATTTTTCCTGTGATATTTAGGATGACATTAATAATTGGTAATTATGACACATTTTTCTGATCAGTAACTTCAGAGATAATAGGGGGGGAATGGTATTTTTTTAAACTTTTTTCGCCATAAATCAAAAACTATTTATTTAAGAAAAAAAATAAAAACAGTATTTTAATCTACAAATTAAGTTCTTTCATTTGATACCCCACTCGATATATTAGCCCTACTTTCAATTTTCAAAATCCCATTACGGAGCCCTTTAAAAAAAAAGTAAAAAAGGTACAAGATTTTTTTTATGTCCAATAAGCTCGGGTTAGCTACTTTTAACACTATTACAAATTTCAAACCGATAACAGCAGTAGTTCCTGAGATATCTGGCTGTGACAGACGGACAGACAGACAGACAGAGTCGCACCATAAGGGTTCCTTTTTTACCATTTTGGTACGGAACCCTAAAAACGTTTTTTTTAATATTCTCACTGCGTGTCACTGGCGAGTATACGTCAATTAAAAACAAAGTTTACCATAGACACATACGTATTTTATTGTCAGTCATTTGTCACATTCATGTTTCCCGCTCGATTGCTGTTCTTTGCCTTATTTGCGCGCCATGTTTAATTTTGTATTTTGTATAAAACCTAGTCGTAGAAAAAGTATTGTATGTAACGTTGTATTCAGTCAAAAAACGTTCATGGCGTCTGTCTTTGCGATATTCGCCGCCGCGGCGGCTCGTATCGCAACCCACGCCATCCGCTCCGTGCACCCGCGTCAGCTAACCTAGGCGTAGGCGTTTCTCATAGATACCAAAATATGAATATCTCAGTTTTGCATTGGAATTGAACTTGGTGCCTATATAATGAAATGAAGTAGGTACATGAAAAGACCTCTTTAATGACATAACTCTCAGCTCTGTTGGTTTTTGGTCCACTTTCCATACAAAGTTGCCCATGCTCCTTTGTTTATCTTTTTAGCTTGATACATTTCGTCTGCGCTAGACAATATGAGAA
Source organism: Eudemis profundana (assembly GCA_947034925.1). Classification (NCBI taxonomy): domain Eukaryota; kingdom Metazoa; phylum Arthropoda; class Insecta; order Lepidoptera; family Tortricidae; genus Eudemis; species Eudemis profundana. Next base: position 11,979,064 of record OX344808.1, read on the forward strand.
GTCTCAAAAAACCAGAATTAACGTGCGATTGGCCATTTAATGTCAGCGCCATGTATTAGGACCATTTGAAACCAAGCGTTTCTTACTAAAAATATACAGTTTTTGCTTTTTGAGAGTTCTCATATCGTTTCGCGCATACAAAATGTGTCAAACTATAAAATAAAACACATTTCAAACATAATTGAAGGAAGCGATTATGACCCTTTTTAGGGTTCCGTACCAAAATAGTAAAAAGGGAACCCTTATGCTACGACTCTGTCTGTCTGTCCGTCTGTCACAGCCAGATATCTCAGGATCTACTGATGCTATCGACTTGAAATTTGGAACAGTGTTAAAAATTTCTAACTCGAGCCTATTGGATAGAAAAAAAATCTTATACGTTTTTTTTAAAGGGGTCCGAAATGGGATGTGGAAAAACAAAAGTAGAGCTATTATATCGAGTGGGATATCAAATGAAAGAACTTAATTTGTAGATTCCAAAGCCATTTTTATTATTATTTTTTAATTTTATACTTTTTGATTTATAACCAAAAACGTTAAAAAAATACCATTCCCCCCTATTATCTTCGAAGTTACAGAATAGAAAAATCTGTAATAATTACCAATTATTAATATCATCCTAAATATTACAGGAAAAATATAACGGTTTTCTTAAATTGCATCGTTATTTATAAATTTTCAAAAATCGTAATACATACTTATTTGCTCCTACTAAGCTAACCGCCATACAGTTTTTCTTGAACTATTCACGTATCTAATTAAGAGTTTGTACGGAACCCTCGGTGCACGAGTCCGACTCGCACTTGACCGGCTTTTTTGTATCAAAAACCGACCGACTCGAATCTATTTAACATCTCCTGTTTTGCTCGTCACGGGGTAAAATCATATAACAATACCCTCTCGGGTGCCTACCGCTACATTGCATTATATTCCATTTGGAACGACATATTTCACCTCGCCTAATGACAATAGGGTTATCCACAATTTCACCGTAAATAACGTCGAGAGTATAATTTGACTCTTGAACTAGTAACAATAGTTCTCGATTGGAAGTCACGCTGTGGGGCATTTCAATTTTTACTTCAATTAAGAAATTGATACCGTGGAGTATTTATTCCTTTTAGTCCTCTTAGTTGCGCACTCTTTCAATCCTTAAAATTTTAAAAATACGGAAGCACTGTTTGTTCAGTCTTTTTTTTAATTTCAAGCATTGAAAACGTGCGTAACCAAAAGGACAAAATTTAACTCCATGCTAAGAGTAAGTATCTTAATTGGAAAATAATTGAATGAATCAGGCGCTACTTTGCGGAAATCTATGTTATTTAAAACAAAAATATTGCTTTGCTAATCCGCGATATGATAACGTGTTAGTCAATTAGTGCTATAATTACTTGCGTATTTTTTCATGCATTCACTTGCAAAATAAAAAAACATTGGTGGTCGGTTGTTATATTTATTTGCATGATTTTTAACCGGCTTTCAAAAGAAGGACGGTTCTGTATTCGTCTGTTATGTTTTTCGTGTGTTTGTTTACCGAAGACGGCCCAACCGATTTTGAAAATTCTTTTTTTGTTTGAAAGGGTATGTTTCAGAGGTGGTCCCAAATCAGGATCTGATGATGGGAACTTGAAGAAATCGATTCAAATATTATAGGCACACATATAGCGATTTTGGTATTTTTCATAGTTTCTCGAGCATTTTTTATTAGGAATGAGTTTTTAGTGTTAACCGCCTTCAAAGCAAAGAGAAAATTTTATGTAGGTTTGTTCCCCGATTACTTGAAAACGGCTAGACCGATTTGGAAAATTATTTTTTTATTTGAAATGGTAAACCTCCGAGGTAGTCCTTTTGCAACCAAATCAGGATCTGATGATGGAATCTTGGAGAAATCAGGGGAACACTTTAAATATTATAGGCACACATATAGCGATTTGGGTATTTTTTATAGGGTCTCATGCATTACTTATCGAATAGCTTCATTTGACGTGACGTCCAGCGTTAACCGACTTCCGTAAAGGCAAAACGGTATTCAATTTGTTACGCGATTACTCGAAGATGGCTGAAAATTATTTTTTGTTTGGAAGGGTACATCGTGATTTGGTTGCAATGAGACAAACTCAGAGGAAGTTTGTCTCATTGCAACCAAATCACGATTATGTATGTTCTTATATTAGTGTTCGTGACCAAGTAAAAGACAGATAACAGTACAGTAGTAGAATTTTTTTTTAATTTTGTGGTTATTTATTTTGCATGTGAATGCATGAGAAAAATACGCCAGTAATTATAACGGGCTAGCACTAATTGACGAACACGTTATCATATTGTGGATTGGCAAAGCAATATTTTTGTCTTAATTATTCTAATTGGGTACAAGGTAAAATATAGCTTCCTGTCAACACCCTTAAGTTAATAATAATAGAGTTGAACGGAAAATACAAAGCAAGTGAGAAGCTCAATGTCGAAGCGATGATGGACCGATGTATTTTGCTCCCCGATAAAGGAACTATTACCCACTAATTCACGAGTCAAATTATGTTAAGCACGAAATTGGCGGCAAAGTTGGGAACTAGCCCAAAGAGGTGATATTTATAGCAGTCCCAAAGATTACATGCTTTATTTAAGAATATTATATTTTCTGCTCTGTATCAGCTTTTATTTTTTCATTTGGATGAATGTTTTTCTTTTGGTGTGTTTCGATAATATTATATTGTACCTAGAATTTACAGTTACGTTAAAGTTGGATATTAGAGGTATGAGAGAAAAAGAGAGAGAGAGTAGATTATTAATGGAATAAATTAGTTTATTTAACGATACAGATATATACCTTATAAAAATTACTCTTCATGTATTTTTTGCCTTAAATATCTAAAAAAATATATATGTGTAGGTAGCAAATAGGTAGTAAATCACAGTACATAGAAAAGTTATAAATTAGGGGGTCCAACCGCGACAGTAAATGTGGGTAGTCATCCTGACGTCAGAATGGCTGCCCACTTTATTAAATTTTCTTTTTTAAAACTTAAGTAGCAAATATGTCAACTTAGGTAGTAAATATGCCAACTTAGGTAGCAAATATGTCAACATAGGTAGTAAATAGTAGCAAACAGGTAGTTAATACTGATGGTACTCTAGCATTGATCTGCCATTTTGGTCAGTCATTCTGATGCTCACGTTTGAAACTATTATAATACAAATTAAGCCGATCCTGCGTCGAATTTCGCCGGTGCTCTGAAATTGCAGAGCATCATGAAATTACCCTAATAAGCTAATTAACGTTAAAATCCAAAATTTTGTTGAACAACAAAACGTTGGAATTTCCACAAACTCACTTTGTTACGTCCTTATATTAATCGGACTGTCATATCGTGTAATGTCACCTCACTATGCATACGTCAGTTTGACAGGTATCGTGCGAACCCCGTTTCTGTTAGGTTAACTTCAAAGACTACAATATTATACTAGGTTATAGACAGGCAACTCGGCCAAATTTCTAATCATCGTACTTGTGCTGCCATCTATCCTTCATTACACGTCAACAAATCTACACACACATATACACCCACACCCACACACATACATACACGCATACACACATATATATATAGCTACGTATATATAGGCAATTATAGTTTGGCATGGTATGACACATCTTAGAAGTTACGTTGAAATAAGTTTCTAATTACAATCACCAAGTTTAAATCAAATGCGCCCAATAAAGCAAATTAATTTAAATTTAGTGACCTCAACTAAAAACTTATTTCTACGTAACTTCTAAGACGTGCCACACTGCATACCTAGTTTGAAAGAGGATTACTAAGGAGCAGTGTAAATAAAAAGACCAGTTTCCGTTTTCTAGTTTTACTTATACCTACTTATTTCAAAGGTGAATTTATCTTCGCATTCGTTTTTAAATTCTCAAGAAAATGTACTTATCATCTTTCCCTTAAAAGTCAGATCCACAACTGTGCTTCGATATTTTAAATTTTTCTGGATTGCTAGCAGGATTCCGAAATCTATGCAATTGGATCCCTGAAAAAGAAAAAGTATTAAAGATGATATCAACGCCGAAATACGCAAACCTATTTAGTACCACAAAACATTTATTATAGTATTGGTAAAAGGTTCACTTTGTTGGATATTCATAGGCGATTTCAATTCCGTGGTTTCCGTGTCTAAATGATAGTAGACCAGTAAGCTTATGATGTCACGCGATAAATAAATGATAAAGGAAAGTAAATTTTTGGTCAGCCGTTATTAAAATTGATCCGCAAAAAAAAATAAGCAGTTAAATCATTTGGGCAGCATACAAAGATTTGGCTGGCAATAAATAAAATTGGGCGGCAACTCTTGTTCAGCAAACAGTTTAAAAACGGTTAGCATTTTAACCAATATTAATCTGCTTTTTTTATCATTTGGCTGCCTAATAAACAGTCGAGCTGCAAAATAATTACTTGGGTAGCAAGATTTTACAATTGGTCAGCAGAGAGTTTAATTGAGATATACAGGGTGTCACTGTGATATATACTGGGTGTCACTGTGATATATACAGGGTGTCACTGTGTTATATACTGGGTGTCGCTGTGATAGATACAGGATGTCACTGTGATATATACAGGGTGTCACTGTGTTATATACAGGGTGTCACTGTAATGTATACAGGGTGTCACTGTGATAGATACAGGATGTCACTGTGATATATACAGGGTGTCACTGTGTTATATGTATACAGGGTGTCACAGTAATGTATACAGGATGTTACTGTGATATATACAGGGTGCCATTGTGTTATATACAGGGTGTCACTGTGATAGATACAGGATGTCACTGTCAGCAGAGAAAACATGTCTGTAAGCAGTATAATTGAAATATACAGGGTGTCACCGTGATATATACAGGGTGTCACTATGTTATATACAGGGTGTCACTGTGATATATACAGGGTGTCACTGTGTTATATACAGGGTGTCACTGTAATGTATACAGGGTGTCACTCTAAAAACGAAACAGCTCCCAAAAATAGGTAGGTTAGGGTTATTTTTTTTTTGATGACCCTAAAACGAAACGGCTCCCAAAAATAGGTAGGTTAGGGTTATTTTCTTTTTGATGACCCTAAAAACGAAACGGCTCTCAAAAATAGGTAGGTTAGGGTTATTTTTTTTGCTGACCCTAAAAACGAAACGATACACGTTGTGAATAAATAATATAACTTCTAAACATTATGAGATGTATAAAAAATCGAAATACCAATTTTATATGAGCCCATCACAGTGACACCCTGTATACATTACAGTGACACCCTGTATATATCACAGTGACACCCTGTATATATCACAGTGACATCCTGTCCTGTATCTATCACAGTGACACCCTGTATATATCACAGTATCACTCTGTATCTATCACAGTGACACCCTGTATATATCACAGTATCACTCTGTATCTATCACAACCACACCCTGTATATATCACAGTTACATCCTGTATCTATCACAGTTACACCCTGTATATAACACAGTGACACCCTGTATATATCACAGTGACACCTGCTACTTGACAGCTGACAATTACCGAATGACAAAATGCGCACACGATTGGCGGCAGAATAGTTGCGCCCAGTTAGGTTTTATTGCCCCCTTTTTTTTGATGAACAAAATGAAATATTTTGTTTACCTACTAATTGCTTACCAAAATTTGATTTACCGTAGATCGCTTAATGCAGCTCAAATATTTAATTTGCTGACCAAAATAATTTAGAGCAGATCAGTATATCATTAATTGCAGCCTGATTTATAAATGTTTGCTTACCATAAGTTGCTTACCAACTAGCTATTTTGGCTGACCAAATACATATTTCTGCTGACCAAAATATGAATATTTTGCTGATCGATTAAATGATACCCAATGATAAAGCATCCGCATCCGTCACGTTCTAACTAATAGTGTGCGAGACTTGCGAGAGTGACGGATGCTTTATCAGTGATAAATTATCACTTATTTATCGCGTGACAAAACGTAGCATCATAAGCTTACAGCTTTGATAAACAAACCCAGAACAATATAATTACCTTCTCCGTCACGAACTTTGCGGCCGGGTAGTCAGAAAATTCTGACCGACATTTTGTTTAAAACAAAACTTAACACAGCAGAAGGGTAACAGCACATACAACGGGGCAATTAATGCTCAACTCGACGTTGAAATGAAATAAATAATGGAAAATACTGCACTCGACAAATTTCCCGACATTTTTTATTTGATTGATGTCAACCAGCGCCGATTTCTTTTTTTTTGGGAATGTTATGGCCAACCAGCACCGCCTTGACTGACTATTGTTGCCATGTAAGTAACAATAAATAATAACATGAGTGGTTAATTTTAATCAATTGAAATTTAAATTTAAATACATATTTATATTCACACGATTTTTATATGTATTATCTGGTATATATTTTGTTTATTTAATTACATTCACATCATTACGTATATTAAAAGAAGGCCAAGTGGTACGTGTAATGTAAGGTAGATGGCAATCAAAGCAAAGCGGTTCACTTTTTTTCTATTGAGTTACCGGGGCATGGTTAACTTCACTTCGCTTATGGATCTGGTAACTCGACGACGCGGTGTTGTTTTTTGTTTGCGACTTTTTGTGCACCAGACAGCGAGTAGAACAATTTTGGGCAATTTGAAGTGTGTGAACTGAATTTTGAAGTGTAAGAACGGAATTCGCGACACGAATCCACATAGTGACGAACTTGGCCTGTGCAGTTTGTGTTTCGCCTCGGGGCGACGCTGGGCCACCTTTTTATCAGCGTGCAGCTGAAAACTTGACGAGACTCTTTGACAGGGACTGACCTGACTGCGACTTTAACTTGACGGACAAGCCGCCTACAGCCGCTGTCGAATAGGTGAGTAAAATTAGTCATTGTACGGGAATAGTGTACGAGTCTTTGCACCCTGAACCGGGGTCAAATTTTGTCCTGGACAACCGGGTCCGGCAAAAAACACACTTCACCATTCCAATTAAGAGAATATTTTAAAGTCATCATTTTTATTTTATTTTCATCACACTTGCTCGAAAATGGTGTTGTTACACGTAGGTTTTGCGGGCCGTAAATGACCTATTACGCCCTGAGGCGTAATGGTTTTTTTTATTTGAACACGCTGGTTCCGTTTTACTCTTATTTGTCATGTTCAAAGGAAACACCAACTTACTTTTTTAACTTTTATCACTGAAATATTTATTTAAAGATAACTGTTATTGCAAATACATATAAATACTTATTTCGGTAACATTAATTAAATGTTTAAATAATGTATTTCTTTATTTTGCAAATATAAAATCAACTAAAATGGCCGTTACCGCTATGGTTTCCGAACGTGACTTGACATTCGCATTGTCTATGGACATAATGTCACTAGCGTCACTGTCTGTTCTAATATTTTCTTGTCATACTGGGGCGATTAGTAAGGTTATATTATTAAGATTTCCTCACAAGTGTGATGAAAAAAATTGTGTGTGCCACGGGCGGTAAAGGAATTACAAACTCGTGTTATTAAAGCCCTCGGTTTCACCTCGGGCTTATAACAAACACTCGTTTGTAATTCCTTACTTACCGCCCTAGATACACAATGTACTATTTCATCATGGTATTTCATACAAGGTGTTTGGTATAAATACGAATAACTTTATCAGCGTACAGCTATTTTAGGCGTGTGAGGCTACGCTTTGTCGCGCGATAAATAAATTATAAAGCATCGGTCACGTTCTGACAAATAGTATGTGATAGTAAGGGATGCTGCATAAAACCATTTTTAGACGATAAAATGTCCTATTAAAGTATGCTCGATTTGGCTGACTTTATTTAAACCACACAAATATAAAATTTGTCTTAGTTTTCGATTTAGGCTGCGTTTCCACAGGAGCTGTGCGAGGTAGCTAAGCGGTGTGCGAGGAAAAAATCCACCAATGCCGGACCGCGCTGAGTGAGGCTAGGCACGTTGGTGGAAAGGCAGCCTTATGATTATTTTTTATTGTCTAAAATTTCCAGTGTAGAACATATTCATGGTTTCGTTATTGCGAGACCGGCACATCATTTGACTGATGTTGGTTGACTGTTAAAGTCAAGTCAGCTCGTCTTTAGGCAATGTTATACATATATTTTTTTCACTAGTAGGGGCAAGTGCGCCTACGGGGCAAGCGCGCCTATTATAGAAAATCTCGAAAAGTACAGATATTGATATTACACTACAAAACGACAACAACAACCTCTCCGTTTTAGTTAGTTGCGTGTTTGTAAGATGTCGTTTGTAGTATAATATCTGTACTTTTAGAGATTTTTAGGGTTCCGTACCAAAATGGTAAAAAAGGAACCTTATGGTGCGACTCTGTCTGTCTCTCCGTCTGTCTCAGCAAGATATCTCACGATCTACTAATGCTATCGACTTGAAATTTGGAATAGTGTTAAAAATTGCTAACTGGAGCCTATTGGATAGAAAAAAAAATCTTATAGCTTTTTTACTTTTTTTTTAAAGGGGTCCGAAATGGGATGTGGAAAAACAAAAGTAGCGCTAATATATCGATTGGGATATCAAATGAAAGGGCTTAATTTGTAGATTCCAAAGACATTTTTATTTTTTTTGTTAATTTTGTATTTTTTGATTTATGTCCAAAAACGTTAAAAAAATACCATTCCCCCTATTATCTTCGAAGTAACTGAACAGAAAAATCTGTACTAATTACCAATTATTAATATCATCCTAAATATTACAGGAAAAATATAACGGTTTTCCTAAATTTCATACATAGATTTTTAGAAATTTTCAGAAATCGTAACACATACTTATTTGCTCTTACTTAGCTAATCACCATACAGTTTTTCTTGAACTATTCACGTATCCACTTACGAGTTTTTACGGAACCCTCGGTGCGCGAGTCCGACTCGCACTTGACCGGAAGACTATCTAGAATATTTCCTATATTAAACAGGGTAAAAAATTGTTACATCGTAACCTAAGAATTTAATGTAAAAATAATATAATACCAGCCCACATTAAATTTGCTTTGAACGAGGGTAGTAACTGTTTTAATAGTATAATACACCCAGGGCAGTAATATAAGGAATGACACAGATCGCAAGAGTTTGCCCAAGCTGGCTATGGCCATGAAGTGGATTTTTTTCTACGCGTACCAGGCAATATGCTTATGTCAAGATAGCATATGTAGAGTTGAACGCAATAGTACATTGTGTATCTAGGGCGGTAAGTAAGGAATTACAAACGAGTGTTTGTTATAAGCCCGAGGTGAAACCGAGGGCTTTCATAACACGAGTTTGTTTTTCCTTTACCGCCCGTGGCACACACAATGTTTTTCATCACACTTGTGAGGAAATCTGATTAAAATAACTACTTAACCTAAATAAAATTGTAAAACTGACAGTGACATTAGTGACATATTTCATAGACAATGCGAACGTCAAGTCACGTTCGGAAACCATAGCGGTAAAGACTAAAAATGGTTTATTTTATATTTGCAAAATACTAAAATACTATATTTAAACATTTAATTAATGTTACCGAAATATGTGTTTATACAGGGTGTCCCTATAACCAACTTTTATACGATCAGGGCTGATAGACCAGCTCATAAGAACCTAGATTAAGCAAATTAGACCTTAGTAAAAATATCTTAGTTTTCGAGATATTGACGTTTTTGTAAAACTCGTGCTAAGTGATACCCTGACTCGGTGTTTTGAGTGTCATTGCTAAAATATCAAGTATTTTACAAATCTGTTTTTTGCTATGTGTGGCCAAATAACTATGCTATTGAACGTATTTTCTATTTTTGCTAATTTATTCATGCTGTGGACACAGTAAAATAACAAAAAAAAATTATTCGATTTTTTTCAAATTTCACCTCTGACTTCGAACTAGCGTGGTGAAAAAAAAATGTACCAACATAACCAGGCACTCAACGTAAAAAAATTGCGCATTTATTTTAGTTTCTAAAATGGTATAAAATTTACTAAACACTGTAATAATTTTTTAAATAATGATATTTTGTTACAAAATTAACTGTCTGCCGCCTTCATCTCATACGATCCGGTTGAACTAAGTTTGCACCTGGCGTGCTTGACATCACATACAAATTAGGTGCATACTTCACGTAATCGTCAATATCTCGAAAACTAAGAAATTTTTATGAGGTCGATTTTACTCAGTCTCGTTTTTTATGAGCTGGTTTATCAGCCCTGTTCGCCATTTTGTAAGAGTCGCGAATTTTGATAGCCTGGATCAGTCTTTCGAAAGTCATGACTTCAAATTTCAGTATTTTCTTAATCTGCTTTTTGTTTTAAACATTACTTAATAATTATGCTATCAGATTTCACGTGATTCAAAATATGACCTCGGATTTGAATCGCGTAATACTTAAAACAAATTTACCATGCTAAAATAAAAAAAAATAATGTAGTTTAAAATAGTAAGATTTTACACACTAGACACCGTAGTTTTTAAGATAATAGCATTTTAATTCAAAAGGAGGTTATACTACAATATTCCATTGGTTAAATTTCGTACCAGAATTTGAATTTCGAACAGAAAAGGTATGATAGCATAATTATTAAGTAATGTTTAACAAAAAGCAGATTAAGAAAATACTGAAATTTGAAGTCATGACATTCGAAAGACTGATCCAGGCTATCAAAATTCGCGACTTTTACAAAATGGCGAACAGGGCTGATAAACCAGCTCATAAAAAACGAGACTGAGTAAAATCGACCTCATAAAAATTTCTTAGTTTTCGAGATATTGACGATTACGTGAAGTTTGCACCTAATTTGTATGTGATGTCAAGCACGCCAGGTGCAAACTTAGTTCAACCGGATCGTATGAGATGAAGGCGGCAGACAGTTAATTTTGTAAGAAAATATCATTATTTCAAAAATTATTACAGTGTTTAGTAAATTTTATACCATTTTAGAAACTACAATAAATGCGCAATTTTTTTACGTTGAGTGCCTGGTTATGTTGGTACATTTTTTTTTCACCACGCTAGTTCGAAGTCAGAGGTGAAATTTGAAAAAAATCGAATAATTTTTTTTTGTTATTGTACTGTGTCCACAGCATGAATAAAATAGCAAAAATAGAAAATACGTTCAATAGCATAGTTATTTGGCCACACATAGCAAAAAACAGATTTGTAAAATACTTGATATTTTAGCAATGACACTCAAAACACCGAGTCAGGGTATCACTTAGCACGAGTTTTACAAAAACGTCAATATCTCGAAAACTAAGAGATTTTTACTGAGGTCAAATTTGCTTAATCTAGGTTCTTATGAGCTGGTCTATCAGCCCTGATCGTATAAAAGTTGGTTTTAGGGACACCCTGTATGTATTTGCAATTACAGTTATCTTTAAATAAATATTTCAGTGATAAAAGTTAAAAAAGTAAGTTGGCGTTTCCTTTGAACATGACAAATAAGAGTAAAACAGAACCAGCGTTTCAAATTTAAAAAGAAAACCATTACGCCCTAGGGCGTAATAGGCCATTTACGGCCCGCAGAACCTACGTGTAATGACACCATTTTCGAGCAAGTGTGATGAAAAATATTAAGCAAGTGAGCGGATAAATGTAACTTCATGAACATAATATGACATGGCTATACTCTGCCGTCCTCAAACTAAAAGGCCGCTAGTTTGTATAGAGTTTCATACAAATTAGCGGCCTTTCAGTTTGAGGTCGGCATGCAGTACTTCCGTTTCAAGTCTCCTATTTGGTTAAATAAGATTGCTAGGGTGATCGCGAGGGAGATAGTTATACGGGAAAAATGGCCGCTGGAAAAAAGATTAACCAATAATCCAAGATCTTAAAATAAATAGCCCGACGTACCTTCGCTAACAGATAACTGAAGCACCTCTAGTAAGCCGGTCGCTTAGCGCTGGTTGATGTGTGCGTGCTGCTCGTAGTAGGCAACTACACTCTAAAAAATCTGAGCCAACTAAGAGAGATTTTCTCTTTGTTGGCGTTAACTTAAATAAAACAAACAAGATATTAAACATATCAACGAAAGCTGATTAATTAAAACAGCAAGTTCATTAGTGATTAAAACAACAATCTAGAATCTTGATAATTTTAACTAATATATATTCCTTGTTTCTATCATTATTTTCTTCTTTGTATGATTCAATCATGTTTAATTAGTTACCTTATACATCAATGTTTGTTGTCAACTCAGAACATGATTAATTGAACTATGATAAACAATCAATATCATCATAGTTGGTGCATCTAACGTCTTGTTAGGCTCGTATGGAATCAAGATGCTTGATTGATTATAACTATCACAATCTTGTTAGGAACAACCAATTTATTCAAGAGTGTACGCTGGTAGATGTGTGTCAGTCGTAAGTACAAAGCGACCGGCTTACTAGAGGCGCTTCAGTTATCTGTTAGCGCGGCTACGTTCGGCTATTTGTTTCAAGGTCCTAGCTAATAATAAACAAATGGCACTACTTCTAATTTACTTTGCTTCATTTAAACAATCATGACAAACCTTTGTTTTAAACGAAGCAAACTAAATGAAAGTATTACCATTTGTTTTATCAGTTAATCTTTTTTTCATTGGTAATTTTTCCCGTATGGCCATCTGCCCTAGTTTTGCCCTATACAAAAGCTTGTCGAGCTATTAATAGCTCTAGTTAGGATGAATGAAATATTTTCGTTCCGAAATTTAAACGTGAAATGTCAAATTAGGAAACGTTTAGTAGAGTGCGATTACGCTAAGTCTGCAGAAGTCGAAAATAGTACATTACTGCAGAGGCCGGCAACCCCATTTCCCACCGAGGTATGTATAGTGCTTTTCTCAAATATGCAATGAAATAATTTTCTATCAGAAAGTGACGTTAGTGACATATTATACCCATAGACAATACAAATGTCAAGTCACGTTCGGAAACCATATACAACCAAAAGCTGTTTCAGTTTACATTTTTACCGCGAATATTTAGATGAAATATTTTAAATGTGTATTCTTGTGGTTTAGTTTGCAATTAATAATAATTGGAAATTGTTTATAATGTGTTATATGTTATGTTCATGTCAATTTTAAATAAATAAAACTGGAAAATATAGCAAAAATCGTTTTTTGTTTTTTTAATGGCTGAATGCCGTGATGCTGTGGCCCAAATAAATGTGGAATGGAAATTTAAAAAAAAAAATAGGCCTAGGCCGGCAATGTAAGTATGAAATTCCATTACGTGCCAAGTGTCAAGCCGCACCGGAAACGAGGTACTTTGCGGCCTATTTTTAGGCACGTAACGTCAACATTTCATGCCATGTTTGAGAAAAAGGTTTTATTCAAAAAATACATATGCCAACATCATAAAGCAAGAGGATTCATTAGTTTTGATACGTGGAAAATATATTTCTGTTTAATAAGTATATGAAGTCTACTACATACCTATTAGAATAAATATCAGTTTTGCACAAATCGATCTACTTCCAATCAAAATAAACGATTTGTTCCAGGATCTTTGATAAATTTATTTGTACAAACATTGCTTAGTTTGGTTGGGACTATATCGTTTGTACAAAACTGTCCAGAATATTTGTTTCAGTAGGGATGTAGAAACACTATATACTTGATAAAAGAAGAGATAAATATCTTTCATGTGATTTTATTTCATAGTGGTTTTAGTCCGTTTCATATATATTCGAACTAATATATATGAACCGGACTAAAATCACCGAACTACTGAAACTAGGTCGTCAGGGGCAGTTGTTTCAGTTTCCGATTGAGTAGGTGTATGCCGCAAACATTGCGTGCAAACAATTGATCCTACTGTGGACACTCTGCGATTGACTGCTGGGTAGTTTTTGTTACAAATTTCTTTTACTGTACCTAAATATAGTTTAGCGCTCAATCGGTGATCACCCATTTTTAATCGATTTCAAAAAAGTTTATTTCTAGTGTTCTAAGTTTGTCTTTGTTTTATTAGGTTTGTTCCTGATTACTCGAAGACCGCTAGTCCAATTTAAAAATCTTTTTCATCACACTTGCTCGAAAATGGTGTCATTACACGTAGGTTTAGCGGGCCGTAAATGACCTATTACGCCCTAGGGCGTAATGGTTTTCATTTTAAATTTGAAACGCTGGTTCTGTTTTACTCTTATTTGTCATGTTCAAAGGAAACGCCAACTTACTTTAAAAACTCTTATTACTGAAATATTTATTTAAAGATAACTGTTATTGCAAATACATGTAAACACATATTTCTGTGACAAAATTAAATGTTTAAATAGTGTATTTCAGTATTTTGCAAATATAAAATCAACCATTTTAAGTCTTTACCGCTATGGTTTCCGAACGTGACTTGACATCACTGGATATGTCACTAATGTCACTGTCAGTTTTAAAATTTTATTTAGGTTAAGTAAGGTTATTTTAATCAGATTTCCTCACAAGTGTGATGAAAAACATTGTGTGTGCCACGGGTGGTAAAGGAATTACAAACTCGTGTTATTAAAGCCCTCGGCTTCGTCTCGGCCTTGTAACAAACACTCGTTTGTAATTCCTTACTTACCACCCTTGATACACAATGTACTATTTTGTATGAAAGGGTATCCTCTCAGGTGGTCCCATTGGCACCAGATCAGGAGTGGATGATGGGTTCTTTGAGGGAGTCCTTCAAACATTATAAGCACACTTATAGCGATTTTGGTATTTTTAGGGTTTTGTACCTCAAAAGGAAAAAACGGAACCCTTGTAGGATTACTCGTGTGTCTGTCTGTCTGTCACAGCCAATTTTTTATAGTAACTCAAACTTTTGTTATTAAATAGGTTGTTATGAGTAATTAAACCTAGCTTAACCTATTCGGTCCTAAACTATATGTATAAATTTATTCGTTTATTAGTAGTTATTCATATTGAAACATAAATGTATTTCTTGGCAAAAAATATGTTCGTCATTAATTTTTTCGCTCTTTATTAAAAGCGAAGGAAAATTACTCTTCACTGTATTCACGGGGTTTGCGGATAAGGCACGAAAAATCGACTACTTAATTAAGTAACTACATTGTACTAATTTTGCTTTAAGTTTCTGTAATAGTTGCACTGCAAACAACGGTGAAATCGGATCGACAACGCTCTCTTGCTAACAATAGAATATGCAAGTATGGATCCCACCTAGCGCGTAGCATTGAAACGTAAGTTGTTATAGACTAAAGGAATTAAAACTTATCTCACATAGTTTAGTTTGCGTGTGGCTTAGCCCGGCTGTTTCATTCAGTCTCACTATAACCAGTAGTCTAACTCTGGGCATTTATGAGAATTACGCAAGTACCAGTGTAGTTGGGCGTGACACCACGGCGCAATCCTTACTAACGAACTATGTACTGCCAAAGAGCTGTGATTCAATAAGGTACCTACCTATCATGAGCGATCAAATGAGTAACTATGAAAAAAGTATATAATATGACGTAATTTTACTCAGTGGTCAACTCATCTCCTTGTTTTTATTTTTAGGGTTCCGTACCAAAATGGTAAAAAAGGAACCCTTATGGTACGACTCTGTCTGTCTGTCCGTCTGTCACAGCCAGATATCTCAGGAACTACTGCTGCTATCGATTTGAAATTTATAATAGTGTTAAAAATAACTAACCCGAGCTTATTAGACAAAAAAATAATCTTGTACCTTTATTAAAATTTTTTAAAGGGGTCCGTAATGGGACTTTGAAAATTGAAAGTAGGGCTATTTATCGAGTAGGGTATCAAATAAAAGGGCTTGATTTGTAGGTTAAAACACCGTTTTTATTTTTTTCTTACATAAGTAGTTTTTGATTTATGACAAAAAACGTAAAAAAATTACCATTCCCTCCTATTATCTTCGAAGTTACTGAACAGAAAAATCTGTAATAATTACCAATTTTTAATAAGATCCGTTATATTTTTCCTGTAATATTACAGGAAAAATATAACGGTTTTCCTAACTTGCACCGTTTTTTTAGAAATTTGCAAAAATCGTAACACATTTATTAGCTCCTGCTAAACTAATCGCCATACAGTGTTTCTTGAACTAACCATGTATCTATTAATGTATTTGTACGGAACCCTCGGTGCGCTCCGTCTCGCACTTGTTTGATCTTGTAACATTTTTTGTAAACGTTAAATAGGTGAGGTTTAGTTAATTTTTGTACGTCTTAGAAGGAAAATTTAAAGACCAGCATGCAATAATTTATAGTGACTATTTACCTACTCGTACAGACAAGAGAACCACATTTAATATTATTTTTCTACGAAGTTAAACTACCGGTTATAGTAGGTACTGTGATTCAGCACAACAGCCGACAACCGCAATGCACAACTTACTTAACTGTCAATGTATGTACACAGCCACTACGTTCGTTTGCCAGATTTTATTTACTGATTCGGACACCTCAATGAACATTTCAGATAAGTAGTTTGACACACATTTTTAATATTCTCACATGAGAAGTTATTTTGATCTTCAGCCCGCCTGTTAGAAAATCTTAATTAATCAATAATTTATGAATAAAATGATTATGTAAACACTTTATTGCACGAGATAAGATAAGAATGCGATAAAAAACTTGGTCCCTTTAAGAGAAGTCTTCCAGTTAAACTTTAAGCAATTATGTGATGGATGAGACAAGAGAAGTCGGAGACAAATATGTACAAGATTTTATTCATTTGTATTAATAATTTTTTTTAATATCAACATTTTTCTAACAAGAGCAGAAAATATTATATTTACGTGCTTCAATTGTGAATTCGTTGCAGTCTTTGTGCAGTGACATTGTAAAAATTGTCACGTCTTGTGCAGATTAGCAAAGGTTCACGTCGGGGACACATTGAAACGGAATCACTAAAAGATTTCTAATTTTTCATTTGAAAAAGTTAAGACTGGCATCATACTTGTATAGCACTATCCAACAATGACGAAGCGTCTCTAGAACTTAAATGGGCTTTCCCACAATCACACTAATATTATAAATGTGAAAGTTTGTGAAGATGTTTGGACGTTTCTTACTAAATAAGGGGGCAACAACTGGATGCAAGTACCTAGACCAAATCCTGGATTGAAACATGTGATACTTTATATCCCGGTAAAGAGTTATTTTGGGACAGTAACGGGAACAACGCGGGTGAAGCCGCGGGTAAATGCTAGTTACAAATAACGCTAGCGATGTGTCGTCGACGACATCTGCTGTCTCTTTTTCTCCATCACCCGCAGAGTGAAAGGAACAGGCAGTATCGGTGATGAGTTATCGGTACTGGTGTCGGTAGGTTAGCGAAACGCACTTCCGTGATAACTTGCCTATTTCAAGTTTTCCCCGGTAACAGAAAATAACAGAACTACATTATGATACGAGTGGGCTATGTTGGCCATGCCGAGACTGTAATGACCAATGCCCACGAGTGTCATACGACGTCTTTCAACACACTTGCGAATAAAAAATAATACTTATCATTTAGAACTTCTGTTTTTGTACATATTTATTTAGTGGTTTATCTATCCTAGTCTATCTAACCTCGTCGTGTGGTGTCGGTGTAGTGCGCGGTGTCGGCGCTGCGTGGGTATAATAACCGCGCGCCGATCCACATGGCGTACTGTCATTGGTCAATTGGCGGTAATTACAGCGTTTGTGCGGTAATGTAAAGTAAAAAGCACTTGTGTGTAATAAGCTGCGTTCCGCGCGTAAGAACCACGAAATAAGAGCTACTTTATGAGCAAGTGTGTTGAAAACAGTATTGACGTCACACCTGACCATAAAGTGGCAATTACCCTGGGGGAGACGTAAAATTATGTACCTATCTACCACGGGCAGTAAAACGAAAAAGTAACCAGGTCGCAGGCAGGACTATCTTTATTTAATATTACGTATTTTCCTGGCCAAGTAGGGTGATTTTCTTTCTTTCTGCGTAGTGGCCAAATTAAAGAGCATAACCTATCCGTCCCATGACATTTTTAAATTGTGTACTTTTTGGAAACTGTTTCTTTGTAAAGCCTGCTGACTGTTTTGCGATTAATTTTTTCCCCTATTTATTTATTTGTATTTATGTATGTATATGTTTATTTGTATTTATTTATGTATGTATAGTTTTTGTAATCTTTTGTTTTGGTGCACAATAAAGAATATTGTATTGTATTGTATATGTAGCTTTATATATCTATTTATTTATGTATGTTTATGCCCCTGCGGTTATTTATTTTTGGTACCAAATTAGCCCTCGCTCTTGTTACCCTTCGCACCACCTACTGTTTTTTGGTTTATTTTTGTGTCAATTCCGCTACCCAAAGGTTGTCTGGAAGAGATCGCTCTTAAGCGATAAGACCGCCTGTTGTCTACCTTTTTAAATTGTTCTAATTATGTAAGTACCTCTTGTAATGTGTTTTTCTGGTGTGCAATAAAGTATACTTGTATTGTATTGTATTGTGGCCGTACATGCTGTAGCAGTAGTTTTTTTGAGTATCCAATTCACTACTCTTGAAGAAAAAGTAAGTCGAATCTGCAAGGTTTGCCCAAAAATATATTAGACGTTACCACCACTCCTTTCCGTAGAAAGAAATTCACATCAAGGTACCTATAGATATATAAAACTAAGGGAAATAACATCTTAGTAATAGCAGAGTGCCAATAACAAACATTCTTGATTAAGTACGGCCGCTAGCACCCAGCGTCCGAGTTACACCCACGGAAGCAATCAAAAGTAATTTCAGATTTCTTTATTCGTATGAAATTAAAAGAAATGTTACTCACAGGCCATTGTTGGACTGTAGTTTTGTTACATAATGATTATTGCAAATGTTTTTCTTTGACATCTGATAAACTTATCTGTTGGTTTTTCCTTTACCTACTGTTAACCATCATTTTCAAACTCACTTTTAATAAACGTATGTATTAGTGCGTATTTAATCGATTAGCTAGTAGTTTTGTTATTTTAATGTTTCAGATGTCAACTACGGATTAATCCGTCACAGATCGCAGAACGATATAAACCTACATGCACCATCACACAGTTCAATTTCGTTTTTGGCACTATTATGTCATGGTGTCTGGTTTGCAACTTTTCTGTTTGATGTAGCGTCGAAAAAGTTAATGTGCATATTTCCTTGGCTTAAATAACTGGGCTACAAACATGGAATTTTGTTATTAATATAATTTTTACAGTATGTGAATATTTTAAGTAAGGTGCGCGGACCTACGTCCACGGCACGGCGCGACGTGCGACATAGAAACTGTATGGCGGACATATGCCCAGAGCCTAAGAACTAAATAAGAATGTTGTGCGTTAAAATACAGTGTTGAATTCACGGATATTTTCTTTCGGAATGTTGATATGTTTTTTATGTCACAGTCATAGTTTAAAACTAGGGTGAATTTACTCGTGCAAAAAGATGTTTTTAACACGACTGTCCAAGAAAAGGAGTGTTTTAATAGTATTTTATGCAACAGTTGGATAAGTAGGCTCAAAAAATGCGAATGGCACGAGTTGCGATACGAGCCGCCGCGGCGACGAATATCGCAAATAGAGACGCCATGAGCGTTTTTTGACTTAATTATACAAAGTTGCATACAATACTTTTTCTACGACTTAATTTATTTAAAAAATGAAAATTAATTTAAACAAGGCAAATATGACATATAACTGACAGTAATGTGTCTATGGTAAACTTTTAATTTGACGTATACTCGCTAGTCACACGCAGTGACGTGACGATATTGAAAATACTTGTTTTTATGTTGGCATCAATGAATTTAGTTCGGAAAGTTTTGTTTTTCTTAAAAACCGTAGGAATTTAATTGTTTGTTAAGATGGTAGTTGTGCATTTTTATCGTAAAGTTAGAATTGAGCGCTTAATCCTTGACCTAAGTTTAGCCTAGATTTAGAAGTCTGTGGCTGCTAGCAGTATCGTTTTGGGACTATAACGACACTAGTGCTGTTATGGGGAATAGAGTATATAGACTTCTCTGAATTCATATTATGTATGTTCTTATATTTATGCCAGACCTGGCCATAAAGTGGCGTTTTCCGCACGCTGCGCGTACGGAAAAAGCCGCTTTCTGGCCAAGTGTAGACATAAAATGATGTACACAACACGGGAGGTAATAAAGAAAGCCCTCGATCGCATATTTACGTCCCCCGCTTGCAGCTCGGGCTGCAAACTTCTGCGATCTCGGCCTTTCTTTGTATTACCACCCTAATTGTGTAATGTACTATAGTGTTCGTGACCAAGTAAAGTACAGGAGTAGAAAAATACGTTCTTAGTAACTAGTAACTCATAAAAATGCAGAAATAACCACCTCTTGAGACGTCCATTTAAAAAAAACCTTTATTGTGCGACTACGATAACTTTGCAGAGTGGAACATGGCAACACCTTCATTTAAAGTCACATTTTTATGGAAGTTTGACTTTTAAACGGCGGTGTTGCCATGTTCCGCTCTGTAAAATTATCGTAGCCGCACTCTATTAATAAATAAGTTCCTTACGTGTACATGTAGAATAGTACATTACATAACTAGGGTGGTAATACAAAGAAAGGCCGAGATCGCACAAGTTTCCGGCCCGAGCTGCAAGCGAGGGACGTAAATAGGCGATCGAGGGCTTTCTTTATTACCTCCCGTGTTGTATACGTCATTTTATGTCTACACTTGGCCAGAAAGCGGCTATTTCCGTACGCGTCGCGTGCGGAAAAAGTCACTTTATGGCCAACTGTGGCATAAATAATCTTTTTGTTATTACTCCTACTTATGACATTATTGTCTAAGTAAATAAAGTGTCAAATGACCGAGATTGCGAAGGACGCTTGAGTAACGTACAAGGCCGCCAGCGGTCGCCACAGCATGAATTGAATAATGACCCTGCCACTTTTCTTTGTGGAAATTCGCCAGTCATTATTTCTAAACAGTTTTGGGGCAAAGTGGACTGTAATAACTGGGTGCGATACGAAAATATATGATGTTTAAAGTAAATTCTTTGAGCCGATTTGCAAATTTGTGTAGATATCGGGTTTTGCCGAGGAACATTAGATACAAACTTGAAAGTCGACCTTCGCTTTGACTATTTTATAGTCTCTCTAATCCTCTTTGCAAATGAAAACGATTTTGTGTACAATAAGAGATCAAACAAATACAACCCGAGTTGCATACCCTGGCAAGGCTATGGTTAATTGCAAATTATTTAGTTCAAATATTTATTTGACAATTAAGGTAATTTGTTTTTAGATTTATCAATAGTAGAAGAGATGAATAAAACAACAAGGTAGGGTTGCCTAATTCTTTTCTAATCGGAATATCGTAAATCTGGTTTAAAAATGTAAACTCTCAATCGCGGTCACCCTACCAAATATTGCATAAGCAACAATATATCATTCCACATATCTTGGGTTAAGAAAAACTCTAAAAATATATATATCGGAAAGTGTCAATTCCCACACCTTTACCAACTTATGGGAGGATAACCCTAGTTCGATTTGTCTATTCTTACCACATATTATACGCTAAGGCGAGTGTATACATATAAAATTTATTCCATTAAGAAAAAGCATGAGGGAAGGTATTCCTTCAGTCTCTTCTCGTATGAGCGAGGTTGGATAACTTTGTTGGTATATTATAAAAGTGTGCTTATACTTATTAGCAACCTATCTATAATAGTACATTACACAACTAGGGTGGTAATGCAAAGAAAGGCCGAGATCGCAGAAGTTTGCGGCCCGAGCTGCAAGCGAGGGACGTAAATATGCGATCGAGGGCTTTCTTTATTACCTCCCGTGTTGTGCACATCATTTTATGTCTGCACTTGGCCAGAAAGAGGCTTTTTCCGTACGCACAGCGTGCGGAAAAAGTCACTTTATGGCCAGGTGTGGCATAAACCATTTGAATTTACGTTTTCAGTTTCTAGTATCGATAAAGAATATCTATCAAAACACAAGCATCAAAATGGTTTGAAGAAAACGTTCCAACCAGCTTCCCTTTTTCCCTCCTAATATTATTGAAAGTTCTTTATTAACATTATTATCTACTTATGAAAAAACACCATTTTCACAGACTGCCTGTTCAGGAGTACGATCAGTAAACACATTTGAATTTCAGCACCAAAATAGCATTGAAAAATTCATGAACCACAATTTTGGCTTTTAAATTAAAAATCACATAAAGCTGCTAAAAATACAGTTCTCTTTTCTCTAGTATTAACGAGTTCGCTACTTTTCACTGAAAAGTACTTTCAAAATGGTATTTTTCCCAGTGCTATGTTAGCTTTGTATTATCTACCATTCTGACGGGTAAGATTGATAGTTGGCAATACGCCGATGCGCTCGCATGCTTTCTGTTTCACATGACGAATCGCTGAATTTACAGATACGTTCTTCTACGTAAAATATGACCGTTTTATTATTGTTTTGGAGTGGAAACTTCTGTGTTTGTAAATTGTATATAGGTGTGGGTTTTCTATTAAATAATGATTTACGTAGAGATGAAGATACAGAGACAACTTAGGAAGATCAATATTGTTTTGAAATTATCATAGTTATATAGAAATTTGAATAAAAGCTGAAAATGCACGATCCAATTTTGATGTTTTAAGTTGGCCAATTTTGTAATTTAATTCCAATTAGTTATTTGTGTATTAATAAAGAGATAATGAAATTCTTGAGTTATCTTTCTGTCAATCATTTTAGCGTGAAAAGCCGGCTTGTACTTTTCTGGAATCGGACCGATCATTCGATATATAATTTTTCCCGAAAATTCTAGAAAGGCTCCTTTGTATAAAAACTGTTACAAAATTCATCTTTCACGCAGTAAAAACAGCTGACATCGCGGACACAGAGCCGCCAGTGGCCTAAAATGAAACTACTTATTTTGCCCAGTATAATTATAGCTAAGAATATCGACAAACACGCTGGTCTGCCAATGTTCTTATTAGGCACATTGTGATTATGCCTGGCCATATCTTAAGGTATATCGTGAAATGGCGCCATTTCACGAAATGCCTAGGGATATAATGCTTTGGCGAATTACACGATCGATAAAATCATCATCATGTCGTCGACATGTATATTTTTAATTTTATCGACATTTCCAATCACTAGTCATTATCTATGGTCTTCTTTAACGCCATGTTTGTTTACATGATTAGACACCTAAGCCTGAATGTACTATACCTTAAGCGACCTTATTGCATTATGACTGTTTAAATAATATTTCAGGGAAATGAGTCATAAGGAGGAGGATGAGGCTCTTAACATGTGAATCTAATTTTGTATTGTGTTAGGGGATATCTTGTTAAAACCCACACGCGCACTCATTCGAGAGCGAACTTCAAATAAACCTAACGTTGTTTAATTTGATCCAACAACTGTAATTACAGGCTGACGCAACCAATACCGCCACAAAGTAATGAACATGTTCCCGTGGTAAACTATGTAGTTGCTGATTTATTTAATTACAATTAATGGGAAGCTCATTATAATTACGTCACTAAGTATACAGGTTGACATAGAACTCGTGATTTGAGAAGCGCAATGAACAAGTAAAAGTAAAACTTTATAAAGTTGGCACCAAAGTTATACACTGATAAGGGTCATGAGTCATGATCTTGAATGAACGGAAAATACTTTCTTTATAAATAAAAAATAAGTAGGTAGGTTAAACTGGTTAAAGGTTAACGCGGGCTAATTTTCGGCAATTCGACGACAGACATGCGCTTTTGCGTAATGGGTCGAAGGCACTACTCTTGCCAGCCCAACTCTACCAGGAAGCCTAGTAGACCCTTGATGTTGCCGACGACTACTGGGAGTGAACCCAGTGTTCCAAGGTGGTGTGCCCGGTAAAAATGAGTAGTGTGCATATCCTCCCTACTTTTATCTTTGTACCTTTTAAGCCTTGGAAGGTATTTCGCTAATTATATACAGTGAAAATCCTACAGTTTGATCAGTTGCTATAGCTTGGCAATTTCGTTCGTGACACTCCAATGGTCCGCGGGCGACGGGGGCAGGGAGACGGCGGGGGTGCTATGAGGTGTGCGCGCGGCGGGGGCCGCCTGACAAGAGCTCAGTCGGCGGCCGACACCGGTCGCGGTAACTCGTATATATAATCACGGCTGCACATAACAAAAAGCACACGAGATAACTTCGCAAAGATGAGTCTGCGGATCGGAAAAATTATTGGATGTGGAGCCAGACAAATTGTACATAATGTATATACATACCTATTTTAAAAATTGCTTTCTGACTGCAAAAGTGCAGTTGGAAGGCAGTTTTATTCTAGGTGAAATAACTGCATCAAAGTTGTAAACCAACTTCGCAGTCCGCTTGCAGTCGGCGTGCAGTTATTTTTACTGCAAAAAATCTGCCTTCAAACTGTATTTGCAGCTAGAAAGCATCGAAAGACTGCTCTGGCCTTTAGGGATATCGGCAGACATATCCGTACGTAATTCGCATCGTGTGTAGCGGTGTTCAATACGCCATCGTCGCCCGCCCCCCGCGCGGACCATGGGAGTGTCACCAACGAAAATGCCAAGCTATAGCTTAGGTTCAGTATTAGCTTGGTCCGTTTGCCTTCCTGTTACTCCGAATACAGTATTTATGAACAAACAAGTCTTTTGAATGTGATTTGTGTACAATAAGTCATATGAACAATGTAGCAAGCCCAGGTATGAAAAATGACACCAAATGGATATGGCACCTCATTGTCTTAATTAAGCAACAAAATTCGTATCAAAAAAGGATTTGCATTGGAAGCAGTAGTCGGAAACTGAATTGCTAATGGATGATAAGTGGCCCTTTAGGCGGCGATCGCCTGGAGGCTATGTCTTGCCAAAGAATCGTATGTGTCGTAAAATACTAATGGATGTATGCCACTTTAAACACGACCAGGGTCGATCGTAAATTGCCCTATCTGTTGTATTTTATGTGATGCGGGCACGCGTTTTATTGTTTATGACGTCCTCTTTCGTTTTACAGACGCGTGTTAAGATGGTGTGATAGGGTCGATTTCAAGCGTTTTTCCAGCGTTTTTTTTTATTAGTGTCACTCGATTTTTACCGCGAATAGTCATTCGATTGACGACAACTTTTGATCAAATCATGTGTGGCCTCAATACCGTCTATAGTTTATAATAAAAGTTAACAGTGATCACCGCCGCTTGCTGCTATATTTGCGGGAACACGAATGAAAAAACCGGTCAAGTGCGAGTCGGACTCGCGCACCGAGGGTTCCGTATAAAACCGTCAGTAGATACGTGAATAATTCAAGAAAAATTGTATGGTGGGACAAACTTAACTTTGCTCTTGTAAAACTGTTGTCCTCATACATCGACATATGCCGCGGTTAGTTTAGTAGGAGCAAATAAGGTTGTCTTACGATTTTTGCGAATTTCTAAAAAACGCTGCAAGTTAGGAAAACCGTTTTATTTTTCCTGTAATATTTAGGATAATATTAATAATCGGTAATTATTTCAGATTTTTCTGTTCAGTAACTTCGGAAATAATAGGGGGGGGGGGGGGGGGTGGTATTATTTTAAACGTTTTTGGTCTTAAATCAAAAACTACACGTTTACTGAAAAAAATTAAAACGGTTTTGAAATCTTCATATTAAGCCCTTTCATTTGATATCCCACTCGATATATTAGCTCAACTTTTGATTTTAGACATCCCATTTCGGTCCCCTTTAAAAAAAAGTAGAAAAGTTCTAGGATTTTTTTTCTGTTCCATAGGCTCGAATTAGCGGTTTTTAACACTATTCCAAATTTCAAGTCGATAGCATTAGTAGATCCTGAGATATCTTGCTGTGACAGACGGACAGACAGACAGACAGACAGAGTCGCACCATAAGGGTTCCTTTTTTACCATTTTGGTACGGAACCCTAAAAAACCGCCGCGGTCGAAACGGTCTGTCATTTTAGTGCTTACGCTGCGCTGTGTATTAAGTGAAGTCCCCAAATCACACTGGGCCAGCGTGGGGTTGGGGACTATAGCCCATTCCCTCTCATTTATGAGAGTATGCCTTTGTTACCCAGCAGTGGGACGTATATATAGGCTCATGATGATGACACTGCGCTTGGGAAAAAAATTGAAACTAGGCACATATATCCATTTTTGGGATTTCGTAGTCAAACTAAGAACCCTAATAATAAGTGCTTGCCTTTTAGTTCTATTTTTCCGTAAATAAGCAACAAAATTGGCACAGCAAATAGATTTTTTTAACAGATGTTACGTCTAAAAAATCTTTCGGATATAGAGGTTAGAGTACTTTATAGTCGTATTATCACCGAAAAGTGATATCGTTTACTAGAAACGGGCAATATCATACTTATAAGATACGATTCAAACTACTACACGCGCTTTAAGTTGTAAGCGGTCTCCTTTTCGTTTGTAAATCTCCAACGTGTTCCACTTTTTTTTTATAAGCTGACAAACTCGCTCCTTTTGGGCGTGGCGATTGTCGGACCGGGTGGTCGGCCGTGGAGTTCCCTGGGGTAGAACCAGGTCGCTAGCCGGACCACCTTAGTGGATCGGACTGGGTGGGTGCCGGTGGCGCCTGGGATCGAACCAGGTCACCTCGTCCCGGTCCACCTCGAAAATGTGCTCTAAAACTAATCTTGCTTGAATACACATTAACGGTACAATAAGTAGTACCAAAGTACCCAGCATAAACTAACTTCGTTCGCGCTCAGGAATAGGTAGGTACTTGGTACTTATCAACTTTAGACCCGTGAATGAGTCTTACAAACCCGAGTCCTAGTCCGCTTAAATTGACAAGTTTCCAAGTTGCATTCAGGTAAAGTTAGTGAAAGAGTCTTAGCTACTGCTTCGGTCAAGTTAGAGCAATAAATGGTTTTAATATCCAAACTATACAGGGTGAAATTTAATTCGTGAAACAAAATGTTTGTATTGAAGTTCTTTACAGAACAAACGGTATAATATACAGAAAGGTATCTTAATCATGAATAATTGGATATGCAAGAAGTTAGTTAAAATTCAGGTATACGGAATTAATACTATGAACAACGGGGTATTTATATCGGGAGCTCATGAGAACAAACATACCATGGTAAATACCCCGTTGTTAATAGTAGTTATTATACGGAGAAAGAAAGCCGACCCAAAGAAAAACGACTTAATATGAGAATTACCCCAGAGAAAACTTAATTTTACCCCTAAAGGGGTAATTGCCCCCAGGTTCCGAACCACTGTCTTAGTGGTTTCATGAGACCTATATCTATTGTCATTACGTTTTAAGTTTGAACATTCTTAATAGATTTTTCGACAAGTTCCATTCTAATTGAATTTCACGTTAATATATTCTACGTAACACGTAACAATAAGGACTTTACATAATATTTTACATAAGTAGATTTATCCTTCACTGTTTTTGTGAGCCTCCCACGCATCACAGTATATATATTAACTAAAGCAGTAACTCAACTAGGCATTTGGCGCACTCTCATATAAACCTATGTTCGCCCTTTTTACACCGTGTGTAAAAAAGAGCGGAGTGCAATCGAAAATCCAGCGCGATCTAGTGACAATCCTTATGTGGTGCGTTTGTGTGGGTGCGTGATTATCCTTCAACGGTTATATGAATTGTTTTACTGCTCTAGGGGTATGTATACTGTGCATGCACGGAAACTTTAGTGTCAGTGTGGTTTTCGTATAATCCTACGCAGAGTAAAACAAATTCTCTAGTTAGTATAGCCAGATATGTCTTTGGATCACGTACACACAGGCTACATATACAATTAGTTACACATAGTTCCATAAAGACTAGAATTTCAAGAACCGTAAGTACGGGTTAGTCTAGCCTTGGGGCCTAACATTGCACATCTCTATTACTTTTATATTTCCTTGCAATATTTTACAGATTTACATAATGGATATATTTTTTGGAGTAAAACAGCAAATCTTTTTTATCGGGTTGGCAAAGTTGCCTTCTAGGGTAAAAGTAGCCCGTACTTACCTTAATAAGGACAATTATGAAATAGGTACAGTTATTCTGTCAGTAATAAGTACTAATCATCATAAATTTAGAAAACTATACTAGATTTCCAAATTTATGATTAGAGGCTAGAAAAAAAAGCTTCAACAGAAAAAGACAGAAAGTAAGGTTATTGGATAAAATAGATTTTTCCCGATTTGTAGACAGGGTAAATATGGTTGGAATCTAGTTTACCCGAAATTTTCGCAAAGGATTGTCGAAATACCAGACATATTTAAGACATATATTTGCCACAAATTATACATGGAGTTTTATGAAAAATAAGAAAAGTAAACTTACATTTTGCATAACAAATATCATCAAGTACCCGTCCTCTCTCAAATGTATTGTCTGAAACAGCATCTGAAACAATAGAGAAAAGAAATTACTTTTGTTCTTTGTACGTATATTTTTTTAATTAATGACACTTGTTTTTCATGAAGGCAATGAAAACGTTATGGAAATTGCTTTTGATTTGAAGATAAATCGTCAATTAAGCTTCTTGTGAAATACGTTGAGTCACTCATGATCATGACTAAAACCGATTGATTTACTAGAGCAGTGGTGGGGAAACTTTATGCATTGGGGGCCAGAAAACTTAAGACATTTTAGAAGTGGGCCAGAATAGGGAATATGCATGAATTTTTATTAACAGATTTCTTAACAAAATATGAAAATACCGTAAAAAAGATGACATACAGTCATAATAAAATTGAAATCAACCGAGAAACACGGAAGATATAAACATTTTAAACCACTAATCAGACAGCGATTAGAGAGAGAGATCCGATATGGACTATGGCCTCATAGTACACGGCCGCCATACAATCTCCATACTATATTCTGTTTTGCGAGAAAGAGATAGAGATAAATCTTTGTTGTGTTATATCTTGGTTATTTTTATAGTTATTCGAAAAATATTTTTTTCCTACTGTTTTTTTATATGAATGAGCTTTTATTAAAGTAAATAAAAAATATCATGCATATTCCCTATTATAGCAAAAATTAGTTGAGCCGGACCGTCAAAATATATCACACAAATAATATCGAGATGGAAGGATATAGTTTGTCGATTTGATGTACAGGCACCACACGGGAATGTTACGCCAGTTGCAGCTGCTCATAATGTAACCGTGTAATGCCAATCGGCCGTACTTGGGGCACACACCTGCTGACGAATTATGATTACATGGCTAACAACATCACTTCCACACTTTCCCCCTTTTCACTGATTCACCATTCCACTCTTTCCTTCTTCACTCATTTGACTTTTCTCCCTTTCCCCCTGTTTATCCTCTTACTGTTTCCTCCTTCATGATTTCACCCTTTCGCGCCTTCCGACATTCCCCTTTTCACATTTCCCCCTTTCACTCTGTCACTGTTTACCCCTTCAACCCTTTCACTATTTCCCCCTTTCATGCTTTTTAACTTTACATCCTTTCCCTTCTTTCCGCTTTCACCCTATATTTATAGTTAGAAAAATCAAATCGTCTCGTGTAATGTACAATTTATGTTCGAGAGGGATAGCGATATTTCTCAAGTGTCCTTGGTGTGAGTTTATATCGGATATCAAAATTAAGAAATCTCTTTCTAAGTTTAGACACAACATAAATTTCTGAACACACCCATAAATATTTGACAACCAACAAATATGTTTGATCCTTTGTAACAGTGACACTATTCAGCATTTACATTTAAGTTAAGTTATTGTAATACCCCTACGGGGCATCATGTACCCTCCCAAGATATGCTGTAACACCTAGCGAAGTATAAAATTGTACATGAAAACAATGAATAAACAAATAAAAAAATACAAAATCTTAATTGTCGATAATTGTGGATACTATGCGGTCGATGCAAGACCCTTATTTTAATACGATCTTGAATTGACGGGGAGCCCGACTACCATACCGACGGGACGAACATCAAATTTTTGACGGGTAGGAACCGTTTGTATAGCCCCTTAACTGTGGCAAATAAATATGGCAGTACCCCCTCATCTGTGGAAGCCCGTGGGGCCTGCTCCACAGACAGGCCTTCAAAGTGCACATCCAGGTGGAAAATTACGTTTTACTCAGCTTTTTACGGAGTTACAGTTTATAATTTGAAATAAATCTGCTCTCTATTAAATTACCTTACTGCCAGTGTAAAATACCATATCAACATTGAGGTGTGATATCTGAACAGATGAGTTAATTATAGGGGTACCTAAATTTCTACCATATTTTTTGATTTTAAATAAATAAAAACAGATTTCTGGCTACGTTGGTGCTTTCATTATGTAATTCAATATAAAATACACATAATACAGTCATAAAATGGCAGGCTTTAGACTAAAAATTTGCAATAAACACCATTTCAAAACTTCACCAAAATGCTGTCAACCCTAGAAATGGTGTTGTAAGGGGGTTTTGAATTACATACATTGTGGCGGGGTACTGCCACCTAGTTATTAAATTCATGTTTAAACAAGGAATTAAAGTCATGAACTAGCCGTCACCAATGCAATACTATTGTAGGTGCAGTAGATATCAAGTAAAAAACGATTTAAAAAAGGCCTCTTTTTTTCATGCAAAATGACTGCTCCTGAAATATTGAAAAATCACAGCAACCAGCAAGTTTAACCCAGAGAAATTTAATTTCCCGGCATATTCATTAACTAAGCTTTAATATAAAACAATAATAAGTTCTCTCATTGAACAAAAAACATGTAAAAACTTAATCTAAAACAGTACAAATATAATCGAAGTAACAAATATATGGTTAGACTAATATGGACATACCCAGACCATGGCTGAGTTAAAGGGAGATTTCAAAATGTGTGACGAAGTAACACCAACGTGGTGTAAAAAAATACAAAGCATGTAAAGTATTTTTCATCACGCTTGCAAAATATTTGGCAATATAAAGGTTAGTCCATTCGGCAGTAGTTAGTCACTGGTGTATCCATGTTATGCAAACGTGCGTTAATGCGCTATCTGTGGGGCGGCCCGGCGGGCCGTCGCCAAGAGTCTGTGACGAAGCCCGAGGGGCCTTGTACCGACCGTTAATTTGTTTTGTGAGCTATTTATCACTTTTTTAAGAGATTTAATCTTATTTAAATGCATTTAATAAAACACATGATAACTAAGACGTATGTTAATGGCTTTGCAAAATAGTAAAACATTAGAAAAGACTAAGAAATCGTACATGAAAGTTTATGCTATTAGTTGGCATGTTGTTTTTTTCACAATTTTAACACAGATTATAGTTAAAAACCACACCCAAACTTTTTAAAAACAAAATATGGCTTACATGGCATCAGATTTCCGCTTCTTTTTTCATAAAATTGTCTCACTTTAATCGTAATTAACGTACAACACCACAACACACCCGCGTCAGCTTCGGTTTTTGACTGCCAATATTTACGACTTTTTTCAACCGTTGCACATTCAAATGTTAGCTTGCTAGCCGTCTTGCTTCGTTCACATGACGATTTAACGAGTTAAAGAGAGACAAATATGGGTTTCTCTGAAATATAGCAATAAATATAAACACATACGGAGAAAGCCCGTCGGGCCATGCCACAGATGCGCCGAAGTTTTTGCCAAGGCCCGAGGGGCCTTCCCACAGCGGAGGGGATAGGAAAATTAAATTGTCGTTTTTAGTATTTTTCTCGCTATTTTTCCATAACCTAACCTTCCTTCCCTGAACTTCCACAAATGTTTCAAGTCCAAAATTAGCCAAAATCAGTTTTAGCGAGACTAACGAACAGCAATTCATTTTTTTATATATGTAGATGTATAAATTCGTTTTCAGTGTTGTGCCATAGTTCTTATTGTAGGTATTCTAGACCCCTAGACTGGCAAGGAGGCATCGAAATCGAAAATCAAAATAGGTTAACCCGCTGATGCCGTTGATGATTTCTATAAACCAGTATCTTGATCTCCGATTACCAACAGTTGTTATGAGTGCAGGGATCAATTTATAACAGGGACTCGGTCGTATGGTTTAGCTAATTGGCGAATAGCCCAGTAGCTCACCGCAGCAGGTCACTTCGATTGCGGTTGTTCCCAACTAGATACGGCTATTCCCGGCTGCTTCTCGTCCAAATTTACAGCATTTGCATGTGTCGATAGAGAAACAGATATTTAGGAGATATGCCGTGTTCTTTTTAACTGGTTTAAGCCCTTGCTTAGACTTGGTACATAATAGTTTAATACTGCACATACAATTGTGCGGTCTGAATCAGTTTTAATAGTCTGCAACATCCAAAGCGCTACTATATATACCGCAACATACCTTTATTACTATAGGCACAAAGACGTGTGTGTGATGTATATATGTCGCTTTAGATGTTACATACTATTTTATGCTGATTTTACAACTGTTACAAGAATTCTATAGACCATAGGTTCCCAAACTTTTTTGACTTGCCGCCCTCTTAGGCATGAAAAAAAATTTCAGCGCCCCTCCACAACAAAATAACGACCACATTGTTGTGAAAAATATATCGACGTGGCTGCAATCGGGCTGACGGAGTCAGTCAATCAGGCAAGACCACAGGGGGGCGTAACGGACCACTTTGGTAAACTATGCTATAGACGATCTGGGTCGATGTTACTTACCGTACAATTAGGAATATTTAAGTTACTTTTATTCTTCATACAGGTTTTGAATACTGTTACAATGTAATATACAACGGTGTGGTTATTTATCGGACATTTAATTGCGTTTATGTGCATGTTTCCACGCGACGTTGTTCTTCTATAATTTTTTACCATCTAATAATATGTAGAGTCGGACTACGCTAAGTCTGCAGAGGTCGAAAAAAGGTTTTATTTCAAGAAACACACATGGCAACATCACAAGCAAGATGATGAATTAGTCTTGATACTTGGCAAATATCTTTCCGTTTAATAAGTATATAATGTGTCTACTTATCTACGGAAATAAATATTTAGGACAGTCTTGCATAATCATATTTATTTCAGTAGGGATGTAGATATATATTACAATAACTGGAAAAATTATTGGCAAGTATCAATATGAATAAATTTTCTTGTCGTGGTTTCCCCATGTTGCTATATTTATATTTTTGAATAAAACCTTTTTTCGACCTTTGCAAACTCAGCGGAGTCGCACTATAGTATGAAAGTGGATCAATCCAAATTACTTAGGTATGTACATATTAATCGCCGAGTTATCTTTATATATTTTTTTATTAAATATCAGTCGGTACCTTACCGAATAAAAGTAGGTCACTTTTTCAAAGATAAAGAGTTCTTTCATGATATATAATTACAAGATTTTCAAATTAAACGTTGTAAGCAGTCCCTTTTAAAGAATAAACTTCCAAGTATCCTCGAGACTTGAACGATAAATATTTTCTTTGAAAACTGATTTCGGGAGTTGAAAATTAGTTAACAATTTCTCTGTAGTGAGAACATCAGTCTATCGCCGTTTAAAACGGGTGTCGGCTGACGGGGTGGGTCCGAAATGCCCTGCACTAATTGCAGAGTTGCTTAGAGTTAAATTAGAAGGACCTCCGCGGGAATACGCCCACGCCCGGGGCCCTGGGAAGTGAACAGCAGGCCAGGATACGAATAATTACACAGAACCGTTTTATTAAACTAGAATTCTTTAGATCACAGTAGCTAATTTGTAAAATTATAAGTCTTACTGTATCAATCGTAAGTACGCTCGGGACTTGCACTGAGAGAGAGTGACAG
Organism: Eudemis profundana; assembly: GCA_947034925.1. NCBI lineage: Eukaryota > Metazoa > Arthropoda > Insecta > Lepidoptera > Tortricidae > Eudemis > Eudemis profundana. The sequence continues at coordinate 12,012,770 of OX344808.1, forward strand.
GACGATGCTGGGACAACGTCAGCGACCAACCTGTGAAGTCTTTTTGCATATTTCAATCGATACTCAGGAAAACTTATCAATAGTTACACTGTCTCTCATAGTCTCAGATATCATGAATACTTGTGTTTATTTTGGGATGTCGTCGTTCGTGTCTTTGGGCGTCGATGATGGATTCCAGATACAGTCATGGAACCCCAGTATGTACATATCGATAGTAAACAAACGGTAAACCGAGTTCTATATCGATACCGGCATTATTTCAGACGCATGATGGCAAATGTTCAATACAATAATGATCTCGTAAAATTAAAATATTTCATTAATATCTATATCTTTTGTTTTGGTGCACAATAAAGAATATTGTATTGTATTGTAATATTAACTAAATTTATTATTTTGTCTAATATTGTAAGTCATTAACGCCTAGTTTTGTAAGTTTTTCTGCTATTAACCAAAAATTGATGTTATGTCTGTAATAAATGATTTTTATTATCATTAATTTTATGCTTAGATAATATTATATTGTTGTCTATAATTATAGAAAAACAAAAATGGTAAGAAAATAGGTTAAAACTTATCAACTATAGAGAATCACTAAAACTAGCGGTAACTATTATCGCAAAAGAAATCTATTCCAGATAACCGGCAATATACTATGAAACAAACTATGTATAGACCTAAAATAATAGGTTGTAGCACTTGTAGCTGTATTTAAACAACATGTTGTTTATTAAAATTATGCATATTTCGAATTTAAAACACATACATATGTGAATAATAAATTCTACGACAGAGCAAGTTCAGAATGTCAGCCTTTTACCAAAGAAGAAAATGCACATTCGGATAAGTCTTATACTGCTGACATCTTCAGAAAACCTCGAGCTTTTAACAGAACAAGATTTGGCGTCTTTGTATGCGCAGCCAAACGTAGGCCTTCTGTATTCCTCATTAAAGTGATGAGACCCGGACCGCAGCCTTTGTCATCCCCCAAAATTCGTTCACAACAAAAAATTCAATGTATACTACTTACATTATATTATTCCTTCAGGGTTCGTTAGATGGCGAAGCCCGGGACAAAGTCGTGCCCTTGACGTTAATTATATTGCGTTCTTTATTTATATTCCCTTGAACGACTTACGGATAAGTATGTCAAGATAATTGGTGAACATTTAGCAATTTTATTGTTTTGAATTTATTGCGTTCATTTATAAGATTGAGAATGGGTTCTAAAAATAATGAATTAGAATAAAAAAACCGGTCAAGTGCGAGTCGGACTCGCGCACCGAGGGTTCCGTATAAACTAATAAGTAGACCAACCTTACGACTAACAGCAACCCTGCCTTAAACCCGCTTTAGCTCTATTCAACCAGGAAAAATCTTAACAGCACGATGCAGCGTATGCTACAGCGACATCTATTGATACTAAATAGCGCGTAAATTTTACTTGTAATTTAAATTTAAGGGTGGATTTCACAGCGTTTCAAATGCCGTCATCACCAATCCCGAAATTTCGACGATTCACTTTAAGAATGTATCCCATTCTTTTGATAAAATCAGAAAATAGTACCTACTATTTTCACGTTTTGATCAAAAATTATGTAATTTTTAAAAAGATGTCATCATAATATCGGGATTGGTGATGACGGCGGTTGAAACGCTCTGAAATCCACCCTTAAACGTTACTTTTTGTTATTGGCTGATTGAAATAATTGTTTGTCAACTAAGTTAGTTCTCATGTATCATTTTTAGCCACAAGCTACCTTATTTTAGATTTGTGTCCCTAGATGGCGCTAGTGGTATTTCATTTTTATACTCCTATTATAGAGTTTTTAATAATTATTGTTACTTTATGTTTTTTTCCCGATGCCTGATGAGTGATCATTGTATTTAATAGACATTTTTTATATAATCTGAAATAAATCATCGCTTAGTTTTGCTACTCTCCGCTAGATGGCTCTCGTAGGGAGGGTAGAACTAATATGTTAAGATTTTTGTAAATTTTTAAAAAGTATTCAAGTTAGGAAGAGAAAATATAACGGTCTTCCTAATAATAATAATAATCCTAATAAGTAGATACATGAATAGTTCAAGAAAAACTGTATGGCGATTAGTTTAGTAGGAGCAAATAAGTATGTGTTATGATTTTTGCAAATTTCTCAAAAACGGTGCAAGTGAGGAAAACCGTTATATTTTTCCTGTAATATTTAGGACGACATTAATAATTGGTAATTATGACACATTTTTCTGATCAGTAACTTCGGAGATAATAGGGGGGGAATGGTATTTTCTCAAACTTTTTTCGCCATAAATCAAAAACTACTTATCTAAAAAAAAAAAAAAAAATGGCATTTTAATCTACAAATTAAGTTCTTTCATTTGATACCCCACTCGATATATAAGCCCTACTTTCAATTTTGAAAATCCCATTACGGAGCCCTTTAAAAAAAAAGTAAAAAAGGTACAAGATTTTTTTTATGTCCAATAAGCTCGGGTTAGCGACTTTTAACACTATTCCAAATTTCAAACCGATAGCAGCAGTAGTTCCTGAGATATCTGGCTGTGACAGACGGACAGACAGACAGACAGACAGACAGACAGACAGACAGACAGACAGACAGAGTCGCACCATAAGGGTTCCTTTTTTACCATTTTGGTACGGAACCCTAAAAATTAACGTTAGACAGTTTTTGGCTATGTTTTACTCACTAGCATTTATCCGCAGCTTAACCAGCGTCATTCCCGTTATTATCCCAAGGGAACTCTTTACTGGGATATAAAGTATCCTTTGTTTGTGCATGACTTAGTCTATAGTGCGACTACGATAACTTCACAGAGCAGAACATGGCAACACCTCCGTTTTAGTCAAATTTCTATGAAAACATTACTTTTAAATGGAGGTGTTGCCATGTTCCGTTCTGCAAAGTTATCGTAGTCGCACTCTAGCTACTTGTATGCCAATTTTCGTCTCAATTCATGCAATTGTTACCGCATTATTTAGGTACAAAACATCCAAACTGCTTCACAAACTAATAATATTAGTAGGATAGGATAGAATATGATAGGAAGTACCTGGGCGGCTGAGCTCTGGTCGGAGAATGGGATGAATGGTATGAGAATGGAATGTTTAAGGGTATATTTGAAAAGTGATGGGCTGTAGTCTGAAAATCCCACTAATATTATAAATGTGAAAGTTTGTGAAGATGTTTGGATGTTTGGATGTTTGTTACCTAATAACGGGATAGCAACTGGATGTATCAAGCTGAAATTTGGCATGTAAGTAGACCATTTCCTGGATTGAAACATAGGATACTTTATATCCCGGTAAAGAGTTCCTTTGGGACAATAACGGGAACAACGCGGGCGAAGCCGCGGGAAAATGCTAGTATTTGATAAGTAATTATATAATACCATTTTAACATTCAGTTTTATACCGTACACATCACGAGCGCTTGTCTCGGCTGTCAGCTACATCAAGTTGAAAGTATAATTGAATTTAAATTCCCAGTAATATTTTGCATAAATATTCTCATATTCACGTCAGCGTTAATTAATTCGTGGAAGTAGAATACACGCTTTATTTTTCCTGTGATATTCACAATAAGGACGCTATTGTTCTTCTGTGTTTGCCACAGGTGTTTGTGTCTGAACGTATCGTATAGGTAGTTTCACGGGAGTTGAGGTGAATGATTACACACACAGCTACATGAAGTACTCATTGCAAAAAAAGCGAATGAATGAAATGAATGAGTGAGTAAATAAACATAAGGCTATAGTTTAAAGAAACTTTTTGGTCTATCTTGCAATTCACTGTTGAATTTGCTATCGGTACGAAAAAAGAACAGTAATTTCAAAACCTCGCTGTCATTACTTGACAGTGTTGTTGTGTGCGTGGCCTCAATTCTCGTGAAACTACCTCTACCTATTAGGGTGCTCCTTATTTTGTCGATTTTTTTATTTCTTGGCACCCCTTCATTTTATTTTAGGGCATGAAAAGACATGACTGTTTTTTTTAGATTTTTTCTTAAAGTTTCAGAGGTCGCTACCAGCAGTTGAATAAAAAAATCTCATACATTTATAGAATTTTAAATTAATTTTTTTATGGTTGAAAACCATTTTATTATTTAAACGAGACCTTTTTGTTACATGAATGCTTAATTATTATTAATATTAATTGAGAAAGTAATTAAAAAGGTTTGCAAAGTAATTTTATTTCAAAACGGTCTTTCGGACTAAAGTGAGTCATGGTTAAAAGTGGTCTAACGGTGAAAATTAAAAATATAATTCGTTTAAAGAATAAAATGGTTTTAGAGCATAAAAAATAAAGTTAAAATTCTATAAATGTATGAATTTTTGTTTTATTCAACTGCTGGTACCTCTAAGACTTGAAGAAAAAAATCTAAAAAAAACAGTCATGTCTTTTCATGCCCTAAAATAAAATGAAGGGGTGCCCCGCATGAAATCAAAAAATCGACAAAATAAGGAGCACCCTAATACCTATGTGAGCCCGAGCTATGGGCCCGAATCGATATAAGATAAGATAAGATAATCATTTATTTGCAATAAACATTACCATTATATACATAGGTCTTTTTCAATTATTGGTAGGTTTACATATTTAACCGAGGACGGTATGCTAAATTAAATTAAAAGCTGAAACTAAGAGGTACATGGAACACTACATTTCTTACAAAAATCTACTAATACGAACAAAGACTAAAATATAAAGATCAAGGTGATCGCAGCAGCCTAGCTCACATAGAATAATTATATAAATGCCGTTTTTAGGCATCTTTCTGGCAAGCGAGCTTTTTACCGAGTGGTCTAGGGTACGCAGTACCGTTACCCTTCTGAAGAACCGGGATTTTCGTTACTGGCTGATAATAGACCCGGGCCGCCCGGTACTTTTGGGACAGGTTTTCAAAGACGGTATTTAGTTCAGTTCGATGAGATTCAGTTGGTTCTACCATAAAAACAATTACACCCTCCTACTCCGACTGACCTCAGGAATGCGTGGTTAAAATCTTTTGGAATCCTCACGAGCATCTTGTATAATAAATACGAGTTTCCTTATTTTCATCGATCATTATCTAATTTTTGCCTATCATTAAAAACCCTGTACAGTCACATCTAGACATTTTGTATACATTGCAGAATTTATGTGTGGTGAATAAGGTTCAAAATTGTACCTATATATATTTAAGACTTGACCGTACCTATATATATTTCAACAACTATAAGACTATTCGAATGAGGACAAGGCTTTAATTAAATTCTAGTTTCTATATTTCGATTGAGCACATTATGAATTTCACCGGCTCTGCTAAGAACTTTAGTAGATCAATACTGCAGTTTAAATATAGAAACACAGTCAAGCATTATACATTCACAGTGGAACCAGGGTATCTTTATATAAAGATGTACTTTTTATGGGTTTGAGAAGAGTATAAAAATGTATACTCTAATCAATAATCTGAGCGCCGCAATGTATTAACAGATAGACCTTAAAATAATATTTTTTGTTCACACTGTTGTACCTAAAAGACCAAGAACAAATTAGTCCAGTTCAGTGAGTAAACTCAATTCTCGAATTTCAAGCTCCAAACTCAGAAGCACAACTGCATCGTAAAAACAAATTCACATCGGAACGCTCACAAAGAGTGCTCTAAAAATGACTGACTGTAGGAAATTGAAAACCCCAGTCGGATTTTTCCGGTCGTGTCACACCCGCAACGTCCAACGCGCCTTGTGACGCTGCCGACCCCGTCATTAGTGGCACTTCTAATTTTGAATTGCAGGTATTGATTATCTGTATGGCGGCGGGATTCGTTTGGGTCAGTTGTGGATTTGAGGCTGCTATTGTTTTAAATAGTAGCTGGATAACTGAAATGATAATTATTTTCTTATAATCGAGGCAAACACATAGGTACTCAAGTACGCCCGCACATAAATGAGTTCTATTATTTACGATGTAATTTGGAAGACAATAACATTAGAACTAATTTAAATACCTAGTTTATTATGATTTGTTACTGTTTCTTGTGATGGAATAGCGGTGAAAAAGAATACAAGTCTATTTAAGCACTTTCGGCCGAGACTTAACATAGTGCTTTTCACGCCTACTGCGACGAAATAATAATAATATCATACTAAAAATGAAATAATCCAAAAGTCAATTTTGTATTTTTCGGCAATATACCTACCGTGGACAATTCTTCAACACTGAATAGCACACATCTATTTATTATTTTATGCCACACCTGGCCATAAAGTGGCTTTTTCCGCACGCTGCGCGTACGGAAAAAGCCGCTTTATGGCCAGGTGTGGCATAAAAAATATTTTTAATATCGTCACTGCGTGTCACTAGCGAGTATACGTCAAATTAAAAAAAAGTTAACCATAGACACATATATAACATAGACACATATTCGGAAAAAGCCGCTTTCTGGCCAAGTGTAGACATAAAATGATGTACACAACACGGGAGGTAATAAAGAAAGCCCTCGATCGAATATTTACGTCCCTCGCTTGCAGTTCAGACTGCAAACTTCTGCGATCTCGGCCTTTGTTTGTATTACCACCCTAGTTGTGTAATGTACTATTTTTATGTTGGCATCAATGAATTTAGTTCGGAAAGTTTTGTTTTTCTTAAAAACCGTAGGAATTTAATTGTTTGTTAAGATGGTAGTTGTGCATTTTTATCGTAAAGTTTGAATTGTTGTTTTAATCTTTGACCTAAGTTTAACCTAGATTTAGAAGTCTGTGGCTGCTAGCAATATCGTTTTGCGACTATAACGACACTAGTGCTGCTATGGGAATAGAGTATAGACTTCTCTGAACTCATATCTGGGGGCACGACAGTGCCCCCGCCAAGCCGAGCAAAACAAAGGCACGGCCGTACATCATCCTTTTCTCGAAGCCATTCAGGCCATTTTCAGCCTCCCATTTTGTACTGGCTAAAGCTAGAAACCTGAAATTTCAGGGATATATAGGGCTCACTAAGAATTATATATATCCTCAATATCATTCAATTTGAACGTGTAGCTTAAGAACTATTGTATGTCAAAGTTCCTTATTAGTTTTGTCACTGACTCACTGACTGACTCACTCACTGACTGATGATCATCATAATTCTAAGGTACTTCTAGCAGAGCTACAAGCTCCAAATTTTAAACATAGTTTTTAGCCTATCAAGTCCTTAAAAACCTAAATATGTTGTAATTTCAGTCACAACTGCACACATAAGTTTGTAATCTTATACAAAAACATGCGTTTATTTAACCGTGGAGCAACACATTTTATAGATCTAATAATAGGCAAGTCGGTGGAAATCGAGTTCTGTTGATACCCCCCCGGTACTGACTTGGTTTAACTTTACATCTCAAATTTTTTGTTGTTGTAGGAGAACTGCGTTGCGAGACTTGCATCTTTTTACATGTAATGTTTTTGATGGGTTATGTATGTTCTTATATTAGTGTTTGTGACCAAGTAAAAGACAAATAAAAGTACAGGAGTAGAAAAAATAGTTTTTATGTTTTTCACCGTTGTTCTATATTTTGTAAATGTATTATTTAATTAATGTTATTTTAATGTTAAATAATTAATATAAATTTATACTGAATGCACGTAAGAATGTTGTTATAGTAAAAAATATCAATGGCACTATATTATTTGCTCTTGGCTCATAATTTCTAAAATTTAATTCTTTCTTGGTAGCAATTATTTCATTATGCATTGCATACGTTGCGTAAGTGGGCTAAGTGCGTCCCTACCTTTAATTGTTTACGGACAGCACAGACTTGGTATCAACATCCATGGTGCGTACCTACTGTACCTACCTACATCTCTTATTGACTTGCCAACGACGTCATGTTCATAGTAGAGTTATTAAACCAGAAGGCACATTATACAAATATGTGACTAGGGAGAATCAGCTCTCTGAAAAAAGTATCCAAGAATTGTATCCCTTGAGAATAATAAAGATTGAGAAAGTACCTCTCTCTATGCGATGAAAAAAACAGTTTGTGAAACAATGCCAAAGGAAAATAAAATATTGGGAAAAAATGCCACTAGCAAATTAAGAAAACGGAATAATTGCTACCAAGAAAAAATGAAATTTTGGAAATTATGAGCCACACTCATATAACAAGGTTGTACTTTTTCTATGCACCAACATATGTGACTGTATAGGTAAATATCACAATGTCAGCCACAAAGCCACAAACTAATTAGAATTTAATCCGACGATATCTCGTAGTACCAGGCTTGACAAATGAATGTGATACGTCTTGTCCACTTAATTAATGTTTATATAGGTCATCACTCATCCGGCCATAACTTAAAGATATGGGACTGAAAAAACTAGCGTCATAATATTTCCGATTAAGTATTAATTGCCAAGTACAATTTTAAAAATTGTCAATAACAATAGTACAGTTATTATCTGTTCCCTTTTTCCATATTTTAGGACTCTGTAAAATATTACATTTTTCAAAAGAGTTATTAATCAGTGAGATCCAAAAAGTTAAGATTTTACTCAAAATGGAACTTTGTACATGTGTGCGGTGCATGATTTCCTGATTCCAAATACCTACTTAAATGAAGCAAGTCATTTAAATAATAGTTACTGTACTATTAAAAAAAACGAATTTTAACTAATATTAATAACCAATATCTTATTGCTGCCCTAGGAACAACTGCAAATAGATAACCACCAGATACGTAACTTGTTGTTTGGCGATTCCTCTTAACTGGTAATGAGCAATCAGTTGTTCAAAGTTCACAGACAGTTACAAACTTAAAGCTATCACAGATATTATAATATTGTTTGCGGAATTAATTTGTTGTTGTTTTACAAAGTACCTGTTATTGTCTGTTATTGACTGTGATAATCAAATGGAAACTTTGAGGCCTAACTGAAGAGGTACCATACTATTGTGAGTGGAATGTAAAGGTTATTTTTCAAATATGTGGGCAATTCAAAACAAGCATTGCATATATGATGTAATATGAAAGTTAGGTAGGTACGTCATATCCGCGGTCTTTTAATTTTTTTAATTTTTATCAGAATTAAATTTTACAATTGTATTAGGTATAATCAACCCACATAAAAAAAAATTATAAAAATGCACTCAGTCGTGTCATATATTTTTGCACACGCACATGAAATGAAATAACCAAAAACGAAATTTAAACATCATCAAAAATAGTTGTAAAAAAATTCGGTACACGGCTTATCCAAATAGACAGGGTTTGTGAACTACAAAGTGAGTTAAAATATTGGGCGCATCGTTGTGAAAATATTGTGTTTCGTTTACAAACATACCTTTGAAAGAATTGCCAGCCAATAATTTTTTTCTCTTTTACAGAATTTGTTTATATCAAAATACATGCAATATTAAACTTTTTATTTTAATAACAACTGAATTTACAAAATATTTATCTGCACGAATATAATATAATATCTATGTTTGTTAATACCTACTCTTTTAAATCAGGTTAAATAAAGGTTCAATTAAAGTACATGACGTAAGTGCAAGGGAAATATAATAAATTAATAATTATATACAAAATCGAACAAATGTTATGTGATTAAGCATTTAAAAAAAAGTGTATATGTGTTTTTGTTCTAAGAATATTTACTTTTTGGGTTTTTCTTGCTACACGATTTTTCTCGTAGTAGGTTCCAAAGTACAAACGATTCTGAGTAAAAAGTCCCAAAACGTCATTCTTAGAAAAAAAATCACATGTACACCTTTTTTTGAAAAAACTCCCGACTATATTAAGGTAGTTAAAATAGATAATATTTACTTAACTAGTAAAATTCTACAGACTTCATGATTTAACATTATCTTAGAAAGTTATTGTAATGTATCTTTATAAAATAGATGGCTAAACCTCAGAAAATATGACAATTGATTTAAAATTAAAGGAAACGCTATCATGTCAGCAAATACGAGAAATCTTTAAATCAAACTACTGTATCTCCAAGTGAAGTATATTCACAAAGAGCCTGCAAGGTTTTAAAGTAAACCAATATTTAAATTCTACCTCGCCGCTTCAGGACTTTACATAGACTCAATAGAGGGAAAGTTTAATAGAAAGATAAATAAATAAATAAATGTTGCGGAGAGATGGCGGAAGGACGATTCTCGGAGAGATTTCGAAAAGCAACGTGTATTCTGTCTGACCACAGTCGCTTATGCAAACTTGTTTACTATAGTAGTATCGTGTATGTATGTATAACTGAAGTGAACATATGAACACATTTATGCTTTATCGTATATACCTTTGACAATATCATTGTTAGTAATAGAAAATTGCCAATGATTTTCGAAAAATCGTTGGCTCGAAATTAAGAAAATAAACAATTTTTTTGATGTAGCTACATTACTCATATTTTTACGTATTTACATTTAATCCATTTTAAGTTGGAAGTGGGTCATTTGTAAGGTTTGGAGAAATTTATCTAAAGTGAAAATTAATAAATATTTTGTTAAAAATATAATAAACGTATTACGGTACGATATTATAGTATTTTATGCAACAGTTGTATAAGAAGGTTCAAAAAATGCGAATTGCGTGAGTTGCGATACGAGCCGCGAATGCAGCGAGTATCGCAAATAGAGACGCAATGAGCGTTTTTTGACTTAATTATACAACGTTGCATACAATACTTTTTCTACGACAGGTTTTAAAATTATAAAATACAAACAAGGCATAACCTGCAAAGAAGGCAAATATGACGTATGACTGTCAGTATGTGTCTATGGTAAACTTTTTATTTTTTAAATGAAGTTGACACGCAGTGAATATATTAAAAATACTTTTGTTTTTATGTTGACATCAATGAATTTAGTTCAGATAGTTTTGTTTTTCTTAAAAGCCGTAGGATTTTAATTGTTTGTTAAGTTGGTAGTTGTGCATTTTTACCGTAAAGTTAAAATTGAGCGCTTAATCCTTGACCTCAGTTTAACCTAGATTTAGAAGTCTGTGGTTGCTAGCAATAACGTAAAGTGGCTATAACGACACTAGTGCTGTTATGGGGAATAGAGTATAGACTTCTCTGAACTCATATTATATATGTTCTTATATTAGTGTTCGTGACCAAGTAAAAGACAGATAACAGTACAGGAGTAGAAAAATTATTTATTATAATCTTGCTTTGTCTATTAAACGATACCTAAAATATTAAGGTTAATATGGTAAAATAAACGGTAACAATATTCAAGTTTAATCGTTGTTGTGATGCTGTTTTGTGAGATATTTCAAATAACATCGGTATTGCTAGCGTAAGCAATATTATTCGAAATTATTGTGAATTGGGATTTTCATTAAGAGTCGACGCACTAACCCTAAAGGGTAGGTACCTATTTGACACAAAAACCTGGCCAAAAGTCAAAAAAGAAAATATTAACTTCGTTGGTGATACTCACATGTGTGTTTTTTGTTATGTGCAGCCGTAACTACTCACACAAGTTACCACCAACACGAACGGGGGCCTCCGGAGGCTGCTTCTATCGGTCGTCGTTCGTGTTGGCGGTCACTTGTGTGAGTAGTTACGGCTGCACATAACAAAAAGCACACATGTGAGTGTCACCAACGAAGTTGCCAAGCTATAATAGTTGAATAGATGGCACGTCTCACTGCAGCCATATTTTGTTCTACAAACTAGTATTTGGACCTTATCTGGCAATCGGAATTCAACATTCGTAAACTACTGAACGCGTTAATCTCGACGCCCTTAGTCGCAGACATTACTTTCTTTACCGATTGTGAACAATGTCTGCTGTGCACCTGCGCTAGTTTGATATGGATTTGAAGGCATGTTAGTACTATATTTTAATGCAAAATTTTTGGATTACAGATCAATATTTTGTACCGATATCGCGGTATTAAAATGTTATCGATAAAATAAAATATTTGTAGATTTTTCTTACACTAAATTCGTGTTTTAGTAGGTTTGTCAAGGCTTGTCCCGCTATGATTCTAGGTTCATCGTGTAGTCGGATACCTCTATTAAATGATGCAAAAGAAAAACCTTCCACCATGCTTTTTAATTTTTTTTTTGTTTGTGTCAAAATTTTGCTGCGTTGTAGCAATTTTATTTATGTAATAGTTAGATAGTTATTGAAATTTGGTATCAGAGGGATTTCGGCAACACGACAAGGCCGAATCTGCAGATTAATAAATAAATATGTATGATTTTTTAAATTATGGTTGATTTGAATTTTTCGGAACTCGGAACTCCAGACCGCGCTCTGTCTGCGCGGGCTCTAAACTACTTATAAGGAAGAGGTAAGAAACCTGCCCTACAAATGTGTACAATATGACATGTGTGCCTACATTTATTATAAGCTGTTCATTTTCCAGTAATTTTGAGAAAGGCTCCTTGGCATTCTAAGCGACTGAATCACTCAATACATTTCGATAGCAGAATCGTTTTCCGGATATGTTGGGGGCCGGAAATCGAGAACTGGGAAACCCACAATAATTACTTGATTACAACTGCGTACCCAGAAAAATGGCGGATTTCTTACAAATTAATCAAAATAATGGCCGCTTCTCGATTACTCTTTTAGTAAGTGAAGTCTATTTTTACTTGTTATTGGGAAAGTCTTTAGATGAAATAAGCATCGAATTACGTCTTTATGGTTATTTAACGAAACCTTTGTCATTTTTAGAGTGGGTTATAATTACAGGTTGTATCGTAATATTGTTCCAATTAATATAACGAATAATCAAGCGATTGGAAATTAATGCATGATTTCAAACAGTTGTATGTACTTGTATTTAGCTTGACTGCGTATATTTGTATGTTTCGAATCTTGACAGCCGTTTAAAGTATTTTTACTAAACCGATTTATACGAGTAATTACAAATAATGTCAACTAGGTAAACATCAAGGTCTGAAGATGGAGTCAGGACGTGGCCAGTAGTAGGTACAATTGATGATTTGAAATAAAACCATTATTAAAAATGTATTTTTAATTTTTTTATAATTGATTGATTATTACAAAATAATGAATCAGGTATACCAAACATAAAACCTTAACAAGTGTATAAATTTGTCAAATGGGCGCTTATTCCAATATCAGTGGTTCCTAGAATAGACCAATCCACGACTCTTAGTTCGAGAAATGCTTATCTATATCGTCGGCTAAAGTCGTAACTTTGTATAGGAGTTCCATACTAGTACAACGCTACGAGCCTACGAGGTTTGCGACTTTAGGCGACGATATACAGCTACACTGACATGACCCGGAATACCAAAACATTAGAACGCCGCAAACTCACCGTGCCAATACACGTCACGTCTGTCAAACGTATCCATTCGGCGCGGTAATAAGTTGCATGTATCGCAAACAGCCCGTTGCCAAGTTCCTAAGCCGAATGTAACTTGGCACCGTCTCCTGCTTTGATACCAACTTGCCTAATTAGCGCGCTCAGAATGTTACATGTAACAGTTTGTGTCAATGTCGGGTGAATTATATTGGTAATGCGGTTGTACATTTGCGATGCTATTTGAATAATTGGCTATAACTATACTTAGTGGATTTCCATTTCGCATTTACGAATTTGCTTTATGTAGGTACCCATAGACAAACTACCTATCCTAAATATCTCAGAAATTGCAGGCGAAACACCAGAGATCTGTACTAAGTGCACCTACGACGGGCGACTATATGTTGTACGACAAATACAATCTATTTCTTTCCATTCAGTTTACTACGAAATTGACTGATCATATTCTATCGCGCAATATGCTAGCCCGACTGAAGCTTCCTGCTCTGTGATACTTTCGTGCGATGGATGGATACTTTTTACCCGGCAAAAAAGAGATAATATTTAACTTAATTCACCTACACGAACGAAATCGCAAGGGAATTCACTAGTATATAACGTAAGAGTATCACATTGTATACAGTGGTTAATTACTTAACCATTAGCACTCCACTTCCATAAACGAAATTGATGTTCAAAGTATCCCCTTTTCTTCAAGATAGCAGAATAAATATGATTTCCTGCGGCGTTTCCAATCAGCAAAATTATAAAAATAAAAGACAAGTAAGTACAAGTGTAAGGACAAGTGTTTTTGCTTTTTAGGGTTCCGTAGCCAAAATGGCAAAAACGGAACCCTTATAGTTTCGTCATGTCCGGCCGTCTGTCTGTCTGTCTGTCTGTCTGTCTGTCTGTCTGTCTGTCTGTCTGTCTGTCCGTATGTCACAGGCATTTTACTCAGAAACTACATGATGGATATTGATGAAATTTGGAATATAGGTGTGTTTAATGAGCCGCTACTAAGTTTGGTATATAAATAATTAAAATAAATATTTTTAGGGGGGGCACTCCATACATGTTAAAGACAGTAAAAAATTTTTTTTCAGCAAATGTCAACGTGTGGTACATAGTTCGACAGCTCTTTAAAAAACACTATAAGGTTCCTAAGTAATGTTTTTGATTAGGTGAATGTATTTGGAAATAATCGCTCCGAAAGTTGTGTAAATTGTGTCCCCCCCCCTCTATTTTCTAAACCGTGCGTCCGAAAAATATGAAAAAAATCACAAAGGTAACGCCTAATTAATACTTTCAACGAAAATTATTTTCATCAAGATCGAATTAACCGTTTTTGAGTTATTGCCGATAAACTGCGCTTCTCTTTTTCTTTTGTTGTTGTACTTTTTTTACATCGTATTTTTTACCTTATAGTTACGGCTATGGAACCCTACACTGAGCATGGTCCGACATGCTCTTGGCCAGTTATTTGTTTTATGTGCTATTCTATTATTCGTTATGTTAGGTATTCAATTACATTATTCATTTGTTTGACGATCATAATATAAATACGTGTAAATTGACCCTAGGATAATTTATATTGTTATTTGATATTATGAAATAAAGAAATCTAAATCTAAATCTAGTAAATATAATAGTGCAATCACAAAAATACAGCATAACACCCTTATTTTCTAAGTTTCCAAAGCACTTCGAATATGGTTTTGGTCTACAGGTACTGTTAAGGTTGTTTAGCTCCATACAAAATTTGATGCACATTTATAGGTTTATGATAATAATAGTTTTTTAAGAAAGTAAGGGTTCGGTTCAGGACCAGGAGGTCCAAGTTGTATTTAGCCATAGTATGTAAGAGAAACGCCTTAGTTGTATATTGTCCAGGTAGAGAGATGTCTCAATGTGTAAAACGTTATCATTGCAATATTCCATAGTAGACGAAAGGACTTGGTTGTAAAACGTCTTAATATTCTAAAGTTTTTATAGGCAAATGGGCGCGATGATCATAAGGACCGATGCCGTATTAGAACTTCTAGGTTGCGTAATGACAATACAGTTTCATTATTACCTCACCTGTATTCCAAAATCCTTATCCTTATTTTATGCTTCCAAGGATAGATCATTTGAAGGGTCCACGGAAAAAACATGTCTAGCCACTTTTTTTTGAAAATGAGATTTTAATCTCAAAATGTAGAGCTCGCAATAAACTATAACTTACCACTTGATTACAGGTGAATATCTTAAAATAATATATATATTTTTCACTTTTAAAGAGATGGTTGCCATAGTAGTTGTTCACGACGACTAACATTCAAACCTCTATAACTCAAAAAGTCACTTAGGTGACTAGATATGTTCTTTCCGTGTACCCTTCATTTGTCTAATGACATAGTTAACGAGTCCATCTTTTTTAAATCCATCTATCCATTAATACATTATTCATTATCCGTACAACCTGTCGTCTTGCAAGTATAACGTTTTACATATTTTGTAATTGAGACATTTTACCTTTACCTTTTGCTACGATAGTCCTTATATAACTAAGACCTTATGCAATTGAGTAATTCTGCGTACTTGTTATTTCATGAGCAAGACGTTTTGTTACGTAAGTAAATCTTTGTAAAACTAAGACTTCTTGCATACCATGGCAAAATACAACTTTGACCTTCTGAACCGAATCCGAAAGTAATTTGGGGACAATTTATAACTATAATTTGTCTTGGTGAAACCAAATATTATAGCATGCATTTTTGAAAAAACTCAAATATATTTGTCAAATTAGTTGTTGAGAAAGCTCTGCCAATAACCTGTAAACGGTGGACGAAAATACGTAGAACTATGCAGAAATAGAGGATGCTACTTCGTTCGCGACAATAAAACGAGTTATTTTTTTCTTAGTCGTATAAAAAGCATCTTGCAAAAACTATAGGACTGATTTCTATCAAACGGACTGATTAAGTATACAAATCGATTTTGACGCTGCTGGTTAAAATATAGGAACTTTTTACTTGGTTATCACCAAGAACCATTAAAACAAGAGGACTGTCGTTCTCCATACTTTGGATCGTACCCCGACCGCAAGGGGATATCCAGGCAAAAACTAGATGGCGCTAAAAAAATAAACATTTAACGATGTTATAATTGAACAAAGAAACATAGTACCAAAGTATAAAGACAACCAAGTAGTTCGTCTTCGCCGTTTAGGAGCGCGCGACACCGGAGTCGGCCTAAGGCACAGGGCTGCCGCTCGTCGGTTCTGTAAAATACCTACTTACTACGAATGTAACTTTTATTAGGTTGACCTCGATCAAACGAACTATCGTTCGAGGTCAACCTAGTAAAAGTTACTTATTTCAATATGAAAGTATCTGATCGCACACATCTGATGTTAATGTTATTAAGTATAATAGTTTAAATAAATTAGTATTGGTATGTGTACATGTAAGTAACGCAACGATATTTCGGCTCGTTTCATAAAACCACTCTCGTGTTTAAGGCATTTTATGTATCAATAGAATCAACTACTATTTACAAGTTTAAAAAATCTGTTAATTTTACTCATCACTGTCAAACAAAATAATTATCTACTCTATTTAATTGGTATAGTTTGATCACAAAACTATCAAACATTCTATAAACGACTTAAAATATAACATTTATATAGGTACTAATAAAATACACACCTTTCGGGATCCTTAGGAATGCAGAAATATGACAATTCTGGATTTTGCGCATTATTCTTCAAACATCCGAACACACTACAGTATATATGTTGGTTCTCCATGTAAATAAACCTCTATACTTTGCTTCGTCCGCAGACATTTTGAACGTTCGACCGCTCGCGACTATTGCTCAACCCTGACTAAGCACGCGCCGATGCTTGCCTGTGGTGCGTCCGTACACGGCGCGCAAACGGCACGCACACATGCGCGCTCCCGATGTACCTTTTATCGGAACAAAAACTACCGTCTACCGTGATAGTACAGTAACAATTCGTTCGTAAACAGCTAATAATAAATAAATTCTAACATTTAAATACTGTGTCACGCTTGCAAAGTTGAATAATTGTAAATAATATAATTCTTATACCAAGCTTATACATAGATGGCGTTGTAAATATCGGGGAACAGATTGTTGTATGGAGAATGACAGTCCTCTTGTTTTAATAGTCCTCGGTTACCACAAAAGGAGACTTATAACGTATTTCGACACAACGAACGAAGTCACCCTTTTGTACACAATATGTTCTTTATAAGAATGTGTTCACACTAGTGTGGAGCTAGCGCCGTCTTAGGACGCGTTTGCGCGCACTGTGATTGGTTAACTCATGGGCCGATCTTCTCCGCTCTGCCCCGCCCAAGGTATAAACACGGTATACGGTAGTTTTTCTTCCTACAAAAGGTACATCGGGAGCGCGCATGTGTGCGCGTCGTGTACGGACGCACCACAGGCAAGGATTTGAGCATGCGCGAGCATGCCACAGTATGGCGTTCACTCACACAGGCGCGCGTCGTGTAAATACGTGTCGCGCGCTCCTAAACGGCCGAAGTCGGACTACTTGGTTGTCTTTATACTTTGGTACAAGAATCTTATATACAAACTGGATATTGCATGCCGAATATTCCTTTGAAGCCAGAAAAAATGACCTTGAATTACGTCACGCCGATCTTGCATCTCTTTCTGACGTTACTGACATATCGGTTATTATTAGTGTTGCCATAGTACGCAGGTGGTGCTACCGGTGAAATGAGGATTTTGATTTGGGTTCTTTTTTTGTATAATACAAAGAAAACCAAGTAAATTTGATTGCAGAAAGTTTTATAAGAAAAATATAAATTTCTGTTGAAATTAACTTATACTAAATTAATAAGTGATGCCGGATAATTCGTATTTCTATAAAAAGTAAGATTTTTTTATAAATAACCTGGCAATACATCAGTGTCGAAAAGAGATATAACATAGGAGCAAAGGTGAATGAACCTGGCTTCAACTCATAGTTCGGCACGCAACATCCAGTTTGTATATAAGATTCTTGCTTTGGTATAAAGACAAACAAGTACTTAGGTCAAACTTCGGCCATTTAGGAGCGCGCGATAAGTATTCAAGGTCTAGGCGCAGACACCGCGATCCGCACTGGGGCATCCTTACACATTCTTAAAACTGTGCTTGTATTGTAGTGTGTTCGTTCACGGTCACGGAGCGCACACATACAAGTGTACCTTTTGTAGAAGGGGAAAAATTGCTGCTATTATACCGCTCCGCGTAAATGCAAACGCACCCTTACGCCAGGTATGCTAGCTTCGAAATACATCTTCAACTTTAATTAGGTTGTGCAGAATGTGCAGTTCTGAAAGCAAATGTAACTTGTTTTTAGAAGAACCTTCGTTAAAATTATGCGCTGTGATGTTGCAGTGTGGTACGGTGATATTGTGCAGATGTTTAAGGAGAAAATGAAGTTGCTGTATAAAGAGGGTCATAAAAAAGGAATACATAATATTTCAATATTAAAGACCGCTCATTTTGCATATTATTTGTCTTTATGCTTCTTTGAAATAAACAAAGAAGTAACATTCATTTGACGTCACAACAAGAAAACTTTACTATTTTATTTTATATAAATGTTGCCCGAATACTTGAAAACTTTCGTTTGAAAGGATATATTAGGTAGTTCCAGGAGAGTTTAGGCACGGTATACGGTAGTTTTTCTTCCAACAAAATGTACATCGGGAGCGTACATGTGTGCGCGCCGTGTACAAACGCACCACAGGCAAGCATTTGCCCCTGCGCGCCCCTGCCACAGTATGGAGTGCACTCACACACGTGCGATCGTGCGTCTGTGTAAATACGTGCCGCGCGCTGCTAAACGGCCGAAGTCGTACTACTTGGTAATCTTTGTACTTTGGTTGAGGTGAACGATTACACCGACAGCTACATGAAGTACTCATTGCAAAAAAAGTGATTGAAATGAATGAGTGAGTAAATAAACACAAGGCTATAATTATACCTTAAATTAAATTTTTGGTCTATCTTGCAATGCACTGTTAAACTTGCTATCGCTACGAAAAAAAAAACAGTAATTTCAAAATCCCGCTGTCATTACATGACATATTGTTGTGTGCGTAGCCTCAACTCTGCTGGAACTTTCTATTCGTATATCATAGGCAACCTGCAGCGATTTGGATTATTTTATAGTAGCTCTTGCATTTTTTGACAAACAACTGGAAAGTCGGTTATTTAAAAAAAGAGTAGTGTTAGCTAATTTAATTAATTGTCCTGACTAATCTCGTTTTTATATCCCAACTTTAGATTTCACTCGCAACTTTTGTAAAACATAGTTAGGTATTATTATTAATAAAAGCAAATGGTGAAAAGTTATCAATTTAAATTAGCAACTTCTCCGAAACATAACGCAAATTCTCTCTATATTTTTATGAAATATGATGGATTACAAGAGCTGTCGAGTAATCTTCAACAATATCATGTTCCCAATTTTGTCTTTATTATAATACTAGATAACCCCCACGACTTCATCCGTGTGAAAATCCGATTTTTAGGGTTCCGTAGCCAAAATGGCAAAAACGGAACCCTTATAGTTTCGTCATGTCCGTCCGTCTGTCTGTCCGTATGTCACAGGCATTTTACTCAAAAACTGCACGATGGATATTGATGAAATTTGGAATATAGGTGTCTTGTATGAGCCGCTACTTAGTTTAGTAGTTAAAAAATTAAAATAAATATTTTTAGGGGGGGCACTCCATACATGTTACAGAAGCTAAAAAAAATTTTTTTCAGAAAATATCAACGTGTGGTACATAGTTCGACAGCTCTTTAAAAAACATTTTAAGATTCCTAAGTAATGTTTTTGATTAAGTGAATACCTTTGGAAATAATCGCTCCGAAAGTTGTGAAAATTGTGTCCCCCCCCCTCTATCTTCTAAACCGTGTGTCCGAAAAATATAAAAAAAATTACAAAGATAACGCTTATTTAATACTTTCAACGAAAATTATTTTCAACAAGATCGGATTAACCGTTTTTGAGTTATAGCCGATAAACTGCGCTTCTCAACAAAAGGACGTAATTGCTATGAAGATACGCTCTTTTGTTGTTGTACTTTTTTTACATCAAATTTTTTACCTTATAGTTACGGCTATGGAACCCTACACTGAGCATGGTCCGACATGCTCTTGGCCAGTTATTTGTATCATATTTGCTCACATAGTATTTGAAGTCAACATATTTTGACTGAAATTTTTAAACACCTGAACAGTTTGTATGGCTTAAAGAAAAGTGTTATTTTTTACATTTTTTGTCTGCTTATGAAGGTTATTATCGAACTTAGAGGAATATTAAAAAAAGCCACTGTTCGCCTCTCTTTCGCGCTTAGCAACACATTTAGCGATTATAGTATTTTATGCAACAGTTGTATAAGTAGGCTCAAATAGTCGTAGTCGTAGTAGTCGCGATACGAGCCGCCGCGGCGGCGAGTATCGCAAATATAGACGCCATGAGCGTTTTTTGACTGAATTATGCAACGTTGCGTACAATACTTTTTCTACGACTAGGTTTTAAAATACAAAATTAAACAGAGCGCGCAAACAAGGCAAATATGACATAAGACTGACAATATAATAAGTATGTGTCTATGGTAAACTTTTGTTTTTAATTTGACGTATACTCGCTAGTGACACGCGGTAACGATATTAAAAATATATATTTTTTTAATGTTGGCATCAAAGAATTTAGTTCGGAAAGTTTAGTTTTTCTTAGAAACCGCAGGAATTTATTTGTCTGTTAAGTTGGTAGTTGTGTATTTTTATTGTAAAGTTAGTATTGAACGCGTAATCCTTGACCTAAGTTTAACCTAGATTTAGAAACCTGTGGCTGCTAGCAGTATTTTTAGCGACTTTAAAAACACTAGTGCTTTTATGGGGAATAGAGTATAGACTAGTTCTTATATTAGTGTTCGTGACCAAGTAAAAGACATAAAAGTACAGGAGTAGAAAAAATATTATTTTTTTGTTTTAATTTAGATTATAATATTGTCAGATTATAATATAACACACTTTTTTTATAACAACAGGTTACTTAGCGTTCTTGATTATGAGCATGGGTCGAACTTTTGGTGCCAATGACGTAAAAATGACGTCAAGATGCATATAGCATGATTCACTCCAGTAAGCTTATGATGCTACGTTTTGTCACGCGATAAATAAGTGATAAAGCATCCGTCACTCTCACACACTATTTGTTAGAACGTGACGGATGCTTTATCATTTATTTATCACGCGACAAAACGTAGCATCATACGCCTACAGGTTTTACATTGATTTATCTTAACTGGAATTTACCGGTATCGTAAAAGCTATGAATTAATTCTAGTGTGTGTAATACCATTGACACCAACCAATAAAAGTAGTGGCCGAATTAAATCATAACTTTTACGATACCGGTAATTTACGGTAACGGTAAATCTATGTAAAGCCTAAACTGAATCATTGTGTATGTATAGTCGAGTTCATCATTATCTGATCAAAGAACGGATCAAAAATATCTGATCTAGTTCTTATGCTTCTCACAATAGGGTCTTGTTCAGATATTTTTGGCCCAATCTTTGCTCAGATAAAGATGAACGCGACTGTAGCTTGAAGTCACGATGCATACAGCATGATTCACACCGGGTTTTACATTAATTTATCTCTAGTGCAATTTACAAGTATCGTAAAAGTTAGGAATTAATTCTAGTGTGCGTGTTTTCCATTGACACCAATCAATGATAGTAGGTAATCATAACTTTTACGATACCTACCGGTAATTTACGGTAACGGTAAATCAATGTCAAACTTAAACAGAATCATCCTGTACCTTGACGTCATCGGCACCAAAAGTTTGGGAACAAAATAAACTCAAAATTCCACACGAAGAGAATGTACTTTATATTCCTTTTTAGGGTTCCGTAACAAAATGGTAAAAAGGGTCCTTATGGTGCGACTCTGTCTGTCTGTCTGTCTGGAACAGAGAGGTCAGGAACTACTGCTGCTATCGATTTGAAATTTGTAATAGTTTTAAAAGCCATTAACCCAAGCCTATGGGGCATAAAAAAAATCTTATACCTTTATTACTTTTTTTAAAGGGAGCTGAAATGGGAGGCCGAAAATTTAAAGTTGGGCTATTATATCAAGTTGGGTATCAAATGAAAAAGCTTATTTTAAAGATTCCAAAACCATTTTTTTTTTAAAATGTACTTTTTGATTTAGGACGAAAAACGTTCAAAAAATACCATTCTCCCCCTATTATCTTCGAAGTTACTAAACATAAAATCTGTTATAATTACCAATTATTAATATCATCCTAAATATTACAGGAAAAATATAACGGTTTTCCTAACTTGCATCGTTTTTTTTTTTAATTTCGCAAAAATCGTAACACAAACTTATTTGCTGCTACTAATCTAACCGCGACCTATGTCGATTTATGGGGACAAGCTAAAGCAAAGTTAAGTTTGTGTCACGATATGAATAACTCAAGAAAAACTTTCTTGAACTATTCACGTAAGTATCAGCTTACGAGTTTGTACGGAACCCCCGGTGCGCGAGTCCGACTCGCACTTGACTGGTTTTTAAATCTAAATACGGCTGAAATAAGTAGTGTAAAATTAATCTTTTAATTACCAACGATTCCAACTACTTCAACTAGCAAACTTCGTCTGAGGCAACTTCACGAAGGCAAATAGGTATATACCTACATATACATTCGCAAGAAGCGAATATGTGGACCTACGTGTCTTTGACGGTATACGTTAGTTGTTAATTTGCTTTGATCTGAATCGGGTGCTCAA
This sequence comes from Eudemis profundana, assembly GCA_947034925.1. Lineage (NCBI taxonomy): Eukaryota > Metazoa > Arthropoda > Insecta > Lepidoptera > Tortricidae > Eudemis > Eudemis profundana. The sequence continues at coordinate 12,035,893 of OX344808.1, forward strand.
CACAAATACAAACTTATATTGGAAAGGACGCGGTTGATATTCGGCGTTTGGTAGAAGGGGCACTGTAGTTTCTTGATGCGGACAGACTAGCCAGTCGTATATCTGATGAAGGACTATGAATGACAATCATATAAAAGTTCCGTGACTAAGTTAGGTACCGCCAAGCAACGTACAGCCTAAATCACTGCGGATGGTAGGATGAAATTTAATTTGAAACACGTGCTTTTTAGAGGACTATTAAGATATTAAGCCAAAACTCAAAAAAGCGAAAATATTATGTTCCAAGCGAATTCAGTATATTAAAGCCGAATATGTCGTGTATACTCATTTACCACGGCAAACAAAAGAGACTCGATCAATGTTAAATTACATCAGCAAGACCGTGAACAACTTTCACAACTTCGATTGAGTTAAGAATTATGAACCTTAAACCTATGGCATTAAGATACCTTTTTGATGTAAATCCATAAACTATTTCGGTTACCCAACTGAATCTACGTTAAGGTATAACTACATTTTCTTAATTGGATTAATCATTGCGTTAGTGGTAATTGAAATCAACACAATGGTAACTGTAGTCTTGCTTACTCTGCCAAGTCGGTGTTCGCTTCCCAGCAATTGTGTGGCAGTTTCGAGGTATTATTATGATTTTACAGTGGTTTTCATTGTGAAATTCTCGATTGCTCACTTACTTTGTTTTAAATTTCATCGCATTTCGATTTCACGTAAAAGGGAGGTGCTTTATAATTTAAGTCAGCAGACATCTGTCTGCTTCTAGATTGTATACCTCCCTTTCCGTAGTCGCACGACAAGCGAAGTCTCGGCCATTTATGCTACACCTGTCTAGCACAAGTGACGTATGACGCTTTGTCGCGCGAAATATTAGCTATTCCTTTCCACTCAATACAGTGCGAAAGTGATTAGTATTATGAACCAATATACATAATTGTAATAAGGCGAAGCTTAAATTTTATTGGCTTATATTGGTATAGCTCTGTTCCAGTGGGCAGCCTTAGCCTGCACTGTCTCTAGTTATGTACGAGTTTTATTAAATATATATGTAGGTTAGAAGGTTTAATAACAAATAAGTAACAAAACACTATTTAAAATAACCTATTTACTTTCTCAAAGGGTACATAATATGAGATGCTAAGCCGACAGAATTACAATACCCAAATGAAGCCTAGCTCCAATACTACAAACGACCTCGTGATAATCCTACCCGGAATACCGCCCTCAATTACAAAAGGGTATAACTGCTCTGATGTTCCTATATAAATTCGTCTCTATGTAATTAGGATGCCTGTTTGAATTCCATTTCATTTCAATGAGCCGACTTATTTGGCTATTTTGTACGTCTAATGCAAATATTGCGTTAAATCCGATAGATGTTTGGTAAGATGAAGTTACGGAAGATAGTCAAAGACGGTCACAGAGTCGCCAGAATTATGCCATAGATAAGCGAGAAAACTGTATTGTTGGTCAGATGATCTATGGCATTCTGTGACCCCATTTTGAACGGGAAAATAACAAGATTGCCTAAGAGAGAAAGCTTCTAGCAGCGCGTGTACGTCGAAGTAAAAAGAAATAAAGTTTAAAAATAATATAGATAATAACCTTAGTAATGCCCTTTTTGTATGAAGTAGTAACCTGTCCGTACATACTATTTGACGTTCCATTTTAGAAAAAGCACATAAGTGCCATATAGATTCTGTACACTGCTACGTGTAACAAAGGCTTTAGTTACGTTTTTTACCTATAATGAATACTTCGACAGTGGAAATTTCAAATATCGTAAGGGACAAAGGTCTACTCATTTCAGGAGAGCCAAAAAACATAAGTCCATATTATAAAAAATCGTTTTAAATGACCGACTTTAAAAGGAACGTATTCGATAACAAATGCATAAAAATAGCTCAATCGCTAGAAGCGCTCTTTATTTCACAGCTGGAAGAAAACCTGTAGGTTTAACTTGTTTTTTTACATTACTATGTGACAAATAAGCATCCAGCACACCAGATAGAGCACAATATTGGCGCATCTGTCTACTTGTAAGAAAACAAGTATTTTGCGCATTAGATATTTCCTATTTTTAAATTGTTCTCACAAGATATTTTGTACGAATTATTGTCATTAGGTAGGTATTTGGTACGTAGAAATTCTAACTTTCGAAAATGTGATCAATCGATTAAAAGTCCATTAGAAGACGCGTCTTTAGGAATTTCGTACGTTAAACATTTAATTTTCGAAGTTTTGGTTTTAGGAATTTCGTACGTAATTTTCGAAATTTTGCTATGCACCCGTTTTTGTGCAGATTACATTCTAAATGTAAATGTCAAATGTGTCAACTTATTTAGCAGCACTGGTGACGTTTAATTGTATTCTGAGTAAACACTTGAACCAATAAATAAGGTGTCATATACACTCGGACAAATTTTGTTGATCCAAAGTTATAATTGTGATTCTTTTCCGTCTTCGGAAAAGTTATTCGCGACAACATTTTACCGAGTAAGTATTCAAATTGACAAAACTTGGAGAAAATCCCCCTCGATGTTTGTGTCCCAGTTTCTAATTTACAGCTTTACCGTAATTTTAGCAAATACATATTAAAACGACACCACAATCAAACTGACAAAAACGCTTGAATCTAAAGCACATCCAAGGATTTTTTATTTGAAGAATTTTGTTAACTTCGTTTATTCGAATTAATTATTATACGCTTTCTTTTCATCCCTCTTTGGTCCACGAATTACACAAAGTTACGTGTATCCAAGGGATACTAAGAATATCGTCAGGAATATCACCACTAATTGACCGAGCAACTGAAGTGAGTGAGGTCGAAGAGCCGACGAGCGCGCATCGGCGTTTGTATTATTGTTTTGCCACACCTGGGCAAATAGTGGCTTTTACCGCACGCTACGCGTACGGGGGCTTGTAGTATATTTGTTCACGGAGTGCACACATACACGCGCGGAATGTTCCTTTTTTAGGAAGAAAAGTTACTCATATCATACTGTGCTCAAGTAGTAAGGTCGTAGACATGCTACGAAATCCGTAGATGTGCTACGATTACGGTAGGCTCACTACTAATTACTACTTTCTGCATGGTTCATGGTTTGTTTTGTTACTAGCCAACTACTGCAATTCATTAGTTAGATAATTTTCATTATATGTCTTGCCGAAACCGAAACCGAAACCGAACCTTTTATAAACGTGATTAAAACGTTGAATAAAAATGTGTAATGAAACATCTCGCCGGCCTAATATTACGTTCAAATTTTATCCAATGAAATTTCAACATTGCTATAGTGACACTGGGTTAAAATTTAACTTTCCTAAAAAGTGAAAAATTTTAAATGTTACATTAACTGTAATACTGAGACAGCGAATTGGTAATAGTAAATGGTATATAATAAAAAAAAGTTTATTATTAAAATATGATAATCATAATATCATACATGTCTATATTAAATTAAAAGAAATGCTATAATGGCAAATCGACTACGGTGGTATGGACATGTTATGCGGAGGGATGATAACCATGTGACTAGAAGGGTAAGTATAAAGTATGAATGTGGATGGACTGCGTGAGAGACGATATGAATAGAAAGGAAGTGAGTGACGAGATGACGGGTGATAGAGAGGTACCTATGGAAGGAAAAAAACATGCTGCGGCGACCCCAATTAAATGGGATAAGGTCAGGAGGATGATTATTCGGGGAACAAACACAAGCGTCACTGTCACTACACGAGCAAAGAGCACTGATTCAGTGGCCAGCGGAGTTAGGCGAGCGACGCCATATTGTCAGCCGTGCCGAGTGCACCCTACGTTACCCGAACGCGACCCGAAAGTACGATGTTGTAAGTTTCGGCCCGGCCGAAAGGTTCGGCTGCTTTTTGGCCGAAACCGAAACTCTGGCCGAAACATGATTTTTGGCCGAAACTGGCCGAAACCGAAACCGAAACCGAATCTTCGGTCGGACACTAGTAATTCATAATATTAAAATATTCGAGAAATACGGTATACACAATTACGAAGATATAGTTAACAGTTTTTGCATCCGAAACATTTAAAAGTGTTTTTCATCACACTTGCTCGAAAATGGTGTCATTACACGTAGGTTCTGCGGGCCGTAAATGACCTATTACGCCCTAGGGCGTAATGGATTTCTTTTTAAATTTGAAACGCTGGTTCTGTTTTACTCTTATTTGTCATGTTCAAAGGAAACGCCGACTTACTTTTTTAACTTTTATTACTGAAATATTTATTTAAAGAGAACTGTTATTGCAAATACATGTAAACACATAATTCTGTAACATTAATTAAATGTTTAAATTGTGCATTTCAGTATTTTACAAATATAAAATCAACCATTTTAAGTCTTTACCGCTATGGTTTCCGAACGAGACTTCAAATTCGCATTGTCTATGGATTATGTCACTAATGTCAATGTCAGTTTTACAATTTTATTTAGGTTAAGTAAGGTTATATTATTAAGATTTTCTCACAAGTGTGATGAAAAACATTGTGTGTGCCACGGGCGGTAAAGGAATTACAAACTCGTGTTATTAAAGCCCTCGGCTTCGCCTCGGCCTTGTAACAAACACTCGCTTGTAATTCCTTACTTACCGCCCTTGATACACAATGTACTATTGAACTCTTAGAACAATATATGAATTCCATAATTTGGCAATATACAGATCGTCCATAATTCAAGCTTCGCCGGAAATCAATAGTAACGTGCGATTGGAGTAAAAAAAAATACAAAAATATGGTCAAATAGGTTGGTAACTGTGGCGCACGTTGACGAATGTAGGGTTAATGTAAATGGAGTCTTGCTACGATTTTGTTAAATGTATTGTATGTATGTATAGATAGATAGATATTAATAATGGCTCAATTACATTGGTCAAATCTCTTTGTACGGCGGACACATCAAGCACGTCGTCTATTCACATGACTATAATAGTGCGATTATCCATTCGCATGCAATCATATGGGTTAATGAAATTGTGCCATTATACTGTAGTATCCTTTATATGAGACTTAACACTTTCAACACCAGGTACGCCGCTTCGGGGGCGCTATGTTCCTATAGCTTGGCAACTTCGTTGGTGACACTCACATGTGTGCTTTTTGTTATGTACAGCCGTAACTACTCACACAAGTTACCGCCAACACGAACGGGGGCCTCCAGAGGCTGCCTCCGTCGGTCGTCAACCGTGTTGGCGGTAACTTGTATGAGTAGTTACGGATGCAAATAACAAAAAGCACACATGTGAGTGTCACCAACGAAGTTGCCTAGCTATAGCAAATTTTCGCTACATACGCATTTCCACATGTTATTGTCTACGAGCGTAGCACGACGAAATTTTGGTTAAGAAAGTGTTAGCAGTCTTTATTTAAGGTTATTCGAGTAGGTCGCTTTTCCATACAAACATAAAGAGGGTCATCGCTTGCTTTTACGGAATCAATTACGTTTCAAATGTGTTTTATTTTATTTTATAGCTTGATTTGTGCGAAATGACATGAAAACTCTCAAAAGGACAAAAAAATATATAAATTCAGCAAAAAACATTTACATCCATACATACAAAGAATCGAAGTACTTACATAGAAAAATTAAATTGCGCTTACCTATGGTCCAGACCATTGCAGGAATCGAACCCGGTACCTCTGGGTTTCCGGCCTAGCGTCTTTTCCCTTTGGCCACCGGAGCACCAAGCGGAGCAGAAAGTGCTTTTAATTTTGCTGTCTACTTTGACTTCTGCATCATTCTGGTTTAATAGGTTTTTAACCTAAATGCCATCTATGAGAACACGTTACACATAATTATATCCCACCTCGATGCAAATACTTTACAGCATTGACGATCGAGCGAGAGATGGCGCTATAGAAAACACGTAAGCTAAACGTAAATAAAACACGTAATTGTTGCTGTAGAACAGCAAACGATGACCTTCTTTATGTTTATATGGAAAAGTGACCGACTAGAAGTAGCGTGGCGTCCAAAGAACTCGATTCCTACCGGCTTGTCTAATATCAGGTTTGAGCACCTTATTCTAAAGCTCTTAAGGAAAATGTACACTAAATCTGCACCAGCTTGCCCAAGGATATCTTTTACGCCACGCCACTGCCGACTAGAATCACCTTAAGTCATCATATTTATGATTTTACGCTGTGAATAAATTTTACTCTTGTCCATATTATTGGAGCCCATCGTTATTCAAAGTCGTTACTAACCCAACGTTACAACATTTTTTACGTGCTCACTTTTCAATCTCCTTATAGCGTCAAAAATATCCAGTGCCGATAAATTCCAGTCTATCCCAGGTGTATTTTACAAACTGTGATGTCACCGGTTGCGTTGCCATAAATAAAACTTGACAACCTAAATGGCGGTAGGCTCGAAAAAATATGGTGGCATTAATTTTAAAAGACTTACTGGCAGAGGCGTGCTTTGTCCATCTAAGTAATAGCAATAATTATTACGCACAATTCAAACCACTCAACGGGAATCCTTCTTCCCTGTAAATGTAAAGTTTCTTCAGGTAATAAATTCTAATCTCGAGGTACGTCGTTGTGCACTTTTGCTCGACGAGTAGAGTCGTAAACAAGTTTAAAGGTTTTTGACTCTTTTTTTATTCTATTTACAGCGATAAGGTACCTAGATTTGAATACCTAATAAATTTAAGAACAAAGTGAGTGCCGTAAGTGAATATAAGTTTTTAATTTTCCTCTTCTAATAATAGTATTTTATGCAACAGTTGTATAAGTGGGTTCAAAAAATGCGAATTGCGTGAGTTGCGATACGAGCCGCGAATGCGGCGAGTATCGCAAATAGAGACGCAATGAGCGTTTTTTGACTTAATTATACAACGTTGCATACAATACTTTTTCTACGACAGGTTTTAAAATATAAAATACAAACAAGGCATAACCTGCAAAGAAGGCAAATATGACGTATGACTGTCAGTATGTGTCTATGGTAAACTTTTTATTTTTTAAATGAAGTTGACACGCAGTGAATATATTAAAAATACTTTTGTTTTTATGTTGGCATTAATGAATTTAGTTCAGAAAGTTTCGTTTTTCTTAAAAGCCGTAGGATTTTAATTGTTTGTTAAGTTGGTAGTTGTGCATTTTTACTGTAAAGTTAAAATTGAGCGCTTAATCCTTGACCTAAGTTTAACCTAGATTTAGAAGTCTGTGGTTGCTAGCAATAACGTAAAGTGGCTATAACGACACTAGTGCTGTTATGGGGAATAGAGTATAGACTTCTCTGAACTCATATTATGTATGTTCTTATATTAGTGTTCGTGACCATGTAAAAAACAGATAACAGTACAGGAGTAGAAAAAATATTTAAAGTGAGTACCGTCAAATGCTGCAACTTTACCTAGGCTGCCTAACTTAAAGTTGAAAAAGGTTCACTAAGCAAGCAGCATAGTTCAGCGTCGCGACTGACCCCCTGCTTCACATGAATTATATATAACACAGAGAAAAAGTATAAATATGATTTGTATGTGCCAGTGGCGTGGCGTAAAAGATATCCTTGGGCAAGCGGTGCAGATTTGACGTACATTTTCTTTAAGAGCTGTAGAATAAGGTGCTCAAATGCTTAATATTAGGCAAGCCGGTAGGAATCGAGTTCTTTGTAAACTGCGACAAAATCGGTTAAGTACATTTTGAGTTATAATCAAAAATGGAGAAACAGATGCTGCCGGATTTTTTTTATAATCAAATGTAGTGCAAACTGTGTATACAAAATGCATCTATAATAAGATAATAAGTGATTTAAGAATTACAAAAAATACTTAAAAATTATGTTCTCAAAACGTTAGAAATTACGTTACAAGTTTTACTAACAAAATATGGACCAGAGAGACCAATGTTGTCTGAAATAAATGCATTTTATTTTATTATTTATTTTATTTTAGTTAATATTTTATGTGACCGTGTGGAATCATGTGATTTATTAAAATAAGCGCGTTTGTTAAGGAAAATTTTACTTTTAATAAGGATAAGTTAAATATACTTTAGCCAATAAACTGTTCAATAAACGTTTTAACGTAAAAACCGTCAATCAGACAATTTCCACTAAGTAGCTAATTTAAAACAGTTCGCGACGGATATTTGACATCGTCAGCAGAATGTATATCGCTTGAAGGCTGTTGTGCTCATTCGGGCGGGGGTATAAATCTTCTCGATGGAGACAATTACTCTGTCTCGCAATATCCGTAGTCGCTCATCGCTTGAGCACCTGCGCTCAATTAATCCTAAGAAACATTGCAATTGTTTACCAAATTGTGTCTGGAGATTTTTCTCAATTTACTGCCCGGCTTGGGACCAGTTTGTTTTGATAGCGGTTCAACGTCCCCCATTTATAACGGGCTTATGACGTCACGGTATGTTTAGGTCGAGTTGAAGGCGAAAATTTAAAATCCCGATATTATTTAGTTTTACTTAAAAACTGGTCCGCGCGATTACGCCAAAAGAAAGAATCAGACATGTGAAAGAGCCCTTGAGGCCTACTTACAGAAATAAATTATTTCATTTCATTTCATTTCATTTCACTTTATCAAGTTGTTGAGTGATACACGAAAATGCTTAATTAAACATATACTCGTAACATCGTTACTTTTACTAACGAAGCGGTCTCATAATGAAATTTCATGATTGATAATCGAGACGTCACACAAAAGGGTGTGTTAAAAGTTTCAAGAGTTTCAGAGGCTCATTATTTTTGGTGCGATTTTTCGTCATAGTATATTCAAGGCCATTATTGTTAGTAAGACTGTGTTAGTACATCGCAGATTATTCCAAAAAAGGAAGCGCGGAGTGTAAGGAGAAAGAATTATAAATAATAAAACTCTTTTCAATTTTGTCTTTTTGTTTGTTCTTGCATTACTTGGTTGTAGTAACAAGAACGTTAGGACATTTTAATGGAGTTAACATTTTATGAAAATATGTTGTTTTAATTATACTGATTTGCTTTTATTTTACTATTGAAACACAGGGTTTCGCGGGGATAAAGCTGTACTGACGTTTAAAGGCCGAGTCACACCGGCTGCGTGTGCACGCACTGTACGCTGCAGCTCCTTGACTTTGAGCGTGACCAGCCGCCATTTTGAAAAACATTCATACTATACAACGCGTACGCCACGCGCACGCAGACGTGTACGCAGCCGGTGTGGCTCGGCCTTAATAGTGCGAGGACACATTAAACAAATTTTATTAGTTGATATCGATAAAAATTACGTACAACCGTTGTGTAATTTCAAGAATTTGAATGAAGAAGAAAACTACATACACAAAAATGAACTTTTTGAGGAATTAACATCTTTAATATTTAATATAATTTTCATAATATACAATGAACATTGTTTCCACATTTTCAGACTTTAATCTTCGTGGGCGACAATATCTATTTTAGCCAACTAAATGACCTTTCTAAGTCAACTGTAGTAATTGAAGCAAATTCAAACAATTTATAGTATTGATGAATTTCTGCTATACGACTCAGTTCTATGAGTATAAATAAAAGAGGTTTGCACATAGTTAAACGTATTCAAATTTAGCCATTAGTTCAGTTATGATAATGATGGTTAAAAATAGCTTTTTACCGATGTCGATAAACCTAGTCGATTTTTAATTAATCACTAGCACTGGTACATTTTTGCCCCTGCGGATCCGGTGTATGCTAATGTACCACTTTTATTTAAGCTTAATTATATAAAATAACTATATAACGGGTGGCTGTTTTGTGTCTAATATCTTTGGCCTTTTAACTAACTCTTGTAAAACAGAAGTGTCGTTTCAATTTAGTGTTATTATCTCTAATAACCATTAAGGCACCTTGGGGTCGAAATTTACAGAAAATCTCGACTGAAAGTATTATTTCTTGATCTAGTTTTAGTCAAATTATCGTATATACCTAGTGATGGTTAAGCGTCAATAATGACAAGCTTTTATATGTAACGTGTTAACTGTTTACTGCGCGAAACACCACTGCCCCCCTAACGTGAAAGGTAATTATAGTCCTAACGTAAAAAGTAACTATTGTTCTGGATAGAACGTATTGATACTATGTTCCTGGCTCGAACATAGTGTAACTATGTTCCTGGCTCGAACATAGTGTAACTATGTGCCTGGCTCGAACATAGTGTAACTATGTTCCTGGCTCGAACATAGTGTAACTATGTTCCTGGCTCGAACATAGTGTAACTATGTTCCTGGCTCGAACATAGTGTAACTATGTTCCTGGCTCGAACATAGTGTAACTATGTGCCTGGCTCGAACATAGTGTAACTATGTTCCTGGCTCGAACATAGTGTAACTATGTGCCTGGCTCGAACATAGTGTAACTATGTGCCTGGCTCGAACATAGTGTAACTATGTGCCTGGCTCGAACATAGTGTAACTATGTGCCTGGCTCGAACATAGTGTAACTATGTGCCTGGCTCGAACATAGTGTAACTATGTGCCTGGCTCGAAAGTAGTGTAACTATGTGCCTGACTCGAACATAGTTATTTAATACACTTTACGTTAGAAAGGCAGAACGCTCTAAAAAACAGAATAACATGCAATCGGCAATATTAGGTTAGCACCATCTGCTAATATTATAGATCCTCGATCTCTAATCTCGATAGCTCAAATTAAAACCTATATTTTTTGATTTTTTTAGAGTTCAAATTGTAAAATAAGACACAATTCAAAAATAATGGGTGCCACGGAAGCGAGTGATAACCTTTTTTTTGTTTGTATGGAAAACTGACCAACTTGAATCACTTTAACTGCCAACCCAATTACTTACTAATTACAATATTGTTACTAATAACCACATGTACCAATCGATGCGCATTCGCGCCATTGAGCTGGCCTGTCGAACAGCTATAAGCTTTGTGATCCTGCTTTGAGTAAATTCTGTGCCGGTTCAATCAGCTAATTAGTCGCCGCTACAGCTGAATGCCTCCGTCATTAATTTTGTATCCGTTCATTATAACTCCACTATTCAGTTTTTATGTGATGCGAGAGAATCGTAATTGGGGCCAGAGTATCGGTTACCAGTGGTTTTACCTCGAGGACATGTAATTCGAGCGTTTGTTTTGCCGATACAGTACCGCTTTAATTTGTTACAGGGATTATGTGAGAGATAAATAAACTATTACCCTTGTAACGTGTTAGCATAGGACACTATCGAGTTATCGTCCTCCTTTTTCGCTTACCATCAAACTTTAAAAGTTTCTGTAATAAAATGTTTTTTTGAGCCAAGTTTTTACTGCCGACTGTACTTTTTTTGTATAATAGCAAACTGCACGTCACAACTAATCAAATGAACCCAAACACGGTGATTTTATCTTATGTAATTTAGTTGATCCTATGACTACCATCCGGCTCTATCATCAAATCAGCACCATGTCATTGTCATCTGATATACATATTCTTGCTAAACTTCAGTTCAATCGGTTGAAGATATCTGCTCCAAGTTTGAGTTGAAAGATTCCAACCGAACAAACATAGGTATTTACATACATGCATACTCGTACATACATTGCAAGTTAAATAAAAGCTTGTAATTACTAAAGAAGAAGGAAGCTGAAGCGTATACAATAAAAAGTTGTTCACAATGACTTACAAAACTACATGTGCAAATTAAGGATATGATTTCGTTGTAGTCCATAATTTATAAGGCGATATTATTTAAGTAAGTGTGGATTATATTTTTTTATTGATTCTCCTCTTTGATTACTGTCTCATAATTTTTGGATTTATTCGGTCTTAAATAAACGATTATTGAATTGCATTAATACGCGTCGTGTCTCTACACAAATGAATGTAGGTCAACGTGGAAAATAGGTCATCTTTTGTTGTTAATCTTATTCACTGGAATACAAATTGGGCCAGTCATCCGTTTTCTATATTTAGAATTATACACCAGGTTGAGATTTAAAGACAATTGATAAGTTAATTGTTAACAATATCATTTTGTAATAAGTTTATTTATTGTTTATGTATCGTCTTAGTACGAGTACGATCATGTTTGCTAGTAAAGTTATGTTCTTAACCTTTAAAAGTATTGAATAACTCTCCTCAGTATCAGAGATGGGCAAAATTATTCGTGGAAAAATTTCTTCGCGGATAATTTATTCGCGAATAAATTGTCACGAATAATTATTTATTGCAACACCGTGTTAACTTTTCTCGAAAAAATGATAACTAAACAGAACTGCAAGACTGTTGTCTGTACTAACGGAACGGACTAAGATTTTTGCCTTATATAAAACATACTTGTAATTTTTTTACTGGTTTAGTTAAGACAAATGTTTTATGTAAAAATGCAAATCTTAGCGGTTTGGATAAAAGTTAGTGTTCCAAAAGTCTCGAGTCTAGGTGGTGATGGTGATGATAATGATGTTGATGATGATGAACCGACTGGGAGGGGGAGGGTTAAGGGATGATTTTCGTTAAAAAATTACTCTACGTCAATTCTCGGATCTCAAATTATGTGCATACCAAATTTCATCAACAATGTTCAATAACCACAATCGGTCCATAACCAAAAGGCTACAAAAGGTAGCATTCACAAAACAAAAGGCTTTTAGCTCTTTTAAGGATCGAGCCTTATTGAAATCACTGGCTCTACTAAGCCATTTCTATCAGCCTAGCTCTAAAACAGAGCTCCGGAGCTAAAAAATTTAGGCTAGAGGGCTCGAGCCTTTAGAGCCGTGTTCCACATTATGTCTTAGAAGCAATATACAGGGAAAACAAGTCATTTTAAACATTATTCGTGTTGTACCTTAAATATTTTCGTGTATTTATTCGAATAAATAATAACGAATAAATCATCCGACATTTTGAAAGTTGTCGAATGATCTATTGGCGGATAATTTATTCGCGAATAAATTATTTGCGGATGATATATTCACGAATAAATCATCCGCGAATGAAAATATCGTGAATTATTTTTTATTCGAATGATCATTCAAATAAATATTTACTCGAATAATGCCCATCTCTGCTCAGTATTCAATTCATATTTTGTAGCGGCCGTAGGTAGAAAAAAAGCAATCATTCTCTTAGGATCCATTCATTAGATCCATGATGTATCTAATGATATTTTTTTTTCTAACTAGATCCATTACTCGAAAGTATGGATCTAACGATTTTTTTTTCTCCTCTGATACATTTTGGTACGCTGTCGCAAGAAATGGATCTATGGATAATGTTTTCCTCAGTAGATCTTACAAGTTGTTATGGATCTAATGAGAAGTTTTACAAAATGTACTCGAGGATAATAGAGAAATTTTAAATCTGTTGTTGTCCATGAATTAAATTTAGTGAAATGAGTTAATAGACATTATATTTATATTCAATCATCGCCGTCATAATCATAACCAATCTACCTACTTAGTAATTTTCTTTTTCATTTTACGTAAAACAACGTATTTGTAAAAAAATATTTATTAAATTAAAACAAGCTTATTAATTTACATTTAACACAACTTTTTTTGTTTACATAATCACGTACAGCCTTAGCCGAATGTATTGACCACCCTAATTTTTCCTTTGTCCCTAACTTGTAAATAAAGTACCTAGTAGTAGTTTTTTTTCTCCTGGAATAAATGGTTTTACAAATATTTGAGATACTAAAATAAAGTACCTATTGTTCTAAGGTTACAAAATTCCACGAAGGCGTAAAATATAAAAATTGTTTGAATATTTGCAAATGATTACTTATCATAATAATTTTGAAGTACAGTCAAGGTCACCAATATGTATACACCACAAAAATGTAAAAATATGTATAAGTACAAATCTTATTACTACAGTAATAAACTCAATGTATACATATTTTTACCTTGACTACTTAATTGAATTGGTTCCAATGGGACAACCTCAGAGGTGTACCCTTTCAAAAAAAAAGAATTTTCAAAATCGGTTCAGCTGTCTTCGAGTAATCGGTGAACAAACACAAAAAAAAACATAAAGATGAATAGAGAACCGTCCTTCTTTTGAAAGCCGGTTAAAAAATTGGGTTGTTTGTACAAAGATTTTTTTACGGAAATTTTCATAACGTTATTAAATATGACTAATAGATATACTGGATATACAACTTTTAATGATAATAGTACATTACGCAACTAGGGTGGTAAAACAAAAGAAAGGCAGAGATCGCAGATGTTTGCGGTCCGAGCTGCAAGCGAGGGATGTAAATATGCGATCGAAGGCTTTCTTTATTGCCTCCCGGGTTGTGTACAACATTTTATGTCTACATTCGGCCAGAAAGCGGCTATTTCTGTACGCGTAGCGTGCGGTAAAAGCCACTTTAGCCACATTATCTCAGTTTTTCCAGGAAATGTCCAATACTAATTTCTCCATTGATTAATTGTATTTGAGCCATCAAACTTCGATCATCATTGTCTCTGACGACTTTGCGACGTTTAGGTGCCGAACTCTTATAATTAAATTTTTGGAGGTGGAACTATTAAGAAAAAAGTCTCACCAGATCTATATGCGGTCAGAGCAAATGGATTTAATGGGAAAATATTCTCAACAGATCCAGTATTTCGAGAAGTAATGGATCTAATAGGAAAATATTCTCAACAGATCCATGATCTAGCGAAGTAATAGATCTAATGGCAAAATATTCTCAACAGATCCATTATCTAGCGAAGTAATGGATCTAGTAAGAAAAAAGTCTCACCAGATCCATATGCGGTCAGAGCAAATGGATCTAATGGGAAAATATTCTCAACAGATCCAGTATTTCGAGAAGTAATGGCGACCGCTTTAGCTTAGTTGGTAGTGACCCTGCCTATGAAGCAAAAGGTCCTGGGTTCGAATCCCGGTAAGGGCATTTATTTGTGTGATGAGCACGAATATTTGTTCCTGAGTCATGGATGTTTTCTATGTATTTAAGTATTTGTATCTATGTATCTATTAAATATATCGTCGTCTAGTATCCATAACACAAGCCTTATTGAGCTTACTATGGGACTAGTTCGATTTGTGTAAGATTGTGCCCTAATATTTATTATTATTATTATTATTAATGGATCTAGTGGGAAAATATTCTCAACAGATCCACTATCTAGCGAAGTATGGATCTAATGGGAAAATATTCTCAACAGATCCAGTATTTCGAGAAGTAATGGATCCAGTGGGAAAATATTTTCAACAGATCCATTATCTAGCGAAGTAATGGATCTAATGGCAAAATATTCTCAACAGATCCATTATCTAGCGCACTAATAGATCTAGTAGGAAAATATTCTCAACAGATCCATTATCTAGCGAACTAATAGATCTAGTAAGAAAAAAGTCTCACCAGATCCATATGCGGTCAGAGCAAATGGATCTAATGGGAAAATATTCTCAACAGATCCAGTATTTCGAGAAGTAATGGATCTAGTAGGAAAATATTCTCAACAGATCCACTATCTAGCGAAGTAATGGATCTAATGGCAAAATATTCTCAACAGATCCAGTATTTCGAGAAGTAATGGATCCAGTGGGAAAATATTTTCAACAGATCCATTATCTAGCGAAGTAATGGATCTAATGGCAAAATATTCTCAACAGATCCATTATCTAGCGAAGTAATAGATCTAATGGCAAAATATTCTCAACAGATCCATTATCTAGCGAAGTAATGGATCTAGTAAGAAAAAAGTCTCACCAGATCCATATGCGGTCAGAGCAAATGGAATCTAATGGGAAAATATCTCAACAGATCCAGTATTTCGAGAAGTAATGGATCTAGTGGGAAAATATTCTCAACAGATCCACTATCTAGCGAAGTAATGGATCTAATGGGAAAATATTCTCAACAGATCCAGTATTTCGAGAAGTAATGGATCCAGTGGGAAAATATTTTCAACAGATCCATTATCTAGCGAAGTAATGGATCTAATGGCAAAATATTCTCAACAGATCCATTATCTAGCGCACTAATAGATCTAGTAGGAAAATATTCTCAACAGATCCATTATCTAGCGAACTAATAGATCTAGTAAGAAAAAAGTCTCACCAGATCCATATGCGGTCAGAGCAAATGGATCTATCGAGATTATGTTCTTAGTAGATCCACTATCGAGAGCATCAATGGATCTAATGAGAAAAAAGTCTCACCAGGTCCATAATGGATCTTATAAAATGTATCTAGCGAGAAAAGTGATCTCATTAGATACATGAACAAATGAATAAATGGATCTATGGAGAAACTACACTCCCTAGATCTATTCCGATGATAGGCAATGTATCTACTGAGAAAAACATTGTCCATAGATCCATTTCTTGCGACAGGGTACCAAAATGTATCAGAAGAGAAAAAAAAATCGTTAGATCCATACTTTTGAGTAATGGATCTAGTTAGAAAAAAAAATATCATTAGATACATCATGGATCTAATGAATGGATCCTAAGAGAATGATTGAAAAAAAGCTATAGTATTGTGACTGTTCATGCTCACTTTTGAACTTTATAAGGAAATAAAGTAGGTTCAAATTCCAATAACGCATTTGATACAAATAAGCGGTTTAGTAAGTTAGTCAATTTGTTGCGCCCCTATTCAAAGAAATCCGTTTTATTTTATAAATTTGTGCTTTAATTTCCATTATCACGTTCCGGCTTTGTGGAAATTGGCAATTCACAGTCGACGTGTCGAATGTAAACAATATACGTTTCAATGTTAATCATCGTTACACTGCCACTCTCAAGTAAATTTGTTCAATAGCGATCATTTCGAGCATTCGCTATAAATTGGTAGGTAAGTGGATCTATTTTTCTGATATTTATGGTTTGAATATATTATTTTTTTCATCACACTTGGTCGAAAATGGTGTCATTACCCGTAGGTTCTGCGGGCCGTAAATGATCTATTACGCCCTAGGGCGTAATGGTTTTTTTTAATTTGAAACGCTGGTTCTGTTTTACTCTTATTTGTCATTTTCAAAGGAAACGCCAACTTACTTTTTTAACTTTTATCACTGAAATATTTATTTAAAGAGAACTGTTATGGCAAATACATGTAAACACATATTTCTGTAACATTAATTAAATGTTTAAATAGTGTATTTCACTATTTTGCAACTATAAAATCAACAATTTTAGGTCTTTAACGCTATGGTTTCCGAACGTGACTTGACATTCGCATTGTCTATGGATATATGTCACTAACGTCACTGTCTGTTTACAATTTTATTTAGGTTAAGTAAGGTTTTTTAATCAGATTTCCTCACAAGTGTGATGAAAAACATTATGTGTGCCACGGGCGGTAAAGGAATTTCCTTACTTACCCCCCTTGATACACAATGTACTAATAATGTTCTTACTGTAGGTATTATCCCATCAAAAACATTACATGTAAAAAGATGCAAGTCTCGCAACGCAGTTCTCCTACAGCAAAAAAGTTTTGAGATGTAAAGTTAAACCAAGTCAGTACCCGGGGGGCATCAACAGAACTCGATTTCCACCGACTTGGCTATTATTAGATCTATAAAATATGTTCCTCCGCGGTTAAATAATAGGCAAGTCGGTGGAAATCGAGTTCTGTTGATACCCCCCCGGTACTGACTTGGTTTAACTTTACATCTAAAACTTTTTTGTTGTAGGAGAACTGCGTTGCGAGACTTACATCTTTTTACATGTAATGTTTTTGATGGGATCTCATTTCTTTTTGTAAGTGGTCTTCCTTTAATTATTACATTCCAATCCATTCTTTTAAATTTGAACCGCAAAATTAACTTTGTAATCCTAAAATTGCAAACTTATGTGTGCAGTTGTGACTGAAATTACAACATATTTAGGTTTTTAAGGACTTTATAGGTTAAAAACTGACTATGTTTAAAATTTGGAGCTTGTAGATCTGCTAGAAGTACCTTAGAATTATGATGATCAGTGAGTCAGTGAATGAATCAGTTAGTGAGTCAGTGACAAAACTCAGGAACTTTGACATGCAATAGTTCTTAAACTACACGTTCAAATTGAATGATATTGAAAATATACATAGGTCTTATTGAGCCCTATATATCCCTGAAATTTCAGGGTTCTAGCTTTAGCCAGTACAAAATTACGGGAGGCTGAGAATCGCCTGAATGGCTTCGAGAAAAGGATGGTACGGCCGTGCCTTTGTTTTGCTCGACTTGGCGGGGGCACTGCCGTGCCCCCAGATTTCCAAAAACACAAGTATCGATCAGCATCTACAGGCATCGCCTTGATTTTTTTATGCTACTAGGGTGGCAAACCGAGTTTGAATGGTAATTTTTTAGGGTTCCGTAGCCAAAATGGCAAAAACGGAACCCATAAGGGTTCCAAACTAAACTATGAAGTTTCGTCATGTCCGTCCGTCCGTCCGTATGTTACAGGCATTTTACTCAAGAACTACACGATGGATATTGATGAAATTTGGAATACAGGTGTCCTGTATGAGCCGCTTGCCGCTACTTAGTTTGGTAGTTAAACAACTAAAATAAATATTTTTTGGGGGGGCACTCCATACATGTTACAGAAGCTAAAATTTTTTTTTTCAGAGAATAACAACGTGTGGTACATAGTTCGACAGCTCAGAACAGAAAAACATTGTAAGGTTCTTAAGTAATGTTTTTGATTAAGTGAATACCTTTGGAAATAATCGCTCCGAAAGTTGTGAAAATTGTGTCCCCCCCCCTCTATCTGCTAAGCCGTGTGTCCGAAAAATAAAATAAAAAAATATAAAGATAACGCTTAATTAATACTTTCAACGAAAATTATTTTCAACAAGATCGGATTACCCGTTTTTGAGTTATTGCCGATAAACTGCGCTTCTCAACAAAAGGACAAGGAAAAGGACGTAATTGCTATGAAGATACGCTCTTTTGTTGTACTTTTTTTACATCGTATTTTTTACCTTATAGTTACGGCTATGGAACCCTACACTGAGCATGTTCCGACATGCTCTTGGCCAGTTTTTTTTTTATATTGGGGAAGCCCCTACACAAATAAAACTGGAACTTTGCAATTTCCAAGCTCGACTACATAACGTTATTGTCAGTGAATTCACAGCTTTAGAGGGTTAACTCATAAACTCACTCTATCAGTATTTTAGCCGGTGTTAGTTTATACAAGGTTATTTATGAAAGGTCAGGTGGGGCAAGTAAAACACCAGGGGAAGTCGAACAATTAGGTACAAATATTTTCTGCATTATCGTTTTTTTTTTACCCGGAACTATTTTACAAAACCTGCTTAACCAACACGTACTGTGATTTATTAAAGCTACCTAATATACAGAAAATAGTTTCATTTACCACCACGAAGTACCCCCCCCCCCCCCATTGGACCATAATTTTTAAGTTTTTAATTTTTTCCGTGTGAAATGTAGACATTAAATGTAAACTATTATGTAGGTATGATGAGTTTTGAGAATAAGGAGTGTTATTGCACAATAAATAGGGCTTGGGCTGAATACGGTATTAAGCCCATAAGCGCACTTTCAGAAGCATATCGAAATATTTACGATACCGGATCGTAATCTCTTCCCGGTAAAAGGGTATTAAACAACTTCTCAAGTACGATAAAATCAGGACCGACATTTCTGCACCGAAATTTAAAATTAGAAATTTGATATTTCATCTGTATTTTGGAAATTCGTATACGGCTTTCCAATTTGAGCACCCGAAGCCTTTGAATGTGCTAAATATTTTCTTATTGAATACCTGTTAAAATGATAATGGACCTTAGTATCAGATTTGTTGATAATTGGCCGCTTTTGCTTGTTTTAATGCAAAAGACATTAACAGATTTCTTTAATTAATGAAAAAGGACCAAGTGTGACACTATTGAAATGTGTATCTTAAATTTGCCCGCGGCTTCGCCTGCATTATTCCCGTTATTGTCCCAAGGGAAGTCTTTATCGTAAAGCATCCTATGTTTCAATCCAGGACTTGGTCTACTTGCGTGCTAATTTTCAGCTCAATCCATTCAGTTGTCACTGCGTTATTTTGTAACAAACATCCAAGCTTCCTAACGTGTATAAACATCCAAACATTTTCACAAACTTTCGCATTTATTATATGAGTGGGATGGGATATTAATAGTGTGTATCGGTACTTAAGCAAACTGATTCATGAGTTCATACTTAACGCAAAATTAAGTATAAATGGAAGACTTGATACCAAATAGCAAATTATACTTGGACTAAATACCTACCAAGAAACTAGCCACTGACTGGCGACTTATTTATTGTACTCTTTCAAAGTGAATTTAAAGCTTTTAGTAAACATAACCCACATTCCGGATCCTAAATGCGAAGGAAATTCGTAGGTCGCCATGATCTATAAACAAAAAGTTTTATCTTCAACGCGGCTCTTTGAAGATTGTAGGCAAAAACAAATAGATAGAGCTCGTTTGTCGTCAAAGAAATACGGCCACGGAGCGAACCATTCGCCACACAGCTACAGTTTACATAGATTTTTTATTTCTGCTATAGATTATTTGTACCTATCCCGTAGAAAACAAAACTAGTGTAATATTTGCTATCGATAAATTACTATTTTCGTGGAAATGTCTAGGTTAAGTAACAACCACATAGACAATTCATAATGCTAAAGTTCTATTGTATGGTGATTTATAATGCTAAAGTTCTATGGTTATATGAGAAATATATTTGATTCAAATTAGTGACAGTTTTCTTGGTTAATAGATTCTGTAATTGCTCAAATAGAGCAGGTTCTCAGTTTGTTGGAATCCTTTTATTTATTTATTTTGTTTCTCGATCCTCTCAGTTGGTTTCAATCAGGTCAGAAACTAAAAATGGTTAATAGATTCTGTAATTTTCTGAGACTAAAAACAATGAAAGACTTCAAGGAATAAAGTAAATAAATAGCTAAACAGTGCCCATTAGTTACGATATTACAATTGTCTACATTCTTTCTCGTCATTGTATAATCCAACAATATTTTAAGAAAAAACGTTGGAAACAAAAAATATGAGCAAAACATAATACTCCTTTTTTTGGGCAGCCGTGTAAAAAACGCTGCAATCGGACAGAAATCCGCAGACCGACCGATTCAAGATAAGGTTATAGAAATGACAAACAAATAAAGCCAATCCCGAGAGATGAATTTGCATAATAAAGAACGGTTTTACGAAGGGTTGGGATACAAATATCTGTGCATAATCGAGCACTTTGCGGGATCGTACGGAAATTGAATTTTAGTTTGCTCCGGGCTTGAAAACCCGCGATGGCCTTTAGAGCGAGATCTTACTCGGAATAAGTTGGAAAAAGTGGAAACTTGGACGTGGTCAGTTCGATGAATCAAGGTTACCGAGACGTGCCGAGACTAGACTTTATTTATGAGAGAAATGCTTTCTGATTGCCTAGCCTCCTAAGGCCCATAGGCTTACCTATAGTACTAATTCGAAATGAGTTTTGAGCTTGTACTGTACAGCATGATTCTTATTTCTAAAACATCAAAATAATTATGTTATTGTTTACCCCTGACTTTTTATGTTGGAAATAGACATTCATTTCGTTTCTATAAATTGTGGCAACTTTTTCCATTCGTGTTCCCCCGCCAAAAACCGTTGAACTTCAGTTGCCTTTCAATTTTCGAACAGTGCACAACTATTTGTCGTATCGTCGCAATTCAAGAAGAGTATTCTAAAGCTACCACTACTTTGTAGTCTCAGAGTTTTTAAGCAAGTGTATTGGAGGCTGCCAACGAGATCTTGGCGTAAAATTGAGGCTGAGTAGCGGAGCTTCATTAAAGTCAACAGCTGATCTAGTCTAGGGACGTTGAAGGCTGCACTGACGGCATGTTGCTGCGCGAATTCTGCCCCGCAGAACCAGGAATCACAGGTAAGAGCATCAAACACCACTTCATTTCATTTTTAGTTTAGTTATTTCAATCACCCTTTTTACCAAAACCCAATATCTTCACTTCCATAAAACCCTTGTCGCATTTTTTCGGCAAACATACAGTCCATTTCTTCGTTAATCGCCCAGTTATAAACTTGTACCTAAAAAGTAAAACTTTTTGTTTTATTAAAACTATAATCTTACTCTTCATTCATTTGAATTCAATTGTTTACCTACAATGTTGACGCTATATGTAAATTGTATTGCCTCAACCACATGTGGTGTGGGGGGGGCATCAATGTCATCATAAATATAACACTTTGAAATGGCCTTATGAAAGTACGATAATTGTACTTATTGCTATCAATAAAGCATCCGTCTCTATTTATCTTACTAGTTTTTTAGAAAGTGGTTACTTACAGTTTTTATTTCGTAAAATAGTCAAAATTTGTTAGTAACAGTTTTAAAGGCAAAAACAATCGTAGGTATTATCTTATCAATTTATTCATCGATGACATCAAGAATTCAAACACAAATTTGACTTCATAAGCATATCACTTCCAAGCAACACTTAAATTACTAGCAGCTAGTTAATATAAGCCCTAGCGGACGCATCCACGTCCATTGACAGAATGCCCACTGACCTGTTGCCGATTTCACGCTGTTTCAAGTTTAAAACAACGCGGCTCGCACGGCTAAACGCACGCTCACATCAAAGGAACGTTTTTAGGACACGAGTAGAAACTTTAATACGAGAACAAAGTTGAACAAGCCCGTAACGGCCAATTAGAACGATGTTAGCCAACTTTTTCTTCGAGCTTTCGATGAGATTGCACTTGTAATTTCGATTACGTCGGTAGTTTGTTTAGCTGGAGGAAAAACGATGTTTTTGTATAAGAGGCCGCTGGGTAAAACTAAGTACAAACGAAGACACAGTTAAGTGACCATCAGTAGACCTTAATACATTGTAATAAGGGTGACAAGTGGTCAGTTAGCAGTGTCTTCGATTGTACAAACATTATTCGATGTACACTAAAGATACTTTATTGTTTAGAAAATCGAATTTGGAAAACAAGCGTTCACGATTTGTTCCTTGAAATCTCTTTTGGGCGAAATGTTCATCTGATTTTCTTATGAAAATGCTCTATTTTTCCATTATTTCAGTCTACTTCCAGTCACAACCTGTCCTCTTGTATAGGGCATATTTGGAGACTGTATAATAAAATAACTATGTGAAAATCAGCCTTGTGCTTATATTATAGAAGCGTTTTGTTTTTTTAGCCCTA
Organism: Eudemis profundana; assembly: GCA_947034925.1. NCBI lineage: Eukaryota > Metazoa > Arthropoda > Insecta > Lepidoptera > Tortricidae > Eudemis > Eudemis profundana. The sequence goes on from OX344808.1 coordinate 12,059,020, forward strand.
AGCCAAGAAGTAGGTACTTATACATACCTACTGTACATTTAATAACACAAGGCAGGTACCTCGCGATTTCAGGTCAACTCCGCTTTGTCCCGGACACAATGTTGAGCCTCTAAAGCAACCTTTATATATTCTCTCGGCATATAATGCCCCATTCTTGGTTCAAGTACAGTCATACGGAATTTAACTATTTCCGTTTGTGCTGGCCGAACGACCCGCCAGAAATGTCTTAATTAAAGGTTAGTTTTCGAAAAATACATTATTATATGTATTTCTGTATAAACTAATAAATTTATTCATTGACAGACAGATAGAGTGCGACTACGCTAAGTTTGCAGAGGTCAAAAAAGGTTTTATTAAAAAAATGCATATGGCAACATCACAAGAAAGAGGAGTGATTAGTCTTGATACCTGGCAAATATCTTTCCGTTTAATTAGTATATAATGTACCTACTGAAATAAATATTCAGGACAGGCTTGCACAAATCGATCTAGTCCAAACCAAACCAAGCAATGCTTGTATAGTACATTTTTAAATACCTATAATACTTAAATACATAGAAATTATTCAAGATCCTGGAACAAATCGCTTAGTTTGGTTGGAACTAGATGGATGTGTGCAAGACTGACCCAGATATCTATTTCAGAAGGTATGTATACACATTTTGTAATAAGGCAAAAAAATATTACCAAGTACCAAGATTAAATAATCCTCTGGCTGCAGTTTCTTCATGTTGCCATATATATATTTTTTAATAAAACCTTTTTCGGCCTCTACAAACTTAGCGTAGTCCGACTATATGTTGCTATGTTACCTTTTTAAGTCACTATTAAACTAGGGTTTTATCTTTTCAACCTATACATATAATAAAATCGTAATAAGAGTAGGTTTGTGTGAAACTACCAGCCTGATTTCCAAAAAATTTGGTGTAGGTACAGGTAGATTATGATATCAGTTAAAATATAGTATACTTTTTACCTGAATAAGCTGAAGCAAAATAATCCATTACACAACTAGGGTGGTAATACAAAGAAAGGCCGAGATCGCAGAAGTTTGCGACCCGAGCTGGAAGCGAGGGACGTAAATATGCGATCGAGGGCTTTCTTTATTACCTCCCGTGTTGTGTACATCATTTTGTGTCTACCTACACTAGGCCATAAAGCGGCTTTTTCCGTACGCGCAGGTTCCACGAACGTTCAATAGTTTTGTAATATAAATATTGTGAAAGCTTAGTTACCAAGCCTGGTTATAAAACTTTTCAATCAAAGTGTACTTACTACCTACTTACTTTATTATAATCTGTCTCTGTCTGGAAACTTCGACTTTATGTGAGTAAGTGCTCTGTATGAGGAACTATTGCGCTGAAGTTTATTTCGCTCATGCCCAAAATACTGCATTCCCAAAATACCAGATTCTTGATTTATCAGATTCCCGTCTTCCCACATTCTCGTTACACTAGATTATAAAATCGTAAGTTACTCAAGGAACAACAGAGAAACAGAGCGGATTACCCTTTTGTTATGAAAACAATAAGTGGAATATTCTCTGCGACATTATTTTTGATTAATTAGTATCCGGAGACTTTAAAAAGTATAGAATATCCAATCATTAATATGTAACGTATGTATACGTATATATATATATATATATATATATATATATATATATATATATATATGTAAACACTTTATTGCACATAAAATCCTACAGAAACAGTACAAAAAACAATGGTTATGTACAAAGTGTGAGTCTGACTCGCCCACCGAGGTATCCGTACAAATTTGTAGGTAGGTACATTATATTAAAGTACCCTACCTACCTATACATTTTGATTTCCTTAGTAAGACTATAATATTTTTACATTTTTAATTAAATCAGATTTCAGATTTTTGTTTTCAGATTTTTCCTATACTTGTAGTATAAGACGGTATTGCTTGCCAAATTTCACAGTTCTAGGTCAACGGAGAGGGTCCTATAAATTTTGATTTCCTTGAGAGTGTCAAAATATACGTTTTTTGCGGCATAAACGGCCGTATCTCTTTTTCACGTTCATTTAGAAGTTTGCATTTTTCACTGCTTTATTGCTTTAGACCTGAGTATTTGGTTTAAATTTCAACTCGATGCCTCCACACGTTCTCGAGATAAAGGGTCTTGACAGACAGACGGACGGACAGAAAGACAGACGGACAACAAAGTCATCTTTTAAAGGTTCCATTTTTTCCTTTTGAGGTACGTAACCCTAAAAAAACTAAAATATAATACCTAATATGAACGGCAAAAAAATACGAGATAAGTCACGACTATGCCAGTATTGTTTTTGTAACTACACAAAGTTATTATTGAGCCAGCGTTATTAGGTAATTGTATGTAAAGCTGAGTAATACAATCAACAAGCATTATCACAATTTCATATTGCACGAAATTATACAAATGAATTGCATATTCATTTTCATCCAGTGAATTGTTTTCAAAGTGAAATTCAGTAACAAACTGTAATGACCGCGCGTTTAAAATACATAAATGGCGGCATTGTGAGTTTGACGGTAAAGGATTTTGATAAATTTAAAATGAAATTTTAATAACAATTTCTCGATACTGCATGTGATGGTCAATTTGTTGAAGAGTGAATTATTTTAAAGACAGTTAATTAATGTGTAACTACTGTTCGTGTTGTCAAACATACTCCTATTGAGGTAAAATAATTTTCGTCAAAGCTTTCAGTTAAGTTCTACATTGCGATTCTGAAGGTACGGGTAGAAAGTAAGCATAGGAAGCTCTTTTAAAAGAACCATAAGCGGTAATAGAAATATTTACCGACCTCGATGCATGAGGCTTCCCAGCTGACATTACCTTAATGAACCCATCCAGCCTCTTTGAAGTTCTGTCCTCTCATAAATTAAAAACGTTTGAACGGTACGAGGGATAAAATGAACGTCGGCAAATAGACTGAATTGGTGGGGAATCTCGAGGTGTTTAACTTTTTCCGTTCTTGCTGTTCACGCCTATCTTCAAATAAGGCCATGTTTTGAATGTATTTCTGTCCTTTTTATGATTTTCATGTTACCGTGTGTTGTTTGTTGTGTGTTTTTTAAACTATCGTTTACTTTTGTCACTTAACCGTCAAGTGGCCGATCTAAACGCAGCATCAGCCTGTGGAGGACGATCATTCTCACTTAGCCAAAGATTTTTGACCCCCTCCGGACTTTCGGCTGAAGAGGGAACGTATTCTTTGGTTTTGTTACTCGCATTATACGCTGTCTGGATCTTTTCTAATGGTTAGCAAGAGTTTGTTAACACGTTCCCTGTCCTGGTACCCCCAATGTGGGGTCATTATGTTTTTTTTCAGGAGTCCGTGCTTTCACTATGAGTTCACTTCCCCATACTGATTGCACAGTTGGGACTTTGTGACATTGTCCGATAATTTTGTATGGGGACAATGTTTTGACAAGGATTGGGGCTAAAACGGTGTCGGGAGCGAGCGTTATGTGCCGATATACCTTAATTAAAAGAAAAAAAAAGGCTTTCTTCAAATGTTAACAAGTAATGATGAATTATTTCTTTACTTAAAAGTGCTTTACCAATCAAGACAAAGGTTTTACATATTCCGTAGGTTTTACTTGCAGAGTACGGATAATAAGGTTATTAAATGGTAGTCATTTTTTTACGACGAACAGTAAGCAAATCACTTCCGTTTAAAATTAAAATCTATGTATACCTAAAAACACTAACTCTCGGATAATAAAATTATCTTTATTATATCTATTGCGTCAAGAAAACCCTTAATAATTTGAAATTTAAATAAAACGGCCCACATTTCACATTCTACGTTTGCTCTGAAATCTCGATTCAGTGAAAACTCCGCCATTTGTATGTGACGGCGCCGTGGAATAGAAGCGCGCTAACGAGAGCGTTATGGCCTCTAAACATGACTGTTAATCCTGCTTTCAACGTTACAGAGCACATAACGATAAGATGCGCCATTTGCCCCTTTTTTAATTAAATAGGTGCACATAAGTTATTTTTCCAGGTTCCTTCCCTGTAAATACTCGAGAATTTATAAGATAAGGTCAGACTGATTGCAATATAAGGTAAGTGTCTCTCCGCTAGAACAACACAGCTTACAAGTGCAAGCTTACCTGTTTTAGTTACAAGAAAGAAAATTTTTTATCAGCCCCATAACCACTTTCCATCTGAGCTCACAATAATAATTATGCAATGTCACGATCCTAAAAGCAACATAGATAACTATTATTCGCCTATCATTATTCTTGCAGTGCACTTGTGCTCGCAGATTTGTACGTTGTAACACACAAGTAAAGTCAACAGTCAGGCTATTTAGAGGCTGCTGTCAGACTTTTTACACGTGCAGTCTGTGAGCGAGATTCACGCATGTCGCGTTCAATACAATAACATCATGACGATGCTGTTGAGACTGTCGAAGCACTGTAGTGTATTTAATAGGAGTAAGTTAATATTCTTCTTACAAAAGGTACATCGCGCGGCTTGTATGTGTGCGTGCCGTGGTCTAACGCACTACAGGCAAAGTTTTACGAATGCGTAAGAATGCACCAGCACGGATCGCACCGTCCGCGTCTCGACCTTGAATACGCACGCTCCTAAACGGGGGAAGAGTGACTACTTGTCTGTCTTTACACTTTGCGCGAACGGATTACTTCTTTGCCATATGGCAAAATAAGATAGCTGCACTGTTGAAGCGAGGTGCGCGGCAGCCACAGCGGTCTTCTTAAGTAGGTTAGGTTAGGCGCTCCGGCCTCGAATGCCCGCTCACCAAGTACTGGATAGAGGTAGTTATTGGAGGTGCTAGGTGACTGTACCTACTGTGCTGGATAATATTTTATTTTATTATCAATGTTTTTCCTATCCTGCCAACATAGTCATAAGATATGGTAACTAACACACAGATATGGATCAACTGGTCTGAAATAAATAATTTTTATTTATTTATTTTTATTTATTATTGTGTTCATGTTTCAGTCACGGTCCTTTGATCACGTAGGTCCTCGTCTCCAATATCAGATCAGCTCGATAATGCCATATTATTGCACTGCCCCTGAATTTACATGAGTTTCCCAAATTTCAGCTGAATAAGATAACTAAATTGGAAAGTGGTTCGCAAATTTTGAAACAGACACGAACATTGCAAGTTAAATAAAAGCTTCAAATTACAATAATTGTTAGAAACTGTTCCATCTTGTTTTTAAATCATCTGCAAAATTCCTCGTAACACAACCCTGGCTGGCGTTTTCATTACCATAACTGCCGCAATATGTCGGCTACTAATTACTTACTCGCAGATATCTTTCGTTATTTTACTGCCCAGTAAACTTACGCCAAACTGTGTCATTGCGTATTTTTACCCGACTGCGGCGAAGCCCAAAAGGAGGGTTATGTGTTTGACCTGTATGTATGTATGTATGTCTACTCAACGGCTCAACAGGTTTTGATAAATGATACATCATTCGATTTGTCTTGGTAGCGCGAGTGTCACTGGGTAAAATATGGCGGATTTTATGCATTTTATGCATCGCAGTCGGTTTTTTTTAAGTAAAAATGTGGTTATTGTTTCGTGCGACGGTGTGGGTCAACCAGGTACTATACTATGGAGCCTACTACGACTAAAATGCAGAACATTAGCACGCGAAAATCTCGGAAACTGAAGACAAAATTATGGGAACATTCAAATGTGCTAATGATTTGGGTACCATAAGTGCTAAATTATTAGTTTCAAACTTTACCTCAAGCACTTTAAATAGTTCACTAAAATTATTTTTAAACTAAGGAAACTAAAGAAATTTCACAGAAAAATCCAGGAACATTTTTAAAGGGACATAAAAATAAATAGAACCTAAAAAAATAAATGTTAATACAGGGTATTACATTGGGGTCAATTGCAAAAAATATGTACCTTTTACTTTTTTAGTCTGATCATGGTGTGTCTTGTCTTATACCATTTTACTCAGAATCATGAGCACTTTTCATTTATGAAATAAAAAAAGTTGTCCAAATGTCCCAACTTTTCCGTACAATTTTTGAATCTCAGTTTCGTTACGCCCAAACTAAATGTAGGAGAAAATAGTATAACGAAACTGATATTTTTTTATCAGACACCATGATCAGACAAAAAGTAAAAGGTACATAGTTTCTGCAACTGACCCATTGAACGTAATACAAACTAAGCAATTCCGGCTCAGTTAACGACAGAGAACAAAATTCAAGAAATAAGTTATTAAAAATGCTCGTAATTAACTTTTGCTAGTTTGCTAACAAAGTAATTAAAATTTCGTCGTGTGGTCACCTATCATGACGTCACGCTTATCTGACCTGTAGGCTTATGATGCTACGCTTTGTCGCGCGATAAATAAATGATAAAGCATCCGTCACGTTCTGACAAACAGTGTGTGAGAGTGTCGGTTTGTTTTTTTATGACGAATAACATCAATAATGTGGCAGAATGCATTTTATTCATAAATTATCGGCCTAGATAAGATAAAAGGTAAGTGTTCACTACAAAATTACATTTAGACTTTTTTTTCTTTTTTTTCTTTTTTATCTTTCCATTCTACCCTAGACAAAAAAGATAGCTTCAAAAGAATTAGAATCCACAACTTCGAAGCTTGCAGCAATGTTAACTATTCCAATTTATATTGCTAGAAAACGAAAGCTAGCACACTCGATGATAAAATCGGTCGTAATTGTCCTTTCAAGCGGACAAACCAAAGTTTGACGTTTCGATCGCGTCGCGGCACAATATAGTTTATTTTCCTGCCGACTTACGGCAGCCTGTGAACGGAAGGTCCTGTCATTCTTCTTTACGTTGACAAGGGTGCTTCGCCCTTTTGAATTTTCACTTTTCCTCGTGTTTTCTTTTCTCCAGAGAATATTTTATGATTCTAAGTAAAATGCAAAATAAAAAGGTATCCGTTGTGCTGTTAATGGTTTTGTTAAATGATAATGTGAATAAATTGTATTTGTTTCGCCGAAAATTGTGTTTTGTTTTGGCGTATGTCCTTAAGTGTACATTTTTTAACCTTTCAAACGCCAACGACGGATTAATCCGTCACAGAGCGCAGAGCTATATAAACCTACATGCATCAGCATAAAGTTCAATTTCGGTTATAACACTACGTCATGGAGACTGGTTTGCAACTTTTCTGTTTGACGTAGCGTCAAAAAAGTTAATGCAACAAAGTCTATACCTTTGAAATTTTAAAAACCGTCGTCTATATTATCAACGTTGTTACTGACCTCCCAATCATTCGCTATTTTAGACTGCAAAGGTCATAAATAAACCAATTGTACATTGAAGGGCCATTTTCAATCTTCATCATCATGAATCAAAGGTACAAGTCCATTTTCCATAGAATGACATTTTAATCTAAAGATGAAAAATTGGTCCTCTGAATTTTATTAAATGATGAATAATATTTTAACGTTACCAGAGTATCTTTGACGCGTGCCATATTATAAATTCAGCCTCGGTCCAATGAAAGACTGATGCCCGTCCGTCGCCTCTCCCTCTGGCGGGCACGGTAATGAATCACGATCATTTTCGTTCTTTAAAGCTTCTGTGCAGCTCGATTACCTTTGACTGCAACTACAAAAAAGCAAAAAAATATTTCCTGAATTCATGCTGGGATATAAAGAAAACACACCCGGATATTGAAAAACAAATAGCGCTATCATATTCGCAGCGCACATCGATTGGGCAGAGTAATTCGATGCTCCAAATACCCCACGCCAAAGCTGGTACAACAAAATCAAAACATTCCTGCAGGTAGGGAAGTCCAATTATTTGACGGGGAAAGGTAATTTGTACAGGGTTGGAATATCTCAGTGCGCGTATCGACGGGATATTCCGAATATTCCAGAACAGGTTCCAAACAAACTCAAAGAGGCTTTTGTTTAAAAACAATGTCGGTACTAAACGAAACTCTATGCCGAATCGAGTTATAGAAAGACAAATTCTGGATGAAAACCTAGTTACTTTCATGCCCCTGTAATTTGTAATAAGCCTATTCGCCTTTGTCTGCAATAATTCATAAAAAGCCTGTCATTGTGCCTACAAAGAGTGCCTAAGAAATTTATATCGTCACTACTTTGAAGAAAACACGTATCTAAAAACTTCGTAGAGAAAAACGTCAAAAGTTACATACGAACGTCATATACACTTACTGCATTTTAACCAGGAGTCAGTGTCAGATACGTGTTTTTTTTTAAGTAATGACGATATACCATTTTAAATTAACGGTATTATTTTTTTGTAGTTGTTGTTACATTTTCATTGATAGTTATCCCAATATCATAATGAAATTGGAACCACATTTAAGCCGTTTGAAGCCCTAGAATGGACTCACTGCCGAGTTTTTCGTTCTCCTTAATTTGATGTGACGGTCGGCCAAGCCTGGGTGCTCGGCAAGTAAACTTCGTTTTTTGTGTGAACATTTCACAAAGGAATACTTATAGTCTGTTTTTTATTTCCGAGGACAAAAATGACATTTCATGTGTTGCCTGTTTTTTACAACTCATAAATAGTGATGTGATACGACCGGTACTTACCGACAAAAATTTAGGTAGGTACTTATGTTTATTGATATTAAAGTGTCTGTAACACAATGAGTGCATAATCCGCGAAGTTCCAAAACGATACAATACTTTAGGTAAAAATGCCACCCTTTTGGAGATATAGAATATTTGTAAATACACCATATTTCTAATATTTAAAGGTACATTTTATTTGATTCGAAACTCATTAATTATCTTACAAAGCTGAAAATACGCCGAACCCGCTTTTTATTTCTCTGCGTTATAATTTCAAGCAACGGAATCACATACGTAGGCACTAATTATACAATGTAGTTATAATGTGTAATTATTTTTTGATAAGTCCCTAAAACATATGTTTTAAAATAAATAGTAATTTTTATTATATCGGTTATTAATAATTACACCACGAACCGAAACAAAGAACAGCACTGTTTCTTAAAAGCTGGCCACATTATTTTTACGTTTGACATTTGTAGCTGTCATATTTGTCTTCGGAAATAAAAAACAGACTTTAGCGTGGTTGACATTTTTGGAAAAAAGAATAGAAAACTCTTGGTCCAACGGACGTTTCTGTTATTTTCAATGGAAATGCAAAGTTTTGAAAGCAAAATGCAACAAAGACATGACTGGATGTGGTCAAAGGGAGCCTGGTAAAGTCCTTGTAATAGTCACATCACATAACAGTGGTGTAGTAATTTACGAACAGTGACCGGCATGGACGATGCAACACTGCGGGATATTTTAATATGGACATGATTATAATCATCCGCGATATTGTTCAAAAAAATTAGTCTATTACTTACGGTTAGGTTCCATAGTCGTAACTATAAGGTTAAAATTACAATGTAAAAAAAGTACAACAACAAAAGAGCGTATCTACATAGCAATTACGTCCTTTTGTTGAGAAGCGCGGTTTATCGGCAATAACTCAAAAACGGTTAATCCGATCTTGTTGTAAATAATTTTCGTTGAAAGTATTAACTAAGCGTCATTTTTGTTATTTTTTTTATATTTTCTGACGCACAGTTTAGAAGATAGAGTGGGGGACACAACTTTCACAACTTTCGGAGCGATTATTTCCAAAGCTATTCACTTAATCAAAAACATTATTTAAGAACCTTAAAATGTTTCTGAAAGAGCTGTCGAACTATGTCCCACACGTTGATATTTTCTGAAAAAAAAATTAGCTTCTGTAACATGTATGAAGTGCTCTCCTAAAAATATTTATTTTAGTTATTTAACTACCAAACTAAGTAGCAGCTCATACAAGCAAGACACCTATATTCCATATTTCATCTATATCCATCGTGTAGTTTTTGAGTTACCTGTGACATACGGACAGACGGACGGACGGACATGACGAAACTATAAGGGTTCCGTTGGCTACGAAACCCTAAAAATCCAATTTAAAGGAGCAATTCCGAAAGAATCTTTGGATTTTTCTGCAAAGTTACTTTATTAAAATATTTTCAGGGTCACGACTTCACCCCTTTTCAATTAAAAGTTTCATCTCAAAAAAGAATTTGTTAATCATGTAATCTTATCACAGGAGAGTCTGTTATATAATTACTCGTCTTATACAATTGTTCATAATTTGAACTTTAAATTAATTATTGAAATGTGGATCGAGAAGCTAGTTTGTAACAACGTAATATCAGATGCATGAGTTAAATAACTTTTCATGAGTGAAATATATTGAAACAGGCATGAACTCAGAAACTATGGTGTTACTAGTATAACATGGTAGTTGGTTATTTATTTTTCTTAGTTTTCAACTTTTTCTTTTGAATCTGAAACTACATGTCGTTCCCCGATTTCTTTGTTCCTCTATCTTTCTTATTATCTCTGTATTTCTTTAAGCAATACTTTTTAAACAAGTCTCATCTTCTATTTCTTAAAACACCCTTTCTTTCTATTCTTATTCTGTTACTAAGTTCTTAAGTTACAATTGTCTATCTATCTACAATATCGTTAAATTTATCATAATAATACAAACATACATGGCAACGATGCGTAAATATGAAAACGTTACATAAAAATAAAACGGTTTGCGTCAAATGTGACACCTGGATCCGCGCAATCCATAGATTATTGAAAAATGATCTCCGCGCCGTTTCTCGAATGGTATTCGATTCGCGAAATACCCAGTAAATCTTTCGGGGAAGGATTTTCAAATAATCTTTTTGAATCTTATAGAAACATGCCTTTTTCAAGGATTCCTGTTTCTATTCAGATAAGCTTAATGAGGGGTGGATTTGGTTGGAAATTTCGCAAGCTTAAGGTTCGATAAGTAGATTTTCTTGTAACCGTAAAACAGGGAACATCTAATTGATCGTAACTTTTTCAGATCACTTAATATTAAAATGTAATACTAAAAATTACTTTTAATACCTATATATATATATTTAAATTAAATAAAATTATACTTATTTATTGATTAAACAGTAAAATACAGAAAAACTATGAACAACAACAAAATCAGATTACCTACTAGAAGACATTGAGAAATATAACGCTGTATTAAATAAAAGATATACATATCATTTGTAATAAAAAATAACAAAATATCCTTATATCCAAACAAATTATAACATGATAAATTTAATAAACTAGACCGGAAGGTTGTCCTGACCTGCAGTCTGTACTAACGGCGACATTGCTCACCTTGACCCAGAACTCGGGTCCGCTGCAATCCAGGGATACACAACCCAATATGGCGTAGGTCACGTTTACATCATTCGATTAACTATACTGCCCTTGGCGGCATTCGATGATCGAGTTAACAGGTTAATTATTGAAAATAACGTATTTAATTATAGAATACGGAAAATCCGAACTCAACTAATTAACAAACGAAGCTCATATAAAAAGACTTGTAATAATAGACAATTTGAGCTTTGGTTTCAGTTGCAACTACATAATAATCAAGTATGTGTTCACTAACTTATTCGTGATGAAAAATATTATCAAATATAACTGAATTTAAGTTAATAAATTAAACAGTACAGTAGATAAATAAAATAATTTCTATGAAGGTATATACTAATCTCAAACATTGGAGTTCCCTAATTTTCTTCCTCAATTATTGGATCCTATATTTAAAATCGGTTTATAAATGACGCAGATCTGTACGTTAGCAAACATTAAAAATTATCATAAAAAAAGGAAAATATAAGTGACTCTGAGAACTTGCCACCTTTCTGGGGAAGGTCAAAAAGAGTTGTCTTTAGGCAATTCATTAGAATACATGAACTTGAATAAAATCTGCTTGCAATCTAGATTTTTTTTTCCTTTTTTTCAAATATGCTGCCTTGTAGATAACTGAAGCTGAAACTTTCATATCCCCCACGGTACTTTCCTAGGGATATTAGAGACGGCCAGCCTGCATTTGCAATTTCCAGGTTAATAAGCAGTGGTTGCAGAAAGTTAAATTCAGTTAAGAGATAACGAAGTGGCCAGAACCTGCAGTCGGCCAACGGAGATGGAGACTTAGACTTTTGAAATACACATCGATTTAGGATATTTTATAATACATACTAATATTATAAATATGAAAGTTTGTCAAGATGTTTAGATGTTTGGAGATTTGGATGTTTGTAACTAAATAACGGGGTAACAACTGGATGAATTGAAATGAGATTTAGGTATTGTTCCGTGCGGTGCTGAAAGAGGCTAATTGGAGAAATTGGATAACTCGCTGTCCCGGAATGACAGAGATACGGGTTCAAATCGTATTTGATTTTTCAATGTTTTTGCTCAATGTATCTATAATTATAATAAAATTGTGGTGTTCCCACATTAAGCTACGAGGATTCAAAATATTTCCAGTAAATATGTTGATGCCTTAAAAAGTGCATTAACTTGAAATAAGATTTGGCATTCAAGTAGACCTGGTATTGGAGACATGCTATGCTAGACAACCAGGCTGTGAAATAAAACACATTTCAACCAAATACTCGTATGAAGTCGTTAAAGTCATTTTCAGGATTCCGTACCCAAAAAATGCCAACGGGACTATATTAGGTACTAAGCCTCCGCTGTTCGTCTGTCAGTATGTCCGTCTGCCAGTCTACCCGTCTGTTTGTCGATCCGTCTAACTGTCTGTCACAGGGCTCTAATGTGTACTTCTATTGCCGCTACAATCTATTCATAGAATAAAATCGTTTAAGTGTTATGTTTGTATATTAAAGATTTTTCCAAAAAAGAAATGCGGAGTGTTGAAAATAAGCAGTGCATAGTTTTTGAAGTTTTTGTCTGTTTAATAATTACTTTTATTAACGGGGTATTTACCTACCATGTATGTTTGTATTTTGTGAGCTCCAGATAATTCGAAACGTTAAAATACCCCGTTAATAACAGTAATTATCATGTGAATGACCATGTTAACTTGAAATCTTATTTTGTATGTTTATTTGTGCGTGCATTACGTAAAAGCTATGACCATGTTAACTTAAAATCTTATTTTGTATGTTTGTTTGTGCGTGCATCACGTGAAAGCTATGACCGTGTCCGTCAAGCTAGCGTACACCGTAAAGATATTCAAAATCTGATGATGCCAATAAATAGTACCCAAATAGTACCGACGAAATACCTAGGTGAAAAAAATAGTACCCTTAAACTTTTCGAAATATAAGGCCTGTTCACGGTGTACGCTACCGGGGCGTCAAGCTGGCGTACACCGCTTGTATCTTTGGAACGGCGTCGTTTTCAGAAACGCTTTATATGTCAAAAAATAGTACCCAAATAGTACCCTAGGGCCCTTAAATTTCATTTCTGTAGCTATCGTAGAAGCCGAGATATTCGATGGCTTAACGGTGTACAAAATTTCGCACCGTCAAGCTGGCGTACCCGGGAATTTCACGTAGAAAGACTTCAAATTCCGAAATGAGGTATATACCAATAAATAGTACCATAAATAGTACCCCTTTTTCATTAATAATAATATACAAAAACTATATAGAAAACTGAAAAAAATCAAGGCAAACTTCTCCATACAAATGCATCTTAGTACAGTCATCTATAGAGCTCTAACTTTTCTCATACTGAATACTCGTTTCTGTTAAGATTAAGCAAAACTAGTTCTTATCGGGTTTGAAATGAGCATAAATTTACTTAACGTTTGGCTATGCAGCCGGAACCTTTTTTTATATAGGTACCTGCTGGCATCGCCGGCCGGCAAACTTGTTTTTGTCCTTACGCTCGATAATAAAATGGCGTTACTCGGAAAATATACATTGTAAAAACAACCTATGCGCATTAAGTTAAGGTTCAATATGAGGCCATGGTAGTTTCTAGTTGAGTCAATTCGTTACATGCTAAGTTAACAAATCGGCAGGGTGAAGTAAACAAAGGAATTGGCTTCACTCTGCTGTGTGTCACCGACAAGTAGAGACAAATTTATTTAGTGTTGGTTAAGTGCAATATTTTATACGAAAAAAGTGATTCAAAATGAAACGGTAAGTACTTTTTAGTATTACATGATCTAACGTTCGTTACAGCTTACGAGAATGATGTAGGTGAATGCTTTGGACTCGTTTAAACTAGATATATTTCCATATAAGTCTCCAATACTATTAGAACTCTTTATCTGTAGTTAATTTAATACTATAAATACGAAAGTTATTCAGTCTGTTAGGATTTCACAACTAAACCATTGAACCAATTTTAGTTGGTTTATATTTTGGTAGAAGCCGCAGCCATATCGTAGGTACCTATTATAACTTCAATAATGTATTTAAACAATTGTTTAGGTAACGTAAAGTTAACGTCAGTATTTTTCTAGAAATAGAACTTCATACAAATATATTTGATCATACATTTACTCCTTCCTGAAACGTTCTATAAATATGTAATAACATCACAGCGATCCTTTTATTACAATATGAAAAAGGAAACTGTTCATTTAAGTAAACGATACGAGACACATTATAAAGTGAAGTTAAGTTTGTGTTAATTCTTGGTGTAATTACACAACCATGTGTGAAGTCAAGGTAGTATAAAAAAAATTATCTAAATAAATACCTATACAATTTATTTTGCAGGCTCCCAATACTGAAATTATACGACGTCTACATGCCTATACATTCAAAGAACCTAACCGAGATGTACTATCGGCAAATTGAAGGAAAAATATCGGCGGATTGAGGCGTCCTCGTGGTGTTTAATCTTGTAAGTTACATTGAATATTTTACGTCACAAAACTAATAACCCTAAAGCTAACTAATCAAAGATCATAAAAATCGGTCCATCCGTTCTTGAGTTATAAGTGGTGTAACTAACCCGTCTTTGTTTTAGAAACTGAGAAACATCAAACATGTACAAGAGATTATAGAGGTATTTATACTTAAATAAATGGGTGTATTTTTCCCTCACAAACAGTAGAATCGATTTATATCAAAAACAACATTTTGGACACAAGCCTATTATGTTACCAGAACTCTTTACGGCATAGATTTTAATAGTACATTACACAACTAGGGTGGGTAAACAAAGAAAGGCCGAGATCGCAGATGTTTGCGGCCCGAGCTGCAAGCGAGGGACGTAAATATGCGATCGAGGGCTTTCTTTATTACGTCCCGTGTTGTGTACATAATTTTATGTCTACACTTGGCCAAAAAGCCACTCTATGGCCAGGTGTGGCATAAAATAAATATTGTTGTGTGTTCTTGATTATTCAGGGTATTATTATAAGTCATTTTAATTTTTTTTATTTAGCCTATATTGGTGTACCACGGTTGGGCAAAGGCCTCCCTCCTTGATTTTCTTTTATTATTATTTTCTTTTTTTTTACTCAGGGTTAGAGGTATTTTTTAATTTAGTAGAAGGTTTTAAAAATATATATTTTTTGTCATGTTTTTTGTTTTTTTTTTCTATTTAAGAAAAAGCTAAAAAAATAGTTAACTCTACTGACCACTATGAAGAAAAGAGTTAATGAAAGCTTTTATTTTAGATTAAATCTCGAGTTATTAATAGTACTCTATCCTATCTTATTCTATACTGGCCTATCTAGTACACTTTTTAATATCATTTCTTTAATATGATTTAATTATATTTACAGATTTCGATCAATTCGAAAAAGAGAATGGAGCACGTTGAAACAAAAGTACATCCAAGAAACAAAGAAACGAATAACATCTTTAAAAATCTTCAGGTAATGTAGTATTGATTTATTATCAACTAGACTCTACCCGCGGCTCCGCCCGTGTGGGATTTTCTTTATACCTCCCACAGGAACTTCCCATGCCCCCTTTTCACCCCCTTATGGGTTGATTTTCGTGTTAAAAACTATCCTTTGTCCTTTTCTGGGATTTAAACTATCTCCTTGCCAGATTTCATCTAAATCGATTCAGCGGTTGAAACGTGAAAAGGTAATAGACTAGAATACTACAACATACGCACTATATAGGTACGTATACAGGGTATCCCTAAAACCAACGTCGATACGAAAAGGGCTAATATACCAGCTCACATACAGAGCAGAGAGATATTTATAGAGCTCATATATAGTACTATCTAAAAATGAAAAAAAAAGAAGGTAAAAAAATGGAGTTACGAGGTTTGCGATTTAGGCCGACGATATGACACTAGATTAAATAAATTTGACTTCAGTAAAAATCTCTTAGTTTTCGAGATATTGACATTTTTGCAAAACTCGTGCTAAGTGATACATTATCTCAAAAACTATTACAATATTTAGTAAATGTTATATCATTTTAGAAACTACAATAAATGCGCTATTTTTACATTTTTTTTCACCATCCTCGTTCGAAATCAGACGTGAAATTTGAAAAAATCTGAAAATATTTTTTTGATATTCTACTGTGGCCACACCATGAAGAAATTAACAGAAATAGGAATTACGTCCAATAGCATAGTTATTTTATTTGGCTACCCATATCAAACAAGAGATTTGAAAAATACTTGATATTTTAGTCATGACACTCATATAACCGAGTCAGGGTATCACTTAGCACAAGTTTTGCAAAAACGTCAATATCTCGAAAACTAAGACGTTTTTACTGAAGTAAAATTTACTTAATCTGGTGTCTTATGAGCTGGTCTATCAG
The DNA here is from genome assembly GCA_947034925.1 of Eudemis profundana. Taxonomy (NCBI): domain Eukaryota; kingdom Metazoa; phylum Arthropoda; class Insecta; order Lepidoptera; family Tortricidae; genus Eudemis; species Eudemis profundana. The sequence goes on from OX344808.1 coordinate 12,075,649, forward strand.
CCCTTTTCGTACCGACGTTGGTTTTAGGGACAACCTGTGTTATAGTACGAACTAGGTTCTACCCACTGCTTTGCATACGTAGGCAGGTATGTTAATATTCGTTCTAAAAATCTAAATTAAATTTCTAAATTAAATTCAGTTTAGTCGGTTATAAAGTTATTTAAGGGTTATTAAAGGACACTTATATTTAAATACGATTAATTAAAGGAATAAAGTAGATACAATCTAAGTTACTTACTCAAAAAAATAATGAGAGCGTGTAACTTTGATTTCTTGATAAAATGTTAGATTTGATTCTTGTACAGGCTGTAAGGTAATGAATGGATAATCTGTGAACTAGTGATAGAGGGCACTTAGGTCTAGGTTTTGTAAAAGTATCAACATTTTTGAGATATTTTGACTAATGTAATTTTTTCGGAATTGATACCTTTTCTTGTTGTGAATTTTTTATTTTTTATTGATTAATTAATGTCAAAATAATCTTGATTAAATTTGGCTATTGGCTTTACAATAGCACTCTACACTTGAGTGTAGTCTTAGTGTAGTACCTATGCCATAAGCTATTATATACGATTTTAAGCTAACATGGTCATTATGTTAGCTTAAAATCGTAATAGCTCCTTAGTCTGCAAAAGTAACCCAAAAAGGTATCCGTTTATAAACTTATTTACAACTTTTCACCGTCTTTGTTTAGATTCGAAAACCACGTGACGATGCTGATATTGAAAATTCGTGACAGCCTCCCATCATGAAAAAGAAAGTAAGGCAGTTAAAAAATTACTTAGTAGGAAAGTTACCTATTTACTTCACATAGTAACCTACTCATAAATATATTTAAAAGTTTTTTTATATATTTAAATTTAATTTATTGTTTAGTTTAAATTAAGACTATTTATATGTAAATACATGTCTAGAAATAAGGAATTATTTTACTAGAACTTTAATTTAGAAAAATGAAAGTCAATGGCAAATTGTTTATTAGCGTTCTCCTCTTTTTCGTAAATTTTACGCAGTGTACCAGAAGAGGTCCCAAAAACAAAGTTCCTCTAGAAATTCAAAAGGATGTGTTTGCAAAATTTCATGATGATTTTATTAATGGCGTTCCACCACTTACACATGGTGTATATAATCGGATCCAGGCGTGTATGGATTTTAAAATGACAAAAAAGAGTATTTATTTAAGTGTAAAATCAAAATATTCTTTTTTCTTTAGCATTTCTTCATGTGAAAACCAGGTTACTGATATTGCTTATAATGAACAAGAAAATTTAGGGTCACCAAAAGATTGTTTCGATTCTGCATCATCAATTTCAGGAGACAGTAATTGTAGTAAGAAAACCAACGAACCAGATTATTCTAATGGGGGTAGTTTAACTGGAAATACATTGATTCACTTTATAACAGTAGATACAATATCTTGGGAAGATATCAAACCAAAATTTTATTTTTATCGCCGTCGCGAAACTAACCATCCCTCGTTCTATCAAAAAAGACTCAAATTTCAAACATATAAATGGACAAACATCATACAAACGCATCTTTGGAGAGCCTTGAAATTATGTTGTACTTGGTGTTTTAAGGATAATTATGGCAAAAGTCAATATGAGACTACTTCCCGCGGATACTGTAAGCAATGTAAAGCAAAAATTACTATCACGACGTATAAGAAAACAGATAACTTTGTCGAATTAAAATGTGTTATTACTGATTGGGATAGCAATTACAAGCATTCTCCAAAAGTTAAAAATGTTATACGAAAACAGACTAGACGAGCTTTAGCAAGTCAATTGCAAAACGAATCAGCAGCTTCAATGAGGTATACCAAGGCTTTCGAAATTATGGATGAAAATAATGAAGAACCTCCGATATTGCCAAAATTACAAACACTCAGACAAATTAAACATGAATCCCGAAAATCTTCATTATTTCATGAAAATACAGTCTTGTCACTTTCTTGTATGAGCGCTACTCCACCTTATGACAAATGTGTAAGAGCGGTTTCAGCTTTCCCTTTTTATACTTACTATTGGACTGACGATCAAATAAATTACTTTAAAAAATGACAAAAAATGTTTAACTATGTAAGACTTTCAATAGATGCTACAGGATCCATATTTCAGAAAAAATTGAGACCAATAGTTAATGAACATACGGAACTTGCACAGAAAACACAAGGGCCCTTATTTTTGTACGTAATTATGACAGATACCACAGTGAATAGCAGTGTACCTTTAGGTCAACTTATATCGGAATCACATAACATGGATAACATAACGCATTGGCTCAAGGCTTGGCTATCTGAAATGAAACCACCCAATGAAGTCATAACTGACGATTCAGCTGCGTTAGTGGGAGCCGTTATTAAGGCATTTTGTGGTTATAGATCAACAAATGAGTACCTAAACGATTGCTTTAAATTATTAGAAAATCATAAATGTAAGATTCCTCCGTGTTTTGTTAGATTAGATACTTCACATTTTATAAAAACCCTATACAATCTCACAATTTTTAAAGATATCAATTCAAAAATAGTTCATTTTTATATCGGATGCATTAAAAGTATAAAAGAATGCGAATCTTACAATGACGTGAAATTAATCCTGAAAGACATTGTTATAGTATCCAATCATAAATACCGCGGATACAAAGACCATGTAATCACAAGATGTGAAATGGCATTGAAAAGGCTGCGACGTCACATTAACGTTGATAATATCGTTGATGATATCGAACGGGATAATATATCAAGTGCACCAGAGCACGTTACCGAAAAAGTACAGAATGTGTTTGATGAAATCAATGATGAAAATAATCCCCTCATCGTACTATACAACGATTTAGAGACTAGAGAAAAAATATATCTTGTTTTAACAGATGAGGATATAACTGACACTGAAAATATTTATTTTTTTCCAAATATAAATAAAACATTATTAAGAATTTTAAAAAAACTACCAATGTGGTCAAATATTATGAACCCTTTTTATGAAAAAATTAATAACAGTCCTACAAAACCTAATCCCACTAGTTCAAATGTTGAAAACTATTTCAAAGATTTAAAAACTTTGTTTCTGAATACCATGACCTTAACCCAAAAATTACGTGTCGATGAATTTATTATTAAACATTACCCCCTTATACAAGGAGCGCTCAAATTAAGCTTTAGCTCATTAGGATATTATGAGAAAGAAAAAAAAGTTGATTACATGAAACCTATAAATGACGAGGAATCTGTATATAATAATTCAATTTTTAGAAATAATCCTGTATGTTTAGAAGACTGGCGAGGATTGGTCAGCAGTAAGATAAAAAAAAAAAATAAGAGGCGATCTCTACATGTTCTGCGTAATGGTAGTAAGGCTACTTCTGGTGTAGGTAAACTAGTAATTAACACGTGTGCTTTCGATTCTGTGCTCCAAAGTTTGGCTATAGCATATTTAGATAGACCACATATTGAAAACTATTTCTCAAGAAATAGTAATAACCAAATCACAGAATTCATTCGCAGCCTCATTTCCACAAAAAAAGAAAGTATTCGTAAAAAACAAATTAAATCAAAAAATATTTACGAAAAAAGAACAGATCTATTGCTAGTAATATTTGACAATGGGAATAATTCACTTCAAGTCCTTGATTGTGCATGCAACGTGACTCTAATAATAGATAATTTAGTAAATTATGATATTTATAGCGCGGATCGTCGTCTCACTTGCTCTAGGCAAACCTGTGCTATAAATAGTGAAACGTCCAGTCGGAAGTGCAGTTGGCTTCCGTTAAATATTGAGACTTTGAGAAATAATGGTATAAGTCAACTATGCAAGTCCGTTTTAATTACAGATACACCCAGGACATGTAAATATGAAGTATGTGATGGTTACAATGAATATCATTATGAGTTGTCACCAATCATATTCTTCGAAATTAATTGCGAAATGACTGTCAACATTAATGATATCCCAAAACGTATTGATTTAAATGGGATGCAATTTGAAATATTAGCCATTATTGATTTCCTGAATAATAATGGATCCATCGGACACTATCGAGCAAGATGTTATAGAAGACAGTTAAAAAAATGGCAATGCTACGATGACTTGAATCCGACTATAAGACGAAATCACCCCATGGTCGTACCCCATTGTCTGATTTACACCAAATTATAATAATAGTTTTTGTGTAACCTACAGTGGAATCAATAGTAGTATGTTAATTATATAATAAAAAAAGATTAAAAACAGTGAGTAGTCATTGATCTGATCTCAATGAATCCAAAAAATCGAAATATAAGACTTACGTTTATATTGAGCTTCTGATATTTGCTCACGTGTTTAGGTATAAGTTAAATTAGGTTATTAAGTGCTTATGATTGTTATTAACGATATTATAATTATGTTAATGTATTATAAATATATATATATATATATATATATATATATATAGGTAAGTCTACTCATAGTATGTATAAACATATTTTTATAACAAAGCTATATTTTATAACAATGTAGAGCAAACATGATTAGGATTAATAATAAATAATTTGTGATATAAAAATGAGATTACTGTGATTTATAATTAATAGTTAAAGAAGCCATAATTGTTTATTTACATAAATAACTTCTATAGAAGTATAATTTTTGAAATGTTTATGTTAATATTAAGTTATTTTTAAAGAAATATTTGATATATATGACTGTTTTTGTTGGGAGGATCCTGTTACGTCGACAAATGTTTCATCGAATTACACTACGTCGAATTTACGTTACCTCGAAAGCTTTTTTCTCTGAAGCCGTAAACTTTTCAGGGTTTTTTTAATGGGTTGGGTCCATTAAGTTAGGTTAGTTTTGTTCTATACAAATATTAAAAAAAATTAGGCCTTGGAAAAAAATGCTTTCAATGTAATGAAAAGTCGATGAATTCACTTTCGATCTTACGTAGTGGACCTTGTTGTTGTAGTTGGCTGCGCAACTGGTTTAGTTAGCCATTTGTTTAACTGCCTAGCGTTTTCACTAAATTATGACCCGCCTGTAGGTCGACGAAGCCCCGCTGTGCGGGGCTTCTATTTTTGCTCAGAGGGACACAAGCTGACTAAGAAACCTAACCTAAAATAAGGAGTATGTTTAATGAAAAGGCTAGGCAGCTAACCAAATCGCTAACTAAACCAGTTTGCGGCGACAGACCCATTTTCGTTTATATAGCTTATTAATTTTACGGGTTAACTAACACGCCGACGAATGGTGACTATGGATAAAAAATACGTAAGTAAATAGTAAAAAATAACTACTTTACGATGTACAGCATAATGGTGTAGTCTTTAAAATGTTATTCTTTGTTTTTCATCTTATTAATATGTAATACTAGCCGTCCCGGCAAACTTCTATCCGCCTCAGAATTTTAATGTTTTAGATGTTGTAATAGTTAATCTGTTATTCGGTGCAGAGACAAAGCCAAAAAAATCTCTAATTATAAATGGTGTAACTAACCCGAATTTGTTTTTTATATATATAAGATTAGTCAACAAAATACGAAACTACCTACCTACTGTTTTATCCAGAAAAATTACCTATCTTGGTTAAATTATTATTAGTTAATTATATACACTTGTATTTTTATGATAAAAATCATGTTGATATGTGTGATATTGATTTCTGTAAATAGACAACATTGCCACTAATTTGTTTTATTTCGTAAAATAATAATAAAAAATATATATATTTAAGCCAAGTTATGTTAATACCTAATGCCAAGCCAACATTGAAATACATAATACCCAACCCATCAGTAAATACCCATTTATTTAAAAAAAATCCTCCTTGAAAGGTTACAAAATCAAATTTTAATTAAGTGTTTCAGTCTTTGTTTTCAAGTTAATCAAATCAATGCACTTCGCCACGCGTATATCATTCGATTTTGTAACCTACGTTACGTACCTATACCTTTCACAAAAAAAATTGGCTACTAGTGGCCCGTAAATAGTCCGAGCAACGACAACGACGCCGTCCTTATCTACTGATTGATGGTAAGTTAAATACCACACTAACCAATTTTGATAATACTTTCTCTGCTTTTAGATTCAAAGATAAAACACTAATTTAGAGCTATCCAGTTTCTGAGAAATGTGGACAAACATACATTTATTATGAAATTTAGCACATCTGTTAAGCCCACGTAGACCAAAATACTACAGGGATATATACAACAACAAACATCTACGGATGGAATTGATAACGTCCTTGATTTGAAAACATCAATTTATTGTATAGAAATAAATAAAAATCAAAGTCTGATTACGTACGAGAAACACCTATACGGTGCGTAGGTATTTCGTAACGATAACCATTAGTAAGTTATAGGATTTATAAACGACGGTCATCATAGAGCATGTACATTTTGATCTATACCTCTACTTTACGCTCCTTATGAACAAAAAAGCATAAAGTGATTAAAATACCAAACACTTTTTCGCGTGACTGTACTTTTACTATGTAGAAGTTTGCCTTGATTTTTTTCAGTTTTCTATATAGTTTTTGTATATTATTATTAATGAAAAAGGGGTACTATTTATGGTACTATTTATTGGTATATACCTCATTTCGGAATTTGAAGTCTTTCTACGTGAAATTCCCGGGTACGCCAGCTTGACGGTGCGAAATTTTGTACACCGTTAAGCCATCGAATATCTCGGCTTCTACGATAGCTACAGAAATGAAATTTAAGGGCCCTAGGGTACTATTTGGGTACTATTTTTTGACATATAAAGCGTTTCTGAAAACGACGCCGTTCCAAAGATACAAGCGGTGTACGCCAGCTTGACGCCCCGGTAGCGTACACCGTGAACAGGCCTTATATTTCGAAAAGTTTAAGGGTACTATTTTTTTCACCTAGGTATTTCGTCGGTACTATTTGGGTACTATTTATTGGCATCATCAGATTTTGAATATCTTTACGGTGTACGCTAGCTTGACGGACACCTATGACCGCGATTAACACGTAGGATACTTTTAATCAACTAAGTCGGAGCAAAAGAGAGACATTTAATTCATTTCACCTCCGCGAACGATGTTGCGAGCGAGTCCATTAGTAAATAACAAAAATGATATAAAATTAAAAGGGCCCCATACAAAAAACGTGTTTTTGTGGTGTTTTTTGAACGGCGGTGGTACGACCGTAACCCTTCGTACGCGAATCCAACTCGAACTCTTTTCGTATTCCATACATACGATACGACCGAGTTACTCAAATAATTTTAAACTTCGCCACCGACATGCAATCAGGTTATCCTGTACGTAAGCCAGTTAGGGACGATGCTATCAATCTGGTGCACTTGGCCTTTCATTAGCCCGTGAGTGCAGTGCCTATAGTTTGGAAGCGAAAGTAAAACGCCCTTGATCATGAAATTGGCTTTTAACGTAGGTAAACAATATAATTTATGCCACCTGCACCGTACGAAAAAAGCTGCTTTCTGGCCAAGTGTAGACATAAAATGATGTACACAACACGGGAGGTAATAAAGAAAGCACTCGATCGCATATTTACGTCCCTCGCTTGCAGCTCGGGCCGCAAACTTCTGCGATCTCGGCCTTTCTTTGTATTACCAACCTAGTTGTGTAATGTACTATTTATGAACTGATTTTTATGCGTCAGAAAGTAAAATATGTGTGATAGTGACAGAGAAGCTTAGTATAGTATTTTTTTATCAACCTTTACCATTATATGATGTAGGAGAAATTCCGACATATTACTCTTTGAACAGGGCATTGGAAGGTCGGCAACGTATAGGCAACGCCTCTGGTGTTGCAGATATCCATGGGTGACGCGATGATGACTGCTTTCTATCAAGTGGCTCGTCTGCTTAAATGCCACTTATTACATTAAAGAAAATAGACCAGAGGACACCAAACTATGCCCCCAAACTCCAAACTCCTCGAATATTAATCATATTAATGTAGCCCTGCCTAAAAATCTGTATAGGTATACCTCCTACACTAGATAATTTTAGACAATGAGTAAATGAGAGTAAGGTTTTTTATATTGTAATAAATAGGTTGTTATCAAATGTTGCGCGGTTAAATTTCACCCTGTCTAAATATAATATGGTGTTTAATATGTGGTGGGCAGTTATAAACATGTGCTTGTAATTATTGTCTATCTAGACACGCGGCAGCGTGTCAAGCCAAGTTCAAGCAAAACTGGCTAGCCAGCGCCAAGTGTAATATTACACGAACCACTTGGTGCCACTTTTCACCCTTCTATAACTCAAAACCTCTTTAACGTAAACACATAAAACTACGTGTGCTTAATTATATCCATAAGGACATCTAGAAGCCCAAACTTCATGAAGCTAGCTCAAACGGTTATAAAGATATGAAGGTCAAAAAGTCGTAAATTTTAGCACTGACTGACTCACTGACATATAGTAGCTAAACCTAACCTACTTCCAGATGACCTAGAAGGATGAAATTTGGAAGCCAGCACGGTAATTGTGTGTAAGCGTAGGAAAAAATCTAAAAATAAAAAAAAATAAGAAGTAGAGGGGGTCCTCATACAATTTTTTTTTTATTGTACCTAAATCTCCATTCTTTTTGCGGCAAAGCCCACAGCCTAGCATAATTTTTGTATTGAACTTGGCTCTCCTTTTTTACATTTATGTTTTTGGTGGGATTTAGGTACAGTCAACATGAAACTATCAACTTTTTTTTAAAACAAGATTTGAGACCAAATTCCTAATACAGCATTGTAACAGAGTTGTAAAAATAACAGTGTTCTACGCAAAATTTGACATCAACCCAAATTGTCCACTGTCCAAAAAGAAAGAAAACTTTTAATATATCGGTAATGTAGCAGGAAAATGGTTTAAATCCACCATGACCCGAGGCAGGAAGCGCGTATGAATTCAGCACGAGATCCAACCTAAGAGCGCAATCGCACATCGTCAATTTTTCATTTGAATTACACGTTTGAAATAACATACGTATCACACGCTTATATTTCATCCTGGGTCGTGTGATGCTGCCTACTGAAATGGAATATTCGTAATGGGTTGTCAACGTTACAATTTGCAAACACAAAGACGGTTTCATATTATGAATGAAACATGATGTTTCTTTATTTGTTTTTAATACGGGTAAATTACACCACATTAGCCAAGTGGTTGAGGTGCTGGGCCGGAAATCCAGAGGTACCGGGTTCGATTCCCGGTCTGGACCACAGGTGAGTACCATTTAATTTTTCTATGTACCTACTTTGATTTCTTGTATCTATATATGTAACAAAGACGGTTGTCATGAGGTATATTCTATTTCAGAACCTTGTGTCTGTTTCGTAAAGTCAGCATCGCAACACATCTTTATTACATACGTTACCCTGGATGACGTCACAAAGGAGGCGACTGAAATGAAATACTTTTACTAAAAAAATCACGACCGCGGTGCACTTTAAAAGTGCATAAAATCCGCCATTTTGTTTATTTTACCGAACTTCATACGCAGTGACACTCGCGCCATCGAGACGAATCTAATGATGTATCATTTATCAAAATCGGTTGTGCCGTTGAGTAGTTACGAGCGGACATAGGAACGGACATACATACATACATACATACATACATACAGGTCAAACACATAACACTCCTTTGGGCTTCGCCGCAGTCGGATAAAAATTGAATGACTTGGGCAACGTTTCGGTGGCGTAGTTGGTAACGCACCTGTGTTGGCCCGGATAGACGTAGGAGATGCAGGTTGGAATCCTGCCAGAGACATATAATTTTTCAAATTTTTCTCTTCTATTAAAATATGTACATCTTTATTATTACTATAGGCACAAAGATGTGTGACGATATGTCATAATTATGTTTGTCTATCTACTTTGATGGAAGAGATCCCTTACAGGGATAAGTTCGCCTTTGTACATAACCATTGATTTTTGTATTGTTTTTGAATGATTTTATGTGCAATGGTGTTTACATACATACATACTTACATATAGTTTTGTTTTTTTTTTGTGATCCGCCAGCGCCCAGCAACATAGCTATATCTATTGATGGACAACCATTGCCTAAAGTACATCAATTTAAATATCTCGGATCTATGCTTACCACAAACGCCAGCGTTGATATAGATGTTACCCACAGAGTTAACGCAGCTTGGCTTAAATGGAGAACCCTTTCAGTAGTACTATGTGATTTTAAGATGCCGATACAGCTTAAGGGCAAAATTTACAAAAGTGCGGTAAGACCAGCCTTGATGTACGGTGCTGAATGCTGGGCAGTCAAGAAACATCATGAACAGAAGATGCACACAAATGAGATGAGGATGCTGCGATGGGCCGTGGGGGTTACGAGGCTTGACAAAGTACGGAATGAATACATCAGAGGTTCCTTTAAAGTTGCCCCAATTGCCAACAAAATGTTTGAAAATCGTATGCGATGGTACGGGCACGTAATGAGGCGGGACGAAGAGTACGTTGTGAGGAAAGCCTTGGCAGTACCAGATAGGAAGAAAGGTAGAGGACGACCACAGGCCACGTGGTGGACAACCGTTGCCAAGGACATGCAACGGGCACAGGTCGATGGAAAGACAACCCAAGATCGACTATCTTGGCGCATAAAAACGAGGAGGGCCGACCCCAAATAAAAGGGATAAGGCACGGAAGAAGAAAAAGATACTTACATATACATATCTGGTGGTTTGAATGTTAAAGACTACTTGATTGATGCTGACTGACTGTACTAATATTGGTTTTCAAATTAATTAATTCATAATTTTAACGCAGTTATGCCAAAAATTTCGGTCCATTCAAACTCATCCCTCTCCCTTCTAGATTCACCAATTTTTGATGAAACTATCATCCCCATTATTAACTATAAATTAAATTTGTTTAAAAATACATCCAGCCTCCTTTTCGAAATCAGTCCTCATATGACACTGTTCATAATTCGTTCTGTCTGTTCACTCCAAAATTCATGTATATACTACGCAGCTGCCCGGTTTGGAAATTTCCCGCATATTGTCGGCCATCGATGACTGCCTCCAGTCAACGCTTTCTATAATTCTGAACATCAACTTCGACAACATGCCTTGGACCCAAGCGGTTCTCCCTATAAGGCTCGGTGGACTGAGAGTTCGCTCCTCATCCAGTGTGGCGCTACCGGCATTTCTGTCCTCCGCTTACGGTTCGCTGTCTCTCGTCAGTATCATTTTAAATCACCCACAGATACATGACACCGAGATAGCGAGCCTGGTGGAGGCCAGGGAAGCCCGGTGCGACTCGTGCCCTGGAGTGAACGCCCCGGCCACGAGAAGAGCCAAAGAGCTTGGGACACCCCCCGGCTCATGGCAACCCATACTACGCTGCTCGACAACAGTCCGGACGATTCGGAACGAGCCCGTATACTGGCAGTCTCTACGAGTGAGGCAGGCCACTGGTTGCACGTTCTACCCTCACGCAACATAGGCACAGTTCTTGATCCGAGTTGCTTGAGAATAGCAATCTGCCTGAGACTCGGAGCCAGAATATTTGTGCCTCACACGTGCGCCTGCGGCAGAGACGTGAATCAGCTGGAGCGACACGGCATTTCATGCATCAGAAGCGCCGGCCGCCTATATCGCCATGGTACCATAAATGATATAATCCGCCGTTCCCTTGCCACTGCCGCCGTACCGTCGACCCTGGAACCCACAAGTACAGGAGAGACGACGGCAAGCGACCGGACGGTGTCACTTTGGTACCATGGAAACTTGGTATAGCCCTGGTGTGGGATGCGACCTGCGTTGACACGTTGGCCGCAGCCCACATTCAGGTAACTCGGTCACAGGCCGACGCAGTGGCTGACCAGGCCCAAACCCTAAAGCGCCACAAATACTCCGCCTTACAAGACTACGAGTAAACGAAGATTACGAGTTTGCGGCGCTTGCGGTGGAGACTTTGGGACCCTGGTCAGCCGATATGAAAACCTTCATGAGGGCCCTGTCGCCGTGGCTGGTACATGCCTCGGGAGATCCCAGAGTTAGCGCATACCTCTCGCAAAGAATTGCCCTGGCTATTCAGAGAGGTAATGCCGCCAGCGTAATGGGTACCATGCCGCAGGCGGAGCTTCTTGAGGGGGTGTTATTTTTATAATATTTTTATTGTATTTTAGGTATTTTAATTTAGTTTTTAGGTTCATTCAGTTGTAGGATTTTAAATTTTATCTTGTTTGTATTTGTTCTTGTTTTAGTGTAGATATTTTCTTTTAATGAATAATTACGAGTATACAACCTCCACGAGTAATATCACATCATATCATAATTCACAAATAAATTAAATATGGAAATGATTACCATTTTCCTACATTTACATGTGATCTGACACATTTCTTACTTTACTAGCATGGAATGACAATAAACTGTATACATCTTGGGTGCTACTTGGGCTGTTGTCCGACAGTTATTTACTACAACGGAAAGACAAATCGCGACAATTTGATTAAACTAGACTTAGCCACAGGACTGTCTTTCAATTTCATATGTCCGTCTGTCTGTCTTTGCCTCTGTCTGTGGCATCGTAGCTCTTGAACGGATGGACCGATGTCGAAGTGTGTTTAGGGTTCCAAAATGGTAAAAAAGGAACCCTTATGGTGCGACTCTGTCTGTCTGCCCGTCTGTAAAGCCAGATATTATCTCAGGAACCACTGCTGTTATAGATTTGAAATTTAGAAGTTATAAAAGTCGCCAACCCGAGCCTACTAGATATAAAAAAAAAACTTATACCTACCTTTTTACTTTTTTTTAAAAGGGGCCGAAATGGGAAGTGGTTAACTTTAAGTTGTGCTATTGTATCAAGTGAGATATAAAACGAAAGGACTTACTTTGTAGATTCCAAGACCATTTTTATTTTTTCTTAATCATATTAATCATTTATTATCTTCGAAGTTACTGAACAGAAAAATCTGTAATGATTACCAATTATTAATATCATCCAAAATATTTCAGGAAAAATAATATAACGGTTTTCCTAACTTGCACCGTTTTTTAGAAATTGCAAAAATCGTAACACATACTTATTTGCTCCTACTAAACTAACCGCCATACAGTTTTTCTTGAACTATTCACGTATCTACTTACGAGTTTGTACGGAACCCTCGGTGCGCGAGTCCGACTCGCACTTGACCGGTTTTTTACGTAATGCAATATTAAAACAGAAGGTCCCTCGACAGAAACCTACTTTAAAAACATACCGACCCCTGACCCTTTGGTCAGTAGATGTAGGTACCACTAGCGTGGCGTCCAAAGAATTCGATTTCTACCGGCTTGCCTAATTTCAGGCATTTGAGCACCTTATTCTATAGCCCTTAAGGAAAATGTAGGCCAAATCTGCACCGGCTTGCCCAAAGATAGGTATCTTTTACGCCGTGTGCGTGTGGATTGAGTGAGCACCCTTCTGAAATAGAAAAAAACATCCTGTTCATTAAGTAAAAGTTCTAAAACAATTGTAAAACTAAATCTCTGTATTTGTAAAAAGATAAATCAAAAGATATAACCTTTAACGTGTGCTCACTCAGTTCTCACAAACTACCAACGAAATCAGGGAATGTATTCATTTAACATATAATATTTATATACGAATTTTTAGTAAAACCTGTGCTAACTTACCTTTATAATTTGTAGATCACCTAGTAACGTATTTAAGATTTTACAAATAATTTCTTATGCTCACTCAATCCGCACACTTTCGAAAACCCGATTTCTGATGAAAAAACTGAAGATTTAAACTGCTATATATGTGTATAGTTTAGTAAAACTAATCTGGGAATTTGTAAAATACAAAACGAACCACTAACGTGGCAGGTTTTTGGATAATAAATGTTTGTTAATGCTCACTCAGTCCACACGTTACAAGTAAGTTAAAAATGTAAATATCTCAATATTTGTCGTATTACATAAACTATAAATTACTTCAGCTTTTAGTAAAATTTTTTACTAAATATCCACCATCTAATATTTTATATTCGTTGTCTGTTTTTAAAGATATTCAATTGCAATTTTTCTAATGTAAGTAGATCGATTGGGTTGACCACACTTTATTATATTATGGTCATATCCATGAATTAAATTTTAAAGTAAACAATTGTTTTGATTAGGTTAGTACATACTTATTACAAGTAAGAGTTACCTGATCTGTAATTATTACCTTTATTTACTGTAAAAGATTTAATCCGATATCAAAAACTTAAAATAAAACATCTTTCAATGTCAAAGTGACGTACCAGGGGTACTAACCTTTTTGATCTCATATATTTTTTAAATGAACTGTATTTTGGATATGACCATAATATAATGAAGTGTGGTCAATCTAATCGATCTACTTACATTAGAAAAATTGCAATTGAATATCTTTAAAAACAGACAACGAATATAAAATATTAGTTGGTGGATATTTAGTAAAAATTTTTACTAAAAGTTGAAGTAATTTATAGTTTATGTAATACTACAAATATTGAGATATTTACATTTTTAACTTACTTGAAACGTGTGGACTGAGTGAGCATTCACAAACATTTATTATGCAAAAACCTGCCACGTTAGTGGTTCGTTTTGTATTTTACAAATTCCCAGATTAGTTTTACTAAACTATACACATATATAGCAGTTTAAATCTTCAGTTTTTTCATCAGAAATCGGGTTTTCGAAAGTGTGCGGATTGAGTGAGCATAAGAAATTATTTGTAAAATCTTAAATACGTTACTAGGTGATCTACAAATTATAAAGGTAAGTTAGCACAGGTTTCACTAAAAATTTGTATATAAATATTATATGTTAAATGAATACATTCCCTGATTTCGTTGGTAGTTTGTGAGAACTTTTTACAAATACAGAGATTTAGTTTTACAATTGTTTTAGAACTTTTACTAAATGAACAGGATGTTTTTTTTTATTTCAGAAGGGTGCTCACTCAATCCACACGCACACTTTTACGCCACGCCACTGGTAAGTACATATAGTGTTTTACTTTTTAGAGTATTTTTAAACAATATTTACTGAGACAACAACGACGAAAAAACGCTGAATACACGCCCATGCGGGAAGTGCTGGAGGAAGTAAGATAAAGCTCGACTAGTGGCTGTTGCTGTCTCTCCGCACGCACCTCCAGATCTCAGCGTTCAGATAACGTGGGCTTCTATTTTATTTTCCTATTGCGTGGGTGGCAGTTTGATCCTTATTGCTTTCATTTGACCTTTGCAAGTCACAGGTGAGTTGAGTTATCAGCTAATCAAATTACGTTTACCTTGTTTCACCCAAATCATTTTTCCGCCAGGATTATTAAAAATATATATTTTCTCGTTCATCTTGCTATAAAATGAAGAACAATTGTTGTTACCTAAATTCATTTCTAAGAGTCGCTGAAACTCGATCAGTCGGAGGTAAAAAGTGTGCGATCGTTCGTTGGAGAAGTCATTGTGGGAGACCTATGTTGACCTGTGGCCTTCCGATTGCTCAAAAGTGCCTTTTTGTTACAATTACTATAATTTTCTGAAGTTTAAAAGACCCCTCTCGATTATTGCAGTCGTAAATAATAATGAGATCAAAAAGTTGAAGGGAATTAATTATGTTCGAGTAATCAAAACACTTTAGTGAACTGGTTCTTTGAAAGGCGTTGATTTGATAAAGTCGCCCGCCATTGTTGTCCCAACGAAATGTAACGAGTCAATGCTGGAGTCCAGAAAGAACCGCCGTTTAAGTGAATTAATATTCTGTCTCGACTTAATTAGTTGTGTAATTGGATTATGCACAATTTTGCCCTTTCTCGCTATTGCCGCAGATTGCCTTTTAACGCCTCGCCTTTGGACATTTTTGATTTTCATACCTCAAAATTGAAGCGAATTATGAACAATTTTCATAGCAAATCACTGTTTAGTATAATCCTTAAATGAGCAAAAACATCAAGTCTTACCTGGGTACTATTAATTGGTTTATAAAGCTAGTTATATTATGTTGTAATGTTGTATTGATAGCAAAAAAGGGTCATTTATTGGTCAAGTGAGCGCGAGCGAAACGTCTTCGTTTCAGTTCGGGCAAAAATTCTTTTCTATATATGTCCGAACGTATGGCTGTTCTTCTCTACAGGTCGCGTTTTTCAACTGATTTTCGTGCAATTTTGTAAACAGTTTCGATAATTAATTATATAGATTTTTTCGTCAATTTAGGTTTTGGAGTTTTTTCAGAATGGCAGATCCATGGGAGTAGATATAGCCTTTTCGATTTTGGCTGGTGTGATAGGGTCAAAAGGAGAACAGTATGGCGAAGAACATAGATTGAGTGCTGTGAAAAATAGCTTTCAAATGAGGTTGTGTTTTTTGCGTCCAATCTATAAAGTATATTGATTTATGATGGGATAAAATCGTATGTTAAAGAAGGGAAAATGCTGATTCAAACCGAACCGTTTCGGAGGGCTTAGCTAGGGGAAGTTAAAAGGGGAAAACTGGAAAAGACAAATGTCTTATATAAATTCAGAGGGAAAATATTAACACATTTCCTTAACAGTTTCCCGGTCCAAATCCCGATTGATTTTTAGATAAAAGGATAAAATAAGAAAGTGAGTTTAAAAGCTTAGCGTGAATGTGGAGACCCGAGTGCCTTAGTAAATATTTAACTACAGATTAAACACTAAACGAAACACTACGAGGATTTAATGGACCTGTTGTATTTCCTCATAGCGTATTTCTTTGGACGAGCACTTCTTGTATTGTTGAAATTAGGTATTATAATACATTTTGAATTATTCTTAATACAGGTAAACGTCCTAGTAATTGCACGCTAGTGTCAAAATAGTTGGGTAATATTCAATGGCAGAGGGTAACATCACGTCAGTTGCCAGTTTTATCAATGGTGCAAATTAAGGTGTCAATATATCAATAGGCATTAAAGTACAAAACAATATTCTTCATTGTGACCCAAAACAAAAGATTGCAAAAGCTTAAATCTAAAACAGCATAAAATTAACACTTAAATTTGCAAGAGAAATATTTATTTCTCTTGCAACACGCGATGAAATGGTAACTTTCGTTACAATTTCATGGAATTACCCACTCTACTGCTAATGACTTAACATTCTAGATAGTTGACATCGTGCTGTCACATGTATTGCTAATGACTTATAACATTCAATATAGCAACTTGATGGGATAGTGCCAAGCATTTGGATGTCTACCTTAATAGGTGTTAGCCCAGAAAAAATCTTTTTCCTAAGTCAACAAATTGAGCGGAAAACGGTCGCTATAGTGCCTAGGATTTATTTTTGCGAAAAGGCCTAGAATATTACCTTTTTTTTTTTTATTCACGATAGTGTATTTGACTTTGATCTCACCTGTTGATAAGTGAAGATAAAGTCGATGATGGAGCATGCTTACCTAGATAGTGCTTATTCACTCTCGACTACGGTAAAAAGACTTTGTTACTTCTAAGTTGGGTGTCCCTTAATAGGCATAATTTAAAAATCCTATTAGGTATGCTAGTAGCTATTAGGAAAACGTTAATCCTAGTAGCTATTAGGAAAACGAATAACAGTCTAGGCATACGATGATTGCGCAATGAGCATACCGCATTAATGGCATAATAACAAAAAACGCAAACAAGTTAATTGGCATGCCGACTGATTTGGCGTACTGGAAATTCGCATAATATTGTTAGGTATACCGAACGCATAAAATTATACAATGTATAGCTGTTTGGCGACAGGAATGAATAAGAGGGCGGAAAGTCAAACATAATACAAAAACAATAGGTGCAATTGTGTCAAGCATCCTATTTCACGGTACGAAGGGCAGGCCTTATCGAACACGTCATCGGCCAAATTCGGGGCGACTTGAAAGTCGGCAAGGAAGTTAATCAACCGGCAATAACGCGGGCAAGTCAGAAATAGTCCCGTTTACCCTACACCCGCGGCAACCAATCACCGCTATGTTGGTGACGTCAGTTTATTTTTAAAGCAATGTAAGTTTATTTATGCCACACCTGGCCATATAAAGTGGCTTTTACCGCACGCTACGCGTACGAAAAAAGCCGCTTTCTGACCAAGTGTAGACATAAAATGATGTACACAACATGGGATATAATAAAGAAAGCCCTCGATCGCATATTTACGTCCCTCGCTTGCAGCTCGGGTCGCAAATGTCTGCGATCTCGGCCTTCCTTTGTTTTACCACCCTAGTTGTGCAATGTACTAGTAATAGGCAAGCGGTAGGTAGGAATATAAAAAAACATACATACATATATACATACGGTGCTAAAATCATAACCCTCCTTTTTGCTTCGCCGTAGTCGGGTAATAAGACGCTTTTATAACAGATAAAAAGATAAAATTCATTGATTAAGGCGCGGTAGGACCTGGCTCGCATTTTACATACAAACTAGGGTCGGGCGGAATGCAGATTATTGCAGATTATCTTCGATTTCTAACATAAAAGTATACGTTATCAACCCAAACATGAGAGGATGCCCTGCATGACTGTGAAATCATGATTGTCAGGTATTAATTTTGTCAGAAAAGGTAACTGGTGATGAACAAAATGAAAAAAAATGAAAAAAATACTTTATTTTATAGTGTTTTCGCGCTACTTTTCTATCGAGCGAAGTGTTCGCTATCGTGTTCTAAGTGAGAGGAAGCCCTAGATACAGTTCTGAATATTATTATATAAGTTTTACAGTGACCTAAGAGTCAAATAAGTGCTCTAAAAATGATTTGGAAACTAGGCTTCCGTGCCCGATTCTGGTCTCACCTCGCCTTAAATTATACAACGTTGTGGTACTAAACTACATACCAGTGGCGTGGCGTAAAAGATATCCTTGGGCAAGCCGGTGCAAATTCGGCATACATTTTAAGAGCTGTAGAATAAGGTGCTAAAATGCCTGATATTATAGGCAAGCTGGTAGGAATCGAGTTCTTTGGACGCCACGGTACTGCTACATACAGTCATAAACATTAATAAGTAGCTATAGATAGGCTCGTTGTGTAGACGAATAACAAAATACTTTGTATGGAAAGTAAAGCGGAACATTCTCAATTATCGGATTATTTAATCAGGAGAATCTTATCACATCACACATTTACATTGATATCCCGTGACAATACAACATTATGATGACTTTAACTTGAGGATAATTAGAGATTAGTCGGCGTTCCCGACTAGTCAGCGACTAGTCGGCCTATCTCTATATCTCAACTGATATCGATAATTTTTATTATACAAAGGCACAAGATTAACATTTTGTTCTAGTACCCTTAACAACGGATATCTGACCATCATGACCCAAAACTCTTTTTAAGTTATTCAGTTGCTATACAATCTAACTGTAGCGTGCAATAAATGATTAAAACCGAAATACAATTATTTAGGGCCCAATAGGTTAAGTTTATTGATTTAGTTATTAAGTTGTAAATAATGTGCTTTTTATCTTATATCTGTGGATTATGTACATAAAATTATAATATTATTCTAAAAAAAACCATATCAAGCAAAATGTGGCTTTAGATTTCCTTCAAAAACTCCATCAACGGTAGGTAGATCTTTTTTACCTCTAGAGTAAGATTGAGCAGTCTCGAGGCTATCGCCAAGAAGATAAGTGCTCTATATACTTAATCTCGTCTAATACTCGTAATAGAGAGGAAATCTCTCTCAAATATTGAGCGAAGGTAAGGTTGTGATCTCGTAGCTTTGAGTTTGTTGGGTACCCTCGAAAAGAATCGACTTTCATTTATTTGTTTTGAGGTCACAAGATTTATAGGAGTAACACACACTGTTTTTCATACAAACTTCATAGGAAAATAATGTATTGAGCAAATAAATACCGTGCTAAGTAAGTGTGTGTAGGTAGGTGTGGGAACCGTCTGCAATATCAAGGTAATGACCAGAAATTAAAAAATCCTTACAAACGTCCTTGAACAGAAAAGTACCACATTGAACCTTCTTACAACATTTTTTGTGAATAGGTGTGGAAAATAAAATAGACCCAAATCGCATGTGTTTGTGGCACAAACAGACAAGGCTGGTGGTGAGAGCTTTCTTTATTACTGCTCCAGGTGAGTAGACAATATTACGTCACCCCTGGCCTGGCTAGGGAGCGCTACCTACAGAAGCGTTACGACACGATAGCACACAGCATTTAGCATACAGTTGGTTGATGAGACGATATTTAAGTAAACTACTGGCCGTAATCATTACCTCCACACCTTGTCAAAAATTTACTCGTAAATAGTTAATTATTCCAATTGAATAATTGAAAGTGACAGTGTCCTCCGAATAGACAAACATTTCTCAAAAGTCTAAGAAACACACAGTCGGCAGATGGAGCAATTGTGCGGGGCCCGCGAGTTGGCACCCCGCCAGCGCATGAGCTAGAGCAACGGTCGGCCACCTGCGGCCCGCGAGCCCCCCTGGCTATTTTGTATGTAAAGGTCGATATATTCAGAATTGTATAAAATCACCAATTATTAACATAGTGCGGCCCGCGTCAATTTCGTTAGCTACTATGTGCCCTCGGCCGCTAAAAGGTTGCCGACCGCTGAGCTAGAGCAATGCCTGCTTAGCAATTCGGCTCATGCTTTCACACTTCCTATCATAGGCACTGTGTCCTCCGAATGTATAGTATGGTCGCTTGCCAAACTCCACACGTTGACTATGGAAAAACCTGAGGAGTTCCCGGGGTTTTATGATATAGTATACTTCAAGAAACGCATAAACAGGCCACTCGAAGGTCGGTAACGAATAGGCAACAGCTCTGGTGTTGCAGATATCTATGGGCGACGAAGACTGCTTTACATCAGAGGGCTCGTATGCACGTTTGCCACTTATTACATAAAAAAACCTATGTTTCTACATAGCGTCGTCAAACGGCCGCAGGTCCTATTAACATCGACTAAAGCAATTACCGAAAACTGTTTTGCTCTATTTCATTTAGTTCCGACGAAGTACACAGTAACTAATGCGCAAACACTTAGCATAATGAAGAATTAATCGCTCGGTCCATAACATTTACATAAAATCTGCATTTTCTTTCCAAAAGCGGAGAAAGCTTAGTTAAGAGTAAGCGAGCATGCGATAAAAATGCTCCACCTTGTCCGTATAAAGGAAAGAAACATTTTATGTTTATTTATGTCACTCGGGGCCGTAAGTTGTAACTTATTATTTGTAGGGGACACCGAGGGATTTGGAAACAAAGGTGAGTTGAAACAAGGTCAATTTTGCGGAATCTGTAACCATTATCGAGCTGCCAATAACTCTGTTTAGCTGTGTCCTAGCACCCGCGGGCCCACCAGCGTGCGTCCTTGCCACAAGGCGCGTGGTGTGGACTTCTAGCACCCATATCGAAAAAAACGCGAAAAGTAAGTTTTAATCGTTTTTTTAGCTAATATTTTAGGGTAATTTGGTAATGTGTTAGTATTTTGGCTTGTGTTATATATGTTTCAAAAGCTCATTAACTAAGGATTGCATTGATAGTGATGGTGCAAGCCATTGCTCGTTGTTTTACTTTTCGGTTGTAATTTTATACCAGATGGCAGGATTTTTACTACAGAGGGGATTTGAAACAGATTTTTTCAACTCTCCTCGGTTCAATTTTGTATAACTGATTTGCTAATACGGTAAAGTTCATTTTTTTTATTTTTTTTTGGCTTATTTTAATTTTAACACAGCTACTAGGTAAGGAGGTCCCACAGAAAAGAAACAGAGGCATGGCGAGCCAGGAAATATATAATCTCACGGTAGAAGAGGTTAAAACCACGAAAAGGTATATGAGAGCATAATATATTGCCAGGTGGCATATGAAACGGTGAAGTTTGTATATCAGAAACATGGGAATTGTAGTGTCATGATTATCAGCAGACCAGATCAGGTGTAGTACATCTTGAGTCAACATGTACCTACACATATAGGAACTTACGTTTCGGGAAGACGATTCAAAAACATTATTAATGGCCTGCCAAGCGAAGCGAAGCGAAGATATCAACCTTTTTGTACAATAGGCAAGGATAAGAGAGACAAAAAAGGACGAACAATTATATGGAATTAAAAACGTACCACTCACGTTATAAATAGCCGAAACTTCTCGAGATGTTTCCGAATTTTGTTTCAGCTTCCGGCACTCTTAAACATGTCGACAATTTTATTACTTTTTTAGCTTCATTAATAACTGTTTATATGACCAGTTTATAATTTTCCTCCAACAATAGAATAAACGTAATATTACTAACTAACCATTATTAACATGTTATACAAACGCGAAGCGGAAAACAAGTTTGTATAGCTCTTGTTCTGTTCATTTTGATGTAATCAGCTTCCATGCGATTTGTATGCATGAAAGCTACTTACATAAATGGTTTACTAATGTTTCGGCGAAAATTATTTGGCAAATTATTAGTTCCCAAAGTTTTTATCCCATATTTTTATTAGGTCGAAATGTTATTCCCCAACTCAACGTTTCGCACTGATATAATTTCCCAATAAATGATTTGATAAATCATTGTTACGCAAATTACTACCTGGAATTTTTTTAAGACGTCATTTCTGATTTCGATTCTCTGATTTGATTGGCATACTGTAATTTAGCAAAATATTGAATAGCATTATAAAATCTAATCTAGTTTGTTAGAACGCAAGGTTTAAATTGCTAAGCTACTGTTCAAGCAGTTCGTTTTTGTTGGGACGCAGTTCAAACCTAACCTAACCAAATTTTCTACCTAAATGAACCTTTGGTTTATGTTTTTTTAATGCGGTATTTTTTATTTGCCTAACCAAATCAATTGCTACATCATATGAAAGAAACATAATGTTTCTTTATTTGTTTTTAATGCGGGTAAATTACACCACATTTTTAACACAAGTTACTAAGTGGTAGTGGTCAAAGGCCAAGCCACACCGGCTGCTTGTGCACACACTGTACGCTGCAGTTCCTTGACTTTGAGCGTGACGAGCCGCCATTTTGAAAAACATTCGTACTATACAACGCGTACGCCACGCGCACGCAGACGTGTACGCAGCCGGTGTGGCTCGGCCTTAAGGCGCTGAGCCGGAAATTCAGAGATACCTGGTTTGATTCCCGGTCTGGACAACAGGTGAGTACCATTTAATTTTTATACGTACTTTGATTTCTTGTGTCTATACACGATGGCATCTAATCGGTAATCAGGTACCAGTTTTTCTAACTCAGTAATTGATAGCGGTCACGTTGATGTCATAATTAGTTACATCTAAACAATTTTTTTTCTGTGGTAATTTTTATTTCGAAATCAGTTTTATCCTAAATTCCTTGTCATCCTACTAATCTGTATCTGTGAGATTACAACCTCTTTATAAATTTATGGCAATGATAATTTATGAGTAATAACTTGTCACTGTCATGTATGTAAACAAAGTCATAGAAGTCGCAAATATTTAATGAGAAAAGTAATTAAAAAAACATGTCTCGACCATATTTGTGCTCAAAATATCGAGCGTTACAATATTGTAGGTACGTTTATCAATACAAACCAAACAGCTGAAGATGAACTCAAGAATTATTCCACGAAATTCATCCAAACGTACCAATTCTCACGCACAGTTTGATAAACCGCATGAACTAAAACCTCTGTGACTTCGGACAATTCACAGTGCCAAACCACGCTCAAGCACCCGGCCGGCCTCGACGTCGTCCTGACGATTTGCTCGGGATCCTCGTAGGAGCAATAAGCAAGCAGCGAGAAGGTTTCATGTGAGTCAGTCTTTCGTGTGGCGGCTACTTAAATCGTCGGAATTGCATTCTTTTCATTTTCGGCCATTTTATCAATTTTAATTCGTTATCTATCACGCCCTAACTACTCATACTCGTAGAAAAGTTAATTTACTTGAGATCTGTCAAATTTTCCGCGAAAGCGATGGCAGTTGACGTATCGTGATCACGTGATTTTACTTCAATAATTAATGTAGGTGACCATGTATCCAGAGGTTATTAGTTTAAATTATGTTTTAACCTTTAATTAATTAAACAGTGAGGTATTTGTGTGAGACCTCGCCTATTAAGTTTGATTTTAGCTAGATATTAATATTTGTCTACTCCTGATTACCGATTAGAATCCGCCGTGTATATGTAAATCATTTGCTACACAATTATTTACCACACTTAAAACTTTGATGTAATACAATTTTACAATATAAAAATGTAGCGAAATAAAAAAAAATGCTAAGTAAAGTTATGTCAAGAATTGGTTTACCAAATAAAACTGCGACGAAAAGTTGGTTGCCAAGTGACATTTGGCGAAACATATTTCGCCGAAAAGGCAGTACACCGGCCAGTTCATTAATATAGAATTAGTAACCATAACATAATCGAAGAGGTCTTAATGACTGATTATTGTTTACCTCATTAAGAGGGTGCTTTACGAAGCAAACTTACTTCCCTAATTTTCTCCAAAAAACATACATAATTTGTTTATTGTTTTATACATAAATAAACTCAGAAAGCTTAGTACTATCAGCCCTAAAAATATCGGTATCTAATTTATTAGCAACTTATATAGGAGCGTATACAGTCCTAAATAGCGCTCAAACAGGAGATATAATAGCTGCATAACCTCTGCTTATGTGCTACTAGGTATTAAAGTCTTTAGTTACCTGTCGGATCCTTGCATTATGTGTGTATTTGAATAGATCCTTCAGAGATATCTCTCTATATCTAAAGGATCTATTCAGACACGCTCTCAGCAGAGACAGCTTCAGTAACTATTCCATTAAATGATATTATTGATATCGATTTCCACAACATCTAAATAGCATGCTAGTGCGATTCTGTCCATTACGTACAATATCCATTAGTGCGTTAGTTACCCTCTAGCCAACTATGAAACTACGGGTACTGTTTCCTGACCCGTGATCTTTCGATACAACCACAGATCAGAATCTACAATATATTGAAAAACACCTATTTCTATTATTTAAATTACAGTGACCTGAATTCCTTGACCGCGAGTGGAATTTACGTAGAATTCGGGTGTATTGATACATGCAGCTGGGGATCCTGCCGTTTTGCCAAAATTATTTTGGTCAAATTTCATTTCCCAAACAAATATTAGCAACTGTTTTTTTTGCCAATGCAATCTTTGGCATAATTATAATACGCAAATTTTCGTTTGGTCAAATTTTTCATTCAGCATAATATTAATACGGAAAATGACATTTCGGCATTTGGTCTTTTAGCAAATGCTTTATTAAGGCAAAAAAATATTAGTCAATAAAAGTTTAGTCAAATGAATTGTTATGTCAAAACATAAAAAGTCAAAAATCGGATTTCTTTAGGTAATAAAATTTGACCAAAATAATATTCGTAAAACGGCACGATCCCATAAAAAAGGTTAAAGTTTAAGTAATAATTTTGAACAACAGCAAGAATTTTGAAGAACTGTGGCCCTCAATAAAAACAAAAACTGACATAAACAGAAGGGTAAAGGGGGGCTCGGGGGGGGGGGTGCGTAACGATGGCTATAAAATTTTTTGGTATAATATTAGTCGCTATAACGCTCATTTGATATAATTATTAAATCATATAACAACACGTAATATATTTACATTTGATATAATTATTATTTCTTATAATGATCATTTGATAGAATAACAGTTAATATAGCATTCTTTAAGTATAATGCTTATTTCCTATAATGAACTTATGGTATAACGTTATTTTCATATAAAATACAATTGGCATAACCATTATTGATATAATGTATCAAAAATTAGGTTAGGTTACAAAAACGAACTGCTATCAAAAAGTAGGTGAGTTTAGAACTGCGTCCCCCTACCAAAACGAATGGCTATCAAAAAGTAGGTTAGGTTAGGTTTGAACTGCGTCCCCCAACAAAAACGATCTGCTATCAAAAAGTTGGTTAGGTTAATAAATTATAAGGGCACAGAAGAAAAAGGGGGGACGGGGGGGCGAAGCCCCCCACAAGGGGGGCTCGGGGGGCGAAGCCCCCCGCATTAAAAAAAACTCAAACCATAAGTTCAATTAGGTTAGGTTAGGTTAGGTTAGGGTTCGAACTGCGTCCCCCAACAAAAACGAACTGCTATCAAAAAGTAGGTTAGGTTTGAATTGCGTCCCCCTACCAAAACAAATGGCTATCAAAAAGTAGGTTAGGTTAGGTTTGAACTGCGTCCCCTTACCAAAACGAATGGCTATCAAAAAGTAGGTTAGGTTAGGTTAATTTATTTGTATACCTACCTATTATACCTCTTGATTGTTATATATTATGATTTGTATATAAAATGAGCGTTATACCATATAATCGTTATAAGAAATAAGCGTTATACCGAACGTTAAATATACGAAATAAATGTATATATTTTAAAATTATACCAAACGTTTATTATACACAATGAGTGATTATACCCTTTGAAATTATATCAAATGTTGATATATCGATAGAAAATATATTAAATATTTTTATATCGATCATTACACACCCCTCGGGGGGCGAAGCCCCCCGCATTAAAAAAAACTCAATAAAAAGATTCAATTAGGTTATTAGGTTAGGTTCGGTTAGAACTGCGTCCCCCAACTAAAACGAACCGCTCCCAAAACAGTAGGTTAGGTTCAAGGGAGTCCCACATAACCATCAGGGTCCGTCCCCGCACCCTGGTGGTATGCGTAACGCATTTTCCCCTCTTAAAAAAAAAAGTTCATTGAATTTTGACGATACAAATCATTTTCGTAATTTTGTTTTGCGTAAAATATGTTATGCCAACAAAAACATTTGACTAAATAAAATTTGGTCAAACTACCATTTGGTGAACGAGGCATTACCTAAACATTCATGTGTCAAACATTAGGTTCGCGTAACAATTATTTGTGAAGAGTTAATTTGGCAAACGATTATTTGGGAAATGAAATTTTGCGAAAATTTTTTTGGAAAGTGATAATTTGTCAAACATATTTTGATAAAACAAAGGTAACCCATGCAGCTGGCATGCTCCGTTCTCATACATCTCATGGTGTTTAAACACATTGACACGATGTGTATCATAGCATTCATAGCCTATTTAAATATCTTTGCACGACGGAGAATCAAAAATAAATTTTAAAACGCAAAAAAAAAACATTTTTGAAATTTTGTTTGTCAGTCGGTTTATTTGTTTCTTCGTGCATCGCACAGAAGTATTGAACCGATTTGGTGTTAGTGTACGTCGATTATGAATGACCCTGATTACCTAAAGTATAGGATAGGTACTTTTCATCCGACAGCGGCGAAATAAAACGAGACATTTGATTTATTTCACCTTTAGGGTGTCTTTCCAACAGAGATATGCTATGGATGCATATTCACCAATCATATTCGTTGGTCCACAGCATAGCACTGGTAGAAACGGATAGCTTTCACATCCTCGTAGCACATTTCTAGCGTAATACCTACATCTCTGGTGGAGAAGCACCTTTGTTGTTAATATACAGGGTGGGAGGGACTATACCGACATACTTTAGCCATAAATTCCTGGTGGTGTGACGAGTAAATAATGTTATATCAACATGGGTCGAATATTGTCATTTTACATTAATAGTCTTATGGAACAAAATAAATCAGTAAATTCAGCCCCTCGTTATAAACATGTCCTTACTGGAGGAAAAGTTATCAAAAAGAAAAAAAAAGCTAAAATGGTAACGAAAGGTCAATTTTTTGGCCTCGTAGTCGCTTACCATCAAATACTGCGAAGGTTAATTGCTGTTTAGTTAAAGGATTAAAAAAAAATAGTAAAACTATCTTAGTCACATTTATTAGGGCTTGTTACACACTTGGGAGTTTTTATTTAAAAAATAATTAATATCTCCGAAAGTAAGCGTTTTTCGACTATACATTACATAACTTTTTTTACTCGTCACACCACCAGGAATTCATGGCTAAAGTATGTCGGTATAGTCCCTCCCACCCTGTATAAAAGAAAAGTGTTCATTCAGTATTGCTTACTGACCTAGTTCACGCGAGCCTTCACCCGTGCACATCCTGACAGCATCCGCAAAGACTAAACTAATTACTGTTTTGCATGTAATTGAAGCTGAGAGTGGCTGTTCATGTAATGGCTAAAGACAGACCTTGACTGTGTCGTTCAAATTCTATAGTTATAGAATCTAGATCAACGGAAAGTACACTATGAGTTTTGGGTTCCTTGAGAGTGTTGAAATTTACGTTTTTTGCTGCATAAGCGGCCGTATCTTTTTTCACGTTAACTTAGAAGTTTGATTTTTTCACAGCTTCAATGGACCATAGACTTGAGTATGTAGTTTCATTTTCAACTCGATACCTTTACGGGTTCCCGAGATCAAGGGTCTACACAGACAGACAAACAGTCAGAGGGACGGACGGACAACAAAGTGATCCTGCAAGGGTCCTGTTTCCTTTTAAGGTACGGAACCTTAAAAAATTAAAATTTCAAAACCCACTGCAAACGAATTGATTCAATTAACAAAGCAAAAGTTACTCGTACTAAAAAATATCTCCATATCGATTTCGGTGTGAAAATAGGTAATAGATATTTGAAGGGTTGAATCGATTTTCCTAGGATCCTAACATTGGGTTCTGACGTGGTGACAATGGATGGTTCTAATCCCTTTCAAACAAAAAAGGAAAAATTCCAAATCAATTCAGCTGTCTTTAAGAAATCGGGTAACATAACTACTCACTTAAAAAATAGGTACAGGTTCCTGAATTTTTTTAAGGTCGGTTAAAAATGGAAATAAAACAAAATTTTGAGAAAAATCGAGCCACCTGATATTGGATTGGATTGTTACTACGTTAGGAACAGTCACCGGCCATAACATAATTATGATGAATTGGGGCATAATAAATATATCTGACTGAATAAAAATATCTGACACCACTTTATTCCTATAGTAATAAGGTTGTATTTGTTATTTATGCGTCCCACGTTTCATCATATATTAATGCCGGTGACTCTACATATCCGTAAACGTTCTAAAGTCATAATCATAATTTGAAAACATTCATAATTAATAAGAGACAAGATTAATTTTACAAAAACAGGTATTGCACTAGGTATACTTATGAAAGTAATTTAGGGCGGTAAGGAAAATTAAATTATGAGAATCCCTTGGAAAATAAAGGTCGAGATGTTCACAGAATTTCGAGAGCTGTTACCTGGCTCTACTTTATTCTTACTTAAACTTGACCCAGGATTATAAAGAACACTTGGGTGAGCCTTTGCCGAGCACTTGCATTATTGAAAAAGTCGTAATTAGTTTGTGAAACTTTAATACTTAATAATTGCCGACATTGATTTAACGACCGGTTTAGCCTAGTGGTTAGTGACTCTGCCTACGAAGCTGACGGTCCTGGGTTCGAATCCCGGTAAGAGCAAATATTATTTGTGTAATGGTATTTGTTTCTGAGTCTTGGATTTTATCTATGTATTAAAGTATTTGTATTTATTAAATATATCGTCGTCTAGTATCCATAACACAAGCCTTATTGAGCTTACTAGTGGACTAGTTCGATTTGTGTAAGATTCCCCTGTCCCCTAATATTTATTTATTTATAATAACTAATGAAAATAAATAAACAGTGGGTGGTAAAAGACTAAGTGCCCAAGGGCATCAATGGTGCTGACAGTAGTTATACTACAGATAGGTATCGAAATGAAACAAAGTGTAGTGACACTAGTTTATACTGTTAAAGGATTACCATAGTGTACGCGTTCATGCCATCTTTACCAGTATAACGGTATGAATACCCTATTCCAAGCCGATTGAGCGATGCTGATCTCTAACTTAAATAATATTTAAAAAAAAACATCAGATATTGTAATATATGACAAAAAAAATACGACACCAAATGAAATAAAACCGTTAAAAAAAACGATATGTATTGTTACTTTTCCAGGTCTTTTGACCTCCTCCTTCTCCTCCTCCTCCTTTTCTAGCTAGGTCTTCCAGTTTAAACTGTGCAATGTCTGTTAGTTATGTTTAGATATGTATGTATTTGAAATTCTTATTATAAAGAGTAACCGTGATACGAGGTAACAAAAAACGTACTGACGAATTGTTTCTTATCTCTCTTTTTTTTAAAGCCTGACTAACTCGCAACCCTAGTGGGCGTAGCGATAGTATGACCGAGTGGTCGGTCGTGGCGTTCCCTGGGGTCGAACCAGGTCGCTAGCCGGCCCACCCCGAGTGAATCGGACTGGGTGGGTGCCGGGAGCGCTTGGGGTCGAACCAGGTCGTTTGGCCAGGGTCATCTTGACTTTTCGCTGATTGCTCAGAGTGAGCAGCGGACCAGCGGGAAGGATGAAGCGGAGCAACCTGTCCTTATGTGATCGTGTGTGTCGAACTAATGGGAGTTTTAGTTGCCGGTTCGCTAAACCTAGCCCAGCTAAGAAGACTTGTTTCTTATCTCACGTACGTAGGTCGTACGCATCTTGCCATTCCGAGGTATTCTTTCGTGAGCGTCAAGTGTCATTGAGCTTGTTATGTCATTGTTACCATTACTGTGCCAATTACTTAAATAGTACGTACCAATCACCTGTAGCTTAAATAGTACGTACCTACCAATCACCTGTAGCTTAAATAGTACGTACCTACCAATCACCTGTAGCTTAAATAGTACGTACGAATCACCTGGAGCTTAAATAGTACGTACCAATCACCTGTAGCTTAAATAGTACGTACCAATCACCTGTAGCCTAAATAGTACGTACCAATCACCTGTAACTTAAATAGTACGTACGAATCACCTGTAGCTTAAATAGTACGTACCAATCACCTGTAGCTTAAATAGTACGTACCAATCACCTGTAGCTTAAATAGTACGTACCAATCACATGTAGCTTAAATAGTACGTACCAATCACCTGTAGCTTAAATAGTACGTACCAATCACCTGTAGCTTAATTCACAAATTCGCCTTCAATCTCGTTCCAAATATAATTTGACCTGTAGCATAGTAACAACAGACATCATCATCATTCGCTTGGCCAGATCCCATTCATTTGGGGTCGGCGCAGAATGTCCTGTTCTTCCATACCTCTCTGTCACCCGCCATCTCAGCGTTTACATCCTTCATCAATTCCATCTATCTTACTAACTAACTTCAACAATAGTCATAATATATAATGGATATAATGGATAATGAAAATATCTGTAGTCTGACAGGTTTATATCATTTGTAAGATAACTATAAAATTAGATAAAATACTATTGTTGATATGTTTATATACACCAACATTTGTCGAAGTTTTTAACGTACCTAGACCTTTAATGATGTTAATAGAAATCAATTAGGGCTTTAACGAGCTCTCAGCGAAATCACAACAGAAACAGAAGAGTAAACCCCGGTGTCGCCGGAGGGCTATCGCTAATGGATATTGAGTCGGAGGTACATTGAGTGGGGTATCCGTATCCCTAGCGTAAACTCAGTTCTGGATAATAGTTGCTACCTATTCTTTGGCTTTGGTATGGTTATTCTTTTTACTGAATAAGAACTATGTAAGGATATGAAATATGTCAATACATATCAAAATCACCGATTCCTCGTTTTTTTTTACATTACTTAAGTATGTATTTGGTATATTTATTACAAGTTGTTTTTTAATACAAACACTTTGCGTTGACTTAGACAGTTTTGTTACGTCGGTCCAAATATATCGAAATCGCAATTAGATTTACAAACGAAGACGATACCGATTTTAGTTCAGTGTTGTGTTGTGATGTTTTGTTATGCGCACAAAGATATGGTAAAAGATTTCCATACAGGATAGCACCTTCGTAAGTGAACATTTGAAGTACCATTACCATAACGTTTTCGCGATTAGGACCAGTTTCATAGTCTAAATACCGCCAGTCGTTCGGATGTTGACTAATGTTGAATTTTACAACATAATATAGTCACATGGATTGGAAAATACTAAATTATCACAACACAAAAGAAATAAACCAAAAATGTATAAAAAATATAAAGTTTAAAAAAAACGATATTTTTTTTATCGTCTTAAAGAAAAATTAAAGTCAATTTCGGAATGCTTAAATAACACTGAAAAAATTAATGTACGACAACTATGTGCTTAAACGCACTTCTTCGTGCTCAAAATGGCAAAATGCTATTTTTTTTTCATACAACTTAGAACAGCGATAGAAGCGATGACGTCATAGGGAGGACCCGTTTTGTATAGAGCGTTTTCAATGCTCAGTGCGAACTGCTACTTTTGATTACAATTTGTGGCTGTTATAATTATACAAATGTATTAGGTGTCATATAGATATTTGTTCCTCACAAATAGTAGAATCGATTTACGACAGAAAAAAAAATCGAGTCAACAGGCGAATTATTTCCAAATGAACTACGAGCCAGACTTAGACTTTTACATGGGGGATGAAGTAAAATGTTTAAGTAGCATACACAAACCTTGATCTTACATTAAAACAACGTACGCGAATCGCGAGACTTGATAATTGTGGCGTTCGATACATGCAAAGAATAGTACATTACACAACTAGGGAGGTAATACAAAGAAAGGCCAAGATCGCAGAAGTTTGCGGCCCGAGCTGCAAGCGAGGGACGTAAATATGCGATCGAGGGCTTTTTTTATTTCCTCCCGTGTTGTGTAATGTGTACATCATTTTATGTCTACACTTGGCCAGAAAGCGACATTTTCCGTACGCGCAGGGTGAGACACTTTATGGCCAGGTGTGGCATAAACAAAAATACGTTTCAACGAGAGTGTCAGTTTTTTTTTTATGGGAAACCCAGTGTGGTGAACATTTTGAACGATTTTCAAGGTAATGTAGATTTAACATGTAATTAGACAGGTTAGGTTGATTTTTTAAATTGTTGTAAATCTTTGATTTGTTTTTCTAAATACGCCAAAAATACTTTCATTTCCTTCAAATGATCAATCGGATATTTTTACAGTAAAAAAGTTCGCTTAAAGAATAATGTAATAAATTCACAATTTTTTTTATATATAAATTGATCAACATTATTTCGTTAACACTTTTCCTTCGGGGTAAATTTTATCATTAAAATTATCAAAAAACAATATTATTTCAACGAAGTTACCATAAAAAGACTGTTTCACAGGGAATATAATTATATACAAGGAATTTGACTGGCACACAAAATAGTAAAGTTCTAAGAATTCTAAAAATGTTTTTGCAGTTAAAATTCAAATTATGCCTAAAACAAGGACGGAAAAAAGGAAATATTAGCAGAGGACCCTTGGTAGCGGATATTGAGACGAAGTATACTTAGACATCCCAAGTGTCCCTCAAAAAGATAATCCATGTTAACAATAAATAAAAAAGAAATGTGGTCAGGTTTTAAAGATTATGCGTAGCCAGGATTTTGGTAAGGTGGGGGGGGAACGCTTAATATTTTTATTTCATGCAATATTTATGAAATACGAAATTATGGCATACACAATTATGCCATATGACTGTTATGGGAAATAAAATTAGTAAAAATGTAATAATAGAAAACGAGGGTATCCCGTTTTTTTCATGTGGTTATGCATCAAACTAATTGTTTGTCGACGCCCTTTTCGAGAGATTGTAAGTGTTTACGTTGGACAATTCGTCCTTGGACCGTTTCCGTAAATTCGTTTATCATCCGCTTGTTTGAGGAAATACCTCGAAAAACGCCGGCACGAGTTTACATTTAAAGATAAAGATTGATTTTGTTCGCTCTACCAATCTGTTGGATAATAGGAAAGTACTTACCAATTCATATACTTCTTCGTACAGTAAAATTTATCTGTAACAAAAAAATATTGTGTTACAATCCGATACGTGAACATAGATTCGTTAAATAGATTCAATACTAACATACAAAATGCGTTTCATTATTTATCCAACCAAAAGGTTCTTATGATACATTAAGTAACTACCTAGCTTAAACAATGCTAACGATTTGTTATCATAAAACAAGATAAATTTAAAGACCAAGAGTTTGTAGATTGCTACACCAGAACGAAGTCGTAACCACCATTGTTAATATAAATAACACGAGTTTGTAATTCCTTTACCGCCCGTGGCACACACAATGTTTTTCATCACACTTGTGAGGAAATCTAATTAAAATAACCTTACTTAACCTAAATAAAATTGTAAAACTGACAGTGACATTAGTGACATATATCCATAGACAATGCGAATGTCAAATCACATTCGGAAACCATAGCGGTAAAGACCTAAAACGGTTGATTTTATATTTGCAAAATACTGAAATACACTATTTAAACATTTAATTAATGTTACAGAAATATGTGTGTACATGTATTTGCAGTTCTCTTTAAATAAATTTTCAGTGATAAAAGTTAAAAAAGTAAGTTGGCGTTTCCTTTGAAGATGACAAATAAGAGTAAAACAGAACCAACGTATTCAAATTAAAAAAAATAAAAAACCGGTCAAGTGCGAGTCGGACTCGCGCACCGAGGGTTCCGTACAAACTCATAAGTAGATACGCGAATAGTTCAAGAAAAACTGTATGTCGATTTGTTTAGTAGAAGCAAATAAGTATATGTTATGATTTTTGCAAATTTCTAAAAAACAGTGCAAGTTAGGAAAACAGTTATATTTCCCCTGTAATATTTAGAACCTGACGTGTAATGATTCTATATAATAGCAAGGACCATTAAATCAAGAGGACTGTCATTCTCCATACAAAAAGCTGTTCCCCGAATTTACAACGCCATCTATGTATAAGCTTGGTAAAATAATTATAATATTATTTACAATTATTTAACTTTGCAAACGTGACACAGTATTTAAATGTATTTAAATTTATTTATTATTAGCTGTTTACGAACTAATTGTTACTATACTATGTTTCTTTGTTAAATTATAACATCGTTAAATGTTTAGTGTTTTAGCGCCATCTAGTTTTGCACGGAAATCCCCTAGCGTGAAACATGCCATCGCTTAGTTTTGCTACTCGCCGCTAGGGATTACAAGTTTTGTAAATTTCTAAAAAGGTATTAAAGTTAGCAAGACCGTTCTATTTTTCCTGTAATATTCAGGTTGATATTTATAATTACTAATTATGACACATTTTTCTGATCAGTAACTTCGGAGATAATAGGGGGGGAATGGTACATAAAAATGTATAAATCAAAAACTACTTATTTAAGAAAAAAAATAAAAATGGTGTTTTAATCTACAAATTAAGCCCTTTCATTTGATACCCCACTCAATATAATAGCCCTACTTTCAATTATCAAAGTTCCATTACGGAGCCTTTTAAAAAAAAAGTAAAAAAGGTACAAGATATTTTTTATGTCCAATAGGCTCGGGTTAGCTACTTTTAACACTATTCCAAATTTCAAATCGATAGCATCAGTAGTTCCTGAGATATTTGGCTGTGACAGACGGACAGACAGACAGACAGACAGACAGACAGACAGACAGACAGACAGACAGACAGACAGACAGACAGAGTCGCACCATAAGGGTTCCTTTTTTACCATTTTGGTACGGAACCCTAAAAGGCCAAAGTTCTATGTCATTTTGCTAATTATTCTCCAATTATACTTTGAAATTTAATCCAAGAACAGTTACTTGCCTACTTTTCAAAATTTATACGTTTAATCAAGAGCTAATCCTAAAGGTGTAATAGTTCAAGTTAACCACCGGTCCACTTTATAAAGAGCTCTTTAAGTTTGCAGACTCAATGTTCCCTTGGGATTTTCTTACCCTGGTCAGTACGGGTAAATGTGTCTGCTTTATTTTCTGATTTATGAGCAGGACCATAACGACACGGCCACCTGAGCTGACAACTTTTATTAGTGGGTAAAAAAATGTTTCAGCCTTTATGAAATTTCAAAATCAACTTAGGTGAGTTTGCGGTTAAGTTCGCTTTATGTTCGGGAGGTTTTGGGTAGATTCAGGCCCCGTTAAAATATAGGTACTTCCTATAACCACCGAATAGGATACAATCGCCCCCAACCGCATTCAACTTATAACATTTTAGTAGAGTTACGTATAAAATACCTGTTGCTCTTTTGATGTTCGCTGGACACCTGGTGAATAATTAATTTTGATCGAGTTATATGCGTTTGATTTGGCAAGAAAAAAAAAATGTTGGTACTTATGCAATCGCGTAGTAAATGATAAGTTATAAGAAATAATCGTCATCGTTAGCAACAATATAAACTTTATTCGTTTTATGGGAAACTGAGATAAATAATCTAAATCTAATCAAAATAATCAAGGTGAAATTAAAGGCGTGACATTTTTTTGTGTTTTTAATATAGTTTAATACGATTGTCTTCGTCTTCGGTTTCCGCGATTACCAGTCATTGTAATATAACAATGTAACAATGGGACGCAAAAATGAAGTAATATACGCGATTTATTCCGTTTATGTTGTTTTATTACAATAGTTTAAGAAGCTTTAGAAAGGCATAACCTCTAAATTGTTTTTGGTTTACAATACCTTACCAAAAATTGCGCAATCGTCAATTCTCAAACAGTTTTTAGATATTATTCGAGCATAGGCTGTAAAGACAGAAAGTCCTCAGATCTCACGCCGTTTGACGGCTAGTAATTTGTTTACTCGTGCAAGTTTTAATCATTTCGCTCCTGAGTTGGAATTGCTTTGACTCTGAAGTAATTTTCGTTTGATATTGACTAGGGCGCTTGTACAAGTTAAAACTAAATTAAAAGTTGTTCACCTAACTGTGAAAAAATTTTCGAAATCTAGATATCTCTAATCTACAAATATACAATAAATATTAGAGAAAAAAAAAACTAAAACTATTTTATATTGTATGAAAAACTGAAAAGATAAAAAACAGATTTCGTATTAAATTTATTTGATATCGAAAATGCACACAACATGATTATGAGCTAAATGAGTTCTTAGGAAACATTGCCCAAACAAAACAAACTGCCGTGTACCGATAAGTACAGTGACACATTTGTGCTTCCGTCTAATTTAACTATACATGTCAATTTCATCTTAGGTTTCCGTCACAGGCTAGAGACAAAATCAGTCCGTGCCGCAGTGTTGCTCGCATATAAAACTATGGAATTGAGATGGGTGCCACGATGTGAAAATGTTTGGTATAATATTCAATGCCATACTTAATTTTTAGCAAAAACATTTTTTGCATACATATTTTATCTCATAAGACATTTTTTGTCTAAAATTTTTCGGCATTTTAATCTTTAGACATTCTTTTTACAAAACTAACATATGCAAAAAAATATGTTACGAAAAAAAATAGACCAAAAAAAATTAGACAACCCTATTGAAATACTACTGAATTTCGTCCAATATGGTGTTCAAACTTATAGGGGAGATCGAGGTCATTTTACAGACACCAGCAATAACATATGACGAGTCCTCTGCAATACCAAAATGTTCAAAATTATTGAAATTTCCATTATGTACCATTCGGACACACAACCTATAACATGTGCGAATTACGTATTTACTTAAAATTAAAATATTTTTGGTCATACCTCATTATTGCAGTGGACTTCATATGATGAAACGAGGCATACAAAAATATCTGACACTACTCTATTACCAAAGCAATAAGTTTGTGTCGAGTTTCATTATATACAGGCTGGTTTTCGATAACCTGTACATATGAAAAGGGGTGAAATTTCAGCCAATTTTATCGGTAAAACTGATTTTAATTTTTATTTGTGGCCATTTATTTTTTTACAGGATTTTAAACTTTCAGTGAATTTTGGGCAGTACATCTGTTTGACGCGGTATAACTTTTGATCTAATTGTTTAAATCTGTAAGAAAAAAATGCAGGGTCATGAGTCATGACAATAGACACGTTATTTAGTAGCAATAACAATAAACCACCAACCTGAAGAAAAATCCACCAAAAAAATTTTAATTGTGGAAAACGGCTGCAAAAATTTTGTTTGTTTACGGAAAACGCCGTTTTTCTCGAAAATGTGCGTATTTTGTGACCACTTTTTCATGCTTATTTTCGTTTAGCACTTAATTTTGATCTTTTTTAATTTTTTTTTACACTTTTGAATAATAAGATCAAAATTTATACCGCGTCAAACAGATATACTGCCCAAAATTTCATAGAAAAATTTAAAAAAATTGTAAGAAAAAAAATGCCCAGAAACAAAAATTTAAGTCAATTTTACCGACAAAATTGGTTGAAATGTCACCCCTTTTAATATGTACAGATTATCGAAAACTACCCTGTATTATTACCTGACTGTAAGGCCTTATCACACAGCGACATTTGTATGGAACCTCGCCCGCGGCTCGCCCGCAGCTTGCTCGCAAATCGCTAGTGTGATAAGGCTCTAACACATAGGTTCCCAAACTTGTTTAACTTGCCGCCTACTTAGGCATGATAAAAATCTTTCAGAGCCCCCCGCGGAGGGGTTGGGTGCAATCGGGCTGACGCAGCCTGGACAAACCCCTGCCGGCATAAACGACGCGTGATTTGGGGATAGTACCATAGCTATTATTAGATCTATAAAATGTGTTCCTCTACGGTTAAATAATAGGCAAGTCGGTGGGAATCGAGTTCTGTGGACACCCCCCCGGTACTGACTTGGTTTAACATTACATCTCAAAACATTTTTGTTGTAAAAGAACTGCGTTGCGAGACTTGCATCTTTTTACATGTAATGTTTTTGATGGGATCTCATTTCTTTTTGTAAGTGATCTTCTTTTATTTATTACATTCCAATCCATTCTTTTTTCAATTTTGACTGCAAAACTAACATTTGAATCGCATGTATTTGTATAGGATTACAAACTTATGTGTGCAGTTGTGACTGAAATTGCAATATTTGGAGGTTTTTTAGGACTTGATAGGCTAAAAACTAACTATGTTTAAAATTTGGAGCCTGTGAGTCTGCTAGAAGTACCTTAGAATTATGATGATCATCAGTCAGTCAGTGAGTGAGTCAGTGACAAAACTAAGGAACTTTGACATGCAGTAGTTCTTAAACTACACGTCAAATTGAATGATATTCAGAATATATATAAGTCTTATTGGGCCCTATATATCCCTGAAATTTCAGGGTTCTAGCTTTAGCCCGTACAAAATTACGGGAGGCTGAATGTGGCCTGAATGGCTTCGAGAAAAGGATGGTACGGCCGTGCCTTTGTTTTGCTCGACTTGGTTTAGTAAAAAAAATGAATGAGAATGATATATCATTTAAAACATGAATATTAATTTCCTTTTTCATATTATTTGTATGCGTCATGTAACCCCGGCTTTTCACTTTTGTGCATGTCAGTTCTGTAGGTAACTGTCCCTCTTACTCAGTTGCCTAATTTTATGTCTATATTGTTTTTCTGACGCTTTCAATAAAATTTATCATAATAGGGTTTGACTACATGAAAATAGCAATCAATGTAATTACTATTAATAAAAAAATTACTACAGGGTTCCCGAAATTATCATGGCACCTCCCGTTACCAAATTGAAGTTCAAACATCCTTTTAGCAAAATTTATGAGTTCCTGTGATAAATTATATATTTTTTTGTAAATATTTAAATAGACTTTATGCTATAAATGTAAAATATTGTTATATACTCAAATAGTTCAGACAGTATAGCATTATTTAAGTGGTTACAAGCCTGACAGGGATTTTCTACGATGTCAGGTTAACTTGTTTATAATTAAAAAAATATGCTTGTTTGTACGAAAAAAATAGAATTTCGATAAATTCAGAATACCCTCTTTATTGTGGATACTAACATTCACTAAGAAAACCATTTTTAAAATACGGTCATCGTTTTCGACGAGGTACACTAAAAAATAAAAATGCCCTTACTAAAATTTTAAAATATATACTTTTTTTCATTCCTTAACCTTAATTTCCAAATTCAAATGCTATTTTAAATATTAAATCCTGTAAAGTAGAAAATTTTAAGTCTAGACTAATCTCATTAATGAGATTCTATTCGATTTCAACGTCAAAAGAAATGATTAATATTCGAAAAAGTAAGCCTTGTCAGTATTATGTTGATTGTAATTTTAGTAATTTCTGGAATTTGCTCGCTAATTTGCCCACGAGGGCCTCTTGTGTGCTTTACAATAGCCGGGTAAAAAGTATTGTAAAACATAACCACCCTTAGCTCCAGTGAAAGCAATTCAAGCCAATTAAACAGTTTTTCGTAATTGTTGACAAAGTGGAGCGAGCGTTACTAATATTAAGACCAGAACACAGTTACACATTATACGACGTAGTTTGTGGCACGATCGACGTCGCGTCGTGGAAACCTAAAAACAACTGAACTCAGTTTAATATGTTTCAACGCGGTAATTCTTTAATCGAATGTGTTTACAAATGACTTTTTTATAGATACAAAATTAAAACACGGTTACAACAAGACGACGTTGTCACGTGACACGACGTCGCATTGTACAATGACACAACGTCGTGTAATTGTGTTTTGGCCCTTAGTCTTTGTATGGAGAATGTCGAAAATGTAAATAAATCCTACCCTCAAAAATATTTATAACAGGAAATATCGTCAGAATTGTTCAATAAACTGCTAATGTTCTCACGTCATCTTCACAAACCGCGTAAAGACGGCGCTTGAAGATACAAAGTGGTATCGACCCTAATATTGTCACGGATGTTATTGACATGTCTTACCTTCGTTACCCACCTGTACAAACGATCACGATCTAAACGGGCACATCTAAGGGATGCTCAGCGGTGTGTGAATCACACGGAACCGTACATATACGAATTAACTTAGATTACAGATATTTACGGTGTCCCTATAAAGGGTACATTCTGTGTGTCAAGTCAACATTGCCTAAGTTCACACAAAATATTCATTGAATTTGTGGCTTTTTATAAAAGCAACAAAATTCAATTGATATATACATATATATACCACACTTGGATTTAAATAATGTTGATCAAAGACCTTAAAATAAATAGCTGGACGGAGCTTCGCCAACAGATAACTGAAGCACTTGTAGTGAGCCAGTTGTTTTGTACTTGGTAAGGTAGGTAATATGTTTTATTACTCACAAGCTAAGCTATTGACTTCTTTAGGTAATAACTGTAAATTTAGATTATAAGCATGCAGTGTAGTATTATTTGCCATACGATAAATAAAATTAGAAAAAAGTTTCCATGGTGACATATATACCTTCACCATACAGGCAGAAATATAATGATAACTCCTATAACTTTCATGGAACGGACACCTGATATAAATCAGCTACTCTGATTTTCCTTCAAGTCTTTTGGAAGTTAGGGAAACTTCTTAGCTTATCTTCCATGTCACGTATCATTACATATCGCTTAATCGAATATCAAGTTCGTGTTCCAAATACTTTCAGTGACATGCATCCAGACATACGTACTGGGAAAAGGAAATATGTGTTTAGGAACTCTACGAATATTATTGTGTCATTCATACTTTCTGGCGGAGACATGGCATAATGGCATCGTACCGAATTCAAAATAGCATCAAAAAAATGCCTTTCTAGCGGTGACAGATTTCGTTGTTTTCTCGTAAGTGCGTGTACTACCGTTTTCTTTAATTAGCGTACAATTTAGTACATTTTTACTGATTCATAAGAAAATCTAAAACTCGACGGCAACATAGTAAAATAGATCCCATCAAAAACATTACATGTAAAAAGATGCAAGTCTCGCAACGCAGTTCTCCTACAACAAAAAAGTTTTGAGATGTAATGTTAAACTATTAGATCTATAAAATGTGTTCCTCCGCGGTTAAATAATACCTAGGCAAGTCGGTGGGAATCGAGTTCTGTGGACACCCCCCCGGTACTGACTTGGTTTAACATTA
Source organism: Eudemis profundana (assembly GCA_947034925.1). Classification (NCBI taxonomy): domain Eukaryota; kingdom Metazoa; phylum Arthropoda; class Insecta; order Lepidoptera; family Tortricidae; genus Eudemis; species Eudemis profundana. Next base: position 12,117,416 of record OX344808.1, read on the forward strand.
CATCTCAAAACTTTTTTGTTGTAGGAGAACTGCGTTGCGAGACTTGCATCTTTTTACATGTAACGTTTTTGATGGGATCTCATTTCTTTTTGTAAGTGGTCTTCCTTTAATTATTACATTCCAATCCATTATTTTCAATTTGAACTGCAAAACTAACATTTGAATCACATGTATTTGTATAGGATTACAAACTTATGTGTGCAGTTGTGACTGAAATTACAACATATTTAGGTTTTTAAGGACTTGATAGGCTAAAAACTAACTATGTTTAAAATTTGGAGCTTGTAGGTCTGCATGTATGATCAGTGAGTCAGTGAGTGAGTCAGTGACAAAACTAAGGAACTTTGACATGCAATAGTTCTTAAACTACATTGTCAAATTGAATGATATTGAGAATATATATAAGTCTTATTGAGCCCTATATATCCCTGAAATTTCAGGATTCTAGCTTTAGCCAGTACAAAATTACGGGAGGCTGAAAATAGCCTGAATGGCTTCGAGAAAAGGATGGTACGGCCGTGCTTTATTTTGCTCAACTTGGCGGGGGCATTGCCGTGCCCCCAGATAGCGCCCGGCAGAAAGTATCCTTCCTAGCGGGGGCAGATTAATCGTTGTTTTCGCGTAAGTATGTCTAGTACAATTTTTTTTAAATTAACGTACAGTTTAGTAAATTTTTCGTACATTTTTTGATGCTATTTTGAATTCGTTACGATACCATGTCTCCGCCAGAAAGTATGACACATATTATTAGCATTTTAGATTTGATTTTAACAGCTCTAAATTATTGAACGGCCATCCTAAAACTAATTCTTGACGCCAATGAAAATGAGCAGTAAATGTGTACATACCTGCAAATACGCGTTCAAAAACGTGGAAACTGCTACTTACCACTCTCAGTGACAATGACAAGCTTCGCGAGTGGGCTCGTTACACTACCACATGGTAAATTGAGCCACGACGTGACATCGTATTTTCATAATGTTTTGTTTAGTTGTATTCACAAAATAAAATACGTGTCCAATATTTTTTGATAATCTAACTGACGGACTATGTAACAAAAATCAAGACACAAGCCTAATTATCATCCCCTATTTTAATCTCTTAGTGAATAATGAAACGAACGTAAGTATTTTATAGGCAGTACCCGTTATTTTGTGTGAAAGATTACCGATAACCATCCCAAATTTAAAAAACCTTATTTTAGGGCGGATCTATTATAACGTGACAGTATTGGGCCGGAATAAAAGAGTGGCTGAAACGAACCCTTTGAATGGTTTCAATAGGAAAATGCTTTGGGAAAGAATATAGAGAAATGTATAAGTGATGTGGTTATTAATTCAGAGCTAACAGGAATAGGTGAAGAAACTGTAAGAAGTTTGTCGAATAATTCAATCATGCCAGTAAGGTAAGAGCAGTGCGGTGATCACAACCATTTTGGAAAAGATAACAAATTATGTCGTAGAATGTAATAATAAATATATCGTGTGAATAAATGATACTGTAGTATCCCAGTCTTTACCCAGCACAGACAGTGTATGTGTGCGTTACTATATGTTGACTTAATTTGACAGCACACCACCACTCTCTGCAACGGTTGAGTATCGACTACCCCACTCCGCTGATCGTGACGTATATGCACGAGATGAGGATAGCAACACTACACAGATACTTCAACAACTATTTGAAAAAAAAAACTAATACATGATGTTTATAATTCGCGGATCAAATTTGATTAATGACGAGTTAGAAGGTGAAGTTCTGACGCAGTATAAGAATTAGTGCTCCCCTGCCCCCCCCCCTACTGGCACAGAATAAGAATTAGTACTACGTAAAGAAAGCCCGTCTCCCTAATAAAAAAAAACTGACGTTCGCGTCGGATGGCCGGACGGAGCTGACCCGCATCCGACCGTGTCTCACTATTGCATAACGCGTGCTCTTTTTTCCACTCTATTGCGGCGAGATTTAATAATAATTACCACGAAACAGAATCGCGGAGTGAGTCATTCCTCCTACTGGTATGATTTTAATATCAATACGCATTGCAAGGTTGCTTTAGTTAGACTGACATATTGGCTAAGTAAAGAAAAGGTAAAGTAAAGAAAAGGTTAGAGCTATGAAAATATGAATCCATTAGCTGTTTGATTTTTCAAGATTTACATTCACCGCTTGTGTCCAATGTGCCACTTAAATAAACGCAAGCGAAGTATTTGCCTTGGGCGGAAGGTCTTGTCCACTAGGAGACTTAGCAATTCACTGTCCGAAGGATCCGGAAATTTCTGTACTCAACGGGGCTCTCTAGTGAATGTTAACGTACTTAAAGGGCTGCCATAGTAGATCAGTTCTGTTCAAATTCAAAGCGGCATATAAAAGTTTCAAATGACAAATAATAATAATAAAATAACAATTTATTTCGAGTCCTGCCGAAAAGGACAAAGGTGCTTTGATTGGCTGATGAGGACACGAGGTGACCGCAATGTGGGATGTTGATTCAATGGACATTGTCATTGGTCCGATAATTGTTAAGGCGAATGGTGTCATAGCGAGAGTCTCGACCGCACGACACTCGCTAGATGGCTGAGTCAAGGGTCAGCTACAAAAGGCGGTACCTACTCCTGTACCTCTAGCACAACTGTGACACGCGACTCATTGTCGCGCGACAAATGCTACCTATCTTTTTCTACTCAATATAGTGTGACAGTGACAGGTCATGTTCTGTCGCGCGACAAGCGAAGTCGGGGCTAGTTGTGCTAGGCAGCCTGGACACAGCACGCATCGTTAGGAGGATCCTCACTCTGCGACCCTAACCACCGGTAGTTTGGGCACTGCTCCACTGCCGGAGGCACCCTAGGTTAAGCTTTTTTTTTTAAATAAATGTATTTTCTTTCTTTCTTTTTTAATGAGCGTTTGTATTTTATAATTTTATTTATACGTAACTTTTATTATGCATTTTCTAGGGAATGTAGCTTAAGAAAATGAATACCTCTATACGTGAATAACAAATTACTTCCCTGCACAATTTGAAAGCATATTTAAATAGCTCTTGTTACTTCAGTTTTTATGATGCCGAAGTGCCTTTTATACAAAAAAATCATCTTTAAAAAAGTATTCCTTGAATTTGCGTCTTAATAAACAGACGCTAAAACTGATCCCTGTAATTTCTTCAGACAATATTTGGAGAGTAATCTTTTGAAGGTATATTTATTTAAATCTTCTCTTATATCTCGAAACGTTTGAGATTTTTATAGCCCGGGGGGGAATAATCGGGCAGTAAAAGCGGTTTACATTCATTGATTCCGCCGCGGCCCAGAGCATAAACAACGTAGAAAGCCCTTTAACACCTTAATGAAATGATTAGATTTTTATGTGACGGGAGCTTATTTATGTATGTATTTAATACTTGTTGCTAGATTGTTTAAGTACTTGTGACATATTCAACCGAAAGGAACTTGTAACCCTGCCGTTTTTAATATGGACGATTTTTTACTGCATCAACCTATAGTCACAACTTAGGTACGTCATATCTTTTTCCTAAGAATGACATATTGACGATGACCACTTTCCATTAGGTGGCCGGTCTATTCTTTACCTACCTCCTGCATAGAAAAATTGAATTGAAAATTGTACCTACTGCTAAGGTAAACGTCCGAGTGCTCGTCACTGTTCCAGTAGTCGCCATATTGAATGTTAAGTCACTAGCAATAGAGGCGACAGCAGTGTCGAGTGTCGACTATTGGGCAGGAGCATGTCGAGTACTAGGACGTTTAACTTAGTAGGTACTTGGAATAAAATATCTCGAATAACGTAAAAGCTATACTATAAATAAAATATTTACTTCGTACTGATTTTAATCTAGGAAAACAAGTTATTTAAAAATGATATCGTCAATTAAATACAAAAGTGACACAAGTCAAAAAAAGTCAAAATCACTTTTATTGTGAAAAACTAAATTATTTTCACTAATCTTATCCTATAATCCTTACAAAATGTATTTTATAAAGTTTATGTAAAGAGATAGACATTTCAGTTAGAAAGTCGACATATAAAAGATTTGATATAGGGTTGAATACGGCTCGGCACGAAGAATAGCACGTTCATCCAACCGTGGAGCTCTTCAACTATCACAGGAAAGTGGATTAGCTACTTGGAATTCCGAAAGATATTTTATATTTATGTACCTGTTTATTGGCCGTTATTATAGTTAGTTCAAGGAGTACCTACGGTTAAGTCTAAAAATATGCATACGGTTTTGATTGTTGTACACAAACAAAAGTTTCGAAATGTGTACCGTGAAGTGCGGAAACTTAGGTCACGCGGGGTAACATTAGATCTATAGCTTTTTTACTTTTTAATTCAATGTTTATGTAGTATGATTTCATTCGATTAAATAAAATTAGACAAGGAAAAAAATAGTGTCCAATTTAAGAAATGTTGTTGTCGACACCGTACCGCATATAATCCTTGTATATTGGACTAACAGTTCGTTTCTTCTTTCTTTTTTAGGGTTCCGTACCTGAAAAGGAAAAAACGGAACCCTTATAAGATCACTTTGTTGTCCGTCTGTCTGTCTGTCCCTCTGTCAAGACCCTTTATCTCGGGAACGCGTGGAGGTATCGAGTTTTAACTAAAACCATATGAGGGTGGATTTCAAATATCAGCGTAGCGGTACATGTCGGTCTTTATAAAAAAAAGTACTAAGGTTAGAGTATCGAAACTTTTACATTTGTTGACTAGTACTTTTATCTAAATGGCGCTTCAATAATATTCACCGACAGTTTAATAGTTTTTTTATAATACAACAAAACATATGTCAAAAATCATTACCATGTAGCAAAAAAATTCAAACCTTCATGTTTCTTGTGAAAAATTTCAAATACGCAACGTACGAATCCGACTTTTTATTTATTTATAATCTCTTCATACTGTATTCTTATATATACAAAAATATAGAATTATTCTTTCAACAACTAAGTATAAATAAAAATATTTAAACTTTTAGTACGATTTTTCGTCATCACCCTAAATGCAGTGTCAAAGTCAACACAGTTTTGTCTAAGAACGGTGAAATACAGTGCATATACCCTCTCCTGCTTCCTTAGTTCAGTTCCAATCACGACAGAGAGTGCATGTTGCTGCATGCGCGCACTGAGCAAAATTAACGACAAAAGTGCATGCGAGGAAGTCAATTGTCACGAATTCCAGTCATTACCATATTGCGAATTATTTAAAGTAAGTACTTGTATAATTTTAAAATTATTTCTCTACAAATATGTGACATGAAATGGAGATACTGATCTGGCACCGTCCATTCAAATAATATTAGGCGTTCTAGAATAATCTACAATAAGAACGCATATCGTCATCGCCATATCCGTCATCACCGGTGCTTACACCATGTATGGTGATGATCCCGTATGTATGGTGATGACGATTCTTTTTATTTATCAAGTTATATCAATGTTGTTAACACTGTCATATAAGTAAATGTTCTCCAAACAATGTACCTAACGGATATCGCGTAGTTCTCTGTCAAAGGACGGCATAAAATTTGACTTTATAATACATTTTCCTGTCATGGTTTCAATATAAATTAAGCATTTGTTTAATTAATACCTTGTACCTACCACGCCATCAGTTGTCGAAATTCACTCGACATGTTTCGGGTGATCTCGACGCCCTTCTACAGGAGAAATTGCGACAGCGGCGCAGCGAAGACTACCGGCCGCCGCTCTGGTAACCCACCCGTAGTCTTCGCGCCTGCGCGGGCGCAGGGGGAATAGGCGAAGAAGTACCCACATTGTCAATATCAACCGTACGGTTGCAAACAACACTGACCACATCAAATTCTAAGGGCGCGTCACCATTAACCACGGGCGCACTACGTAAAACTGTCTTCCAACTATGGGGAACTGACCATCCACTATCCCGATTGAAATTCGGGCGACGACTAATCTCGATGGCCTCACGAACTTTGCGAGGGATAAACAACTTTTCTCTCGCTAATACGGAAACCTTATCAAAACTGATATAGTGCGTTGTATCCGAATTTAGCGAAAGTTCCGCCACTGAAGAATGCTCTCCAGTTTTTTCATACTACGTATGTGCTCCGTTAGTCTTGCGCACTGTGCCTACTTGGCTGTGCCCCGAGCATATTGACCCCTTCGATTCTGTTTTGAAGGAATCAGTGGAGTGTCTGCTCAATGTGTCTCTGGGTGCAGGCCAGTGGGACCAAGCTTCTCTCCCTATCCGAAACGGTGGACTGGGCGTACGGCGCGCACGGGATGTGAGTCTGCTGGCTTTTTTAGCATCGGCTGGCGGAGTCAAAAAGCTCGTTTCCGAAATTTTCGCGCTGGGTGTTGGCAAGGCAGCCATTCCGTACGCGTCTGAAGCCCAGGCAGCTTGGACGGCTTTCAACCCAGGTTCGGTCCTACCGGAAAAAACTGGAACGTCAGCGGGCATGGGATAACGTAGGGGTGAAGCGGGTTATGGACTGAACGCTGTAACGAGGCCCGAGTCCGGGGCATGGCTGCAAGCGCTTCCCTCTCTACACCTGGGTACCCTCCTTGAAAACGACTCGTTAAGGGTAGCTGTGGCTCTCCGCCTGGGCTGCGATGTTTGTGAACCTCATTTATGCATCTGGGGCACCATGGTTGAGGGTAACGGTCACCATGCCTTGAGTTGTTGTCGTTGTGCTGGGAGATTTCCTCGCCACCATGCCCTCAACGATATCAACCGGAGGGCGTTGATATCGGCAAATGTTCCGTGTTTATTGGAGCCTCCCGGTGTTAGCCGGACGGATAGAAAGAAACCTGATGGAATGACCTTGGTACCCTGGTAGAGAGGTAAGTGCCTACTGTGGGACGTTACATGCGTCAGCACTTTTGCTGCCTCGCATCTTGCTCGTACCACCAGGTCTGCAGGAGCAGCCGTTGAGGTGGCGGCTTGTAGAAAGCGCGATAAGTATTCGGTACTTACGGGTTATATGTATGTCCCGTCCGCGGTAGAGACGACCGGGTGTTGGGGGTCTGACGCTAAGGCCTTTGTCGCAAAGATTGAGCGGCGTTTGCGTGAGAGGGGTCTTGACCCTCGTTCCGGGTCATTCTTGGTGCAAAGGTTGTCCATCGCGATTCAACGCGGTAATGCGGCAAGTGTGTTGGACACCTTTGCGCCAGGAATGACGCGGGCGGCTTACTTGACTAGTCAGATATTATTGTACTTAGACTTTGTGTATTTTAATTTAATTTAAGTGTTGTTGAATTGAAATCCATAAATGTTTGTTTATTTGCTTACCGGCTGTTTTTTTTATCCTATTACCTATAAATCGTCATTACCCTAAACATAACATCATCACCATACCTCATAAAATCATTACCATAGCTTCATCGTCATCACCATAACACGTTTTAATTTTTAGGAGCTCATAACTCCGAAACTATGCATCAAATGATTGGCTAATTATACAGGTATTAATAATCAAAGTCTCCTTAACCATTTATGATAGAATAATATGCATTTCCATGCGTTTTTTTAGAAACCAATTTTTTGTATGGTGAAATTTAAGTCGATGAAATCCACCCATATATTCATGTCTATAGTCCCTTGAAACTGTGAAAAAAATCAAACTTCGATATAAGTGAACGTAAAAAAAGGATATGGCTGTTTATGCCGCAAAAAACGTACATTTCGACTTTGTCAAGGAAACCAAAATTCATAAGGTAGGCTTTCCGTTGACCTAGAACCATGAAATTTGGCAAGTAATACCGTCTTATACTACAAGTACCTATAGTTTTCCCTATAGGTATCTGAAAACTATACTTTTGTAATAAAATCACAGCTCCAAGGGACCATAGACCTGAGTATATGGTTTTAATTTCAACTCGATACCTTCACGCCTTCCCGAGATAAAGGGTATTGACAGACGCACAGCAAAGTTCCGTTTTTTCCTTTTGAGGTACGGAACCCTAAAAAATCATACAGATACACACTTTTTATTACTACACCTTTCCACCTTGTTCTAAAATTAAAATTATATAGATCTTTGATAGGGGATATATAGTTGCAGGAAAACGAGGCTATCTGACCCTTCTTAGACCCTTTATGTACCTACTTCACTAACAAATCCCAGAACGACTCCAAAACTCACTGAATAAAATAATATAATAGTACATTACACAACTAGGGTGGTAATACAAAGAAAGGCCGAGATCGCAGAAGTTTGCGGCCCGAGCTGCAAGCGAGGGACGTAAATATGCGATGGAGGGCTTTCTTTATTACCCCCCCGTGTTGTGTACATCATTTTAAGTCTACACTTGGCCAGAAAGCGGCTTTTTCCCTACGCGCAGCGTGTGTGGCATAAAATATTTAACGTAAATGCCAAATCGTGTAAGTAGATAATATAACAAAATAAGCCTTGTTCATAGTCTAGGCCTTCTAATGCCAGATTCTTTTGTATGAAAAATACCGGGATATACTTTCATTACTAAAATACCGGTAGGTATTTCAAACCACATTCAAGTCGAAAATTGTAGTAGCAATTGGGTACTTAATTGTTACCGGTAAAAATTACCTATAAGATCTTGTTAAAATAAGCAAGATGAGGAAATATATAATTTGAGTTTGGTACCTGACGTGTAACTTTTTCTTCATCACACTTGCTCGAAAATGGTGTTATTACATATAGGTTTTGCGGGCCGTAAATGACTTATTACGCCCTTAGGACGTAGGACGTAATGGTTTTTTTTTTAATTTGAATACGCTGGTTCTGATTTACTCTTATTTGTCAGGTTCAAAGGAAATGCCAACTTTTTTAACTTTTATCACTGAAATATTGATTTAAAGAGAACTGTTATTGCAAATACATGTAAACACATATTTCGGTAACATTAATTAAATGTTTAAATAGTGTATTTCAGTATTTTGCAAATATAAAATCAACTAAAATAGCCATTATAGGTCTTTACCACTATGGTTTCCGAACGTGACTTGCATTGTCTATGGATTTATGTCACTAATGTCACTTTCTGGTTTAAAATTTTCTCATACTGGGTGGATTAGTGAGTGTGATGAAAAACATTGTGTGTGCCACAGGCGGTATAGGAATTACAAACTCGTGTTATTAAAGGCCTTGGCTTCGCCTCGGGCTTACAAGCTCCTGGTTTGTAATTCCTTCGTTACCGCCCTAGATACACAATGTACTATTATGAGCCTTGGGTGGGAAAGTTCATTTTAGAAGTATAAAAATATTAAAAACTATTAATAGCATTAAATAACTTTTTATATATTATGATGTCCTACTCTTTCGCTCTCAGTAGTCATACGATAACAGTAACATAAATGTACTCATAAGTGGATTAGCGCGCATTGTTTCAATACTGGACCTACTACGGAGACATGCGTATAATGATTTGGATGTGGTATATCTACGTCTCTCTCTTACGTATGATAAAAGGCTTCTGAGAAAGGGATGCAATATCACACTTTGCACGTTCCGGGGGCTCATTGCGCCGACGTCCCGCTGACTCGAACCTAAAAGGATTTCCGTTGTACACGGCAGCGCCACTCCGAACCAATCCGTTAAGTGGATTTGTAGCCCACTCTGAAGTCGCCGCGAATCTCTCGAATGTTTGTGGAATATTTATCCAATAGCCATAAATAGTTTCCAATGAGGTTAAAACCACGAAGCTGATTGCAGAGGGCGTCACGGCTCTAAATACCTAATGTTACCAATTGGAAATAAAAAAAAACTGCCGACTTGTGCAATTATTGCTACAGAAATCAATACAAAATCAAATATAATAAATTGAAATTCTATCCATGAAAAATAAAAATAATTTAATTAAATGTCATTCTTTTTAATTCTGTTCATATTATCAATGTCATTTCGTTTTATATTTTTATTTTTGATGGCAATCAAGTGCACAAGTTGACAACATAACATTGCCTTTTATTTAGAAATGGCAACAAAAAGTACTTCGAACCATTACGACATCTGGAGTGACCACAATTGGTAGTTTTTGTCTTTATTTTATTCAGACTACGCAAACGGATCGTCAATCAATTTCACTTCAATAAAATCAAATCACATTTTTTTATTGACTTTGATCTTTGTATTATACTTGTTGTAATTTGGACTTAAAATAAACAGTAGTAAAACCAAACCCCTAATTATCTCAAAATACACACCAGAACACCACCACCAATTAATTTTCAAAACAAAATTTAATTACCAGTGACTCCAGATGCACTGCAGACATTGTGCAAAGAATCGCTATGGCTAAGAAAGCTTTTAACAACAAAAAACATTTACTCAAAGCGAAAATATCTAAAAAAGCCAAGAAAATATTAAATATGGCGCTATGTATGGCAGTGAGACGAGGACCACAGAAGGATCGAGAAAGGCTGGAAGCGTTTGAGATGAGGTGCTGGAGGAGGATGGAAAGAATTAGCTGGATGGAAAGAAAGACCAATGAAGAGGTTCTAAGCATGGTGAAGGAACAAATAAGTTTACTGAAAATAATCCAGAGATGGATAGGAACGATGATTGGACAGATACGAAATTACGCTTTATTTGTGAACATCCTAGAGGGGAAAATTGAGGGCAAGAGAGGCAAAGGTAGACCAAGATTAACATATTTCAATCAAATGAAGGAGAAAGTCAGCGCCGCGTCGTATCAGGAGACCAAACAGACGGAGAATAGAGTGGCGACTACTCCACCGACAATAAGAGCGTAACTCTTACGTTAAATGGTGATGATTAGACTTGTAGATAAAATTATTAATCCTGTCAAACGTTTACGATAATTCTTTAAGCCTAATTACAGCTTTATCTATCAAATGTTATATATTTTTTCTACTCCTGTACTTTTATGTGTCTTATACTTGGTCACGAACACTTATACAGGGTGGGAGGGACTATACCGACAAACTTTAACTATAGATTCTAACAACTATTAGGAGTAAAAAAAGTTATGTGATGTATAGTCGAAAAACGCTTACATTCAGAGATATTCATTATTATTTAAATGAAAACTTCCAAGTGTGTAACAAGCCCCAATAAATGTGACTAAGATAGTTTTACTATTTTTTTTAAATCCTTTAACTAAACAGCAATTAACCTTCGCAGTATCTGATGGTAAGCGACTACGAGGCCAAAAAATTGACCTTTCGTTTCCATTTTAGCTTTTTTTTTCTTTTTGATAACTTTTCGTCCAGTAAGGACATATTTATAACGAGGGGCTGAATTTACTGATTTATTTTGTTCCATAAGACTATTAATGTAAAATGACAATATTCGACCCATGTTGATATAACATTATTTACTCGTCACACCACCAGGAATTCATGGCTAAAGTATGTCGGTGTAGTCCCTCCCACCCTGTATAAGAACATAAATAATATGAGTTCAGAGAAGTCTATACTCTATTCCCCATAAAAGCACTTGTGTCTTTATAGTCGCAAAAAGATACTGCTAGCAGCCACAGGCTTCTAAATCTAGGTTAAACTTAGGTCAAGGATTACGCGTTCAATAAGTACTAACTTTACAATAAAAATGCACAACTACCAACAGACAAATATATTCCTGCGGTTTTTAAGAAAAACAAAACTTTCCGAACTAAATTCTTTGATGCCAACATAAATAACATAGATTATAAGCCTTTGTAACTAACACTATCACACACTATCACACTAACACATTCCGAGACAAACTTAATGAATATGATTTCAATAAAAAAAAATAATAATATCGTCATAGCGAGTAGGTATACGCCAAATTAAAAACAAAGTTTACCATAGACACAACTTATTATATTGTCAGTCATATGTCATATTTGCCTTGTTTACGCGCTATGTTTAATTTTGTATTTTATATTTTAAGACCTAGTCGTAGAAAAAGTATTGTATGCAACGTTGTATAATTAAGTAAAAAACGCTCATGGCGTCTCTATTTGCAATACTCGCGGCCGCGATGGCTTGTATCGCAACCCACGCCATTCGCATTTTTTGACCCTACTTATACAACTGTTGCATAAAATACTATAATTTACTAAATTGTAGTCAATAGTACTGAAAATAATTGATAAGTGTAAACGAACGTAGTTTATAACACAAAAAAATCTTAAAATTTTCCTCTAAAATGAGATACAGGAAAATAAAAAAACGAATAGTTTACCAATACGTGGAAGCGTTTCCATTTCCTGAAAATGTAATTTAATCAAGGTAAAATTCCTGCCAAATAGCAACTACCGGATCCGGAATAAAACACAGGATGAATAGTAAACAAATACAAATAAAATGTATTAGGTACTAGAATTTCCTGTGCTGATTTAATTCAATTCCGCAGGGGCTTAAGCGCTTTATACACTATCCATCGCGGCTATACGCCTCGCCAAGGCCACGGCGCTGGATGTAGCATACGCACCATCGTGCACGTGCGTGGTGGGGGCGCTCGCTGGATGCAAATAGCGTCGTGGAAGTCCAGCAAGCTAATAATAATTGACGTACGTCAAGCCTATTCACGGTACTTTTGCATCGTGCATCGTGCACGACCTTGGCGGGACGTATAGCAAGATGGATGGTGTATAAGGCGCTTTAGCCAGCACCAGCACAGCACCAGAAAGAGCACGCGTTATACGATAGAGAGAGACGATCGGATGCGGTGCGTGTCGTCCGGTGGTCGGATCCGAATGTCAGTTTTATTAGGAAGAGAAACTTTTGTGTACGTAGACTACGTAACACTATTATTACTTATTCTGTACTCTAACTCTAACTTTAACCTGAGGTTGTTTGAAAGAGTTCGTTTATCAGAGAATTTAACGATTTGCCTGTTATACAGCCTGTAAATCTAATACGGGCGAATATTGAAACGGTGGTCAGCATAGGATCTAAGAAGCATATTTAGATAACTATTGCTTAATACCACAATGAAAATATTTACCATACGAGTACAAAATAATTCGGGCCGCAATGTAACGCAACACATTCAAGTTGACAAACACGCTAGTTGACAGTTACTTTAAAAAAGCTCGTATCTCGCAAATTCATTATCATAACAAGCATGTATGCGGTACATTGCTGCTCAGTAAATTTTCAAAAATTAGTTACGAAGTCACTATTAAGTGTAATTTAAAAAATCATATTAATTAATGATAACACTACTAAACGCTATATCTGGTTTAATTGTTCACCCGTATTAGACTTACACGCTGTATACGATTATACGATACGCGGACGATATGCGGTTTGAGGTTTAAGTGACTTGTGTTCTTTTCTTTTGGTATGAAAGAATGTACTGTAATTTGCGATACGCGTTCCTAGCAGACTGGCCAGAAGCTGCATAATAGGAAATTGCGGAAGTAAAAAAAGAGGCGTTTGCCCAACAGTAGGACACTTATGTAAGCTAATAAAAAAATGAGAATAAGGGGTCATCCATAAAGTACGTCACACGTTATGAGGGGGGAGGCGGTCGACGAAATGTGACATTATGTGACAAGGGGTAGGAGGGGTTCTAAGTTTCGTGACGTCACATTTCAAAATCGAATACATCTAAGTGTTAAAATGCTAAATTTGAACTATTAACGAGTAACTTAAATATATTTCCAACTCTATCTGTGTGAGAATAAGGTTTAAAATGTTTTGTTGGCGAGTTCATTAAAATTATAGCTTTTAAAAATGTATTATAATAAAACAATATTTTTTGGAAAAAAACTAATTTCGTAACTGCTATTTTAATTTAATAATTTTTAGATGTAAAATTCTCACAAATGTGACCAACTGTGACAAGCAAGGGGGGCCCAAAAAATATCACGAAATAAGTGTGACGTACTTTATCGATGACCCCTAATTAGAAGTGACTGAATTGTTTAATAATTATCTAGGCCCGATTACGTTGTAGTTAATATTTTTCATAATTCGAATAAATGGACGGTGTTATGCATTATCGAATTAGGTGCTACGAAAAACCTAAGTATGATATAACTACTTACCCTATTAGATTCCTACGATAAACGTACTTAATTCTATAATACATAACACCGTCCAAATATACCCACAGATTAATACTTTCATTATTCTCAGTATATCACAATGCTTTGCGATGAACTCTTTGTATTACAGCATTATAGGAAGAAGGCTATAAGAGTTGGTGGCAACAATGGCGGATCTCAGCAAGTTTGCTCATTGTTTTGAAAAAAAAAACGGAAAGTTCTCGACGTATCGGTGCTCCCAGCAACACGTATTATATCGCGCCGATAGAAAATATTAAGTGCTTTTATGTGGGCTCCTATCACAGACCACCTCCACTAGACGGAGCATGTTATACGCGCTCACCATGCATATGGTCGATTAAATATCGGTAGATATTACTAGTACAACACGTGTTTCACATCTTTTTTATCATTTCATGTTTCAGAGATTTTCGTAGAATTGAACAGAACCGTATTCATTTCACGTTAGGTGCACACACAGGTCAGAAACATGGTCGCAACTGAACGAGCGGCCGGTCACGTAATATCGTAATGCCATACAATCGACCATATGCGTAGTGAGCGCGACCCGTTTTACATGCTCCGTCTAGTGGAGGTTGTCTCTGGCTCCTATGAATGCGGTATTAGGCATATACAGAGAGATTTGTAGAGTACGCACACGTTTTGACCTTGAAAATTATTCGATTAACTTTAAGAAAATTTTACTTTTATTACAGTATCGCACGAAACAAATAACTGATACGAGACTTTAGGTACAGTACAAGAGTTATACTAAATACATGCTTAGTTAGCAGACTTAGCAGTGACCTGCTTAGTCTTGCTAACTAAAAGGGGTAGGGTACTACCTTTAATTCACGCACTACCTTTAACTAACGTAATTTAAGTTATAAATAATAGTACATTATTGCAGAGGCCGGGAAGTAAGGGGTTGCCGGCCGAGTACATATAGCTGGCCGAGCGAAGCGAGGCCAGATAGTAACGAGGCTGGTAACCCCATTTCCCGCCGAGGTATGTATAGTGCTTTTCTCAAATATGTAATGAAATAAATAAACTTACTTATTAGTACTTACTTAACCTGAATAATATTAATTTTATAACACAAACTTTCTGTCAGAAAGTGACGTTAGTGACATATTATATCCATAGACAATGCAAATGTCACGTCACGTTCGGTCCAAAAGCTGTTTCAGTTTACATTTTTACCGCGAATATTTAGCTGAAATATTTTAAATGTGTATTCGTGTAGTTAAAATTGCAATTTAAAATTGTTTATAGAGTCTGTGCGGAAAGAGAATAGGCGTGGCGAAAAACGGAACTAACCTAACCAGTATGGCCACAAAACAGAAAATACGGCACATACGGTACAAAAGCATTACAGCGCCCCCCAAAATTAATCCTATTCTCTTTCCGCACAGACTCTAGTGCGTTATTTGTTATGTTCATGTCAATTTTAAATAAATAAAACTGCAAAATGTAGCAAACATCGTTTTTTGTTTTTTTTAATGGCTGAATGCCGTGATGCTGTAACCCAAATAAATGTTTAAGCTAGGCCGGCAATGTAAGTATGAAATTCCATTACGTGCCAAGTGTCAAGCGGCACCGGAAACGAGGTACTTTGCGGCCTATTTTTAGGCACGTAATGTCAACATTTCATGCCATGTTTGAGAAAAAAGAAATATTGTGAGAAAAATCTTACACGAATCGAACTAATAATACTTGTAACTAACAAGTGTAAGTAACTAAGTAGTATAATTTCCTGTTACAATATATTTGTTAAAAGGTAATAGCGCAATCTATTTGTTTGTCTAACGATAAGCTGTGGTGTAAGAGGCTTATTTCAACGAAACTCACACAGCGACACTAGATCACAAATAGAACACAAATATCCATGCCAAATGAAATATCCGTGAAATATGGCTAGAAAATGAAAACGTTTGTAGATTTTACATGGTACCCGCCGCCAGGCGGGAAAGTCTGCCGTCGCAGATAGCGTCGTGTGCAAAACAGCCATGTGTTAAATTGAAAAATAAATGTACACTGTGCACCGTTATAGCATGCGGCTGGGTATGAGCAGTTACAATAAGTTTCGTTCTTTGGTGGTGTAGGTTGCTGATTTTGTAAATGTTATGTATACAGGGTGAGTGGTCAAAATGGATCTACACGGGAAAGTTTGAAACTATGTATATGAGAAAAAACATAGTTTTTAGAGTAAAAAAAACAGATTATCATAAAAAATATATTAATGATTGCATGATATGATGTCATTCAATGTATACAAGTACATTTTACCAGGTCAAGTCCATTCATTCGCCTACAATGTAAATTATTCAAACTATATTAAAAAAAATTGAATGAATGAGATCATTTTATGTATAGGTACTATGCCATACTTATACATATGAAAAAAAAAGTTTCCATAACTATTGCGAAAGAAACTTGCTCGAATAAGCATCGCATTTCAGTTTTAACGAGCCTTTCGATCTCTCTCGAATATAAAATTTAATAATGCCAATGTCATTGTTATCGAATAAAGGTATAAATTTCGCATTTTTCTCCAAACATTTTTGATTTCTCAACAAAAGGTCTACGCCACTCCTAAGTATTAAAGAATACGAAAATCTCGAGAAAATATCAATTCTAAATTCTGTTTAAGTCCCCCGGGCAAGGTTCGCCGAAACCTGCTTTCAGTGATAAAATAATATATTTCATTCTACAAAGACCTGTGGTTTGCCGCGGTTGAGATTCCTCTGACGTTGACAATCTTTAAATCTGTTTAAATGAGAAGGTTGCGAAATAAGGTTCTAAATATCAAAGGAAGACTTTTTGTAAGTATATTAACCTTTTCTTATACGTAAGTAAACATAAAACGGCCAATTTTCATATCATTATCCAACGACTGTTCTTCTTCACAAATGTTAACATTTACAATGCATAGTGACTCTGAATAAAGTCTAGACCACGC
Source organism: Eudemis profundana (assembly GCA_947034925.1). NCBI lineage: Eukaryota > Metazoa > Arthropoda > Insecta > Lepidoptera > Tortricidae > Eudemis > Eudemis profundana. Next base: position 12,134,357 of record OX344808.1, read on the forward strand.
AGAAAACAACCACATTAAGTAAACTACTCCGGCTTCATTTAGCTTGAATACGAGCTAACTGTTCACTTGTGTAATATGTAAACACTCGTCCTCTGCATAAGCGTATTTTTACCCGACTGCGGCGAAGCCCAAAGAAGGGTAATGTGTTTGACCTGTATGTATGTATGTCCGTTCCTGTGTCCTTTCGTAACTACTCAACGGCACAACCGATTTTGATAAAAAATACATCATTGGATTTGTTGACGATAGCCCCACCGAACCCCGACCCGACTGAACATCGTCTAACTAAGACCCTGAACATGTTTTGTAAGTAGCTATAAGCCCTAGGACTACTTCCTAGAACCATGTTTTATAGTTAGTACGTAAGTGAAATATTTAAGTATTTTACGAGTTTTTGCCCGTACAAGAGGCCATATGTGTAGTGTAACGATTCATTAGCACTTGTGTAAACCTTAGAACCCGATCCCCCTATCTAGAACTGAGATAAAGACTCGTAACGAATGTGTAAATCGAGTGTACCCAGACTTCACTGGCAACTAGTGCTAGGAGCGGCCAGTGAACGATTTGGTAGGAGATCTCGACACACCCACTCGAGGCTTCTACCGGTCAGAGCCAGCTTACCATGAGGATTGTGAGGCGATGCATATAGCACGCTCATAATTACCATGAGGATTGTGTAGTCGAGTATATAGTACGTTAGTCGTTACCATAACGTAAAACGGCAAAGAGCGAAAGTTTTCGAACAACTTTGTGTATCGATGCCCTATAATTTCTCGGTCTGACCACGAGAATTCAGCGTAGGATGGTATCATTCTGAACGGAATTTTCCATCACGCAATATGTTGTAAGTATTGCGCAACAATCGCTTGCTTAAATACGCCGGGAGCTCATTCGGAGACCAGTTGGCGTCGTGAACCCAAGTTGTAAACTCATAGTGAGAAACAGAACCGAACCAGTAGTGAACCGATCCGAACATAGTGAATCTAGATCCCCTAGCCTATGACCTAAGTGAAGTCTAGGTAGGACTTAAAGTCAGTGAAACAGTATTTCTTTATTACGTGTTGCGGCCCGAGCCGCCCAACTAAGAACAAGTATTCCTTTAACAGTGTTTAGCGTGTAAATAGCTTATAGGGAAGTATGAACATTATTAACTATTTAATACTGATTCGCTGATTGATTTTTGTGTGACTATTTCTGTGTTATATCCCGTGTAATAGATTTAAGTGTTGTGTTTAAAAGATGGTTAAGCCAGCGTCGGGTTTGTTAGTGTCATTCTTCCCGCGTGGTAGAACCCTAGGAAGGGCACACTAGAGCCAGTGATTTAAAACAATATAAGTGTTAAATCTGAACCTTTGTTTTGAGCCAATCGATCCCTTAGTAATTAAAACTCCAGGAGCCTTACAACCTCCTGTGTATGAACCTGAAGAGCTATCGTAGCTGTATAATCTGTTAACTTCGGGACCTCACGAGATCCGTCAGTGCGTCGTTAACAGTTTTTGGTCCTTCGAGCCGGATATAGAATCAGTGAGTGAACATCATCAGACCCTGAGTTGGTCTTCAGATCCTTGAACCTGGGAAAGCCCGGAATACGAACCCCTGATCCATTTCACGTATAGACGTGAAGTTCCGGGATTTTTAAAATCATTATTTACGATTTTATCGAATTGTTTCTGTTTTTCCAAATTTTTTGTGAATGCTCTAACTTAGTCAATTCTCGTGATAATCACGAAATTCGACCTGAACCTGAACCGCGTACTCTAGGAGTACTGCTAGTGTAAATTGTAGATTTTTCCCGAATATTTTTGCGCAACGACGCAATTTATTTTTGGAATTTCCAAGTGCTCCAAATCGGTCAAATATTGTGCGAATCACAAATTTCGACCAGAACCCGAACCCTGAACCTGTGGAGCACCGATCCTGTGACTTTCATAATTTTTAGAATTATTTAATTTTTTTTTATTTTTACGCCGCGACGTAATTTCAATTAAAAATTCATTTGGCTCAAAACTCAACCAAAATCAACGAAATTTAAAACATAGTTTGCAAACCAGTAAAAAGTAACGTAGAGCCACTCGTGACCAGCAAACTTGAACAACAAGCATCCGATCCAGTTGTTGCAAGTCGAACGCTAGGCACGAACGAACCTGTATAGATAGAACCTGACCGATCAGCTGTTTCTGTCTCGCGTGTAGATTGTTCGGATAACAATATCGCGTGTGAACCATGGTGCTGACTAGGAGCTAGTCAGACCCTCAGGAGGCGGACGCCCGCCGCCGCCAACTGCAAGCGCAGTCAGAACCCCTCCGCAATCCCCGGCTGCAAATGCAGTCAGAGCCGAGGGACTCACCGGAGTCACCTCCAACCGACACCACCGAGCAGCGGGAAGAGCTGGAAGAGCTACTTCGCCGCAACGAAGAGCGTCGCGCGAAGCGCCACGCCGAGGAGCGTGCCGAGGCGGAGCGAGCTGCGCGCGCAACAATGACGCATGCGCAGGCCGTGCGTGCGCAGGCCGCACATGCGCAGGCCGCGCATGAACGAACCACCAATCAACAGCTTGCAGAGCCAGGAAACCGTGAGCTGTCGAACCCTTATTTATTCTCGAGTGATCAACCTATCCCGCGTGTGAACCCGAACTTAGAAATGCGTGCGCGTGTGCCGGAGCGAGTCGTTTTCGCAGATCAAGTGCCATCGACGTCGCGGGCACCGCCAACGATCCGATCCCAATGTAGCAGTAATACAGAACTACGTAAACGCGAGGCGCAGCTACTGGCCGACCAGGAACTGGCCGCGTTACGTAGGCGCGAGATAGAATTAGAGAAGGAATTAGTTCATAAACGCTTAGCCGTTACTATGGAGCGCATCGATGCCGAGGGATCCCGCGACGGTGACTACCGTGCCGGGGGCTCGATGGCCGCTTCCGTCCACCGGGTGGACCAGTGGTTGAACGATGTCAACCACCCGAACAATAGCCGTCGTATGCGATCTACGTCGCCGCCGCCGCCGGCGTTGCGCCGTCCGGTACAGTCGACGCCGATCCGCGACCGCTCTACGAGCCGAACCAGGAGCCAGGGTATCGAGCGTCTTGCCGAGACACTAGAGTCCATGATGCGCCCTCCTCCACGTCAAGTCTACGAGCTTCCTGCGTACGCCGGTGAAATTAGTGAATGGCAGACATTTCTCACCGCGTACCAGCAATCGTCGTCGCGTTATAAATTCTCGGCGTACGAAAATGTTGCACGCTTGCGACAGTGCTTGAAAGGGGAGGCTAGGCAATGTGTGCAACACATGCTAGCCTCATCCGCGAACCCTGATCTTATCGTACGAATTTTGAAAAAGAATTTCGGTCGTACCGATTTATTAATTGATCGCGCATTAGAAGATTTGAAGAGGCTACCGTCAGTAGGGCCAAGTGCGACGGATTTAAATTCTTTTGCGATCAAAGTTATTAATATAGCTTCAACGTTAGTGGACTTAGATAACAAGAGTTATGGAGCGAATCCACTTCTGATCCGAGAAATTACGGAAAGGTTAAGCCCGCATCTACGATCGCGATGGTGCGCGTACGCTAGAGCTAACGGTTCGCGGCGCGATAGCGAGTTGATGCTGATGGCCGAATTTCTCATGGACGAGAGCGATCAAGAGCTTGAGTTCTCGCATGCACGTGCGCCGCCGAGGCGTAACGTGATTTCAGAGGATGTCCGACGTAGAGGTGTGCGCCGCGCCGGCGCGCCGCCGCCGCCGGCATTTTTCATCACGCCGCCGCCGCCGATTTCAGATCGGCGTGAAATCGGCGTGGCCCTGACATTAAATTTGATCACTGAGTGATTGCTATTTTGAAGATTAATATAGTTGCACTTAGGTTTCGACTTGAAACTAAATACTGCCGTTATTATTTGGTGTCATTTAATGGTAGTAAATGGCATTACTACCTAGGAACACGATTAGGGTGGTAACAAAGGCACGGTGACTCACATTTGGTTGGCCATGGCGCGTCGCCATCTTGCGCTTGCACATGTACCTGCGCCGTGTGCCGGCACTACAAAAAAAGCTGGGCCATTACCCCCTCCCAATCATATTGCTGTTTTGCATCCCTTAACTATGCACACTAATTGCATGGGATTAGTCTGTGCGCGCGGTTGATATAACTGGACGTGCTACTTTTTGGGTGTAATCATGAGTGAGGAACAAAGTGAAGATCGAGAAAAGACTGACATAAATAAAGTGAAATTAAAAGACATAAAAATTAATCCGTTACACTGCAAGGGTAAAAACAGTTATTGTTGGAAGCATTTTGGGACTCTCATATTAGAGCTTGATGGAAAAAGGAGATCTGTACTTCCTGATCAGGTTTTTTGCAAGCCATGTCTGCAAAAGGCACAAGAGCAGACACCAGACAGCCCGTTCGGACAGTAAGTACTGTACTCCATAGATATATATATATAATACATCCACATAACTCCGTGACTGAATCCTACCCGAGTGGATAAGATTTTATTTATTCATGACAACTTAAACATTGCAAACATATTTTTAGTAAAGAATAAATGTATAATATCATTATGTACGGTCGGCCTCAAAAGTAGCTGAACATGTTTGTACCGAGGTGTAGTACTAAAGTGTCCAGCTACTTCTGAGGCCGACTGTACATCTCACTACAAAAGGTTAATATACCTACAATATAATCAATATTGTAGATTAATTCCATTTAAATTTTGTGTGCAATTTTTTGTGTCAATAATTTAATATTAAAGCTGAAAGTTTTAGAAATAAGAAAAAAGGCAATAATATCATATTCTTCATTACTAAGATTTTATCATTGTTGATTTTTTGTTATAATAACATTTGGTGTGATAAGGCTCTTCATTTTATATGTTGATTTATTTTAAGGTGTATTCATTTTAAGAATGAAAGTTGTAGTTTATTTATTACGGGAAAGGGTTTTATACGTTGATTTGTTATTGATTAATCATATTAACAAGATTGTTTATTGTATATACCTGTTTAATTATGTTTTGTTGATTTTTGAAATATTGAACTGTGATTTTACAATTAATCTTAGTGCTAATAAGTGTATATCGTGATGAATCTCATTTTTATTAAAAAATACGAATCAACCTTGGTTTTTTTTTCATAAAAATGAACAAAGTTTAACATCATTTTGCAACGCCGATTTCACGCCGAAAATACGCCGCCGCCGCCGATTTTTCGCCGAACGCCGCCGCCGACGATTTTTGGATCGGCGCACATGTCTAGTCCGACGATCCCGTGCGGGGCCGCGGCCGCCGCCCGCGCCGCCGGCCCGCACCGGCGCTCGGACACAACCGACCCGCGTGCAAGCATATGCGACGGAACGAGTCAGCGTGTGTTTGTGCTGCGGCGGGTCGCACCGCACTCCAGAGTGCAAGAAGGTTTGCGCGATGAACATCGCCGCCCGTTGGTCATGGGCCAAGGGCAACAAGATTTGTTTCAAATGTTTTGATAGCAAGCATAGGAGGGACGAGTGCCGAGCGAAGGGCTGCGGCGTTAACGGCTGCCCCCACGCCCATCATCGTCTTCTCCACGATCCCCCGTATGAACCACGAACCGAACCAAGATGGGTAAGGCCGTAAAAAAGGGATGATTTCGTGACTTGTAAGCGTCCGGCATTGTTTTTACGAAAAGTAATTACAAAATTTTACTTTTTTAATTTTCCGTGCAAAATACAAAACTTTTTCTACTAGTTCTAGTCCACTAACAAATCTCTGTGTTTGTATTCCAATTTTTTTTTTCTTCTATGCAATTGCATCGATTTCCATACAAATAAAAATGTCCCAAAATGTTCCTGAAAGATTGTAATTATCGTTTTTTAGTTTTGTGATATTATACTGATATGTTGGAGTTTTTTTTATAACTGTCATATATTAATGCAACGTTTTTCGAGCTTTAACATTAGCATTGCCCATTTAAAATAATAATTTACGCGTAACATAAGACAAGTCAACATATTGAAGCTTTTAAGTTACTTAATTTAAGTAACCGTTCTGTCTTGCTATTTCAGCAGTTGATTTGCGGAATTTGATTTCATTATAACGGCAACACTATTTATTCTTTAGTCTTGGTATACCTCTCACTGGTCGGCCATTTTGTGGGTAGTTCAGTGCGTCGATTCAACTTGTGCCGAGGATTTTTTATGGAATTTAAAAGTTACGAGTGAATTTCATGGTAAATTTGTTCTGTTTTGTATTACGTAATACATTATTAATATAATCTTCATATTAGTTTATAGCTAGGTGTCGTGTTCGAGTTAATATGTTTGTTATTGTTCTATATAATGCAAATGAAAGTGAATAGAGGCTAACTTTTATGTTACTTTTAAGTTACTTATGTTACCATTTTAATTTATTTTTAAGTTACGTAACATAAAAGTAAAGTAAAGCTTTGTTCACGCTTTCTTTTCAGTTACAAGTTCTTGCAGTCGGGTTTTTAGTTTAAAATATTTGGTTTGTTTTAATTTTTATACCCAACTGCGCAACACAAAACACAAAGAAGAGTAACGTGTTTTTTATTTTATTTTACATAATTACAATGATTATAACAAGTAATCCGGGGAAAAATTATGATTTAATTTTATTTGTGAAGACAGCTTTTGTGTGGCTATCAGCCTTTAATTACTTATTCATCTTTGTTCAAAAATGTACCAAAGTATATAAGGTCCTAATTTATTAGTTGCAGATATTTTAACACATTATACTTTACATTAAAATAATTAACTTTAAATAGAAATTCAGAAATCTTTTCATATAACTTTTCTGATTTCATTTACCTAACAATAAAATTTATTTTTCATTACACTTGCTCGAAAATGGTGTCATTACACGTAGGTTCTGCGGGCCGTAAATGACCTATTACGCCCTAGGGCGTAATGGTTTTCTTTTTAAATTTGAAACGATGGTTTTGTTTTACTCTTATTTGTCGTGTTCAAAGGAAATGCCAATTTACTTTTTTAACTTTTATCACTGAAATATTTATTTAAAGAGAACTGTTATTGCAAATACATATAAACACATATTTCTGTTACATTAATTTAATGTTTAAATAGTGTATTTCAGTATTTTGCAAATATAAAATCAACCGTTTTAGGTCTTTACCGTTATGGGTTCCGAACGTGTCTTGACTTTCGCATTGTCTATGGATATGTCACTGTCAGTTTTACAATTTTATTTAGGTTAAGTAAGGTTATTTTAATTAGATTTCCTCACAAGTGTGATGAAAAACATTGTGTGTGCCACGGGCGGTAAAGGAATTATAAACTCGTGTTATTAAAGCCCTCGACTTCGTCTCGGCCTTGTAACAAACACTCGTTTGTAATTCCTTACCTACCGCCCTTGATACACAATGTACTAATAATTTCGTCTAAATAAATCATCATGTGCATTATCACATGTCACAATAACACTATCTGTCATATCAACAATTTGTTGTCGTAAATGTCGTAACGGTTCGGCGGGAAAACTGCAAATGTCTTTTAATTTATCTACGTGAAGTGGCCAGTTACAGTTAAGTGGTACGTAAAAGAGCTACTAGAATCTTTTCAATGAGTTTTCATTTAGTAATCACATTAACAGGGTGTTATTACGTAGCAAATTTGTTTTTCCTTTTTCTCCAAAAAAACATCGTAAAAGCTATAATGTTTCATGCTTTAATATACTCCAGAGACCGAGTACTATCAGCTGTAAAAATATCTGCAACTAATAAATTAGGACCTTATATACCTATTTGATCTCTTAAATAAACACTTAGTACAAAAAGTGTTTGTATTGTAGACATTGTGAATATCCCTTTAGAATACTTTTATGTAACTTTTAAGTTACTCAGTAACATATATTTTTAGTTACTTTTATGTTACATAAGCCCAATTTTTCAGCCTTACCCAGATACGAACCACGACCTGACCCACACTATGAACCACGTAATGAACCACGGTTTGAACCACGATCCCCTCCTGTCATGTCTCGGCGTGAGCCCGTGAGCGGGCCCCGCGGGCCACGGCGGGAACCCGTCGTCTACCACCGTACGCCCGTTGACGGGGCGCGTGGTGGGCGACGCGAGCCTGTGTCGCCGCAGCGGGGGCCCTCGGATAGGGCACGCTGGGCGGACCACGAACCAGTCTCTCATCTGCGTGCGCCCGCGAGTGGGACGCGCTGGGCGGATGAGGAACCCGCTCCTCCCCGGCGTGCGCCCGCAAGCGGTGCGCGCGGGTACGAGCACGAACCTGAAACTCGCCGGACGGAGCCGCCGCGTTCGCCGGCCGGAGCCCGCGAGTTTACATCGAACATAGCTAGCATAGGTACCTCCCGTACGTCGGTGTTGCTGCGTGTGGTACCCATCGTCATCAAGGGGCCGAGGGGTGAGGCTGAGACATACGCCCTTCTGGATTCAGGATCAACAATAAGCCTTATTGATGCCGATCTAGCGAACGACGTAGGTGCCGTCGGACCTGCTACGGACCTATGCATTCAAGGCGTGGGAGACATGGAGACCACGCAGCGAAGCCGGAAGGTACAAGTCGCGTTAAAGGGACGCGACGAAGAGTCGATACATTCCGTCATTTTTAGAACCGTTCACCAATTGGGACTGCGTGAACAACGTATGAACATGAACGAGATGCTGCGCTACAAGCACCTCGCCGACCTGCAAGAAGCCTGCTACGACGTCGCGACGCCGCGGGTATTGTTGGGGGTCGACCAGTGGCACCTGATGATGCCACTGGAGGCACGGACTGGCCGCAATAACGAGCCTGCCGCTATCCGTTGCCAACTAGGATGGGCGATATTCGGTATTGCGCCTCGCCTAGTACGAACCGATGATCATGTAAGGGCATATCATTGCCACAAACCAGACCTCGAATTGCATCAGTTATTGAAACAGCACTTCGATGTCGACGCTTTAGGTATTAAGCACGTGAACAAGGTGAACCCGGCAGAGCAACGAGCAATCGACGTCTTCAATGCGACGGTCCGTAGGGTAAACGGACCAAACTATGAGGTCGGTCAATTGTGGCGGGAAAATAACCCGCAACTGCCGCCAAGTTTCGGCATGGCGTTCAATCGGCTGCGCGGTATCGAACGTAAGATGGACCGCGACCCCGACTTCGCCGCCGAGTATACTGCGCAAATAAATAATTTAGTGCAGAAAAAATATGCGAAGAAAATTTCAAGTAGTGAAAATAGTAACGTAGCATGGTATTTGCCGCACTTCGCAGTGAAGAACCCAAATAAGAATAAAATTCGTCTCGTGTTCGATGCCGCAGCGATTTCGTCGCAGCGGAGCTTGAACGACCATGTCCTAGAAGGACCCGATTTGTTGCAAGAATTGTATGCAATTTTATTTAGGTTTAGGGAAGGTGCAGTCGCCGTGACGGCCGATATATGCGAAATGTTTCTTCAAGTGAAGATTAGGCCGGCGGATCAGCCTTCACAGATGTTTTTATGGCGGGGCGCAAACCGAACCGACCCCCCAGACATCTACAAAATGACGTCTATGATATTTGGCGCAGCAAGTTCTCCTTTTTTAGCACACAGTGTGCGGAACAGGAACGCCGCGGACAACGCTGACAAATATCCCGACGCCGTGTATGAGATTCAATCGAACCACTATATGGATGATTTTGTGTCTAGTTTTAGAAACGAGGATGACGCAGTCCATGTAGCCGAGCAAGTGGCAGCATCACACGCACTGGGCGGATTCACGCTGCGAGGCTGGTCGTCGAACTCGCGACGGCTGCTCGAGCGTATCCCGCCGGAGCAACGTGCGGAAGAACCGGCGCAGCTAGGCGCCAAGGATCAGAAAATTCTCGGTATGTACTGGAATGCTACTACCGACGATTTAGGATTCAACACGAAGATGCTGCGGGTCCCAGCCGAGGTACGAGTCGGCGAGAGGAGCCCAACCAAGCGCGAGGCGCTAAGTACAGTGATGAGTATATACGATCCCTTAGGTCTCATATCACATTACGCAATCACAGCAAAAATACAGATCCAGAGATTGTGGTTGCTGAAACTCGGCTGGGACGAAGAGCTGCCAACCGAAGAGGCAGACTTATTCGCTGAATGGCTGCAAGAGTTGCAGTCGGTAGCGACGCTGAGAATACCACGAAGATATTTTCAGACGGGGGGAGCCTCCCGCATCGAGCTGCATGTGTTCGTAGACGCGAGCACGCAGGCTTATGCGGCGGCAGCCTATTGGCGAGTGGAAAGCCCCGAACGAGCAGAGCCTGAGATAACGTTAGCTGCGGCTAAAGCAAAGGTATGTCCACTCAAACCCCTTAGCGTGCCCAGACTGGAGTTGCAGGCGGCCTTGATAGGCGCGCGACTGCAGAAGGCCATCGTCGATGGCCACAGAATAACACCCGACGAAGTAGTGTTATGGTCAGACAGCCAAACCGTGCTGCAATGGGTGCGGGATGACGCACGAAGGTACCCCGTATACGTTGCTCACCGCTTAGGAGAGATAGCGGAGCTGACGTCACCGAACCAATGGCGATGGGTACCCACTAAATTAAATCCTGCAGATATCCCTACCCGATCCGATCCCAAACGAACCGTGGACATTAATAGTGTGTGGTTTAATGGTCCCCAATTTTTGTATGAACATCCGAATGAATGGCCAGCCGAACCCGAGCCGCCGACGGGGCCGCCGCCCGAATTGAAGGCGACGTGTCACGCGTCGACGGAGTTCGTCTCGCCGTTGCCGGACATTCATCGCTTCTCGAACTATGATCGACTGATTGGAGCAACTGCGCGTGTGCTTCAGTTCGTCGAGATAATGAAGACTAGATCCCGTGTACCCCTCTTGTTGAAACATATACTGTCCGCCGAACATCTCTATTTCCAGTGGTCACAGAGAAGAACCTTCCCAGAAGAGCTACGCTGCCTGTCACGGGGGGAGCCCGTGCCCCGTGGAAGCCGTCTCTACGAACTGGACCCGGTGCTGAGCGAGGATGGCGTCATCCAGATGCGCGGCCGCATCGACGCCTCGCCAGCCCCCATCAACAAGAGGCCAGCCATCCTGGACGGGCGCTGCCCGTTCGTGCAGCTGCTGATCCTGCGTGCGCACAAGCGCGCACACCACCAGGGCAACGAGAGCGTCGTGAATGCCCTGCGATCCGAGTACTGGATACTCCACCTGCGACCAACAGTGCGCCTAGTCGGCCTCAACTGCCGCTACTGCGCACTGCGCCGAGCCAGACCCCGCGTGCCAGCGATGGGAAATTTGCCGCTGGCCCGCATCGAACCACACGTACGTTCTTTTGAGAACTGCGCTCAAGACTATTTCCGCCCGATTACCGTCACGATAGGACGAAGACGGGAAAAGAGATGGGTGGCCCTCTTCACCTGTCTCACTACCCGTGCCGTGCATCTGGAACTCGTGCACACCCTAAACACGAGTTCCGCGATCATGGCGTTGCGCCGCATGGCCGCGCGACGCGGATGGCCGGCCCTGATGTACTCCGACAACGCGACATGCTTCCGGAGTGCTGACGCCGAACTGAAAGCAGCCTATGCCGAGTGGCTGCCCGAACTGCAAGCCTACGGCCTGCAGCGCCGGATGGGATGGCGCTATATCCCGCCCGGCGCACCGAACCAAGGAGGCGCCTGGGAGCGCATGGTCCGCTCAATAAAAGAAGCCCTGAAGACCACACTGAAGACGCGAGCGCCCAAGGAAGAGGTGCTTGCGACTCTCCTTGCCGAGGCCGAGTATACAGTTAATGCTCGGCCCCTCACCCACGTCTCCGTCAGCCACCATGACGAGGAGGCGTTGACACCAAACCACTTCCTGCTGGGAGGCCCCGCGAAGGTCCCACTCACTGGCCTTTGCGAGGAGGCCGACCGCAGGGCCTGGCGCGCCAGCCAGGCGCTCGCTGACCGCTTCTGGACCCGCTGGGTCCGAGAATACCTGCCGACGCTCGCGCCGCGCCGCTCCTCTGCGCTGGGCGAGCGTCCACTCACGGTCGGCGACTACGTGATCGTCGTAGACCCGAACCTGCCACGCAACGTGTGGCCCCGGGGAATCGTCGAGGCCGTCTTCCCCGGCCCTGACGGCAGCGTCCGAAGTGCTGAAGTCCGCACCGTCGGCGGCATGTTCCGGCGCCCCGTCTCCAAGCTGGCTATCGTCTCCCTACACCCTGAGGCTGCCGCGACGCAGCAGCGGGGGGAGGATGTTGACGATAGCCCCACCGAACCCCGACCCGACTGAACATCGTCTAACTAAGACCCTGAACATGTTTTGTAAGTAGCTATAAGCCCTAGGACTACTTCCTAGAACCATGTTTTATAGTTAGTACGTAAGTGAAATATTTAAGTATTTTACGAGTTTTTGCCCGTACAAGAGGCCATATGTGTAGTGTAACGATTCATTAGCACTTGTGTAAACCTTAGAACCCGATCCCCCTATCTAGAACTGAGATAAAGACTCGTAACGAATGTGTAAATCGAGTGTACCCAGACTTCACTGGCAACTAGTGCTAGGAGCGGCCAGTGAACGATTTGGTAGGAGATCTCGACACACCCACTCGAGGCTTCTACCGGTCAGAGCCAGCTTACCATGAGGATTGTGAGGCGATGCATATAGCACGCTCATAATTACCATGAGGATTGTGTAGTCGAGTATATAGTACGTTAGTCGTTACCATAACGTAAAACGGCAAAGAGCGAAAGTTTTCGAACAACTTTGTGTATCGATGCCCTATAATTTCTCGGTCTGACCACGAGAATTCAGCGTAGGATGGTATCATTCTGAACGGAATTTTCCATCACGCAATATGTTGTAAGTATTGCGCAACAATCGCTTGCTTAAATACGCCGGGAGCTCATTCGGAGACCAGTTGGCGTCGTGAACCCAAGTTGTAAACTCATAGTGAGAAACAGAACCGAACCAGTAGTGAACCGATCCGAACATAGTGAATCTAGATCCCCTAGCCTATGACCTAAGTGAAGTCTAGGTAGGACTTAAAGTCAGTGAAACAGTATTTCTTTATTACGTGTTGCGGCCCGAGCCGCCCAACTAAGAACAAGTATTCCTTTAACAGTGTTTAGCGTGTAAATAGCTTATAGGGAAGTATGAACATTATTAACTATTTAATACTGATTCGCTGATTGATTTTTGTGTGACTATTTCTGTGTTATATCCCGTGTAATAGATTTAAGTGTTGTGTTTAAAAGATGGTTAAGCCAGCGTCGGGTTTGTTAGTGTCATTCTTCCCGCGTGGTAGAACCCTAGGAAGGGCACACTAGAGCCAGTGATTTAAAACAATATAAGTGTTAAATCTGAACCTTTGTTTTGAGCCAATCGATCCCTTAGTAATTAAAACTCCAGGAGCCTTACAACCTCCTGTGTATGAACCTGAAGAGCTATCGTAGCTGTATAATCTGTTAACTTCGGGACCTCACGAGATCCGTCAGTGCGTCGTTAACAGGATTCGTCTTTATGGCGCGAGTGTCACTGGGTATGAAGTTCGTTATAATAAACAAAATGTCGGATTTTTTTTAGTAAAAATACCGCGATCGGGTTTTTTTAGTAAAAATATTTTGCCACTCTCAGTTGAAAATATTTAGTCGTTTCAACGCTGAGTGAAAGAGCAAGAGAGGTTTAGTTTCATAGTACTTATTAGCGATGAAAGGAAAAGTATTTTGATGCATAATGTATCATAATTATCGACTGTAACTTATGATGAGGGGTATAGTTTTTCTGGAGGTAAAACTCTACGAAGTGAACTGGTTGTAGTATCTAAACCATATAAGCTGTGGCGTAGCCTTCCCCGGGGCGGATATCTATGTTGGCACTTTTTTGTTTTTTTTTTTTTGCGGCCAGTGGGGAGGGATTGCGTCCATCGATTGCACTTGCATAATATATAAAAATAAAAAGTAGTAACACCAAAAACAAACCCATACCTACCAGTAATAAATAAGGTAAGTAAATAGTCATAAACATATTTACTGATTGTTTACCGTACGCTGACTGATATGAAAACCATTTGGAAACCCATTATCAATATTGCGAAGGTTATTTTCACTGGAAAATTTATTTCATGATGCATCCGGAGCGGATATTTTAACAGCTCCGGGTTTCAGATTAAACAGATTTTTGATAATTAAGCTAGCTGCCAAATATTGTGAACGGAAAAAAATATTTTTTGAATAAAAGAACATGTCATAACCTCATTATTGCATGAACTTCGTTTTAATCAAGCAACAATTTAACACAAATACGCTATCCATAGAACTATCGTTAAGCGCATCTGGGTGTTTAGGTAGTCGCTTTGTGAATCATAAAACTATATATAGTTTATTAATTGTAGAATTCAACCAACTTTACAAAAATATATTCATTAATTTCTCTCTATAGGTGCCGATCACGCTTAAATATTTTCCACATTCCATTTACACGCCGTATAACAGATCAATTATTAACGTTATAACACTCCTTTCTTTGGGCAGTCGTGTAAAAAGGTCGCACGGCACGCTCAAATGTCACCGAGTAGCAAAAACGGTATCAGCGTAATTCGTCCCATTTGGTTTTCGTTCAATTCGTATTTCGTCTCATTCCATATTCGTCACACATTCATTTCCGTAATCCTCAAATAGCTATGCTTACAGAAGGCTTCGAAACCATAAATTTAATAATGTTCACGCAAAACAAAATAAGCAATAAAAATAAAGACCAGGGAGCAAACATATAAGTACAGATCTAATTACATCCAAAATCTGAAAATCCATTTAAGTATATGTTTTTTTACACAAGTATATATATTGTCGTCTGGTACCCATGGTACAAGCATTGCTTAGTTTGGACTTGGGCTTATACGTCGTCTAAGATTGTCCCCACAGTATTTATTTATTTATTTTTTTTATTTACTTCTATACATACTAAGCACAGTCGACAAAATAAATGTGTTACGTCGACACAAGTATTACAAAAACTATGAAGTAATATGTGATATTACCCTTACCGAGGGTACAGGTCGATTCACAAGAGCTGGCGCGGATTTAGTATGAAATAAGCACTGTCTGCATACAAAATCCGCGCCAGCTCTTGTTAAACGACCTTAGTCTAAGATCAGAGTATAGAACGACCTTCACCGAACTGGTTAATGGATGCAAAGTATTTTATATTAAATTAAATATGTTAATAAATATATTGCAAGTGGGTTGCCTAAAAAATTTCAGTCCAGAATATGATTAATTAAAAATTTAAGTTAAATTTGCACCTGGTTGGTATGTGATGCTAAAGAAACGAGGTGCAAACTTAGCTCAACTGGTTAGTATGAGAAAGTTAGGATGAAGTCGGCACGGGTCGGGTCGGGGGGGTTCATAAAATGAGCAGATTTTTGGTTTAGGGGCATTTTAGCACATAGCAAGCCGCGCCGCTCCGTGTGTTCTTCACCTAAGTGAGACAGAGAGGTCCCAGCGAACCATCCCATGCGATAGAAGAGTGTTATGTGCTAAAATGCCCCTAAACCAAAAATCTGCTCAATCTGTGAATGGGAACCCGTGCCGACTTCATCCTAACTTTCTCATACTAACCGATTGAGCTAAGTTTGCACCTCGTTTCCTTAGCATCACATATCAACCAGGTGCAAATTTAACTTAAATTTTTAATTAATCATATTCTGGACTGAAATTTTTTAGGCAACCCGCTTGCAATATATTTATTAACATATTTAATTTAATATAAAATACTTTTCATCCATTAACCAGTTAGGTGAAGATCGTTCTATACTGGGATCCTGTACTACCTGTAGAACCTTGTAGTTACCACAGCGCGCGGCTTCATATTTATTTCTAAGTAGGTATAAAATCTTCGTAACCGGAAAATGATGACGCAAGCTGAACCCCCAATACATTATTAAATTAAAGCAAAATATTAGGTACTTTATTTCCAATAAGTCTTTGGAAAGTCGAAACCGGGAAGGGAATGAAAAAGTCAAAGAAAGAAGTACTTAAGCAAAAAACTTGAGTGAAACATCGAGACAGTCATCGTCGCGTCTCGGGTCGTCGGGAAACTCAACAACTCTCCTCACGTACCCCATTTAACACGTTACAGATAAAAATATGCTGTATATCATATCACTTTAGGTAAAATTTGGATTGTCGCGCTGTAGTTATCCCTATAGACATTTTTTCCGTCTGATATCTGGTATAAAATATTCCGTAGTTTAGAAAGACATCAGCATGATCGAAGCAAAGCATGTTAAAGGATTCACTCAGCTAAATATCTTACTCATAATTATGTAAACAAGGGCTTTGCTTTCTGTTGCTTTGTAATTAAATTTTAAAATAAATCGCTTTGAAATGTTTATCTCTGACGCTACTTATAGATATCACGTTATTATGGTAACCTATCGCAAACACTAAAAACCATTCACCGAATTTCATTTGGCCAAAAACTATTCGAATTATTATCGTTTGCCCGATGACAGGTTTCGTATTTTTTTCTGTTCACCATTTCACGTTTAGTAAAAGTTTCGTTTGTCCGAAAAACGTTTCCCATCTCATTCGCTTGCCCTATGAATTGTTACGTATTTTGTTTCGTTGCCCATTTTTCATTTACCCAATGATACTTTTCGCACTGGATACGTTTAGACATATTTTCAGTTTAAGTTTACCTTTTACTTTTAACGATATCCCAAGTTATTTTTCAGCAGTGGTACGTTTCCCTTAATCTAAAATAAATGTTATTTTAGCTATTATTAGTTTTTTAGAGAATTAGTCGGAAAGGTCAGTAGGTTAGGTTGGTTCATAAAAAAGTGACTGTTTGGGGAAGTGACTTTAACAGAAAACTTACATAGGCAGAAGGACAAAGGGGGGACGGGGGGGCGGAGCCCCCTACAAGGGGGGCTCGGGGGGCGGAGCCCCCCGCATGAAAGAAAAACTCAAAATAAAGGTTCAATTAGGTAAAAAAGTAGGTTAGGTTAGGTTTGAACTGCGTCCCCCAACAAAAACGAACTGCTACCAGAAAAGTAGGTTAGGTTAGGTTTGAACTGCGTCCCCCAACAAAAACGAACTGCAACCAGAAAAATAGGTTAGGTTAGGTTTGAACTGCGTCCCCCAACAAAAACGAACTGCTGCCAGAAAAGTAGGTTAGGTTCGAACTACGTCCCCCAACAAAAACGAACTGCTACGAAAAAAGTAGGTTAGGTGAGGTTTGAACTGCGTCCCCAACAATTAGAGAAAAGTTGAATAGTTAAAAATCGAATCGTTACATCGGACAAATCAAAGTCAATCGAAAAAAGTCGAATGGTTAATAAACCGAAACGTTACTTCGGATAACTGATATTACGGTGAAATGAGATTTAGGGCAAACCATAATTTGTCGAATGATTAAAAAACCGAACCAATAAATGCCGAATCGTAATTATACTAAATGAATATTCGGACAAACGAAAAAAAATTGAAACGATATTTGTCGAATAGTTTTTGCCGAAACGAAATTCGGACTAACATTTTTAGTGTTTCAGATAGGTAACCCGTTATTATATTATCGGTTACGTAGCAAAATATCTAAGATCGAATGACATAAGCTCGATACACATATGTCTAGAATGTCCAAAAATCTAAATGAATAATGTTCGTTGTCTATAACGTTTGAAATACATACAACACGATTGATCGAAATATTATAATATCGAAGTTCAAAATGAATATGATTATTTCATATAAAATTGATACACATATGTCTAGAATGTAGAAAATCGAATCGACAAAATAATTGGGGAACTATCATATTTTTTAAACTATGAAGGAACAAACGAGTAGATGCCTCGTCTGACAGTAAATGCTGGTGATGGCCGCCCAATCGCCCATAGATACAGCCGCACCAATAAAGCTATTTATGCGTCGCTACCTGAGTACTAAGGTGAAATGTCTCTTGTGCCAGATATTTTATAAGTCATATTAAATATGGGTTTTGGTCAACCGCTTAAACGATTCTGAGGAGACCTAGTGTCTGAATTTTGTAATTAGATAATTTGGCTGTATGTACTTGGAACCTTATAGGTAATTAGGTACAGTCGAGTTCATCATTATCTGAGCAAAGATTGGACCAAAAATATCAGAACAAGACCCTATTGTCAGAAGCATAAGAACTAAATCAGATATTTTTGCTCAGATAATGATGAACTCGACTGTACCAGGTACCTACATATTCAGTACTATAGATTATAAACGTAATGAATTTAGACCGTATATATTTTAATCCTATAATAAAAGATGTTATGGATTCCGTACGTCCTGCAATTTGATTTTACGTATTTTAATCGTGTGCGAAACGGCCCATGTGTTTTAGATAGTTTGCTACGTAACCATATTATCACTATCACATAATTATAACGTTTTTTAAATGTATGCATTTTAAGTTACAAATAGCGGTAAATAACGTTACCAACACATTGAAAAGTTTCGTCAACATCACAGCACCACACGCCTAACGAAATCCGAATATTGAATACTTTTGAAAAAGGGGGTCGAATACGGTTGAAATACTTTTACCTCAAATTGCATTTCATATGCATCGGGATTCTATGCCCGTTGAAATCTAACGAAATCTGATATTTTCTACCAGTACTCCTGTTTCTATCAAAAACTGATTTTTTCATGTGAACACTGCGCGCCGGGAAATCCAATCAATCCAAGTTGAAAGGTTCAGTCCCAATCAGTCTTTGCATCGATCTTTGCCTTATTCGTACATACAATGCCGTCGCTTTTTTCCGAAAATCTGTAAAACCTTAATCATAACGCACTATGATTTCTGGTTCAGTTTTAAAAATGTGAACATAATGTGGACGAATAATTAAATTTACGATCATGAAAAAACGCGATGTGAAAATTCGCTACTATGAAAAAATGCTTTTGGGAAATTGATTTAACAAACCTCAACCTTGAATTATCAGCAATCTGGTTGTTCGTTTCATGTTGCACATATCGTGTTACTAATCTTCATAATTGTAATTTGTCATTATAACTAGAGTTATCCGAACAATGTGAACTATCCAATTAAGAGCATATTGAAATACCAGACATAGGGTTGTAATTTATAGTAAGGCTATCGGAATGTAACAAGTAATAGGCATGTGGTCTCAATATATTCTAACCAATCTGCTATTTTGAGCAATAGGTACCAACTTATATAGTACCTAGTACATTTGGATAATTATAACAAGCACCAATTGTAATAAAAGTAGCCGACCGTACCGAGTTCCGAGAGCGCCTAATAAAGGTTAAAGCTTAAAGCACACATCAATTCTCGACACCGGAACGTCGACGGCTCAGCTCAAGCCGCTCATTGTTCTTTGTAAGAAACTCCACTGTAACGCACACTTATCAGCAACGGAACGGTAACGTCTTGGTTCGGCACAGGCTAGCGACGTGTGGGCGACTCGCTGTCACCGCGCTTACATCACGCCACCACCGCGCTTGCGGCTTGTCACCGTCGCGGGGACCACGTGTCGGCTACGCGCCGCTTGCGGTTCATGGCTTGTACCGAGGCGAGCTGCCGTCTCGTGGTAAGCGCGCTGCCGGCCAGCCGTAAGGGTGCAGGTGATGACAGTTCGGATGTGCCGATTCGCTTCCATTTCGTGTTTGCGTATGGTTGACGGCGAAACGATGAGGTGTGACGATGCCGTTCCGGTGTCACTGTTATGTGTGCTGTAACCTTAAATCAGTAGGAACCTATGATATCATTTGTTCCGTCGCTGTACTGATTTTGTATGAGTAAATAAGTAATATGTCATTTTGATCATAAAAAATGCTTTTTTCATAAACATAGTTGTACTGCAATTTTTATTGATATTTTAGCACCCTGAAACTAACTTATAATTTTGCTTTGGACGATAGAAGAAGAGAGAGAGAGAGATATCAAGAATCTTTAAAAGTTTGAGGTCTCATCTTTATTAATTTACTTCCTTTTTGTTTTTCCAATCCATATAACAAAATTATGGTGCAAAATTCAACATTAATCGACATGTTTATTGTAAATAGCATTTAGAGTAGTCGGCCGTACCGTGGCGTCCAAAGAACTCGATTCCTATCGGCTTGCCTAATATCAGGCATTTGAGCACTTTAGTCTACAGCTCTGAAGGAAAATGTACGCCAAATCTGCACCGGCTTGCCCGAGGATATATTTTACGCCACGGCACTGGTAGTCGGCTATAAGTAACCGACCCGTTAATTACTATGAAACACTTAATTCGTTGAATAAATCTTTATTTTATTTTCTTATGACTTTGATTAGATTGTTGCGATTACCTAATTATTTTCGCAGTATGCCGTAAGCAGATTGTAACTTACCCCACATAATAATTCCACATTACAACAATGAGTAGGTAATCATAGGTCTAGTAGGTGGCGTGCGTTCTCGGAGGAAAACAATATATACGACATTCATGGCCCGACCAACGACCAGCAATGCAGGAATTTTTAACCTTCCATTATTATCCTGAAAAAAAGTGCCACTTTGAACGCGCAATTATTACAAGTGGTTACAATTTAGCAGATCGGGTTGTTAATTGTTATAAACGCGTGCATTAGAGGTATAATTAGAGGCGGGGTGTAATCGCCGATGGAGCCAGC
The DNA here is from genome assembly GCA_947034925.1 of Eudemis profundana. Classification (NCBI taxonomy): domain Eukaryota; kingdom Metazoa; phylum Arthropoda; class Insecta; order Lepidoptera; family Tortricidae; genus Eudemis; species Eudemis profundana. Next base: position 12,154,960 of record OX344808.1, read on the forward strand.
GGTCCGCTCTCGGGGGACGGACGTGACCGAGGCGGCGTAAACGGCATGGGCCTATACGTGCCCCATCTGGACTCTGTACCACGAATAATGTTATTTTTAAAATGATTATGCGTTGTGGACGGAAAGTGGAATTTAATGTTTGTTAATAGATAATACCACTATCTGGTTAGGGCAAGATGACATCACAGCGAGAGGTCCTGGGAGGCGGTGGCCTCCTTCTGCGAATCAGTCATTTCGCAGAAGGAGGCCGCGGAGCGGGAGCGCGAAGATAGGAGACAGGCGCTCCAGCTCCGGCGCAGGCGGAGGGGGAGGAGGCGGGCGCAATTCGGCGCTCGTCTCGTCCCCTAGTGGAGTCGTGGGTGAGGGACCCACACTGTTGGACTCCACACGTCTGGGGGAGGGATCGTGGCGGTTTCCGATCCCTCCCTCCTTTGGCGCGGGAGCCCTGGCGGCTTAAAGCCAGGGCAGCCGGGGGGCACCAGTGGTAGAAGTGCAACGAGCCCACTGTGCCCCCATAAAACGGCATGCGGAGAAACGCCGGTGGGTTTTTAGTGGGTATGCTCCTCCCCCCCTCTGATTAGCAGAGGGTGCGCGAGAGGAGTGAGTCCCACATAACCCCCCCAACCAACATCGGGCCTCCCTAGGCCCCGGGGGGGTATGCGTAATGCATTTTCCCACCGACAAAAAAAAAAAAGGGCAAGATGACATAGTATATTAGAAACCTTCGGCGCTTAAATACAGAATGAGCCGGGCTGTAGGTAAGTGCTTTAATTGCGATATGTTTCTGTCCAGAAAAATATGTAAAATTATGTACATCACGGGCAGTAATATATTACTGCCCGTGATGTACATAATTTTGCAAATAAACCTTACTTTATTTATAAATAGTCTCAAATTATATATTTATGGCGGGCCGAAAACATCTGTGAACTGGATCATTATTTATTTTGGATGCCGCTGCCGATGGGGCGTAGTTTCTTGAATCAGGCCGTAGGGTCGGTTTCTCATAAAGGTGGGTTTAGACACACAAAGAATTTGGTAGAGTGGGGTTAGAATGTGTTAGAATTTGTTTGGTCTAAACCCACCTTATGATGGATTGACTACCCGGTTAGGATTGCCTGAAGCTGATAGAAACAAAAAGTATTTGGGGAAGATCTATGAGTAGAAATATAGGTCTCTTGGTTTAAACTATGATAATCAATATGATTTCAATTAGATCAGCGCAAATTTGTTTCTGTATTGAAAGCAATAGATAATAGTACATTACACAACTAGGGTGGTAATACAAAGAAAGGCTAAGTTTGCGACCCGAGCTGCAAGCGAGGGACGTAAATACGCGATCGAGGGCTTTCTTTATTACCTCCCGTGTTGTGTACATCATTTTGTCTACACTTGGCCATAAACTATGTATATTTAGTCTACTTTACAAATCTATTTTTAATTATTTCAAAAACATTAAGATTGCAGTATTGAATTAATATTAACTTAACTTTTTATAGTAATAAAACAACTTAAACGGATTAAATCGCGTATATTACTACATTTTAAGTCCCAACGTTTCGTAACCCTTTTCAGCGTTCGTGGTCGCGGGGAGTCTACCCGCATTACTATGAGTGATAATCGCGGAAACCGAAGACAATATTATTAAGTGTAATTGTATGCTGTTTGTTTCCTATTACAATAAAAATAAATAAAGAAAATAAAATAATGATGAGGCTCGAAGCTGTTAGCGTATTGATGTGAGTCACAGGAATGCCACCGTACGTACTTAGTTTACGTAAATTTATCAACAGAAATAATTCTAAAATCATTTTTCGATTTCTGCCTCGTAACTAACTCTATTACGCTGAAAAGCCCACGGATTATGAGAAAATTCACCTATCGGTAGTCTCTCTGTCATGCTGTTGACGGTTTTTTTTTCAACTATCATGTCCCTGCATACAGCATAAAAAAATGTTTGGTGGTTTGTTTGGCTCTCGTACATATTTACGAGCGCCGTCGACAAATACTGCGAGCGAGGAGCCACGAAATAATTGTACGGTTTCTATTTGTTTGATTGTGGCTTTTAGAGTTAAGTTATTAAAAAGACCAAATAAATATAACAAATTGAAAATAATCTAGATTTACCTTTCATTCAATCCTTTCGGCTATGATTGGTCCGGTCACTCAAAACGATACCCAATTAGGAAAATAAATAGTAATGTAAAATGTTTATTCGCCTTCAAATCTCTCAGCGATCAAAAATCCTAATTGCTATTTGATTTTGATTGTAACATTTAAATACCATAAATATTTATAGGCGATTGATAGCGGTGGGCGCTACGGGTCGTTCTTGCTAAAATTCCATTAGTTGTGTTTTACCTCGAAGGCGGCTTTTATACAAATGAGGAACATTTTACGGGCGCACGTTGGTCGTTATTCTTTGAATTAATCCTGATTGGTCCTGGGTTAAAAGTAGGTACTGAAATAGCCGGACTGAAACAGAGCGTACAAAGACAAAGTTTTCAGTAGATTGTATTCCGTGCGAAATTTTAAAAAGCGAATGATGACCCTCTTGGTGTCTGTATGGAAAACTGTCCGACTTGAATCACCTTCAGAATAGAAAATATGCACATTGCACATAAGGAACATACTTCGCTTCGTTTTGTTTGTGTGTTATGAAATAACATGCGGAATTTAAGGAAAACTAAAACTGCAGATTTCACGTAACTAAATCTTGGCAAATCCCTTGCCAATGCAAACTTTTCATTAATTATTTAAAACAATAATAAAGTATTCAAAACATGAAATATCTAATACAAATAAGGAAGTAGATATATTTGTATTAAATATTTTATATTCCGAGTATTTTATTTTCGTATTAAAATAAATATATGTACTAAAATGAAGTCTTCAATATATTAAATATTTAGTACAAATACTTCTTATTTAAAGCCAAGCCATCTATCTCCTCACACCTATTAACCTACGAACATTCTAACCTGGCTCTTTGAACTAAATCCATTTGCAAATCACATAGCTAAGCAACCCATTCAATGACCTCAGGATATTACCATTCAAAGCCACGTCCTCAAACGAACAATTTCAATCTTCCAACATACCTACCTCATGCACGTACTATACCGGAAAACCTATTAACTGGGAGCTCTTAATAGTGCTGTTTTGTACGTGGGTAGTTACTGGTTAGTGCCTTGCCTACGTAGGCTTGTCTGGGATCCTACGTTCATTGAGGTGTCCTGTGACCATGTAGGTATGTGTGTGTTCGTTGTTGTACGAAGCTATGAGCGGATTGATTGAAATGTTGCGAGCGCAAACGATGAGCTGGTGGCGGTATTTTTATGATTATGCTTGTTGCTTCTAAAGGTCATAGTCGATATACTCACCTTCCACACAACTACTCGTATGCTTCAGCAAAATTCCTTATTTATGGGTTCTGAATGAAACGAGTAGTGAACTTAAGTAATGCATACAAATGAGTTAGTCAGACGATGTATCCCAGCTATTACCGAGCCTATAATAGGGCCTTTTGTGAACTAGATTAAAATTGATCGATATGAGTTTTTCACCTATGTAGCTGATATCAAAATTCTTTCCGCTATCTCTCTTCATCTGAATCGCGCCTACTAGCCTTTCTGGTAGAGTTATAGCCTACATCCAATATGTACGCAAACTTGGCGAAGGCTTACCTGAAATAGATGGCTAGCTATTATTATTAATATTCAAAATTACTTGAGTAGTTTGTCCCCGGCTCAGGCTAGACGTCATTGTTGTTATTGATTTGGATAACTAGTGAATAATACATTTTCGGTAACGAAGAACAACGAGTATAATAATATTGACTGTTTGCGGACGTGTAGTGCACAAACCATGTATTAAAGTAGACCCAACAAATGCTTATAATTCGCGTGCCATGACTTTTGCGCTTTGCGCAAATTATCTCTCAGTTGCACTCGGGCCGTTCAAACTGTCAAACGCAAAAATCTGACACGCAACATCCTCATACAAATCGAGGAACTTTTTCCTCCGATCTCGATTTATGTAGTGTAGCGTAATGGCCGCCAATTTACCGGGTTATTAAAATACCACTTAAGTTACATTAAACTTAGTGAGCTAGGGAAATTGAGGAACACAATTACACTTCAATCAATCGATTTTTGAGGCATACAATTTAATCAGTTTATGTCATTTTATTTGAATGAGTTCCAGTAAATTACTGCTAATAAAATAAATGAGAATATTTTGATATGTATATTGCAGTTAGATATATGCACTGTATGAAATGTATTTATTCCGTTATCAATGATAATTTGGTGTGAATTCATAAATCATACTGTATGTCCTATTTTTATTAAAATAAATTGATTAACTTGTTGTTTGTTATACTTTGATGTTAATTATTCTTTCTCATTTGCTTTAAGATTACGGTTGAAGACAGTGGGCAGCTATAGTATTCAATAAAGTGTTAAATAAACAAGACTTAGTTTACGAAATGTATTCCAAGAAATTCTAAACTAATATTTTTCCAATACCAGAGTCGGAATAAAAATAAACAGGAATAATCTATATTTTTGCGCATTCGTCAGATTAGCCGAGCTCAGAGCACTCTGATTCGGATAAATGATTGAAGGGAAACGGTTCGGCGTGATACGCGAGGTGGAAAATAAATTCATTCTATTTATTATTTTATGTTTTTCGCACTCCAGATGAAACTTCGATATGGGTCGTACATTTGAACCGCTTGTATGTAAGGCTGCCCGTTCACTGAAGCGAAGCGCATACATTTTATTTGATATTATAATGGTTCTCTCCGATTCCCTCCACTCCTGTGGACGGTTAGCCTAAACACGAGTTCTTAGGAAATGATGTGCTAAATCCAAGGACCTTAAAATAAATTGCTATTATTATTAGATTAGTACTAGACATAGACATGCTTCTGTTATACTCTGTTGGCTAGGCTCCGTCGGGGTATTTATTTGAAGGTCCTTGGCTAAATCACAGACTTCTGTACGCAGAGAAGTATCTCTTTCTATGAAAACTGACGTTCGGGTCCGACCATCGGATGGAACGCACCGAATCCGACCGTCTCTCTCTACCGCATAACGCTTACTCTTTCTAGCCGCTGACTAGACCGCCACTCCACAGGGCCCAAAATTTGATGCTTGTAGCCGCGCGGGCGCGGCGCAATCGCGGATTGAGTCACACTCCAGTCCTGGCTAAATCGAAATGATAATTAATATTAGGGATGTAACGATACCGATACCGATACCGATATATCGGCCGATATATCGGTATCGCCGATATATCGGTATCGCCGATATTATACAACCGATATTTGAAGAATTTGCTGCATGAAAAAAAATCTGCAAAAAGTAATTTCAATTTCTGACTTAATTTATGTATTGGTCTATTCTATTACCTTGTGCAATGATAATTACTATGTTAATTAAATCTTTGGTTCTTAATAAAAAAAGAGAATTTTGATTTGACAATTTATTATTTTTACTTTACACTTTCAAGGTTGACTCTCTGGTAAATATAACCAGTAGTCAATGCCATTAGTTATAATAAGGACATAAAAATATCTGAAATTCATACTTCATTATTTAGCTAAGATATCGGTATCGGTATCGCCGATATTAACTACTATATATCGGTATCGGTATCGTATCGGCAAAACTGTGTATCGTTACATCCCTAATTAATATCATTTCTTTAGCAAAAGAATTATAGTTTTTTGTATGTATGTAATACAGAATTTAAAATAACCGACCTCAACCTTTTATTCAATTATGTAATATTTAAATGGAAGAGTACCCATATCATATCAGTTTCCTCGATTTCTCTAAGAACACATAATCAAATCCTCACTTGGCGACAAAGCGATCTAGGAGATATACACTTTCAAATAAAACGAATCCAAACCGACTCATCTTTAAATAATAAAAAGATACTCTTTTTTTGAAGTATTTTGAATTATATTTCCGAGCAGTAAATTAACTCAATTCCATTCAAATAAGGTTTTGGATGCTTATGAAATTTTATTAACATTATCTGTGATCTTCGATTTTACTTTGATCGAAGTCAAGAGTGAAAGTCGCAGACGCAGTGTTAATTAAATTACTTTTGCTTTGGATTGTTTCAATGAGTATTTATTTATACGTATTAAATACCTACGTATTGTTAGAAAATGTTTTAGTTGAACTGCTTTTATTATAGTCTAATCTGACATTCAGCTATGATTTACAATTTAAGTGAAATATGTAAAAGAATATCAAATGATTTGTGATGCAGATGACACCTTCCTTCATGCATAAACTGTATTCAGCGCATATACATTTATTCAAGTCTTGATTATTTTTAATTAATTAATTGTTGTGAAACAATCTTATAAATGAATCTATTATTTATAATATAAGGTTATTAAAACGATTTTTATGACAACATAATAACAACCGAATAAATAAGTAGTACCTATTAATGATTTCATGAGTCGGCCATGTTTTTTCTCTCTGTCTTGCTGGCTGCTGGATTGTCAGGCGTTGTTTGTATTGAATATTGTTTTAAAATTAGTAATAGTATCTGGTGAATAAAATATTATAATTAGGATAGCTAGTTTCAATCTGATCTCATAGTATTTTAATACGTGCTTATGGACATGATTTAGATATTCACCTACCAGTACATATAATAATAGGTACTTTTTCGCGATTATTAGTTACCCAAGGACCTTAAAATAAATAGCCGGACGTAGCGTCGCGAACAGATAAGTGAAGCACTCAAGATGTGCCGGCAATGTGCCGGCGCTTTGTACGCACGCACGCACACATCAACCAGCATAATGGGCCGGTCGGCTACCATTGGCCCGTCAACGCACACATGCTCACTTCGGCGGCCATAACTCGGCTTCACTCGCGTGTTAGACCACGCGGTATCCTTCTATTTTATTAATCCATGTAGTTACCTATATTATTATAACGGGCGAGATAAAAGGTATATGTAATATCAAAAATCCATTAACAATAACGCAACCAAATCTAAAGTTAGTTTCAGTGAGCTATCCAAAAAATATGTATATGCAATAAATAATACAATGGCATTAAATTGTAAAGAACTATGACTGAAACTAGTGAACTTTACTATCCAGAATATTCCTTCCTAGTCGACTATATGTAGGTTTATCTAAAATGTCAATGTCGTGTCTACAAACAAGGCTTTCTAATAAAGGGACGAAGAAATATCCAACCAATTCAATAAGCGACATTGTAAAACAAACACAATACGTATATACGAGTGGCAGCCCGCCGTCGCAGCAGCAAATAAACGGGGAAATAACCGTCTCAATATCGACTCGCGGCGAGGAGCAACAGATTGTGGCGTCTAACTCACCCGACTAAAAAAACGAGACAAGTGCGAGTCGGACTCGCCCACCGATGATTTCGTACAAATTTGTAGGCACATATATTAAAGTACCCTATAGATGGTTTATGGTTTATGGTTTAAGATATTTATTTCTCAAAAGATTTACATAAATCACTTACTGAGAAAACAATAATTTGCTTAAATCTAAATGGGAGAGGGTAGCATGCAAAAATGAACGGTTGACGACTCATTTAAGTACAAAGGCGCTTGGTAACAACAAGCGCAATGCTACAATGTAGTGCTGTGCGTGTGTGCGTAGAGGCCAGTTAAACCGCACCGCTCGTGTGACCACTGGTTAATTATGGGGTACATATATGTGTGGTTTAACTGGACTAGCAACGTAAGTTGTTCATTTGTATTTTTACTAAAGGTAAATTGTAATATGCAAGTTGTGTGACTTTATCTTTAGAATATATGTTATATTATTGGGAAAACCTTATGAGATGTACAGGTCCATATATTTATAATTATATTTACTTATTATTATTGTCACTTTTTTTTTTTTTTTTTTACGTGGCAAACAAGCAGACGACCTACCCAGATTTCATATTTAGTACGTGTTGTTTTAGTGCTCTTTTGAAAACTATCATTGATTTGGCATCTTTGACATCATTTGGTAGTTTGTTGTATAATTGAGCTCCTTCGTGTGTTATATTCTTTTTTCCATATAATGTTCTAGAGGGACGGGGGAGAATATTATTTGCTGATCGCGTCAGTTTTTTTTGTACTTGTGATCTTTTAGTAAATGTTATATGGCTATGTATATCTTTATTTATGATTTTTCTTATTAGGATGCAGGTGTTGTATATGTAAGTTTGAGAGATATTTAGTATTTTCGTCTCCCTGTACACAGTATTAGTAGATGTAAGCCGCTTATAGTTAAACAATAGGTACTTTTATTATTTTATTTGCGAGATTTGAAGGGGTTTTAAGTTAGATTTGGAGGCAGATCCCCATATTTCTATTAAATATTCTAGATTAGGCTTAATGAGTGAGTTGTAAATGGTGTAGCGAATCCTTATATATGGGTAAGGCCGTAAAAAAGGGATGATTTCGTGACTTGTAAGCGTCCGGCATTGTTTTTACGAAAAGTAATTACAAAATTTTACTTTTTTAATTTTCCGTGCAAAATACAAAACTTTTTCTACTAGTTCTAGTCAACTAACAAATGTAAATCACTGTGTTTGTATTCCAATTTTTTTTTTCTTCTATGCAATTACATCGATTTCCATACAAATAAAAATGTCCCAAAAATGTTCCTGAAAGATTGTAATTTTTGTTTTTTAGTTTTGTGATATTATACTGATATGTTGGAGTTTTTTTTATAACTGTCATATATTAATGCAACGTTTTTCGAGCTTTAACATTAGCATTGTCCATTTAAAATAATAATTTACGTGTAACATAAGACAAGTCAACATATTGAAGCTTTTAAGTTACTTAATTTAAGTAACCGTTCTATCTTGCTATTTTAGCAGTTGATTTGCGGAATTTGATTTCATTATAATGGCAACACTATTTATTCTTTAGTCTGTGGTATACCTCTCACTGGTCGGCCATTTTGTGGGTAGTTCAGTGCGTCGATTCAACTTGTGCCGAGGATTTTTTATGGAATTTAAAAGTTACGAGTGGATTTCATGGTAAATTTGTTCTGTTTTGTATTACGTAATACATTATTAATATAATCTTCATATTAGTTTATAGCTAGGTGTCGTGTTCGAGTTAATATGTTTGTTATTGTTCCATATAATGCAAATGAAAGTGAATAGAGGTTAATTTTTATGTTACTTTTAAGTTACTTATGTTACCATTTTAATTTATTTTTAAGTTACGTAACATAAAAGTAAAGTAAAGCTTTGTTCACGCTTTCTTTTCAGTTACAAATTCTTGCAGTCCGGTTTTTGAGTTTAAAATATTTGGTTTGTTTTAATTTTTATACCCAACTGCGCAACACAAAGAAGAGTAACGTGTTTTTACCCGACTGCGGCGAAGCCCAAAGGAGGGTTATGTGTTTGACCTGTATGTATGTATGTCCGTTCCTGTGTCCGCTCGTAACTACTCAAAGGCACATCCGATTTTGATAAATGACACATCATTAGATTCGTCTTGATGGTGCGAGTGTCACTGGGTATGAAGTTCGTAAAATAAACAAAATGGCGGATTTTATGCAGTTACAAAGTGCACCGCGGTCGGGTTTTTTTTAGTAAAAATGTGGTTATTTATTTTATTTCACATAATTACAATGATTATAACAAGTAAAAATTATGATTTAATTTTATATGTGAAGACAGCTTTTGTGTGGCTATCAGCCTTTAATTACTTATTCATCTTTGTTCAAAAATGTACCAAAGTATATACCTATTTGATCTCTTAAATAAACACTTAGTACAAAAAGTGTTTGTATTGTAGACATTGTGAATATCCCTTAAGAATACTTTTATGTAACTTTTAAGTTACTCAGTAACATATATTTTTGTTACTTTTATGTTACATAAGCCCAATTTTTCAGCCTTACCCATATAGATAGATAGATAGATACATAGATCATTTATTTCATGAGAAAATAACAGTATAAATTTTTAGTACAAAGTTACAAGCATTCACGTCATGATCGTCAATATAAAAAATTAGAATAACAAAAGTAAAATGTCACAATTTCAAAATACAATAAAAACAGAATTAGCAAATAATAATCAAATCATGTCTCCCAATAAGGATCGTCGTAACAATTACAACAATTAATTATAAATTTTGATTGCCTCAATAAAGTCAATTTTTTTAATGATTTAATTCAAAATGTACAGTTTTCAGATTTTTCCCTATAATTGTAGTATAAGAAGGTTAATTACTTGCCAAACTTCATAGTTCTAGGTCAAGGAAAATTGAATTTTGGTTTCATTGAGAGTGTCGAAATTTACGTATTTTGCGGCATAAACGGACTCTTTTTTTCATGTTAACTTAGAAGTTTGATTTTTTCACAGCTTCAAGAGACCATAGACCTGAGTTATGGTTTTATTTTCATTTCGATACTTTCACGCGTTCCCGAGATAAAGGGTCTTGACAGACGGACAACAAAGTGATCCTATAAGGGTTTCGGTTTTACGGATCCCTAAAAACCGGACTATTGAGAGTGAAACTCTCAAGGAGTGGGTTCCGTACTACGTAAAGATTTCCCTGTAACCTTTAGAAGAAAGAAAGAAGAACGTTTATTTTGCAACAGTATTTTTACCTTTTTAAATATTTTATTGTACATATAAGACTACAAGTACCTACTAGAACCTTTAAATTTCAAAGACCTCAAAGATCTTTGTGTGTTCAATTAAAAATATTTTAACAGGTGACAATTATGATAAAAGCTAAGCAGAAGTAGGATCACTGGATTTTGTAAAATAAAACCGAACAAGCGAGAGTTAAACTGAATCCATAAGTTTTTCTGTAATCTACAGATAAAGAAACTATTTTCTGTATTTTGTTTTGATAGTTGTAGGCCCTGTCGTTTCGGAGACAAGGGGGAAGGGGAATGGTCAATTCGCCTTTTTTCTTATATGTATACTTACGTCCGTCTTTGGGTTACCGACTCACGTAGAATCCGAACACAACTCCGAAATCAACTGAATCGGTCCAGTAGTTTTAGAGCAAATTGGCTGTGGCAGACGGACGGACAAACAGGCAGACACGCAAGTGACTCTATAAGGATTCCATTTTTTTGAGGTACGGAACCCTAAAAACACACGAATAAAACCTTTCTTATCCTCATCCTCTTCTCACCCACGAACAGTAAGAGAGACCGAGCATTCTAATGTCACGATCCGATTGCCGCTGCGTCGCACAAAATCGCACGACACCCGCTCTATGAAATCGACGTTGCCTTAGGATAATCGGCCATAAAACCCCGGAATCAACGACCCAGCAATCTTTCTCGACCTAGTTTTATGGCCGCTCATTTATCTGCACGTTTTCAGACGCGTCTTTTATAATGTTGGTAATTCATTACGGCGGCGTTAAGGGATTTATTTGAGTCTGGTGACTGACCAAGAGGTTTTCGCTTAGGTTTGCCTTTTCTAAAGTGATGCTTGAGCACGGTTAAACATCGATTTGAATATGAAAGGCGAAAGTCGCTGTTAAACTTAAATATTCATGCAAAAGATTTTACCTATAAGGTCATATTTTACTAAGATGTTTCGTCTGGCCAGTTATATTACTTCAGTCTCACAAGTATTTCTCAAACTAACAAGTTTGTGTGAGTCTAGACTTAAACTTTGTGCCAAGTTTCATTTAGAGTTGAATAAATAATGAAGTAACTTACCTAAAACTAATTATTTACTCCACTGAGGATAATTAAAATAGATTTTACAGCATTATCGAGTCATATTTTGGTATAAATGTATTAATAATCACAATGAAATGTCAAATTTATTATTGACAGTATGAAAGTGACAAAATCACAGACTAAGATGTATGCCTGTATGTAACCTCATAACAAGAATGTATTTTTTGTAAATTTATGAAACCAGAGAGGTTCACATATTTTATTCAACCGCCTCGTCTATCGATGCAGGATCAACAGGCTGATTACTCGGTTCTTTTTATTTTATCTTTATTTAGTCGTTAATGTGTATAGGATGCTCAGAAATAATAACCCGGATTTCTATACAAAGATCAGCTCAAATGAGCAGCTCATTTTGAATGTGTTCTAAAGAACTTACTCTCGTAAAATTTATAACCAATTACCTACGGCAATCCTGGATTATGACTATGATGTATAAAAGCAATATTGACGTACATTTATATAATTCACCTTTTTAATCTCTTTTAATTAGCATTCCCTTTGCTTTGACGGTATTCGTTAAAATCCTTATAATTTATTTTTGAGGAAAAGAGGATTGCCAAAGTGAATGTTCAATCACTTGCAAAACACAGCAACACATGTAGCGATCCACCTTAATGACACCCTTGACATTGCAAATCCCAGGCTTTGCATGTAAACTAGAAAGTTCCACGTGAGTGCCCCATGTAAATGAGCCATATTTTCTATACAATTGGATTGGACGGATTAATCGCACCAAAGTTTTGGGTCCAACAAACCCTGGGGACTACATCAGTCGCAGTATTTTGCCCACAACTACATATTATGTCTGTTTAACACATCCTCAGTGACCTTGCTAATGTTGTTTATGTTGGAATGTAAACATATGAGGGGTTAAATTGATTATGTTTCGGTTGTTTCCAGATATAATGCAATTTTAGAATGGTAACATATTATACTTGTTTTATTTATAAAATTTTGTTCATTTTTTTATATCGCTAAAAGCACTAAAGCGTATTTTGTGATTATAGACGCAATGCCAGAAATTAAGAGGTATCGGGTTTGATTCCTAATGTGGACCATAAATAGGTGAGCGCAATTTAATTTCTTGTATCTCATACACGGTGTCCCTAGCGTCTGGACAAACCTGAAAGGTACATGTTGATTTAGGTATTTCTAACTAATATACCTAGTATCATAGCAATTTGAGCAGATCTTAGAGAGAAATAAACGGATTACTGTTTTTACTTTTGAACAGCCTGTATGTATCACATGGTAATCGAAACTTCTTCAGCAAATGCAACCTTATAGAATTGCATGATAACTTTTGCTATTGTATGATTTTCTTTAAAAATATTGACACTTCTTTGGTGTGACACTGACATATTGTGTCCTATGATCTGTGATGAAGATGAATATTCCGAAAAATAATATGTTCATATTTTTCAAAATGGAAACCGATTATTCTGCTGAGGCTTACGTAAACATGATTTTAATTTACGGAGAGTATCACTAGAATGCCAACCTTGCATTAAGAACTTAAATATAGTACCTATCTCTCACCGAGAAAATTGGAGATATCAGTCCAATCAAATAATGTCATCCTGAATTCATGACGTACGTGTGCTATAGTACCTACTTATGTTACTTTTTGTTGATTTTTTAATACTTAAAATTTGCTAGGTAATTTCAGATATTTTGTGGACTTAATGCCGTAAAGCATTCTCTACCCGTCGACCATTAGGCTAAACAGGGATATTATGAGTACGGCATTTTTCATTAATTATAGTTATTAAAATGAGTTAAGTGTAATCTGCATGATTTACCGTGTTTAAAATATTATGCAAATATTTTCACTGCGGAACTATATTAACTTCATAAAATAGCCTGCATTATGTCAACGTGAAAATCGCTAAAAAGACCAGCCCGGGGCAATCATGGGCTCATGTAAATGCAAATTCCATTGGAACGAACGATCGATCCTCCACTTGGAGTAATTAAGTCATAGGCACTATACAGTGCAGCACTTTGACAATGAGATGAAATTTAGTTTATACATATTGAGAAGATGTTAGATTAAACAGCAAGGTCGTGTGGGCTCACTAAAAAACAAAATCGGATGATGGATAAGTACCTAAAGCAGGACGTGATGGAAATAAATATGAATAAAACCGGCCAAGTGCAAGTCGCATTCGCACACGAAGGGTTCCGTACCACCGTTGAGCAAAAACGCCAAAAACACTTTTCTTGTACCCCCTTTAATTCTTGATTTTATTTTCTCTTTATTAAGAATAAAAATACATACATTTTGTTAAAATTTCAAGTCTCTACCTATTACGGTTCAAAAGATGGAGTGCCCTGTGACAGACGGACAGCGGAGACTTAGCAATAGGGTTCCACCAGCACCTTTTGGGTGCGGAACCCTAAAAATCGTGATAGAGGGGGAAGAGAGTCTATAAAACTATCAAATCGTGTGACAAAATTTATGAATGACGCCTTAATGATTACCTAATTCATGGTGCGTTAAATTTTTTTACGAATAACAAATAACGTACCTAACTATGGTCGAATATTGTCACATACTATATTTTCTTATTATATTGTAATCGCACGTACTAAGTCATATAATTTTATTAAAACAGACGTGTTACGAATAAACAAAGGTACATATATTTTAGAGTTCATATATGTTTAGAATAAAGATTGAGTTACAAAGCTTGGAATAACGAAACGTGTACTTCTCGCAACCACATCACAAAGGGATGAAACTAAATATTAATTACAACTGCTGTGTAGACGCACAGGGTTTGTTCAACCTTTGTTCTCAGCGCAAAAGCACAATGGGAACCTTCGTTTAACAGAGCATTTCAATCCATTGCTGCCGATATTAGGTTCCAAAATGGTTGTGTAAGCAACATAGAAAAGACTTAAGATTAAAGTAATGGTAATACTATCGATCGCCTACTTCCAAATATTAATTAAGATAGGTAAAACGTTTTCATCATAATTGACATACAAAATTCTGGACGGTAAATCAGATGAGATCTTCTTTATTTATTTTGACAATAATTATGTATACAAAATACAGTAAATTTATGTAAAATACAATAAAATCTTTAAAAAATGCTATAATTAACACGAAATTACAAAACCAGCGTAAGTTGACCTTTGTATATGAAGAGTTAGTATGGCAGAAGTGGTCAGATAAAATTTGTTCATTTATTTTAACTGACATTAATAAATAAAGATGCACACGTCAGGAGATAAATTCTCGTTCTCGAGAACATTCTCAGATGTTACCGAGAAATTTTCACGTTGAAAGTTTCGCAACTTTGGAAACTTCTCGTCGGTGCATTGCTAGCTAGACTAGGCATGAAACTATATGTTGATACATTTTACGAGTGTTTAGTCAAAAATATTACATTTGCATTCTTCAGGAAGCGTTAACATTTTTGGTCATTTTAAACTGGTGTTGTACATGTATGAATATTAATTTATCTTGTAAACCTATACAGGCACTGCCTCGGAGCTATGAGTCCACCTAATAATAAACATCACCTTCGAAGTAAAGTAACATTCCATTAGCAAAATTAACTTTGGACGTCGTATTTCTATACGGTTTTCTCCCTGTTATCGAATATTAATTCAGAGGAAAAATCTACGGTATATGGAGGGGAATATGATCTTGCAATAAATATTTAATAAGAAACAAAGTGATTAGGTACTTGGTTATGTGTGAGTACTTTTCTCTTTGATACGAGTGAAAATACTATGGTTGGTCGTGATCTTGGTGCCTTTGTTTAAATAGAAAGAAAGAGAATAAATTTATTTATGACAGCAAAAAGTTACAAAGTAGGTAGAGAAAGAAAATAAAACACAAAAAATAAAAAAACTTCGAAAAAAATAAATTATATCTATAATATACTGCCGTCTTATGACTAAAACTAGACTAACCTCTATGGCAGCGGTCGGCAACCAGCGGCCCGCGGGCCACATGCGGCCCGTGAACCGCTCACTTGCGGCCCGCGAGCTTCCCTGGCTATTTTGTTTGTAAAGGTCGATATATTCAGAATTGTATAAAATCACCAATTATTGACATGGTGCGGCCCGCGTCAATTTCGTTAGCTACTATGTGACCCTTGGCTGCTAAAAGGTTGCCGACCGCTGCTCTATGGAGTTGTACCCGTAGAGCTATAGTGACTTAATTAAAAACTACAAGTCTTTGGAAAACGCTGAATAAACATTCAAAGTCATCGTTATTCTAGATGTTTTTATTACGAGTCAAAATAAAAATAAAAAATAATACATTACACAACTAGGGTGGTAAAACAGAGAAAAGCCGAGATCGCAGATAGATGTTTGCGGCCCGAGCTGCAAGCGAGCTGCCTATAACAGGAACAAATAATTAAAATGTAGATTCTACTCATCAAACAATAAAACTTTCGTTCAATAACTTTTAAAAATTATGTAATCTTTAAATTTTTTTTTTCATACAAATTAAATAGTATTTTCAATGTACGTTAATATCAGTCTAATTAACGTCGCTTGTCATGCTACAAACATAATTAACATCGCAGTACATTGCGGCTTCAAATAAACTTTAAATGGTACTAAAAACCAAAACACGGGTTATTTTTAAATTTCGCTGAACAAATGTTGTTCAGTAAAATAAAAATAAAATAAAATAATTTATTTCTGTAAGTAGGCCCTCAAGGGCTCTTTTACATGTCTTTCTTACATTCTTTTATCTTCTTTTTGTCTGAGGAGTACAACCTTAGTCTTAATTATTTGTTCCTAGTACAGGCAAGACGTTGTTGTATATATAATATAATATAGTATGTGACAATATTCGACCATAGTTAGGTACGTTATTTGTTATTCATGAAAAAATTTAACGCACCATGAATTAGGTAATCATTAAGGGGTCATTCATAAATTTTGTCACACGATTTGATAGTTTTATAGACTCTCTTCCCCCTCTATCGCGCTTTTTAGGGTTCCGCACCCAAAAGGTTCTAGTAGAACCCTATTACTAAGCCTCCGCTGTTGTCTGTCCGTCTGTCACTCCATCTTTTGAAGGTAGAGAATTGAAATTTTAACAAAATGTATGTATTTTTATTCTTGCTAAAAGATCTAATAATAAAGAGAAAACAAAATCCAGAATTAAAGGGGGTACAAGAAACGTGTTTTTGGCGTCTTTTTTAAATATCGCAGGATATCTTACACAAATCGATCTATTCCCAAGTTAAGCAAAGCTTGTATTATGGGAACTAGATGACGAGTTGTTAAAAAGGTTAAAACACAAATTGGCCGATGTTTACTCTAGGAGGGGAGCACTCAGTGGTAAATGTATTGCGGGCCACAAAGTGTTCCGTAAGGCTCGGATCGATTGATTGACTTACAGAGGTTATTTGCTATATTTGGATAGGGCAAATTAGCACTGCAAAGCCTCGTCTCTTACCGGCTTAGGACCTATTCAGACATTAGTTACTATTCAGCGTTTGACGTCACACGTATACGACCCTCAGAAGTAAAAGCTTTGAATAATTTATGGTATTAAATCGGCTAAAGGGATTTGATAGACTTCCTAAGTAGGTACCTACATTTTGTTTTTATGTATGGTGAGTGAGCAATAAGTTCTTATACATTTAGAAAACTACCGAGTCTCACGTTAAAAACGGATTACTTGCGTTGTAAATAATAGAAAACTACTCGACATTTTTCGAATACTTACTCGTGAATTGACAATATTTCAAATTTTCTACTCCTTCATTTTATGAGCTGGATAGAAAATAGGTGGAATTTTAAGCTACCCGTATTTTTTCTTTTTCGTTTTAACTCAATTTTTCAATTAAAAATAGCAGTTTGAAAAGTAGCTCATTCTAAAAGGGCGTATGTAGAAAATGACGTCACTTTCCCAACTAGAATCCAGAGCGACAATTACGATTTAAAAAAACTAGAATCCAGAGCGACAATTACGATTAAAAAAATAACTGTCAGGCGCTACAGCGTTGTCAACATAGGAAGTTCGGGAAGACAACGATGCTTTTGCTCCTCTTATTTGGGCTGGATTATATTTATCACTTGCCGATGTGTACTCCATCATCATCATAATTTCAACACGCGGCAGATTCGTGCTATCAGCCTGAGAAAAACCTTCTGATGTCTTTATTATATGAAAAAAAATCGGTGTCCGGTAAAAGAATGCCAAGTTAATAATGTTTGTATGCATTATCGGAGTCCAGTGGGAAAGTGCCAAGTCTTTTAAGGTCTTCGAAAACGTGCAAATGAACCAACGGTAAGAAAATTAAACTTCTAAAGCCGCTAAGCAGTTGTAACAATTTTCAAAACAAATAAACGTCAGACGGCAAGTATGTCACAAAATGACAACCGGATACCATACACTTTTTAATCGTTTCAGCACTAAGGTCTCTCTCGATAATGCAGGGAAAATGACGTCACACTTCCGGTTCACACTAATTGACGATTTTTTCCAAAATGAATGGGAAAAAAATCCAAAAATATTTTTTTTGAGCATAAAATACAGTTTTACCCAAATGGTTTTCGAATTAAGATCTTTTGAAAATATGAAATGTTGTCAATTACGAGGGACGGATGGATTAAAACATGTCGAGAAAGTTCATTGGGCGTTTTTGACCCGCTTTCCGAAATTTCGCGTACAGAGACCAAATTAGTTTTCAAATAGAGAATTTAATCTCACTTTTCTAAATAGGTATGTAAATTTTTTTTTGTATCAACCGGCAGAAAAAAGTTATTCAACAGTATGAGTACGATGTAAGTGATAGTTGCCTAGGAACAGCAATACGGCCACACCTCAAAAAATGTTTTTGTTTTTAAATTATTGTTGATACCAGGGAGCGTAAGTTTCGTGCCGATGACAGGCAAATGACGTCTATCTATCTACATACAGGCTGATTTAGTTAAGATATTACATTGATTTACTGTTACCGTAAATTACCGGTATCGTTTAAGTTATGGATTAATTATCTTTTTTACTTTCATTGATTCGTGTCAATGGTAGAAAACATTTTGTAAGTAAAAATGTCTGTTTTTGTATTTTTTTTTTGACGGAAAATTGGAAATATTCGTCGGATATGCGATTAGACATATACTTATCCGAATGCGGTCCCTTCTATATCAAAATGCGTTGCTGTTATATGTATTTTCCAATTTCTCGTTGCAATAAATAAGATAAAACAGGCAGACACATCTTGATTTATAAAACGGCTTCTACCATTGACACCAACTAATAAAAGTAGTGATAAAATTAATTCATAGCTTTTACGATACCGGTAATTTCCGGTAACGATAAATCAATCTAAAACCTAAAAATAATCATGCTGTATGTAGCCTGACGTCATTTTTGCGTCATCGGTACAAAACTTACGCTCCCTGTTGATTACTGTCACGTATTAAGTACGCGACAGTAATCTACATAATCTCAACAAAAAAATTTTTGAGACGGCCGCATCTCAAAAAAAAATGCAATCACTAGACGAGTTCTGACTTAATTCATTGCAAAAATGCTATAATGATAAGAAATTATTTTTATTTTTTTCTCAATTTTCCCATGATTTACAAGAATGCGACTCATACCACTGAGTATAGTCTGTTTTTTATTTCCGAGGACAAAAATGACATTTCATGTGTTGCCTCTTTTTTACAACTCATAAATAGTGATGTGATACAACCGGTACTTACCGACAAAAATTTAGGTAGGTACTTGTTTATTGATATTAAAGTGTCTGTAACACAATGAGTGCATAATCCGCGAAGTTCCAAAACGATACAATACTTTAGGTAAAAATGCCACCCTTTTGGAGATATAGAATATTTGTAATGACACCATATTTCTAATATCTAAAGGTACATTTTATTTGATTCGAAACTCATTAATTATCTTACATAGCTGAAAATACGCCGAACCCGCTTTATTTCTCTGCGTTATAATTTCAAGCAACGGAATCACATACGTAGGCACTAATTATCCAATAGTAGGTTAAAGGTTGAACACAATGTAGTTATAATGTGTAATTATTTTTTGATAAGTCCCTAAAACATATGTTTTAACGTAAATAGTAATTTTTATTATATCGGTTATTAATAATTACACCACGAACCGAAACAAAGAACAGCACTGTTTCTTAAAAGCTGGCCACATTATTTTTACGTTTGACATTTGTAGCTGTCATATTTGTGTTCGGAAATAAAAAACAGACTTTAGCAGATACATTTACCTACATACCTAGCCCTATTTCGTTTGTGTACGCCGTGGGTCATATGTCCGAACAAAATGCCCAATGACCTTTGCAACTTTTTAATTTAATATTACAAAATAAATCGAAACAATTATTATTATTGATTGATTATCTGTTTATATATGGTCAAAAGCGTACCCCGATAAAAACGAGAAAAAACGCTAGGGCATAATGATGATTATGTTATGATACTTACCTAATAAAAAAAAACAGTGCGTTATGCAACTAATAGTTACATAATACCCGCGTACTATTATATTATAAACATGAACTATTCTGATGAATTATTGTAAACATGAACTTTAAGAAAGTTTACAACGGTTTTATTAGAGACCAAAGTGTTTGAAGAAAATTGAATGTCGCTAGGCTGTAAATGTATCAGCAAGACAAATGAGTCTAAGTTCCAGCAACTTCCATGATATGATATATAGCCGTGTTAAGTTAGGATGTGGTTAATTTCCAATTAAGTTCTACAATGATTGATGTTGACAAACTGCAGCTGTAGACTCATTCACAATATCACCGTTCATTCGTAACTAATATAATTTGACCTGTGTATTAAAAATAGCTGTTCATAATCAGAGGTCATGCTCGCTGTTGTGGTACAGTCACAGAATAAGTATTAGTGCTACGCACAGAAGTCTCTCTCTAATAAAACTATCGTTCGGGTCCGACCACCGGACGGAACGTACCGAATCCAACTGTCTCTCTCTATTGCATAATGCGTGCTCTTTCTGGTCGCTGGCTAAGCGGCCTCAAGGCCTCGCGGCGCAATCGTGTAGTGAGCTAGTGAGCCACTTTTGGTACAGTCACCATAGGGGAATGTTACGCCACTTACCGCTGTTCTTAATTTAGCCGTGTAATGTAAATCGGGCGGACTTTGGGCACACGGTTGCTATAATCTGGGGGCACGACAGTGCCCCCGCCAAATCGAGCAAAACAAAGGCACGGCCATACCATCCTTTTCTCGAACCCATTCGGGCCATTTTCAGCCTAGCCTAGCTAGAACCCTGAAGTTTCAGGGATATAATTATAGGGCATAATATGACTTAAATATATTCTCAATAACATTCAATTTGAACTTGTAGTTTAAGAACTATTGCACGTCAAAGTTCCTTAGTTTTGTCACAGATTCATTGACTCGCTGACTGATGATCATCATAATTCTAAGGTACTTCTAACAGACCCACAAGCTCCAAATTTTAAACATATGTAGTTTTAAGCCCATCGAGCCATACAAAACCTAAAAATATGCAATGCAATTTCAGTCACAACTGCACACGTAAGTTTGTAATCCTATACAAATACATAGAACTCGACTTCCACCGACTTGCCTATTATTTAACCGTGGAGGAACACATTTTATAGTTCTCAAATAAAGAATCCTCCACGGAGAAATAATAAGCAAGTCGGTAGAAATCGAGTTCTGTGGAAACCCCCCCGGTACCGACTTGGTTTAACATTACATCTCGAAACTTTTTTGTTGTAGAAGGACTGCGTTGCGAGACTTGCATTTTTTTACATGTTATGTTTTTGATAGGATTATGATTACACGGTTAAATTAAGAACAATGGCAAGCGGCGTAATATTCCCGTGTGTAATGTAGCTACGTGGAAGTCGAAGCAACGAGTGAACTGACACATTTTGATTCCTGATTATGGACTGTTACTAGTTCGCTGGTCAAATTATATTAAACACGAGATTGGCACCAATTTTGTGTAACTTGCGGAGCCGCAACTAAGTTTCGGAGAAATGAATTGTTTTGCATTACGCTACATGTGAAAATGTCAACGTGAAGGATAAGAGGGTTTTCGTATGATTGATATTTTTTGGGTTGTTAGCACCGACCGTGGTAAAGGTATGAGCAGACTTTTCCGAAAAAATCTGTCCAGAGTAAATTTTGTATATAAAAATATTGCTTACTTGAACGTCATTAGAATAAAAAGTAGGTATTTTATTCTCCTAAGGCCCACGGTTACCACCCAAAGTAGGTACTTTTTAGGGTTACGTAGCCAAAATGGCTAAAAAGGAACCCGTCCGTATGTCACAGGCATTTTACTCAAAAACTACAAGACGTATACTGATAAAATTTGGAATATAGATGTCTTGTAGATGCCGCTACTAAGTTTGGTAGTTAAATAATAAAAATAAAAAAAATCTAGGGGGGCACTCCATACATGTAACAGAACAGAAGCTAAAAAAATTTTTTTTTAGCAATCATCAACGTGACGTACAAGTTCTTTTAAAAACATTATAAGGTTTTTATGTACTTTTTTTTTGATTAAGTGAATACTGTCGGAAATAATCGCTCTGAAAGTTGCATAAATTGTGTCCCCCCTTTAAGTTTTAAACTGTAAATCCAAAAAATACCTATGAAAAAAATCAGGAAGGTAACGCATAATAAATACATTCAACGAAAATTATTTTGAATAGTAAGGAATAAACCGTTTTGAAGTTATTGCCGAAAAACTTTTCAACCAAAACGTTTTAAGTGCCATTGATTTACACGGCATTTAAAACCTTTTGCCAGTTTTTTTATTTTTATCTGTAGCACATTTCCTTATAGATACGGCTATGGAACCCTACACTGAGCATGGTTCGACATGCTCTTGACCAGCTATTTAATACATATATCGATACCTTTAGACTCAAAGGACGTAAACGCCGCAGATTCTAATGGCGTTTACGCCCTTTGAGTCTAAAGGTATCGATATGTAACATAAAAATGTGGTGTAAAATTTCCCGCATTAAAAACCAATGAAGGAACAAAAAATGTTTCTTTCATATAAACAGCTATTTAATAGTAGGTATATTGCATACCTAGGAAGGTAAAATGAATAATGCTCAGGTTATAATAAATAATGCAGGTGTGACCCGATCCGTAAGCAAAGGAGATAAATATGCGATCTACATAAAAAATACATTGGAAGGTACTTGGTACAGCCACACATACTAGTTAAACATAGACATGTATACAAAATGGGTGCTAATGTTAACTTGTTGACTACCTCAATTTGTAATCCTGTGGATGGAAGGGTTCTCGCAGTGCATTAGAGCGCCCGTCATGTTCATCTGCGATTATACAGACCATTTTAAACCTTACCGACCCTAATTTAAAGTTAATTTTTAAACACAGCCGCACCCTCGTCCCGGCGAATGTATGTCATCTCGCTTGAAATATAAATGACTAGTGTGTTCCATGTGGTGCTTCATACATATTATCTATATAAATAAAAATGAATCGCTGAATGTGTTGCTAAGCGCAAAACTCGTAAACGGCTGGACAATTTAACCATTTTTTATATTTCTTGAAATTTGGAGAAGATCCTTATGAAAACAAAAATTGTGGTTGAAAAGGGGTTGTAACGGGGTTGAAACGGAGGCTGAAATGTTATATGAAAAAGTTAAACATCGGAGTCACGGGCCGGCTCCTTGTAGGTTTATAATTTTAAGCTCATCTCATGTTATTCCTTGTATTTCCTATTAATAAATATTTTATGAGGTGCTTGGTACGTTCCTGTACCTACTACCTATCGCAAATAAAAAAAAGTTAATTATTCGTTGCCGACTCAAGCTTAAATAATAAAATTTTTATTACATCATTACAAGCTTGAGTCGGCAACGAATAATTAACTTTTTTTTTATTTGCGATTGGTAGTAGGTACGTTCCTAAGCACCTCGATCTCACCTGTAGCTAAGTCATGATGAAGTTAATTATGGAGCATGCTTACCTAGATAGTGCCTCTCACTTCACTTCACCTCGACTTGAAGAGATCCAAGTTATGTTTTTCCGGGATAAGGTTTGCTGGAAGAGAGTTCCACTCTTTAACTGTCCTAATAGGGAAACGCACGCGAGTATCGCGTGTATAATATTATATTCCACATGCAAATGTAGGTACAGTCGAGTTCATTTACATCTACATACAAAAATATCTGAACACGACCCTATTGTCAGGAGCATAAAAGCGTGTCCAGATATTTTTGTACTCTTATATGTGTAGATGTAAATGAACTCGACTGTACTATACTAACTCTACCTATTTAGGTTTCAATAATATTGTAAAACTTGGAATCCCTTATTCCTATAAAGTTATAAATTTATGATAATGCATTAAGATAACTCTGCCGCCATAACGCAAAAGGGCACATCTAACATTTTTTTTCGACACTGAATTCTACACATATTAGGAATCATTAAATTTCACTGATTCCGAATACGCATACAACTCAGTGGCGAAAAAAATGTTAGTTGTGCCCTTTTGCGTTACGGCGGCAGTACTACTGACTGTGAGACTCCACCATAATAAATAGTCGACATTTTTTCAAAGTTCCTATTTCCAATGCATCATCCTTTCAGTGAGTATTCGTGACCCTAATAATGGCTTTGAAAATTTGAGAAACGATATAGAACCGTAAAAATTTAACCCCTGTACATTATTACTTTCATCAAAACATCATTGATGAAAATAAGTAAGCTATGTTAGTGGGAGGTTACGACATGAAAAATACTTTAATGGTTGTTTTTTGAATTTTTGTAGCCACATCACACTAAAACAATTAATGCAATTTCATTTTGGGCACCCTCCCGCAGGGCGTATACCTAGGCGAGCCCATATATTATAATTAGGTTAGGTTAATAAATAATAAATAAATAAATAATAATAAATAAATAATTATTGTCAGTAAAAAGTTGTTTTATAATAAAAAAAAAAATCATTTTTGATACAGAGATAGCAGCACACCTCCAGATAGATGGCTACTTTTTATCCGACTAGGCTTCGACTTATTCGCGGGCATCTTTACCAAGTAAAATTATAAAATACCAAACATTACCCTCGTGTGGCGACCACAAGAGTTCATGTCTGACCAAAAAGCAGAACAGTCAGTAATTGTGCCGACCGCACCTCCACACTCGACGCAGCGTTGACGCTGAAACGGCCGGCTATTACTTTTATTACCACCGAAACAAACACATAATGTTGCAACTGACATCAAATGAAGTGGTAGAGTGTTACGAATGAGTTATTTTATTCAACGTGTATAACACTTACCTATGAGCAGTTACCTACTCTGTAGTAATGTACTATTATTGTGTACACAATAATAGCACATTACTATCACGACATAACGTCCGACATTAAATAAAAAATATAAAAAACTATATCGTTTGGCATTGAATTTTAAATCTTAGTCAATGATATTCCTCAGAAAAATATTGTGTACACGTTTTAAAACCAAATAAATACCAAAACATAGGTAAACACACAGTTTACCTATTTTTACGTAAAGATAAATATTGGAAATCTATCGTTCGTTTAAAAAAAGTATTACTTATAATCCAAAAATGTCCACAGATATATCACTTTGCGAAACATGCACAACTTCACTTGCCAAATTAAATCTGGTTTTCGCTGCTCCATATCACGTACCATGTGTTTATTGGCTGGTGATAAACCAATAATATTTTATTTTATTTACCCGCATACGGGACTAATGGATGAGGGATCACAAATCATATTTACGGGTGCTTTGAATCGTAACAAGATGCGCCGAGAGAATTTTGGGCGCACATACTTACTTAAATCATCGAGTGCCTTCCTTGAAATATAGTCTCAAGTGCTCTAGAAACAAGAATAATTTTCTTAGTATTTTAATAAAAAAATGTAATTAGATAATCGGCCTGGAAATCTCACAGCAAAGTGTAGAAGTTATAGTTGGGTGAATCAACTTTTCTTTGCTTTATGCAAAGATTGCTCTTTCTCCTTATTTGTTCACCTTTTGCATGTTATAACATGATTTAAATGGAACAAGATCTTACATCTAGAGATAGATTAGGTAAAAATAAAAATAAAACTAGTTTTTAACAAATAAATACGGTGACTCAGCGGAGAACCCTTATTTTCATTCAAAGTGAGGGACAGCTATGTCCGCTGGGTCATTGCTTATAAACAAGTTATAATAAACAAATTATTATAAAAATATTTGCGATACCTAGTTTTAATATCTGTCTTTTAAATGAGCATACACTTTATTAAAAAAATATCCGAATAAAGATTTCCTTTCAATTTTAGTCGGAGAATGTGAAATTTTGTTGACAAAGAAAAGTTGATTCACCCAGTTCCTAAACGATTATTAGCGATAACACAGCATATTGTTTACCATTTAAATTATATAGAACGCATTAATAACATATTATGTTATGAAAGATACAAGCTACTGTGCATGAATATACCAATGTATAGTTATAATATTTGGTGATATTTCTGCAATTTAACAAAACTCCTAGATCCAAAACCTGGAACACTGTGTTCCTAGTTCTGTGTTAGCATGCAAAATTGATGACCAGTTATTGAGAAACGCTTTCTTGAATGATATATAATGTAATTATATTAGGAACTAATCATTATTATATTTTATTGCTCTGACCGGACTTATCAAGCTGTCAGATTCGGTAACCGTGAAAGGTAAAAAACCTAGTACTAGGTATACGGTAATAATACGTTTACAACTACGTCTGTATCTAAGTTTTGTTTATTGTTACTTTTTACATATCTACTTTTATTGTAAAAAAAAGAACTAAAAAATCAAATAAATACCTTCATTATAACAAGACATAGCCTTAGTAACAATTTATTGTTAGTATAGTATAACCAAATCAATGGACACCACTGGAGCATTTCACTTTTAGAAATATGAAGATTATGATTTTTGTGAATACAGATGAATAGGTATATAACTATAAGTACATAAAGTAAATTTTTAAAACAAAAAATAAAAACCGACTTCCAAAAACATAAACAAAAAACCAAAAAATAATATGTTAATTACTCCAAAGAAATGGATAATCAACGATTCATATATACGTATATACAGATATTTATAGTTTTTAACCTGTTATTTTTGAAGTTGGTGCCTGCCATGCAAAGCCGGCTGTATTGAGCTCCTTAGCTGGCACCGACTTCAAAAATAACAGGTTAAAAACTATAAATATCTGTATATGTATATATGAATCGTTGATTATCCATTTCTTTGGAGTAATTAACATATTATTTTTTGGTTTTTTGTTTATGTTTTTGGAAGGCGGTTTTTATTTTTTGTTTTAAAAATTTACTTTATTTTTAAATTTTTAGTGGCGCTGGAAAAATATTGTTTTAACTAAATAGACTTTAGTCTATTTAGTTAAAAGAAAAAAATTCAAATCGGTCTAGACGTTTTCAAGTAACCGAGGAACAAACCAACATAAAAATTGCTCTTTGTTTTGAAGTCGGTTAAGACTGGAAACTTATTTCTACTAAGAAATGCACGAGAAAGTAAGAAAAATACCAAAATCACTATATGTGTGCCTATGATATTTGAAGAGTTCCCTCGATTTCTCCAAGATCCCATCATCAGATCCTGATTTGGTTGCAATGGGTCCACCTCGAAGGTATTATACCCTTTAAAACAAAAAAAGAATTTTCCAAATAGGTTCGGGCGTCTTCAAGTAATCGGGGAAGAAACCTAGATACAAATTTACTCTTTGTTTTGAAGTCGGTTAACAAAAGAAACTTGTAGCTAATAAGAGATGGACGAGAAATTACGAAAAATACCGAAATCGCTATATGTGTGCCTATAATATTTGAAGAGTTCCCTCGATTTCTCCAAGATTCCATCATCAGATCCTGACTTGGTTGCAATGGGACCACCTTGGAAGTCTACCCTTTCAAACAAAAAAGAAATTTTCCAAATCGGTTTAGCCGTCTTCAAGTAATCGGTGAACAAACACACAAAAAAAAAATAAAAAAAATAAAAAAAAACATACAGACGAATTGAGAACCGTCCTTCTTTTGGAAGTCGGTTAAAAATATATAGTCCATCCATCCAAAGACGTCAATGAGTCAAGATTGTATCGAAGAGATGTGCATTGCAATCGATATATTGACATAATTCGTTCGATCAAGTTTTAGCAAATTCATTAAAATGTTAATTAATATTATGTTAACTTCAGTGAAATGTTGACAGTAAGTAATCAATTTAAGGCTGGCGATGGCTCTCAGGATCTCCGCCTTCAGTTGCCTATTGACGTGTACCTAATTGAGTTATTTAAATAGAATTTTTGAGCCAGGCATCGTTTTCCCGACTATATATTTTTCTATAAGTATATTCGAAAATTACACGACATACCGGTGATTTATAATCGGTGATCAGGTACCAATTTTTCTAACTCAGTAATTGATGGCGGTCACGTTGATGTCGTAGGTACTTAGTTACATCTAAACAATTTTTTTTCTGTGATATTTTTTATTCTGAAATCAGTTTTTCCTAAATTCCTTGTCATCCCACTAATCTGTGAGCTTACAACCTCTTTAAAAATTTAATGGCAATGATAATTTATGAGTAATAACTTGTCACTGTCATGTATGTA
Organism: Eudemis profundana; assembly: GCA_947034925.1. Classification (NCBI taxonomy): domain Eukaryota; kingdom Metazoa; phylum Arthropoda; class Insecta; order Lepidoptera; family Tortricidae; genus Eudemis; species Eudemis profundana. Next base: position 12,183,368 of record OX344808.1, read on the forward strand.
AACAAAGTCATAGAAGTCGCGAATATTGAATGAGAAAAGTAAAGTAGTTATAATAATTATTAAAAAAACATGCCTCGACCATATCTGTACTCAAATATCGAGCGTTACAATATTGTAGGTACTTTATCAATACAAACCAAACAGCTCAAGATGAACTCAAGAATTATTCGGCGAAATTCGTCAAAATCCAAAAAAAAAATATTTTAGCAAAAAACGTTTAGTTTCAAATAATATCAATAAATAGCGCTGACCTTAAAGGCCCAATTGCATGTTAAGACTGGTTTTTGAGAGTTATCATGTCATTTCGTCTAACAAAATGTTTGAAGCTATAAAATAAAACGCACTTTAAAAATAATACCAAATGGAAGCAAACGATGACCCTCTTTATGTTTGTATGGAAAAACGACCGACTCGAATCACCTTAACTACTTTTAAAAACCGGGTATGTACTCCACATTTATGGTTTTCATTCTCTGTATATTGTAAACGTTCTTTTAAGGAAACCAAGGACCATTAAAACATGAGGACTGTCACTCTTCATACAAAAAGCTGTTCCCCGATATTTACAACGCCATCTATGTATAAGCTTGGTATAAGAATTATATTTTTTACAATTATTCAACTTTGCAAGCGTGACACAGTATTTAAATGTTAGAATTGATTTATTATTAGCTGTTTACGAACTAATTGTTACCGTACTATGTTTCTTTGTTCAATTATAACATCGTTAAATGTTTAGTTTTTTAGCGCCACCTAGTTTTTGCCTACAACCGGACCAAACAATCCATAGCCACGACCACTCTGTAAAAGAGTGCCGACTGAGAGGAAGAGAAGTTTTTGCCTGGATATCCCCTTGCGGTCGGGGCACGATCCCAAGTATGGAGAAGGACAGTCCTCTTGTTTTAATGGTCCTTGAGGAAACACATAAATGTACGTAGGTAACTGAAGACAATGTAAAATATAAATAACTGATGATAAAACGGTTGGGGTAACCAGATTAAAGCTGTTGGCAAAACAATTGACGGGCGGCTTTGTTCTCGCCTAAAAACTAAAATCTCTCGGCACACGTTTCGCGCATCGCCGGCTCAACCACAATTCCACTAGCGTCATAAATATAGGATACACAACGTATTATATTTGTACAAAATACAGGCTGGCGTCAATCCTCACGTACCGCGGCTTGTTTTCGTAAATTAGACGACGCACAACACCGCATCATAACGCGACCTAAGAGGAAATTGAATAGCGATCTACTTAAATTCTCCCAAAGGGCATGTCCGGAGAGCGAAGCTTAATAGGGTACGTATAAATTTACTCGTCCATTATTGAATTGTTATTTAGCACCAGTTGTTAGACAGACGAGTTTGTGCAATTAGTGGTTTTATAACGTGATGCTCTCACAAAGTGTCTATTTTGTCGTGATCAACTAGCATAGCAATATGGGTAGGTGTGATAATTAATTATTACACGCTTTTACTGAATTGGGTACTTACTTGACTGTAACTGTGTGAAAATTATATAAGATCCTGTTCAAATAAGCAAAATAAGGAAATATGATAAAATTTTGAGTTTGATACCTAACGCATAACTTTTTTTTCTCAAACATGCAACGAAATGTTGACATTACGTTCTTAATAAGTATATATTAATTTATTTAACAGAAAGATAAAATATAAAAACAGTAACTAATACCTAAAGATAAAACTAAATTAAAATTAAATATACTATATGGAATAAACTACTAGAACTAAATACTTTTCTAAATTAGATCCCGGCCCGACACACCTGATCCAAAAGTGCCAAATATGCCAGCCGCTGTTTAATAAGTACCTAGTTTGCGGTGCGGCTAGGCTTGACACTTGGCATATAATGGAATTTCATACAACATTGCCGGCCATGGCCGGTTGGTAAAAATAAAATGTACGAGTGATAAGTATAATATGTATTCGTCAGTCATGTATGTAAACACTTTATTGTACAAAATAAGACAAACTATCAGGCAGCACACAAGCCGAATAACTGGCCAATAATTTAACCTTATGCAGGGTTAAGCTTTATTATATATGTATAGAAGCTATTTGTATTGCCAAGTTCTGTATTAATGTTTTTTTTTTGCTATAATAAAACTATTAGCTGAGTGAGTTCTGTAATTTGCCGATTTTATTTCTTAAAGCTGAATAGTCAGCAAAAAGGACCTGTTACTCAAGAGTTTGTGTAGCCTTTTGTATAACACCGGTATAAGATGTCATTATCAAGCATAGTGCTGAATAATTGAGGTTCTGTTCTCTTTTAACTGTATTACACACCACATCTAGACAGCTGCTGTATAAAGTAGGCGTTGTTTCTGTTATGAAGCATATAGTGACTTAACAGAAATAAGGTAGCTGTTATAACTACTTTATGCCGCTTTAAGTGTGGTAAAAGCAAAGTTAACAGATTCTTATGCAGAAGTTTGCTGGGTATTTAAGAAAAGTAGACATTTTTTAAGCTAGAAGAACTATTCTGGAACATTTGTCATCGTTTATGCGGCCTTGTTTGATTTATAGTACGAGTATGTATGATTATAGAACAGTTATCGAAAATATGTTGTGTGCAGACCACTTTCAACCAGAGAACAACTGAATAAGTGAACACGTAAGGTCTGTCATGTAGACATTAGACGAATAGCCGCTGTGCCAGCAGATTTTATTCATAATGAGTGTCGCCATAATGAATAACATAACCTATTAATTGATGTGAAATTTTATACTCGAACACTCAATTATAATCGACGAAATCGGTATAATATTCTTGTAAAAAGTATACCAAGTTTAATTTTAAACCCTTAAATTGCATCAACATAAAAAATATTTCACTCGTAAAAACTAACCGATAGACGAAATGTTGTTTATTTCTTAAAAACCCGGCTTATCAGGTCAGCATGCGCACCTACAATTTATCACTTTAAGCATTCAATAAGGGTAGAATTATTTACTTACCGGGACATTAATAATTCGGGCATTTATTTCACTCACCAAAATATATTTGACTATATTATTTGATAAAAACGCTGTGTATCATCTGAATATCTGAGCTTTGAAGAACATAAGCATACAGTTCATTCATCATTCGTTCATCGTCTGGATAACAGAGCTGTAATACTTTCATAAAAGAACAAAAATGCTTTTATGCAGAATATACTCAGCCTGTCGTACAATTATTCAAAACTTATTAATCTGTTACATTGCGATTGCACAGCTATTAGCAGTATAATTTTGTGCCCAAACTGCTTGAATAACATCCGAGTAAGCGCTTAGTCAGCTAATTACGGTAGCCATATTCAGCAATTAGTTGCTATGATTTCTGTTAAAAAAAACTTACTCAGAAGGTTTGTGCTGGCTGGGATAGTACAGGGTTGCAAAATAAAGGTAAATGGACAAAGACGAACTTATCCCTTTAAGGGATGTCTTCCAGTTAACCTTCTAGTAGCATGTATGTAGGTATAAAACGTAATGGTAGTGCCTAAGTCCAATAGAATCAAGGTATATAATGTATGCGAAAGAGTATTTATTGATTTCTCTCTCACTCATAAACGATGTGATTTTTGGATAGAGCACTAACGATCGCCATCCGTTGAAAACACAGTTAATTTCCAAAAAAATCATTTCCAGGATCATCGTCAACTTTTGATAGAAAATGGCACCAAAAGAAGAGGAGATGGATATGAGCCAAAAATACATTTCATTCTGAAAAATACACAATGAACGAAATGCGCGAAAAAACAAGCGAAATACGTTTTTCCGCCGTTCATAACCATGCGAGCTCGGGCACGAACAAAAGACCCAGTACAAAGTATGTATATCGTGAAAATTCTATGTACTTAGATATCGATTCGATGCTTTCATCGTTTACGTTTTTTAATCCCAATACGTAGGTAGGTCTAATTTAAACCTGAACATAACAAATGAGAAAACTGTTTCAGTTTAATTTGTTGTAAACTTTCTGTGACATGCAAATACGCATTGGACATTCACTGAACCGAGATAGTTCAAAGTTCAAGTTATTTTTGATTTTCCTACGACATTGATGGCGTCGGGGAAACGCGAGCATTAATATTTAATTTAATTCCGTTTGAATGCTTTCTTTGCGTGGATGGCTCTTTGCGACGAAATTAAAGAGCGTAATCAAACCTGTGTGGAGAGTTTGGAACTTTTGGAAGCGTATTCGGGTCAAGGTTTTCAGTGAATCTGATGCTAATTTACCGTCCTTCTCGCTCTCCTGTGAGACAATATTTGAGCAAACGGAATGGCACCAAACGAACTATCGAATTTTGAACTTTGTAGTACTAGAAACAGACATGGCGCAAATACGCCATTTGAGCTTGGGGGCAGAAAAGGTGTCTTGTTAATGTCCTGGGCACAGCAACCAGCAAATATATTGTCCGAGACAAGAGAAATTAATCAAATTATGTCTCTTTCAAAGACCTAAAACTTACACTTGAGTTATACAATCAGTTGAAATATCTAACGATAATGACAAAATAATAGCGGTTCTAGAACAGCCGTGTCACGATTTGTATTGGATGGGGTTTTAGGGTATTGTTGTTATCATTTTAGGGTTCCAACCCTTAGATTATCAACATTTATAAGTATACACATGATTAATTATAGGTTTATAGTGTACTAGCATTTACCCTCGGCTTCACTCGCGTTGTTTCCGTTACTCTCCCAAGGGAAATCTTTAACGGGATATCGTAGAGTCCCGATACAAACTTTCAACCCCTATTTAAATCCTTTAGAGGAGGAATTTCGAAAAACAGTGAAACCACTTTTCATTTATTTTAATGAAAGGTCTAAACATGTAGTTCCAAACCCGTTACTTCAAAAATCGTAGACTCTCCATACAAATTTTTAAACCCCTATTTGAACCCCTTAGGGGTAAATTTTGAAAAATTCTTTCTTAGTCTACCCCTAGACCTTATAAGGAACCTACGTGCCAAATTAGGAATTTCTAGGACCAGCGGTTTGGGCTGTGCGTTGATATGTCATGATCAGTCTTTACTACTTCTAAGGGTTTCCTTGGAATTGTAATTAGCGTTAGCACAAATCCGGTTGATTTTAATTTATTATTAATAGGAATAGGTATCCTTACAGTACCAATAAATAACACTCATAGAGGAATTAATATTTATTACTTTATTTTATCACGCACAAAATCTAAGAGATAACAACAAAATTGAGGTAGGTACTTGCTTATCCGGTCCTCCGGTGATCATAGGGCTGGCTCGTTCCTCGCTCAGGCATTGCCATCCAGCGAGGCAATGCAGCCAGCCTAGGGATTGCAAACGAGTTACTCGAAACTCGGTTAACCGAGTAACTCGATCGAGTTTTAATCGAAATAGAACTCGGTTAATAACCGCGGTTTTTCGAGTTTTTTTGCGTCCTTATAATATTACGGATTTTTATATGTTTACTTAAGTAAACCTTAAAAATAGGTTTTTAAGTTTCGTAACACGTAAGTAATCGACGTAATAACTGACTACTGCATAAAAAAATGCCTTTAATTCGATAAAGACATATTCTGACTTCGCAAAATGACACACACGCGAAACGACAGAAAAGCAAAATGACAGAAATACGTTGTGTATACACACCACCATCATCATCATCAACCCGTATTAGTCGACTGCTCGACATAGGCCTCTCCCATGTCATGCCTTCGAGCACGATCCGCGGCCACTGGCATCCAACCTCTGCCAGCCATCTTGCGAAGATCATCACTCCGTCTTGTCTGAGGGCGCCCCACACTACGTTTACCGATCCGTAGTCTCCACTCGAGAACACGCTTGCTTCAGCGCTTGTTGGTTCTGCGGCAGATATGGCCAGCCCACACTGCCACTTCAGCTTGCTAATCCTTTGGGCTATGTCGACGATTTTAGTTCTCTGTCGGATCACATCATTACGGATACGATCCTTCTGAAATACTCCCAACATGGCCCTTTCCATAGCTTGCTGAGTGACCTTAAATTTACGTAGGTACTCAGCCTTCCCGTGAGCGACAACGTTTCGGCTCCGTATGTCAAGACTGGTAGGTAGGATGCACTGATCGAAAACCCTTGTCTTCAGACATTGTGGAATGGACGACGAGAAGACTCGACTTAATTTCCCATACGCAGCCCAACCCAGCTGTATTCTTCTATTAACCTCTTTTACAAAGTTATTTTTACCTAACTGCAGAACTTGCCCGAGGTAAACGTACTCCTGAACAACTTCGAGAAGGGCGTCCTGCACTGCAGTCAGTTTCGGTAAAACAATATCGTTGAACATAACCTTGGTTTTGTCCAAGTTCATCCTAAGACCGGCGTGTTGAGAAAAAGCAGCTAGACCGTTCAGCATGTATTCTAAATCCTGCAAAGTTCAAGCCAAAATGACGGGATCGTCTGCAAATCGCAAGTGTGAAATGTACTCGTCGTTTATATTAATGCCACGACCCTCCCAAGCTAGCGTCATAAACACATCCTTCAGTGCATTCGTGAACAATTTGGGGGAAATGACATCCCCTTGTCTCACACTCCGCTGCAGGAGAATGGGCTTAGTCTGCTGGTTCTGTACTTGGACGGCGTAGAGACATCTCAGCACTTGGATGTATCGCCAGTCTATTTGGCAACGTTGCAAGGATTCCAGAACCAGACAGAATCAAAAGTTTTCTCATAGTCCACAAATGCTAAGCACAGGGGCTGATTTTACTCCTCAGTCTTCTGTATTATCTGCCTCACTGTGTATGTGGTCTATGGTGCCATATCCTCTAGGAAATCCGACAGATTGTAAACTCTTTGTCGGTAAGTGCAAGGTCGTTCACAATTTGACGGTTTCTGATGGATAGATTAAAAACCGGTCAAGTGCGAGTCGGACTCGCGTACCGAGGGTTCCGTACAAACTCAAGTAGCTACATAGATAGTTCAAGAAAAACTGCATGGCGATTAGTTTAGTAGGAGCAAATAAGTATGCGTTACGATTTTTGCGAATTTCTAAAAAACGGTGCAACTTAGGAAAACCGTTATGATTTTTCCTGTAATATTTAGGACGACATTAACAATTGGTAATTATTACAGATTTTTCTGTTCAGTAACTTCGAAGATAATAGGGGGGGAATGGTATTTTTTTAACGTTTGGCATTATTAAATCAAATACTACTTATTTAAGAAAAAAAAATAAACACGATGTTTTAATCTACAAATCAAGCCCTTTCATTTGATACCCCGTTCAATATAATAGCCCTACTTTCAATTTTCAAAGTCCCATTTCGGTCCCCTTTCAAAAAAAAAAGGAAAAAGGTATAAGATTTTTTTACTGTCCAATAGCCTCGGGTTAGCGATTTTTAACACTATTCCAAATTTCAAGTCGATAGCATTAGTAGATCCTGAGATATCTTGCTGTGACAGACAGATGGAGTCGCACCATAAGTCCTTTTTTACCATTTTGGTACGGAACCCTAAAAACTACCCTACTACCCTACTTAATCCCGAGTTTATAAACTAATTTAATCATTATCATTACACAAAAAAAAATTAAAACTACTTCAGACAGTTTCGAGTAAAAATCGAAACCGAACTCGGTTTTCGAGTTTAATCGAAAAGTACTCGTTTTTCGGTTTTCGAGTCTGGCTGCAATCCCTAAGCCAGCCTTATGGGAAACTCTACCCGCAGGACGCGACATAGGGGACATTTGTGCATTTTGTTTAGGTCCCAATAGGTTAAGTTAGGTTTATTTAGTTAGTAAGTTGTAAATATTGTAAATATTTTATTAGAAGAGAAAAATTGAAAAATTATATGTCTCGGGCAGGATTCGAACCTGCATCTCCTCGGCTATCCGGGCCAACAGGCGCCTTAACCAACTAGGCTACCGAAACTCTGTCCAAGTCATCGAATCTTCCAACCAGTCCCTTCATTTGTGACGTCATTCTGGGTGACGTATGTAGCACCATCTATAAATATTAAATAAATAAATATTGTGTTATTTGGATATATTTTATATTAGCTGTCCCGGCGAACTTGTGGGACAGCTAGTAAACATTTTTTTCGTTCCGCCTCAGACTTGTTGTTTGTTTTAATAGTTATTCTGTTATTCGGGGCAGAGACAAATCCAAAAAAACAAAGATCACAAAAATCGGTCCACCCGTTCTCGAGTTATAAATGATGTAACTAACCCGACTTTGTTTAATATTTATATAGATATAGATTTAAGTGGTTCATATAAATATGACGAATATTAAAAACACCAAATAATAAAAAATATACTTATAAAAGTGCGGTCAAATTCATTTGCACGCACTATTTAGAAGGTGCGTGTGTGTGAAAAAGTGACACATGAATCACGTCAAGTCAGCGTATTTTAAGCAGCGGTATGGGCGGCACGCGTTAAAAACGTGATACAGTAGATTTAAATGATGCTAGGCTTTGTCGATTGATAAATAAATGATAAAACATCCGTCTCTCTAACACTTACATACTTTTCAGAACATGACGAAAGCTTTATCATTTATTTTTCTACTCCTGTACTGTTATCTGTCTTTTACTTGGTCACGAACACTAATATAAGAACATACATAATATGAGTTCAGAGAAGTCTATACTCTATTCCCCATAACAGCACTAGTGTCGTTATAGTCACTTTACGTTATTGCTAGCAGCCACATACTTCTAAATCTAGGTTAAACTTAGGTCAAGGATTAAGCGCTCAATTTTAACTTTACGGTAAAAATGCACAACTACCAACTTAACAAACAATTAAATTCCTACGGTTTTTAAGAAAAACAAAACTTTCCGAACTAAATTCATTGATGCCAACATAAAAAAAAGTATTTTTAATTTAAGTATATTTTAAATTAAAAAAAAAAGTTTACCATAGACACATATTGTCAGTCAAACGTCATATTTGCCTTGTTTCCAGGTTATGATTAATTTTGTATTTTATAATTTAAAACCTCGTCGTAGAAAAAGTATTGTATGCGACGTTGTATAATTAAGTCAAAAAATGCTCATTGCGTCTCTATTTGCGATACTCGCCGCTTTCGCGGCTCGTATCGCAACTCACGCATTTCGCATTTTTTGAACCCACTTATACAACTGTTGCATAATAGTATTTTATGCAACAGTTGTATAAGAAGGTTCAAAAAATGCGAATTGCGTGAGTTGCGATACGAGCCGCGAATGCGGCGAGTATCGCAAATAGAGACGCAATGAGCGTTTTTTGGCTTAATTATACAACGTTGCATACAATACTTTTTCTACGACAGGTTTTAAAATTATAAAATACAAACAAGGCATAACCTGCAAAGAAGGCAAATATGACGTATGACTGTCAGTATGTGTCTATGGTAAACTTTTTATTTTTTTAAACGGTTTTATTTAGTTTAAATGAAGTTGACACGCAGTGAATATATTAAAAATACTTTTGTTTTTATGTTGGCATCAATGAATTTAGTTCAGAAAGTTTTGTTTTTCTTAAAAGCCGTAGGATTTTAATTGTTTGTTAAGTTGGTAGTTGTGCATTTTTACCGTAAAGTTAAAATTGAGCGCTTAATCCTTGACCTCAGTTTAACCTAGATTTAGAAGTCTGTGGTTGCTAGCAATAACGTAAAGTGGCTATAACGACACTAGTGCTGTTATGGGGAATAGAGTATAGACTTCTCTGAACTCATATTATATATGTTCTTATATTAGTGTTCGTGACCAAGTAAAAGACAGATAACAGTACAGGAGTAGAAAAAATACTATAACAGGAATCACATCAATGCGTCCACGTATTTCGAGCAGCGATATGACCGCACCTTTAAGTGCATGTAACTACTGGAACTTGAAATTAACAGCTTTGAGGCTAGGGCTCCCGCTTTAAATGTAAGAAAACAATTACCAGTTGTCTGTATGTGTGGTAGTATGGATCCCTCAGTGCGTGATTCAGAAGGTTGTACGTTGTTTTGCCTAACAACTTTTTGCCTATTTTCGTTTTGCCTAATTTCATTTTGACTAATATTGTTTTGCATAATTATTCATTTTGCCTAATTTTTATTTGAGTGAAACTCGTTTTGTATAATCCTTATTTTACCTAAATTTATTTCGTCTAATATTGTTTTGTCTAATTTTTAGTTAGTATAATCTACATTTATATAATGTTTGTTTAACATAATTATTTTTTGTCTAACATACATTTTGCATAATTTTGTTTGTTCTATACTTATTTCGTATAATGTTTCATTTAACCTAACCTAACCTACTTTTCTGACCGCAATTCGTTTTTGTTGGGGGACGCAGTTCAAACCTAACCTAACCTACTTTTCTGACAGCAGTTCGGTTTTGTTAGGGGACGCAGTTCAAACCTAACCTAACCTACTTTTCTGACAGCAGTTCGGTTTTGTTGGGGGACGCAGTTCGAACCCTAACCTAACCTAACCTAACCTAATTGAACTTATGGTTTGAGTTTTTTTTAATGCGGGGGGCTTCGCCCCCCGAGCCCCCCTTGTGGGGGGCTCCGCCCCCCCGTCCCCCCTTTTCGTTCTACGCCCTAATAATTTACCCAAGCAGAGTGGCTTTATGGGCTGCTGTAAAAATATTATTTATGGTTTTGTATAATATTATTAGTATTAGACGCAGTTCAAACCTTACCTAACCTACTTTTCTGACAGCAGTTCGTTTTTGTTGGGGGACGCAGTTCAAACCTAACCTAACCTACTTTTCTGACAGCAGTTTGTTTTTGTTGGGGGACGCAGTTCTAACCTAACCTAACCTACTTTTTGCTTAATGCAACCTTTGTATTGAGTTTTTAGACAAAAAAAATTTAGTTAAAATGATATTCGGCTATATAATTATTAGTTAAAATAAGAATCGACAAAGTGAGTTTTAGATAAAATAATATTCGACAAAACAAGAGTTATGCAAATGATAATTTAGGTAAAACGAGTTTCGACAAAACAATAATTATGAAAAATGAATTTATACATATTGACTTTAGACAAAAAATTCATTATAGTAAAAGTTGTTAGACAAACTGAAATTAGACAAAAAATTTTTAGACAAGTCAAGGGAATACCTGATTCAGAATCGTATTTGGCCATTTATTATAATAAACTCTAGGGCCTTGACCGTGAAACACAATCAGCCACGTCTCGGTGGCGTTGCTTTGTGCTCTTTAATCCTGGTTTTTGTTTTTACGTGACTAGCTTACTATTATTGGGGCCGAAAAGCCGTAGGGAATTAAACAAAGTGAGGTAGAGAGGTGCAGTTTCTAGGATCAAACTAATTTAAAGTAAATGTCTTATACCCATGGGAAAGTTACAATACGGACTGTAATTATGTCTTATGTATGCGCATTTGATTGTGGCGGGTTTACCCTTGAATTATCGGCAAACGTTTTATAGTGAATGTTTCATTTCATCGACATAGGTATATCATGTCATCAAAAGCATTTTTCTCTGAAACCGGGTTTTTGGAATGAGTGTCCGACCGAAACACGTTTTTTGCCAAAACCGAAACCGAAGGTTCGGTTTGATTATAGTTTAGTAACGTTGAATAAAAATGTCAGTGGGCCGTTCTTTCCAGATATTTGATTAATGAAACATCTCGCCGGCCTATTATTACAGGTTTCTACGTTCAACTTTTATCGAATTGGAATTTCAACATTGTTATAGTGACACTGGGTCAAAATGTAACTACCCTAAAAGTGAAAAATTGAAAACGAACACGAGCAAAGAGCACTGATTCAGTGGCCGGCGGAGTTAGGCGAGCGACGTCATATTGCCAGCCGTGCCGAGCGCACCCGACGGTAACCGAACGCGGCCCGAAAGTACGATGTTCTAAGTTTCAGCGCGGCCGAAAGGTTCGGCTGTTTTTTGGCCGAAAGCGAACCTCTGGCCGAAGCATGATTTTTGGTCCGAAACTGGCTGAAACCGAAACTTCGGTCGGACTCTAGGAATGATATTAAACAAACTTAACCTAACCTTAAAGCTTCTACAGGTGTTTTTTTGTAAAATCCTTAAAACTTAATGGTTTCCTTTTTCAGTGCTCTTCAACATCCCCTAAAAAAATATGTATTTCATGTTTTGTCCTACTAACTGCAATGGTTTAGAGTCTAAATCACTGCAGTTAGCAGGACAAAATATGAACTTACGACTTAGACTTTACGTTGTCTCATAGTACCTTAGTCACGGAACTGTTTTATATGTAGAGATTTAAGGTAAAAAGAGTATTATCACGTTATTTCAGACAAAAACTTAACATTGTACACTTGTGAGTTTTGCGACGAGCACAATAAACGCTTTTATTATACACGGCGAATTCTAATCGGTAATCAAGAGTAGACAAATATTAATATCTAGCTAAAATCAAACTTAATAGGCGAGGTCTCACACAAATACCTCACTGTTTAATTAATTAAAGGTTAAAACATAATTTAAACTAATAACCTTTGGATACATGGTCACCTACATTAATTATTGAAGTAAAATCACGTGATCACGATACGTCAAGTGCCATCACTTTCGCGGAAAATTTTACAGATCTTAAGTAAATAAACTTTTCTACGAGTATGAGTAGTTAGGGCGTGATAGATAACGAATTAAAATTGATAAAATGGCCGAAAATGAAAAGAATGCAATTCCGACGATTTAAGTAGCCGCCACACGAAGGACTGACTCACATGAAACCTTCTTGCTGCTTGACTATTGCTCCTACGAGGATCCCGAGCAAAGTATCTTAAAATGCGTCGATCCAGATCGTCAGGACGACGTCGAGGCCGGCCGGGTGCTTGAGCGTGGTTTGGCACTGTGAACTGTCCAAAGTCACGGAAGTTTTAGTTCATGCGGTTTATCAAACTGTGCGTGAGAATTGGTACGTTTGGATGAATTTCGTGGAATAATTCTTGAGTTCATCTTCAGCTGTTTGGTTTGTATTGATAAACGTACCTGAAATATTGTAACGCTCGATAATTTGAGCACAAATATGGTTGAGGCATGTTTTTTTAATTACTAATTTACTTTTCTCATTCAATATTTGCGACTTCTATGACTTTTTTTACATAATGTATGTAAACAAAGTCATAGAAGTTGCAAATATTGAATGAGAAAAGTAAATAACATGTAATAACATGTCACTGTCATGTGACAGTGACATGTTATTACTCATAAATTATCATTGCCATTAATTTTTCAAAGAGGTTGTAATCTCACAGATACAGATTACTAGGGTGACAAGGAATTTAGGATAAAATTGATTTCGATATAAAAATTTACACAGAAAAAATAATTAAATTTAAAAATAATTAAAATTTAAATTTAAACAAAAGAAAAGAAAAGAAGACAAAATAATGTAAGACATGTAAAAGAGCCCTTGAGGGCCTACTTGCAGAAATATTTTTTTATTTTTATTATTTTTTTTTTTTAATTGTTTAGATGTAACTAATTACGACATCAACGTGACCGCTATCAATTACTGAGTTAGAAAAACTGGTACCTGATTACCGATTAGATGTCATCGTGTATTTTAGACATTCAATACTCTCACAGTCAAAATTTCCAAGGTCATACAATATTTCCTTGCTTTATAACCCTTCGCTGCATCAGACTAATAAAACGGGCTTCCAAAATAGGTCTTCCAATTTAGCACCGCAGCTTAACACCTACACGAAAGAGCACTTTAAGCATTAAATATGTACCGGTCGCGGCGTCGGCTCAAACCTACCCTCGAAATATTAATACTGTGTGGACAGTGGCTCGCATTATGTCGGAACAAACAAAGTTGCCAATCGGGATCAGATGGAGTTATATTGGATCAGTTTGGATTTATATTCTAATTTGAAACATGGATTGTTCTAGTTTCTAATTCTGTAAACACTCACACGTCTAATAAGGTAATAAAAGCGAAAGTACCTAAGGGCCGATACAGACGGACTGCAACCCAACTGCAACTCCCTACGATTTGTATGGGAACTGAATCACAACTGCGCAGTCGGCGTGCAGTTGTGATGCGGTTCCCATACAAATCGTAGGGAGTTGCAGTTGGGTTGCAGTTCCCATACAAATCGTAGGGAGTTGCAGTTGGGTTGCAGTCCGTCTGTATCGGCCCTAACAGTGTTTTTATTAAGCATAGTAAAGTAAACGTCCTAATGCTTGACACGTTAATGCCCAATAGCTGACACCCTGAAGCCAACTCTATTGCTAATGAATTTTATACCACACCTGGCCATAAAGTGGCATTTTCCGCACGTCGCGCGTACGGAAAAAGCCGCTTTCTGGCCAAGTGTAGACATACAATTATGTACACAACACGGGAGGTAATAAAGAAAGCCCTCGATCGCATATTTATGTCCCTCGCTTGCAGCTTGGGGCGCAAACATCTGCGATCTCGGCCTTTCTTTATATTACCACCCTAGTTGTGTAATGTACTATTATGCCACACCTGGCCATAAAGTGACTTTTTTCCGCACGCTGCGCGTACGGAAAATGCCGCTTTCTTTAATATAATATAATATCTTTAATATAATATCTTTATTTCCATTTAAGCTTAGGTGGTAGGTACAGTGTGGTCGAGTCCTTCTATTAGGTATTTGGTACCTGTATCAGGAGGCCTCGCTCTTCCAGATCATATACGTTTTAATACTAGCGTTAAAATGGATCTTAGGTATACTTATATTAATTTACATACTTATTTAATTATGAGGTGTGTGTGTGTGTGATTACTAACTTACATGTCTTATTTAGCACAATTTTTGACTTACGATTAAATTACATTGCTACAATAGAGTATATTTTCAGTCTCGTGATAACTTAGTTTACTTAACCATGTATATAAAGTTTGTTTACAATCGTAATAATTTAATTTATAAATACTAATCTTTTTATCTAACTTATTATATAACAATGCAGATAAAACATCAAACTGCCTTTTTGCGAAGGCTGATTTGAATTCTGGGCAGGGTGCAACATTATGTTTTCTTCTTTTTTGAGTTAACAACAGTTCAGGCCTAAATACTAACGATTTATGAAGTTTCAAGATTACAGAGGTGATATATAATTTGCGCATGCTAAGTACTTTACCTTCCGAGTATAATTCTGTAGTGGGGTGCCTATATGGTTTAAAGTACATAGTTTTCAGTAAACACCTCTGTGCTCTTTCCACTTCCAGGTATTTAGTTTTATCAGCACCGCCCCATACTGAAATGCAATACGTCATAATTGATTGCGCAAGCGCAGTGTATATTTGGTGTAGTAAGGTAGCGCTGCTGATGTGTCGTAGTATTTTAAAAATCCACACTAGCTTTCTTATTCTACCATTAATATATTCTAGATGCTGGTGCCAAGAAAGACGTTGGTCAATTATAATCCCTAAGTATTTTATTGATGTCACTTTTCTTAGCGGGATACATTGGCAGATAGTGTTATTCTGGAGATCGCAGTTATGTATTTTTAATATTAGGTCTAGAGGTGGTTGGGTGCTGATAGTCTTTGTGAAGCAAATGTAGTTAGACTTACTTGTGTTCAAAGTAAGCAGGTTGGCTTTTAGCCATGAGTTGACTTTATGGAGGCCCCTCTCAGCTGCACCGAATGCCGACTCCCATTTCTCGCCTGTGAATACTACTGCCGTGTCGTCAGCGTAGGAAATGACATGTCCATCATCAATGGGCATGTCAGTCAGATCGTTTATGTAGACAAGAAATAGAGTCGGACCCAGCACACTGCCTTGTGGGACACCATAAGTCACCTCAGCGTCAGAACTAACTAAATCCCCTATCCGAACCTTCTGACTACGGTTACGCAGATAGTCACTCAGCAGATCTAGAGGTTTACCTCTAATACCATAATGTTCTAACTTTTTTATAAGAGTGGGGAGAGAGACCGTGTCGAATGCCTTTTTTAGATCAAGGAAAACGGTGAGACATTTTTTGCCGCGGTCAACTTCCTTGCTCACTATCGATGTAAGTTTTAATATAGCATCTTCGGTAGATTTTCCCTGCCTAAACCCAAATTGAAAATTAGAAAGAACTTTGTATTTAGTGAAGTAGTTTATTAATCTATTGTTAATAAGTTTTTCAATTATTTTTGAAATAGATGTAAGCACCGAGATTGGCCTGTAGTTATTCGGGTCTGTTCTCTCTCCACTCTTATAAACCGGGGTAATAAGCGATTGTTTTAACATTTTTGGAAAAATACCTTGAGCGAAGCATAAATTTGCCAGGTGACTAATGACGGGCACTATAGTGGTTTTACACATTTTTAAGAATTTTGTGGGTATCCCATCAACGCCAGGGGCACTATCAGTTTTCAAAGACATCACAATATTATCAATTTCTTGAGGATCTGTTTCAAGTAGAACAAAGGATGAGGCTATATTAATATTGTTGTGTATGGAGACTGTGTCATTTGTTGTAGAATTGTGAGGAGAAATGTCTGTAGCTAGTTTTTTTCCAATGTTAGAGAAGAAATCATTGACACAGTTGACAGCTTCACCTGGGTCAGTTTTGTGTTTGAGAAGGTCACTGTTAGTAGTCTTACTGCCTTTATAGTTAGTTATAGATTTTATTGATGTCCAAAGAGCCTTAGAATTTTTTTCTGTATTTTCCAATAATTTACGATCATAATTACGTTTAAGTTTCTTGATTAGTTTAGATGTGAAATTTCGGTATCTCTTGAATGTGACTTTCAGAACCTCATTCTCCGGGTCGGCCCGCAGTTTCAACTGCATTCTATTCCTATTTTTAATACATCGCAGAATACCCGAAGTCATCCATGGTTTAATAATCCTCCTAGACCTAGGTACTTTACTAATCTTTTTACTTTCACTTAAACTCTCATTAAGTTTATGAATTAGTTGTTTTATTATAAAGTTGGGGTCCGAGCTTAACAAGAGGGCCTTAAGGTTTTTTTCCAATAACTTGTTCGCAGCGTTTTCATAATTTATAATTTCGATGGGTTTAGAGATGTTTTTATGAGAATTCAACGATAGAACTAAAAGCGTGGTTTTATGATCCGTGATTGTTGTGTTTAAGACAGCTGTGTATGCTGTTGAGACCGTCTTATTTAACTTTAACATGATGTGGTCTAAACAATTGTCTAGCCTAGTTGGTTTACAGAGACCAGGCATAATGCCATGCGAGCTTAACATGTTCAAGTAACTATGTCTGTTGTTATATTCATAATTTTGTTCCAGGGTCCGTGGGATTAGATTTATATTTATATCACCGGTGATAATTACAGTATTCGCGGATAAGGAGTTTAAGTGCTCATTTAATGAATTTAAAAAGTTCACAGCATTGATATTAGAGGGGGACCTGTAGATTCCTAGAATGATCGTGTTGAGTATGTTAATTTGTAGGCATGACGCGTGCTCCAGCTTTAACACGGGAGGTAATAAAGAAAGCCCTCGATCGCATATTTACGTCCCTCGCTTTCAGCTCGGGCCGCAAACTTCTTCGATCTCGGCCTTTCTTTGTATTACCACCCTAGTTATGTAATGTACTAAACATGGCCATGGCAACTACAGTGTCGAGCGCACCGACGTCTACCTTACAAGTAACGCCATTAGCGTCGTTCCATATTTCTAAGAAGCATCTCAGAATTGAGCTGTAGACTGTATCTAACTAATACCCTTATTACTAATGAGTTTTACATCTGTAATACATAAGGAATGCAATAAAGTATTGAGTATCGTAAAGTATTAACAATTTCGAAACTCTCCATTAGGAAAAATCTCGGTAATTATTTAAAATCTGCAATAGGGAAATTTCTAAGATGAAAACTTTCTTAAATTTCTCAGAAATCTCTGAGAATTCTCCCACATTTTTGGAAACTTTTTGCAACTTACATATCTGTAGAGTCTGCGCGGAAAGAGAATAGGATTTAGATGGGGGGGCGGTGTAATGCTTTTCTACCGTATTTGCAAAAAAAATGCCATACTGGTTAGGTTAGTTCCGTTTTTCGCCACGCCTATTCTTTTTCCGCACAGACGCTATCATTATAACATTTGCGAACTATAAATAGTGCAAGTATTGTCCACGGGCTAGGTACTTATCTCATGTAGTTCGTAACAAACATTCAAGAATTTAATATACCTACAAAAGCTTGAAACATTAGACTATTAATAACTTTTTATTTCAGGTCCTGATATCGAAATAAGATCACAGCCTACGCTCTAACTCCCTAAAGTAACTGCGTAGGAACCATGTCGTATAATGATTCTTCATGGGTCTCAAGGATCTTGGTAATTACATGAACTTGACTTGTAAATATTTGCGATTAAGGAAGGAAAGAAAAAAAATAAGCCTGTATTTCTTTCGTAATACCAAAGTCTACACAAGACTTGACTTAATCATTGGGTGTATTTTCGCTGGCGTAATTTCTCTGGCCACCAATATTTAAAAGATTCCTCCTCACTAGACTGGCATTCGTTGGTTACTTGTTAGAACTTGACAGATTCTACATTGTAACCAAAGTGCCAATTCTAGTAAGGCAGAACTCTCTCAGTATTCGCCAATATGTCATGACAGCGAAATGACGTTTTTGAAAATCCACCCCATTATTGTGGAAGAACAGCAGTGCCTTATGCTGCAAAAATAGGTGGCGTAACTAGGTATATTTAGGTGGTTTGTAATCATAGTTATGGTTAAGGTGGTTAGATTATTGAGATACCAGATTTTACAAAATTATGTACTTTTTTTAAAGAAGATATTCACATAAAACTCAAACTGTGTTTCCAATGTTACCATTACTGAAAATGTTTGAAAGTTTTGAATATAAGCACAGTTCAAAAAATGTTATCAGGGCGAATTATATACATATCTGAAATAAGTATCAAAGTATAATACCGGAAGACGAAGTGTTGGCAGGCCTCCCACAAGGTGGACCGACGATCTGGTGAAAACCGCGGGAAGCCGCTGGATAATAGCAGCACAAAGCCGACAATCGTGGAGATCCTTGGGGAAGGCCTATGTCCAGCAGTGGACGTCTTTTGGCTGAAATGATGATGATGATGATGAATGATATATTGAAATGACTATTACAAATACGAGTACACACAAGAACCTCAAACGTTACAAAATCCAGTTTTATCTCGTTCGAGCAACCCTGAAGAGCTGAAGTCAATCTTAGAATGGACGTTTTGATAAAATAGTCGTATTTGTAAAAGTTACTCTTCGATTGCGGCCGGGAGTGAAAAAGGAGCACTCGGCATATTGAAATTTGAGGAAAGACGCATAAAATATACTGCCTAGCGACGTGCTTGTTACTTTAAAAGGTTATAAAAGCTTCCTGAGTATCGTTAATATCTTTTGTAGTTGCAAAGAAACATTTTAAAGTTCCAAGCAAGCTCAGTTAATGTAACAATATTCCACTCAAAAAATAAAAACCGGTCAAGCGCGAGTCGGACTCGTGCACCGAGGGTTCCGTACAAAATCGTAAGTAGATACCTGAATAGTTCAAGAAAAACTGTATGGCGGTTAGTTTAGTAGGAGCAAATAAGTATGTTGTAGGATTTTTACAAATTTCTAAAAAACGGTGCAAGTTAGGAAAATCTGTAATATTTAGGATGATATTTTATGAAATGGTATTTTTTGAACGTTTTTCGTCCTATATCAACAAGTACATGATCAAGAAAAAAAATAAAAATAGTTTTGGAATCTACAAATTAAGTCCTTTCATTCCCCACTTGATATGATAGCACAACTTAAAACACTCGACCTCCCATTTCAGCCCCCTTTAAAAAAAAGTAAAAACGGTATAAGATTTTTTTACATCTAATAGGCTCGGGCTAGCGACTTAAAACTATTTCAAATCGATAGCAGCAGTAGTTCCTGAGATATCTGACTGTGACAGACAGACGGGACAGAGTCGCACCATAAGGGTATTTTTACCATTTTGAGACATCATCATAATTTAAGAGCGTTGCTCTTGTCGGTGGAGTAGACGCCATTTTGTGCGGTCCTCGGCCATGCATTTTAGGTCCTGGTACGACACGACATTGACCTTTTCTTAGAGTTGTTGCACAAAGTTTCTCCGAGGTCTGCCTCTCCCTCTCTTTCCTTCAATTTTTAGGGTTCCGTACCAAAATGGTAAAAAAGGAACCCTTATGGTGCGACTCTGTCTGTCTGTCTGTCTGTCTGTCCGTCTGTCACAGCTAGATATCTCAGGAACTACTGATGCTATCGACTTGAAATTTGGAATAGTGTTAAAAGTAGCTAACCCGAGCCTATTGGACATAAAAAATATCTTGTACCTTTTTTACTTTTTTTTTAAAAGGCTCCGTAATGGGACTTTGAAAATTGAAAGTAGGGCTATTATATTGAGTGGGGTATCAAATGAAAGGGCTTAATTTGTAGATTAAAACACCATTTTTATTTTTTTTTCTTAAATAAGTAGTTTTTTATTTATACATTTTTATGTACCATTCCCCCCCTATTATCTCCGAAGTTACTGATCAGAAAAATCTGTCATAACTACTAATTATAAATATCAACCTGAATATTACAGGAAAAATAGAACGGTCTTGCTAACTTTAATACTTTTTTAGAAATTTACAAAAACTTGAAATCCCTAGCGGCGAGTAGCAAAACTAAGCGATGGCATGTTTCACGCTAGGGGATTTCCGGGCAAAACTAGATGGCGCTAAAACACTAAGCATTTAACGATGTTATAATTGAACAAAGAAACATAGTATATTCATAAACAGCTAATCATAAATAAATTTTAATACATTTAAATACTGTTTCACGTTTGCAAAGTGAAATAATTGTTAATAATATTATCTTTTACCAAGCTTATAGGTACATAGATGGCGTTGTAAATTCGGGGAACAGCTTTTTGTATGGAGAATGACAGTCCTCTTGATTTAATGGTCCTTGCTATTAAGTAGAATCATTACACGTCAGGTTCTACATATTACAGGGAAAATATAACTGTTTTCCTAACTTGCACTGTTTTTTAGAAATTTGCAAAAATCATAACATATACTTATTTGCTTCTACTAAACAAATCGACATACAGTTTTTCTTGAACTATTCGCGTATCTACTTATGAGTTTGTACGGAACCCTCGGTGCGCGAGTCCGACTCGCACTTGACCGGTTTTTCCTTCTAGGATTGTCTTAAAGAACATATCATGTCGAACCAGGTGGCCTATCATTTTGCCACGTCTATTTTCTATGGTCGTCATTACGGTCCTCTTTGGTACGGAACCCTAAAAATAACCCTATACTTTATAAGAACATAGAATCTGCTTTTTTATGAACTTCTCTTCCAAATTTGCGTCTAGCGTCTTCTGAACACAAAATGTCTATACAAACCATGCAGAGGTGAGTTTTTTCGATTGACTTCAATAGCGCCGATAGCTTAAGCGACTCGCAAATATAAAATCGAAAATATAACTCGCTGGTTTAGTAAAGTTTTGTTTTTAGTAAAGTTTTGTTTTTATCACACTTGCTCATACACACGCGCGCTTTTTACTTTAAATAACCGTACTGTATGTATGAATATTACAAAATAAACGAATATGAATATGAATATGAATACTGGTGTTATAATTACCCCCAATTGACCAATGAAAGCACGCCGTGGGGCTCGTCCAGAGATTAAACCCGCGCCGTGCAGCACCGACACCGCGTACCTACTTCGGCGCGCGCCTCACACTACACCACCCAACGAGGTGTTGTTAGATAACCCACAAAATAACTACAAAAACAGAACTTCTAAATGATAAACGATAAGAAAGGTCGTATGACATTGGTCATTACAGTATCTGCTAGTCTCCGCTCGGGCTGTGCATTATGCAATACAGCCTCGACTGTACTGACCAACGTAGCCCACTCGTACACAACGTAGCCCTAAAAAAACATAGATACCTTCATAGTCAACAAGGACCCAAAACTTTCCTCTTCCCTATTTCCACTTTTTGTCGGTTTTTGGCCCCGTGCCACTACTGAAGTTTTACTTCGTTTTTAGGGTTCCGTAGTCAAAATGGCAAAAACGGAACCCTTATAGTTTCGTCATGTCCGTCCGTCCGTCTGTCCGTCTGTCCGTATGTCACAGGCATTTTACTCAAAAACTACATGATGGACATTTATGAAATTTGGAATATAGGTGTCTTGTATGAGCCGCTACTTACTTTGGTAGTTAAACAACTAAAATATTATTAGGGGGGGCATTATTAAAAAAAAAAATTCAGCAAATATCAACGTGTGGTACATAGTTCGACAGCTCTTTAAAAAACACTATAAGGTTTCTAAGTAATGTTTTGACTAAGTGAATATATTTGGAAATAATCGCTCCGAAAGTTGTGTAAATTGTGCCCTCCCCCCCTCTATCTTCTAAACGTGTGTCCTAAAAATATGAAAAAAATCACGAAGGTGACGCTTAATTAATACTTTCAACGAAAATTATTTTCAACAAGATCGCATTAACCGTTTTTGAGTTATTGCCGATAAATTACGCTTCTCAACAAAAGGACGTAATTGCTATGAAGATACGCTCTTTTGTTGTTGTACTTTTTTACATCGTATTTTTTACCTTATAGTTACGGCTATGGAACCCTACACTGAGCATGGTCCGAAATGCTCTTGGCCAGTTATTTTTTAAATCTGATTGCTTTCTATTTAGGAACATATTGTAAAACAATTCTCTTCGTTATTATCACGTTTTATTTTACCTAGGTACTAGATACTTCTTCGCAAACTTCTGCGATCTCGGCCTTTCTTTGTATTACCACCTTAGTTATGTAATGTACTAATGCTAGCCCACTGCTGGGCGTACGCCTCTTGCGTGGATTTTCATTTGGATCTGATTGCGACAGTTCTAATACAGGTCGCCCGGTGTAAGGTTTTTGGTCTTCCTTCGCTTTTGTCCATAACTAACGCCGGTAGAAATTTCAGTCGCAGGTCGAAATACAAGAAAACCGCAGACAAAGCTGGAATGCCTAAGGTACATGGCATATTAAAGTATATACTATTTCATTCACGCCTACAGTCAGTTCCCAGTTCGATACAATACGCTCCCCAAAACTACGGCTCACAAACGTCAGTCATCTATTTTCCGTGTGAATCAGGTGAAAATTACATGATTTCCCAATTTACTCAGCGCCCGGCCATTGTGAGCGGGGCGCGAATTCTATGCCGTCCCACGTTGTTCGTTTCGGGTAGTGAACTCGTTTTATGGCAACTTCCATCTTAGGGTTGTTGTGGATTTATTGACAAGCATGAAGCTCTGAAGTTATATTATAGTAGCCGAGTGGTACAGACATGCGCCATTCAGGCAGAGGCCGTGGGTACGAATACTGGCTCGTACCAATGAGCTTTTCGGTGGTTGTATAGCTTGGATACCCAATTTTTTTGTTTCCCATTATTTTTAATTCCAATCGCTTTTTCCCCATTTACTTTATTCCCCATCCTATGTATTACCAATCACATATTTCCCCAACTACTTTTTTCTCTGTTTGATCTTTTCGCTGAAAAACATTTTACCCGGGCGGTTTTTTCCCCAATCTATATTATTCACAAATGCATATTTTATCACATAACGTTCCAGAGCCGAATCGCTTGTACGGTGAAAGAATTAGACGTGGTACCAGAATGGTGAGAGGGAACCGAAACCATGAGTTTACGGGAGGAACAGAGCTCACAGCTCGGCCGAGCAGTGACAAACTGAAATTCAGAACCAAGGTAGTCGGGAGCAGATGGGTCGTAGAGGATGGAATAAAGAGTGCACAGAACCTAAGAGATCGAAGTTCCCGAATAGGAAGCCAATTAAGTTGTTGACGATAAGCAGAAACATGATCATGTTTACGAAAGCCAAAAATAAATCGGATGCAGTTCAGGAGCTTTTTCGGTGAAGAAAAAACATCGTGAGGAAACGTGCATACATCCGCGAAGAAATTCAAAGGTGTATGTGAAGTCTATCCGCATTGCGCTAGCGTAGGGATTACAGCCCATTCACTCTCGTCATTCCTGTGCCCAGCAGTGGGATTGAACCATTAAGCGTTTTCAAGCAACTACATTCTCCGATTACGCTATTAATTTCAATATGGCGGCAGCAAATGACTTGCAAACCCCACAAGACGGAAGCAGAACAAACTGTTGACCATTTGTCGAGGCAGGCGACACATTAACTAAATGCTAAGCTTACGTCGCGTCACAAGAGACTACATTTGTTATAACGCGGCAATTTAGAACGAAGCATCGCCTTACACTAATATGTGCTTAGTCGCTTAGAGGCATTGTTATTTCGGTCACGATTTGTCCCACGTCGCCCTCCACCATTTCCCTAATGGCCCTTGCGAAATATATGATTGAATCTATGCTCCCCGCAGGATTTGCACTTCACTTTTGCGGTCCATTATTAGGACGGAAGGCCGCCGGGTGCGAGCTTTTAAACATTGTAGCATTTTTGTGACGTCATTCCGTTGAGTGGCGAATTTATATTTTACGATCATTCTAAAAGTGTTACAAATTGTGCGTTTCATAAGTATTTGGATTACTGTCAATACGTATTGCTATATTTTTATGCCACAACTGACCATAGAGTGACTTTTTCCGCACGCTGCGCGTTGTAAAATAAAGTTTATTCTTTCATTTTTAATATTTAGAAATTTTATTTTGAAATAATCTCTATCAGGAAAGTTGCCGAACAATCCATGGAAACTCAAGTTTTCCGAACAATATGAATGTGGGAGGAAAACTTATGACCGCTTACAAGTTATATTCTGCCTACTACTCGACAATATAGGGGAATGCTCTAGAAATTGTATTTAATTTACCAACGGGAATGTAAGTATATTGGAAATTTTCGAATAGATATGAAACTCTAACTGGAGAATCCGACGTTTTCCTCTTACTTATTGAAATGTAGCGGCACCGAGCGATAATATCGTTTCCTTGTCATTATGCTTGCAAGCATTTTATTCTTTTTTTAGGGTTCCGTACCCAAAGGTAAATTGTATGAGGGGGCTCGGATGTATAATGAATTACCAAACAATGTGAAAGATTGTGAGTCTCTCAGTGTACATATTTAAAACCAAATTGAAAGAACACATATATAGTCTGTATAACAAATCTCTAGCGATCACGCTAAACATGTTTTAATTATAAGGAATTCTACCTAGTATGTAAGCTCATTTTAAGTGAACTGTATTGTTCTTATGAGTAAATAAAGCATTTCTAAACCTTAACCTAAGGGTAATAACGGAACCCTATTATTACAAAATTTTTACAGAATGTGTATTTCTATTGCCGCTATAACAACAAATAATAAAAACAAAATAAAGTTTAAAATGAAAAGGGGTCTCCATACAATAAACGTGTTTTTGGCGTATTTTTGCTCGACGTACGGAACTCTTCGTGTGCGAATCCGACCGCACTTAGCCGATTTTCTGTATTTTTGCGGTACACTAAAATACATTATATCTTCTGCGGTTTTTTCCTTCGGTATTGTTAAATATAGTTTAAGATATGGCGTAATGTCAACCTTGTCTGATTCTTCTTTTTATAAAACCAATTTTACATACAATAAGAGTTAAAAAAATCGCTCAGATTGGTAAGGATTAAACGCTACGCGTACGGAAAAAGCCGCAAGTGTAGACATAAAATGATATACACAGCACGGGAGGTAATAAAGAAAGCCCTCGATCGCATATTTACGTCCCTTGCTTGCAGCTCGGGCCGGAAACATCTGCGATCTCGGCCTTTCCTTGTTTTACCACCTTAGTCGTGTAATGTACTATTCTACTCTTATTACTAGGAATCTTGCATATGTGTACGTTAATATTATAGGTATTGAATATTTATACCAAAAAAATACGTAAGCTACATAATATATATTTTCATGTAAATACTGATATGACAGCGTAACAGTTGTTTTGAGTCGTTATTACAGTGTGTGTTTTAAATAATTTAAAATGAATGTATGTTTTAATCGCATATCGACGTACTTAATTTTGCTAAATACCTACATACTTCTAAAAATTATGTAGAAATTTCATTTAAATCTGCAGGTATCGCCAAAAACGTGTCCACGAAACTGACGCGAGTGCATTCGAGCGTTGCACTCGCGTCAGTTTCGTGGACACGTTTTTGTAATGACCCTTTTACAAAGTGCAACATACACAGAATGATATTCAAGACAGAATAGAAAATATCAATTCCATTAGTAATTTCTAAGATAAATAGTGTTTGTAATCTGAAATCCGGCAGAGTATTTGAGCGGAATCTTAAATAAAAACAAGCTTATTCCTGGTACGTGTGTATTAATCGGGAGGCTGGAGAAATAATTAGAACCTCCCTCTGGGGTAAGCTTAATTAAAACATAATATTCTTTGCAGAATCAGCAAATTTTCTGTGCGCGCTTCGCTTTTATTTGCTTAAAGGATTGGAAAATGGTTTTGGTAAAGGGGAGTATTGATGAAACAAAAAAACTGTTGACATTGTTCAAACAAGTAGGTAGATGGAAAAAATAAAAGTCTTAAGTTTTCATTTTACGATTAAGATTTATCAAAATCAGACACACGTATAAGAGTAACTGTAATATCTTTTATGCCACACCTAGCCATAAAGTGACTTTTTCCGCACGCGACGCGTACGGAAAAAGCCGCTTTCTGGCCAAATGTAGACATAAAATGATGTACACAACACGGGAGGTAATAAAGAAAGCCCTCGATCGCATAATTATGTCCCTCGCTTGCAGCTCGGGCCGCAAACATCTGCGATCTCGGCCTTTCTTTGTATAACCACACTAGTTGTGTAATGTACTTTATTTTTTTTTACACGCTATTAAAGTTAGATATTGTGTTAAAGGGCTGATTGAGAGAAGTGGTGATTGAGAAATCTTAATAGTGCCCGTGTGACCTAATTGGAGTTTAATATATTGAGTATCCTTAGAATGGCCAATTTCGTAACATTTTTTCTGTCAATAATATCGGACTAAGTGCAGTTATACATACGACAATTTCAGAAAATCGATCGATGAACACAGCTTAAACGTCCTAGTGTTCAACACGCTAATGCCCAATGAGTGACCTAACATCCAAGAAAGCAACTACTGAGACAATGTCGTTTAATTAGAACCCTTTGGTATACTATAGCTTGGCAACTTCGCTGGTGACACTCCCATGTGTGATCTTTGTCATGTGCAGCCGTAACTATTTATACAAGTTACCCCCAACACGAACGGGGGCCTCCGGAGTCACCAGCGAAATTGCCAAGCTATAGTAGCCAATTAATTTAGAAGTTAGTTGAAATGCAAACCTAAGGTAAAAATTCAATCAAATCTTATTGGTGAATACGCTAAAACCTTTAATATCCCTTTGTGTAGTTTGCTTATTTATACCCGAACATTGAGAGAGTTTATAACTTTAAGGGTAATAAATACGAGCTTTTATCACGGATTATAACGAAATCTATTCAAACTTCGATATGAAACAAAATGGCTGTGATCGCTTTTCATGAACGCTCTATAGGATAATAAATACACCCTTTCCGATTATACATAGATACCAATTAGATACACTAATCATCATCTGAAGCATTACAGCCGCGGGTGGGCCTTAGCCTGGCCAAGCAAATCCTTCCAGTCCGTTCTATTCATGGCTTTCCTTCTCCAACTTTTCACCCCTAATATACTAGTGTCTTGTTCCACGCCATCTAACCATCTGAGCTTGGGCCTGCCTCTACTCCTGCGGCCCTCCGGCCAGCCATTCGCAGCACATGACCTGCCCATCGCAGGCGTCCGATCTTTATGACTCTTATAACGGTTGGCTCATCGTACATTTGGTTTAGCTCGTGGTTATAACGCGTACGCCATCTCTCATCCTCCATCACAGCTCCGAAAATGCGTCTTAGTATTTTTCGCTCAAACACTACCAAGGAATTCTCGTCTTTTTTACTCAACACCCAACATTCAGAACCATAGGTGAGTATGGGCCTTAGTAAGGTTTTGTATAGAAGAAGTTTTATGCTTCTTAAAGATGTTTCGAACGAAAGTATCTTAGAAGGCCGAAGTAGCACTTGTTGGCAGCCATTATTCTCTTGCTTATTTCTGAAGACACATCATTTTATCTGTTACTAAGGACCCAAGGTATACGAAATCTTTGACGCTGGCGAAGGTGTTATTGCCAATATTAATTCCTTGTAGTAGTTCTTGCTGGTCTTTTGACGCTTTCAGGTACTTGATTTTGGCCATGTTAACTTGGAGACCGGCCTCCGCAGCTGATTTTTCAAGAGCGAGGTATGCACTCTCCATTGCACGTAGGGATCTTCCTATCACGTCAAGTTCATCCGCATACCCTAAAATTTGTCGTCGTGTCGAGAGCGATGTTGAGTAGTAAGCACGAGAGCGCATCCCCTTGTCTTAAGCCGTCATTGGTTCTGAAGGATTCTGATAGCTCTGTTTGAACTCTGATAACGCTCTGAGAGTTTTTTTTTTTTTTTTAGAAACCGACAAACTCGCAGCCCATCCTGGGCGTAGCGATTGTCGGACCGGGTGGTTGGCCGTGGCGTTCCCTGGGGTCGAACCAGGTCGCTAGCCAGACCACCCTGAGTTGGTCGGACTGGGTGGGAGCCGGGAGTGCCTGGGGTCGAACCAGGTCACTTAGTCCCGGTCCACCTCGATATGATCGGGCTAGGTGGGGGCTGAACGCCTGAAGTCGAACCAGGTCGTTTGGCCAGGGCCACCTTGACTTTGCGCTGATTGCTCAGAGTGAGCAGCGGACCAGCGGGAAGGATGACTCGGGTCATCCTGTCCTTATGTGAACTTGTGTATCGAACTAATGGGAGTTTTAGGTGCCGGTTCGCTAAAACCTAGCCCAGCTAAGAAGACTCCGGCAAGAAACTAAGCTGGGCCCGAGCGAGGTCGGAGTGAGTTTCTCAGAGTCATCTCCGTCAGGCGCACGAGTTTTGTTGGGATGCCAATCTCCATCATAGCCTGGTATAGGAAACCTCTGTGCACATTGTCATAAGCAGTCTTGAAGTCAACAAAAAGATGGTGGGTGCTTATGTTAAACTCATATGTTTTCTCAAGGATCTGCCTAAGCGAGAAGATTTGGTCAATTGTGGACCTGTTTGGACGGAAGCCACACTGATACTCTCCCAAGCTGGATTCTACATAGGGCTTTAGTTTATTGAAAAGTATACTGCCAAAGACTTTATAACTGGTGTTCAAAAGAGATATGCCTCGGTAATTACTGCAGTCCAATATGTCGCCTCTTTTATGTAGGGGACAGAAAACAGATGTATTCCATTCGTCAGGCATTTTTTCATCGTTCCAAATTTGGACGACCAGGTGCTGAAACTCCTTCTCGAAACCAGTTCCAGCATATTTTATTAGTTCGCCTTGGATATCGACCATTCCCGGGGATTTATTATTTTTAATGGATTGGATGGCTCTTTTTGTATCTTCTATCGTGGGGTTCAAAACGTCATCGGTTTGTTGATTTTCTAATTGATATTCAGGTACTGATACGAAAAGTGGCTTAGGTTGCACTGAGCTGTTAAAGAGTTCACGAAAGTATTCGACACATCTTTGAACGATCTCATTTTTATCATTAATTAGATACACTTATCTACCTAAATAATGAATCCAATTAAAAATAACCTTTATCTTCTTTATCGCAATTCGAAGATATATTTATTCCATAATTTCAAATTATTCTAAGATGATAAGAGACGGTGAAATACTAAAGAAAAGAACACAGAAAATTCACACATCCACCAGATAGAAGGAAATCGTTCGTCGATTTGTATTGGAAATTGGAACCAACCGTGTTGCGGCATTTTGCGCTTAACGTTTGACGTCAAGAGTGTAATTTACTGATGGAAAATATAATTTTTCCATTTCATTTGATGGTATTTGAATGATTAATTATTGACCATTATTATTAGACCTGACCATAACCCAGTTGTAGCAAAAATAAATTTGAAATTAAAGATATGTAAGAATAGTAACCCACAACATAGAAAAATTGCAATAAATAAATAAAAAAAAAATAAGGAAATAAAAACTAAAACAGAAGCGTCATTGAACAACGAAATTCGAAAACAATTCAACGGAATAGACCTAGATGCTAGTAATGTCATGAACAAAGAAGTTTGGGAAATAATCAAAAACAGTACTGTACAAATTGGAAAAGAAGTACTGGGTTACTGGGAAAAACAAACCGAAAAACCTTGGATAACCAACGAAATTCTAAATAAAATGGAGAACAGAAGAAAATACAAAGATTCAAATGAAGTAAAATACAAAAATCTGGATAATGAAATTAGAACCAGTATTCGTATCGAGAGGGATAAATGGCTGGAATCAAAATGTGCCGAAATAGAGGAATTAGATCACAAACATGACAGTTTTAATTTACACAAGAAGGTTAAAGAATTCACTCACACGGAAAGGAAACATACTAAAGCAAAATTGTTTAACAGTAACAACGAGTTGCTCCTAGAAGTTGATCAACAGAAGGATGAATGGGAACATTATATAACTAAACTGTTTGAAGATAATAGACAAGACTTTCCTCCGCCTGATAGTAGCGATACTCAAGCTCCGCCAATTATTCGTAGTGAGGTGAAAAAAGCCATATACAACATGAAATCCGGAAAAGCTGTCGGCCCTGATAATGTCCACGTAGAACTAATTAAACTAATTGATGACTTTGGAATAGATATATTGGTTAAATTATTTAACAAAATTTATGATTCAGGAGAATTACCAGACGATTGGCTAAAGTCGTCCTTCTTACCTATCCCTAAAAAACCAAATGCTAAAACATGCAATGAATACCGCCTTATAAGTTTAATGAGTCATGTTCTTAAAATATTTCTCAAAGTTCTACATAATAGAATCTATAGCAAAATTGATTATAACATTAATGAGACCCAATTTGGATTCAGAAACGGACTTGGAACCAGGGAAGCCCTGACAGCAGTGCAGGTGTTAGTTCAAAACTGTTTGGAGCATCAAATGGACGTATACTTATGCTTTATCGACTTCGAAAAAGCATTTGATAATGTCAACCATCAACAATTAATAGACTTATTAGAACAAACTGATATCGATAGCAAGGACACTAGAATTATCAAAAATCTCTACTGGAACCAGACAGCACATATTAAAATCGAGCAAACTTCTACAAAAGACCTGGAAATACGCAAAGGAGTACGTCAAGGCTGTATTCTATCTCCGAGCTTATTCAATCTCTACTCTGACTGAACGTATATTCACGGAAGCACTGGGCGACGTTGAGATGGGCATAAAATGTAATGGCAAATTCATTAACAATATAAGATACGCAGATGATACAGTCCTAATAGCCAACAACATAGAAGAATTACAACAGCTATTAGATCTACTGAACAATAAAGTAAAACGTTATAATCTGAAAATGAATATTAGTAAAACCAAACTAATGGTGGTGAGTAAATCACAAATTTTAACTAACAGTCTCACAATTGATGGCAAACAAATAGAAAGAGTAACGAAATATAGATATCTGGGCTGCTGGTTGGGTGAAAATTGGAACCCGGAACAAGAAATTAGAGTAAGAATAGAAATTGCCCGTTGTGCATTCATGAAAATGAAAAGTTTATATACCAACAAAGACATTAGTCTAAAATTGAGATGGAGACTTGTTAAATGCTACGTTTTATCCATACTTTTCTACGGCGCAGAAACATGGACGCTAAACAAAGCTATGGAAGATAAAATAGAAGCGTTTGAAATGTGGCTATACAGACGTATGTTGAAAATATCATGGACTGCTAGGATCACAAATGCAGAAGTGTTAACTAGAATGAATAAGAAAAGGGAAGTATTAGCTACTGTAAAGAAACGTAAAATTGCATATTTTGGACATCTACATAGACACGAGAAATACAACATACTCAAACTTATAATAGAAGGGAAAATAGAAGGGAAACGGGGAAGGGGAAGAAGGAGGATGAACTGGCTCGATAATATCAAAAAATGGACTGACATCAAGAACGCAGCCACACTCGCAAGATTGGCCAAGAACAGAGAGGACTTTGCAAAGGTGGTCGCCGACACCCGTTAGGGTATGGCAGAGGAAGAAGAAGAATTAGATTCTTCAAATCTGATTGATAATGTTGTTATAAACTGAAATTGACCGCGAGCAAAGAAGGTTCCTGGCCCTTCTTTTAGCATGCGACGTACATACACTCTTTCCTTCTACTCGTATCTCGATATATTTCTGTGCATCCCCTTTCAGCAATCCCACACAAATAGAATTTAAATGAAAGGTGGAAACAACGTTTATACAGGGTGTCCCTAAAACCAACTTTTATACGATCAGGGCTGATAGACCAGCTCATAAGAACCTAGATTAAGCAAATTTGACCTCAGTAAAAATCTCTTAGTTTTCGAGATATTGACGTTTTTGTAAAACTCGTGCTAAGTGATACCCTGACTCGGTGTTTTGAGTGTCATTGCTAAAATATCAAGTATTTTACAAATCTGTATTTTGCTATGTATGGCCAAATAACTATGCTATTGAACGTATTTTCTATTTTTGCTAATTTATTCATGCTGTGGACACAGTACAATAACAAAAAAAAATTATTCGATTTTTTTCAAATTTCACCTCTGACTTCGAACTAGCGTGGTGAAAAAAAAATGTACCAACATAACCAGGCACTCAACGTAAAAAAATTGCGCATTTATTGTAGTTTCTAAAATGGTATAAAATTTACTAAACACTGTAATAATTTTTGAAATAATGATATTTTGTTACAAAATTAACTGTCTGCCGCCTTCATCTCATACGATCCGGTTGAACTAAGTTTGCACCTGGCGTGCTTGACATCACATACAAATTAGGTGCAAACTTCACGTAATCGTCAATATCTCGAAAACTAAGAAATTTTTATGAGGTCGATTTTACTCAGTCTCGTTTTTTATGAGCTGGTTTATCAGCCCTGTTCGCCATTTTGTAAAAGTCGCGAATTTTGATAGCCTGGATCAGTCTTTCGAATGTCATGACTTCAAATTTCAGTATTTTCTTAATCTGCTTTTTGTTAAACATTACTTAATAATTATGCTATCATACCTTTTCTGTTCAAAATTCAAGTTCTGGTACGAAATTTAACCAATAGAATATTGTAGTATAACCTCCTTTTGAATTAAAATGCTATTATCTTAAAAACTACGGTGTCTAGTGTGTAAAATCTTACTATTTTAAACTACATTATTTTTTTTTATTTTAGCATGGTAAATTTGTTTTAAGTATTACGCGATTCAAATCCGAGGTCATATTTTGAATCACGTAAAATCTAGTTTATTTTGATAAGGTATGATAGCATAATTATTAAGTAATGTTTAAAACAAAAAGCAGATTAAGAAAATACTGAAATTTGAAGTCATGACTTTCGAAAGACTGATCCAGGCTATCAAAATTCGCGACTTTTACAAAATGGTGAACAGGGCTGATAAACCAGCTCATAAAAAACGAGACTGAGTAAAATTGACCTCATAAAAATTTCTTAGTTTTCGAGATATTGACGATTACGTGAAGTTTGCACCTAATTTGTATGTGCTGTCGAGCACGCCAGGTGCAAACTTAGTTCAACCGGATCGTATGAGATGAAGGCGGCAGACAGTTAATTTTGTAACAAAATATCATTATTTCAAAAATTATTACAGTGTTTAGTAAATTTTATACCATTTTAGAAACTACAATAAATGCGCAATTTTTTTACGTTGAGTGCCTGGTTATGTGGGTACATTTTTTTTTCACCACGCTAGTTCGAAGTCAGAGGTGAAATTTGAAAAAAATCGAATAATTTTTTTTTGTTATTGTACTGTGTCCACAGCATGAATAAATTAGCAAAAATAGAAAATACGTTCAATAGCATAGTTATTTGGCCACACATAGCAAAATACAGATTTGTAAAATACTTGATATTTTAGCAATGACACTCAAAACACCGAGTCAGGGTATCACTTAGCAGGAGTTTTACAAAAACGTCAATATCTCGAAAACTAAGAGATTTTTACTGAGGTCAAATTTGCTTAATCTAGGTTCTTATGAGCTGGTCTATCAGCCCTGATCGTATAAAAGTTGGTTTTAGGGACACCCTGTATATATTTCGGACCATAAAAATGCTTCATCTTTGTAGCTCAGCGTACCCACCTGTATGATACGTCGTCGTAAGCTTACGCTTTCTACAACATATTTGCGTTTAGGTCTGTTCAACTCTTAACTCTATCTTCATTGACACAATGGTTCTTTTCGACATATGGACAGTCGAGATACGGCCTTATTGAAGTAACGTTTACCTGTATGATACGAAATTCCCTATTGTATAAACAGGGTCGGATTTCTTACGAGAGGAAAATTAGCCGGCAGGCGTCGCGAGGCTTGCGTTGGTGTTATGAGTTGCTTGCTTCCCATTTCAATTAGGATGACGGGAATTGTTTGCGGGTTCCGCCAGTGAACTTGTAGGATTTCTTTCGTATATTATGGGGTTTTATTTGATTAGATAAACTTGAGATATACCTGTATATATTTAAGAATAGATAAAAATAGGCAGGACGAGAAGATTAATAAGTTAAGTAGAACGTTATTGTTTGATAATACCAGGTAATAAACAAAAAAATGTAAATAAAGATAAAAAAAAAAAATATTTATTAAAACTTTATTGCATAACAGAAAAAATATTGTACAACAGGTGAACTTAATGCCGTAAAGCATGTGTATAATTACAACGTATAATTCGTATCTATTTAGACCGGAAAAAACCGGCCAAGTGCGAGTCGTACTCGCACACCGAGGAATCTGTGCAAACTTGTAAGAAGATATGTGAATATTCCAAGATAAACTGTACGGTGAGACAAATTTAACTCTGCCGTTGAAAAACTGTTGTCCACATACATTGACATGGGTCGTTTCATAGGTAATTTAGTAACAGCAAATAAGTTGGTGTTACGATTTTTGTGAATGTCTAATAAACGTTGCAAGTTACCCACGTTTCTAGTTAAACCTTTATATTTTTCCGGTAATATTCAGGATCATATTATTAATTGCATATTTTCTGTTCAGTAACTTTCAAGTTAATAGAGGGGATGCTATTTTTTTTAACGTTTGCGTCCTAAATCAAAAAGTACACGGTTAAGAAAGAAAATGAGACGGTTTTGGAATGTACAAATTAAGACCTTCTCTTAGATATCCTACTTGATAGAGTAGCCCTACCTTAAATCTCTAACCTCCCATTTCGGCCCCTTTAAGAAAAAGTAAAAATGGTATAAGATTTTTTTACGTCCAGTAGGCTCGGGTTAGCGAGTTTTAATACTATTCCAAATTCAAAATCGATAGCAGCAGTAGTTCCTGAAATATCTGGCTGTGACAGACGGACAGACAGGCAGTGTGGCACCATAAGGGTTCCTTTTTTACCATTTTGATACGGAACCCTAAAAACTAAAGTGAAAACCCCCTACCTTCCGTAGCGGTGGGCGACTTTGAATGAAAGTAATCGAATTATTCGATTTTTAAGTTCATTCGAATAATCCGAATAAGTCGATAACCATTCGAATGAAATCGAAATTCAAAGATTCATACTGGCAGTATCGACTTTATGTCGCTTTCAATCACCACTTATTACTATAACGTCGCATATCGCAATCCACAATATAATCATCTGAATTAAGTGAACTAATGCCATTTTCACCTTGTAAAAAGTCATAAACATTATATTAATATTTCTCAGAAAACAATCAAATGAATCTCACGCACAAAGGCATTAAAAACTGAAATAAACACTTGGCCTGTGGAATTTAGTTCTGTTTACTCAAATACATTCTTGCAATATATTTCAACCCAAGTCTTATTATTAACTTGCTTAATTACATCACAATTCAATATTGTATAGCAGCTATGAGGCGGTGATGCGAAATTCCACTTTGACAGATGGGGCTAAGTGACTTGACAAGATAAATTAAAATTTTGCTAATAAGTGAGAGAGTAGCTGACTTTCAGCGACGTTAAATATTTGACTGGTTCGGTTTGTTGACTAACTAGGCTCGTTTCTCCAAAATACATTAGCTCAAAGCAGAGTCAATAATTTAACAAAGCCCGATTTGCTAGTATTCAATTAACTTATTTTTATATTTGTGTGCATAAGTGTCCATTTTTTCTCGACTATAACCGACATATCATCATCATCATCAGTCCACTACCGTCCACTACTGGACATAGGCCTCTCCCATGGCACGCCACAGAACTCGGCCTTGAGCTTTTTGTTTCCAACTATTGCCGGTTACTTTCAATAATATGCATATTATGCCATCGCTTCACCTAGCTGGAGAGCGTCCTACACAAGCCATGGTCTCTACTCGAACACGCTTTCCCCAGAGGTTGTCAGACCGACCCACTGCCACTTTAGCTGTTAATCCTTTGAGTTATTTTTTTTTCAGAAATGAATGTGCTGTTACTTACAGTGAGTGTCTCGTATCTTCGACATAAAATAAGGACTATTTCTCAACTTTATTATCGCATACACCTTTATATGTTTAATTAGGCGTGAAGCGGAGTGACGGTAGCTAATACGCTTTCATTCACCGACTTATTACGGTAATACTCGGGTTAACCGGGAACAAAGTCTTTGATGTGTATTAGCGTTGATGGAACGATGGAATATTTATTACTTAGTATGTAGTACTAACATTAGCTATGCAGTGGTTGAGTTTGCTCGATAAAAATCAGAAAGGAGGAAAGAGAACATTGAATATCTATTTAATAGGCGTTAAATTATTAATCATTTAATTGAAGTACCTTGTTACACTTTATGTTTTAGTTTGGGCCTATAAGATATTTTTCATCACACTTGCTCGTAAAGGGTGTTATAACACGCGGGCTTATAGATCAGCTCGAGCCGATTTACCTCCCATGGGTTATAAAAATCTATAACTCCCACGGGAGGAAAAACTGTATGAAAATCTATAACTCCCGTGGGAGTTATGAGTTTAGTTTTAAAATATAGGACCTACCCGTACGTCATTTCAGACTAAGGAGGTTTCAAATCAGCCAAGGCTTATTTCACATCTTCAAAACTTGGCTAAAAAACCAATTTTAGTGTATATAAAAATTATGTGGTATATTTTACTATTATTTCAGTAATTTTTGCAATTATTTTAATGCAATTAAATTAATTTACTTTAAAATTTTATTATGAAAATCGGTACAATCTGGCGGCATTGCCTGTCAAGTTTAAAAACTAAACGCAGTTCCTAGCATTATCTGTGGAAGACTACATATATTGAAAAAGTTGACAGTTGCAGTTGTCTCTTAGCGGGTGCGTTTAGTTTATTTGATTTTTATGTTTTATTTTTTTCCTCGCAAATGTGATGAAAAACATTGTGTGTATCACGGGCAATAAGGGGATTACCAACTTGAGTCATTAAAAGCCCTCCGCCTACGGCGTCGGGCTCCTAACAGACTCTCGTTAGTAATTCCCTTCTTACTACCCTCGGTGCACAATGTACTATTAAAGGCTGACTAACACACCCACAACACGGCCATTCTCACGAAGTATGTCTGCGGTCACCTAATTACCGCGACGCTGTTTTCATACTAAATGTATGGAGGCGCGGTAATTAGACGCAGTCATACTTCGTGAGAATGGCCGAACACTGGGCTGGGCTGAGCTGGGTAACATTATTGTTAATTAGGATGACATTAAAAACTGTCTAAGAGGTTACCTACATAATCGTAAAAGGCGTGAGCCTTACGGTTTTCATAAATTCGTTTCAACACAAAGGCAATTTGCCTGTTCATATCTCATCGCACAAGCCCTAATGTGGTCACAGGGCGTGGGACAAAATGTGGTACACTATAATGATCTTCTCGTGCAACTGATTATATGTAACAAAAGAAGGGTCGGTATCATATGCAAGGGTCGGAAAATTTGCTGAGGAGAAATGGACGACATAATCTGAATATCGTACACGATATCGAAAATGTTATATTGAGTTTCTGCGCCAATGCGAAAAATAAATAAGTATTATTATGGTTGTTGTAAAATCTTCTTTCAATTAAACAAAAGTAATAATAGTAACTATTATAAATATTTGTAAATATCCGGGTACATATACAGGGTGATTTCTGGGTCGTGATCTTGGACCAGTTTTTCTGACTCTATATTATCTTATGATAGCATTTGATCAAACCAGCATTCATTAAAATGTTCTTATTTTCAAGTAAAATTAATCTTAAATTAAATAAATCATGGTCATCCTATGACTTTTGACATACGCGGTATGGGAAGCGACAAGTTGTCACATTGAGTAGGGTGATCAAATTGTATGCAAAAATGTATTTTTCTACTTATAATCTGAAAAATAATTACAAATATTGGTGATAAGAAATTAATAATTAACATCATTAGGTTCATCTTTGAATAATTATTGTATTATGCCTTATTTTCTTGCTTCACGACCCAGAAATCATCCTGTATAACTGCTGGAGCTTATATTGGTTCGTATACATAATATATTGTTTGTTTGTAGACTTTCAGGAATATTTTAACACTAATCGAATATCTAACTTATTTCAAGTTGTACTTTGTAAATTACTTCTGGAAAAAGCCCTACATTAACCTGTGAATGTACTTTAAAGTTATCAGAATTAAATACACCGAGGGTTCCGTACAAATTTGTAACTAGATACGAGAATAGTTCAAGAAGAACTGTATGGCGATTAGTTTAATAGGCAAATAAGAATGCGGTACGATTTTTTTTAATTTCTAAAAAATGGTACAAGTTAGGAAAACCGTTATATATTTTCTGTAATATTTAGGGTGATATTAATAATTGGTAACTATTACATGTAGATTTTTTTTGTTTAGTAACTTCAGAGATATTAGGGGGGAATGGTATTTTTCTGACCGTTTTTCGTCCTAAATCAAAAAATACGTGATTAAGAAAACAAATAAAAATGGGAAACTACAAATTAAGCAATTTCATTTGTTACCCCACTTGATATAATGGCCCAACTTTTTATTTTTAACATCCCATTTCGGCCGCTTTTACGAAAAAAGTAGAAAAGGTACAAGATTTTTTTATGTCCAATAGGCTCGGGTTAGCCATTTTTAACACTATTCCAAATTTCAAATCTATCCTACTACTATATATACTACTGCTGAGTAGTTCCTGAGATATCTGGCTGTGACAGACGTACAGACGGACTGACAGACAGACAGAGTCGCACCATAAGGGTTCGTTTTTTATCATTTTGGTACGGAACCCTAAAAAGCGGTTAATGGATGTAGATACGAGGACTAGGTTAAGTCAACAAATTCAATGAACTTAACCAAACAATACAACGCTCAGCAGAATGACTGCTGTTCAGAAAAGGAGGTTGAAACACCATTACACTAATTGAAATAAAAACAAATACAAAAGTATAGAGCGCACTTTAGTATGAGCCTAATCGAAATGAAATTCTTTCATAAATACCAAAACGTCCTCATATAGAATTAATTAAATTCTGACTGAGATCATAACATGACCTAAAAAAATATTTCGTCCTTAATTCGTTCTCTGAAAGTGATTGCTTGTACGAAATATAAGAGGGACTGAGGGAGATTATAAAAACTCATTCTTAGCTCATGACAAAATATAATTTGTGAAGTAAAAGTGAATAAGTTAATATTTACTGCTTCTAAACAATCCATCAGTACGTCTAGCATAACTGGCCGCGACTTCGTTTCTCGCGCGACAGTGCATCACCTGTCACTGTCACACGATATTGAGTGGAAAGAGATAGGTAGCATTTGTCGCGCGACAAAGAGTCGCGTGTCACAGTTGTGCTACAGGTACAGGTATTATTATTTCCATAATTTTCTTTAACTTATAGAAATTTATCCAATACGCTGTCAATGACAAAAATATTAGATGCTTATCTCAGTTTTTATGTTTCCATGATAGGTATTTTCAGAAAGATACTAAATGAAAGCATTGTGAAATCTTTTTACATATAAAAGTCAAATCCTACTAATATTATAAATGTGAAAGTCTGTGAAGATGTGCTTCTACGCTAGACGAGCCGAGCACGAGCGGAGCCGTGCTGGGCGTCGTTCACGGCACCAAATGTGAACTTACAACGAACCTATAACGATCACTGTCCTCGAGCGCGATGCAAATCCTTTTTTAATGCACTTGCTCAAAAAGTGGTATTTTTCGTAGCTGTAAATCGTGCGCAAAGTTGTATTTTGCGCACTAGAGCTTTTTAATTTCTAGCTAATTTTTGAACACTAAATAACACATTTATTTGCAAATAAATAAAGTACAAAGTAATAATAAATATATTTCTTGCTTTTTCATGTGTAAATTTAGTTAAATTCTGTATGCTTCTTTTCAGAATAATTTATTTTGATTAGGCTGAATGGTGACAGCCGGTGCTATGTTTTTTGTTTCATCGCATTTTTTCGCAAATGTATTAAAAAACGTCGTTTGATACACGTGCGGAAGTGTCATTTCCACTCGTCCCGAGTATTTACCCTCGCCTGGCGGCTCGGGCCAATACACCTCTGGACTCGTGAAAAATGACATACTTTCCGCACTTATATCAAAAAGTACTATTGTGTTCGTCAAAAAGCCGACAGTTGGTGGAGCACCGTCGAACCAAATGCTCGAAGCGCGCTCGTGCTCGGCTCGTCTAGCGTAGACACACCTTTAGATGTTAATGATGTTTGTTACTAAATAACGCGATAGAAATTGAATAGATTGCGATGAGGCATACCAGTAGACCAAGTCCTAGACTGAAATAGGACACTTTATGGCCCAGTAACTGTATTTTACTGTTTATCCAATAAATAATTAATTTATCCCAGGAACATAATAACAGGAATAACGTAGGTGAAGCTGCCGGTAAACGCTAGCTATAGATGCTTACAAATTAGAGGCCATTACTTTAAGAGACGTTAACTTTCATCAAAATAATTTATTTTAAATAGGAATTAGAGAATTTTTTATAAGAAAAGTTTGTTTTCATTTGCCGAACAAAATAATTAAATTAAAATTCTATCCGAAACAAAATCATCCTGTGTATTTATCTGGCAAGGTGGTATCACTGTTAAGTGTGCGTCCTTATTTGTCATAAATGATATTGATTAAGCGGTTTCATACGATAATCAAAGAAGTCGTAATCACTGAATTCTGATTATCTCATTACATTGGGTGTTATTACGTGGCACATTTGTTTTCCTAATTTTCTCCAAAAACTAACACAATCTATACGTTAGTTTTATAGTTAAGTCTACTTCTAAGGACGAGTACTATCAGCTTTAAAAGTATTGGCATCTCATTTGTAAGCACCTTATATAAAACATTAAACATGAGGATGGTACCTATATTACTTAGCTATCATACTTATACTGAGTATCATGATAGGCCCATCCTCAAGCAAGTTTTGCTCGATCATCAGGGACGCAACGATCAGGCACAGTGGAGGCTTATAAAAACTAGGCGTAGGCCATCGACATCCACCGATAAACAAAATCCTCAGTTATGAGGGAGCACCCACAGAGAGACAGGGACAAGTAGAGCTGAGCTACCTAACTACATATCAATAGTCCACTGACTAGCACAAGTAAGTACATAAGCCAGGCATAGCTGGATCGTTAATCCCTAATTCGTATTAATGGTTCACTTTAATTTAATGGCCACCAAAGTGAAGACCTCTTTCTGCTGAAACCACAACAATATTTTTCCGGAATTAAGATTAATTATACCGGCATCTCCCAGAATATATTTGTGTAGAAATATTCTAGGGAAACTGGGGCGCTATAGTTAAATCGATAACGTCATGTGCCTTGCGGGTCCCGAGAGTGTCAACGGACACAGTAACAATTCATTTGTTCCATAATGAAATAATACTGGGTCTGTATTTGACGCAAGATAACAGAGACATCGTTAACTTGTATCCCTCTCTTACGTTTGTATATTCGTGCGAGTGCGAGAGCGAGGGAGCTAGATTTGAGTCAGACTCACTAATCCAGTAGCCGCATACCTACATACATGATACTGAGTTTATTATGACACCTGGGTTAATGCGAATGGCGCGAGTTGCGATACGAGCCTCCGCGGCGGCGAGTATCGCAAATAGAGACGCCATGAGCGTTTTTTTTACTTAATTAGACAACGTTGCATACAATACTTATTCTTCGACTAGGTTTTAAAATATAAAATACAAAATTAAACATAGCACGCAAACAAGGCAAATATGACATATGACTGACAGTATGTGTCTATGGTAAACTTTTTCTAATTTGACGTATACTCGCTAGTGACACGCAGTGACGATATTACAAATACTTTTTAATTTTTTTCGGAATTCAGAATTTAGTTCGGAAAGATTTGTTTTTCTTAAAAACCGTAGGAATTTAATTGAGTGCTTAATCCTTGACCTAAGTTTAACCTTAGAAGTCTGTGGCTGCTAGCAGTATCCCTTTGCGACTATAACGACACTAGTGCTGTTACGGGGAATAGAGTATAGACTTCTCTGAACTCATATTATGTATGTTCTTATATTAGTGTTCGTGACCAAGTAAAAGACAGATAAAAGTACAGGAGTAGAAAAATTATTATTACGTAATAGTAACAGTGTCAAAATTTCCTTACGCATTGCCATGTAACCTACTTATAACTATCTAAATCTGTAATTCAGTTTAACAGACTCCAACATAAGTCGTCTAAGTCAGATAGCGCTCTTAGCAAAGCACATCTTTTTTCTGTCGTTCCTCATTACTGAGGATCGTGACCAACTGTAATGCCCGTCCACATAACGCGGTCTAGGGCCATATGGGCTGCCTCTGCATGTTAGTACCACAAGCATTTCTTATGGTGTCAGACCATCTTGTCGGGATTCGTCCTCTGGCGCGTCAACCTTCAACTTGACCTAGGTAGTGCTGGTTAGAGCAATGCATACTTTGTAATAAAACTCTACATCACGCTTTTATCATTATTTTTGGAACTAACATAACCGTGTCGAAAATGGTTTTTAGTAGTAGTATACGAGTACAATTAATTTTGATCTGTTAAGTCAATTTTTTCAATTATATTATATGCATATAGAATATTTTCAAAGTAATATTGGGCATTATGTAATAGTTTCATAACAAGTCTTATCTTGGTAATAGGGTCCTTACGGATACACTTCGACCCAATGGAATCTTTTGTGTAATTAACCCTTAACTTTCATAACAAGTACATGTATTTTACTTTAACGGTAATTGGATATCGATATCGATTTCGATTTTTTGTTAAGTTATAATTTTAGAAACATACAATGCGAAGCCTTTCACATGAATAAAATCAATTTGATATAATAACGTTTCACTGAGCCCATATTTATTCAAATCCAATACTATTGAACGCTTGTGTTAACAAATAATGCTCACGGAGAGGCGTTGACGAAATATTTTTAACTTCTTGCCCTCGAATGTCACTGTACGCAAGTTTCTGCGGAAGAGCATTAAAACAAATCAATGCGTGGAGCGTTCATCGCCAGCATCAGTTCACAGAAGATAGGGAAAGGCTATTGGAAAAACTAAATTTGACCTTAGACGAAGCCGTCAACCTGGCAATTTCTCTTGAAGACGCTGTGACAAATACGCACGCATTTAGGAATGCTAGCTCATCGCTCAACCTCAACTCCGTACCTGAATCTGAGAATAACGTCACGGCTTCCACGCCCACTTTTCACACAAATTCGAAGAGACGTTATTTTTTTTTGCAGTGGAAACGTGCACCAGCGAATAAAATGCCCTGCAGTAAATGAAAACTGCCCGATTTGCTCAAATAAAGGACCACTTTGCAAACGTATGCAGATCTAAATATCCGCAAAGAGCAAACGCTGTAACCAATGATAATGCCCAACCTGACGGCTCACTGTCTGCGATATCTGCTGCCTTCCCAAGAAGCTTAAAAAGGGCCGCCTCACCTATAACTATTAACGGTTTTAAAGTAGAGGCCTTAATAGATACGGGAAGTTCTGTAAGCTTTATTTACAGGAGTCTAGCCGAAATACTAAAATTGAAAATAAAACCCGGCCGTAAAACTATCAAGTTGTCATCTCTCAGCCACGTCTTTTACGTTCAAGGCATCTGTTACGTCAATATTCAACTTAACAAGTATCAATACAAACATCAACCACTTCTAATCGTCAACAATCTTTGCGCAGACGCTATTATTGGCCACGATATTCTTAAAAAAACCACTCCTCACTGGAACTCGAGTTTGGCGGATCCCAACAACCATTAAGAATCTGTAATGTCATGGAAGCATCAGTACCGCCAGCGTCCCTGTTTAGCAATCTATCACCTCACATGAAACCCATAGCAGTCCGAACAAGACAACATAGCACCGATGATGAACTTTTTATAAGCGCAGAAGTCTCCAAGCTGCTCGAGGACGGCATCATCGAGCCCAGTATCCCCCACCCAGTGTCATCCTGGAACTCAAAGTCCTTATCGCGGGCGCGGGTGGAGGTCTACACAAAAAGTGGATGGTAATTGATTACTCTCAAACTATTATTGATTTCAAGAGGCCACTTCCGTCAAAATCTCGAAATAAATATATACTTACTGTGATTGACGAGTGCAGCCGCTTTCCCTTCGCTTTTCCCTGTAAGACATGACGTCAAGCACCGTGATTGACTGCCTAAACAAAATATTCTATGTATTCGGCACTCCTATGTACATTACATCCAATCCACCTCCTCCTCCTATGTACACTTCGAGCCAGCGGCGGCGGAGAAGCCAAGGCCGATAAGTCC
Organism: Eudemis profundana; assembly: GCA_947034925.1. Lineage (NCBI taxonomy): Eukaryota > Metazoa > Arthropoda > Insecta > Lepidoptera > Tortricidae > Eudemis > Eudemis profundana. Next base: position 12,228,137 of record OX344808.1, read on the forward strand.
TCAACTCGATGTGCGGCGCTCTACTCGCACCAGGCGTCCGCCGGCCTACCTGCAGTACTAACTACCATCAGATATTTTAGGAGGGGTGAATGTGGTGTATCTCTATGGCTCGTTGCCATGGTAGTTTGGTATTATCATATATTGAAATGTCTATCAGTATGTAATATTTTTAGCCGAATAAAGCCAAGTTTGCTGATGGTTTACCTTTGTATTGTATCAAGACTTTCCCATACTGACCGATCGAAATGGGCCATCCTGTATAAATTGTGATATTAATTACTCGCATCGCTTCCACATCCCTACCCCGAATTATTGTGTGGTAAACTTTGAGTTGAAATATAAGTACCTACTCTATTCCTTTAAAGGTGGTTAGACGAAGGTTGTGATGTAAATGAGTAATTACAATTAAGTAGATGGATTTGTGAAGGCCGCTAGCTGGAAAACGGGTTTTCTGTTGTACAACTGTTTCCACTCGCTTAGTCTTATTTAAAGTTTACAGAGGTAATTTCAGTAAAACTGTTTGAATAGCATTATATGAAGTGATGTACATACTTACTCGTCATTTTCAGTCAACTTTAATATTCAGAATGTTTTGTACTCTCGAATATAATCTATATTTTTTATCAAGTTTCTGTTATTATTTTTTTATACTTAGATTGATTGAAATAATACCTACTTACATCTACAGTTAAACAATACTACAAAGCCAAATTATGTTTCCCATCTTATATTACTGGTATACGTCAGTTTTGAATATTATTATATCTAACTGAGCAAGAGCGCGAAGCGAATGAAGTGTCTCTGCTTCAGTTTAAGCAAAAATCATTTCGTAGGTCTAGCCGGATGTCTGTTCTCCTCTATAGGTCGCAATTCTCAACCGTTTCTCGTAAAATTTGAAATCTGAGCAAAAGGCGTATGATGATAGGTTTTGTCGCATGATAATAAATCTATATAAAACAAAATCTGGTTAGCTAAACAATTTTTCTACTCCTGTACTTTTATCTGTCTTTTACTTGGTCACGAACACTAATACAGCACATACATAATATTTATTTATTTATCGTATGGCATCATTACAAGTCACTGGATAATCATATTCTAGAACTATAACTAAAATTTTGCCCGTTTCAAGTACGAAACCGCTTCCTGTGAGATATTTGTGATGTGGTCTATGTGACCTTTGAATCTTGTAAGAGGACACTCCAAGACTATGTGTTCAATGGTCTGAATTGGATGTCCGCAGTTGCAAGCGGGTGACATGCTCCAACCCCATCTGTGCCAATTATAAGCGCAGTTTCCTATACCCGCTCTCAGGCGGTTCAAAGCGGTCCAGACGCGGCGGGGTTTCGTGAATCCAGCAGGGGGGCTTTGAGGAGAGAATGAGAAGTAGGGGTTTGGAGGGTATTTGTAAGGTTCCCATTCCTCGATCACAGCCTCATTTATGTTAAAGTCACCCTGCTGATCAGGAATCGTTATGGCAGGAGGATTCCTAGATTTCAATCTTTTGGGCCCAAAGTTGTCAAGATCTACATGGATGGGTAGGTTTTGATTGCAGCGAGTTTTAGTGGCTTCTTGGTGCAGGCATCTTTTTCTTCTCAGGTGAGCTGGAGCTATGTTACTGAGTACAGGGAGCCAGTGAGTGGGAGTAGGCTTAAGACATCCGGTTATTAATCGCAGAGTGTGGTTTAGCTGCGAATCAACAGTCGAAACATGGGCGCTGTTAATCCAGACTGGAGCACAATACTCAGCCGTTGAGTGGACTAGGGCCAGGGCCGTAGTTCGGAGTCAAGACGCGGGGGCTCCCCATGTAGTTCCTGTGAATGTTCTGTACCTAATATGAGTTCAGAGAAGTCAATACTCTATTCCCCATTAAAGCACTTGCGTCTTTATAGTCGCAAAAAGATACTGCTAGCAGCCACAGACTTCTAAATCTAGGTTCGCGCTATGTTTAATTTTGTATTTTATATTTTAAAACCTAGTCGTAGAAAAAGTATTGTATGCAACGATGTATAATTAAGTCAAAAAACGCTCATGGCGTCTCTATTTGCGATACTCACCGCCGCAGCGGCTCGTATCGCAACTAATAAGTGTCTATTATTTTAGACTACTCTCTAACATATATCAAAATAAATCAGATCGGAGCCGGACAGTTAGGTACCTTTCTTTGTTAATATTATTCGGAAAGTTCCAAATGTCAGTAATCACGTACAAAAGAAATCCACAACTAGGCCTCCATTCAAGATTGGCTTACATGAGAGCCATTGGCTGTGACTTGAATATTGAACGATCGTGGGCGATAAAGACGTAACATTTCCATTTTTGCTATTTGAATGCATTTATATAATAAAGTGACATATTTCTAAAGGATATATCGCAGAAACGCTGTTCCTTCAGGTGCTAATTTGAGTTTGACACCTGGCAACATGATAAATAAGTTGATGAATCGTCATTAGGGATGACGACTGGATTAAAAATATATCATTCTATTTATTCCGTCAGTTAGATTATGGAAAAATATGGGACACGTATTTTTTGGTTTATCAAATTATTAAAAATCGATAAAGGTATAATAGATCATCAAACTTCCGGAGTGGGGGCTTGGGGGCTTGGCGTAGGGGAAAATTGTATCAAAGAGTGTCACTCGAAACATCTAAGCTCTGTATTCTCGTCATTTTTTGTATGTCAAACAAAAGAAAAAATACGTGTACAATATTTTTTTATAATCTAACTGACAGACTAAACTATTTATTTTAAGGACCTTGGATCACATTGATTGTTTATCGTATCAATCAATAGTAATATCGCTTTTAAATCGCGCATTCACCTATGTATATTTTTCGTAATCCGTTCAGCAAGTAGGTATTTCTACAATAAAGAAAACATGATCATTTTTCAACCTGAGTGAATGCAATACTTTCATTGGAATATCGAGAAACTTCGCTCTAACAAGCAAACTAGCTTGCTTTATAATATTTACTCTAACTGCCAAAGAACTACGACAGACCGCCGAAGGTAACTAAAGTATACTTTGAGTTGAGCAAAAAGTTAGACAAGCTCTTTAAACAATGTTCAGAGGTTTTTGGACAGTTTTGCCTGAAGTTCTAGAATACTCCAAGTTTTGTAAGTCTCGAAACGAAGCAACTAAGAATTAACGTTACAAAGCTAATAGCAACGTTGAGATTGAGAGTATTAGTTGTCAGCAAAATGTCACGTGTCAAAACTTGATACAATTCTCCTAAACTTTGAAAAATATAATGGGTCTTTATTAGGAGCAAATAATTAAAACGTAGATTCTACTCATAAAACAATAAAACTTTCGTTGAACAACTTTTAAAAAATATGTATTCTTTAGATTTTATCTTTTTCATACAAATTAAATTGTTTTTTCAATGTAGGTACGTTAACATCAGTCTAATTTACGTCGCTTGTCACGCTATAAAAATAAAAAACATCGCAATACATTGCGGTTTCAAATAAACTTTAAAGTGTACTAGAAATTAAAACATAAGTTATTTTTTCTACTCCTGTACTGTTATCTGTCTTTTACTTGGTCACGAACACTAATATAAGAACATACATAATATGAGTTCAGAGAAGTCTATACTCTATTCCCCATAACAGCACTAGTGTCGTTATAGTCACTTTACGTTATTGCTAGCAGCCACAGACTTCTAAATCTAGGTTAAACTTACGTCAAGGATTAAGCACTCAATTTTAACTTTACGGTAAAAATGCACAACTACCAACTTAACAAACAATTAAATTCCTACGGTTTTTAAGAAAAACAAAACTTTCCGAACTAAATTCATTGATGCCAACATAAAGTATTTTTAATTTAAGTATATTTTAAATTAAAAAAAAAGTTTACCATAGACACATACTGTCAGTCAAACGTCATATTTGCCTTGTTTCCAGGTTATGATTAATTTTGTATTTTATAATTTAAAACCTAGTCGTAGAAAAAGTATTGTATGCAACTTTGTATAATTAAGTCAAAAAACGCTCACTGCGTCTCTATTTGCGATACTCGCCGCATTCGCGGCTCGTATCGCAACTCACGCAATTCGCATTTTTTGAACCCACTTATACAACTGTTGCATAAAATACTATTTAAATGTCGCTGAACAAAATGTTGTTCAGTTTAAGGAGTAGGTACAATCTACGTTTTAATTATTTACTCCTAGTACAGGCAACACCTGGTATAGGTAGGAACAGTCAGCAGTGGCGTGGCGTCAAATATATTCTTAGTAAAGCCGGAGCAGATTTTGATTACTTTTTCTTCAGGAGTAGTAGATACTGCGGTCATAAGCTTTAAAATAGGCAAGCCGGTGGGAATCGGGTTCTATGAACGCCACGCCACTGACAGTTAGCATCAAATAGTAACATCCAAAGGTTTATATAATTATATCGCAACACATCTTTATTAATAGGTATATATACCAGGTGTTGCCTCTACTAGGAGCAAATAATTAAAACGTAGATTGTACTCCTCAAACTGAACAACATTTGTTCAGCGACATTTAAATAGTACATTGTGTATCAAGGGCGGTAAGTAAGGAATTACAAACGAGTGTTTGTTACAAGGCCGAGACGAAGCCGAGGGCTGTAACACAAGTTTGTAATTCCTTACTTACGATGTTTTTCATCACACTTGTGAGGAAATCTGATTAAAATAACCTCAATAAAATTGTAAAACTGACAGTGACGTTAGTGACATATATCCATAGACAATGCGAATGTCAAGTCACGTTCGGAAACCATAGCGGAAACCATATAAAATGGTTGATTTTATATTTTCAAAATACTGAAATGTGCTATTTAAACATTTAATTAATGTTACAGAAATATGTGTTTACATGTATTTGCAATAACAGTTCTCTTTAAATAAATATTTCAGTAATAAAAGTTTTAAAAGTAAGTTGGCGTTTCCTTTGAACATGACAAATAAGAGTAAAACTGAACAAGCGTTTCAAATTTAAAAAAGAAAACCATTACGGCCTAGGGCGTAATACGTCATTTACGGCCCGCAAAACCTACGTGTAACAACACCATTTTCGAGCAAGTGTGATGAAAAATAACTTATGTTGTAATTTTTAGTACACCTTAAAGTTTATTTGAAACCGCAATGTATTGCGAGGTTTTTTAAATTTGTAGCGTGACAAGCAACGTCAATTAGACTGATGTTAACGTACTACATTGAAAATATTATTTACTTTGTATGAAAAAGATAAAATCTAAAGATTACATAATTTTTAAAAGTTGTTGAACGAAAGTTTTATTGTTTTATGAGTAGGACCTACGTTTTAAATAGTTTTAATTATTTGCTCCTGTTACAGGCAACACCCGGTATATACTGTAAGACCAGATTCAGATTCAGATTCAGATTTTTATTCATAAAATAGGTCGGTACAATATTTTACACGTCATTTTAATTAAATATATATAATTAATGCTAGTAGTAATTAGTTAAGACAATTTATATTCTATTAAATATTTCAATTAGGTCAACGATCCCTATTTATAAATTCTTCAACACTATAGCACGCTAGGTTGGTTAGGAAGTGTTTCAGTTTGTTTGCAAACAATTTGTCATTTGATAGTTCGACTATTTCCGACGGTAGAAGGTTATATAATTTAGGGCCAGTGACATCAAGTGACTTACGAGCCTTTGCTAGTCGACGTTGTGGTACGAGTAGGAGAGGCTTCCTGCGCCTAGTCCTGTTTTGGTCCTGGGGTGCGGTGAAGCTGTTCAAGTTAGTTCTTACATATTTACAGGCTGTTAGAATATAGACGCCAGGAAGTGTTAAAATATTAGCTTCCCTGAACAGTTCTTTCGCTGGGTGGTCATAGGGTTGTCGTGTTATTATTCTGACGGCGCGTTTTTGCATTTTGAATGCCTTATCACGATTTGCCGCCATGCCCCATAGATCTACCCCCTGAGTTAGAATGGAGTGGAAATATCCGTAGTAGGCTTTTTTCATGTTGTCCCGAGTCAAGCTTGGGGCGAGTCTGGAAAGCGCATAGCACGCTGACGCCAACTTGTCGCACATTGAGTCTATATGAGGGGACCATGTGAGTGCGGAATCTATAGTACAGCCTAAATACTGAACCCTTTCTACTTGTGGTACCTGAGTGCCGTTGAGTGTGACGTTTAACACATTATCTCTGTTGCTTTTTAACCTGAAGTTCATAATGTTGGTCTTATCTATATTTAGTAGCATACCATTTGCGGAGAACCACAGTGACAATTGGTAGATTGCTTTGCTAACCTTACGTTCCAAGGATTTCAGGCTATGTGCATCGACCAGCACGCACGTGTCGTCAGCGAAAGATATAAACTCAAGGTCGGGATTTGCTGTCGAGATATCATTGACAAGAATTAGAAATAGGTTATTACCCATTGCCGAACCCTGAGGGACGGCACAGCTACCGACCGGCTCCAGCTTCGACCTTGAATCATTAACGTACGTACTCTGCCTTCTATTCCATAGAAATGAACGAATTGTTTGGAGAAAGCATCCGTTTACACCATATCGGGATAGTTTTTCAAGCAGGAGAGTGTGGTCGACCATCTCGAAGGCGCGCGACAAATCGCAGAATATCGCTGCGACCTGCCGCCCGCCTTCGAGGTGCGTCAGCACTCGCGCAACAACATCGCGCGTCGCGTCAGCGGTCGAGCGGCCGGGTTGGTATGCGTACTGCTGTTTGCTTAACAAATTGTTCGAGGTGAAATATTTCATTAGTGTATCACTCATCATGCACTCAAATACCTTTGAGATTATGGGTATTAGAGAAATAGGACGGTAGCATTTTTCTGAGGTAGCATCTCCCTTGCCCTTGTAAATGGGTTGGACTTTAACTTGTTTTAATGAATCAGGATATATGCCTGCAGCGATGCACTCGTTAAATAGGAGAAGAAACAGCGAAATAACGATAGGTGGTAAGTAATCAAGTATGTGGGTTGACATTTCGTTGATATCTTTCGATTCTTTCCGTTTTATCTTTTTGACGGCTTTTAAAATGCTATCCAGTGTATATGGTCTGAATTGAATTGACGGCACAGGCAATGGTAAGTACCTAACTAAGTAATTAAGAGCGGTTGTTGTTTACCGCAAAAGGTTTGTTTATTAAAAAGATTAAATCTAAAACAGCATAAATATACTGTTTTAGATTTAATATTTTGTAATCTTTTGTTTTAGTGCACAATAAAGAATATTGTATTGTGTATTGTATTTATGTAATTGTATTGTCCACTGTATGGATCATACCTACTTATGAGTTATGTCTACTGTTATAAATTTACTTTACCAGCCTAGTATAGGCAGACATAGGTTCAATAGAAGCAGTGATTTATAAAGTAAAAAGAGGCTGGTTTTTCTAGAAATAAATTTCTATTGTATCTCGCGGCGGTTTGCGTTGCACATAAAAGAAATACTTCGTTTCAAATTTTATCTTTGACATCCATAACCCTTTTGCTGGTTTGAGATAAAACAGAAAATTCTTTGGAGCAGAATGCTCATGTTATTAAATTATGTTGGCGAGCATTCTATAACAGGCCGGATAGGCCGTATCTGTATGAAATCCATACCCATTTACATACTATTATGTAGATTCCTTTGTTTCAGTGTATCTGTACAAGTAAATGGGAATTGTGTGTTATTCACCTTAAGGAAAACTAGGGGAACATTGAGTGAAATTGTCTGTTGAATTCGCGTCGGCATTTGTTAATATTGTTTTCCAGTGTAGCAGTGCTAAATAATATTGTCTTCGGTTTCATTATCATTAATTGTAATAAATCAACTTAAACGGATTAAATCGCGTATATTAATAACTACATATATTAAGATAAGTAATCTAATTTGTTACTCCATAAAATAATAATTGTAATTTACATAATTATAACCACAATACCATGTAATATTTTATAATATTATCAATAAATGAGTATGAGTATGAGTTCCGACGTTTCGTAACTCTTTTCAGCGTTCATGGTCGCGGGTCTACCCTCTTATAAACGCCATTTAACCAGTTTAAGTTGTTTTATTAAAATCAGTGATATATTTTGAATAGAAGCGAAATTGAAAAATTGTATACCTCGGGCAGAATTCGAACCTGCGTCCCCAACCACTCTCCTGGCCAACACGCTCCCAATAAAACAATACTAGTTGTTATTGTTGCTATTTAACAAAATAGGAGATAACAATCTCCTTCAAATGGTAAGGCTGTATTATAAACAGTGTTCGGATTAGGTAGTGCGATTTCGGGTGAATGACTTTAAACATTGAACTTAACATGGATAAGACTTGGGATTCCGAGACTCAAAAATGTTCACAGTAAATATTATTGACATAAATACTGACATATTTACTGTACAAAATTTAAAGAAGACGCAAAAATAAACTTTAAACTTTTCATATGAAATCCCGGGGTTAAAAGGTAATAAGCTTACACACCGAAGTTCCGCGAAATGGCACTGTACCTAATCCGACTGATTATAAAGTACAAAATAATATTTTTCATCACACTTGCTCGAAAATGGTGTTGTTACACGTAGGTTTTGCGGGCCGTAAATTACCTATTACGCCCTAGGGCGTAATGGTTTTCTTTTTAAATTTGAAACGCTGGTTCTGTTTTACTCTTATTTGTCATTTTCAAAGGAAACGCCAACTTACTTTTTTAACTTTTAACACTGAAATATTTATTTAAAGACAACTGTTATTGCAATTAAATGTAAACACATATTTCTGTAACATTAATTAAATGTTTAAATAGTGTATTTCAGTATTTTGCAAATATAAAATCAATTAAAATGGCCGATTTAGGTCTTTACCGCTATGGTTTCCGAACGTGACTTGACATTCGCATTGTCTATGGACATATCAGACATATGTCACTAACGTCACTGTCTGTTTTAATATTTTCTTGTCATACTGGGGCGATTAGTAAGGTTATAAGGGCTTTTTATTTGGAATGAAATAGTCAAACATTTAGGTAAATTTTTGGTCGACTGGTTGAGCGCCAAGTCAATGGAATAGTAACTTCAGTACAGGTTATTTTTGTAAAAAAATATCACTATCTCAAAAACTATTACAATATTTAGTAAATGTTATACCATTTTTTTACGTCATGTGCCAGGTTGTGTTGGTTTTTTTTTTTCACCACCTTCGTTCGAAATCAAACGTGAAATTTAGAAAAATCTGAAAATTATTTTTTGATATTCTACTGTGGCCACACCATAAAAAAATTAACAAAACTAGGAATTACGTTCAATAGCATAGTTATCTGGCTACCCATATTAAAAAACAGATTTGAAAATACTTGATATTTTAGTCATGACTAAAATATCAAGTATTTTTCACTTAGCACGAGTTTTGCAAAACCGTCAATATCTCGAAAACTAAGAAATTTTTACTGAGGTCAAATTTACTTAATCTGGTGTCTGATGAGCTGGTCTATCAGCCCTTTTCGTCTCAAAGTTGGTTTTAGGCACACCCTGTATATATATATATAAGTTTGTCTTGTATGTAGTTGAGTTATTTTTGAATACATCATCAAATAATACAATTAAAATAACATAACCAAGGACCTTAAAATAAATAGCCGGACGAAGCCACGCTAACAGATAACTGTCGCACCTGTAGTAAGCCGGTCGCTTTGTAGTATTTACGAGCAGCACACACACATCTACCAGCGTAGTATCCTACTACGCTGGTAAAATCGGTTTACTAAAGGTGCTTCAGTTATGTGTTAACGAGACTACGTCCGGTTATTTATTTCAAAGTCCTTGAACAGAACTATGAACAAAGCCCCACCCTCCTTATAAGATAATTTGTCGCATCAATCCGTGTCATGGTAAAGTTTCGAGGCTAAAAGCAAAGCGGCTACAGTTTGCCGTCGGGTTCCACTGCAGACCACAGAGAGGTTAACCAATGAATATTTGAAACAGGGCAAAGTCAAAATAACTCCAGCTACCCAGCTATCCAGCTGAAGTTATTGGAAATCCTACTAATATTATAAATGCGAAAGTTTGTGAAGACGTTTGGATGTTTGTTACTCAATAACGGGGTAACCACTGCAGTGCACTGGATGGATTGAGCTGAACTTTGGCATGCAAGTAGAACAAGCCATGGATTGAACCATAGGATACTTTATATCTATATTATATTATTGATTTTATTTGTCTTGTTGGACGCATAGAGAGACCCTTTACATCTCTATAAATGTAGTTTTAAGTTTAATGTAATGTATTAATGAAATCTTATATTAACGACATATTGTTGTAATACTCGTTGGTCGAAAAGAGAAACTGGTGAGTTTCTTCCGGCGCTCCTTCTCACCAGAAGGTCAATTACCCGAAGCGCCAAAAGAAAAGAATTAGAGATGAGACATGTAAAAGAGCCCTTGAGGGCCTACTTACAGAAATATATTTTTTTTTTTTTTTTTTATCCCGATAAATGGTTCTCTTGGGACAATAACGGGAACAACGCGGGCGAAGCCGCTGGTAAATGCTAATAGTAGTTGATAAATGCTTATATAGAGTTTTCCTCTATATGTGATTTGATTATGAAAAATATTAAAAAAAAATGGTAATATAGACGTCTTACTAAATCGTCCTTTCAAATCCATTAGTCTTAGAATAAGAAAATTGAGAGTAACGAATAATTCAAGCAACTATTCTAAATATTTCCATACGTTTCCGAGATAAAAGCAAAAGTCTGTAAAAAGTGACATTTAAATGGTAACCAAGACGTTTAGCCCACCTCCCAAACCCGGGGATTTTCAGTGCCTTTATCTTGACAGCCTGAGGAAACCCTGTGCCCATTTACAAAACTACACGAATTATTTGGTCTGATTACCTTAATTGGTGGTAATTTTCTCATGTTATATGTATTGTATTATACTCGTAAATGTGAAAATTTGTAAAGATGTTTGGATGTTCGCTATTAAATAACGCGGTAGCAAATAAATAGATTGATATAAAATTTGGCATACGTAGACCAAATCCTGGATTCAAACATAGAATACTTTATATGCCGGAAGGTTATTATCCCTTGAGATAATAACGGAAATAACACAGGTGACTATTATAAATGTGAAAGTTCGTGACGATATTTTGATGTTTGTTATTTTATGCCACACCTGGCCATAAAGTGGCTTTTTCCGCACGCGGCGCGTACGGAAAAAGCCGCTTTCTGGCCAAGTGTAGACATAAAATTATGTACACAACACGGGAGGTAATAAAGAAAGAAGCTCAGGCCGCAAACTTCTGCGATCTCGGCCTTTCTTTGTATTACCACCCTAGATGTGTAATGTACTAATAATAACCACGTAGCAGTGAGATGTAATAAGATAGAATTTATCACAGATAGATCATTCTATATTGGAACATACTTCATACGTAAGTAACGCGGACTTATAAAATCAGTAAAAATCAATTCAGTCACAGATATTTAGATTTTTTTCGACAGGTACAGAGATGATTTAGAAAACTACGCTGAGACTCCAACGTATAGGTAACAATTCACCTACAGGCGGGGATACTCAAAAATAAGACCGTTAGATGCGTTTTAAACATGTCTATGACCTCATCGATCCGTTTTTATTTCAATATGATACAGAAATTGTTTGAAAAGTTGTTAAAATACACATCGCTAAGTTACTTATCTTATTCATAAGTTGAAAGCGCCGTCGCCGCCGCGTGGGTCATTGTCGTCTTCATGCCTTCCTCATTTAATTATATTTTCACTCTTCATTCATTCTCCATTGATTTTCTTGCCTCTTCCACGTCAGCAAATGGTATATTGTGGCGGGCACTTTCCTTTGTTTTTATGCGACAAGACTCGGAGACCGAAAAAAAATTTTTGCTGACATGGACGATTTGAAAGTTTTTGGGCTTGAAATAAATCAGTCAGTGTGTGTGCATTTTGAATAATAATGAAACGTAAAAGAGTCTTCACGTCATCCCTAGCCGTAAGTGGCATTTACCACCCGCTGCGGGCAGAAAAAGGGTCACTGTCAAATGTAAAGAAAACCCACTTCGCATATTTAAAACCTTCACTGGCGGCTCAAGCCGCAAACACCTGCAATTTCTGTCACATTATTTTGCCGCTCTAGACATGACATGTATTATCGTGTATTTAATAGCTATTAAAGCCAGCCAGCCAGCCAGCTTTTAGCCAGCTGGCTATTATCGTTTTTAGCTTGAGCTTTAGGCTTAAATTTAGTACAATTATTATTTTAGTTTAGTATCTAAATCATATTTGGATCTCTCTTTTTAGTCGTATACTTTCAGCAGAGTAGTTGTGGTCATGGGGGTCGTAGCATGGCCTTTTTGACCATCTCCCGCCATCCCTCCCTCACCGACGCATTTCGTACGCACAAATTTAGGAGCAATACAATATACAAATAGAATTATACTTACACCCAAACCAACAAACCGTACACCAAAAGATAAATTATAATGTAAATTAGGAATGTTAGGGCTTTCACTTGGTCCGTTCATCGCAAAGGAGAGTGTCCGCTGGATCATGAGCCATTAACTCTACACACAACCAACAAGGACAACTAGTCTCTCCATAGCGTCACCTTCCATACGCATAACGTGTACAAAGTAACTCAAAATTCGAGATTGAACTATTGCCGAGAGTCTTTGCTCAATCATTTTTGGATAGTGGTTTTGTTTTTTAAATTTTAACATAGTTAAATGTTGCAAAATGTAAGCGATAATGCAATCTGGAAGATTCTATGAAATCCATGAATTTGATAGAGGTCGAAACTACAAAGCAGTGACGTCAACATTCCTGTACAGGAATTGCAATATCGTTCCGTTTAAGTATACAATAGTACATTACACAACTAGGGTGGTAATACAAAGAAAGGCCGAGATCGCAGAAGTTTGCAGCCCGAGCTGCAAGCGAGGGACGTAAATATGCGATCGAGGGCTTTCTTTATTACCTCCCGTGTTGTGTACATAATTTTATGTCTACACTTGGCCAGAAAGCGGCTTTTTCCGTACGCGCAGCGTGCGGAAAAAGCCATTTTATGGCCAGGTGTGGCATAAATGTAATTATTACTTCTACTGGTAGGTTTTTAAAGCATGACCTTGAATGCGCAAAAGAAATTTCCTTATAAAGTACAAAATATATTTTGTATAGTACTGCTAGTATAACTATATACATATAGTACTGAAATTGAGGAGTGTCTTTTCAAAAGGGCTTATTTTTCTAGGGTTTTCATAGAGACACTGCTCAATTGCTGTAATTGACGCAAATTGTGTTTGCCTGTGAGTGAATCCTCAAATAGGTTGAGTACATATTACACATTATAAAATACTTACTTAGACTAACTTTGTGTGTTTAATACATGGTATATACGAAGTAATTATTTAAGCGTGTCTCTAGTATATTTCACAGTCTTTCACAGTTTTTTCCCGCCGTCGGAAAGTTGGTGACAAGGCCGCGAAGTAGGTTGCGTGCGGGAAGCGAATGTGGGGCGGATAGTGGTTTCAAGCAATGTTTAAATTGCCGGCTTATTCATAACGAGCTGCTTTATTATGCCGTTTTATACAAGTGTTATTAAGACATGATTAATTATGGTCACCATGTTTGTTTTACACTTAATAAATAGGTATAAGTCTAAATTTAATACATTAACCACCTCAATATGCAGCCGCGCTTGTGACTTTATCCTTCTTTCACATTGCAACGGAGGTGTGGATTATATTTATAATAAAACTCTATGCAATAAATTATTTTACCTTCTGGGAAATAAGCCAAGTAAACAAAAACTGGGACAAGGACTGGGAAGATATTATTAGTCACTTACCAGAGACCCGGAGCGCTCCACATTGTAACGAGTTTTAAAATTAGTTTTACAGCGACGTAAAGTATTATTTAAAGAATTGGATACATTTATCTATAAGTAGTAGTCAACAGGTAACATAGATACGAGTATGATAACAGTTTTAAATATTTCCAAAGTTACAACAAGTTATACGTAGTTATACTTCAAAACGGTGATTCTGCAACAATCGTTCGTAACAACAACACCACCGACAGGAAGACGGAAACAAGCGTATTCAGGAGGTAAATGAAGAAGGCGGAGCGAAGTGACATCACAGGTACTCTTAGCTCGATGAAACAAAATGTTAGAAAAAATAAAAAACGCGAGCGCGTGACTACCGCGGCCTAAGCTAGTAGGGGAAAGGAACGTCTTGAAGAGATTCAACAAGTGGTTTGCGAGAGCGAGCGGCGCGGGTCGTCGCAACCTCGCGGCGGGAACGCTCGCCCGCCAATGTCCCGAGCTGCCATCCCTCGACGGCGACTGCGCCTGTGTGCTCCCGGCACAGCCTTCATTGTCGAACCCGCTCCTGTGTGCGTGGAAAACGTGTACAGACACGTCTTTACTTGAGCGCGCGCGCGCGTGTGCGCCGTGACGCGCCTACGGGTCTGAACAGGTAAGCCCGGGCCGACCCCAGCAGAGCTCGTCCCTATCTATACCCCGCTTACAATGAAACAGGCTAGCTGTAATACATCAACTAGCTGCGTGCTACATTAGCCGACGCATGACCGCCCAATTCAATAACATCACAAGCGAGTATGAAAGCTACAGTCGTATATGACGTTCTGTGCAGCCTCTTTGTTCGCTCGTTGCAAGTACCTATATTTTGTATTTTGTAGCGATTGTTCTTCAAAAAAGGTCGGCGTGCCCCGCACTTGTGGAGTGCTTGCCAAGTTTCGCATACCTTACCCTCTGTATTTGTTCAGTTCGCGAATTTCACGCATAGTTTGCGTGGCGATGGAGCAAATAATTTTATATTAAATTGGCTTGTTTAGCGAGTTAATTACCATATTGCGAAGCTGTCAGTCGAGGCTTACCTGTCTAATGAAATATGGTAAGCTAATGAGCGGAAATATTCGTGCAGACATGGACGGTGAGATAAACTACAGATATGACGGTATAAAGTTTATTATCACCGTCCGGTTAATAACCTTTTAAACTTCAATGAAGTAGTTAAGAGGATTAGTCAATATTTTTTCAGGAGGTGCGACAACTTTATTTGAGCCTTATTAAATAAATAAATCCGACTTACACCCGCAGCTACGAAAATATAATTCTATATTATTACCACCACGCAATAATTTCAAATGACATTTTTAAAATTCTGATATTTTCTAACGTCAACCCTCTGAAACGTCCAACTTATGTTATTGGTAACTTTGCACTGATTAAGGTAACTTTCCCAAAACTCAACTGTCAGAACAACTTAATCAATCTCGTAGCCCATTGAAGCCGCGACATAATAGTTGTGGTTGGTGTGGTGATGCGCTTTGCTTCAAAGCGCTACGAGCTACGCCCGCTACGGACAGGTGAGTTCTACGTAATTCGTAGCAGCGCTACGAACAATCGGCTCTGTAGCTCGGGCGCGATTTGATTAATTTAGCCCAGTCAAATGAGGGATGGGAGAATTTATTTTGTCACTAGGATGACTACTAGAACTAGGGTTTATCATAAATAGTTACTTGTTGGAAAATTACAGTTCTGAAAAAAAAATTGTTGATAAGACAGTTATCCATTCACCAACTGAGGCGACATCTAGTGAAGCATTCTGTGCCTTTATAAAAGATAAAATCAAGAGTGAACCATCGATTATTTTAAAGCTTTTTGAAATCCCTCAATTGCTCTGCACGATTTAAAAGATCCTTTCAACTACTGATTGCAATTCTATTCCAACATCTACGATTCCGTTTACTTACCTACGATTTGCTTGTAGGGTGAGAGTGATCAGGCATCTTCTGGGTAATCATGCTCTATAGCAGACCTTGCTGCTACTTTTCACCAGTTGAGGGTCACAGAAGAATAATAGAATACGGCTATACACTCTGGTCCTAAAAGTATCTGGTAAAAGTATCATTCCATTGTAGGCTCTATCAATGTTACCGCCAGGCATGATTGGGGTCAAGACTAGGGAATACAACCCGGTTATTTCTTGTATGGATAAAACTAGGTTTCGGCTAATTCGATTTTTTTCCATACCAAAGACCATTAAAACAAGAGGACTGTCCTTCTCCATACAAAAAGCTGTTCCCGGAATTTACAACGCCATCTATGTATAAGCTTGGTAAAAGAATTATATTATTTACAATTATTCAACTTTGCAAACGTGACACAGTATTTAAATGTTAGAATTTATTTATTAATAGCTGTTTACGAACTAATTGTTACTATACTATGTTTCTTTGTTCAATTATAACATCGTTAAATGTTTAGTTTTTAGCGCCATCTAGTTTTTGCCCGGAAATCCCCTAGCGGTCGGGTTACGATCCAAAGTATGGAGAATGACAGTCCTCTTGTTTTAATGGACCTTGTACATACTAAAAATAACCGATTGTAATCCCTAGTCAAGTCCAATACGCCTATTTAAAGTAAAAAAAAACTCAAACCCATATTAATACATAAAATAATAGTAATTAACTTAATATCCAACACACAACTAAAATATCCCAGGGGTAATCTTTAATCCGTATCACTTTGGTGTGTAATTTTAAAAATGTTGATATTTAACATTATACTAAGCTGACATTTTGAATTAGTATTTAGATCAAGTACTAAAGTCGGAGTGTGGGCGAGCCCACGCGTTTTAGGTCAATGTCAAGGCTCAGGTCGGCGGCTAAGGCTGCGTTTCCACTAGAGCTGTGCGAGGTAGCAGAGCGGTGAGCGAGGAAAAAAATCGACCAATGCCGGGCTGTGCTGGGCGAGGCTAGGCACGCTGATTGTTGGATTTTTTCCTCGCACCGCTCCGCTCAGCTCTGGTGGAAACACAGCCTAAATGCGTTCACCTGAACTGAAGATGACTTTTCAAAGGCAACAGAAAGAATTATTTCTTTCTGCTAAGAAAAAAAGAAAGAAGGAAAGACAGAGGGAATGGGGGGGGGGGGGGGAGGGGGTTATATGAGGATGAGGGACGGAAAAAATTTTTTTTGGGGATAACACCTAACTTCACCGCGCAGCGCGTGCGTTTCACTCTGTAGAACAACATTTATTATATTTTTAACGTATATAACGATCAAATTATTTACTAGTGATATAACAACTTTTCATAGAATTGACATTTGAAATATTATTTATTTATTAGAAAGACATTTAGTAGAATATAATTATAAAGAAAACCCCCTAAACCACCATTACTTCAATATGGATATAGGTTCGTTAGTCACCTTGTGGTTCCTCAGAGTGGAAATAGAAGCCGCGCGTAGCGGGGCTTCGTCGACTTGCTTACCACACCTTTCGAATAAAATATTGTTCTAACAAATGATGAGTATACTATTTATGCATTATGTTAAAATATGAATATAATAAATGATCATTATATGAATCGTGGTTCTAGTAAAGGTAAATATGTTAATTGTTATTCTATCAAAAGTTCATTCTATCTCTTGATCAAATCTACGCATTGAAATTATGTGATATGTTGTTCTATACTGTGAACGTTATACCATTTGTTGTTCGATAGATCATTACACACCCAACTTCCGGGGCTTGAATCATAGCGCATTTACTGTCCCATGTGTCTGTGTACCCAATTAGGTACCTATTCATAGTGTGACCTAGTACGCGCGTTGAGTAGCTATATATCTAAACTGTGGCATAACATGGACATAACTAAGTAATCAAAATGTTAGGTAAACCTCAAACGGTTTAGTACATTTGCGGCTCTCATCGTACAGGAGTGTAATTCACACTTTATGCATTCGACGCTGCGCCATGAGTCAACACAGCAACCGTTCGAATCATTCAGCATTTGTTTTCCATCCGAATTTTAAAAGCAGAAGTTTTAAGTGCTAATAGGATATTTTTGTTATTCTTAACGAATTAATTCGACTTACAATGTGACGGTTGCAACTATTACTATATTGACATCACTAGCTCTCAGAAATGAACAGTGTACGGATTATGGATTTGTTACTGGGCATATATATAATGGGCATGCGATAATAAGATTTACTATAAACTCTAGTTAAATTCCTGCTTGACTCAGGCAGATCTCAAAAATAAAAGTAGATCACAAATTTAAAAACACTGTGAAGTTCACGATACCTAATTACAACTATAACTACCACCTTAGACAATTTCCTGAATAGCATAGCTGGTTCAAGGTCCTTTATTCGGAGCCCAATAATTAGTTTGTCAATTGCACTATCGGAGATAGAAATTAGAGCGCCGCCTTCCTTTCATCCTAGTACGAATTTCAATAATTTACATAGTTGGGCCAATATTCAGCGTATTCACAGCGTCTTATTTTTGTCATTGTCGTCTTAGTAAATATTGGTCGAAAACATGAACTCGCCTAGTACCAAAAGTTAATCCCCATTGAATACCATAAGACCGTCTGTTGTCTACCATTAGTTATCTTGTTTATTTAAGGATCTGAGTAATTTTTTGGTATGCAAATGTTCAAATGATTCCTAACAATTGACTTCATATACAGTTCGCTCTAATTTTTTTTGTCTTGCCATGTCTTACTTACACAATAGTCTCACTTACTTTCTATGTATTAAAGCACTACGATAGTAAAGCATGAGGTTTTGCCATGTTAGTATATATTTATGAAGAAAATTTAACACGCTCTTTTGTTTGTTTAAATCTGACTTATTCCCTTTCTTACTAGAGGCAGTGATTTGTATGGTCAATACCGGGAAAATACCGGTAATTGGAAGCCCTAATTGAAATTTTGCGTTAGGTGCCTTACAAGTCGTTAGAAAGTGCTTAAGATATTTAAATTACCCCTTTGTAAACTTGAACTAGTTAACAAACGAGAAGTGGTAGAACTGCCATTCCCAAATATTTGTTTAAATGAATAGGTCGAATAAGCCAGGCTAGAACCATCAGCGGCAGACTAAATTGAAATTCCTATTTGTGATTCCAGTAATTTCGGTCTGCTTTGTATGTATTTTGCAATAAGCTTACGAGATTATCAGGAATGACCCTGTTATATTGGGCCCTAGTCTCATAACAACCGCTTGTCATCATAGGTCAGGATAGGCTGGCTTTACAAAATTATCAATGCTCAAAAGCAAATTCATAGTAAATAGAGGTAGTACTATATTGCCAGCTTCATATTAAGATTCATAGTAGGTTGAGTAGTCCAAATATAATATACAACTGACAAACTACATATACACGGTGGGCCCGACCCGAAAAATTAACCACGTATTCCTGATGGTAACGTTATATCAATGTCGGCGGCCAATCGTTGAATTCGCCAAATCATGAAATTTCTAATCATATCATGAAACGTCGCCGTTTCATGATTTGGCTAACTAGCATCCGCCATATCGTTCAAAGCTCATCGTTTGATCATTTGCCTAGCAACGTTTAGGCAAATCAATAAATAAGACTATTTGTTCTTGCATTTACAGTTTTGCATCTATCCGTGGCTTCACCATTACTATTCTAAGGGAACGGTGTACCGACATAAAAAGTACCCAGGACTTCGTCGACTTGCATGCAATCTTTATCTCAATCCATATAGATGTTACCGCGATAATTAGTAATTTGTGTATACCTTGTTTATCAACAAAATACTAACCTCTAAAATACGACCAGAATGTATGGTTTCGCCTGCGTGATTCTGTGACGCAGCACCCTGCGCCGTAGGTAATAATTTCGTCACCCGATCGTATAATTCCCCATTCATGATATTCCTAGCCTAGGCATATCATGAAATGCCGCCATATCATGATTTTCCTAGGCATATCATAAAATGACATTTCATGAGCCACCAGTGTTACTACTTTACGATCTGCCCGGTATGTAGCTAGGAAAATCGACGAATACGTTGCTCTCATTGATCTGCCGTATTTATTATTAGGCACATCGTGATATGCCTGGCCAATTCTTAGACATATCACGAATTGGCGGCATTTCATGATATGTCTAGAATTTTCATGATTTGGCGAATTCTACAATCGGCCGCCGACATCAACATAGGTCGAATTGTGTACATTTTACCTAAATAGTCTTATGGAACAAAATAAATCAGTAAATTCAGCCCCTCCTTATAAACACTTGAGGAAACACAAACTTACTTGAGGAAAAAATATCAAAAAGGGAAAAAAAACTAAAATGGAAACAAAAGGTCAACTTTTTGGACTCCTAGTGGCTCTGGCTTACCATCAAACTGCGAAGGTTAATTGCTGTTTAGTTTAAAGATTAAAAAAATTGTAAAAGTATCTTAGTCACATTTCAAAATCAACTTCTTCTTCATCTCTTCTTTGAATTTATAGTTTCGGACTTTATTTTACCGACCTATTCGAGTGCTCACCACGCTGTTCATGATGAAGTTTATAAAATGAGCGTTTTTCAAAGTGTATTGATTCGACACTAACTTTTATTTTCGTCACGGCCCTTAACTGCTCAAAACGTGTGCACTTTTTTGAAAATAAGTCTGAAATACTACGAACACTATTAAATTCTAATATTACCATGAAAGTCTTGTTATAGTGCAAGTCTAAGCCGTTATTAGATTGAGGCACTCAGACCTGTTAGGTAACCTTACATCCTGGTAACATAAGCCTTTAAATAGCCTTTGAGGCTCCACTGCTTGCATTATTATGCCTCCATTATTTATAGGGTTTTAAGTTCACTGCTTTTACTGTGTCCTATCTACTAGTATGCCACAAATAACATGAAGAGCAGTGGGGTTTGCATAACTGGATGCAACTTCAATACGGAATATGCATGATATTTCTTGTTCACCTTAATTAAAGCTCATTCACGTAGAGGTATCGGGTTTTCATTCAGTTTTATGAATGTTTTCTAAAGTTAAATTTTTGTGCATTGGGGTATTTAACAAGAATGAAAATAAATTCATTAACACTAACCGTCAAATTATGTTTCCAAAACTGCTCGGATATAATCAATTACACTCATTTTCGTATTCTCAGATTTTAAAATAACATAAACTAAAAATACGGCACCATGTTGAGCAATGTGACGTCACAAGCCAGTATTTCATAGGTACTAAACTCATCGAAATATAATGTATAGAACGATAACGCCGAACAAAACTGACGCTGAAACTTGCACCATAACGCCCACTTTTTAAAATCAATATGTCCTATGTACCAAGGGGAGTTGAAAATCAACTTTATGATTACTATATTTGAGTCTAAAGTCATTTATAACAAATATTAATATTAAGTTAGAGACGCCTCGAAATTCGAATAGGTTGCATATCGTTAAAAAGTCAAAAATCTGTGATTGGTTACAAACTTACTGGCGTGAGAAATTCATTTGACGCTTTATTTTTTCTTAAGGCTTACTTAAACCTGGCCAAATATTTTTAGGGTTCCGTACCAAAATGGTATAAAAGGAACCCTTATGGTCCGACTCTGTCTGTCTGTCCGTCTGCCACAGCAAGATATCTCAGGATTCACCGATGATATCGACTTGAAAATTGGAATAGTGTTTAAAACCGCTAACCCAAGCCTGTTGGACAGTAAAAAAATCTTATACCTTTTTTACTTTTTTTTTCAAGGGGACCGAAATGTGATGTTGAAAATCAAACGTAGAGCTATTAAATCGAGTAGGGTATCAAATGAAAGGGCTTAGTGTGTAAATCCGAAAACCGTTTTAATTTGTTTTCTTAGACATGTAGTTTTTGATTTAAGACAAAAAATGTTTAAAAACATACCATTCCCCTAAAAAATTACTAATAATTAATTAATTACCTACTTTGATGATCTGTTTTATGTTTTTATTTTTATAGAACTTTGTTAAATTATTATGTCTTTCCCGTACACGAGACAATAGTGTCCCGGCCCTTTGGGAGGCGTGCGCGGAGCCGAAGCCAACGCGTAGAGGCCCTTTCGACAATTTAATGAAAGGCAACGTGTACACCCAGCGGATGCTGTCCCTTCCCGTGTCACTGGGCGCACGCAGAGACAGCCCCCGCCAGATGCAAGGACTATTGTTGATTGATGGAATCTAAATTTACTGGGTTATGATGGTGGAATTATGGACTACATACTGGGCTATGGATTGAGACATGACGGCGCCTGTCAGGAAAAGTGTCTCATGGCTTTCGCGGCACTGACAGACCGTGACTTGCCCTCCGCTGATGGGCCCCTGTTAAATAGCGACATTATGAGCTATGGCCTAGCTAGGGGCAACACCGCTGCCGAGGGCTGCAGGGTGTCGAGAGGTGTGCTGCGCTTTCTCCGAAGGTACTCGCGGCGTTATGCCTTTTATCACTTCCACGCCTGGAGCATATAGCTCTCGCGACTCCACTCTGGACGGCCGGTTAAGGCAAGCCAGAGGCGGAGGTCCTTGATTATTATTAATGTTTTGACGATCATAATATGAAATCATGTAAATTGACATGTGTAATGTATAATGTATTTTATATTGTGAAATAAATAAATCTTTCTATCTCTCTTTCTCATTTGTTCTCTTTTATGTTTCTCACTATTAAGTTAAGTCAATAATCATGAAAATGTGATGCAACGGCATGTTATATCTCCGCTTAGCCAGAAAGCGGTTTTTTTTCGTACGTGCAGCGTGCGGAAAAAGCCACTTTATGGTCAGGTGTGGCATAAACATAGTCACACTGTCAAATTTCCTATCCCTTTCCTGCCTGACCCACGATATCGGCTTGTGATTTGCAGTGTTGCCAACTCTGAATTTCATTCAATGCTAAAATTTTGTTGAAAATCTGCTAAAATTATGCTAAAACTTGATAAATTCTGTTAAAAAATGTGCTAAATAAAAAAATAATGTATTGCGATTATTACAGCTTCACAATAATTCTTTTTGTGGTCCATGCTAAACTTTCAGGAAAAAAATTGCTAAAGATACCTAAGTAAATTAAAAATGTCAATGTGTTAATCGACATTTTTTTTTTATTAAACCAAATTTACTTTTTTACTACAGCATACAAACAATCATAGTAAAATATGTTAAAAATGAA
Source organism: Eudemis profundana (assembly GCA_947034925.1). NCBI lineage: Eukaryota > Metazoa > Arthropoda > Insecta > Lepidoptera > Tortricidae > Eudemis > Eudemis profundana. The sequence continues at coordinate 12,251,106 of OX344808.1, forward strand.
AGTGGCAAAAAATTTACGCTTTTATTACGACTTACAATACAACTTCATTGCACACCAAAAGATGAATAATAAACTTGATAATTATATTATTGTCAACCATGCAATCGAAGGTCATTTTACAAACTTATGTCATCACATCACCAACTTGTATGTTTCTAAATTTACCATTTATCTGTGTGTTTGTCACTAACAGGTAACATTTCTATTATTTACAAAATTATGCCAAAAATTATGCCAACTGCTAAATGTAAAAAAATTCTGCTAAACCAGTCCAAATTATGCTAAATGTAGCACTGATACTGCTAAATTGGCAACACTGGTGATTTGCCAATTTTTTCACATCTGTATTAAACCAATCCAACCAAATTAGAAGGGCCATAACCAGGGACCGGAAAACAGCTTCGTTCGCTTAAGCTCTTCCTAGGGCTTAAGCCGTCTGATTGTTAATCGTTTGTTTCGGTTAACAACTGATTGAATTAACTCATAAACAGGTTAAGCCGGTGACCGAGTTAAGCGTAGCCGACCAAACATGTTTTAAAACAGGTTATTTTTTAAGAGGTTCTGAAGTTGTTTTGAAGGGGTTATTAACAGGTTAAAAAGGGGTTTTTGAAGCAGTTGTTATTTTGTTTAGTGTGTGTTCCCGGTATAAGACACGTTTCGCTTCGCTGTGCATTGTCCACGAAGAGAACTATGAAATTGTCGGTGGAATATCGGTTTGGTTTAGTGATCCGAAGGACTCGAGCCTTTTAGTCCGAAATGTTTAGCCTCGCAGCCCTTTTTTAGAGCTGGGCTGATAGAAAAGGCTTAGTAGAGTTCGTGAATTTAATAAGGCTCGAGTCTTAAAAAAGGCTCAAATATTATAGGCACACATATAGCGATTTAGGTATTTTTCATAGTTTCTCGAGCATTTCTTATCAGAAATGAGTTTCTAGAGTTAACCAACTTCAAAACAAAGAGAAAACTTTATGTAGGTTTGTTCTTCGATTACTTACTTTATACAAGCTATCCCCCGAATAAATGATTTAAGTACTTACTTGAAGACGGCTAGACCGATTTAGAAAATTCTTTTTTTGTTTGAAAGGGTCAGAGGTGGTCCCATTGCAACCAAATCAGGATCTGATTATGGAATCTTGGAGAAATCGAAGGAACTCTTCAAATATTATAGGCACACATGTAGCGATTTTGGTATTTTTCATAGTTTCTCGAGCATTTCTTATTAGAAATTAGTTTCTACAGTTAACCGATTTCAAAACAAAGAGAAAATTTTATGTAGGTTTGTTCTTCGATTACTTGAAGACGGCTAGACCGATTTAGAAAATTCTTTTTTTGTTTGAAAGGGTAAACGTCAGAGGTAGTTCCATTGCAACCAAATCACGAGCTGATGATGGGATCTTACAGTTATTAGGGGAACTTTTAATAGTATATTACATAACTAGGGCTTTCTTTATTACCTCCCGTGTTGTGTACATCATTTTATGTCTACACTTGGCCAGAAAGCGACTTTTTCCGAACGCGTAGCGTGCGGAAAAAGCCACTGGCCAGGTGTGGCATAAAATATTATAGGCACTCATACGGCGATTTTGTTGAGTCTCGGCATTTATTATCGAAATTAGTATATAATAAAAACCGGTTGTTTTAATTTTGTGGTTAATTATTAAGTCTATTAAGAGCTGAAGCCTTTTATATCCTCGAGCCTTTTTAAAGACCTAAGGCCTTATTAATTCTTAACATTTATGAATGTAGTCGCAGTCTGGGCCTGCGCACGATGGGAATATTCATAAATAATGCGAAAGTAATTCTGTCTGGCTGTGTATCTGTCTGCCTGTTTGTTTCCTTTTCACGTTTAAATCGTAATCGTGTAACCTACTAACAAAAATATGGATTCAAATCTGAAATAAACATTATTCATTCATTCATTCATTCAAATCGCGGGACCGATTGTGATGATTTTGATGAAATGTTTTATGCAATGAACCCCCGGTTGGTCAGTTATATCTTCATTATCATTATTTTTTATTTTCATTCAACATCATCATCATCATTTTTATTCTCATTTATAATCATCACCATCGTTTTCGTTCTCATTCATCATCATCATCATTATTAGTCTCATTAATCATCATCATTATCATTTTTATTCACATTGATTATCACCATCATCATCATCATCATCATCATCATCATCATCATCATTTTTATTCTGATTAATAATTATCATCAACATTTTTATTCTCATTAATCATCATCATCGTCATTTTAAGTCTCATTTATCATCATCATCATAATCATCATTTTTATAATCATGAATCATCATCATGATTATCATAATTATAATTATTCTCATTGATCATCATCATCATCATACTTATTTTCATTCATCATCATCATCATAATCATCATCATCATGTTTATAATCATGCATCATCATCATGACTATCATAATTATTTTCAATCTCATTGATCATCATCATCATCATCATTATCAATTTTATTCTCATTGATCATTCTCACCATCGTTTTCATTCTCATTCATGGGTTAGTTAGGGTCATAAGGACTAGGTTGTAGAATGACCATGTCGGCAAAACGTCGTAGTTGTATAATACCTTAGTAAACACAATTAGTAGAGTTAGTTAGCCGCATCATTGTGCGCATCGGGTTACAATCATTAAATTTTTACCACAGGTAGAGTGTACCGCGGTGACTATTTTTCAATGTGGAGGGAAGTCAGATTCGCCCCCTGTGCGCGGGGAGAACGGGATAAATGGGCCAAATACACCTCTTTCATTTTTTTTTCACTGATCAGTTAAGGCTACTAGGGCTTGTGTGGTATCGTTTTCGTGTAAAACAAATCCCATCAAAAACATTCTGTAAAAAAACTAGCCAAGTCTCGATGGAGTTGCTTGTTTATCTCTAAAAAGTAATGAAATCTAGACAAAGTCGTGCCAAAGTCAGTACCGGGGGGGTATCAACAGAACTCGATTTCCACCGACTTGCCTATTATTTAACCATGGAGGAACACATTTTATAGATCTAATCGCATAGCGCCGCAATAATATTGGAGCAACGTTAATAATAGCGTAAGTGCCAACCGTCATAAAGTACCTTTTGATTTGGATCGTCACATTTTATGGAGCCGCGTGGTGGGCACTGCGAGCTTATGTTTATTTCTAGTATTAATATTATGTATGTCACAGTTCTTCTTAAAATTCATGATATTCTTACCTATGTACATACATAATATTGTCATAGATGTATTGATTGACAATGCAATGCGTTACATTAATGCCCTTAAACTTATCTCTAAGTGAGTCTCGATAATTCATCTTATATATCGCTCGCTCGAATAGCCCTCTTCTGCAGAACAAATATAGTATTAAGCTCTGAAGCACTAGCACTGCCCCACAGTAGAATTCCATACGACATAATACAAAGGACTATTAACATGGTTATACATATAAATATGAACCAAATAAGGCTTAAAAGATACATTTAAACCCACCCACTAACGTATAAAGAATGTTCTACGGCCAAGTCACACAACATTAACTATAATAATAAAGAAAGCGCAGTAAGAAACCTTAGATTTGGCACAATTTCATTACTTTTAGGGTTCCGTACCAAAATGGTAAAAAAGGAACCCTTATGGTGCGACTCTGTCTGTCTGTCTGTATGTCTGTCCGTCTGTCACAGCAAGATATCTCAGGATCTACTGATCCTATCGACTTGAAATTTGCAATAGTGTTAAAAGTCGCAAACTTGACCCTATTGCATAGAAAAAAAATCTTATACCTTTTTTACTTTCTTTTAAAGGGGTCCGAAATGGGATGTGGAAAAACAAAAGTAGAGCTATTATATCGAATGGGATATCCAATGAAAGGGCTTAATTTGTAGATTCCAAAACTATTTTTAATTCTTTTTTTAATTTTTTACTTTTTGATTTATGACCAAAAACGTTCAAAAAAATACCATTCCCCCCTATTATCTTCGAAGTTACTGAACAGAAAAATCTGTAATAATTACCAATTATTAATATCATCCTAAAGATTACAGGAAAAATAAAACGGTTTTCCTAAATTGCATCGTTTTTTAGAAATTTTCAAAAATCGTACACATACTTATTTGCTCCTACTAAGCTAACCGCCATACAGTTTTTCTTGAACTATTCACGTATCTACTTACAAATTTGTACGGAACCCTCGGTGCGCGAGTCCGACTCGCACTTGACCGGTTTTTTTAGAGATAAACAAGCAGCTCCATCGAGACTTGGCTAGTTTTTTACAGAATGTTTTTGGTGGGATCTCTTTTACACGAAAACGATACCACACAAGCGCTAGTAGCCTAAAGTGATTCGTGAAAAAAAAAAACGAAAAAATGGTGTACTTGGTCACATTCACCCCGCTCTCTCCACGCACAGAGAACGAATCTGACTTCCCTCCATATCGAAAAATAATCACCGAAAAACACTCTATCTGTAGTAGAAATTTCATGGTTGTAATCTCATGCGCACAATTATGTGACTTAGTAACTCTACTACCGGTAGCTTAAGCCCCGTCTCTCTGCTGACGGCACCCTAGGTTAGGTTTTTTTATGGTGTGTTATTGTCAAAATATTATTTATTTTTATTGTTAAAGATTATTTACATGGTAACACATGAAAATTTTTACCTTATAGGACCCCAGAAAATAATTTGATGTAATATTGTGTACCGAGGGCCCAACATGTATATATTTTTTTTTTAAATAGATTAACTGTGCTATTTTTTAAAATGGTAAATGTCAAAAAATTCAAACAAATATTATTATCTGAATTAAAAAAAATGTTGTGGTTTTTACTTTTTCGACGATTTTCAGCTATTTTTATATGAAACTATACCTAAATAATGTAAAAAATGAATTTCTGATATCTGGAGGCACGGCAGTGCCCCCGCCAAGTCGAGCAAAACAAAGGCACGGCCGTACCATCCTTTTCTCGAAGCCATTCAGGCCATTTTCAGCCTCCCGTAATATTGTACTGGCTAAAGCTAGAACCCTGAAATTTCAGGGATATACACACAATATAGGCACAATAAGACTTATATATATTCTCAATATCATTCAATTTGAACGTGTAGTTTAAGAACATGTCAAATTTCCTTAGTTTTGTCACTGATTCATTCACTGACTGACTGATGATCATCATAATTCTAAGATACTTCTAGCAGACCTACAAGCTCCAAATTTTACATATAGTTAGTTTTTAGCCTATCAAGTCCTTAAAAACCTAAATATGTTGTAATCTCAGTCACAATTGCACATATAAGTTTGTAATCCTATACAAATACATGCGATTACAAAGTTAGTTTTGCAGTTCAAATCGAAAAGAATGGATTGGAATGTAATAATTAAAGGAAGACCACTTACAAAAAGAAATGAGATCCCATCAAAAACATTACATTACATGTAAAAATATGCAAGTCTCGCAACGCAGTTCTCCTACAAGGAGAGAGGAACACATTTTATAGATCTAATAATAGGCAAGTCGGTGGAAATCGAGTTCTGTTGATATCCCCCCGGTACTGACTTGGTTTAACTTTATATGTATCTCAAAACTTTTTTGTTGTAGGAGAACTGCGTTGCGAGACTTGCATCTTTTTACATGTAATGTTTTTGATGGGATTTGTTTTACACGAAAACGATACCACATAAGCCCTAGTAGCCTTAATTGATCAGTGGAAAAAAATGAAAAAGAGGTGTATTTGGCCCATTTACCCCGCTCTCCCCGCGCACAGGGGACGAATCTGACTTTCTCCACATCGAAAAATAATCACCGCGGTACACTCTATCTGTAAAAAAATTTCATGCTTGTAACCCGATGCGCACAATGATTAAGACTTTTGCCTTACATAAAACATACTATAGCTTGGCAACTTCGTTGGTGACGCACCTGTGTGCTTTTTGCTCTCTGTAGCCGTAACTACTGATACAAGTTACCGCCACCACGAACGGCGACCGACCGAGCCTGCCTCCGGAGGCCTCCATTCGTGTTGGCGGTAACTTGTGTAAGTAGTTACGGCTACACAGAGCAAAAAGCACACAGGTGAGTGTCACCAACGAAGTTGCCAAGCTATACTTACCAAAGTATAATGTTAAACCGTAGTTTGTAATACATAGAGGTACTATCTAAGCTTATCCCTTAATTCTTAGCAATCCTTAATGTGTTAGAAAAAAGTAATTTTAAATGGTATTCGTGTTGTTTATTTCTATGGAAGAAACAAAAAACCTTTAATATTTTCCGTGGATTTATCCCAGTAAAATAACGAATAAATCATTCATCAATTCAAGTGGTCGAATAATTTATTCGCGAATATCCGCGAATAAAAGTCATATCATAAATTATATCACAATAAATACTACGTACATGCAGCACAATAAATTCTTATACTTTTTTCGCACAATTTCTAACTTCACTGTCCGCTGTTTGCAATGGAAGTGACGAAATTCATAAGTAAAAAAACAATTGCAATAAATGTATGTTCAGACACTTCAGGCGATTATAAAATCTATAATTTAAACTGTTAGGTGCAAATTTGTTTGACGCAAAAATGGTGTCGATGTTAACAAAAGATTTACATCTGTGCCGTTTCTCGGCAGCGATTGTCGGACGCCAAAGAAAAATGAGCTGTATTGTATTGTATCTGTATAAAACTAAAGAACAAATTAGTTTGAATTCAATGCCCACAAAAAACAACCCTGGAAGTTGTTATTAATGTTGTGAGTTATTAACTCGAGTTATTTCACAGAGCGTATTAGCTCCTCCATTCAAAATGAAACTAACTACTATGACGGTTAAGATCAATTTCGTTTGCGCTACGTCCGGAACCGGTTCCCAGTAACAACCTTACGGGAGTTATTATTGGGTGTTTTGTGTTAACCGAATTACTTCTTAACTGTGTAAGTTATTAAGCCGGTGATACTCTTAACAGAATAAGACGGTTTCTCAAAACCAACGCGTTAAAAACCCGAGTTAAAACCTCGATAACGGTAAGAGGTTCCGGTCCCTGGCCATAACAATCCATAAGTCCATTATCTGTTTGGTAAAACTTAACTTAGTCGGGTTCTAACATTTTTGGGTTGCTAGCGAATAAAAAACATTTACCCTTAAACCTGGGTACATCATTTATGACGTTCCGGATGTTGTCGCTTGCGTCGTACCCGACTCCGTTACTATAGGACATCAAGATAGAAGGACGCAAGCGACAATATCCTTAAGCTGCCTTTAACCGCGGAACTTAACATTTTATTGTTGCAGAAATACTGTATGGTGTGGAACTAACTTTAAAATGTACTTTTAATAATTATAGAACTAGTGGCTCTATGAGTAAGAAATTAAGAATGAAAGAAAACATTTATATAATTATCGAACCTGCTCGCAAAATTTCACGAGTATCTGTTAAAAATTGCGATCTGTAGAAAATAACAAACATCCGGAAACACATACGAAAGCATTTTTGCCTAAGCTGAAGGACTTCATATGGTTCGCTCACTCGGTCAATTAAAATAGCTATTTTAGCATAGCTAGAATTTTAATCCAATACCTATTTTTTAATAAAAAGTCTATTTTTTGTTCAATAAATATTGAATGAGTGATTTTTAGGGTTCCGTAGCCAAAATGGCAAAAACGGAACCCTTATAGTTTTTTTTTCTATTGTTGTTCATTGTAATATTTGTAATCCATCGAATCAAGTTATTTTTTTCAAATATTAAACAGTTACACCATACAAAAAAAATGTATGACGGTTAGCTTAATAGGAGCAAATAAGTATGCGTTACGATTACACAATTAAAAAAGTGGTAGGGTATTTCAATATTTCTGACACCACAATAACTATCCAATTTTTTTTCCATTGAAATCAAAAATCATGCAACATACTTTTTGATTCACATCTGTTGATTTCACATGAAATTACTCAAGAAAGAAAATAAATACACAACTTTAACTATAGATTCTAACAACTGTTAGGAGTAAACAAAGTTATATGATGTATAGTCGAAAAACGGTTACTTTTTTTCCTTTTTGATAACTTTTCCTCCAGTAAGGACATGTTTATAACGAGGGGCTGAATTTACTGATTTATTTTGTTCCATAAGACTATTAATGTAAAATGTTGTTATAAAAACCCATGTTGCTATAAAATTATTTACTCGTCACACCACCAGGAATTCATGGCTAAAGTATGACGGTATAGTCCCTCCCACCCTGTATAAAAAAATTACGTTTGATTAAAATACTACGCGATTTTCAGAGATGTAATTTCAATTTATTTATTGTTTACTATTTTCGACGTCATAATGAGGGTGTTTAAAAATCATAAATCCACCAGGTGGCAGCAGGGTGGCGAATGGTCTTTTTGACAGTAGGTGTCAAAATCCACCAATCACATCACCTGATTTTGACATCTACTGCCAAATAGACCATTCGCCACCCTGCTGCCACCTGGTGGATTTATGATTTTTAAACACCCTCATTCAATATTATTATTTTCGGTGGCAATATCTGTATAAGTTGACAATATTTATTTATTTATTTATTTTATTGATAAAAATGTTTACATAACATTACAGTGAACCCAATGCGTTACGAAACTTAGACTAACAATTAAAGATACGTCTACACACAAACAATAATCACAATAACAAATAGAGAAAAATTACATAGGAACAGATGAGCACCTAGCATCCATCACCTCACAGAATCTTAAACATTCACTACACACTGTTGCCCATCGCCACGCAAACAGGTCACACTCAGGTGTCGATGCCAGAAGCGCATTGAGGTGTGAAAGGGCACGGGGCAGCGGCGAGTTCCTGCACGACACAGTGCGCGCCGGCGGCACGGCCAACAGGTCGCATCGTCGGGGTCTGAGGGTAATCCTCGGGATTTCTGGGACAAATAACCGCACGACACGCTCTACGATTTCAGGACAATCCGAATCACCACGCAAGGCTCGACAAACCGTGATCATCAGGTAATAATTTCGCCTGACTTCTAAAGAGTTGTACCCAAGGGTGCCGAGAAGATATTTTGTTGGGTACAAATACGGGTAGGATCCGTATATTTTTTTATAAAGGAACCTTAGTAACGCCTTCTGAACCTTCTCGAGAAGTAAAGCGTATGTCGATTCGTAGGGATTCCATCGACGAAGTCTCCAGCTTACTCCTTACTAAGGCATTATAAACCATTTTAATGGCTACAGGGTCATGAAAATGGCGGAGGTTACGGATAACAAAACCCAGTTTTCGATAGTAGTTCGTGGCAAGAGAAGAAATATGACAGTCCCGTTTATTTACAAAGCATTAACAATAGTACATTACATACCGAAGCGAAGCCAGTAAAGTAAGAAATGTCTGTGATCTATTAAACATGTGATCTGAGGCTTTTCTATTTACTGGCCAAGGTTTGTATACTATTTTTCTGTTCGACAGAGCCAGAAAGCGGCATCTTCGTTTAACGCAGCGACCAGCAAGGTGGCGCTTTCCAGCCGGAGGGCAGAAATAGAAGTTTTTTTGAACCTTGGCGCCGTCTGCAATCTGCTTCGCGGTTTTAACCTCATTTGCGGAGAATGTAATTTCTTATTCTGGCAACATTATACACTTGTCATTCAACGTTGACGTGACGCGATGACGTCCCAAGTCCCAATTTTGACAGTAAACTATTTTGCACCGCGTTTGCAGTCGATTTGCACATCGGCTCCGTTTAATATGTGGAGTTTATAACAATAATATCGCATTGTCCACTTTCGAAGCCGAGCTACCGAACGTGGCGGCACATTACTCGCGTTACGTGACAATAAAATGCATTTAATCAATCTCAAGATCATCAAGAAGCAATACTTAGCAATCGGGATGTTGATTTTCGTAGTATTATTTTTGTTTAATAGTAAGCCTGCGTTTCAGTGTCAGTTGAGCCCAGATCCGCCGGCGTTTTTGCCGACGATTTACGGGATTACTCCGACGTATGCGAGGCTGGCACAGAAGGCCGACCTAACAAGGTATGTGATCATCTGTACAAGTTCATCTCTCGTGTTGTATTTGCCCTTGATTACTGTTAGCTACCGCGTTATTTGCCTAACGCGTTTGGCAATGATTCTTAACTATTTATAAATCAAAATAATTGGCCTTTACTGTGGTATTATTTTATTGGAATTCAGATAGGCCTGCGGAATGCTTCAGTTTTGGGACTTAATTCATAAAGTAGTCCACAATAGAATAAATACACATCAACAGGTCTTTATAAAATTATTGCAAGTCTAAAATCCTGTAAAAAAATTTGGAAATCATTGGGATTTTAAACATTTTTTGAACTTTCTTATCCTTGTATTAACATAATGTTCCTTTATTTATGGAAAAGTTAAAGGCCATCCCAATTTTCACTTTTGTCTATAGGTACTCAGTTCCTGAACTGATCCACACACTCAATTTTTTGTTAATAATGGGTAATTATATGACTGTTACAGCTGCCATCACAACCACTATCACAATATGGACAGCTTCCCTTTTAACTTAAATATCATTGATGCTATGCTATAGAACTCGGAACCATTAACAATGCACACATTTGTATAGCATTGCCTCAGAAAATCTTAAATAACTTAATCATGGCTGTGACAGATAAAGTGATATAAGCATTGTCCATATTATAACATCTACTGGATTGCAATACTGCCGTCCTAGTCTAAATGGCGACTTTTTAGTATGAAAGTTCATAGTAAAAAGTCACAGTTTAGACTAGGACGGCAGAATATAAGTCTCAGTCTCACATTGGTCTCTCTTAACAGGTTATCCCAGACTCTGATGCTAGTGAAGAACTTTCACTGGATTGTCATAGAGGACTCCACAACAAAAACTAAGCTGGTTGCAAACTTGCTCAAGGAATCCAATTTAAAATATACACATCTTAATGCAAAGACTGACAAACCTAAAGGATCCACAGTAAGTGACCAAACTATTTACATTATTAGGATATTGTTTGTTGTGATTAGATTTCAAACTGTTCATTTCTGTAATGCATTGGTGCATTGACATCAAATCCGTGTAGTCAAACTAAAATTTGAACATGTTAATAGTAAAATTATTGTAGGATAATCATCTGTAAGTCACTCAAGTAAGTTGCACTGCTTTAATGTCATTAGTAAGTTTTGTTTGTGACCCAGCAACATAGGCATACCACATTTTAAATAAGTATGACCACTGAAAATTTGAACTTGAAGTGTGTTTGTGTCATATGTAGACAATTTGATAGCACAACCCTATTTGAAAACAGAACATAGCACTGAAGGGAAAGGCAGATTTTGTTAGTCTATATGTGACTACATCGTGTTGTTGCCAGGAAATTCCTGCTTGTAAATAAAGACATATTTTGTGTGCATTTTTATACAAGTAACATATTATACAGAGATAAGTTGTAAAGTGGTGGTGGTGGTCATTTTGGAATGACATATATAAACATTAATTAATCTTAAATATTTTTACTAAAAAAAACCCGACCGCGGTGCACTTTAAAAGTGCATAAAATCCGCCATTTTGTTTATTTTAACGAACTTCATACCCAGTGAAATCGGTTGTGCCGTTGAGTAGTTACGAGCGGACACAGGAACGGACATACATACATACAGGTCAAACACATTACCCTCCTTTGGGCTTCGCCGCAGTCGGGTAAAAAGTGACTTAACTCGTAACTCATAACACTCTTAACATACTTAATAAAAGTCTAATTTATAAAAACATTTCATTCAGTTTAATATTGTGGTGAAAATATTGATGGGATAATGATAATGTGGTGGGACATAACAATTACCACATCCTTTGAACTGAGTTGACCTTGAGTCTGCTGTTTTATTTTACGGAACATGATTAATTAGAATCATTATGACTTCAGAATGAGTATACAGGGTGGGAGGGACTATACCGACATACATTAGCCATGAATTCCTGGTGGTGTGACGAGTAAATAATGTTATATCAACATGGGTCGAATATTGTCATTTTACATTAATAGTCTTATGGAACAAAATAAATCAGTAAATTAAGCCCCTTGTTATAAACATGTCCTTACCGGCTGAAAAGTTATCAAAAAGAAAAAAAATAAGCTAAAATGGAAACGAAAGGTCAATTTTTTGGCCTTGTAGTCGCTTACCATCAAATACTGCGAAGGTTAATTCCTGTTTAGTTAAAGCATTTTAAAAAAATAGGTAAGGTATCTTAGTCACATTTATTAGGGCTTGTTACTTGTTACACACTTGGGATTTTTCATTTACAAAATAATGAATATCTCGGAAAGTAAGCGTTTTTCGACTATACATCACATAACATTTTTTAATCCTAATAGTTGTTAGAATCTATAGTTAAAGTTTGTCGGTATAGTCCCTCCCACGCTGTATATTAGGTTGAATTCTAATATGAAACAAATAGATTAATCCTTACAAGAATGCTAGCATAATATCTATTGGTCTTGATTCTGTCTGAAACATTGTTATTTTTTTACATATTGTATTACTGCTATATAAAAGTTAATTATATTTCAGGTTATTGATGTCAATGTTTGTTTTTTCAAGAACTCGAGACTCAACACAAGTTGGTATTGTGTATGTAGGAATTTTTAAAAATATTTTTCGTTAACCCAGGTTTTTATTAAAATAATGTGTGTAATTCAGATTTTGATCCTTTTTGTTTAATTACTAAACAGCCTTCAGGTAAAGTGTGCTACTCATTCTTACCTTCTGTTCTGCAGTTTTAATTAACAATATGAACTCTTACTACTCTAAGCTCTATACTTTGAATTATAAAATAACTTAAACAACCAAATCTGGACTGATGGTTTACTCCAAAGCTTACCATGAAGAGATGCTTAAAATTTAAGCATTTCTTCAACACCATTTAATGGTCTAGGAAATAAAGAAAATGATTGATGATGACTTGGCCAATGGGCTGCATGATCACACAACGTGATCAGCCCCGCGTCTGCAACGGGCCGGCCGCCCCCATACACGATGTTTTCGCCAAAAACAACAACAACAATAACTTAACGTAAACAATAACTTGCACTTTTATTCATTTTTATATTCTTTGTTTGATGGTGTATACACCGTGTTTTTTAGGGTTCCGTACTCAAAACAATGACAACGAACGGGACCCTATTAGATACTAAGAAACCGTCGTCTGTCTGTCTGTTCGTCTGTCAAGGTCTTTCTTTATCTTTTGAACCGGAATAATTAAACATGAGATTACACCGAATGTGTATTTATAATTATTGCAGCTATAAAAACAAAAAAATAAAATTAAAGGGGTCCTCAGTCCTCAACTCCTCATACAAGATATGTGTTTTTTGGCGTTTTTTCCTCGGCGGTACGGAACCCTACGTGTCAGGATCTGACCCGCACTTAGTCGGTTTTCTATAGTAACTTTAACTTATAAATTTTGAATATTGTAAGAACGTTATGAGTTAGGACACAAGTTTAAACCTGAGGAATGTTCCCTGGAACTTAACGGAATTAAAAAAAACACGGTGTTTATAAGTACTACAAATTGTCACTACTTACAAAAAAATCTTGTATCCTGGAATCAACTTCGACAATAATGCAGTAAGTCCAAGTCCATACTACGTCGTATACTACTTCATACGTTTTTCCTTAGAGCAAAATGAGATAAGAGATTTTTTAAAGTAGTGAATAAAGAAAACTACGACTCATATATAGGTAGCAAAATAACATGATAAAATTAAATGATAAAATAACCGATTATTACATGTTCGGTAACCGATTTCGAGATTTTCCAAAATAACCAACTACCTATGTATAACCATGTAGAAATATATTCTATTGTAGGTATGAATGTTATTTTGCGCTATTTAACGAACAGCATTAACACATCGCAGTAAAATGTGACCTATTTGTTAAGTTTATTTTGTTGTAATGTTTAATTTAATATGTATGTTAGATTGTAAGGTATTTATCTATGGGCCTTTGATGCTTGAAATACATTATTATTATTAATTGTTGCCAGTAGGTAGGTACCGTGTTTTCCTGACTTGTCGCCCCACGTCAAATTACGAATTATGCTGGAACAGCGAAACGTAACCTAACAATGTTTTCACTTTTTCACAGCTTTGTTAATAAATAAGGGGCTAGTTCACATTATTGCTTTGTGTAATAATCAGCTTATTAATATCTGGTAACTTCAGACCTCGTTTTTCATCGTGCGGACAGCAGCAGCAGGAGCAGCTTTTGCTCTCCTGTAAAACAATATATTCCTAAGCTGCACTTGAATTTCGGAATTCTGAGTACTAGTCCAGTACGTCTAGTACAACTGTGATGTGCGACTCTGTCGTGCGACAAATACTACCTATACTTATCCCTTTCCATACAATATAGTGCCGAACGGACTTACGTTCTATCGCGAAACAAAGGAAGTCGCAGTCAGCTGTGCTAGTCTAGCAGTATTGTTTCGCTATTGCACAGGATATTAAAAACATTTACTATTTTTACATTACCTACAGTCTTTAGGCAACATCTGGTATTTTAATGCAGTCACGATAGAATCGTACCGTAGCGATACAAACGCGCGACTGTAACATTGCAGTTGCGCTGTATCGTGGTTTTTCAAATACAAACTGGCGTTCGTAGCGTTACTGTATTGCGTTTGGACCTATCCTTCTATGTATATTGTAATAGTAGCGAGCGGAGTACACGTTGCGGCCAGTGTATCGAGAGTGACTGTATCGAGACAAAATCGCTGCGAAAAGTCGCCGTGCGTGGCTTAAGTTAACTAGATATTTCGTAAATAATTGTATTGAAGCGGAAATGTGTCGGACGGGTCTACGCTGGCCCGGAGAACCGTTAAATACGAATCCCCTTTTCAATTTCGGCTTCAATAATAACATTTAGATTTCCTTAGCTGACGATTGTCATACATTTTTTTTACATGTTTTGTGATAATGTTCTGAGATACTTTGTTTCTTTTTAGATATTTCACCCTGTAAATTACCTCGTGTCTTGCAGGCAAGTGGCGTGGAACAGAGGAATGCAGCGTTGGATTGGTTGCGGGGGCATCTGGAGTCGCCGGAGGGTACGCCAGGAGTCGTGTTCTTCATGGACGATGACAACACGTACTCCTTGAAGGTGTTTGAAGAGGTAAGACTACTCTGAACTCTAAATCAAAAGCATCTTTGACATATAAATGGCGCTAAACGAGGTAGAACAAACCGGGGTTTTAACAAGAAACTTGTATAAAATCTAAGGACTCTGAATTTTACACGTTTTTACTGGAATATAATATACCATCGCCTTGTTTCCGGTTAATTGACTCAAACCAAGAAACACCAAAACGAATTTTCGTAAATTTGCTCTCTTAAAAACTAAGTAGGAACTGAGAAATTCGGTTTCAGTGTGCAATACCGATAATCCCATTTACATACGAAATATTATTTATTTTATAACTGTACTGTAAACCATTGGTTATTCTTCCTCGGTCACGAATCGTCCTGCTCATAGATGCTTATTTGGACACGACTCAAGGTTGTAAACAGAATTTATATTATTTTCCTAAGCACTGGTTGAATCAGACATGAAAAAGAGCCCCTATAGCTAGCAAAATAAGTTCATTGAAAGGTAGCGTGAAATATATAAATAATACTACTTTATGACTATTTTTTGCAGTGGTAACGTAAGTATTTACCTATATGAACCCATATTCGTTACACAAAAAACGAATTACAAGTTATTTACGTAACACAATCTCTTATACTGAAATATACTGAATATGATACTGTAAATAATGTTTTACTTTGATATTTGTTTATTTATAAACATCACTCTAATTACTGTTGTGAAACTCTAAACGTAAATAATGAAGTATATTATTTATTTGTTTTGTTTTAACAGATTCTTTATGTGAATAAATAGAACCACTATAATGAATAGGACTCGGTCCCGTTGTATTAATTCCTGGTCAAATATCATTGAAGCCTGTTGGTGACTTACTGTATCTCCTCACCACTTGCTGACCCAACTACACCTACTCACTACGTTGGCTCAGAAACCCAAAGAGGATCTTCACCTCCGATTCAAGAGATCGTCAGCCTTTCCTATTCTGTGAATTATTGAATGTGCAACACCCTGTGGTTACCATAAACTTTGTCTAGTTAAGGTTAACCGGGGTAATTGCCTCTATGGGGGCAAATACGTCTTTTAAAGATTCCATCAAGTCTGAACTCCTTAAAACTACCCCTACCCTACCTGCCTGTAGTATATGCTGTACTTTACTTACTGTAGTTCAGATTTAATGAAACCTTTAAATGACGCATTTCGCCCATAGACGCAATTACCCCGGTTGACCTAATATTAACTAATCCGATTAGATTATATAACCAGATATAGTATTCTCAAGTGCTCTCATACAAAAAATACTCTTTGTTTTCGAAGTCTCTGCTTAAAACCTTAAATGGGTGTATTTTCTCTGGCGTAATTTCTCTGGCCACCAATATTTAAAAGATTCCTCCTCACTAGACTGGCATTCGTTGGTTACTTGTTAGAACTTGACTGATTCTACATTGTAACCAAACGTCCAATTCTAATAAGGCAGAATCTTCTCAGTATTCGCTAATATGTCATGACAGAGAAATTACGTTTTTGAAAATACACCCAAATATACTGGGTGAAATTTATAACGTGAATCATGATAATAAATTTTCAATCTATCCATGATTTTGAACAACTTTTACTATGGGGTCAGCGTTGTAAATGCAAAAAAACCAACTCTGTCATACATTTTGGTCTATCGACTCATGACGTTTTCTATGGATCAGCTGATTTTTTTCATGGATAAATTGAGGTTTTATTATCATGAATCACGTTATAAATTTCACCCAGTATAATTATAGCGGGAGCATGTTGGCTAAAGCGGCTGCATCGATGAATTAATGTTTAATTAGTCCGATCGAACTACACAGAAGGTGCAGGTTTGAATTGCGCTTTAATAATTTACCTAGCGAACGAAGTGAATAAGGTTATGAGTCGACTGAATTGGAGCACATCGGCGTTCAATGTTTGTATTTAACTCTAGTAGGGCATTTCTCCAGAAATATGTCTGCGGCTCATTTATTTGTCTCCATACAGTTAGTATGAAAAAGGGCCAGATGAATGAGGTGACCGCAGACATATTTCTGGAGAAATGCCCAGTACCGTTTATGAGATCTTCCTGAAATTTGGTAGAAAGGTAATTGAGGTCAAAAGAATTTTGAAATTGGAATATGAGCAGAATCGGATCAGGGCTTACGGAGGATTGTTCATCCGTAACCTCTGAACCGATGCTGCTCAATTTCGCATTTCCAAATTCTGTTGGTGTCAATTTAGGAAGGAGGAAATTAGAAACTCTCTGATGTGAACTACTACTAGTATAAGTTTTGTAAAAGCCAATCCTGAGCTCGTAAAGTGTGGAAAATTCCCCCAATAAACACCAGTTTCATCATCATTTCAGATGAGGAAGATCAAGAAAGTGGGCGTCTGGCCTGTGGGTATAGTGGGGGGGATGCGTGTAGAGATGCCCCTGGTTACCGACGGAAAGGTCTCCGGGTATAACGCTGTGTGGAAACCCTACCGACCGTTTCCCATCGACATGGCTGGGTTCGCCATTAACGCGACGCTGTTTTTGGACTTTCCCGAAGCGAAATTTTCGAGGAAGGTGCAGTCTGGTTTCCAGGTTAGTAGTTCTCAATGTCGTCATCATTCTACTAATGTACCCTGTGAATTCAATACACTGTATCTCCTTTGTATCGTCTTTCGGAGTTACAGTGTATTGGATTCACAGGGTACTAATACCAAAGTATAAAGACGAAGAAGTAGTCCAACTTCAGCCGTTTAGGACCGAACGACACGTATTACGTGTGATCCGTACTGAAGCATTCTTACGGATTCTTATTTATTTGCTTGTAGTGCGTTTATACACGGCGCGCACACATTCAAGCGCGCGATGTACCTTTTGTAGGAAGAAAAATTACTGCTAGAGTCTGTGCGGAAAGAGAATAGGATTAATTTTGGGGGGCGCTGTAATGCTTTTGTACCGTATTTTCTGTTCTGTGGCCATACTGGTTAGGTTAGTTCCGTTTTTCGCCACGCCTATTCTCTTTCCGCACAGACTCTATTATACTGTCGCTTGACAATTTGTATTAGCATACGGCAAAAATTGACAAGCGGTAGTGATAAATCTGAAATCGATTCTAATAGGTTTTTATTAAGGTTATATTCTCAGTTATTATTCTTTGATATCACATAAACGAAGAGTCTTCATTGCAGCTTAGGCAAAAATGCTTTCGTTACGTTAGGTTCGATAATTATATAGAATGTCTTAATCGATTCAGCTCACAAAGCCAGTATTAAATATGCAGTTACAAACAACAATGCAGATGATTTGATTATTTACTTTGGTACTCGTAAATAATACTGCTTACTTTGTATAGTTAGCTATGATTAGATACCTCTTGTCTTTATTTTAGTACACGATGACTTCATTCGCCGTGAACTCCAAGCCATACCTGATCCAAAAATACGTTTTGTTTACTTACCCACACCTCACAAACTTCATTGTTTTTATATTACCGAACAGTTTAGCAGAACATACCTAAAAATATTTCGCAAAACATGTATGGTTTTTTCATGATCATTGTACACTCTGAAATGTTTATCTGCAAATGTAGGTCGTATTTTAATTTCAGATATGAATTAATCTTTCAAATATTAAATGGTCAAGCCAAACGACTATAGCTTTTAATGCGTTGCCTTAACGTCTATATTTTGCTGAATATAATGTTTACAGCGATAACGGCATACGGGCATGAACGAATGCCCAGTTATCGTCACTTTCACTTTGCCATTTTTAACGCTATCATATCAATACATCCTCTGGACCGAATGGAACAATTATCGAGATCCTTGCAACTGAAGAGAATTATATCGTAAAACAAATATATTCAAATGCCAATCATGAAACTTACATTCAAGTATCTAAATTTAGTCTAATTATTACTTTACTATTGCTTTACTAATCCACGATATGATAACGTGTTAGTCAATAGGGAATATGCATGATATTTTTTATTTACTTTAATAAAAGCTCATTCATTTAAAAAACAGTAGAAAAAAAATATTTTTCGAATAACTATAAAAATAACCAAGATTTAACACAACAAAGATTTATCTCTATCTCTTTCTCGCAAAACAGAATATAGTATGGAGATTGTATGGCGGCCGTGTACTATGACGTCATAGTCCATATCGGATCTCTCTCTCTAATCGCTGTCTGATTAGTGCTTTAAAATGTTTATATCTTCCGCATTTCTCGGTCGATTTCAATTTTATTTTGACTGTATTTCATATTTTTTACGGTATTTTCATATTTCGTTAAGAAATCTGTTAAAAAAAATCATGCATATTCCCTATTAGTGCTATCAGTATGTTTCCGTGCATTCAAATGCAAAATAAAATCTATGAGGCATTCTCCGCTTCTCGTAAAAATACGCAAGTAATTATAACGGATTAGCACTAATTGACTAACACGTTATCATATCGCGGATTAGCAAAGCAATATTATTGTTTTAATTAAATTACCACATTTTTACTAAAAAAAACCCGACCACGGTGCACTTTGAAACTGCATAAAATCCGCCATTTTGTTTATTTTAACGAACTTTATACCCAGTGACACTCGCACCATCAAGACGAATCTAATGATGTATCATTTATCAAAATCGGATGTGCCGTTGAGTAGTTACGAGCGGACACAGGAACGGACATACATACATACATACAGGTCAAACACCTCCTTTGGGCTTCGCCGCAGTCGGGTAAAAATCATGCAAATAAATGTAACAACCACCACCAAAGATACAAAACTCGACACGTGTTTCGTCTATGAGGCATTCTCCGCTTCTCGTAAAAATACGCAAGTAATTATAACGGATTAGCACTAATTGACTAACACGTTATCATATCGCGGATTAGCAAAGCAATATTATTGTTTTAATTTAAAAAAATGCCACCTCGCAGGGTTTTTCAGCACAATAATGAATCCAAACATAACTGAAAACCAGGCTCTTTCGTATTCAGGCTATCTTAAAGCGGAAATCAATCTAGTTTTTTTAATGGGGCTTAGTCAAAGTGCTCATCTTAGTTTTAATGGAGCGTCTATAAAAATACATCGTCGAGCGAGGTGCAGAAATTATTCCAACAAAGAGGCTTTCTTTCGCGCACTTCAGTCAGAGCGGGCGAACATTCCGTTATGAACGTATACAAAAGTTAGTGGAATGTACACGGGCTCAATATACTACTATTAGGAAGCCCAGAGCATATGCAACTAAATATTAATGAAATGTTTAATTTTACTTACAAGTTTGGCCAAATCATTTTATATATGTGTCAAAATACTTTTGAGCTAACTGAAGTGAGTATATTCAGTGTTTATTTTAAGATTGTTGTTTAGTTTTAGTACTGTAAGTGAAAATGTAATAATAACGCAAAAGGCAATGTTAAAATATTTACTCAAATTATCAGTATTTAGAAAGAATACTTATACTACTTTTGATCGCTACCGTAGGTATGCTATTTTTAGAACAAACAAACACTGTTGATTGTTAAGGTCTTCCAGTGCTGTGTCTCGCCCGTCCCTTGATGAGATATAAAACGGGATCCCAGGCAGGTGGTAGAGACAAACCATCTTCTCTCTCTCTCTCTCTCTCTCTCTCTGGTACACGTGTAAAAATAGCGCTTCTCTCTAGCAAGCCTAGCTATTTTCCAAGGATGCTTCGCGAGGCTATTGAAATCAAAAAGTATCCTAATTTCATCCTCGCGATGCATCCTTGGAAATTAGCTAGCCTTGCTAGAAAGAAGCGCTATTTTTACACGTATAGACCAGATTTATAACGCCTACTTAGGTTTAAGGGTCAAGGTTTCCAAATCCACAATACCTGCTTTAATCAATACTAGCAAGTTAGAGCTGTAGGCTTATACAGCAAAATTGTTACTTTAACCTTGACTCTCCGAAGCCACTTAGCTCCTTCAATCAATACTCTAGTTCACCTAATTAGTTGTAAAAGCGTTGCTATAATTGTGGCTATAAATTATGGTAATTTAAGTTTTGACACCCACATGAAGCGATACAATATGCCTCGATTTTGCTTTCAATCCGCAACACCTAAGGTAGTGTGCCTAATCATCACCACAGTATAAGGCAATCATACGCAAAAAAATTGCTTCACTGTTAGACCGGGTAAGGCAAAGTTCAAATAGCATCCTAAATGCGTTAGCAGGCAGATTTGACTGTCCAATATTAAAACACTGGACTGGGCAAATAAAGGGTGTAGCCCAATATATCTGGTAAATCTCCCTGTTCTCCTCAGGTCTGTTATTTGTTTGTGTATGTTTAATTTGTAAAATAATTTATTACTAACAACCTAGCCTAAGTTTACTAACATGCTATGGATCTAATTCCGAAATAAAGAATTTATATATATGTATAAAAATATCGTCGTTATTAAATATATCGTCGTCTAGTATCCATAACACAAGCCTTATTGAGCTTACTATGGGGCTAGTTCGATTTGTGTAAGATTGTCCCCTAATAATATTTATTTATTTATGTATATATATAATAGCAGTAATGTTTCTTCCTACAAAAGATACATCGCACGGCTTGTATGTGTGCGCGCCGTTAACGAACGCACTACAAGCAAAGTTTCACGAATGCGTAAGAATGCCCCAGTACGGATCGCACTGTCTGTGCCTCGACCTTTAATGCATACCGCGCGCTCCTAAACTGCCGAAGTTTGATTACTTGTCTGTCCTTATTATTCAAATTTAGATACCATTTATTTAAAAAGTGCGTATTCTAAGTACAATTCTTATTAAGGTAATTCACAACTTCGCCATCAGTCTCGGCGGTAGTATAATTTGACCCGTAAACTCGTAATATCAGTTCGTAATCGGGGCTCAAAATCTGTTTAGTAGTTTTGCCACGATGCGCGAGCAAACACCGAAAATCGAAGATTTTATTTAATGTATTTTATACTATACGGATGTAATACTAAAAACACGAATATAAAAAATACAAATACTTATCGGAGTACAATTACTTAATGCTTTCACCATTCACCATAAAAATACAATTACTTAATGCTTTCACCATTTCAGGAAAGCGAGATTTTAAAATACGTCGTGACTCAAAAAGAGCTGGAGCCCCTAGCCGACAACTGTACTAAGGTGTATGTGTGGCACACTCGCACACAGAAACCTTCAATAATCAACCCGAAGAAACTCAAACACACACCGGTCCCCGACGACCACATTGAAGTCTGAAATGCCAGCTGGTGAGACTATCATATCGGATTTTTAAAGCGTTGAACGCTTGGTTCTTTAATCCCATGTGTAAGGGATTGTAATGGTAAAATTTCACTTACGAGCTGCGCTCTTTTACTGTGAGATTCCTTTGGCGAAAGACAACGTAAATATAGGCTTCATCGAAAATAATATGCCAAGATAAAAAAATGTACGAGTATACTCATTCTCGTTGGTTAGTATGCCACGTGGAGTAATGTGTGACGTATTACCGTAGGTATAGTTTCTGTTTCTCAGCTTCCACTGCCTTGAACGCATAACAAATAAATGTATAACAAATGAAATACCGAAAAAGATAGGAGCATATTTCAGTAAGGTTGATTTTCATTGTATATATGATATATATGGTATTTAAGATAAGAGCGTTCCAACCAAACACATATAAGCCGAATTGCCTTGCACTTCTTTTAAGATCTAGAAAAAGCTTAAGCTCTTTAAATGTGGGAATGATTTATTACTAAGTATTTTTAGTCCTACTCAGATGTATCCGGCAGCGCGTCAGAAAAAGTAATGGATAAGTAAAAGTGCATCTATCGTATCGTAATAGCCAGCTAATCAGTAATTGCACTCAGTATACATTTTGTTGAATTTAACAACTTTTGTTCACGTAACTTTAACATGTCACGCTGTACTTAGCATATAGACGTAGACGGTATTAGTATTAATTATAAACGGCAACGATTTGTTCTCTTATGCTTTAAACTTCCTTCAAATATGCTGAAACCCTACTTGATAATGTAACGTCACCTTACACCACTACATATATTTTAAGAGTTATCTAATGCCCATGTATGTAGTCTAGGGTAATGGTTGGTAATATTCAAAACTATACACAATAACTGGCATATTATTTGTAAGAATACTAAGCTAGGGACCGGCTGATAAAAATACGGAAGCATTAAACGGGAAGGCAGTTTAGATGTAACTTAGAGTAGAAAAGTCATAATAACCCCAATTATATTATTACATTTTAAGTCAACTGAACATTAGTCTGTTTTGAACAATTCCATTCTTTCTTTCATGTTTTCAGTATTAATATATTATGTACTATTGCTCGACTATAATGTATGTACATATATTTTGTGATGTGTAGGAAAGCTAGTGGCTTATGTTGTGTGTGTAGTTTGTGTCGGATCATTAAGAGAAAATGACATAAAAGTGATTCGAGTTCATTTTAAGATTACACTTTCAAAGATTTATTTATTTAATCTTACGGCATATACAGTATTTAAAAAAGATAGAATACATTATTATTATTATATGTAAGCCACTTTCAAAGATTATTTTCCTCTCCCGTGCATGTATGATTTTTTGTAATTTGCACTTTTTTTTATTAATTTGATATCGGTTTATATTATGATTTTTTGTACTTTGCGCTTTTTCTTTATTAATTTGACATCGGTTTATATTTTTATTAGGGAAACATCTATAAGAATTGTAAGTAACAAGTTTTAATGATCAACTACGTAAAATATCTAATTAAAATAGTGAGTTTTAGCGTAATAAATCACGGTAACGTATTATGTTGATAACGTATTATTTACCGTATTTAACGTATTTTTACTGCTGCGAGGAATCTAATACCTACGTCATATAAATCATATCATTTATTATTTCTTTTCTACATGCTTGTTTTATCCAATGGTGGTTTCAAAAGGACAAATTTTATCTAATTTAACGATAGTAGTCGTGTATTGACTCTGTATGATAAGGACGTAACATAAAGCCACAAAGTCAAACCTCTCTGTCGGATCAGTCTAGATGAAAAGAGGCAGATATTTATTGATAAACCTACGACAACATTAATCGACACTGATGCTAGAAGAAAAATATCTCAAATTGGAGTTACTAAGCTTAATTAGATAATTTTACTCAATAATTCTTATTTGTCTATTTTGAACAACATTTACAAGCTTAAAATAGACAAGTAGAGATAAACGGACTATTCTAGCTATATTATTTTACTTTCTATACGTTTCTAGCTGTACTATGTTACCTATATTTGTATATTTAATCACAAACATTTAGAACATATTTATTTATAACTTAGTGAAATATTTGACTTAAAACAATAAACTGGCCTATCATTAAGATTACTCTTAGGGCATATACATTACCAACATTGGCAATACGGCTATACATATTTTTAATTTAAGTGTAATACTAGTCTATAAATACATATCCTTTGTATTTGTATGGAGGCAAATCAAAAAATGGTGAAAGGCAATAACTATACAGGGTGATTTCTGGATCGTGATCAGAGACCAGTTTTTCTGACTATAACTGGTCGATATTATCTTATGATAGCATTTGATCAAAACAGCATTAATTAAAATTTCCTAATTTTCAAGTTAAATTAATCTTAAACTAAGTCAATCATGGTCCCCTATGACTTTTGACATACGCAGTATGGGAAGCGACAAGACGTCACATTGAGTAGCGTGACCAAATTTTATGCAAAAATGTTTTTTTCTACTTATAATCTGAATAATAATTACAAATATTGGTGATAAGAAATTAATAATTAACATCATTAGGTTCATCTTTGAATATTGTATTATGCCTTATTTTCTTGCTTCACGACCCAGAAATCATCCTGTAGTTAATATAGGTTTTACTTACTTACAACTTTTACCAGCAGAAATTTTATCAGGTATATCATTCTGTGCAACTGCCATCAACTTTACAATCAAAATGTTAATATGACAATTTGAATAATATAATGACAGTGACAGAAATATAATATAATGGTGTCGAAAAAACCATTTTATGTCACATGTATTAAAATTAGTGCAATAATGCCGTATATTTCGATTTTCTTGTAAAACTCATTTTTATTTGTCTTACTTATGTGAAAGTAATGCTACCGTTTATCAGACGAAGTACTTGAATTACCTAATCAACTGATTTAAGAACTCTGATGTCAAAGTCTATGTACGAATATATGCTTCGTGAACCCAATGCAATCGTGATCCAAAATTAGATGAATATAAAATCATATCCTTTAATTTGGACTCTAGATTTCCAAAGGCAGTCCTTGTTTGTCTATCAGAATCTCAAACCTTTTACCATTATTTGAGGCTCAAAGCATAATATTATGATAAGTTCGAGTGCTCAACTGATCAATATGGTCTAATACTTGTTTAAATTTAGCTGTAATTATTGAATTGTATTGTACTTATACCTAAATTAGTTATAAGGACAGCTAGTGTAATTTAGATAAGTAACTATTTTGCACGCAAATGTTACGTTGAAATTATGCAGGCTTTCTCTTTACATAGTCATGAAAAATAATGTTTATTTTTTAATATTTTAACAATGAGAGCCCGTCGCAAGGTATAAAATTGCTTCATAATGTTTAGTCGACTTATGCGAAAGAAAAATTGTTAAATGGAAAAGTTCTTCCGCTGTAACTGAATATAATTTAGACCATAGAGCATAGTTACTCATAAAGAGACCAGAGGCAAGTTTCATTTAGTGGATTATATACTTTCTCCTTAACTGCATAAAGTATATAATCCAAGTATACGAAACTTGCCTCTGGTGTCTTTCTGCATAACTATAGTCTTATTCAATAGCAACTTAGAATAGGTTAGGTTTGTGTTATAACATTCCTGAAAAGTCTACGGTTTCATTTTAACAAACACTAGGACAAACAATATGTATACCAACAGAGATAGACCAATTGACAATAATAAAATTATGTCCAAATATGTCACAAAAGATAATCATTCCGTACACCTTTTCTGCTGTCTCAAAACGCAATGATTTTTCGCAATATATATTATGTACCTATCAATGTGTATAGATAAAAATGGCAATAAGAACGTTTCTTAGTGCCCAATAGTGTTTTCACAGTGACTTGTGGTGGGCTGAATAGGTCACATATTATTTATATGCTGAATTGTTACCTAATCAAGAACCGATAAGTTATTTGTGTACTTTGTCACGATGAAAGGATTATTTCACATTGTAAATTAAGGAAGAAAGTACTCGTATCAGTGATTTGTGAACATTTACAGTAGGATTATTTCCACTTTGACAGTCGGGTCATCTCGGTTTTCATCGTAATTATTCGCGTTTTCACGTAGAGTATTAACCCTAGAATTTACTTACATAAAATATTCAAATCTATTTAATATAATTAATAATAAAATTAGGGATGTAACGATACCGATACCGATATATCGGTATCGCCGATAATATACAACCGATATTTGAAGAGCGCGAAAAGAATTTGCTGTATGAAAAAAAATCTGCAAAAAGTAATTTCAATTACTGACTTAATTTATTTATTGGTTATTTTATTACCTTGTGCAATAATAATTGCTATTTGAATTATATATTTGGTTCATAATAAAAAAAAAAGTTGCGTTAACAATTTATTTATTTTTACTTTACACCTTCAAGGTTGACTCTGTTAAATATAGCCAAGTTTTAGGTATAATAAGGACATACAAATAATAAATCTGAAGTTCATACTTCATTAGTTAGCTAAGATATCGGTATCGGTATCGCCGATAATTTACTACAAATATCGGTATCGTATCGGCAAAATTATGTATTGTTACATCCCTAAATAAAATCTCAACCTAAGTATAGAAACTTCATTAATATTCTACATATCCAAATAGACTATAGTCAACTTATTAAGGAATTTTCTTGGAATGAAATTATCTGTAATTTAGGTACCATGTTCTTATGTACAAAATAAATTTGGTCATGGCCGCGACAACGACAAATTCGGCTTTATACAGAGTATTCCTTAAATCAACGTACATACGAGAAGGGCTAATAGAACAGCTCATAAGACACAAATTAAGTAAATTTGACATAAGTAAAAATCTCTTAGTTTCCGAGATATTGACGATTACGTTAAGTTTGCCCCTAATTTGTAAGTGACGTCAAGCACGCTAGGTGTTAATTTAGTTCAACCGGACCGTATGAGAAATTTTTGATGAAGTCGGTAGGCAAACATAATACCAATTAATTTTTGCATCATTTTTGTAACAAAATCTCGTCTCATTTGCACTTCAGATCTCTCCCGATGTACCTATACAAAGAATTGCCGAGTGTCAGTCGAAATAATCGTACTGTAAGATGTTAGATAAAAGTAGTAAACTCATTTTACGTAGGTATATATTTTTTTAAGTATTTTATTTTTAATTACCCTTAATTTATTAGATATTTTTTATTTATTTCTTTTATAAGTAGTTTTCTAATAATTACATATTTTATTATAGCTCGTTATGTGATAGCTCATAGTATTTATAATTTTGTAAGTTCCTCACGTCATGAATCATGAATAGACGGGAAATAAATGATTCCAAGGTATAAAAACTGTTTTTTTTATACGGCCAACCCCTAATGCAAATCAGAGCTTAATAATCAGGGAACGTCCTTTTGGTGCAAATGACGTAAAAATGACGTCGAGCTATACGTACATAGGTACTGATTCACTCTAAGTTTTACTTTGATTTATCTGCGTGTGATATACCTGGCCCGAGCACTAAGTCGAACGAGGCTGTTATCACGGTCAAACAAATGTATTGTGTACCTATCTCTACCACATCAGGAATTAATTGTACCTATATAGTTTAAAGAAGTGAGTAAGTACATTTAAAATGTTAGATAAAAGTAATAAACTCAGTTTATGTCACACCTGGCCATAAAGTGGCTTTTACCGCACGCTACGCGTACGCTTTCTGGCCAAGTTAAAGACATAAAATGATGTACACAACACGGGAGGTAGGCCCTCGATCGCATATATACCTACGTCCCTCGCGTGCAGCTCGGGCCGCACAATATCGAGGTGGACCGAGACAAGCGACCTGGTTCCACCCCAGGCGCCCCGGCCCCACCCAGTCCGATCCACTCAAGGTGATCCGGCTAGCGACCTGGTTCGACCCCAGGGAACGCCACGGCCGACCATAGGGTCCCAACATCATAACGCCCAATACGGGTCGCGAGTTAGTCTTCAAAAAAAAAGCTCGGGCCGCAAAAATCTGCGATCTCGGCTATGCAGAGGAACGCGCATCTATAACGCAGAGAGAGCGATGGTATAATCGCGATGAGAACGCTCATTGGCTGTTACATACTGTGTGGCGTGCTTTTTTTTGACATAACAGTACTTTCAAGCCTTATTGGTTGTTGCAAAAATCGAGCAAGGTGGGAGCTTGCCCGGGATCGAACCAGGTCGCTTAGCACCGGACCACCTAGGAAGTTTCGCTGATTGCTCAAGTGAGCAACGGACCAGCGGGAGAGGTTGAAGCGGATTAACCGGTCCTTATGTAGAGTGTAAATCGAGCTGAGTGAAAATGGGAGTTTTTGTTTCGGTTTGCTAAAACGTAGCCCAGCTAAGAAGACTCCGGCAAGAAACTTAGCTGAGCCCGACAATGTCGGAGTGAAGTTGTGTATTGTGTAGCGTGCGGGACATTATGTTCCGGGCGTTTTGTGCTGGCTGCACTGCAGCTATAGGACAAATGCTATGTACGTATCTCTTTTGCACTCATGGTACAAGAAAACCAGGTATGTTCTTCCCGAGACTGACAATTATGACCTCAGACATGCTGACGTCACAAGCTTGATATGTTGCCATTTTGTGAAAATAAATGATCTGAGTAAAATGCGTTTGTTCACTTACCTATTTGCTTCAAAAGAAAAGGAATTTTGAGCTAGTAACATTAGAAAGTTTTCTTTTCACCCGAATAAGTAACTTGTAAAAACAAATAATTTCGCGGGCCGGTAATTTATTTCATAATTGATTATGCCTACATTTTCTTAAATTATGCAAGTTCTTAATCAATGGCAACATTAACGTGTCATCAGCATGTCAGATTTCGGAAAGAACATGCCTGGTTTTCTTGTACAGTCACCTGCGACTTTTGCAGCCGGCTGTACATTTCCACTCAATACATATATAGTGTGACAGAGACAGGTGATGATCTGTCGCGCGAGAAACGAATTCGCGGCCAGACCTATGAGCCTGGTTCCTAATTCCTATGACATCGCATGTAAACGGTAATCTCGTCATAAAAACGTAGGTATCTGGATTTTTTTTATAAACGACGTGGCAACTTTCGCTTTCGAAAGGTAAGTAATCATTAAAACAAAATTTTGTCAATAGGTACCTTCACTTAATTTATTTAACATAAAATACTTATTAAAAGTCATAGCGTTTTAAAAATAGGAAAAACTTCTTTCATTTCCGCATTGTGTGCTTGGTCGATTTAGGCAGAGAAAGGCAGCTGAAACAAAAACATAGGTACATTTAGCATTACCTACACGTCACGTAAAATTAAAATAATATAGCATTTACGCTAAATCTTAAAGATCGGTATGATTAAATAATAACGGCTCAAAAAAATTAATACATAGGTATTATTTTATTTGAGCCGGGCGGCTCAAAAAAAACTGGGTTCTCCATACACATAAAATAATTTTCTGTCAAAAAATGTTTATTTAAGGCAAGCTTTTATTGCCAACTGTACTTTTTTCGTACCATCGAACTGCGCATCAAAACTAATGAAATGAGCCCAAACACGGTAAATTTGGCTCCATCATCAGATCAACTTCGTGCATAATAATATCGCATCATCTGATTTACATATACTTGCAAGATTTCAGCTCAAACGGAAAGCGGACAGTGGGTCAAATTAAACCTGCGAGATATCATTACCGAAACAGATACACCGGGACAGGTGACACTAAAAAATAAAAGCTTGTAATGAGAATAAAACTCACTGTTCTAGTAGGTACCGTGGACTGGGGTTACTCTGATTCACGGGTAACATTGACCATCGATTTTTAAACCCAAATACCTTTGATTTTGAACACGTTTATTAAGTATTTTTATTGAGGTAGCCTACCTTAATAATAAATTGTTCTGAATGCATTCAAAAACCAACTTCTTATAGTTGAAAAATCGATGATCAATGTTACCTCGTGAATCAGAGTCACCCCAGTCTACCGTAACTATCAAGCTATGCTAAAATGTCAACATTTGTCAGAAGTCTCAAACAGCCAAAAATATTTATCTAAGGTAAGGTATTTTATATAGAGTAGGTAATTTAAATTTTAGTTTTATATAGCGCTGGCGCATTAATAGCCGAATGCATAATTTTATGGTTTTTGGGACCCCCCCCCCCCCCCCTTTCGCCGCCACTGAACCGAGTCACGTGGTTTTTGTTTACTTTTTCTTAATACGAAAAATACTTAAAATAACAAACTATATAATATATAGGTATATAGATAGCAACATACCAGCTCTTTCTGCTCGTGGATGCACTTGGCCAGAAGTAAAGCGCGATCGCAGCCCGCCTCGCCGTCGCTCACCGATTGTTCATTCACTGCAACAAATAACACCAAGAGTAGATTCTTGTTGCTCTAGAAATCGCTGTCGCTGTTTGAACTTTGAAATGTCCACTGCCATAAGTATCTCCTAAGAACACAATTCACAACGAACGAGCTCACGTTTTTTGCCTCCGTCGACTTCCAGCAACCTTAACTACATCGTCAGACCATCTTGTGAGTTCATGCTTCTGCTCTGCATTAGAATTTCAATTCAAAATGTCTCTGAAAAGGTCAACAGCACCCTCCATGTCCCACATTCGAAACATTTCACCTACGTTTCATTCGCAGGAGTTTATTCGTTGGATTCGGGATCATTTTTAGTGAGTTAGTATATAATATGTTCGATTTGAAGGTAGTCTGTTTGGTTTAGCAAAAAGGCTATATGATCACATACCGGCGGCACAAGTCTTGACTGCTTCTTTCCCGAGTTCCAGTTTGTCTCCGGATAGGTATTGTGAAACTTTTTCTAAAGCGACGCTCTCCGAGAAGATACCCTTATCGTCCAACTGAAACATAAGTAGGTATTACTTTTTAATAGGTAAGCTTACGCAGTCGTCGAATTCTAAATTTGTACCAAACTAGGTAAATAGTAATTATTGAGTAGTCATCTTACTTAATTCTTCTGTAAAACATTGCTTTAATGTGTTCCGATTTAAAGTGCAAGGGAGCCAGTTTCTTTACAGGCACATGCGGCTTTAATTTTTGCTTGGCTTAAACGTGTGTAATTTGACCTGATATCTCACTTGGTATACCAAAATAGTCTTCTTGTAAAAAAACAAGTACCTACGATGTCACAAACTTTAATTAATAGTACATTACATACCGAGGCCAGTAAAGTAAGAAATGTCTCAGATCACATGTAATAGGCTAGATGACTAAAAAAAACTGTTTAGTCCGTCTGTTAGATTATGAAAAAATATTGTACACGTATTTTTTGTTTTGTTTGACAAACAAAAACTGACGAGGATAGAGTGTTTAGAAGTTTCGAGTGACGTCACTCTTGAGTACAAATTGTACTCAAGAGTGACGTCACAAGCCCCCACTCCAGAAGTTTGATGATCTATAACTTTGTCGATTTTTAATATTTTGATAAACCAAAAAATACGTGTCCCATATTTTTCCATAATCTAACTGACGGACTAAATAGAATTACATATTTTTAACCCAGTCATCATCCCTATTGTCGGCCGAGGCGAAGGCTTTCTTATTTACTGGCCGACCAAGGTTTGTATACTATTTTACTGTTCGACGAAGCCAGAAAGCGACACCTTCGTTTAGCGCAGCGGCCAGCAAGGTGATGCTTTCCGGCCGTAGGGCAGAAAAGTGACTTTAAATATGGACTGTAATGTAAGCTTGCTAGTCAGCTTACCAGTCCGATCTGCTTGAACATGCAAGCGTGGAAGCACTTGTTGGATTCATCGGGTACACTCTTGTTTTCCTTCCATTCCTTAACCTGCTCCAGAGTGACACCGTACTGGGGCCCACACACGGCCAAGTGGGCTTTCAACTTCTCCGTGGCCGCTGCCTTCTGTTCATCTGTCAACCCCTGTAGAAGAAATATATCTATTATTAGTTATTTTAATTTGATAAAGATGTGTAGATAATATTGATACGGTCACTCACGGGCCGGCACCATAACAAGTTGTTAGTAAACCAATTCGGTGAAATTTTATGACAAAATTGTTGGCTATTATGTACTCCCATAGATAGGTACTGAATTAACCGACTTGGTTTAATGTTATACTGACAACTTTTTGCGGTAGAAGTGGTTGCGCGACCTGATTTTTTTACATGTACCTAATGTTTTTGATGGGATCCCATTTATGTTATTCTTGTACCTAGTCTTCTCTTTTTAGGGTTCCGTACCAAAATGGTAAAAAAGTACCCTTATGGTGCGACTCTGTCTGTCTGTCCGTCTGTCACACCCCGATATCTCAGGATCTACTGCTGCTATCGATTTGAAATTTGGAATAGTGCTAAAAACCACTGACCCAAGCCTATTGGATGCAAAAAAACTTATATCTTTTTTAATATTTTTTTTAAAGGTGGCCGAAATGGGATGTAATTTTGATTTATGCCGAAAAAAATTCAAAAAAATACTATTCCCCCCCTATTATTTTCGAAGTTACAGAACAGAAAAATCTGTAATAATTACCAATTATTAGTATCATCCTAAATATTACAGGAAAAATATAACGGTTTTCCTAACTTGCACCGTTATTTTTAAATTTGCAATAATCGTAACACGTACTTATTTGCTCCTACTAAACTAACCGCCATACAGTTTTTCTTGAACTGTTTACGTATCTACTTACTAGTTTGTACGGAACCCTCGGTGCGCGAGTCCGACTCGCACTTAACCGGTTTTTTTGTAAGTAGCCTTCTCTTTTCTTTTGAAGTAGGTACTAGGTACTTATTGTTCGTTCGTGTAACGGTATTTAAACCCCATTCCTTGTCTCTGTGGCTTTTTCTCAAAGCCTTTGATGATACAATTTTTGACAAGTCTGGGCGGTAAATACTTTTAAGCCTATTGTATTCAGAAATTGCAGATTGACTACCGAAGTTCAATTCTCAAATTTAAAAATAAGAATTCCTCTAATTTCGATTTTTGGTTTGAACCTTACCTAATATACGTATGCTTGAGCATACAAAATAAACAAACAAACACATAACGACTTCTAAGGCTCAGGGACTATATACAGATAAGTACTTACATAACAATTGTTCACCGAAACAGCAACAATCGCCACAACCAGCGTAGAGTACAAATAGAATGCCATGTTTAAATATGTTTAATTGCTATTCACAATTGGGCAGTCGACTCTGCGAGAGATGAGTGAATTCTGACGCGGCTCCAACGGACCTCCTTTATATATAATCCCGTGTTTTTTGTTGGAAATTTACACAAGGAAAACATTGATGACGAATATCCTCTACGAAATCTACGAAGCCATTATAGGTACATGGTTTATTTTAGCTGGAAAGATTCTGTAGTTTTATTTTACAAATTAGAACGAGGCACCTGATATAAGTAGTAAGGGCGTGTACATTAATTACGTATCATTTACTCGGACATTTTTAATCCCATCTGTACCTTGACGGCGAACTAACCCGCTGTCCCTCAGCTAACATCATAATATCTTTTGCCGAGTGTTTTAGAGGTCTTATATTTATAAGACCACCCGAAAAGTAGTCTGGGTTTATAAATGATATAATTTACATAATTAATTACCTAAGCTATAATGATAAACGCGGATTGTAAATTATAAGGGAATCAAAAATAAATCGTAATATCTTCTCACCAACCGTGATTCTTTGTACATTTTGTCCACCCTTTTCTTGTCACCCTTTTGTTGTCTTTTTACAACGTAAGTGACCCGTTTTTAATTCAATATTTTTCCACCCCCTCACAAGCCTCATGTAATTTATGGAGGAGCCCTAACTACAGCTGCGTAACACAATCACATGCAATCTCTCACAAACACCCGTGTTGTTATGCCCAGAAATAAGATGTCACTCTATAAGTTTTATGATTACACTGAATCTTTTATTCTACAAACCGGTTAACAAAGAAGAGAAACACTACATATGAAAGAAATATGATGTTTCTTTATTTGTTTTTAATGCGGGTAAATTACACCACATTTTATGTTACATATACAGATACAAGAAATCAAAGTACATAGAAAAATTAGGGTGGCCAAGTGGTTAAGGCGCTGGGCCGGAAATCCAGAGATACCGGGTTCGATTCCCGATCTGCACCACAGGTGAGTGCCATATAATTTTTCTATGTACTTTGATTTCTTGTATCTATATATGTAAAGAAGAGTAAATTATGATAAAATTTAATCGGATTACCAATAATGGTAATTGGTAATCAGATAAAATTTTCGTTAAATGTCGAAACGTAAATTCGAGAGTCTTGCATAACTTAATTTTATTTTGAGTCACCTAAGACTTGAACTATGAAGTTCAAGTTTGAAGTTGTTCATACGTATGAACGTATGATATGAAGTTCAAGTCTTAGGTGACTTCGATTGACCTCTGTCCCGATTTTCGCCAAAGCAAATGGTGGTAGTACCTAGGTATTAAGATTTGTAGAGAACAATATTATTTCAAAAGTGGTGTTTACAATCGTAATTTAAATAGTTTTTAATAATATGGAAAATCGAACGGTCGCAAGATTTTATGCTGACTAGGTGCAGGTTTTCCCTGTTTTTACGAATGTTTTAGTCAGTGGTTGATATATATGTATATATATATCATTAATTTCATGCAAAAATAACAATATAAATTTGTAGTACAGACAAAGTTATATAAGTATTGACGCCATGATCGTCAAAAACAAAAATACAAAATAAGGATAAAGGTAGTAAAATTATGTCACAATGTCAAACGATAAAAATAGAAGTAACAAGTAATAATCAGATCACGTCTCCCAATAAGGATAATCATCAGAATTTATTAACAATAAAAATAATTAAAACAATACCAAAAAATAAAATAATATGCGTATACAATTGGATTGATTCGTACTATGTATTCGGCAACCAGATTGTCGCTGGGCAGAGCCGAAGCTTCATTAAGAAGTGGAATGTCTCCCACGACCTGAAAGTACCACTTACGGTCTACAGTGACATAGGTAATAGTTTATTACTCCCCGTAGCGTAGTGTGTACACAATTTTATTTAAGGTACATCGGCCCTTAGCCAGGAAGTGGGATTTTAGCGCAGCGGGTCGAAAATTACACTTTTTACGACTTGGAATGACGTAAAATAAATGTTCTTGCCTATTGTGCTAGGTCAGGGGTCGGCAAACTGCGGCTCGCGAGCCACATGCGGCTCATTGAATGGTCGGTTGTGGCTCTTTAAGTTCCCTTCAAATACAGTTTTGGTTTGAACAGTGAAAAACCTGAAACAGAAAACAGCGGCTCTTTGAGATTTTGAAAATCGATTATATCCGGCTTGCGACTCTTTGTCTAAAAAGTTTGCCGACCCCTGTGCTAGGTTGAAGAGGCAGTGGACAGGCCATATGTGACGTTTCGCGGCTAAAGGTATACCTTGTGGACGTTGTCGCTTGTGCCCTTCTATTTTGATATCCTTTAGTAACGGAGTCGGATACGACGCAAGCGACAACGTCCATAAGATACCTTTATCCGCGGAATGACACATATGGTCTGGAGAACGGATAACCGTTGGGGCAGTAGTCCTGGAGTGGCGACCACGCATATACCTACGCAGCGCAGGGCGGCCCTAGACCAGGTGGACCAACGACCTCGTGAGAGTAGCGCAGTGCACAATCGAAGTGTTCATGTCCACATTTTTTTGTCTCGGTATAATACTATTATTATGAGTTATGACTCTATAGTCATGTTGATTTTTATGAACAGTTTCATTGTCCAGGTACCTACCGACAGTTGCTACTCTATACCGCTATTACGTCAACATGTTGTCAATCCGGTAGACGAATTCACTAGTTCGCCTTCAATTTGATCCCTAATAGGTATACATTAACTCGTGAACGAGTAAAAACCGTTCGTAATTGGAGGTCACGTCACAGAATAAGTATTAGGACTACGTACAGTGCCGGATTAGCCATATAGCAAGAGTAGTAAATGCTACGGGCCCCGCGCATTGGGGGGCCGCGCGCGCAGTTGCAAAAGGGGAGCCCCCCTCCCCCCGTTATGTCATTTCGTCACCTATAAAATTACCGGTCAGTCGTTATTTAAGCATATCTAAGACCAACCAAACGCCTCTATAAAGAAATGCTACAGGCCCCGCGCTGGCTTAATCGGGCACTGGCTACGTACAGAAGATTCTCGCTCTATCAAAACTGTCCTTCGGGTCCAACCACCGCACGGAACGCACCACATCCAACGTCTCTCTCTATCTCTACATGTTTGAAAAGAGAAACTGGTGAGTTTCTTCCGGCGCCTCTTCTCACTAGAAGGTCATTTATCCCGCCAAAAGAAAAGAATAGACTCAGACATATAGAGCCCTTGAGGGCCTACTTGCAGAAATGTTTTTTTATTTATTATGTATATCGCATAACGCGTACCTACTAACGCGTGCTCTTTCTGGTCGCTGATGAAAGCCCCCTACCGGAAATCGCGGAGTGAGTCACTCCTGGTCACGTTGCTGTAGGTCGGCAAAGTCGAAGCAACGAACGAGCCGACATCATTTTGACTGCCGATTATGATCTGTCGCACCGTCGACGAGTAGGTAAGCGAGTAAAATTCAGTTCATTTTGGGCTAACGAGGTACCGAGGTTCCAGATCCGCAATGTAATGCTACTCGCCCAATTTTACTCACTTACTTGCCGGTGGTGGGCCAAGTGCCTTATTACTAGTTCACAAGTCTAATTAAGGTTCATTGGGGTAATTTCGAACGTCGGGTTATTCTGAAAATTAAGAAGTTCTACTGAACCATGCCAGTTTGAGGTGTGGTCGAAGCCCTATTCGCGTGTTCGACACGCGAATAGGGCTTCGACTACACATCACCTACAACCTCAACTACACCTGTTAGCGTGTTACAGTAAATATATGTTGCGTAGATTACCAGAAATTCTTAATTTTCGGAATTACCCAATGTTCGAAATTAGCGACGATACGTTTAGCCTAGTGGGAGTGACACCGCCTACAAAGCTAGAGGTCCCGGGTTCAAATCCTGGTAAGGGCAAATATTTGTGTGATGAGCACAAGGGAATATTATAAAATATTACATATTATATTATATTAGTGGGATGGGACTTATTTAATTACCGTAACCCTATATTAAAGACGACATTGACGGCGAAGCTTTGAATTACCTTTCAGTGCATAAACGATTTATGATCTCACAGGACCATTTACATGATAACGTGTTGTGCCACTGAGATTCAAGAAAAATGCATTGTGATCAGCGCGAGCTAATCACCGGCCGCCATGATTTTACCTTCCCTACGTAATTACGTGATGTGCAAAACATGACATGTTTATAATTTATGTGCATCTGCATACAGTCAGCAGAAATAAAACCAATTGAATCTATAGGCCCCCGTCTAGGTGCACTTCACATCGTCTAAAATTTTATGGGCTAAAATTTTGTGGTCGAAAATGTTTGGTATAGAATGACATAGGTACTTAATTTTTAGCATATAAACATTTTTTTGCATAGGTACATATTTTATCTCATAAGGTTTTTGGTCTAAAATTTTAAAGGCTAAAATTAAAATTGCTAAAAGGCTAAATGCAATTGTTTGGTCTACTTGTTTTTCAGCCTAATATTTTTTGTTTATACCTATACTAGGCGTTTATTTACTAATTCTGCTCAGTATAAAAAACACAAATCAAAGGTTCATTTAGGTAGAAAATTAGGTTAGGTTTGAACTGCGTCCCGCAACAAAAACGAACGGCTATCAAAAAGTAGGTTAAGTTAAGTTTGACCTGCGTCCTCCAACAAAATGAACTGCTACCAAAAACTAGCTTAGGTTAGTAAATAATAAGGGCACAGAAGCATAGGAGGGGACGGGGGGCGGAGCCAAAAACACCAAAGAGTAAAAATACCGAACAATAAACAGTGGTTCGCCGAGAGATGAACTACCACCAATACGTTATTCACCTTAGTCAACCTAGGTCTACCATGGGAAAAAAAAACCTGCCCGTGGTTCACCCAGGTGGACCACGGGTAAGGAGGGAAAAAATAGCATCGTGCCTACACAAATCGAACTACTCCCATAGTAAGCTCAGGCTTGTATTATGGATACTAGACGACCATATATTTAGTAGATAGAATTTTTTTTTCTTTTATTGCTATAGACTGGCAAACAGGCAGACGGCCCACCTGATGGAAAGCGGTCACCGCCGCCTATAGACATTTGCAACACTAGATGCATTGCCAATGCGTTGCCGGTCTCGAAGAAACACATAGAAAACATCTAAGACTCAGAAACAAATATCATCACACAAATAATATTTGCTCTTACCGGGATTCGAACCCAAGGCCGTCAGCTTCGTAGGCAGAGTCACTAACCACTAGGCTAAACCGGTCGTCGGCCGGTCGTAAATCTGCCGTCCTAGTCTAAACGGCGACTTTTTACTATGAACTTCCATAGCAAAAAGTCGCCTTTTAGACTAAGACGGCAGAAATGCTTCATTTGCTTAGCTACTATTGCTGCCGATTGTACAATCGGACACACCGTTAACTCTTCATTTGTAAACGAATGTCAACTTTATTGCAACGAGTTAAAGTCTATGGGCGGTCAGCTAACAGTGGCGTCGTTTGTACCAGTAGCGAGGCGTGCATAAAACGTGATTGTTATCACAGAAATTCTGTATATTCATATTGGGTTCGTGGTAATTCGTTTACAGGATGGAATAAAATCAATCTTTTTTGTTACTTTATGTCACTGACATGTTTTTAAATCAAATAAAATTACATTTTAGTTAGGACAGGTCATCTGAAGCCCTTTTCGTGTGTCACTAAGGGTTCCAATTACTAAACCATTGAATTTTTCCACCCTGTATTAGTATACACACCAACAAGTTTAACATTTAGAGGTAAAAAAAGTGCTAAACGCTGTGAATAATAAATATATTTTTATTAGTCGAAAATTCGAAATACTTCTACGCGAAAATGAAGTTTTTAGGGTCATCCTCGTAAATACACATCGCCGTCCAGTACGAAGCTTCACATATGTCCTTGTATTTCTTTGCTGTAAAAAAGATTTTTTTTAAATAAATTATAGCGTATTTCGTTGTAAAATATAAATATATACATATATGTAAGCTTTTTTTATTCGTTGTACCAACAGAGCAGTAAATGGGTCATAACACATCTCGTGTACGACTTACAAAATTTCATTCGATTGTTCCAACATTGCAAATTAATCCAATGTTGGAACAATCGAATGAAATTAATAACTAAATATTTTTACTAAAAAAAACCCGACCGCGGTGCACTTTAAAAGTGCATAAAATCCGCCATTTTGTTTATTTTCACGAATTTTATTTTATACCCAGTGACACTCGCGCCATCAATACGAATCTAATGATGTATCTTTTATCAAAATCGGTTGTACCGTTGAGTAGTTACGAACGGACATAGGAACGGACATACATACATACATACAGGTCAAACACATAAACCTCCTTTGGGCTTCACCGGAGTCGGGTAAAAAGAGTCACAATTAAAATACCTAAATAAATCGCTATGGGTGAGCATATAATATTCAGTGATCGGATATGGCGTGCAATTTTGTGTATTATCACTACAAAAGTTATACAGAAACATGGATGTTCCTCGGGATTCTGGGAACGGATATTATTGTAAGTAGATGCATTTTCTTATTATGTGCATCTGTACTCTATTCTACATATAGAACATAATAATCCCTTCCCTGAATCCTGAGGAACATCCATGTTTCTGTATAACATTTGGAGTCTTATTATACCTTAAATTGTACCTTAGATTCGAACACTGATAATGTTTGAAGAGTTCCGTCAAATTTTCTAAGACCCCAACATCAGATCCTGATTACCCTTTTAAAAAATAGATAAAGAATTTTCCAAGTCGGTCCAGCCGTCTTCGAGTAATCGCGTAAGTAACATAGATACAAAAAAAAAACAAAAAAAACATGCACTCGAATTGCGAACCGTCCCGTCCTTCTTTTGGAAGTCGATTAAAAACTAGTTATGTCTACTATTAAATTAAGTCGTTATGCATTTTGGGTGCAAAATTGCAATATTTCAAATAGTAGGTGTTTATAAATTTCATGGCGGATGACGATGATGACCGAATATAAAATATATTTATTTATAGTAATAGTATCATTATGTTATTCAGAAAATTGGCGCAGGCGGTAGACAAGCTTTCCGTGTTTATAATTTTGTCAAATATCTAATAATATGGACGAACCATGAACTCATCTATTCACTATCGCTAAACTCGAAGGAGAGCCTTTATC
Source organism: Eudemis profundana (assembly GCA_947034925.1). NCBI lineage: Eukaryota > Metazoa > Arthropoda > Insecta > Lepidoptera > Tortricidae > Eudemis > Eudemis profundana. Next base: position 12,291,815 of record OX344808.1, read on the forward strand.
TTTAACAAACCGGTCAAGTGCGAGTCGGACTTGTTCACCGAGGGTTCCGTACAAACTCCTAAGTAGATACGTGAATAGTTCAAGATAAACTTTATGGTGGGACAAACTTAACTTTGCTGTTGAAAAACGTTGCCTCCATACATTGACATCTAGGGTTATGGTTACACTGCGTGCAAAAATGTGATGTAATGGAATTCATGCTTAATCCTTAAATGGACACATGTGTTTTCCCTGCTATTTTTTTTTTGAAATCCTGATTATAGTTTTGTATTCGGGGAGGAAAGAAAAATTTTTTTCGTAATTGTCAATAATTTATAATTTTTTTATGGTTTTCAGCATGTCACTTATAAATGACATTGCCCATTTATATAAACTCGAGATTTGTCATATAGGACGGACATTGCCCATTTAACCTAATAAAATATTCTTAGGACACAAACAATGAAATTAATAAAAATTATATGTAAACACAGCTTTTGAGATCACGACTCATGTTTATTACATAGGAAACATTTACCTTACACATATACATACATTCTTATTATTAAACTTGCAGAACAATGAAGTCATTATCATGCTTCTCAAAAAAAAACTAAAAATAAACCAGTCTTTTCCCTTTCGGAATATAAGACAACAAATAAATGAAAAATAAGCTTATATTGCCGCCTGTACTTTTTTGTTCAATCGCAAACTGTACATGAACGTTAGAACTAATGAAATAAACCCAAACACGGTGAATTAATCTTATGTGAATTTAGATCATCATACCGTCTGGTTCCATATTCATGCAAAATTTCAGTTCCATCGGTTGAAGATATCTGCTTCAAAATTGACCATCGGTTCTTCGATCTATGTGCCCTGTCCATATCCGTTTTGCTATATCGGTGACCTTAGTTTGTCTACGAATCTCCTAATTTCTGATTGGATCTCGCAGAGAGATCCCGAGCACAGCCCTTTCCATCGCTCGCTGAGTAACTCTGAGCTTCCTTAAGTGCCCCATAGTTAGAGACCACGTCTCGGCTCTGTAGGTCAACACCGGTAATACGCACAGGTTGAAGACTTTCGTCTTCAAGCACTGAGGTATCTCGGACGAGAAGACACTTTGCCGTTTCCCAAACGCTGCCCATCCGAGTCGGATCCGTCGATCCGTCGGCCCATGATCTCTTTCTCGCAGCTGGACCTACCTAGCTTGATTGTTTGTCCTAAATAGACGTATTCGTCGATAACTTCGAGGACCGAGGTACCATGCAATACTGTGTCGGGCGCTACATGAACATTCGACAAGATCTTCGTCTTGTCCATGTTCATCGTAAGGTCCATTGTCCGTTATAAGTGACAAATAACTTTTAAGGGATCACAGGCAAAGTCCGTTATAAATGACATATGTTCAAATCACAACTTTTAGGGAACGCGGGCAATGTCCGTTATAAATGACAAACATTAAAATCACAACTATAAGGTATTACGGGCAATGTCCGTTTTAAGTGACACTCTGATTAATTCAAGCATCATGAAGAAATTACAGATCATTTTAGCAAAATAACTACTTTATACTGTTATTTAACTGTTATTACAACTTATTTACAGAATAAAATAGCATCAATCCTAGTAATACTTACGAAAAAAATGTTTTCATGATGAGCCTACACCGTTTCGGTTGTTATACTTTTAGGAGTGCTTGCTCCTTGTCACGCGTCGCGTGCGCACGTTTTCTCGATACGCAAGGAGGAAAGGGGATAGCCTAACGAACGTCACGTGATACTTGAACCGCGCGGAAGTTCGTTCAAATTTGAATTGTGTGCGTTTTATTGGTATGTCCTTTAAAACGGACAAAATCCATTTAAGGGTTTTGGGACATATTTTTTCTTGAATGAGGTTTGAGAATATTCTGAGCCAGAAAAACCTCAAGGTCATTGGTTCTTAGAAAGTAGCTACCTCAGTATTTTTTTGGAAAATGCCAAACAACTATTCGAAATCGGAGCTCAAACATACTGGTTTGTTCAATTTTTTTTTCTACTGCTGTACTGTTATCTGTCTTTTACTTGGTCACGAACACTTATATAAGAACATACATAATATGAGTTCAGAGAAGTCTATACTCTATTCCCCATAACAGCACTAGTGTCGTTATAGTCACTTTACGTTATTGCAGCCACAGACTTCTAAATCTAGGTTAAACGTGGGTCAAGGATTAAGCGCTCAATTTTAACTTTACGGTAAAAATGCACAACTACCAACTTAACAAACAATTAAATTCCTACGGTTTTTAAGAAAAACAAAACTTTCTGAACTAAATTCATTGATGCCAACATAAAAAAAGTATTTTTTCTACTCCTGTACTGTTATCTGTCTTTTACTTGGTCACGAACACTAATATAAGAACATACATAATATGAGTTCAGAGAAGTCTATACTCTATTCCCCATAACAGCACTAGTGTCGTTATAGCCACTTTACGTTATTGCTAGCAACCACAGACTTCTAAATCTAGGTTAAACTTAGGTCAAGGATTAAGCGCTCAATTTTAACTTTACGGTAAAAATGCACAACTACCAACTTAACAAACAATTAAAATCCTACGGCTTTTAAGAAAAACGAAACTTTCTGAACTAAATTCATTGATGCCAACATAAAAACAAAAGTATTTTTAATATATTCACTGCGTGTCAACTTCATTTAAAAAATAAAAAGTTTACCATAGACACATACTGACAGTCATACGTCATATTTGCCTTCTTTGCAGGTTATGCCTTGTTTGTATTTTATATTTTAAAACCTGTCGTAGAAAAAGTATTGTATGCAACGTTGTATAATTAAGTCAAAAAACGCTCATTGCGTCTCTATTTGCGATACTCGCCGCATTCGCGGCTCGTATCGCAACTCACGCAATTCGCATTTTTGGAACCTTCTTATACAACTGTTGCATAAAATACTATTTAATTTAAGTATATTTTAAATTAAAATAAAAGTTTACCATAGACACATACTGTCAGTCAAACGTCATATTTGCCTTGTTTCCAGGTTATGATTAATCTTGTATTTTATAATTTAAAACCTCGTCGTAGAAAAAGTATTGTACCTATGCAACGTTGTATAATTAAGTCAAAAAACACTCATTGCGTCTCTATTTGCGATACTCGCCGCATTCGCGGCTCGTATCGCAACTCACGCAATTCGCATTTTTTGAACCCACTTATACAACTGTTGCATAAAATACTATAAATCAACTGCCCAAGAATGAAGAAGTTCCAAGGTCCGTTGTATTTTTTTAACGGACAGACGGACAGAGTTGCACCAAGAGGGTTCCTTTTTTACCATTTTGGTACGGAACCCTAAAAAGGAACCCTTATGGTGCGACTCTGTCTGTCCGTCTATCACAGTCAGATATATCCGGAACTACTGCTGCTATCGATTTGAAATTTGGTAGTTTTCAAGGTCGCTAACCCGAGTCTGCTACCTATATATATAAAAATTCTTATACTTTTTTTAAGGGGCTGAAATGGGAGGTCGACAATGTTAAGTTCTGATATTGTATCAAGTGGGGTTTCTAATAAAAGGGCTTAATTTTAAGATTCCAAAACCAATTTTATTTTTTTTCTTAATCATGTACTTTTTGATTCAGGACAAAAAAAAATACCATTCCCCCTATTATCTTCGAAGTTACGCCACAGAAAAATCAGTAATAATTACCAATTATTAATATCATCCTAAATATTACAGGAAAATATAACAGTGTTCCTAACTTGCACCGTTTTAGAGAAATTTTCAAAAATCGTAACTCATACTTATTTGCTCCTATTAAACTAACCGCCATAGAGTTTTTCTTCAACTATTCACGTATCTACTTACGACTTACGAGTTTGTACGGAACCCTCGGTGCGCGAGTCCAACTCGCACTTAACTGGTTTTTTTATATTTAAATACTCACATATGTCTTTACACTTTTCTGCGGACTTTTTCGCCCCTTCCTTCATATCAGGGGGATACATCAAATCGATCTGTTTCAGGGATGCTTCATAGTTCAATTTGTTATTTTTAATCTGGAAATAAAATAATTTAAATAATATGATTCAGTGAAGTGGTGAAAGGCATGATCGAGATATGTCTAACAGAGAGGTCTTTATGTATGGATATACGACTGGTAGAAAAATTATCTCTGTGAACTATTCTAACTAACACTAATCTATCCTAAGCGACTATTGTAATAAAATCTGAAATATATTCAGGGGGAGTTCTTAAGCCTATGATGCTACGCGTTGTCATGCGATAAATAAACTGATGAAATATCCGTCACGTTCTGACATATAGTGTGTGACAGTTGCTTTATTATTTATTTATCGCGCGATAAAGCGTAGCATCATAAGTAACTCGTGCCGCGTCACGTTCTATCATCACACATATTTGGCATCTCAAAAACAAGCGGGCATGACGCTTATTATGCCACGAACTCGCAAAATGGAATGAGCCCTCTCTTGAAGTGAGACATGGGGTTATTTAAAGCAAGTAAAGGGCACTCAAATATCGACTACGTATAGGTTCTCTGGTGTTGCAGATACTTATCCTTGGGGGACGATGACTGCCTTCTGTCAGGTGGCTCGCTTGCTGGTTTGTCACTTATTACATAAAAACTAAAGTAAAAGATTCTACTGAAGAAGATTTAGACTAAATGTAACATTAGAATAAAGGAAGGAGTATCAAGTTAATGGCGACCCTAGTGATTATTTTAGATGACGCCATTGATTAAAAAATCCCTGCGGCCGTCTACAGAACAGGAGTTTCGGAACTGGTTCCATATAAGGCTTTTAATGTACTTGTATGGAACTGGTTACGATCAAGTAATTATCGTATTCCATCAGCCGTGAACGGAACTGAAGCTAAGACACAGAGAGGTCTAAAATAGAAAAGTTACCTATATTTTTTTCACGGAAAAACTATCGAATGGACTTAAGACAAAATTTGGTGCACTAAAACTTATAAAGCGTTATAAATAGACCAAAATGTAACACATCTTTTTATACAAATAATGACTGGCCTGACCTTCTTATTATAATTCTTAAAAAAGAAACCAATAATCGACAATTATACTAATTTTGTAAAAATGACATTGTGATTATTTTAATAAATAGTTTCATTTTGCTCATGTGTGTACATTAAAAGTTGTGATCGGAACCAGTTCCATACAAGTACATTTAAAGCCTTGTACGGAATTAGTTCCGAAACTCCAGTTCTGTAGACGGCCGAAGGGCAATCAATGAACTACCAGAGAAAACTAAAAAAATGACAGCCACAGTCATAGTAATTACCAATGGCGTGGCGTCAAACTTATCCATGGACAATCTGAAGTTATAGTTAGCTTAATTTCTTTAACAGTATTAGAATAACCTATACAGGGTGGGAGGGACTATACCGACATACTTTAGCCATGAATTCCTGGTGGTGTGACGAGTAAATAATGTTATATCAACATGGGTCGAATATTGTCATTTTACATTAATAGTCTTATGGAACAAAATAAATCAGTAAATTAAGCCCCTCGTTATAAACATGTCCTTACTGGCTGAAAAGTTATCAAAAAGAAAAAAAAACTAAAATGGAAACGAAAGGTCAATTTTTTGGCCTCGTAGTCGCTTACCATCAAATACTGCGAAGGTTAATTCTTGTTTAGTTAAAGGATTTTAAAAAAATAGTAAAGGTATCTTAGTCACATTTATTAGGGCTTGTTACACACTTGGGATTTTTCATTTACAAAATAATGGATATCTCGGAAAGTAAGCGTTTTTCGACTATACATCACATAACATTTTTTACTCCTAATAGTTGTTAGAATCTATAGTTAAAGTTTGTCGGTATAGTCCCTCCTACGCTGTATATGGGTATATAATAACCTAAAGCAGGCAAGTAAATAGGTAGGAATCTTATTCTATGGCCATCAAGCCAGTGGTAAGGTACTCACAATTTGAGCCATTTGGTAAACGCACGCAATATAGCACATAACGGGTTTCTCTTCAATAAACTTTCCTTTTTCTATATCCCCGATCATGTCTGTGAACAGAGACAGCGCAATGTTATTACAAAGCAGTACCTACTTTAACGAACGAGAAAGAAGATCCGCTCGTCATAAAAATCTCTTCCGGAAAAAATAACAAGTGGTATTTGGGTGGATTTTCGTCCGCGACATTTGTATGCCAAACTAAATGTATGGCATACCAATTTGTATTGCGAAAATCCACCCATTTACCACTTGTTTTATGCGAGTAAAACCCGTCAGGAAAATAACCAATTGAAAAATAAATATAGTTAAAAAATTATGCGAATAGTTAGAAATACGTTTGGAAAAAGAACCTATTGAGAAAAAAAGTGTTAAAATATGACACTGGTATTAATCGCCACTCGGAAAAATATCGAATTTCGGAACGCACAGGACGCATTCGATGTTGGTACGATCGTGTCATTGTATATGAGATGCATCTCTAATATCTCTATATGAGATTGTATGAAATATCAGCGTCACTATATGAAATGAATTTACAATAATGACGACTCCGAGACTTAGCCTACTGGCAGAAAGGGAAGGAGAGGAAAAGCTTGTTGGGTGTAGATTTATTTCTTACATACCTTCGGTGACATCTTCTTTCGCCATGCATTTCTTTTTGAACATTTGCGCCGATTTTTTCAATTGAGCTTTGCTTAACTGCAACCGAACTATTTATATAACATTTACAAGATACTGCATAAAAATACAAAGAAAGTAGCAGGTATACATATTATATCAACAAAAACAGTTGTGCTTTCTTATCTGTAGGTAAGTAGTGCTGTAGAGTTAAAATTAATGTTCAAATAATAGTTAGTACGTTGTTAAATCACAAAGAAATAATTTTAGATAGCTCTCTATTCATTCATTATCTACACACTCGGTAATCCATTCCGGTAAATTCCCGGAGATATTAAATTCACTTTTTTAATTATTATAATAAAAAAAAGTGTTATTTATTTTTTTATACATCCCAGTCGTTGTAAAACAAACTTACGCCATAAGTCCCTTCAGCTAGAAACACAATCACTATAAGAAAAACCCATTTTTTTGGTTCCATGACTAATCTTCGCTACAACAATGGCGCAACAAAACGATTGTCGTTTTCGACAAACCATATAAAGGAAGTCTATTTACCTTGACTAGATTACAAACACGGTGTTTGATAAAAATACCGTGAGCTAATTGCACTAATTGTTAAAAGTTAAGTGCAATTAAAATGGCGTCGTCTGTGGTTGGCTTCATACCTAATTGTTAACAGCAATTAAATGCAAAGTGTTTGATTAAGTTAATGGGTAATTTAGTAACCCTTGTGCTGTGCACTGTATTTTGCAGTGATTAAAAAAATTCAAGACATTAGTACTCCAATAAAACTGCTTATTTGCCTTATACTTGGGAATGGCCTGGCCAATCCTCGAATCGAATCTGTGGATTCGAATCGGGCATGGTGCATATGCCCTTTCAAAGTAACTTCAATTTTACGATCAAAATCAGTATGTTCACTATATTTAAGGTAGACCTAACCTAAGGTAGAGGTCCAAGTACTTGAACCTGTCCCAGCAGTTGTCATCTTGAATGTTCAGTCATTATCAATAGATGTGACAGAAGGGTGTTAACGATTGGCATTAGCACTAGGACTACCTACCTTGTGTTTGTATAATCCGACATGATCGGTTCCAAAAAAACCTTACATAGAAGATGAAAAGTGTGGGATCCCCTTGTTTCCCATAAATTTATAAGTCATACTGTATTGTTAGTCATAATTATCGAAAGTCATACAGTATTTGTTTATTAACCTAACCTATTGTTTCTAGAAAACAATAGGTTAGGTTAGGTTTGTTTTATAACTATACGGAAAACTTAATGGTTTCGTAGAAAATAGATTGTATGACTTTCGATAATTTATGACTAACAATACAGTATGACATTTAAAAATTATGGGAGACAATATAGACCCGGAAATCGTTTCATAACTTAAACAGAAGTTAAATATAGCGATTAAATGGAAATAGAATCATCAAGCATAACTTCAGTATGGTTTATTTTACTACCGTAAAACGGTCCTACTTTGCTCCTACAGGGAAAACTAGGCTTCAACCCCGAAAACATATTTAACGGGTTGTTTCTTGATATCTATGAATGTTGGTTACGTATAAAATTAATATTGCATCCGATACGAAAACAACGACAGACGATCACGACACTTTTTCTGTATCTGTTATTGGTTTTATTACGGTTCCCATTTTATGAGCAAATTTGGTCTACCTTCGCTCCAGAAACATTTAGTATTTAGGAGCAAAGTATTGCCGCGTCTATGGGTAACTTTGCTCCGAATTTATTGTTTCTTTATATTTGACGAAATAGATAGTGGCGTATTTTTTTATATGTAACGCGTTAGGAAATAAATTTCAAAATTGACAATTATATTTCGAATTTTCTAATTTTGAAGCAAATTTTGGTGCAAAGTAGGACAGTTTTTATACAATGTTTCTTGACATAAATTAGGGAAAAACGAAATTGTTCGGATCGGTGTCGTATAGACACTTAGCGGTGTAGTAACTGGCTTCGCAGATATCCTTGTATTTCTTGGCTGAAAACAAATTATTCTTTCGTTACTAGAGAAAAACAGCACACCATTTTTCGACTGAGTTCAAACAGAGGGTTGTAAATGTGTTATATTCGAATATACTTTTAATTTCATATTAAGAATTATACGTATCCAAATTATGTTACTTTTTCTCTGGCTTTTTTATCTATTTTATGCCACACCTGACCAAAAAGTGACTTTTTCCGCACGCTGCGCGGTGCGCGCATTATTTTATTTCTACACTTTCTGGCCAAGTGTAGACATAAACTAATGTACACAACACGGAAGGTAATAAAGAAAGCCATCGCATATTTACGTCTCTCGCTTGCAGTTCGGGCCGCAAACTTCTCTCGGCCTTTCTTTGTATTACCACCCTAGTTATGTAATGTACTTTATTGAGTAGAAAACAAAATTTTATGCCACACCTGGCCGTAAAGTGGCTTTTTCCGCACGCTGCGCGCACGGAAAAAAGCCGCTTTCTGGCCAAGTGTAGACATAAAATGATGTACACAACACGGGAGGTAATAAAGAAAGCCCTCGATCGCATATTTACGTCCCTCGCTTGCAGCTCGGGCCGCAAACATCTGCGATCTCGGGCTTTCTTTGTATTACCACCCTAGTTGTGCAATGTACTATATCGGTGCTGTTTCACGTAAGTACCTATATGTATTTTCGTTTGTACTTATTATGTTCCGTAAGGTTCTACTGGCTTATAATATAACTACATGTAAACGAAATAGAGTGGTGCCATTCTCGGGAGTTCTCGAGAACATTCTCGCTTCCTACATAACTGAGAACGTTTCTGAGAATGGCACATCTCTAGAAGACCTAAATTATTAAAATGATACTGCAAACAAATAAATGGGTTTATAATTAGAAATCGTTCAGATAAATGTAAATAAAAACTTACCAACTCCTTTACAATTTTCAACAGCCGCTTTTACTGGCTGCCTCATTTCAGTCGGAAACATCATATCGACTTGTTTCAGCATAGAATCGGGGGTAATTTTATTGTTCTTTATCTGAAATCATTTTAATAATAACTACGTAAATTTCTATAAATAAAATTCCTATGTACGAAATTCCTAAAAAAACGTTGGATATCAAAACTAATAACGTACGAGATTCCTAAATGTATCCTCTATAATCAGTTCACCCACCTTTAAAGGGTGGATTTTCGTCCACGACATTTGTATGCCATACATTTAGTTTGGCATACAAATGTCGCGGCTGAAAATCGACCCTTAAAATGTCTAACAGGAATTTCGTACGTAGGAAATATGATTTTCGGAACTTTATTACGTACCCTTTCAATAACGTGTAGGGGAGAGTGGGGGAATTGGGAACACCTAACTTCCAACGCTCGAAAATAATAGAAAGTCACAAACATAATCAACTTCTATTTAAACTTAGACTTTGTTTATCTATCTATCCATTTCTCATACAAGACATTTCAAAAATCAACGTTTTATTAAAAAAATGAGCAAAAAACAAAAACTTTGCCGTTCCTTTTTACCCCAACCCCTCTGGGGTAAAAAGGAACTCCTGGCACGGCACGGCACGGGGAAAATAGGAACGGGACGGGGTAATTAGGAATGGCACGGCTATCAGTCGTTATAACCAACAATTTAACTATTATTTTTTGGCATGGCACATATCACACACATAACCTTTACTAATCTCGCCATCAGTACATTGTTCATGTGCCCAGAGCTTGCAAATGGCGGTCCCAATTATCCGCCCCACACCGTTCCCAATTACCCGCAGTAGTAAATTTAAAACAAAAATCCGCCATATCTAATAGCATTTTTTGTGAACTACAAACCACAAAGCGTTTGAAAGCAGATAGCATGTGCATGATACTATTAAATTAAGATGTTATTGAACTCAAAAATATAATAGTTACATACATTTGAATACACGGCCAAAGTTACATCAAAAATGCAAAAAAAAAATGGTCAACCCACCGTGACGTCGCACGTGCAGCCTTTCGCTCCCACATTCATTCGCGCACTGAGGGGTCCTAGATGCATCCCTAGGATAGGTGCGGAACAAGGTCGTGCGAGGGGAAGTGCTACTATCTAGCTGTTCCCAATTACCCGCCGTTCTCAATTCCCCCACTCTCCCCTAATCGGGTAAACTTAGGCGGTTAAAGCTAATTTTTTCATTGTATTGCAGTACAATTGGCCCAACTTAAACAAAAACTTAAGCTTCTTGAAATACCCTATCAAAAATGTTGAGTTATGTATTAGGCAGATGTAAAAGTGCTTGACAATATTTCAATAGTTGCCATTGAATGTTAAGTCATTAGGATCATATAGGATTTTGTTTTATCTTCTTTTAATTTTTTTGCCATAAATTGTGAACAATTTTATCAGGGTATCAACTATTGGGCATCAGCGTGTCAAACACTAGGGCGTTTACCGTACCGTTTTCAAATTGGTATGTCGAGGAAGTATATCGATACCCAAGAGCATATTTTTTTCTCGTACTGTGCTGTCGATATAAATTTTGGTCAATGTGGTGGTATTGATACGGCCAGCGCATACCTATCAGAAATTACCTGGGTCAATCCGCGTAAATGTAACGTGAGTCACGATTTCATTGCGTGTTATTTCATTAAAGACACAAATTTTAGTGTTAATATATCTAGGGATGATAAGTAACACTTCTTTAGAGATATATTAATACTCTCATTTGCATCATAATGATTTAAAACTTAATGAAAATTGTGACTCACGCTACCTCTTACCGCGGATTTACCCACCTACCTATTTTGGTATAATTACGTTATAGGAGATAAATAAGAGAGTATGAGAAGAAAAATCTTTGTATAAAAATAGTTAACTTGATTTTTTTTTATTAACTCTCGTAGGAGCGTGTAGCAACTTTATTTTGTCATTGCCACGTATTTACGCCACTTTGGTAAAACATTAAACTTTTATTCAATATAGTACCCACTTACCACACCCCCAACTGAGTAAATGCAAGCTATGTAGCACATAACGTTTTTTTCTTCTAAGAACTTTCCTTGTTCTATCTTTCCAACTTGTTCTAAAAAAATATCAATTAATTACATTTAATGTTTACCTTAAATAAATTGTCTAAATCAATAATCTATTAATATGAATTGACTTAGATTTTTCTACACCAAATAAATTCTTTATGCCACACCTGGCCATAAAGTGGCCATAAAGTGGCCACGCTGCGCGTACGGAAAAAGCCGCTTTCTGGCCAAGTGTAGACATAAAATGATGTACACTGTGTACACAACACGGGAGGCAATAAAAAAGCCCTCGATGATAATACGAAGAAAGGCCGAGATCGCAGATGTTTGCGGCCCGAGCTGCAAGCGAGGGACGTAAATATACGATCGAGGGCTTTCTTTATTACCTCCCGTGTTGTGTACATAATTTTATGTCTACACTTGGCCAGAAAGCACTTTATGGCCAGGTGTGGCATAAAGTAGTACCTAAACCCTCAGATATATACCGTCAGGTGACGGCAAAAGTTTACTAAATGATTGCATTAATTATATAAAGAGATTAATGATTTTGTTACCTTCTGTAACATCGTGTTTTGGCATACAGGTTTTCTTCAAAAGTTTTCCAGAATTTTTCAATTGCGCTCTTGTCATCTGAAAAAACATAACATTTGAAAAGTTATCAAGATCTAGAGAGAAGTACACTTTAATTTAAAAATATGCTAATAAACAAAAGTAAACGAATTTTAAAGGATTTTTCAAACATTGATAGCAGCCAAACTAAACTAGATACTTGTTCATAATTTAGATAATATAAATGTTATCAATATCACTTACTGCAAAAGTATCCGGTACACATAAAGTTGCTACAAAAACGATAACAAAAGTCCGCAGTGAAAACATTATTTAAAAAATATTGCAAATTTTTGTTTAGCGCCTCACTATGTTGAGATACAAAGAGTTCTGAAGTTATGGCGTGTGGTATTTTATAAAGCCATTTAAATGCTTAATTATAAACTATGGTGTCGGAATGAACTGTATATTTGCTTTGGTATAATAGTCGGTTATTTAATGAAAATAAGCACTCCATAGAATAACTAACACCCCTATTCACACCTAGATTTCATAAAGACAAACTTAATTGTAGTTACGGAGTAGCGTTAGAGCAAGGACCATTAAAACAAGAGGACTTCATTCTCCATACTTTGGATCGTGCTTCGACCGCAAGGGGATATCCAGGCAAAAACTAGATGGTGCTAAAAAACTAAACATTTAACGATGTTATAATTGAACAAAGAAACATAGTACAGTAACAATTAGTTCGTAAACAGCTAATAATAAATAAATTCTAACATTTAAATACTGTGTCACGCTTGCAAAGTTGAATAATTGTAAATAATATCATTCTTATACCAAGCTTATACATAGATGGCGTTGTAAATAACGGGGAACAGCTTTTTATATGGAGAATGACAGTCCCCTTGTTTTAATGGTCCTTGGTTAGAGCCAAGTTTATACAACATATTTTCTTACTTTGTTAATTATTTCTAATTTGTCTTCTACCCAGATAGATTATAATTATCCTCTTTCAAGTCCTCTTGGAGTCATTAACTTGCACAAATTTTCATACAGGAAAAAAATATTTTTTTAATCCTGCCACACAACTGTCGCACGACTATTGCTAATGAGCCGTTCTATTTTTTTATATTTGTAACTTTTTTCATTTTATTTATGTAACCTGTTTTGTCTGAGTTTTGTTTTTATCGCTTCCTTGTAAATACCCCGCGTGTTTTTGCGTTTTTATTCATCGGAAACTCTAGATCAATAAAAAGTAGAGGTACTTACTAATACATGATTTTGCATGAAACGGTGAAATAAAACAGCCAAAGGTGTCGCTTATAATTATATATTGTGTTTGTATTACCACGTTTCGCTACTGAACTAGTGCAAGTAATAAATTACTTAATTAAATTTATGGAAATATGAAGTTCGGAGGATTATCTTCATACAAACATTTTACGGCATAGAACACTCGCTCACATTCCGTGTTGTAATTGTCCTCTGTAAAAGAAAAACAATGTTAGAGTACTACTTGGGACGCAGCCAAGGTATAAACATAAAGACGAACAAGTAGCCCCACTTCGGCCACTTAGGAGCGCGCGACACGTAACAGACGCGCGATAGCACGACGTCTGTGTGAGTGTGATCCGTACTGGAGCAATCTTACGCATTCTTATTCCTTTGCTTGTTGTGCGTTCGTACACGGCGCGCACACATTCAAGCGCGCTATGTACCTTTTGTAGGCAGAAAAATTACTGCTCCTACTATACTGTGACTCAGCGCAGTAAAATAAACACTAGGAATATTTAATTATTTTCATTGGATTTACAATAGTCAGTAATAGTTGTAAATTTTGGTAGCGTGTAAGTAAGTATAATTGTATTGTATTATTGTCAGTTGTTAGCGTAAAAAAACTAGAGTAGATAAACGACAAACACAAAATGTACACAACACAGTCAGGTGTTTATTTGTTCACCGCCTCCTAGTCCATTATAGCCAGTATAGTAGTGGTGGAATAAGGTAAATCGCCTATGCCCCAGTAACTGGCCACTTTGTAAAAATATCTATAAAAACATGATAATATTGTGACATTTGAACGATTGGGTACTCGACTATAACAGAAATTCGTAAAAATTGTACACTCACGGACAATGAATTAGGGTCATTTTCTATATTTGTACATAGAAAATGACCCGAATACATTGTCCGTGAGTGTATATAAAATAAGCAAAATAAGGAAATATTATGTTAAACTTTTGAGTTTGATAATGATAACTAATGTGTAACTTTTTTATTTTTTGTATGTAAAATATTAAAAAACTTTAATACCATTGAATAACCCATACATTTATAGTAACTTTTGTTATGAAACCGATACGATAAACGCAAATGTTAACATAGTTGCCGAACAAAGTTCTTGATTTCCCCAATCAAAGTATGTATCGTGACTCTTGAGCCTGACATTTTCTGAAAAGGCCAGTTTGATTTACCCTATCGATGTCAGGATACAGATTTCAGAAAATGAGCGTATTTCGTCTTTGCCACAATAGTTAACATATCACTGTTTTATAATATTGATACAGATCTAAGCAGAATTACGTGGTATGAAGATGACTATAAGGGTCCAGCAAGAAAATTAGGCTTTTAAAGTCCTTAAAAAACCTTTAGAATGGAATTCGGTTCGGACGTTGCTCTGATCCGGTCTGACAATACTTACGAACGTCAATACATTTCGCTACAGACTTTTTCACAGCTGCTTTCATATCTGACGGGTAGAGTATATCAATTTGTTTCGAAACCATATCTTTATTCAGCTTCTCGTTTTTGACCTGTGAATTGAACTTATTGTTAGCTAAATGGTCCCATTGTTACCAACTCAGGATCTGATGATGGTATCCTGAAGATATCGAGAAAAGTTATCAAATATTTCAGGTACAACTATAGCGGTTTAGGTATTTTTCATAGTAACTCGTGCCAAATATTATTTTAATAGATTCGTTTGGCCTAGTTTCAGTAGTTCGGTGATTTTAGTCCGGTTCATCGGTTTGTTTGAACCGGACTAAAATCACCGAACTTTTGAAGTTTTAGCTGTAAAAGCGTTTCTTTTTAATTTCTAAGCGTTATTTGTCAGTTGCCGTTCGTACACCTATCGTAAACATTGGTGATTTCCATGTTAGTACCTACGTTTTTTACCATATTATTGTTACGGACTTTGATTTCAGACTTAGAACTTGTTTCGATAATTATTTTGTTCATGTCCAATGTCCTATTTTTTCATGTGGCGGATGCGAGCATTAGAGACGTTTCTTTAAACCGTTTTTCTGCAAATGTATTAAGAACCTTATGTCGTAGGATATATAGTTGTAAACATTATTGTACAACAAAACAGACATGAGGTATAATTAATTTGACGCAAAAGAGGAACAAAAAATCGCGTTGATTTATCTTGGAGAGTAACTTTATTGGTGAGACTAAATTTGGAATTATGTTATATTCTATGACGTATGTTACATGAATAATTAATTTAAAATAGGTTCGGCTTCAACTCTCACCACATTGTAGGGTATAGAGACAGAGACACAAGAAAATTTTAGTAGTTAGCAATATTTATAGTTTTTATATAAGTTTAAACCCATACACATATACTACAACCTTAAAACTTATTTCTCCTTGACATTGCCAATGACTTTGTAAGTGAGTTAGTTGTACCCGTAAAGTTAGTTACTTATAGGCACTTTATTATATGAAAAAATAATAATATAAAGTTTTAAAATAACTGACTTCCAACTAATATATTGAAATATTAACAAATGCAAGAGTAGATTTGTCAATAATATTTGATGAGTTCCTTCGATTTCTCCAAAATCCCTTCATCAGATCCTGACCTGGTCACCATCGTACTCTTGGAGCGTGTACTCTTTAAAATAAAAAAAAGAATTTTCTTAATCAGTCCAGTCGTCTTTGAATAATCAGGGGAACATTAAAGTAAAAAAAAATTTAAGTCGGTTAAAAATGATGTCTCTGATTATAGTATAATTTTTAAACCATTATTAGGCCCCCGTGCAATACTTTGAATGAGAGGCCTGAACTATAGCCACGTAAAACCTTCTAATGTTAAAAAAAAACAGAGAAATTGTAGAGAAATCTCAATGTCAAGTATTATTTGATTTGGTCGAAGACCCATTTTTTGGCGAAGATCCGGGTCGAAATGATGAAGTATTTTTATTTTGCTTACCACTTGAATAGATTTATAGATGCACGCCACGTAGCACATAACGTTTTTTTCTTCAATAAACACGCCTTGCTCGATTCTGCCCACTTTATCTGTAAGCAAATTACCTAAATATATTCACATTTGTTTTACAAAAGAATTGGTTGATCACATTTGTTTTACTAAAGAACTGGTTGATTTTTTGCGTGCAAGAGTAAACCAATAACTGCAACTATTTTTTAGCCCTACTTTTTACTTTATCAGGAGTGGCTCACTTCGCGATTTCGCCGCGTGGCCTTGAAGCCCCGCGAGGGGGCCTTAGCCAGCGACCAGAAAGAGCACGCGTTATGCGATAGAGAGAGACAGTCGGATCCGGTTGTGTTCCGTCCGGTGGTCGGACCGGAACAACAGTTTTGTTGGAGAGAGAAACTTCACTTTGCGGACAGTTTCCACATATTATGTTCCCTTGTAAGGTATATGATATTTGCTCAATACATATTTTCTTTATAATCGATGTGAATAACAGTACTTATGTGTCACAAGGTAGCAAAGTTATTTCCATCTTGGGCATTATTAACACCTTGATCCCTCGCTACACTCAGGTTTTATTGAAGAATGCTTCGCTTCGCGCTGGATTCAATGATATGACTATGTGTATTGTGAATGCTTGACTTGTAAAGTGCTTTATACCAATACCTTCTTCTTCCTTGCTTCTTGTATAGCTAATTTTAGTCAAACAATATTCGTTTTAGCACAGAATAAGTAGGTGTTAGTACTACGAACAGAGCTCACCCGCGTCCGACCGTCTCTCTCTAACGCGTGCTCTTTCTGGTCGCTGGCTATAACTACCTGTAAGCTTATGATGCTACGCTTTTTCACGCGATAAATAAATGATAAAGACGGATGCTTTATCATTTATTTATCGCGCGACAAAGTGTAGCATCATAAGCCTAATGCAATCACTACTCAAAGGTGGCGAAATTTATAATAATAGCCGCACAACGGAATCGCGGAGTGAGTCAGTCTTGGTTTTAGTCTCACCTTCTGTAACTCCAGTTTTCGGCATGCATTGTTTTTTCGTCATTGTCAAAGTTTTTTTGAGTTGTTCTCTCGTCATCTGTAAATCAGCATCTTTTAATTATTTTGATTACTAAAAAAAGATGAAGAAAACTGACGCAACTCATAATTATAACGCTAGTGCATTTAAAATTGTAATACAATTGACCTCAAGGTTCAATATCAAGTGAAATAATTTTGATTTATGTCACTTTAGCTGGCTCATAGTCTAAAACACTAAGTTTTTCTGAAAATCATACAATCTTATCTTGATCAACCATCTAAATTGCGTAGATGCTGGTAAAAATGTTTAAACACGTATATTCTAGAATAAGTCTTCTTGACATTTGTGTGTGTCTAATAATGTATAAGCATTTACACTTTTTACAAGCTTTTTATTAACTTGCAATGAGCAACTGAATTTTAAAGCAGTTATCAATCGATTGAGTTAAAGTTTTGCATCCATCGGATGACAATGTTATTATATTATTGTGACATGGAGCAAATCTGACGATGGAGCCGGAAGATGTGATTGCATAAGACAACCTTGCATAAGATTGGATTTGACATTAAGTCTGATATTATACAAAAATAAAGTCGCGAAATAGTAATATAATAGGTTCGCCACTTTTTGACTTTAGTATAGAGTCGAAAAGTGACGAACCTATTATCTTAATAAGGTTTAAAACTGACTTTCCGAAGTGAAATATTTTTTTGACTGTAACTTATTATTTTTATTAGGGTTCTAAGTGATACTAGCTATTGAATATTTAAATGTGACTGTATTTACTTACCCCAAATGTTGTATCTGTACATGTAACTATCAACACTAAACCTAAAACTAAATTCATTTTGGATGGCACTTTTGAAACGTCAACACTTGGAACTCCTCTAAGAACTAAAAGCAAAATCATGATAAAAAAAATCTCTTTACCATTTTATACCCAAAAATGTAATACCATGTTATGGTAACAAATTTGAAAAGACTGGTAATATCAAAGATGAAATTACTGGTTTCCTAAACGTTGTTTACATTGTAACTTGATATTAAACGCTTATGTCATGTAGGTACAGAACCATAATTAGTAATAATAAGTTGACAATGTTTCGCTCAATGCATGCTGTGAAAAAATACCAGTTAAGTACTTACATCAGGTACCATTAACGTTTTTGTTCGTATTTTGTTTTAGGTTTCCTGGCTTTACGTTCAATGTGAAATAGTTTTTTGCATAAAAATAACTACTTATTTGTAAGACAATGTTTATAATTATAAACCACAAAAATGTAATTTAGACACTATTGAGCTAAGGAAAAACGAAGTTCTTCGGATCAGCATCGTACATGCATTTTGCAGTCCAGTATGAAGCCTCGCAGATGTCCTTATATTTCTTTGCTGTAACAAAAAATGTTATTCCATTACAAGTAGTTTAGTAGTACTTTTAATCTAATACATAATTAGCAGTGGCGTGGAGTTGAAGAAATCCTTGGGCAAGCCGGAGCAGCATTGGTTAAGCTATTGAATTGATTAAATTGTTACATTTTAATGTTAAGTATATTTAATGTACCTACTTCTCATAAATTACGTGCAGGTACCGTGTGTCGAGACATATTTTGGAGAGGTTAATGTTAATGCCAGGCAGCTGAGGATGATGTCATCATCATCATCCAGAAAACTTAGTGCCTCTTTCTTAGTGTTTCTTTCATATTGACCACACTACTGGGTCAGCTAAAGGTGATTTATGCCACACCTGGCCAGAAAGTGGATTTTTCTGCATGCTGCGCGTACGGAAAACGCCGCTTTCTGGCCAAGTGTCGACATAAAATCATGTACACAACACGGGAGGTAATAAAGAAAGCCCTCGATCGCATATTTACGTCCCTCGCTTGCAGCTCGGACCGCAAACTTCTGCGATCTCGGCCTTTCTTTGTATTACCACCCTAGTTGTGTAATGTACTAAGTTATTGAGTTGACCGGTTCTCCATACAAAGGTAATAACGTCAAATTTGGTTGAATTTGTTTAATTTTTTAACCATATTTTGTCTCCGCAAAAAACATGGAGGTACTAATACAACATGAAACATGCAATTACCGATTGATGCGTTTGCGCCATATATTATCATTATTAGAAACTAAACTTTTGACTAACTATTCAAAATACCTATATGTTTTTAGGGCTCCGTACCTTAAAAGGAAATAACGGAACCCTTATAAGATCACCTTGTTGTGTGTCAGTATGTCTGTCTGTATGCCTGTCTAATTTCAACTCGATACCTCCACGAGTTCCCGAGATAAAGGGTCTTGACAGACGGACAGATGAATAGACAGCCAGACAGACAGACAGACAGACGGACAACAAAATGATCTTATAAGTGTCCCGTTTCTTCTTTTTGAGGCACGGAACCCTAAAAAACCACCACAGGAGTTATAACATAAGAACATTAAACAAGCATTAAAAAAGGAAAAGTAACAATACGGAACTTATTATAATAATACTGGTCAGCTTCCAGCATAAAGATAAACTGTTTTATTAGAACAAATTTCTTATCTGTGATAATGTTATTATTGCTTCATAATAACTACTGGCGTATCCTATTCGGTGTTATTATGACATTCAAATTTAGAACATCTCTGAAAAACAAAGCAATTTGATTTGACGTCAATTCTAATATCAATCGAAATGACGTTGTATTCGAAATGAAATATCAATCGCAAACAAGTTTGATGAATCTCGTGCGTTACTTGATATCGAACGATATCTATGTTAGTGGAGGCCCACGCTAGTTTATCTCTGAACTTAAAAATCAAAGCTACGGTTGCGTGACATGCATAATTTGCGGTTTTTGAACACATCGTAGAGTGCTTGTGTGTTGATAAAGTAATGTAAGTATCTGTACATAATTAGGCATTATGTAACAGTCACGTAAACTTCTATTATAGTTTGGCATACGATTAGTAAAAATATACGTATGTGTGAAAAAATATATATCACCCATTGGCCAATTATTTTTTGTAAAGTGTTGACTCAATTTTTTTTATGTGCGAGTGAGTCACACAAAAATACAGTATTTTGATGTCATTCTTTTTCCGATATGTATAAAATTTTATATCAGATAAAAAACCGTACAATAGAGGCCATTTAACATTGACTGCGTTTCTACTTAGATTAACGACAAAGAGTTCTTTTTTCCAGGGTACCTAATTACTGAAAATTCTGAAAGTTTAAAACAATATACAGGAAAAGTACTTACAAACATCCTTGCATTTTTCAGCCATAGCCTTCACGGCGTCCCTCATATCGGCGGGGAACATCATGTCTACCTGCTTGATCACGGCTTCGTGATTCAACTTGTTATTTTTTATCTGACGACAATTAAAAATTCTAAAATGGCACACATAGGTATAATTTTATACTCGCCGTTTATTAGGATTACTTTTTTAGAGCAGCATTTGTTTTCTAGCTTATGGAAAAGGCGAAACTAAAATTGAATAAGATGACACAAATACACAATTAAATATTTATAAATGATGCACATAAAACAATTCCATAGTGGGACTACGCTAAGTTTGCAGAGGTCGAAAAGAGGTTTCCATCTAAAAAGATGCGTATGGCAATATTACAAGCAAGATAATTAATTAATCTTGATACTTCGCAAATATCTTTCCATTTAATAAGTATAATAATGTGTCTACATACCTACTGAAATAAATATTCAAGACATTCTTGCACAAATCGATCTAGTCCCAACCAAGCTAAGCAATACACGTACATATATAAATATAATACTTAAATATATATAAATTATCTAAGATCCTGAAACAAATCGCTTATTTTGGTTGGAAGTAGTTTGATTTGTGCAAGACTGACCCGAATATTTATTTCAGTGGATATGTAGACACATATACTAACAATACAATACAAATATAGGGAACGTGCACGGTAGCAATAAACGACAAAAGAGACACGGGTGGACAATAAAGGAAACTATCACCCCTGTCAAACCAAGCTGTCAATGTCAAGGACAATATGAAAGTGTCAATGTCAAATAAAGTAAGTCGTAGCTACACTGACGTTAATCGTCCCTCATCGCAACATATTAACGGCTTTTCCGTCAATGTGGCCCCAGCATGAGAGGGTACATGATTTAGATTGACGGCACCAGTTGGCAGCACCTTCGTCGTGCAAGTTCCCAGAAAAACACATTACAAGAGGTAGGTACAACAGGATGTCACATATTATAATAAACGGAACAATTATGGCCAAGTATCATGATTAAGTAATCCTCTTGCTGTGGTTTCCCCATGTTGCCATAAACATATTTTTTAATAAAACCTTTTTTCGACCTCTGCAAACTTAGCGTAGTCGCACTCTACGAGTTTCGCAGTTTGTTTAAGTCGAAAGTCACAAGTCAGTATTTCATACTAGGTAGGTACTAAACTGCATACTTTCTGACCGTTTTGACACTTCGTACAAAGATGCTGATTTCAACTGTCATCAAAAACATATTTCGGATAGATGAATTGAGGAAACCGTGAGGTCTCTTTTCGAGGCGAACTACTAGTTCGGAAACAAACGGATAAATTCATGGATGGAGAATAATATTGAATCAATGTAATTTGAAGAGATCCAGAAATCGTACACACTTTACATGAAATACTCACCACTTGAGTCATAGTGTAGACGCAAGCAATGTAACACATGACATTTCTCTCTTCTATAAATTTCCCTTGCTCTATTGAACCGACCATTTCTAAAAAAGAAAAATGATTAACATACGACCGATGGAATATCATAACGGGAACCTATTGGATCGCATAATTTTAAAAGGCATAATGCATCATTTGGCATAATTCATCATTCGGCATAATGCATTTTTTTCTTAAACTGTAGAATTTTCAGGACTCTTTAAGGCCTCATCCTGTTAAATAGGTTAGGTTAGGTTAGGTTTGCGTTATAATAATCCTGAAAAGTTTACGGGATCAGAAAAAAAAAGCATTATGCCAAATGATGAATTATGCGAAATGATGCATTATGCCTTTTAAATTTATGCGATCCAATAGTAAACCTATGATAACACATGAAACCAATAATCTTATTACCTTCAGTCACATCATTTTTCGGTATACATGACTTTTTCATCAATTTCCCTGAGTTTTTGAGTTGCTGCCTCGTCATCTGCGAAATATAAATGAGTCTATACCATTGTATAGTTGCAGCTTGTGCCCCTCTCCGAAGGAGATAACCATAGTTTTCCCAAAGTGGCCAACTTTGACCAAACGGGACACAGACTAACCAAAAAAAAATGTATAGTTGCCGAATAAAAAGTCTCGTAACTTTAAAATCGTAACACATTGACATACAGTTGAAAAGAGACAAGTCTTATTATTCCGCGACTGTAGTCAAATTAGATACCTAAATGTGCGAATACAAAGCAATAGCAGGAGACCTAATTTGGAACGGTTAATGACTATTATTATATGCTATGTGTAAATGAAAATGAAGCGACAATAAACATATTATCTAAACAAGTCTATGTTGAAGGACATTTATGGTATACAAAGAATCAGCTCACAAAAAACTAAATAGTGATTTATATTCATATCAGCTCACCGCATAGGTTCCATTGAAGAGGAAAAAACAAGTTACGATCATTAAAAAGTACATCGACACAAATGCTCGCCTATTCATCTTGAACAAAGTAAACAAAAAAATATGTTTCGCTGTTGCTATTTATATGGAGATGTTTGCGTTAGCCGCCGCGTTATATCAGAGTGATAACAGGGAAGAGTTGCATGGAAAACAGCTCATTACTGTCTCATCGAACTATACTTATGGCTATAAAACGTCATGGGCGTAATACATAAATAATAGTCTACTTAAAGGTACTTATTTTTTGTTACACCTTGAGATGAATGGAAACCATTACCGTGTTCTAGCACTTGCGAACGTGGGCATTTAAAATAAAATAATGTTAACGTTAAACATACTTGGTTGAAAAAAAAGTTCAGAAATACTTTCTTAGGGTTAAAATCGTCCAAACTCTGCTCGGGTATCTAGATAGGTACCTAATGAAAAAGCGAAACAGATACTATATATAAAGTTTCATCGATATTGGTCATAGACGTTTCCTAAATCATCATCCCCGTTTTTCCTCGTTTGTTTCAGGGAATGCTTTTGACGATGAACCAAACCCAAGATGACAGTGATCCCGTACCTACGGATGATACACACATGAAATTTTTGTTCATGAATTTTCCCTCACACCACTAAATCATTAATATAAAAAATCAAAATATTAAATATTTTTTCAGGGTTTTTTTTTACACCAGACGATATCGATGATGACGATGTTAGAAAGTATTGTACCTTACTACCTCTGAGTAATAATGATCCATCAATGATGGGCCATCATAAACATTACGAGTACATGTAAAAAGATGGAAGTCTCGCAACGCAGTTCTTCTACAACAAAAAACCGGTCAAGTGCGAGTCGGACTCGCGCACCGAGGGTTCCGTACAAACCCATAAGTAGATACGCGAATAGTTCAAGAAAAACTGTATGTCGATTTGTTTAGTAGAAGCAAATAAGTATATGTTATGGTTTTTTGCAAATTTCTAAAAAACAGTGCAAGTTAGGAAAACAGTTATATTTTCCCTCTAATATTGAGGACCTGACGTGTAATGATTCTATTTAATAGCAAGGACCATTAAATCAAGAGGACTGTCATTCTCCATACAAAAAGCTGTTCCCCGAATTTACAACGCCATCCCCCCGAATTTATAAGCTTGGTAAAATAATTATAATATTATTTACAATGATTTAACTTTGCAAACGTGACACAGTGTTTAAATGTATTTAAATTTATTTATTATTAGCTATTCACGAACTAATTGTTACTATACTATGTTTCTTTGTTTAATTATAACATCGTTAAATGTTTAGTGTTTTAGCGCCATCTAGTTTTGCCCGGAAATCCCCTAGCGTGAAACATGCCATCGCTTAGTTTTGCTACTCGCCGCTAGGGATTTCAAGTTTTGTAAATTTCTAAAAGGGTATTAAAGTTAGCAAGACCGTTCTATTTTTCCTGTAATATTCAGGTTGATATTTATAATTAGTAATTATGACACATTTTTCTGATCAGTAACTTCGGAGATAATAGGGGGGGAATGGTACATAAAAATGTATAAATCAAAAACTACTTATTTAAGAAAAAAAATAAAAATGCTGTTTTAATCTACAAATTAAGCCCTTTCATTTGATATCCCACTCAATATAATAGCCCTACTTTCAATTTTCAAAGTCCCATTACGGAGCCTTTTAAAAAAAAAGTGAAAAAGGTACAAGATATTTTTTATGTCCAATAGGCTCGGGTTAGCTACTTTTAACACTATTCCAAATTTCAAATCGATAGCATCAGTAGTCCCTGAGATATCTGGCTGTGACAGACGGACAGACAGACAGACAGACAGACAGACAGACAGACAGACCGACAGACAGAGTCGCACCATAAGGGTTCCTTTTTTACCATTTTGGTACGGAACCCTAAAAAGCACAAACAGTGACATTTGACATTCGGAGACCACACGGTATACTAGCGCCTCTAGAGGGGGAAATTCATTCGCGGTGGCCCTCATTGCGGTGCATAATCACTCTTATTACTTAAACGGAACAATGTGTTTTAATGAGAGGCAATGAATGAGGAAGCGTCAGGTAACACTTATCAATTACTTAACCATTGGTTTCATTCATAGTGCGAATAGGGTGACAAAAATAACAAACCGAAACACACGTTTAGCTTAGTGGGAGTGACACCGCCTACGAAGCTAGAGGTCCCGGGTTCAAATCCTGGTAAGGGCAAATATTTGTATGATGAGCACGAGAATTTGTTCCTGAGTTTTGGATGTTTTCTATATATATATATATATATTTTTTTTTTTTTTTTATGAATTAGGGGGCAAACGAGCAGACGGGTCGCCTGATGGTAAGCAATCACCGTCGCCCATAGACACCTGCAACACCAAAAGAGTCACAGGTGCGTTGCCGGCCTTTCAGGTGGGATTTATCTAGGGACCATTAAAACAAGAGAACTGTCATTCTCCGTACTTTGGATCGTGCCCGGACCACAAGGGGAATTCCAGGCAAAAACTAGATGGCATTAAAAAACTAAACATTTAACGATCTTATAATTGAACAAAGAAACATAGTACAGTAACAATTAGTTCGTAAACAGCTAATAATAAATAAATTTTAACATTTAAATACTGTGTCACGCTTGCAAAGTTGAATAATTGTAAATAATATAATTCATATACCAAGCTTATACATAGATGGCGTTTTAAATATCGGGGAACAGCTTTTTGTATGGAGAATGACAGTCCTCATGTTTTAATGGTCCTTGATTTATCTATATAAATATGTATATCGTCGTCTAGTACCCATAATAAAAGTATTGCTTAGTTTGGGACTAAGTCGATTTGAGTAAGATTTTCCCCACAATATTTATTTATTTATAGACGTTTTCCGTTGCAACGAGATCCAGCACAACCTATTAAATAGGGATTCCCTTTTTTCGGTACTTTAAAATCTGTTTCTATAAGTACAAAAGCCCAGAGCTGTAAAGGTGTTTCGAGTCGCAACAACAATGACCCTCTTTTGGTTTGTATGGACCGACGTCCATACAAACCAAAAGAGGGTCATTGTTTGCTTCTACGGCATCAGTAATGTTTGAAAATGATATTGATTGATACATCTTATTTGCGCGAAATCACATGAGGACTCTCAAAATTATGTCATTTCGCGCAGAGATAATGTATCAAGCTATAAAATAAAATTAATATATTATTATTTTAAACATAATTAATACTGTAGAAGCAAATAGGTCATAACCTTCTTTATGTTTATATGCAAAATAGGCTGATTGGATTGGAATCACCTAGGTCACAGAAAATACAGAGTCAAATAGGCATTAATTTATTTTAAGATCCGAATGTTTGTTTGAGACTAAGCAAACGTATAATAAAAATAAAATATGAGTGAGTGATGAGTTTTCCGGTGAAAGAAAATATCATGAGGAAACCTGCATACATCTGCAAAGAAATTCAAAGGTGTATGTATTGTGCATACAACTTACAATGGGGACGCCAACGTGGGGACTACAACACATTCACGCTCAGCTTTCTAAGTAGGGTTGTACCCAGCAGTGGACCGTTTATAGGATACCCACGTATGTCACCTAGTCCGACCCTCTCAAGGTGGTCAGGGCCAAGGGACCTGGTTCGATCCCAAGCGCCCCAGCCCCCGCCTAGTTTGACCCTCTCAAGGTGGTCCGGGCCAGGCGACCTGGTTCGATCCCAGGAAACGCCACGGCCCCCATCTGATCCGATTTTTGCAACAGTCAGTAAGACTTGCAAGTTTGCCAGCTTTCAAAAAAAAACAAAAAGCCTACGTATGTATTAGGCACTATATGTCGATTGATAACATATTCTTTACTGATCTCACAGAAGAATGTGGTGTGTGGAGATGATACAAAATCAGACATCGATTTTGTCATTTATGGAAGAACCAAAAAATAATGTAAATCCTTACACAATAAGTCTATGAAAATGTCCAAAAGTGCTGCTAACGTGTGGTCACAATTCGATTGAGTGCTAAGTATCGGTCACTTCAATGCACAATTAACTAAGTCATTATAAAGCGGCCAGAGGCAATCTAAGTTCCCAGAATATCGTCATGCCAGTCTCGAACGGAGTCGTAAGCAACAACGAACTATGGTGCTCGTTTTAATTGTCAAATTTCTAATATTAACGACGTTCTGTGATGCGGTGAGCATTTCGTTAATATTGAACTTATTTAATTTTACAGTAATGCGAAAAAACATAATTAATTGACTTAATCAATGTCGTAACTGTTATCCTTATACTTCATTCATCTATCTTAATTAACAGAGTAATAACTGATAATCATGTGTAAGGGTATTTCCGCACTAATTGGAAATTTTGAACAGTCCCTGCCAACTTTCTCTTCAAATTAAAGTTAATTAAACAGCATAGTATCTTATCAATGTACTTGTATTAATCTTAATCAGGCGACAGGGGACTGTTTTGTAACTTTAGGTCAATGTTTGAATAAATATTCTAATAAAATTACATATTTATCTGGGGGCATGGCAGTTCCCATGCCAAGTCGAGTAAAACAAAGGCACGGTAGCACCATCCTACTTTCACCTACATAGTATCAGTCAATCAGTTTATCATCTTCAACTCAATCGGAGTAGTACTTTCAGAGCAAATTGGAAGAGACACACAGACATACAGACAGATAGACAGACAGACACACGAGTGATCCTATAAGGCTTCCGTTTTTTTTTCCTTTTGAGGTATGGAGCCCTAAAAACAAACAATGATGTACCCTATGTATAAATGCACACGTAGGTACATGTATTAAATTATATTTTTCCACAACAGATGACCATGAAGCAGATAAAATCTACAGGAAAAATGATACGGAAAACTTGCCAGCCAAAAAATAACGTGGAAGATGGTAAGTTCGAGTAAGCAACATAGGTACAAACAACATAGGTAAAATAGTACACTATTTTCTTCTCAGTCGGTCCATTCTTGCATTATGGTCGTAGTTATGGGTTCAGTCTAGTCAGTGCTTTTGCGATTTCTCTGTTACTGACATTCCGGTAACATTCCGTTGTTGTGCAGCATATTGTATGACAGATTTCAAGAACTAGCCATATTGTAGGGGATCGTGCGGCCGCTTGCCTTCCACTCGACCTTGTATACCCATTCCTTGTATCAGACATTCAATCGAATTAAGTAGTATTTTATCCAACAGTTGTAATAAGTAGGGTTAAGAAATGCGAACCCACG
Source organism: Eudemis profundana (assembly GCA_947034925.1). NCBI lineage: Eukaryota > Metazoa > Arthropoda > Insecta > Lepidoptera > Tortricidae > Eudemis > Eudemis profundana. The sequence continues at coordinate 12,320,120 of OX344808.1, forward strand.
CCGGGTTACTCGCTAGTGACACGCAGTGACGATATTGATTTTTGTTTTTATGCTGGCATCAAAGAATTTAGTTCGGAAAGTTTTGTTTTTCTTAAAAACCGCAGGAATTTATTAAGTTGGTAGTTGTGCATTTTTATTGTACAGTTAGTATTGAACGCGTAATCCTTGACCTAAGTTTAACCTAGATTTAGAAGTCTGTGGCTGCTAGCAGTATCTTTTTGCGACTATAACGACACTAATGCTGTTATGGGGAACAGAGTATAGACTTCTCTGAACTCATATTATGTATGTTCTTATATTAGTGTTTGAGGTAAAACACAGATAAAAGTACAGGAGTAGAAAAAGAATTTTACGGTTGACGTGCCTGATTATGTGTTTGTACTGTAGTTGATACGATTGTAAAATATCTTTAAATGGTACCTATTAGTGGCTTAATATTTTTGTTTATGATGTCTAATAAGAATATTTCAATGAAGATTAGTCAAATAAATAAGTATAATGTATATAGAATCAGCCTAACACATATAGTACAAGGCCCAAGAGAGGTTTGGAAATGGGGTCGATTTGTATATAGTTAAGTTAGTGATATAGTTAAGTTAGCCACGCCCCTTCTACAAAATAAGCCTTCTGCAAAATTTCGCATTTGCATAATCTCCCGTTGGCAAAACGCCCTTTCGCAAAATGTCCCTTCTCTAAAACTTCCTTTTTCAGAACGACCCTTTTGCAAAATGTCGCTTTTGCAGAACGTCTCGTCTGCAAAATGTCCCATTCACAAATCGTACCGCCTACTAATTCTAATTTAAAAAATTGACCTCGCTCATTACTTTTAGTGAATATTTACAGAAGTCTCAAAAGAATATGCCCTTTATTTCCCATTTCAGATCACCAGAACGATTTGAAATTTGGATACCTACAGCATGTAGCAATAAATACTGTATCCATCTGGAAATAGCCGCATCTGGAAAGTATAATATGTTTATAATTTTTGTCATGTTTTGCAGAAAAAATAGACCCTATTGCCAACGGTGAATTCATCCCGGAGAAAGAAGTCATGTGTTACATGGCGTGCGTCATGAAAATGGCTGGCACTGTAAGTCAACAATACTTATAATCGAAATAGCATAACGCTATAAATAACAAAAAACATGTAATTTGCATAGCACTAAATGTTAAATAAAAAATAAACGACAACCGGCTCCGAATGAGCTTCGATGATATGATGACGTCGAGCGAGAAAGACCTTCAATCGATATACAGGGTGGCTCATTTCGATCGGTCAGTATGGGAAAGTCTGAAACTATAAGAGATACGAAGATCTGTTCTTAGGAACCATGTCATCGATTTTAGGGACACGAAAAACTACATACATAGATTTGAAAAAAAAATTACTTTAACTGGAAGTCGAACCCGGTCGTTCTGGAAAATAAAACTTAATTGAAGATATTAAATACAGTGGATTTTTTTCGTTTTAGATATCGTGTTTCCTAGTAACATTTACTGCTTATGACCTACACAATCGATATCAAATAGAAATAATGTAAGTTTTATTTTTCAAAACGACCGAGTTCGATTTCCGGTTAAAATACAAGTTTTTTTTTTTCAAATATATGCATGCAGTTTTTCTTGTCCCTAAAATCGATGACATGGTTCCTAAGAACAGATATTCGTATCTCTTATAGTTTCAGACTTTTTTCCATACTGACCGATCGAAATGGGACATCCTGTATATTAGTGGTTAGAAAAAAATATCAAGAATAGATTGGAATTGGGAGAGGTTTCTCGACCGAGATACACTGTCTAACATTTTTTTTATGTCATGGGAAAGGCAAACGAGACCTGATGGTAAGTGACTTCCGGGGCCCATTGATATTCGCGAATTTTAACATCCTCGGTTATTCAATCGGGTTTGTTACGTTTTTAAAAAAGTGTTAATAAGATATCACTTTTGGGTCATAGAAATTTTGTAGTATGAGTTAACTGTCCACGCCTTTTCTGTGGATATCGCAAAATTTTAAACCCTTACGGGTTTTAATAAAAAAAAAACAATTTTAGGTATGTTCAATATGTTCAGTGCCGTAAATAGGGCGGCTGCCCAGGCACAGCACAGGGCGTAAACTCTGGCCAGGCCAGGCAGAACCCTAGGTAAAAAACAAAGACGCAGTTATAGAAGCTCGCACAGGGCGCAGAAAACGCTATTTACGGCACTGAATATGTTACTTTTGAGACATACAGATTTTGTAGTATTAGTTATAGCTTGGCAACTTCGTTGGTGACAGTCACCTGTGTGCTTTTTGTTATGTGCAGCCGTAACTACTTACACAAGTTACCGCCAACACGAACGGCGACTGACGGGGGTAGCCTCCGGAGGCCCCCGTTCGTGTTGGCGGTAAATTGTGTAAGCACATAGCAAAAAGCACACATGTGAGTGTCACTAACGAAGTTGCCAAGCTATATTTATGCGCGTCTGTGGACATCGCAAAGTAAGGACTTTAATTAAAAGCTTATTTAATTTTATGAACAAGATGTTACTTTTGGGTCATACAGATTGGTAGTATGAGTTAATTATTCGCGTCTTTTCTATCATCGCAAAGTTAAGAGCTTTAAAACCGAAAATTAAGGTTTGTTGTTGTTTTTGGGCTCTTATGCACATTTACACTACTACCTACCTGATTTTTATGATAAACACATAAAAGTATGTATTCGGACCGTCAATTATCATTGTTTTGTCCACAGGAAAGATGCTTATCGGTAATATGTAAGGCCCTCTTTATGTTACAGGTTAAAAATGGCAAATTGAACTACGACGCTGCAATAAAGCAGGCGGATTTGCTCTTGCCCGAGGAGCTCAAAGAACCCGCTAAGGCAGCATTAGCTGCTTGCAAGAAAGTTCGTAAGTATTTGCGTTACGATTAAATATACATATAAACATTTTTTATAGATAGCCTTCAGAAAAACGAGTTCATTGTATGAGTTTAAATAAATCAAAAAGTTATGGAGAGAGCTATGCTCGGAGGTTCTTCACGTTATTGAATCAGAAATAAGGAAATCCGTAGAACTAAGGTGAGGTGACTTATATAAAATTCCTGAGTTTGCAAGTCGAAGTGGGCTGGAATTAGGTATAGTATAGCTGGAACAACCGATGTCCGATAAGGCGTAAAGGTTTTCGAATGAAAACTATTAACCGAAAAACGCAGCCCTCCTCTAGATGGCCTGAAGACCTGGTTAAGGTCACTGGAAGTCGATGAAGACATAAAGCATGCTACCGTTCGTTGGAGAAGTCTTTGGGGAAGATTAGTGAACGTCTCTCGGTTGAAATGGTAATGATGACAATAATGGGTACGTAGGTAGCCATATTTTTGTTCCAGTGGCATCATAAGCAAAAATAGTGTTATTATTTGAAGTCTATCATGTACTTATCTGCCTGTAGCAGCAGCATCTCAGCGTCTAGAATGCACCGACAGATTTAAATATGGCCTTTTTATCAAATAACTGGTTTCTTTACGTAATTCTCCTAGTATGTTTAAAAATAACGGTCACCTAAAATTAAAATGTCGTTTTTCAAGTTTAATTATTTGCTATCATTCTGTGTATAACTAATTCCCTATGTTGTTATACCAAGAGCAATTAAGGCCGTCGGAGTAGTATATTATAAATAATTTTAGGTTTGAGGAGACGAGTTATTGCCATCAATCAAGAAGTTGAATCTCGTAGCAATAAAAGTCATCATAGATGCACATCAAGTTAATTTTTTCTCCAATTCTAATTATATATGCAAATTATGTAAGTGCTACAAGCGTAAGTTTTAGAGGTAGAAATGGGATAAGCTTACTTACTTACTTTCTGGCTCAGCAACCGAAAGTGGATATATTGGCCTCCGACACGAAAACACGCCGGTATTCTCGGTTCTACGCTATTTCATGCCAATTGAAGGCTTGAAGTTCATGCAGATCCACCTCCACTGTTTCCCATCAGCGATACCTAGGCTTATGGCCAGTTCACATTATTCCAGTCCAGTGATCCAGCGGGCTAATCCAGTCCAGTTGTGGACTGGAGCATATCGTTTACATTATTCCAGTCCTCCAGTCTTCCAGTTTTTTATCCCCAAAACAACTATCTCGTATTCACTGTTAAACGTTCAATCTAGCACTAGATTGCAACTGGAATGGCTGTCTACGCTATTCCAGTGGCGCTGGATTGGGTGAGCTGGAATGAAAAGTTGACGGTCTCTCCAGTCACTGGACTGGAATGCTCACTGGAATGGGTACATTCCAAGTGTCGGTTCACATTATTCCAGTAGCATTCCAGCACTGGATTGGATTGCTGGACTGGAATGCTACTGGAATAATGTGAACTGGCCATTATGACGCTAGCACAGAAATATATCAAGATAGAAGGAAATAGTTCGTCGATTCGCTTGGCGTTTGACGTCAAAAGTGTAATTTAGTGATGGAAAACATAAATTTTTCATGTCATTTGCTGATATTTGAACAATTAATTATACCATTATCATCAGATTTTCAAATCTGATAATAATATTGACGGCAACAGAAGTTAACGGCGTGCAAAGTAGGTCGTCGCCACTTTTTTTTAGCACGCGAGGTACGAACACTTTTTCTCTTCTATACCTCAATATTTTTATGTGTGGCTTTGTGGATCGATAAATAAGTGACAAAGCATCCGTCCCTCTCACACTTACATACTAGTCAGAACGTGACAAGACAAATGCTTTATCATTTATCTGTCGATTGACAACGCCTAGCATCATAAACCTACTGGGATGACAGGTCGTCCATAGGAATAAGTACTGATGTGCCATAGGAAACTTTCCAGATTGCGGAATTTTTCACATAGGAAAATTTCGGAAAATTCTCATAATTTTGTATGGGAATTGAAACTTACCGTAACTTAATTTTTTTTTTAATTTAAATTTCCTATATTTCTTGTAGAAATTTCCAGAAATTTCCGAGAATTTTTCCAACTTTTTGGAAACTTTCCGCAACTTGCACATCTGTAGGAATAAGTTTGGTTTTTATAATTCCTAACTTACGTGTACCTTTCTATTTCCAGCGGACGCCTATAAGGATATTTGCGAATCGGCATTCCACACAACCAAGTGTGTCTACAATCATAACCCTAGCATATTTTATTTCCCTTAATAAAAAGCTGTAATTTTCCAACTGCGTTTGTGTTTTGTTGACAAAAATAACGAGTACGCTAGCGATGTTTATCTACGAAAATAAACATAGGTAGCCATGCCCATCTTAGGTTAAGTTTAAATAAAGTAAATTTCGTCTGAATTAAAATTATCCATTCAAAAAACTGTTTGGTTTTTTAGGGTTCCGTAGCCAAAATGGCTAAAAAGGAACCCTTATAGTTTCGTCATGTCCGTCCGTCCGTCCGTCCGTCCGTCCGTCCGTATGTCACAGGCATTTTACTCAAAAACTACAAGACCTATACTGATGAAATTTGGAATATAGATGTCTTGTAGATGCCGCAACTAAGTTCAGTAGTTAAATAATAAAAATAAAAAAATCTAGGGGGGGCACTCCATACATGTAACAGAAGCTAAAAAAAAATTTTTTCACAAAATGTCAACGTGTGGTACATAGTTCGACAGCTCTTTTGAAAACATTTTAAGGTTCTTAAGTAATGTTTTTGATTAAGTGAGTACCTTTGGAAATAATCGCTCAGAAAGTTGTGAAAATTGTGTCCCCCCCCCTCTATCTTCTAAACCGTGTGTCCGAAAAATATAAAAAAAATTACAAAGATAACGCTCAATTAATACTTTCAACGAAAATTATTTTCAACAAGATCGGATTAACCGTTTTTGAGTTATTGCCGATAAACTGCGCTTCTCAACAAAAGGACGTAATTGCTATGAAGATACGCTCTTTTGTTGTTGTACTTTTTTTACATCGTATTTTTTACCTTATAGTTATGGCTATGGAACCCTACACTGAGCATGGTCCGACATGCTCTTGGCCAGTTTTTTTCATTTACCATTATATTCTAACCGAATATAATGAAATAGCAATTGATAGTTGTATGTCATAAATACGACTATTAGGTGAATAGAGTAATTTATACCTTTTCTGTCATGAAAAGCAAAACTCTAAAATCAGTTATCAATGCCATCATAAAATTAATTTTATTGCAAGCAAAGTTAAAGGATTTGTATCCCTCGTTACGCTTAAACCCTCATTCATCATCATCATTTCAGTCATAGAACGTCTACTGCTGGACACAGGTCTTCTCAATATATTTCCACATGGGTTGGATAGAAGCGACCCGCATCCAGCGAGTCCCCGCAGCCCTTACCAGGGCCTCGTTTCACAAAGCTACAACTTACAATTTTACAAGTCTACACTTGCAACATTGGTCAAATACAGCAAGGCCATTCGTTAATTTGGCCAATGTTGCTAGTTTAGACTTGTAAAATTGAAACTTGTAGCTTCATGAAACGGGGCCCAGGTCACCCGACCTGCTTGCAGGTGGCCGTCCCACGCTGCCACAGATGTAAGAATATAAGTATTCTATGCTCTGAGCACGCTGCACTTGCCAGTACGTGGTCAACCGTCATTGCAAATTTAGAAATGTAGCTTCTTTGTAAAATCGAGAACTCTACCTACACCTATCTCGGTGTAATAATGAGTACCTTACAATTGGCATATTAATTGAAGCAAAGATAATGATAGATCCCTAACGAGATATAGAATGGAACACATCAACTACTATCATTAGAAGAATTACCTTCGCAAAGTCAACGATTCGGAACTAATGTCATACAAACAATCATGGGCCAGATGAAGGTCACTGGTCTTTTGGTAACTAACTGTGTATACTCTGCATCAATTTTATTATTATATCTATATCGCAATATTCGCAATAAACAAAAACACGCAAGCTAAGTACCGTCTATCTAGCAAGGACACACTAATTAAATGTGTCGTGAAGTTTACTATGAATTCGCCTTTCGCCTTCTATAATTTTTACTTCACCAGCAATTAGAGATGGGAGCTAAATACTAAAGTCTGCGTAGAATTAGTTTTATATCCTTTGCGTGAGAAGCGATTGATTCTCTATGCAAATCTGATTCATTCAGTTTACAAAATATTGGCGAAATTGACAACATTTCATATTTTCGAAAGATCTTAGTTCGAAAACCATTTGGGTAAAACTGTATTTTATGCTCAAAAAAAATATTTTTGGATTTTTTTTCCCATTCATTTTGGAAAAAATCGTCAATTAGTGTGAACCGGAAGTGTGACGTCATTTTCCCTGCATTATCGAGAGAGACCTTAGTGCTGAAACGATTAAAAAGTGTATGGTATCCGGTTGTCATTTTCTGACATACTTGCCGTCTGACGTTTATTTGTTTTGAAAATTGTTACAGCTGCTTAGCGGCTTTAGAAGTTTAATTTTCTTACCGTTGGTTCATTTGCACGTTTTCGAAGACCTTAAAAGACTTGGCACTTTCCCACTGAACTCCGATAACGCATTCAAACATTATTAACTTGGCATTCTTTTACCGGACACCGATTTTTTTCATATAATGAAGACATCAGAAGGTTTTTCTCAGGCTGATAACACCAATCTGCCGCGTGTTGAAATTATGATGATGATGGAGTACACATCGGCAAGTGATAAATATAATCCAGCCCAAATAAGAGGAGCAAAAGCATCGTCTTCCCGAACTTCCTATGTTGACAACGCTGTAACGCCTGACAGTTATTTTTTTAATCGTAATTGTCGCACTGGATTCTAGTTTTTTTAAATCGTAATTGTCGCTCTGGATTCTAGTTGGGAAAGAGACGTCATTTTCTACATACGCCCTTTTAGAATGAGCTACTTTTCAAACTGCTATTTTTAATTGAAAAATTGAGTTAAAACGAAAAAGAAAAAATACGGGTAGCTTAAAATTTCACCTATTTTCTATCCAGCTCATAAAATGAAGGAGTAGAAAATTTGAAATATTGTCAATTGGTCGTTGCATAGAAATGGGAACATGTTACACAATTACTAAAATATTGAGCATGCTAATGAACCGGAATCTACTGTGGTCTAAGAAAGAGGAGAAAGACTATCACATGTACAGGTTGTGTACCATAAACCCAACTACGAATTCTAAGCATTTCTTATGTATAGGAAAATACCCATATGAATCGATTACGCCGAAGAGGTATCGACTGCGGGAAATTCGGCGAAACCAACTCCATACGGGTAATGCACTCCTTCCATCCCACGAAAGTCTAAATTGCGTGGTGTAGACTCGGCGAGAATATTTTGTTAAGATTAATTTAGGTATGGTTGTTAACTGTACTTTATTGTTGCATGGTCCTTATAACTAGATTACGCAGGCCATACATTATCAAGGCTGAAAAATCGCGGAAATAGGCAAAAATGTAGAATGTCGATAAGTGGGTACTTTTAGAAAATTATCCAAAAATATATTATCCCATCAAAAACATTACATGTAAAAAGATACAAGTCTCGCAACGCAGTTCTCCTACAACAAAAAAGTTTTGAGATGTAAAGCTAAACCAAGTCAGTACCGGGGGGGTATCAACAGAACTCGATTTCCACCGACTTTGCCTTATATTAGATCTATAAAATGTGTTCCTCCACGGTTAAATAATAGGCAAGTCGATGGAAATCGAGTTCTGTTGATAGCCCCCCCGGTATCTCTACAAAATGGGTTTTGGAGTTTTTCTTGAAAACTAGCGTATGAATTTCTAGAGTTTTTTCATGAAAATATTTTATTTACGTTGCTGAACCTGTCCGTAAAATATTTGCGCTTACTAAAATATAACCTTATAATAGATGTAGGTACTTGTGTCATCAGTTATCAGGGCGGTAACCCAAGGAAAGTTAATTGAATCTGGGGGCACGGTAGTGCCCCCGCCAAGTCGAGCAAAACAAATTCACGGCCGTACCATCCTTTTCTCGAAGCCATTCAGGCCATTTTTAGCCTCCCATAATTTTGTACTGGCTAAAGCTAGAACGCTGAAATTTCAGAGATATATATTGGGCACAATAAGACTTATATATATATTCTCAATATCATTCAATTTGATCGTGTAGTTTAAGAACTATTGCATGTCACAGTTCCTTAGTTTTGTCACTGACTGATTCACTGATTCACTGATCATCATAATTCTAAGGTACTTCTAGCAGACCTACAAGCTCCAAATTTTAAACATAGTTAGTTTTTAGCTTATCAAGTCCTTAAAAACCTAAATATGTTGTAATTTCAGTCACACCTGCACACATAAGTTTTTGTAATCCTATACAAATACATACGATTAATATATATACGGAATGTAATAATTAAAATAAAACCACTTACAAAAAGAAATGAGATCCCATCAAAAACATTACATGTAAAACGATGCAAGTCTCGCAACGCAGTTCTCCTACAACAAAAAAGCTTTGAGATGTAAAGTTAAACCAAGTCAGTACCGGGGGGTATCAACAGAACTCGATTTCCACCGACTTGCCTATTATTTAACCGTGGAGGAACATATTTTATAGATCTAATAATACTATCTAATAATAATAATTACTTCTAGCCTATATGATAACAGTCATGTAAAAACATAGTGATGTGTATTTGGGTCGTTAACTATCATTGTTTTGTCCACAGGAAAGACGTTTTTTCGAAATCTGTATGACTTTAATATTGCTTTACGACACGCCTTTGTAACAAACAAACAGACAAACGCCAACTTGGTTTTATTAGTATTTGTTTCTATTGTTTTCTCTTTAAACAATATTGAGCACGGGTTCCGTTTATTTGACGTAAGTTTAATTAGTCCGAATGTATTGTTTGTCTGAATTTTATTGCGCATAATAAAGTTTTCCTCCAGCTCAAACGACAAACATTTCTCAAAATCTTATAAGTACTTACCTAAGTCACTTGGAATAGGTTAAGTTATGTTTCTTTTATAATTATTCTGAAAAGTCAATGGTATCTGTGCTAACTATTATATGGAGAGAGTATTCGAACAGTTATAATAATATTCGAACGAATAAAATTTTGTCAAAACAAGGGGGGCAATTACGCAGATTTTAAAACCTCAAACACTGAAGTTTGATGAATACAGATAATTCAACCATTATAATATTCAAGAATAATTAAATATAATATGATAAATAACCGGATGTTGAAATATTATATCCGGTGTAATACGTATAAATAACGATTGGCTCGACAAATTAATGTCACAGCCCTTTTTCATTGCCCAGTGAAATGTCTAATTTTTTTAAATTTCTACTATGTTGTTGTGCGGTAGGGCTATCCCATGTAAGTACCGTTTCGAGCTATTAGGTACTGTTGTATTATTTATGTGACGTTCTGGGGCTAAAGGTACCTTATGGATATTGTCACTTGCGTCCTTCTATCTTGATGTCCTATAATAACAGAGTCTGATACGACGCAAGCGACAATATCCTTAAGATACCTTTAGCCGCGGAACGTCACATATGATAGGCACAAAACCTTTATCCTTTTTTGAAGTATGTTCTTAAGGGTATTTTATGAACAGTCGCAACCTTGTTTGCACACTGATGCCGTGAAGCGCGGAATTTGCATCGAAGCACCTAAATTTCGTATGAGTTTCGCAGATTTTCGCTATGATTTCGTAGATTGCGGCGTCAGTGTGAAAACAGGGTATAAAATAAATAAAAACTCCATGATAGTAAAATATTTGTAGCGAACCGTCAAATTTTCCGTTCTGCCATATCTTTTACTGGATTAGTCTTAATAATGTGCAGATTATATGATTTTCAATTTTTTTCCTAAACAATGAAGAAGTATTATGTAATTGTTTACGAAATACTTGGATCCTTCCGTATAACAACGTGACAACTCAACAGTGACAAAGTGACATTACTCTCGTTCAATCCATCTCTTGTGAATCGACGTAGCACAGTACAAAAGCAGTAACAATCCCACAGTCAAACTGTGGAAACAGTTTTGTGGGACGATGTGCCTATACTAATGTTTTTGACATTTGAATAAATATAAAAATAATAATAAAAATAAATAATTGCGTGCATGTGTGTGCGCCGTGTACGCATGCACTACAAGCTAAGTTTTAAGCATGCGTAAAGTATGGATTGCACTCACACAGACGTGATATTGCGCGTCTGTGTGAATACGAGTCGCGCGCTCCTAAACGGCCGAAGTTGGACTACTTGTACGTGTTTATACTTTGCATGTAGGTAAGGTCCCAGTGTTTGACACGTCAATACACAATAATTGACACCCGTTGTCATCTCTATTGACTTAACATTCAAGATGCACATCTACCTTATAACTGCTGGTGAGCGAATTAGTCTTCTGTCTTCTTCGTCGTACCTACTCTTCATTACTGAAGGTCGTGTCCAGTTTGAAAGACCTTCACTGAGGTCTTCACTATCTTTCGCCGAACGTTTCTGTCTTCGGCTTTTCTCAAGGCAGCTGTAATAGGAAGACCAGTTATACTTCTCACTTGGTCCGTCCATCGAAATCGAATGGGAGATCGTCAACGTGGTCTTTTTTCCTCCACTTTTCCTACCACCTGAAGTTTTTCTAAATTCTGTGGCTCTCTTCTCGCCACATGACCAAAATAGGTCAAGATTCTTTGGAGCATATCGTTGAGAGTCTCGTTTCTATCTTAAGCTGGATGGATACATTGGTCCGCTTCGCAGTCCAGGGAATGCGAAGCATCCGCCTCCAACATCACATTTCTAATGCATCAATCGATTTCCTGTCCTTTGCGCAGATGGTCCAAGACTCTAGAGCCATACTCGTATAAGAAAATGGAGAAAATCAGCGTTCGCATGAGCCTCACTTTGGTACCGTTGGATATATAGGTAATTTCTTCATTGCAGTGCAAAACCGAAGCAGAGGTGAAAGAGTACTTTATGAAGCTGGGCGTACAATGCAGCAAGGACCACTTGATCACTCCCGATGAGATGATCATGATGCAGAAGCACAAGATGCCCGATAGCGAGAATGCGAAGTGTCTCATGGCTTGCGTTTATAAGAAGGCGACCTGGGTAAGTTCTTAGGCATGACCAGTACTATACTCTGGTTCATTTAAGATTAGAACGAACGACCATTTTTCCCTACGTTTTTTCATTTCTCTGATATCGGAGGGTACCCATAGTCCAGTCATTATATCCAAAAAACCGACCCTACCCGTGAGTTCTTGGATTTTTTTCGGAAGTCCCTCGGGGGGGTCACTGGGAGTGTAAATTCTAGGGATGTAACGATACACAGTTTTGCCGATACGATACCGATACCGATATATAGTAGTTAATATCGGCGATACCGATACCGATACCGATATCTTAGCTAAATAATGAAGTATGAATTTCAGATATTTTTATGTCCTTATTATAACTAATGGCAATGACTACTGGTTATATTTCCCAGAGAGTCAACCTTGAAAGTGTAAAGTAAAAATAATAAATTGTCAACTCAAAATACTTTTTTTTTATTAAGAACCAAAGATTTAATTAACATAGTAATTATCATTGCACAAGGTAATAGAATAGACCAATACATAAATTAAGTCAGAAATTGAAATTACTTTTTGCAGATTTTTTTTCATACAGCAAATTCTTCAAATATCGGTTGTATAATATCGGCGATACCGATATATCGGCCATACCGATATATCGGCCGATATATCGGTATCGGTATCGGTATCGTTACATCCCTAGTAAATTCAAAAAGTAGACTGAATCAGGCTCCTGCGTATATATTCGAAAAACAGTTTTTCTTGAATAACTCGGCCATTTTTGATTTTACAGTAAAACCGTGAGGACAAAAATTGTAGGAAATTTGATTCTCTACAAGTTTGGTCCTAACAATTTTTCTTCTATGATCGATATTTTGGGGGAAAAAAGGGGGGAACCAAAATTGTTCAAAATTTGATTCTCTACAAGTTTAGTCCGCTTCATTTATGCCGTAAAGTTGAAAATAAACGAGATAATGAAAATATTTTGAATAATGACTGAACTACCAATATTATGTAAAATTCAGTTATTTCAGTACAGTAATTGGCTAAGATATTATCCCGTAACATACAACCAAAAAGTACAACCGAACACTGAACCATCATCCTTTTTAGAGTTCCATACCTCAATAGGAAAAAACGGAACCCTTATAAGATCACTTTGTTGTCAGTCTGCCTGTCTGTCCTTCTGTGAAGACCCCGACTCCTGTTCCTGTTATCTCAGGAACGCGTGGAGGCATCGAGTTGATAAACCATATATTCAGAGGTCTACGGTCCCTTAAAGCTGTTTATGCCGCAAAAAACGTACATTTCGACACTCTCAAGGCCGGAATCACTTCTAAAGACATCTAAATTCTGTTCTGCTTCAGATGGACGACAAAGGCATGTTCGATGATGCTGCAGCGCAAGCGATGGCCGGGAAAGATCACACAGACGACTCTGCGATGCTCGAGAACTCTAAGAAATTATTCGAGCTCTGCAAATCGGGTAAGTTCTTATCTTTAATACCTGCTTTCAATCTTCTGATAACTATTCCTAAATTTCTTGGCAATGTCTAAATTTCGAACCGGAAGATGCAGCGTGGGTCACCCCGCTACAAGACAATCTGATGACGTGGTTAAAGTCACCTATAAGCAAAAAACGTGCGACCGTTCGTTGTGAAGTCTTTGGTGGATACCTATGTTCGGCAGCGGACGTTTCAAGGTGGAAATGACGATGATGATGTCTACTCGGCCCTGGTAATATAAATTTCACCCTACCTAATTGGGAAAAATTAGCAGAAAAGCGCATAAATTGCCGTAAACGTACCTAAAAGGTTACAAGACTTGCAAGATCTGGGACTGAGACTGAGTCTGGCTAAATCATTCCTTAGCTGGCAAGACCATTATCATGTCGTCTGAAATCCTTTTTTTTTATTTTGACAATTTTATTTGATTTTAAGTATAAAATAACGACAAATATGTATTTTTAATTAATGATTATAATAATTAAAAACCATTTAAGTATTTTTTACAGCAATACTTTTTTATTTTGATAGTGTACATAAATATTCTGAACTTTAAAGATAACACGGAATTACATGCAGCGACTCCCGGAATTAAATCAACAGCCAAATTTTAGCACCGAATTAGAGACACCAAATTAACGATAATTTTTATTAATTAAAAGCTACGAAGCAAAATTATGTCTTAAATCGATCTTGTAAGAACAGTCTCCAGAATAAAACTGATTCCACTTTTAGGACCCTCGTATTTTTTTTTTAAAAACCTTGCTCAAAGTAGGAAACGCCTTAATATGCCGTAATATGGTACATTTACCTTAGCTTATTACTTTAAGGCAAGGGTAGTTTTTTTTTTGTAAGGCAATGGTAAATACATTCATTGTCATTATTATGTTTCAGTAAATGGCGAGACTGTAACCGATGGGGAGAAGGGTTGCGAAAGAGCAGCTCTGTTGTTCAAATGCTTGACTGAAAATGCTCCTAAGGTAAGATTTCCAAGTCTCTAACAGCACTCCAAGAGTAAAAGGGTAATATCGAACCGTTTTATTGTTAATTGCTTGTAAATATACTTACAGCCTTTTGTTGTTATGGGTGTATTGCGGGTGTCAAGTTCATAACTTGGCCTTTCAACATATAGGTAACTACATTAAGAAATACCGATGTTCGCGACCGAACAATGTAAGCGAAATAAAAAAGATAAATTAATAAAGTTGTGCACTTGGTCAGTTAGACAAAAAATTAATGCGCCTGGTCAGGTTTGTCAAAAATAAACAAAAAGGTATAATGCCAAGCCTTTGCCCCAAGATAATGCAAGGCGTATAGGTACATTTTGTTTTTTATTTTCAGATGGGCTTCAAAATATAGACAAGTTAGCTGTGCTCCACATAGTAAAAGCATGCGTTGGTAAAGGTCATTGTAGGTAAGCAAATAAATATTAAATCGAAATCGTTTTTCTCTTGTTTATTCCCTCAATCCCCTTTCCTTCCTTCTATTCCTGAATACGGGAATCTCGTCTTAGGTTAGGGACCTTCATCATTTTAGTCCATTACACAACTAGGGTGGTAAAACAAAGAAAGGCAGATGTTTGCGGCCCGAGCTGCAAGCGAGGGACGTAAATATGCGATCGAGGGCTTTCTTTATTACCGCCCGTGTTGTGTACATAATTTTATGTCTATACTTGGCCAGGTGTGGCATAAAGTTATTTTTTTAGCTATAAAGTACTGGAATGACTATTTAACACCTATTTTTTTTGTTAATATAAGGAATATATTGTAGCTAGCTGTTTTGTATTTTTTTTAATAAAATACACTTTATTGCACACCTCAAAAGAGTCACATACAAAGTTAAAAGTAATATTAATAGTAGAGGTAAACAGCAGGCGACTTTATCGCTAAAGAGCTACCTCTACCAGACAACCTTTGGGTAGCAGTTTTCTTTAATAATTAATTGATTCGTGGCAAAACAAATAGACAAAAAATAATACTTCGTAATTGTTTTACTTTTAGCCCTACGTAGAAGCTAATTGTTCTTCTTAATTATTAACAGGTATCAGGTTAGTTATCGTTTACTTTCATTGTTATTTCTTGCCCTTTGAAACAGCTGAAAACATTTTTAGAAGGAACACGTTGACTTGACTCCCAAGGAACCCACAAATGCATTATTCTTTTATCGAAACAGACCGCTATTAAGTAGGTAGTTGAAATAATCATACCTGCAGCTGCATGCAACATTGTAGCACCGCTTATCCATCTAATAAACGTCTATTGAAGCCTATGACTATGAATTTTTTTCTTCACGTCACTCCATTTTCAATTAAGACGAAGATGATACAACAGGCATATACGTAGACAGAGTGCGACTACGCTAAGTTTGCAGAGGTCAAAAAAGGGTTTTATTTAAAAAAAAATGCATAATGAATGCAACATCACAAGAAATAGGATTATGGTTTTATTAAAAAATATATACCTATATAACAACATGCGGAACCTACAGCAAGAGGATTATTTTAATCTTGGTCCTTGGTAATAATTCTTCCGTTTTTTATTTGCCATTATCTGCCATTTTTATGTTATTTTTACTAAGAATTACGGGCTCTTATGATCCCAATAGGACAAAAAATGTCCTCTAAGTTTTTTCCTTTTGTGTTAGGTACCTTTTTTTCATTTATTTTATATTACGGTAACACAAAGGAAAGTTTCATTAATGTACGGAATATTTGGGACAGTTTTTTCTTCTATTTTTTCTAACATAAAATTGGCCGAAAACTTCACGATAAAAAAATGGCATTTTCTTTAGAAATGCTCATCAATTAACAAACATCCAAACCTCCAACCATCTTCACAAACTTTCACATTTATAATATTAGTAGGAAGTAGGATTGCAATGAACATAACTTGACAAGAAAACTCAAGTAGATACGGCATAACCTTTTATTACCCTTAGATATAATCTGACAAACGTATGAAATCGTTTTGATGAGGTATGATCATTACAATAATATACAATTGTTTGTGAAACACGAATTAATATGATAAATCTCAACATACATGACAAATCATACCATAACACCATGGTAGAAATTTTATCATGAATGAATAACCCGATACAGAGAGTGAGAAATTAAAATAGGATAATAGTAGGATTCCCGCATAAGTAGGAAAAAAAAGAGTTCATTTTAATCCACAGTTGTTATCCTTCTCACCCAATGTATTTGAGCGTTTTTCAAAAAGTTTATAATTCAACGGTACTTAAATATTGTTTAAATACTATCTAGCTTTCTGTTGCGTCACGAAAATATATTAATTTGACACTAACTTTCAGTTTTTGTAACTGATCCAAACTCCATATACACTTTTTTTGAAAAACGCTCACTTTGTCATTCAAGCTCTACCGAATTTCATATGTTACCTCGAAATAACTGCCACAATAAGATAGAATACTTACCACTTATAAAATAACTGGCCAAGAGCATGTCGGACCATGCTCAGTGTAGGGTTCCATAGCCGTAACTATAAGGTAAAAAATACGATGTAAAAAAGTACAACAACAAAAGAGCGTATCTTCATAGCAATTACGTCCTTTTGTTGAGAAGCGCAGTTTATTGGCAATAACTCAAAAACGGTTAATTCGATCTTGTTGAAAATAATTTTCGTTGAAAGCATTAATTAAGCGTTACCTTCGTGATTTTTTTCATATTTTTCGGACACACGGTTTAGAAGATAGAGGGGGGGGGACACAATTTTCAAAACTTTCGGAGCGATTATTTCCAAAGGTATTCCCTTAATCAAAAACATTACTTAAGAACCTTAAAATGTTTTTGAAAGAGCTGTCGAACTATGTACCACACGTTGATATTTTATGAAAAAAAAAATTTTTAGTTTCTGTAACATGTATGGAGTGCCCCCCCTAAAAATATTTATTTTAATTATTTAACTACCAAACTAAGTAGCGGCTCATACAAGACACCTATATTCCAAATTTCACCAATATCCATCATGTAGTTTTTGAGTAAAATGCCTGTGACATACGGACAGACGGACAGACGGACGGACGGACATGACGAAACTATAAGGGTTCCGTTTTTGCCATTTTGGCTACGGAACCCTAAAAAATCGGTCTAGCCCAACCTGGCAGTTGTTGTAGTCATGTGATTTTTTTTTTAAAGTGTCATCATTTGAGCGATTTCTCAGTTAACATATGAGAACTCGAAGGAGCAGTGAATTTATATGCATTTTACAGGTGAAGCCATTGAAACATTTGTCGATATACAAACAAAACTTAACAATTCATGTGAAATGTAGGTGACTAGTGAAAGTGAGCTTATAGATCATAGCAAACTTCTTGTCCCATACAAAAAACAGCATCTTATCTTTAATTCTTAAAACAGAAGTAGTAAAAAAAGCTGGCACAAGATTTGACCCACACAAGACACAAACACGGTAAGTTAAATAAAACGGTTTAAAAATATATTGACGTTTGAAATCAGACCAAAGTCTAATAGGTACTCTAAAATTATAAAACGATCCCACTCGATAGGGGATAAGTTATTTTAATAGTAGGTACCGATCTTGCAAATTAGAAGTTTAATTGATTACAAGAATCAAAAGGAGAAATTAAAAACGTGTACGAATATCTTTTACCCACTTGTGTAATGTATAAATAAAGAACAATTTTTCTTATTCCCTTAATCATAGACATGAGTCCATTATTAAGAATTACTATGAAAATGCATAGTCAAAATAAAATAATCACTTGTAAAGACAAGAAGTTTGGAGTGACCGATACAATACTAATGCACATGAATACAAATTTTGGTGAGATTCCAAACGGTGATTTCTCGTAAATACTTGTGCATCGCAGTGTGCAAAGATAACATGAGTGAAATATAGTATGTACATCCATTACATAAGGATATGCAAATTAACGAAACATCTGGAAAAAATATGCAAATAATGGCAAATCATTATTTCTACGACTTCAAGTACTACGCAATAAATGAAGACGTTTTATTAAATATCACAAATATTCGGTGTGAGATACAAGACTAACAATAAAATATACCGCGGGCCATAAGGGTCGCATTTATCGCGAAAGCTAAAGCATCAGACTCTTTCTGACAAGTGAGCATGTTAGCATGTACGAAAGAGACAAACGCATTCTCTATTGCGGAAACTGACCATAATACGCCTTCAAGTAACACTACTCATACATGATGATAACTACTTCCTAAATTAAAAAGATAAAACAACCGACTTTAATACTCACGAAATTTAAATGGGACGACCAGTTAATGAGATGATACACCTAGCCGAAGCTACGCCGCAAAAGCAGAAGGTAAAGTATTTGACGTACGCTGTTCAGGTGTTTTCAATGGCGATTTTGAAGGTCATGGCACAATATAATGGGAATTATGTATGACGTAATGCATATCTAGACGGGACGAAAAGAGTCTTAGGGTAGTACCACACCAATGGAATGATCGTCGATCGACCATACAAAACAAATTGTGGTAGGTGTGGTAACATCCTTAGTGCCTTACAGTGGCATTGCGTAAAAGATATCCTTGGGCAAGCCGGTGCAGATTTGGCGTACATTTTCCTTAAGAACTGTAGAATAAAGTGCTCAAATGCCTGCTATTAGGCAAGCCAGTAGGAATCGAGTTCTTTGGACGCCACGCTACTGGTGCCTTATCACACTTGCGATTTGCGGGCGAGTTAGAAGCGAAGTTCCATACAAATGTCGCTCGTAGTCGACCTCGCCGCGTTTTGTATGAAAATCATCCCGCAGCTCGCCCGCAAATCGCAAGTGAGATTGTAGTATCTATGATATTGTATCTATGGTACTGTTAATTATATACTCTGTGGTACATTGTAATGGTTGTTGTTTCATTTAATCACATGGCGCAGTCGAAACTGTACAAAAATTGCAACAGGCTATAATCTTCCATCAAAACTATACCTGTTGGGAAATATAAGTGAAAATTTTAGAAGATTCAATCAATCTTTCATAATATACCTGGAAGCAACTGTTCTATCAAGTACGTCTGAGGAAAGAAAAATAGCCATATTGTTGAATTTAATAAGCGAGTATGTCTAAGCAGTGTACAACACACTACAGAACGAAAACGCGAAAACGCTGAAAGACATGTTAGAATTAATAGAAAACTTCTGTAACCCTAAGAAAAACGTTCTACATTGTCGTTACTTATTCCACAGCAGAGACCAAAAGCAAGGAGAAAATTTTGACAGCTATCTCACTGAACTGTCGAAACTGGGCAATGATTGCGATTTCAAGAATAAAGAAGAAATACTCCGAGATCGCCTCATATTAGGGTCCTGCGATATTGATTCCCAAAAAAAGCTGATTAAAATAGGAGATCCACCCTTGGACGAGGTAATTTCTGTACTCAGAATAGCTGAAATTACCAACTCACAAATTAAAGACATTCAAAAAATGAGGTGGACGCAGTAACAATACCTGGAAATAATAAAGTACAACAAAATCATGTAAAGAAGACTTGCTTAAATTGTGGATACAATCATCAGAATAGCCAGTGCCCCGCATACAACAAGACCTGTGTTAGTTGTAAAAGAAAACATCATTTTGCCAAAATGTGCCGAGCTAGCAGTGGCTAATGAGATAATTAACAGTACCATAGATACAATATCATAGATACTACAGTGATAAGGCCCTTATATGAAGTCCGCTATACCGAATTTTCCATCGCGTAACATAGGTAACTGTTATTTTTTTACAAAACACATATAAGGCGTAGTTACTATCTGCCCGATCGATGATCGGCTTTGCGCTAAAACGACTTAACATTTACGCCATGTATCTTGCTGGCATTGTAATAGTACCTACATTACACAACTAGGGTGGTAAAACAAAGAAAGGCCGAGATCGCAGATGTTTGCGGCCCGAGCTTCAAGCGAGGGACGTAAATATGCGATCGAGGGCTTTTTTATTACCTCCAGTATTGTGTACATCATTTTATGTCTACATTTGGCCAGAAGGCGGCTTTTTCCGTACGCGTAGCGTGCGGTATAAGCCACATTATGGCCAAGTGTAGCATAAAAAACATAATAAGCGTATTCACTACCTACTTCAGCGGCGGCATAACTTTGGTGAACTGTGATCACCAAAGCCCGGAATTTCCTTGGCAAAACAAAAGACAGTCGCAATCAAACTAGTTTTAGAAAAAGAAATTATCGATATCGATAATAAAAAAAACTATTTAATACAAAATTGTACGCGTCAAAATCTTACCGAACCTGAACATTACACCAATTACAATGAGTTTTAAAAATTTGCTCCCTTGACGTCGAGTCAAGTTGAACGTTAATTTAGTATACATAAATGGCTTTATCATGATAAACAAAACAGAGAGAATATTGAGAAATTAATGATTATCTACTCCTATCACTATCACAAACCAAATAATTTTCGAAGAAGAAATTACGTCAGTCTCTGTATAATTTTATACAAACCTGACATATAAATGAGTATTATTATTATTATTTATTTTATTTGGTGGACCGTTTTTTTGTACTATTACACAACTATCGATATCGATAAAAAATGAGTCCAAAACTAGTCTAATTGCAACAGTATTTTGTTTTGCTGAGGAAATTCCAGGCTCTGGTGATCACACGCTACCAGTTCAGTAAAAGCTATACAAAAAAAATGTTCCAAAATTGACCAAGATATCGCAAAACATACATTGATAACCTTTTTGAAATCGATAGAAAATGAAGAAATTAATGTGTTTATTATATACATTTCCTTTCTTCATTGGTCCAAGTATAGTATGGGAAAAGTACAGAAGAATGCTAAGATATGTAGACATATTTTTGTATACAGGTCTGAAAATAGTACATAGTTATAATACAAATATCATAAAATAGGTACAAAGTTCAAAATAAGTAGATTGCTTCGAAGATTTATTACATATTAATAATAACATTATTTTTAATGAATAGCCACAGCATCTAAATTTATTTTAAAGCGTAACTACTAAACATTGGCACTTATTTATTATGTATATGTATTATGTAATAACTTGCGAATTAATGGTTACATTTATAAAGTAAATCACCAGAACATAATTAAGTATTAATTACATGGTAATTTTTGAAGTAGATTGTTTGCGTTGTTTTGAAATCATTCACTACGGATAAACCAACTCTGATGCCTAACTATCAGCCTTATATCTTATTCTCACATACATGTCGTAAACATTCTGAATATTATTGAACAAAATTATAAAAATAAAATTTTAAAAAATGTTTACGAATCAAAATTACATAGGTACTTACATACAAATACATATTTTGATCATTTTTAAAATAGCAGAGTCGGAAGATTCATTAAGAAATTTCATTTCATATGTTTAACTTTGACTCATGGAAACATGCTTTCATTGAAATTAAAGATATCGTGATTCGTGAATCATAAGTATTTTTCTTCTAATAGTTCTTAATTATCTGTTAAGTAGGTAGTAAGAGATACCTGGAACTACTTTGAGAAACCAAAAATAAGGTTCTAATTCACTTACACCACGACTGAAACCTTGAAATTAAAAGTAACCTCAACAAAGGCTAAAAATCAATTGATATGTAAGAACTTACCTTAGTTTAGTGTTGCTGAACTAGAACGATTGGCGCAGAAAAGCTAAGTTATAAGTAGAAATAACAAAATATATTTAATCCATCAATAAAGATATTCCATTAATCTTCACTTCTCTGCAAATTTACTTACATTAGTTTATGTTGAGGGTCAAAACTAACCAATAGAATTTAAGCTTTTCTCTGTTACGCTTCAGGTGACATGGATTATGACAATTCTATTGGTTAATATAAGCCTTCTCCGCTGCCTTCCGCTTCATTATTGCACTGTCAAGACTAAACATGCCTTGTCATGCCAGTTAAATCCATTCCGATGAAAATGTTACGATTTAAGATTTATTCAAAACCTTGCAGACCATTATAAACTTAAGAATGTTTTCCTATGCAAAGCACCCATATCCGATAGATTACATTTTTAGGATGTGATTTTGACTGAACAAATCATCACAGAAACTGTTTCAGACATAGAAATAGAGGCTTCGGTTCGATCGAGTTGTCGGATGAAATTTTAAGAAATTCTAACTGTAGACTTTTAACTCCAATAGTATGTCAATCGAGCTGAGAGTTGGCCCGCTGAGCTACGTTGCCGCTGACTATATAGTACGATTCATAACACTACATAAGGATGACTGAGGAAACTGAGACTTATTTCTCATAGTTAAGGTTCATGGTTGCACGCATCTGTCTAATCTAATACAAAACTAAACTTGCAAATTTGAACTTTAACCATTAGAAATAAGCTTCAATTACTAAATTGTGCTCTATGATAATAGAACTTACATGAGAATCGTTCTTATCACACGAGTCCTCCTCATTACTCATCTAAATCCGTTTTTATACTTTACAATCACCATCAAATCTTCCAGCCGTGTCCAATCTGTACCCCTGAAGAAAATGTTCCTGGGTAAAGATTGGACGTCGGGCAAACTTAGACAATTTGACGGTGAGGTATCAAGTATTAGTAAAGGTATGGTACCAGTCGTGGGCTAATCGATGAGGACTAGCTGTCCGTCGAAGAGCGCGTCGTCCCTCTGTTGTTATATGGAATCGTAGCTGTTGGGGTCGGGCGACGTGGATGGCCCCGGCCCACGGGTGGGAAGCTTGAAACCGCTGCGAGCGAACGCCCAGCCGTCCTGAAAATGCACCAATTTATTTTACATTATGAAATACTTAGTATATTAAAGTAACAGAATAATTAATACAAAATCAAGAATGAAACTAAGGTTTATTGAGAAACAAGCAGTTAAAAAGATGAAATATGTTAGGAAAAAGTGTGACATGGGGGGTCTAAACGTCTGAAAAATCGTGTGATGTACTTTGTGGATGTCCCCTTAGAGAGAGGTTAAAGAGATAACGCGGCGCCACATTAAACCTAGATAATTATAAAACTCACAAGAAAGATATGCATTCATGCACAACATCGGTTTTATCATAAAGTCTTATCTAATCACGCATCATCCCATCCTTCATTTTTAAAGACAGTACAACAGTGTGACTGCTGACAACCTTTATGTTGACATCATATAGGTCATCATCATAGGTCAAAACCTATGTTTAAATTGCTAATTTAAAAAATAGCTGATGCCCTTTAGTCACTTTGAGAGGTGCTTTGTTTGGTTAGTCCTTCTTGACGCTAAAAATACGGTTTTACAACCAAACCATATCAATTTCTACTCCAAACTGGAATGCGTTATCAACCCTTTCCAATACATTATCGAATTTGAAGACTAACCCCATTTCAAAAAACAAGTGCGAGAATTGATCCAATTCATTTCATGCTAGTCGAGAGATCATACGTAAGAATATAAAGGTCTCCCTCCCGTGTCCGTCAAGATAGCGTACACCGTAAAGATATTCAGAATCTGATGCAGCCAATAAATAGTACCCAAATAGTACCAACGAAATACCTAGGTGAAAAAAATAGTACCCTTAAACTTTTCGAAATATAAGGCCTGTTCACGGTGTACGCTACCGGGCGTCAAGCTGGCGTACACCGTTTGTATCTCTGGATTGGCTTTGTTTTTGGAAGCGCTTTATATCTCAAAAAATAGTACCCTAGAGCCCTAAACTTTCATTTCTCTAGCTATCGTAGAAGCCGAGATATTCCATGACTTAACGGTGTACAAAATTTCACACCGTCAAGCTGGCGTACCCGGAAATTTCTTATAGAAAGAGCTCACTATATCTCGGCTTCTACGATAGCTAGAGAAATGAAATTGTAGGGCTCTAGGGTACTATTTGGGTACTATTTTTTGAGATATAAAGCGTTTCCAAAAACAAAGCCGTTCCCGAGATACAAACGGTGTACGCCAGCTTGACGCCCGGTAGCGTACACCGTGAACCGGCCTTATATTTCAGAAAGTTTAAGGGTACTATTTTTTTCACCTAGGTATTTCGTCTGTACTATTTGAGTACTATTTATTGGCTGCATCTGATTCTGAATATCTTTACGGTGTACGCTATCTTGACGGACACTCCCTCCCCACATCTATCAACGGGGAATCTGCTTAAATCGGTTAATAAAACCCAATAAAAATACCGCCTGTCTTTTTTATAATAGCATTAATGTCTGCCAACGAATTATAAATATTTTATTAAAAGACTTTTTTTCCAACGGCTCTCCAGGCCAACACAGGCGCACTACCAATTGTGCCACGGAAGTGATACCCAAATCATCCAATGTGCTACACCCAAACATATGGTACTGCGTGTTGGCTGTGTTGGCCCAGAGAGCCGTTGGAGATGCAGGTTCGAATCCTGCCCGAGGCATATAATTTTGATCTTCTAATAAAATCTTTAAAAATACGAGTCGATAGATGTGGGAAGACCTAAGTAGTACAATTTCTGTATTAACTACATTCCAAATAAGTTCGTGTGATTTACCTTAACAAGGTTCGGCAGTTCAGTCCAGAACATCAGATTCGGTATAACTTCTATACCTGTGGCCCCCATCAAGAATTTCTTGGTACATACTCCGAGGACCAAGTAAAAGATGACGAAAGAGAAAAATATAATCAGCAGTGTAGATCCGACTGATCGGGTGGACTCCATTTGTCGTAAGCAAGCATTCCTCGAGAAGAACACTAATTTCTGAAAATATATAAATATATTCCAATCAGTGAAATAACCAATTAGTCACTTAAATTTTTAGAAAAAACATGGTCCCGTTGGCTACCTTTGGGTATAAAACCCTAAAAACTGGCCTCAAGTAATAGAATTAATAAT
Organism: Eudemis profundana; assembly: GCA_947034925.1. Taxonomy (NCBI): domain Eukaryota; kingdom Metazoa; phylum Arthropoda; class Insecta; order Lepidoptera; family Tortricidae; genus Eudemis; species Eudemis profundana. The sequence continues at coordinate 12,345,478 of OX344808.1, forward strand.
CTAAAAAAAACTCACTAGTTCATTTGGTTCTGATAAATCCTTAACATATAATACATCATCAGTTTCAGCACAAACTAAATTCACAAATGTGTATCTGAAAAAGAGAAAAAACACTAAAATTACCTAATCAATTACCTTTGAACATTCAGAATACATATTTAATTAAATTAGGAAAATAATACAAAATAATGATCATTTACACAATGTGATAAGGCTCATTATGTGTTTATCATTAATTATAATGATTTGGACTAGAGGCATTTGTGCACACTCATCTCTGAGCATGTGAATATGTATATTTACATCTAGTCATATTCAACTATTCGAAAATGCATTTTGCTCAGTCTTGGAAGCCATGCCTGTTGTGACATGCCATGCATTATTTCTCTAAAAAATAAATACGTTTTTATTTCTCTATAAACTGAACTCAACAAACTGTGACAGATGAAGATTCAGAGACAAAATTGTTTCTTTACAATAATAAATAATTTTGAATAAAACATATTTTCTTCAATACATTATGGAGCAACAACCATTAAAACAAGAGGACTGTCATTCTCCATACTTTGGATCGTACCCCAAACGCAAGGGGATATCCAGGCAAAAACTAGATGGCGCTAAAAAACTAAACATTAGACGATGTTATAATTGAACAAAGAAACATAGTAGTACAGTAACAATTAGTTCCTATACAGCTAATAATAAATAAGTTCTAACATTTAAATACTGTGTCAAGCTTGCAAAGTTGAATAATTGTAAAAAATATAATTCTTATACCAAGCTTATACATAGATGGTGTTGTAAATATCGGGGAACAGCTTTTTGTATGGAGAATAACAGTCCTCATGTTTTAATGGTCCTTGGTATGGAGTAAACAAAAATTTTACACCATCAAACCAATTATCCATCATTCTAGTGCTTCTTCCCTTTCCCTTGGGTACACTACACGATCACACATTATCACTGTCTAGCTTGGAACATTATTTGATAAGAAGTACACCCAACATTAACATAAAATAAATGGCCTATAGATTTAGTTTAAATGGCTTCCAAATGTGATCATTCCATGTCATTAACTCTTACAACTAGTTATGTAAATGACTATGCTACGTAATGAATTGTAGTTTATAAACTGGTTTTTATTAAAGACCCTTATCATATCAGGTTGCAAAGGAAGCATTAGTATATTAGGAAATCAATATATCGTCGACTGTAGGTTCAATTGGCATAAAGGGCATTGATTACCCTTTCCCTTATGCCAATTGAACCTACAGTCTACGATATTCAACTGCATCAGTGTTCTTTGTTTTTATATCCCATAATAAATTGAGTCTTGCTTATCTTATCTTGGAAGGAGGAGAGATGGTACTCAAGTTATTGGATAGTTGTTATTAGTTACTGCCCATTTTTTGGCAACCGTACATTACACAACTAGGGTGGTAAAACAAACAAAGACCGAGATAGCAGATCTTTGCGGCCCGAGCTGCAAGCGAGGGACGTAAATATGCGATCCAGGGCTTCCTTTCATTTTATGTCTACACTTGGCCAGAGACCGGCTTTTTCCATACACATACCTTATGATAAAAGCCACTTTATGGCTAGGTGTGGCATAAATATTTCATTCATCACAAAATGACAGATCTATAAAAATCTTAACAACTAGATTATAGGAGAATTAAGATACTTACGATGGTTTATTTGCAGTATAGCTGATGTAACTTGCATCTGGTGCAAATTCAACATTTGTAGTTACATTTGAACTTCCCAAGAAATCCACCTGTTCATTAGTTTTGATAAGCGTATCTGGAATACTCGCATTTCTGGTCCAAGTGGCAGTATGTCTGCACAACTGGAAGCACAACCAACTTTTATTGAATATGAAACAATGCAATCAATTCTATGAAATATGTGAATAGATGCCTCATTCAAAGCACATAAGTCCCTGAACTTGGAATAATGCTATTTCCACACAATATTCTATTTTTATTACTCAACAAAGGAATATAATAACAAGCATACCGCAGAGGCGTCCTTGCAACTGTTCGTCGTATTTGCCGTCGTCGTATTAATTGTCATCATTATGTCGAAGCAAGGATGGTAATAGTAAGTGCTTAATTCTAATTGTGTGCCGCTCATTTTTTCCTCGAAAGTGTTCAACGCTGTGTAGACAGAATTCTTCGCCGACGGAGCCAAGTCAATACCCGTGCCATTCGGAAATACGCAACTGCACGAACTTCTTTTTTCACATACATCCACACCATACACTGATGAGAGTATAAAAAGAAAAGAAATTAAAAATAAGCGAACAAAGTTTCTTGATACGTCCATTTTGCTGTTTTATAATTTGATCGACGAAAATCTTTAATGGATGGACTGATATGATAATCACTATTTTATTTTTTAGAGCAGAGCACAGCACAGCACAGCTGTCAAACAAACAAAACGTCAACGTCTCGGGAGACGATAATGCACAGCCAAAATAAAGTCCGGCCCGATAATGCACAGCCCCGATAGGGCCGCGGATTATCGGGCCGGGCTTTATCGGGTCGAGCTTTCTCGCCCTGTACAGATAATGCTCAGCCCGATATTTTGAAGCCACGTTTGGCACAGGGTGATAATGTACAGCCCGATAATTGGTGACCAGCGATTCGAGCCCAATGGCTTCGAATTATTGGGCCGAGCATTATCTGTACAAGGTGATAAAGCTCGACCTGATAATGCCCGGCCCAATAATTGGAAGCCTCCTTTTTTTAGGTTAGGTTTGTTAGTCATCTTGTGTCCCTTAGAGCAGAAATAGAAGCCTCGCGCAGCGAGGCTTCGTCGACCTGCTGGAAAAGTGGACACCAATTATCGGGCTGTACATTATCGGGCCGGGGAATATCGGGCTGGGCATTATCGGTACAGGGTGATAATTGGAGTCCCTGAATCAGAAGCGATGAACACCAATTATTTGGTTGCGCATTATCGGGCTGGGCATTATTTGGCCGTGCTTTATTGGGCTGAACAAGTTTGGTTCAGGGCGATAATTGGAAGCCACGTTTTGCACAGGGTGATAAAGCCCGGCCCGATAATCCGCGACCATTTTTGGGGTCGCCAATTATCAGGCTGTACAATACGGGGCCGGGCATTAACCGGACCCAACGTCTCCGCAACCTTTTTTTTTTATTTGGAGCATTGGCAACAAGGCCATCAGCTCAAACCAGAAAACAATACAAACAAGTAACTTAAGAGAGTATTACACATTGTGCTACAAATATCAAAGTTAACTATTTACAGATAACATAAAAGAAAATTACATATTGTTCTAGAAATATCAAATTAAACTATTTACAGTGGACTATTATTGTATAACCACATCAAAGTAATATTATTTTCTACAAAAACGTCATTATTATCATAAGGAGTCATTATCAGCAACACCATTTTAAACAAAAAGTAAATGTAATGAAAATTAATGGGTTTTTTCCCGTGCCTTTATGATAAAACGTTATATGTTTTTCATGTATGTATACATCTGGCTCTGGCTTAATAACGATGCTCTGTCGCGGGGTTTGTAAAATAGACATTTATTTGGTCAAGAATAATGTCTTGAGGAGAACCGCCCTATAATATAACGCTTTTAGTAGTTGTAATGACAACCCAAAAATTGATTATTTTCGAACATTTTTTTAAACTACTCATAAAGTCTGTGCGGAAAGAGAATAGGCGTGGCGAAAAACGGAACTAACCTACCCATTATGGCAAATACGGAAAAGCATTACAGCGCCCCCAATTTTAATCCTATTCTCTTTCCGCACAGACTCTATCTCGGAAACGAAATAGGCTACTTGATAGGTTTCTGCAAAGTCAATCCGACTGTTTAATGATGTCTATTGAGCACTCAGAAAGTTGTACTTTTTAATTCTTTTGTGTATTTTTTCCGAAAAAAGCAAATAAAAATGCACTTTTAAAATTAACCGCCAAAACGGTTTCTCGGACAATATGGCGTCTATGACGACACATGATAGTAAACCGACAAATGTCAACGAGGATCGCATAACGTGCTACCTTTAAAAATAGGATTGACAGATGCTGTCGATGCTGTTTACTATGGTGTGACGTCATCGGCCAATCCAAACCGTTTTCGATAAAATGGCGACAGATAAAAAATAATCAATTTTCATCCGAGTTTTATAAATAAATTATCCATTTATTTTTAGTAAAATTGACGTAAATTGGTTTTAATACTTATAATTAATACATATATCCATAATTCTTCCACTATTTTTCACACTGTCAAGTAGCCTTTTCGAGTTCACAATCACATATATTTTTTTTACTATAGCTCAAATAGGGAACGTGCACGACGAAGGTGCTGCCAACTGGTGCCGCCAATCTAAATCATGTACCCTCTCATGCTGGGGCCACATTGACGAAAACACCCTTAATTTATCGCGATGAAGGGCAATTAACATCAGTGTAGCTACGTCTTACTATATTTGACATTGACAGTTAGATCTTGTCATCGACATTGACAGCTTGATTTGACAGGGGTGATAGTTTCCTTTATTGTCCGCCCGTGTCTCTTTTGTCGTTTAGTGCTGCCATCTACAGTTCGTGCACGTTCCCTATACTTGCATTTAGAGTCTGTACGGAAAGAGAATAGGATTTAGATGTGGGGGCGCTGTAATGCTTTTCTCTCTACTGGTTAGGTTAATTCCGTTTTCCGCCACGCCTATTCTCTTTCCGCACAGTCTCTAGTATCGTTGGTTTCGTTAGTCTGTGCCATGTTTTTTTTTTTTATTAATGAATTCGTCACTTTGATTAGTTTGATTTGAGTACTACGCACGTCACGTTTTTAGTTCGTAAATCCGTGTACTTTTAGTTTTCGTGGAAATAATTTACACCGTTATCTTTCGTCACATCAGTCAACATTGAACAAAATTCAGCGTTCCCAGTAATCAGGGTGCCAGTGCCAAGTTAAAAGAAAATGTGCGGTGAAGGGTTGAGGCCTGTTCAATCAAACTCGTTTTCGTTGCACAAGTTGCAATCATTGTTGTTTATGCATTGATTTGTTATCATAACAGGCGAGGTCCTGACATAATTCTGCGAGGATGGAGGTGAATCCGTTGAACATATTCTTCGTCAAGTCGGACAGTAAAGGTGACAGGTTGCTGTTCAGATATCCATACACGAGTGAGAATAGAGACGAAAGCAAGCAAAAAAAAAGTGGTCGCCTTAACCCCTATGCAGTTAATTCGGCGGAAGACCTTCTTCAGAACCCGCAGTCGCAGACATCTAATATTTGTAAAGGTAAGCGAGTTTCTTTTGTACAAGATTGCTATGTTATTTTTACTTGACAATTGTAATGGCATCTAAAAATGATAATAATTCCTGCTAATTCCGGTAATCCCCAAATTATAGCAGACTTAGTTTCCTGTTGTAGATTGATTCTGGAATTTCCTAAAAATATTGCTATTTATCCTTATTCATTGTTGTAATTTTTTCTACTTTACCTCTTTCAAAAGTTTGTTTTCTCAAGTTTGGGTTGGCTATAGACCTGGTAAAAGTCCCCGTGTGCTGCATATAGTTCAAATTCTAATTCAATCTATTCAAAATCTGATAATAATGGTATAATTGGACATAGTTTAGCGAAAAGGATCCAATCCACAACATAGTTTTGTATGCAATTCCATATAAATCTGTCTAGTGGATTGGATCCTTTTCGCTAAACTACGTCCAATTAATTGTTCAAATACCACTGAATGAAATGGAAAATTTATGTTTTTTATCAGAAAATTACACTCTTGGCGTTAAACGTCTACCTCGAAATTTTACATGCTTGGTTCCCATACAAATCTATGAACTATTTTCTTCTATCTCGATATATTTCTGTGGTTATACCTCATACATACCTCACACATTTCCCAGCTATCAATTAAGTTGTATGCCTATAACTCAGGGTTTCTTAAACTGTGGTCCATGGACCCCTTGGGGGTCCGTGGGTATGCATAGAACACAAACTTTCATATGCCCTTGATTTTCTTTTTCACTGATTGTCTCGGAAAGGGTCCGTAAGGTTTTCGAAATAATGTAGGGGGTCCGTGACCAACAAAAGTTTAAGAACCTCTGCTATAACTTATATAATAACTACTATTAACAACAGGATATTTACCATGTATGTTTGTTTTTGTGAGTTTCCGATATTTCGGCACACAACACACACACACAACTAAAAACTCGCAGCACATCAGTTACTCCATGATGATGGCGCTTGCAACAGTGCCGAAATATCGGGAACTCACAAAAACAAACATACATGGTAAATATCCCGTTGTTAATAGTAGTTATTATGTGAATGACCATGTTAGCTTAAAATCGTTATAACTTATATTAATAATAATGAGAAAGTAAAGAGTATTTGTATTTTTTGTAATAATATATGTATATATATAATTTTAGGACAATTGAGCGGGTTCACAGATGAAATGCTATCAACCCTGTTTGCGGTCAAAGCTGAGCTGTGCAACAGGAAGTTCGAGCTGAAAGTCAATGATGTACGGTTCGTTGGGCACCCTACTCTCCTGCCGTATCGGACTAACAAGGATGACACAGCTGCAATGATACTAATTAATATTGTTTTTGCACTGCAGGCGTCAGCTAGTCATTCTATTGGTGAGTCAGTACTAAAGTATAATTTTGCCATGCCATGACAGTACAATTAATAACTATACAAATATACTTTATTGCATACCTGAAAAACACATTACATAAGGTAAATAACATAATTAAAACAATTTAAAATGGCTGACAACAAGCGCTCTACATTGTTTCTTGTAAATGAATTTCTTACATAGTTTCACTCTTTATTTGTGGCTTGAAACTATCATAAAATACTCCTAACAAAAATTTTAAAAGTAATCAATAATATGTACCTCCCTATCAAAATATTTAAATTTATCTTATAAAGGGCCAATAAATAGGATATTCTTTACTTAGCAGAGGGTTCATATTTTTTTTAATTTAAGTGTTATTTCACGTTTATTAAATGTTAATTTTGTACCATTTGGACAATATTATTACAAAATATTGGACAATATTAATATGATTTCAAATTAGAATATTTCATAAATAACAGATGTTTTTTTAGGGATTTAACAGTCTATCTCAATCTACTTAGAAAGTAAAACTGTCTAAGTATATATTTATTTCTTTAGACTTTATTACACAATCCAGGAAACTACAAACAGCGAACTTAATGCCATAAGGCATTCTCTACCAGTTAACTGCTGGGCCAAACAGAAATATTAAATAAGTATGGTCAAGTTTAAAAATATGATTACTAATGGGTTAAAGGCTATTTGGTTTAAGCATCTGTAGAACCCCTTGGCACTTAAACTAAAATAGTCTTTGACCCGTCAATATGATTTTGGATCTCATTTTTTCAATATACACTAATTTGTATGCATTTCATAAATATTTTTGATGTCAGCTCTAAGTATAGAGTACAATGGTATTATTGAACTATATTATGATGAATGATTTAATGAATTGTTTGTTTCAGTGAAATGTTATTATGATCTGAGTAAAAGACTGGGCAAAGCACTGAGGCACGAGGAAAAAAGGTGCTCATATTTAACAGAGGAAATGAAAATAATGGTATGCTGTTCTTATTTTACAAATTTAAATTTTTGGATCAAAATATGTTTAATATTAGATGGATCGTGAGACCAATCCAATGAGACCTCACCTATTAATATAATACGAAAGGTATTGTCCAAGCAATGGTAATGTCCGCCAATGTGTGAAATTGGTGTTTAGCTCACCACTCTAGCAACATACGGGACAATGTCATGGTTGATTTATCATTTTGCGTTTTGTAAAGATGTTACCGCCACCCCCCGCTACCGCTCTTACCTTTTTTTATATTTATTTTCTCATACTTTACCAAAACGAAATTACAAATGTAAGTACTCGTCAAACTGTTACGTTTAATGGCGATCTAAATAGGGCTTCCAGATCTGTAGCCTGAAGCCTATACCTATTTGTTAAAGTTAGATTTTAGAAGCTGGAATTGTCAGTCTGACCAAAACTCCTTAAAAATAAGGATTAAAAAAAATGTTAGATTGATAAATTAGTTGATGGTTTCGCTTCCCTGTCTTGCTTAAGTTTTTTTATGTTACTTATTACACATTTTTATTACATTCATGATTACACTTGTTTATCAGGCCTTTATATCAAATACGACAAGAGTGAATCGAAAACAAGTTGTTGTTATAATATGTACATGATTATTAAGTACATTGATAACGAGTTGCGATTACAATAAATAATAATGATTAGGGTCAATATCATTCTAGTAGTGGTAGGTTTGCCACACCTCCCACAACACTAGTAAATTTAAATGTCATTGGCGAATGTTATTCTTATCACAATAAGTAGACTGATAATAAATATATGTATGATAGAAAGCATTATAAAAAATGCTTGTTAAAATTGTGCCATCACCGTCTTGGGACACTAAAAAGGAATCTATATTGAAACACAATCTTTTCAACTTTTTGCGTACTGTTATGCTATTATAGTTCGTACAAACTTTAAGATCAAATGCTGTCAAACGAACGCAAGCCAAACATTTGGCCAGTGTTGGGCACTCATGACTAATATCGTCAATCAGAATAAAAAATCGTGAGAATAAATCATTTCAGTTTCAATCAGAATACATTTGAAATGATTAAATCACTTCAGTTTCAATCAGATTAAATTTGAAATGATTAAATCACTTAAGATTTATTCTCACTCAAAAATTTGAGTAAAACTAATTTAATCACCAATCAAATAAATTCAATCATGATTTTTTTAGTTAAAATGAATTCCTCTGATTGATTTATTTACCGAAATTGAAATTGTTATCCCGTCTATAGGCTTAGTAAGTAATGTAGTAGCAATATCTTGTATTCCGTGTTCCACTATTCACTCACTCCTGCACACAGGCATCACATCAGCAAGCTGAACTGAACTGATGATGGAACATGGAAGTGGGCTCGTTTTAATGAGTTCTATGCATTTTTAACCGACTTTCAAATGAAGGACGGTTCTCTATTCGTCTATATGTTTTTATTTTTATTTTATTTTTTATATTTGTTACGCGATTACTCGAAGACGGCTGGACCGATGTGGAAAATTCTTTTTTTGTTTGAAAGGGTATAATTCCGAGGTGGTCCCATTGCAACCAAATCAGGATCTGATGATGAGATCTTGGAGAAACCGAGGGAACTCTTAAAATATTAGAGGCACACATATAGCGATCTTGGTATTTTTCTTAGTTTCTCGTGCATTTCTTATTAGAAATAAGTTTCCAGTCTTAACCGACTTCAAAACAAAGAGCAATTTTTATGTAGGTTTGTTCCCCGATTAATTTAAAACAGCTAGACCGATTTGGAAAAATGTTACCTCCTTCATAATTGTAAGAAAAACTACTTTATTTCTTCTCTAAAAACTAAGTTGTACACAGAGATGGGCAAAATGTAATCGACTAACGATTAACGATTGAGATTAACAGAATTAATTGCGACGGACGATTAAAAACGACGACTGATCAATCTTAGTTGTATAGAGTGCAACTAGTTTAGTTGCAACTAAATTAGCTGCCGATTGATTTCGGTCAACTAAACTTTTTAATCGACTTATTAGTTAGACTATTTTTCCGCAAATAATGTTAGAAGCAAATTGAACGGAAAACAACATGCAGATGTTTCATTCAATAGAATTAGAACGTGTTATTTTTAGAAGATTCGTCGGCACTTCTGCCGCCATAACGCAAAAGGGCACATCTAACATTTTTTTCGACACTGAGTTCTATACATATTCGGAATCAGTAAATTTCACTGATTCCGAATATGTATACAACTCAGTGTAAAAAAAAAATGTTAATTGTGCCCTTTTGCGTTATGGCGGCAGACTTGCACCAAAATGCAACAAACAACTTCCAGGTAAGTAGGATTATCCCATTGTTTTGTCGCCGCGTGACACTAAAAAGAGATTTACTAATGACAGAGACAACAAAATATTGATAATATCTATATCTAAGATTTACTCAGTATCGTATAGAACTAGTACTGAAAGTATAAAAATAATTATGAATAGAGCACCTACCTACCTATTTACCTACTATTGTTTGCGACTTGTAAACATTATGCATTGCAGTTTTTCGTTATTTATCGTAATATTAAGGCCCATTATATTGCATTTTCATTCAAGCGTTTCAACTTAAACTTGTATACATAATTTTAGCTCAATCGGTTGAAGATATCTGCTTCAATATAAGTTGCAAGATTCCACCCAAACCAACATAGTTACAACGTACGCATACGAGTACCTACAATGTACATACCTACTCGTCGTAGTTACATATTGCAAGTTATCTATATTGGAAGTTAAATAAAAAATGCAAAAACGAGCGACTACGTAGTTTTATTTAATATAGATTTAACCGTGAAATTTAGTCGATTGAAACTAAAACTAATTTAATTGTTAGTCGACCATTCTCACAACTAATTTAATCGCAACTAAATTAATCGCCATTAAAAAATGACGATTGATATTTTGAATCGATCTCTGGTTGTACAATCAATATTTTTTAGTGTTGTACTAAATAATAAAGACATTTTAAATTATACACGTCACGCTTGTTAAAATCACGAAAAGTTAAGGCCTGTTTATAACAAATCAAATGAGCCCAAACTCGCGGGGTTTACTAAAACCCTTCAAAGAGTACCATTACCCAGCACCTGGCTCCATCGTCAGACCACCACCATAGAGTGTAATGCATACGAGTATAACTCTTTACAACAAATAAAATGAGCCCAAACTTGATAGATTTACTAAAATTACCACTGCCCACGTCCTGGATCCATCACTAGACCATCACCACAGGATTTAATGCATAGGACTCTTTACAACAAATCAAATAAGCCCAAACTCGAGGGGTTTACTAAGACTCTACGAAGGGTTCCACTACCCACCTCCTGGCTGGCTGACCATCGCCGTATAGTGTAATGTATACTATACTATGTATAGAACCCTTTACCACAAGCGAAATGAATCCATACTTGAATTGAAGGTCTTACCAATAGCCATTGAAGAGTTCCACTACCTACCTCCTGGTTCCATTCATCATCAGATAATCTCGAAGCTACCTAATTACTATGCCATAGGTTGTGTGTCATATTTATTCATGGTTAAAAAAACTTAACATTAAAAGTATGAGAAATAGTTCAAATTACAAGTGCAATCAGTGAACTAAATGTATAAGAAGAATAAAATCAATCTTATTCTAAATATTAATAAGTCAACTAAAACGTTAGTTTAACTAATACTCTGTCGGAATAAATTAATCAAAATTTGATTTGTCATTTAGAATAAAAATGAAATGATTTAATCATTTTAAATCAAATCAGAATAAAAATGAAATGATTTAATCATTTTAAATCAAATCAGAATAACTTGCTCATGATTTTCAATCTTACTCAAATATTTTGATTGAGAATAAAATTTGGAATTTTATTCTTATTCTTAGTCAACTAAATTTTTGCCCAACTCTGCATTTGGCATGACAGCATTCGGACTATAGCTATATTAGGATTTAGTCACGTACCAATTTCATCCATCTTTTCAATTTAGTATAGTGTGAGAGAGAAGAGAAAATGCAATGCGACAGAGACATCTCAGTCAGTTGTGCTGGTTACCCACCAGTTAACTTCTTGTTTGTTATTCTGTCCTGCAGTCCAAGAGACAACAGTATCAGAGTTTCTTAAAAAAACATAGTATATGCTACTAATGTGCATAGGAGATAGTCCATAAAATAATAGGCTTAATTTGATGAATATTAACTGTAGAAAACTTATAGAATATCATGTTTTTAAAGAGTTGTCCAGGGGACGTAACCATGGCAACGAGGTACAAGAAAAAGTTGATCGACCCTGCTAGACCTTTGTTAATGTTACATACAATATCATCCCAATGCAAATTAATTCCGTGTTGATCTTTTAATTCGAACATTAGAGCAGACTCGAAATAAATCTAGTTTTAATTTTGGATTTGGCACTTCTTGTATTACTTATACCCGCGGTTTCTCCCGCGTTATTGTCGTTGGTTTTTTGATGCGTGCGTCAGAACTACCCGATTTTCATGAAATTCGGCATACAGGTAGATTCGGTTAATTTAAGTTTTAACCGCCTTTTTAAGCCGAAGCAAAAAAAGAGATATTCCACTTATTTCACCTCCATAAACGAAGTCGCGAGCGTGTCCACTAGTTGTTAAATAAAAAGTATAAAAACCAACAATCATAAAAAAGTGGGATATGATTAATAATGACTTATGTTTGTTTCAGTTGGCAGCACATGACGAAGTCTCCGCATTAGATAGTGAAAGTAATTCGGGTGAAAATGACGAGGAGGAGGAAAACTCGCGTCACTCCGTCAGTTCCACGACTTACGGGTTGGACAGTGGGGCTGACTCCTCACCCCGTTCCGCCTTCCACCTCATACTGCAGAGGAGCTCGCTGGCGAGATCCATGAAGTCGGTGTTTGAGGAACTTAGTAGTACTGGTTAGTATCATTTTATGCAGCTATGGATTGGTGGATAGGAGGGTTGGACAGTGGGGCTGACTTCTATCCCCGCTCCGCCCCCCAACTCATACTACAGGGGAGCTCGCTGCGACATCCATGAAGTCAGTATTTGAGGAGCTTAATAATACTGGTCAGTAGATTTTATGCCAAGAACTCTCGGCACTCCGTCAGTTCCGCCACCTCTGGTTTAAACAGAAGTGGTAACTGTCCTGTGCTCTCCCTGGTCCGACTCCCGTCTCATTCTGCGAGGGAGAGAAGAGGCTGGCGAGACCCATAAAATCAGTGTTTATGAAAATTAGTAATGTATGCCAGCAAAGAAATTTAAAAAACCAAGCATTTAAGGCATACGGCCTTAAATACTTGTTTTATTTTATTACAGACCGGAAAATAAACATTTTATTTTTTATTTTATGTCTCTAAATAAATTCATATTGTATCAATGCACACAGCGCTGTCTCTGTTTATTTTTAGGATGTAAAGTGACAGCGTTACGAAATGCGCGTCGACGGCGCGTTCAAAAGACGCCGTGTACACAGGCCCTAAGTAGTTTTGAATTTATGACATTGTCTGTTTTGTTAAATTTCAGGTCTTGTCCAAGTCCGAATAAACAAATGGGTCCTCCTCTCATTCTGCCTGCCTCATAAGGCCCACCAAATCCACAACAGAGGCCTAATCATAGAGCCGGAGACCATAGACAAATGTTTGCAGAAGCTTAGGCCGTACCATGGGATGCTTCTCATGGTGAATCCTAACGATTTGCTAGCTTCTATACCTCTCGATGGCAGTCCGGCGTTACTGAGGCTGATTAAGTTGTATAGTCCGTTGAAAAGCCTGCAGACTATCGCTATTGAGGCAGATCTGAATCTTACACAGGTAAGCATAAGCTGGCCTTTATTGTGTGTTTCTTTTAGTATGATTACTGACTAATAGAAAACATTTTTCACAGCTAAAGCACATCCAACTCTTACAATAAATAATAAAACATTACATTTTAGCACCTTATTGCACTGCAATAGGAAAAAAGTCGATGGCAAAAAGCGGAAACGTAGTATCCGTCAAAGAAAACGATGGCGGTTACTACGTTTCCGCTTTTTGACATCGAATTTATATACAGGGTGTTACATTGAACGTAATACAAATGAAGCAATTCTGGCTCAGTTAACGACAGAGAACAAAATGCACGAATTGAGAAATTAAAATATGTCGTAATTAACATTAGCTAGTTTGCTAAAAAAATAAAGAAATTCAAATCTCGTAGTGTGGTCACCCATCATGACGTCACACTTAACTAACCTGGTTTGTTTTTTATGACAAATAACTTCAATAATGTGTCAGAATGCATTTTATTCATAAATTATCGCCCTAGATTAGATTCAAAATTATTTCTCTTAACCCTTTAAGTAACCATGATGAGACCAAAAGAACATGAATAATTAAAACAGTGATATTAATTAATTAAGATGACTAACAACACGAGACCTAGCAGAGGGTTTTAGCATCAGGGAGATGAGTTTAAAAAACACGAGTTGTATCTAGTGGTGAGTAGTGTAGTGTTGTGTGTAGTGGGTATTACGTTCAATATAACAGCCTGTATTTTCTGATTGTACAGTATTAGAAATATACTTTTACCTTACAGTCATACAATAAATTACAATGTACACTTATTTACATCTTATACCTGCCTGTATTTAAGTAGCGGTATACGATTTGTTACTAGAGTTAATTTAAATCCAGATCGCACATCATAAACAAAATGTCAATTATTCCAGGTTTTCCAACTGACAGGCCACCTCGTCTACTGGGCCAAGGCGACGGTAATCTACCCGCTTTGCGAAGGTAACGTGTACGTGGTAGCACCCTGTGCCAACGTGCACACCCACTCGCCACTTGTAGAGGAGTTCGCCAAGGAGTTCCCTGGCCTGTGTCTTCTACAAGTACGTATACGTATAGCTTGTTTCTGACTGGTAATTTCGTTAGTAAACCCGTAGAATAGGTTAGACGAGTAAAAGAAACTGTTTAAGTATTTTTTATTTTGTTTGACAAACACAAATTGACGAGTATAGAGTGCTTACAAGTTTCGAGTGACATCACTCCTTGGTACAAATTTCACCTAGGAGTGACGTCACAAGCCCCCACTCCAGAAGTTTGATGATCTATAACTTTGTCGACTTTTAATATTTTGAGAAACCAAAAAAAACCCATATTTTTCCATAATCTAACTGACGGACTAAATAGATTTATATATTTTTATCCCAGTCGTCATCCCTATACTCCCTTTTAAAAATGTTCTGTTGGTGTTCTTGGAAGCGATTATTTAAATCGATATAAATAAAATTATTTTTTAAATCTGTATAAATAAGAAATCAAAAACCTAGGAAACGACATTCATCGTGACTTAAAATAAATAAAAAACGTTTTTATTTCGACTTTTTATTATTATGTATTTATTTGCATAACGGAATCGAAATAATTTGATACTTTTAAACACCCCAATAAAGTTCGAATTTTGCTCTGCACACCCCGCACGATTACTTTGTCGATTATCGTAGTCGGCTAACGAAGAAAAAATCTGTTGGTCGGTTTGTGCGCGTAAACATCACGCATAAACTACCAGACCAATTTCTATGAAATTTGGCATTTGTAAACTGATGTAAACTTTATTTCAACACGTTAAAATCTATGAGTGATCAGTTAACAGTAGTTTCGTTTGTATAGGTAGGTAGGTAGCAGTAGCGTGGCGTCCAAAGAACCCGATTCCTACCGGCTTGCCTACTATCAGACATTTGAGGACCTTATTCTACAGCTCTTAAGGAAAGTGTACGCCAAGCCTGCACCGGCTTGCCCAAGGATATCTTTTACGCCACGCCACTGGTAGGTAGGTAACACATAGGACACTTTTTACTCGACTAAGGGCTCGTCCAGAAATCATATGATCGTCTATGGGGGGGGCATATTTAATCACATGATATCTGGACGAGCCCTAAGCCGAAGCAAAAAAGAGAGAATTAACTTATTTCACCTTCGGGGACGGAATCGTTACCATTAGTTTTTAATATTTTTATACGCTGCGCGTACGGAATAAAACGCTTTCTGGCCAAGTGTAGACATAAAATAATGTACACAACACGGGAGGTAATAAAGAAAACCCTCGATCGCATATTTACGTCCCTCGCTTGCAGCTCGGGCCACAAACTTCTGCTATCTCGGCCTTTCTTTATATTACCACCCTAGTTGTGTAATGTACTATTTCAAGGTGGTAAATAATGTTTCATTGTAGATGTTGAGTGAATTCTCACTCCCGGCGCCACTGTGGTACGTGTCGCGCGGCGGGGGCGGCGGGGGCGGAGCCAGGCTCGCGCGGGTGGTCGCGTGGTTGCTGCGGCGCCGCCTACTACTGCAGCTGCACACCTACGTGCAGTTCAACTCGCCGCACTGGGGCCGCGACACTGCCCAAGGTTCGTAACACAATACTGTGGGTCTAGTGAAAAGGGATACATTGTAGATGTTGAGTGAGTTCTCACTCCCGGCGCCACTGTGGTACGTGTCGCGCGGCGGGGGCGGAGACAAGAAACCAATGCAAAAGTGTATGAAAACCGTAGTATGTGCGAATGGTTGGATTCTTTGAACGTACATATACGAAGCTGATACATTTTATTTCTCGCGGTGCTGACGTTAGTACTTTCAGGAAGGCGGGTACTTCGCAAACTTTTATGAACATCTTTTTTTTGTACACTTCAGATGGCAAGGAATATTTCTGCGAAAAACACGACGGCTACAACAGATCCTGTAGCGTTTCGTTCTCTTCTCTCAACCAAATGCAACTCAACGTCCCCGAACCAGTCGAACCCCGGGTCAGCTCCAGCACTTTTCCGGACTCAGACGAAGACTATCCTACAGAAAACAACCTCAACCAAACAGATTTCTCACACACCAAACCTATAGTCATAGAATCAGATCACACAAAATTCGGAACGTTCAACGAGGTTGACTCAGCGAATCACAGTTTCGACGACGGTGTAGACGTTGTCGACGGCCTAATAAAAACGAACGGGGATTACGATAAAGACAAGAAAAAGCAAGGCAATTCAGTTGACAGCGGGATATCTAACATAAACGGTGCTAATATAACCGTAGTCGAAAACGGGGTTAACGGGCACGATGAGGTGAAATTGCCTTCGAGGTTGTCGAACTTGTCTTTAAAGGATACTGAGAGCGTTCTGAATACTAGTAGCGATGAGGACAGGTTTGAGAGCGATCATGATATATCGCCCCGGATTAAGAACGTCAATGGATATACGAATGGCGTCGAAAAGAAGAATGGGGTGTCGTTGAATTTGAAGTTGCAGAGTGAAATGAGGTTATCACTTTTTATTAACAAATTCAGTGGTAAATTTTGATCTCAGATGGGGTTATTATCATCTTAAGTGGTATGAATCGTTTTCGTTCACGTCGTCCAATTTCCCAGTCACACTTCACATAAAATTCAAGAAGAAGAAGAGAGTGTCAAATGTCAAACTAAACGTCAGTTCTATCAGTTTCCAGCCACCAACCGTCTGGAGCGTTCCGGCCAGTTGCGACGTTGTCGACGCGTGCCGAATACCCACCGAGCCACCGAGTACAGAGTCCCTACTGGACACATTCACTGCCGAAGAGAGGGCCACTCTCGCCGATATACCCGCTTCCAAACAGACCGACGACCTGCTGCTACTAGCGCAGCTTCACAAGAAAGGTAAGTGTCGAATACCCACAAGTAGAGTCCCTACTTGGCACATTTACTGCCGAGGAGAGGGCCACTCTCGCCGGTATACCCGCCTCCAAACTAACCGACGACCTGCTGCTACTAGCGCAGCTTCACAAGAAAAGTAAGTGTCGAATACCCACAAGTAGAGAGTCCCTACTAGACACATTCACTGCCGAAGAGAGGGCCACTATCGCCGATATACTCGCCTCCAAACAAACCGACGACCTGCTACTAGCGTAGCTTTACAAGAAAAGTAAGTTTAGAATACCTACGTAATAAAAATAGTTTTTGAATTCTTGGTGTTTCTTGGTTTTTATAGTTTTTTTTTCCACAAAAATCTCGTACAGTCAGCGTCAAATAGTCTGTAATAACACGTCTTTATTACTATATGTACAAAGATGTGTTACGATATATATGGTTCTTTGGATGCTGCAGAGTATTTGACGCTGACTGTACTAATTGTGGTTATATTTTACATCACACGGAGACATTTCAATATCGCGGATTCCGCGCCGCCGACGAAATGCGATTTATGTTTCGTGCCTTAGTAATAGGGTTCCGTTGGCACCTTTTGGGTACGGAACCGTAAAAAAGGGAAATTACCTCCCCGCACTGACGTGGTGTATTTAGGTATTCAAGCACTGTACCTCGTTGCTATAGAAGAAAAAGTATGTCAAAGTTACTCCAGGATCCAGGAAAATCCAGGCCCATGACGCGTGGCTTAAGCCACTCTACTTGGTAGTTATAAATTTCTCGCTTGTATCTCAACAATGTACTATTTTCTTACAGGCTACCTCCGTGGCGAGCAGCATCTCGAAGAGATAATGTTCATGGAAAACGTGACGCGGTCCCAACTTATGCAGCTGTTGGACAAATTCAAGGACGTTCTGATCACCTTCGAAACGGAAGATCCTGCCGTTGCCATGCTTTATCCCTACCAATAAAGTAACACTTCATACTAACTAGAACTAAGCCATATTTATATTACCTACTTGTTATTTGATTTTACCGGAGCATACAAAATAACGAAATAAAACGTCTAAAGAAATCTAAATGTTTAATAAAACTTTGATAGAAACTGAAATGTGTTGGGTGAACGTGGAAACACTAATAAGGGTTTTTCTAGAAAGAATGCCATCAGCGGCGGCGCTAGGTCTTTTTGATAATAGATTTCAAAATCTTATTGTGTGATTGGTGGTTTTTGGCACCTGATCACAGATTAGAGTATATAACTAGATATTTCACTCTTGCGCGTTTACATACAAAAAACAAGCAGTCCCACGCTCGCTACTAAACAATAGAGTCGTTCGACGGGCGTGCCAAGCCCCCACCCACAGCCACAGAACGGTAAACTTCACGCAGTATAGTATTTTTCCCTACTACTCGTACGTCCTTTGATATTGGCCGACGCCGAAGATTATAATTATTCATTAGTGAAGACTTCGTGTTTAAGCATCCATGGTCCAATAATTTAGTGGCAGAACAATGAACCCAGATAATTTAGCACTCTTTGTACACAAACCAACTAAGGTAGGTATCACTGCAATTCAATATAAGTTTGTTTCACTGATTTTCTTAATCAAATGAGTTTGGAAACCATACGTTATATGTATTTCAAATACGTTATTGATAATTCGCACAGTTCTCGGTGGCCGCGTCGGCCGGCATCAACGGCGTTTGCGTACTGTCAGGATAATTATATTGTGACGTTGCGTCTGCCTGCGTGCTGATCGGCTTAAAATGGAGTAAAATACACCTGCTCTGATGTCAAAAAGACCTTTGGTCACTGTGCTGTCATTATGTGGGATTACTATTTCAGGAAAATTTTATACTTAAGTTAAAATTCTTAGTGGCAAGTAGTAATAACTATGACTGATAAATCATTATTTTTCCGTGCACTTAACACTGCCTAACTATGTAGGTTACCTAATCGTCATTATATAACGCTTTATCATTACTTGCTATTAACAAAAGCGGTCAGAAAAAATACGACGAGTTCATTTTAGGCAAGTTTTAGACCTTATGCTTCAGGGCATAAGATAAACTTTTGATGTTAAAATGAGGTCTTGTCATGTTTTTTGTTTGATCTCTAATAGTTATATGTAACCTCCCTAAAGCTAATTCGAAATTGTAAATACTTTATTTATTAATGTAGTTAAAATTGTATCACCAATTTGGCGCTAAAGCTAAATCGATATATCTGAGTCGCAATGTTACCCGCGTATTAAGAAATTCATAAAAAAAATTTATGGCATTGTACTCGCACTGGCTGTTTTAGTTGTAAGTATTTGTAGCTAAATATTCGGATTGGATTTCTAATTCTGATTAAGGAATGTAGATCAGTGGTTCCGAACCTGGGGGTAAAACGAAGTTTTCTCAGGGGTAATACGCATGAATGTTAGCCGTTTTACTTTGAGTAATACCTATTTTTTTGGAGGGGTTATAATACAAATCTCGATGAGAATGTGGGTGATGTGATAATAAAGGTTAGGAACCACTGATGTAGATAGAAGACTATTTTCTTTTTTTACTGTCCAAAATATTCTGCAATTAGTTTGGCAGCTAGTTATTGCCAAAACGCATGACCTGTGTTTATTTGCTTTAAATATGTCTAATTTTGAGTAAAACTGATGATGTCAAAATATTTATAGCCTTTATTTCAATGATATAAAGTGCATTTTTAATACTTTCTAAGATCACAATACTAACTATATCCCCCGTAATATTTTTTGTTTGGATTTAAGACCGTTTTTGTTCAATTTCTCGCCTAAATTATTTAATTTGTAATAAAAACAGATACGAGAATGATTGGCTTTTAATTTCACTATCATCTTTCCACCAGGGCCCAGTTTCACGAAGCTGCAAGTTACAATTTTACAAGTGTAAACTAGCAACATTGGTCAAAAAAGTCACTACCGACACTACTCTTCTGCAATTTGTAAAATTCAAGTTATAAGTGTAAATTAGATACGAGACATTTTTTTATAATTTATTGTATGAAATGGCTTCATTCGAACTAGCGTTTCTCGAAGATTTTGTTACATTGTTAACTTGTAATTGTAGAATAGTAAAAAAATCTACCTAGCTCCCGAGCTAGGTAGACTTGTAAATTGTAAGAGTTATTGTAAAGAAATCTATGCTGAACGGGGAAACTACTAATACATCTATACATACAGGGTGATTACGGGGTCGTGGAGCAAGAAAGAAGCATTTAACTTACTTTCTCCTAAGGATCACGATAGGTTAGGACTAACAGTACACCAGCGACTTATTTTAGTCAGCAAAAAAAAACTGCGATAATTCGAGATCATGGTCACCCTACTATTTCCCAAGAAAACTTATGTCAAGTGCATGGACTTCTATCAGAGAGTTTGTTTTCTAAAAAGGTGTAATATTAAAAGTAGGGTGACCACGCATTTTGAGTCAATAATAATTTTTTAATAAAAATACGTAAATAACGAATCATCTTTGTTTCAATTAAAATAAATACAGGTAGCATCGCAATCATTTACTGAGTCAGAAAAAAATGGTTGGGATCACGACCCCGAAATCACCCTGTATAATAAAACCGTAGAAATACTGTTTGTACACCAAAGATTTCCCAAAAAAGTAGCTTGGGAGAGCTAAAAATCTATCTACATGTATATTAGTTGCGGGCCCTAGTATTGTAATAAAATATTTTACTATTCTACCATGGACGGCTGCGTTAGAGAAACATTTGTATTTGCAAATTGTAACTTTTTGCGATTGTTAATTGTGAACTTGTAGCTTCGTGAAACGGGGCCCTGATTATTTGTCTGTAATTATTATGAGTTTCAAAAAGAAAATAGCTTTAGGAAAATGATTGAAATAACTACTCAAATTCTAATAATTTATTAAAGATTCAAGCGCATAAAATTACAGTGACAATAATAAGGTATCCCCAAGTAATGGGGCTCCTGACTAAAAAACATCTATGATTTAATGTTATAAAAAAAAAACACAGAACACATGGAATAAACACTTATTTTAATACATACTTAATAAATCTATAATTTGACTAAATAGGAAGCACACAAATATACTTTTAAATCAAGCAATACTAGCAAATCCTCCGGTATCTAAGGACTAGAAATTTCTGATTCATTACTGCATGCATCGGCCGTTTCAGTCGGTTTGGCGAACGAAAGAAATATTAGAATGGGACATACATTTACATATCCATCCTATCAAACGCCGTCTCTATACCCCTTTTGGCCTGCCTTTTTGAGTGATAGACTGCTAGTGTAATAAAAAATAATGTAAAAATAAATATTGGGGAATATCTTGCAATTAACACATCCTAGGTAGGTACATAAAGTGTTTGGGGCCTGTAAGATGTCCGGACACTAAAAGTAGCCTGCTATTTCTAGGATTTACGGAAGTAAAGACATCGATTATTTTTAATACATTAAAGTTACACAAGTACGTCAATAAAACTATGTTTACGTCACAACTGGCCATAAAGCGGCAATGACCGCCCGCTACGCGTGCGGAAAATCCCACTTCCTGGCCTGGGGGAGACGTAAAATTTTTTTCATCACACTTGCTCGAAAATGGTGTCATTACACGTAGGTTTTGCGGGCCGTAAATGACCTATTACGCCCTAGGGCGTAATGGTTTTAATTAAATAATACATGTAAACACATATTTCTGTAACATTAATTAAATTGTTTAAATAGTGTATTTCAGTGTTTTGCAAATATAAAATCAACCATTTTATGTCTTTACCGCTATGGTTTCCGAACGTGACTTGTCGTCTTGATATATGTCACTAATGTCACTGTCAGTTTTACAATTTAATTTAGGTTAAGTAAGGTTATTTTAATCAGATTTCCTCACAAGTGTGATGAAAAACATTGTGTGTGCCACGGGCGGTAAAGGAATTACAAACTCGTGTTGTTAAAGCCCTCGGCTTCGCCTCGGCCTTGTAACAAACACTCGTTTGTAATTCCTTACTTACCGCCCTTGATACACAATGTACTAGTACTTACCACGGGCGGTAATAAAGAAAGCCTCAGACAGATCGCATATTTATCGCCCTTGCCTTTGTTTTACCGCCCTAGGTAAGTAATGTACTATTGTGGCAGTGCAGAACTTCAGTTTTTACAATCTAAATGAGACAGATATGAAAATAAACACATTATCTAACATGAAGATGTAGCATCTTATACCTACTTACTACTTCTACTAGAGTGACCACCTTAAGGGAATCAATTGCACTTTTTGATGAGAATCCAGAAAAATCCCTTCTAGTTCTTCACAGGATGAATACATAGAGTATAAAATTATTGCATCTTGTTACAACCTGGAAATATAACCCTGTGTTATTAACAAAAGTGAAGAAGTCAAGAGCAGTCAGGGCCGCGCCGCCCCTGTGTGCGAAGTGTGCAGCACACATAGGCGCCAAGGCAATAGAGGCGCCAGAAGTGAAAACACGACGACAATAAAGAGGTGCTTCATAGGTTTCGCACACACGCTGCCGGGGGTCGGCGCGGCCCTGAGAGCAGTGAATGAGTTCTAGCCAAGTAAGCAGTGGCGTAGCGTGGGAGGGAGGGGGGACCCTGGGTGGCTTTTTTAGGGGGCGGCAAAATTAATTTTGTGTAGAATATAGGTACAGAACAGAGGGCGGTCAAATTTTATTCCGCCCGGGCGGTTGACACCTACGCTACGCCACCGCAATTAAGTGACTTTTGTAATAAGTGGCAAACAAGCCACTTGATAGAAAGCAGTTATCGTCGCCCTTGGATATCTCTGCAATACCAGAGATGTTGACTAGGGTAAGTGCTCCAGTGAATGAACACTTAAGGAAATTTTCAACTTTAAAAATATATTTTTGGCAGATAGCAGTAATTCAATTCAAATATTACTATTCCTATAGAGTAAACAACTATTCTAGTTTTCTAAAATCACTTTTATTTTGCAGTAGTGCGGCACAATTTTAAATTATAGCAAGCTGTAGGGGATAAAATGGAAAATCACCAGTGAATGAACACACAATTCTAGTAAATGAACAAATGAAACCAATGAATGAACTACCTTAAAAATATTGCTTTATTTTGGTGTAAAAATCGAAAAAGATTCTTGATCATATTGGAATCTTTTGTGTGATGATTTTGAAGTTTCCATGTTCTAAAACATGAAAAATACAATAAATGTTGTAGTTCATTAGTAGTATATTATTGAGAAGTCTCGACCCCATTCATTCGTTCTTCAAGAACTTCATTTCATTCAGTTCTTTCAGAACTTCATTCATGTGATCGAACTTCTCAATAATATATGTGATTGGGTTCAAACCGAAATATTAACAACACTTAATACTCATTTTGCTCTTAGCTTTGATCTAAAATTCTATTTATATCAAGCAAAATAAAAACTTCTATAGCGCGATCTATATCGCGGTATTCTATTGACTAACAGGGTGCTATCAGAACTTCATTCATGTGTTTCAACTTCATAAGAATATATGATTGTGTTTTAAATTTCCAATAATTTTGTGAAGCCTTCGTCTTAGAGAAATTCCAAACAGCAAAAGACACAACATGCGGTTCGAACCGGCCGATTCGGGTTGCATGCAAGGCCCCAGGGAGCTTGATCCCCGGCGTAAGCCTCATAGCGCCCCATCTCCCACAGAGACGGTTAACTATGGCGTTTCCAACACAACTTGTCGGGGGATTGATCAAGTCCCACTGTGACAAGAATGGACCTTCCAACGGAGTTGGTAAGGACGCGTTTCACGTGCTTAGGTATAAATCAATACATCGTACAATACTACACAACAGGGACACCTAGGTTGATCAAGTCCAGGTGTGTGGATTACGTGTTGACTGTACGGTTGACGACAACCCGTCAATACATTGATTTAAATTTTTATTTATATCGAACAAAATAAAAAACTTCTATAGCGCGATCTAGACCGAGGTATTCAATTGGCTAACACGCCCGCCGCACGAATACGTCATATCTCAGTCAGGTAAATATTAAAATATAAGTATTTAGTCCAAATATGAAACACAATTTGGAACCGTTCGGGAATTAAAAATAAGGTTCATACTAGTATGTTAACTCCATGACTCATATATATTTATATTATTTAGCATACGATGTAAAACTGTTGCTGTAACCTGAGTCACATCAATTCATAGAGCGCTCGAGTATTACATGCATATTAAGGCAACTTGTAGGTATGATTGGTAATAAAGTATAGATATACTCTATATGATACCAATTGTAACAGAACAAATTAGTTCTATGTGAGATAAATTCCGTATATATTCAACCTTAATTAACCAAACTAATATGACCTACTTCCTCGTCAAGAGCAGTAAGACTAACTACGAATTCTTTCAACTTTAAGGATTAAGACAAATTGCTCATTCGTGTTGTTATCAAGATAAAGGTTCGTTGTTTGTTCAAAGATAGGAAGTGTTTGGTATAAACATGTACCTAAACAAATTGGGTTGTTATCAACAAGCTGCGTTCCATACATTTATGTATAACAATGCATTATCTGCTCTTAAGTAACGAATAAGAAGACAGTAATATTAGACCAGCATTATACAAATCGTAGTTAACGTTCGATTTTCGCTTAGAACAGTTGTGTCGGTCGCGAACGCGATTACCAACAGTGCATAGTGAGTACGCGTCATCAAAACGCCGTCGCATACGGCCGAGACGAGATGACCTAGTTAGTCATCGCGCTAGGTATGTAAATATTGACGACAAATAATATTGTTAAGGCGAAGTTATCGCCTGCCTTAACAATGGATACGCCAACTAAAACTAGTATCAAGCTAGTAACCGAAACGGAACGGATGTTATACGACCGGTATCGTGAAGAAAGGGAAGAGCGATTAAAACAGCAAAGCCTTATTGAAGATTTGAAAAATCAAGTTGAAATTCTTCAAAACCAGTTAAAATGTGCTATGGAAACGAAAACTATAGCTGCATCAACATTGACTATGGAGACAACGTCGCCGGATGCGGAATATGGCACCGACGAGGAAGAACTAGCCAAAGAAACAGAGTGGATCAGATCACAATCAAGGAAAAAAAGGAAATTGAACAAGTCGCCCTCACTCTCACCACAAGAAAAAGAAAATCCTATGAAGGTAAAGGAAAAAAAAGTAGCGCCGCCACCCCCCGTCGTAGTGGATGGCGTGAAAGATTATCAAAAATTCTATGACTTTTTGTCAGAAAATCAAATAATTGGCACCTTTTCAATAAAGATGTTGAACGGCGATGGTGTCAAAATAAACGCAAGTAACGAGGAGTCGTATAAAGCGATCACAAAGTTGCTAAAAGATAATAACTGTCACTGGCATTCTTACGAAAACAAACAGGAAAGACCCATCCGAGTAATGGTGAAAAAATTACCATCTTCCTGTAAACCTGAAAGAATAATAGAAGACCTAAAATCTAAGGGTTTACTCATTGAAGATGCTGTAAACAAATTAAGCTGGAAAACCAAGGAACCACTTAACATGTTTATGCTTACCTTCAATAATAAGGAAAGCATCAATAAAATTTATCAGCTGAAATGTATATTAGGATGTGTGGTAGACATTCAACCGCTGAAGTCATCAAAACTAATCCCCCAATGTAAACGCTGTCAAGCTTATGGACATACGCATAAATACTGCGCTAAAGAACCGCGGTGTGTTAAATGTACGGGAAAACACCTTACTATAGACTGTAAGAAACGAGTAGAAGACAAGCCAAAATGTGTGCATTGCGGAGAAGCGCATCCGGCCAACTACAGAGGCTGTTTGATAGCCAAGGAAATGCAGAAACTGAGAAACAAGACCGCCAAGAAACAACCAGAGGTCAAGAAAAATACGCCAACCGCCATTCAGCAAAAACCCAGCTCAAAAGTCGTGTCAGCTGTAAATAAAAACGTCACTTATGCTCAGACTGCAGCCAAAAATGCTTCAAGCATAAAGCGTCAAGAGCAAACTAATACTGAGGAAAACAAACTCAATGAAATTTTAAAGTTCATGGCGTCATTTGACGAACGCCTGAAAAGAATTGAAAATAGCACTAAAACAGCTATACATAATATACAGAAGAAATAACCATGCATAAGTCCCTAAAAATTATGGCATGGAATTGTAATGGACTACTGAAACACCAGAATGAACTTCAAGTAATCCTAGATATAGAGAATATTGATGTGTGCCTTGTATCAGAGACACACTTTACAAGACATTCATACATTACATTTAAAGGCTATAACATTTATCACGCACTACACCCAGCAAACAAAGGAAGAGGCGGCAGTGCTGTGATTGTTAAATCAAAAATACAACATGATGAACAAATCAAACACGAACTACCGGAGGCCCAATGCATAGCAATCCAAATCCAAACCGAAAAATACCCACTCACGGTGGCAGCTATATATTGTCCACCTCGATACACTATAGAAAAATACACGTATATAAGCCTTCTGCAGCGACTCGGTGAAAGATTTGTATTAGGAGGCGACTTCAATGCAAAAAATACGCACTGGGGCTCCAGACTCACGAATACAAAAGGAAGAGAACTCATGAATGCCATTACAGAATTTAAATGTGACGTTGCATCAACAAGATCTCCTACATATTGGCCAACTGACCCATTAAAAATCCCAGACCTAATAGACTTCTTTGTATACAAAAATATATCTCGTAACTATTTAGAAACTGAGCAAAGTTATGATATGAACTCAGCTCACTCCGCTATATACTTAAAAATACATAAAAATGTACTAAATAAGGAAACTAGCCCTAGCCTTGTTAACAAACGAACGGACTGGGAGAGCTTTAAACTAGAATTAGATAGAAGTATAAACCTCAAAGTATCATTAAAAACCCAAGATGAGTTAAACTTAGACTTAGAGAACTTTGTAACGCTAATACAACAAACGGCATGGAAAAACACGCCAGAAATTATAAAAAGGGATACCAAGAACGCATACCCCAGGGAAATTCGGCAACTAATAGCGGAAAAAAGAAAACAGAGAAAAATATGGCACCAATCTAGGTCTCCACAAGACAAAACCGTGTTAAATAATCTCACTAAACAACTACGAAGGCGAATCCAAAGCCACACCGATTCTTGTACAAGTACATATCTCCAAAAGCTAACCAGTGAGCGTAGCACTGATTACTCACTTTGGAAAGCAACTCAGAACTTAAAACGTCCCATGAATCATATTCCGCCAATTCGACTTGGAACCGGAAGCTGGGCAGTTACTAATGAACAAAAAGCAAGACAATTTGCTGAATACCTAGAGGGTATATTTAGACCAAACGATTCCCAACCAAATGTCGAACCAATTGACGACTTACTCGTATGTGAAGATCAATTCGAACTGAAACTGGTATCACCTAGAGAAGTTCAACGAGAAATAAAACAACATATCAATCCTAGGAAATGTCCAGGTTTTGATCTTATATCAGGAGAAATACTACACAATCTTCCAAGGAAAGCTATAGTTAAGCTGACAACCCTTATTAATGCTGCGTTAAGGCTAAAGTATGTACCAGATTCATGGAAAGTCGCTGAGGTAATAATGATACCTAAGCCTGGAAAGCCACCTTCCGACACCACGTCGTATAGGCCAATTTCTCTGCTACCTGTCATGTCAAAACTGTTTGAAAAACTCTTACTCAAAAGACTAAAACCTATTATAGAAGATAAAAAACTTATCCCAGAACATCAGTTTGGCTTTAGAGAAAGTCATTCGACAATAGACCAAGTACACAGAATCACAAATGTAGTTGAAAATACCCTTGAAAACAAGAAAGTCTGCTCTACGGTTTTCTTAGATGTAGCGCAGGCTTTTGATAAAGTCTGGCATGAAGGCCTCATAATTAAATTAAAAAGATTGTTACCCAAGTCGATTACAGACATACTGCATTCCTACATAACAGGTAGAGTATTCCGAATAAGGCAAGAAAATGCCTACTCAGAAATCAAAGAAATAAAAGCTGGAGTACCACAGGGCAGCGTACTAGGCCCGGTCCTGTACCTGCTGTACACAAGTGATATTCCAGAACTAGATAACAACACTATTGCGACCTTTGCCGACGACACCGCTATAATGGCGGTTGGAAATACCCATACAGAAGCGGCGGAAAAGGTTCAAGTAGCTGTCAACAAAGTTCATAACTGGACAAAGAAATGGCGAATTAAGTTAAATGAGTCTAAATCCATTCATGTCAACTTTACAAATAAACAAGATCAGTACTGCCCAGTTTATATAAACCAACAACGCATACCATACGAAAATACAGCCAAGTACTTAGGTATGACGCTTGACGCGAAGCTTCGCTGGAAAGCTCACGTTAAAAAGAAAAGAGAAGAACTTGAAATACGGTTCAACAAGATGTACTGGCTACTGGGACGACACTCCTCACTGTCAGTACACAACAAACTACTTCTCTATAAACAAGTCCTTATGCCAGTATGGACTTATGGAATACAGCTGTGGGGCTGTACCAAACAAACCAACATGCACATTATACAAAGATTTCAAAATAAAGTACTTAGGGTCATTGTGAACGCACCCTGGTATATAAGAAATGACGATCTACACCGGGACCTCAACATACAGTTCGTCGATAAAGTTGTAAAAAAATACGCCGAAGCCCACGAAAAAAGGCTGCTTCATCATGTGAACGTCGAGGCAATCCAGCTCCTCGATCACACGGACATCGTGCGACGGCTCAAGAGAACGAAACCTTTTGAGTTAGTGTAAAGTGATAAATAAAAAGTGCTGTGAAAGTATTAACTATAGACACATGAACAAAGTGTCTTCCCCTTAAATAGAGACAATAAGAAAAGTGCCGATGGACACAATCTTATATCATAAATTTATAAAACTAGGTCAAATTTATATTACTCATTAGTCTGTACTTAGGCTAGATTGTAATTGTATACGTATTTAATAAGTTATTATTTTATACGCTAAATAAAAAAAAAAAAAAAAAAAATTATACAAATCGCAACATACATAAATGATCTCCTTTTTGAAGTTAGAAAATTAATTAGGTATTACGCAATTGCGCAACGTGTAGTTCATTGACAAAACAGGACGTTGCACAATGTCATTGACATCGAAACAGCACGCCAACAATAATTATTATGCGAGTGTAGTACTTTCTAAGGGCTGTCAGTTGTCTTTATGAGTACACAAATTAATTTAATTTCCGTCGCGTTAGAAATGCTATTATTTTGCTGTTTTTGGAAAACAAAACATCGTTTAGAATATGAATAAGGTAGATATAAAATAACTGATAATGAGTGCACAATTCTGCTGCTAGATTCTTGGGTATGCTTGGGTCTAAAAATATATTTCTCAATAATCAGAAGTGGAATTAAGAAAATAATTACACATATTTCTTCAATCTGAGGGCTTCCTTTCGAAATCGGTTAAAAGGAATATCACTCAAAGTATCTAAAAATAAAATCAATCTGCACTTGCACTTAATCCATTTAGTGCTTAGGTGTCAACCCTAACGCGTATAACAATATCAGCAGATATTGTCTATTAATTAGCCGGTTGTTAAACTTAGCGTTCTTTTTCGACCTCTTTCAACGCAGATTGCTGTTCCGCGCAGTGCTGAATAATTTATTTGCTGACATCAGTTACCACTACCACTTTTAAAATGTTAGTAAGTACAACTTTAATTAAAAATGGAGAACGATTCCATAATTATTTGTTACTAATGAGTATTATTTTCAGGTCTGATAGTGAATTCGAGAGCATCATCGCCGCCCCTCGTAACATTGAGGCTGTTACCTTTAAACCAGGGCAGAAAAGGAAAAAGACGTCTTATAGGTATCTATATTTCTTAAGAGATTTTAATATATTGGTCTTTAAGGTGTTCTGAGTTCATATATAATATTTATATAACGATTTTTTTTATTTGTTTCAGATCTGATTCCGATAACAGTATATATGCAGGAACACAAAACGAGGCTAAAATAAAAAAAACGCAAAAGAAAACCGTGAAACGGTCCCCCGCAAGGTAATTATTCCAAGTATTTTAAATAATTTCAGTACATTCTTCTGATTATTAAGAACACTTTCCTTACTTCCTAGATTTTATTTTTACTTTAACTATTAAAGGTTCTTAATTTTTTTTTTATGTTTTACAGAGCTGCTGCACCCAAGAAAAAAAGTGAAAAGGATCCTTTTAATCTCTTTGGGATATTTCCTGAAGACGTTGGCCTTGTTGCTCCGCTCTCGACTTCTCAGCAGCTGGATTCATTGATTATAAATCGATTACCTACTGGGCACACAAAGCGGAGCTGCGATCTGAAGGGCGAATTTTTCCTGGAATTAAAGGTGTCGAAGACTGAGGACATACTTGGTGAGTCACCAGATCAACGATGGAAAAAAGCTCTCGTTTCCGTTAAGGCACAAATCGATGACGATACGCCGCAATGGGAAGTATTGCAAAAATTAATTAAACGTTTGGAAATTCTTTTTGAAGGCGTGGACGCCAAATTTTGTTCTTATAACAAGTAATTTTATCATTTACATTCTTTAACTTTTGTTGTGATTAGTTATTTAAATTAAGTATGCCCTTTTGCTCTAAGTGTTCAATTAGAGTAGAAAGAAACCAGTGGGTGGGACACTTAAAAAGTAATCAACATAAGAATAATTCGGCTGTAGAAATAAATGATAAGGTAATTGAAATTTCGTCTGCTTTTAAAGGTCGCATATCATCGTACAGATTAATTGCAACGGAAGAGTTTAAATTCTGTTTACCTGAAACATATTTAAATGCCTTAAAGTCGAAATGGTTAGTACTTTTGCAAAATTCACTTCAAAAACATAAATGCATAAAAGTTAATTTCGAATATTTCGGTAATTTCCTTTTATTCAAAGATGATAAACAAGAGATCAAATCTTTTGCGACTAAAAATTATTCAGTGCATCAAAATTATGAGTTGGAAAAGCTCTTCCTAACTTTTTTTAATAGTATAAAACAAAAGTTGGAAGAATTTCAGGAACGCGATTCTGGATGGACTTTTTTGTCTAATTTGTATTTAGAAATTAACGTAAATAAGTATGAACCATTAAGAGCGTCTTCTTACGTGGATTTGCCTCCGTTAATCAAAAATAAAAAAGCTTGTATTAATATTCGTAATGATGACGAGTATTGCTTTCTTTGGTGTATAGTTGCCGCTCTTTACCCAGCTAAACATCATAGCGACCGAGTGTCGTCTTATCCTCATTTCAAAAGAGTTTTGAAAACGGATAATATTAGTTTTCCTGTTACGCTCAGTGATATTAAGATATTTGAACGTAACAATGCAGATATTTGTGTTAATATATATTCTTTAGAAAAGAATCGAACGATTGTAGGTCCTCTTTACAGATCTGTATACAAAAGGAAGCATAGAATTAATTTACTTTTAATCGAGGAAGGTTTTAAGTCGCATTATGTTTTGATTCGTAACTTGTCACGTCTTGTACGTTCTCAAATTACAAAGCACCATGGTAAACTTTTTTTTTGCGAAGACTGTCTTATGTTTTTCGATTCTGAACAAAGTCATGAGAATCATGTTTGTAGTGGAGTTGCCACTGTACTTCCTGGTAAAGGTACATATCTCGAATTTAAACATTTCGAACGTAAACAAGATGTACCGTTTGTGGTATATGCAGACTTTGAAACCATTTTAAAACCATTCCAAGGATGTGAACAGGGTTCTACGAACAGTTTTACTTCTAATAAACAAATTCATATACCTGCAGCTTTTGCTTATCACATTGTATGTTCTTATGACGAGTCCTTAAATCGTTTTGTGCAGTATCGCGGACCCGATTGTGTTTCTAAGTTTTTAAAATACTTGTACAGACATGTGACTGAAATATACGAGATCTTGAATAAAGAAATTCCTATGATTTTTACTGAAGAAGATGCCGTAGCTTTCAAAAATGCTAAAATTTGTCACATTTGTAAAACTTACCTGTTTTTGGATAAAGTAAGGGACCACTGTCATTTAACAGGATTATTTCGTGGCGCCGCTCATCTAACATGTAACCTACGATTTTGCGTGCCGAAACTAATTCCTGTTTTCTTTCACAATTTATCAGGATATGACTGCCACTTATTTATCAATGAACTAGGTAAATGCTCGGGACCTATAAAAGTGATACCTAAAAGCAAAGAATCGTATATTTCATTTACAAAGTTTTTGTTATTACCTAATGATCAGTACGCTCAAATACGATTTGTGGACTCATTCAAGTTCCTAGGAACTAGTTTAGAAAAACTAGCAAAGGGCTTATGTCCATTGGATTTTATTCATCTAGGTAAATTCTTCCCTGAACAACCGAAATTTAATTTATTAACACGCAAAGGGATTTATCCTTACGATTATATAACCGACTGGGATAAATTTACAGAAGATAAGTTACCTGCAAAAAAATTCTTTTTTAACTCGCTTACTTCGGAAAAAATTAGCGAATCAGATTACCAACATGCTCAAAGTGTGTGGGATATGTTTCAATTAAATAACTTGGGTGAATATACTGATCTCTATCTAAAGACGGACGTACTGCTTTTGTCTGATATTTTTGAAAATTTTCGGAAAAACTGCAAGATTTATTATGATTTAGATCCCGCCTTTTACTTGACAGCGCCTAGTTTATCGTTTGATGCTATGTTGTACAAAACTGGTGTTAAATTAGAATTAATATCCGACTTAGAAATAATTCGTCTTATTCAAAAAGGTATTCGAGGTGGCATATGTATGTGTTCAACCAGACACGCTCTTGCTAACAATAGATATATGAAAACTTATGATGTCAATAAACCTGATACGTTCCTCGTCTACATAGATTGTAATAACTTATATGGTTACAGTAT
Organism: Eudemis profundana; assembly: GCA_947034925.1. Taxonomy (NCBI): domain Eukaryota; kingdom Metazoa; phylum Arthropoda; class Insecta; order Lepidoptera; family Tortricidae; genus Eudemis; species Eudemis profundana. Next base: position 12,378,714 of record OX344808.1, read on the forward strand.
GAGTCATTCGTTACCTATATCTAATTTCCGCTTTCTAGAGAATACTGATATACAACGATTAGACGTTATGTCGGTTCCAGACAACGCGGAATTCGGATATATTCTTGAGGTTGATTTGTCTTATCCTAAGGAGTTACATGATTTACATAACGATTATCCTTTTTGCGCGCAAAAATTCGCCGCCCCAGGGGGGAAGACTTGTAAATTAATTCCGAATTTGTACGACAAATATGAGTACGTCATTCATTATGTACATCTAAAAACATGTTTGCAGAATGGGTTGATTCTGAAAAAAATCCATCGTGTAATTACCTTTCGTCAAAGTCCTTTTCTCAAGAAATATATAGATTTAAATACAGAACTTAGAAAAAATGCAAAAACTACGTTCCTTCAGGATCTTTTCAAGTTAATTATTAACTCAGTGTTTGGGAAAACTCTTGAAGACGGTGAAAAACGAGTAGTAGTTAAATTAGTTAATCAGTGGTGCGATGAGAGAAACACAACTAAAAAGTTTACTGGTGCTGGAAAATTAATAGCGCGTCCAAATTTCCATAGCGCTACCGTATTTTCTGATAACTTAGTTGCTGTCCAAATGAAACCAGAAAAAGTTGTTTTAGATAAACCAATATATATAGGATTCGCGATACTCGAGCTTTCTAAAAGTCATATGTACCGATTTCACTACACTGTAATAAAACCTTACTACAATGACCGCATATCGCTTTGTTATACAGACACTGACAGTTTTGTGTATAAAATTGAAACAAATGACTTTTATGATGATTTGAAAAATCATTTTTTAAATTATTTCGATACGAGTAATTATGATATCTCAAACGGATACCAGATACCTCTGAGAAATAAAAAGATACCAGGTCTTTTCAAGGACGAACTACAGGGAAAACTCCTTATAGAATTTGTCGGTTTACGATCCAAACTATACTGCATTAAAAGTGAGGATTCAGTGGTTAAGAAGGCAAAAGGTATAAAAAAACCTGGCGTTCAAGAATTAACGTTAGATAATTATAAAGACGTTCTGTATAATAATAGTATTATTAGAAAAAAGAATATATTGTTTAAATCGATTAAACACCAGATCTTTACGCAAACTGTTAACAAAATTGCATTATCCTGTAAAGATGATAAGCGACTTACATCATCAGACAAAGTAACTACTAAGGCATGGGGGCATAAATCGATACTGTAGTATATATTATTTTACTTCTAGTTCTAAGTCCGTTCTAGTTTTTAATGTAATTAGTGAAATAATTATGTATTTGACTTACTCTATTCTGTGTTTGTAAAATACTATAATTTATAATAATATTATAGATGATTTTTGTTATTTGTGTGAGAAACTTAAATAAAAATAAATATGAAGCATTTTTGTTTTGTTTCAACCTATTCCCTGTATAGGTACCTAATCTTGAGTTAACTGAGTGCATTACCTATAAATTAATGGAGTTAAAGGATGCAGTCTCTTAAGTAAAAATAACTTTAACGTAATTCATAGTTGGTTTCGTTGAAAAACTAAATTTCACATGTTCTTACGTGTTTATTATAACACCAGGTTAATAACCTGCAGCGTCAAGTAAACTTGATCGTGGCGCGTGCGCTGATATATGATCGTGGCGCGTGCTTGCGTAATATTGTTTACCTACACATTAGCTCTATATAAATATGAGTTATTTAATGTAAATATCAATTACTTCTACATTAGCTGTCTTGGATATTACTACAAAGTTTATTTTGAGCCGAATTGCAACAACAGTTTGGTAAGTCATACGCTGTATTATTCTAGCTCTATATATGATGTTGTTTGATTTCTCGCTGCATCAACTTGTAGGTATAGACCTATAGGTTATTTTAAGCCTAACTGGTGAAGATTTTTACTGTTTTATACAATAAAATTGTTCATGGTCTTTATGATCCGACGCAAAGAAGTGGTGTTATACATTTGGCGTGTGTATATGGATGTCTGTCTGTGACATCGCAGCTCCCAAACAAATAAACCGAATGAGCTGCGGTTTTATTATTTTGAAAACTGGTTTGAGCGAGAGTGTTCTTAGCTATGTTTAGTTAAAATTGGTTTAGCCATTCAAGAGTTACTAGCATTTTACTTCATCATGCTGAAGGTATTTACTAGATAGGTGAGGTTATACAGTAATTTATTAAATAATGTTTCTTGTTACAGAAAATGGATAAATTTGAAGACATAACACCACTGTTTTCTCAATACGCGCAGGATCCTCTAGAGGGATTCACCGACGTGGAAGAAGACTGCGAATTAGGCAAAAAAATAAAGAGGGCAATACAACGGCCCAAGCAGAGGAAGCCTGGCAAAGTCATGAATAAAGTCCAGAAGAGAGGCGGACCTAAACAACTACCGTCTTTTGTAATTAATCAAAAGCCTGGGACAGGAACGAGAATGGTGAAGATTGAAATAATAGATTTAAGCGACTCGAGTACTGAAACACATGAAGTTGGAGAAAATGTAATCCTAAGTGCTCAGTATATAGCGGATAATGGATACGACGAGATTGTTGATAGCACAGAAGCTTTAGTCAATAAAATATCAAAAAAAGTGTGCGGATACAGTGCTAGTTTTTAAGGTTATGCAGCTGACTGTAGAATAAGTTGAATAAATTTATTATAAATATTCAGTAGTTTTATTTTGTGTGGAAATTAAAAATACGTCCTAGTTATCTGAAGAGCTAAAATTTATATTTACCAAATTGGTACTTTATCTTTATATACTTAGCGTTCAGGTTTTAGTATGTTTATTAAATAAAACAAAGTTCTGTTGTGAATACGTAATTTTATTTCATTTAAACTAGCAATCTATAACTGACGAATACATGAACATATTATTATCAAAAAACCATTTTTTGATACATATTACATTTTTTAAAGCACACTTATTTTTATGATATACACAGTTATATATCGAGTCATTGGTAGAATATTTTTCGTAAAGATTTTTTAAATTAGGATAACCTTTCCCTTCCAGTTCTATAACAGTACAATCAGGACACAAGTCCTTAAACCAAAGTGCTTTTTCCAAACCTTTTACAAAAACCTTTTTGTTATGAAAGTGATATACAATTATTCGTTTAAATTCTCGGTAATCAACAAATCCCTCACGCCATAGAAGACCATGATTTTTCTCCACCCATCTCACGTTGCGTTTCTCGCTTTCCGATAAAGTAGAAAATGTATATGGAGGTTTTATTAAAAAGACTTGGGTATATTCATTTGTGCTATATGCAAATTCTTTAACAATAAATTCATTATTAAGCGACTTGAACCCCTGAAGATCGACGAATATGCAATCACTGTTCATGATATTTTCTTTGTTATGTTACTTAATGGTCTGTACTCTATGATACTATCATTCAAAATAAGACAATAAGCAGACGTATGATCAGGTATATCAGCTTCACACTCTATTTCAACACGTACATCAACAACACCTGATTTCAAAGTATCATTTTGTCTAGAACAGTCTAAGAAAAACAAAGGTGCTATATCTTTAAATTCGTGAGGACTCAGCAAAGGTTCCTGATACCGGTTATAGTATGATTTTTGAAATTTGGTATATTGCTCATATAATAAAGCATATTTTCCATCGGAAAAACTAACGTTTAAATTTTCGTATGGGAAATACGTAGAGTTTAAGTAGACTTTAACTTCTCTTAAGGCCGGCAACGTACCTGTGACTCTTTTGGTGTTGCAGGTGTCTATGGGCGACGGTGATTGCTTACCATCAGGCGACCCGTCTGCTCGTTTGCCCCCTATTTCATAAAAAAAAAAAAAAAAAAAAAAAAAATTACAGTGATCAAAATATGTCATATCTTTATCGGATGCATTTTTTCTACCAGTTTTTAACCCAATTATAACGTAGCGAGGTTTTTCAATTTGAGACGAGGTTTTAATTGCCCACGAATGTTTTGAAGTTCTTGGTAATAATGGATACTCATAAAGGTCCCAGTTCCTAAATGCAACCTGGATTGCTTGATCTTTTTCCAAATATTTGAGTAAATGTAATTTTTCACGATCTGAGACTTTGATATGAGGCATACGCCATACGACTTTGGTTAAATTAATATTATCTACATATTCGTTTGTATTCAATTTAACACTGTTTAAATTTGTATTAGAGCGTAGAAGAATAAGTTCATGTTTACAATTAATTATAATCTTGTTATAGTCCTCTGCAAAACCCAGAATTTTGTTCAAAGGAACAGATACAGAAAATGTTCCGTTAGTAATTTTATTACCTTTGATATCCCATCCCCATGATTTAGCCATTCTTGCTTCATGGTCATTCATAGATAACAGAGATTTCATTGTTGTTGTAACTCCGGCGTTTTTTATTTTATCTATTTCTATTCCATTCAGCTCATATCGAATATCTTGAAAGAAATGAAGAATTGGGTTGTTTGTGAATTGGATGCTGGGTACATGTGTTTTTGTTTCTCGATTGATCACAGTGATGGAACCCTCTATATGTAATGTACTGGCAGATGGTAGCACATATATATTTTGTTGGTTTATGGGTATACGTATTTCATCGTTTAAGTTAAAACTTGTTACATAAGGTTTGTAAGAATGATACTCATAACTTTCGATCGTGTTATCATAATTAAAAGAATTTGTTACGTCCAGTATGCTCATTTTAGTAAACCGATGGATCTAAGAAAAAATTTATTTTCTGTCGTTAGTTTACTTTTAGGTCTTCTTTTCTTGATAGCACAAAGAGTACTAATGGGTTTACTGTAGCTCCCTACAGTTTTATTAAAGTCGATCATTTTTTTCTTATATGTAAGTATATCTGGACTTCTTCTCCACGTAAATTGACTAAGTTGTCGTTTGTATCTAATATTCTAATTTTAAGTGAGCTTAAGCTGCTTTGAGTGACCGGAAAATAAATAACGTTTTTAGGTGTTTCAATGATTCGATAGCCAGGTGGCACATTAGGTACAAACTCATGAATTATATGGCTCGGCTTTCCGTTAGTAAATGATCCGCTCACGATATCACATTCAACCCGAACTATAGTTGTTGATAGAATGGATACAGGAAAGGGTGAGTCTCTTAATATATTCGCCTGTACGGTTTCGTTACCAAATCCTAATAATTTTCCAACTGAGTTTTCATTGTTAAAGTACACGTTTTTAGAGCATAGTATAGATGTCTTCAACGTGTTATTATTACATGATAGTTTAAAAGTGCACCCCTGAACATGTTTTTTAATATAGTCATCAAGGTCTTGAAGTTCATATGAGCCTTCCGGTATCTCTAATACCTCATTTTTACCATAATAGAATTTGTTATTTCTATCGTCGATGTTAGGTATTGAATTAAATGTAGATAAATATAGTAGACCACACTCATATTCACCGTTCAATTGAAGGGCGGGTGAGTAATTTGTCGTGAGAGAAGAAGAGGTACCGGTTATGGATAAAGTGAAAGACATGGTGTGAATGATGAATATTTTATTGGGAACACTAATTTAAACGTTCCTTCCAAAATTTCTTCAAATATTTTAAACACAAGTGTCCACAATTGACAGTATCGAATTTTTGGTACGTGTTATAATTATATAAAATATCATATTTTTTAGATAAGTTATCAATTCTAACGGCGGTTTAATATCGCCAAAGCTATTAAAATATTCACAATAATTTTTATCTTTGACATAGGCTACCCAGTGAGTTCCTTGGTTTGAAAATTTGTCTAAATTAACAATCGCACACTCCTTAACCTTCGGGTGTTTTGGTAAACGGTCCCTCATAAAAACACCTCTGAAATAAGGGATGTCTGAAGCGTGAGTTATGATATCGATATTTGTAAGAGCGCGTCTGGGTAACCTATTACTTAGTTTTTTGTAGTTTTCAAACAAAGACCGTTTCCATTTCTGTACGGTTTTATATGTAATCCCTTACCGAGAGCTATGGATTCCATCATTTTATTATGTCGTTCTGATTCAGAAAATTTATCTCTTGCTGCTTTATAATCACCAACAGCTTTAGCTATCCCAGCAGCTCCACCTGCTAGTGAGCCCAACGCTGATAAACCCGCAAAAATGGGTATCAATGGTAGTATACCTCCAGTTTTAGGGATGGGTATCATACGAGGAATTCGCACTTTACATGAACTAGGAAATAATTTTTTTGCAGCGGCATATGCATTGTCTATAATATTTCCTTTTTTGTTTTTTTTTAATGCCATTTTAATTTTTGATACCAAGTGCTTAAATGATTTTACACCTGCTCCAGCTTTGATTTTAGATTTCATGATTTTACTAACTAACCATGAAGCCAATTTTTCTCCTTTTCCAGCAGTCTTTGCTTTTATTCTTTGCTTAGCCATTTTATAAAGTTCTAAGTCAGCTTTATGACGGTTTTCTAAATTTGAATGTTTATCGTAAGCGATATCGTGTTGCATACACGCTGAATCTAAAGCATTTATTCCTTTATCACCACGGGTTAAGCGTGTTTGTAATTTTGTGCCAGGACCACAATAATTGTAACCAGGAAGATGTAGTTCAAACGGAAGATTATTAATAACACTATTTAAAAGTCCTCTTCCATTCATATCCAATATACTAATGACAGAATAGCATTCAAACAAGGTAATAAGTACGCCTATACAATTGCACTTCTATTGATCCAACTGTTTTCAGTGCTCTTTAGACCTAGCCACTTAACATATAGTTTATTACCTCTTTTTTTTATTATCTTTTCTATTAAGTAAACATCAGGATGTTTTGTTTTTTGAAGTTCCTGTTCATAAAAAGTACCTAAGATAGCATTTTTTCGTTGGTCTTCTAAATGATATGTCACTGGTTGAGTGTTGTTAACTTGTTTTATTGTGAATAGTTCTGTAGACCAATTAGGAGTATAGCCTTTATGAAATACACCTTTGTACTTGCTTATACGAACTCGATCTCCTAAATTAAATTTATTTAATTTTAAACAAGGAACAAACTGTATTTTGTTAATTATCTCTTTCACTTCTAATTCGTTATTAAAATTAACATCAGCAGGTCTAAACCTTATTGTGCGGTGAACTGTGTGATTGTATGCATTGACTATATCGTTTAATGGTTTTCCAACCCATTTATAATTTCCTATGATGCTAAAATATTTATAAAGTTTAGTCTTCAGCGTTTTTATAAGTCTCTCTACTATAGACGCCTTCTTAATTGAAAAAGTTGAATAATGATTTATTTGTAACGATTTAACGTAATGTGTAAATTCATTATTGTAAAACTCTTTACCCAAATCCGTTTGAAGATTACATGGCTTACGTTTTGTAGTATTAATTATCTTCTCAAAAGCAGTTTTAATTTCAAATTTAGTCTTTGATTTAACTGGCATACACCATGCATACTTCGAAAACGCATCAATAACAACCAAAATGTATTTATATCCTTTATTAACTGTTTGAAAGTTCTGTAAATCAATTAAATCAGCCTGCCACAAATCATCAATGCCCTTAAGTAGAACAGAACGACGAAGAAAATTTTTGCGAGCCGACCTATGGATCTCATTTACTATTAGTTCTTTTGACATTTTTTAACGGAGTGAAAATAAGGTCTATTTCCTTCTTTGTATAAAAGTCAGATTTCAACTGATGCAAAATTTGTTGAATTTGTGAATTTATACTTTCTAATACCGAATCCATTTTTTTCTTTTCGTAAGTGTTTTGAATACATTGATCAACGTATTGCTTATTAGCTGCATCTTTGGCAGATATAGGTAACTCAATGCCTTTCAGCCTCGAGGACTGCAAATCAAATTCGCCGTTTTCAGTACGAAGCAGTGCAGTATCATTAAAATCTGATACACGTAACCGTTTGTGAACATGATGACCGAATTTGTCAATATTCATAATTTAAGTGTAATACGTATCTTGTCGGAAATTTGTATAGACTGACTAACAATTTAATTGTATTTGCGTTATATATTGTTTACTATGCCAGACTCCTGCAATTCTTCAATTATAGATATGATTTCGTCGTCTAGTCCAGTATTACCAGCATCACGGGATGCGATAAGCAATTTTAATCTATCAACTAGCTCGTTAGGATTATTCCAATAGACGTACGAAACATTTTCAGACACTTTTTTCATAATAGGTAGACCTTGTCCAAGGGTGCAACTCTCGTTACTTATTAATCGATCTTTAGAAAATCTAAACAGCGGTTTTATAATGTGTAAGTATTTTCTTCCCTTATTACTTTTGATTGGTTTATTTGGTTTAAAATCACGTCTATGTGCATTTGTTTCTAAAAGCAATAATTTATAATTATGTTTATCGTCTTCAGTTATCATATCCAAGTTTGGTACTTTTTTGAATAACAATTCATGTAAACCTGCTGTTAAATTGTAGGAGCAGCTGCCTACCACAAGGTTATCTTTATTGACGGTCACCACGTGAGATCCAAGCATAAGTTTACCACGTTCATGTCGTACACCAAAAGGTATGTTTTCTAAAAAACCTGAGGAGGTAGAATCGTTTCGGGGAGAAGAATATGAATCAGACGTCTTAAACGATGCATCATTTTCTTCGTTCGACTCGTCACTATTGCTATTATCATTCGACGTTATATCACTCTCATTACCATCATCTTCTCCATCTGTAAAAGACTCTTGCTGAGCGCTCATAGGATTCTTCATAGTTGTGTTGTTAATATTATCACTAGCACTTTCGTCATAGTCAGGCTTAAATTTAAGTCTTTTCATAGTATCTTCCCATTTAGTATTATCTTCATAAAATTCGTCTTTTAAATTAACATCGTTTAGACCGTTAATATTATATTTTTCACTGTTCTTGATCATTGCGTTGAGCGGTTCAGTAATTGGTTTAAGAACCGAATCCAATACCATTCCGTTAGTAGTATTCATATCACGAATTAACTTAACTTTTTTCTTCACGGCTTCAGCTGACTGGACCAGTTTTTGTTTTAATGTCTTTTCTTTATTCATTTTAAGACTGATCTAACCTTGATGAGACTATAAGAAACAGTGATAGTTGTTTGTCGATCACGCGCAATAAGTATTATATTTAATCAAGAACAATAAATGTATCAAAACCCCTCCTATAACATCCGGAATTTTTCGCACAGTCCTTATTTATAACTAAGTAACTGTAAGGTTTGCTCCATACTTTTGCACACATCTCACGAAACTGATCCCACTGCATGTCAGTTCCAACGTGTTCATCGTAAACATGTCGTAAATTAATATCGTCTTGCTTGAATAAAACAATCAAATTTGCATTATCCCTAATTAACTGTTTAGGTATTTTAGAATAAGTTTGGTTTAAATAAAAACTGTCAATATTTTTGTGTCGACCCATAGCAAAATAATTTCTTATATTATTCTGATTTTCACAGGCAACATCATCAAATATAATAACTGAGTTATTTGCCGCATCCTGAGGACTGATCACTTCATCACTCTCACGATATTTTAAGTATTTTACTGTAGGAACCAGTGACAATACTTGTTCTAAATAGTTATACAAGGGTTGAAAAAGAGTTTTAGAATAAACATAGACATTTTTAAAACGTAAACCTTGTTCATGCATAAGAAGACCGATCATTAAATTAGTTTTGCCACAGTTAGAAGGCCCACAAATTATGCTGCGAATTGTGTTCGGTAAAAGTTTCCCATGACGCAAATTGTGTTTTGGAGAGTCTGTTCCAACAATATTGAGCTGTAAAGTTTGAGGCTGTTTTATAAACTTCATTCTTCTTCTGATTACGAAACACGGCTTGTAATATTGAAAGTATTTTCTATAATGAACAAAAATCATGCGATAGTGTTTATAACTTATGTATATATATATATATATATATATAAATACGAGTCATGGAGTTGGTATGCTAACATCAGCCTTATTTTTAATCAGCGCTAGGTTCTAAGTTGTGTTTCATATTTAGACCAAATACTACTATTTTAATGCAACTGTTCGAGAAATGACGTATTAGTATAGCATGCGTGTTAGCCAATGAAATACCACGGTCTAGATCGCGCTATAGAAGTTTTTATTTTGCTTGATATAAATAGAATTTTAGATCAAAGCTAAGAGCAAAATGAGTATTAAGTGTTGTTAATATTTCGGTTTGAACCCAATCACATATATTATTGAGAAGTTCGATCACATGAATGAAGTTCTGAAAGAACTGAATGAAATGAAGTTCTTGAAGAACGAATGAATGGGGTCGAGACTTCTCAATAATATACTACTTTCATTCACTGGTTTTTGGAAACTAATTAATGAACTATCTGTCATTGCGGTAGTTCATTCACTGAAAAACTCAGGCCAGTGAATAAACTGTTAAAAATTGAATAAACTCTTAAAAATTGAATATTTAAAGTTTTGTTCGAACACTGGCCTTTTGTCAAACAGCACATTTCTATCGAAGTCATAGAAAACCAAATCTTATAACTACTACTAAAACGTCAGATATTGAACAAACAATAAATCACGTGATTTGAGTGAATGAACCCCTCCGTTCGTTCACTGGATTTAAGCCATTTTGAGATCTAGTTATAGAACACTGGATTAAAAGCCACTATTTGAAAATAAATCACATTAAACTATACATTAATGGCACGAACATGGCCTTACGGCTTAAAAAAAACACGCACTGTACAAGGCACACGCACGGGACACACGCAGTAACACATTAAACACAACGTAGTTTAACTTAACCCTTATTACACCTCCATATAAAAAACGAACAGCAGCCACATGCCCACTTTACATCGCCGCTATTTTGACACTGATGCGTTTGAGTTGAAGTAAGTGCTACCAGAACTTGTCAAATAATGTTGCTAACCGAAAAAAAAATATCACGCGTGGTAGAAAGGTACAGAAATCTTATTTTACGACAAAAACATGCATTTTGTTCGTTCACTGGATTTGTTCATTCACTGGAGCACTTACCACATTGCCGACCTTTGAGTGCCCTTCTTTGAGTGCGCTTCTTGAAGACATCTGATGTGAGCTGATGGCTGTCTCTCTGATTGGATGAGATTGCCTGCTTCGATAAGTTAGTCTTACTTTGAATATCCTGACATTTATATGATTTGAGTTGGTCGGTTCTCCATACAAAGAGAGGGTCATCATTTACTTCGATGACATCGATTGTGCTTGAAATGTATTTCATTTTATAGCTTGTTAGATTTTGTCTCCGCGAAATGAAATGAGAAGTCTGAAAAAACCAGAACGTGCAATCTGTCGCTAAGATTATAATTATTTGACCCAAACGTTTTTTGCTAAAAAAAATATTTTTTTAGCTTTTTGCGAGTTCCTATGTCATTTCGCACGGACAAAATGTATCAAGCTATAAAACAAAACATAATAAATATCGTGGAAACAAACGGTGACCCTCTTATGTTTGTATCAAAAACCGACCGACTTGAATTACCTTAAGCTTGGTTGAAAAACCGGTCATCGTGCAACTCGAAGCGCCGGAAGGCTCGTGGTCGCCAATGAATATCCAACTGCGATTGCAGTTCCTACCGAACGCAAATGCATTGATTGAGATTCTTAATGTGATTAGATCCCAGGGAAAGTTGTGAAGGATAATGTGGGCTAGTCCGTCACGGGCATCGTCCGAGGCGGGGTTCAGTAGATAGGTATCTATTGAAGCACTAAATAGAAATACTTCAAAAAGGCACGAACGCACTACGCGGCATGACGCTATGGGACACTACTAGCACTATAGCGTCCCTACTAATAAACCACATATACAGTGACCCTTAGTTCTACTGCTAAGTAGTAAGTTATACTTCATACAAAGAAAAAATTGTCATGTCATGTCGCGTTGCGCCGCTCCGCTACCACGTAGTTATCAAGTACATAGTTATGCCCTGCCTAATGCGTTCGGACCATTAACCCCCTGTGCCTCCTTCGAGGCACCGCCTCTGATTGCCCAAAATGACAGAACTGGATAGAGACAATAAATCCATAAGGCACTGGACCCACCGCCGGCGAGTTGGCGAGTAAAGTTGGGCGAGTAATAGTTCATTTCGGGCTGACCAGGCACAGTGTGATCAATCGACCTTTCCAGATTCGCAAATTGCGAGCGTTGGGCGAGTAGCATTAGGTACATTGCGAACCACAATGTAATCAAATCAAATCAAATCAAATAATTTATTGCAGAATAGAAATTCCATAACATGATTAGTAACAAACATCCTATCCTATGTTAGTATAAACATGCAATAACTACAACACAAAAACATTCAGTTGGACGCCCTATGCAACCTGTCCCAGTATGACAAGGGGCCGTCCAGGCGCGCCGCCACCGTCTGCAGGAGGCTGTTCGGGCTGCCGCGCAGGCGCCCCACCAGGGACGCGACGCGTTTGCGCATAATGGCGTAAAAGTCATCCGTGCGCGCTTCACAAAACATCCCCGATGCACTGCAATGGCGCGGCAGCCCTAACAGCATCCTAAACGCGTTATTATATTGGACGCGTAGTGCGCTAAAAGCCTTTTGCGTAAAGTTGATCCATAGGCTGCAGGTGTAAAATGATTGACAGAACGCCTTAAAAAGGGTGATTTTCACGTTGCTAGTACACCTTGCAAACCTACGAATCAACATGTTGCTTCTAACTGATAGCGCCCTACGCTCCCTCTCCAAGTCCTTATTATCACTCAGACTCTCGGTGACCCAGTGGCCCAGGTATTTGAACTCCTTTACCATTTTCAGAGGTGTGCCGTATAGTATAGCTGGCGGTACGCGTGGATAATATTTGGTGCCCGCTTTAAATACTAGTAACACGCTCTTGGAAGTGTTGTACCTGAGCCCATGAGACTCCGCGTACTGTTCGCAGACACTGAGCATCTTGTTGAGAGCATTGACTGAAGGACCCAGCAACACCATGTCGTCCGCATTAACTGATGTTGTTCACAAATGTACCATCTACGGAACATCCGACCATAGTGCTGCTGAGCTCCTCAATAATGCTACTCGCCCAACTTTACTCGCCGGCAGTGGAAACAGTGCCTAAACCAGTGTTTCTTAAAGTTTTTTTGGTCACGGACCCCCTACATTATTTCGAAAACCTTACGGACCCTTTCCGAATATAATCAGAGAAAAAGAAAATCAAGTGCACATGAAAGTTTGTGTTGAAGGCATAGCCACGGACCCCCGGCACTCGTATCACGGACCCCTAAGGGGTCCATGGACCACAGTTTAAGAAACCCTGGCCTAAACCAATGTCGTAGCTGTCGCTCGATATCCAGACAGAGATAGGTATCCAGATACTTCGCAGGTTTCTCTACGAAAAAGTAAAATCCACAGAAATACACCGTGGAAATACATATGTCGGCGGCCGATCGTATAATTCGCCAAATCGTGAAATTCCTAGGCATTGCCGACATATCATGATATGTCTATGATTTGGCCAGTAACTCTAGCACAACTGTGACACGCGACTCTTTGTCGCGCGACAAAAGCTACCTATCTCTTTCCTTTCAATATAGTGTGACAGTGACAGGTGATGCTCTGTCGCGCGAGAAAAGAAGTCGCGGCCAGTTATGCTAGACGTACAGGCATATCACGATGTGCCTAATAATAAATACGGCAGATCGATGAGACCAACGTTACAGATTTTTCAAATCTGATAATAATGTTGACGGCGTCCAAAGGTTGGCTCTTCTTTTTAGCACGCGAGATGCATGCACTCTTTCCTTCTTCTTGATATATTTTTTTCTGTTGTAAAGTTTAATTTTGAAAATAATTCCTGAACCCCCCACCCCACCCGCTCTGATTTCACATCCCTAAATACTACATTACTGACTTTTTTTATGATTCTATAAGCTTTGGTGAACATTTTAGATGATCTTGACTAAATCGAGTGTGTATGATATTTGTGGCACCCCCTAAGCCCTGGTGCGCTGCACACCCTGCACCATAGGTACCTAAAGCCGGCACTGCAACTACCAAAAATAATACATACCTTCCTTATAGCGGCTTCCAGCTCACAGCCACGAAGTCCACGAATTAATTGGTTACGCAAACTCAATTCCTTTAAACGGCCGAGTCGAGCGACAGCGCCTATAACTTCATGGTTCAAGAACAACGGTGTTCTGCAATCTATTGTCAGATGTTCCAATTGAGGCATTTGGTCCAATAATAAGTGAGTTTCCTGATGTACTCTGTCAGGTAGATCGCGCAACTCTAACTTTGTGACTCCGCTCAAGCGGTTAACAGCAGATATCAAGTGCCTGTAATTCAGATGTGGACATCTACTAAGGACTAGGGTTTTCAAATTGGACAAACCATCATTTTCGTTTTCTTCATCAGTTCGAACAAACTGTCCATAGACGCAAGCGCACATCCGAATCACCAGTGTTTCAATTGCATTGTTTTTAAGGAATTGGCTGACGCAGATATCTAATATCTGAAATAATTTTAATTAATATGGTAGGTTTTGGTACACACAGCTCGCGGCAATTAAGTCTAGCGCGCCCTTGTACTAAAGTGTCCAGCTACTTTTGAGGCCGACTGTACCAAGTACGCAGATCCTCTCCGCATTTTGTTCACCGCCAGACTTATTTGCCATGAGCTATACTTACTATTCGTAATAAAGCAAAAAAGGCAGCCTTTTTCGGCATCGCTGGTTTGGAATGTTTAAGAATTTTGGGAATGTGTTTTTTTCAACTGGGTAAATAGGCCCGTAACAAATATTTGGCAATGTACCTAGGCCTACTTACCGAACAATTCTCGAAACAGACCCGTTCGAGTTTTGTAAAGCTTCCAGGCCAATTGCACGAGGACTGGCGCCAGTCTAATCGTACGAACTGTAAATAGATTTTACTAGTTGACTGCATTTCAAGAGAGTTTTATATGGTGGGTTTTGGGTAATGGACGTATGGTGTTTTTGACATCGAACCTTTTTTGAAAATTTTAAACCATCATGTTATCATAGATTGAACGAAAGAATAGGGTATTTGACAACAATCAAAATAAATTAATGAACTCTAACCAGCAAATTACGCTTCCAAAACAGCCCGGATAAAATCATTCAAACTTATTTTCGTGCCATCAACGATTTTGCAATGACGAAAACTAAAAATAAGGCACCATGTTGAGCATGACGTCACAAGATAGTATTTCATACTAAACAGCATACTTTCGGAGCGTTTTGACACTTCATAAAAAGAAGCTGATTTGAACTGTCATCAAGTAGCCTATTAAGTGAGTTTAAGTATGGGTGGACAAGCGAGATAACTCCTATAATTATTTGTATATGTATTTGAATGCTTGCTATTTATTTGTTTAACGATGACTCGAGAATCGTTCTACCGATCTTCTTAAAATCTAGTAGAATTTTCCTTCTCTGACCTTTGAACCGATTCTGTGCATGTTCGAACTTTTAAATTCTGTTAACCTCTACTGCTCTTCTACCAAATTTCGGGAGGAGGCAAGAAGAATGTCGCAAGTACTACTTACCGTGACATCTTCTAGATTAGGACAATTAACTCCAAGATTCCAAAGGACCATATCGTTGGCGAATTTGGCGTCGTAAACGAGCTCCACAATATACGGACCCCAGTTATTGATTACAGTGTTAAAGCGTATTGGATCATCCTTGATAATCAATATTCTGTAATTACGACGGCTGTGTTCTTCGGCGACGTCCCAATGGTTTGTTATCGTTTCTATCCTTATTCGAAAATCTGAGGAAAAGTAGACAAAGAACGCGTGAATCCTGCGCACTTGTTATAGGCACTGATCCCATTGCCGGCGAGTAAGCGAGTAAAGTCGGGCGAGTAACCGTTCATTGCGGGCTGACCAGGCACAGTGTGATCAACCGGCCTTTCCAGATCCGCAATGTAATGCTCGCCCAACTTTACTCGCCGGCGGGTGAGTCCAGTGCCACAATGGAACGCAACGAAACTTAATCGCGTAATAACACATTTATTTACATATTAAACTTTATTGTACAAAAGAAAACTTAGGTATCGTACAAAAGGCGCGCCAATAGGCATTCTCTGCCAGTTAACCTCTGGACAAAACTGATAACTTGTGGTCGGTGCAACTAATTACTAAGGTGTAAATTTACTTCTACGTTTCGGACATGTCGTTACGTCCATGGCCGCGAAGTGGGGTGGAAGCCCCACTTCGCGGCGGTACCGGTATTTTATTTATGGGCAGTACCGGGATCCCGGTATTGTCTATACAAAAATACCGTTTTTTAATACAAATACCTGCGATGGACCTCAGTAGCGCCTGATGGCAAGCGACTTCGAGTCCGAAGATGCGTTTAGAACGAATTCCATTCCTTGGCAGTACACATTAAAAACGATGAAGCAAAGGCTTCTTGCTAATAAACGGAATATCGACAACAAAAGCAAAGTATAAAGACAAACAAGTATTCACACAGGAGCGTGATAGGACGTCTGTGTGAGTGCGATCCATACTGGAGCATTCTTACGCATTCTTAAAACTTTGCTTGTAGTGCGTTCATACACGGCGCGCACACATTCAAGCGCGTAATGTACCTTTTGTAGGAAGAAAAATTACTGCTATCTGTGACAAACAGGTGAAGTCGCTCCCACGCCTGGATGTCCGTTGATGAAACGGCGATGGTGGAATCAAGCCTTGTAATTCCTGAACACACTCTCCAAAATGTATATTGTATATTTATTTATCTACCTTGGATGTACCGGCGCACCGCCTGCTGCCACTGCCGACAGACCTGGTCCATGTTAGCAATGGCGTCTATAGGCAAACTGTCCAGTAGTATTCTCCAACAGTCATCATTTAGTGTCACCGGATTTTTTGATGTCTACAACACATTGCGAACTAAGTGGCGCTCTACTGTTGGACGCGTAATTGCTCTGCAAAGGAGGAATCACGACCCTCAGCAATGAGGAAATCGACGCGAGGAGGAAGAGGGACAACACATTGCATGGACAAATAACATAAGGTCACTTGAAATTAATGCACTCAGTCGCAAGTCGCATGCACAAGTCGACAATATGAATATGTAACCATTGTTGCATATTCACATTATCGACTTGGAGTTGATAGCAATTACCGGTATAGATTAGATATTAGATATATTTACTTGTCATTATTTAATTTTCATTAGGTAGTTATCTAAACTATAAAAGCTTTGTTCGTAACTTAAGACTATGATTTTCCTGTTAAACTTTTCGTTTAAATGCGAAATCGCACACACCAAAATAAGACTGACTACACAAATCATGACTCACTTGAGAAAGCATTCCGGCCATATTTCGGCGATTATTTATAGATATTTTCCTCAAAGGAATTGGGCCCGTTGGTGTTGGAATTGGATTCCTGAATAAGGTTCACCACCTATCCCAACTCACTATCACTCGTAGAAATCTTTGTATGTTGGCTGAATACCGTTTGTAACATAAACAACACAGCAAAGTATACAGTAGTAAACAACGTTCAACAACTTTGTGAATGTTTGTGAACTTTGATATGATATGGGAACGAGATATATGTGTTGCCAGGCGTGATTTACGGAATTCGGAGGAAAGGGGCTCATACCCCAGCTTAAACGGCTTCAAAAAAATACATTTTATACAACAAAAAACTTTACTAGATTTCAAGTTTTATCAATTATTTCTCGAATGCTATTTTTATTATATAGGTAATTACTTTTATTTATATTATTAAAATGAAAACTTTTCAAACTTTACTTCCCATGATTAAAATACATTTTCTAAGAGTTTCCAGGTCGCGACTAAATTAAAATAACCTAAGGGCAATAAAGAAACCTTAAGGAAATTGGAATATCCGCTCCTTGGAAGATCAGTGTCATGGCAGATGGCGCTCATGATCAATACTCATGTATTTGTCGACATTGGGTTCTCTTGTAAATTAGTAGATTTACGACATCCCAATTTCTGTAGGTAGATATTATGATAAATGGGAAGACCTGGTAACACTGCGCCACGACTCAGAGGTGAATGGGACATTATGGTGAGAGAGACTGGTGCAAGACTGGTGACTCACGCAGAAAACGTCCAAGCTATGTCCTCGGAATAGCCAATAGGTTTTAACTGAAATAGTATTGGCAACATTATCAGTTTTCGGACATTTTTTAATATATATATGGCAACAATGTACATGATATTGATGATAAAATCTGGGAAAAAAGCAATTTTGTGAAACGCTATAATGCTACGCATAAAGTCTGCAACAAATGTTAAACAGGGCATTAAATTACATTTCCCATAAAAGTGATTCTATTAATCACCCACTCCCCTAAATCGCTATAAAATATTCAATGTAGCTGACCTGACATCACTGGTAAAATTGGAGAAACACCGGGAAATCCCGTAAGTTACGTCACAAGACAAGTTGTCTGTGTTGTAACCACAGATGACGTAAGTAAGTACGTTAGGGCCAATATTCAGCGTTTTTTTTTTACGGCGTTTTATTTTCGTTAGGTTAGTTCCGTTTTTCACCACGCCTATTCTCTTTCCGCATAGACTCTACCATTGCAAGGTCTTTCCATGACTTTAAGTTTTTAATCTTAAATTTAAATTAAATGTATGTGGTTCTTTGTAGGAAACGAGCGAGCCCCATGTGTTTTACGTAGTTGTTCTTAAACACTTTGTTTTAGTACAAAGTGTAGCATTTTTTTCTTTGTCTTAAACACTCTCTTTGTTTACGCTGTCATTTGGGACAGCAAAACGTCAGATGAAATGAAATTGGCTCCTATTCCGAAGGAATGTTATTTATGCATTGTCCTCTAAATTGAATAACAAAATGAAGAACTTCCCTGTGTTCGTGTTTCCCGTTTCTCTGGAGTTCTATCTTAGTGCTCGCCACACGCATAAACAGTTATTGACTGTTTACAATCCCTACGACTTTTCTGTAAATTTTAAAGGTACTTATTTAATTGTTTGGTTACTGCGTGGTATTTTTGTACGTTGTCTTGTGAACCTAGTTTTAACTATCGCTGTTATTTCAGTGCTATGTACGGCCCCGAATAAGTTCACCGTGATCGATCCTGAGGGGGTGATAGCTCCCCAAAGCTGTATAGATATTGTGGTGCGTTACACCCAACCATCTGTTTTGCATTGCAACACGATTGAGAAGTTTAGAATAACCATGTACGACAGGAATACCCAGCAGGTAAATAATTATAGTTCTTACCAGTATTTGTCATGCCAGTCCTGCCACTGAGAGCACTGTGTATCTACAGATGACAAAGCCTTAATTTTATATCATCACTCACCTCCACTGCCAACTTGCGAATCTGCATGTAGTTATCTAAAGGTCCCAATATTTTTCTGCATTTTGTGGCTTGGTATCTATGTGCATTATGCATATGAAGTAAGAAAGGTAGCAAGACTGCTCACAAATTGCTGAAAAATATTGCCCGTTTAGATGTGCCTGAAATCCGTGTAATTCTAGGTTTAAAGTCCAACTACACTAAATTTGGCAATTTGTATGTTTCTAAAATTTTGTGTCACTGGCAAGCCAATTGATCTAGTATATTAAACCAATTATTGTAATATGGTTTCAGGCACTGGGCAAAAGAGATATCCCGACAAAATTAATAGAAGGCGAACCAATAAACCCCAATCTAGAGAGCTTAGGAGACAGTTTTCATCCCTTATCATCAAGAGTGACCCCACAGAAGCAAACTGATGAACACACACAAGTCAAATGCCACCACCCACATCACAGGTATACATTTATGTTATTAGATTATTTTATGTTGTTAGAAGACTTAGCAACAGTGGAAAGGGAAAATGTCATGGATAATGGAAACATGCATAGAATAAAGGCATACATCTACTTATATATAAGTACATAAAATAGGCGGGTTAGTTACACCATTTATAACTCAAGAAAGGGTGGACCAATTTTTATGATCTTTGATTTGTTGGCTATGTCTCTGCCCTGAATAGCAGAATAACTATTAAAAACATCTAAAAAATAAAGATTCTGAGGCAGAACGAAGTTCGCTGGGACAACTAGTTTTGCATAAAACAAAATTTATATATTGCACTAACTCTAAAAACTGTCATGAAGGTGGTAAATTTGCTAAGGTGAAATAGTTGGTAAGGAAATATTCTAAGATTGTGTGGCGATCAACGTTGCTTTGTAAAATATGAAGAGGTAATAAATACCTAGTTATAAATTACAATGTACATTCGTTGCCATTTGCCAATCCTTTGCATTATATTTTGCTGCCAATATTGATGTTTAATCCTATCAAACACTCGAGATTTACTTCAATTGCGCCTTAGATGATCCCAAATATCCCAATCCATTGTTGTTTTATTAATGAATTCCAAAAGAAATGCTGTCAAAACAAGTGATAATGGAATATACGTCATTGTGTTTTGATAACATATTTTACGTGTTTTGCATATAAGATAACAATATTCATTAGCAAACAACCTGCTGTGTGAGGTCATTTACCTGCTTTAATTTGTGTTTCAATAAGTGTGTAGGTATTAAAGTGTCAATTGTTATTAATACAATTGTTGTTAGTAATTTTTTATGGTCTTTCAAATGTTATACTTCAACACTAATTATGGATGGCGTCTAAAACACTGCCTATATGAACCAATATAGTATAGTTAGTGTTTAAATTAAATATTTTTTTATTTACCAGTCAAAACATGGTTACACATGGTTTGGCTTTGACTTTGGTCTCACCTCATGGAACTTTTCATCAGGTAAGGCAAGACCAAGAATCAGAAGACAAGGTCTAAGATGTAGCACATTTACCAAGAAAATGCCAATTATTATTGAATGATTCATCTATCTCATTCCAGAGACCACCAACCAGTGAATGTAGTAGCCGTAGCGGTTAGCATATGTTGCATTGCTGCTCTCCTACTCCCAACGCAGCCGGAAACCGTACTTGAATCACAGTTCCCCGACTGGCTTCACATCGGATCCAGCCTCAAACTAGTATTTTCATTTGTTTTAGGACTTGTTAGCATGTTAGTTTTAAGGCCATAAGACATATCTTCATATTAGACCTGATTAAATTCCTGTGTACGGTTCTTCAGACGCAAAACAGACCTGTTTAAATTCCTGCATATGCTTTAATACTTGTTGTATGTTTTATGGACTGTTTTCAAATCCCGTGCGGACCTACATATATTGTTTCTGTTTAAATTCTAGTGTACACTTTAATACTGGTGTATTTTTTTATTTTATGGACAGTTTTAAAATCCTTTGCGTACAAACTTGTTTTGAAAAGATGTTTCATTTATTTACTCTGCAATATGGGTTATTCTTCCTTTTGTCCGACAATGGTTATGGAACCATTGTCATTCCTCAAATGATCACACATTTTTAGTATGGACTAAAAATGTGTGATCACGCAAATTTTGAGAAAGCGAGTAAATATATAAATGCAACGCCACCATAACGCTATCGTATTGAATATTGTTATGATAATTTAACATTCAAAATATATTAAGAACTGAGTAATTTGTACCGTATTTAAGATGACTATAGGGTGACAGAATCAGTATCGGAAAAAAAGGAGGACCCATAAAAATAAACTATAACAATATTTGGTTGGTGTTTCACATTAGTTCACATGGAATGAATGTTTGTTATGTTTTCAGGCAAAATGTACTAAGAGCGATTTTTAATTGCATTTTTTTACTTAGCAGTAGCTTATTTCATCATCATAGCCTCTATTCTGCCTAAGAGTATGTTGTTCTATTCCTGCCTAAGGGTATGTTTGAATTAGAATATATCTATTAAGACAGAGTGCCTCACGGCAAAGTTCTGTTTGTTAGGATCTTGTTAGAAACCACGACAGTGACTTTTTGCCTGAGAACGACACGTCGACGCCGGAAAGCAAACGTAGTAACTACATACGTGTTACGTGCGTTATGATGGCGTCGCTTTCTGTCAAACAGTATAATAATTAGTAGCTAATGACCTAGAACCTTAAAATAAATAGCCGGACGTAGCTTTGCTAACAAATAACTGAAGCACATCTAGTAAGCCGGTCGCTTAGTGGAGATTGATGTGTGCGTGCTGATCGTAGTAGGCTACTACGCTAGTTGATGTGTGCGTGTCACTCGTAAGTACAAAACGACCGGCTAACTAGAGGTGCAGTTATCCGTTTGCGCGGCTACGTCCGGCTGTTTATTTTAAGGGCCTTTGTAATTACGTTCGCGTTTAAACAATTTCGCATACATATTTGAAAATAATTTTCAGCCATAAATTCCAAACGTGATTTTTAATGGCATATATTATTTTGTGCAGCTCATGATCATGACAAAATGTTCATTTAAAGATGACAATATTTTATTTTATTTGGTGCAATGCTGATATTATTTATCAGGTTTTAACTTGACATAATGATCTATTTTTAATTGGTTTAAGGTGCTAAATCTATAAGAAATAGTGTGATATTTTTTAACTTTATTTTTAAACGGATTGATTTTAATATTACTATGAAAATGGAAAATACGCACTGTGCCCGATTTGAACCAAATCCATTCATTTCGGGTAGGGTGCGACAGTGCTCTTAGTAATTTTCTTCTATAGAAAAAAATTGACAAGTGATTGTATTCGTTGTTGGTATTGTTGTCGTTATTACTATATTTTCCTGGAATGACAGTAATAGTTTATCTCAGACAGGGTATTAAGTACTTGTATTTCTCAGATTTGGCAAACAATGTTCGCCTTTATTGTGATTGAAAAAGCATTCGTCTTTCTCGCATTTTTTATAAAGTACTTATTGGAAATGTACCTCTGCTTCATCTATGCATATAAACGCGATTATCATTAGTCCACAAAATGCTGTGTCTGCGATAGACTATCATGCCATTCTACCTGCATTCCTGATTGCTGACTATTCTACTTCACCCTTAGGCCGTTTACACATTATGTCCTCTGCACTAGTCTCCCTTGGTTTTTTATAGTTTGTATAGAGCCTTACACACAACACCTCAGGTTTACCAACTTTAGATGTTTTTTGCTCGTACAGGACGGCTAAAATCCTCGTATTGTTAAACCTATGGACGGGGGGTGCTTTTGGAGTGCCAATCAAACAAATTCCATATCGCTTATCAAAATAAAAAAGGACTAGACAACTACTCGTACATTATTGTACGAGCCTGATAGTGTCCTTGTACTTCGTACAGCAGAGCACAAGTCTCGTATTTGTACGAGGAACCCCGTACGGTTGGCAACCGTCGCTACCGCTGCGGCACAATGTGTAAACAGCCTTACAGTTTACGTACCTATAATAATGCAAATCTAATTGTAAATACGTAAATTATTTTGTTTACTGACAGCGTGTCACAGTATGAAATTTGACCTCAAAAGCGGTCATCCTTATTTTATGTCTTCATTTGGTGGAATTATTCAATATAAACACAAGACGAGAACTCCCGAAAGGCAATTATGCATGCAATTCAAAATAAAAATTAAAATCGTAAAACATATGAAAATCAATAAAATCGTTTTTCTCATTTATTTGTCAATAATTAATATCGCTCTTAGCAAAATCAAATAGAGGTAACAAAGAGATCCAAATCTAAGAAAGCAGCTTAGCCCAGGGTATTAAAGAAATCTAATTAAATATATTTTCTTACATTTATGTATTTATTTATTTTTAACGTAACCTATGAGTATTAGGATTCAATTTTAGCACCAAATTATTGTTTTGATTATGCTCTTGCGTAGAAAAAAAAATTAAAGTAAAAGCTCTGAAGACCTTCGAGAAAATGGCGTTCTAAGTTTTTTCAGATTATTCTGATTTTAGGGTTGCCACTAGCAAGAATATTCATTTTCAATTATTTACATAATATTTTTATAGGAGGGTTGTGTTTGACCCGTATGTATGTATTTATGTATGTATGTACGTGAGTATGTATGTTACTCGACTGCGGCGAAGTCCAAAGGAGGGTTATGTGTTTGACCGGTATGTATGTATGTAAGTATGTATGACGACATCTATCATAACAGTTATATAACGTCACGCAAATATTTTATTTAACTACCTCTAATTTGTTATATGCCTGCAAAGAAACTGCAATCCAACTCTTTATAGAATACCGGTGTTTACCAGAATACACCCGCTGATGCGCTCGCAGCAACAAGCACGGTGCGCCGACGCAGCAGTACGTGACCCCGTGGTCGACGATTCCACAATTGTGAAATCACACGTTACTTTTGGTACTAACATCGTCCACTAGTCACCTTTAGGTTAGAATAAACTAGTGTTAATTATTCCTATTTTACTTTGTAATTCCATAATTAAAAGGAATTTACTAAACCACCTGGTTTCTCTCGAATCCTCCGACTCCCAGCCTATATATTTGGCGCAGTTGAGAGACGTACCTCGCGGGCCGGTTCGCGAGCGCGGTATCCAAATTTCCAAAATCGAAATTTCGCGCTCCGTTGACGCGTAGACGGAACCACGGTCACCACGTCGAGAGCAGTCACACCGGTCGCCACGTCGAGGGCGGAACCTACGTGCTGAGGGCGGAGGAGTATCCAGACATCGATACTGCAGAGAACTGGAATGTATTTGTGAGTACCTCAGAATCGTTCTAGAGTGGCTTGTTAAGGGGAAGCATATTTTTCCGTAGTGGTTTAAGGTAAAGGTCAAGATTTTCCATCCACGGCAATCGAGTACCCCTAGTGTAGGTAGAAATAATAGATATAGAAATTTAGACGAAATCAGAAATATAAATTTAGATTCGAGTTCTGACTCAGATTCGTCTCAGGTAAGCAATATGGCTCACTTGGACGACATTTTCAAGGCCCTCCGCCTATTACCCGAGTTTGACGGTAGCCCGAACGTACTCACGAGGTTCATTAAATTATGCGATCAGATGGTAGAGGAATACGTTCGCCCGAATCAGGACCTAGATAATTTTGGGTTAATAAACGGTATACTTAATAAGGTAACTGGGCCCGCCGCCCGCTTAATCAATGCGAATGGGGTCCCAGACACCTGGGAGGGAATCCGTAAGTCTCTAGTTAATAATTTTGCTGATCAACGCGACGAGACTTCTTTATACAACGATCTCGCGTTGCTATCTCAGGGGAATACTAGTCCTCAGGAGTTTTATGAAAAATGCCAGAACCTGTTCAGTACCCTAATGACGTATGTTTCCTTACACGAAACGGTTAAAACTACAATTGAATCTAAGCGCGATTTGTATAAGAAATTGACCCTGCAGGCCTATGTACGGGGTCTCAAGGACCCTCTTGGTTCGCGTGTGCGCTGCATGCGGCCGGAAACTATAGAAAAGGCATTGGAGTTGTACACGAGGAGATTAATACGCTATATTTACAGCAACGCCACGATCGCTCAGAAAAGCGATCCACTGATTTTCAGCCGTCTAAAATACCGGTAGGTAACATGCCGGTTGGCTTTAGTATGCCACCACCCAGACAGCCTTTGTTCAGTCTGCCCGGTCCATCCCGGCCGAGCCCTGTACAATCATACTTACCTCAGTCCTCTCAGCAGGCTCCACCTATGTGGAAACCGAATTTCAATCGACCTCCTTTAGGCCCTACTCGCACTCAGCAGATGTTCGGGGCGCGACCCCCTAACTACAACCCACAGGAGAATTCCTTCAGGCCCAGGCAACAGTTCCAAGGTAATGGAAATAACGCCCCACGCCCGATGAGTGGCGTAAGTCATTATGTTGCTAAGCAACTACCTCCTCAGAGTTGGTCTAATTTCAGGAACCCGCCACCTACTAATTATTTTAAAACTAGAGAGATGAATTTTAACGAATACAGCGCTTATGAACATGACCCTTATGACAATTACTATAGTGACTATTATCAAGACGACTACTATGACAGTTACCCTACTGACTATAATGCCTACTACGACGCACCTGAACACCAACTTCAGTATCCTGAAATCTCATATCCAGACCCCAGGGAGGCACCTGAAAAGGCTGAAAGCTCCTCATCTCATCCCGAGGATTTTCAGGAGAGCTCAAGGTCAGGCAAACCAAAATAGAACTTAACCTACAGACACAACGTCAATTACCATACATTCAGATAAATAACCCGCCGTTAAAGCTATTAATAGATACCGGGGCTAATCAGTCATTTATAAATCCCGATTCGGTTAGTCGATACTTTCCCACCGTACAATGGAAATATGATCCGTTCGAGGTAACAAATGTCCACGCTACTACGCGAAACGATTACTCGGTAACTTTGCCATGCTTTCCGGAGTTTAAAGGTCGTAACGACGTAACATTCTTCGTGTATAAATTTCATAATTACTTTGACGGGTTAATTGGTTTGGATTTATTAAACGAATGGGAATCTAATATTGATTTAAAGAATAAAATGCTGATCACGAAAAATGCTACCAATCCCATAAGGATGTATAATTCTAGGAATTGCAATTTGTACGAGGATATTATACCGGCTCATTCCTCGCGGCTTCTTAGAATCCCGATTAGTAGTCAGGACGGGGAGGTTCTGGTGCCACATCAGACTTTTTCGAATTGTTTTATAACGGAATGTATGACAAAAGTAAATAGTAATCGTGGCTTATTAGAAGTATGTTAGATAAGTTAAGAATCCTCTATCCTAAGGATGAGATTCTCGATATAGATCTTAGGGAGTATTATGACCTCATTAAAACTGGGTCATATTACGTAGATAGGCAAGTAGTGTTAGTTTTTAAGGTGCCGATTGTAGTGGACAGAATTTACGATCTATACAAATTAGCTTTGGTACCTAACAGGAATCGTCAGGTCGTAATGCCTCCTTCCCCTTATATAGCAATTCATGAACATGATTCTGTGTACATGGAGGCAGAATGCCCGAAGGTAAAATCCTGGCACCTCTGCGAAGAACAATTCAACAGAAGGATACAAAATCAACCGGACTGCACCTATCAGCTCATCGTGTCGCAGCAGCTCAAGCCATCATGCCAGCTTTCCAGGATATTCCTGACCAAACCCGCGTTACAACAATTGGACAGCAAGCAGTACGTAACAAGTCTACCAGGACCGACTAAAGTACGGATATCTTGCGGCCAGGAGCAATTCAGAACTATCCAAGGAAGCTTCCTTGTCACCATTCCGCTTAAATGCACCCTGAAGACTCCAGATTTCACCATCACCAATGCCAATGATCTGGTTGAAGGTCACCCTTTAAGAATTATTCAAATTCCGGATACGTCTTCAGCGGATGAAATAGAGGCTCGAGAACAAGCTCCTTCGCTTACATTGAACTCTATCAACCTGGAAAACCTGCACATCAGCGACAAGAAGATATCCACCCAGTTACCCGTAAACCTGGACCAGAGCGACCAATTAAGCCTATACCACACCACCATACCGGTGTATCTCATAATTGCCGTCGCCTTCGCGCTTACCACCACTATAATGGGTCGCCGTCTCCTCACGAAACAGCATCGACCAGAACCAGCTAATGGACCCAGCAATCCAGAAGTAATTTACCAGATACCAGAGGATCCAAAAGCACACCCCAGGAACATACAGATTAGCACTGGCTCGACAATATTCTCAAGGACTCTCGAATAATTGCCAAGCTGAGGATGGAGGTGTTATATGCCTGCAAAGAAACTGCAATCCAACTCTTTATAGAATACCGGTGTTTACCAGAATACACCCGCTGATGCGCTCGCAGCAACAAGCACGGTGCGCCGACGCAGCAGTACGTGACCCCGTGGTCGACGATTCCACAATTGTGAAATCACACGTTACTTTTGGTACTAACATCGTCCACTAGTCACCTTTAGGTTAGAATAAACTAGTGTTAATTATTCCTATTTTACTTTGTAATTCCATAATTAAAAGGAATTTACTAAACCACCTGGTTTCTCTCGAATCCTCCGACTCCCAGCCTATATATTTAATTCACTAGGAAATTCAAGCTATAATAATAATTTTATTTTTGTTGACAACCCTAGCGGTGAGCGTGGAGACCAGAAAGAGCGCGCGTTATGAGTTAGAGCGAGAACGTATGAGTTAGGCGCATTTTCGTGACTCGAACGTGGGGTTTGTTAGACAGTGCGACTTCTGTACAAAGTACTATTACTTATTCTGTGGCTGAAGTCCCAACCGCTCCTTATACAGTAACTAGATTTATGTTTAGGTCGATTTACTAGTTTTGGTGTTGCGACGGAACAGGCGAACGTACATACATACACAAATACACACACACACACACATATATATATATCAGTGGCGTGGCGTTAAAGAAATCCTTGGGCAACCTGGAGCAGCTTTAGCTTCAATTTTCTTTAAGAGAACTAGAATTAAGTGCTGATCTGCCTAATATTAGGCAAGCCGATGGGAATCGAGTTATATAGACACGACGCCACTGATAAATATATCCATACATATACATTGGTACACACGCTGCAAAATAACCTGATTTGTTAATTAATATTTAGTACTTCATAGCAAGTGACAACCCTAACTTATAATTTTGAAAGTTAAAAATCTTGAAGGTTCTTTGGAATATGCGTTCCATTTTTTTGGGAGAGGTTAACAGTAACATAATTAAATATAAAATCGTGAAATGGAATCCTAATACATAACTATGTGACCATAGAAAAATATAAACCAAAATAGACAAAATCAACCAGAACTCGACTGTTATTTACAACAAAATTCTGGTTATTTTTCTAAAATATCCTGGATAATAGTTTTATTTGAAGCCATGTCAATTATTATACGAAACTGATTTATTTTCAAGTTAAAATAATTTCTATGATATTTCTGGAAATCCATAGAAATTATGAAAAAGAAAATATAACTCCAGTATTGTTCAAAATTGCCATTCATGATCAAAATCGGGAGTTCTCGTATTGTGTTTATATTGAATAATTCCACCAAATGAAGACATAAAATAAGGATGACCGCTTTTAAGGTCAAATTTCATACTGTGCGTGTGTTTGTGTGACCCGTTTGTTTGGGTTGGGACCACTGTATCGTGAGACATACCGATTCACACCAAATAATGAGGTGACATTGAAATAAATTATCTAAGGAAAAAATATGTTTTTATATCACCTGTTTACTCCATTAAATGCCTATTTTATCAATTATCAAATTGTGGACAAAAAATGGAACTTATTTCTTTCACTACTAAACTAAATCATTTGTGTATTGCATTTTTCCTTTTGACCACCACAGTCGATAATACGCGACAGCGGAATAGGGTACTTGCCTGTAGTCGATATAAATTACTTCAGGCTAGCCTTGAAATCTGCTTTCGAAAATTTGCAAAAATCAACTAAAATTCACCTATTTAACGTTTTAAACGATTTTTAAAAGACCAAAAGCTATAAATGAGGAGATGATTTGATGTTTGAGCACAATGACGTCATTATGCTTTTTTTCGTAGAAACTTCATACTTACTATCCGAGCGTTTTGACAATTCATAAAAAGTAACTGATTTGATCTGTCAGGAAAGTACCCTATTACATGCCTACAACGCCCAGTCGGCAAATGCCGACACTCGTTACTCGGTTCGGTTCAAAAGTACCTTAACACGTTCACTGTCACCATACAAAACTATAGGACAATGTCACAAGTCCCAACTCTGCAATCAGTATGAGAAAGGGACCCCATAGTGGAAGCACGGACGGACTCCTGAAAAAAACCTTCATGACACCACATTGGGGTACCGGGACAGGGAACGTGTTAAATATATATGTCGGGGACAGCAGCGATAATTCAAGAAATCTAAGATCCTCAAGTGACTACTGTAGTACTAAGTAGATTTAAAATGGCGCGAACGCCGTGTGACGTAACGACCGGTTGCGTTGCACGTGGGCGGGCTCGTTGGACAAGAGTGTCGATTCTCTTTCTGACTGTCGTGGCGAAAACACTTGTCTTACGATTCTGTCAGTTCGCCTGCCAGTAGTTAAAGTTGCTACTTGATAATTGTAATTCTGTCGATTAATAGTAAAAGAATCATATTGTGTAACGTAATTGTCTATTTGCTCTCTTGAGTATCTACGCCATAATATTGTAACAACTATTGTAATGCCTGATGATTGAAAAGAGAACCTGGTGAGTTTCTTCGGCCCTTCTTCTCACCAGAATGTCATTTACCGAAGCGGCCAAAAGAATCAGACGAATAAATGATTTGATCTGACATGAATCCACTTCTTTAACCAACATACCTCAACGGCCAGGATTCTGCAGTCTAACCCATCCTGACCTGACAGTCAGTCTTCACGTGGAATATCCGACATCAGGCGTGGGATGTAATCAGCGCCCACAGGATGTGAATGATTTCCAGTGTTTGAGGTATTTCACATCTTCGTCAATATCCAGTGAAAGGCACTTACGAGATTTTGTGTCTAGCAAATTACACATGCTTTGCAAATGCTTGGATCTCAACAGTGGACATGTGAGTCAATGATAATCAACCGAACGGATGCACTTACTGCGTGTAGAATCATTGTGACAAAACAAAAATGGTTTTACTAGAAAAGAAGACAATTTCTTACCTACAAAGCAAGTCCAGCAACTACAGCACAGCCAACGTTAATGTATTCAGAATATCCAACACTGCCGGTTTTGTTTAAATGGAAACTCTGAAGAAAGTGTGACCGCAACATCATTAATTGTGATCTCCGAAAAAAAGAGGCACTTGCACTGCACAACAGTCAACACCGTGAAATATAGTCACAAACAATGAAGAATCCTTCAAGAAGTACGGTTTGAAGCCACAACAAATATCATCAATGATCTGCTGCCGCGAGAAAAAGAAGATTCGTCGTTTGGACTTCATCACGACACGCTACGGATGAGCCACTACAAGGTGACATGGGCGGCAACGGCGCGTCAGGCGCGTTAGTCAACAAAAGGCACCAACGTCTGCAAGATTTGCGAGTGTGTGGAAATCTAATGTGATCTGGTGAGTCGTACCCATTTTATTACGATTCTTGACCCGAGCATTTTCTCACAAAGCGAAACTTTAGTTTTAAATTGTCAGAAAAACTTTAGTTTGCCATTTAAAATTAACAATGAAAAAGTTAGCAGTAACAAACAAGTTCACGAAGTAACTGTTTATGACAGTCACTTATTTTCACGTTCTACCCGACAATTGTTCGAATTACGATATTGTAATCGTTCGAGCTATAGTTTTCTCCGTTATAAAATCGAATCTACTACGTTTATCGAAAGGAAAATAAATGTTGTCAACCGTTGTTTTCAACTACCTTTAAATTTAATGTTTTTACAAATACCTAGTTACGCATTCATGTTTGGAAGTAATGTAAAGTTTACTAATGTGAGAAAAAGCGCGGTTCTATGGATTCTAGTGATTGAAAATATTGCGATGTGCTAAAAATGGTCTTGAGTCAAATACCCGTTAATTTTAGTAATTCAGAATTTCCGTATAGTACAGTTTGTGTGATTTTTAAATTTGGTAATCAAGATAAATGTCCTATGGAGTCATAATGATCTCAGTGGTGATCGGATGTATCGCATAGGACTACGGAGTTGGTTTTATGTCGAGTAACCACAAGGATGGTTGTAACACTACAGAAATTGCCGGACAAAAGCGGTACTTACCTTGATATTTTAGTTTTTGAAAAAATGTTTGGTTATAATTCGTAATGGGTACTTGAACTCTAACTTTAAATTTTATTTTGATTTAGTAAACAAGAAAGGAACTAGATAAAGTTCGCCCCAAATTCAAAGGTCCATTTGATGTCACAAATTAGTGTTTTGTTTTGAAAGTACTAATCTCTAGATACTCCTATAAGTACGCATACGATAGGCTGCGAAAAATGCCTGAAAGCCAAATACCTATTGACATTACTGTAGAAAAGGAAAATCGGGATGATAATTGAAACGATAATATTGCTTTATGATTTTTTATTAGTTGCTTAGTGAGGGATGGTTCTTGGTTCGGTTGGTCGACTATACTAGAGGTTAGATCGTAGCCGTAGTCCGTTAGAAGTCGGTATCTGCTCTGAGTAGTCCGTGGATGCGCGGTGCGCGGCTAGCCCTAGTGGAGGTCGGGTCTACTGCAGACCGTAGTGTAGTCCAGGGGGATGCACGGCGATCCATTTGGTGGATGCGCGTAAGCAAGCATGTGACTTGCTGTGTGGGCTTAATTGCCATAGGCCACGAACAAGTTGCCAGTCTCTTGCTTAGCTAATCATTGCTGTTGGTACATAAATCTTAGACTATATGTGAGCACATAAATATCCAAGTAATGATTCAATTGGTAATTGGTTGAAAGTTGATTGGTACCACTGTAAATATTGAGAAATAATAAACCACAAATTCCACTTTATTTTCATAGTCACCTTTGCTATGTGTTTAGTTGTAGCGTAAAGAACTATTACGGAGAAATGAAAATAAAATTATTTTGTCGGTTTTTATTTTTTTTGTCACTCTGGTGATTATTGTCAGGAATGTATAAGGATAGCCAGTAAAACACTTTAAGAATAACAGATTCACTTATTTATTTAAATAAAACCGTAATAACTAATGTTACACTTGTGATCACTCGTAAACACACTGATTCACAGATCAAAGTTTTCCACTGTTCCCTTTGCACTCGTTCCAACGAGAATGGCTCGCCCTGACAAGGTTTGCCTTTTATATACCAATATTGCCGCTAAACGACCCGCCAGTCTGACAACCCGCCATCTTGTGCTGCCATCTATTCTCAGCTGTCAAATCGTTGAGCGACTATTTAAACTATTTAAAGTGTACAATAAACTAGTGGTTTAGAAATAACATGTAAAATCATAATAAAATTAACCTTAAATATAATCATATTTTGGAACCTTACATTCGACCATCCTGATGACGTGTATGCCCTCATACACGCATCCGGTGAAACCTTACATTTGGCCAGCTAACATTGATACAAAAACAACTACCTTATGGACAATTATATGCGCGATAAAATCGCCAACTTACATTATTGCTAACAAACCATACATTAACCTTTTACTATATTAATTGCAATCATAAAAATCTCAGAGTAAAAATAAAAATAACATTTAAAAAAAAAAAGTACACAAGTTTATCATCATCTTTATTTTTCTTTGCCTCTCGGTTCATGAGGACTTGAGGTGCCTCTCGGTTCGCGAGGTCTTTAGTGTGCCTCTCGGTTCGTGAGGTCTTTAGTGTGCCTCTCGGTTCGTGAGGTCTTTAGTGCGCCTCTCGATTCGTGAGGATTTAATTAGGCCTCTCGCCTCGTGAGGCTCCTAACGATCTTATAATAAACCTATGATCAATTACTCGTCATCTCTAGAATCATCATTCTCGCTATCAGTGTCATTTTCATTGTCATCAATCTCTAAAGCTGTTAAGTGGATCCATGGCTTTAGTCGATCCGCGGCTACTACAGTATTGCGCTTTCTTTTGGTACCTACAAACCCTGGGATTGATGCCACCCTATAGCGATCGTTACCTAACACCTTTGTAATACGGAAAGGACCTTCGTAAGATGGTAAAAGCTTAGTGCTTTTGCCTTGATTCTGAAACGCTGTTTTTGTGATTTTAACTAATTCGCCGTTTTTATATATCTTTGCAGGTCGCCTACCCTTATCATAATATTCTTTTTGATATTGTTGTGCTTTTTTAATTCTATTGCTTACTTCCTTTCGTAATGAGTCTATATCACTGCCTTGACTAACATCGTGTGATATTTCATTTAATATTGGCTTTACTTCACTATGCATTGACGACCCAAACATCACTTCGGTTGGTGCTCTACCAGTAGTTTTTTGGACTGTGTTATTCAAACCCCATTGTATCTTACCTAATTTGTTATCCCAGTCTTTTTCGTCATCATTAAGATTTTGTGCTTTCAGTGAATCTAAAATGGTACGGTTATATCTTTCGACCTGCCCGTTAGCCCGAGGACTTGCTACTGCATTCAACACATGCCTAATACCCCGATTAAGACAGTATCTTTTGAAAGCGTGCGAAGTAAAACAGCTTCCTCGGTCGCTAATCAATCTGTCAGGCGTCCGGAAAGTATCGAAAATATCATCTAGAATCTTTAAAACATTTTGGGTATTAGTGTTTCTTACTGATCTTATGAAAACAAACTTGGTAAAAGAATCTATTATTACCAAAATATGAGTATGTCCCCTTTTTGACCTTACGAAAGGCCCAAGGTGATCAATGTGCAGGGTGTGGAATGGTTTTTCAATTTTTGGTATAGGATACAATAGACCCTCTTGTGTGCTGGTTTTTTTAGCATACGCGCATTCAATGCAAGCACCAACATATTTTTTTATGAAACGAGACATTTTGGAAAACCAGTAACTTTTCTTTATCCTCTCTAGAGTTTTCTCATACCCCACATGACCTATATCGTCATGGTTCATCCTGCACAGTTGCCACCTTGCGCCCTTCGGTACGACCCAACGTAAATCGTTCGCATCTCCTCCTATACACTTGAAGAGCTTGTTATTACGGACAACATAATTTTCTTTTATATATTCTAGCCCCTTTGAATCTAGGTTATTACTAAGTATGTCTCGAATCCTACTTAACTCAGAGTCTCCTAACTGCAGGGTAAGTAACCAATCATCTTCACTTATGGACATGACCGCTGGATACGACTCGACAGTGTAATTCTCTTCAATAGCAATTGGGTTCCGTGATAATGCATCGACGTGGCCCATTTTAGTACCAGGTCTATATTCTATGGAACAATCGTATTCCTGAAGCGCTAACCACCAACGGGCGATACGAGGGATTAAATCACGCTTCTGAAACGTGGACCGTAACGCACTACAGTCGGTGACGACCCTGAATTGTTTTCCCATCAAATAAACCCGAAATTTCTTCAGAGAGCATACGACAGCTAGTGTCTCGAGCTCATACGAATGAAAATTTTTCTCTTCCGGTGTCGTCTGCCTGCTGTAGTATGCTACTGGTTGAAAAGGGTCTGATGTACGCGAGCGCTGTAGAAGTATACCGCCTACACCAATCCTACTCGCGTCAGTATGTAATTCTATCTCGGCTGATGGATCGAAAATGGCTAGAACTGGTCTACAAATTAGCCTTTCTTTAAGTTTCTGGAATGCATCGGCCTGCTCAGCAGTCCACTCCCAAATAGCGTCCTTTTTTAATAATTTGGTTAACGGAGCGGCCAACTGCGCAAAACCCTCCATGAATTTTCGAAAATAGCTCACGAGTCCAAGAAACTGGCGTACCCCGTGCACATTTTCGGGACAGGGAAAATTAGTTACGCTTTTGATTTTACTTTCCCCCGGCCGCATTCCTGATGAACTAATTTCGTAGCCAAGATAATCTATTTTGTTCTGCAAGAAGCTACACTTAGCGAGATTTAGTTTCAATTTAGCTTTTTCTAGTAATTGTAAAACTTCTTCTAATCGATTAAGACATTCATCGATGCTTTTTCCGAACACTAATAAGTCATCTATGTAAACGGTTGCTTTACTGAATCTCGCTGGGCCCAGGACATGGTATTGTACATGGTGTTACTGTAACATATAAGACCCCGTTTTTCACTTGGTAGACACCACCACAAACCACGAATTGTTCATTGGGCCTTCCAACAATGTTTGTATTTAATAGCACGCTCCCCGTGAACATTATCTCAGTTACCGCTTTAATACTTGCACTGCCATAAAGTCTACCATTACCTACCAATTGAAGCTTTGTTAAATGCTCATCATTATCGTCGCTGAGATTTTGACTGGGCATAACCGTACCGATGTCCAAAAATTGCAACTTAGTGGCGTCTTTATACACAACTACATGAGGTTGTTCCGAAAACGTTTGACCTATAAGTACTGGTTTATCAAGCAGGTAATCTTCTACAACTCTACATTGCACTAGCGCATTTACCCCGTCGATTGTTACATCTAAAGAAACTGTACCTAACGAATGTACTACACTGTTCCCGAATCCCTTGAGTGGGGAGGATTTTCCGTCATGAGATAGCCCCAGATCAGTTATAGACGACAATTTTATCAGAGATACCTCGCTTCCAAAATCGATGAACGCTTGAAGCGTCACTCCATTAATGGAAACCTGTTTTGTAAATTTTCCACTCGGATTCAAATTTGATATACACATTGTTTTTTTAGTAGATTCCGACTTACTTATATCTTTATTAGTCTTAAGGAAGCAAACATCCTCCGTGTGGCCTACCTTCTTGCATCGATTACAATGACGAAGAGGCTTGGGACATTGCAAAAACGAGTGACCCCTTTCTTTGCAGTTAAAACACCCCGGTTTTACACCTATTTTCTGAGTTTGACTATTTTCAGCAGGATTAGAAGAGACATTACTGGCATTTTTATTCTTAAAGGTAGGTTGGGTTTGTTGGCCATTATTATGACTCAATAAAAATTGTAATAGTTGTTCGGGCTCGGTACAGCGTAAAGCTAAGGCACTAGACTTCATTGTCCTGTCACTGATACCGTGAATAATGCATTCTGCTGCGCGTTTCCCCGTTATATCACACTGATTTAAGAGCGCTAACTTTTCATAATAGTAACTCTCTATTGGCTCATTGTATTTACTCTTTCGCCTAAGCATATCCTCCAAAACCTGGCCATAATTTTGCTCAGAGGGAAAAGCCATAGTTAATTTATCTTGCCATTCTCGCCAACTATACAAGATTGAGTTTAAACTCTCATACCAGGTTTTTGCCAGACCTTGAAGTTTTTGCATGGCGAAATGTATGGTTGTCCGTTCATCCCAGCCGTAAACTGTAGCGCACTCATTTACTTTCTTGAGCCAAAAATCTATGCGTTGGGATTTGTTTGAAGGATTAAATTCTGGCAAGATATTTTTAGCATCTATGGGCTTACAGCTGATTTGTGCGAATTGAGTTGACGGCTGTGATGGCGGATTGTTTTTGAGCGCTTGCAAAAGATTCAGAACCTCTTTAGAACAAAATAATGGGCTACGTGATCGACGCGAATATCGTTCCCTACCGACAGATGTTTGTTCGGTTACCTTATCTGCTTGATGATCCCGAAGATGCGATGTGCTGCGTGTTTCTCCATTTCGTGTGTTGCGATGCTCGCGGCTCCGCGTGCTGCGATGCTCGCGGCTCGGTGTGTCGCGATGCTCGCGGCTCCGTGTGTCGCGATGCTCGCGGCTCCGTGTGTCACGATGCTCGCTGCCCCGTATGTCGCGATGCTCGCTGCTCCGTGGGCCGCGACGCTCGCGGCTTCGCGTGCTGCGATGCTCGCGGCTCCGTGGGCTGCGACGCTCGCGGCTCCGTGGGCTGCGACGCTCGCGGCTCCGTGAGCTGCGATGCTGACAACTGTGCGGGCTGCGCTGCTCGCGATTCCGTGCGCCTTGCGGGCTGCGACGCTCGCGGCTGCGTGGACTGCGCTGCTCGCGGCTACATCGACTGCGATACTCGAGGCTGCGAGGGCTGCGACGTTCGCTGCGATGACTGCGTTGCTCGCGTCTGTGCGGGCTGCGCCGCTCGCGGCTGCGTGCGCGCCGAAGCTCGCGGCTGCGCTTATATTCTTCTTGCGCCACGCGTCCCTCGTTGTGTAATTGCTGGCGTTCAACCTCCAGCTGTCGCTGCAATTCCAGCAACAGCTGGCTGCGTGCAATGCTGCCATCTCGTTTGTCGTTCTCTTCAGGCGTTCTCAACCTGTGTCGTTCGCCATCTTGGTCTTGGCTGCCCGAATCCATATCCGATCACTCGTTCATGAAAAAAAATGTTTACTTATGTAAATAGTTGATCTGCATTAACATGGACCAAATGGGAATAAGTAGTTAAGTTTTCTTTAATAGTATTTATAGTAAAATGAGCTTGTTTCGATTTATTACAACGAATTAGTTATCTTTACATGTTTATATCATGATGTTATATATTTATATTGTGTCAGAGCTTCAAACCTGATTTTTAGTGCCTTAGAGGCGTTTTCAGCAGACTGAAAAGCGATTTCAGGCCCTTACAGAAACGGCTTGTTCACATACTAGAAGATTCGAAATTCACATAAGTTGCCGTTGTTTTCAGGCGCCTGAAACATGTTTTCAGTCCGTTCCAGGCCACCCCCTATCAGGTGGTTCAATAACCTGAAACCATGTTTTCAGGAGTTTTCAGGACCCCTTATGGGCTTTCGAAATACACCGTACCATTAGGAAAACAGCTCTACAAAGAATATTTGAGAAGCGTGTGAAAATTATAGGTAATTCTCAGAAAAGAACAGCATTAGTTCAGAATGTTCCAGTCGTGCTAAGAATAATC
The DNA here is from genome assembly GCA_947034925.1 of Eudemis profundana. Taxonomy (NCBI): domain Eukaryota; kingdom Metazoa; phylum Arthropoda; class Insecta; order Lepidoptera; family Tortricidae; genus Eudemis; species Eudemis profundana. The sequence continues at coordinate 12,416,931 of OX344808.1, forward strand.
AAAGACACTCGTGCTGCCTACCCATACGTCGCAACAAGGGGTGGACTTTTCTGGATTGGACAAATTATTCCAGATAGGCATTCTCTCGACTACCGGGAGAATTTTGACCATTTAAGCCCTCCTTTTTTTGTTTTATTCCCGGGCTACGTCAAAATACGCTTATCACGATTTTATAAGAACAAAAGGACTAGTAACAATTAAAATACTCTGGTATAACTCTGATATGTATACTTTTATGAGGCAAATCATTCTAGTGATTTCAATCATGCACATAATGGGGCGTGTACTCACATTTGAGATTCCCAATCGCACTTCTGACTATAAGGATAGCCAGTAAAACACTTTAAGAATAACAGATTCACTTATTTATTTAAATAAAACCGTAATAACTAATGTTACACTTGTGATCACTCGTAAACACACTGATTCACAGATCAAAGTTTTCCACTGTTCCCTTTGCACTCGTTCCAACGAGAATGGCTCGCCCTGACAAGGTTTGCCTTTTATATACCAATATTGCCGCTAAACGACCCGCCAGTCTGACAACCCGCCATCTTGTGCTGCCATCTATTCTCAGCTGTCAAATCGTTGAGCGACTATTTAAACTATTTAAAGTGTACAATAAACTAGTGGTTTAGAAATAACATGTAAAATCATAATAAAATTAACCTTAAATATAATCATATTTTGGAACCTTACAAATGACCGAATGGCGTACTGTGTTGTTTTTTTTTGCTTGTTTCAGGATAGACACACGAGGACGTGTGCTATGCAGGATGGCCGTGTCGGGGACAGCAGCGATAATTCAAGAAATCTAAGATCCTCAAGTGACTACTGTAGTACTAAGTAGATTTAAAATGGCGCGAACGCCGTGTGACGTAACGACCGGTTGCGTTGCACGTGGGCGGGCTCGTTGGACAAGAGTGTCGATTCTCTTTCTGACTGTCGTGGCGAAAACACTTGTCTTACGATTCTGTCAGTTCGCCTGCCAGTAGTTAAAGTTGCTACTTGATAATTGTAATTCTGTCGATTAATAGTAAAAGAATCATATTGTGTAACGTAATTGTCTATTTGCTCTCTTGAGTATCTACGCCATAATATTGTAACAACTATTGTAATGCCTGATGATTGAAAAGAGAACCTGGTGAGTTTCTTCGGCCCTTCTTCTCACCAGAATGTCATTTACCGAAGCGGCCAAAAGAATCAGACGAATAAATGATTTGATCTGACATGAATCCACTTCTTTAACCAACATACCTCAACGGCCAGGATTCTGCAGTCTAACCCATCCTGACCTGACAGTCAGTCTTCACGTGGAATATCCGACATATATATTTTTGAAAATGTGATTTTTTTTTCTCTTTCAATTAGGTTTTTGGTCCTGGCGTCAGGAAGGCATTGATTTGCTTCACGGTATGGCGGTCAAAAGGTTAAAAATATTGTGAAATGTAGCTAATCGTTTGATACGTTTTTACGGTTCTGTCCGTACATCCGAATGAAAAGGTGGAACCTTTATAATATCACTCGTTCTTAAAGGGGTCTTAATAGATGACATGTCAAATCATGATTCTGACCATGAGCAACGCGGACTTGATTGCTAAATTTCTTAATTAAAGACTTTAAAAAACAATACTAAATATTTAAAAACAACAATTTTTATATTATCTGGAAAGGAAAATGTGAAATATACTATCACACTCACTTTCACCCACGTCATTCGATCGAATAGGTATGCGTTCACGCGAATCGCCCGAATAGGTATTTTTACCATTAAATGCCATTGAATTATAAAATTACGGGACAATGTACTGTCCTGTATTGGTTTCGCCAAATTACGGGAATATTCGTGCCTGAAATACGGGACAACCCGTAAAATATGGGACATCTGGTCACCCTAACCGCTAGGGCCTGTAGCTAGGCTGACCGGGCTCCCTTCTAAAAATGACAGTCTGTTTTGTATTGGAAAAAATTGCTTGACTCATGTGTTGTTATATATGCACTGCCAATCAAGTTCTTCAATTTCTTCAAGATTCCATCATCAGATCCTGAGCTTGTAATGGGACCAACTGGAAGGTGTGTGTATCTACCCTTGCAAACAAAAAATCGGTCCAACCGTCTTCGAGTAATCGCGTAAGGCCGGCTTTACACCTGTAAGTTTTACTTACGTAAGTAAGGACGCAGCTATACGTTAGACTGAGATAGTCAGTCAGCTATCTCAGTCTAACGTATAGCTGCGTCCTTACTTACGTAAGTAAAACTTACAGGTGTAAAGCCGGCCTAACAAACATGCAACACCAAACTTTCGAATTGAGAACCGTCCTTCATTTAGAGATCGGTTAAAAACGGGTTAGCCTACGATATTAATACGAACTTAGACTAAGATATATCTATCATAAGTACGCGTCGGGCGAGGGCGCAAGTAGAACTAAAATTACTTAGCCCGAGACAAATTACCTGCAATTCCTGGCGAACTAATCGCACGAATAGACGAATGGAGGAGACGTCCGTCGATAAATCCTCGAATACGGTGCACCCGGCTGCCTTCTGTTAATCGTGCCGCTAGAAGTGCATTGGCACGTTTCGCTGCAATGTAGATATGCCATTAGCCTCGTAAGTCCCCGCGTACTTGTACACGTACAAATGAATGACAGTATGTACATATATATTATGTAAACCCGTCATTGCACATAAAAGTACCTATACAGAATCAATACAAACGGCTATGTACAAAGGTGAACTTATCCCTGTAAGTGTAAGGGATCGCTTGCAGCTAACCTTAAGGTTTATGTGAAAGAATAATTCTGTGGGTCTAGTGAAGAGGAGTACAAGTCACATATAACCTAGGAGCAAAAGAGCTTAAGACATACAATAGAGTTGTGACCTTTTGTTCCTGGTATAAATGTGACTCCTTTTCACTAAGACCCACAGAATTAACAAAGAAGATAGACAGACACACTAACAAATAAATTTGCTTACTAGTGGTTCAGACCTTAGATTTTAACTAGGAGTAACTGCCGAATGTACTTAACTAAGTACTATGTTTTATCTCCTACGTCCCCCGAAAAAAAAACCACAACGTTTCACCGAAAAAATGGACTAAAGTTTGTCTCGGTCTGAAGCAGTATTCTTTCGTAGTAGGTACGTGGCGTGCAATATGGGTAGGTACTTACCTATATCTTTAAACCGGAGCATATTTGGCTTTAGTCACCAACCTACTTGGTTGCATTCGGGAGTTTGGATTTCCATCATTAATAAAACACAGAACTTACGAAGGTAGAATCAAGGCAGTTAGAGCAAATTGTCCCCTGATTATCTGTACGTAATTATAAAATCTGTTAAAACTAAACATCAACTAAAATCTGTTAACTATTGCAAACTGATTACAAGACAAGTAATCAGTTTGCAATAGTTAGGTGGGTACCTAACTGCTACGAATTTATCAATAGGACACAGTATCAGAATGTATAGGCATCTTCTGTGCGCGCTCGTTGATTCGTAGGTAAGTTTCCATCACTTTTAGTAATAGCCTTGATCGGAGTGTACAGATAATCCAATGTAGGCCCAATTAAACTTCAATCGCGGAAAGTTATGGCTTAGGCCACTTTTCTATTTGATTTTCTTTTAGTTACCGTTCTCTTAGGTAGATAATCTGCTTTCCTTCTGCGTCTGAGTGGCTAGGCGTTAAATAGGTACCTATACATTTATACCTTTGGGAAGCTGGAGCAGGTTTCGCTGAGGTACTTTTTTTAAAGAGTACCTAGTTAAGAGGGATATCAGAAGCTGTACAATAGGTAAGTCTGTGGGCAAAAATATTACTACAATTACTTAAGGCAGGGCTTCAACCTTTTCCAAATCAGGAGCCAATAATGTTTTTTTGCATAGCGGGCATTTATAACAAATTTGTTTTAATTAGGTAAAAATTGGCCCACATTCTATCGTTATACAAAAAATCAGGTAGGTAGTCAATTAATTGTGTAATAATATTACCCAATTTATAAACGATTGACTATTGTACAATCACAAACACAATTTTACTATTAAACAATGATGAAAAAGAATTAGCTACCTACCTAAGCTGTTGGCGGGCCGTCGATGAAACCTCGCGTTGAAGACTCTTGACTTAAACTTTGGATGTGTAACAAATGCAAATGTTTGTAAATATTGTGCATCTATTTTTTTATAAAAACGAAAGAATTATTACTTACTACGGCCAGGGCAGTTTCAAGTATTAACAAGGCCTCGTTGACTCTTGATTTTGTAAACCATGCTTGTCAGAAAGTCCCTAAAATTCCGATTAAAGTACGTTCAGTACCGGAATAAACCACGCAACAGTACCAAGGTACCTCGAGGACGACTGCAACTATAAGTAATACTTATCTATCTCTTTCCATTTAATATTGTGCGAAAGTGACACGTCATGCTTTATCGCGCGACAAGTTGTACCTATAAATAATGAATGCAAGGGGATGATAATCTTATACAACGTAATCCCAAATTAAGCAAAGCTTGTGCTATAGTACCTACCAGCTATACTAATAAATACCAATTCAATTTGAAAACATCCAATACTCAGAACAAACACTTCTCACCATCACATTTTTGCTATTACTATTTGAACTCTCTAGCTTTGCAGGCACTGCCAATCTGCCAATAAGCTAAACGTGTCGTCCAATTTAATTGTCCTGGATTGAGACAACCGCCGATCGCCGTCGCTCTCTCTGTGGGACACATGCTTCTATCGAATTAAGACTTACAGCTGCAGTAAATGAACTGCGATCAGACAATGGCCTCGGATTGGTTTAATCGACCACCGGGTTTTTAGTTCGATTAGTTAGCTCTAACTTCCGTCGACTTGTTCGCTAGTTGTATTCAATGGAAGCTTCTAGAAACGGCTTGTGATAAGATTTTATTGATAGAAAATACGGTATCGTCAGCAGCTTACATCAAATATTTACTTAATAACTATATTATTACACACATTAGCACACATTTGCCGTGTAAACAATGGAATTTCGCTGCACTATTTCATCCCCTACTTCACCTTTACCAGGGCAAAATTTTAAGGAAACCCTTACACACGTTCGTTATTATAATGTAGGTAGGTACATGAGTATAATATATTCTGTGTTCAAATTCCACGCTTCTTAAGCCCGATCTATTTTTAAGTCAGTGTCTACCTAGATAACTTAGATAGATTTAGTTATAAGAGTCCGACGGAACTTTCGTTTCGGCCTAGTTTCGGCAAAATAACGGGTTTCGGCTTCCATCCAGCTGAAACCGAAACTGAATTCGAGATTCAAATATTGGCTACTGAATAATTAAAGCCTCTGTTACATTATGATTAATAAGTTATTTAAAAATAAAGACTGACTTGACTTGGTTTCTGCCGTAAAAACTAGTTTCGTCGGACTCATACTAATTAGACATAATGGCCAGAGATACTTTTGAGTATTTGTATCCCCCATTTTTTACATTTGATTGTACCCACAGATATCAACTAATCTGTTTGCCATGCTTACCTATGTCACGTAATACGACTACGTGTCGTGTCGTTAACGATACGTTGTGATTAATGGATTATACGTGAGAATCTGCACCTTCTGCTAAGGAATATCTACAAGTACGTCCTGTAAGTCATAACTGCCCAAATCTATAAGGGTTCTTTGTTGACTACGGAACCCTAAAAAGGGACCTTAACGCGGATGGAAGTGTATTCGTATATATTTTTTAATTGCATTCACATATTAACCTTACATAGTAAATAGTACAAAAGAAATATTTTTTTCACACCTCCTATTCAGAAAAAAGTATTTTGATCCCTCATAAGAGGGATCAAAGTGATACTTTTCTGTTCAAGGACTACCTACAGGGTATTTTTAGTTTGAACCTGCTTAGAATATGCCATTGCCATACCATACATTATAGACTCTACATATTGACTCTACATATATCAACTCTACATATCGACTCTACATTATTGACTCTACATATCGATTCTACATATCGACTCTACATATCAACTCTACATATCGACTCTACATATCGACTCTCCATATCGACTCTACATTATCGACTCTACATTATTGACTCTACATATCGACTCTAAATATCAACTCTACATATCGACTCTACATATCGACTCTCCATATCGACTCTACATTATCGACTCTACATTATTGACTCTACATATCGACTCTACATATCGATTCTACATATCGACTCTACATTATTGCTCTACATATCGACTCTACGTATCAACTCTACATATCGACTCTACATATCGACTCTCCATATCGACTCTACATTATCGACTCTACATTGACTCTACATATCGACTCTACATAAAGTCGATAATAAGGAATGGCCCAGACCACAGGTGTTTGGGGTCCGAGCCGCAGGCGAGGGCCATAAATATAATATGGAAGTGGTAAATTCGTCCCGTCCGTAAAATGTAATAAACGTTTTATAAATAATAAGGAACTGTAAATTTAACAATTTCACATTTCATTTTATTAAAAATGTGTGATGCTCTTTGACTAACTATATATTTCGTTTTCGTTATTTTGGTAGGTAGCGTTTGTATTTAAATTTTCCTCATAGTCGGTGTGAAAAGCAGTATGTGTCACAAGGTAGCAAAATTATTTACACCACGGGCGTTAACACTTGAATCCCTCACTACGCTCCGGATTCTACTTTAGAATCCCTCGCTACGCTCGGGATTCAATTGTAGAATCCTTCGCTTCGTTCAGGATTCAATGTACGCCCTCGCCGTAAATACATCATTTTGCTCCCTTGTGACACAATCTACTATTACTATTTAGTGCCATATGAAAGACCCTGAAGGGCACTGCAAATAGGATAGAGTGGTTAACGCGGGCTACCTTTTCCGCAACTCGACGACGGATACTATGCTTATTTTCAGTCCGAGATTATTTTTTATCATTAAGTATGCAATGCTAATGATGTATTTCGTACCTATTTGAGTAAAATAACATGAAAATAAATGATGGGGTAATAGCCGTGGGAGTTGTGTCGTTTTGTCTAAAAAACTTGAGCCTCAACATCTTGGCAAGTTTTTACTTCCATGTTAGGGAGGGTGGTTACCTCACCTCTTGGCCCGCGCCCGCCACTTTTTAAGGTTTCTAGACAAGTCTAATTATTACAAACGTACACGTCTAAAAATAGGTATAGGTACATTTCGCATTTGACCGTATTGCTACGTAGGTAGAAGTTTTTACTGCGTATTTTTGAACAGTGTATCTCGCTCCTTGAAAATCATTAAACGAAAAACACGATTTTTGGGTAAGGGGCTTTAAAGTTTCCGAAATATTAAAACGTCTAAAACTACCTTATTTGTAATAAAAGTATCATTTTTATATTGTGTTTTGTTAAATACGTGACGATGCTTTTAACTGATAAGAGTAAACTCTGTCTTTTATGTTTTATTTATCTGATAATTGAATTTAAAGAAAATAATAATGTCACTTTTTCATTAATTTTTGCTTAATGTCACTTTTTAAGCCTGTGTTTTCCTAAACTTTAATTTAGTTTAAGCATGGGCTCCCAATGCTAACAAATTAGAATTAATACCTAAAAATTTCGATAGATGGCATGTTAGGTGTCAAATTAAGAATTACGTGCAATTAATCCTTTCGGTTGATCGCCATCTATTGACAGGTAGTGGCTTTACGCAGGTAAAGCCACTACCTGTCAATAGATGGCGCTATGCTTTTAGCGCCATCTAGTGAGAGATAGCGGCGGTGCTAAGTCGCAACATAAATTTCGTATCTCTATCGTACGCGTGTAATTAATTATATTGCTCTCCCGCTTGCACAGTGGCATACCGCCAGCATCATAGATTGTAAACCTTTTCGTCAATGTAATATGGCGCGCGCATATGGTTGTTTTGTTTTTTTTGTAATGTTGTTCGGTAGTATTAGGGTGCTCTGCGGCAATTGTTTTATTAAAACATGTGCAGTAAAATCTTTTCGGAATCAAGTCTGTTTTCTTGTAGGTATTATTTGTTTCAGTGTATCTTTATTTTCTTAAGTTGGGTATTTTATAACACATATATAAAAAACAAAATACAACATATCCATGGAAAGAACATGTCTAGTCACTTAAGTAACTTTTTGAGTTATAGCAGTTTGAAAGTCATCGGGAACAATTACTATGGTAACCATTTCTGTAAAAGTGAAAAAAATATATAATATTTTAAGATATCCACCTGTAATCAAGTGGTAAGTTATAGATCATTGCGAGCTCTACATTTTGAGATTAAAGTCTCATTTTCAAAAAAAAGTGACTAGACATATTCTTTCCGTGGACCCTTCATATATATACAAAATATAAACACATCATAAAAAACCTAACCTGGTAGGGGGCAGCGGGGCGGGGCCAAAGCTACCGGTGGTTAGGGCTGCAGAGAGGAATCTCCTGACACTTTATTTGTTTTATTATTGCTATCGTTAGCTTTGTTGATTATTTTGCTGTCCACGAATAATGAGTTTGAATTGTCTGATTGAACATTAGACCAACGAATGATTATATTAATTAATTAATTATATAATATTAATTAAGTTTGTACAATGAAAATGAGATTAGCTTATTTATTTCGCATATCAAAATTACATCATAAGTCAAATTATAAATTAAAAATTAAGATTGTCAAAATACAAAATAAAATTTTATTTATTTTAGGCTTTATTTATTTTGAACTTTATAGATACCTATTCCGCAACATAGATTATAAACGTAGTGAATTTAGCCCGTATATATTTAAATCCTATAATAAAAGATGTTATGAATTCCGCACGTTCTGCAATTTTGCTTTATGTATTTTGATCGTACGCAAAACGTATAGCATGATCGTAATCGTATAACATGTGTTTTTAAGTATTTTGCTACGTAACCGGCTTAGGTACAAAAGAGCCAGCGTAAATTTCTCCCACCTTCGGAATCTAAATAAAATTTACACACGAAATATACATTTAAATATACATTTGGTCACAAGAAGTATACTATTTACAACTTTGCTGTGGTAATTTGTAGCTAAATGGATATTACAATAATTGCACTTATACTGTACTAGACTGGAAGAAAATGAATAAAGAACATCATAATAATGTTATATTAGGTGGTATTTTATAAATTGGAACTTTGTGTCAAACTGTTCTAGACCTCTGCCTCTGCACAGATTATAGGAATATTACATACGCAAAAATTCCCACGCTCGAACAATCCCTATTGTTCGAGCGTGGGAATTTTCGGACCCTTCCGACTCCTCCATTTCAATACGTAGTAAGTAGTCTAGTAAATTTTAAAAAGGGCGTAAACACATAAACATAAAAATGTTGTTAAGCTCTTTTTTTTAATTGTCTGAAGCACTTATTAAAACCATCCACCAATAACCACAGCATGGTCACGGTACGGTAAACTTCACGCAGCTTACGCGCTTTACGTTTCCCCCTATTCGATCTTGGCCGACGCGGAAAATTATAATTATTAATATGTTAAGACTTCATGTTAAAGCATCCGTGGTCTAATAATTAAATGGTCTAATAATGAACTCAAATAATTTAGCACTTTGTTTATACACAAACAAACTAAGGTAGGTATCACTGCAATTCAATATAAGTTGATAGTATTCACAGATTTTCTTAATCTAATGAGTTGGAAAACGAATACGTTATATGTATTTAAAATACATTATTGATAATTCGCACAGTTCTCGATCGCGACGGCGGCCGGCATCAACGGCGTTTGCGTACTGCAAGGATATTTATATTGTGCCAGTGTGAAAGACTTCATAATGCATGTTTTATAAAATCAAACGTACAACCCAAAAGAACCCCTCAAGGACACACGCGCGTCGAATGTGGAGTCGTAAGCTAGGCTTTATATGTATAACTATATTATATCGTGATATAGTCATTTACTTTAAAATGCCTGCGATCGGACCTTGACGAACGCCATCTAGTGACGCATCATTATATTAGTAGGATCGATTGCTGAGCTAGATACCGTCAGTTCAGTGCTGCCGCCTATGATCACACTATGGAACTAATTTAGTCTAGTCAGATAGCAGAGTTAGGACGCTACGCGTATTTGTTTGAGATTGGGTATCTGTACTAGTATTCTGTAATCTTTGGTTTAAGGAACAATGACACTATATCTGGTTATTTGAAAGAAAAATCCATGATTTTGTATTAAAACTCTTAAAGAAAACTTCTCAAAAATAGTTAATATTTTTATTCATTACACACCGTGACATTAAACAACAAGTCACAAAATAATCAAACAGTAATGTAGGAAGCAGCTTCTAGTAGTTATAACGGCTTTAAACATAAAACAGCATTTTTCAATTGACCAAAACGAGTGAATTTATAATAATTTCAGCTGGCAATATTGACACTACGTCGAAAACGACGACTAATAATGCTAAAAATCATTTTAGTTATTAAAACCACAATGTCATTTAACGTAATAAAAATACAGTACATCTTTATTATTAGCCTGCAGCAAGACTCGAAATTTAAAATAAAACGGTCTGATATACTGTCACTTTAACAGTCTTAACACAAAGTATAACATTAAAAATTGCCAGAGGACAAGTGTAATTAAAGCGAAAATGTCACTATTGCTTTAGATTGAGTCTTGATATTTATACTACATTATAAGTTCGAACTGACGTATTACGAATAGAAACTGTATTCCATTGAAAAATTGTAGTACTTTCCGCTTAATCTCAATGAACACAGTCATTAAAGAAAAAATGACAACCTTCTTCACAAAATCTACTAAATTTCGCTGTATTTCTAACGATAGTGGCATTGTTCCAAAAAGTCGCGCGTCAATTTCCACTATTCGCCGTAATGACACTAGCACCCTCTGTCGTTTTAAATAGAGCTAGAGCAATAGGTGTCTTTGTATTGCGTTCCTTACAATCACGTGAGTTAGATGGCGTTGTTAACTCAAAAAAGTCATTTTTTGCATAGTGACGTTATGATTTTCAAGGAGCGATCTGTATTTCAGAAAGTTTCCTTGAAGTTTCTGATCGAACCGTAGTTTTTTGCAGAACACTCCGAGTGTGAGACATTAGGTATGTAATCTCTGTAAGTACCTACTTAATTTTAAAATCATAATACGATTTTCTGTAAATTATGTTTTGGGGTACTCTGGGGATCGTTAGATATTAATAAATTTCCGGTCCGGGTTGTAAAAGCTTATCGTCCGCCAATTATGACATACTAACTCAAAAATACATGGGATAGACGCGCACATACACCTGCAGGTAAGTTACCTACGTTACGATTAGCAGCAATGTTAATAGTAGGTACATTACTTACCTAGAGCGGTAAAACAAAGAATGTCTCAGATCGCGGGTATTTGACGTCCGAGCCGAAGGCGAGGGCGATAAATATGCCATCTGAGGCTTTCTTTATTAACGCCCGTGGTAAGTACAAAATTTTATGTCTCCCCCAGGCTCTCTCATGAAGTGGGATTTTCACTAAAATTACGTAGATATGTACACGTAATGACACGTTCTTAAAATGGCGTCTTAAAACACCTCTTGAAAAGCAATATAAAATTAGTTTCAATCATCATACTCATCATTACGCATAACTGTAAATAGTCATACATTTATGCGCATAACGATTTTAATCATAATGTTTATGGACATACTGTGTAATGGGCATATAGTTGATATGCATACATTTATTCAAGCATACTTTATAATGGGCATATATGGATTGCTCATACAACACTTTAACCATGCTAAGTAAATGCATAAAATGCAATCAATCATCTGTTGTTTGTGAATGCTGCAAGAGGTGTAGGTGCTGGGCAGGTAATTCTGATGTACCCACTTTGAAGTTTACGAGCATCTGTATCAATAGCGAACATTTTTACCAAGCCTTGTAGGATACGAAGCCGAAGATAAAATAACCTACTTACTTTCATCTAAACCTGCGAATAAATAAAAGAAATCCGTATCTCCTGCGTCCTAGAATACTTATTTAATCTGGAATTGTTCTTTTAATAGCATTTGAGACGTACCCGCGTGTGTCGGGTCATCCACGCTCTCATACATAAAATATGTGGCGAAATTATATTTATTTAAATTACTGCTCCCCCGAGCTTGTACCCTTTTCACGGTCGGATATTTTCCCGTATATTTTATGCATGGGGCTACCTGTCTTAAATAATAACAACGAGTAAAATTAAATTGAGGTTACTCTCGAGTTTAATATCCTTTTGTATTGTTGGGACTGTTGCAACATTTGTTTACCGGAAGAATATTTTGTTTTATGTGTTAAGTGGCAAACAAGCCGACGAGCCTACGAGATATCTAATGAACTTACTACGTAGGGCTGTCAGTCTGTAGCGTACGATTTAAGATTTTAGATTTCCGACGATGTCGTTAGACGATGTCGTTTCTGAATAATGGGCAACGGATTATCAATGGAGGTAAGGTAAACGTCCAAGTGCTCGACACTGTCCCATTAGTCCTCATTTGGAATCATCAGTCATTCATTAGCAATAGGTACAGGTGATAGCAGGACAGGGTGTTGAATATCGGGCATTAGCGTATCGAGAACTGAGACGTTTATCTTAATTATTTGTAGATAAGTAGATAATAATTTCGCATTCTTGCTCAAACATCTGTTAAAACTTAGTTGGATCAAATCTTGCACCTGTCTTTTGTTATGTTCTGAAATCTTGCATACATATATAAATCTTGCATACATATGTAAATCGGATGACAATGCAATTATTACTGTAACATGGATACCTCCATCTCTAATCTGGTAATGGAGTTGTAATGTGGCCATAGGATGATCTTAATTATCCTATCGTGTTTGGGCGCATTTTTGACAGGGTTTGACATGCAGTTTGCGATTATACTATAATAAGGTACAGAGTCGGCAACAAAGATATTTCACTCATCTAAGTTTCTGTGAAAAATATTTTTTTCACAGAAACTTAGATGAGTGGAATATAGGTAGGTACCAGTGGCGTGGCGTAAAATATATCCTTGGGAAAGCCGGTGCAGATTTAGCGTACATTTTCCTTAAAGGCCGGGTCACAACGGAAGCGTGCGCGTCGCGTACGCGTTGCAGCTCCTTGACTTTGAGCCGCCATTTTGAACGCGTTACGCACAAAGTCAAGGAGCTGCTGCGTGCACGCAACGCACACGCAGCCGGTGTGCGTTGGCCTTAAGAGCTGTAAAATAAGGTGGTCAAATGCCTGATATTAGGCAAGCCGGTAGGAATCGAGTTCTATGGATGCCACGCCACTGGTAGGTACCTAAAGCTAATCCCACTAATATTATAAATGTGAAAGTTTGTGAAGATGTTTGGATGTTTGGATGATTGGATGTTTAGATGTTTGGATGTTTGTTACCTAATAACGGGGTAACAACTGAATGGATAAAGCTGACATTTGGCATGTAAGTAGACCAAGTCCTGGATTGAAACATAGGATACTTTATATCCCGGTAAAGAGTTCCTTTGGGACAACAACGGGAACAACGCGGGAGAAGCCGCGGGAAAATGCTAGTTAAACAATAAATAAGAAAACCTCTGAGGAAGTCAAATGGTTTTCGAGGGAGATTACATTTTGGTATCATTCGGACTCTAATTATCGGGATCGTGGTCACTCGGGAATTTATTGGACTGGACAATCTGCCTCCATCGGGTTCGGTTCGGTCCATTATTACCTTCGCCACTTGCTACAAATTGGTACAGTTAGCTTCATGAATGTTTGCGCCAGGGATGTTGTGGATGTGTATTGTTGACATCAATCAGATTTTTTTTATACAACAGATTATTAAGGAAGATACAGAAATAAATAAATGAAAAGAAAAACCTACGAGTATGTACACTGTCGATTGGAGTTAAGTTCTTCTCACGCGTGCGGCTACTAGAGTCTGTGCGGAAAGAGAATAGGATTTAGATTTGGGGACGCTGTAATGCTTTTCTACCGTATTTGCCGTATTTTCTGTTCTGAGGCCATACTGGTTAGGTTAGTTCCGTTTTTCGCCACGCCTATTCTCTTTCCGCACAGACTCTAACATTGGTGAGGAGACTTCTTTTGACGAGTAGAATCTATAAAAAAATGAGCCCTGAACTCGTTGGCAGACATTCTAAGTGTGTCTGCCAGCTGTTGCCGCCAATCCGAATCTTGTACCCAGTACCCAGGCCATGAAGTGGGATTTTCACTTTATAGCCGGGTGAGACGTAATAATAGTAGGTACAACACAACTAGGGTGGTTAAATAAAGAAAGGCCGAGATCGCAGATGCTGGCGGCCCGAGCTGCAAGCAAGGGACGTAAATATGCGATCGAGGGCTTTCTTATTACCTCCCGTGTTGTGTATTATTTTATGTCGACACTTGGCCAGAAAGCGGCTTTTTCCGTACGCGTAGCGAGAATCTTGTACTCTATCATGCTGGGGCCACATTAACGGAAAACGCCGTTAATTCAAATTCAAATTCAAAATTCAAAATTATTTATTCCAGATAACTAAAGATCCATTAGTGTTAGATTACATTTAAAACTTATAGCTAATATCGCGATGGTAGACTATTAACGTTAGTGTGGCCACGACTTAATACTTCACATTGACATTTATAACCAACTTTTTTTCAGGCCTGATAAGTTCCCTTTACTGTCCATATAGTGTTTCTTTTGCCGATTTAGTGCTGTCTTTTGTGTTCCTGCACGTTCTCTATAGGCCTAGTTCTTGAAGTAAATTACGGAGATCTGCATCTGCACAAGCTCCGCAAGATTTAATGTAATTACAGTGTGACTTATGTATGAAAAATATTAATAATAATATCATCAGTCATCACTATCGAACCAGAATTTGGGCTACAGAACGCTGCTGTGAAGATTTTCACTTAGAAGCTATGACAGATAAAGAAATTGATACCGTCGTGCCTATCGAGAATTGGAGGTGAGTATTTGCCCAGTGCATTTCCGATTGGCAATACCAGCAGTGATTGATTGGCGAGGAAGCGGGCGCGACGTACCCCTGACGCGTGGCCGCTGTATTGAATTAAACGCATCGATTGAAAAACGCACAGGTGCGCCTGGTAGGTATCGGTAGCCCGCCGTCAAATTTCGTAGTAAATACCTTAAAATAGCTAAGCCGATTAGAATAATAAGTATAACACAAAATGGACACAGTATATGACGCAGAAAGCCCGCCCTTGTAAACCTACTTAAATATTACACCTACAAAACAAAGTATAAAGACGAACAAGTACTCCAACTTTCCAAGAGGTCAATCGTCGAATTCAACTCGGCTGGGCAGCGTTCGGTAAGCTACGCAAGATCTTTTCGTCCCAAATTCCGCAGTGTCTCAAGACGAAAGTCTTTGACCAGTATGTGTTGCCAGTGATGACTTATGGAACAGAGACGTGGTCGTTTACAATGGGCCTCATAAGAAGGCTCAAGGTCGCTCAAAGGGCAATGGAAAGAGCTATGCTCGGGGTTTCTCTTCGAGATCGAATCAGGAACGAGGAGATCCGTAGAAGAACTAAGGTTACCGATATAGCTCAACGCATTGCAAACCTTAAGTGGCAATGGGCAGGGCACATTGCTCGCAGAACTGATGGCCATTGGGGTGGTAAGGTTCTCGAGTGGCGATCACGTACCGGAAGACGAAGTGTTGGCAGGCCTCCCACAAGGTGGACCGACGATCTGGTGAAAACCGCGGGAAGCCGCTGGATAATAGCAGCACAAAGCCGACAATCGTGGAGATCCTTGGGGAAGGCATATGTCCAGCAGTGGACGTCTTTTGGCTGAAATTATGATGATGATGATGACTCCAACTTTGGCCGTTTAGGAGCGCGTGACACGTATTCACACAGACGCGCGATAGCATGTCTGTGTGAGTGTGATCCATACCGGAGCATTCTTACACATTCTTAAAACTTTGCTTGTATTGCGTTCGTACACGGCGCGCACACATTCAAGCGCGCTATGTACCTTATGTAGGTAGAAAAATTACTGCTTCTCGCTCGCAAGCGATTCCCGCTCGCACAGTAGGTATCATCTAATAGTAAGTAACTTCGGGGTCGAAGATGTAACCAGCCGGTGCAGAAAGTTATTCACTAGGAGTAGGAATTGGTATTGCGGTAGAGCTGTTCCGAACGGTATTAATCTACGATGAAACTTGTAACGAATCAACCCTTATTTTTCGTTTTGTTAGTAATTTTCCAACGCAAATCTGTTAGAGAGCCCAACCGATTTCTAAACCATAATTTGCTACTGTCACAGCCAAAATATCTACAATAGAAACAATTACGATACAAATTAGGATACACTTATATCTGTCATCCCTTATCAGCGACCCTTCAATTATAATAATGGAGTCGGTAATTGTATAATAATTCGTTCTGGGCCGACTAACGAATGAATTGTGGCGTAACAAGTCCATTGATATGGCTATAGGAATCTGGGTGCACCCAGCGCACGCGACTTGCATGCACAATGCATTAAATAACGCCAAGCGACCACAAGCGACTAATATTTTTAAACGAACTTAAAAAAATTGCACCACATTATCTGTTTCTGTTTTATTTCTTATTTAAAAATGGATGCTAACGAAATTGCGAAATTTTGTTTCACAGATGTTTCAAAATGCAGATTTTTGCAAGTTGAAATGCATTTTAACGCTATAAACTCTGGTAGTTTGCACACATATTTAAATAGTTTTTCTACTCCTGTACTGTTATCTGTCTTTTACTTGGTCACGAACACTAATATAAGAACATACATAATATGAGTTCAGAGAAGTCTATACTCTATTCCCCATAACAGCATTAGTGTCGTTATAGTCACTTTACGTTATTGCTAGCAGCCACAGACTTCTAAATCTAGGTTAAACTTAGGTCAAGGATTAAGTGCTCAATTTTAACTTTACGGTAAAAATGCACAACTACCAACTTAACAAACAATTCAATTCCTACGGTTTTTAAGAAAAACAAAACTTTCCGAACTAAATTCATTGATGCCAACATAAAAAAAGTATTTTTAATTTAAGTATATTTTAAATTAAAAAAAAAGTTTACCATAGACACATACTGTCAGTCAAACGTCATATTTGCCTTGTTTCCAGGTTATGATTAATTTTGTATTTTATAATTTAAAACCTAGTCGTAGAAAAAGTATTGTATGCAACGTTGTATAATTAAGTCAAAAAACGCTCATTGCGTCTCTATTTGCGATACTCGCCGCTTTCGCGGCTCGTATCGCAACTCACGCAATTCACATTTTTTGGACCCACATATACAACTGTTGCATAAAATACTATTTTGAGATTAGAATGCGATAATAATGATTTACTGTAGGTTTCCGATTAAAGGTTAATATTATTAATGCAATAGATTTTTATTAGTAGTAGGTAGTTTAATTATGATTTATCAACCATTTTTTTCTATCCGAATTCAGACGTTGAATCGTGCCTATTGATCGTCCCTACCATGGATGTATAAAATAGAAGGATACCGCGCGGTCTAAGACGCGGGTGAAGCCAAGCAATGGCCGCCGAAGTGAGCATGTGTGCGTTGACGGCCCAATGGCACGCACGCACACATCAACCAGCATAATGGGCCGGTCGGCTGCCATTGGGCCGTCAACGCACACATGCTCACTTCGGCGGCCATTACTTGGCTTCACCCGCGTCTTAGACCGCGCGGTATCCTTCTATTTTATACATCCATGGTCCCTACTATAATAGATAACGTGCAATAAAGCATGCCTTACAGGTTATATGTAGAAGCATAGCTAAAGCCATGCTATGCTATCTAGGTGTCTAAAGAACATATGGAGTTCTATTCAGTACGTTTACCAGTGGTGAACCGTTCATAGAACTGTATTCTCACTGCCTTGGCGGTAATCCGGCTTTACCTCAATATGTCGTTCTCAGGTAAAAGATATCACTTTTCAAAAGGGACCTCTTAATAGGTTACAGGTTTATGGTACTAACAAGTGCAAGTTAGTTCACAAAGCATGTGGCTGATGTTTTTCATGTCGGACTGTATTTTTATTCTGGGATATAGTATTCGAACGATAAACTAAATGTAGTATCAATTTGGTACCAATAGAATAGTTCCGATTGGTACCTGTATCAGGGAACAACATGTAATGCCACTATTACTAACAAAATTAACAATCAAAAGTTTAATTCAAATGTGACGAAAATCTGTGAAATCTTAAAACAACTACCTAATTTTTGTCACAGTCGACCATTCTAATTCTGACCAACCCTGAGCCTGAAAACAACACTCCTTTTTTGGGCAGTCGTGTAGAAAAACCCACAGATTGAGAGATTTCCCAATTCGACTCAACGGGAAATCGAGCCCGGCTTCTGGCACAGAGTCGATCCATCATCCAACTTAACGAACCATACCGGCTACCAGATACGAACCATATGAATATAGGTCCAATATGAGAAAAAGTAGACCGTACTTCTGTTTCCATCCACTCTAGATAATTGTTGGTTGTTTGTAAGCCCATACCAAGACAAATAGGTACGGAACTACGGATAGCTTAATATTAGTAAACAGGGTCTAATTTGTCTTCCATAATTTTTAAGCGTTGTAGCGTATTGTTTGTCATAACCATAATTATCGGAAGTCATAATGCTTTTTTATCTATTGTTGTCTTGAAGATAGCATCTTAAAATATCCTGAAAATATTACGGTTTTAGTAATAATAATACTTTATGATTTTCGATTGTGAGAAATACAATTTTTAACTTTACCCCTAGGGTTTCGTTTCCCGCACCTTTCAACCTTCATTGTGAAGGTTGCACCTTTTTTGTGCCAAAAACTTATCTTTCATAATAAAGCGAGTCGCGTCATCCAGGAGCAATTGCGACACCAATTTTTCGTCTAGGATTGCTTTATACGAGAGAAAATTCGGCTTAAGGTAAAATTTACAGGTTAAAAAGGGGGCCACAGACAGAGCCAGTTTGTTCCTGGCTCAACGAATTACCATTGTAAGCCAGAGGAGCGCAGCTAGCCTGATGGGGATCATGTCGCGGGGACCCAATCTAGGGGCAACTAATTACCCATATGATTTTTATTTAAATCTATGCTTATTTTATATTAAATAGTAATTTATAAGATGACAGATTGATAAGGATGGATGAACTGAACCCTGTTATGCATTGTCAAGTACATACTAGTAATACTTCCATAGCACTTAACACGTTATTTCTTAACACGGTCCAACTGTAGGTACACAATGTGGATTTCTGCAACGTTTTGTTAACATGCATAAATTCAACATTAACACGACAACACTTAGGTACATTAATGAGTTATTTATGCCACATTATTCCGTATGCAGTATGCACCGCGAATTAGCATTGTTTGTCTGAAAACCGTGTTCCTAGAATCACTGAAAATAGCTGCGTAAATCACCAATATACGCAGCGTTCTAATCGAAATATATTGAAACCGCAAATCAGTGAGCTTTCTGCTTCCTGCATACTACCTGGCAGAAATAATTTGTATGTTAATTGTACTTCGCAGACTGCAGCGCTGTTTTCTATTTGAGAATTTATTGGATGAAGGCGAATTAAATGGCAAGGTGCTATGGCAATTAATTTAACGATAGGTATTTCACCGTATTAATTAATTAAATTTATTTTTTGACACCATCTTAACATTACATGTGATTAATAGGTACCTACTGTCAATGAATAAACGCCTAGGTATTTGAGACAATAGTGATCACAAAGATCCATAAAACCAATAATTAAAGATAATTCTAAATGAACCAATAGGTAATGATTAATTAATGGCATAGTGTCATATCATACCCTTGTTTAAGTTATATGCATAATATGTTGTACCTACTATTAACTATATTCATTAAGAGCTAGAAAGTTTTGATGCATAATAGGCAATATTTAGAGAATTTTGCAAGTTCCATTTTAAATCCGTTACCGACGTGCTTCTTGAGTCGAAATGCCTGATCTTGTACGACCCATATTCCACCAAATATTGAATTCGGAAAGTGCTCTGCTATCTGAAAAGTATTTTCCTCCCAAAACTTCGCCAGTTGGCAACAGCGTTTGAATTTTCTTGAACCAGGTATCGTTTTGCAGGAAATATTGCCCTAAACTGTAAGAGATATTGCAGTGTGCCCAACTAAGGCACTTAAAAATAGTAAACACATTTGGCAGATATCCTTATTGAGCAAGACAGAAGTTATTTCAAGAAGTTTTTAGTTTAGGAGTAAATCCAACTAAAACAAAAAAAAGCTATCTTCTTTTCTGATATAAATTATACGATTTGACCGAAATCTTTCTACTAATCGTGTAGGTAACTAAAACAAAAAAACTATATCTACTTCTGTTCCGATATAGAATATATGATTTGACCGAACTTTCTACTACTTGTTGTATGAGTCGAATAAATCATATTTTTCGGACTACATGTAAATAATGCATGATCCGCCATAGTATTTATACCAAGAAGTAAGAACACTTCACCTTTTAATTAGAACACGCCACGGTTACGACGCTGGACGTTTGTCCAGATTGGTCGTTTTACCCCAAGGAATTCCGATAAACGAACCGGTCATTAATCCTAATCAAGCATCATTGATTGTCCCCATTGTGTGGCCACATCCGAACGTTCCGGCAAGAAAGAATTCGCGGAAGAAAGGCAAGAACGGATTTCACGTAAAAGACGAAAAACTGCTGATGGAAAAGTTGAGATTAAATTAATCTGAGTTAGGTTGAGCTGGGAGCTCGCGGTTGTGGGAAATAGTTATTTATGTCGTACAATCAATCATTCATAATATAATATTAGTTTTTCAGGGTGCGTAGCAAAATTCCTAAAAACAAAACTTCGAAACTCACTAATATACGAAATTTCCAAGAACGCATTTCCTAAGATACTTTTATTCGAATGATCATATTTTCGAAAATCAAAAATCCTACGTATAAAATACCTAATGACTATAATTCGAAAATTAATATTTCTTATGCTCAAAATACCTTCCTAGAAAATTTCTAATGATAATGCTTCGAAAATCTTTATTTCTAAAGTTCAAAATACCTACTTTTGCTTCATACAATCTAAATGGTTATTTATTTGGTTCTGATTTCTTTTCCATTATTAATTGAAGCGGGCGAAATGAATCATCATCATCATCAGGCCCGCGCCGACCCCCGGCAGCGCCTGTGTGCAAATCTATGAAGCAACCTCTTTATTGTTGTCGTGTTTCGAATTCCGGCGCCGCTATTGCCTTGGCACCTGTGTGCGTTGCACACTTCGCACACAGGGGCGGCGCGGCCCAGATCATCATCATCATTTCTATCTTAAGACTTCCTTGGTCTCCCCGAAGGACTTGAAATTGATTAACACTCTTCAATCAATATCAATTTCCAAATAGTATATTATAGAGCTGATGAGACCAGACCGCCGCCGCGTAAAAATACGAGTCCTAATAAATATGGATTGAAACTACACAAAATAAAATTAACAGTTTTGTACATTAGAATTTTCAACTTCGGATAATCATGCGTAGAACAAACGTCGTTAGAAAATTCACACATTAGACTTTTTGAACGTAGGTGATTTGACCGTAGAACATACGGTTAAAATTAAAATCACTTATTTCTGCTAGTTAGCTCAAGGGCTCTTTTACATGTCTGATTCTATTCTTTTCTTTTGCTTCGGGTAGTGACCTTTTGGTGAGAAGAAGCTCCGGAAGAAACTCGCCAGTTTCTCTTATGCTTTTAAATATGAAGTATTACAACAATTATGAAATTATTACAAGAGATTTCATTCGTACATTACATTAAACATAAAACTACATTTTAAAAGATGTAAAGGGTCTCTCGGCGTTAAAACAAGACAAATTAAAAATAAACAAAACTGTTTATTATTTTATGTTCTATATCTATTTTCATATTTTCTAATTTGTGCTACCGAAGGTAGCCCACTATGTCTATTTGTATTGTTGAGAATAACCCAATTTTTAAATCCCACGTAATATTCTTGTATCCCGAGCACAGCGATATTTCAGCCGCCATCCGGAATTCAGTTTCATAATTTGTCTCCGCCCGGGCGAGTTCTAGGCAAGGAAATTGTAAATCTGAAGCTGGAACATGGCGGCACGAGCCAAAACTATTCCGAAAAAATATGAAACAATTTGGGGAACAGTTTTAATCCACGGACTTGTGGGAGCGGTGAAACGGGGTGAAGTGAAATAAAAACTAAGTGTTACAGCTATTACGGTTGTGTTTATTGTTTTAAGGTTCCTGCAATTGGAGAAATCTCCAAATCTCGCGTTTATTGCCGAAATTTTGTTTTGTTTTTGAGAGCCTCAAGGCTCTAAAGGTGCGTGCCAGTATTACGGGTTAAGGGGCGTTTCTTGTATGGGGACCTGCTTTTATTTTTAATTTAATTTTGTTTTTACCCGACTGCGGCGAAGCCCAAAGGAGGGTTATGTGTTTGACCTGTATGTATGTATGTAAGTATGTATGTATGTATGTCCGTTCCTGTGTCCGCTCGTAACTACTCAACGGCACATCCGATTTTGATAAACGATACATTATTAGATTCGTCTTGATGGTGCGAGTGTCACTGGGTACAAAATGGCGGATTTTATGCAGTTTCAAGTGCACCGCGGTCGGGTTTTTTTTAGTAAAAATGTGGTTATTATAGTATTTGTTGTCATAGCGACATTAAATATAAATATTCTGTGAACATATGAAGCATCTACTCATTAGGTGCCATTCATTTATTACGTAAGACGATTTTTGCCAGTTTTTGACCCCCTCCCCCCCTTATGTAAGAAAAAATAAGAATCAGCTGACCCCGTCCCCCCCTATTTAATATTTATTACGTAAGAATCTAAAGCAAAAATGATTTTACGTTTGGGCTGTTTTAATTTTTCTTTTAAAAATCTTATAAGATGTGGCTACGATGCATACACGAGTCTAGAGCTGGAGCTCCGGATATTACCGTGACTTTCCAGGATATTAGATGGGAGAACAAAACGGGTGGAGATTCATCTTTAGCTACATAACATTTGCATTATGATTGGATATGGATATAGAAGTATCTACAGTTATAGGTATATACAGGGTGGGAGGGACTATACCGACAAACTTTAACTATAGATTCTAACAACTATTAGGAGTAAAAAATGTTATGTGATGTATAGTCGAAAAACGCTTACTTTCCGACATATTCATTATTTTGTAAATGAAAAATCCCAAGTGTGTAACAAGCCCTAATAAATGTGACTAAGATACCTTTACTATTTTTTTAAAATCCTTTAACTAAACAGGAATTAACCTTCGCAGTATTTGATGATAAGCGACTACGAGGCCAAAAAATTGACCTTTCGTTTTCATTTTAGCTTTTTTTTTTTTTGATAACTTTTCAGCCAGTAAGGACATGTTTATAACGAGGGGCTTAATTTACTGATTTATTTTGTTCCATAAGACTATTAATGTAAAATGACAATATTCGACCCATGTTGATATAACATTTTTTACTCGTCACACCACCAGGAATTCATGGCTAAAGTATGTCGGTATAGTCCCTCCCACCCTGTATAGGTTTGGTAAAGTTATCAGGTAAGTATAGGTGTTAGTGCATTTTTAGAAAAAAATATTATTAGTAAGTACAGCATTTTGTCTCAATGATAGTTTAAATGAAATATTTTATTAGAAGAGAAAAATGATATGCTTCGAGCAGGATTCGAATCTGCGTTTCCAACGGCAATAATTCAATTGGGCATCGCTTCGGTGGTGCAATTGGTAGCGCGCCTGTATTGGCCCGGAGAGCCGTTGGAGACGCAGGTTCGAATCCTGCCCGAGGCATATAATTTTTAAATTTTTCTCTTCTAATAAGATATTTAGAATTTGTTGGCACGTCACAAATGAGGAGACTGGCTGAAAGATTGGATAGCTTGAGCATTGCTTCGGTGGCGCAATTGGTAGCGCGCCTGTATTGGCCTGGAGAGCCGTTGGAGATGCAGGTTCGAATCCTGCCCGAGGCATATCATTTTTCAATTTTTCTCTTCTAATAACATATTTAGAATTCGTTGGCCGTCGTTAATGCAATAATAATGAACCAGCTAATCTTGCACTCCTTTTAAAATTTCTAAATAATTTCCCTTTTAAGATTTATCGCTACATACGTGAATAATGCCACTACCCGGAAACATGGCACAGATGACTAGTTTAGAATTTAGTTTGAAAATGAAAAAAGTTTATTGGTTTATCAGTTTTTACAAACTATAAAGGTTGGGACCTCCTATTAAGCAATTAGTATACTTGTGTCAGGAGACCCCGCTCTGCCACAACAGAATACGGTACAAACCAATTAACATTGCGATTAATTAGTTTAATGTTTAGCCTTAGATCAATTACCCATAATTGTAAAGTTTTATACTATTTAGAAACAATAATTAAAACCATCGTATAGATATAACATAACATGCATCTACTTGTTATTACATTGGCATAGAAAAGTATGTATTGCACTATTTGTATTTCGTAGGTATCGGTATATTTATCGAAAAAAAAAATCGTCTTCGAGCAATTTAGAGACTTTATTTTTTAAATTGATCGAAGACGAATAATCTTCAATAATAAAATTTATTTACGATTACTAGTAATAATAAGGCACAGGATACAACAATACTATGTGACAGTACAGTTCTTATGTGACGGGTGTTATAAGATAGGTGAGGATTTACGGAAATTACACGGAGGATTGACAAGCTTACCTACTCCGCAAAGGCAACATCGTGATTATATGTGAGTGTGGGATTGTGTAAACTGCACAGGCAAGGTAACAACACAACGCGGAGCTTCCTAAGATTCATCACCATAAGACCTTTACTGTTGGACATAAGCTCCCTCCAAAAAAACGCAACCATCGTTATTGTGACTGATGGTTACGCATCATACGAACCTCTTAATCACGTAAAACATAATAATAACGCATGGTAAACCCAAATAGTGGCTAATACCCAACCGACGACTCACGACTGACGACTCAACTCGATGACTGACAGATTTTTTTCTCTTGAGGTAAATAAACGAGTGTCATGTTTTTAAGCGATTAAGTACCGGGGAGCGGATAACCGTTGGGGCAGTAAAGTTCTGAAGTGGCGACCACGCCTTAGTAAGCGCAGCGTAGGAAAGCTCTATACTCGTACTCGATAGACAGACGATCTCGTTAGAGGCGGAGAGTCGGTGGATGCCGTTTGCACAGGACCGTACTTTGTGGCGATCTATAGGGGAGGCCTATATACAGCAATGGACGTTTGTGTCGGATAGATCGCGAAGTCCCATTTTCTTATAATAATGAGTGAAAATTCTGAAAATCTAAATCCATATACGAACCTCTGTCTCTCTTCACTCTGTGCGAATAAAGCTGAGCCAGTTATTGGCTCCTTAGCCGTTTTGTTTCTAGTAACTAAGTAGTTCTTTCGACTACCTACAGTCTACATACTAACTAATGTTCCTACCTATACCTATGTTTATTAAGCGAGGGACGTAAATATGCGATCGAATCGAAGGCTTTCTTTATTACCGAACGTGTTGTGTACATAATTTTATTGTATGTCTACACTTGGGCAGAAAGCGTCTTTTGCGTAGCGTGCGGTAAAAGCTGATGAAGAAGAAGAAGATGAAAGATGGAAGTCCCGTTTTCTTATAGGTAATAATGAGTGAAAATCGTGAAAATTTAAATCCACATACGAATCTCTGCCTGTCTTTACTCTGTGCGGACAAAGCTGAGCCAGTTAGTGGCTCCTTAGCCGGCTTGTTTGTAGCCGCTAAGTAGTTGTTTCGACTAACATTGCTCTAAGCAGCCGGCACTGTCTTTAGACTTGTCGCTGGAGCTACACAACTTTAATCTAACTTTAGCAATAGCTTTACGGTTATACTACGGCACTACTTTGGTATGGTGAACACTGAACAGTGTTTGTTTATTTGCAACTAGGTACTGTTAAAAATAGGGTCATCAATAACGAAACTTGCATGCTGACAAGGAACCTAGCGAAAATTAATGTCACCATACTATGTACTCACTTTACACACTAATTAAAGTACCTATTTAGCGTGCCAGCGTGCCTGCGTCCGTGCGTCCGCGCGTGTGTTGATTAATAAAATTATTGACGGTTAATTATATAAAGTTTGGTAACAAGTAATATTACATATAACAAATGGTTAGTTCAGGTATTCGTAGAAATTGTTTTTTATAGATAGTTATGATTTAATTTGTCTTCACTATTCCTAATCTGGTTGTTAAACTATATGAAACACACTCTATTTAAATATAAATCAAAACCACATTCGAACAATGATAATATTGATTTGATTAATTCTCTATGATGTACTTTAAGCAGTTCCTTAATTACACATTAAAATAAAATTATTCTTAATTTTTCAAGCAATTATTTTACTTCAGAGCTAATTAACTTTGTCAAAACTTTAAGCAACTTCAAAGGTGCTTCAAAAAGGTGGTAAAATTATTGGGTACTGAATAAATCGGTCAATATCTTAAAAATATTGGAGGAGGAATAAATCAAAGGCCTTTATTTACACGAGAGTCTAATGCTTTTTAAATATCTCTGGAACATTGGGATTGGACAACGAAATCTAATGTATGGACTAGCTTGAGATTATTACGTTTTAAACTAACCAAATCCACTTAGCCTAACACAAAGGTTTTGTACAGTCAACGGCAAAGATCAATATCCATACAAAGTTTCAAAATATGTATACATAAACCTTACTGCTATAATAATAAGACCAGTATACATATTTTTGTAGCTTTGTAGTGTTTACATAAGATAACCCGACCAAATAAAGAAGTCAACTTATTTTTAGGCTGCTAACTTCACAAAGTTAGTCTAGATTAAGATCAATCCGGGTAATTGCGTCTTGCCCCCATTACACGCATTGAAACCATGGGCAAATGCGTCTTTTAAAGATTCCATTATATCCGAACTCTAAGACGACCCTACCTGCCTGTAAAGTACAGCGTATACTACAGGCTTGTACCTATGATTTTAAGCATTTTTATCAAATTTGCTGTCGAATTATGGGACTAACTTCAATATGCATGAAAGAGTTTTGCAATGTCCATGTCCGCGCGTTCGCATTGGCATGTGGCCTGCGATATCTGTCGCGGTCATGTTGTGCTAGCCGTGCTAAACAATAGCATTATCCACCTTTATTGCTACATTAGCGTTTTGGCCCTGAAGTATCAATCGCGGATTGCATGCTTTTGTTGTTTTTGGGAATTCGCATGTTGTTTTTTGCAGACAAAATGGACCAAGCTGTAAAATGTATATCTCAATTAAATTTCATGTCGCTAAAGGGGTTCGTTACTCTTTTTTTAGGATACAGTTTCTCAAAGAAAAAAACGGAACTCTTATGGGATTACTTTGTTGTCCGTCTGCTGTGCGTCTGTTAAGACCCTTTTTCTCTAGAACGCGTGTATGTATCAAGCTGAAAGTAATATCAAATACTCAGGTCTGCAATACCTTGGAGCAGTGAAAAAAATCAAACATCTAAGTGAGCACAATCAAATGATACAACCGTTTCTGCTCCGTTTACACCGCATATTTTGACGCTCGCAGGGTAATCAAAACCTCTAGGGTACTTCCCGTTGACCTAGAATCATAAAATTTGCCAAGAAGCAATATCATGTAGCACCAGTTAATAAAAAATCCAATAACCATAAATTTGTACTGTGATATGGAACCCTTTGTGTGCGAATACGACTAGCACGTGGCCGGTTTTTTTACGGAGAACCAGTAAAGGGAACAACCTTGGAAAAATCTAGAAATGCATGTCCAGCGTCTCCGTTTGTCTATGGGGGATGGAATTGGGAATAAGCCGTGGGATTGCCCGTCGCGAATTTATAGAGTGTGAAAATTCTCGCAGGACGGATTGGTGTGAAATGACAAACGTGACTCGGGTTCTAATGTGGGTGGGGTACAGTTAGCTAGGATTTCTTTAAAATGTCTTGAATTTATAGTTTTGGACACTCACTCGTTAAGATGTATACAAATTTAATAATATAAAAATAAGCTTTATATCAAGAACAATGATCATATACTATCCTTCCTGTTTATAAATGTAATGAGGCCACCCTTGAGATTATAAAAACACCTTATGTATTAAAAAATAATACCTATTCTATTATTAAAAACTATATGACTATATTATGTCGTGAATTTTAATTCACCATCACTATGGCATGCAAAATTTAAAATAATAATTAACACACTTATTGAAATTTAATTAAATCTTATCAGCACCTAATTAGAATATATCACGTAACTACACTAAGAGAACACAAAACATAAGAGAAAATAAACAGAACAAACTTAATTTAATTTTAATCAAGCTTTAGTTACTTTGTACGGTTTTTATTTTTGTGTATCCTATTAAACGGTATTAATTTAGTACTGCTAAGTGGTCTGTGATTTAGAATTTTATACATATAAGAATCTCCTTCTTTTTGGACAAAGGCGAATAAATTAATATTAACTGCTTTGCGATGCAGAGTGTACTGTGATGCATGTTGCGTCTTCGTACAAACACAAAGTTTCAGCCCAACCCTTCATCCAACGCTACACTAACATATACAACTTGAGTGTGGAACGTTGTTATAGTTTGCTTAATAAGTTTTCTGACAACCACACTTAATGGGTGTGACCAAATATTCATGTGTAGGACGAAAAATGCATTAACTTTTGAGGAATATATATAAAATATTAGCATACCATCTTATTATTATTAAAATTTTAAGTAAATATGAAAATGTGGTGACACGACACACCACAGGAAAGGGTGGTCGAAACGCTCCATGGTCTTACTGAAATATTGATTTGAACGCCCGTCTACATTATCTTATCTAAGTACATGCCTACTTAATTGGGAATTGGGATGTATCAAATATTTAAAGCTCCATTTTTACGCGTGTATATTATTGCCGTCAAATAGGCTTCAACGAACTCGGTAGAAATACATTTTTTTTATTAAGTATTAATGAACGAAAATACTGAAAAACAGTTTAATTAACAATGATTTTTTTAGGTAATCAGTGTCATCTGTTGTTTTAGGATATCATTAAATCGTTTAACAAGTACACGGATTGCATGAATCTCTGCAATTGACATGAATGTTTCGCATTCGTATTGACATACTGTCTCATCAGTAATTTTCAGCAAATTGTTCCCGAGAACTATAATCGTCAATTCGTGAAACATTTGTTTATTTTTAAATAAAAATACAATTCAGGGACACTTAAACATAGTTTAAGTGGATTATTTATTTGGCGTTTTTATATAAGAAATAAGCATTTTTACATCCGGTTTAGAATAAGCTAAGTTTGGATTAAACATTAAATTTTAAGTATGACTTATTTTCGCACTTAGGCTTATATACGGAAAGGTTTTAAATATCATTCCTTTTGTTAACAATTTGAGTGCCACCGACTCGCTAGTCGGGTTCAACGTCTACGCACGATTTTACTACATACAGGAATTAGCGTGTTACGGACTATGGCGCCCCAAACTTTGTGGTATTTGGCAGTGAACGTGTTAAGCAAATAATTTACGTTTCATAGTTATAAACAAATGTTAAATTTCTCTAATTTAGTCCTTCATAAATTTATACTAACTGTGTGACAAACTTAACAATAACCAAAAGTAAGGGCGTACTAACTGTATTGTAACGGGAACGAGGAAAATGTTCAAACTACATTACATTTGTCAACTTACGCATAAAGGTCGTATCATTCACTAACTTCAAACAATTCCCATAATGCGTAGTCCACCGCTAGGGTTGTAAAAGGGTCTAAGGGAGTGTTCCCAACTGGTCCCACAGGAACATTATTTATATGCGCGGAACACGCGGTTGTCCCGCGTTCAAATAATGTGACAACCCTATAGCGATGAGGTGATAATGTGAAAATGCTTGCTGTTAATATTGCGTTGAGTGAAATTTTATTGACTGCGAAAACAAGGTATTTAACAAAACTGGTGATTAATTAACCGTTAAAAACCTCTCTGTGTCATTATATTACAAACGATTCAAGCAACTCATTACGTTGTGAAATTCTTCAGAAGTCCAATAAAAATTACGCTCCCAATTTTGGTTAATTATAGTAAAAGTAGTAATTGAAATGTGCAGTCATGCCAAATATTGTAGTTTGGGAAACGATACTGTGAATGTTTTTACCTTTATTACAATTGTGAGCCTATTTTATTCCACAGTTGGGCAAAGTCCATCGCGAGCCGCGATTCGCGGCTATCCCACCTCTTTAGTGGTCCAAGTTTGCGTTTTTTTATACAAATATAGGTATAGGCAAGAATTTGACTTCAATCTTACTTGATGGTATGCAACGATGGAGTTAATGATGGAACATGCTTATCTTCCTAGTCTGATTTAATGTCTAACTCATCCCACTATGCCAAAAAAAAACTATGTCACTTTACACTTATTGCTGGAATAGGCTATTTGGTGACAGATCAAGTTCTTAGAGATCAGTTTCTTTTTATGAAGTGTCGAAACGCTCAGTAAGTATGCAGTTTCGTATGAAATACTGGCTTGTAACGTCATGCTCAACATGGTGCTTTATTGTTAGTTATCGTAATTTTCAAATCGTTGATGGCACAAAAATTAGTGTAGGTAAGTAATTGAATTTATTCGAGCAGATTCGGGAACATAACTTGATAGACAGCTTTCATTAATTTATATTGATTGTTGTTGATGCATACAAAAAGCTTCTGTCAACACAAAAATAATATAGATCATTCATTCTTAATATATATATGCCACTTCGTTTAATGACTGAATTTAATATAATTCACAAAAATCGCACCCGAAAATGCATACAGGGGTGTGTGAAAGCTATCGCTGTCAGAAAGGTACTAAAGTGGACAGGATGGTGTTATTTAATTTTAATGACGACGGTTTTGTTTTTATTTTTCTCTCAACTTAGTTGTAGAGATTAAGTTAGATAAAGTGATAAAAATTTTAGGACTTACATGGGATCGGAAAGAATATGTTTTCAAAATTACAGTCAGTTTACCAAAGTCCAGAACACCGGTAACGAAGAGATTGATAATATCGGAAGTCGCAAGTCTCTTCGACCCTTTTGGATGGTTAGCTCCGGTGGTCATTACAGCTAAGGTGATGATACAAAAACTGTGGCTCTGCAGTCTCGGATGGGATGATGAACTGCCACCAGATATGGTAGAAGAGTGGATGCGCTACCGTGAAGAGTTGAAACAACTTCAGACTATAGAAATTCCACGTTGGATAGGGATAACTTCCCGTAGCAAGGACGTCCAACTCCACGGTTTTGCAGACGCTTCTTCTGTAGCTTATGCTGCTGTGATCTATCTTCGTGTTGTAGATGAAAACGACATTGTTCATGTCACTATGTTAGCTGCAAAAACCAAGGTGGCACCACTGAAGCAATTGACAATACCGAGACTTGAATTATGTGGTGCAGTATTGGCAGCGAGACTTCTGCGAGAACTATCCGAATTGTTGAATATTTCCATGGACAATATATACGCTTGGACCGATTCCATGGTAGTGCTGTCTTGGCTACAATCACAACCAAGTCGGTGGCAGGTGTTTGTCGGAAACCGAGTCTCTGAAATTATTCAACATATAGATAATGATAAGTGGAGACATGTACAGTCGGTGGATAACCCTGCAGATCTCGCTTCGAGAGGTGTAAAGTCAAGCGACTTGGCGAATAGTGACCTGTGGTGGACTGGACCTAAGTGGTTGAAAGACATGGAAGTAAATTATGAAAGACGAAGTATCCCTGGGACAGATTTAGAATCAAGGGTGTCATTTCACGTAATATTGGAAGATAATGCTCTTTGGGAAAGATTCTCTTCAATGTCTCGGTTGAAAAGAGTACTAGGACTTTGTCTTAGATTTTGAGGTACAAAGAAAGCCCAAACAGAGAAAGATTTATGACAGCAGCTGAAATGATTGAAATTGAATCAAGATGCATCAAATACTATCAACATTTAGTTTACAGTAAGGACATACAGGAGTTGAACAGGAACGGAAGGGTAAAAAACACGAGTTCATTGATTACTCTTGCACCTTACTTAGATGAGCAAGGTTTATTGAGAGTCGGAGGGAGGCTCAATAACGCTCAGTTATCCGAGGATGCGAAGCACCCAGTTATCATTCCGGCCAAGCAACATATTACAAAGCTATTAGTGAACGAAGCTCATATAAGAACACTGCACGGTGACATTCTTGAAATGATGACTTATATTCGTAGCAAATATTGGATAATCAGTCTGAAATCTACAGTCAGACAAGTTACAAAAAATTGCAAGACTTGCATAATAGATAAGGCAAGAACTCAACATCAACTAATGGGACAGCTACCTGCTCCAAGAGTTACTCCTCATCGGGCCTTCTTTAACAGCGGTGTTGATTTTGCTGGCCCCGTGCAGTTGAGAATCTCAAAGGGCAGAGGTCATAAAACTATAAAGGGCTACATTTGCCTATTCGTCTGCATGTCTACCCGAGCAATACATCTGGAAGCCGTAACAGATCTCACGTCGCAAGCTTTTATCGCAGCATTTAGAAGATTTGTTGCCAGAAGAGGTTATTGTGCTCACCTATGGAGTGATAATGGTACAAATTTTGTAGGGGCGGCAAAGGAATTGAAAGAAATGTTTGCTAAGGGTAAAACTAATACAGCGAGTGAAATAGCAGAACTTTTAGCTAACGATGGTACAACCTGGCATTTTATTCCACCAAAGGCACCAAATTTCGGAGGTTTGTGGGAGGCTGGTGTGCGGTCTATGAAAAAACACCTAAATAGAATCACCAACACCACAAAATTAACGTATGAGGAGATGTCCACCCTACTGGCGCAAATCGAGGCTTGCTTAAACTCGCGGCCTTTGTGTAAGCTAGATGAGACATTAGAAACATTGAATCCACTGACACCTGGGCATTTTCTAATTGGAGAACCGTTAATTAACGTGCCAGATACCAGTTACTTAGACAAAAATATCAATTTGCTGACTAGATGGCAGTTGATTCAAAATAGAACACAAGAGTTTTGGAAAAGATGGAACACAGAATATCTTAACACCATGCAGCAACGATACAAGTGGAGGAAAACCGTAAAGTCGCCTTGTATAGGGGATATTGTTATTATTAAGGAGGATGATGTGCCGCCGGCAAAGTGGCTTTTAGGTAAAATAAGAGCGTTACATCCTGGTACCGATCAGTTGGTGCGTGTAGCCACTGTGCAGTGCAAGGGTAACAATCATTTTAAGAGACCCTTATCCAAATTAATACTTCTTCCAAATCAGACCGATATTTAAATATCACTACTTCGTTCATGGTGGGCGGTCAACTTCGTATTATAGGTTGACCAGATTTTAAGTTTAACATTGGAATTAAGATTTCAATTTTAAGTTACAATAATGTTTGCTGAATTTATATATTATTAACGTTTTGAGGACGTGTTATGTTTTCAGTAAGAAGTAGTTTGTTTCAGTTTCATGATGTGATTAGATTAGGGTAGGGCGGCTAGGACCTATCTATGTTAATAACTTTAAGGTAAAATAGATATTTTGGTGGGCGGTATGTTCAACCTATTTAGAGTTCTAAGCATTTCTTAATGGTACATAAAAAAAAGTGAGTTGTCAGTCAAAATAAAGTCAATGTTTTATACACAATCGTTTTCTTGCAAAATACAATAAAAATTAGTTATCGAAGTAAACATGGTCACGGTTAGTATATGTTAACTGCTAGTATTTTAAAAGTGTCTTTTAGTAATTGAGGGTAAAAAAATATAGCTAATACTCACTCAGTAACAAAATTATACTATCGGTAAATTTTTTCACCTTTCGTTGAAATAATGTGCAAATGTAAAGTAAAGAGAACCAACTGTACCCAAAGCAAGGCTTTAGTATTCCTATGTCGCATTCTCAAACCCGTTACAAAAAATCTACGTTTTAAAGACTCAAAAGAACTCCGAATTAGAGCAGTCGGTCAACATTAAAATAAATGCAACCTTTCTAATTAAAAGAGAGGGATAGAGACATTCAGAAACAACTCCTGCACTCACAACTCGGTCTACTAATTATTCAGATTCGCTTTGAAAAGTCTGTTTTTAACAAAACTCTTTTCGTATAACGAAGTGGCAAGGAACTTGAGGTAATATGGTGGAAATTTTTCTCTTTAAAAACCGTACAAGCGAGGCATTTTTATTTTAATGCGATGTTTCCCGAGCTGTGTCGCGTTCTGTGGTCTAGGCCACAGATATAGTGTACAACGATTGATGAAGTTGGTGAAAAAAATTGAAATAACAATAGTGACGTGAGGAAAACTGTGTGTTATGAAAATTAGTATAAGTTGGCCAACATTCCTCGTAATTTAATATAAAAACAGCAATCCAACAAGTACATTTTTATACTATTGACAATGATATTTTATAAGAAGATACGTTATACGCATACTCGCCAGCTGAGAAATATGCTTCCAAGAAAGCAGCAGCACACATTCGTACCTCACTGTACTGTGTACATACTCACACATATTAACAGATTGCGTAAAAGAGATGGCATAGTTACAATAATGAAAAAAGAGACAGCTAGCTTTTTGTTACTTGCGCGATTAATTTTTAAACGTCACCGAGTGAACCAATCGGCTAGACTCGGCGCTCATTTAAGACAGATTAAGCACGCAGAAGGTGAAAATTACATTTCAGAGTAGTTTCTGCCTATCTAGGTCCTACCTATGGAATTTCAATAGTGTAAATGATTTTTATTCAACTACTTTTAACTTTACTTTACTTTACTTATATAGTATTAATGATTTTTGACACTTAGACACCATTTAGGTACATCCCTGAGAAAGAATGGTTACTTACTAGTTAACGGCATGCAAAGTAGGTTGCCGCCACTTCTTTTTAGCACGCGAGGTACATACACTTTTTTTCCTTGTACCTTGATTTATATCTGTGGTCTCCATATAAAAATAAAATCATCACACTTATTACTTTTTATAAGTAACTCATGCTAGGTCAAATATTTTCTATGCCAAAATTATCATTTTCTAAAAATAGCTAGAAAGTATCTAAGATAATTTGTTATTCGCACCCTTTATTCAAGTTATTCTTAAACTGTCCAGTGTCGATGTTAAAAAAATACGCTGTAAAGGTTATTTATTGGTTCTAGGTTACGCCGGTATTTTTCCGCGACTCTCCGACGTATTTACAAAAACGAGATATGCCTTAAGATATTATATATTTATGAGAAAAAACCTACATGAGCACTGAATAGATATTATGGTTCAAGTTTGCATACTAAGGCATGTAACTAGGAATCAATGCGATTCAACATGACGCATCTGTAAATGTTCATCTTTGCCGCAGTATGGTTATCCTTGTCACTCTCATTGTCAAAGATGTAAGTTTGTCTCTTTCATTCAAATGACGTCTATGTTAGTAAGATGGCGTCGTATTTGAAAAATAAAATAATAAAAATGGTAAAATCAAATTATTGCAGCATACTTACAAGTGATATGAGATCCCTTGCGCTTCGTTGCACTTTTTGCTATGATTGGTGCACTTTCTGATCACACACGACGGCATTTTTTTTGGGAATCTTGCAAATATTCACCCTTGACATCGTCGTGCGTTTCGTTGACCGACCCGCGAGTGACTACCCACTACAAAAAGGGCACCACTACATTTATAGTGGTTTTAATGCTTCACTTTTGGAGTGCTTGTAACCTATCTACTTATAAAATATCATTGACTATTGATAACATAATTGTTTAGTAATTTGATAATGGTTAGCTATCCAGTAGTATATATTTGGTTTATGGCGGTCTACGGCTGTCGAGGCAAGTTCGTTCCAGGCTGCATAATAAGTACTTAAAATTTCGTGAATACCGGCGGTTTTGTTCTACATTTCGGCGCCGAATGTACGGGGAATTCTTGTATTTAACTAGAAGCTTCTGCGTGATAATAAACAGTTGTTTATAAACAATGCCAGAGTCCTGAAAACGTAAAATACTGTTAAGTCTTAAATTATATCATGTTTTGTTTCAGGAGAAATGAGACATGGATATGTGGAACGTTTCCAGTCTAAAGGAAAAATATGATAGTATATAGTATATCGACTCTATTATAAGACTTGAGCTCCTATGCACTTAGGTTAAATGGGGATTGTAGCTTTTTTTCACTAGACCCACGACATCAATAAAACAAGTAATTATTTTTACCCAACCCAAAAATGCCATCCCAGGTCGTGAGTGGCATTTTCCGCGCGATAGGCGGCGCGAAATCGCAGTTCCTGGCCAGAGGAATGTGTAAAATTATGTAGACCCCACGAGCGGTTGTAAAGAGCCCATGAATTGCACACTTTTGGCACAAACAGCCTTAATCTGGGTAATTCTTCGTTTAATTCACCACTCTACGCGTGTAATAATTTTCAAAATTATAATATATTTCCAGTATTATTGAAATCACAAAAGTTTTTCATATTCGGTTAAGTGAGGATATCGTATTCAATTTAATTTCCAGAAACTGTTATTTTATATTTCGTATTCATTAAAATGTGGAGATTTCCCCTGAAAATATATTCTGTCCCGGCACACTGCAGATAATGAACAATGTCATTTCTCCTCAGTGCTTTTTTGAAATGGGTTTTTATTTCAAAAATTAATATTGTTTTAACGAAAATTACCGATGATAGCGAGAAATTGCAATGAAAAGCGATAAAACCGACAAGAGTTTACAAGGACGACATGTTTATAAGGAGGGGCTGAATTTACTGATTTATTTTGTTCCATAAGACTATTAATGTAAAATGACAAAATTCGACCTATATTGATATAACGTTATTTATTTGTAGTACCATCAGGAATACGTGGTTAAAATTGTTCGGTTTATTCGGGCCCACCGTGTATACAGTCAATGGCAAACTATGAACTAAAAGGATTTTTTAAATGATTTTAACAGTTGGTTAAATGCTTATAATAACGAAATATTTTTAATAAAAAAAAAACTTGACCGCAGTGCACTTTAAAAGTGCATAAGATCCGCCATTTTGTTTATTTTCACGAACTTCATGCCCAGTGATACTATACGACAGCAATACGAATCTAATGATGTATCATTTATCAAAATCGGTTGTACCGTTGAGTAGTTACGAGCTGACATAGGAACGGACATACAAACATACATACATACATACAGGTCAAACACATAACCCTCCTTTGGGCTTCGCCGCAGTCGGGTAAAAATACTTGGATCTTGAAATATGTTGAAACTTATAAGCAGTTTAATTTCAATATAAGCGTCTTGAATTAACAAATTAAATTATGCATAACTTATACAAACAACCCCATTTTAATTAGACGTTGTATAGCAAGAAAACTAACTGTCTCTTATAATGTATGTAAACGAAATGTAGCCAAGCGAAATACGCGCTTTTATTAAAGCCATTTATTTCTTATTATTACTTTCATAACCTTTAGCAATATTTATCTTGAGAGGGAATTGCGAGTGCTTTTAAGTTGCTTTTAAGTTAGCAAACGCGAAAGTATCTTAAGCTGGCTAGCATAGGAAGATGTCTAAACGACTAATGGGTTTCTCGTTGTATTTTATTTACCATTTTCTGTTTATTGTATATTGTTGCCAATTTATTTTTATTACTGATAGCAATACTTTAAAGCAGCGGTCGGCAACCGCTTAGCAGCCAAGGGCCACATAGTAGCTAAGGAACTTGACGCAGGCAGCACTTTGCTAATAATTTGTGATTTTAGACTATTCGGAACATAGTGACCGCAATACAAACTGGAATATAGGGCCGCAAGTGAACGGTTCACAGGCCGCAGGCTGCCGACCGCTGCTTTAAAGCACAGGCCAGATAGCCTATGCTGGTCTGATGTCTGTGCTTGAATACCATGGTTTGGTTTGCCTTTGCACACCACGTGATATAAAAAGGTCTATTTTATCAAATTTTGGAAGAGGTTAGTTTGTTATTTTTTAAAGACACTATGGTTGACATTAATATGACACCTGACAATGTATTGTATACATAATATCATGCGTGAAAGCAATATGAATTATTTATCTAATATTTATCTAATAAACTGTATTCATGGAAAAGGAAATTGATATGATATAACTAATTTAATAACGGTATTTACAGTACCTCGTAGTAAGAATGCAAGTACTACGAGTAGATAGGGGACGTGTACGAGAATCGGAGAAGAATATTTTTATTGTATCTGTGTATAGTATAGTAAGTACAAAATATTTAAAGAGATCTGTTTTGAAGAAAGTAAAGCGATTTAATAGTAGATTGTGTCACAAGGGAGCAAAATGATGTATTTACGGCGAGGGCGTATATTGAATCCTGAACGAAGCGAAGGATTATACAATAGAATCCCGAGCGTAGCGAGGGATTCTAAAGTATAATCCGGAGCGTAGTGAGGGATTCAAGTGTTAACGCCCGAGGTGAAAATAATTTTGCTACCGAGTGACACATACTGCTTTTCACACCGACTATGAGGAAAATTTAAATACAAACGCTACCTACCAAAATAACGAAAACGAAATATATAGTTAGTCAAAGAGCATCACACATTTTTAATAAAATGAAATGTGAAATTGTTAAATTTACAGTTCCTTATTATTTTATAAAACGTTTATTACTTTTTACGGACGGGACGAATTTACCACTTCCATATTATATTTATGGCCCTCGCCTGCGGCTCGGACCCCAAACACCTGTGGTCTGGGCCATTCCTTATTATCGACTTTATGTAGAGTCGATATGTAGAGTCAATGTAGAGTCGATAATGTAGAGTCGATATGGAGAGTCGATATGTAGAGTCGATATGTAGAGTTGATACGTAGAGTCGATATGTAGAGCAATAATGTAGAGTCGATATGGAGAGTCGATATGTCGAGTCGATATGTAGAGTGGATATGTAGAGTCGATATGTAGAATCGATATGTAGAGTCGATATGTAGAGTCAATAATGTAGAGTCGATATGTAGAGTCGATATGTAGAGTCGATATTTAGAGTCGATATGTAGAGTCAATAATGTAGAGTCGATAATGTAGAGTCGATATGGAGAGTCGATATGTAGAGTCGATATGTAGAGTCGATATGGAGAGTCGATATGTAGAGTCAATAATGTAGAGTCGATAATGTAGAGTCGATATGGAGAGTCGATATGTAGAGTCGATATGTAGAGTTGATATGTAGAGTCGATATGTAGAATCGATATGTAGAGTCAATAATGTAGAGTCGATATGTAGAGTCGATATGTAGAGTTGATATATGTAGAGTCAATATGTAGAGTCTATAATGTATGGTATGGCAATGGCATATTCTAAGCAGGTTCAAACTAAAAATACTCTGTAGGTAGTCCTTGAACAGAAAAGTATCACTTTGATCCCTCTTATGAGGGATCAAAATACTTTTTTCTGAATAGGAGGTGTGAAAATTCTTTTTCACACCTCCTATTCAGAAAAAAGTATTTTGCTCCCTCATAAGAGGGATCAAAGTAGCACTTTTCTGTTCAAGGACAACAGGGTATTTTTAGTTTGAACCCACTTAGAATATGCCATACCATAGACTTAAATTACACACCGAAGGCGGTATAATAAGGAATGGCCCAGATCACAGGTGTTTGCGGTCCGAGCCGCAGGCGAGGGCCATAAATATAATGTGGAAGTGGTATTTTCGTCTCGTCCGTAAAAAATAATAATTGTTTTATAAAATAATAATAGACTATACATTTGACAATTTAATTTTTAATAATAATGTGTGATGCTCTTTGAGTAACTATATATTTCGTTATTTTGGTATGTAGCGTTTGTATTTGAATTTTCCTCATAGTCGGTGTGAAAAGCAGTATGTGTCACAAGGTAGCAAAATTATTTTCACCTCGGGCGTTAACACTTGAATCCCTCACTACGCTCCGGATTATACTTTAGAATCCCTCGCTACGCTCGGGATTCTATTGTATAATCCTTCGCTTCGTTCAGGATTCAATATACGCCCTCGCCGTAAATACATCATTTTGCTCCCTTGTGACACAATCTACTATTATCGACCCTTTTATTTAACTTTACGTTGTTTGCTAGTTAGTATGTGAATTTTTGGGTACACTTTGTTATTTTATTTGCACTTAGTTCTAGTGATCGAATTCGCCATCAAAATTTGGTACCTATTTACGAAAACTTATATATATATGGAATGAAAATGGAATAAGAACGCTTATACAAGACATCATGACTCTAAGTCAAAATAAAACAAAAACATACCGAAGTCCTTAAACAAAAAATTACCACTCTGATCCCTCCCACGAGGATGAAAAGACATTTTTTCCGAATGGTGAGATTTTATATTTTGATTCTTATTTCTCAGGTATTTTCCGTGATGATCTTCTTCTTCGCAATGGGATATATTATATATTTGAAAGTAAATAAGGTGGAATGTTCTAGAGACCCTGTGACGGGTGCCCACTTTCTTATCTCACTGGTGGTTTTATTCGTGAGCGCATACCAATTTGTCATATCTGGTATAGTTTTGGTTCAGACTTTGTTGGTAAGTATAAGTCACCAACAAGTTATACAAGTCTAAACTAGCAACATTAAAACCAACCAATGGTGTTGTTATTTTTGACCAGTGTTACTAGTATAGACTAGATTTTTTTTATCTTTTAGCTTCATAAAACGGGCCAGATGCAGAAGACTTTAATATAATGCCGCATTTGGTTGGTAGCACAGTTAGTTGAAAGCGTGCGCTTGGATTTGGCACAAGACGTTTCAGGTCTCACCGAGGTCGAAATTTCTCATTGTGTTTTATTAAAGTGTTAATAGGTAGTTCTACTGGCGTTTTAACCGCTCTTAATTTACTGGTCGCGTTTTTGACAATTTCCCTGTAGGCTCGAATTACCATTTTCTGTTAATTCCTATTATTACCTACCTGTTATTCTAAAAACACAGGTCAGGTTATCAGAGCTTACAGGAAAATAGTTAAAAATGCGAAGGCTAGTGTGAGAGCGGTTGGCGCTGGTATAATAACTCTAATAATAAGCAAGGCAATTGTTCGTAATTTTAGGTCGTAGACTATAATTCGGGTAGATAATGAAGAAGTCAGTTGAGTCCTACTAAACCCAGATTGTTCATGAACAATCGCGATATTTACTATCACAGTTCAGCATTTTGAAAGTGATTATTTTTTATTTATTTGTGTCAATATTACGAGTATCATAATAGACGCCACTGCGTCTATCCGAATAAATATATAACCTCGTTTCATTTTTCGCGCGTAAACCGTCACCCGGTTTCAATGAAAACATTTAAATGTATATTACTACAAATATATGTCGGGGACTGCAGCGATAATTCAAGAAATCCAAGATCGTCAATTGATTACTGTAGTACTAAGTAGATTTAAAATGGCGCGAACGCCGTGTGACGTAACGACCGGTTACGGTGCACGTAGACGGGCTCGTTGGGCAAGAGTGTCGATTCTCTTTCTGACTGTCGTGGCGACAACCCTTGTCTTACGATTCTGTCAGTTCGCCTGCCAGTAGTTAAAGTTGCTACTTGATAATTGTAATTCTGTCGATTA
Source organism: Eudemis profundana (assembly GCA_947034925.1). Classification (NCBI taxonomy): domain Eukaryota; kingdom Metazoa; phylum Arthropoda; class Insecta; order Lepidoptera; family Tortricidae; genus Eudemis; species Eudemis profundana. The sequence continues at coordinate 12,458,618 of OX344808.1, forward strand.
ATAGTGAAAAGAATCATATTGTGTAACGTAATTGTCTATTTGTTCTCTTGAGTATCTACGCCATAATATTGTAACAACTATTGTAATGCCTGATGATTGAAAAGAGAACCTGGTGAGTTTCTTCGGCCCTTCTTCTCACCAGAATGTCATTACCGAAGCGGCCAAAAGAATCAGACGAATAAATGATTTGATCTGACATGAATCCACTTCTTTAACCAACATACCTCAACGGCCAGGATTCTGCAGCTAACCCATCCTGACCTGACAGTCAGTCACACGCGAATATATCCGACATCAGGCGTGGGATGTAATCAGCGCCCACAGGATGTGAACGATTTCCAGTGTTTGAGGCATTCCACATCTTTGTCAATATCCAGTGAAAGGCAATTATGAGATTTTGTGTCTAGCGAATTAGACATGCTTTACCATGCTTTATGTTCTTGGATCTCAACAATGGACATGAGAGTCAATGATAATCAACCGAACGGATGCACTTACTGCGTGTAGAATCATTGTGACAAAACAAAAATGGTTTTACTAGAAAAGAAGTCAATTTCTTACCTACAAAGCAAGTCCAGCAACTACAGCACAGCCAACGTTAATGTATTCAGAATATCCAACACTGCCGGTTTTGTTTAAATGGAATCTCTGAAGAAAGTGTGACCGCAACATCATTAATTGTGATCTCCGAAAATAAAGAGGCACTTGCACTGCACAACAGTCAACACCGTGAAATACAGTCGAAGCGAAGACAATGAAGATTCCTTCAAGAAGTACGGTTTGAAGCCACAACAAATATCATCGTTTGATTTCGCGAGCAAAAGAAGATTCGTCGTTTTGGACTTCATCACTACACACCACCAGCTACGGATGCGCCACTACAAGGTGACATGGGCGGCAACGGCGCTTCAGGCGCGTTAGTCAACAACAGGCACCAACACCTGCAAGATTCGCGAGCGTTTGGAAATCCAATACGATCTGGTGAGTCGTACTCATTTTATAACGATTCTTGACCCGAGTATTTTCTCACAAAGCGAAACATTACTTTTAAATTGTCAGAAAAACGTTAGTTTGCCATTTAAGATTAAGAATGAAAAAGTTAACAGTAACAAACGAAGTTTACGAACTAGCTATTTATGACAGTCACTTATTTTTACGTTCTACCCGCCAATTGTTCGAATTACGATATTGTAATCGTTCGTGCTGTTCTGGATATGATTTTCTCCGTTCATAAAACCGAATCAAGATTACGTTTCTTGAAAGGAAATAAAATGTTGTCAACCGTTGTTTTCAACTACCTTTAAATTTAATGATTTTACAAATACCTAGTTACGTATTGTGTTTGGAAGTAATGTAAAGTTTACTGATGTGAGAAAAGGCGCGGTTCTATGAGTTTTAGTGATTGAAAATATTGCGATGTGCTAAAAATGGTCGAGAGAAAATTCCCGTTAATTTTAGTAACTCGTAAGTTCCCGTATAGTACAGTTTGTGTGATTTTTAATTTGGTAATCAAGATAAATGTCCTTTCGAGTCATAATGATCTCAGTTGTGATCGGATGTGTCGCATAGGACTACGGAGTTGGTTTTATGTCGAGTAACCACAAGGATGGTTGTAACACTACAGAAATTGCCGAACAAAAGCGGTACTTACCTTGATATTTTAGTTTTTGAAAAAATGTTGGTTATAATTCGTAATGGGTACTTGAACTCTGACTTTAAATTTTATTTTGATTTAGTAAACAAGAAAGGAACTAGATAAAGTTCGCCCCAAATTCAAAGGTCCATTTGATATCACAAAGGTGGTGTTTTGTTTTGAAAGTACTAAACTCTAAACACACTATGACAGGTTGAGGAAAATGCCAGAGACTCACGTACCATTTTTGAGTTAAATGAGGATGTTAGCGAGACATAAAATGAGGTTCTTAGTTCGGCTGGTCGACCGAACCGGAGGCTTCGCCGTAGCCGTAGCCCGTTAGAAGTCGGTATCTGCTCTGAGTAGTCCGTGGGTGCGCGGTGCGCGGGGAGCTCCGGCGGAGGTCGGGTCTCGTGGAGACCGTAGAGTCTTAAGGTAGACTCGGCGATCCCGTGGGGATGCGCGTAGTGTGTGTGGCTTGTTAAGCCCTAGGCCACGAAATGAGATACCTGTTTTGTTGTCTTATAGAGTTTTCATGATTGTGATGAGGCCATAAAAGGCAGTCGAATAATGGTACTTGGTTGCTCTTGCATTTAGAATAGATTTTTTTTTTCTGGTTTAACTTAAGCTGTAACTTGAAAAAAAGAAATTATCACAATTTAGTCGCATTTCCACCACGTGTAATCTTGTCGACTCTTGCGACTCAACTATTTCGAGTATAGTTGAATGTTTGAAATGAATTAAACGAAGAATTTGAGTAAGGAAGTGTCACTTACGAAATAAGAGATAAAGTCAGGAATGACCGAATGGCGTACTGTGTTGTTTTTTTGCTTGTTTCAGGATAGACACACGAGGACGTGTGCTCTGCAGGATGGCCGTGTCGGGGACAGCAGCGATAATTCAAGAAATCCAAGATCGTCAATTGATTACTGTAGTACTAAGTAGATTTAAAATGGCGCGAACGCCGTGTGACGTAACGACCGGTTACGGTGCACGTAGACGGGCTCGTTGGGCAAGAGTGTCGATTCTCTTTCTGACTGTCGTGGCGACAACCCTTGTCTTACGATTCTGTCAGTTCGCCTGCCAGTAGTTAAAGTTGCTACTTGATAATTGTAATTCTGTCGATTAATAGTGAAAAGAATCATATTGTGTAACGTAATTGTCTATTTGCTCTCTTGAGTATCTACGCCATAATATTGTAACAACTATTGTAATGCCTGATGATTGAAAAGAGAACCTGGTGAGTTTCTTCGGCCCTTCTTCTCACCAGAATGTCATTACCGAAGCGGCCAAAAGAATCAGACGAATAAATGATTTGATCTGACATGAATCCACTTCTTTAACCAACATACCTCAACGGCCAGGATTCTGCAGCTAACCCATCCTGACCTGACAGTCAGTCACACGCGATAATCTGACATATACATTATTTATTATATCTGTATATATATTTGCAGAGCAGTCCTCGTAACTACACTTATGTCATCGGGATGTGGTACGTGTCACACTTATGCGTTCTGTCCGTGTACTGGATTCTGTTCATAATAGAGTTTGCAACGAGCATGACGGCTCAAAGTTACGTCATAGCTTTCGTTGCTACCATTTTTACGGTTATGTATCAAGGTTTGTATTATTATTAGAAATTTTCATAATTTCATTTAAGCTTCATCTATGAGAGTAGGCCTGTACCCAGCAGTGGGTCGTGTCTAAGGCCTATACACACAACGCACTGCTGGATACAGGCTAGGCCTATACTATAGGCTGATGATGATGATCATTTCAGCCTACATCCACTGCTAAGTATTAAAGGCTTTTTCATTTTCACGCTAAAGAGCTCGATCCTGTGTTGGTCTCTTAAGCAATTTCCCTGCAGACTTCCAAATATTATCAGACGAAAGATCTGTAGGCTTATGATGCTACGCTTTGTCGCGCGATAAATAAATGATAAAGCATCCGTCACGTTCTGACAAATAGTGTTGGAGAGTGACGGATGCTTTATCATTTGTTTATCGCGTGACAAAGCGTAGCATCATAAGCCTACTGATTTCTTCAAAACTTTTATTAAGTGTACCTGTTAGTGTGGTACCTTACTTTACCTGGTTACCTGTGAGTATAGTAGTATTTTGCCAAATATACACCCACTATCTAGGTGTGTATATTTGTTTAAATCTTACACGTAAATTTTTCAACCATATACAGTGATTGAAATTGTAAAGTAAAGAATGTTCTTCATAAGAAATGTTCAGATTGTCTGAATGGCTCTCCAAGCCTCCTGATCTTCAGGCGGTTTAACAGTAGGTGGCACTAAAAGCCTCCTTTGAGGCATATGAAGCGATTGGTGGAGCGACAGGTTGAAGAAATTGATGCCTTACTTAAGTAAGCGCTTCAGTGCTTAAGCCTTAAGTGGCACAATTGGAAGTGCGCTTAGAGACTTTGGTGTTATAGGTCCGAATTCTGCCCGAAGGATATATTTCTTTCAAAAAAGTATTTAGAATTAATTTTACAATTTATCTAAATAGATTTTAAACTAACATTTTCAACAGCAGCACTAATCCAACAAAGATTTTGGCCTTTCAGGTGCGTTCACTTATTTTGCTATTGTGATGTATCGTTATCTGAAAATAAACGGATTAATATAACTTGACCACATATTTATGTACTAGCAGGTATTTTTACATTATTATATTCATATCAATCAGCCCACATTCATTGCTAAGTACTTAACTGGTTTTCGCTTTTAATGTGATTTATCTGTTCGAACTAATTTCAGCCATAAATTTTCTCTAGTCATTTATCATGCCAGAATCATTAGCCGAATCAAAAGCGGATTTTGCACCTCCGCTATGACTTACTTTACATTTTGCGCAGCGCCGAGTTTATCCTTAAAGTTGTACTTTATTTGTCTTTTTATTTTCTATAAATAACCCTCTTCCCGCAGGTAAATCAGGAGCCAATTAAATATAAAAGTAACTCCTGTTAACGAAGGGTGGTAATCAAGTAAACGAGTCTCATCGCCAAGCTGATTGGCTCGTTACCAGGGTAAATACGCTGCTTAAACGCTTCCTGGAATTTCGATCCGTTTGCATGCCGCGAGTTGAGGTAAGTGTAAATACTTATTAGTATCTTATAAAATCAACAGCAAAAATAGATACCTTGATACTGAGTCGCGGAATCTTCTGAAAAATAATAAAGACACAAAAATAGGCTGCGACGCCTGTGATTATCAATAGTTGACTAGTAGATAATGCCTTAAGGCATTAAGTCCACCAATAATATTTTTATTATTGTGCATTATTGTTTAATACGCCCAGAAGGATTCGTTTGAAGAAAACTCCAGTTGGCACAATACCACTTTATTCTGACCTTATTTATATGTAAGAACATACGAAATCTATTTTAAAACTCAACCGTTACTCTTCGGAATTCTCATAACCAGCTTGTCAATTATTCGAATGCCCGACAGAACTAGTAAGGTATTGCCTGTATTGAAATTAAATAATCTGAGACTCCGAGTTCACACGATCGGTTTCGTTCGAAAACCCATAATAGATGTTCACTTAAGCAACACTTAAACGACACAACGACAAACGAATTTGGTACGTGTTTATGGCGATACTTATGTACATGACATAACCGCTGTCAGACAAAGGTCTTATCATCACTAGTACGACAACGCAATATTATGATAAATAACTACACTCTTGTGCCAACGATTAAGAAAAAAAAAACAGTTTAATGACCTCTTGATGTAGGTTTAATCTGTTCAAGTTTCTCTCAAAGCTATCCCTTATCCCTCGATTTAGTTCCTCCATTCAGAAACTTTCATAGAATAATATTTATATTACTGTCAGTTTAATCCGGCATAAAAAAGTACTAGAACCTTCCTTTTGGCATGTTTCCAGCCAAGCAGCCATGCGGCTATGAATGATTCTACTATTTGCCGAAAAGAAGCCAGTTCGCGAAGGTTCCTTTTTATCGGGCCCGTGTTCTGCATATATTAGTGCTTATCCATACATTAAAAAGACATTTTATTGTCATTTGTATTCGGGATGGTGAAAATAAATGTGGTAGAAAATGCTTGGATAATGCCGGAGCGTAAGTTACGTTGCTCCAATAACTTTTCATTTTGAAGTTCTTGCAATGGCAGTGCTCGTAGTGACTATTAAATTAACATAATTTTTTACATTATTTTTGTCACATTAAAAGATTTGTAAAGATTGTTAAGTGTCGTTTTTCCTAAGATATCGGTATATTTTAAATCGGTACGGTACGGTACCAAGCACTGACTATGTTAATTTATTTCACAGATTACAAAATAAGAGTACAGTCACTGGCAAAAATATATAATGAAGCGAAGCACGCATGAATATCTGACACGACCTTATTGCTTTAGAAATAGAGTGGCATCAGATATTTTGCAAGCCCCGTTTCATCATATATTTAATGCCGGTGACTGTACGTACTCAGTTAATAAATACTTTTAAAACATTTATAACCTGAAAATAAACGAATTTTTCACTCAGGCTATTGAGAAAAAATCTGCCCTCGTAGGAGAAATCAAAGTCACAGTATAGTGCAGTAATTTTTCTTCTTACAATAGGTCGCGCACTTCCAAACGCCCGAAGTTGCCCTACTTGTTCGTTTTTACACTTTGTCAAAGTGGCACTGCTTGTATTCAAGCACTACGCTGAGGATCTATTATTGAATCCTTCACTGCGCTCTGGATTCAATAAACACTTCATTTTGCTCCGTTGCGCCACAGTTTACTTCAGGAATTAGTTCAGAATAATCGTTTTTTTTCTGTAAGTTGAAACGTTACTGTATAATTAAACATAATTTAACTTGAAAAACGAGCTAGAATCATTGCTCCACAATCCAATAACGCTATGTACAAAGAGGGAATGTAATAGTTTAAAAGCGCACGCACGAAACTCGCCTAATTAACGCCCTGTGTTTAAATACCGAAATACCATGGAATCGTGTATCAGATACACGATACTCCCGTTCGCGAATCTAACATTTCGTTTAATCAATTTTAAAGTGGATAGTGTAGTGAATAAACTATGAAATAAATCACACACAATAACACGCATAATTTTATTTTATTTAACCTGGACAGAAACAAGTAAGAATACAGAGTTCGTAATTATGTTAAAAAAGCTAACAAGTTACAGAGCACGTTAGTAAGGCACAAGACCAACTTCACACTAGTTGTATTGATAACGTTGTCTTAAAACCGGAAACCATTAAATAATTAGGAACACGAACACTTTAGTTTTTATTTGACTCACGAGCTGAGACGCGGAAGGACGATCAGTAGTAGTAATATTAGCAAAAAAAGGCAAATACCCAGTCAAAGTAGTCAATAAACAAGGCCTAGCGAGTACGATCGGTGTTGGGATAAAGCTTCGGAAACAGATTGTCCGGGCAATCCCAAGATCGAACGTACGCGTGGAGTACTGACGGTACCTAGGGCTGAAAGTGAACACTGGCGAGTAGAAGCCTTTCTGAATTTAGGGAAGTGAATTTGATGTATTTGACTGGCCGCGCATGGACAATAGAAATAAGCCCTGCGCCGGGCGTATATTAAAGCGTCCAAAGACGATCACAAACACGCGAATGTCTCTAAAACTACAGGGTACCTGGCTAACACTAATAATTCCCATTGTTATTGATCCTTCGTCACGACCGACTTTAAATTCGCCGTCTTCCAGAGGCACTTTAGAGCGGCGTCCACCACCGAACCGTAGCCAACCGCCGAGATGGCCGCTCGCGAGGGCCGCCTGCGTATATCGTTCTCCAGGTCAGATCGGAGCCTTATGTGGGAGCCGGAACATTTGAGAGATGACCGGCTTTTCTTTAAATAGACCACACCGGGTCACAAAACCGTGGAAGGTTCACACACCACGCACAAGGCTGTGCGTCACGTCCTCTGCGCTCATGTAACGCGAACTCGTAGAAATGGTATTGTTCACGGTTATTTAGAAAGTAAAACACTGCGATAATATTTGCACTTCAACGGGCAAGGAAAACAAGCAAAACTGCAAAAATATGCAAGGCTAGGTAACGTGCTTTCCAAACGAAAGCCAGATTGAGAATCAAAAAGGCCTCTGGCGTTTGTTCACAAACCCAAATTTCAAACCCTGCGAATTTAGAAATCACAATTCAAAAAAAACCAGCCAGCGTGGTGAAAACCTCATACATAACTAAACCAGTTGAACACGCTCGAGAAGAACATATAATTAATTAATTCCACATTAATTCCACTGCCACCTATACCCAAATGGCGGAACTAGAAGAACCGCTTCTAATGCTAGCAAAAACGGGTCCCACTCTAGTGCTTATTGCAGCCAACAGATGTCCCAGAAAAAAAATCAGCATGCGACTGAACCTGTAGCCATTATGCTACAATAGTCAGTATAGCAAGAGACCTTCTTCCAGGCGACCTAACAAACGTAAGGTAAATGTCCGAGTGCTCGTCGCTGTACTAATATTCGTCACCCATATTTTGATTAGGATAAATAAGATAAAATTTAAATTACGTTTGTAACCGACGTTTTAGCGATGAGATTTATCCGTGGCTTTGATATTTTACTCGTCAATTTTACAATAAAGAAGATATTTGACATCCATTGAGACTATCAGTTTATTGCATAGTCCCAATGCTTCTCATCCTCTTTTTAGGATCCCATAATCAAAATGACTAAAGCGAACCGGTTATAATTTTCAAAATTATAAAATTAAATTTTGGCATATCTGGCTGTATGTTCGTCCGTCTGTCTGTCCTTAAGTCACAGCCGTTTTATTCTGAAAATGTTAAATATAATATACTGAGATGACATTTATTGGGACTGCCAGCAAAGAGCACCTGACATTTACTCGTACAATTAGATTGACCAACATTTTTATTATTTTTGAGTAATTTCGGTATGATCAGCATATAAAACTGACTCCATTTATCAAAAATAAAGGTCACGTTTCCCAAACGCATGTAAATGTTTTGCTTAGATGTATAAATGAATGTAATATTGCGAAACAAATCAATATTTTCTGTTGACCTGTCGGGGTCTCGGACGTTTACCTTACCTATCTTAATATTGAGCCTACGACGACGTATGTTTGTTCCAGTGCCTGTCACAATACTTTGGTACAATGGGTATTTTCATATATGTTACCGGTCAAACCGGATTTCAGGCCAGTTTGCTCATATAATTTATTGCCTTATAATTTTAAGCCTAAATTACTTGAATAATAATTCAAAATTAATTCGGCCTAGGCCAAACTTACTAAACTAAAATGTTCTGGGCTAAACTAGTATATCCTGACCTGACTCATGATGAGCTAGTTTGGCCTAGGACAAACGAGTTTAGCCTGAAATTAAGTTAAGCCGGTAACATGTGCATTTTGATGGTTTGAATAGAGGCCGATATTAGAATTAAAGGAAAACTCTCTAATTTTATTAAATAACGCTATTGAATTTATCAGAAAGGTTTAACTAAATAAATCAGTTTCCACACGTGTGCCCAAGAGTTACGCAACTATGTCGCCGGAGGAGAGTTTTCCTTGTCTTTTATCCGGGAAAGGGTTGATCCCGCCGATTTGTTACCGGCTTAGGGTACCAACATTTCAGCGACGAATTAGATACGGATTAATAGGATAAAGAAATAAATGCTCCAAATTGATTTAGTGTTTGCCATGTACAGGAAACGGCCTTGTGTAAGGGTAAACATAATTCTCCTTTTTTGGGCAGTCGTGTAGAAATAAGTTACCTACGAGGGCTACAAGTGGGATGGACGGGGATGGGAACCATGCATTTTTCTCTATATACGACTATAATTTTCAAGAGCTTTTCTAAGTAATAAACAAGTATCTTTCTTCAAGAGCTTTTTTCCGAAAACTGTCGTTTCTGGTGAATACAGTTGCCTAAGTGAAAAGTTCACAAAGTTACTTTTGTTCAAACTATCGACTTCAATTGCTTAATTTAGAAAAATATGTTTTGAGTGTATATAAAATATAGACTAGTTAACAACTTAGGGCATTTGTAGACGATTGAACTGTAGCCTAGGTCATTCTGCAATGCATATTTTCTTTGTGGAAAAATCACGTTGCTTCGTTGGTCGAAGAACAAAGCAATAATGACATTTTCACGAATGATAATAACTACAGACATTGTTCCGTGACTTTATCTGCAAGAGTTTTCAATAGCGCAACTACAGTGTCAACGCTTTTGCGGGTTGAATTTCGAAAAATCCCATCTTAGTGCACCTACATCAGAGAACGTGATTGATTTTTTATCCTATTTGAAATGGTTCAGGCAGGCTTACCTTATTAACGGAACTGTTTTATATGTATACATAATTGGTAAAGACTTTACTTAACTACTTATAACAGTACTTTCATGAGATACGAGTCTAATTACTAGATGGTTTCCTCGGGCCGCAAGATGTCCTTAACGACGCGCGATAACGACGGAATCTCGACGCTTCGCGATTAGGGGATGGTGTGAAACGCGCGATTATGGAATTTCGGAGCGTGATTGTGTCGCTTATGTGTCACGTTAGAAGCAATGATTTTTTTTCATCACACTTGCTCGAAAATGGTCTTGTTACACGTAGGTTTTGCGGGCCGTAAATGACCTATTATTACGCCCTAGGGCGTAATGGTTTTTTTTAAATTTGAATACGTTGTTTCTGTTTTACTCTTATTTGTCATCTTCAAAGGAAACGCCAACTTACTTTTTTGACTTTTATCAATGAATTGCAAATACATGTAAACACATATTTCTGTAACATTAATTAAATGTTTAAATATTTAGTGCATTTCAGTATTTTGCAAATATAAAATCAACCGTTTTAGGTTTTTACCGCTATGGTTTCCGAACGTGACTTGACATTCGCATTGTCTATGGATATATGTCACTAATGTCACTCTGTTTTACAATTTTATTGAGGTTAAGTAAGGTTATTTTAATAAGATTTCCTCACAAGAGTGATGAAAAAAATTGTGTGTGCCACGGGCGGTAAAGGAATTACAAACGAGTGTTATTAAAGCCCTCGGCTTCGTCTCGGCCTTGTAACAAACACTCGTTTGTAATTTCAATAATTACCACCCTTGATACACAATGTACTATTTTTTTACTCAAAGTCACTGACTTATCAAACCGTCGTCGTACAAAACATTAATATGTCGTTCAAATACCACCAAATTAAATTGAAAATGTATGTTTTCCATCACTAAATTACAATCTTGACGTCAAACGTCTACTGCAAAATTTTACACGCATGGTTCCCATACAAATCGATAAACTATTTCCATCTATCTCGTTATATTTCTGTGGATTTTATGATGTGAGTAGACGAAATAAGCGTATGTGATATCTGTTGGTGTAAGTGGATGGCAAGACGTATCTACACCTTCATTGTCGATAGTGGACCGAACGTTCTTTTTTACATTAAGAGGAAACAGTAAGGTCAAGAGAATTGAACATTAGGTATTTGTAAAATGTGTCGCTGTCCCGCACTGCCCGCCTCTCCCGCGCAGAGCGCGATAGAGACAACTGCAGCTTGGACCAAAAATACCTTTTAAAATTTCATGAAAACAACGTTTCGTAGTCCCCTGATTTCTTCCCCGAAACTTAACCTATTTAACTAATTTTTTCATTAAACATTAAAAAAAGGCTTTGGCCGTGTTCCTATGTTTTCCTTTTTTTTAATAATCTAGTCAAATTTGTTTTCTGGATGTGTGAACACAGCGGAAAATCTGGCATTTTTTTTTAGGTTTTTGAAGGTTAATATCTCTTTTGAGAATCAATTTGTCGTGAAAAGGAAAACAGGAACATACGTTTGTATGGAAAAACTGCCCTCCTGTTTCCTCTTAATACCTATCCGGTAACTGCAAAATTTCCATTTCTTTTTCTGTCTGCTTTTTAATCTGTAAAGACTAAGAAAGTCTACCCCGCATAAGGAAAATGTGAGGGAAAATAAGAAGGTAACTTTAAAATCTCCCATCTAGGATTTGAATTTAACGACTGTTACTAAATGTGTTTCGTTAGTGTATAGTAAACTAAAATTTAAATACACACTAGATTCGAAAGATAATTACACTCTCAGTTAATGTTTAAAATATTCAAACGTTTTCTACGTTAGAATATTTTTAACATTTGCTAAATATAACTTTGCCGTGTTTACACGCAATAGAAATAAACAGGGCCAAAGGAAGTATGTTTTCTACGCTATAATTATTTCGCCTAGAGCTAGTTTACATTCTACTTCTTACGTTGAGAGAGCCCTGTGCTGAACCTGTAATTAAAAACATATTTTTAGTAGCTAATATCTAAAAAGTCACAAGAGTTGTATAGGTTTTAGAGGTGTTCGTCATCGTCCAAGCGCTTTTTCACATTTCTTTCGGGGTATATGTTAGCTATGATCTCAGATTAAATAGGTTAGGTTATTACCTACTTTTGTTATTGGGTAAATCAACTTTTTTTTGCTTTATGCAAAGATTACCCTTTCTCTTTATTTGTTCACCTTTTGCATATTTTAAGATGATTTAAATGGAACAAGATCTTACATCTAGAGATAAATTAGGTAAAAATAAAAATAAAAGTCGTTTTTAAAAAATAAATACCGTGACCCAGCGGACGAACCCTTATTTTCATACAAAAGTGGGGGACAGTTACGTCGGCTGGGTCACTGCTTATAAACAAGTTATAATAAACAAATTATAATACAAATATTTGCATTACGTAGCTTTATTAGCTGTCTTTTAAATGAGTATACATTTTGTTCAAAAAATATCCGAATAAAGATTTCCTTTCAATTTTAGTGGGAGAAGGTGAAATTTTGTTGACAAAGAAAAGTTGATTCACCCTATTCGAACAGCTAAAGCGAAAAGCTAAAGAACAACTCCCTGACCATGTAACAACTACCCTTTCAACCCTGTGACAGGGAAACCAGACCGACGGAATCATAGTTACACATTAAGCTGCCTCAATATGCAGGTTGTCTCGCGATGTTTTCTTTCATCGTACGAGTGTTGGTTATTAACAGTATTCAGTTTAAGTAAGTAAAAATCTGGGGTTCGAACCCAACACTTTACGATCCCATGTTCACCTACAAAGCCACCACCGCTCTAGCATGCTACTAACACTCTTATAGGTAAGAAGCTGTCGTGTTATTCTGACTTATTTTTCAAACGATGTTTTTTCTAAGTACCGTCGAGAGTCGTTTCTTTGCCTAGGATGCCTATCTTTACCTACTTGTTTTCATATACTTCCTCTAGGACAAACTGCACATAAAACTATTCAATATGAAGTACCTATTCATAACTTGATATTTCATAGTTTTATGTGCGGCTTGTCCCAGAGGAAGTTTATAACCTAGGCAAAATTACGGCTCTCGACGGTACTGCGTAAACTCAGCTAAAAGAACAAAATTTGTTATTCAACAAACACACAGTGAAAATAAAATACAAGCATCACACCCATTTAATTAATTAAAAGACGCATACAGAAGCAGAAGGATCATTTACAAAGAGAACAGACACTCGGGATTGGACAGTTTATGGAACGGAAAAGCATAATGCTTCCCCGTTATATAACGAATATTTTAAAACAGAGTTTAATTTTAAAACTGGGGAAAGATACCGGAGTGCAGTAATTTACGACGTCATTACGGAAAATTAAATGAAAAATGTTCCGCCATTACGACCACATGCAGGAACACCCGGTATAGATACGTTTATATTGAATTGTTGCGGTTGCGACGGAGTTCGAGTGTTTTAAAATCCTTTGTTTTACATTTCATGGTTACATATTTACGTAAATCATGCACGTCTGTTGTAATTTCACTGTTTTTATTTTATTTTACTTAGTCGAGTTTACTTACTAACGGCACTAGGTAATATCCAAGTAGCTCACTAGATGTATGCTTATACGGTTATTATACCTCCAGTATGGCTGCTATGATATGGGCAGTAGTTTTTTTATTGCCTTAAGATTGGCTAACAGGCAGACGGCCCACCTGACGTAAAGCCCAAAATACCGCATTGCCAAAATACCAGATTCTCGATTTATCAGATTCCTATCTTACCACATTCCCGTTACCTACACTAGACTGGATTATAAAATCGTAGGTTACTTAAGGATTTAAACGATTTTGCTGGATGTATTATTTTGGGAATCTGGTATACGGAGAATCTGATATATCGAGATCTAGTATTTTAAAAATCTGGTATTCTCGCGATGCGGTATTTTGGGAATGAGCGACGTAACCACCACTTAGACATTTGCAAGACTAGATGAGTTGCCAGTCTCGAAGCAATCAATATTACCATCCTCACCACTTAGATGGTTGCCAGTCTACAACTGTGCGTTTTGCTAGAAACTTCGTGCCTCGCACGACTGAACTGTGGAATAAATTGTCGCCTGCAGTGTTTCCGGACCGATTCGACCTTCAAGAAAAGAGCGTACTCCCACCTGAAAGGCCGGCAACGCACCTGTGACTCTTTTGGTATTGCAGGTGTCTATGGGCGACGGTGATTGCTTACCATCAGGCGACCCGTCTGCTCGTTTGCCCCCTATTTCGTAAAAAAAAACAAGTTCTTATAGAGCTTAGGTAGTACATTAAATAAACAGTAAGGGCTGTAAAGTAAATAATGCCCTAGATCGCAATGTTTCTGCGCTCTGGGGTTTTCTTTATTACCGCCCGTAGTGTGTATATTTTTACGTCTTTCCCTGGCCTGTAAGTAAAATTTTCTCTCGGCGAAGCGAACAGAAAAAGGGCTCACACGGTCTGGGGTGAAATACCTAAAGGTTTATTGTACGGTGGTTGCTAACAAATCTGCTAAGTTGTACTAGGCCAGCTGTAATGGAGTAGGTAAAACGTCTTTATACGTGCTTTACTGTGCTATTAACGCCAACGATATATGCACTACCGAGTACTGAGTAACGGTTCCTTCCCCTATGGTAGTAAATAAAATAACTCTGGTACTTTTGCTAGTTAAATAATAGCCGATTGTGTTATAATATATTTTTCATCACACAGAGTTGAGGCTACGCACACAACAACATGTCATGTAATAACAACGGGATTTTGAAATTACTGTTCTTTTTTCGTACCGATAGCAGGTTCAACAGTGAATTGCAAGATATACCAAAAAGTTTGTTTAAACTATAGCTTTGTGTTTATTTACTCACTCAGTCATTTCATTCATTCACTTTTTTTGCAATGAGTATTCATGTAGCTGTGTGTGTAATCATTCACCTCAACTCTCGTGAAATTACCTACCTATAGGTGGGTAAAGAAAACAGTAGTTTAATTCCCCTTGAATTAAAAATGAACGGAACAATGTTCAATTCTTTATAAACTTAGGTTTTGTGATACTTACTGAGTCACTTTATATTTTAATAGTTTACTCTTTTTTTATTCGCGCTAGGTACCTAAGCATTTGACTTTGATCTCATCTGTTGGTAAGTGAAGATGAAGTCAATGATGGAGCATGCTTACCTAGATAGTGCCTATTCACTCTCGACTTGAAGAGATCCAAGTTATATTTTTCCGGGAAAAGGTCTGCTGGAAGAGAGTTCAACTCCTTAGCTGTTCTAATAAGGAAAGTAGAAGCAAAGCGATTTGTGCGACGCGTGGGAAAATCGACAACGTAAAGGTGAAACACAAGTCTGCACCTAGTCCCATAATGACGAACTGGAATGGTTTTTCTTGGGGCACCTCCTATTTTATTCGTCAAACATAAAGTTTTTTTAGACTTAAAGGCACGCTGCCGCATAAGTTTGTGTGCGAGGAAAAATATCTTCCGAAAGCAATATTGCAGCTAGGACATGTTGCGCTTTCCAAAAGTGGAATATAAAGGCGAATACAGGGGCAGTGGCTCCTGTAGCGAAGCGATAGCAAGCGCGGTAAATCATGTATGTCTTGCGCCATAACTCATTCGCTCCAACGATCGGAGAATATTAAAATTCTTCCACATTTATTCCTTTTACAGTTTTGAGGAACTTACAATATTGTCCATAGTAGCAGCTGGTTTATACTGATATAAACATATATGCTTTGGCCAATTTTAACGGTATTTTTAGCTGTTAAATGCTTACATAGTTAAGGATCCAATGCTTGATTCTCTTGAGTATATTTTGTTTGCTAAAATAGATCTTTAATAAAATAATTGATGAAATAGCAAGTGATTCTATAGAATTTAAATAGACAAACATGCACACGGGAAATCTAACGTATAATTAGTATAATCTTATAATAGTAATAGTTATAATTAGGGACCGGACGACGGAATGCAAATAACGCATTGAGTGCAATAAAAGGTATACCCTTTCGATATACATATATACAATAAAAGTTTATACACACTTCTATAGATGAAATGTATATCCATTGATAACTACGACGAAATAAATAAATTAATCGACTGCATAAAAAATGCAAAACTGATGTCTACTCGTGTCCTGTTCCTTATGTCATTTGCATTCCGTCGTCCGATCCCTAGTTATAATTTAGGTGCAATCACAGAATAAGTAATAATAATGGTCATTTGTCAGAAGGGTGAGCGAATCGTCTAACTACATAATTACGGCGTGTTCCACGTGTTACTTTAAGAGTGAGGTGTCTGTTATGAAGTGGTAGACCTAGTGTTAGTGTTAGTAGACATTCCAAATTATTGGCTTTAAATATTTATTAATTTATTAATGTATTTAATTGTAAATGTAATGTGATTTAATTTTAATTTTTATTGTTATTGATTTAATTTAATTTATTGCAATTTTGATATTGGTTTAATTAATTGTTGTAATTGTAATTGTGATATAATTTGTACCAATGGGTTTATACCTAAATAAATACACATTTATTATTATTATTATTAATAGTACTTCGTTCAGAAGTCGCACTGTCTAGTAAAACCCACGTCAGAGTCACAAAAATCCTACCTTCTCGGTCTAACTCATAACGCGCGCTCTTTCTGGCCGCTACGCCCACCGCTAGGATTGTCGACAAAAATGAAATAATTATTATAGCTTGAATTTCCTAGTGAATTAGAGGTAATAATAAAAAATATTTGCGTGACGTTATTAAACGGTTTTGATACACGTCGTCATACATACATACATTCATACATACATACAGGTTAAACACATAACCCTCCTTTAGGCTTCGCCGCAGTCGGGTAACATACACATATTCATACAGGTCAAACACATAACCCTCTTTTCGGCTTCGCCGCAGTCGGGTAACATACATACTTACGTACGTACATACATACATACATACCGGTCAAACACACAACCCTCCTTTGGGCTTCATAGCTTTCGCACACAGGCGCTGCCGGGTGTCGGCGCAGCCCTGGGCTTGCCTAATGCATTAGGCAAGGAATAATAATAATTATCGCGAAACAAAATCACGTGCAATCAATATGGTAGTAACATGAATATTAAAACAAAGCATAATAGTTATACTTCGTATAAATCAGGGCCCACACAAGATTCCTGATACATAGTAACACCACATTATAACAGTGTTATTACTAAAAATAATATCTGAGTATATGTATGGTTATATTTAGAAGGCGCCCGTGGGGTCCCAACTCAATTTACTTTCTATGGCTTTAGTCACCCTTCTGAGATGAAATTACAACTGATAGAAACTTGCCTGCCTTATCTCGCTAGGAAGAAAACTACTTTTATGCTGTTAAGATTACTTTATTGGGACTTTATTTCTTTTCTATAGGGACATCTCGGGGATTGACTTATGTTTTACAAGAATGTGACATTATACGGTTTTCTTCTATCGTTTGTTCAAGCTTGCAAGTTGCTTATGATTTATTGACTTAATTTTTAGGGTTCCGTACCAAAATGGTGAAAAAGGAACCCTTATGGTGCGACTCTGTCTGTCTGTCGGTCTGTCCGTCTGTCACAGCCAGATATCTCAGGAACTACTGCTGCTATCGGTTTGAAACTTGGAGCAGTTTTAATAAGTCACTAATCCGAGCCTACTATACATAAAAAAAACTTTTACCTTTTTTACTTTTTTTACAGGGGCCGTAATGGGAGGTCGAAAATTTAAAGTTCGTGCTATTGTATCAAATGGAGTATCAAATGAAAGGTCCTAATTTGTAGATTCCAAATCTATTTTATATTTTTTTTCTTAAACATGTACGTTTTGATTTAGGATGACAAACTCAGCGAGAAAAAAAAATCTATGCGAGACCAGTTGCTGCGCTGTGCTTTACTAAGCTAGGGCATGGTGTAAGGATTGTTACTCTCCCCACACAAGGATAACGATGAGGAACAGTTCGACCAGCTGTTAGTTCAAGCTAAAGTCCAAAAAAGCAACATACCGAAGTATCCCGTATTAGCTTGCATTCTTCGCCTTCCACCCAATGTGTTTCGATACAGCGCGATGTTTCATTATTTGTATTTTGAATCACCCCATAAACGGATTTAAAAAAGCCTTTCAGGCAAATGTTTTGAAACTAACTGTTAAATCAGAGTATGCATTTTTAATCTACTAAAACTAGTATTTGAATCCAATGCAGTCTAAAGCTGCACTATTAATCTAGTTTTATAATAAAAGCTAAACCCGGCTTGATTCGAATTGCATGCAATAAATCATTCAGGCATCGATGCTTTGGCAGAAATATAGTTTACATTTTGATATAGTGCGTAGTGGTTTAAAAGTGTAATATTTTCCGTTTTTTACGTATAAAAAAGAGTGTAATGTTTTCAGAATGAATCTGGTCCTGTCATTTCGTAATTCACTTGTCTTGTTTTTAAAAGGCATATAATAGACTGCTTAATGTTATTAGTACATTGTGTATAGATACACAATGTACTATTTTGTTTCAGTTCTGTTAACTCTTTAATTAATCTAGTTTCCTATATTTCAGGGCATCATAACATACTATTCCTTGTGTTGATTTTTCTCTTTCTATAGCTGCGTGGTGGTCAATATCTAGACAAAAAATGATTTTTTTCCGCCTGAACATTCATGAGCGATTCACAAAGCGTTTCCTCGCCGCGTCGCTCTCAGGTGGCCCGGGTCATTTTTCTTTGTTGTGGAGAGCGCCGTTAAAAGCTAGAACATTGCTACGTTCTTAGTTAAGAAACGACGTTTGTACCTTTGAAGCTGTTACCAATCCTTTTCTGTCATAATCTAGGTTTTGAAGCAAGCGTTTACTTGGAAAGGCATCTGTGTTCCAAGGGGAGTATAGTTCTCATTCCTTTCAAATTACTTTATAAGATACGAAGTTGAGAAAGAAAATAGCCGGCATGATGTTACGTCCTTTTAACTTACCACGGCACATTGCCTTTGACTAAACCACGCTCGGTTTCACCTGCTTCCAATTTCTTATGTTGATTATGCTTCGGGACCTATTTTCAGCACTTGTTTAAAAATATTTAAAAACTAAAGTCTTCGTGATAAAAAACGGCACAATTATTTTAATAACTGTCTTAATTGCTCTTTTGAACTTCTAATAAGATTATAATTCTATTCATAAAATTTCAAACAGTAACGTTGTTGACTTAAGACAATGATTTTGTTTGTTTGTTTGTTTCTAGAAAACAAAAAGATAACAGACAATGTTGTTATCCTGTGGGTGGTATCAGAATTGTTTGGACAAATTGGATGGTGTTTGAATTGAACCAATTCTTCCAATGTTCAGGAAGTTTGGAATAGTATCTAAGTTTGGAAGAGGCGGCGAATGCAACTATTGCAACCGATTTCCAAAGTTTAATTCTGGTTTACTTTCGTTGTATGTTGATAGGAGAAGAATATAAATATACTTCGTTTAACGAAAAAAATCCTATGTGCATTATTAATATTATGGTAACAAGAGAGACATACATATGGGTAAGTTGTTGTACATAAGTTAGAACAAAATAATAAAGCAGGGAGAGTACTTCGCTTTTTTACCCGACTGCGGCGAAGCCCAAAGGAGGGTTATGTATTTGCCTTGTATGTATATATGTATTTATGTATGTATGTATGTCCGTTCCTATGTCCGCTCGTAACTACTCAACGGCACAACCGATTTTGATAAATGATACATCATTAGATTCGTCTGGATGGCGCGAGTGTCACTGAAGAAGTGAAGTTGTTTATAAAGTTCGTTAAAATAAACAAAATGGCGGATTTTATGCACTTTTAAAATGCACCGCGGTCGGGTTTTTTTTAGTAAAAATATTTAGTTATTTAATGATTAATGGCTTTGCGTTTGACCTTAGTGCCTTTCGCCTGACGGAAAATGGACTCACCCTACCCTACCTTACGAAAAC
Organism: Eudemis profundana; assembly: GCA_947034925.1. Classification (NCBI taxonomy): domain Eukaryota; kingdom Metazoa; phylum Arthropoda; class Insecta; order Lepidoptera; family Tortricidae; genus Eudemis; species Eudemis profundana. Next base: position 12,478,543 of record OX344808.1, read on the forward strand.
ATCATTTGATATGTTGATGGATATTAATTGCATAATTTAAAAAAAGAAAGTAAAAACCTCCGAAACACTTCTACGTGTGTTTAAAACTGATTTGTAACTAGCATGACAGTGAATCTTATCAAGTTATCACACGAACGACGCCGGCGTTTTCGCCGAGTGGTGAGAAAACGCCGAGCAATTTATATTTAAGAGGATCAGAGCAAACAGCGAGTTGAGTCAAATTGAATCACAAATCAACATCTGAACGATGTCAGTTAGTGTTTACCGTTTTGGAACGACGCAGCACTATTGCTTGATTTAAAGGGTTACTAGATTTCCTAAACTTTTCAGCGCAGTGATGAGATAGAAAACAATGAAGTACACCATGTACCAAGAGAATGTACCGTACATGCTCTTTTTCCTCAGTTAGTAATATTAAAATGAGAAAAACACTATCAGGTCATTCAGAAATTGACTTAGTTTTGCACGGTTGTTACGCCTGACATGTCAATAATTTTCTTATTTTCTTATTTCTAGATCTTTGACATATCTTTAATCTTATTTTATTAGAGTTCCGTACCTCAAAAGAAAAAACGGAACCCTTATAAGATCACTTTGTTGTCCGTCTGTCTGTCTGTCCGTCTGTCAAGACCCTTTGTCTCGGGAACGCGTAGAGGTATAGGAAAAAATCTGAAAACTATACATATTTAATTAAATCATAATAGACAAATATAGACTTTACTAAGAGAATCAAAATTTATAGGGCACTTCATTGTATGTACCTATAAATTTGTACGGAACCCTCGAGTCAGACTCGCACTTGTCCGGTTTTTATTTATTTCTTATATATGTGCTTTAAGGGCGTATCGCACGGTGACCCGGGGCAGAATTGCTCAGAGATGGCGCTGTCTTGGTCACGTGACCAAATGTTCAAGACTATAATTATGATATCTGCTTATTTTACCAGCATGAGAATCAATTGGCCCAATATTTTGAGTCTCTTTCGATGATTTCTAATTCATAATAATTTATGTACGTGCTTACCAAGCGCAGGAATGTGTATGAAACTCGAGTAGTACTTTGACAGGTAAATATACACGCACACTAAAGCAAAATCATTGATAAAAGTGACATCTATTGACAGAGATTCTAACTTGTAAGTTCGCCTATTGTGCTCCGGCGCTCCGGCTATTGTGTAAACCCGTATAAGCAGAAACTCGGGTAATAGTCATGAAAATTCGAAGGTAAAATAAAGAAAAGTGTAGGTACTCGAGCAACAATATTCTCGAGTTACCATCGAACAAACGAACGCCGATTTTCCCCCTTGTCTACCCCACATTTTTTTTGATAGGTCAAAAAATAACTTTGTAATTACCACCTAGTTTCATACCCACATGGGTATTACTCAATTTTTATTACCCACTGGGTAATATAATAAATTTGTGAAACAAACGCAACCGTTTATTTCACGATAAATGTACAGCTCTTTTTTGTATGGGAATATATTGAATGGAATAAGACGTATAACTGAGTAAAATAGTTTTATTCATAATATATTTATTCTCAAATTTGGCGAAGCCGAACTCCATATTTTACAGATTCTTAGGGCCGTAAGTTTACGGACCAATAACATATTATAATATAAGTTGTATAAACATTGAACAGGCAGACTCAGACTCACTCAATGTGTTATTGAGAGAACTCTTGATTTTCTAGATTTAGTCGTCGTCTTCATTGCTGAAGGTCGTGTCTAGTTTGAAATTTGCTGCACCAAGCTTTTCCAAGCGTCTCTGTCCTCGGCGGTCTTCATAGCTTTAGGTATTGGCAGGCCAGTGAGCTTCTTGATTAGGTCTGACCAACGGGTAGGTGATCGACCGCGTGGTCTTTTTAAGTCTACCTGCCCAACTACCATCAGCGTCTCCAAGTTGTCTGGGTTCCTGCGAGCAACATGTCCGAAGTAGTTTAGTATCCGCTGGGAGCAGATAGTGGACAGCCTTGTTGTTATTCCGAGCTCCTTGAGAATGGACACGTTGGTGCGGCGTGCGGTCCAAAGAATTCGCAACATACGCCGCCAAACATGATTTTCTAGGCTTACAAGTAAACTGGCATTGAGCACATTACTTGAAGTTTGTCAAGGGACGCCAAATTTCTCGAATACAGAGATTGATGCGAGTTGACTCTGTCAGTCGTTCTGTAATAAATAAAGTACCATGTTACTATAAGTCAATAAAACTAGCATTGCAAAACACTAGTAATTCAGTCTAATATTAAATTAACTGACTACCTTTTATATGTTTTGGATTTTGTTCTAAGATTCGCGTCACGATTTCAGGTACCTAAATCATATTTTTTAAAGAACAAATCAATTCTGGCATCCTCTCTACGATAAATGCATCTTCCCTTCACCAATTGGAAAATTTAGAAACAAAACGAATGACAGCATTATTGGTGACAGCGTAATGTTCTGAAACCTTCTTTATTTTGTGGAATCCTAAATATGGAATGTCAAATATTAATTTTGTACTCGTATAGTAGATTTGTGTTTTCACATCACTTGTATTTATTAGGAAACAATAAGATGGGTAAAGTTATAAGGTGATGGTACAATATAAATTTTCTTGAAAAGTATTTGAACGTCCCTGACTACTAGACTCTCGTATTTTAGTTTGCGCGAATCAAAAAATTGCCCAGAGTTGCAACGTTGCGTTGCCACCGTGACATGCGACGTTGCCATCTGTCACCGTTTGTCAGACATCTATGAATGCCTAACGATCGACGACACTTTTGGCTTAGCGGGAGTGACACCGCCTACTAAGCTAGAGGTCCCGGGTTCAAATCCTGGTAATTTTTTACCCTAATAAGGATTGCTTAGATTGTTTTTGTAAAATTTACCTCCGTATTATTATTATTTCTCTTTATTTAAGTATCCTGATTTAAAAAGTAAAACAAAACAATATTTAGTAGGTACATATATATTTCAGAATATAAATTTAGTCAAAATATTTAGTAATTTGGCATAAACAGGCTAAATTACAAAATTAATTACAGCGTGTAGTATTCGATAAAAACGAAAAAAAAAAGAAAAAATAAAATTATTTCGGGATTAGAACCCACAACCAAACGTATCCATAAGTGAAGGCTTTAGACCACTCAGCTACGGATGCACACTGAAAAGGTGCGTAAATTAAGATCCGTTTTGAAATATCAATAGATAAGTCACACACACGCCCATACACCATTTGCCTGTGTTTGCGTGAGTTGTGTTACCCACCTGTAGGTGATTCGCACACAGTGATAGAATATCCAAGTTTTTCATCGGTGAAATATGGTATTTAGCGTGAAAATATACCATTTTTTATGCATTTGCCCAAAATAAAACGTAAATTAATTGATATTTGTCAAATTAGTTTCTTAATATACCCTGCCGTTAGCCCGTGAAGGTGCACCAACTTTTGTATGGGAACGCAACCACCTTAAGACTCTGCTCAGTTTTCTTCTCTGCTGCTGCTCTATATTCAACATGCGTATTGATAGTACAACTATGCACTGTATCAGCGTAAGCAATGTAAGTACAGTCGAACACAGTTTTTTAAACCACCTTGTCATTGTTTGTAATTTAGGCGTGTATGATCTTGCGTGTTAGCGTTACAATGGTCACGTATAAAATACAGTTATGTGGTGTTATTACCATTAAATTACAAACACAGACAAGTGACTCACATCGAAATATAATAAGTATGGAAGCGTAACTGATGCTAAAAATCGGCCCCGCGAAATACGTACCAAAGGGGTGGAGCTAGTACTTAGTCTTGAAGAAAAAACTCAAATAAATTTCTCACGTGGGTTGTAACCAATTACAATTTTTTGTCTTTTAAACTATATGCAGCCTTTTTGAAATTTCGTCTCCTCAAAGTTAATATTAATATTTGGCATAGATGAATTTAGACTCAAACATAGTTAAAATTAAGTTGGTTATCAGCCCCACTGATATATAAGACTTATTGGTTTTAAAAAGTGGGCAATATGGGGCAAACTTCAACGTAATTTTTGTTCGGCGTTCGTTCCATACATTATTTTTCGATGGTGGATCAACGATTGTTGCCCACCTCTGTATATAGAGTATATATAATATACATATCTCTACATACATTATTTTATATACATATCTCTCTAGTCAAAAATATTATGATGTTTAAGTGTTGAATTACAACATTTATGTAACAGAGCTTAAAGCATTTACCAAGAACGTTTAAAAGAGCCAAAGAGCAATAAGCTTAAAAGCAAATCTTATTCAGCTGTTAATCTGTATTCCAAGAAAATCACGTTTCTTGAAAATAAACAAGGAGAGTTGACGATAAAAATAAACTTCTTTGTCCCTTTCACAACCTAAGAACAAATTCAATTTAGAGAGCGACTTCAATTCTACTTTAAAAAACTAGCCGCAGTTCGAAAACTAGTCTGCGAGGATTTGGAGATCTATTTAAAACATCGTTAAAACTTGGACACGGAATTTTATTTGAAAGACAAAGGTTTAATTTCATTTAAGACTGCACTTCCTCTGGGATTTGTACATTATTGAATGAGAATCTTGTTTAAATCAGAGACAACAATAAAATTTTGAGTAAGTCCACAAAATACGGAATTTTGCTCTCGTTATTCATTGCTTATGTTGTTGTGAAATAGAGATAATAAAATTCAGTATCAACTTTAGCAATGAAAAGCAAGATAGAGATCATGAATCTACTGTTGTTAAAGTAGGTAAACGACCACAATTTGTTCCATATTTTCGGGTGTTAAGCGTCTCCGCCTTGAAGAAATAAATTGTGACGAGTAAAATTTTAAAATCGTTTTGAAAAAATAAGAAGAGAATTGAGTTATTATTTAATTTGATTTTTACACTTTTAATAAAAAAATATTTTTACAAGTAAACCTTTGAGTGATCGCTAGTATATAGAACTAGCATCGATAATTACGTTTATCGATATAGGAAGGCCCTACCTGTCAAGAAAATTTGCCCCGCGGATTCCTGTCTGTGAATGACATTGCACTTATCGCCTTTCAGAATCGACTTATATAAAAGGACCCAGTCAACAGGCGCGACTAATGGTACCAATGCGCTGAAAAAACAGTTATCTATAGTTTTTTTAACCTTCGTACAGTTTTTTCCGCTTCTAAACAAGCAACTGGGATTTTTTACCACTGACAGCCACTCGCCGCGGACTGACTGTGTTTTTTTACTGATTTTTAGAACCAGCGCGCTGGTACCATCAGTCCCGCCTGTTGATCCGGTGTCTATAATATGTGAGCGCCGCCATCATAGAAGCCTGCCTGCCTCGCCATTGCCTTCCGCCGGGCTCTGCCAATGCTCCGCCGGGCTTCGCCAAGACCCGCCGAACGCCGCCGCATTCCAGCCAGGCTTGCCAGCCTCAACCTGCCAGCCGACAATCTCCATAGTACCTGATTGCAAACTGTTGATAAAACGACTACTGACTTCACCGGCGCAGGAAAAATTGTTTTATGCCTTGGTGACTTGTCGATTTGAATGCGAAGTATTAAAACCTACTACAACAAAATAACTTTTCTCTCACTACCGGAGGGACATCTGCTTCAATACCTAAGTGTCCTATATGTTTTCATTCCTTGTAACAAAAGAACAATCGTAAAATGCAGTACTAATCGAATCAACTCATCAAATATTCAATGCAACGTCGTTACGAATAAATTTACCCAACGTTTGGTCTGTAATCTGATGCATACTGCATTGACTGAACATTCAATATTAGTAGTACTGAAAATCAAAGTGAATAATGAGGGTTAAAATAGCATTTATTTGAATAGGTGTTTTTGAATTTTGATTCTGAATACAGATGACCTAAAGTTTGTAAATTATTACTTAAATAAATAATATATATATTTTCAAAGTACCTTAAATATTCACAACAGTCTACCTAATCCTTAATGATTGCCCTACCTAAGGGATAAAAATATAAGCTAAACTCACGTCCAGTGGTGCCTATTCACTTATTTTTGTTTGATACTGTGATACAAACGGGCATAACCAGCTCGTAGCAATTGTTCAAAATGTAAGATCAAGGTATTTTTATTCGTATCTTGAGCTTCTACACACACGAATGACGTTTGGTTATGTTTTAAACAGCATGCTATATAGAGGTATATAATAGAATCACTAAAACCCAACATAACACAACAAGCACAACCTCTCAGGTTATTTACACGGCTAGACCGGGAATAACTTAGAAGTTTATATTTGTTTGTTGGCAATCCCTGAACAATCAAAACTCTAAATCGATTTTGACCCACTTCTGTTCAGAGTTGTCCGGCATGAAGTTCAGTTGAGTTTAGTTTTCATTATAGTTCAGTACTGTATAAATTTGTATACATATATGCTTGAACATGTTTACAATAAAGTTATATCGTAGTTACAAACTTTTTTTAGGTTGGTAAAATAGCGGGTACGGTCAAGTTCAAAAATGTAAAGGAGCCCTGTGCGATTTTTAAAATTATTCCACAGAAAAAAGTTTCGAAATTTATACAGGGTGTTTGGTAGAGGGTTAGCCAAACTGAAGGGCCAAGTAGGTAAACTTGTTTAAAAAATACAATTTTAGTAAAATGACGATTGAGGCCCAAATTTTTTTTAATAAGTTTTAACTCTTTTTTTAAAAATTGACCGGAATTTGGCCTTTAAACTCCCATAGTACTTTTTTTATGAGTTTCTACTGTAAACATTTATTATTTTATTATTGTCTAATAAACGTTCCATCTAATGAATGTCATTTTGGGGCAAAATGATGTCTAAAACATTGAATTGTGAGCAGTCAAAGATTAAAAAGTTAAATAAAGAAAAAATTTCAACATTAAACTAATTTAAAAAAAAACTACTAGGGATAGAGGACTTCGAGTTGTTTAAAAAAATCTCATTAGGTACTCTTTACAATGAAATGCCAACTGTAGTACTTTACTTTCAAAAATTGTAAAAAAAATCGAGTCAAATGGAGAATGGAACAAAATTAGAAAAATAAATGAATTGCAAGTTTTTCATAAATCCATCTCAGCTGTCCCTAATTGTTTAAATTCTTTACCTAAGTTAGTTCTTCTTCTTCTTCTCTGTTGTTTCGCTCTTGGCAGAGCGGTTGTGATCACACTAAAGCGTCCACAACGGTGGTAGAGGCGGACACAGCTTTTCGCACGATCTCCCGCCATCTCTCCCTGTTGGCAGACTGTTTAGCACAGTCAGATACGCGGTTTCCTACAGCGGCTTTCACCTGGTCAGTCCAGTGCATAGGTGACCTACCACGCTATCTGGTTCCCTCCACTTTTCCCTGCACGACCAATGGCTATGGAAAACTCTTTACAACGATTTGCTACATCTAGCATTTTCCCTTCAAAGCAAAGAGTGGTCGTGCGGAAAGCTGTGTCCACCTCTACCACTGATGTGGACACTTTAGTGTGATCACGACCGCTCTGCCAAGAGCGAAACAACGGAAAAGAAGAAGAAACACTAACTTAGGTAAAGAATTTAAACAATTAGGGACAGCTGAGATGGATTTATGAAAAACTTGCAATTCATTTATTTTTCTAATTTTGTTCCATTCTCCATTTGACTCGATTTTTTTAAATAACTCGAAGTCCTCTATCCTTATTAGTTTTTTTTTAAATTAGTTTAAAGATAATTTTTTTTCTTTTTAGGGTTCCGTACCAAAATGGTAAAAAAGGAACCCTTATGGTGCGACTCTGTCTGTCTGTCTGTCTGTCTGTCTGTCTGTCCGTCTGTCACAGCCAGATATCTCAGGAACTACTGCTGCTATCGGTTTGAAATTTGGAATAGTGTTAAAAGTAGCTAACCCGAGCTTATTGGACATAAAAAAAAACTTGTACCTTTTTTACTTTTTTTTTAAAGGGCTCCGTAATGGGATTTTGAAAATTGAAAGTAGGGCTTATATATCGAGTGGGGTATCAAATGAAAGAACTTAATTTGTAGATTAAAATACCATTTTTATTTTTTTTTCTTAAATAAATAGTTTTTGATTTATGGCGAAAAAAGTTTAATTAAATACCATTCCCCCCCTATTATCTCCGAAGTTACTGATCAGAAAAATGTGTCATAATTACCAATTATTAATGTCGTCCTAAATATTACAGGAAAAATATAACGGTTTTCCTCACTTGCACCGTTTTTGAGAAATTTGCAAAAATCATAACACATACTTATTTGCTCCTACTAAACTAATCGCCATACAGTTTTTCTTGAACTATTCATGTATCTACTTATTAGGATTATTATGTCTGTATATCTTTATTCGCTTAGGTTAGGGTTTTTACAATATATATATAAAAAGTAACATACAAAATGAAATTACAAAATATAAACACATTATAAAAAACCTAACCTAGGGTGCCGCCGGCAGCGGGGCGGGGCCCAAGCTACCGGTGGTTAGGGCTGCAGAGAGAGGAACCTCCTGACGATGCGCGCCGTGTCCAGAAGTACCGCCTTCTGTATCTGGCCCTTGATCCAGCCATCTAGCGAGAGTCTCTTGAGGTGGTGATCGAGACTCTTCGCTATAAGCCCGTTCGCCGAAACGACTATCGGAACAATGATCGTCGAATCAACATCCCACATGGCGGTAACCTCGTGAGCCAAGTCAAGGTACTTGCTGAGCTTGTCCTTCTCGGCCTTCACGAGGTTCTCGTCATGGGGGATGGTAATGTCGACGAGCACTGCACGGCGCTTGGATCGATCTATTAGCACGATATCAGGCTTATTGGCTACAATAGTCCTGTCCGTGATGATAGATCGATCCCAATAGAGCGTGGCACGACCATTTTCGAGAACCGGCGTTGGTGCGTACTTATAGTACGGCACCTCAGACCCCACAAGACCATATCGAACAGCAAGTTGCTGGTGAATGATCCTGGCTACTTGATTATGTCTGTGCAAGTACTCGCCGTTAGCTAGATGGGAACAACCGGAGATAATATGCCTGATAGACTCTCCGGGACGGCGGCATGCCCGACAGATGTCGACCGTACCGTCCTTCAGGATATATCTCCGGTAGTTGTTCGTCATCATAACTTCGTCCGCAATTGCACAGACAAAACCTTCAGTTTCCCCGAAGAGATCACCGAAGCGTAACCAGTTCACCGACGCGAGCAGGTCTACATCGGGCCCCGTGAGGGCCTTGTAGAACCGCCCGTGTAGCTCCTTACTCTTCCATATGTCCTTGCGGTCGTCTGTGCTAAGCACCTTAGGTCTACGCCAGTTCTCGTTTGCCAAGGAAAGAGGGGTGAGGCTTCTGTCTACTGCTACTACATCGCGATGTATCCCACACTCGTTGTTTAGGAAGTACTCCCTGAGGCTGCACACCTCGCGGTTATGGAGGTCCTTGGCGTTTAAAAAGCCACGGCCGCCACACTTACGCGGGATGTACAGTCTCATAACTGACGAGCGTGGGTGTAGCATGCGGTGTGTAGTGAGCAGCACACGGACGCGCCTATCCAGGGCGTCCAGCTCAGTCTGAGTCCACCTTAGTATGCCAAAGGAGTAAGTGAGCAGGGGCATCACCCAAGCGTTGAAGGCACGCACCTTGTTGCCGCCAGACAAAAGACTGTTAAGTACTTTTGTCAAGCGACAGAAGAAACGCTCCTTCACCACCTGTATAGTGTCCCTGTCCGCAATACTCAAGGCCTGTGACATACCAAGGTACTTGTAGGTTTCAGCCTCGGAGATAGACCTGAGAGTCATTGTCTCGGAAAGTTGCAAATTCGGGGAATTTACGACTTTCCCTCGTTGTACATGCATGACCGCACACTTATCTACACCAAACTCCATTTTGATGGCACTACTGAAGGTTTCTGTGACCTTCAGTAGCTCCAGCAAGTCTGGGCGCTTGGGTGCAAATAGCTTGAGGTCGTCCATGTACAGAAGATGAGAAATGACCTCACCCCCTCTCCGAAGCCGACAGCCCAGTCCTGAATCCTTCAGCAGAGTGCTGAGTGGATTCAGGGCCAGGCAGAACCACAGGGGACTCAAACTGTCACCCTGGAAAATACCTCTCTCAATCCTTATAAAGTCATGCGGGCCAGGGGGGCCATCTCCGCCGCCTGGTTGACGAAGGACTGTGGTCCACTGCCTCATGCATGCGCCTAAGAAGGATTTTAAAGCTGTATTGATTTTATACAGCTCCAAGATCCTCTCCAGCCATGAATGAGGCACCGAATCATAGGCCTTCTTGTAGTCAATCCAAGCAGCCGAGAGAGACCCCCTGTCCCGCCGGACTTGTTGGCAAATGGCCGTGTCGATGAGGAGGAGCTCTTTAGTACCACGTGACCCAACCCTACATCCATTTTGAGAGAAGGCCATGACGTTGTTCGCAACAATGTGCGTGTTGATTTTTGATCTCAAAATGGATGTAAGGAGCTTGTACAGCGTGGGCAAGCACGTGATGGGTCGGTAGTTCTTCGCCTCCGTGGTACTACCGGACTTGTAGAGCAGGAAGGTAACACCTGTTGTTAGGAAAGATGGCAGGGAGCCGAGCTCAAGGGCTTGTTGGAATTGTGTTGCCAGGCGTTCATGTGAGCATCGAAACCACTTGATCCAGAAGTTGTGCAACCCGTCCGGCCCAGGACTTTTCCAGTTCTGGGTCGTGCGGGCCGCACAACTCACGTCATCGGGGCTGATGGTAACAGCCCCCATGGTTTCGATGGGCTCACATTCTCGCTCAACAACAGTCATCCACTCGCCCTCGGTGTGCACGACTGGCACCGACCAGATACCACGCCAGAAATTAATCATGGCGGTAGGATCCGGTAGTTGCCCGTCGGCCACACGTTGATCGGCTCCTTCCCACTTTCGGTATACCTTCCTTTGGTCACTCTGAAAGAGACGATTCTGCTGGTATCGATCCACACGCTCTCTATAGCGGCGAATACGGCTTGCCCACGCATAGACTTTCTGCTTCAGGAAGTCTATGCGCTCCGTGACACATGCCATGTAGTCGCAGGGTCTGATATCAGTCCCCGCGAAGGCTTGTGTCACGAAACGCATAACACGGGGGCGGTTGTTACCCCCCCTGAAGCAGATCAGCTTTGCAATGAGAGTCCTAAACGTGCTGATACGCCGCTCGATCCGTACTTGCCAGGCGGGGGCACCCCCGGCGGTCCGCGGCGCTCGGTCAGCGTCCGGGAACTTGACGCGAGCGACGCGGCACGCCGCGATGGCCCCGCAATACATGATCGCGTGTGTATCAGCAAGATCTTCGCTAGCCCGTATGTACGGGTCTAGCAAAGCGTTTAGGGCTCCCACTAGCGCTAGATTACGTCTATTCGTGGGCAGGCGAGGTAATCGCGGCCTAGATTCCGGCGTGGCTCGATACTGCTCAATCGCCTCTTCCAGAGCCCTCCTCAGTTGCTCATTGGATTATTATTATTATTAGGAAGACCGTTATATTTTCTCTTCCTAACTTGAATACTTTTTAAAAATTTACAAAAATCTTAACATATTAGTTCTACCCTCCCTACGAGAGCCATCTAGCGGAGAGTAGCAAAACTAAGCGATGATTTATTTCATATTATATAAAAAATGTCTATTAAATACAATGATCACTCATCAGGAATCGGGAAAAAAACATAAAGTAACAATAATTATTAAAAACTCTATAATAGGAGTATGTTAGGAAATTTTACACTAGTAAATACCATAAAAATGAAATACCACTAGCGCCATCTAGGGACACAAATCTAAAATAAGGTAGCTTGTGGCTAAAAATGATACATGAGAACTAACTTAGTTGACAAACAATTATTTCAATCAGCCAATAACAAAAAGTAACGTTTAAATTTAAATTACAAGTAAAATTTACGCGCTATTTAGTATCAATAGATGTCGCTGTAGCATACGCTGCATCGCGCTGTTAAAATTTTTCCTGGTTGAATAGGGCTAAAGGTTTAAGGCAGGGTTGCTGTTAGTCGTAAGGTTGGTCTACTTATGAGTTTATACGGAACCCTCGGTGCGCGAGTCCGACTCGCACTTGACCGGTTTTTTTTTTTTAACTTGACTGCTCATAACTCAATGTTTTAGACATAATTTTGCCTTAAAATGACATTCATTGATTGAACGTTTATTAGAAAATAATAAAATAATAAATGTTGACAGTAAAAACTTATAAAAAAAGTACTAAAGGCCAAATTCCGGTCAATTTAAAAAAAAAGATTCAAAAGTTATAAAAAAAAATTTGGGCCTCAATCCTCATTTTACTGAAATAGTATTTTCTAAATAGGTGTACCTACTTGGCCCTTAAGTTTGGCTAATCCTTTACCAAACACCCTGTATATACCTTTAGTTTAGACGTGACTGTACCTATCTATTTAGGTTATCTATGACATTACAATGTACATATAAATTTCATTATAAAATGCCCCCAAATTACTAAATATTGATTGTTCTTGCACTGTCTAACATAATATTTTAATCGGATCGTATATTTTCTAGTCTTACTGCAGAAGTTAAATAATAATGAAAAAAAAAAAATTTGTTCTGGTTCTTAAGCAATCTCTATTGAAAACGTCGATGTATCCGCCAATAGTTGCGTCAAACAACACCGTTTCTAAACAATATCAGGTATTGTTTATTACTTTAACGAACTCTACTAAACATAGAAACTTAAGTAATTAAAAAATAATTTGCAACCTGTACTCCCATAACAATAACATTAACCTAAAGAAGTACTAGCATAGGGCGCATTCCACTATACACAACTTTAGATACAATGTATACAGCTACAATCTATATCTACAGTGCATCAACTCCTTACTTTAGCAAACTTGTATCTCATTGCAATCTCAGACGAAAAGGAGTACTAAGTATGAGCGAAATAAGGTTGAAATTTCAATGTGACTTTAAAGCGATATAAGAGGTCTAAAGAGGAACTGTGTTGTAGGTATAGTGCACCGTTGGCGCGGGATTATTACAGAGGCTCTTAATAAAGACAGCCTGTGGTATAATTGCAGGGGTGGTTTAATGGACTTTAAAAACGTGACGCCGCCTTTAGCCGGAATGTGCAGAACAAGGGCAGCATGCCAGCGTTATGTATTTTCATTACGAGGATTATTCGGGTTTAGGTTTTGGATGCCGCGTAGGCTGCACGGTGCTTGCGTTTGAAATACTGGAACAGTGAGTAAGGCTTAATAATCCTATTTTCCGCGTATGTCGAATAGGGTTTTAATGTTCATTTAAGCAGTTTGGATCATTTCTATGCTCGCACGTTATAACCACATTATCAAAATACGAGGGGTGGCTGAAAAGTAATCTACCCTGGCTATAAATAGTTTAAAAAAAACACTGACTAGTATGAATTCGTTTTTATTGACTATTCTTTTTTCAAAATTTCGAGCATGCATTTGTTTCTGGCTCTTCATTTGTTTTTGGCGCTTGAATGCTTGCAGCATGTCGGTAGAAAAAAATAATTTGACCAAAATTGAACAGCGTGCAGTGATTAAATTCCTTACTAAAGAAGGAAATACGCCTTCACAGATTAAACAGCGCATGTTGCCCGTGTTTGGTGATTCGTGTCCTTCTGATTTCACCATAAAATTCTGGTCTAAGCAGTTTAAATCGGGCCGTGACAGTCTAGAAGATGATCCTCGTAGTGGGCGGCCAATTTCTGCTGTCACTGGTGAAAATGTCGCCAAGGTGAAAAAAATCATTTTAGAAGACCGTCGAGTGAAACAGTGGGAGATAGCTAGAGATATGGGCATTAGTAAAGAACGGGTAAATGAAATAATTCATAGCCATTTGAATATGTCTAAGGTTAGTGCACGTTGGGTCCCTAAAATGCTGACTGCGTTAGACAAGGACAGGCGTGTCAAATGTTGTCAGGAATTTTTAGACATGAGTCGCGGGAAAGAGGAAGAAATTATTTCCAGGGTCGTGACATGTGACGACACTTGGATTAGACAATGGGATCCGGAAAGTAAACAAGAGTCACTACAATGGAAATTCAAGGACGAAAAGCCTCCTCGGAAGTACAAGATTCGACCATCAGCTGGCAAACTTATGGCGACAATTTTTTGGGATGCTGAAGGCATTTTACTAATAGATTATTTGCGAAAAAATACTACAATGAATGCTAATTATTATGCAAATTTAATTTGCCAGCTTCGGGATAACATAAAAGAAAAAAGAAGGGGCCAACTCAACAAATGAGTTCTGATATTGCACGACAATGCACCTGTGCATACGGCCCGCACCACACAGCTAGCCATAGCCAGAAATGGCTTCGAAGTCATCGACCATCCCCCCTACAGCCCAGATTTAGCCCCCTGTGATTATTTCCTATTCAGACTTCTGAAGAAAGATCTCAGGGGGCGAAGATTTTCAACGGATAGTGAGATGATAGCCGCGGTGAACGAGTATTTTGACGACAAACCGAAAGAATTTTTTTTTAATGGCCTAATGTCATTATTTGACAAATGTAATAAATGCACCTTGCTAGATCGAGATTACATAGAAAAATAAAAAATAACTAGCCAGTTATGTCTTTTCTTTCATAGTGAGGTAGGTAGATTACTTTTCAGCCACCCCTCGTAGTTACTATTAAAATAACCGACATAGCTGCCAGAGTTAGCAAGCTAACGTGGCAATAGGCTGGGCGTCGAAGAACCGATGGCCGACGGGGCGTAAAGGTTCTCGAGTGGAGACCACGAACCGGAAGACGCAGCGTAGGTCGCCCCCCCTACTAAATTAAACTAGAATAAACTAGAATAATTGCTATCGCCTGATAGGATTGTAGGTAGCCAGGTAATTCTCCGAGGAGCTGATTTCTCTGTCCACAAATATTGGCAAATTCCCTGTAGATTCCGCCTCACTAGCATTTCAGTTTTGCTTATTTTGTAACACGTGCTAAGTTCTACAACAACTCAAAATTCCATGCTATTGAGGCGAAATCTACAGGGAATTCGCCAATATTTGTGTACAGATGAATCAATTCCTAGAAGAATAACCCAGCCCTTATCGACTTGTGCAAGGGTTAAACAAGATATTTTTTTACACTCATACATTGATTGATGTTCATCGATTGTCATTATTTAATTCAATGCTGGTTTTAGTTTTTTTAGTTTGAAAATGTATTGCAACTACTAGGTACCTACTTTAATGGAGTTGCTTACGCCCGAAATTGCAAAATAGATAACTAATACTTACTGCTTTAATACCATTATTATAATCTATTTAAGTGAAGTTTTACCGTTCATTATATAGCGTATATCGTCATAAGATGTTTGAAAAAATTTCAACTCTATGTCTGAATCGACTCTCATTTTTTTATCATTTCTAATGTTATATTCTCTGTTTCTTATACAAGGTGGGCCTAGATTCTAACAACTATTATAGTATTATATATTATATTATAGTATAGTCGAATAACGGTTACTTTCCGAGATATTCATTATTTTTTAAATGGAAACTCCC
Source organism: Eudemis profundana (assembly GCA_947034925.1). Classification (NCBI taxonomy): domain Eukaryota; kingdom Metazoa; phylum Arthropoda; class Insecta; order Lepidoptera; family Tortricidae; genus Eudemis; species Eudemis profundana. Next base: position 12,494,003 of record OX344808.1, read on the forward strand.
AAGGGTGTAAGAAGCCCTTATATGTAAATGTGACTAAGATACATTTACTATTTTTTTTTAATCTTTTAACTAAACAACAATTAACCTTCGCCTCTGCAGTATTTGATGGTAAGCGACTACGAAGTCCAAAAAATTGTTTCCATTCCATCCTTTTTTTTTCCTTTTTGATATATTTTCCTCAAGTAAGGACATGTTTATAAGGAGGGGCTGAATTTACCGATTTATTTTGTTCCATAAGACTATTAATGTAAAATGACTAAATTCGACCTATGTTGATATAACGTTATTTACTTGTAATACCATCAGGAATACGTGGTTAAATTTTTTCGGGTTATTCGGGCCCACCGTGTAATTAAGTATTACTTTATCCGAACCTAATCGACGAATATCAGAAAAAAGTATCACTGCGTTAAATCCCGTTTCAATACAGGGTCGTTTACCCTATAACCAAAATATAGTTCATTAGTAACAACGCATTTGATTCCTATTTGGCGTGGGGTAGCCTTTGCATGAACGATACCGCTGAGCGCTTTGTTCTGTCAGACATTATCACTGCTAACTGTACAACAAATCTGCTCATATTTCGCGTTACAGGAAATGTTAATCAGCACCAGCTGACACCTATTAAGCTCGAAGTGCCACGTTGATATGACACCACAGTCAAATTATCAGTAGTGTAGGTAATTGGGTACTTGACCGTATAACAGAAATTGGTAAAAATTATATAAGATTCTGTTAAAATAAGCAAAATAAGGAAATATGTTCAAGTTTTGAGTTTGATACATAACGTGTAACCTCTTTTGTCAGCCTGCAAAGTTGGGTGGGAAAGTTAATTAAAAATGTATAGTTTTCAGATTTTTCCCTATACTTGTAGAGTATAGAATAATTTTAATATGAATTTTGGTTTCCTTGAGACTGTCGAAATTTACGTTTTTTGCGGCATAAACGGCCGTATCTTTTTTTCACGTTAACTTAGAAGTTTGATTTTTTCACAGTTCAAGGGACCGTAGACCTGATAGTAGGTATATGGTTTTATTTTCAACTCGATACCTCTACGCGCAGACAGACAGGGTTCCGTTTTTCCTTTTGAAGTACGGAACCCTAAAAACGCAGGAAAAAACGCGCGAAATCAACCCAAAAAAATGTTTAGTAGACCTCTACGCCTCTTGAAAAAATTTCAATGCTCGAATGTCCCGGTTATTGATTAAGACATGACGGTGTCTGTCAGAGAAAGTGTCTCATGGCTACGTTGACACTGACACTAATCCATTTCATTTCATTTTTAATGTTTTTCATTTATTAATAATCATAGTTACAACATAACCAATAGGCCAGAGGGTCTAAAATTAGTAGGTACTTAAATTAATTAATAAGTTAAAGCTTGTATTGATAAGGGTTTCCAATCCACTACCGGTATTAATTTTATCGGCAATACCGGGAACCTCGTGTTGTCTATACTAATATACCGGTATAGAAGGCTCTACTCGATACTTTTAGGTACTTAAGAAAAGGTAAACAAAAAACCACGTGACTCGGGTCGTTCAGCCAATCAAAGTAATGTCTTGTATATGTGGCACACTACCACTGGCTGGACGACCCTAGTCACGTCATTTTTTTGTTTTCCTTTTTTAAGTACCTAAAAGTACAGATTAGATTTATTTTAGTTTTAACTTATTTAATTTTAATTTAGTTTTAGTTTTTAGTATATTTAATTTTAAATGTGTATTCTTGTAGTTTAGTTTGCAATTCATATTAACTTTTAAATAAATAAATTTATGCACGTTTGAAAAAAAAAGTACAGTGTATAGTACTGGTAAAATATCTTACTGCGCCGGTGTTCGCACCCAGTAACAGCGGATTAACCGTTGATAGCGGCACTTAACTTAAACGCTGTACATAATAATTAATACGCCATTAACCCAAATTGGCGAACCCATTTATTATAACCTTTACTTGTTATCTTCTCCCAGATATATGGTTGCCAGCAAGTCTTCGGTGAAACATCAGAGTCGAATTTAGATATACCTATTTGTTGTGTTTCTTTTTGCTCAAAGTCTTTAAAGACATAAGGGTCATTATTTGAGCGTTTCACCCGTGTCACTTTTGTCCACGAAAGTGACGCGTGTGAAACGCTAAAATAATGACCCATAAATATAATTGGCTACTTGACAACTTTTTTCTGTGATATGTTATAGAAACACCTCTCAATAATAGAAATATTAGTGAAAAAACCACCTCAATATCATAAAAACTTTCCCAAATACGTGCCGAAACGCTCCCTACTGAAGCCCGTTATACAGTGACGTCACTACCCATACGTTGTTTGGGGAAATCAATAACTTTGTACTGCAACTATGTTAAAACTTGCGTTTATCGTAACGATTTCATAACAAAAGTTACTATACATTTTATGGATTATTTCATGGTATTAATAGTTTTTAATAATTTTATACTTTTAAAATGGACTTTCCCACCCAACTTTGGAGGCTCATAAAAAAAGTTACACGCTAGGTATCAAACTGAAAACTTGAACATATTTCCTTATTATGCTTATTTTAACAGGATCTTATATAATTTTTACAAATTTCAGTTACAGTCAAGTAGCCAATTGAACGAGTGAAATGGAAGCGCCAGCGACCCCGTTTCAGCTTATGCAAAAATGTTTTCGTATGTCCGGCTGTTCTCCTCTACAGGTTGCATTTCTCAAGCGATTCTCGTGAAATTTGGTGAACAGGTTCGATATTGATTGGTATAAGGACTCATGAGATCTACAACTCACAGAGCCACTAGTATTATAAATATACATACAGGGTGGAGTGGAACGAGGGACTTACCTGCAAATATGGCATTGTTTAACCTTAGTACATTATGTTGTCTAAATAAACTATGTTAATATTTATCCCCATTTTCAAGTTATACCTTATTAAACTTTCATGCAAAAAACCGCGTGTATCAACCCCACCTAGAAACGGTCTACAAGAAACGATTAATACCTTTTTTGTAAACGAACTTTTCGCAAACGTCGTAGGTATAATATGAAACATTGACAACCACGGAGATTATCGTTATATTATAAATAAAGAAGTTCTAACTATCAAAACAAATATAGTAAATGTAAATAATAGCGTAGAAGTGGTTGGGTTGAACAAATAATAATACGAAGAATTTTTTTTTAGATATTTTTTTTCTTTATTAAACAAGCATTAAACTATTGCAGGTCGATTCTACATCAAATATATCGCACACTTAATAATAAACTGGGCTAACTCAAAAAAAATCGACAATTTATTTTCAACCTTAAAAAGAATTCAAATGGTTTCAACTCAATTGCAGAATCATTTTGAGTTAGCCCGGTTTATTATTAAGGGTGCGAATATGTTGCTGAAAGTCCCTCGTTTCATTCCACCCGGTATACATATAAGTATATGTATAGTATTATAAAATATTAAGACAGTTTAGACCGGCGATACACCAGTAATGGTTATTTATCGGAGTCGATGGAAGTAAAAAACGTGCGATCGCTTGTTATGAAGGTCTTTGGGGTGTACATGAACATAATGTTCAGTATTGGACGCCGGGCCAGATCATTAGACGGGTTGATATTTCGACTTATTAGTCTAAAATCTGACAATAGTTTAAGATTGCCTTAAAATATTCGTTACGAGTTAAAATTACATAAAAGGTTCCCTAACAGTAGATAATAACTTACATTCTAATTTTTATGCCACACATGGCCATAAAGCGCTTTCCGGCCAAGTGTAGACATAAAACACAACACGGGAGATAATAAAGAAAGCCCTCGATCCCATATTTACGTCCCTCGCTTGCAGCTCGGGCCGCAAACTTCTGCGATCTCGGCCTTTCTTTGTATTACCACCCTCGTTGTGTAATGTACTATATCAAGTGCATCAGCAATGAAAGAAGGCTAAGTAAATACAACAGCTGAAGCAGTATCTTAACTAGGTCTTTTAGGGTGCACTAAAACGCTTGCTCGCCCGCATTCTCTATGCAATGTAACCTGCCTGATATACGAGTACGCAACTGATAACAATCGAGATCCAGCGGGATTCCGGTAGGACGCGCGACTGAACAAATGCGTCATTTTAAAGTGTTTATATAGATTTAATTTGAACCGACTTCAAAAGGAGGAGGTTAGGTGAAGCAGTTCATCGGATTCTTATTTTAATGTACCTATGTAACCAGATTACGCGAAGACTGCTGGAACGATTTGGAAAATTCCTTTTATGTTTCAAAGTATACACCCAGTTGCAATGAAGTCACGATCTGATGATATGATGATGGGATCCCTTTGTTTCCCATAAACTTATTGTTCCGAATTTTGAAAGTCAGAAATTGATTTCCATATAATTTATGTCCATAAATATCATTAGTCATAATTTTTTTTACGTATAATGATTAATAATTCGAACTTTAACAGTCCATAATGATATACGTCATACATTACAAAAGTAATTAAATTGATATCCATAACCTAGAAAGGCATACTGGTAATTGTTCAGAAATAGTTTAAGGCATACATTTATAAGTAATAATTGTTGTTCGTCATATCGTTTCATTGGGATCCCCTTGTTACCCATAAAGTTATAAGTCATACTGTATTGTTAGTCATAACTATGGAAAACCGAACCAGAGCACCCCACTCCCACGTGGTCTTGTCTGCCCTACCCCTAGAGTGTTTTTGCAAACTCGGAGGCGCGGAGGGAGGGCAGCCCTCGTCCGCTGGAACGAAGCGCAGCACCCGGGCGAGCCGCAGCGGCTGAGGCTGGTCGCCGAAGGCGACCAACAAGCCGAGGCTGCGGAGGTGAGCGTGGGTGCATGCGCTTGGTTTCGCGAGGGCGGTGGGGCTGCACTGCCCGCAGCGCCGGAGCCGTTGCATGGCCAAATTACGGTTTCAAAATCAAATATTTCACAATACTTTCGATATTTTAACAGCCAAAGTAATATTATTTCGATATTTCACTTGTAGATTTTGTTTGTTATTGAGATTTTCAACATTTCAATAGATTTTCAATATTTAGAATTTAAAGGTAAGTAGTAATATTACTACTTACCCACTTTATTTGTGGTCAGGTACCCACATTATTTAGCGCCACACGTAATTAAAGAACGCGTCGTATTGAATCATAATATTAAAGTGATAGGTATTATTATCTGTGATTTGTATTTATCAGTTCGTTCTATAATTTTATGAATAAGGACAAAACGTGCTTGCAATTTTTTTTAAATGGTATATTATTATTTTGAATAGTATTAAGTTTTATACCAGTATGACCGTGAATGGTATGACTAACTAATTGTATGACTAACAATAATTATGACCTGCGGAAAAAAGCCTTCCAATAATTATTCCAAGTGATTTTATTACCATTAAAAATCGGAAGTGTTATACTATGGCAATAATGAATGTTATGACTAAAAATTTTCGGAGTAATAATAATTATGACTTCCGAAAATAGTAATACCAAGTTATGATTCGAAATTGTATGACTTCCGATAATATGACTAATAAAAATTATGACGAAAAACGTTATGGGCAACGAAAATCGGAACAACAATTTTATGGGAGACAATATAGACCCTATGATGATAGGATTAATATAGGACATTGGATAAATCAAGGGGGCTCTTCAAATATTATAGGCACACCTAGAGCGACTTGGGTATTTTAATAATAACTCTCGCATTTTAATTAAATAGTATAGGTTTTAACGCGTTCCCTGTCCTGTGATCCCACACATGGGTCACGGCAAGCCTTATTACAAAGCCATAAGGTTTACAGTTAAAATCGGGACTGTGAACGTGTTAAGTAGGTTATATGATTTTAATTTTGTATTGTACTGCACTGGAATTTATGTACTATGACATCAAGCTGAAGCGTAATCTCCAGGTCGAGATCTTAATGGGCCGAGTGGCGACGGGTGTATAAAATAGCTTCAGCGGCCCGTTTATTGAGCAAGCAACGCCGAGGGTACTCCAACCGTTTTTATAAACTTGTTATAGAAGGTTGGGCGGTAAGATTAAATTGAAAATTTATGATAACGCGTTTACCGTAAATTTGGTACCCTTAAACCTTACATGGATAAAGGTATTCTTAAAGTAAGTCTACGAATTTTCAAAAAGTACAATTTTAGTAATTTTTTGATGGTAAGCTTTCGTCGACTTGTACGGACAAATAGCGCAAAAAATATTCTTAAGAGAGTAATTGCTTATGTGATATACTTATTTTGATATCTGCTTGATTGATAATGATGATGTGAAAATGTGAAGTTTGTTTTAAATTAAGTAACAAAATGTTCTTTAAAAAAAAACATTTAGGTACAGAAGAGTATTTGTGGCAGCGTTTCTTTTCTTCAGATGTCACTTTCCGAAGCGCTGCGCTGGTAAATTCAAACTTGTAAAAGTACTCCTGTCGCCTATTTGCAGAATCAATTTAATGCTTTGAGTGATTGATCTTAAGGTGATTCGAATCCGTCAGTTTTCCATACAAACATAAAGAGGGTCATGGTTTACTTCCACGGCCTCAATTATGTTTAAAATGTGTTTTATTTTATAGCTTGTTACGTTTTGTTTGTGCGAAACGACATGAAAACTCTCAAGAAGCCATTTTTAAGAAATCTCATCTCCGAGCCAATTTTAAGACCTCTTTATGTGTGTATGGATAAACGGCCGACTCGAGTCACCTTAAGGCTTCTGTATCCCGTTTCTTCTCAATTAAATATGAGCAATGAGCCTATTCTATTCTCTTTAGAATAAATGTAGAACAACTAGACGGGTCATACAGATTTTGTAGTATGAGTTAAGTGTTCGCGTCTTTCCTGTGGGCATCACAAAGTTAGTGGCTTTAAAAGCCTAATTTTCTAGCTGGACCCCTATAAGCAAAGCAAATAACCCTACTCTTCTACATCTAAGCCTATATGATGATAAAAAACAGTGATGTGTATCCGGGTCGTTAACTATACTTTTTTTTTTAAATCTGTATGACAAAGACAGCTAAATGAGTATTACTGTAAAGTAAGTACCTAATCATGTCCACAATTTCGGCACACATACTTATCATACAACATACAATCACGGGCAGACTATACAGGGTGGGAGGGACTATACCGACATACTTTAGCCATGAATTCCTGGTGGTTTGACGAGTAAATAATGTTATATCAACATGGGTCGAATATTGTCATTTTACATTAATAGTCTTATGGAACGAAATAAATCAGTAAATTAAGCCCCTCGTTATAAACATGTCCTTACTAGCTGAAAAGTTATCAAAAAGAAAAAAAAAGCTAAAATGGAAACGAAAGGTCAATTTTTTGGCCTCTTAGTCGCTTACCATCAAATACTGCGAAGGTTAATTCCTGTTTAGTTAAGGGATTTTAAAAAAAATAGTAAAGGTATCTTAGTCGCATTTATTAGGGCTTGTTACACTTAGGAGTTTTCATTTACAAAATAATGAATATCTCGGAAAGTAAGCGGTTTTCGATTATACATCACATAACTTTTTTTACTCCTAATAGTTGTTAGAATTTATAGTTAAAGTTTGTCGGTATAGTCCCTCCCACCCTGTATAATGTATACAGCGTGGGAGGGACTATACCGACAAACTTTAACTATAGATTCTAACAACTATTAGGAGTAAAAAATGTTATGTGATGTTATGTGATATTCCCTCCCACCCTGTATAATGTATACAGCGTGGGAGGGACTATACCGACAAACTTTAACTATAGATTCTAACAACTATTAGGAGTAAAAAATGTTATGTGATGTATAGTCGAAAAACGCTTACTTTCCGATATATTCATTATTTTGTAAATGAAAAATCCCAAGTGTGTAACAAGCCCTAATAAATGTGACTAAGATACCTTTACTATTTTTTTAAAATCCTTTAACTAAACAGGAATTAACCTTCGCAGTATTTGATGGTAAGCGACTACGAGGCCAAAAAATTGACCTTTCGTTTCCATTTTAGCTTTTTTTTTTCTTTTTGATAACTTTTCAGCCAGTAAGGACATGTTTATAACGAGGGGCTTAATTTACTGATTTATTTTGTTCCATAAGATTATTAATGTAAAATGACAATATTCGACCCATGTTGATATAACATTTTTTACTCGTCACACCACCAGGAATTCATGGCTAAAGTATGTCGGTATAGTCCCTCCCACCCTGTATAACTGTGTGCGTAGAAAATGACCCGAATTCATTGTCCGTGAGTGTAGTTTCATTTAGACACCTACACGACAGTAAAACGGCACATACTGCTTGAACATTTCTATGTTATTGCTCCATAAAGACCCACTTATTCGGTCCTTGGAACAGATCTAGTAAACTCACGTTACCAGTTCGAGGACTACAGAGTGGATTCTTCGTGAGATTAATAAATCTGAAACCTGGGATCGGGTTGAGGAAAATGTTTTCCTGATAAGCGGTTCCAGTTTAGAGAATTGTAAGACAATATCGGGTAATACTGAGGTAGTTAGGCATAACAACAAGAGAAGGCCCATCAAAATTTGACGACATATAATTGGGCCCTTTTATAGAAATCTAAAGAATAGTTTTTTAGATTATAAAACTTTTTTTTAGATCTGCGAAATTTTGCATCATTTCTACTCGGAACGCGATTACTTACTATCGAATCTGATAGGAGAAAAAATGTTTCTTAATATTTTTTATAACTAAACGCAAAGACGTTTTTTCATGAAAAAATCGAGAAACTGTTTCTTCTGTCAGAGATGATAAGTACGCGTGATACTGCGTAGAGATGATATTATAAATACGGAACCCTAAAAACCTCAGAACAAAAAAAAAGTTTTTGTAAGACTTTCTATAACATGGCCCATTTAGCCTAGCGGCAGTGACACCGCCTTCTAAGCTAGAGGTAACGGGTTCAAATCCTGGTAAGGGCAAATTTTCTGTGATGAGCATGAAAATTGTCGTCTAATGGGTAACCATAGCACTAAGCATTGTTTACTTTGGGACTGGTGCGCGTGGCGAACGTATTTTGCTCATGTGCCGGGAACCTTGAATGTTTTCGGCATAAAAAATACCACTTTTCAGCCCATGTTTTTCCTCCATCAGAAAATCGCGGTTATTCGTTGCTCCTATATGTATCGTAGCGTAACCTTACCTTTTTTTTTGAAGCTGGGGAGTATCTCATACTCTCACTGAGTAGAACCCCAAGGTGCTCGGGTCGGGTGGGGTACGGGTACGCCGAAGCACTCTTCCATAACCCGCCGGTGATTGGCCTAGTGAGGGCCCCGTTCCCGAGTGCAGCTGCAGCTGAGAAAACCGTGTGCCCGCGTGATGACACCAATATACAAACCATGAACCATCTTCTTAAAAACTGCCCTAAATTCAATTCACAGACTAGATCACGAAATCATAAGTCAAAACCGAAATATAGATCCGTACAACATAAGAGAAATAATAACCAAAGAATCAACCCTAAAATCATACCAAAAAACCGGTCAAGTGCGAGTCGGAATCGCGCACCGAGGGTTCCGTATAAACTAATAAGTAGACCAACCTTACGACTAACAGCAACCCTGCCTTAAACCCGCTTTAGCCCTATTCAACCAGGAAAAATCTTAACAGCGCGATGCAGCGTATGCTACAGCGACATCTATTGATACTAAATAGCGCGTAAATTTTACTTGTAATTTAAATTTAAACGTTACTTTTTGTTATTGGCTGATTGAAATAATTGTTTGTCAACTAAGTTAGTTCTCATGTATCATTTTTAGCCACAAGCTACCTTATTTTAGATTTGTGTCCCTAGATGGCGCTAGTGGTATTTCATTTTTATGGTATTTACTAGTGTCAAATTTCCTAACATACTCCTATTATAGAGTTTTTAATAATTATTTTATGTTTTACTACTGTATGTTTTTTTCCCGATTCCTGATGAGTGATCATTGTATTGAATAGACATTTTTTATATAATCTGAAATAAATCATCGCTTAGTTTTGCTACTCTCCGCTAGATGGCTCTCGTAGGGGGGGTAGAACTAATATGTTAAGATTTTTGTAAATTTTTAAAAAGTATTCAAGTTAGGAAGAGAAAATATAACGGTCTTCCTAATAATAATAATAATCCTAATAAGTAGATACATGAATAGTTCAAGAAAAACTGTATGGCGATTAGTTTAGTAGAAATAAGTATGTGTTATGATTTTTGCAAATTTCTCAAAAACGGTGCAAGTGAGGAACACCGTTATATTTTTCCTGTAATATTTAGGACGACATTAATAATTGGTAATTATGACACATTTTTCTGATCAGTAACTTCGGAGATAATAGGGGGGGAATGGTATTTTTTTAAACTTTTTCCGCCATAAATCAAAAACTATTTATTTAAGAAAAAATATAAAAATAGTATTTTAATCTACAAATTAAGCTCTTTCATTTGATACCCCACTCGATATATAAGCCCTACTTTCAATTTTCAAAATCCCATTACGGAGCCCTTTAAAAAAAAAAGTAAAAAAGGTACAAGATTTTTTTTATGTCCACTAAGCTCGGGTTAGCTACTTTTAACACTATTCCAAATTTCAAACCGATAGCAGCAGTAGTTCCTGAGATATCTGGCTGTGACAGACGGACAGACAGACAGACAGACAGACAGAGTCGCACCATAAGGGTTTCTTTTTTACCATTTTGGTACGGAACCCTAAAAATTATTAAAAAAGTAGTCAGTTAGCCTGAAGAAATTCAACAATACTTAAAAGAATATATAGTTTAAATACTTAATACTATAGTTTAAAAACATAACAGCTATAATATCACAGTTTAAAAAATATCACAGTTTTATGTTTAACACAGTTTCAGGGATGAAGTTGGCCCGTATCTCCCGCGGGGTCTTTATCTCAAATTAAAGTTAATTAAACAAAAATAAAACCTTACCTAACCTCATTTCACCCAACACATTTTTTTTTGTATTTATAAAGTAGGTTAGGATGAACTACCTGCACAAAGTACCTTAGTAGATAAATGTTTATTTAGCTAGAAGTATAGTTTTTGACTGGTTTAATTGTTGAGATTATCTCAGAAATGAACTCCTTGTTGTTGTGAATTTACTACGACAAGTTAATATTATAGTAGTCAAAACACAACTTCAGAGACGACTCTAGACACAGCTGCGGAGTCAAGTGTTCAGTACATCCACATCTCATTGTTATTTATACGTTTTACAACTTATGTCCAGGGTGTAGGATTCAAATTTGCTTGTATATTTTTAGATTTGACCGTACATCTGGCATCCGGTAACGCTATTTGTTTGAATAATGCATTAGCACAGCCGCAAGCGAGCTGGAAAAATGCAACCAAAATTGCATCCACAGTAACTTTCACAAGGTCACAATTCGTTTAATCCTAAAATTTTAAAAACAATGTTATGCTTTCGGAACAAGGTTGAAGTTCGAAATACGTGATTAAAAGGTAAAAAGCAGTGCAAATATACGAAAGAAGTTAACGTGTTATCTTTACGCTACATTTGCATTTGTTGGTATTAAAATTATAATAGTAAACGCATGATTCAAACGCGCAGAGTGGTTTATGAGAGAGATTTGCTTTTTGATTTTTTTACGGTACAAAGCATCTGAGGCTAGGTAGCTACGAAAACAAATTGGCTACGCGGCGGGCGATGTAGACTTGTAGAGTTTCGGAGTGCATTTTGTTCGTAGAGGTTTCGTAGAGCTTGCTACGCGTTGTTGATGTTCATCACGTAAACATTCGTGTTTACGATTTATATGACGTAAAACCGTTTTTATCCAATTCATCCTGTAAATATAAAATTTACTAACCATTGAAGAAAAATATATTTTGTTAAAAATGTTTTAAACTATTATTAAAGCTTTGTTAATGTGTTTTAGTGACGATAATTCCTTATCGTTATTCCATTATCTGATTTCTGGACTAACATAATACAATTTTGGATTTTATGAAATTAAACACTTATAAATTCTACCTGTAGGTATAATATAATGTCTCTGTCGACATTTTATTCAAAATATTTATTAACGTAATGATTTTCTTTATAATAGTATAAATGATCCATATTTCTGTACCTACCGATTTTGTCGACTAAGGTCTATAAGGAAAAATTACTATATCAAAGAAGAACAGGTACCGACTAGTTAATAGTAGAATGAATATGTTGAATAAGGAAAAGTATCTGTCATGGAAACTTTGGTATTTTAGGTCTTTTGTAAATTTATTTGGAGTGATTCCCGAATAGCAAAATAATGCTTAGTAAATGTTGTTAAACTTTACTTAATATTTTACTAGCATTTTTCCGCGGCTTCACCCGCGTTGTTCTCAAAGGAACTCTTTACCGGGATATAAAGTATCCTATGCTTCAATCCAGGACTTAGTCTACTTACATGCCAAATTTCAGCTTGATCCAGTTGTTACCCCGTTATAAGGTAACAAATATTCAAACATCTTCACAAACTTTCACATTTATAATACCTATTATAGTTTTATTTTACAGTTCTATTTAATAGACACGATTTGGTTTGAAATATTATTGCATCAATATTATTCTGAATACCAGAAAAATTCCATTCCAGTTATATTACCTATTTGTTAAAAAGTGAAATTTAATTTGGGGGCGACACTGGCTCCACGTTACTTTCAGTTGGTTAATTATGAGTATCGTAAATAGATACCCTGTAATAAAGTTGGAGTACCGACACAAATTAAAAACACGGTGTCTATAATTATAAAATAATCCAAGGAATAATGTACATTAATTCTATACTTTAAGAGATGTCGAGAGCTAAGAGAAACTTTGGTTTGATTTTTATTTTAAACACCCTGTGAGCTCACACTACGCATGTCAATGTTTTTGTAAGATGTCAAAATATTTTTTGAATCTGGCATAATTGTCTTCAGCGCATTGTGCAAATGTCTGTGCAGTATGTGATCATTCTTACAATAAAGTCTGATCTAAGGTGCATTAGGATAATTTCGAACAGGGGGTAGTTCCGAAACTTGAGAATTTCTCTTAATCCACGCAACATAATATTTACTGTAACATGCTAGCACTGTACTAGACAAGTGCCTAGTCTTATTAAACTTCTTAAATAGTATTTTATGCAACAGTTGTATAAGAAAGTTCAAAAAATGCGAATTGCGTGAGTTGCGATACGAGCCGCGAATGCGGCGAGTATCGCAAATAGAGACGCAATGAGCATTTTTTGACTTAATTATACAACGTTGCATACAATACTTTTTCTACGACAGGTTTTAAAATATAAAATACAAACAAGGCATAACCTGCACAGAAGGCAAATATGACGTATGACTGTCAGTATGTGTCTATGGTAAACTTTTTATTTTTTAAATGAAGTTGACACGCAGTGAATATATTAAAAATACTTTTGTTTTTATGTTGGCATCAATGAATTTAGTTCAGAAAGTTTAGTTTTTCTTAAAAGCCGTAGGATTTTAATTGTTTGTTAAGTTGGTAGTTGTGCATTTTTACCGTAAAGTTAAAATTGAGCGCTTAATCCTTGACCTAAGTTTAACCTAGATTTAGAAGTCTGTGGTTGCTAGCAATAACGTAAAGTGGCTATAACGACACTAGTGCTGTTATGGGGAATAGAGTATAGACTTCTCTGAACTCATATTATGTATGTTCTTATATTAGTGTTCGTGACCAAGTAAAAGACAGATAACAGTACAGGAGTAGAAAAAATGGTTTATGATAGAAATTCATAGTTTTTAAAATTACCTTACGTAAATATTCCGGGTCATTAACATAGAATGTAATATTTTTCGTAAGCAGCTAGTTCATTAATTGGTTTCAGCACTGATTTTGTAACAAACGGACGCTATCAGTCGTACTGTGATTTTAAAAAGTAAAATAATTATTTAATAGTACATTACACAACTAGGGTGGTAGGGCTTTCTTTATTAGGTACCTCTCATTTTGTGAACATCATTGAAATCATCTCAGTTTCATCATCTACATTTGGCCAGAAAGCGGCTTTTTCCGTACGCGAAGCGTTTTATATATTATATTAGTGACTGGGAGTATTTGCTCTCGAGTGTATATATTTCTGCAAATGGGCATTTTTATTTTAAAATCTACGGTTAAGCGAAACTTAAGCTATGTTCAAATACCGTCTAACCTGTCAGTCCATGACAACTGTCAGTTAAGAAGGCACTTTAAATAATAAAGCCCAAATATCTTAATTTTGCTAAGCGAGTAAATCAAATAGTAATTACGGAAACTTTTATTGGTAAGTAAAACAATTTGGACAAGTTCCGGGCAAATCCGATTAGGTTCCCGCGAACCTTTTTGCTGTCGAATTGGTGTGTAAAGGACCGGCCATACTGTTTGATTAGTGTTATTTTTCAACATAAGTATTTAGTATTCAGTTTTTTTCCCTAATAAAGTTGAGGTGGAAATTATACTTTCATGATTGGCTTACGCATAGGTTTTTTGGTTTTATGGAAATTAATAATAATATATAATTAGATACCGTATGGCGTATAGAAATACCTCAGGTACCTTTGATATTGCAGCTGACACTTCTCTGTCCTTTATTTTTTTTTATAAGGTTTGCCAATAGTCCTTAATGGACTTTATTTTTAACTTCGGTAGTTTGTGACAGAAACATATTTTTTATGTATTTTTTTACTCAAATATATGAACGATATATCAATATAGCAATCTGTAAAGTTTCTCGAGGAGCAAAATATAATAAAAACCTTTCCTATTTCCGTATAATATTATCCGCAAAATGCTTACTTTTAATCTGCAAAACCCACTAAGATAGAACAGGTGTTAGTTGCCGCGAAAAATCCGGAATCGCCGAAGCCCCGAAAAGGGGCAAAATTACCTAAACGGGTATCAGGGTAACGAAGGCAACGCCACCTGCCCGCCGTGATGTATGGGCCCATTTGTTATAATTTGAGACGAGCACAAACTAGTTGGACCAGGGAAGACACGTACTGGAGGAATGCTAGGCGATTTGTTGCGAAAATGTACAGTGCAACTTACGAAACTTTTGCAAGTTTTGGAGGTATTTTTCTGTTGCAGACATTTTATAATTTAAGAGCTATGTATTTGTTGGTGAAGCAATCGCCAGTCCTTTCTATTCTGTACCAATTCCTTCACCTACTGGTACGACATGACTTTGACCTCCTCTATTTGTTGAAATAATTCCTTTTTGGACTTCCACTGTTCCGATTTCCCAAAATCTTCTCTAGGGTCCTCTTTTCCGTTATCTTTCTATCTATTTCTTATTCAAAAATATTTTGTGCATAACTCCGCGATAGTAAGCACACCGTGACGCTTGTTATGTCGCGAAAGTTTGCATTGCGCAGTCATTGTATGTAGACGAATTTTATTTTGAGAAACTGCCACATGAGCACTTCTACAATTTTGATTCTATTAACACAACAAGGTGGCAATTGGAGATGCTTACAAAAGTAGTATAACTTAGAATACTAGATACTAGTCAAAGTTATATTAGGCTAGTGTTGTGATACGTGATATAAGCAGCCATTAAATTAATAAATTCTCTGAAATCTGCATGCTGGTTGTCATAACTTACAACAATATACCTTATATTCTTACGTAGGACGTCGTCATCCAACAAAAGCCGTTGAAATTTAAACTCTGTACACAGTTTTAAACTAAAACCGGTCGGTCGTAAAGCACCTTAATATCGTGAGAGCTCGGAGTTCGTGTTCCTCTGTAATCTGAGCTGTACATAGTTTATGATGGCAAACTACCAACTATAACTTAGTATACTATACAGTATTGAACCGACTCTGTTTATTTATTCAAGAGCAGTTCCCAAAATGTCCCTTTACTTAAAGGTTAGAGGTGAGAAGAGGACGTGCGAAATTTAAATACGGAGTAACAGTTGTAATTATTAGTTAGAATCATTGTAATATGGCATTAAACAGTAAATTCAGGGTACACGGAAAGAAGATGTTTAATCACCAAAGTAACTTTTTGAGTTATAGCTTATAGCGGTTTGAAAGTTAGTCATCGTGAACCATTACTGTGGTAACCATTTTTTTAAGTGAAAACAATATGTATTATTTCAAGATATTCACCTGTAATTAAGTGGTAAGTTCATTGCGACCTCTAGATACATTGATATTAAAATCTGATTTTCAAAAAATGCTGACTAGACATGTTCTTTCCGTGTACCCTTCAAATTATTACAGCGATAACTAATTATATTAAGCCTTCCAATATTCTCAAGTAGATGGAAAGGAAAGAATACGCTAATGCCTGGTGCATTTCAAAGTTAATGTAAGTGCGAAGATCTATGAGAATTTCGTACTTGCAATATCCGAGAAAAATCTGCACCACGTTATCGCATGTAAATATAGGTACTATTTGCGTCTAAGTAACTGATTCCCTTTAGTTATTTACAAATAGTTTGCAAATATCCCTGAACATAATAGTAATTTATGCCACACCTGGTCAAAAGTGTCTTTTACCGCACGCTACACGTACGGAAAAAGCCGCTTTCTGGCCAAGTGTGGACATAAAATGATGTACACAACACGGGAGGTAATAAAGATAGCCCTCGACCGCATATTTACGTCCCTCGCTTGCACCTACTAAAACTTAACTACTATACTATAAGTGAACGAAAAGGTCACTACTACAGCTTAAGTAAAAATACTTTCGTATGTCCGGCGGATGTCCATCTGTCTGTCAATCTGTTTTCCTCCGCAGGTAGTATTTCTCAACCGATTCTCGTGAAATATTGT
The DNA here is from genome assembly GCA_947034925.1 of Eudemis profundana. Classification (NCBI taxonomy): domain Eukaryota; kingdom Metazoa; phylum Arthropoda; class Insecta; order Lepidoptera; family Tortricidae; genus Eudemis; species Eudemis profundana. The sequence continues at coordinate 12,510,770 of OX344808.1, forward strand.
GAGCAGGGTCGATAATTGGCTATTTGTCAACTTTTTTCTGTGATATATTATAGAAACACCTCTTAATAATAGAAATGCTAGTGAAAAACCCACTTCAATATCTTAAAAACTCACCGAGATAGTACAATGTTAAAATCACATTTTTAGACTTTCCCAAATACGTGCCGAAACCCTTCTGGTTTAAAGCCTTTAACACATATAAAACTACTAACTGCTGAAGCGTAGAAAAACTCCAACAGCTTCATTCGTGCAAAAATAAATTTCCAAACTATGACACAGTGCCGTTTTCGGCGGGGATTTTCTTTTGTTTCGAAACGAGCAAAAATGTTATTTCCGCAAAAAGCCCATGTGCAATATATCAATGAATATCTTAGACCCTTTCATGACTTACTTCCATACCACCCATTCGGCGGAAAAATGTTGTATGTTTAAAGGGGTAGTGAATAAACTTATGGTGTTTTGGTTTGAAGTGGTACGTGAGATAATGGCTTGGATTCGAGGGAGGTTCGACTACAGGTATATTTATAAACATGTGTTTTTGCTTTCACGGCTAGGTCTAGTTATGTTGCTGCGAGGGTTTATTTGTCAGTGCTTTATTTATTGCTTTACAAAATTTGTTTTTTCCTGTACTTTCAAATGTAGAGTGCATAGGCGAAGAAGGAGGATAGAGGATGTTATCACTTAACCAAATGTCGTTTGGCAAACTATTACGTTTCACGTCTTGCCTTAGGAAATGTTCCTTTCTGGAGCGTTGGTTTTTAGGATCTTTTAACAGGACGACGACGTGTACCACACATGTTTAAAAATGGAATGGAATAGTCCCTACACGATATAGCTTTTGTTTGAATATAAGTAAAATTATATATCTAAGAGTGCACTAGATTATATCTGTAAGATCTAGTACACATTCGTCAGATTCCTTTTTCGTCAGAATAAATTATAGCCTGTTTTTTTTCGGACGAAAACGGACTTTCGAGCAGATTCCGCTATCGTCAGAATAAAATGTAGGCTGTTTTTTCTGTAGTACCTACTTAACAATAATTAAAAGAAGATACACTCAATATGCTTATTTGTTTTGCCAGTGGGCTAAATACAAGAAAATGCATAGGTATTTTAATTCAAGATACGAAGTGGCTCAGAAATAAATTTGGTTGGCTGTACCTACCTACATTCGGGTTATCTACTTCTCTTCAGTCATATGTACTTCAAATAAAAATGTGATCCAGTACACTCGTCACTAGCACAAAAACGCCATTACATGTGCGTTTTGGTCACTGCTGACCAAAACGAACTAAGTTTAAGTTGGATCATAGTTTCGTCAGCTGTATAAGACAGTCTCATTTTAATGATTTCTTAACAAAATTACTTATTTAAAAGAAGTCTGGAACTTCTTGTTTTCTTTCTTGGGGGAATAACTATTTCTTATGTTATGGATGCTTTCTCTGTGTATATAATATCAGTTTGTATTTATCATTATAAGTAAATAAGTCGCTTTAGTAGGTACCCACAGTACGAGCCTTACCAATGCCAAAATTAACCAAAGTTTTTTCCGTCTAAAAAGTAATTCCTTTTTCGTCCGAAAAAAAACAAGTTAGAATTTATTCTGACGAAAAAGGAATCTGACGAATGTGTACTAGATGTCTATGCTATAACAAAAGTGAAACTCAATGGACTTTTGGTGTAGATTTGTTTTCGTGGTAGGCGTAACTCACAATGAATTCACGTAGATTTAGTATAATTTTTACATATTCAGCAACTTTACCTTAGAGGAACCTCGGGCAGTTCCGATTTGTTCTATGGACTATGACGTCATCAAACAGAATAAGATACTTTTCCTTATTTTGTACGCTCATTTTGTTCGATGATGCTCCATAGAAATAGAAAAAATATAAAAAATGGGAAGTATCCGGAACCTCTCAAGTATGTTTTTTTTTTTAAAGAAAAAAATCTTATTAACACTTAAACCTTAACAAGCAAGAAATAAGACAAACACGGATGGCGTTCCCCCCATATTTGCATTAGGCATTGAGTTGAAAAAAAAGCAATCCTTATTGACAAAACGTCCCTTATTGACAAAACGTGTTCTTTGCTAAGGAAAAATAATAAAAATAATCCTTCTGTGAACTTCTTTCAACTCCCAAAGATGGTAAACGGAAAAATATTTATCACTTTATAAGTATTTGTTTCAATTTCAGTTTGAGTTAGAGTTTTGGACAAATAACGGTTGTTATGTTTGCCTTGTATTTATAAATTTAAAATCTTGTGTCGTATTTAAATATATATATTCTAATATATATACGAATGAGTCTATTCTCGATGAGCTCAACATCAAAACGAGACTCTCCACAATCTGTACACAACGTGTCCAAAGCTTCTTCGGGCATCTGGTCAGGTCAGGTCCAGATAGTCTGGAGAAGCTCCTAATTACTGGTCGCATGGCAGGAAAAAGGAGTAGGGGCCGTATGCCTATGCGATGGACGGACACAATTACATCTGCAACTGGAGCCACATTGCAGGCTAGCATTCATCAAGCCCAAAATCGTGCAGCTTGGAGAGCGTTGGTGAAGAGTTCCCGCAGCCGTCACGTCCCTCAGCCATGAGGATACGACGAAGAAGAAGAATATATATATATCTAATTATCTACTAGCATTTATCCTTGGCTTCGCCCGCGTTACTCCCGTTATTATTCCAAGGCAACTCTTTACCGGGATATTAAGTATCCTATGTTTTAACCTTGGATTTGGTCTTGGTTTGGTTCAGTCAGAGCTTGGAATTGCATGCCAATTTTTTATCTCAATCCAGTGCTGCTGTGTTATTTGGTAACGAACATCCGCACATTTTCATATACAGCGTGTAAATACAATACGGGCGAATATTTAAACGGTGGTTAGTATAGGATCTACGCGTGTGTTCGGAACGTGATGGTATTACCATTACTTCATCACTATACATAACACGTATTATGGATTAACACGCATGCGTAAAAAATAATACTATGTTAATTTAATAATGTGGAAAATTCTGAATATGACAAAAATCGAATTGAAAAAAAAAACAAATGTGTATAAAATGATTTAGATTTGTAGGAAATGGAAAATTTAGATTTAGAAATAAAACGAATGTGGAAAATTCGGAACTTGTGATATTCATAAACGATCCCGTAAAAAACGTAATCTGGTAAATACGTCAACTGAAAAAGAAAAATCTAGAAAATCGTTCTAGAAAATGGACCTCATCTCTGACACCGAACCACATTCAAGAAACGTTGAAACTTACTTTAAAAAAAGCTCGTATCTCTTAATGTCATAACATGCACATGCGCGTATGTGGTACATAGCTGCTTGGTAAATTTTCAAAAAACACTTATGGGGTCACCATTAAGCGTAACGTAAAAATTCCTCTTAAATAATTAATGCTAACACTATGTCTGGTTTAATTGTTTGCTCGTATTGGGTTTACAGGCTTTATAATATTAGTAGTGGGATAGGAAAGGGCTGCTGGCTCACGGTGGATGCAGGTTGCTTCCAACCGAATTAAGTGGAAATCTATGAGGGAGGCCTATGTCCAGCAGTGGACGTCCTATGGCTGAAATGATGATGATGATGAGGAAAGGATTAATTCCCTTACTAAACCTCAACTAGAGGTATAGCGAGCCAGCTGTAACGCCTTAAATGCCGACATATTAATTGCTCGATCAAATATCGAACATGCTTCCGCGGAGGAGGAAATTATAAGTTTGAAACTTCAAATTGTGGCCTAAATTTCAACTTGCGCTTGAACTATCTTAAGGTATTACAGTTTTCGAGAAAGTTCTCGCGGTCTGTGCATAGATAAGTGGGAATTTTGCGGTTGGACGATGAATTGGGCTAGTTCTAGAAGTGTTTGGGGAATATTGACTTTATCAGTTACCTAAACGTAGAATTTTGAGTTTATCTTTCTTACAAGTTTTTATTAACTTGCCGTGTTAGTTTGTGCGGGTCAAACCTTGGAAGATAAATTAACCATAGTTTTGCAGCCCTCGTGCTCAAACTACCGCATTCCCGAAATACCAGATTTTTCAAAATACCAGATTCCCGATTTATCATATTCCTGTCTTACCACGTTCCCGTTACCTACTTATAAAATCGTAAGTTACTCAAGGATCTCAAGAACTTTGTTGCATGTATTATTTTTGGGAATCTGGTATTCGGAGAATCTGATATATCGAGAATCTGGTATATTAAAAATTTGGTATTTTAGGAATGCGGTATTTTGGGAATGAGCATTTTGCAGAAACAGACCAGAGGCAAGTTTCTTATACTTGGATTATATACTTTTCGCAGTTAGGCAGGATGAATTAGTCAGTTTCTGCATATCTATGGCAAATTAGAACCATTTTCTGACATTAGATTGGGCTCGAATTTGGTTTAGTTCAGCATCTTCGACGATAGTGCAATAATATGGTAACGTAGAGCTGGTATGATGATAAAGTTGGAAGGTGGCCATGGAAACTATTTACTAATCAATATACAACTTTACGCTGTTGGGCATTACAATAGACACGAATTTAAATTGGAAAATGCACATTATGAAAACAAAAACAAAGCTAACAAGATTTATATATGCACTTGGAATTTTAAAAGCAAATACTAACTATGAAACGGCATTATCGGCATACTATGCTTATGCGTATGCCTGGCTCCGCTATGGAGTAATCCTATGGGGGGCCAGTACAGATGCTCAAGACTTGTTTGTCCTGCAGAAGAAGTGCCTGCGCATTCTTATCAAAATACAGGGTACAGAAACATGCAGACCTCACTTTACAAGATGCGAATTACTGACTCTATCTTGCATCTACATTCTTGAAGTATGTATGTTTGTGAGGGAGCGCATGCACCTTTTCCACAAAATTAAAGATGCCCCAAATCGTAGAATTGTTACCCGCCATGAAAACAGACTTTGCTTACCAAAATCTAACTTAGTGATGCACAAGAATAGCCCGTATGTTAGATTTATAAAAATCTACAACAAAATCCCCAACACTATAAAAGCTGAGGAAAAAGATCATTTATTTAAAGTCAAGCTGAAAAAGCTCCTTATTCAAAAAGCGTATTATACAGTCCACGAATTCTTTGATGACAAAACTTGACATATAAAATATCACTAATTTTTACTGTGTGTTGTTGACGTGTTCGAAGTGTAATTTTATCCGATGATGTTAATACTTATAATATATTTTAAACTATAGTTAATTAATGATACTAATTCCTAATATTCTATTATGTGATACGTAGCTTTTAAGTATTCCTTTATATTTTATATGACATTGCTATGCCCTACCGGGGCCCATATGAGACTCAATGTACCTAGTTATTAAGATCTGTACAAAACTATGGTTGCAATAAATAACTATGACTATGACTATAAATCCCACCATTTGGGCTCATTTGATTGATTTTGATAAGCAAACGCGACTATACATTAAAAGGTACAGTCGGCAATAAAAAGCTTGCCTTAATAGTACATTACACGACTAGGGTGGTAAAACAAAGAAAGGGCGAGATCGCAGAAGTTTGCATCCCAAGCTGCAAGCGAGGGACTTAAAAATGCGATCGAGGGCTTTATTTATTACCTCTCGTGTTGTAAACATCATTTTATGTCTACACTTGACCAGAAAGCGACTTTTTCCGTACGCGTAGCGTGCGGTAAAAGCCACTTTATGGTCAGGTGTGGCATAGAAATATTGTTTTTGACAAAAACTTTTTTCTTCTACGATGTTATGGTTCTCTATGGTTCAAGCGTACAAGAGAAAAGCGACTTTTTAATTATACTTTTATTAATTGCTCTTAATAGGTAGTTCACGGTAAGTGCCAGTTCATTTCGTAACAGTAGTTACTTTGATTTGTTTCACCATTCCCTGGTAGCTGCATCGAAGAAGGTCGTAAGTTACAAAGCACTTTTATTACAAGTATGCCTTTTTAAGACTGACATAATAGCAACGTAATTGCCGAGAAAGACGAAAATATTCCTCAGCTCTGCCAAATTGCTCGCAATGGGCGATTGTAGTTTCAAACAAAATTATATCTATTTCGAGTTTTGGCTGTGCGAGGAATCTTTAATGTTTATCTCAGACGATAATAAAGGCATTTGGTTTTTCTGTTACATTTAACATTCATTTGGCAGTGAGCTCGTAAATGCAATTTTTACTATAGCCAATAAGTCTTTTACATCAAATTATTCGTACAGATAAAACGAAGTTTGTAAATATATTATTTGAACTATGGCTGCATCATTTAGTTCTATATTAAAAGTACATAGGTTTTGTTACAGAAAAATAGAAAATAGAAACTTTATAGATGAGACGGGACAATATAAGTGCTACTTACAATACCTACATAGGATGGCGAGGCTAGTGGTTCCCACTGGGGGTTGTTATTTTATTATAACCGTATGATATAGGGACATTAAAAAATAGCGACGAGACTCAATACCTATGTTTTCTACTTATTCACTTGATTTCTTCCGGTCAAAATTGTAAGGCATATTTCTCCCGAAATATCAAAATAACTTCCTCCAAGGTTCCCCATTACCGCCCCACGCGGGCGTATCGCATTTTCCACGTCATAAAACTAAGTGGATTTGGCGACGATTCAATAACGAATCTTGTCGCACTATGTGACACTATGTGTTAGCGGAAACTTTCGGGTTCTGTAAGCAACTGCTGTTTTATGCCTTTGCTGTACAGGATAATTTACTAACTATAGATTTTCCTGCCTTACTTTTGTGCAGTATCTATAAGTCTGGCGACAATTTTAGTGCATAAAACCGGCTAAGTATACCTACTTAGCCGCCTACGGGGTTCGGATTCGCACAAGAATGGTTCCGTACCGCCGTCGAACAAAATACAAAAAAAAAAATCACGTAAGGGGACTCCCTTTTACTTTTATTTTGTTTTTAACCGACTTTGAAAAGAAGTTTTCAATTCGTCTGTATGTTTTTTTGTGTTTGTTACGCGATTATTCGAAGACGGCTGAACCGATTTGGTAAATTCTTTTTTTGTTTGAAAGGGTATACCTCTGAGGTGGTTCTATAGCAACTAAATCAGGACCTGATGACCATATCTTGGAGAAATCTAGAAAACTCTTCAAATATCATATTTAGATAATATGTACATACTAATTATCTATATATTTGTACTTAAAAAATTAAAACAAAAATATTCATTTCCGCAAAGTAACGCATGATTCAATCTATTAAATAGAAAATATCCGCGACTCAGGATATTTACTTTAAGACCTGTTGAACTTCCCTCAATATAGAAATGTAATTATTTTCCAGCATATATTAAATACGATGCACGGGGCACGCGCGGCCGTTATTGCTCTTCGGTTATGAAAAACGTGACAGTATGACAATATCCACCACGCAGTTTTATACCGATATAACGACGAGAAACTAATTCAATGGCTTTTGAATTAAAAGATAGGTGTTTTATTTATATATATTTTTTAATAATTTTCTTAACATCGATGTCGTGGAGTTGCTCGGATATATTATTATTCATTCTTGATAATAAGATTATTGCGTGTAGTCAACTATGTAAGATGTATTTCAGATTGACTATTCTAGCTATTATTCCAACGCGGTTCTGAGGGTGGTAGCTGAGAGGATGGACAGCCCTATCCTAGCCCATTGGGTGTCTTTGCACGTCATGTCTAATAATAATAATTATACTTTCCACTAACAAAGTTAGAATAAGTTTTACTTTTATTTCGGAAATTGATCCATATTGTGTATATGGATCAATTTCCGAAATAAACGCTTTCATTTCATTTCTAGCGAAAGCTAACAACGTTAACTGTTTCTTCTTGCAGAAATCTAGCTACGCTTATTTTAGTACTTTCAACGTTATAAAATATCAGTGAATTTTATACCTTCATACCGTGCATTTCGATACATAATTAGAAAATAGCATACTGATTTGTAAATGGATGAAACTAGTATATTTGATAAAAGTGTGATATTGTAATATAAAGATATATGTAAGTTTAGCAATATGTGATTATTTGAAGCATAATGCGCTACTATAATTAACTACTCTTGATATTTGAACTCGGAGACGTCCACTGCAGAGCATAGGTCTTCCCCAGCGACCTCAACCAGGTCGTCAGACCATTTTGTGGGAGGCCGGTCCACGGTGCGGCATTTATGGTCTCCATTTGGAAACCTTTGCGCCCCATTGGTCATCCCTTGGTTCTTCGAGCTTTACGGCTATAGACCAGGGTCTCTAAACTACGGCCCGCGGGCTGGATCCGGCCCGGGAGCCGGTCCGATCCGGCCCGTGGAAGAGCCCATAGTTTGGCCCGCGAGAGCTCACTCTCTAACGAATCCTCGCTCCCCCCCACCCCCCTTAGGACGGGTGCGTCCCACGAGATATAACTACATAATATATAATTTCATATTAATAACGTTCACAAGATATAATGAATGTTTGCTATAACATCAAAATCAATATTTTTATTAGGAATAACAGTTAATTAAACTAATACTCATTTTGTATAAAGTTTTTTTATATAACATTCAAATACTCTAAATTCAGTTTATATAACATGCATAACGTATATCGATCATAGTATATACTATCTTTTAGTATAATGATTATAAAATATAATAGCGTATGATATACAAAATTAGTTATAACTGCTACTCCTGTAGAAAACAAGAGGTTGGCAGAACAGTAGGTAGGCTTATATTAGGTCAGAACATTTAAGCAACTCGAGTTATGCACGAGTTCTTAACTACGAAAAGGCTTAAAAAGGGGGGACAGGGGGACGAAGCCCCCCACGAGGGGGGCTCGGGGGGCGAAGCCCCCCGCATGGAAAAAAGCAGACAGAAAAAGTAGGTTAGGTTAGGTTAGGTTTGAAACTGCGTCCCCAACGAAAACTAACTGCTGGCAGAAAAACTAGGTTAGGTTAGGTTTAGGTTAGGTTTGAAACTGCGTCCCCCAGCAAAAACGAACTGCTGGCTGAAAACTAGGTTAGGTTAAGTTAGGTTTGAACTGCATCCCCTAACAAAAATAAACTGCTAAAAGAAAAAGTAGGTTAGGTTAAGTTAGGTTTAGGTTAGGTTTGGAATTGCATTATGCATTATGGTGTTAGATGTATTGTAGAATATACATTATAAAGCTGAGATATTATGAACGTTATGCATAATGATGGTTATATGCAATGATATTATACTTAACAAACGTTATGCTTAATAAAAATAGATAATTTGATATTATACAAAACGTTCGTTATACACCTTGAACCGTATACAAAACAAGCTTATACAATATGAGCGTATATAATATGAATATTATAGTATTAGTTCTTATATCTTTTATTACTTACCCCCTTAGGACACCAGTGGCCGAGAAAAAAGATTACTTAACTCCGTGGTCGATCATGACATATGGCCCGCGCGAGATATTTAAAGATGCAGTGTGGCCCTTTGCTAAAATATTTGGAGACCCCTGCTATAGAGCTGGCACTTATGTTGGTGTATCTATGCAGTAAAGTGGGTACAAAATTGTATCCCATATATACCTTACTTTGTTCTGTCAAGATATCAACAATGAAAATGCTACATTGTATTCGCAATAGTATACATAATTAAATCTTTGTTCTTGAACGATAGCGAATCAAACCTTTGGAAAATAGACTGTCTTTATTTAAAATACGTCGAGTGGTTCGTTATTTCTGAAGTTGCCTCTTCAGTCGTTTTCTATTGAGGTCGTATTTTCTCGATCGTTTGTTTTGAATGAAACAATTTACGCGATACTAAACTTACACGTTACACGAGGATTTCCTCGCGAAAATAACAATTTTTATTTGGATAGGCGATCCAAATTACTATTGTTATTAAGTAACCATGTTAAAATAGTTTTACGACAGACTATAGCCCGTCGCGGCAGTTAAGTCTAGCGATGAACAAAATGTAGAGAGGATCTGCGCACTACTGACGTGAAAATGTGAGGGATCGTAGGTCCCTCACATTTTGCTACTGCGCAATCAAGTCGGGTTAGTTGCCGCGTAATATCGTCTACGTTTTCCACGAGTATAAGGTCATTTTAATAAAATAATTTAAACGTTTCGTAATCCTTTACCTGGTTCATGGTTGCAGGTAGGTAATATACATTTATAAATGCTAATAATGTTATCCGGCAAAAGTCTTTCAAAAGTATATTTTTATTCGAAAAATCCCCTTCAATAATAAAAAGTACTTGCCAAAGTTTTATTTGAACAAAACTCTCCACTTCCCGATCTTTCTTTCAATAATGCAAATCCTAGGCAAAGATGCACTTGAAGCCTGAAATATTAAAGGTAATCTCCTTACAGCGGGAACCGCCGTCAAACTCTCACGTCTCTCGGATACTTGTATTAACAGTAGGTATTTGAATACACAGAAACTCTTTTGTGCCTGTCGGTTGGATTTCCGCGTTTTGGAAATTCGCTTATGGGATCTGGTTGAGAACGTAAGTATGCCAGTTTGCATTTGTCTATGCTGTTATTCTTAGCTAGATTCTGTGTGGTTTAAGGTGTAAATATTTTGATGTTTTTTTTATTTTTCTCATGAAGGCATTCTATTTCAGAATGGTAGAGGTTGTGGAGTGTGCCGCTTAGTCATACTATCGAACACTCTGTTAACTGTACATTTGAAAACGAATGTCAACTTGATTGCAACGTGTTAAAGTCTATGGGTAGTCAGTTAACAGTAGTTTCGTTTGTACCTAGCGATTATTGCGATGTTTCTCTATTAGTATTTGTCTGTAACACTCTGTTTTTAGATATTACGTGACTAATATCGTGAGCTCTAACCATGTCGATAAATAGGCCAAAAATGGAAAGACAGCAGCTATGTTAACGTTAAATTTAAATCTATAAAAAAGAAACCCTGATTTAAATGATCTTATTTACACAACCAAACAGGGGCACGATTCATTCAAAGTTACAAACATTATCTCGATAACTTAGACTGACCTCCAAAACAACCCGGCTTGTAAGCTGTTTTTACGCCTGACTTTGCCTTCGAGACCTTAGTGGCTCTTGGGTAGGAATCTCCCCAGGTGGGGGCTTACAGACCTGCTTACAGGTTGGGTCAGGTTAGGTTAAAAAAAAAGTTAGCACCTTGCACCGACCACCAAAAAGTTTCGATGATTGCTCAAAGTGAGCAACGGACAAGCGGGACAGGTTGAAACAGTTAAGCCTGTCCTTATGTAGGGTGTGTGATCGAGCTACTGGGAGTTTAAGTTGTCGGTTCGCTACCCCCAGGCCAGCTAAGAAGACTCCGACAAGAAACTTAGCTGAGCCCGACAACGACACGATACTCGTATTTGGATAGTGAGGCAATTCGGGTCGCGGCCCTTGTGTGCTGATGTCGCGAGGCGGCCGCCCCCGCCGGTAGCCTCGCAGCGATGATTCCTTCGAATTCTGCTGATATATTGTCGTCCGGATCGGTGAGATGTCGTCGTCCGGATTGGTGACATTCTGATTCTGCTTCTGCTGATTCTAGCCCCAAACCTACCTAACGCGCGAACTTTTTTCAAATTGCATTACTAAAAGCATAAAAAAGTTAAATTCTAAAATAATAACTTAACAAATTATAGTAATTTTATATGAAACTTATCTTTGCCATCTTCCGAAACTTACGTTAAGCAGTCACACACGGATAATAAAAAGTTTATCGTCATAGCGCGGCAATAAAGCATGTAAAGTATAGGTATCAGCGTCATAAACTCGCTCGTAACTCCGGAATTACTGAACGATCGACGTCGTCAATGTTACATTACGACTACATACTTTCTACACGTCGTATTCTACTCAGCAATCATTTGTTAAAGCAACTTTACGGTTTACAGAATAAGGTTCAAATTTCAACATATACTAAGAATGAGAGGAGGTTTAGGAGGTAGGTAAGCGGTCTATTAGCCGGACACACTTATATATGAAATAGTACATTGTGTATCAAGGGCGGTAAGTAAGGAATTACAAACGAGTGTTTGTTACAAGGCCGAGGCGAAGCCGAGGGCTTTAATAACACGAGTTTGTAATTCCTTTACCGCCCGTGGCACACACAATGTTTTTCATCACACTTGTGAGGAAATCTAATTAAAATAACCTTACTTAAGCTAAATAAAATTGTAAAACTGACAGTGACATTAGTGACATATATCAAGACGACAAGTCACGTTCGGAAACCATAGCGGTAAAGACTTAAAATGGTTGATTTTATATTTGCAAAATAAAGAAATACATTATTCAAACATTTAATTAATGTTACAGAAATATGTGTTTACATGTATTTGCAATAACAGTTCTCTCTTTAAATAAATATTTCAGTAATAAAAGTTAAAAAAGTACGTTGGCGTTTCCTTTGAACATGACAAATAAGAGTAAAACAGAACCAGCGTTTCAAATTTAAAAAGAAAACCATTACGCCCTAGGGCGTAATAGGTCATTTACGGCCCGCAAAACCTACGTGTAATGACACCATTTTCGAGCAAGTGTGATGAAAAATATTTTTACTAAAAAAAACCCGACCGCGGTGCACTTTAAAAATGCATAAAATCCGCCATTTTGTTTATTTTAACGAACTTTATGACCAAGTGACACTCGCGCCATCAAGACGAATCTAATGATGTATCATTTATCAAAATCGGTTGTGCCGTTGAGTAGTTACGAGCGGACACAGGAACGGACATACATACATACAGGTCAAACACATAACCCTCCTTTGGGCTTCGCCGCAGTCGGGTAAAAATCAATTTAAATCTCTTTCCTTGAAATGAAAGTCAGAGAACACAGGTTAGGAATAGGATTCAATAAATTACGAGAAATTATGTAGGTCAGTCATAATCAGAGATCGGAATAGGCTGGGTATATTTACCTAAACTTCGAAGAACATAGTCGAAAAGTGGAGACTCCCTTACGACTACATTTTTTTCTGGGTTTTAATAAATCTTGCTGTCTCTTTCACTCCTTCGAGAAATTTCGCCATATACTGAAGTGTAGTTCAAAGGCCCATAAGGGGTCCTGAAAACGCCTGAAAACGGGTTTTTTGGTTATTGCGCCATCTTATAGAGAGTGTTCTGAAACGGACTGAAAACATGTTTCAGGCGCCTGAAAACAACGGCAACTTAGGTGAATTTTCGATCTTCTACTATGTGAAAGAGCCACCTCTGATACGGTCTGAAATCACCTTTCAGCCTGCTGAAAATGCTTCTAAAGCACAGAAAATCACGTTTGCCGATCACCGGCGCAACAGTAGTGTGTGTGTATGTGTGTTGCGTCGGTGGTATAGGTTAAAACTTCAAACGTGATTTTCTCTCTCTTCCGTGAAGGGAGTCTCCACTTTTCGACTATCTTCTTCGAAGTTTAGGTAAATCTAGTCAGCCATTCCGATCTCTGGTCATAATAATCATTATTTTTCTGTCAGCTGTCAAGGTATATTTTTAAAGAGTGTTATTAAGCTTGACCCGATATATATTTTTTGTTTAAATATCTGATTAAAATTTTGCGACTGCTTTTTCAACGATTTCAACGGCGCCGTGATCCTGTGACAATAAGATTCAATGAATATACACATTATTTAGCAAAAGTGTGGTTTTTATTGCAGACCATCAATGTTAACTAAAAAGAAACCCAACCACCTAATACTAAACCATAAATATAAAATAACTCCCCCATGTCTCTTCCGGGCGGTAGGGTGCCCAGAGAGAGCTAAGCTAGAGAGAGAGCTAAGAAGGAGCCAGCCCTCTGGTCACCAGATACCCGATACAGCCTGTGGGCAATTTGTTTGAATAGTGCGAGCGCACTGGATCCCCACGGCCCCAACGTCTCTAACTCAAACGGCTCAAATTATTTATATTTTCTTCAGTGATAACATTCAATTCAATATGATACAGTCAATGTTAAACTCAGGATTTCATAAATAGCTGTTAATATAAGTTACACAATTAGCAACTTATTATTTGTTTTTCGAAAACTATGCTTAACCAATTCCATCTTATATTTACTAGCCCATTTGTACCTACATTTTGATTATAGGTACTAGTATTGATCAGTTCTAATAAAAGCGCGCAGTTTCAATTTAATGAAAATAGTAGGTCCCCAAATATTTATGCAAATGTTACAATGCACAATAAATATGACAAATGAACACCAATATATTTAAAAGATCCCTAAAATATAAATTAAAATGTCAGATACTGTATTTTGTGCACGAAAACGTGATTACCACCAACATTTTCCTTCGACGATTTCTTTTAGTGCATTTTCCACACATCAATTCGAGTTAGTGCAATCCATTAGCAAATCGACGCAGCGAGCCGGCACGCAGATTTAATTTGACGACAATAATAGATACAAATGTCCCTGCTCTCCCCTTTTCTCGGGACTTCAGAGATGGATCACACTATAAAATAGAATGTGTTGAAATGACAATTTATTTCAAATGTTGAGCCAAAGATGCATTAAGTGTAATAATGTAAAATTATTTGTATTGCCAACGGAATGGCTTATTTCTGGACTCGGCGACTGCATCTCTATCTTAATTAGTTTTTATTGCAAAATATGAAGCTGCAAAATGTGTTATAGCATTTTGATTCAGACTTATTAGGTGGGGATAAATGTGTAGCAAATATATTTTTTATTTTCGTCTTTTAAACAGGTAGGTACGGTAGACGTCCGAGTGCTTGACACTGTTCCAGTAGTTGCCATCTGGAATGTTAAGTCATTAGCAATAAAGGTGACAGTGCCCAACTAATTGCCATTAACGTGTCAAAGACTAGGACGTTAACCTTATGTAGATAACAGATAAGTTGTTAGTTGAAATGTAATAGTACATTACTGCAGAGGCCGGGAAGTGAAGGGTTGCCAGCCGAGTACATATAGCTGGCCGAGCGAAGCGAGGCCAGATAGTTACGAGGCCGGCAACCCCATTTCCCGCCGAGGTATGTATAGTGCTTTTCTCAAATATGCAATGAAATAAATAAACTTACTAATATCCTTACTTACAGAAACTTTATATCAGAAAGTGACGTTAGTGACATTATATCCATAGATAATGCAAATATCAAGTCACGTTCGGAAACCATATACCTACGACCAAAAGCTGTTTCAGTTTACATTTTTACCGCGAATATTTAGATGAAATATTTTAAATGTGTATTCTTGTGGTTTAGTTTGCAATTTATAATAATTGGAAATTGTTTATAATGTGTTATTTGTCATGTTCATGTCAATTTTAAATAAATAAAACTGCAAAATATAGCAAAAATCGTTATTTGTTTTTTTAATGGCTGAATGCCGTGATGCTGTGGCCCAAATAAATGTGGAATGGAAATTAAAAAAAAATACATTGCCGGCCTAGGCAATGTAAGTAAGAGTATGAAATTCCATTCCGTGCCAAGTGTCAAGCCGCACCGGAAACGAGGCACGTTGCGGCCTATTTTTAGGCACGTAATGTCAACATTTCATGCCATGTTTGAGAAAAAGTAAATCTCAGTTCCTGCTTTAAAACTAAAACTAACCTCACTTAATTTACATGAACATTCAGGGAAATTAACGCGCGCTTAATTCTTAACTACCGGTAACATATTAATTTTTTAGTTTAAGTCTGGTAACACCAAGTTATTGGGCAAATAGCAAGACATTAATGGAACGCGTCTATACAGTGTTAAAGCAAGTAAGGACACATTCATAGTCCGCAGTCGAGCCACGTGTTGCTCCCTGCATATTGCATGAGCATCGCAATACCGAGACTCCGTCAGACACGATAATTAAAAAAATGTATATTCATACAATAAATAAAGCTTCTGAAACATAGCTTCAAGTTCTACTATAAATGCAAACATCGAAATGCTGCTTATGAATTAAAAGTGTAAAATAATAGTACATTACTGCAGAGGCCGGGAAGTGAGCGGTTGCCGGCCGAGTACATATAGCTGTCCGAGCGAAGCGAGGCCAGATAGTTACGAGGCTGGCAACCCCATTTCCCGCCGAGGTATGTATAGTGCTTTTCTCAAATATGCAATGAAATAAATAAACTTACTTTAATAACCTTACTTAATATTTCATAACACAAACTTTCTGTCAGAAGGTGACATATTATGTCCATAGGCAATGCAAAAGCTGTTTCAATTCACATTTTTACCGCGAATATTTAGATGAAATATTTTAAATGTGTATTCGTGTAGTTAAAATTGCAATTTAAAATTGTTTATTATGTGTTATTTTCATGTCAATTTGAAATAAATAAAACTGCAAAATATAGCAAACATAGTTTTTTGTTTTTTTAATGGCTGAATGCCGTGATGCTGTGGCCCAAATAAATGTGGAATGGAAATTAAAAAAAATACATTGACGGCCTAGGCCGGCAATGTAAGTATGAAATTCCATTACGTGCCAAGTGTCAAGCCGCACCGGAATCGAGGTACTTTGCGGCCTATTTTTAGGCACGTAATGTCAACATTTCATGCGAGAAATGTTGACATTCATGAGAAAAATGTCGTTACTAGTTCCAATCGCGACCAGTTACAACCGAATCGAGTCTAAGTTCAATTAATCATGGAAAAGTAATGTAGATTATTATCATCATTATCAACAATATCCGCGTCTAAACATAGGCATGCCCCAATGAATGCAATTCCCATCGGTACTGCGCTGCCGCTCGCATCTAGCTATGTTTGTTACTCTAATTCTTTTACGGATATCTTCACAGTAGACTTGTATCTGATATAGTACTAAACTGTACTAAACCTATCCTCTGCTATCCATTTGTAAAGAATTTTGGACGTTTGGATGTGTGTTACTAACGAAATCTATCCTATCCTAGCCTTTTTCCTATCCTGCAAATATTATAAATGGGGAAAAGTTTGTAAAGATGTTTAGACGTGGTTTAGACGTTTGGAGGTTGGGTTGGGACGTTTAAATGTTTGTAACTAAATAACGCGGTAGCAACTGAATGGATTTAGATGAATTTTGGCATACAAGTAGACCAAGTGAGTCATCATTTTCACAATTAAATATCAAAAATAATTTGATATTAAGTAACGCAGGTATTTATAATTGCCTACCACATTGTTATAGTATTTTTTCTACTCGTCGACTTTAATCTTTCCATTAGGATCCCATAGACTAAACTATAAATGCTAACTTTTCAATGTTATTTAGTCTATGACACTCTCTACTCAACTATAATATTTATTATAATATGCTTTAGACAACTATAATAATTTTGAAAATAGAACTTACAAATTTAAAAAAGTGTATCCTTGTGTAAAAACCTCCTTTTAATGCAAATTCGATGATTAAATGCGTTTCAGAACGTAACACCTGTCAAATTTGCCTCTACTTAAACACGCTCCTGCCACGCGATTGGTGCAATTAGTCCTGTAATGAGCCAATTACAAACCGCTTTACAACCAATGCTGCCGCTCAATTGTTTTCGGCCTTTAAATAAAACTTTGAATGAATAGTTTTAGTGGAAGTACGGTGATTGTGATAGTTTATTTGACTTACAATACAAATAAAAATGAGCGACAATTTAACCTCCACTCCTGAAGAAGTAACGAACATTGCAGAGCAAGCAACTATCAACTATATAAATTTTACTGTATAAATTTTATACAATCGTAACATAATGAAGGCTCTTAAAGTCGAGTACCGTGTTTAGGCCACGAGGCTTGCCGAGTGGCCTATGTAAGGTACGAGAACTTTAAGAGCTAATTATGTAACTATTGTATACAATACTTTTTCTATGAGTCAACTAAAACAACATACCACACTATTTCAGAAAAAGAGGAAACGTTCTTCTTCATCCGCCATTCCATTAAGTTCGAATAACTTTTATCGTACAGCTTTCTTGACTTCTTTGGCAACAAGTTGATAGTTGCTTGCTCTGCAATGTTCGTTACTTCTTCAGGAGTGGAGGTTAAATTGTCGCTCATTTTTATTTGTATTGTAAGTCAAATAAACTATCACAATCACCGTACTTCCACTAAAACTATTCATTCAAAGTTTTATTTAAAGGCCGAAAACAATTGAGCGGCAGCATTGGTTGTAAAGCGGTTTGTAATTGGCTCATTACAGGACTAATTGCACCAATCGCGTGGCAGGAGCGTGTTTAAGTAGAGGCAAATTTGACAGGTGTTACGTTCTGAAACGCATTTAATCATCGAATTTGCATTAAAAGGAGGTTTTTACACAAGGATACACTTTTTTAAATTTGTAAGTTCTATTTTCAAAATTATTATAGTTGTCTAAAGCATATTATAATAAATATTATAGTTGAGTAGAGAGTGTCATAGACTAAATAACATTGAAAAGTTAGCATTTATAGTTTAGTCTTTGGGATCCTAATGGAAAGATTAAAGTCGACGAGTAAAAAAAAGTAATTATACAGTACTTAAAATACATATTGAATTTATGAAAACGAACTGAACAGATTTACTGGCAGCTGTCGGTGTCGGCGAGCTACGGCTTAAAACTTTATTATTGACGGTCGAATATGTTTTATAATAAACTGAAATGCATGAAATACAATCATCAAAATGCATATGATTAAGTATTAAATGATAAGATATAAGTCATTCTTTGTACATATACTATTATGTTGTAGAATTTTTCGTACAATAAAGTGTATATGTACACGAATAAAAAATAACATATTGGTCAAAATCCCAGTTCGCACCCAAATAACTTACGGGTTATACTCTTGTGTGGTTACCTATCTGAAACACTAATAACTGGCCAAGAGTATGTCGGACCATGCTCAGTGTAGGGTTCCATAGCCGTAACTATAAGGGAAATAACTATAAGGTAAAAAATACGATGGAAATAATTACAACAACAAAAGAGCGTATCTTCATAGCAATTACGTCCTTTTGTTGAGAAGCGCAGTTTATCGGCAATAACTCAAAAACGGTTAATCCGATCTTGTTGAAAATAATTTTCGTTGAAAGTATTAATTAAGCGTTATCTTTGGATTTTTTTTTATATTTTTCGGACACACGGTTTAGAAGATAGAGGGGGGGGGCACAATTTTCACAACTTTCGGAGCGATTTTTTCCAAAGGTATTCACTTAATCAAAAACATTACTTAAGAACCTTAAAATGTTTTTTAAAGAGCTGTCGAACTATGTAACACATGTTGATATTTTATGAAAAAATTTTTTTTTTGTTTCTGTAACATGTATGGAGTGCCCCCCCTAAAAATATTTATTTTAGTTATTTAACTACCAAACTAAGTAGCGGCTCATACAAGACACCTATATTCCAAATTTCATCAATATCCATCGTCTAGTTTTTGAGGAAAATGCCTGTAACATACGGACGGACATGACGAAACTATAAGGGTTCCGTTTTTGCCATTTTGGCTACGGAACCCTAAAAATGTTAGGCCGAATTTCGTTTCGACAACGACTAATTGACAAATATTGATTCAATTTTTTTTCGTTTTTATCCGAAAATTCATTTCGAATTCTTACGATTAGGCATTAATTGGTTCGGTTTTTTAATAATTCGACAGAATATATTTTGGCCTAAATCTCACTTCACCGTAATATCAGTTATCCGATGTAACGTTACGAATTATTAATCATTCGACTTTTTTTTTATTCAATTTTATTTCATTTGTCTGTTGTAACGATTCGATGGACAATATTTTTGGACTTTTGATGAATTGAAATTTCGATGAGTATAGTGGAGTCGGCGGGCGAAGGCCGCTCTCCCTCCGCGCCTCCGGCTTTACAAAAACACTCTAGGCTACTCTGTGTCGGCACGCGTCCTAACCAGCGAGAGCCCTAGATTCGGACTTTCGCAGCCTAATATATCGTACACATGACATAAAGTGGTATGGAATTTGAATTTAGGACATACGATATTATGGATCACAAAGGAGACACAGACAAACAATATTATAGGGAAACTCTGGTTACCTCTGCCGTCGAAAAGTAACTTGGGATAAAGCTATAAGGTAAACTGAAAATTTGTCGAAACGTATGCAGTGCCAAAAGTATCATTGGGTAAACGAAAAATGAGCTACGAAACAAAATAGGGGCAAGTGAATGAGATGGGAAACGTTTTTCGGATAAACTATACTTTTATTAAACGTGAAATGGTAAACAGATAAATTTACGAAACCTGTCATCGGACAAACGATAATAATTCGACGAGAATAGTTTTTGGACAAATTAAATTTTTTGAAAGGTTTTTAGTGTTCGCGATAGGTTAAATACCCTCTTGTCTTGAAAAACACCTTGAAATAAATTTTGGCTTTGTAGTGATGTTTTTGTGGCTGACTGTTAAACTAAAAAATAAAATAGAGCTTCTAATTCCCGAATTGATGATTTGACTGATTGATTTGATTGTTATATTTTATTTTTATAATGATTAATGGGTTGCGTTTGACCGTGGTCTCACATGATGGAAAGTGGAAACAAGGTCTGCGAAGATCTCTATTCACATTTGCTTTTAAAAATATTCAGGTTATAAGTCAACGGAAACACAGACGAACGGGAATGACATATCCTGACACTGATTACTACGAAATACATTGAAAAACTGTAGCCGAAGATAAAGCAGGGTCGCCTCAAAACTTCCCTCATATCCGACAGAATGTCTTGATTAAAAAACTATTACACGCCGCTGAAAGACGAGGCCTCATGAATATGCGAGACCGTCGCCCGACAAATGACGGCGGCCGTGTAAGATCATCCCTTATGAACCCTGATTCCGTTGCAAACTACTGTAAAGTTGTGCGCATCAAGTTTCTTTGCAGCACTAGACATATGAACCGCGCGACGTGTTCGTTTATGTGTGGGCCGTAATCAAAATAAATCAATCAAAGCTTAACATCAAGTAATATTACCAAAATTGTTATGAAAAATCCGGCTATACTGATTTTCGTGACATCAACGATTATAAAATGACTAAAACTTAAAATAAGACGCCAATTTGACCATGCTGAGAAATGTTCTTGAAAACTGTATACTATCTGAGCGTTTTGTCACTTTGCAAAAATAAGCTTAGCCTAGTCGGTTAATCGGTCAGGATTAAGACGCTCTGTTCGGAATTCTAACAAGTATACAATGTTGATTCAAGAATCAGACTCCCGCGCCGTATGTGACACGCCCGGCTGTGCGGGGCCGTTGATAAATTTCTAATTTCGGCTAAATAAGAACAGCTCGCCGCGTCAGCTAGGACCTTCAGTAAATTGGTAAATGGTAGTGCTTATATGTACTAGTAGTATATGAGGAGGCTTCATCATGTACAACGTACAATATAAAAATAGTAAGAACTTGTAAAAAAAAAGTCGAAGTTTTGATGGTGTGTGAAGAAACATATTTTTTATATTAGTCGAAGACTTTACTTTTTAATTGAAATTAGTTATAAAGTCGGTATTCATTGGTTAAAGTAGGGGTTTAATTAAACTACAAAGATGGATTCATCAATTATTAATAAACGTAAGTATCAGGTGAAATCGCATTGAATAGCTTTGGAAACGTTTATGAATACGTACGTGTGATCAAAAACTCTACAATTCATGAAATTCCTATAAAAAGTGTAGGTCCTCACTTCTTCCTTAGACATTCCTAGTTTTGAATAAAGAAACTATCGATGCTTAAGTTATATTAATTACGTATGAAAAATGAAAATTTGTTTTCTGAAATAACCTACTTGAGGAGTGTCTTCTCAAAAGGGCTTTTTTCTCTATGAAAATCATAGAAAAATAAGCCCTCTTGAAAAGATACTTGTAATAATAAAAGTATTAAATGAAACGCACCTTTACACATATCATGGCTGTTTTGCTTGTTCAACTGAAACTCTGTAACTATACTTACCTATACATGCTCGCCAGTACATGCACTGGCTCCAGTAACTTGCTCCACTGCACACATGAACCCGGCTGCATTGAACATTACAGCGACAAGACGAGAGTTCTAAACCAATTAGCCAGGCCAGGCGATCGCGCTTGACGACTTGGCCACATGCATATTCATCCGCGGCCATGTACTTGCTATGGACTTTGGTTATTCATGGTCTTATATTGTACTAGGTTTCGCACGCAGTTTCAGCCGTGTGGTTATTGAATAATATTTTGCACTTCGTCCAAGAATGTATTTCTATTTTCGGGATTAAGAGAGCTTTTGTCACTTTTCTTCTGTCACTTCTGAAGGAAGGACAAACCAATATAGCAGTAGATTGGTTCACCCATTTTTTTTATTTTTTTTATAATCGGTATGGGGTAACATGTCTCGGTGTAGTACGTAACGAAATTGATCGAGATTAATTCGAGTGAATACAAACCCATTAATTACATTTAATTACATATCATTTATACTCATCATTCGCTTGCCCTTTTCCCATTCATTTGGGGTCGGCGCAGCATGTCATCTTCTTCCATACCTCTCTATCACCCGTCATCTCAGCGTTTACATCCTTCCTAGCCATATCATCTCTCACACAATCCATCCATCTCTTCCTAGGTCTATCTCTTCTTCCAGAACCTTCGACATTCATACCTAGCACTCGTCTTGTCACATGACTTTCATCCCTCCGCATCACCCACCCAGTCCGATTCCCCCTCCTCCCCCTCGGCATCACATGCCCATACCACGCTAGGTGATGTCCTCGTAACTTTTCTACGATTGACACTACTTTCACACATCCATCTTAACATTCTCATCTCAGCCACATGTAATCTCATTTCATCCGTCCTCTTTGCGGCCCAATATTCAGATCCATACATGACGAGAGGTCTTATAAGATTTTTATAAATTTTGTCCTTAAGCCCTTCGGCTTAGGCTTGTGGCGTCCGGGGGTCACATATTGTTCCCGTGACCTGTCACCATTTCATCCATCCTGCGCTAATCCAGTTTTTTAGATCACGATCAATGCCGCCGTCTTTCTGCATAAGCGAACCGAGGTACCTAAAGTTGGAGCAGACTGGCAAAGAAGCTCCATTAAGCTTTACGGCGGCAAAACTGAAAAGACCGCCGAAGTCACAGAACAAGTGTTCTGTTTTGGTTCTGCTAATCTTCAGGCCAACATTTTCCAGCCTTTGCCGCCATTCCTCTAGTCTGTTCTGGACCTCGAGTTCATCTTCACCAACCAAAACGATGTCATCGGCAAACAGCATACACACGGTGCCTCCTCCTGTATGTCCGACGTCAAGGCGTCCATAACAAGCAGGATGAGGTAGGGACCAAATCTGTTGGTGGTCCCAGCGGGTGACTGAACGCAAGTGCCACATTGGTTATGCATAGTCCGCATTAGCTCCACATACTTCCCAGCCATACTTTCCAACTTTCTTTTTCAGGGCCCACCACAAAACCTCTCGGGCTACCCGGTCATAGGCCTTTTCGAGGTCCACAAACACCATATGCAGGTTTTTTGTGCAGTCCTGGATTTTTCGCCCAGTAAGCAAAGTGCGAATGCGTCTGTGGTACCTCTGCCAGGCATGAAACCGAACTGGTTTTGTGTTATTTCACTTTCATCTCGTACTCGTCTCTCTATCACTTTCTCCCATACTTTCATACTATGTGACGTGAGCTTTATTCCTCTATAATTGTTGCAGTCCTGTACATCTCCTTTATTTTTATAAATGGGCACCAGCAAGCCGTTACACTATTCGTCAGGGATAGTTTTTTCATGCAACAATTTATTGAAGAACAACGTCAGCCTACGTCCATCCTCACGTAGCAACTTCCAAACTTCTACTGATACATTGTCAGGTCCTACAGCTTTACCATTTTTCATGCTTCTATATAGGTATAGAACCTTAATTTTCTATCTTTTTTCTTGCTTTCCTACTAGTTTTATAATTAAGTATGTTCACAACTTCATAAGTAGCACATAATTCGATAAGAGTGTGTACCTTGCTATTACAGAACATCATCCATACCAGGTGGAAACTGACAAAAGCATTTATCTAGACCTAACTCAGGAATAAGTTACAAAAATATGCTAGAAACAAATTCAGGGGAATATTATTCGAACATAAAACAATTTGAAAGTATAACGTTTATCAGTGCCCTATAAAATACTTTTGAATGTATGTAATCCGTATCAATTGCGATTAATCGGTTGCGACCGAATGCGAAAAAGTCGCCAAAGTGGGCCAACAACCGTTTTACAATTGGCCCATTTTATGCCCCAATAACTGATGCGCTTAATTCTATTTTTTACATCATCGGGCATAATATGACGCGTACAGGGTGCGTGGATTCGTCACGCGCATTGCACATTCGTAAGCTTATTGTATCATCCCCTATTCCTATCTATGGATGCATTTCGACAGCTCTAGTGCTTTAATCGAAATTCAACTTTAACAACGTTGTAACAAGTTCCTTGTTGAAGAAATTATAAGAAATATAATGTGAACAGTTATTTTATTTCAACTTAGCAACGATGTCACGACGTTTGACACGTGTTTAGTATTCGACTTAAACTGCCATTGTCCTAAATCGTTTAGGGGGAAGCATTATTTGTTGCCATTGGCATACAAAAGTTTTAAATTTCATACCATTTCTGTACCCTACGATTTCGTGTGTGTGACGCCTTTTTTTGATTTGATTTGATGGGAAAACGTTTTGCTGACATTTGATGTTGCGCTTTAAATGGTGCTTAAATAATATATAAATAAAGCAAAAGCTTCCTGTTCTGCGAAAAGCATTGTATTTTACTGTAAATGATTTCAAGTTCAATGCAAGGTTAACAAAATAGCCAACTCTTATAGAAACCTTCACTGTGCTTAATCCTGTTCTTCTTGCTTGATTAGGTAGAGCGGGTTACTTCTTAAACATTGCATTCTTATAATTATTTGCGTTATGCAAGGAAATATTGGTCAAAATTATATGCTTCTTGTTCCAACGGCTTAGGTTGTAAATACATTTGTCTATTATCACTGTTAAAAAAATGATTTAGTAGAAAATGTAAAAGCCTCAAGAATAGACAGTGACCGATATATCCACTAAAGGTAGGATTTGAAATTGTTCAATTAAAAAAAAAAATTTTGAAATTCTACCCCTAATGAATTGATGAATGATTGTATGGAAAAACGGATACAAAATTACGGGGTATTTAATATATAGAGTAAGCATGTGTCGATTTATGGTTTCCTTTATCGGGTTCCTAGTCTCAAGTAGATCTTGCACACCCACCACAAACCGGCCTACTTTAAAATGGCTCAAATCGTCAATAATCGTTAGCAGCCGTCAACAGTCTAGTTAGCTCCAAATGTTTACACTGGTAAGTAATCTAATAAAGGGTCGGAAGAATCGGCTTTTTATTAAAAGTAAGCCTATATGACAACACCACGTGCTGCCTGTCATCGCGAGTGACACTTGAATGACAGCTCCTGGGGCGAAACGCGATGGGAATGACGGGATAAAAAAATGGCGACGGGAGATTTGATAATAAGAATTGGAATGGGTTAGTGCAAATTGAACTGCATTTAAATGATATAATTTAATTATAAATTAGATAGAGTAACTTATAGGTATGTGTGTATAATGCATGTTATATGTGGCGTCTACAAATTAAAATTTCGTATTTCGGGGTAACCTAAACTTTTATTTAACGGTCTTAGTTTTTTCAATTCAGTTTTATTTTGGTGAGCAATAAAACTCCATGTACAAAAATATAGATTTTATATGTTGTGATCTATAATTTACAGTCAATAATGGGTCAATTGCAGAAAAAAATTACCTTTTACGTAAAAACTAAACCTAGGGGAAAATCGTAACGAAACTGATAAGAAAAATCTCAGTTTCGTCACGATTTTCCCCTATATTTAGTTTGGGCGTAACGAAACGTGATATTCAAAATTTGTACGGAAAAGTTGAGATATTTAGAACAACTTTTTTATTTCATAAATGAAAAGTGTTCATAATTCTGAGTAAAATGAACACACCATGATCTGACAAAAAAAGTAAAAGGTACGACTACATTTTTACTGCAATTGACCCATAAGTTATCTCTATGTTTTTTGTTTATTTTTTTCATTAATGTCATTGGGTAGAACTGTTTTATATCAATGATATTACAATCATTATAAATAAAATAAAACAAACTAAAATATTTCTTTGCTCCATTAAAGCAAACGTATTTCTATTCCAAATAATATTAATAAAACGTGGCATGGTAAACAACAGTTAGAAGCAATCCAATCGGCATTTAATGAAGTTCTCCGACAGCCAATTCCAATTTTTAGGGTCCCATCAGAAATAATTTCATACCTGTAAGTTAATCAATGAAAATTTAGTTTTATGAATAAGAGAGCATAATATTGACAGTGCAATGAGGGTGTTTAGAAATCATAAACCCACCAGCTGACAGCAGGGTGGCGTAAGGTCTTTTTGACAGTAGGCGTCAAGATCCACCAATCACACCACTTGATTTCTGCCATGCTAGCGATATATGCATTAATTACAGTCCGTAAGTGTAGGAAATGTCAAACTTACTCCGATGAAATAACGTTGACATTTCCTATACTTCTAAACTGCAAATACTGCATATATCGCTAGCACGGCAGATTTTGACATCTACTGCCAAATAGACCTTTCGGCACCCTGCTGCCAGCTGGTGGATTTCTGATTTCTAAATACCCTCATTAGACAAACGCTGCTCAATTCATCTGATAGCGCGTGATATGGATTGTTTTTCTTTTCAATCAAAAAGTTTAGTAAACCAAGTCCCAATTCACCTGACAGAGCGTGATATGGATTATTTTTCTTTTCAATCAAAAAGTTTAGTAAACCAAGTCCTAATTCACCTGACAGTGCGTGATATAGATTGTCTTTCTTTTCAATAAAAAAAACACTCATTAATCTAGGATTGTGTGCCATATCATTTAGATCACCAAATATCTAAAACTGAATTGCGTGAATTTCTAACTTGTCATACAAAATTTCATCCCTTTAAAGGTTGTTTTTCGCAAAATACTTTTGTAATGAATATCTACGTTCCCTAAAGCACATAAATATGTTTTAAATTTCTTCCCGCTACTTACAGAGTCTAGATGGTTAGTGGTTATCACTTACCACAAACACATCCCCGCTACGCATCCCAGGTGGAAACGTAGCCTTAGGCTGTACATTGTCTGTCAGTAGGTACCTTAGTTACGGAACTGTTTTATATAGGTAAAGAAAGAAGATGGATGTAGAAGAAATATTGTATTTCTATTTTTTAATATTGTCTCGAATCGTCACACCTATACTCGATCAAACTTCAGAATCGCCCTCAATCTTTATCTTTGTTAATTTCAAGTATCGCTCTTAGACCGTTATGACAATGAATCAACCTTTAATTGACCTCAATTAGTAACTAAATTCAACAAGAATCAGAAAGGACGGAACCCGCGTATTACTGCCGAAATTTTTTATTCCTTATTGCAGTTTAGATGCGTTTTCCATGAATGATAGGGCGGGGGTAACTTAATTGCATCCCCGGCGCGCCCATTGGTGCGTTCATGTGTGCTTTATTGGAGTAACTACGTGCAATTACTTTTAAAACCTCGTATCAGTCATGATTGTATTAATGAAATATATACTCAATATCAAAGCACTGTAAATTCATAATAGCGTAGATAGAGAATGGAGAAGAGCGCTTGCGACAGTTATTCGCAGATACAGTAGCACAGGCGAACTACAAACTCACATAATTCTTCCAGCGAAGTTTCCTGTAACATGCTAGTCAAAATGTAAGATAAGAAACTTATTTTTCTTGACTTGGGAACTCTTTGATACCAGTGAAGAGCGTCTTTGAACGTCGATCGTGTGAGATGGGGACTACAGCTACATATTTATTCATCGGATGCGAGCATAGCTTGTTAAATTGAGATGGAATTCTTTATTGATCGATTACTTCGGCTTTTCTAAGGATCTCTTCATTTCAGATTCAACCTACGAGAAACTCCAATCGTGGCCCTCTCCAGTGCATTTGTTCTTTAGTGGCGACCACGCGTCGTTTTTTCAAGCCTGACTTGACCTACGAGTCCTATTGACTCTTTGATGAGAATTTTGGGACCAAATGGGGGCCTTACAAACCTGCAAGCAAGTTCGCTAGCCGCGACCATGGTGACTTTTCGCCGATCGCTCGAAGTGAGTGACGGACCAGCGGGATTGGTTGATAAGGTTCAACCTTTCCTTATTTAGAATATGTGATTGAGCTAATGGGAGTTTTAGTTGTTGGTTCGCTACTCCTAACCCAATTAAGAAGGCAACAAACTTCGCTGAGCCCGATTTATTAGTTATTGTCGTAGTCTATAGCCCGGGTGGCAAACTAATTAATCTCTTAATATGAATGGCTGCTTGTCGTAAGTTGGTGCTCATTCGGGTCCCGCATTCAATTTCGCTATTTATCAGAATCTAAATACATAGTATCTACACATATTATAGGATCAAAAGCATTTGAAATTAATGGAAACATTTAAAGTCCTTGTCACTTGCACCTTGAAATGTGATATTGTGAAAAATAGAACCAAAGGGCGCGGGTATTGCCAGACCCAGTAAGTAATATTGCGTCAGCGCGTGTGCACGACAGGCAAAAATTGATTTCAAGAATAGCATCATGCTATTAACAAGGATAAACACTTGTCTACAACCTCAGTTATTTTGTGTGTTTAGCGTGTACCATGATGATTGGTTCTTGAATAGTTTTATTTTAAACTAGCATTTACCTGCAGCTTTACTTGCGTTAATCCCGTTACTATATAAATAAATAAATAAATATTAGGGGACAATCTTACACAAATCGAACTAGCCCCATAGTAAGCTCAATAAGGCTTGTGTTATGGATACTAGACGACGATATATTTAATAGAACCGATACCCGAAGAGAACTGTTTACCGGGATAAAAAGTATTCTATGTTTCAATCCAGGACTCTACATGCATGTCAAATTCCATCTTTATGTAGTTGTTACGGCGTTATTTGGTAACAAATATCCAAACATCTAAACATCCGAAACTCCAAACCTAAAACATCAAATCGTCCAAATATCTTCACAAACTTTCATATTTATAATATAGTGGGATGGGAATGAGAAATGGACATGGGATGGGAAGTAGGTTGGGATCAGATGGAGTGATGTGATAGGCGTCCCCCGTTCAGTCCCTCGTCTCGGCTTAATGCATGCTGCTGCCACCCGACTTGAAATGAGTCTAGGTCATTCCGTCATCGCTTCGCTTCGCTATCGGTCTACCTCTGTTCCTGTAACCATCCCGCGGGATATCTTTATCAGTTGCGGGCGTATATTTCTTCTTATAAAAGATAGATAAGATTTGTATGGAGAACCGAGTGACTCGATTCACCTCAAGATTATTATTATTATGCCGTTGCTGAGTATCAGGAACATTTGCGTTCGATGGCATCATTCATTTAATTTTAGGACACAATGTAAGTAAATTGCTGTATAAAGATCAAATAAATATTTTCTGTTCCACGCTATCCGTCTTACTCGTACTCGTATATTGATGTACCCAATTAGTGCAAGATTAACAGATGCCTGTAAGCAAATACTCCAAGCCAAACAATCACTGCAACGTGTGATGTTTCTCAGTTGCATCTCGATCTACAAATCCATAATGCACTAAGAGACAAATTATACCCATTCGATTTTCAAAATTACTGCCTCGTAATTGGGTCTAAAATGCTGCTGCTGAGAGTTTGATGGTATTCTGTTCGAAGAGGGAAGTGTGTACAGTTCAATTAGCATGGCTGAATAGGAGTTGCCATTTGTAGCTTGGGCTGAGCTGCATAAAGTTTACTGGCGAGGCTGGGGCAGGAAACGTATGACGGAATAGTACATTACATAATTAAGGTGCTAATACAAAGAAAGGCCGAGATCGCAGAAGTTTGCGGCCCGAGCTGCAAGCGAGGGACGTAAATATGCGAGCGAGGGCTTTCTTTATTACCTCCCGTGTTTTGTACAGCATTTTATGTCTACACTTGGCCAGAATGCGCGTTTTTCCGTACGCGTAGCGTGCGGTAAAAACCACTTTATGGCCAGGTGGCATAAAGAATACTTACAGTACGGATCCCACTGTCTACGCCTAGACTTTGAATACGTATTTATGGCGCTCCTGAAACGGCTGAAGTTTTACTACTTTTCTGTCTTTATACTTTGCTAATGGTCCCGCCCGGTTCTCCCACTAATCCGCTGCACATATGTGTGTTATTTTATTTCGCAGGGTTAGATTTAACCGTTAGCTCGTTCTATTTTCTGTCGGCAATGACCCGGTTATTGATCGATCACCCTTTGCGGTAGGTCGCCCCGTTCGCGAACCGTAAGTTTACAGCCAGAGATGATTAGTGAGAGCGTCTTGTACAATTTTTGAGTGTGTCGATCGAAAGTTGCAATTTGCAATAGAATTAATCCTATAAAAAAACGCTAAAATGTAAAAAATGATATGTACCTACCTATCAGTAGGCCTTTGTTATGGTTTTAAGATAAGTTGGTGTCGCCCACCTTCTGTTTTAGTATTGTATATAATAGGTAGGTAGGTGTAATAGGTACTTTTTACTTTTTAGAGTGTTTTTTTAGTTCCGGGTTTTTTAAATTTCATGCGTTTTAAATTATATTTTTGTACTAAAATAAAAAATAATTCTATTTTTTGCTGAAAATGCCTTACATCATTTTGGAAAAATAGCTGATATTCTTCAAACTGCTGGATCGATTTTTACCAAACATAGCTAAGAACCACCGCAAAGAAACTTGCTTTCACGTAAAGAAAATCGCATCGAAATCGGTCCATCTGTTCGAGAGCTATGATGCCACAGACAGACACACCGACGACAGACAGAGATTTGATTGTTTACTTTGCATCGATTTCGCTAGTAAAAATTTGCCTAGAAGAAACAGGTTTTGCGGAAAATAAAGCTGTTTCTTATAGCCAAATATCTCCAGCTTTTCACCAACTTTCATACTGATTGATACTTACATAATTTCCTTTTCGTATCCAATAAATTTTATTTGTATTGTTTTCTTAACAGTATTTTTTTTTAATTCGAAATACAAATTCTAGTACTTACACAACGTAATGAGTCCAATATCACCTTGCTACTGTAACTAGGTAGCACTACTTAGGTACGTGATTTAATCTTCCAGACTGAACTCTCTCACCCTCCTCTCAGCTTCCGTGCAAGCAATCGCGTGTCTGTCCTTATGAAAATCAAATGACGTACATTTTTTACGTCAAACTCGAGCTGGAAATGGGATCGCTCGTTACTAGAACATGTAAACACCAGTCGCTTAAATAACTTACGAAAGTGATTTCGGGCTTCCAATTAATATTAGCGAAGCATTAAGATTGAAATTATTGACCGACATTTCTTATAAGTAAAACTATTAGACGGATGAGATGTTAGATGATGTGTCCCAACCCTAAATGAATTTGGTCTTATAGTTAAAAGTGATGACAAAAAAGTGATAGTGTTATTAATACCTATGATTGACAAATAAAGTGATAGTGTTAGTAATACCTTTTACTAGTTTTTTTTTCCTCCATCTGCTGTGGTATGCGTATATCTGTGGGTTTAGTCAAAAGCGGTAGGCATAAGTCATATATCACCTAAGTAAAAAAGCTCAAGTCTTACACTAGAGTTGTGACGTTTTGTAACTAGTTTATATATGTGACTTGTACCCCTTTTCAGTAAACTCACCGATATGTCGACTCATCTACGGGTCGGCTTGATTTGACAGGTAAATACCTGTATTTGGTAAGCAAATGTCGTAGTTCCAATGACCAGAGCACTGTCTATACTCCAAGTAGTCGTCAAGTAAGGTGTGTGTGAGAAGAATTCTGAATATTTGTCAAGTGATGTTTCACACATTTTTCTGTATATTACAAAATTAACAAAATATATTTTATAGTGCAATATAACAAAGTAACTAACGAGAAAAATAAAATGAAATGTATGAAAATGAAATGGATCACATAAAAAAACTGTGGAGACACCTTTTTAGTCATATGAATATGTAGGTTAGCTAGGTTAAGGTATTGTCTATTAAGAACTGTCGTTGTTTTGTACCAGAATCATTCCTTTGGTTTTTCTGGAGAAAAATATATTTCTATTAACATGTGAAAAAGGAGTTAATTATTTACAATATCTCCCCGTAACTTGTACCCACGAAACCACAATCGACGAGCGTTTCAAACAAAAGTGCCTAGGCCTTTATGGTTAGCAATAATATACAAATGGTGATTTAGCATCGAACGCCACAAGGAAACATGATCAACAGAATAATCATAATCAACAGACCGGGACTGTTATTGATTGTGATTGTTAGTGATTGCGATAATAATTGTCTATTTCCGAGCCAAATAATACGTTTGAGTTGACCCCTGATTACTTGTTTGCATGTGGTATGTACCTGTCATCGCTTTGCATGGTAATGCATCAATAATTATGGGTGCCCTAAACGCAAATCGTGTATTGACAACCAAAACTCGATGAATTATCAATACTAACTGCCACAGATTAGACAATATTAGCCTATTCTATTAATAATATATCAGATGCCTCACTCTCGTATCGTGCTCATAGAGAAATAGGTGATGGATTAAGATAACTTAAGTGGAAGTCTACGTTATTTGAAACTTCAGTGTAACTTTATTCAGAGATATGGAATGTTTCCTAAATAAATCTAAAATACCTTTTTAGGAATTTTACGTATAGGTATTTATTTAGGAATAATATAGGTACTTCCAGAGATAATTCAATCATATACCTACCTTGCACGTAACTATTCGAAAGAAGAAAATAACCGACTTTTATCAATCTACATTACTAGTTCTCTCATTTTCTCGTGGATCACGTAATTAAAATGGGTTTGAAAACAAATGGGACCAATCCGAAAGTCCTCTTTAAATAAAAAATAAAAATAGTTTTTCAAATTGGTCCATAAATTATAAACTTCAGCAATAACAAAAGTAAACAACCACCTTTTGAAAAAATACAAGTACTTTCTCTTTTTGTGAAGTCGGTTAACAAAACGTTAAGTACAATTAGTTTAATAAGAATAGCGGAAGCCTATAAGGAACCAGGGCCGCGCCGACCCCCGGCAGAGACTGTGTGCGAAACCTATGAAGCACCTCTTTATTGTCGTTGTGTTTCGACTTTCGGCGCCCCTATTGCTTTGGCGCCTGTGTGCGCTGCACACTTCGCACACAGGGGCGGCGCGGCCCTGTAAGGAACTATACTTGTTACTGCGAACATAACTCTTATGTTAGTATCGATTCCGTAATGAGATACGAGGTTTTTTAGAGTACTCGCTGGCTTTTAATGAGTTTTGTCTGCCAAATGTCTTCGGAGACACAATATACCAAATACGAGTTAAATAGACCATAAGTACTAAACCGTATTATATTATGGTTTTCAGTTCAGTAGAAGTTAAATCAAAATTCACTACCTCGGTTGGTCTCTGTTGCAGATTCTAGTTTTGAAAGAGCAGTACATGTTGGATTTGGTTTGAGGAGTTTGAATTATGTATGAATTTGCAGGAAGGGATGCCGTTGCACCTGACTGACCGACTGCACTTCAGTTATTCTGAAACGAAACGCGGTGACAAACCTCATGAATTGTTAAAACAGTAGGTACATTCTGCGGCAAAATATTTAGGTATTCTATTTTTTCACCTCGTTGCCACGGACTAGGCTAGACTAGGAGCGACGATATTCACGCTTTTTACCTACATTAACTGAAAGTGGCAGGCTCAGAGGCACATTTTTGGAGTGATCTATCTTCAATGCACTGCGACATGTTGATCATGAAGATGGAAAATCTAACTACTATTGACTGCACTACGAGTACTGAGTGCAACGAAATTCAGATTTTAGTCGTCATACTTTTTTTTCTGTGGTCTTCTTACATTGCATTCATATGACAAATCGCGGGGAATGGAATTTTGATAGTAACGAGTAAAATCTATTTTTCGGGTGAACCAATTAAGTTTTTTTTAATTTTTCTTAAGGGCGTATCGCACGGTGACCCGGGGCAGAATTGCTCAGAGATGGCGCTGTCTTGGTCACGTGACCAAATGTTCAAGACTATAATTATGATATCTGCTTATTTTACCAGCATGAGAATCAATTGGCCCAATATTTTGAGTCTCTTTCGATGATTTCTAATTCATAATAATTTATGTACGTGCTTACCAAGCGCAGGAATGTGTATGAAACTCGAGTAGTACTTTGACAGGTAAATATACACGCACACTAAAGCAAAATCATTGATAAAAGTGACATCTATTGACAGAGATTCTAACTTGTAAGTTCGCCTATTGTGCTCCGGCGCTCCGGCTATTGTGTAAACCCGTATAAGCAGAAACTCGGGTAATAGTCATGAAAATTCGAAGGTAAAATAAAGAAAAGTGTAGGTACTCGAGCAACAATATTCTCGAGTTACCATCGAACAAACGAACGCCGATTTTCCCCCTTGTCTACCCCACATTTTTTTTGATAGGTCAAAAAATAACTTTGTAATTACCACCTACTTTCATACCCACATGGGTATTACTCAATTTTTATTACCCACTGGGTAATATAATAAATTTGTGAAACAAACGCAACCGTTTATTTCACGATAAATGTACAGCTCTTTTTTGTATGGGAATATATTGAATGGAATAAGACGTATAACTGAGTAAAATAGTTTTATTCATAATATATTTATTCTCAAATTTGGCGAAGCCGATCTCCATATTTTACAGATTCTTAGGGCCGTAAGTTTACGGACCAATAACATATTATAAGTTGTATAAACATTGAACAGGCAGACTCAGACTCACTCAATGTGTTATTGAGAGAACTCTTGATTTTCTAGATTTAGTCGTCGTCTTCATTGCTGAAGGTCGTGTCTAGTTTGAAATTTGCTGCACCAAGCTTTTCCAAGCGTCTCTGTCCTCGGCGGTCTTCATAGCTTTAGGTATTGGCAGGCCAGTGAGCTTCTTGATTAGGTCTGACCAACGGGTAGGTGATCGACCGCGTGGTCTTTTTAAGTCTACCTGCCCAACTACCATCAGCGTCTCCAAGTTGTCTGGGTTCCTGCGAGCAACATGTCCGAAGTAGTTTAGTATCCGCTGGGAGCAGATAGTGGACAGCCTTGTTGTTATTCCGAGCTCCTTGAGAATGGACACGTTGGTGCGGCGTGCGGTCCAAAGAATTCGCAACATACGCCGCCAAACATGATTTTCTAGGCTTACAA
Source organism: Eudemis profundana (assembly GCA_947034925.1). Lineage (NCBI taxonomy): Eukaryota > Metazoa > Arthropoda > Insecta > Lepidoptera > Tortricidae > Eudemis > Eudemis profundana. Next base: position 12,545,997 of record OX344808.1, read on the forward strand.
GTAAACTGGCATTGAGCACATTACTTGAAGTTTGTCAAGGGACGCCAAATTTCTCGAATACAGAGATTGATGCGAGTTGACTCTGTCAGTCGTTCTGTAATAAATAAAGTACCATGTTACTATAAGTCAATAAAACTAGCATTGCAAAACACTAGTAATTCAGTCTAATATTAAATTAACTGACTACCTTTTATATGTGTGCATCTCAGGTCTAGGAATTTAGGATTTTGTTCTAAGATTCGCGTCACGATTTCAGGTACCTAAATCATATTTTTTAAAGAACAAATCAATTCTGGCATCCTCTCTACGATAAATGCATCTTCCCTTCACCAATTGGAAAATTTAGAAACAAAACGAATGACAGCATTATTGGTGACAGCGTAATGTTCTGAAACCTTCTTCATTTTGTGGAATCCTAAATATGGAATGTCAAATATTAATTTTGTACTCGTAGAGTAGATTTCTGTTTTCACATCACTTGTATTTATTAGGAAACAATAAGATGGGTAAAGTTATAAGGTGATGGTACAATATAAATTTTCTTGAAAAGTATTTGAACGTCCCTGACTACTAGACTCTCGTATTTTAGTTTGCGCGAATCAAAAAATTGCCCAGAGTTGCAACGTTGCGTTGCCACCGTGACATGCGACGTTGCCATCTGTCACCGTTTGTCAGACATCTATGAATGCCTAATGATCGACGACACTTTTGGCTTAGCGGGAGTGACACCGCCTACTAAGCTAGAGGTCCCGGGTTCAAATCCTGGTAATTTTTTACCCTAATAAGGATTGCTTAGATTGTTTTTGTAAAATTTACCTCCGTATTATTATTATTTCTCTTTATTTAAGTATCCTGATTTAAAAAGTAAAACAAAACAATATTTAGTAGGTACATATATATTTCAGAATATAAATTTAGTCAAAATATTTAGTAATTTGGCATAAACAGGCTAAATTACAAAATTAATTACAGCGTGTAGTATTCGATAAAAACGAAAAAAAAAGAAAAAATAAAATTATTTCGGGATTAGAACCCACAACCAAACGTATCCATAAGTGAAGGCTTTAGACCACTCGGCTACGGATGCACACTGAAAAGGTGCGTAAATTAAGATCCGTTTTGAAATATCAATAGATAAGTCACACACACGCCCATACACCATTTGCCTGTGTTTGCGTGAGTTGTGTTACCCACCTGTAGGTGATTCGCACACAGTGATAGAATATCCAAGTTTTTCATCGGTGAAATATGGTATTTAGCGTGAAAATATACCATTTTTTATGCATTTGCCCAAAATAAAACGTAAATTAATTGATATTTGTCAAATTAGTTTCTTAATATACCCTGCCGTTAGCCCGTGAAGGTGCACCAACTTTTGTATGGGTACGCAACCACCTTAAGGTGTATTTTTATAACCAGAGGCTGCTATTTTGGCTGCGTCACTTATTCGTACATGACAATTGTGTCTTGTCATGTACTCCCTACACTGAATAAAGGAAGTGTTACTTACCAATAATGCAACATGAAATTTGAGATCACTTATCTTTCGGAAATCTCGCATACGACTCGAGTCAATAAGAGTTACTTTATGCGTTACCAGCTCAGTGTTACAAGGTTATACGTGGCCTGGTAATTGCACTGAGAAAACTGTTCACCGTAAATTAAGATGAATCACTAAAAGTAGGGAGCATACTGACATCACCAAAAACTACGATGATTAATGATGTTGCTGATGATAACGGCCTTTAAGATGACTGTCACAAGGCGTAAGTAGGACCAGCATACAATATATTATAAAAATCATACAAATTTATAGGATGGTGGGTCATTTTCTAGTACATAACGTTATTATTTGATGAAGATAATATTATTTACTGTGACCAATTTTTACTATGACAAGTATCGTAATATTTTATTATCTACCCAAACAATTCTATTACGTCCTAAAACATTTCAATTATAGCGTAATATTGACATGATATCTCCTTATTTTAGGACAACTCAGATTAATTTAGACGGAGATCACGATATTTTATAATTACCCCGAAGTGACATTTTTCTCAGTGTGGGTATAGAGTAGGATTTTGTGAAGTTAAAGCGAATATCTCCGCTGAGTCACTCGCCTCACTGTAGACAAAGAATAACAAAACGTCTCAACGCAGGGGTGGTTAGGCAATAAATCAAGAGACATCATAAATACTGCCCTCCCCTCTAAGGGTAAGAAGTGTCGCATTTTCCAACTCATAACGTGGGAGTCTAATGCAGTCTTAGAATGCGGTGGGATGTGGGTAAGGAATTTGGAATTCCTTATTGAGTTCAATTATGGAAACTGAAATGATGATGCAATGCGAATATGCTTTGTTTTGTTATTTTCTTTTTCGTCTGAATCTGTAAAACTTAATTTCAAAATTATCAACATATTTATTATGTAATTAGAATTCGAGTATAACGACGAACAAGACTTTATTTGGTCGTAGTTTAGCGAAAAGGATTCAATTCACAACACAGTTTTTATGCAATTTCATATAAATCTGTCTTGTGGATTGGATCCGTTTCGCTTAACTACGTCCATTTAAAAACTCAGGAGTCAAAGGCCGATCATGTTTTAACAGCCATACAGATAGTTATGTGAGTGATACACAATACCTGACGGGTACACGGAAAGAACATGTCTGGTGAACTTTTTTGAAAATGAGATATTAATCTCAAAATATAGAGCTCGCAATGAACTACAAGTTAGCACTTAGTTACAGGATATCTTGAAAAAATACATATTGTTTTCACTTTTAAAGAAATAGTTACCATAGTTATTGTTCACGATGACTAACTTTCAAGCCGCTATAACTCATAAAGTTACTTATGTGACTAAACATGTTCTTTACGTGTACCTTTTACTTACCTTAACTACAAATTGACAAGTTAGTTTAATTGTTTAATTAAGAAAAGTATTGGAATATTAAATAATACTTCGGTTCATATGTCGATCTAATGTTTTGTCTTTGATGCGTGTTCTTTGATGTTCGCCACTTTTCTTACATTGGGTATCTTAAACTAAAAACCGTTTGTGTTTTATAAGTAGCACCTGTTCTTATTTGCGTAAAATTTTAACACTTATATCGTATCAAAATTCAATTTCATTTACACGACTCAAGCTTATTAATTCTCTAATTAAAGAAAATTAGTTCAATAAAGGTGGCCTAGATTGGTTTAATACAATCTTAATCCGGGTACCTACTCTACACCACGTTACTAATAATTGAGTTAACTGTTCCAAGTGAAATTGTAATCCATTAAAATGAGTGCAGTAACGTAATGACAAATGAAAGCTTTAAACACGTAGTTTCACTAAATAGTTGCCGTTATTTAAAACTGTATGCTTTTTAAAATAATGTGTTAACTTAAGTGCAAAAGCTAAACATTTTATTCAGCATGTACGGAATTGGTTTAAAATGGATGTAAGTAACTCCAGACTTTTTAAAACTTCCCTTCAGTATTTATATGGCGGTAATTTAAATAATAGTATTTTATGCCACAGTTGTATAAGTAAGCTCAAAAAAATGCGAATGGCGCGAGTTGCGATACGAGCCGCCGCGGCGGCGAGTGTCGTAAATAGAGAAGCCATGAGCGTTTTTTGACTTAATTATACAACGTTGCATACAATACTTTTGCTACGACTAGGTTTTAAAATATAAAATTAAACATAGCGCTCAAACAAGGCAAATATGACATATGGCTGACAGTATGTGTCTATGGTAAACTTTTTTAATTTGACGTATACTCGCTAGTGACACGCAATGACGATATTAAAAATACTTTTTTTTATGTTGGCATCAATGAATTTAGTTCGGAAAGTTTTGTTTTTTTTAAAAACCGTAGGAATTTAATTGTTTGATAAGTTGGTAGTTGTGCATTTTTATCGTAAAGTTAGAATTGAGCGCTTAATGCTTGACCTAAGTTTAACCTAGATTTAGAAGTCTGTGGCTGCTAGCGGTATCGTTTTGCGACTATAACGACACTAGTGCTGTTATGGGGAATAGAGTATAGACTTCTCTGAACTCATATTATGTATGTTCGTATATTAGTGTTCGTGACCAAGTAAAATACAGATAAAAGTACAGGAGTAGAAAAAAATAATTGCGATCGCCAGTGCTATAAAGGACTCGAAATGAAGTATATACAGTGGAGTAATACAAAGTCAAAGTCAAAGTCAAAGTCAAAGTGTTTTATTTGTGAAACATAGGTAAATCTGAAAACTTACAGAGCTGTTAAAAATATATATGAACCGCTATGTTTTGCCGATGGGCGTACAAAAACGTTACATTTTAGCCGAAGCCAAACCACTAGACTAAATTAAAACTTAAGTATAAACAATGTTAATAAATTGAAAACGTGAAGTGCAGAATTGGTATGTCAAATTTAAATACAATAATATTACGCTAATTGAAATTTATGTCATCATTTAAATAATCAGAAATAGAATAATAGCAATTGTTTATAAGCATTTTCAATAATTTTCGCTTAAAATGTGGCATTGGTAATTGTTTTAGTTCCGTTGGTAATTTATTATACACTCTAATTACTACAGAATTGACACTTTTGCGCATTAGTGCTGTTTTTGAGATTGTTGTACAAATATCCTCTTTGCGCCTTTGTCTTAACCTCCCCGTGGTACTATTCTTTTTATATAATGTTGGGTTAGTCTTTACAAACATTACAGCTTCAAAGATGTACAGAGAAGGGACTGTTAAAATGTTCATGTCTTTAAAGTGTGTTACACAGCTGTCAGTTTGTTGAAAACCACGCATCGCTCTAACACATCTTTTTTGTGCTTTGAAAACTGCTTCTCTATTTGTGGAATTGCCCCAAAAAATAATACCGTAGCGTAGAGTTGAAGCGACAAATCCATGGTACGAAGTCAGTACGGCATCTGGGCTCGCTTGCTTGGCAAGTTTATAGAGAGCATAGGCATATTGATTCAGTTTCCGGCAGACTTGTTCTGTGTGAGTTTTCCATGAAAGGTGATTGTCTAAGTGTACTCCTAAGAATCTAGTGACAGAAACCGATTCAATGTTTGTCCCTCCATAATTACAAATTATTGGAGGAGGCAGTTTACGCTGATGGAAGTGCATAATCTTCGTTTTTTCAAGGTTAATTAATAAATTATTAGCATTTAGCCATGTAATAATGTCCTTAACAGTATTATTAATTTCAAATTCGTAGTTATCAATATTATTACATTTAATTATTACTGTGCTATCATCAGCAAATAAAACCATAGGGTATTTTACGTGACGAGGAAGGTCGTTGATGTAGAGTAAAAATAGCAGAGGGCCAAGAACACTTTGAGGCACGCCATGTGTAATCCTCCTATTTTCAGAGCGGTAGGCTTTTTGATGTTTAGTGCGCATACATATTTGAGTCAATTCAGTGTATTGATCTCTATCGCTTAAATAGGATTTCAATAGGTCTAAAACATTACCTCGAATGCCATATGAACTAAGTTTCCTCAACAAAATCGAATGATTGACATAGTCGAAGGCTTTAGTCATATCCATAAATATTGCACAAATGTGGTTCCGTTTGTCTACACTTTCTATTAGTGGATGGATAAGATCATATATTGCCATATTTATGGATTTCTGCCTGCGAAAGCCTTTCTGCTCTGCTACAAGTATGTTGTATTTCTCTAAGTAATTGTAGAGTGCCTCATATATCACCTTTTCAAAGATTTTAGAGAATATTGTTGCAAGGGCAATAGGTCTATAATTAGAGACGTTCGCTTTGTCTCCTTTTTTATGTAAAGGTTTTACAATAACAGGTTTCAGCTTCTCAGGGTAAACCCCGGTTATTGTACAGAGATTGACAATATGACTTAAGGGATGTGCAATTATATGTGACACTTGTTTTATAGCTTTAGTGCTTACGTTGTCATATCCGACACTATTTGTATTTTTCAGCGATCTTATTATATTCAGGATGTTATGCGGTAAAACAGGCCCCATATACATGGATTGGGTACAGTTTGCATTTACATTACATTGCAAAGTTGGTTCTTTTGTTGAAATTTGGTCAATGAAAAAGTTATTGAAAGTGTTAGATATTTGCACCGGATTTGTAATTGTTACGTCATCTTTAATTAATTTCAATATGGGCTCCTTGGGAAACATGAATTTAGTTTTATTAATGACTTGCCAAGTTGCTTTAGATTTATTCGGCGCTTGCTTTATGAAATGGTCATTTTGTGAGCGTTGCGTGAGGTTTAGTATTTTCTTGTATCGGGTATTATAGGCTTTCAAAATCTTTTTATTGTCTTCGTTGGGACAAAACCGAAACTTCCATAGCAAGGCTCTTCTTTTTCTGCTACATAGTTTGATTCCCCGAGAAATCCACTTTGGTTTGGTGGTAGTTTTCATTTTAATAGTTTTGAACGGGAAACACAAATTGTAAAAACAGAGAAAAGTTTTGTGAAATAATTCAAAGGCCGTATTTGCATCGTAACATGGAAATACATCTGAGAAAGACAAAGTACCCATGGTTCTTTCAAAAAGGGCTAAGTTCTCGGGGCTAAAATCTCGCTGTTTTACTCGCCAATAGTTAATAGAGCAAGTCTTTTTAACAGGACACTTTAATACCTGTGCCGTGTGATCTGATAAGCCAAGGTCAATAATTTCTCCCTTTGATCCTTTAATGTTGTGAGCGAAATTATCAAGGCAGGTGCCACTGGCTAATCTAGTCGGCTTTCGAATCTCTAGTTTTAAGTTATGATTTAACAGCAGGTATTCGAATTGGAGTGTGCTGTTATTTTTCTTGAGAATATTTACATTAAAATCGCCACACAAAATTATTCTCTTATTATCAATATTATCACATACGTTACGAAGTAATGCATCAATTTTGTCGAAAAATAGTGTTACATTCGATTGTGGTGTTCTGTAAAGACATATTATAATAATTTTGTGGTGTAACAATTCAATTGCACAACACTCAACAGAACAAATATGCGGAAATTTAATTATTTATTGAATAATTAAATACTTACCTATGCACCTTTACAGTTTTAACTCGCTAAGTCATTACAAAGATTCCAAAAGACTTTATATACTTTATTTCGAGTCCTTTATAGTTATAGCACTGGCGATCGCAGTTAGTTTTATTTAAATTACCGCCACCATAATAATATACTAAAGAGAAGTTTTAAAACGTCTGGAGTTACTTACATTCTTTTTAAACCAATTCCATACATGCTGATAAAATGTTTAGCTTTTGCACTTAAGTCAACACATTATTTTAAAAATCATACAGTTTTAAAACATAATAAGTAACTTACAAGATATCCATCTTACTCTCTCTTTAGCATTCTCCTCTTGTCTTTCTCGTCTTGCTATATCTGTCACAAACAAATGTTTTATTTAATCGATACATAAGCTTGATATGAAATAGTAGATGTTTACGGCCCGAGCTGCAAGCGAGGGACGTAAATTTGCAATCGACGGCTATTTTATTACCTCCCGTGTTGTGTACCTACATCATTTTATGTCTACACTTAGTCAGAAAGCGGCTTTTTCCGTACGCGTAGCGTGCGGTAAAAGCCACTTTATGGCCAGGTGTGGCATAAAAGAATACGAGGGAGTATTATTCAATAACTTATTAATTTTTCATAACTATATTTAAATTAATAATGCGAATTAATTGGTTTCCGTCGATTTGCATTGTCTTACCTTTACGTAGGAAAGAAGCATAGAGTCGTCGGTTTTTTGTATACTTATGCATAGATAGTTAGTAGACAGGAAAGTGATCAGCTTTATGTTTATCCCGGTAAATATAGTTCCTAGTAAAAAGCATAACGCTGGTCTTGCGAGCAAAGCTACGGGAAAAATCCTAGTTATTATAAAAACTGGGCGGAGGAACCTGACGAATCTTAAGTAAATACACATTTTCCATAACGTATGCGTTTTATATTTAGCACAACGCCAATATAAATAAAAATCTAGATTGGTATTTAGGTACGTGAAAAACTACTAATATTTAAAATAGTTACCTACCAATTATCTCAGGTAAGGTAGGTTTATCTTTGCTTACTTTCGCATGTCGTGTGGTGACATGACTGACTGAATGGATTTTAGAATAAGTTTGAAATTGACTTACGCGTGTAGGTAGGAAACGATATTGAATATTTTGAAAGTAACATTTCTGGCATTTGTTCGTGTGAAGAATTTTTACAAGTTTAACATTACTTTCTCTCTTTGTAAGAAAAAAATGTCGTTCTTATCAATGGTTCTATGGTCGTGATATTATACACAGTTACTAAAACCAGTAGGTAAAACATATTGGTATAACAACGTATGAAAAATTAAACGGTCATTATCAATGAAAAATCAAGGGTTTGAAAAAAACTCCAAGCTCAACCTACCGAATATTACAAAGGTTGTCTGGAAGTGATCGCTCTTTAGCGATAAAACCGCCTATTTTTCCTCATCTGTTCATATTCATAATCTCTTTGTAATTATTTTTATGTTGTGTATTCTGACGTGCGCAATAAAAAGTACCTATAAAATATACTTGTTTTTATTGTAGTAATTGGGTCGATACATTTATTAATTTACAGTGATTGACGAATTTATAACATCTATCCAAATCTAAGTAAGCTATGAACAACAAAATATTTCCTCTCCTATCAATGTAATCCCACTCCTTGTCCAACGTCATCATTAATCCCACTCACCATGTATGCAAATCCCATAATGGATCTCAATCTGGTTTTACCTAAATTTCACGCATGACCGCGGGCTCATATTGCTTTATTTAGATTTTCGTCGGTAACATTTTCACCTTTCCTTAACGATATCGGTTCAGATCCGGGCACTGGGCCGTGAGTAATCCGTCGGGACATCGCTGGGGTGCAAAAATCCGCCCCTGCTAGAGCTGTCATGGAGACCGGGAGAGGTTGTAGCGTTTTTGCACTGGAAAGCTGGCAGTTCGGTAAACGACGAGCGTAAGGGAAAGAGACAGCATAATACGCTTGAATTCGGTTAGGTTAGTTTTCGGTTAGACCCGGTATCATCAGTAATTCACACAAGACATAAATTTAGACCTCTGTTTGAAGTCTGGACGCTATATTCATTCGCCAACCACAATATACCAAGCTCCTTCTTACCACGAAACTAAAAGTGCAGGAGCGAGATACAAGTTAGCAATACAGAGATTAACATACAAGTAAAGACCTGAAATTAAAAACCAGTTTAGTTAGGTACGAAATTAAATTTTTCGAGCTTTTGTCAATTTGAAATTGACTTTAATCCTCATTGAGTATCAAAAGTTACTGATACATTGCCGACTTTAGCAAATTCAGCAATCCAGTTAATTCATGTTCAAGACACAGCAAACTAAAAAAATACGCAACAGACGGGGTGCCTCATTACTCCCAACAAATTCGTCACAATTTAGAAGCTTCTGTTAGATTACCTATCTCATTAGGGATTTTGGACGCCTGTCTATCGAATTAATCTTTTTGCGTTGAAAAACTGAAAATATTTGTCAAACTGATACAAAAACGAGCGGCGTAAGCAGACGCGATTATTCGCCTGTCTCCGTGACCAAATAACATTTGTTTATTGCGTAGGTTTTCTTAGTATCATTTATTCTGTAGTTGCCCGACGTTCGTGCTTCAAACAACGCTGACGAATTGATGTTAATAAAGTAATACCCATACCCATTACATACTTTAGTACTGCTTATGAAACATTTTCTCATTAACTAGATGTATAGTTAATGAGAAAATATTTTTATTTTGTAAGTACATATTACAATTTTAACAGTAATTTCTGACCACGTTTGTTCGTTTCCCTAGCATATCAGGGCCTTATTACGTTTCAAAGATAGTACGGACTCGTATTTTCCACTTTCAAGATGGTTTTCCTTTTTTCAGGGTTCCAAAAAGAAACCCTTATGGTGCGACTCTGTCTGTCTGTCCGTCTGCCTGTCCGTCTGTCACAGCAAGATATTTCAGAATCTACTGATACTATAGAATTGAAATTTGGAATAGTGTTAAAAACCGCTATTGGACAGAAAAAAATCGTATAGGTACCTTTTTTACTTTTTTTTTAAATGGACCCGAAATGGGATGTCGAAAGTAGAGCTATTATATCGAGTGGGACATCAAATAATAGGGCTCAGTGTGTAAATTCCAAAACCGTTTTTATTTTTTTTCTTACACATGTAGTTTTTGATTAAAGATAAAAAACGTTAAAATAAATAGTGGTAAATAGTACTCCGAAGTTACTGAACAGAAAAATCTGTGATAATTACCGATTATTAATATCATCCTATATATTACAGGAAAAACAGAACGGTTTTCCTAACTTGCAGCGTTTTTTAGAAATTCGGAAAAATCGAAAGACAAATTTATTTGCTCCTACTAAACTAACCTTGGCTATGTCGATGTATGGGGACAACAGTTTTACAAGGGCAAAGTTAAGTTTGTCCCACCATAGAGTTTTTCTTGAATTCTTCACATATTTACCGACGAGTCTGTACGGAACCCTTTGGTGCGCTAGTCCGACTCGCACTTGCCCGATTTTTTTAATAACACCATTTGTTTATTAACTCTTGAAATCGCATGATGGATAACTAACATAAAACGAGGTGTAGTGGAGTTATTCAGTCTGAGCTATTGTAGACATGTCAAAAGATAAGTTACTCAGTGATACCTGTGGCGCTATTCAGTAAATCCAGTGGTATACATCCTAATCTACGCTAAATCTTATAAAACGTAATTTTGTCTATGACATTTTCAAATATGTGTGCGACTTGTGGAGACTAATACTCGTACCTCGCCGCCTCGCCGCAAAGTATGTATGTACCTCATTTCCAGTGCGACTTGACGGTTGCCATTTAATGGAATTTCGTACAACATTGCCGGCCTAGGCCTGCAATGTATTTTTTTTATTTCCATTCCACACTTATTTATGACACAGCATCACGGCATTCAGCCATAAAAAACAATAAACTATGTTTGCTATATTTTGCAGTTTTATTTATACAAAGTCGACATGAACATAACAAACAACACATTAGAAACAATTTCCAATAATTTTAAATTGCAAACTTAACTACAAGAATACACATATAAAATATTTCATCTAAATATGCGCGGTAAAAATGTATACTGAAACAGTTTTTGGAAAGGAAATTGAAAGTTTTCAATTCTGTAATTCTATTTTTTCTCTACTTTTAGTGTCTCTAGAAAATAAACTTTGATTTTTTTGGAGTGTTTTTTTTATTTCATTGTTATTTTTTCTCGGCTATAGTAATGTAGGTACTATTATTTGCAATACAATCATACCTACCGCATGGCAATCGAAATTGGAAATCCTCGCACACAATTCTAAATGCCTCGGGGACAGCAAGGTTGTGGACTCGGATTAGGAATTTTCTACAAAATAGATCCTACGTGCTAGTTTTGACCGAGTAGTTTTTCGGTGACAGTTATTTTATTGGGTTAGTTTCAGGATATTTTCTTTATAACATGATAGCATTTTTTTGATAAAATTGTTAGAACATATCCCGCCCTATATTATTGTGTTTAAAAGGCGTGTTACGTATGAACTGAATGTTTGTTAAGAGGAAACAGTAAGACCGAGAGAATTGAAAATAAGGTATTTGTAAAATGTGTCGCTGTCCCGCACTGCCCGCCTCTCCCCCGCAGAGCGCGATAGAGACAACTGCAGCTTGGACCGAAAATACCTTTTAAAATTTCATGAAAACAACGTTTCGTAGTCCCCTGATTTCTTCCCCAAAACTTAACCTATTTAACTAATTTTTTCATTAAACATTAAAGAAAGGCTTTGGCCGTGTTCCTATGTTTTCCTTTTTTTTAATAATCTAGTCAAATTTGTTTTCTGGATGTGTGAACACAGCGGAAAATCTGGCATTTTTTTTTAGGTTTTTGAAGGTTAATATCTCTTTTGAGAATCAATTTATCATAGCCATAGTTTTTTGGCCAAAAAATTATTGCTCTACTGGCATCATCCAGGGAGGAAACAGGGGACTACGTTTGTATGGAAAAACTGCCCTCCTCTTTCCTCTTAAGTGATTCGGCCGGTACTTCATACGTTTCCACGACCTTAATCGTGGTTGTAATGTATTTAATTTTATAGCTTTATACAATTTGTCTGCGCGAAGAATATTAAGGAAATAATATCTACTTACTTAATTATTTCGTTTTATGTTTATATTTATTTCATTTTACAACGCCGTTATAAAACTACCCTCTAATAACCACAACATTAAAATAACCGATTTTCAATGATCCTATATTGATAAGAAATGCACGAGTGAGTACCCAAAACACTATAATTGTGTGCCTATTATATTTGAAGATCGATTCTCTAAGATCCCTTCACCAAGGTCTTGATTTAGTTGCAAAGGGACCACTTCGGAGGTAATATACCTTTTAAACTAAAAAAAAACAATTTTCCAAATTGCTTCAGGCCTTCAGCTGTCTTCGAGTAATTGATAAAATCCAACAAAAAAAAATCATACAGACGAATTGAAAACCGTTCTTCTTTTGAAAGTCTGTTAAAAAAGCTACAAGTTGTTACAGATTAATAAAAGAAAATACCAGAGCCTTTAACGTACAACGAAAATAAAAGTATTTCCAGGTGTTGAAGAAGGTATCGTTAATGTTTCTCGAAAGTCTATTACGTGATATTAATGATAAAAATATTACACTTTTAAATAAGAAACGCTTTGATGTTTAACTAAGTAAACGTTCAGGGTTTTCCGTTTGATAAACTGCTTATTTATTTAGGTCTTGGTCCCGTCTAGACTGAGCCCGGGATTAGCTAGGGCTGATAAATGAGGCCAAGCTTTAAACCGGGCCAAGTCACTGTCGTCATATTGTAATCCCTTATCCTTTGAAATTCAGCTCCATTTCCAGAAAGCTCCGAGATGTAACAGAATGTTCCGTCATCTAATAAACAAGTTACCTAAATTGGTAATATCAGGTTTTGTGACAAGTTGATAACCCTAGTTTAGTGCGTGCCTACGCCGACCGGACTGAAATGAAATGAAATTCGGGCATCATATTTTATTTACTTTGGTCAATAGCGCGTTTGTTATCGTACCTATGGGGAATGTTTTAATTCTATTTGCTCAGTCAAAACAAGGGACTGATCCCCTTTCAATTAATTTATCCGAGCATCCCGAGGCATGCTTTTTATTCCATTTCGCGTCGAGTTAAATCGAGAATTGGTCGGATCTATTAAGGTTACATCGCAAATAGGGGTCGGCTAAACATGTCGGTATTGGTTTTGCTTATGATATCTCTAATTCACTATGTGTGTGGTTTGACGCGGGTGAGTGTGTGATGTATGATGATGGACGGATAAAAGAGCATTCGAGAGTAATTTTAATTATTGGAACGATGCATTAGAAGAAATCACTGGGCTTGCTAGCAATATCGTTAGGATTTCATGTAATGAAGGAATAAGAAGACTTAAATTTAGATGTGAAATGAATTAGGTTGATTACCCCTAACCCTGACTATTGGTTGTTCTAGTTTATTCGTGCTTAAAAACAACAAATAATGGTAGTTTTGATAGAAAATTAAAGTTTCTTTTGGTTTAAAAGATTAAAAAATTTGTTTTTAATACTTTTATTATGACGCGCTAGGCGCGTCATGGAGCGTTGATGCGTGATTTTTTATGACGCGCCTGGCGCGTCATCGGCACGGAGTCGGTTAATGCATCAATTTCATCGTTATTTATAACTCATTTGTTCCATTTAATTAGTTTTGTTTATATTAAAAAATATATACTATTAAAGTGACTAGGAAACAGTAATATCGAATATTGTGAGTCTCCACGGTTATAAATATGATAGTTTAATTCACCTAACTAGAACCACAATAGTGGAATGAAAATAAACGACTTCAAATTCACCTGTGATAAGAAATGCACGAATCACTATGAAAAATACCCTAATCGCTATATGTGTGCCTATGGTCCTAATTTACAATCAGAGCACCTCGGAGGTGTACTCCTTAAAAACATAAAAAATGACAAATTAGTCCAGCAATCTTCGAGTAATCACGTAACAAACATACAACAAAAAAATAACATAGGTACAAACGAATAGAGAACCTTCCTTCCTTTGGAAGTCGGTTACAAATGAAGTATAAACGTAGGCAATGGCAGATTGAAAACAAAACAAAATCGAAATGGGGTGACAAAAGTTACTATGAATATTATTATGCACAAAAAACACGGGAATCCCAACAATGCCTGAAGCGAAGTTGGCGACTGCTGTGTCATATTTGAAAGCTTTTCATCATTTTTAGTTTTGCTGCTGAAGTTTTTTATTTATTTCCAACTCTCATTTATTTAGACCTATTCACTACACTAGGTACTTGTACCGGTGGCGGATTGTTTGGCAGAAAGTCTTGGTCTTAATTTCTTGCCTAAATTGGTATATTATCGTACGCACCCCGTACGTATCTACAATTTTGTTCGACAGTGCCGTATTCCTCTAAGGATTTGTAATTTTCAACTTTATTCTGTCCTATTGCATTTGTAGAACAAAAAATCGATTTATTATCTGTAACTGCTTACGAACTTCTTTTAAGGCATTGTTTTTTTGACAGTATTATAAGTACATGCAGAAGCTCCAAGGAGCTTCTGTATCAGTTTGACATAAATTGGGTAAGACTGATCTTTCGAAGAAGAATAACATGTTTGTTATTTTATAGTCTTCGTTTTAAAGATCCAGAAAATAGAACTCACGCATGTTTATCCAAAATATTTTTTAATATTTAGTTGAGCTTGAAGCAGTCATGACTCATGAGTTTTATTTTTTATTTTCGATGTTCAAAGAGAATAAGAAACTTATCCCGTTACCGTTGCGAAATAGCAAGAGCGGTAGTTTCCAGGTCTTAAAAACGAGGATTATCGAAAAAATATTATAAATTTTACCCAACTGTTTTCACCAAAACCATCTGATACATAAACGTCTTTGCGGAAGCACCGTACCCGCAGTAATGTTCGTGCTTTCATTTTATAGTTTATAGTATATAGTTTCTGTCATGGTTCAAATTCGAGGAGTATCTTTTCAAAAGGGCTTATTTTTCTATGGCTTTCCTTACCTTAGAGAAATAAGCCCTTTTGAAAAGACACTCCCCAAATAGTCTTGTTACTTTTTGGTTTCGACCCACCCATCTTTCCAGTCCCTAGTGATCACAAAATAAATGTAGCAGGTATTTTAGCCGCAGCATAATTCAATAACCCGCTCAGTCCAGTGGGATCGCTTCGATTAAGCGATTGTTTAAATTTTGTTGCATTAAGCTAATTAAAATTTTCAATTCCTCCCCTAGACGCGGTGACGGCACTATTTGTCGTATCTTCTTATTTTACTTTGCCTACTCTGGTTTCCGTTCTGTCGCACAATTCGAAAAAATCCCAACAACCAAAGTTATCATGAGTGAGTTTCAATTGAGTTTCTTATACAGTGTTTCTTCTAAACGTTTGGTCCTATCACAGTTTTCTAAAAGTGTTCCTATGGTTACCTTTAAGAATTAAATGGATATTCTAAGAACTATTTACAAAATATGTGTAAAACTTTCGCCTAATTCGTTTTTGGAATTGAATTCGCATTTTTATAATTATTATCCATCGCTATTAAAATGTGTCTAGGTATTGTATTTAGGGTTGCCAGGTGAGTCACGAAAAATACCGGACAAACCCAAAAAGGGGGGAAAAATACGTTTTTTTTTATACTAATACATTGTTCTGTCCGGTATGACCATTTATTTTTTACCGGACAGGCCTCGAAAATAACGGACTGTACGCTTAAATACCGGACATCTGGCAACTCTAATTGTATTAGGTTATTACTCTTATTACTTAACTCGTTTCAGCCCAGAGTCTCAATCCACGTGTACCTACGTCTTAGTCGGAGTCAGAATCTGAGAATGTATGTACAAATGTGTATGTTGTATGTAACATGTACATTCTCTAACTTTATTCCTATCTTCAGTAGTTTTAAGGCAGTGTGTTGCATCTCAATGCCATGGGTCATGGGTGGGATTTTTATACGTCGGTATAAATATTGCTTTAACAATAATGTTTTGCTTTTATTTGTAAGCCGAACCTTGCTAAATATTATACTTACAATTAGTACTATAATACTTATAGTACTAAACAAATAATGGTAGTTTCTTTCGACCATCAATCTTCATAACACCATTTTCTATTGTCTCTTTGGTATACGGACAATAGATGCCTATTCTCAGTGTAAGTGCTCAGTAGCCAATAAAAACGATTATGATATGGCATAAAACAAACAGCCATCTTAATTCAATCTAAGAAGAATGCAAAAAGGTCAGTGTGAAATTTTAAAAGTCAATTTGGCCTGTGATTGGATCCCGGGTATATACAGATTTTAATACGAATTGTGTAGATTAAAAAACTTTCACCGAATCTCGTCTGTGAGTGACAGCGTGATGGAGCAATCCCATCAATAATTTTGCTTATCAAAAGAATTTGATGGCGCTGGGAATTTGGAGGTTAGAGTTGGAACAATCGGGTTTTGGCCGCTGTTAGAGTGAATTAAAAGAAAAGTAATGACTGCCCATGATGATATTGTAATTTAGAAAATATGACGTTTTACCTTCTTTACTTGCCTTTCTGACCCACGGCACAACTACGCGGCTCAACTGGTTGAGCCGTCGGGAATTTCTTGATGATATGAAAATCTTTTCTTAAAAATGGTGATCGAGAATTTAATCAAGTGGTTTATTTTAAAAAGGACAAATTATGACGACACAAAACTGTCAGCTAGATTATAATATAAGATCTCACATCAAAAAGTATGTGAATAAATCAAGGAAGTTTTATATTTGCGGTTATTTCGTTTATGAAAAAACCGTTGTTTGTTATTTGTTCCACGATATCGCGCGTGAAATTAATTATGCATGCTGTAATCAGTCATCGGAGAGAAATGAAGCGCGAAAATAACCAAATTGACACGGTGTTGATAATAAACGTCAGCGTGTTGGGACTGATGAAGCTGTTAATTTGTAAACCTTATAAAAAAATACAGTAAATCTCGTGCGGTTATATATAGAATATTATAAGAGCCTTATCAAACTTGCGATTTGCGGGCGACCTGCGGGCGGGTTTCCATACAGAACCAGACGTGGCGAACTCGCGGCGAGATCGCCGCGAGCGACATTTGTATGGAACTTTGCTTCTAACTCGCCCGCTAATTGCAAGTGTGATAATGATAAGGCTCTAATTTTCCGAGAAAGCTGGTTGAAGTAGAAGCAGATTGACAGATGACGGGTGGGACGTAAAGATTCTCAAACGCAAACAACGAACTGAGGATCTACCTTGCTGGTCTAATTACCTGTTTAAGATGAACAGAAAGCGGGAGAGGCAAAGGGAGTGCATTAGGGCCGACGCGCCGTCGGCGTGCAGTTGTGATGCAGTTCCCATACAAATCGTAGGGAGTTGCAGTGGGGTTGCAGTCCGTCTGTATCGGCCCTTAATTGTGCAGTTAGGACATTCGTGAACAGCAGTGGATAGTCATTATGTTGACATGATGAAATCACACATTGGACTGCGAACTATGTTTCTTTACATTGTCTAAAAATGGGAGTACATTCATTCCCACTTTATATAAACGCAGAAAAGTTTCTATCACTTTAACCTGGCGACGTCCACTGCTGAACATAGGTCTCTCCCAAAAAAAATTCCACAACGAGTAGTCGCACGATTTTTGCCTCCATCGACTTCAGGCGGTCTTTAGCAGATCGTCAGATCATCTTGTGGGGGCCGAGGTTGACCTACGCTCTATAGCAGTGGTTCCTAACCTTTATTACCACATCACTCACGGGCCCCCTCTAGATTTGTATCGTTACCCCTCCAAAAAATAGGTAATACAGACAAGTATATGAAAGTACTCAAAGAAAAAGAGAAACGACTTAATATGAGTAGAAAACTTATTTTTACCCCTAAAGGGGTAATTACCCCCAGGTTCTGAACCCTTGCTCTATAGTCTTATAATAATAATATTTGACATGTTAAATTAAAATAACACAAACAATCATTCGGAATAAAATACTTTTTACGTACGTGTAGCATTGCAAGTATTGCAACTACGAGGCTAATAACCTATTTTAAACTAGGAACTACCAGTCTTGATCCTTGCTGAATCGCGTGCCACTGCCACAGGACGAGGCTCCGTCTGACGCCGCGTAGTTCCATGCCCGCCCGCAGCGCGCCGTGTCGCTCCCGTCGCGTCAGTATCGCTCAGAGCTCGCCGGAGGTGGACGCACGTTTCTCGGCATTCCCGCTCTCTCAACTGCACGAAACAAGTTTTTCCAATTTTAAACTGTTAAAACGAGCTGCTACATACAAACATCATAATGAACTTCAGTGAAACGCCTATAAGACTGTTTTATAAACTGATTTAAAGACGGTTTATTGTGTATTTTGTGATTTTACTTATCTTTATCGAATGATACAGACGAAGGTGTTACAAAAACGCGAGTGAAATTGTTTATTGTTTTGAAACAAAGACGTTGAAGAGTATAGTTTGAATTTTTCTGTTGTTTTTCTTGTTTACGAGGACGCAAACGAATAGCGTGTTGAAAAGAGACAAGATGAGGTCCAAGCGGCTTGGAGCGACAGGTGTGGCGGCCGTAGCGGTGTTACTGGCAACTTTATCAGGTAACCAACTTTTTACAAGCGATTTAACCTGCCAGTTATTGTTAGTTACAGGTTGTTGTTAACAAACAATGTCAATATAACACCTTGAAACCTGTGTGACGTTAAAAGTAATGTTTATTATTTGAATTGTTTCGAACTGGTCACACACGTTAGGTGACTCATGTCGTATCAATGATAAATTTGTAGGTTATGTCACGATAAACGGAGGTGGGCATACCCAGCCGTTGATGATGATCGTAAATGGGTGCTGATTTATTTGTTTATTGATTTGTATTTGAGGCATGTGGATTTCTAACAGGAATTAAAATGATTATGGTGCTAAGTTTTTTTATTCGTTTGATTATGTATATTTACAACCGTTACAAATTAATATTTTGGTTCCATAAAAAAAAACTGCAGCAAAACATAAACAAATTGTAGCGGGAAAAGCAGTAGGTACTTAATGCAACAGACAAAAAATACAGTGAATGGTCCCAGGAGGGACAACACAGCCGCGATTTATCTTTAGGGAATGAAAAAGTTGGAAAAAATATCTTAAATTTACAACCTACCTCGGAAGCGTGGGAGAGAGCAAAATCAGCAAAATAATATATTCAGACCAGTGGATATATGAGTCGGAAATTTATTAGAATCTACATTTTTTAAGTAAATTCTGTTTTTATTACCAAATAAGCAGTTAACACCAAAAAAATGAAATCCTCAGAGAGAAAACATGAGCGTGATTGAGAGTTAACCAAGAAAAATTTACAGTTTGCTTAACACAGCCGCTTTTTCCATGAGTCACAACTCAGAACCTACATTTTTGTTCATTCACCTGGTTGTAGAACAATTAGCAACAGCAACCGCAGTCTGAACTGAAACGTGATTTGCGACAGGGCGGGGCCTAGTTGTGCAAAAACCGTTGGCATCCGTTATGCAGGTGATGCTTCCTGGAACAATGGCAGATTCAGCCATTTCCACTATATTTGTTCTGAGTGCATTCGTGCGTTACTTTCTCATCCAACGCGTCCGAACGCCGGCAAATCAATCAAATGGAAATCTGTATCCGCTTGGTTTAGACTAACCGGATTGTTTTTTCTAGACAATGCAGCACGTTTTTGGATAATCGGTGAAGAAGTAATGACTGGACAATGGAGACAGTTACAATTCATCGTTATGAATTCAAATCACCCTATAAATCATGAAATATAAAAAAAACACACAGAAGATATTTAAGATATACTGGATAAAACAACGATACAACAACAACGTACTAACAGAATGGTTTGATGTTAGGTCATGCACCTACTTTCTGGAAAAAACATTTAATTTTGTTTGAGTTCAATAAAGTGATCCAAGAAAGGAAAATCAAAAGCAAATATTTGATTAAATATATCCAGTTTAACCGATGCATTATCTCTAGCCAACGCAATCTTTATTCAATTTGAAAGCGCTGCTACTAATGGCAGAGATTACGAATATCATAAACCAACATTTATTGGAATCCCGCTTGCTGAAGTGTTCATCGGCTCTCATCACTTCCTTTATTTCTTTATGATCTCTCTAGATGAGATTTTAATGGAAGTCAAATATTATTGCTTCAAAAGGCGCCGGCGCTAAATCTTGCTCTCATCTCATTTATCTAGGTAGGTATTTTTACTGCGTGAGAATTTTTCATAGTAAATTTTTAGCTGGGCAAGAATTCAATTACGAGTGTTAATAACTCTTAACAAGCAGCTAAAGAAAAAAATCAGTTGAAAACTGTTAAAAAAGATAACAAGACAATTATAGGCACTTTAAGAATTTCCGAGGGTTTAATAAAACTGGGATGGTCAAAAAGCCAATTGATGATTCTGTACCTACTTGCTTGCTGCTTGATACTGTCCTTAAAAAAGCTCTTTCTTTCTTTCTTAAAAGTTACCGTCATTCCAATATTTGATATGGACTGGTACAATACAAGTAAGGTTAAACGAGTAAATTTTACATATTTACATGAAACATCCACAAATGTTTGAAATATGTGAAATTTACTCGTAATGATATCACGGAGTCAGAGCATCTGCCGTGTCATTAGCCTCAGTCATTTAAGGCTGTTAACTTGGCGGCGCTAGCAGTAATGGCTCCGACGGCCCTTCCTCGCCACGGCCGTCGTCGTTGTAGATTATGACCAGCTCCATTCTAGGAAACAACAAACTTTAGATATTACACGATAGTTTAGATGTTATCAGTGTCAAAGAGCAATTTTCACGTGTGACTGAGGTTCTAACGCTCCGGCTGCCATTTTGTCTAGTTCCTATAAACTTAACAGCCTTTGAGCGTGCCGCCTATTCAACAGTCCATAACCATAACTGCATTGGCGTCTTGAACTGACTTTAGATAAGCACAATACGACTATAACCCTTAAATCAATTGAAAATTATTACAAGAACTTCCTGAACGCAAATAGTAACCGAGATCGATTTAATGTGTCGGCGATTAGGCAACATTGCAACCGCTAACTATAAATACTAAATGCAAGCTGAAGAGGGATTTATAGTTTGGAAATTATGAACTGCAACTGTAAATTTAACTCCTATAATATTAGTGGCACTTTCGAAATGAAAAAAGCAAAACGTCTTGTCGCTTCTTAAAATAAGAAACGCAAATACCATAAAACACCGAAGTCGTTTCTTGAAGAATGCAATACGTTTATGCTCGTATTATCATGGGAGATGGAATCTCTAAGTCATAAACGTGTGCCGTAAAACGACAATTTCGAAAGTGGGTTTGAGCGCACGTCTCTTATTATAACCCCAACAGTAAAGTAATGCGTGATATGGGTCGCGGTGATGAATCACACGACCCATGTATCATGGCGACACGTAGTTACGACGCTAACTGACAACATAATCTCGGTTTGGACCGGCAGGTGTTTGAGATGACGAGAAACTGAGCAAAATTTTGAACGTGCCAATGCTTATAACAGTTTGTAGAACTTAACTAGCTATTTCTCGTTGCGTCTTGAACGTGATAAGTCATTCCCGTAAGATAAACGTATAATGTATGCCGTTCATAAGATTTGAAGCTTTTGTCTCTTCACATTCTATTTTCTTTGTCTTAAGTTTTTAATCTTGTTTGGCAACTTCTTGACTCATATCATAGAGCGCTTGATTAGCAACATTGTATATACCAGAACTTTTGTCAAAATACGACTATCGATTCTGATGTTGATGCATTAATGTTACCTAGTGCCTCAGTTTTAACGTTGCACTCACTCAGTGAGGACGGCGTCTAAGCGATTGATAAGAGTTATCTTATCTGTAGCAGGTAGTACGCAAATACCGGAGGTGTAGCGGACCACAGCTGATATTGTGATACCAGTTCCTTATCAAAAGCGTCAAATAAACTTATAAATCTGTGCCACATTTTGGTATTTGTAAACGTTTTTGGAGCTAATTTCGATTAACAGAGTATAAGATATTGAATATTACTAAACTAACGTCTCGCTTATGAGTCGCAATTTGCGTATATTTATCTATACAACGAAACTTAACACTAAACTATACAAAGATACTTTTTCATAAAAAATGCATAAAAAGGAAGTAGCTTCATGAATGAAAATAGCATAGCTATAAACTTTTTCCCTATATCCGTTTTCCTTTTGCATCCGCTGTCAGAACTATCGTTATTCGCTTTCGTATCAAGAATGGCAGGAACCGGTGGGACCGGTTGCCTTCCTTGGACTGGTTTTGCAGTTGCCAGGAACTGCAACGTCTAATAATATTCGCGACTTCACCCTACTGACTTGGTTTCTGTTCTTTAACGAAGAAAAATTGTTTAATTTGAGGAATCAAATTCCATCATCGAAATCATCGATCCTTTTATTTCAACCATCAAAATTACAGCTATTCTTGACAACTACTTCGGAAACATTAAATTATTGTATAAGTATTTAAAATTTTCGAAACGCCTTTTCTTATTTATTTATGCATAGTTAACACTTATGCATCAATCCACACTTCAGACCATTATATTTAAAAGTACCTAATTATAACTGTTACAAGTGCACTGGTTCAGAAAAATAGCTTGAGAAAAAAAAATTACATACCTACACTTGCGAAGATTCAATCAAATTGCGGTATCTGTAATTCTCAGAACTTAATAAAGTTTTAGACTTAACTGCCAGTAGTAACACGCTCATTCAGTAGTAAATGAGCCATCTAAATCATTGTGAAATCGTTACGTTCGTAAAAACGTCTCATAATTCGCTTCACTTGCACAACGTGTAAATCACTAATTTTACCTACTATTAAGCTTCAGCTTTCTATCCGTCTGAAAGGTGTACAGGGTTCAAGCCTGCATTTACTATTTGGAAGAGTTTTTTACTATTAAAAAGAGCGGCGTTCCACGGTACAGTGATTTCCCTTTGATGCCGACAGCCGAGTGTGACGGATCGTCAGTAAGTTTGATGTCATAATTTCGACTTTCTTTTGCTATGACATGGAGTTTTTTTATTTAAGCTCAACTGGTGTTCTAATGATGATTTTGTATGAAATGTTTTTATAATACGTTTGTTTTCGATGGAATGGAACTATGCGGCTTCTATTATTCCTTTCATATTTTATCGATTGACTCATTTTGTCGGAGTTAATTGAACTTTTAGAACAGGGATTGAGATTCAATTCTTTTTTAATAATTTAATTACATATATCGTTGATAACGGCGACATTTTAAAACTCGTTATAGATAAAGTTGACGTCCGGCGGAAGATTGGTCGATCAAGTTACACCTCGGGTGTATAATGTGCACACTGATACCAAATGAAATCTCATTAAGCAGACGTAATATTGCAGTTAGCATCCAACATTTAAAAGAGTTGGCTCGTGCTTTGAGTATAAACATTTTACGACATTTTAAATTGACGCAATCAACGGACATATCAAAATTCCTGTAAATCATCATAAAAAGCACATCATAACACATCTTCAACTAAAGTGATGAGTGGTTTACTGTAACATTTAATGTTTGAGAGAAGCGGTTCTACACATAGCCATGCAGTCTTTTAAATTAAGTAACCCTTTACCTAGTTAATAGAAAACGCAGACTTCCGAGAAACCGTTTTATATTTTGCCATAAAGATGTATTTGACAATCCAATATGAGATAAAGTAGTCATAAAGCAATATTGAACGTAAAACATACGGAAGGTAATGAAATTTTATTTTCTAAGAGTACGTAAATTTATTGCGAATCGGAAAGGCGATTATTAATTAATTGCTGATAATATTCGCTTGTTAAGAATATCCGAGCGAGCAGTGCGAGACGGTTTACAAATGGAGAGTTTTACGGAATAAACGTTAAACGGTATCCAAAATAGTATGCCACATTTTAAGCGAAAATTATTGAAAATGCTTATAAACAATAGCTATTATTCTATTTCTGATTATTTAAATGATGACATAAGTTTCAATTAGCGTATTATTATTGTATTTAAATTTGACATACCTACCAATTCTGCACTTCACGTTTTCAATTTATTAACCCTTATGTTTATGCCTTAGTTTTAATTTAGTCTAGTGGTTTGGCTTCGGCTAAAATGTAACGTTTTTGTACGCCCATTGGCAAACATAGCGGTTCATATATATTTTTAACAGCTCTGTAAGTTTTCAGATTTACCTATATTTCACAAATAAAGCACTTTGACTTTTAACTTTGAATAGGTACCTATGTACCTACCTCTAATTAATGTCTAACTTTTTTTTGTTGGTAATGTAAGCAGAAAATGATTATGAAACATGAATTAAAGAGTAGGTACTAGTATCAAGACCAGTTTTATGAATGCTAAAAGTCATCAATTTTTTTCTACTAATAGTATTAAAAACAGACGGACGGACTGACAGACAGAGTCGCACCATAAGGGTTCCTTTTTAGGGTTCCGTAGCCAAAATGGCTAAAAAGGAACCCTTATTGTTTCGTCATGTCCGTCCGTCCGTCCGTCCGTATGTCACAGGCATTTTACTCAAAAACTACAAGACGTATACTGATGAAATTTGGAATATAGATGTCTTGCAGATGCCGCTACTAAGTTTGCTAGTTAAATAATAAAAATAAAAAAATCTAGGGGGAGCACTCCATACGTCAACGTGAGGTACATAATTCGATAGTTCTTTTAAAAACATTATATAGTATATTTCACAACTAGGGTGGTAATATAAAGAAAGTCCGAGATCGCAGATGTTTGCGACCCGAGCCGCAGGCGAGGGACGTAAATATGCGATCGAGGGCTTTCTTTATTACCTCCCGTGTTGTGTACATCATTTTATGTCTACACTTGGCCAGAAAGCGACTTTTTCCGAACGCGTAGCGTGCGGAAAAAGCCACTTTATGGCTAGGTGTGGCATAAAGGCTTTTATGTACTTTTTTTCGATTAAGTGAATACCTTCGGAAATAATCGCTCCGAAAGTTGCATAAATTGTGTCCCCCCCCTTTAACTTTTGAACGGTAAATCCAAAAAATATGAAAAAAATCAGGAAGATAACGCTTAATAGAAACATTCAACGAAAATTATTTTGAATAGTAACGAATAAACCGTTTTGAAGTTATTGCCGAAAAACTTTTTAACCAAAAGGTATTAAGTGCCATTGATTTTCACGGCATTTAAGACCTTTTGCCAGTTGTTTATTAAGACGTTTTTTTTTGTACGGTGGTACGGAACCCTTCGTATGCGAGTCCGACTCGCACTTGGCCGGTTTTTTACCATTTTGGTACGGAGCCCTAAAAATGATTTTGCGCGATTATTGAAATATGAAGTTGTAATAAATTAATGTACCAAAAAATATGATAAATTAAGATGGATAGATGGATACATCATCCACGGTTATCAAAGTTTCTATATTCGTTTCTTAAGGTCAGATAAAATTTTAATAAACTAGTGTATTGTTCTTCGAGTCCTAGGTAACATGCGTTATGTTCACGCCTTAATTTTTTCGGCATCATAAAAGTTGTAAACTTAGCTATAAACTGGGACTATAAGAGCTCGAACTTATGCTGAGTTCGTTCGACAATAAGCCAAATAAAGAAACGTTTGACACATTTTTGGACCACCCAACGTAGGTCACGGAGTATAAAAATGCACGCATGCCTCACACTTTGAAAGCTTGTGTGCGTTTCTCGGCTACCGCAGTCAGTACATCACACGTTGCATTTGCGTTTAGATTTATCTCCCTTGTAAAAACACTACATTCAACTAAATTACGTTCTTACTAGCCTATTATGTCAATCTATATAGATTTTATTAAGTATATTATAAAGTGGAACAAAGTGGGTATACTGGTACAGTCGCCATCAGATATATCTGAGCTGTCAGTGTACTCATAAATATCTGAACACGGCTCTATTTTCATAGCATTACAGCCGTGTTCAGATATTTATGAGTACACTGACAGCTCATATATATCTGATGGCGACTGTACAGCTATAACTCAGAAATATATCGAGTTAGAAGGAAAATTTGTATGCACCTCGCGTGCTAAAAAGAAGTGGCAACGACCTACTTTGCACGCCGTCAACTTGAGTTGCCGTCAATATTATTATCAGGTTTGAAAATCTAATAATAATGGTATAATTAATTGTTCAAATACCACCAAATGAAATGGATATTTATGTTTTCTATTACTAAATTACACTTTCGGCGTCAAACGCCAAGCGAAAAACGTTACACGCTTGATTTTTTTTGAAATCGACGAAATATTTCCTTCTATATCAATATATAATAAATATTAGGGGACAATCTTACACAAATCGAACTAGCCCCATACTAAGCTCAATAAGGCTTGTGTTATGGATACTAGACGACGATATATTTAATAGATACAAATACTTAAATACATAGAAAACATCCATGACTCAGGAACAAACATTCGTGCTCATCACACAAATAAATGCCCTTACCGGGATTCGAACACAGGACCTCTTGCTTCGTAGGCAGGGTCACTACCAACTAAGCTAAAGGGGTCGTCGAAATATATTTCTCTGAGCTTATACCATTAGGAAGCTATACAGGGCGTTGTTGGGGTCATGTAGCAGGAGTGAACGGGGTACTGGGGAGGGTCACACTGAGCAACTTTCACTATGGGGACAACCACGAAATCGCGAAAAAAAATCTCCTAATTATGAGTTAATTGATAGTTAACTATCAATTAAGTATCAATTAACTCTAACCTAACCTAACCTCAAAAACGCCCTGTAGATACGAATGTAGGTTTGGATTTATATCTCCAGTTCATGTTCGTTAAAGACACAGAAACACTTAATAGTCTAGAGCACTATACGTAGAAATGTACATTAAAGAAAAAAAAAACAATAAAACAGAAGATATTTTTTTGCCTTCAGCCCCAAACAGCACGTTTACAAGATACCTATTTAACTCTCTGGGAAGAAGCCAGCAAAATGCTAACATTACTGGTACATACCTCTTACCTTGGCCAAATAGCTACCCATTCACACAACGGGTTTGCGGGTCCGGTGTACAGTAAGCAGAGTGTGACAGCACACCGGCCGAGTGCCTCGGACCTTGACGGGGTTACATGCTACACTAGTACTGAATGCAGGTGGAGTCAAGTCGACTGGGTCTGTAATATAAGGGACTTGTATAATCAGTCAATGGAACGGATCGTCTTCGTCAGTGTCTTTAATACAGTATGGAGACACGATAAAGGTTAAACAAAAATAATTTGATGTGTGCTTGAAAGTTAGTTTATATAAATGTACTAGCGACCCGCCCCGGCTTCGGACGGTGTTTCTCTATTATATTATGTATGTATTATACATATAAACCTTCCTCTTCAATCACTCTATTAAAAAAAACGCATCAAAATCCGTTGCGTAGTTTTAAAGATTTAAGCATCTATGGACATAGGGACAGAGAAAGCGACTTTGTTTTATACTCTGTAGTGATGTGCATAGTGCCCACCATGCACATAAATTTAAGAGAGATAGGTACTTAATAAGAGATAAACAGTTTGTAGCATATCTGTCTTATTGATGACGCCTTTAAACTTGCACACAGCAGGCAAATTGGTGTATAAGTACGCCACGGGGCATTTCATTAGCACATAATGTCAGATTTTGCAACACAATCGTTCTAGGTACCTATACTCGACTTAACTGTTTGGAACAGTGTCAGTGAACTTAGCTAAACAGTTTGACATTGAAACTCATTATTATCAGAGATAGGCATAGTGTTAAGTATTTACCTACTTGCAGAATAATTCATTAGAGGTCTTGCTGTTAGCGTTTTTACAATGAATAATACCCATTGAGGGTACTTCTCTTAATATTAAGAATTATTTGACGTTGAATTGAACTATGTAGTTGAAGTTCAAACAATGGAACCAAAATATCACGGTGGCTGTAAAAGTACATCAAAATATCGTTAGTTTCTAGCGGCATTCCTCCGTTGACTAAGTAATTAGTGTCCAACGCAGCTTCAGTCGTCCTATTAAGGGCATGACTAACCGCTGGTTTAATCTGACTAACAATTGTGTCGAACAATTTTAAATCTAAATTTAGCCCTATTATGAATAAAACGGCTCTGTGAAAACAAAGCAACAAATCTTTGTGTTTAAATGGAAGATTTGCCTAATTATTCTGCCTGTTGTGATTTAATTATCTCTGGGTTACGTTCAGTTTTGCGGTTGTCTGAGGTGTCATTTTGTAAATCTGATTTAAATTTGGATGATATTATCATACGAAGAAGAAAAATTGTGCACAGTTGCGTATTCGTAAATGGAACATTTAAATTACACATAACATTGATTTTCAGCACCTGCATTACAGTTAGTACTGTTGAGGAATGCTCATAGCATCTATCAACTCGTTCACAATTTCACAACATTCATTCACAAAAGAAAACTGTTTACAACTCGTCCGCAAACTACGTCTATAAAGTAGCAGTCAATCTATTCCCCCCCCCCCCCCCTTGCGACTTTTATTTAGCACTTTTAAAATTGGATGTTGCAAAAGTTGTCATTGCAATATTAAAGTATTTGCGGTTCTGAACCAAGGTCTGCATGTGGAAGCAAATTTTGCTATATCGGATCTTTGAATCTCTATCTGAAGAAAGCCTTACGGAAAATTGGTTAACAAAATCATTATGTTTAAGTACCTATTCAGTCATAAAACGTTTTCTTCCACAAACTTAGCGCATACGAGTGTTTATACCTAACTAAAGCAGGTAACTGAAAAATAAATAATTTCGATGAAAGCAAAGTAACCAATTGCATTTGCGCTTCTGTAGTTTACAGCTCACGTTGCTACGATTTCTCAATTCCCTCCCTCACTCCTTTATAAGTAGGTGGCTGCGTCTACCGCAAGCTTCAAGACGTTTAGCAGACACTTTTGTTTAAAGAGCAGAAAACTATAAAAATGATAGCATCAGTTGAAACAATGCTTTATTTCAATTAAAATATGTTCCATGTGTGAACTTTAAAATAAACATATTCCATGCACGACCCAAGTAAATTGCTAAGTATTGCAAAAACGCCTAGCCACAGGTGAAATGCATTAATTTGCATTGTTTTTTCACACAAGAGTATGACTTTCGTTGTAGTGGTGGTTTCCCACCATTGTTGGACGCGCAGTAATGATTGCGTCTATCTCCATCTCTGCGTTTCGCCTTGCGACCGCCATGCCCGCTATGTTATGAACTCTTTAATAACGCCTGATATCTTAAAAAAATGGAATTCTCTTAAGGAATATTTCATTGTTGTTTTTCTCTAACATTCTTGAGGTGAGACTTCTACCTTGCTAATTTGTGGTCGGTTGAGGGACACGCGAAATATAATTCTCACGGACTGAGTGTAATACGTGTGTGTATCGGTAACCAATTACTGTTCCACTGTGTCATTAATATTTTCCGAGTATTTATTTATATCCTATGTATGTCGTCTAGTACCCATAATAAAAGCATTGCTTAGCCCAAACTAGGCAATGCTTTTATTATGGGTATATTTGTGTAAGATTGTTCCCACAACCAAAGCATGACATTATTTGTACTGTCGAAGTCGACAATCAAATAATCATCAGTAAACATTATTGAAATGTCCTTCACATTTCAATAATGTTTACAAAAGGTCCCTTATCTGTAACCAGTCTATGCGCCTCGTCTGTGCAAATGCGTGAAAAAATAATAATTTTGCCCACACGATAACAGACTTTGCTACAAATACACTGCATTGTAAGTACCGAAAAATTCTTACAATTATTTAGTTAGCTGTCATGATAATTAGGTAACATATTTAATTTAGAAACTAACTAACCTTCGTTTTAACCTGCGTTACCGTTAAATTAATTGTATTCTTTCACCTGAAATTATTCCTCTAGTATTTTAATTCGGAAAAACTTCGTGAGATAAATCCTTTTCCTTTGTTACTGCAAGAGTAGTTTCTGTCACTCTTCAAATTTCACAATGAAGAAATTCTGAGAATCCAGTTTTCATTAAGGCAGTATAAATGATTCCTTTGAGCAAATTCACAATCTCGAACTTCAAAGTTCTTGTCGTTGATTAACTATAATTATTAATAATATTTGTAGCTAAGCAATTTGTTCCAAAAGACATTTCCCTAGCTTTCGTTACGATAGTTAATCATTGACCCATTAAGCTATCTCAAGTTGAACTCGTTTACATAACTTGACTCGTAACATTATCCTCAGAAGATTATACCTCTTAATTATTAAATATTGTAGCTATTTTGCACTGGCCATCTTTAGATAACTGCCAAATTAACTGTTCTACATTCGTAATGCAAATCTTATCTCTGCTCTTATATGCTTGTAATGATGCATTAATATCTTAAACGGTGCTATTTCGGTTCATAAGTGCATCGATAAGAGCGTTCATAACTCAAAAGGAGCATTAATAATGGTAGGACATTAAACTCAACCTCTTGGATTAGATCTAAAATTACATCGGTCAAGAGGCTTTCAATATTGTTATTGCCGAAAGTAACATGTTCTTAAAATAAGTTTAGGTGTCTCTTTACAATTAATGATTACTCATTTATTTGGCCGAATTTCTCAATTAATACACTAATAACAGGAAGCAGGAAATCAATTATTTTTTAAGATTACTTACAGAATTTAAGTCACGACAACGTTTGCAAAAAAATCCCGTTCTAATATTTTGCCAACATCTGTCGAAATGTTACGAAACATGCGGTTAACAAAGAAGATTTCTTTTGTGTCAATGTCCATTGGGAAGGTAGATAAATAAGTTGTACACGAAAAAACCTATTCGATGCCACAGGTGTCTGTTGAGAGTCGGCGTCGGCCCAGCAGGTGGTCGTCCGTTGACGCCGTTTGCAAAAAATCCTAAGCCTGTTGAGCAAAAAAAGAATCCCCACGATCTCAAGTGCCTACCTTATGTTCCGATATCTTGTGTTGTGTGGTCTTAGGCACTTGGGTCAATACTGGCGGTAAATCTTGGCTTTGGGCTTATTTTCGTTAAGTACATTTTTACCTCAGTACCAAACAAGAATGTTTTGTAACGTCCTGACTTAAAATCTATTGCAGCTAAATGGGAACATCACTTGGGTTAACCTATTATTTAGAATTTGTAGTTACATTTTATATACCTACTTATCATACGTTAGCGGGCTCAATAGGTGATTAATCACGTTTGCTATACATATAGGTATATTATTTTACTGCACGATTTCCTTAGAAAAGACTCTAAATCGAAGGCAGTTTGGCTGATAGCCAGCTGATAGTCACTCGGCTCTATGCTTAATGTAAGGCTAATGACCTCCCAGCTTACCATACTCGCAAGTTTTGCTGACCTTAAGTACTTAAGAAAACATTAAGGGAAGAAGGATAGTGCGGTGCAAATATGAACTGTTAGAACGATATCAGGGTCACTGTGCCACTGTTTAGTGATTTGGAGTTTCTCACGCTGAGCATTGTTAGTATTGTCACTTACACTACCACAAAGCTTACGAAAATGCGCCTCTTGCAAGGTTCATTACAATTAGTTCTTCAAAACAAGTCTCAATGAGAAGAAGAAATGAAAAACGAAGCCATAATCCAACCTCCCTTTATTGTCACTCAGCTTGAGCAACTCGAGCATCACAAAGCGGCTAGGTGATTTTATTAAATCTCGCAAACAATTATTCTTATTATATCGGCTTAAAAAGTCAAGAATCTCATGGTAATGCCTCGTCAGCTTGCCAGTTTCATAAATATTAATGAAGACCACTTGTCTTTGTAAGTTTGTGATATTAAAATGAATGTCTCCAATTGCTTGCACCCGCTCGCCCGGTTGCGATAATTTTAATTGGTTACAATATGCTCCATCATTGCTGGAATACGGGACCAGTGACATGTATGAAAATAAATTAAGGAATAATTATAATTAACAACGAGGAAAATTGGAGGCCAATTTCACAACGTGTCTCAAATTTGGAGAAGATTTGAATCGTAGCTTGAAAGTTCTTCATAATCTAAATTTGGAATCCTTGATTAATAAGGGACACAGTTTTAATTATGTTAAAGTAAGCACTAACGCCAACAAGGATTCACGATTCAATTTGTATTCCACCAAAACCTTCGGGCTACGTTAGTATTCAGCAGCGATTCCCAGTCAGACTTACTCGTTTTAACACTTGCTTACAATGAACTAGCAAGCCAGGCGAATTTCAATCGCTTTGGTCTACATGAATTCACTTTTTACTTGCGCTTCCATCCGTTTCCTAGTAATCGTCGGTAGTTGATTAAAATTCTGAACTCGTACTCGTTTGACGATTAAAATGAAACTGCCTTCATTGGTATTATTGATTCTTTGCAGTTTTCAAGTCGTGATCCACTTGCTGGTAATGATCATTATCAGGGCATCGAACCGGAGCGAGCACATGGCTTGCAATAGATTTGATCTATTTTTTTACGATTGATTTAAATTTTAAACGTCTATCACATGATCTGTCATAGTATGCATCATGCTGTTTAATAATGTAGAAATAGGTACGATTGTCACCTTTGAATAAGCAAACATTCCAGCAAATAATGGTTGATTCGATATTCAAACCGAAATAGAAATCTTAAAACAAATAAAACTTAAGGATGCATCGAAACAATACACCTCTTACTGAAACTATTCGGGTCAAATTTATTAAGAAGCTTGTAAAAGTAGTAAAAGTCGAGTTTGTCCATTAGCTAGCTGTCATAAAAAGTTATATGTTTTAGGGGTAAATAGTGTTAAATGTGTCAAGCGGTGGGAAGTTTACGATGTGCTTCGACAGATCCGGCAATTAGGACATCCTTGGAGGGGACGTCGAAACTAATAAACGTAAGGACTTTTTTGTTTTCCATTAAAGCCAGTAGGTAAAAAAGAGAATTAAGTCACTGGAATAAGAAAATTAAAAAAAAATTGCTAGGTGCAGAAAGTTTATTTTAAAAATGTATTTTAAGAACTATTTTGAGATTGTAGCAGTTGTTGTATGAAAAGTTTCCTTTCAAGTCGCAGAAAACTTCCGACGTTGAAAATTGTTAAATTTTGTTCTTCGGATTCTGTGTTCGACTAAACTAACATTCGTTGGAAAGTCATAAAATACATAATACAGTTCAAAGTTTAAACTCGAAGAAGATATTTTAAATGATTGCACGGTGAAGCGTACTGCAGATAAGTGCCAGTTACATATTTACAGATACTTGGTTACACTGTTAAAGAGACTCAACTTCAACTAAGGGGAGATGACTGCGTAAATAAGTAATGTGGGTACTTTGAAAAAATGATTTTGTTAGATAAATTCCGAATTCTAATTCAAGACCAAAAAACCTACGACATATTATCTGTCACTGTCAATGTGTCAGAGTTAGTTATGTTATTGTCAAGTTAACATTTCAGGTGTAGCCAACCATTTTATAACAATAATTAAATTATTATTAATAAATAATATTAGGGGGACAATCTTACACAAATCGAACTAGCCCCATAGTAAGCTCAATAAGGCTTGTGTTATGGATACTAGACGATGATATATTTAATAGATACAAATACTTAAATACATAGAAAACATCCATGACTGAAGAACAAATATTCGTGCTCATCACACAAATAAATGCCCTTACCGGGGTTCGAACCCAGGACCAAATATATTCTTTATAATTTTATTTAGTCAACTAGGTACTTACTTGTCAGATTAATCTTTTAAATTTAAAAACCGTCTAAAGAAAGGCGAGGAAGGGTTATAATTTCTCTAAATGCTTATGAAACTCATGCCTTTTATTTAAACGGTACCAAATGTTACTAACATCTAAATGGTACAAATACAATAAAAGTTGTTATACCAAAAACCACCTATGTATAATTCCGGCATTTTTGTAAATAAGTAACAGGGGCTTGTTTATATATTATAGTTGTATATTATTAAAACTACTGATAAATTCATTATATCAGTGTAGTCTTTCCATAATTAGATAAATACCATTGTAAAGTTATGTTTTTGTAGTGGCAACCTACATTGGCCTTGAATTAGAATTCGGAGTATAAATTTTAATGTACCGAT
Organism: Eudemis profundana; assembly: GCA_947034925.1. Lineage (NCBI taxonomy): Eukaryota > Metazoa > Arthropoda > Insecta > Lepidoptera > Tortricidae > Eudemis > Eudemis profundana. The sequence continues at coordinate 12,580,236 of OX344808.1, forward strand.
ACGAATTCAAATGATTCCGTATCGATAGAATGAAATACTTCTTTTGAACGCAAACAATTGTTAGAAATAATTGACATACCTTCAGAATTGAGACGGAGAGTGTATTTTTTTCTATCCCGTGGGGCATCAAAAGATCTCAATTAAGGCTTTTCTACAAAGAATTCGGTCGTATTATGAGCATAGAAACGGACTAATTAAGTTAATTAATTGCACAAAATGATTAATAGAAGCCCACGCCTATGTTATTTTTCATTACACTTGCTCGAAAATTGTGTCACTACACGTAGGTTCTGCGGGCCGTAAATGACCTATTACGCCCTAGGGCGTAATGGTTTTCTTTTTAAATTTGAAACGCTGGTTCTGTTTTACTCTTATTTGTCATGTTCAAAGGAAACGCCAACTTACTTTTTTATCTTTTATCACTGAAATATTTATTTAAAGATAACTGTAATTGCAAATATGTACATATAAACACATATTTCGGTAACATTAATTAAATGTTTAAATAATGTATTTCTTTATTTTACAAATATAAAATCAACTAAAATGGCCGTTACCGCTATGGTTTCCGAACGTGACTTGACATTCGCATTGTCTATGGACATATGTGACAAATGTCACTGTCTGTTTTAATATTTTCAAATCTGTCAAAAAGTAAGGTTATTTTTAGGGATGTAACGATACCGATACCGATATATCGGTATCGCCGATATATCGGTATCGCCGATATTATACAACCGATATTTGAAGAATTTGCTGTATGAAAAAAAAATCTGCAAAAAGTAATTTCAATTTCTGACTTAATTTATGTATTGGTCTATTACCTTGTGCAATGATAATTAATATGTTAATTAAATCTTTGGTTCTTAATAAAAAAAAAAATTGAATTTTGAGTTGACAATTTATTTATTTTTACTTTACTCTTTCAAGGTTGACTCTCTGGTAAATATAGCCAGTAGTCATTGCTATTAGTGATAATAAGGACATACAAATATCTGAAGTTCATACTTCATTATTTAGCTAAGATATCGGTATCGGTATCGGTATCGCCGATATTAACTACTATATATCGGTATCGGTATCGTATCGGCAAAACTGTGTATCGTTACATCCCTAGTTATTTTATTAAGATTTCCTCACAAGTGTGACGAAAAACATTGTGTGTGCCACGTGCGGTAAAGGAATTACAAACTCGTGTTATTAAAGCCCTCGGTTTCACCTCGGGCTTGTAACAAACACTCGTTTGTAATTCCTTACTTACCGCCCAAGATACACAATGTACTATTTGTGTAGACAACAGACCATCCCACATGTTATCTATTTGCCGCGCTTTTCTTTCTTTACTTTACGTTACACCTGGCTATAAAGTGGCAATAACCGCCCGATACGCGTGCGGAAAATCCCACTTCATGGTCTGGGGGAGATGTAACATTTTGTACTTACCACAGGCGGTAATAAAGAACGCCTCAGATCGTATATTTATAGCATAGTTTTTTTTTTATTTATTTAGGCAAGTAATGTTCTATTGCTCACAGGAATGTTTTAATAGTATTTTATGCAACAGTTGTATAAGTAGAGTCAAAACAAAACACGCGAGTGGCGTGGGTTGCGATGCGATACGAGCCGCCGCGGCGGCGAGTGTCGCAAAGAGAAACGCCATGAGCGTATTTTGACTGAATTATACAACGTTGCGTACAATACTTTTTCTATGTCTAGGTTTTAAATAAAATACAGAATTAAAAAAAGAAAAAATCATGAATATGACAAATGACTGACAATATAATAAGTATGTGTCTATGGCAAACTTTGACGTATACTCGCCAGTGACACGCAGTGACGATATTAAAAATACGTTTTTCTTATGTTTATCAGATAATTTAAAGGAAAGTTTTGTTTTTCATAAAAACAGCATGAATTTGTTTGTTAAGTTGGTAGTTGTGCATCCTAGATTTAGAAGTCTGTGGCTGCTCAGTATCGTTTTGATGGAGAATAGAGTACAGACTTTTCTGAACTCATATTATGTATGTTCTTATTAGTGTTCGTGACCAAGTAAAAGACAGGAGTAAAAAAAAATATACATTGGTATTGTGCTTCTTGTACTAGAATCTGGCCAAACAATAACCAAGGAGTATTTTAACGTCAAGGCTTTTGTTTTTTATCATTGACAGAAGAACTAATAAATATAGAATGAATAATTAACATTCTTGTTTTAAAATGAATTGTAGTTTTACCTCTTATACGGAAGTCTAATAAAAATAAAATAATTATTCCAACAATATTATTTGCTAGAGATGTAATGCTACAGCCTACACACATCGCGATAACGCGAAGATTCGTGTTGAAGTCTCTTTCCCCGACATACAAAAAGAACGAGACATCAACACGAAGATTTGTGTTACCATTACATCTGTAACTATTATTATTGTTGGAATATTTTTTTTTGTATTAGACTTCCACATTACAAAGTGAGTTGATGTTTTAAATTTTATTGCATTTACTTTTGATTAGGAGCTACGCTACGCTACCTTCATGTAATATTTTTCTCTCAGTTGTATGATTATAAACATAGCTTATTGTTGGCAGAAGCTTAGCGGTTAGAGTTTACTCACAGACTTCCTTTTCCCTTCCCTAAACGTCATGATAATGAGCGTCGGTTGCCCAATGATATTTTATAAGTAGATAGGTTACAAGCACTCCAAAAGTGAAGCACTGAAACCACGATAATTGTATTGGTGCCCTTTTTGTAGTGGGTAGTCACTCGCGGGTCGGTCAACGAAACGCACGACGATGTCAAGGGTGAATATTTACAAGATTCACAAAAAAAATGCCGTCGTGTGTGATCAGAAAGTGCACCAATCATAGCAAAAAGTGCAACAAAGCGCAAGGGATCACATATCACCTGTAAGTACGCTGAAATAATTTATTTTTATCATTTTTATTATTTTATTTTTCAAATACGACGCCATCTTACTACCATAGAGGTCATTTGAATGAAAGAGACAAACTTACGTCTTTGACAATGAGAGTGACAAGGATAACCATACTGCGGCAAAGATGAACATTTACAGATGCGTCATGTTGAATCGCATTGATTCCTAGTTACATGCCTTAGTATGCAAACTTGAACCATAATATCTATTCAGTGTTCATACAGGTATTTTCTCATAAATATATAATATCTTAAGGTATATCTCGCTTTTGTAAATACGTCGGAGAGTCGCGGAAAAATACCCGCGTAACCTAGAACCAATAAATAACCTTTACAGCGTATTTTTTTAACCGACTTCCAAAAGAAGGACTGTTCTCTATTCGTCTGTATGTTTTTTTTGTGTGTTTGTTACGCGATTACTCGAAGACGGCTAGACTGATTTGGAAAATTCTTTTTTTGTTTGAAAAGGTATACTTCCGAGGTGGTCCCATTGCAACCAAATCAGGATCTGATGATGGGATCTTGGAGAAACCGAGGGAACTCTTCAAATATTAGAGGCACACATATAGCGATTTCGGTATTTTTTCATAGTTTCTCGTCCATTTCTTATTAGCATATATCTTTGGCCTATGACTATAATAACCTTACTTAATATTTTATAACACAAACTGGCTGTCAGAAAGTGACATTAATTTACATTATATCCATAGACAATGCAAATTCGGCCAAAAGCTGTTTCAGTTCACATTTTTACCGCGAATATTTAGATGAAATATTTTAAATGTGTATTCTTTGTGGTTTAGTTTGCAATTTATAATAATTGGAAATTGTTTATAATGTGTTATTTGTTATGTTCATGTCAATTTTAAATAAATAAAACTGCAAAATATAGCAAACATAGTTTTTTGTTTTTTTAATGGCTGAATGCCGTGATGCTGTGGCCCAAATAAATGTGGAATGGAAATAGGCCGGCAATAAACGTAATGTCAACATTTCATGCCATGTTTGAGAAAAATAAATAAATAAAATAAAATAATTTATTTCTGCAAGTAGGCCCTTAAGGGCTCTTTTACATGTCTTATATTCTTTTCTCTTCTTTTCTTTTGGCGCTTCGGGTAATGACCTTCTGATGAGAAGAAGCGCCGGAAGAAACTCACCGGTTTCTCTTTTTTACCATTTTACAAGTGTTCCAACAATATGACGTTAATACAAGAGATTTCATTAATACATTACATTAACTTAAAAATGATATAACTTATAAAATAAATTAAAATTAAAATCTCAGAGATGTACCTAAATGGTGTCTAAGTGTCAAAAATCATTAATAATATATAAACCATTTAATACACAATTTAATTGTTGAAACGAATTAAAACTATAAATATTATTAGAATACAAACTCAGTTACACATTTTAATGTTAAAACTTTAAGTTGAATAAAAATAATTTACACTATTGAAATTCCATAGGTAGGACCTAGATAGGCAGAAACTACTCTGAAATGTAATTTTCACCTTCTGCGTGCTTAATCTGCGAGCGCCGAGCAGGCTCCGACCAAATCCGAATGTAGCCGATGGGTTCACTCGGTGACGTTTAAAAATTAATCGCGCAAGTAACAAAAAGCTAGCTGTCTCTTTTTTTGCATTATTGTAACTATGCCATCTCTTTTATGCAATCTGTTAATATGTGTGAGTATGTACACCGTACAGTGAGGTACCAATGTGTGCTGCTGCTTTCTTGGAAGCATATTTCTCAGCTGCCGAGTATGCGTATAACGTATCTTCTTATAAAATATCATTGCGGTTGCCTGGATGCGGTTTCCGTAACTTCCGTAATTTCTTATTCGCTACGTATTTTCCCCTGTTTCTCTTCGAATTCATTAAAATATTGATAATTAGGTATGTGGTTGATAAACGTTAGCTTTCTACCGGTTTTCTATCTCTTCTCTATTGGCGTAATACATATTTAATAAATAAATATTGAGGGAACAATTTTAAACAATTCGATCTAGAATCAATTGCGCATTTATGTTCTTGATTTCCAACTTCCACTTTAAAGACCTTTTGGGCTTTGCGTTAATTTTCAGTCTATTTAATATAGATATACCGGAAAAGATATTTCTGTCATGTTTTCCGCGGACACATTTTAAACCCATTTGTAAAACACAAGAAAACCTCTATAGATATTATATAGGTACTCCAAATTCCAATAAACCTTATATTTTAGGTACTCGACAAAAATACCGAGAAAACAATATAAAACAACACTCCAGTAAAATAGCCCTCGAAAACGCCCATTACACGCAATTAAAATTTAATCTTTATCGCCGACGTTTCAGACCCGCGCTATATTACGCCATACATTACGAATAAAACGAATAAACTCTAGTTTATGACGGTTTATAAATTAAGACAGAGACAATGGTCTCATGGCGTTCACACATTAGCTGTGACTCAACCGTTATTAAGTATCTGGCTTTTGGGCACCGTTTATTGACATTAACGAGTAATGCATCCGGCGTCACGGCATAAGCCCTGCAGCCAGTACTTTGAATTCCCACTAACGTAACCCGAGATGAAATTTTGCAAGGGCACTATGACCAAGATATTTTGATGTCTTCATCAATTTATTAAAAGGAAAAAGATTGACTCTGAGTCGAACTTTTATGTCATGTCAATTGGAGCATTTATTTACTCAAGTTTAGTGTAGGCGTGATGTAAGGACTTGTAGGTTAAGCGACAGGCTAACTAATGTCTCTTACGTCAATTGAACCTACGGTCGAAGATATATTGCTTTCATCCTCACATTATTTTTGTGTCCTTTTATGTGGTTTAAAACAATTTGTAGGTTTGAATATACTATGAATATAACATTATTCAGTGTTAAGTTTAAATTACGAATTAAAATACACTTGTGTCGTTTCAGTTTGTTGACAAAAATGTATTCGTTCGATTTTTATACGTTTGCATGTTGCGGTGTTTAATTATTTTATTAACTGCGGTATTGGTATGCATTTGGTTGCAAGCGTCCGCTGCGATGTTTTTTTGAAGTCATTGTACTTCTAATAATTTTACTGTGTTGGTGTCATGATGTATCGCGTTACTCTGAATAAATAAAGGGGACAACAATTAAGGAGGAGGAATATTCATTTACGCCCACGCTTTTAGGCTCTCCAGCTGTATTTACTTTCATAATGAGGTCCGGTAAAGGTGTGCCGGTATTTTGCAAAAACCTCAAAATAACCCAGTATTTTGAATTATTTTATGCTTTTTACGTAGGGCTCAATAAAGTATTTAAGTAATGATTTCGTATTATTAAATTGCCCGATTAAAAAATGAAATAATAAACCAAAGAACGGAAAAAATACAGGTTTTTTTGTATGGAGAAAATACCGGTATCCAACCCGGTGTTCAAGTTGCGCGGAGGAGGCCTGGGAGCCAAGAGTATAATTGGTTGCATGATTTCGCTTATATTACGTTTTAGATGCGATTTCTAATAGGATATATTTATTAGAAATCGCCAGTTTAAGCATAAATCCAACTAGTTCAAGTGCTTTGCTTTGATTGGTGATAAATTCCAAATGTTGATGGGTGGATTTCATCGACTTAAATTTCACCATACAAAAAATTGGTTTCTAAAAAAACTCATGGAAACGCATATTATTCTATCATAAATGGTTAAGGAGACTTTGATTATTAATATCTGTATAATTAGCCAATCATTTGATGCATAGTTTCGGAGTTATGAGCTCCTAAAAATTTAAACTTGTTATGGTGATGACGACTAAGCTATGGTAATGATTGTATGAGGTATGGTGATGATGTTATGTTTAGGGTAGTGACGATTTATAGGTAATAGGATAAAAAAAACAGCCGGTAAGCAAATAAACAAATATTTATGGATTTCAACAACACTTAAATTCAATTAAAATACACGGTCAAAATTTACACAAAGTCTAAGTACAATAATATCTGACTAGTCATTCCTGGCGCAAAGGTGCCCAACACACTTACCGCATTACCGCGTTGAATCGCGATGGACAATCTTTGCACCAAGAATGACCCGGAACGAGGGTCAAGACCCTTCTTACGCAAACGCCGCCCAATCTTTGCGACAAAGGCCTTAGCGTCAGACCTCCAACACCCGGTCATCTCTACCGCGAAGGGGACAAACATATAACCCGTAAGTACCGAATACTTATCGCGCTTTCTACAAGCCACTACCTTAACGGCTGCTCCTGCAGACCTGGTGCTGGTGGTACGAGCAAGATGCGAGGCAGCAAAAGTGCTGACGCATGTAACGTCCCACAGTAGACACTTACCTCTCTACCAGGGTACCAAGGTCATTCCATCAGGTCTCTTGCCATCTGTCCGGCTAACACCGGGAGGCTCCAACAAACATGGAACATTTGCCGATACCAACGCCCTCCGGTTGATATCGTTGAGGGTATGGTGGCGAGGAAATCTCCCAGCACAACGACAACAACTCAAGGCATGGTGACCGTTACCCTCAACCATGGTGCCGTAGATGCATAAATGAGGTTCACAAACATCGCAGCCCAGGCGGAGAGCCACAGCCACCCTTAACGAGTCGTTTTCAAGGAGGGTACCCAGGTGTGGAGAGGGAAGCGCTTGCAGTCATGCCCCGGACTCGGGCCTCGTTACAGCGTTCAGTCTCACTCTCTCCACATCGGAAGCACCCTCTAACAGGCCGTCCATAACCCGCTTCACCCCTTACGTCATCCCATGCCCGCTGACGTTCCAGTTTTTTCCGGTAGGACCGAACCTGGGTTGAGAGCCGTCCAAGCTGCCTGGGCTTCAGACGCGTACGGAATGGCTGCCTTGCCAACACCCAGCGCGAAAATTTCGGAAACGAGCTTTACGACTCCGCCAGCCGATGCTAAAAAAGCCGACAGACTCACATCCCGTGCGCGCCGTACGCCCAGCCCACCGTTCCGGATAGGGAGAGAAGTTTGGTCCCACTGGCCCGCACCGAGAGACACATTGAGCAGACACTCCACTGATTCCTTCAACAGATCGAAGGGGTCAATATGCTCGGGGCACAGCCAAGTAGGCACAGTGCGCAAGGCTAACGGAGCACATACGCAGTATGAAAAAACTGGAGAGCATTCTTCAGTGGCGGAACATTCGCTAAATTCGGATACGACGCACTATATCAGTTTTGATAAGGTTTCCGTGTTAGCGAGAGAAAAGTTGTTTATCCCTCGCAAAGTTCGTGAGGCCATCGAGATTAGTCGTCGCCCGAATTTCAATCGGGATAGTGGATGGTCAGTTCCCCATAGTTGGAAGACAGTTTTACGTAGTGCGCCCGTGGTTAATGGTGACGCGCCCTTAGAATTTGATGTGGTCAGTGTTGTTTGCAACCGTACGGTTGATATTGACAATGTAGTAGTTCTTAGCCTATTCCCCCTGCGCCCGCGCAGGCGCGAAGACTACGGGTGGGTTACCATTACCAGAGCGGCGGCCCGTAGTCTTCGCCGCGCCGCCGTCGCAATTTCTCCTGTAGAAGGGCGTCGAGATCACCCGAAATATGTCGAGTGAATTTCGACAATTGATGACGTGAGTGATCCGTTATTTTTTCAATAATATGTACCTTATCAAGGTATTAATTAAACAAATGCTTAATTTATATTGAAACCATGTCAGGAAAATGTATAGCCAGGCGAAGTCGTATATAAAGTCTAATTTTATGCCGTCCTTTGACACGGAACTACGCGATATCCGTTAGGTACATTGTTTGGAGAACATTTACTTATATGACAGTGTTAACAACATTGATATAACTTAATAAATAAACAGAATCGTCATCACCATACATACGGGATCATCACCATACATGGTGTGAGCACCGGAGATGACGGCTATGGTGATGACGATATGCGTTCTTATTGTAGATTATTCTAGAACGCCTAATATTATTTGAATGGACGGTGCTAGATCGGTATCTCCATTTCATGCCACATATTTGTAGATAAATAATTTTAAAATTATACAAGTACTTACTTGAAATAACTTGCAATATGGCGTTGACGCGAAGCCGTGACAATTAACTTCCTCGGATACACTTTTGTCGTTAATTTTGCTCAGTGCGCGCATGCAGCAACATGCACTCTCTGTCGTGATTGGAACTGAACTAAGGAAGCAGGAGAGGGTATACGCACTGTATTTCACCGTTCTTAGACAAAACTGTGTTGACTTTGACACTACATTTAGGGCGATGACGAAAATTCGTACTAAAAGTTTAAATATTTTTATTTATACTTAGTTGTTGAAAGAATAATTCTATATTTTTGTATATATAAGAATACAGTATGGAGAGATTATAAATAAATAAAAAATCGGATTCGTACGTTGCGTATTTGAAATTTTTCACAAGAAACATGAAGGTGTGAATTTTTTTGCTACATGGTAATGATTTTTGACATATGTTTTGTTGTATTATAAAAAAACTATTAAACTGTCGATGAATTTTATTGAAGCGCCATTTAGATAAAAGTACTAGTCAACAAATGTAAAAGTTTTGATACTCTAACCTTAGTACTTTTTTTTATAAAGACCGACATGTACCACTACGCTGATATTTGAAATCCACCCTGATATTCCATGTGTTAACAAACAATTAGCTTCTTATAACATCCACTCAAGTTTGAATGTGTTAAGCCGGTGACGAAAATTGGTAGTTTGCAACGCATTCTGTTATTGATCAAATACACAAAATAGGCACAAACTGGTCCCGGGACCCAACCTCAAGTTCTAAACTTGCATATGCCGACAATATGCATAATTTGTTATTTATATGGATAAGTAGGTACATGAGTTCGTATAATCCAAGATTCAGAAACAAACAATTGTGTTCATCACACAAACTTAAAGTTTGGATAGTTAAGAAGTTCCTCCGTGATTTTCGTTTCATCCAGAAATTCACGTCAGAAACTTAAAAGGATTTATTATGGACCCTAACTGCTACGTCTTTATGCGAAAATGTGCTTAATATTTTATTCAGAAAAGCTGTTTTCCGGGCACTTACGTTTCGCGCGCTTCAAGTTGATGACTTAAGATGGGAATCTTAATCTTAAAACATCACATTCTCCTTAAAATCTCACGGGTTGAGAAAATGCCTGTACAGTTTATGAGAGTTTAAAGCGAGGTATTTTTAGAGTTCCGTACCAAAATGGTAAAAAGGGAACCCTGATGGTGCGACTCTGTCTGTCTGTCCGTCTGTCACAGCCAGATATCTTAGGAACTACTGCTGCTATTGATTTGAAATTGGAATAACCCTACGCTACGCTACCCCGAGCCTACTGGACATTAAAAAATTCTTGTACCTTTTTTACTTTTTTTAAGGAGGCCGAAATGGGAGGTCTAAAATTTAAAGTTGTGCTCAGAGATGGTTAAAATTTATTCCTATGACGAATAACGAATAAGAATAACCAAATTATTCGCGAATGACGAATAAAATTGGCGGATGATTATTCTTATTCGAATAAATTATTCGTGGAATAATTTATTCGCGGATGATTTATTCGCTAATGAATTGCCACGAATAATTATTTATTGGAATACCATATTGACTTTTATCGAAAAAAAAAATTCATTCTGTAATTCTATTTTTGTCTACTTTATTTGGATTCGTTGATTCTTTTAATTTATTTCATTGCATATTTGAGAAAAGCACTATACATACCTCGGCGTGAAATGGGGTTGCCAGCCTCGTAACTATCAGGCCTCGCGTTCGCTCGGCCATCTGTATGTACTCGGCCAGCAACCCCTCACTTCCCGGCCTCTATAGTAATGTTTTTTAAGTTATGGGTAACCCACCACGAAAATATATCGAAGTAGAAGTGACGATGACTTACTTTGGATGCCGTGAACTTCAGTTTCCGTCAATATTATCTTATAATAATGGTATAATTAAAATCTTATAATAATGGTATAATTAATTGATCAAATACCACCAAATGAAATGGGAAATTTGTGTTTTCCATCACTAAATTACATTTTTGGCGCAGATGCCAAGCGAAAACGTTTGGTTCTCATACAAATCGACGAACTATTTTCTTCTATCTCGATATCGTCGACCGTAGGCTGAATTACGGTAAGGGACAGACAAACAATGCCCCTTACGCTAATTCAGCCTACGGTCGACGATATATTTATGTGTTACCTACTACTCAGTGTTAAAGTCGCACTGATGTGTAGCCTGATTTAACAATGGATCTTAGAATAACCTTAGCAATCATTTTAAGATAGCATCCACAGCACAGAAATGCGTATGCATGAGAAACTAAATGATAAGAAATAACAATAAACTTCGCACAACTCCGAAGCGTTTGTTGCCTCGACCGAAAGCTGAGAATCTGCTTCAACCGATTCTAATTGCTATTCCGTTTCGCACGATGCACAAAGGTGTAACATTTCTACGAATCGCTTACGCTGGCTTAGCCACCAGTTAGTTTGATACAAATTCATTTTCAATTGTATCCAGCAGCCTAACTCTCATATTTCTTGGAAACAGCCTCTCTAATAGCCATTTTAGGTACTTCATTCTAAGCATCGGAATACTTTTTGATTGCACATGTATCTTCTTTGTAGTCTTATAAATAATCCCATTTTCCGACTTTCCCATTTTTAGTAACCTACTAAACCTGCACTCTAAAAAAGAATTGGTTGCTCCTAAGAAGATTGTGATACATAGTAGTTACAATCAAGCGTCTTGATTCCATACGAGCCTTAAAAGACGTTAGATGCACCAACGAAGATGATATTGATTGTTTATCATAGTTCAATTAACCATGTTCTGATTTGATTCAACAAACATTGATGTATAAGGTAACTAATTAAACATGATCGAATCATACAAAGAAGAAAATAATGATTTAAACAAGGAATATATTTGTTAAAATTATCAAGATTCTAGATTGTTATTTTAATCGCTACGCGTACGGAAAAAGCCGTTTTCTGGCCAAGTGTAGACATAAAATGATGTACACAACACGGGAGGTAATAAAGAAAGCCCTCGGCTCGCATCTCGGCCTTTCTTTGTTTTACCACCCTAGTTGTATAATGTACTATTATATTATTGCATCTATACCTTTGTCTAACGCTGAATCAGTTGTATTATATCTGATTTAACATTTCTGGTATGTACTTCTAAAACTGTAAATGCTCAGTCTCTCTAACGACATCCTCATAAAGATTCCCTAGAACATCTATCACGTTAGTCACATCGGGCTAAATGGGTTTCAGTCAGTGCTTAGGGTTAAATTAACGGAGACATGGCTTAATAGGCACAATTACTGGCACAACACGGCCGCATTCCTTAGGTTCGCATTGTCATAGTTTAAAAAAACATGCAGTTGACCATCGCTCATATTGTCGACGATACTAAGTATGGTAATTTTTAGGTCTTGATTGACAGCATACAGCTGTATTACAGTTTATACGGCTATTATAGCACGAATTTTAGCATTATAAAGGCTGTATACGCACTAAAATGATTTTATTCAGCTTACATGCTAACTGAGGAGTAACTGAGCGAGCAGGGCGATGTTTGCACCTCAGGCGAGCTCTAAGCGCCTCGCTAAACGTCTTTGTCGGCAGACTGTTTAGTGTTTGTGCTTAGGCTGTGGCACCGTTATCTAAACGCCAGTTGTCTTAACTGACAGACCTTATAATATGAGTAGGTACAATGTTTACTGGATGAATAGCACAAGAAGCTTTGTGAATTACTGGGCGGCGAAAAGACGACAAAAAGAGAAGAAATGTTTCTCTAAACAAGCAATCTTTATTATAAAAACCTACTATCCTGAGACTTCTGTCACTACACTGACACATTTAAATTCATTAAATAAACACTTAATTAATGTGTAATATAAAGTGAACAAGAATTGTAAACAAGGTTGTGGTTAGATACAATAAACTAGGTTGTCCCTTATCAGGCATAATTTGCAACCCCAACAGGAAAGGCAATTCCAACGTTCGATTAGGCGTTTTAAAATATATTTTTAATATTGATAAAAAATAATGTTATACATAATCAATGTTACGCGTATTAATGGTATGCGAATTAAAATATACATTTTAATATTGTATACAATTTAAAATTGCGAATATACAATTATGCGTAACAACGGTATGCGTTTTCAAAATAGGAAGATTTGCTGTAATGCATTTTAATATAGACCCTACAAACTACTGTCTGCGAAGTATCTGAATCCAGTTAGGTAAATGAATGTCGATCACGAATACCACGATACACTACATAGGTAAATTACATTCGACAATGCCAATAACAGTTATCCGCATCGAAAAACAACGGTTTAGAAGTTTATTCGAATTGTATTTGCTGGTCGTAACATGTCGTATATTGTGTTTATTTATTTGACACCGTCCGTTTGTCGATGCGGATATGGGTGACAGCTAGGGCTTGCAAAATCGGTCGATTTTCCAACTCCGGAATTGGATTCGAATTTTACCTTCAATTCCGGAATTCCGGAACTGGTTCCGGAATTTATTAGATCAGTTTTCTAATATGTGAAATTCGCTTAAAATATATTTAAATAAGGATCAGCGCTCATATTACAATCAACAAATATGTATATCGTAATCCAAGACAACATTTGAGACATAATTACTTAAATAACGTCAGATAAATGCAATTGAGTAGCAATTAACTTATCAGTATCTTGTGATGGCGTTGTCGGAACTGAATATGAATCCTTCATAAAAAAAACATGTCTTAAGCTATGTGAAAAATGGTCCAAGCCACACTCGCAAATAATAAACTGGATCAAAGTCAAAATACAAATATCAATCATCAGAGCGGTCTCTATTAGAATCAGGGGAACGAGAAGAAAGATAGGAAGATTTGGATGCGAAGATGGCTGCGGAATACCCATCCTGGAGCACTAGATTTCTCCTCTTTTTACTATATTTTACCATACTCTGTTTATTAATTTGTATTATTTAACGTAATAAAATATATATTAATTAGATAAAAATCAGTATCACCGTATTAATTATAACAAATACTGTAATTCGACATCATATACTCATAAAATCATCAAGAATTATTAGGGTTCGATTTGTGTAAGATTGTCCCCTAATATTTATTATTTATTATTATTAGGGTGCCCTTATTTGGTCGTTTCAAGGGTTCCGTAGCTCAAAAGGAAAAAACAGAACCCTTATAGGATCACTTTGCTGTCCATCTGTCTGTTAATACCCTTTATCTCCGGAACGTGTGAAGGTACCTATCGAAATGAAAATAAAACCATGTACTCAGGGTTACAGTCCCTTGAATCTGTGAAAAAATCAAACTTCTAAATTAACGTAAAAAAAGATACGGCCGTTTATGCCGCAAACGTATATTTCGACACTCTCAAGGGAATTTAAATTTATAGGGTACGTTGATCTAGAACTATGCAATTTGGCAAGTAATTCCGTCTTATAATACATGCGTACAGAAAAATCTGAAACTCTACATTTATAATTAAATCATAAAAAAAAAATATTTTTTATTTAAAGTAAGTTTTTGTAAGGAACGCTTAGTAGGAATAGTAGGCGCGTCCGACTCGCACTTGTTCGGTTTTTTTATTTCTTGGGGGGCACCCTTTAATTTTATACTAGGGAATCAAAAACATTCCTGTTTGTTTTTCAAGTTTAAGAGAACTCTTAAGGAAAGTTTGGAAAAAACCTCTTAAGGTTTTGATCAGGCCGGCGTTACTGGAACTGTTTTTGGGACCTTCTCCAGTGCCAAGGATTCTCATAAAAGTTAAGACATACTAAAAAAAAATACTATTATTGTTTCGGAAGGATATGAAGACAGGGCAAGAAGATAATTAACCATCGACTATATTAAAACGTAGTAATTTTGTAAAATAACTATCTTAATGGCCAATTTTAGTACACTGGTTTCAATTCCGGAATTTCCGATATTAAGTACCATGAATTCCGGAACTGCAATATCGGAAAAATCGTCCGGAATTCCGGAATTTCCGAATTCCGGAATTCCGGAATGCAAGCCCTAGTGACAGCTGACAGGTGCAGCCATTCATTTGCTTTGGGATTGGATAAATGGCAATGTTTTAACTTAATTAAATAACGGGAGTAATTATGCCAACTGTTTATGTTGTACTATGGTGTGTAACGTTTTAAACTCGGGTTGAACTACCATCATATATTTACAGTCAGAGACACAGATGAGCACTTTGTGAATTCTGACATGTTTTATGCCTAGAAACTAGCATGACTCTAGCTCTATAGAAAACCTCAAAGTCGGTTGCAATAATACAACTACCGACTAACTTTTATTGGATTTCGGTCCTCGGCCATAACGTCTGCCTGAAGAGAGATCTCTCCATTGTCCTCTAGAGGCATGTGATTGTCAACGAGCGACATTTGGAGAGCGTTAACGTCAGTAAAATAGAAAAGAAATATATGTATGAGCTGGACATGACATATGCTAACGAACAGTCAAGTGATCTACACGTCGGTTTATCTTTGTTTAAAGTCATTAGCGATTGCAATACAAATACGTAATAAAATTCTACTGTGCGCTTATTTGTTTGTTGAGACTCTGATAAAGATTTTGATATGAAATCATTCTCATTCATATTTAAGACACACACCTTTATGGAGGCTTTGTTATCAGCCATACATACCTTTCTTATTACATGATTAATCGGTAAGAAC
The DNA here is from genome assembly GCA_947034925.1 of Eudemis profundana. Taxonomy (NCBI): domain Eukaryota; kingdom Metazoa; phylum Arthropoda; class Insecta; order Lepidoptera; family Tortricidae; genus Eudemis; species Eudemis profundana. The sequence continues at coordinate 12,595,878 of OX344808.1, forward strand.
ATTCGACAGTTTCTAAAAACCTCTTCGACACTTGTTCTCACCTTTAGAATTTGAAATATCATGGCTTTTGAAGACTTTTTACGTTTGAGAAACGGAGTTAATTGAATACAATCAAATTCACTTTCCTCGACTTATGTTCACGGTACACTTTCGCGTTGGGCTGTCATTGTCTGAAGCTGTCTCTATTATTAATTTCGACTACGTAACGTCCATATGTACCTATATCTACATTATACAGTACAGTTATAGCCACTAATATAGCCTTCATAAACACGGCTACAAACACAATGATATTTATCTAGAAAAGAATTAAAATAAAACCGATAAAACGGTGTTGAAAAGAGTAGGTAGACATACTGAACTCAAAATTGAATACGCTGTTTACTGAGGAACAATCGAACTACATTTTTGACCTCTGAGCTTTTGATTCTGTAGCTTAACTTATCAGGTCAGTATTCTACTGTTATATTAGTGGTATATGGTATCATTGGTTTGCAGGCGCCATACAACTAAAACAGCATTCATAATTGTATGTCGTTCTGCATTCGTCAACCACCGGTGCGAAAGTAATCAGTCTTAGCAGTTTCATTCATATCCGTCTGTCGCAGTCGCATGGAATACAGCCACCTCTGTTGCGTTCACTTGTCACTGTTATACTTTGTTTCTGCAAACAGTGGCGTGAAGGAAATGGTATAACATTATTACATTAGTTCACGTTGCACTTTTAGTCGTCACCGTCTGCCTAAGTTTCTTGAATAGACGTAAGTTTAAAGCTGCCTTGCACATAATCATTCCTTCCTGGATACACCATGTAGCAGTTCTTAGGTATTACTTGGGTTACTAGAATGCATCGAAATATTATAATGTATGGAACGGATAACGCCTAATAAAACTATGAAATTTGCGCCATAACGCCCACTTTTAAAATCAATACGTCTTATGTTTCAAGTAGTGTTGATAACCACTTTTATGTTCACTATGTTTAAGTCTAATGTCCTTTATGAAAAATATTCATATTTGCATTTGCATATCGTTTAAGACAAAAATCTGTGATTGGTTACAAACGTACTGACGTGAGAAATTAATTTTACCCTATAGTTTTTTCTTCAGCACTAAGTAGGTCCGCCCCCGTTAGCCTTGGGATTTTGAGCATCAGTTACGCTTCCATACTTATTTTATTATATTTCGATGCTAGAGTAGTGGCATACTAATAGGTGCATATCGGCGTCAAGCAGCGAAAAACTAGACCGCGTAAACTTATAACTTACTTAATAAGTTAGAGGAGTGCGTTATGACGTCATAACGTAAATATTGGTACATCACAAGCCGAGCATAAATGTAACGGAGTAGACATGTGCGCCGATCCAAAAATCGTCGGCGGGGGCGTTCGGCGATAAATCGGCGGCGGCGGCGTATTTTCGGCGTGAAATCGGCGTTGCAAAATGATGTTAAACTTTGTTCATTTTTATGAAAAAAAAACCAAGGTTGATTCGTATTTTTTAATAAAAATGAGATTCATCACGATATACACTTATTAGCACTAAGATTAATTGTAAAATCACAGTTCAATATTTCAAAAATCAACAAAACATAATTAAACAGGTATATACAATAAACAATCTTGTTAATATGATTAATCAATAACAAATCAACGTATAAAACCCTTTCCGTTATAAATAAACTACAACTTTCATTCTTAAAATGAATACACCTTAAAATAAATCAACATATAAAATGAAGAGCCTTATCACACCAAATGTTATTATAACAAAAAATCAACAATTATAAAATCTTAGTAATGAAGAATATGATATTATTGCCTTTTTTCTTATTTCTAAAACTTTCAGCTTTAATATTAAATTATTGACACAAAAAATTGCACACAAAATTTAAATGGAATTAATCTACAATATTGATTATATTGTAGGTATATTAACCTTTTGTAGTGAGATGTACAGTCGGCCTCAGAAGTAGCTGGACACTTTAGTACTACACCTCGGTACAAACATGTTCAGCTACTTTTGAGGCCGACCGTACATAATGATATTATACATTTATTCTTTACTAAAAATATGTTTGCAATGTTTATAGTTGTCATGAATAAATGAAATCTTATCCACTCGGGTAGGATTCAGTCTTGAACGCTTGGCAGTTAATGTAAGACCAGCAATTGAAAATACCCTTTCACTGGGTGTACTGGTGGCGGGAACACATAATATGCTTTTGGCAAATAAGTATAGAATTGGGAATGCCAAGCGTCTATCTTGCCAATATTTTACAATATTGCCATCTTTTATGTCACTGGCATCGCAGGAAGCCAAATATTTCCAGCACTCTTTTTCGACATTTTCCTGCTGCTCTGTATATTCCGTGGTATGTTTTAATGCCAGTTGCATTAGAAAAGCAGCTTTTTTATTTTCACTTGATGGCCCCGGGCGATCTTGTTCAGTTTTATTATATGCAGTTTCTAGAGCAGCGGCCGAAACTACTTCACATATATATGCGTTCAGAAACGACACTTTCGTTTCATTTATACCTTCCAGATACTCGTCAATATCTCTAATATTAGCAAATCGTGGATCCAATAAAGCAGCTGCTATAATTAATTTGGTGATAGGAAACCTATGATCCAATTTTGCCATCATGTTTTGCTTCAACCTCCTCATTATAAGTTTTTCATTTTCAAGCAGGGATGTCAATGCTTCCTTGATTCTGATCGAAATACTAAGGCCAGATTTATGGAACAGTTTTCCTGGGAACTCAAAATTTCCACAGCGTCTTTAATTTTTTGCAGAAATTTAATCATGTCTTCTATTAATTCCCATTGGTTTTCTTGAAACTTCAAATTTGACAAATTATACTTTCCTAGTAGGCTATTGATTGGTTGCCTATTAAATTTACTACTTATACTGCGCAGCATTTCCAAAGTGCTGTTCCATCTAGTTGGTGTAGCCGATTTTACCGATGGTGGCTTAATTGCGTCACGAGTAGAAGAAGATGGGTGCCCATACTCTTCTTCTTCCATAGAATTATTTTCAGATTCTATTGGAAATTGTTCATCCTCTTCAATGTTGGTGCAAACGTCGTCAATTTGAGTTAGAATCCGTCGCTGCTCTTTGTCCGCTTCTTCTTCCAGTTCTGGTAGTCGATATCGTAGTTTCTTCACAACCTTCTTTCACTGAGCTACTATGTCCAGTATTTCCTTTGTGTTCTTGATTCCATCGACAGTTACTAAATTGTGAAGTCCATGTCCCAGGCAGAGATGGCTAGTCGTCATTGACATTAAAGGTGCTATGCGCCTTACGTTCGCCCCGGAATCAGTAACTAGGTGAAGCGACTTATCATTCAGTGCGAATGTGTTTCGTAGGTTTTCAATGAAACTACTTAGGGCTTCTCCAGTTTTTTTGTCGCTAAAAACCCTTGTAGCGAGTGTATAACTTTGCACATCAGTTGTATCTTCTGAAATGTAATGCAAAGTGACTGTTATATAATTTTTATGGCAATAAGCATCTTGCCACAAATCTGTTGTGAAGGCAGCATGGGCCCCAATTTTGTCGTGCACATTTTTTTTAACGTGTTCTAAAACAGCTTCGTAAACATCGGTTAATGCTTCGCGTGATATGGTGGTTCTCACAGGTAGCTCATGTTTATTAGCGATGACGTGGTATTTACTTAAAAAGTCAATCATCCCTTCGTCGGAAACTGTGTCGAATGGTAAAAGTGAACGACTAAACCATAGCGCTAAATCTCTCGCAAGAAGCCATTTTTTTTGGGTATTTGAACCAGCAGATGTAGAAGGTGTTGGCCGGATAACGTTGAAAAACGTATGTATGTTTTTCGATGCAGACGCTGCCGTAGAGCTCTCAAATAGCGAATGATCGTCTTTTAAGTGGCGAATTAGATTTCCAGTGCTTACTTTGCTGCCATATGTTTTTATTTTGGCACTGAAAAGAAAAGTAACATTAAAATAAAGTATTTATATTCAATATAAAACGGTTTTATATATTGACTACACTATATTGAGGTTTTTATTGAAACTAAAGACCCATTTCTATTGTGAAAATTTTAAAGTTACCTTTTATAACTTAAGACAAGAATGAGCCATTGTATAAGTTGATAAAAAACATGTTTAAATATTACAAGTATGACATAACTTAACGGCCAAGAGATGTAGATGTAGTTAAATTTAGTCTTACGTCGTCTTACTCAACATTTCATCTTTGTATATTTTAATTTAAAGAAACAAAGACTCAGTAAACCCAGAGATTGATAAACAAATACATAAATTGATTATGATGCGTAATTAATTGCCAGTTTGCCACGTGGGTCTTATGTCTTACTAGCGTCTCACTAAATTCATTATTTAATTACTTGTGCTTGAATAACTATACTAAATGATGAATTAAATTTTCAGAATGCGATGTTCTCTATTGACATTTAATTTTTTATTTGAAAAACACAATAATTTTAAATGGCCACATGCACTAATCTTCTACAATATGTAACAAATTTAACTATGTACGGAGTTATGTGGATGTATTATATATATATATCTATGGAGTACAGTACTTACTGTCCGAACGGGCTGTCTGGTGTCTGCTCTTGTGCCTTTTGCAGACATGGCTTGCAAAAAACCTGATCAGGAAGTACAGATCTCCTTTTTCCATCAAGCTCTAATATGAGAGTCCCAAAATGTTTCCAACAATAACTGTTTTTACCCTTGCAGTGTAACGGATTAATTTTTATGTCTTTTAATTTCACTTTATTTATGTCAGTCTTTTCTCGATCTTCACTTTGTTCCTCACTCATGATTACACCCAAAAAGTAGCACGTCCAGTTATATCAACCGCGCGCACAGACTAATCCCATGCAATTAGTGTGCATAGTTAAGGGATGCAAAACAGCAATATGATTGGGAGGGGGTAATGGCCCAGCTTTTTTTGTAGTGCCGGCACACGGCGCAGGTACATGTGCAAGCGCAAGATGGCGACGCGCCATGGCCAACCAAATGTGAGTCACCGTGCCTTTGTTACCACCCTAATCGTGTTCCTAGGTAGTAATGCCATTTACTACCATTAAATGACACCAAATAATAACGGCAGTATTTAGTTTCAAGTCGAAACCTAAGTGCAACTATATTAATCTTCAAAATAGCAATCACTCAGTGATCAAATTTAATGTCAGGGCCACGCCGATTTCACGCCGATCTGAAATCGGCGGCGGCGGCGTGATGAAAAATGCCGGCGGCGGCGGCGCGCCGGCGCGGCGCACACCTCTATAACGGAGCACTGGAATAACAGAGAATCCCCTTCTATAGGATCAACAGTTCAACGCGATCAAGATTGTAAATTCAAACCAGTATCAGATAAATACACGCAGAGGGATTTATCTTACTGCGCATCACATTAATATTAAATAAACATATTTACATGCCTCGACATAAATATGTGCATCGTTGCATATTGGATTTGAAATTTAAATTGTTCTCGAATGGTCTATTTCACGTCCAATCACCCGCGGGTTGCCGCTAAATTGTTTAAAAATGAAAACAAAAAAAAAAAAGAACAATAGGAGCACAACAAAGGCGCGCGTGATGTAGAGGGCGTCTCAGGATCGCGTCGCGTCGTTCGGCTAGCATTGTTCTGCCCCTATAAGACAAGGGGCAGGGGGCCGGAGGTCTAAACACAGTTTTCAATCGCCATTTCTTTGAACGAAAGATATAATTCAGAAAGGTGCAATATATCAACAGGTGAGAAATAATTATTAAAATTCACCTGATAAAAACACAGACACAATAAAATATAGCCTTTAAAGTATAATGCTTGAAACCCCTAATAAAAAACTTGTAGATGCTTTGATATTCCGAGTACCTACTAAGACGCGTAGTAAGCGTAAGTTTCTACAATGTAATTGCAATATTGTTAGGTAAATGGCTATTACTATATTTGATACAGACAATTAACAGTGAAACAATCAACAGGTTTTTGCGCAAAAACGGCGTAATTTTTTTGGGCTTTTATTATTTCTCAAAATAAATATTTCTCAAAGTATACTGATAGCCATAAAAATGCATAGCTAGTTTTAATACATTGTTTACAAAATGCATTTTCGTCAATTTAATTCTTCCTCGTCGCTGAACAAGCAAACTAATTCTGTCTTAAAGTAACTTCAAAAGCGTGAGCTCTCGTCCCTTGGGACGCAATAGTGTTCCAGTCCCTCCGAAACGCAGGGAAGTCGATTTTCGGCTCCCTAATGCGTCTTTTTGTTTTCTTTAGTATGACCACCACGTTTATAATGCCTTCCATGAATTATGTGCATCTATTTGATGGATCCCTCCTCTTTGTCCCGTTTGTCTTGCTTAATGGTAATTTGATTTTAGAAAACCCATATTTAAACGTCTTTGAATAGATCTATGGAAATGGTGCACTCCATTTGAAATTCCTAATCACATTGATGGGGTGTGATTAATTGCCCTTTCATATTGGATTGTTTTGCTGCTTCTTCCCGGTTACACAAACACGTTTTTTAACTTAATGCCAATGTAAGTCTCACGCTGGCCCTTTTTACATAAGAAAACTATGCTTCTTGTCAGTGACATAGGTACATACATAGTATGACTACGTTTTACATCGCAAAACGCTTTTGAAGCTGGCTTGAAGATAACAACACATTGCATCTAAATAATAGGTTCGGCCAAACCGTTAAACTTAGAAAAAGTAATACCAATATCAATATTAATATTTAGCTTATCTAAGGTACACTGCACCTATAGATAGTATTTGGTTCAATTCGATAATTTAGCAGGAACTGAATGTTTAGGTACAACAGATTATTTCTCTAGACTTTGGATTTTTAGATAACAAAATAAGTTAATTACACCCATACAATATTTACGCGACCTAAATTATGTCTGTTTGAGTACATTTACACGCTACTAAAGTCTCACCCATTTACATAATAGGTTCTCATTATCTACAAGACAGATTACTGGTGCGATCAGATTTCAAGTGCATCTTGAGATCTTGTTCTTGACCGTTTGTAATTGAAGCCTGCGAATCTCATTAATGAAAGACTCGACTGTACCATTCCCTTCCACCGACGCGCACTTAAATGCAGAATTAACTCTGTACGAGTAACACGGTCAAGAAACGCTCAGGTTTCGTCCGACTCATGTTTCGAGCGGTGAGAAAACGAACATAAAGAACGGATTGTTCTCAAAAAGTAATATAATAAAGCCAAGTTTAACTGGGCTACGAAATGTAGAGCTCTTTATCCCAGTATTATTTTATTTTTAGCCCAGGTATATCTCGGAGGACCAGTCCCGCTCGCATTGCCTCAGCGTGGCGGATAAATAAAATTAAAAATCTCTATGAAATTCTTCGCGTTCATCCCGCAACCTTTGGAATTAATCTTTTGTGAGACCACGAAAGCTCGAGAATGAAGTGGTTTCATAAATTTAATGTCGAGTGTGGAGAATGACGGTGTCGTAAATTAAACTCGCCCGGTGATAAGTTTGTTTTACTGAAACCGAAATGAATAACGAAATGGATGATAAGAAATGACGGGCGCAAGTCGTGGGTAACCTTCGCTATCAGGTATTATTAACGTTATGTTGCCTCTCAGAAGAATGGCAGCGAAGATTTGGAATCAAAAGAATTCCGGACCACAAAGGGTCGTTCAGCGACCCGGCCTCAACGTGCGCAATCGGAACGCAATGCGGAATCACATAACTGGGATGACATACTGTTCATTTCTTTATGGCGCTCCGGTCGGGTGATTTGCGACAATCTTCGGTTTGCGTGTCGCAAGATATACGCCTCATTGTTATCATTTTAGTGCCTCTGTGACCTTTCTTTTTCGTGACGCCTTCAGCTAAGAGTAGAAATATATCTCAGTCGTACAAATCGCATTACTATTTCTTTTATCATTAAAATCAAAATGACTTGTTTCATTATGCTATTAATGTTAAAAATAATGAAGAAAGCGGCGAAGAAAAGTCCAAGATCACTGTAATTTCATATCGTTTCTGATGAATTATTTGCTGAAATCTTGTTCGTGCTTTCTCGGGTATCCTTTTAAGGGCTTTTGAAATTTTCTTTTCATAAAATAAAAAGGGCTTCTACATTAAGTTTAAATACTTCTACTGAATGAGGCTGAATCGGGAGCTCGGCTGGCTTTAGTCCAAAGTGCTTTGTTTTTTATGGGCCCGGGTTCGCTTGGAGCCAAGCAAGGCGGTCAAGTGCTTCTGATTTTTTGTTTGTCTACGCCACTTTATGACGACTTGAGCTTCCCTTTTTGGTGCATATTTCTGGTTTCTTTTTATTGCTGTCTTCATTGAGATAACGTTTACCTTGCACTCAAGACAAGTACATTTATTTTAGGGTAACCGTAACAGTAATTTAGCAGAGCTTATTAAAACAGCTGCCTTTAGAACCGGTTTAAATTTAAAACATTGAATAAGCGATTTTTTATTAGGTAGGTATGGTTTTGTTTATGACTTACTGATTTAGACTCTGATACGTAACAATCGCTGTTCGAAAAGCTACATTTCACTAGTAAGACTAAAACCTTTTTTGTGGTAAAAAATGTTAATAAAACAGGAAAGCAGTTTGACTTTCTTATTCTAAGAACGAAATACGATTCAGCTTCGTAATGTTGCAAATTATGTTTGTATAGGAAATGCAGAGAAAAATTGTCATGTCAAGGATTATGAGAGCCGTAGCAAGCTCATTTTCTTGAAAAATTGCTTTCTTTGTGTTTTTTTCATTTGACAGTAAATCGATAGGCGCAATGAGTTGCTCGAGTCAACTATTCCGAGCAATTTATCCTTCGGGCGGCATCGAAATGGCGGTATTTACTTAGTTCTTATTAATGGCGCAATTAGAGATGGGCGCTCGTGGGTATTTACCCGGTAAATACCGGGTAAATACCCAATCCACCCGGTATTTACCCGTTTCTACCCATTTTGGTGGGTAGAAACTACTGAGGGTCAAGATAATTAACAATTGAATAAATTAATGTGTGCAAGGGATAAAATATTAAGAAAAATACATTTTGTCGTCATCGGAATGATATAATATAACTTGGATTGTTAGATAATGCACTGTTACCGAATATTTTCTGCAGGCTTAGCGTTTACATCTGATTTGATTCGATCGTACCTAATAAAATATGTTTGTTTTATTAAAGGAATGAATGATATTGAGTTTTTCTGTAAACTTTCGAAGTCATATTTTAAATTTATTTTTTATATGAAAAAAAATATATATATGAGCTTCCCGTAAAGACTAGTACTAGTCCTCTCATCTCATGCTGGTTCTATGAGATTCAAAAGGTAGTCCAATAATTTTATTTCAATTTCAGTAAAGAAGTGAAGTTGTATAATTATTAAGACTTTATTAAAGGGTTTTTATAGTTTGGTGAAAAATTATTTCTACGAAGTGTCTAAATAATTTATCGTTAACTTTTAGAAATTTTTTGATTACTTAATATCCTACGAGTACTCTAGTAGTGTTTACACAGTATTTTAAAGTTTTCAGATTCCTAGAAGCTTCTAGAAGATGTCTAGAAACGTCTAGAAGTTACATTAAAGTTTCTTCATGTTTTATGAATTTCATAGAAGGTTTAACCATTTTTCTAAAAGATTCTTTGATGTCCCTAAACGTAGTCTTGAAGAGAGAAACGTAATCTTCTGGATGGTTCTATAGGGTTTATACAAGATCCTACGAACTTCATAGATGGTACGACAAGGTTTTAAAGAGATCTAAGATATTTCTAGAAGTTTCTAAGTTTCGTTTATAAAGTCTTTAGAAGCCTACAAATGAAATAATATTATTAAATGGTATCTCTCGTCATGTTTATGAATATCCTAGATGTACAGTAGGTAGGGAACTAAAAGGCCTCGTAAGGTTTCTCGAGGCTTCCGTAAAGTTTTGACATGGTCTTTTGAAGTTTCCAGCAAAGAATTCAAAATCTTCTGTGGTATCTCTTGTCATTTTTATGAATTCTAGATGTTACTATAGGTGACCAACAGAAGACTTGAGGTTTCTTGAAGCTTCATTAAAGTTTTGACATGATTTTATGAAGTTTCCAGAAGTCTAAAAAATATATATATATATGAGATGTTAATAAGATTATCAAGTTTCCCAAATGACATAAGACATCTGGAAGTCTTTAAGTGGTTTTTACAAGGAATCCAGAATCTTCTTTTGTATTTCTAGCCACGCTTATGTGTTCCAGATGTAACAATAATACGCCTCAATGTCCTTGTAAGGTTTTTTGAAGCTTCCGTCAAGTTTTGAGAAGATTTTATGAAATTTACACGGTCTACAAAATAAGCAATATACAAAATTATCAAGTTTCCCGTCTGTTTTTCGACATATCTAGAAGTTTCTAGGTGGTTTTACTAAGGAGCCAGAATCTTCTGTGATACATTATAGTGTTTATGAGGTTCTAGATGTTAAAGTAGGCTTCATAAAGGCCATGTTACCATGTAAGATATCTAGGAGTTAATAATATGTTACAAGAAGCTATCTGGGTATCTATGATGGTTCTAGAGATTTCGATGAGATTCCTAGAAGATTCTGTGAGATTTTTAGAAGAATTATTAAAAAAAAAATTTGAAGTTCATAAAACCTTCTAAAAGAGTTTTGTGAAAGTATAATACATATTCTAGACTTTTTTGTGATTTTTCTAGATGGTTTTGTTAAGTTTCTAGAAGGTTTTTAAGGTTTTATGATCATATTTAGATTGTAACCTTCAATTAAACTTAAAATTGTCAGCGTCTCGACCAAGACACAAATCAAAAATTAAAGATGAATAAAAAGCAGGGAATCCCAGATTTTGCGAAAATCCAAACTGAGTAACGCATACTAATTATGCTTGTTACGTGCTAAAGTGCCCCTAAACCAAAAATCAGCTCATTCTGTGTATGGGAACCCGTGCCGACTTCATCCTAAATTTTTCATATTAACCGGTTGAGCTAAGTTTGCACCTGGTTTCCTTCGCACCACATACTAACCAGGTGCAAACTTAACGCAACCGAGATATAATAGATTGAGCTTCTGCTTTGACTTTTTTTGTTTAATTGTGACGAATTTCTATAAGATAGTTGGTCAGACAGAATCAGAGTGTGCAACTACATGAGTATTTCAAGCTTTTCATTTCCAGTAACTTCACAAATATGAAGAAATAAAATCGCTGAATTTTGAAAATGCAATGCGGTATTTTACATAATCTATGAACAAAACATATTTTCTAGCTCTTAATTAGTCGCCACCTTTGGTACAAAATAATAAAATGCGATTTAATTATAAAAAAAGAGCAACAATAGTTGCGCCCTTCAATCCCGGTTGCGTTAAGTTTGCACCTGGTTGGTCTGTGATTCTAAAGAAACCAGGTGCAAACTTAGCTCAACCGGAAATCGGCACGGGTTCCCATACACAAATTAGCTGATTTTTGGTTTAGGGGCATTTTAGCACATAACAAACATAATTAGAAGGTATGCGTTACTCAGTTTGGATTTTCGTAAAATCTGGGACACCCTAAATAAAAAGTGCATCATTACTTTTGTTGATGTAACCTAAGATGCCTATTTCGCTATCCATAGCATTTATTCTTACTATACGTCTATATATCAACAACGTTTTTAATGAAATTTGTAAAGAATACTTAACAAATAGTTTATACCCACCAATTTGGGTATTTACCCAATTTACCGGGTAGATTGGGTAAATACCCGGGTATTTACCCGGTAAATACCTTGGGTATTTACCCACCGCCCATCTCTAGGCGCAATTGACGTTCTACGGAAGTGGCAGTTTTTAATCTTGACTTCGTTTAAGTACTAGTACTTCATAAATCGATATAGGAAATAATGATACCAATTGAAGTGAATGGTAAGTTAGAAATGGTTATATCTCACAGTTATATTTTACATGTTTTATATGAGTAATTGTGCTTTTGAATTCGAATATTTTATTTATAATGTAAGGTCAGGAAGGGCGAATTGTTTCATGGGGCAAGTCAAGTACATGTATAAAGTTTGACAGCGTGTTTTGGGAATATCCGTAGTTTACGAGTATGATATATTTAGTATTGACGCACTTGCTCCTATAGACGTGTTTGCCCCACTGTAGGTACAAGTGTGTTTCATGCGGATTATTTCGATAATCTTGTGCCTTTTACTTACTCTTGAGGTTACCGTATTTCGATACATATTATCCTAATTGCTTAAGTTCCGTTATTTTATTTTACTACACTGAGAAAAAAAGTTGATTACCTAAATCAAAAAATTGATTGTGATAACAAAGTAACTTGATGTATAGCGAGCAGATTAAGTCAGCTAATTGCAGCAATCAAATTGAAATGATTGAAAGTAACTTAATAAATCCAACCATGACTTTAATGTACGAAATATGTTTTTTGATTAATATAATCAAGAAATATTTAATAGATGATTAAACTCAATTAAGAAGTTGATCAAATATAATATGTTACTTCATTAAAATTTTCGATCAATTGAACTTTATTGTAGTTATGAAGTATTATTTATGGATTTGATTAATTAAATAATTAAAACAATTATAATTTTTCTAATCAAGCAAAAAGTGGGCTTGATTAGATCACTTTTTTTTCAGTGTACGTAACATTTAAGAAAATAAGTTGGAACTGGATGTTTTAGGAGGACAACATGAGTTTTTTTTTGCCGTAATTACGTGAAAAGGTATAATAATTGGTATTCGTATTCATAGGTAGGATTAAAATGGTTTAACTATAGCAAGATTTATCATTATCATTCGTAACTTTACCAACAGTAAATTTGCCTGTAGTGGATTTTCCTCTATAAAATACCGCTTAGCTGTAATTTAACGGGTCTTTAATCGCAAAAAATGATCATACGAGGGCATCATAAACTTCATTGAAGGATAATACTTTCCATTAATATTTTACGACGCGTACTCGACGGGATGGGTTTTAATATGGCATAGCCAACAATTTTATAGACGTTTTAACACTTTACGAACATATGAGCGAATTATAATGGGCAGGAATTGATGGACTTTGTTGTCCTGATAATATTGAAATATACAATATAGCAGATGGTGCCTCCGTGTCCCATAGTCAGGGAACAGGGTAGGTATCTAAACTACTGATAGGGAGGGAGATGCATCGTATGATTATAACTATAACTAAAAAACAAACATATTGTTTCATAAGGACCAATTTGCTCAAAGTAATAAAATATGTCATCATCATCATCATGGTGATGGTGAATAAAATATGTATTATAAAAAAATAAACTAACGAATTCCTTCTTTTTTAAATTTTGTTTAGGAATACATATTTAATATTGTTGAAGTTCTCACTACTTAGCTGTTTTCAAACAAATTTAAATAAAACTTTTAAAAAGCTTCCAAATTCCAATGCATTATGTACTAGGTACTTACTAAAACATTTGCAATTGAAAAACAACCCCATCAGATTGTTTCATTATAGAGCATTTAATCATTATATTTAATTATGATTAAATGCTCATAATGCAACCGCAGCGCTGATTGTCCATGTTTTAGTCACCAGCGATGCGTACATCCGAGTTGCTCGACCATAAATTCCAATTCATAACCTCCATATAAGGGTTGAATAGTTCTAAATTTAAATGGCGTTATTTTTAGTCCAATCATTGTCTAACCCACCCACAGTGTTCATAAATTTATGCAATTAACGGTTTTATCTAGGGTTGTCGCAATCATATGTAGGTAGGTAGTTAAAATAAGGTCTAAGTAGGATACAGTGTTTTATTACTCCTATCAGAAACTGACTTTGAATGTAGAAAAAATCAATAAGTAGGTAGGCTTGTTTATATAGGTGCTTATAAAATATATAATACGTATGCTATAATCATCACTAGACAAGTAAGCTTATGATACTAGGCTTTGTCGATCGTTAAATAATTGATAAAAAAACAATTACGTTCTGACAAGCATGTAAGTGTGAGAGCGACGGATGTTTTTATCTTTTATTTATCGAATGATAAAACCTAACATCATAAGCTTGAAATTCTAAACTACGAGTGACAACCCTGATTCTAAAATAAGCCGCTTATTGTATGAATCCCGTCGATTGAGACTCGCGTAAAATTTAGTCTCGTTGTCTGAGTGGCACTTTGTTGCTCTTAATTAACGGTTATTAAAATCATTTGAATATGTTTCAAATTGCTCGAAATAGACGTTAAATTTATTATAATGAGCTTAGAAGCACAAAATGATTATACCTTTTCGTAACTTTATATGTTTTATAAATTTATAGCATGTTCATTTATTGTATTTACTGGGAATAGTTTGATTATTTATAACTTAATGTCCGGTTTCAGCTGCAGTGGGTTTGCATTTTGTTTTTTTCAATGTGTTTCCTAACTATACGTAATTATGTTTATGCCTCACCTGGCCATAAAGTGACTTTTTCCGCACGCTGCCCGTACGGAAAAAGCCGCTTTCTGGCCAAGTGTAGACATAAAATGATGTACACAACACGGGAGGTAATAAAGAAAGTCCTCGATCGCATATTTACGTCCCTCGCTTGCAGCTTGGGCCGCAAACTTCTGCGATCTCGGCCTTTCTTTGTATTACCACCCTAGTTGTGTGATGTACTATTATTTATTAACAGTAGTTTAGTGTTTATGTGCATTATAATCCTTTTTACTAAGCTGTAAACCCGCGCTCGTTACCCTTTTGGGCATCACGTCAGACACAAAATGTATCACTCACTTTCACCGTAATTTTGAATACGAAATATAACGTACAGTTTCATTTAGGTTGGTATCATGCTGCAGCTTGTGACGGATTTATCCACTATTAGGATTGTTACTACCTATACAATAAGAATATTCTTTAGTGTATACTTCAGAATGTGGAATATAAAAAATACAAGGAAATTATGAGCAGATAGAAGTAAACAATCGGCATAATAACGGCCGATAAGTAAATAGGTAATATTTTAATTCATCTATTTCGTAATAATAATGTAGTATAACATGTCTACTTTGACTTAAGGCTAAAATCACAACATGTGATCAATATTCGTCCATGCGGATTATATCACAAATTGAGATTACTTATTTTGGATAAGTAATGATACTAAATCAACTTCTGAACAATTCACGATTTCAATCGTTCTGTTATAGACATCGAGGAGTAGGTCGATGCGGAAGTCAATAATAGAATTGACCTTTACGCAAGTCGCAAAATAGTGATTCACACTTCCGAAAATAGCACTTTAGCAATAACTTTCGCTGATTAAGATTCAAATTTGTAAGAAAATCCAAAGACAATAAGGATTTACTCCAACTTTCTCTAAACAACGCAAGAAGCAGAGCGCGAAATTTATTCCAAATTTATCGTCTCTTTTACGCACCGACTACGCTTTGAGTCCTTTACACAATCTGTGTCACACGGCACGCTATTTAACACTCTAACTTTATTTTAATAAAGTGCAAAATCCCTAAACAATAATGTCACAGCAGTTGCAGAATTTGCTCAAACGTGCATTGCAATTTGAATTTTTACAGTTCGAGTTAAGGCTCAAATTTGCAAAGCATTACTTTTGCAGCAGTTGCAGTATGCAGTCAAATGTTAGCTTCATGACTGTATTCTCTGTAAAGCGAGCGTAAACAAACAGCCAAATTGTTTATGTTCTGCGGGCGTTTATTGAGGTGATTAACACGTCGAGCTGCGGTCGTCGTTCTCTGTTTCTATTAAGAAATTAAGCGATGTTAACAAGTCTGTCGAAGCCTTTATTGTCTGAGCAATATTACGGTGGTTCACTAAATTGACTTAATGATATGACTGAATATGACGTTCCATCAAGTTCACTTGTAAACGTCGTATACAAGTGAGAGAATTCGTATGGGGTCTGCAGTTTGTGTGGTCATAACTAATCAGCATTTTATTGACCTAATAATAGAGCGCAGACCACTGACTCAAGTGCTATTTGAAAACTCTTTTTATACTTACCATTTTAATTGTAGTACTATTCTAAACATTGTCGTGTCTCTATTGTAAAAACTTGTGAACTAGCTTCTGGTTGAACTCCTGTCATTAATTTCTGATTCATTTGTTCAATAATGTGTTTATTATTAATTGCTCTTTTTAATTGCAGGTATGTATCGCCGGTGCTTTCAACAAATACCTAATGCAGATTGTTCAGGTACCTGTGGCATGTCATACAAATTAATAGTTCTCATTCGGATATATTTAATGATCCCTATTCAAACTAAACGCAGTTTGATTCAAATGAGGCATATCTTTGACTTTCTAGAAGTTTCGATGCCCCTGGGAGAGCCGTGTTTGTTGGCAACTTCGAGGCCGTAGAGGCCTGACCTGCGGGTTCTTTGCTACGTACGTGTGTACCAGTGGCGTGGCGTAAAACATATCCTTGGGCAAGCCGGTGCAAGTTTGGCGTACATTTTCCTTAAGATCTGTGGAATAAGGTGCTCAAATGCCTGATATTAGGCAAGCCGATAAGAATCGAGTTCTTTGGACGCTGCGCTACTGGTGTGTACGTACCTACATAATATAAAGTACCTGCTTACAATATAGTACGGGAAAGTTTGCTTTATTTTGATTTTACAGCTTATTGTAATCTGAACTGGTTCTGAGTTATGTATGACTCACTGGAATTTGTTAGCAACTCTCCAGGAACAATACCTATATTTATGTACCTATATGTACTGTATGTAACTTGAGTAATTGGTGATGGCTGCGTGTTGTTTCTGCATAGAATGATTTGCAGCCAATAAATATATGGAGCCAAACTAATGGTCTTGACGATGCTGAGTAGTGCAACATATTGGTGCCATTGATATGACATGGGAGAATATTAAACAAACTGCTCGAGACCTAAACGTATGGAGTACGGGGAATGTTGATACAAACCTTATATCCCAGCAAAGGGCAATCAAAAAGAAAGAAGAGAGGTCTTGACGACGCTGAGTAGTGCAACATATTGGTGCCATTGATATGACATGGGAGAATGTTACACAAACTGCTCGAGACCTAAACGTACGGATTACGGAGAATGTTGATACAAACCTTATATCCCAGCAAAGGGTAATAAAAAAGAGAAGAGAACAGACGCTGACGGTCGTTTTTTTGTGTATTGCGCTACACACAAGAGGGATTGTGGGTTCCACCATGGAAGTTCTTGTAGGTTCCACAAAATACAAGTCCAATAGGTAATACCCGACAGATGTCCAGAACTCCAGACCAACTTGCCACCTTCCACAATCAATGATAGGAGGCTGTTTCAGACGGTAACGTAAGAAGGCCTTTGTCCAGCAGTAGGCAGCCCTAAATAAATAATACATCAAGTTATCGAACATTTCACGGTACTAAGAATAATATTTTCCTTTCACGGCATTACCGATGTAAATGTCAAAGGGAACAAATGTTGGGAAATACGTAGTAGAAAAATATCAATAAGCTTATCTTCCCTCCGTTTCTTCGTTACTTAATGTAATATTCTTATGTTACAAGGAGCTTATCTTTTGCGCTATTTTCAAACAACAAAGCCTACTAGGTTGTTACTGTAACTATATTCATAAATAAGGTACACAAAATGCAATTATACACGTAAATATATTTGGAAAGCATAACGAAATGTATCAAATGGAAATTATTTTGATTTCAAACTTAATTACCTCTGTATTGCCACTAAAGCTTTTACTATTTTAAAATTGAAATGGCAATGTTTTGAAAGGAATATTAATTAAAGTGGCCCAAATGATTTCAACTACGGATGGTTGCGAAGCAAATAAAAATCAGAATTGGCAATTCCGTTCAGTACGCTTATTCACAACTGCATTGTCAATCTCTTCACTAATATAATTTGATCCGTGGGCTAGTAATAACAGTCGATCGGAAGTCACGCTGTTGTGGTTCGTACAAGTCAAAAAAACGACGAGCTGATCGACATTATTTTGACCCCCCCGTTACAAGCTGTTAGTACTAGTTCACGGGTCAAATTATATTTGGTACGAAATTTACGGTGAAGATGTGAATTGTAATACAGAAACTTAGAGTGCTCTTTTACATAGATTGATGGCAACTATTACTCGATGTATTTTATCTCATTTATTTTATAGAGTCGATGGTGTTTTTTTATTTTGTATTTGTAATAAAATTTGTGATATGAAACTCGAACGACTGCTACAAAATAATTTCCATAAATAAAATTGAAATTGGAAATGGTTTTATAGACAATAATAGATAATTAAACACCGTATTCGGTGCTGTAAAGATCTGTGCCACCATACCGTAATAAAAAACCGTGCAAGTACTTTAAATAATGACTATATTTTTATGATTCAATTACAAATGTCTAGATTTCAGATATTTCCCTATTACTTGTAGTATAAGACGGTATTACTTGCACAATTTCATACTTCCAGGTCAACGGAAAGTAGCTACCCTATAAATTTTGGTTTCCTTGAGAGAGTCGAACTATACGTTTTTTGCGACATAAACGGCCATATCTTTTTTTACGTCAACTTAGAAGCCTAATTTTTACAATTTGAATATTATTACACAGACATAAATTCCGAAATGTATACATCTTTTTAAGACCTGACTGTAAAAACATGCCAAAAATCAGCTATTCCAACTACATATTACCTACACGTGTCTTCAAAACACCAGCACTGATAGTAAGAAAAAATAATTCTGTCACATAAAAATGAGACTGTCTTTTTATTGTCGGCTGTCTCTTTGACTGTATAATGGCAACTTGCTATTCAAAACCAAGCAAATGAGCCACGATGAAACATGACGGGTTTATCTTTTTCTGTTTCGGAGTCCATATGATACGATTGTATTGTCTCCGAAAATACGAAAGTAGGTATACCAAATTTCCCAAATTGCTGAATCAAACGACAGGAGGGTTCTAATTGAACTCCCAAGATTTAAACCACACACACTAGTACAAGTTTAATAAAAGCATATGAACGCGATCTTGCCAACAAACTGTTTTAGCAGTTTGGCGAGTTAATTGTATACGTTTCGTTTATGTGCACCTTTTTGAAATAAAAAAAAGAAAAACAGCATGACTGTATTCAGCAATTCAAGGAACTGGGTGCCGCTAAGTTAAGAGGAAATAGTAAGGTGGAGAGAATTGAAAATAAGGTATTTGTAAAATGTGTCGCTGTCCCGCACTGCCCGCCTCTCCCGCGCAGAGCGCGATAGAGACAACTGCAGCTTGGACCGAAAATACCATTTAAAATTTCATGAAAACAACGTTTTGTAGTCCCCTGATTTCTTCCCCAAAACTTAACCTATTTAACAAATTTTTTCATTAAACATTAAAGAAAGGCTTTGGCCGTGTTCCTATGGTTTCCTTTTTTTTAATAATCTAGTCAAATTTGTTTTCTGGATGTGTGAACACAGCGGAAAATCTGGCATTTTATTTAGGTTTTTGAAGGTTAATATCTCTTTTGAGAATCAATTTATCGTAAAAAGGAAAACATAGGAACATATCAATAGTAGCCATAGATTTTTGGACAAAAAATTATTGCTCTACTGGCATTATCCAGGGAGGAAACAGGGGACTACGTTTGTATGGAAAAACTGCCCTCCTGTTTCCTCTTAACTGTAACGTCTGGTGTCAGTTAGAATTGATTCCTGCAGACAATGGATATTGTTTCTGCGATCTGATACTATTACTTTGATCTCGGGGATCTCGGTGTCTGTTCAATCTACAATCTACATAGCTATTTTTGTTTGTGGATCTATATTAAATAAATACTTGATGCCCCCCCACCCCCTACTTCGGTCGGTTGAATTAGCGACTTTTTCATACAAACGTTTGTCCCCCGTTTTAGTCCTTCAGGGGTTGAATTTCGAGAAAACTTTTCTTAGTTACCGACCTAAAGAATGTGTTTTTCAAATTTCATTTCATCGGACTGTACCTTGTCTTTTAGTACTTTGATCACGAAACCGTGTTGATATGTGTAGATCTTCATTTTCTCACTATGTACCTACTTATTGTCACAATTTAATTAGGCAAGTCATACTAACGACGGTACAAGGTAGGTCTTCTTTCACACAGCTTTTGCTTAGAGATAGTTTATGAAACAAAAAGTAATTCTGTTAACATGTGTGGTATACGAAGAACACCACGCGGGTTAAGTCTAGTGATACTAAAATAAAATCAAATTAGGAATCCTCGATACGGCACTTCACGGTTATTGGCCTTAATGTTACATCAGACTTTCCATCCGTACAGATTTAGTCGATCCTAACCTCCTAAGTGCCGGCTTAAGCTGAAATGCGACGAATTTTTATCACGAGATAGAAGACGCAGCATGAATTATGCACGCGAAACATTACTCGTATCTCGGACATCTCGCGCGGTCAGTGATCCGAGACATAATAGCGCGAGATTATGAAGCGAGCCATGCGTTTGCAACTTACGCACGGCTCGCTTCGTAATCTCGTGCTGTGGAGAAATAAGAGAATATCATCCGCTTTAAGGGAATTGACGGTGAATGGTGTAATGTAATCAATAATCATGTGTTTAGCTAACTTCATACTTGTTTTGTCGCTGTCAAGATTTTCCTTGTAAATTATGCCTTCTATACGATTCATCATTACAACAAGTATAGCATTGCTAAACACAGGTCTCCCCCAAAGACTTCCACAATAAACGGTCGCGCGTTTTTTGCCTCCATCGACTTCTGGCGAACTTATCCAGGTTGTTAGAACTGTTAGAAGTCTATGCATGTTTTAACTTTCTTCAACCTTTGTTAAGTATATCTTCGGGTGGTTACAAGGTACGTATACGCAACAGTTCATAACGATTTGGCTATTAGAATCTCTTAAAACCGTCGTTGAGTTCCGTTTTCCAATTTTGTATCAATTTATCTAAAAAAACGCAGTTCATACACTTTCGCCACATATTTCAAATCACAAGATAGCGAGTTTAATTTCGTTTTATTTTACTTACTTAAAAAAACAATTCCCGAATGCACTGACATTGTTAACGTTTCGTATAACTTAAGTAGGTAATATTTACGACTACGGTAGTAAAATTTATTCAAACGAGGGTGTAATACAAATAAAAGTTTATGGCTTCTCGCTACAGCCTTGTTTTATTCGATTCCTTTTGCTTTCCGTAAGAGCATAAAAATATTACAGCACTCTTGAAATATTAAGTTTTTAATTGACTAATAACAGTAACATATATTGTTTCTTAAATAGGCAGGCGTTTCAACATATATTATCTCTTAAATAGGCAGGAGGGACGGTTCTTTATTTGAGACCTATTAAATGTTTCTCCACGGTTAAACAATAGGCAAGTCGACTGACTTGGTGTAACATTACATCTCAAAACTTTTTGTGGGTTTTACATGTAATATTTTTGATGGGATAGCGTATATCAAATCCAAGAGGGGCTATGTCGACCAGAAGATTTAGAGATACTAAATAGGTAATGATGCTAAGTAGGTAACACGGTGTTCGATCATTTTAGAAAAATAAATTATAAGCATTAGCTACCATCTCTGCTTGCTTATGTATATTAGGTAATTTATCTGTATGCAAAAGAGCACTGCGCACGCTTTCCTTTATTTTATTACCTACTTGATGTTCGCCCCCATTCAAAAGCACAGTGCGCTATACCCATTACACTTCCAATCAAGCAACGCACAAGCACTTGAGACCCCTGATAAATCCACAACCCATTAACCTTGCTGTTTTACAAAGCCTTACACCCTTTTACCATCTCCCTAATTCAATCCATGCTGACCACATCATTAATTTTCTACAATATCGCACCCTAAAGCATTCGATATTTCAGCGAGAACTATTTATATTTCGCAACAAAAGGCTCCATAAATAAAGGCCCCCAGCCACCTTGCCTTTGAAGGCAGCCTTTTCTTATTTTGATGCGGTGTAACGCTGTGTATCACCGGATTCTGGCTTTGTGAGGAATGTGATAAATCATTCAGGTTCGCGCGGAGTGCGTCGGTGTGCCGCGTCCTTTACAATTTGTCATGAATGTAATGTACCTGCTGCTTAGCTTGTGATCTATCGTGCAAGAGGGCTTTTGACAGTCAGTTATTGAGCAATAGATAGTGAATTTTCACTAAAGTAGAATAGTCAGCTAATGAAAGCGAGTCGTGGAGATGCTAGTTCGATTCTCGTCCGAAGCATTTAGGGTCAATTTCAGAGCGTTTCGGAAGCGGCAGTTTTTATCTTTCGTGTTCCAGCAAATATACCAGCGACGGTTTACACAGTTAATTTTTATAATAAACGATAGACGGTATAGAGGCTTCACATTATTTAATCAAAAATTGTCGTCACTCGATAGTCCGTCGCGGTAAAAATCGAGTGACACTAAATAATGAAATGAAAAAAATCGCTGGAGAAATCCGACCTGAAATCGATCCTTTCATTTTTCAATTTTCGCTTCAATAAAAACATTGACCGAAAGTGGATATGTCAATATACGCGAAAGCGTGTTATTATACTAGATGAGATACGTACTAAGTAAAAATAACGAAGCAAAGTTTAACAAAATAAAACGACGAACATTCAAGTAAAAAGATTCAACCCAAGAAGCTTCCAATCTATTCGTACTTTTGTATAGCATTTTGTCCTTTACCATTTGTCTGTAAATTGCTGTAACTTGTTAAGATGTGCTTAAACGTGGCTCTAAACGTTTTTATTTATTCTAGCGATAGACTAGATAGATATACGCCATTGTCGTTGTCTGTTCTGAATTCAAAGAACGTCGCATTGTGGGATGATGGAAGATCGTCAACCGTCAACAATCAAGACTGATTACGGGCACTTAGTAAAAGCGATGAAACTGGGCCGTGAGCATCCCGATTTCAGTCTGAAATACCCAGACTATCATGGCTGAATGTGATCGTTTATTTTTAACAAACTTTTATTCCGCGGTTTTTTTAATAGTCACCGGCATACAGTTTAAAGATCTGGAGTCAACGCTCATACAAAGCCCCCTTGGCCGTCATACATAGGTTCCTATCACCGTCTATATAAATCCGCATACAAAGTAAATAAATAAAGTCCGGAGTAAGCACAGCGATGTATGCTACTCGGGCTCGTCTCTTAGCCCTGCACGGTAGCTCTGTTTAAATGCCTGCCTACTGAAGACTGTGGTCACTGTCTGTTCTATTCTAAGCCAGCTGTTCGTTATTTTGTTACGGATTTCACCACCCAATAAATATCTATAAAATTTCTTCGCCCGCGACACAGTTTGCAACAGCCAATGAAAATGCGCGTACATTGCGCTGCGTTTCAGATGCGCGTTCCTATTGGCTGTAATTTACATGCTGTCGTCTTGTACACATGTTGTCGTGTTGTTGTTGTTGTGTCGTGTTGCACAGAGATATATTTCTCTCTTCTTAATACATCATAAATCATAAATGTAATTCGTTTTTAACTCGCTCTGTATCATAAGGTAAATTTTCCCCTTGCATCTGTTTGTAAAAAGTTAAAAACCATTTGTACATAAATGCTGAAATAGAGGGGTATTTTCAGTATTTCCGAGTGTATGAAAAAAAAGTAAAGTGATACACACTCGTACGTAATAGCTTTTCGGTAATTAAAAAAGATAGCTGTCTCGTAGCTGTTTGATGAGCTCTTTTTATGGACGGCTTTAGAGTTCCTTAAAATTATTGTATTTTAAAATTGAACATATGTCGATTTCAGCATACTCTCTCAAATATGCTTGTCAATAATTAATGGCAAACAAACAAAATGGTTTGTCTAGACTGGCGTACGTTCCAACGTTTAATAAAACCGTTTAAAAACCGCTTCGTGTATGCACTCTTGTTGGGTTTGCATCGACAGACTAACGGATCAGTGCACTTTATAGCCGTAGGTGCATTTGCTTCATTTTGCTCTTATTTTAAGGTAAATAAAGTATGTTTTGAGCGACTAAGAATTAAGGATTTAAAAACAAACGTTACAAACATCCGTTAAATTGTGGAATTTGTTAATTAGAGGTCTTTGAAAACATATTTCATGTACATGATAAGAATAAGCTGATTAACAAGACGTCTATATAGCATAAACTTAATAAATATGACTTCGGAATGGTTTCATAGAAAGCTTTGTAATAGCTATCGTATAAATAAGTACCTAATTGATTTGTTTGCCTCTGAGGAGAATACCGTATTATTAAGCCTTTAATTACATTTCACATTGAAACATTTGTCATTAGGTAGCTTTAATTACCAGAGCATAATAATGCCTGATACATGTCTGCTCCATTGGATACCTACCGCTTCCAGTCTGCAACATACATTGCTTTGAGTCAAAGCAAATAATTTAGAGCCAATCCGAAGATGCTCGTGTGGCTTCAGACTGATTGCTTGAATACCGTATTCGGAATCACTGACGCTGACGCATATATACTTTGTATTGAATAGGTACACTTGCTCTGCACTTGCTCAATCTTCCAAAGTAGACATATATCCTTCTTGGACGCCGATACTAAAGGGAAACGCCATTTTAGGTACACGTTTTATAGTTCTTAAATAGAGAATTCTCGAAGGGTAAATAATAGGCAAGTCGGTGAAAATCGAGTTCTTTGGACACCTCCCAGTACTGACTTGGTTTAACATTACATCTCAAAACTTTTTTGTTGTAGAAGAACTGCATTGCAAGGCTTGCATCTTTTTATATGTAACGTGTTGTTGGAATTACGTTACCAATTTTTCTACAAAAATTAAGTTAGTTCCTTAAGTTGTTTTTGACTGTTCCACTTAACTGCCAACCAGAAGTTGTAGATAAAGTTAAAAATAGGCACGAAATTAATAAGTGTTCTGGCAATGAGTGATGTTTCTGAGTGGGTTCAAGGGCAGAGACTGAAGAGCGTAAACTTCAAACTTTCAAAGTAATGTCTTCAAAGTCTTATTCCATATTATATATACAGGGTGATTGATAATTCGACCTATACTTTGAAAGGGGTTATACTAGAGCTCATTTGCAATAAATTTAGCTCAGTAAACTAGGGGTCTAAATTTGATGGTTATCAAGTTATTTGAGTTTTACGTTTTTTTAGAAAAAGCCCGCTTTTCGGACTAAAAATGATAATTATGAAAAAAGTACTTCCATTTGGCTGGTATAAACTTTGTTTTCTAAAAGCCAATGAACCAATGACTACTTCAAATAAAAATTTGTGTCAACATTTCAGAATTATCTTAGAAATAAACGGTCATGAAAACCAAAGTCATAATTTTTTTTTTCGATTTTGTTACAACTGATGAGAATTACTTGAAAAAAATGTACGGCACTTGATGTAAAAACTACAGAAATAAGTTCCTCAATTAATAAGCTTTCCAAAAAAGTACAAATGTTGGCAACTTTTTCAAAAATCTTGAAAATAATAATAATAATTCCAGAGCAGGTAGCGGTTTCGCAAAAGGCGTACCTGGCCCGGAGCCGCGTTGTTTGTGTCACCTTTATTTTTCTGAGGGCTTCAATTGACCTGCCTCGGTATCTTATCTTACCTTATTAGGGGTGAGATCAGGGTAGATTGCGTTCAGGCATGTTCGTGACTAACCGAGGTTTAATTATCTTCATTCAGTAAGTGATCAATTATCTGCCTTCGACCTTCTTTCCAATTCAGACGTATCGTTGTTAACTTATTTATTTACAAATGAAATGAATTATTGTTTATCAAAACAAAGAATAATAGCATGAACCTCGTATAATCCAACGAACTAACCGAGGCTAAATTATCTTCATTCAATAAGTAATCAATCAATTACTGTCAACCGTCTTTCCAATTGGACGTATCGTTGTTAACTAATTATTTTACAAATCATTAACTAACTAACCGAGGCTTAATTATTTTTTTCAGTAATGAGGTGACCAATTAGTTAATTATTGAAAGTAATAATGATACCTAATGACTGACAGAAATAAGCATACCGGACCTGAAGCCAGTCTGCTTACTTTGTGTTTCTTCATGCAGAAAGCACGATATTAATTTATTTACATCAAATGCTTGTTGGTAGGAATAAGATTGCAAAAGCAGTAAAATAACCAGTTTCTAAATAAAATTTTATTTTAAAATAATTAAATTATTACTAAACACAAAAAGAAGCACGCAGGGTAATGTTTCGCCATACGATAAATAAATAATTAAAATAAATTACAATTACAACTACAAATCTTGTTCGAATTGCCTGCCTCGGTTGCGAATGCAAGCACGAAGTCTTGTACGTACTTCACTGACTGTAACCCGCGTCGACAGACTTTCTTTAATAGTTTGGGCAGCTGCTACAATTTTTTCTCGTAAATCTTCTACATCACGAATTGGCCTGTCGTAGACTAATGCCTTCATGTGACCCCAAATGTAGAAGTCGCATGGAGTTAAGTCGGGACTTCTCGCTGGCCAAGGGATCGGACCACCTCGACCAATCCATTTTTCTGGATAATTCACATCCAACCAATGTCGCACACGCAGATAATAGTGAGCTGGGCAGCCATCGTGTTGATACACCATGGCTATCCTTCTGGCAAGCGGCACATCCTCCAGCAGCATAGGTAGTTCGTCCCTCAAAAAGTTCTCGTACGCGTCACCGGTTAATCGTGCCGGCAGAAAGAATGGCCCGATCAAATTGTCGTGCACAATACCCATCCAGACATTTAGTGAGAATCTGTGCTGGTGAGCTCCTTCTCTGGACCTCCGTGGGTTTTGATGTTTGGGGGCCCAAAAATGCAGATTGTGGTAGTTAGTTATTCCGTCGCGGTCGAAGTTGGACTCATCTGTCCACAAAATGTTCTTCAGGTACTCCGGGTCTTCGATGTCAGCATTCAACAAAAATCTGCAGAAATCGATTCTTCTTGCAGGATCTCCCTCCTCGATAGCGTGTACTGGAGTGTAGTGGTATGGATACTGCCGTGCTGAATGTAATGTGAACCAAACCTTCCACTGAGTTATCCCAAGCTGGTTAGCCACAATCCTTGTTGATGTAGTGCCATCCGCGCGGAAACACTCCAGGATTTGTTCCTCTTCAACCGGATCATGGACTGGAGGTCTTCCAGCATCAGCTTGACGACGTTGAACCGATCCAGTTTCTCGAATACGTCGATACGTCGCACCAAACACACTTACATCAGGTAAACGGCGGTTGGGGAAGCGTCGTTGATATTCTCTGCGAGCCGCAGCGGAGCCGCCATCACAAAACCCGTAACAGTACAGGATATCCGCGTATTCTTCATTTTGATAAGCAGCCATTTTTTTTAAGAAATTAGTACGTCCGAGTTGGAAAGAAGGTCAAAAGTAATTGATTGATCACTTACTGAATGAAGATAATTAAACCTCGGTTAGTCACGAACATGCCCGAACACGAACCGAACGCAATGTACCCAGATCTCACCCCTAATTAGATAAGATAAGATACCGAGGCAGGTCAATTGAAGCTCTCAGAAAAATAAAGGTGACACAAACAACGCGGCTCCGGGCCAGGTACGCCTTTTGCGAAACGGCTACCTGCTCTGGAATTATTATTATTATTTTCAAGATTTTTGAAAAAGTTGACAACATTTGTACTTTTTTGGAAAGCTTATTAATTGAGGAACTTATTTCTGTAGTTTTTACATCAAGTGCCGTACATTTTTTTCAAGTAATTCTCATCAGTTGTAACAAAATCGAAAAAAAAAATTATGACTTTGGTTTTTATGACCGTTTATTTCTAAGATAATTCTGAAATTTTGACACAGATTTTTATTTGAAGTAGTCATTGGTTCATTGGCTTTTAGAAAACAAAGTTTATACCAGCCAAATGGAAGTACTTTTTTCATAATTATCACTTTTAGTCCGAAAGGCGGGTTTTTTCTAAAAAAACGTAAAACTTAAATAACTTGATAACTATCAAATTTAGACCCCTAGTTTACTGGGCTAAATTTATTGCAAATGAGCTCTAGTATAACCCCCTTCAAGGTATAGGTCGAATTATCAATCACCCTGTATATTGTTCTAAACATTTAACTTCAACATGCCTAAATTAGATTTACGAAGTAAAAGTGCTTATTTTCAATCAACATTCTAGTGTAGGTTAAACATTGCTGGTTTTGATTTCAGGCACATATAGAAAGTCTTTGGATACACTATTAATACACAATCCAAGTTATAAAATAATAATATATTACCAAAAAGACTTCCTAACTTTGTTAGGACTAAAAAGGATGTATAAAAAGAATGGCGTCACATGACCAACATTCTGGTGGAATGCCCCAATAGTTGTTACAAACCCAGAGACTAAATAATAAGTACCCACTGCTCAACAATCCCAAAACACCAAGGCAAGCACATAACACCAAAAACTAAATTTTACTGAACCTCACTTAAATTAATCCCGTACTGTAATAAAAAAAAAACCGGTCAAGTGCGAGTCGGGCTCGCGCACCGAGGGTTCCGTTAAACTCGTCAGTAGATACGTGAATAATTCAAGAAAAACTGTATGGTGGGACAAACTTAACTTTGCTCTTGTAAAACTGTTGTCCCCATACATCGATATATGCCGCGGTTAGTTTAGTAGGAGCAAATAAGGTTGTTTTACGATTTTTGCGAATTTCTAAAAAACGCTGCAAGTTAGGAAAACCGTTTTATTTTTCTAGTAATATTTAGGATAATATTAATAATCGGTAATTATTACAGATTTTTTGTTCAGTATCTTCGGAGATAATAGGGGGGAAATGGTATTTTTTCTAACGTTTTTTGTTTTCAATTAAAAACTACATGTCTAAGAAAAAAAATTAAAACGGTTTTGGAATCTACATATTTAGCCCTTTCATTTGATACTCCACTCGATATATTAGCTCAACTTTTGATTTACGACATCCCATTTCGGTCCCCTTTAAAAAAAAGTAAAAAAGGTTTAAGCTTTTTTTGCTGTCCCATAGGCTCGGATTAGCGATTTTTAACACTATCCCAAATTTCAAGTCGATAGCATCAGTAGATCCTGAGATATCTTGCTGTGACAGACGGACAGACAGACAGACAGACAGACAGAGTCGCACCATAAGGGTTCCTTTTTTACCATTTTGGTACGGAACCCTAAAAAGCATAAACATGTGCTAGTTTCTGCTGGATCTCCTTTTCCACGCGATACCTAACTCAGTTTAGATTCGAAACAAACTACACTCGTATAATGTATCTACGAGTATGTGTGGCGAAACTTGTTACCTATGAATTTCTACTACTTGGTGAGTAAATTAAATTCCCAACTTCACACGCTGCTATGAACAATGCTTCCCGAAACTTTCAGTGTGATAATAAATTTTGTTAAGTTGTCGGCACAAATAAGTGAAACATTCGCGTTTCGAAGTTTTAAACTGCTTGAATTTCGTGTCTAAATTTTTAATTAGTGCTATCAAGTTTAATTTTTTAATGATAGCTAGCTTTGTGCTTCGCAGTCGGACATTCTTAGGTTCCTACCTAATTTATTATATAACACACACAATGATTTTTTATTGACTATACTATGAAAAGTACCCCGTAAACCCGATTTTAAAATATTAATTAAGTTATTAAGATTTATTTGTCCATAGTGAGTCTAAATTGTATTTTCATACAAACTGATAGTTACCCACTGTTTTACCCTCAGATTTGAACGATCAAAAACTATTTCTAGAACTTTATAACATTTTCATATATCTTGACTCACCCATTTAGGCTGTTAATGCGTTATCAGTTTATCAGACAGAAGCTGTTAAAATTTTTATTCAGTGGTAAAATTTAATATCCGTGTTAACGATTGATTTTTATCATTAATTATCTACACAATAAACAAATTAAACAAGAACCGAAGACATTACTTGTTCCATTAATTCATCCAACAAAGAGTTGCAAAATCAGCTCCAACAACTCAAATTCCGCACAACTCGCCACAGATTAAATAATCTTACTCGAGAACTTGCAAAATCTCCGAACATTTTATAATTAGGGGAGTACATTATAATTATTTTGCTGAAATGAACTTATAATAAGTGGGGTTGGTATAAATCTGACTGTTAGGAGTTAGAAGCTTGTTTTGATTTATGGGGAGAATTTTCCCGTGTGTAATGTATTTCGTGCCCTTTAACTTCCGTGTAGTATTTTAAACACGTCTTTTGCAGGTACTTAATGGGATATTGCTTAATTTTCTAGCATTAATGAACTTGTTTCACTTAATAACATA
The DNA here is from genome assembly GCA_947034925.1 of Eudemis profundana. NCBI lineage: Eukaryota > Metazoa > Arthropoda > Insecta > Lepidoptera > Tortricidae > Eudemis > Eudemis profundana. The sequence goes on from OX344808.1 coordinate 12,626,089, forward strand.
AACATTGACAGAGTTTCATGTTTAAATATGAGCAAATAATTTGCTTCAGCATTTTAGATATACTAGGTATATCATCGTCAATTTCTTTGTTACATAACGTAATTTACTGTAAGAGCTAGATTAATCTGATGTACCTACATTGAAAAATACAGGGTGACTGGAAATTCGCCGTATTCCTTGATAGAGGTTTTTCCACAGCTCATTTGCAATGATTTAGGCCCAGTCAACTAGGGATCAAAACTCCTTGGTTTTCGAGATATTCAAGTTTTTTGGTTTTCTTTTTAAATACCCGCCTCTTGACATAAAATGCAATTAGGTACTTTTTAAGGTTTTGTTTCGTGCCATATTATATACCGGTAATGAATGGAAATGTAAGTGTTCCTTTAATATGTACATACATTAGGACCTTATATAGTAATTGTAAACATTTGAATTAACGTATGAGTTTGCGGTACTTTGTGGTGGTCGCTTCGCCAGGTCCGTGTGGAATGTGTCCAGGTTAACTAATTACTATTAAGTTGCTACCTAATGGTGCTAAGTGCACATATTTCACGCTCTAGTGCAAATCGCACAGCGGTAACGCATATAATACACAGTGACTATATAGAACATATCGGTTAATTAAACCTGTAATCATTACACTGGTCAAGAGTGACTTGGTCGCCTTTGATATAAATATGCTTTTAAAATAATTTGGCAATAAAATTAACGGGCTTGTAAACAGTTTTCAAGATCTGCTAGTTTTTGAAGAAATCACCATTATCCTATTGCTACAGTCCATAGAAAAGTTACGCTAGGTCGCGGTTTACCTACCTACAAAAAAATTTGCTGGTCTGATACGTCTACAATTGACTTCTAAATTTGTATATTCTCAAGTACACTAAAACTTAAAAATAATTCGGGCAACAATAAAGTTTATTTGTAAACCTGTGTATGTTAGTTCTTTATTTAAATCAATTTAATTACTTACTGAATAAATTGATGAAAACAAACAGTTACCATCAACGATACCTACCTACTATGAAAATTGAATTGTGTTTGATTCATCGATCATTTCTGTTTATGACGTTTTAATTTAAAATATTTGAAACCTTTAGGGAATACACGTTAATTATTGAATGTATTCTCATACTCATAATAATTTGACTATAATTACGGTGAATAATCATATTATCTCATTGAATGTGTTCGAACCAATGTTTTTACAAGAAGTACATATTTATATTTCTAGTGAATTAATATACTGCGCAACGTGCATGATAATATAGCTCAAGAAATATAAAATATTACATGTTATCTGATTATTATTCAAAAAAACTTAAAGCGATTAGATCCTACTATTGCAATTGGCGATCAGCTGTGCAATTGAAGGGGACAGATTACTTATATACAGGGTGTCCCTAAAACCAACTTTTATACGATCAGGGCTGATAGACCAGCTCATAAGAACCTAGATTAAGCAAATTTGACCTCAGTAAAAATCTCTTAGTTTTCGAGATATTGACGTTTTTAAAAAACTCGTGCTAAGTGGATACCCTGACTCGGTGTTTTGAGTGTCATTGCTAAAATATCAAGTATTTTACAAATCTGTATTTTGCTATGTGTGGCCAAATAACTATGCTATTGAACGTATTTTCTATTTTTGCTAATTTATTCATGCTGTGGACACAGTACAATAACAAAAAAAAATTATTCGATTTTTTTCAAATTTCACCTCTGACTTCGAACTAGCGTGGTGAAAAAAAAATGTACCAACATAACCAGGCACTCAACGTAAAAAAATTGCGCATTTATTGTAGTTTCTAAAATGGTATAAAATTTACTAAGCACTGTAATAATTTTTGAAATAATGATATTTTGTTACAAAATTAACTGTCTGCCGCCTTCATCTCATACGATCCGGTTGAACTAAGTTTGCACCTGGCGTGCTTGACATCACATACAAATTAGGTGCAAACTTCACGTAATCGTCAATATCTCGAAAACTAAGAAATTTTTATGAGGTCAATTTTACTCAGTCTCGTTTTTTATGAGCTGGCTTATCAGCCCTGTTCGCCATTTTGTAAAAGTCGCGAATTTTGATAGCCTAGATCAGTCTTTCGAATGTCATGACTTCAAATTTCAGTATTTTCTTAATCTGCTTTTTGTTAAACATTACTTAATAATTATGCTATCATACCTTTTCTGTTCGAAATTCAAATTCTGGTACGAAATTTAACCAATGGAATATTGTAGTATAACCTCCTTTTGAATTAAAATGCTATTATCTTAAAAACTACGGTGTCTAGTGTGTAAAATCTTACTATTTTAAACTACATTAATTTTTTTTATTTTAGCATGGTAAATTTGTTTTAAGTATTACGCGATTCAAATCCGAGGTCATATTTTGAATCACGTAAAATCTAATTTATTTTGATAAGGTATGATAGCATAATTATTAAGTAATGTTTAAAACAAAAAGCAGATTAAGAAAATACTGAATTTTGAAGTCATGACTTTCGAAAGACTGATCCAGGCTATCAAAATTCGCGACTTTTACAAAATGGCTAACAGGGCTGACAAACCAGCTCATAAAAAACGAGACTGAGTAAAATTGACCTCATAAAAATTTCTTAGTTTTCGAGATATTGACGATTACGTGAAGTTTGCACCTAATTTGTATGTGATGTCAAGCACGCCAGGTGCAAACTTAGTTCAACCGGATCGTATGAGATGAAGGCGGCAGACAGTTAATTTTGTAACAAAATATCATTATTTCAAAAATTATTACAGTGCTTAGTAAATTTTATACCATTTTAGAAACTACAATAAATGCGCAATTTTTTTACGTTGAGTGCCTGGTTATGTTGGTACATTTTTTTTTCACCACGCTAGTTCGAAGTCAGAGGTGAAATTTGAAAAAAATCGAATAATTTTTTTTTGTTATTGTACTGTGTCCACAGCATGAATAAATTAGCAAAAATAGAAAATACGTTCAATAGCATAGTTATTTGGCCACACATAGCAAAAAACAGATTTGTAAAATACTTGATATTTTAGCAATGACACTCAAAACACCGAGTCAGGGTATCACTTAGCACGAGTTTTACAAAAACGTCAATATCTCGAAAACTAAGAGATTTTTACTGAAGTCAAATTTGCTTAATCTAGGTTCTTATGAGCTGGTCTATCAGCCCTGATCGTATAAAAGTTGGTTTTAGGGACACCCTGTATAATTCATTCGAAATCCAATAAAACTGTCAACTTGCGTAAACTTATTTTTCACATTATGGCTGGTTGGACACAGCTATATGCCTGGTTGCACTCAGCTACTGGGTCTACAATAAAGAAACATTACGGCGCACAACGGGAGAAATTGTTACAAATAAACTTTTAACGCCCGAGTGCGAAATTTTGCTCGAGCACAAACTGCGGCTTTAATTCAACTGAATCGTTTAAGTTTCGTTTTTAGTGCAAATTTTACGAATTGGGACCGTTAACTACTAAAATTGGTAAAATTTTGCGCTGTTTACATGGCTGCATTCTACAAATTTTTAATCAAATAATAAAACGCGTTAAACCGATTATTATGATGTTAACTTACTGTATGAAGTTTATAATTTGATCTTTTCACTCTAAATTGTAATTTTTACTGTACTTACTTTAAGGGAAATATCTACTCGTGCGCATCTACAGTTACAGTACAGGCACTACAATCGTAACTGCGCTCGTTTCCGTATACAAGATTTATTGGAACAACCGAAGCACCTCTTGTTTAGACATTCACTTACTTGTATTTCCAATAAAATTTATTCGCCGATCCGTGTTTCAATTCGAACACGGCTATTTATAGGTCCGAGAATTTAATTTTGCTCAGTTAAATTCAAGAGAGTCTGCAAATGAATATTGTTGGTATATTTAAGTTATGATGAGAAATTATTATTATGTTTGTTCTATTTTTTTACTAGTTTTCTACTATAGCTCTTTTCACTTTGAGCAAAGTTTGCTTTCAGACTTTCATAAACAATGTTTCAAAAACTCATAATTAATATTAGTTTAATTTGCGTCAATACCCGAGCCAATAGTATAACAAACAACAATATTTAGAGTAATTATAACAACAATTGAAGTTTAAATTAAAGGTAAAACATCCGTCACTCTTACACTTACATATTTGTTAGAACGAGACGGATACTTTAATTATTTATTTATCGATCGACAAAGGATAAACATACTCATAAACCTACAGGGGGAATATAAAATCATGTACAGTCGACGGCACAAATATGTTTACACTATTCGACCTTATTCCAATGAAATAAGAAACCTCGGCTGGTAGATATAAAGGCCACTACGCAGATTAAGTCGTACTTTCTGACCAGGAAAAGACATTGAATAGTGTATTATTAAGAACGGATTTGCAATTTTGCACCCTTCGATAATAAGTAGTAGCACGTAGATTATGAACTAAGTAACATGGTTTCCCCCTTGCCGTGTATGAATTACTTAGTATCCTTTGTTTGTTTGAATTGTGACATTCCAGACACTGCCTTTTATGTAGTGCATTTAGCTATCACAGAGTGGGAAAATGCCACTGGTCTGTCATCAAACCTTCCTTTTCACGCCACTATCTTTACCCGCTAAAGTGGGAACAAATACGTCCTAGAAATAATTTATGCAAAAGGATTTTAATGCCTTAGACCAGCGGTTGGCAACCTTTTAGCAGCCAAGGGCCACATAGTAGCTAACGAAATTGACGCGGGCGGCACTTTGTTAATAATTTGTGATTTTATACAGTTCTGAAATTACATACAAAATAGCTAGGGAGGCTCGCGAGCCGTAAGTGAGCTGTTCACGGGCCGCAGGTTGCCGACCGCCTGCTTTAGATGATGAAAACGTTCATCGATTTAGGCAATTATCTATATGATTTATGATTTTTCGATAATACCAAGATTATAAATATGGTTTACTTAACGGGGTATATTGATTATATAAAAGACAAACTTGTGATTTGTATTATTTCAAACGGTTACATTATTTACTCATTATTATTTATATGGCGGCGCTCAGTTGAGAACTAGATCAGTAGGTATATTTTATTTAAAGATTATCTAACACTGATAGAATTTAAATTATTCAGGGTGGTTTTTGATAAACTGTACGTATTAAAAGGGGTGATATTTCAGCCAATTTTATCGATAAAATTCAATTTAATTTTTGTTTGTGGCCATTCGTTTTTTTACAGATTTTTAAACTTTTAATTGAAATTTTGGGCAGTACATCGGTTTGACGCGGTATAACTTTTGATCCAATTGTTTAAAATTGTAAGAAATAAATACAGGGTAATGAAAATAGACACTTTATTTAGTAGCATTAACAATGAACCACCGACCTGAAGAAAAAATCAACAAAAAAAAAGTACAACAACAAAAGAGCGTATATTCATAGCAATTACGTCCTTTTGTTGAGAAGCGCAGTTTATCGGCAATAACTCAAAAACGGTACATTCGATCTTGTTGAAAATAATTTTCGTTGAAAGTATTAATTAAGCGTTACCTTCGTGATTTTTTTCACAATTTACACAACTTTCGGAGCGATTATTTCCAAATACATTCACTTAATCAAAAACATTACTTAGGTACCTTATAGTGTTTTTTAAAGAGCTGTCGAACTATGTACAACACGTTGATATTTGCTGAAAAAAAAAATTTTACTGTCTTTAACATGTATGGAGTGCCCCCCTAAAAATATTTATTTTAATTATTTATATACCAAACTAAGTAGCGGCATATAAAAGACACCTATATTCCAAATTTCATCAATATCCATCATGTAGTTTTTGAGTAAAATGCCTGTGACATACGGACAGACAGACAGACAGACAGACAGACAGACGGACGGACATGACGAAACTATAAGGGTTCCGTTTTTGCCATTTTGGCTACGGAACCCTAAAAAAGACGTTTTTCATCATTAAAAAACGGCTACAAAAATTAAGTTATACCGCGTCAAACGTACCTACTGCCCAAAATTTCACTGATAATTTTAAAAATGTGTTAAAAAAAAGTGGCCAGAAACAAAAATTAAAATCAGTTTTACCGATAAAATTGGCTGAAATTTCACTCCTTTTAATATGTACAGTTTATCGAAAACCACACTGTACTTATTCATAATTCTTCCGTAGAGGCAGCCAACTTCTACATAACTTCAATCAGTTGACTGAAATTATCCATACTTTTGAAGTAATTTGAATTGAAAACATTTAAATAATAAAAAAGTGTGTTTCGTTTTTTACATATAAGTAGTTTGAATTGCTTCTTTGAACCTACTGTTCAACGTACTTGAGATCTTTCGAGTTCGAGGTTTTTGTCAGAACAGAATTGTAAAATGGTTGCCACATGTGTTGTTTTATGGGAGTTTTATCAGATGAGTGAACACGTGACAACATTGGGATAAGGGATATGTTTGGTTTGAGATATAGATAAGAATAATAACGTCATTAGAATATGGTAATTAAGGCGAAATATTTCGTTAACTCAGATCACGATCGCATTTTTTGCCAATGAAATTGTAGCAATGGTTTGTGTTTTAATGTATTTATTGCAACACCGTTTTTCTCGTACTAAGGACGTTTGTGAATGAAAACTATGGCATAAAAATCTACCTATTAATAAAGTAATAACTATATGTAGGAATAAATAGTGTCTCCTGAAGTCCTGGCACAAGCAAAATTACTTGATTAATATGCCCATTGTAAAATCTTCTTTAGTAACCAAATAACCTTTTTTAATTTTTTCAATAAGTCGTAAAAGTAATATTTTTGCTCTCCGATTTCCGATAAAGCATTTTTTATTATTAAAACTCAGCTGCAAAGAACCTCGTTAAAGAAAGTAGTGTCGGAAAAAGCCATTTCGACTAAAAGGTATTGAAACTTTTTCTTGGAAGGAAACATTTTGTGAAACTTTAGCTACATAAACGAGGTTGCAAATTAAATGCAATTTAATTAGAAGTCAAATAAACAAATGTCGAATAGCCGGAAAGTTGTTTTCATTTGGAGAAACGGTTATTGTTGAGTGAACCGTGTAAATTCTCGGATTCAGTGAAGCTTCCGTAAACGTTTTGCTAGTCAATTATTGCAATCACGCCTTTTAATAAACAATGTAGAATATGACAGTACCTCTAGTACAGTCCGCATCAAATTGTCTGCCATATACAGGGTGTCCCTAAAACCAACTTTTATACGATCAGGGCTGATAGACCAGCTCATAAGAGCCTAGATTAAGCAAATTTGACCTTAGTAAAAATCTCTTAGTTTTCGAGATATTGACGTTTTTGTAAAACTCGTGCTAAGTGATACCCTGACTCGGTGTTTTGAGTGTCATTGCTAAAATATCAAGTATTTTACAAATCTGTTTTTTGCTATGTGTGGCCAAATAACTATGCTATTGAACGTATTTTCTATTTTTGCTAATTTATTCATGCTGTGGACACAGTACAATAACAAAAGAATATTATTCGATTTTTTTCAAATTTCACCTCTGACTTCGAACTAGCGTGGTGAAAAAAAAATGTAACAACATAACCAGGCACTCAACGTAAAAAAATTGCGCATTTATTGTAGTTTCTAAAATGGTATAAAATTAACTAAACACTGTAATAATTTTTGAAATAATGATATTTTGTTACAAAATTAACTGTCTGCCGCCTTCATCTCATACGATCCGGTTGAACTAAGTTTGCACCTGGCGTGCTTGACATCACATACAAATTAGGTGCAAACTTCACGTAATCGTCAATATCTCGAAAACTAAGAAATTTTTATGAGGTCGATTTTACTCAGTCTCGTTTTTTATGAGCTGGTTTATCAGCCCTGTTCGCCATTTTGTAAAAGTCGTGAATTTTGATAGCCTGGATCAGTCTTTCGAATGTCATGACTTCAAACTTCAGTATTTTCTTAATCTGCTTTTTGTTAAACATTACTTAATAATTATGCTATCATACCTTTTATGTTCGAAATTCAAATTCTGGTACGAAATTTAACCAATGGAATATTGTAGTTGTAGTATAACCTCCTTTTGAATTAAAATGCTATTATCTTAAAAACTACGGTGTCTAGTGTGTAAAATCTTACTATTTTAAACTACTTTTTTATTTTTATTTTAGCATGGTAAATTTGTTTTAAGTATTACGCGATTCAAATCCGAGGTCATATTTTGAATCACGTAAAATCTAATTTATTTTGATAAGGTATGATAGCATAATTATTAAGTAATGTTTAAAACAAAAAGCAGATTAAGAAAATACTGAAATTTGAAGTCATGACTTTCGAAAGACTGATCCAGGCTATCAAAATTCGCGGCTTTTACAAAATGGCGAACAGGGCTGATAAACCAGCTCATAAAAAACGAGACTGAGTAAAATCGACCTCATAAAAATTTCTTAGTTTTCGAGATATTGACGATTACGTGAAGTTTGCACCTAATTTGTAAGTGATGTCAAGCACGCCAGGTGCAAACTTAGTTCAACCGGATCGTATGAGATGAAGGCGGCAGACAGTTAATTTTGTAACAAAATATCATTATTTCAAAAATTATTACAGTGTTTAGTAAATTTTATACCATTTTAGAAACTACAATAAATGCGCAATTTTTTTACGTTGAGTGCCTGGTTATGTTGGTACATTTTTTTTTCACCACGCTAGTTCGAAGTCAGAGGTGAAATTTGAAAAAAATCGAATAATTTTCTTTTGTTATTGTACTGTGTCCACAGCATGAATAAATTAGCAAAAATAGAAAATACGTTCAATAGCATAGTTATTTGGCCACACATAGCAAAAAACAGATTTGTAAAATACTTGATATTTTAGCAATGACACTCAAAACACCGAGTCAGGGTATCACTTAGCACGAGTTTTACAAAAACGTCAATATCTCGAAAACTAAGAGATTTTTACTGAGATCAAATTAGCTTAATCTAGGTTCTTATGAGCTGGTCTATCAGCCCTGATCGTATAAAAGTTGGTTTTAGGGACACCCTGTATGTATATCACCAGACCCCAGGGGAGTTTAGTGGGCAAACGCCTGACGGGTACTACTTATAGATAGACTATTTGTTTTTATCGACATTTATGAATATCTATATTTTTGACATTAAGATATTAAAGTTTTTGGTGCAAAATGGAAAGGCAAGTTCTCATATCGATATTCGTCGATACATCGTATACCGATGCTTTCCGCCTAAACTTAGTAATCATACCCAACTTTCTTTTTCATTTTGAGTATGGTTATGATTAACTTAATAGTTTTCGTTTTAAAGGATTTCCTTAGTGTTATTTGTCAATATGGGAATCGAAAATCGGAAACAAAAATATCGATAAAAACCGTCAGTGTCTGTCAGGCGTTTGCCCCCTAAATCCTGAATTCTAAGGTATAATAAGTACCTAATAGGACGTGTTGCGATATACAGCGTGTAAGTCTAATACGGGCGAACAATTAAACCAGATGTAGCGTTTAGTAGTGTTATCATTAATTAATATGATTTTTTAAATTACACTTAATAGTGACCTCGTAATTAATTTTTGAAAATTTACCGAGCAGCAATGTACCGCATACATGCTTGTTATGATATTGCGAGATACGACCTGTTTTAAAGTAACTGACAACTAGCGTGTTTGTCAACTTGAATGTGTTGCGTTACATTGCGGCCCGAATTATTTTGTATGGTAAATATTTTCATTGTGGTTTTAAGAAATAGTTATCTAAATATGCTTCTTAGGTCCTATGCTGACCACCGTTTTAATATTCGCCCGTATTAGATTTACAGGCTGTATATGGCGCTTTGGTTGCTACGAACTATTTGACGCTGACTGTACAACTTTTCATCGCAACTCCTTGTCATGCGAGAAACACTAGCTATCTCTGTCCATTCATTATAGTGCGAAAGTGACAGGTACCATAATAATATGTCACACGATGGACTATGTCAGTTGTGCTAGCCCGGCTGGTACCTAGATCGATACTACTGTTACAGTTAATTAATTAACTAATTGTTACCGATAATACTAATATAAATAATTTAGTTAATTAGCTAATTATTGTGGGTATTATATTTTAAGTAGTTACATAACCTAAATGTTTTTACTTTTTATAAAATCGCGAAGTGTTCCGTGTCAACATACAGTTTTTAATATGAAATATTTGTAGTTTTAGCGCCCATAGTAAATTATGAAATTTTCAAGGGTTTATTACGGTTCAAAAGATACAATCTTATCTTATGATAGTCGGACGAGTGGACGACGAAGGTTTAGTTATAGGGTTAAAAGTCTTAAATAGCACCAAGCAGGTACAAAATCACATAATTACCTACATAAAATAAGTTTTTTTATGCAAATCGCAATAAACTTAGTTTAATCACAAATTGATCTACACGAGAGTTTTAGAATTCAAGTTTCTTTCGATTTTGATTTGAAAAGTGGAAAAACCAATAACTCCAATCAACGAGGTATTTTCAAGACAGAAAAGCAAGCAATAGTAATCCTGCGAATCCCAAGTGCGTTATTCCATTAGCTCCCTCCTGTAGAGTAGAGATCCTCCTGTTCCCCGATCCTGTGTTCCCTTGTTTGCACAATTAACGCCGACAGACGCAATATTGCTGAGTCAGCGCCTCGACAAATCATAACGCTTTCCTTCAAGCGTTTGGCTGCCTCTTAGTCCGATCAATGCGGATTATTTTAGCCTACTGCCGAACGTGCAGCAATCGACCGCGGATGCGGGCCCCGGTGCCCGGTGCATGATGCTCATCACCTGTTTGGTTTTAGTGGGTATGCCCCTCCTTCTGAGGCGGAGTCGCAAATAACCCCCCACTAAAGGCTTGGTATATAGCTTGGGGGTACGCGTAACTCATTTCGCAAAACGGATTAAATTAACACGTTAGACACCGCGCGGGTCACTGGTAATCCATATGATGGTCACCGATGACCGCCGTGACGTTTAAGGTCACAAGTCCCAACTGTGCAATCAGTATGGGGAAGTAACCCCACGTGAAACCCATGACTCCAACTACTCTGAAACACTATAATACTCGTATAAGTGAATAATATTATAAGAAAGGATGTATGGATGGGCATTCAATTATCAAGGAGGATGAAGTTTTGTAAAGAAATCATATAGTCTGGTCGCGCTAACACAGATAATTATCGCAGCCACCATGTTAACCAGGTCGTCCGATGACGACGATGGTTCAGTCGCTTCGCACTTCATCTCTGAATTGGACAAATATGAAAATTCCTCAGCCTCTCGTTGACTGGAGTATAGTACCGCGTGCGTGGAAGAGCTTCAACAACTCTGATTGCTTGCTTTAGTCATGGGTTTCTTGTTCAAGTGTCAGACAAGATAGACTGTGTCTAAATTTGTGTTGGTTTTGCTCGCGTGTACTATCTCATTCATAGTTTTAAATTGACAAGGACTCTGTCTAGCAGTGGGGCTCTAGTTAGGTTACAGCAGACGGACAGACGGAAAACATGATCCAATAAGGATATATTTTTTTCCCTTAGACTTAGAGGTATACGCTAGAAACCCCCTATATACCCTAGGTGTTCAAAAGTTTAAGGCGCTGGCTGTTTGCATAAAAAGACTCTCTGAAACATATGGCATATTATGATATTTTTTGAGGTCGGTGCCAGCCTTAATATTTTGAATAACGGTACGAGACTGGCACCGACCTCAAAAAAATAGTTGGCATAAAACTGTTATTTCTTGTTTTTTAGTCGGTAATTTTTTTTAGATTACTTTTTTATTTCTTAATTTTAACCGAGTTAAAAAAAAGAGGTTATTTTTCAGTAGTAATCGAATTACGCTGTTAACACGTTGCTGCTGCTGTTGCTGTTGTAGTGTACGTTTTCCTAGTGACTGATACACACATAACTCTCGATCTCAAAAATGACTGAACCGATTTTGATGAAACTTACACAGTTTCCTAATTTAAACTATACCTAGACCAACTAAAACAATTTTTTTTGCAATCCGACTTATAGTTTTTGAAATATGCGCGAATAAACATATGTATGTTTATACACTTACGAAATTTGGAACACACGTTGAGAAGCTGGTATAGGGTAACATATCTAAAAACTGCAATTCTGACAATATTACACCCGTATATAACGGGTCGAATTGATAGCCTCGTTTTTTTGATCTCTGTTAAAACTAAGGAAGTTGAGGGGGCCATGTACAAGGCACAGCTCATCGGTCGGGATTCTGACGTCATTTTCAGAAGTGGTCGGCAACATTAAGGGTCTGCTGGGTTCTCTGATACAGTTGAGTACTTAATATCTACCGTCAACTCCTCACGCACACAAAATAGGCGAAATAGGCATTTTGCTTCTGATGTAATTCTACTGATTGTGAGGCACAACTACACTTGGAATTCTATGACAGCCACAAATGGCAATCAAAAGTCGCCGACCGTACCGAGCGTTGAAAAGCCTTATACAAAACGGACGGACGCACGCACTCTTTGACGTCATCATGACTCCTCGCTGTACTAAATCTGTATGAAAAATATTGCATTTTAAGCATGAAAAAGTAAGTTTAAGCACATAAATGATATTTATTTTTTTCAGACTTATTTAAGCATTCTAAAATTAACTTTTTTAAAACTTTGTGGTTTTATAACTTTATTGTTTTTATATATTTTTTGTTTATTTCTTCTGTGTTATGATAATTTAATATTTTCCAATGCATATTATGTTGTTGTTATGTTTACTATATTATCTTGTAAAATTCAACATTAGTCCACATCCCCATTGGAGATGTCGAGTTGCGGAAAACTAGACCGGGAAATCTATATATGTACATCAGTGGCGTGGCGAAAACGAATCTCCTTGGGCAAGCCGGTGCAAATTTGGCGTACATTTTCCTTAAGTGCTGTAGAATAAGGTGCTCAAATGCCTGATATTAGACAAGCCGGTAGGAATCGAGTTCTTTGGACGCCACGCCACTGATGTACATACCTATTCGTAGGCAGAACTAAAAACTACAGTTCATTTGTCAGTTATAACTACACGCTGTATTTAGCTAGTTTAAATACGTTCAGTGAAAATTGGCGAGCATTTAGCAACAAACCAAATATCATTCATAAAACATTCTCGGAATGACTCGAAATCCACCTTTAAATGGCGAACGTTCCGCGAATATCAACAATACCAGCATTCACGGTAACCTGAGTCGAGGCGTATGCACTATAGTGCCTTTTCAGCGCGCTACTGATTAAGCTGCCAGAATAATACAGTCAGTTTTAAACTAAAGTATACTGGAGTTTACAAAGCGGCACTTGATTTTTGCCACAGTAAATTATAAGTATAAGCGTATCTCAACTAGGCCTATTGCGGTGCCTTTATGCACACGCCATGCGCGCTATAGAGGTTAGTGAAGCGCTTTTGCAGATTATGCAAGTTTATGTGAGCAATGAATTGAATACATAGTGCATCTCTGGCTGCAATGCAATATAAACAATGAAAAGCTTTAGCAAAACACAAGCTTCGGCTAATGATAACCGCTTCATTGGATTTGTCCAAAATGTGTTCTAATCTATTATTTTCTCGGGTCTTCTCTATTTTATCGGCAACATACTTTTGGATCTTGGACGTATAGTTTATATACCCAATATTTCCAAGATTTGTGCTGCATGTTCTGTCACCTCGACGCCCTTGAACGTATTAAAGACAGCAAACTCCAAATATATTAGTCGCCATATTTTTGTATTGACTCAGCTAATTGTTTGAGCCGATGACGTCACAATATGTCTGTACGTGCTCCATTCCCCCATGTTTGTTATTGTAACAAACGCCCAAACGCACCGTTTGTTTTGGCTGAAAAGAACAAAGACTTTTTCCTCCTTCCCTGGCACGACTTTAACGTTGCGCTTTAAGTTTTTTTACGGTGTAAGCACTTGCTAATCCGACATTTATGCACCTGAACAATAGCAGTTTTGAAGCAATAAACTCTTTTTTAAAGCTTCTTAGAGCTAATAAGGTACGTTTTTCAAACTAACAAGTCTGCTGTTAAGACTTTATTTAGGCAAACTTCGTGCTGAATGTTATTGAAAGTATAAAGTCGCGATACAGCTATTTATATGATATTTAGTTTCTTTTATTCTGATAGCACTCATGAGCAATGTCAATTTATTAATCGATGAAGTGACTGCTTGAAAAATTTGATGACTTGAGTAGGGTAGGGGCCTCGGCGGGCTCGGTGGTAAAATCGGCATATGCGCCTGTATTGACCCAGAGAGCCATTAGAGATGCAAGATGGAATCCTGCGTGAGCCACATAATTTTTCCATTTTCGCTTTTAATAAAACATCGATAATTTAATTTACGCGAACCTTATTTTGTCAAGAGAAATAGACCAAACAGAGGCACGTAAAAGAAAACCTAATTATCAACTTTGACATGTTTTCTCAATTCTGTATTGGCACTTTGCGTGCCTTTTAAGTAAAGAAGAAAAACACATTAAAAATTTCTTTCATCAATAGACCAAACAAAGACAGGACAAAGTTTGGTAACGTTTTCGGAAATTGAAAGCGACAGTTTTCTTTGAGAAGGCCGGGAGTGTTGGAAGTTTTGATTTATGCGCATTTTGATGGTCCCTTGGGAGAAGGTAAACACACGTACACAATTTGCGGGAAACTTCTTAATCCGCCGCCATCGATTTTGGACGACCTTCCTCCGTTCGGTTACAGTTTATAATTTGCAAGTTCAAAAATGCGAATGTCGGATCGTAACTGGTTAGCTACTAGAATCAAGTTAAAATAGATAAATGAGTGAATAAAATATTAAACAGTTTTTTATTATCGGATCTTGTCTCCAGTTTGATCTCGTTGCCATATTGATGTGTCTTCCCATCTGTAATTAAGGCTCTATGACTAATATGCTACTAATTTTCCTCTTGAAAGCCCGTCACCGGACAACTCTCCTGTTAGGTTTAAATATTGTAAACTAGTGAGACTTTAATCCACCTGGCTATAAATTGTAGCAACCTTTGTATAGTTTTGCGATTTATTGCGGTAGTATAGTTTTGAGGATCTTGGAACTTCTGCGTGTATATTAAATAAGTACGTTAGAAACCTTTAAATTTTGCTGGTGAAAATACTAAGCATTTATGTAGGCACTTATTTTCATAACAAATCAATATATTTCATATCAGATAGAACTCAGGAAAGTTTATTTGGATCAAGACCGCTAATTGTAAAATGATTCTCAGTATATTCTACTTATGCTTTCATTGCCCAATTGTACATAATATCTTTATAAGTATCTATTAAGAATATCTATCAAGGTACTAATTAGTATAAATGCTTACAAAGTTAATTAGTGAATCAATGTACTATTGAACTTTTTATTTACGTTAAGTTAATAAAGTACTTAGTAGGGTGTCAGACGTAATTATATCATGATGGTAAATCAAAGGGCAGAAGCCGTAGCATCGAGCCCTTTGTGAGATAGTTTACTAGGGCTTCCCAAGGGCGGCTTTGCGGCTTTGGCCTTAACTTTTATAAAACGTAATGAAACGCTTCAATAAATTAACCTAATATGCGAGTTCATTCAAGGAAATTTTAAACGCAATGGGGGAAGTCGTTTACTAGTCACATTGAAGTTGTATTTGTTGAAACATTATTATAGTATTAATTTAAGGATATTTAATGCTGTAGACAGCATGAGCAGAGTGGTTTATTCATTGTTTTGTAGATATATTTTATTTTGTCAAAGCAAATGACTTATGGAATCTGAAATGGAATTTAAGGTTCAGACAAATCGTACGAGAAATCGGAGACGACTTGAGGAGTTGTTCTATAACTTTTCGTATAGAGAAATCGTACTTCACTGTTCCTCATATGTAAGATACGAATTTTATTAACTTTTTGACAAATATGTAAAATTGCATTTTGTACCAATCAATGCTCTTTAGCTTACTTAATACAGACTGAAATTGATAGTCCAAATTTTAATGGTATAAAACGCCTAGGTTGATTAGTCCAATACCTATAATATAAATTATTCTTATGTAAGTTCCAGTATGTATTGTGATGTCGACTGATGATAATGACGTCCATATGGCAAGTTTCTCAGACAAACCGTAGCTTCTTTTTTTTATACCTAACTGGAGTAAATTAGTAAAAGTTTCCTCAGAAATAACAAAGCTTGTGCTACTATCTTGTATTAAATTAAAAGTAATACTTAGTTAATCTTTAAACAATATTTAAGCATTATTTACTTTTCTAGATTGTCTTTGAAGGTTGCCGTGTGATTTCCTAAAACTAAAAAGTTTGCATGAGAGGTATGCTTGCGGATGTTACGATTTATACGATGAAAACAGAATGATTTTACGTTTATGTGAAACACGCTCACTATAGCCTCCTCGTTATCGGCTATATTTAGTATTTAACCAACGGTTCGTGACTAGACTATCTCAAAAAGTCCCAATATTTTTATCAGCGAAGTTATAAATTTTCGACAACCGACAGCTTTCTAAAATATGACTCCGATGAAAGATAACAATGTTTGTGGATAATGAAAATGACGCAGTATTTTGTCAAGCACCGTAATCAGAATCACGACAGGCCTTTCACTGGTTTAATACACTTTCTCTTAAAAATCAATTTGTTTCGATCAACGGGGGTCGAAACAATATAAACTTTACACGATCGCGCGTTACATCTTGATAACTGAAAGTTCGAGTTTGGAAAATATCTTTTGTTTTGACATGGAAGGCTGGATGGGATATATTCAGTGATTAAAATGGCTGTAATTGAAAACTACGCGTTTCCAGGTATTCAGTTAATAACGTTGAACTGTTGGTTAATGGCAAACTGTTAGCGTTATTAGCTCAATTTAATTAATTGATCATGGCAAACTGA
The DNA here is from genome assembly GCA_947034925.1 of Eudemis profundana. Taxonomy (NCBI): domain Eukaryota; kingdom Metazoa; phylum Arthropoda; class Insecta; order Lepidoptera; family Tortricidae; genus Eudemis; species Eudemis profundana. The sequence goes on from OX344808.1 coordinate 12,642,981, forward strand.
TTCCATTAATCCATCCATTCATTGATGAAATAATCAAGTTGGTGTTCAAAAGTTAAAACTTAAATATTTATTTTGTACAGTCACCGGCAATAATATGTGATGAAGCTCAGCGTAAATATCTCGATAAGACACGACCTAATTGCTATAGTATTAGAGTGGTGTCAGACTTTTTACCGAGAAACCGTCTTATCATATGTTATTGCTGGTGACTGTACCTACATAATATATTTCAAGCTTGAGAACTGAAACATGATTCTCATCATTCCTAACAAACTTTAGAATTCGCCTTCCGCCTGTTGACTCGATTTTTTTTCTGTCGTAAATCAATTCTACTATTTGTGAGGAACAAATATCTATATGACACCTAATACATTTGTATAAGTATAACAGTCACAAATTGTAATCAAAAGTAGCAGATCGCACTACGCATTGAAAACGCACTATACAAAACGGGAGGAAAGGAGAGGAACATATGACGTCATCGGTTCCATCGCTGTACTAAGTTGTATGAAAAAAATAGCATTTTGCCATTTTGAGCACGAAAAAGTGCGTTTAAGCACATAGTTGTCATACATTTATTTTTTCAGTGTTATTTAAACATTCCGAAATTGACATTAATTTTTCTATAAGACGATAAAACAATAACGTTTTTTTTTAAACTTTGTTGTCTCATAACTATATTTTTTATACATTTTTGGTTTATTTCTTTTGTGTTATGATAATTTAGTATTTTCCAATCCATGTGACTATATTATGTTGTAAAATTCAACATTAGTCAACATCCGAATTGAAACACAAATCTTGTCCCATATGAAACAATATGTTTTAATAAAACATTTTAGATGCTTAAATAAATATTTATACAGCAAAAATAATAAAAAAATATCCGAATTGTATCAGTTACTACAATCGTCGACGTATCTAACAAAGGACTAGTCTTTGACACTGTTAAAGCAAACGCAATACACTGTAACAGAAATCAATTTAATTGCTACCGTTTACAGCGTCGGCCTACGGCAACAGTGCTAATCAAACAGCACTTAACCAAACAATGTTCGAAAATGGACGTTCGACCAAATCCCGACATTGTCCGCTTGATCTGTCAGAATAGTCCTACGTGAGTCGTGTTACAACAGCCTTTGTTGGATTGAGGAAATTGCATCTCTCGAATCCTATTCCAGTTCGTCGGGTCACGCGCAAATGCAATCCGTTCTTCATTTGAGAATGGGCATAAGTTATCCTCGACAAGCCTTTGACAATGTATGCCAAACATTTCGACGGTGGCATCACTTGTTGACTACCACTACTATGAGTAGGTACCATTCTCTCCGTCTGCATTTTACTTATTTACATAATGATGTATAGAAATGAACAAAAAGAGACAATGATCAATGGATGGAAGTTTCATTATAATAACCAATAGGTACATAAATATACATACACCTATTGATCATCAGTCTGTAACAAAAATAGATTTGAATTGGAAGTAAACATGTGTGATTCCATTACATAGATTGATATTTTTCCCTGTTTGAAAAACTTCCGGAATAATATTTTCTACCAACGAACATTTTTACTTCCAAAATAAAATATTACGTTTTACTTTATTTATACTGCTCAATTTTTTCCAATCTGAACGCATATTTTGCGCAGTTTTATTCTAAAATGTATGAATATAAATATGTATAACGTACAATCCATGTGGGTGGCGCATCGCAGTGCATACTCCATAGCAGGCCTTCCTCTGGGCTCCCGCGACACTCGCTGAATTTTTATAGGCTTTGACGAACCAGCCTGTACCCTTAACTACAAACAGCCATCATCGTATACTACCATCCCGCTCACTCAAATATATTTTTATAGAATACCGAAGAGAACGGCACAATCAAACTTTTATTTTCGAACTTCGTAGTAGCCCCCCAGTGCGTAGATATTGGACCGAAAAACTGAAATTGATCGCGTGCGGCTTGTTAAGGGGAGCGGTTTTAAAATTTGATACTAGTTCGGTGGTGAGACGAAGTTGTTGAAATATTCGAGGCTCTTAGTTCGGGTTTGTGTGGATTTAATTGAAGGAAAACTACTCTACCTACTATAATACACAGTTACCTAGTGAGTTGTTACTTTGCTGACCGCACTATCGCGGGAATACGAATATTTCATTCAAAGGATCTTATACCTACGTAATTAGTCAATAATCTCCGCCAACCATAGGGTTGATCTTTAAGTTACATAGTAGTGATCAGAAATTGTATTCGTACATTCAAAAAGTAAAGGTTTATATCTCATTCAAAAGCAGCAGTAGTGATATAAAAATTAAATGGACCCGCAAATGTTAGCCTGCGTCGATGTATAAACTTAAAAGAAATGTCTCTACCCCTGTCATTTATACTATCTAAAATGTATTAAGGACAACAAAAACACATAAACGACATAATTGTACGGCAAAGCGCAATTTTGTTATAATTATTTTCCATTTAAATCAATATTCATGAATGTAGAACGCAATTAATGCTACATCTAATGCCCACAGATCCTATCACACACGCGGGCTTTGTTATTTACAGCTCTTCATAAGAAATTTCTGGAAACAACAATATAGGTACTTTTAGGGGGAACACGGTGATCTATATGCAAATGTTATAACCCGCTTATTATATTTCCCGGGTTGGGGAAAACAGTAAGCCGTGGAAATATAGCGGAGATACTACATCAAGTTCTATTGAATAAGCGACGTGTGGGCGAATTTTAGAACCATATTTGCGACGCGACGGAGTGCTGCACGGATGCTTTGGCAGAAAAACATGTTTACTGTTAGACGTTCTTTTTTTTTCGTATAAATTCATTATGCTGCCAGTTACGTCTTTATTACGAACTTTTTGATTTTTGAGTCTTTAAACGCAGTGCTTTTAAATTTAAAGAAAATGAAAACTTAAATAGTGTCATGCAAATTTTTACCTAACTATTCATTTTGTAGCTCATTGGATCATTTGACTGCAAAGCAATAAAAATCAACGACCTATAATGAAATTAGAATGTAATGTTTACATCATTAACTTGCCATAACTCATTCTACGAGCAATAAAATAGTTGAGTGGGACTCTAATAATAAAGACGTTAACACAAAAAGCATGCGAAACCTTAATCGCCGTCCATTTGATTACAATACAACCATTTTATTACAAAGCGTTCGTTGTACGCACTAAGGGGTACACAAAAAACAAACCGCGAAATCTTAAATGTCGTATTGAACATCAACAATCGGTGAAAGCAAATTACTTTAGGACAAAAGCGATTACCGATCCATCTATTTTCGTTCTGTGAAAGTCTTAACGAATTAATCCAGGCATGTCCGCTTCGAGCTGATTCACTTTGAGTCGCTTCCGCTGTTGCCACACTCGCACTGCTGCAGTGAAAATAAAAAAGTTGCAAAATGCATTAAACGTATTGACTCTTACTGTCTTTTTATTCCGAACGGTTGCCTAGTTCTCCCCAGTTTTACGGAACCCTCCCGGAATTCCGTATTCATTTGTGGCATTACATTAGGCGTATTGTCCCAAAATGAGACGTTGAAAGAAAATACAAATGGGCCGCTTTTATTAAGTTTTTGGAATGCGATGCGACGTGATGAGAGTTGTTTGAACCTATTTCAGGAGACATCCGTCATTTAGATGCAGTTAATTACGAATTATAATCCGTTTCATATTTTGGTGATAAACTTGAAAATATAGGCATTCACTTCTATAGGCAATCACGCAAAATAGGCGCATGTTTGTCGACGAGTTGCGAAAAATAACCCCGCGTTAACCTATATAACCTATATATATTCACTGACAGATAAAGGATGAATAAGGAGAAGAAAAAACTAATGACATAATAGTAGCAATTATTAAAGCAATATCAAAAACCCTCCATCTCTCACGTCTATATTTCTATGCAAGGACGTACTTGTGGTATCCGTAACATTTATTAGCACTGGAATTCAGAAATAAAAAGAAAACATGTCAAAAACAAATAAATTCAGTAAATATTCCACGATACGGATTAAGTGTTAAGTAAGAGGAGCTTAACAAAACAGGATATCCTTGCTCTCTTATTAAATCACATTGAACACAATTCTCTATTATCCCTACCGTTGAAAATATCCGAGTTGATATTTTTCACTCCTTTCAGCCGCGACCAATATGATGTCTTTCCTCATTGTCCGTTTCACAATACGCTGTTGTGGTGCTTTGAGATATTGAATTTCCCCTTTTCAATTGTATTTGAAAATTCTCAAAAGGTGCTTATTTTACAATAATACTCTGAAATCGGAAAATTAAATATGACATATTTCTCTTGTATGTGTATCCATTTCGTGCTCAAGTGATAATGAAAGCCGTGGACGGGACATCAAATTGACCAACAACACACAATACATATTATACTTAGCTACATATTAAAACTATTTACAGCGAATTGTATGCGCTGTTTTTCAGTTTTTTCTGTCATTTAAGGTTGGATTTCTTGAGATTAAAAAAACAAAGAAAACTCTTCGCTAGCACTTTATGTTACCATAAATCATACTCCTCGTAATGACAAAATTAATTTAATTCGAATACGATAGCTAATAAAGATAAGAACGATAGTGCAACGATTTATTGTATACGCACATTTTATTTAAATTTGAACGGGTAGTACGACTAAAGACAAGTTCAATTCAAGCATAATCTACATTACCATCGCGTCTAAAACTGCCCTAAAAAACTCAATGATCACATATAAAGCCGTAAATACAGAGTGCCCTTTAATACCCAATAATAATAGATTGGTCGGCCCACGACATGGGCTTCTGAAATGAAATGAAATGAAATGAAATGAAATGAAATGAAATAATTTATTTCTGCAAGTAGGCCTCAAGGGCTCTTTCACATGTCTGATTCTTTTGGCGCTTCGGCAGATGACATTCTGGTGAGAAGAAGCGCCGGAAGAAACTCACCAGTTTCTCTTTTAAACACATTACAATGTAAATAAAAAACACATTACATCTTCGTAAATGTATCCGAAATTATTGGCATGGAAAATTGAATCCGCCCCATACCTGCCCTGTTATTTATTCGGAATCAGAAAGCCCGTCTGATTAAGACGAGACCTTGATTAAATATTTCAAATATTCCCCTTGTATAGTCGAAGGAACGCAAAAAATGTCAGTCATTTTACGGGTGAGCTCTTATTTCAGATTTCAATGTAAATGCAACTTTATAGGAATATTAATTCCAGGAAAAGCTATGGATATGGATAAATAAGATTAGATCGTGTGGTTTTATGTCATAATTTCGTACGTTATTTAAGTGCCATACTAGACACAGGTTGCTGGCGATATAGTGTTTTATCTACTTAACAGTTGAAGTTATCTAAAAATTCATAGCTAATGTATACTTACCTAATTGAATGCTTGTAATAAATATTATAATTACACCCTAGGTTAGGTTTTTTATAATGTGTTTATATTTTGTAATTTCAGTTTGTATTTTACTTTTTATATATATATTGTAAAAAGCCTAATCTAAGAAAATAAAGATATACCGGAAATTATAATTATATTTAATTATAGGTAATAGCTACCAAAAAAGGGAGTAAAGGTATACCTACTTTGGTAACAACCTTTCCAAGTGGATATTTTTTTCAATATTCGCATTAATTTTAATTGAGAGTACGTAAATTATGTCTCCAATACAGAATTTTTTTTTTATAATTATTACTACAAACGTTTTTCGCCGCAGTTTCCACCTTTATCTAAATTCCAAATCATTCGTAAATTGTGGTGGTTATAAACGCCAATTCAAATTCCATAATTGGCATGCAGGTTTATGCATAGTTTTGCTGATTCAGAATTCTCTCTATAGTATCCCGGAATTCGTTATAATATCGTTGATTAAATGCAAAAGCGACACAAGTCGAAATGACTCTTTTTTACAGGGGAGCAAATTAAAGCTTTTAAAATATTTTTTTGTTATATTCATGTTATTTACTACATGAATATATACATGTGTTATATATCAAAATGAAGGTATTTAAATTCTCTTTTGATATATATTTTGACTTTATTGTAAATTAACTCGTAGAATCTTTTATTAGCACATAAGTCCGTTTTGCATAAAAAAATGAGACAACCAAGGTCAGTTTTTTTTTACAGAAAATGGCCATAAATAGGGAAAAAAATGCTTTCATTGTACTTTATAGTTACGAAAATTGTGTAATAATCAGAAAACGTGCAATCTTAGCTACAACAAATAAAACAAAACTTATTTTTTTGTCGCTAAACTTTAAATAAACTTTAAAACTTTAAGCTAATAAACTTTAAAACTTAATAAAATTACTAATTAACATGTGAGATCTAATAAGTCTTTTAAACATAAGAGTTAACACATGACCACACGGTTATGACACCAGAAATCAAAGGGGGCAAATGCTTGTCAACTTCCTAGAAAGAGAGGTACTGTTTATGATGAACTCATTCTTCAAAAATCAGCCCTAAAGGAAGTGGACGTGGCAAAGCCTGGATGGTGTCACAACAAATGAGATCGACTTCATCATGGCGGATAAAAGGCGCGTTTTCAGCGATGTCTCAGTGCTCGCCAGGGTGAAAACCGGAAGTGATCACCGACTTGTTCGAGGCACTCTGAATATCGATTTCAAACGCGAGAGAGTCCGCCTGATGAAGTGCAGGCTCCAACCAAATCTGCTCCAAACCGCTGAAGGCTGCAAAGTTTTCCAGATAAATCTGGAAAACCGATTCGCTGCCTTGGAAACTCCAAGTGACGTCAACTTTGTCAGAACACCGGGCTCTAAACAAGACAATTACGAAACTGGTACGACGCAACCTCCGAGCTTCCAACACGCTCTTGATTAAAAAAGTAATTGAGCAGAATCGGAGGTCGACAGTATTCGTCCAGTCACTCGAAAGAAGCCACCGGACGAAGTTGACCATGCGCACGGGGACAGTGGTCACTTCATACCGGAGATTTTCTCGCAAGTTAAGGACTTCTACAGCCAGCTTTACGCCTCGCACGCGGTTTACTAATATGTGGCCGAAAATTATAAGGCAAATTATCACTTCGCAAACAATTTTTCCCATAGTTTCATTTCGCAGAATCATCTGATGGCAAACCAATGCTTCGCATATATAACATATCGCAAATTATTTTTTAGAATATTATTAGTTAGCAAAATATTTAGTTGGTCATGTTTCAAAATGTCTTTAATTGTTTTGTCGAATGTCTTGAATGGCATAAGTTATTTTACTCATAATATTATGACGCATAATACTAATATATGCTGTTATAAGGCTGTTCATTCCATCTTGTCGCAGGTCGCAGTTCTAACCTAACCTATACGGGTGTGTAATGATCGGTATAACTACTTTTGATATATTTTCACTGGATATATCAACATTTGATATAATTTCATAGTATATAATCACTTAAGAGGCATAATAAACTTTTGATATAACAACTAAGTAGATAATTTCAGAGTGTATAATGTTCAATAAGTATAATAGTTGTTTAATATAACGTTTATCTAATATAATGAACATATGCAATAAATATTATTGGTATAATGTGACTTTAGATATAAAATTTTCTGTTATTTTCATTTTCACGGTTCTAATATAACCTAGCCTATTTTTTGGGCAGTATCGTTTATGTTAGGGTCACGGTTACCTAACCTAACCTAACCTATTTTTTCTGCCAGCAGTTCGTTTTTGTTGAGGGACGCAGTTCAAACCTAACCTAACCTACTTTTCTGACAGCAGTTCGTTTTTGTTGGGGGACGCAGTTCTAACCTAACCTAACCTACTTTTCTGACAGCAGTTCGTTTTTGTTAGGGGACGCAGTTCAAACCTAACCTAACCTACTTTTCTGACAGCAGTTCGGTTTTGTTGGGGGACGCAGTTCGAACCCTAACCTAACCTAACCTAACCTAATTGAACTTATGGTTTGGGTTTTTTTTAATGCGGGGGGCTTCGCCCCCCGAGCCCCCCTTGTGGGGGGCTCCGCCCCCCCGTCCCCCCTTTTCCTTCTATGCCCTAATAACTAATTAACCTAACCAACCTTTCTGGAGACAGTTATACATTATACCAATACTTCATTATACCCACTGAACGTTATATCGAACAAAATTATATCACATGTACTTTATACCACATTACTATTATATTAATTATTGTTATATTACATGTTCATTATGCCGGATAATAGTTAGATCCTATCAAAATATACAAAATGTTGTTATTCTAAAAGTTCATTATATCCCTTAATCGTTATATTGACCAATAATATACCATTAGTTGTTATATCGACCGTTACGCACCCAACCTATACACCGAACAATGAAAAGTCCGAATCTATGATAACCCGATACATCAAAAATACGAATTCCGATAATCAAAGTACCGATTTTTAAAATTCCGAGTTTCAATTCACCGAACAATAAAATTTCCAACTCAATAAAAGTGGGAGAATAGGCCTTAGATTTAGCTAAACTGACCTATTAACCTAACTGGGCTGTGGTCTAACCTAATTTTTCTTAGCGTCACAGTTTCAACCTGAAAGGACTGTGACCAAGTCGACGAAGCCCCGCTGTGCGGGGCTTCTATTTCTTTCTGAGGGACGCAAGCGACCTAACCAATCTACCTAAATTAAATCAGATATTGTTTTAAAGGTTTTTTCCATGCTTTATACCTACTCGTTTCCCTCGGAGTTGTCGTCTTTTCCAATTTTAGATAATCCAATTTTAATAAAAAGTATGCGAAGTTTAAATTTGGGCAAACGTTATTTGACAATACATAGTTAGCTTTAATAAAACATTTGCTTAGTGACTATTTTTCTAAATGAATCTCGGTAAAATGAATATCTGCTAAATATTATTGTGATCAAATAAAAAGTATGCGAAATAATACTATGCTAAGCATTGGTTTGCCAACTAAAAGTACTGCAATAAGTTGGTTGGGAAGTGAAATTAGGCGAAAAATATTTCGGCCAGATGGCAGTACACCCTCGCACGCACCCCGACCTGACTCAAAGGATGAATATCCCAGATCCACCCTCATACGCCACTTTACAGAGGACCTGCCTGAGATCAGCCAAGACGAGGTCGTGTTGGTCCTTAGGCAGCTTAAAAATGGAAAGCTCCTGGGGAGGATGGTATCACGACTAAACTCCTGAAGCCGGGAAGTACCCCCATACTGAGGGAGCTTCAGGAGTTATTTAATACTGTCCTCTTCAATGGGAGAAATCCGCAAGCGTGGAACAGAAGCGTGGTTGTTCTGTTTTTCAAGAAAGGGGATACAATACAACCTTGTTGAAAAACTATCAACCCATAACGCTTCTGAGCCACGTATATAAGCTGCTCTCAAGAGTCATTACGAACCGCCTCGCACGAAGAATGGACGAGTTCCAGCCTCCAGAGCGAGTCGGGTTTCGAAATGGTTATGGCACTATAGACCAGATTCACACAGTGCGGCAGATTATACAGAAGACCGTAGAGTATAATTCCCTGTGTCTAGTCTTCGTGGACTATGAAAAGGCCTTTGACTCAATCGAAACTTAGTCTGTTCAAGAGTCTGCTGGTTCACCAATTTAAAGTCGCTCAGCGAGCTATGGAAAGAGCTATGCTAAGAGATCCCTAAGAGATGCGCCAGTGCCATAGCTCAGCGAATCAGCAACCTAAAGTGGCAGTGGCCTGGGCATATCTGTCGTAGAGCCGACGACAACTGGCGCATACGAGGTCTAGAGTGCGGGCCGCGAATCGGAAAATATAGTGTAGGGCGCCCTGTAACAAGGTGACGACATTCGAAGGCCAGTAGGTGGTGACTGAAGGAGGAGGTATCAAGTTTGTTAATCGTTCTTCTAAATCGAAATCAGAACGTGTGTTAGTGACATTTTCGTTGATCACCATTCCTAAAACTACTACTTTTCGCCTTGCTATCCATTCTGTTAGAACAAAACTATAAAACCATTAGTGACTGACTTTCTAAACATACTATTGTGAAATAAATGAATATCAAACAAAATCTTTTAATAGTCAAATCAACCCATTGAAGTTAATGATTTCAGTTTTGTATATAACGGATTTGTGTGTGCACTATTAAATCTATCATGCAAAACAAACACATCACAAATAAATTCGTTTTTATGTACAGCCATATCATTTATTTTAGTAAAAAACTCACTCATTTATGCATTATGGCATTATTGGATTAAAATAATTATCGTCAAATAGAAATGTGTTTTAATCAAAGCGGTCGTAAACGTAAATACGGCAGCTTTACTTTTAAAAATGTTCAATTTAAGTGTACATTTTACAATCAAAATTGGCACATTTTGTAATATGACCCCTTTGTATATAAAATAATACAATATTAACATTGATTTTAAAATCAACACAGTCACAAGCCCAACTACGGCAGCTTTGTTTATAAAAATTTTCAATTCAAGTCTATATTTTAAAATCAAAACTGCCACATTTTGTAATATGGCTCCTTTGTATATACAAAAATAAAACACCTTCATGTTTTTTTTTTATTCAAGACTGCAACATTTAGAAATATGGCACTTTTATATATAAATTATTTATGAAAACGGGAACTTTTTTTGTTTTATGGCCCTTTTTCACCAAACTGACGTGCGATTGGGTCGACTGGCAAGTCGCAACAAAAAATATGGCGGTTTAGCACTGAAGTTAGCTACGAAGTCATGTTAATGCAAAACGGGCACTTGCGTATTTTAGTCATTTCAAACGATAAATCCACAGATGTCTTTGTGTCGTGAATTGGTGTTTATAATGTCGTTTTTGCAATAAAACTGATTTTGACTTTTTTTGATTTGTGTCGCTTTTGCATTTAATCAACGATATAATGATGCATATTTCACAATGCCAAATGGCTGATAAGTGGTGGGCGTGTTATTTGCAACACATTGTAACATGCCATATAGTCGGACTAAACTCCATTCTGATATTTTTTTCAGTATGGTGCATTTAAGATGACACTTATGAGTGTGAGAATTGCTGCTCTTGAATTGAATAATCCAGTTTTAAAGATCCTTGACTTATATGGGCACCCAGCATGTAACGTTTTCCGCTTGACGTTTGACGCCAAAAGTGTAATTTAGTGATGAAAACATTAATTTTCCATTTCATTTGGTTGTATCTAAACAATTAATTATACCATTATTAACAGATTTTCAAATCTGATATTAATATTGACGGCAACTGAAGTTAACAGCGTGTAAAGTAGGTCGCCGCCACTTTTTTTAGCACGCGAGGTACGTACACTTTTTTCTTCGACCTCGATATATTTCTGTGGACGTGATAGTGCTGCATTAATTAGTATTAGCCACTATTTTTCTGGATGACCACACTAACTGCCATAATGTTTTTATTAGAACGATATTTCACACCACCGTACTCCAAACATACTTGTAATTTATATGATGATTAAGGCTTCCAATATAGGTATTATTTGTATGGCCAATACTGGTATATCCTGGAATTAGCCATACATGACATATAGGTATCGGGATGATTACACTTTGAATAAAAACTGATAAATAGTAACCAGACATAGAAGTTTAGTGGCAAAAACGTCCATTAACTAGGGACTTCCATCCGATATTAAATTTATCGGTAACTGTTTCAAATATGTAATTCGAAGTGACATTTCATTGTAGATATTAAGTTCATCTGACAAAATAGAAATTAACTAAACTGCTGATCACTACCCATCGATGTAATGTATAATGATAATATGTAATTTAAGTAGGTACATAATTCGTATGCATAGTTTTTAGGGATTTTAAAATTCAAATAAACATCTATTCTAACAGCTAAAATTTTATTATTAACGGGTTTCTTACACAAAAACTTATTTTAATGCTATTCAATCGAATTCCATACAAAGTAAGCTGAAATCAAAAGTGCTTTGCAACAAAGGCCAATTCAGGTAAATTATATGATACTAGCATTTTCCCGCGGCTTCGCCCGCGTTGTTCCCGTTATTGTCCCAAAGGAACTCTTTACCGAGATATAAAGTATCCTATGTTTCAATCCAGGACTTGATCTACTTGCATGCCAAATTTCAGCTTGATCCATCCAGTTGTTATCCCGTTATTAGGTAACAAACATCCAAACATCCAAACATCCAAATATCCAAACATCCAAACATCTTCACAAACTTTCGCATTTATAATATTAGTGGGATAGTGAGATTGCGTTAGCATAATAGTTAATAGTACTATATACTGTTTTATAGGTATGTAAGTTGCATATTCATTACATCTTATTTCATAGTCATAACTGTCATAAGAAAGTACAATTTATTGATAAATTAATATCGCTGGGAAGTCCCTAGGACAATTTTATTCGTGCCACAAAAACTTCTACGTCTAATAATAAGGCAGTATCGCTAACCTATCAATAAAATGTAACATCCACAGTAAGATTAAGACTTAAATTACATTCCAAAATTGAATGAGACTCGCCTGGTTTATTTGCCGCCAGTGTTTAATTTGGGTTTACGTGAAACCTTAAAATCGGTTGCTTCTGAAAGTTGTTTACACTTAATTGGATTCCGCTGTTGGCTCGGGGGCATTGTTCCCGCTTTATCTAATTTATGTCATAGTTTATACTCTACTTAAATAGGAATTACATCAGCTAAGTAGTCCGTTTCATGCTAGCTTGTTATGAAACTTATCTATTTATGAATGATGAAAAGTATACCCCGAGAGCCTTGGTCATGTGTGAATTTTATTTTTTATGCTTTTAGAACTGTAATCATCTCATCTGGCTCTTAAATCTAAATTAAATACTTAAAGATACTCTTTAACATTTATTGGTAAGAATACATTTTTCTACTGTCGGCTGGACCGATTTGAATGAAATTTGTGTGTATACTTGAGTAAGTCCCTGGATGGTTTGAAAATATAACAGGACCCGGTAGATGGAATCGTGATCGCGTTTATAAGAAAAAAAAAATCAAATTTGCATTTATTGATCCTGAGGCGTAGCGAAGTTCGCCGGAACGGCTATATAATATAATAACTAAATATTTTTACTAAAAAAACCCGACCGCGGTGCACTTTAAAAGTGCATAAAATCCGCCATTTTGTTTATTTTAACAAACTTCATACTCAGTGACACTTGCGCTATCAAGACGAATCGTTACGTTGAGTAGTTACGAGCGGACATAGGAAACACATAACCCTCCTTTGGGCTTCGCCGCAGTCGGGTAAAAACAGGACAAGTGCGAGTCGGACTCGCCCATCGATGATTTAATTAAAAATGTATACATAGTTTTGAGATTGTTTCCTATACTTGTAGTATAAGACGGTATTACTAGCCAAATTTCACAGGAACAGAAAGTACCCTTTGAATTTTGGTTTCCTTGAGAGTGTCGAAATTTACGTTTTTTGCGGCATAAATGGCCGTATCTTTTTTCACGTTAACTTAGAAGTTTGATTTTTCCACAGCTTCAAGGGGCAATAGACCTGAGTAGGTATATGATTTTATTTTCAACTCGATACTTCCACGCATTCCCGAGATAAAGAGTCTTGACAGACGGACAGACAGAGGGACGGCCCACAGACGGACAATAAAGTGATCCTATAAGGGTTCCGTTTTTTCCTTTTGAAGTATGGAACCCCAAAAAGTAAGTAAGGATGTGTTAGAAATAAAATTACCAGTGCGCTTTATTGGTTGAAGAAAGTAGTGATGATCCTTAATCTTAGAAAGTGAAAACTATTGTTTATGATGCAAAAGTCAGCAAGTACATATTTAATATATGTATGTATAAGAACATGAATCTTTTAAACAAAATTAATATAGTCGAATACAGAAAAGATTGCGTCGTTGAGATGTATACCGGTACGTTACCAAATACCAATATAAATTAAGCTAAGGTGCTAAAGCCAAAAGTACGGCATTAGTCATAACTCATAACATAATAGATATTAATCTTGCCAAATATGGCAAAAATGACTGCCTTCATAGGTACTAAAGTCTTACTTTCATATTATAAGTGATAGGTATCGGAGAAAGTGTACTTAATAAACCATTAAATCGAATGCGATAAGGATATAAAAGGGTTCCGTTTTTTCCTTTTGAAGTATGGAACCCCAAAAAGTAAGTAAGGATGTGTTAGAAATAAAATTACCAGTGCGCTTTATTGGTTGAAGAAAGTAGTGATGATCCTTAATCTTAGAAAGTGAAAACTATTGTTTATGATGCAAAAGTCAGCAAGTACATATTTAATATATGTATGTATAAGAACATGAATCTTTTAAACAAAATTAATATAGTCGAATACAGAAAAGATTGCGTCGTTGAGATGTATACCGGTACGTTACCAAATACCAATATAAATTAAGCTAAGGTGCTAAAGCCAAAAGTACGGCATTAGTCATAACTCATAACATAATAGATATTAATCTTGCCAAATATGGCAAAAATGACTGCCTTCATAGGTACTAAAGTCTTACTTTCATATTATAAGTGATAGGTATCGGAGAAAGTGTACTTAATAAACCATTAAATCGAATGCGATAAGGATATAAAGTATTGCACGGTTACCGCATCCGGGTCTGAGTTAAAGCATATTAGTTGAAATCTGTACAGTCGAGTTCGTCATTATCTGAGCAAAGATTGGACCAAAAACATCTGAACAAGACCTTATTGTTATAAGCATAAGAACTAGATCAGATATTTTTGATCTGTTCTTTGCTCAGATAATGATGAACTCGACTGTACATTTTTATGTGGGCCTGAGTAAAAGCATATTTGAGATATGTATGTTCATGGGACGAGGAGATAATGGATAAAATTCATATCGTCATTACTTTAAAAAAAAACACGTATCTGACACTGACTCCAGGTAAAAACGCAGTAATTGTATAGGACGTTCGTATATAACTTTTGACGTTTTTCTCTGCGTCGTTTATAGATACGAGTTTTTTTCAAACTAGTGACGATATCTCAATTATAACAGAAACTTATTTTGAAAAAAAAAAAAAACTTCAACGATTAATTTTAGCTGTGCATAAATATCTCTAAGTTCGCTTTGATCTTTAAATGTGTATTTAGTTTAATTCAAAATACGACTTCTCTTAAAAAGCGTTTAATTAGAGAATCATTTGGGTGCTCAGAGTACCGTCAAGGGCACCAATATGTATACACCACAAAGTTTCAAAAATATGTATGCAGTTCTTATTATTATGGAAGTAAGGTTTATGTATACATATTTTGGAACTTTGTTTGGATCTTTGCCCTTGACTGTAAAATACTAATAATACGCAATATAAAGCTATGAAATTGAATCTAGTATTTTTAGTAATGAAGCGAAAGCAAATAACTGGAGTCTGGCCAACGAAAGTTGAAATCAATAATATAGATGCCGCTGTATATTTTCTCTCTAATATAAGTGCATCTATTCTATTAAATCTAAATCAAGCCAGCTAAAGTGGGAACGTTATTAGGTAGGTAAGTAAAGTTATGAATGATAGGTACCTCTATCGTTCACAACTAATATTATAAATGTAAAAGTTAGTGAATATGTTTGGATGTTTGGGGGTTCGGATTTTTAGATGTTTGTTACTAAATAACTCAGCATTCATTGAAATGATATTTCATATACAAGTAGACTAAGACCTGTATTGAAACATAAGGTACTTTAGGTAAATCTCACTAAAGAATTCCCTTGAAATAATAACGGGAATAACGCAGGCGTAGAGAGTGCTAGTAGGCTAAAGTCTGGGAGGTATATAAGTCTAGCTGTCATTAATTATTGTATGAATGTTATACCTATACGTATATTCAATTCGAAACAAAAACGCATCGGACCGCCATTAAGCTGCATCCCGACGATTTGCAGAGTTTTATTACGATTGACGAGCCCCCGATAGCGCCCCATCCAATTACTTACCGAACGTGCCGAGTGTGGACGCAGCCTTATCTTAATTTCATCTAAGGAGTCGCAGAATCAACCCGCACCTCGATACGATCTGTGGGGCTACGGTCAATGGGACTTTGTTGCGTTTTTCTCAGTTAATAGGGCTACGATGGATATCATAGTTTTATAGATTTATTGTGTTTTGATTTACGTATAATAAAAATATTAAGGGATAGTCAAGGCAAATTGACATACTCCTTAACTACTTGTAATGTAACCCAGAACCAGCAGTAGGCAGCTTTACTACCAACTAGATTAAGTGTGCCTTTCCATCAGAGATGTGCTATGCTACGTTGCGTTGATATCCACCAATCATATTCATAACACAGGTGGAAACGGATAGCTGTCACATCCTCGCAGCATAGCTGCAACGCGCATCTCTGGTAAAAAAAGTACCCTAAACGTGTTGTCAAGGTATTATAAATACAAAATAAATTATTTTTTTATTGCCCACTTGTATATAACCCTACTTTTCTCGTCGATTACCGCATGGACGTATAAGAGAACGTACAACAATGATTCCCTTATTAAAAATAAATTTAGCATAAGCCGCAATGTACAGCCAGCAATTGAGATAAGGTGCCAATGTATATTGTGTTAACGATCATGCTTTTTGTACAATGCACGAAGTGAACTAACTAATAAAAAAACGAAAAAATACCACCATGCTAGCCGCCTCCATATTCGTACAAAAACTGTCAAACTGCAAGGCAATTTTGCTTTATATCGACAAGATAAGTGTAATGGGGGCCCGATACCATCGCCTCCTCACAATGCCTGAGATTCAATAGTTTTTATCACGTAGATTACACTGATTTATGATTCCTTATACGTATTCAATTGTTTCGCATGGAATATTGTGAACGATTCTGTTTATGGCTGCATTCAATTTTATGTTTTATGTTTTTTTACGTCGGTGCTTGTTAAATGTAAAAATGTGGGCATGTTTTTGTGTTAACTATTGATTATCGTGTGATGTGGTGATGTTAACTTGTAAGTGTGATATCGGGTCACTCCATACATGTTAAAGACAGTAAATTTTTTTGTTCAACAAATATCAACGTGTGGTACATAGTTCGACAGCTCTTTAAAAAACACTATAAGGTTCCTAAGTAATGTTTTTGATTAAGTGAATGTATTTGGAAATAATCGATCCGAAATTTGTGTAAATTGTGTCCGCCCCCCCCCCTCTATTATCTAAACCGTGCGTCCGAAAAATATGAAAAAAATCACGAAGGTAACGCTTAATTAATACTTTCAACGAAAATTATTTTCGACAAGATCGAATGTACCGTTTTTGAGTTATTGCCGATAAACTGCGCTTCTCAACAAAAGGACGTAATTGCTATGAAGATACGCTCTTTTGTTGTTGTACTTTTTTTACATCGTATTTTTTACCTTATAGTTACGGCTATGGAACCCTACACTGAGCATGGTCCGACATGCTCTTGTCTAGTTATTCTAATGTTTTATTAGTAGGCTTTATCCTCGTTACATTTATGGGACCATGAGGGAAACAATTAATGTTAGAAATGGTATGAACGACATCTTTATGTATGAACGACATCTTTATGTATGAACGACATCTTTATGTATGAACGACATCTTTATGTATATCTTTATTATACGTACTTAGATTTATTTAAACACTTTATAGCTTATATTTACTACTAAATAAAACACAATTGCATCCGGTATTATCAACACATCCTTCCAATGAGACAGCTTAACTACGGTTAACTACATACCATGTATACTCGTACTTTAACTACATTTTAAATAACAAAGTCATCTGTGCTAACTTCGTGAATTAAAATATACCAATAGCCAAATTCATCCTACAATACGGATCCCCAAATTTATTCGAGCTGTTTCAAAGCTTTCCTTTGAACGAAGTATTCGAATTAAATATTTAATCAGGTGAATGAATTAAGTTAATCAAAGTTAGTTTTTGGCAGTGGGGCGGTGGGGTTTCAATTTTCCAGTTGATTTATTTGAGGATGATTCAGATAAGGCGCGGGCGGACGCGGTCCGGGGTGATGGATGGATTTGGTCGGATACGTTACACCGTACTTATGTTCTAAAAGGGCACCAAGCGAGAAATGAGAGATTTGCGCGTGTGACGGCTAAGCTTTTTACTTGTTTTTGGATGAATCCGATATTTTAACTTGTAAATAAATTAATGAAATTTATAGGTTCGTCTCCAATCTAATGTTTTTTTTTTTCATATTGTTTCAGGTATGGACAATATTTTGGATCCTGATCGGTCTTACATTGCTTAGATGTGTATACTTCCTCTTGCTAGTAGCAAGATCGGTAAGCCATACTATTAGGTAGTAAATATTTGAAATTTGGTTAGAAACTCATATAATTTTATAAATGTGAATTTTTGGCATGAAATTATTGATGAATCAACCGATATGTTCGTTTGATTCATAAATAATTTCCTTTACTAATGAGTGAATGTACAGATACAGATATAAAAATGAAATTAACGTATCCACCAAAGCACACATGTTTTGCATAAAGTTAACCACATTTCATGTGCCACGAATTAGTCCTCCATATCGTAAACTACGCGTAAAGCCCAGATAACCCCACACCATCAGTATAAATAACCGTTAATAAACATGTCGTTAAAAACTCCAATATATCTTACACAGGAAATTGCCGGTTGGCCTGATACCCGGTCCTTAGCCCAATGTACTCCCAAATTAAAAGTTCAAACAGTTTTAATTAATACTTCCTAATATACTGGCATGTGTTATTTGAAAGTACGTTAAACTGACGCGTGAACCTTTAAATACAGGATTTAATTGAACATTTCCAACAACAAAACCAAGTCGAACGAAACAATGCTTCATTGTTTACGTGGTCAATAAAACTTGATTCGAATTATAGTTAAGTAGAACTAGACTAGAATTGCCAAAGTTCAATGCCTCCTTTGTCTAAACTCGAATTAATAATAAGAGACCGCTTTTTTTGGAATAGAACAAAGAGTAGTTCTATTTTTGAAATTTGGCCCGTTCGGTCGCGTTACGTCATTGGACAAAGAGTATTGTTCAGGGAGCCATAAACAAATGAAAGCAATGAAATTACCATTTGCTACGCACATGTTCACGTTAGTCAATTATTTCTTAGGCAATTAGTGAGTAACTCTTATTATGCTATACCAATTTAAGAAATGTATAATGTTATCATTCCGCATCATTAAGATCTTTCGGGAACTAGAACTATTATTGACACTGAACACAATAGTGAAATAGTATTTACATTGTTTACAGATAAAACAGAAATCCCTATAGGAATGGTAACAAATAAATCTTAATTAAGAGACAAAGTATTAAGACAACAACGCTAGTACAAGTTTACAAGTTTCATAGTTTACAACTCAATAAAGCGGTTTATTCGCGTCTGCAGAACTTTCATATTATTTTCCTGATTCCAGAACTTCATGAGAACGTAGTTTCGGCGCCGAATAGTGCTCCCCGTGGGTGTCGTAAGGCAACTAAGGGAGTTGGGTTGAAATATGGTGTGGACGATGGGCTAGCAATTTATTACAGCTATAACCCATTGTTTAACTTGATGGCCAACGTAAATCTACTAAAAGTGACCATATTATAATAACACATGGCTAGGTAGACACCAGTGGCGTGGCGTAAAAGATATCCTAGGGCAGGGCAAGCCGGTGCAGATTTGGCGTACATTTTCCTTAGAGCTGTAGTATAAGGTGGTCAAAAGGGTTACGAAACGTCGGGCCTTAAAAGTGGAGTAATATACGCGATTTAATCCGTTTAAGTTGTTTTATTACAACAGTATTGTCAAAAGTGACAGACTGTTCTACGCAAAATTTGACAACGACCCAGATGTAGTCTTAACCGATAATCAAAGAACTGGAAAAGGGTTTAACCATAGACTTTGCTGTATTCCTGTTTATTTAGATTTAAACCTTGTGCATCACTGTTCTTTATTCGTTTTGTAGAGGACACTAATGTATACGACTGCTTGAATCCGCATTTCACGTAGTCATTCAAAATTACTTTCAGTTACGACATGGCCGACTAACAAAACCGAGTAATCCACCGAGCCGTAATAACCTCCCATAAAAAGTTTTGCTCCATTTTTGAGAGATCTGATAGAGTTTTTTTCCACCGTGACGTAGTCACTTTGCTTTCGGCACTTTATGATGCTTTCAAGTTATTATGGACTAGAAATTATGTCACACATTTCAGGGATCATAAAACTCGTATACCGCGTTGCGTGGAATATTTGATTTTTATTGTTTTTCGTGCGATCGTCGAACACGTGTGTTCTTTTTTATATATGTAGTTGTGCAACCATAGAGCAGATGTTGTTTTGTAACCAAAGTAATTAATGATTTCAGCAGCTCAAGTTGTTTTGTGAAGATGTTGTAATCTTTTGTTTTAGTTTGTTTACGTAAAGCGATTATATGATAAGATTGCGAGCTATTACTTTTATTAACTTCTTGTATAGTAATAATTGTGGAAATTAGTAATTGTTAATGTGCGAAACGTATACTTTGAAAGCAATACCAAACAGAGCACGGTCGTACATAATATTACTAACACAAAATAGGATACTTTTAAGCATTTGTTATTTTTATTAAAAGTAACTTTCAACAATAGCTGGACAGAAACATAATGCAACCCATAAAATGTTTATTAATCCAAGGAAATAGGGGAAATACTTCGATAAACTTAACATTCATAAATACAACACTGCTGTAAGAATGATGACTTTAGGGCAACAAAGCACGTATAACAGCTCGGCCATTTGAAAGTTAGTCACAGGAAAAGTATCTTGACAGCGTCATCACTAAAATAAGTTTCGGCGGATACGTTTTGACGTCACTATAGTTTCTTGATGACGTACAGAAAGAGTTATTGCCTTTGACGGACGAATGCAGGCCATGTGAATATATTTAAACTGTCATCGCAAGGAGATTAATTCCGGTTGTAAGATTTGTATGGGATTTTAAGCATGGTTCTAACACGTGTTAAAAACATTGTGCGGTTACATTTAAATAGACTTTGAGTATTTCATTCATGGTTAAGTCATACACCAAGTAAGATTATTGTTTTCTATTATGTTCACCTTTTAAAGAAATAAATCAGCAAGGTGATTCCAGTCGCTAGATTCTATATACCATCCACTTTAATAACATCCATCCAATATGGTTGAAACGCATTTTATTTTACAGCTTCATACATTTTATCTGCGCAAAACAACACGAATTAAAACAAAAAAATATACGTAACTACCGTAAACGGATCAGTTTCTTTGTAATTAGCAGACATTTATTCGATATTTTTCGAGTGCATCCGGCTTTTCTGTACATCTCATATCACAGTTTAAGTAATTCTGGTTTATGTCATAACATTATTGCCTATTATTTCAAGTACCCAACATCAGATTGTAATACCTAAGTAGTACATTTGGCACCCGCAACCAAAACTTGGGCATATGCAAATTGCACAGTCGATTTGCCTAATGCCCAAACCGCAGTGCATAAAACATATATCACAAAACCAAACTCTCATATATGTATTATACAACTGAGTGTTAGAAAACATCTAATACGAAATCCTTGGTCACAGAAAGTCGCCATAAATAACAATTACAGTAGAGTAAAGTTGGACCGACAGGGGGCACGGCAGGGTGCCTCTTGGGGTACATTTATGGGGTTCCTTACTTTATTTTACGCTGTGTTAATGCACTTTACTTATATGTACCTTGTTTTATGGTGGCGTAATAGCCATAGGTAGAAAGTAATGTTAATTTACTAAAACTTCCAACTAAAATAACTCCCATAAGTTCGCGTGACGTAGTGTTGGTAGGCGTGCTTCATTACTCTGAATTTTCCAAGCAATGCTCAACCTTATCATCTGCTCTAGTGAACTAAACAGTAACACGTCAATTTGAAGCGTTAACATCACCCTTCACATCGAACTATATCTGTGCTGAATTTAAGTACATACATCTAACAAAACTACGCGATTTCCAAGTTATCGTATTCACCTAATCTTCAAATACTTGGCTTCAAGAACGCGTATCTATTCAGAAATCAGATCCTTTTCAAAACGCGGGTACTTATTTCCATACGCTCTGGGCATGTTATTGAAGAGTGCTTCTTTGAATTGCAAATGGGCCAGTCCTTGGGCGGGTTTCATTGAAATGTCAATTTGTTTTCTATTGGGGTTGCTTGTTTGGTTACCCCGGGACATATCGCCTTACTGTGGTGCACGGCTTATTCGGTGCATCTTGCCCTGGAAAGGCAACATTCTCGGCCTTTGTTTGCTCCGACGCCCTCGCTTCCCGCGCCGCACTCTGTATTCATTGAGCCGTAAGATCAACTTATCGACACTCCCAAGGTTCCCGGAGCGAAAATATGATTCACATTTAGGACGCGCGAAATAAAAACTGGTCGTTAAAAACTTGTGGAAAAGTTTAAATTGAAGAGTGCATTTGACAAAGTGCGCTCGAATTTAAGGATTCCTTTTTTATTGGGGAGTTTTTTTTAGTGAGGGAGTTTGCGGTGATCGCATCCTGTATCCGACCATATCCGGTTTTTATTAGAACGGGTGTACGAGAGGCTTCCGAGAGCTTTTGTGTCGACTTTCGATATCGAGCGCGCTCCATTGTGAGCTATATTATGTCACCCGTCATTGAGTTTTTTGAGCCGTTTATGGCTCTTTATGTTCGGCATTATATTTTATTTTCTGTTGTCATGGCGTTTAATATCGTGGACTGGGTTATTAAATAGTAAAAAGTATTTGTAATCCGCTTTAAGTGAAATATGCTCTTAAAACCCCTTTGCTATGGCACATTATTTTGTAATAGGGAGTATTATATATATGTACATAGAAATATTTTATGAAATTATCTGTTCAGGAAAAATCTTAAGCAGATTATGTTACTTAAAAGTAATTGGAAGGAAATGCTTCGGGGAATTCGATCAAATGAATATAAAATTCGCAATTACTTTTTATGGCTTCCTATGTTGTATGCGAGTCTGTAGGAAATTTAACTTTACCGTAACTTTACTACGTCAGTTACCTATCGCTAGTAGTTACTAAAGTAGGGTAGGAGGGTAGGCGGTATCTTAACACCTCCTGCTTTTTTTTTTTTCGTAGCAACTGACAAACTCGCAACCCATAAGGGCGTAGCGATTGTCGTACCGGGTGGTCGGCCGTGGCGTTCCCTGGGGTCGAACCAGGTCGCTAGCCGGACCACCCTGAGTTAGGTCGGACTGGGTGGGTGCCGGGGTGCCTGGAGTGGAACCAGGTCACCTTGTCCGGTCCACCTCGATATGATCGGGCTAGGTGGGGGCTGAACGCCTGGAGTCGAACCTGGTCGTTTGGCCAGGGCCACCTTGACTTTGCGCTGATTGCTCAGAGTGAGCAGCGGACCAGCGGGAAGGATGACTCGGTCCTTATGTGAACTTGTATATCGAACTAATGGGAGTTTTAGGTGCCGGTTCGCTATAAACCTAGCCCAGCTAAGAAGACTCCGGCAAGAAACTTAGCTGAGCCCGAGCGAGGTCGGAGTGAAGTTAAACCAGGACATTCGGGTCCTGGGGCAAGTCGGGACGCGGCCCTTGTGTGCTGTTGTCGCGAGGAGGTCGACCCCGCCGGCGGGGTCGACGCTGTGTGCGTCTGACTGCGTCTGACGACCTCGCAGCAAGGATTCTTTCGAATCCTGCTGAGATGTCGTCGTCCGGATCAGATAAGAAGCTGCGTGGACGCCGGCGCAGCTCGTCGTCAGGACCTGGAACAGGGAACACCTCCTGCAAATTTTTACCCTACTACCATTAATAGGGTAGAAATTATAGGGAGTGGTAGGCAGTGACTTTATGTCTTTATGGAGTGCACGCCACTGGATAACGCAAAATTTTATTACTAACTTTTTTTAGCCGGTACCTACGTTTGCTAAACCCATAAGGTACTATCTATCAGGTAACCTTAGTTATGTACATTAGTTGAGTGACATTTCATGTTACAAAATCTACCCTCGATTTTTGTTTTACCAGCGATCAAAAACCCGATGTCCCGTCATTCGAAGCATTAAGATTCCCTCCTCGAGTCTTCGAATACTAAAACGGGCTAAAATGTTTATGTCGTTCATTTCACTCGTTGCCCTAATCGAATTAATGAGGCATTTGTGCTCGTTTAAATTTGTTAAAGAGTTTTTGGCCTTTGATGATTGTAAAATAATTAAAATTGCAGTCTTTAAATTTTGAACTTATGTTTTAGTTATTTAATTTGTAATAAAACTAATTTTGAAATACCTAATTCTCAGAAAACATTTCATCAATTTATCAAAATGATTGTTTACTTAGTAGGTAGCTAAAATCCACTATTATCTGCCTCAATGTAAAATCCAAAGTATAAGTAAGTATAGTAAGAATTATCTGAGGTGTCCGAATGTTCGTAAAAAAAATGAACAAACATTTGGACATCTTAGATAATTCTTACTATATCTACGGAATTATTTTTTCTTTTGTAAATGATGTATTTACATTAAAAGCCTAGGGCTGTAAAATTACGCTTTACTATATGTATGTATTTAAACACTTTATTGCCAATGATATTTTATAAGTAGATAGGTTACAAGCACTCCAAAAGTGAAGCACTGAAACCACGATAAATGTATTGGTGCCCTTTTTGTAGTGGGTAGTCACTCGCGGGTCGGTCAACGAAACGCACGACGATGTCAAGGGTGAATATTTACAAGATTCACAAAAAAAATGCCGTCGTGTGTGATCAGAAAGTGCACCAATCATAGCAAAAAGTGCAACAAAGCGCAAGGGATCACATATCACCTGTAAGTACGCTAAAATAATTTAATTTTATCATTTTTATTATTTTATTTTTCAAATACGACGCCATCTTACTACCATAGAGGTCATTTGAATGAAAGAGACAAACTTACGTCTTTGACAATGAGAGTGACAAGGATAACCAACCTTCTGCGTGCTTAATCTGCGAGCGCCGAGCAGGCTCCGAATCTAGCCGATGGGTTCACTCGGTTACGTTTAAAAATTAATCGCGCAAGTAACAAAAAGCTAGCTGTCTCTTTTTTTTGCATTATTGTAACTATGCCATCTCTTTTATGCAATCTGTTAATATGTGTGAGTATGTACACCGTACAGTGAGGTACCAATGTGTGCTGCTGCTTTCTTGGAAGCATATTTCTCAGCTGGCGAGTATGCGTATAACGTATCTTCTTATAAAATATCATTGTTTATTGCACATAAAATCATACAGAAGCAGTACTAAAATCAATGTTTATGTACAAAGGCGAGCTTATCCCTGTAAGGGATCTCTTCCAGCTAACCTTTGAGCAGATGAGAAAGAATAACTAATACCACAGAAGATAGACAAACTAACACACTTGATTCATTTACTTACACAAAGGAAATAGGACAAGATTTGCATAAACATAAAAACCTAACATAAATACATGACCAATTATACATATTAGATATAATCTAACTACATATGTAAGCATATACTAAATAAATAAATACTTAGGGCGTTATCACTCTTGCAATTTGCGGGCGAGTTGCGGGCGAGTTTCCATAGAAAACCTGTCGCGGCGAACTCGCGACGCGAGCGACATTTGTATGGAATTTCGCTTCTAACTCGCCCGCAGCTCGCAAGTGGGATAAGGCACTTACATTCTTTTTCATGTGTATGTATACACACACACATACTACCTGCTAGCATCGCTTCGCCCGCGATATTCCCGTTATTATCCCAAGGGAAATTTTAACCAGAGTTTAAAGTATCCTATGTCCAATCCACTTAGTCTACTTCTGTGCCAAATTTGAATCTCTTGATTTGTTACAGCGTTATTTATTAACAAATAACCAAATATTTAAACATCTTCCTTAACTTACAGTTTTGTGCTGGACACTGTCCCAGTAGTCGCCATCTGGAATGTTAAGTCATTAGCAATAGAGGTGACAGCAGGGTGTCGAATATTGGACATTAGAGTGTCGAGCACTAGAACGTTTACCTTAACTAAATCTATTTTCAAAACAATTCTAAATTTCAACCAATGTGTTGCAACAAAGCAGTAAATTCTAATCCGTGTAGCAGAACTCTTTCAATAGGCGGAAATCCAGCATCAAAAGTGAACGGCCGAGCAAATCCTATGCTATCCGCACTGCAAATATCCGAGCTGTTTAGAGAAACTGCCCGTGTTTACGTTCTCACTGTGGCCGACTACAAGTGCTAACCCTAAATCACGCGCCATTTGTTATTCCATGGTTTTATTTAGTTTTTCTGGCATTCAAGTGGGGTGAATGCGCTGTATAATGCAGATAGCGAGAGTAAAGCGCAGTAACCCGTTGTAGCTGTTGCTGATTTTAATTTGTGTGTTGTCTCGTGGGTAGACAGAAAAATTGATGTGTACCTATAATAAATATAAAGATAAAATAAGGTACATAGCAAGGTCGTCTTCAGACCTGTCATAGTAGTTAGCACACCATCAGCAGCGGACTTTGGCAGCGGCGCCTTTCGGCTGAAAGTAATGATAATCAGTCTTTTTTTAATGAATTAGAATACCATTAAATTTGTTAGGTGTTAGGGCCGATACAGGCGGACTGCATACCAGCTGCGATTTGTATGGGAACTGCATCACAACTGCCCGCCGACTGCGCAGTTGTGATGCAGTTCTCATACAAATCGCGGCTAGCATGCAGTCCGTCTGTATCGGCTCTTAGAGAAAACTGCTCGGTTAAGCTCAAAACGTGTTAAGTAGTTAAATTGGTTTGATTGTCAACAATCTAGTGCCAAACTTGGATCCTTTTTCGTATCATTAAATTTTGAACCACTAAGTTGGTCCATTTTTGTACAGTCAAGGACACCACAAAGTGTAAAAAATATCTATACAGGTCTTAATATTATGGCAGTGGGGTTTACGTATACATATTTTGGATCTTTGTGTGGATATTTATGCCCTTGACTGTACATATGTATTTTCATGGGATAGAACGTTAAATATACCTACTTACTTAGTGATTTTCCAAAATTCTTTACAAATAATTCACAAAACAGATTCATATTATGAATATCAAAACCATGTAAGATCAACTCCGTAATCTTGTTTCCGACGATAGTGGCTCTAATGGAAACAATTAGCCAATTAATAGACTTTCCAACATGCCAGTATTGCCAGTCACCTGACAGAGCGTTTAATCTGACCGGCGTAATGGACGAGGTCCTGACCCGCAATCAGGGGTGGTCAGATCAAATTAACCATGTAATGACCAGTTTGCCTAAGGGAGTACATTTATTATTCATTCATTCCTTGGCAAGCAAATATTTGCAACAAAGAATCGTACGATGTTTATTTATTCTTGCAAGTTACAGTACAAAAAAGATTTTTTAAAGAAAATTGTTGTAAAGTTTTACTTTTACATATTCTTTAATTATATTTCCATACACCATACATGAAACACTTGAAAGTTGGTAAAAAGCTGAAAGGGTTTATAAATATATTTTTTATTCCTGAGAGTTGCGCGAATGTTGCAAATTTCTATAATAAGGTGGCGGTGACCACTTTCCATCTGTCTGCCTGTTTACCAAACTATGGAAATAAGAAAAAAAAAGTGTTTTGAAGTCAATTACAGTTGCATTGAGATTTTTATTTGCCAAATAATTTCAATAATAAATGCTCTAAGATCTGGGCGCGGTAAGTCTTAAAGTTGGTCTCAAAATTAATAGGGCAAAGACGCAGTTAATGACCAATTGCATGAAACGTAGGGTAAAGGTAGACAGGCCGAATATACAGTATGTCGACAGGTAGGTATATTTACTTAAGCCACATACAGAGAACGCCTGGAAGAGCTTCTGGTCTATGAAGGCACTAATGAAAGGTACCCTTCCTGCCACTGCCTCTAAAGCGCAAACTCGACGACATATGTATCCTTCCTCTTAACCTATGGTCATTGACAGAAGCCCAACAGTCTAAACTCAAGATTTGCCAACGAGCCACGGAGCGTAGTATACTCGGAGTTTGCAGAAGTGATCGAATCAGAAATACCGAACTGCGCTCCAAAACGGGCATTGCAGATGTAGGTGTTAAGACAGAAAAGCTCAAATGAGGCTGGGCTGGACATGTTTGCCGGATGCATCCCGAACAATGGGCCAATATAGCCACCTAATAGACCCCGCGGGATGGCTACAGGAACAGGTATACCGAAAAGGAGATGGCGGAATGACCTAGACTAATTTCAAGTCGGGTGGCAGGATCATGCATTAAACCGAGACGAGGGACTGAAAAAAGGGAGGCCTTTGCCCAGCAGTGGGACACACAACAAGGATAAAAAAAAAACTATTTCTTCTGTAGCTAACCTCTGCACTTCATCATATAATTTATTAAGGTAAGGGTAATTATCTCGCTAGGTCAAAGTGTATCCGAAAGGACCTCTATTAACAAGATAAAATAACTACGAATTAGTTAATATATGAATATATTACTACTATAACTATCATAAGATTACATAAAATTAAAGATCAAACATCTTTATAACGGCATTTCTATTTTTAACCAAGACAGTATATCAAAGATCACACAGATTCCCACGTCGCTCAAGTGCTCAACTGACGTATCAAACGTGGGTTCCATCGACCGTACCGTCCAACACCGCGTGAACATTTAAATATCAGCACAATTCAGCACATCAATCATCAAAAACTAAAGAACATTAACCCAATAAACACAAAACTCCAAATACAACCTTAACTCGTAACGTTTAGAGTCTAAAATAAAACTAATGCAGCGACTGCTTTGTCTTATTTCAGTTTTTAAGCGACATCGACATGTCGAACACACGCGTGGTTAGCGGTTTTTTAATAAACATTCTCATATCGCTTAACATAAAAAAAAACCATTGTTGAAAACAGCTGAAAGCGACAGCGATGAAAAACTGTGGATTCTATGAACAAAAGGTTTCGTTCAAACAAAAGTTGATCTGATGGCCGTGTGCGAATTGTTTTTGAGCTGATGCATTTCGAAATTGAAACAGTGGCGCTGGTATTTATTGCAAAATACTTGCCATGTACAGGATAGTAGGTAGCTTTAACCTGATTTTTTTTTGTTTTGTTAGGTTAGAATTTCGGTCCTTGTGCCAGCACAGTTAGTTAGGTTAGATATAATATCCATTACATAGCCATCCCTGATCACGGCTTTTTGAATTTTAAAGGCGTTGATGACACGTTGAAGTCTAGAGTATAGTTAAACGATGAATTAAAGGTTAATGCGATAGCACTTTAACTCAAAAAAGCGCGAGAAGTGGCTGTCTTGCTGTCTTTATAAATAGCAGACTGCATCATTCGCTGACAGTAGACTACTAGACATGGCTCTTAACATGGCATACCAACTGGTCCATTTTTGAATCTCTCATTCGACAACTCCCACCAAACCATATTGTCATCTCTTTTATAAGGGCGCGTTTTCACAGTACGAGTGAAATCATCCGAGTAGAAATACATTGCGGGTCTTGTGTGATCTATCACATAACATCTACGTTGGTATCCCGCCTTCTATAGCTACTCGGATGATTTCACTCGTACTGTGAAAACGCGCCCTAAATCCTATCCACAGTGTGCGTGATCTCCATTCTAGAACCGATCTGCTGCGTTAATCATCTGTTCTCGGACATAATGTGACCAACTCTCTGCCGCCTTGTTTTATTGTATGTTCCGCCTTACATGACTCAACTTGATAACTTGATGATGGTTGCCTAAGATCGGCATTAACGAAAAAACTTTTGAGGAGGCCTATGTGCGAAGGGCTAGTATAAAGGCATAAGTGATGATTATAAAAATAGTCATTTGAGTGCATTCGGAGTTTAAAGAGACATCAAGCTTTGCTCGTCCGTAGAGTGTAATAAAATTACTGATGACGTCACAGCTCATTCCTTACGTCTCCACTAAACTCGGCAACTACTCCTATCCCTTTCGATCAATTTGTGCAAGTGACCCGCGCGTCAAGGACCAAACGCCGCATGATGTATGATACAGGAAGAATCAATTGCCTAATTCAACCTCATTGTTTGAATTTATTTATGCTTGCACTTTCGAGCCACGTTAACTGTTTTGTCCGAGCGATATATATCAGTGATATAGTATTGCATTCATAATTGATATATCATTTTGAAATCTCTGAGTCAATAACACTTGTATTTAACAGTGAATTTAGTATTTATGGAAAATTGATGGACGTAAAATTAAAATGACTGCATGATGGCAATTTTCAGTCTGGAATCTAATAATACGCAGCAAAGCTCGAAAAATAAATGTCATGGGTGCCAATGAACGTAAAATTCGTGCCATTTTATTTATACAATTGAAACTAAAAATGCTTCTTTCATATTCTATATCCGCACTTTATTAAAATAGCAAATAAAGCATTGTCCCCACCTGTAATGTATGTAAAAGAAATTCACCATCACTTCCGCGCATTAAGTGTCGCATTTAAATTCTTAACTTTTTCCAAAAGAAAAAACATTTTTCCAAGTCCGTACAGCATTGAATGACTTGTTAAGAGGAACAATAAGCCCAATCGGCTAGTGTCTCGAACTCGCATGGTGACTGCTATTGGAATTTGAGCCTTAATAGATTATGCTAGGGTTGTTTATGTTTATGTGATTGCAAATTATATGAGGTAAAGAAAGTCGGTTGCAATGTTGTTGAGTGCTGTCTGCCCCCCTAATTCACTCTGAGTCACTCGAAATGTAATGGCATAACGAAGCCATTTGCGTTGTGACAAATTCGTCAATAATTTTGAACTCAATTGGTCTCCTTAATAGATCAATAGGAATATTAAAGTCAGAGCAATCACGCATTCATAATGTATCTATTCATTCATTTTCTATGTCACGAACGTTAACTTTTCAATAAAAAAGTAACGGTGTATTTTATAAAATAAATCATTGTACGTTTTTCAAAGTATTATTTTTTTAAATTACTGGAGATTTACAAAGATTTTGTTGTGTAATTTTGTTTTTAATTTAATATTATGCTACATTTTTAATATAACCTATGTTTAAATATTATATTAATTTTCTGCGTTCTAACACGCATCTTATTTCATAACTACACTCATTCTCACACACCGTGTCAAAATACCTAAACATTTTCACATCACCATGAAAACCACTTAAAAGTTCCGAGATCGTACGATTACTTTGATAACAAAGAATTAGAACTCGAATCGCTAAGTGTCATTACGCAAGATATATTTCTCAGCGTCATTATCTCGTGACTCATCTGAGAAATGGATTACATTTTTGAGAGTTTTCATTCCATTGCCCCCGATGGCTGGGGAGGCCTCAATTTGACTGATGATACCCATCGGAGGTTATTTTCTTAGATTAAATTTGTAATTTCTTTTAGCAAACAAACTGCAGATTGGTAGAGCCGGTCGTTAATCTGATCGATAGATCCCAGGCGTATCAACGCGTTATTCCATTAATACGAAATTTCTGTTCTTTGTCTGTTACAAATGTTGCCTCTTAAAACTTCATGTTACTTGGTTTCGAAAAAATCATCATCAATTCAGCAAAACAAATGCATTTAGGGTAACGGGTACCTCTACGCATGCCACTAGTCCTATCTTCAATAGAAGATATCCGAGCTTCAAATTTCAATAATAATAATAAATTAATTGCAATGAATTTTGTCGGAAATAATATTTTCAGTAAAGCAATCGATACTATCACAATCTCATTGACTGCCGAAGAACATTCATTGCCTTGTCAAAGGCCTTTCCCAAAACCAGATTGTATCTTATGAATCAGGAGTACATATACAGCAGTACGCTTCAATAACAAAAGAAGCCTTAAGATTTCATCTACTGAAATGATAAGAAGGTGCAATAACAATATAAAATACCCAATTAATCTGTAGGTACATCTGTAATTCCATCAAATAAGCCGTCCCCACCGTGACAAGTATTTTTACAGCATCGCTCGATGGAGCCAACTGAACAATCGGAACGCCCAAACTTATGTCATTAAAAGATTGAAAGATTACTTCACTTGTTTGGGGTAAAAATCACCCCTAAGAAGATTTATCTCATTAGTTAAATGGTGCGTCTAGACGACGAAGAATTACGGCGACTTGTGAATTGGAAGCGTCTTTTTTGGAAGTAAGGGTTGAGAAAAAGAGAAGTTTTGCGGGGAATTGTTTCCGGCTAATGGTTGCGTTAATTTTTAAATTCTCTGCAGCTGTTTTCCAGTTAAAGTATGCGCAACGGTTCCGTCTGCCTAGGCTGTTAAGTTTAGCAGTTTAGTTCGTTTCGTTTTGTTGGTGTCAAAATATCGAGGTAATGTCTCGAAATCTAGTAACTGAAGAATATGTTATATATCGACAAAATTTAATTTTGCTATTTGAAAAAAAAAAACCTTCGAAACACCGGAATCAAGAGTGTATTATTTCGTATTCTACTGGAAATAAATTGGACAAGACGTGTACCGCATTATCGTCCCACGTAAAATTTCATTTCCTAAAACCTCGCGAACAAAATAAATAATATAATCACGACCAATCATATCTCAGTCGTACCAAATTACCCGGGGCATCAGTTTTTACGAGATTAGGTACGTTTTATGGCTCCACAGGATGAAGGAATGCGTCATGACCGGAGGGAGGTTATTGGAAAACTTTGCACTGGATTAGATTTGATTAGGCCAACAAAGCAACCAGGCAAGGTGGATCCTACGATGTGCAAAAACTGACTGGAATGGAGGATCCAGCAAGTTTGGTCGCTCCTGCGGAGTTTGAATCGTATAGTAACTTCGTTGATCGTCACTACTGCATCTGCGACAGATAGTTGCGAACTTAATTGTGCAGTTCATCTTGCTTCAATGTGTTTGAACCGGGGGGCGTGCATCGAAATGTATTAGAGTTCGTGAACTTAACTACTATTATTAGTCTTTACTTAAGTTTCGTTTCTAAGCAATGAAGCAAGAATAATGGAATATAAAAGTTTTGTAATCTTTATCAATTACTCTATTCTACTGGGGCAAATTTAGTGGACTAGTCTAGTAGTCCTTTAGATAAAATGTAATGGTATAGCCAGCATAAACTTTTAACTGCTTATAATTACGACATGAAGATCTTCGGATTTTTTTGGAGTGATCCTCTGTAGCGGGACCTGCAACAGCAGCCCATTTCTGCACATCGTATATGGCCGAAGCTCCTCAGGAGCTCACGACTGGGGTTGTGGGGGTTGCTGGCCGGATGTCCGGAACACCAAGGCCGGACTGCACCTGTTGCTCCTCTGCCGGGCCTGAAATACTACACAGAGACTGACCTTTCTAAGTATCTTCAGATGAAATGATCACTAGTTTTGTTTATTTTGTCCTTGTCTTAAGCGAGGCTTTCAGTCCGGAGTATTGTCTTACCACAAATGGATAAGGAACGTTCGATTTTTTGCAACCGCATTTATTTTATTACATCAGTAATTCACAAAAACAGCGTTAATGTTTTATACAGGCTGTTGCCTGTATCAATAAATTAAAATGGTAATACCTTAGATTAGTAGCAATCATAAGTAAAATATCTTAATGTTCTAAAGTTATAATATTAATCTCAATCTCATTAAGTATTAGGTAAATTAAATACTTTAACTAAAACTTTGTTTTGAAGAAATCTAACGTCATTTTTACTGACGCGCGAGTGTGTGGGTGACACAAACGTCCGCGTTCGTGTCATGTATTCCGACAAAACACGATCATGAAATTCGTTAATTAATGGTTGCCGCGAGGTGGCGCTGCTATACATTGCTGGTGCAATTAACTTTGTTAGAAAATTACAACATTTTTTTTTAGCTACAATGAAACTGAACCCACTTGGGCACGCTTACAGGCAACACCCTGTATAGTGAAGGTTTTCAATTAAATTAATTCATCGTTGACAACGAAGACTGATTGGATCTATCAATCATTAAGCAATGTAAGCAAAGGTTTGGTTTTGTAACAAGTGTCAATTTCTCACTTGAAGAGGGTTGAGCCTGTTATTATGCCTTTGACAAGTTAACGATGTCGCCAGTCTTCGACATTTTGTGAAGGCATAACTAGGCATTATAATAACAAAGGAATTAATGTCAAAAGAAGGCACTCGACAGCCAATAAAATTACGAATTTACACGACAACTATAGTTTACACTTGACTACGTATCTAAAATTAATCATAGTTTAAATAAGTAGGTAGTTTGTATATCAATTACCAATTTGCCGTATCAAGTATTGATGAAATACATTAGAATCCGATTGTAGAAAGCGATAATTAGTGGCGCGGCATTTATTGAACATTATTCTACATTCATTAAGAATGCGCCAGTATTTTTTTTACATGACGGTAACGATCGACCCTCAATAGACCTCAACTATTTTTGATTGGATAACGTTAACACATTTCGGTCCAATACAGCTTTCAAGTTTCAATGTACGAATTGATAAGTCGTCAACTTTCAAAACATATTTTATGTTATGTACAAGATAGTGCTACTGAATTATTCTAGATACTACTTTTGAATAAATACTAGGCTTAACCGAAACCGAAGGCAAATACTAGCCCATGTAAATGCCAGTATATGATATATATAATTATTATTTACAAGTATATTGACATTATTCTCCCAGGAATTGTCAGCCGAAATATTCGATTGCGCGCCTATGTAAATATTTTGATGTTCAAATAACAATAACTGTTGAAAGTCCGGACAACTTTGTACTGAAACTTCATCAAGTTAAAGGAGTTTGCGTTTTGTTTATCTTTATTATAGAAAAAGATCATCTGGTACTCTAGATTCCAATAAAGCTGACTTATATCTTTGTTATATCTTAAAATTATAATCTCAGTTTTAATTAAGTACAAAAAATAATGCAATTAGAAACAAACTTTAACCTGCAATATTTTTTTATTAACGGCACCTGTCATACATACGGCATAGTAGGTAGGTATCATTGATAAAATATACGCGATATATGACTGTTATAGCTATATACCTATAACAGTCACAGATTAAACATCACCCAGCGCCAGCGGGTTTATATCAAGCATATTACGTTACTTCGTTCCGTGTTTGACTACGACCCCCGTAATCGCTCCTTCGCCGCTGTTTGTACCCCAATTCAAAGTGCTCCTCAAAGTAAACAGAACGTGCTTCCATCGTTTTCCAGTCGTCTTAAGACTCCACTTGAGTGTCAACCTTTATGCCAAAAATTCGAATACAGAACTCATTTCGTTCACAGAATTGCGATTTCTGTTTCGCGTATTCTGTTGCAATTTCAAGGTAAAGTTTCCATTTTCTTGGAATAGTAAGATGAGACTAATGTGGTTTGTACATTTGATATGTGTCTTTAGGTCATGCATATTATACCGTTCATTATTGTAATGTGTCATCTTGTACACAAATGACACGTGTGATTAAGTTTTCTGTATTTCTCCATTTTTTTTATATCTCATTTATCCACGACCCTTTTCTAACCTCCTTCCTAGTCATGCTTTTCTATTCTCTTATGATTCGAGACGCATACGCACTTGCACTTATTTTAGACAAAACTACGTTCCCAACTCATTTCTCGGTTGTTCCTTGAAAGAAGGAAAAACCAAGGAATAAAAAGTAAAAGAGCATTTAAAAGAAAAACCATAATTAAAGTCAATGTCAAAAAACAAACGAGATACCATCACCGCCGTGCCATATTTCGGCATTATTACGCTCGAAAAATATTTTAATTCAGTCAGCATAAAGCAATTAAAAAGATAGCAAATGTACGAGCCTAAGCGCATTAACGCATTACCACTCGAAAGCAGATTTCACCAGTTTCGGGATAAAGGGCTCAACAACGCTCCGGGGCACGTTTCAACAAAATAAATTCTAATAAAGTTAATTAAGCCGTACTACGGTATTATCTACGTCAAAATTTCCCTCCTAAATTACGGTTTGGGCAACAAAAAGTAGCGCCCCGCTTTCAAATTGTCGCAAAAAAGATAAAAGTATATACACGGTTACGTGACCGGGTAGCACCGGTAAACAAAAGCTGCTGATGCTGAGTCAGATGGAGAGGAGAAAATATTGATAATGCAGCAATATGTCCGCGATGGAGACAAGGCGAGCGATTGTTTTTTTTATTCGTTTTGGTACTTAAAGACTTACTCGTACAATTTTTGGTACTTACCTATTTCGTAATTTGCTTGCCCTTGTCTTATTTATTTGGGGTCGGCACTTTGTCTTCTTCTTCCATACCTCTCTATATCCCGTCATCACAGCCTTTACATCCTTTCTAGCCATATCATCTCTCACACAATCCATCCACCTCTTTCTGGGTCTACCTCTTCCAGAACCTTCCACATTCATACCTAAAACTCATCTTGTCACATGACTAATATCTCTATACTACTTACCTATTTATCTGTTAGAGTTACTATATTCGACATGATTTCACGTACGTAAA
Organism: Eudemis profundana; assembly: GCA_947034925.1. Taxonomy (NCBI): domain Eukaryota; kingdom Metazoa; phylum Arthropoda; class Insecta; order Lepidoptera; family Tortricidae; genus Eudemis; species Eudemis profundana. The sequence continues at coordinate 12,679,454 of OX344808.1, forward strand.
CATGAATATAAGTATTATAATTAATTATTTGTGTACTGCTAAATACTGTTGCAAAAACCTATACCGTTTATCTATCTAATACCATGTCTAATTATGAGAACATCAGTTGTTATGACATAAAGGGGTTGAAAACGACCTCATCTGGAACTAACCCGATATGAGCTGCGTACCTCAGCGGTAATACCTTAATATAAATTAGTTTTAGGAGAGGGGAGGGGGTTTTACGTACTCTAAATAAAATGAACAAAGGGTTGCCCCAACTTTGTATTCCTAATAGCTCATATTGCTTTCTTGATTGTTTAAACGATTCCCCTTTCTGTATACATTTGAGTGAATTTCGACCCGAGATAATAGATGCTGTAGGTACGTCCAATGGAGTATAGATGTATTTATATCAATTTTAGTAACCTATTTACCAAATACTGAGTATTGAAGGCGAGTTTTGTAAAGATTAAGGCCCCATTTAGACAGGGCGAGAATTCGTATGCGAGTTTCATTACATTGCGGGCTAGCTAGGCACGATGAATTCAATCGATCGATCAAACGCCGCAATGAAATGAAACTCGTAAATGAGTTCTCGCTCCGTCTAAATGGGGCTTAAATTATAAATATTTATGTATTACTTACACTTTATTGCACATAAAATCATGCAGAAGCAGTCCAAAAATCAATGGTTCTGTACAAAGGCGAACTTATCGCTGTGTATCATTATGTAGTTTTAATGTATTACTAAACCGCGATTAGAATACGATTTAGCATATCATCGCATATGTCGTTTTTGAATGAATGCATCATATTACATTGTCAATAGTAGAGTGACCAGATAAACGAAAATACTTATTTCAGTACGAAAAAGTTCTAAAGCTTGGGAAAAAAAACATACATTTACCATACATTATATTACCTACTTGAATAAGATGTAGGTAATAATTATGTGAAAAATAATGACAGATTTGTCAAGTACTGATGACGTTAATATTTTTTTATTAAACAAATCGTTCCTTTACTCTCTCAATCTCGTATCTACTCGAATAGTTTCATAGGAAAGTCGCACTTTTCTACTCGTAACGACGTAACGTAGATACGAGATTGAGAAAGTAAAGGGACGAAATGACACAGCATTTACCAAAAATAGGTAGAGTAGTAGAGTTGTAATATGTAGTGAATATCCTCGTCCTGCCCAAACGTATTTAAATAGACTTTCAGTTTCTGCCCAATGTTCTTAATTAAGCACAAGTTAATTTTGATGGGTTCTGCCCAAGACATTATTTGCTGAAATTTGTGTGTAAAAAGTAAGTAGGATTTTTTATATTATTTTTTAGGTTATAGGGGTTACATATTAAATAGACTGAGCTAGATTTTTCGTCGATATCTTATGTTCTTTTTTAAGAACATTGGGCAGAATTTTGTGAATTTATTGCCTTTGATTTGGCATTTATTAAGAACATTGGGCATGAACTTCATAATTGAAATATAGTATTTATTGAGCAATTAAAGGAAAATAAATTAAGCAGCTTAGATTTTAATTGCTTTTTTATCATGGAAAATAATACATATACAGAACTTGGTAGTCCACACTGGCCATGATTAAAGTTACCCTATTGCACCTTTTCAATTACACACGGTTCAGGTCTATGCTATTTCCTGTTTTTTGCTTCGCAGTCTGGTTAGTTTTTTCAACGCATACAGTCAAAATATCATCGTTTAAATGTTCAGTAAAGTAGTCCAGAATTGACAGACATTCAGTGTGGTTGGGCAACAAATTAGGAGCTGATACCTGTTCTGGCAAGTTAGGTGCAAATGAGTCATCACGCCACGCAAGAGTTGGAACTGGTGATGACTGCAATGGCAAAGAGCCTCTGGTTGATCCAGCTTGTAAGTATCTACTTCAACTACCTCTCTGCCACCACCTCGTCTACCACCATGTTGACCGTGAAATCTGCGACCATATCCACCTCTGACATGTATAACTGTTTACTAGATAGAACTTCAGTTAAGCGGTATTGGTAGTCAGTTCTGCCCAATGTTCTCAATAAATCACACTTTTCGATGAGTTACCTTGAAAAATCTAAAATAAACACTTTTCCAAAAATAAAGCTATCGTGACATATTAGAACTATACAGCTTTACATCGATATGGTACTCACTAAAAACGCATGGTTGATTATCAAGGTAAAGAGGGATGGAAATTACCTCTCCAGCGAAATTGCACCATCCTTGACACGTGGCGTGACACTGATCGGCGAGTCCGAGGCAGTTCACCACAAGGGCTTGATTAAGTATTGGCTAATACTCCAACCAATCAGAGACAAGCAAATAAAATTGCAAAGTGCGAAACATTTGGCCGCTGTGTGGCAAATTTGAATATGTGATTAATTGAGAACACTGGGCAGAATTCGGAAGTATAAATAAAAAAGCTTGGGCAGGAACTATCAAATCTAATTTGTTCTTAATTGAGAACATTGGGCAGGACGAGGATATCTATACGTGTCCGCACCATAATTATGAAGATATCGTAGATTTACTTATACATCATTATATTTATAACTTATATTTAATTTGTGTTAACGGTACTTCGGAATCGTATTTGCAAAAACCTAGTATCGAAAAATTGGATTTACTATTTTTATTTTAGCTTAATTCGCCGTTTGATAGACATTTCTCGTTTTAGTTCCACAAAAAGCGTTCAGCCATGTCAGCCGAGATTAAACTAGACACTAACTGTTTGGTTTATTCAAGACTACTTAATAGCCATTCAGTGATAGTTTTCCGCAACCACATTATCGAATTCAGTTACAAAATCCCGCATGACGGATCGCTGTAACGTTTCCCAAAACCTACTGGCAGAATAACTGAAGCGCTTCCACTCCATCCGGCCGGTTTAAAATCAAACCGATACAAGCTTACGCTCTATAAAATTTACACGGGTTTTGTTCCAAACCATCCAAAAGGATTTTAAACAAAAGCACTCAGAAGAATAATGCCGTATTTGACGTTGGAACCATAGCCGCATCTGTTCTTGCATTTCTAAGGGGGAGACTTATTGATGCCAGCATTTGCATTACCCACTTGACCGATGCCTTTGCGGATTCAAAGCCAGTGATTTAACATGTCTGTGGAGCAGGGGTTGCAAACGTTAGACGCAGAGCGTCGTATTAGTCAGTGTTGAGCGCAAGGGCCCCGTAGTTTGTTACCCCTGGATGCGATTATTTGACCATCATTTGGCATTCAAGCCACGCGCTGGTCCGCTGAGAAGGTTTTATTTTGGAGTCCCTGTCTCGTCTTATCATGAGATACCTACTATCAGAATTGTGCTGGAGTGTTTTAATTTAGAACAATGCGAAGTGCTTTCGATGTGTTACTTCGTTGTAGGTTTCTAGAAACAATTGTAGCATAGTCAAGATATTATGCCCGTATGTGATATCATAATCATAATATCACATACGGTTGTGATGAATTTTTGTATTATAATAAATCGAATTTAATCTTGATTGACTGAAAACAACTAGAACGTTCAACTACATACATTATTAAGAAAAGACAACAATTCGTTATAGTTTAGTAAGTTAATACATCTTAGGTTAATCTTATTTCTGGTGAATTGTGAAAGTTCGTAACAAAACATATCTTGTGTTACAGGTACGGATGATAACAAATAGGTGGCATCCATCTCCCGATACTCGTGAGTACGTGAGTTACCCATTGTGTCGGCTCCACTGCACGACAGTCATCAGTTTAAATTTGTACGGACATGGAGCCCAAAATGGCCAGGACGGCTGTCAAACACTGTGCAATACAACGAGCACTCACCTCACACGACTATTTCACGTCCCATGAGAAATAGCAAAAACACGCCAAAATATTCGAGGACTCCAGTACGAATATACCCAATTCGTATTTCGTTCGTATTTGTTACAAATAAACGAATATGATATCGGCTTCAGTTCTGGGTAAACTTTCATTTCCAAACTCTGTAACGGTTTCCATTCAAGTCCATCTACGGAACGAGTGTAAAATTTATGTTCCCCCCAGCATGCATTCCCGGATACTATTAAAACAACAAATTGCACAGATAAAGTTTCACAATCCCAAAACTGGACTATATAGAAAGAGCCATAAAGCTGAAAATGCACTGACGATAAACAACGTCTAGCGCTCCCGCTTGGCCACCGCAATTAAAAGGAACTTTTTTTAATCTGCAAAGGCTCATATCGATTAATGGTCCAGGGTTCCTATAGGTTCTGTATGACCTGCATCATTTGTTGGGCTATCATGCGGTCCCACAAGTGGCGAGGTGCAATTCATCAGGCTTAGTATGCACTGCGCTAATTCCTGATACAAATGAGGGTTTTTAGGCTTTCTCATACTGCATGCATAAACTGGTAGCATTACATTAGTAATATTTTAATCAATTGTTGTATCTGAATCGATTCCTACTATCTACAGGTGCATAAAATTATGCTACTTAAACTGCTAGGTAGTAGTCTTGGTACATGACAAATTCGAAAAAAGAAGTCATTTTTACACTTTCTTCTATAAAATTACAATTAAGGTCACGACGAGGGCTTGACCGTGTTAAGGTTTTTTTTTATGGTCACATTTAGTTTAACCACGAAATTGTTCGCGAACAGTACTTACGAGCAATTTACTTTGAATCTATTGAATTTTCTACTTCAATAAAATCATTTTAGCCAGTACCACCTATAGTTTCCACGTGATACAACATCTTAAAGTACTTTAGCACGCTTGTGAATAAGTATATACACAAATAAAACCGTCATGACAAGTATTTTCTGAATAAAGCCTTTTTGACAACAAAACATTTCCCATTACATTTTCGTAACGTCAAGGCCTATTATTCCTGCCTCCCGCCGCGTAGTATGCATCATTGACTGGGCTATTTGTCATCGACGTACTCCGATACAGTGGAGAGGAAATGGGCCGCGTCCCCCGACCTAGGGCCACCGAGTGGCCTAAGATCCCGCTGCAAGTTTCTCCTTCTACGTGTAATTTTGATAAAATGTGTTTTAGATGAAATATTGTACAGTCGAGTACATTTACATCTACACATATACGAGAACAAAAATATCTGAACATGCCATTATGCTCTTGATAATAGGGTCGTGTTCAGATATTTTTTTCCCGTAAGTGTGTAGATGTAAATGAACTCGACTGTACATTAAATAACACCGTGATACTTCTTCTCAGTCGGCATTCTTTTACAGAGTGGTCGTAGTTATGAATTGTTTGGTCCGGTTGTAGTCGCTGCTTTCACGATGTTTCTCCATCTCTCTCTGTTAGCGGCATTCCAGGAACATTCTGATAGATTGCATTTTTTGTCGTAAAGTGCCTCGTATGAGAATAAAGAACGTTTCCTCTTCTATAATGAGATGTAATAGCAAGATAACCTAGACTCATACAAGCTCTCTGTTGACCACCGGAGGGAACACCTTTGTTTTTTGAATTGACAATGACCCACTTGACAGATACATTTTTTTTAAATAAGGCCCAATTTTAAGGGTGTTTCGGTCAAATTTTGACTGGCAACCAAATACAAATGTATCGTTCAATGCGTAATTTAAGACACAATTCATCAAAATAACATATAGGTGCAGAAATTTGCAGCCGGATCTTATATTATAGAGAGGCTGGACGAGGTGCGTACATTCCACACTTATCGGGAATATTCACGAGAGCTAACCGAGGCACGAACGAGTCCACACGAGTGTGGGTGTCTCCCTGTACTTGACAGTTTTTTATTTCCACCTTGTGCTAAAAGTATGGAGGCAGAATACAAGTGTACTCACAGTCGGGAATCGAGCCAAAGGCCTGAAGAATAACAATTGTTTTAAAATTTCCTTGTGTACCTACACATACGAAGACTACTTTACAGTTAGGTACCTATGGTGGTTTTATGTAAATTTTCAGCTGCGTTCTTAAGATATGTTACTAAAATAGTGATGATTGGAATCAGAGTAGCAGTATATTTATAGGATATTTTATTCAGATGGTTGACGGTTGATTGTATTAACATTAGGTACAATAACAGATAGGTAGCGTAGCAACCATCCAACACTTCCTCTCAAGCAACCATTCAACATCCTAAATCCACACAGCATCAAGCACTCAAACTTAAACCAGACACACACCTTTCAAACTTAATACGGGGCAATGGCTTGGTTAAAATATCAGCCAGGTTATCTTCAGTTGAGACGTACTCTAGCTGTATCAACTTGTCACTGATGCATTGACGAACGAAATTATATCGAATGTCGATGTGCTTCGTCCGTCGGTGAGAAACAGGATTGTTTGCCAACGTGATGGCGCTCTGGTTGTCTACGAACAACCTGACGCTCATCGAGCCCATATCTTTCGAGATATAACCTAACCTAACCTAACCTCTGCAGGTATACAGCTTCCTTTGACGCTTCCGATAGAGCGACGTATTCCGCTTCGGTCGACGACAAAGCCACGCACTTTTGCTTTCGGCACTCCCAGGATATCATATTCGGTCCAAGTTTAAACATATATCCTGAATAAGATTTTCTGTCTTTGATGTCTCCTCCCCAGTCCGCATCTACGTAGCCTGTAATATAAGAATTGTTACAGTCCTCTTTCGACTTTCGAAATGTAAGACCTAATTCCAAGGTTCCTTGCATGTAACGTAGAACACGCTTAGCCGCCTTCATGTGTATAGACTGGCAACATGAATTATACTGAGCTAAAAAACTCACCGCTGCTGAAATATCGGGCCTCGTGTTGCAGGCTAGATAATTCAATGCAATACAAATAGCTTGATAAACCTTTCCAGTGGTTATGCATGTACGAAATAGGCTTCTCATTCCGAACTATTAGTGGGAATGTACAGCTGTCATACGCTAAAAGGTAACTTTTTACTAAGACCTTCCATAGTAAAAAGTCTCCTTGTAGACTAGACGGCAGTATATGTAGGTATACTCGTCATAGTGTGCAAGGCGACTTTTGACATGTGTCAATCAATGTCTCATCTCACAGACTTTTATCAGTAGCTTATGAGAAGCAAAAGGAAAAGTATATGTTAAATGTGTAGAGAGAATCGTATAATTTTTTTGTCTTTATGTAGTATGTTTTTGTGGTTCGACTTAATAACGTTTTTGGCCTGACGCTTTTGGTGATAACGGAACCCTATTACTAAGACTCCACTGTCCGTCTGTCACAGGTTCGTATCTTTTAATAATATAACTAAAAGCAATACAAGAAACGTGTTTTTTCGGCGTTTTTTGCTCAGCGGTTGTACGGAAGTACGGAACCCTTCGTGTGCGAATTCGAATCGCACTTGGCCGTTTTTTTTTATATAATAGGCTAGCGGTTACATTATCCTTGTTCTTACTATAAATGACGAGAAAACGATGTGATCATGATTTAACACTGCCAAATTATCATAGGCATAAAATGTTTCTAGATTCGCCTATACCAAGGTAAAGTCATGGTTTAAATCGGCATTTCTAAGTAATTTAAACCTCTGATGTTGCATTTCAAATTACAAATTATAAATGTCTCAATTGAAACCAAATCATGAACCGGAAAATAATACTTAAAAACTCGTCAAAATAGTCGCATGTTACTATTTAAAGCAGAAACAAAACGTCAATATCTGCGTTACATATGTCAACTAAATCGTCTACTCACCTCCTCGTACAAAGTTATCTATACCATGTCAGAGTTCTTATTGCGTGGACAAAAAGCCCATAATCGTATAACCTTAACATTGAATAGATCTATACAAACACCACCATGTTTTGCTGATTTCGTAAAACGGAAACGGTCTACAAAAACTTGACAAGCTACTACAGATGTGCCGGTTTTTTGCGGGTAACAGGTGCATATGTCTTCGCCGATAAAATACGCCGTGGCTTTCTGTTTTTACTATCGACCAAAAGGAAAATTGGGAATGGACACTATAAAAGTCACAATAAAAAGCAAATTATAAACTAAATGTTTAGATTTGATGATACCAGTACTGTAAATTTTTTAACAAAATAAAAGAGGAAATAAACAAAAAAGGAAATAAGAAAAAATCGAATGAAAGTTACAACGATAATAAGTAACAATTTTGTAAATACAATTAAGAATGTACCTACGTATCTATCAGATCTGCTTGCTACAAAACCTTTATCTTGTTTTCTAACTGTTCATTTTCTGAAGATATTTCCGTAACGGTGAAACAAATAAAAATAACTGGCCAAGAGCATGTCGGACCATGCTCAGTGTAGGGTTCCATAGCCGTAGCTATAAAGTAAAAAATACGATGTAAAAAATCATGACGAAACTATAAGGGTTCCGTTTTTGCCATTTTGCCTACGGAACCCTAAATACCTTTAATGTTTATGATTACGAAATAGCTAATGGAGTACAGTTGGACAGTTAAAACCCAGTGACTTGATGTAACGGAATAAATCGAATTGTTCAAGCGTGTCTGCTTGATGGAACAACAATAAATAGATTGAGATGATCCCGTTCGATGGCTTAAGTTAAGGGAAACGATTTAAATCATTACTATTAATGTAAGAACGAAAATCATGAGCAAAAACCAGAGTTAATAGTGCGTGCAGTGGTTTGGACCGCTTACTTGCAATAGTAGACAGATTTAAAAAGATATTCGTGAATACCGTTTATTTGATTGCAGCACATTTTTTACCAATAAAAGTTATCTGCGCTATATTTTCATTGTACCTAAAACGTACTTTCTGAAACAGTTTTTTACATATATGTACCTATATACTTACCAAATGTAATGGCCTTCGGAACTGCACAAACTTTTATCTTGTAAGTTCCGTTTACGATTTATACAAGTCTATGTTATCGATCTTCATCTTACAGTATGGTATGCCGGCAAAAGAATGCCGCTACAAAAACCACAGCAAATCTCAGTACATTAGCCACTGTTTACTCTGGCCTCACTCAGTTTCGCAAACTAGCCCGCTCTTTGTGTCGATAAAAGAACTGAAATTCCACAATGAATCGTCAATAGTAGCGTTCATTCACAAATTGTCGTACAATGAGCCAGCCTTGTACTGAGTGTTCGGGCTGTTACTCCGCCGTGTCTGTGACCTTTGTGTTTATTCATAATGCGAGCTAGACTAACTGTGCTAAAAACACGCCTTTGCAATTAAAAAGCACTAAGTTTAACGACGTTATTGATCTAATTTAAACCGTGACACGTTGTAATAAAGCACTAAATTAAATGATCTTTCTTCAAAAGCACTTGTTTATTTAAGCCAGTAGAAACGTTGTTATTTAGAATAAAAGAACCAAGATCTTAAATTTAGATAATAATAAGTTGAACTACCTGTAAAAGTGCCCATCTATATAATTTTCTTGTATAATCGAATGTAGTTTTATAAGTGATATTGAATGAATGAATACTTACCGTAATAACATAATAGCTTGGAACTTCCCGTCCGCAGGTACACTTTGCTTTATAATTTGTTTTATTCTAACATCTGTCAATAAAATGAAGTAGGTTTTATGAAACAGTAAAGATGGTAAATTATGGTAGGTACAGATACTGCGCGAAAAATTTAACGAACATGACACATTCATTTTTATGAACTTACAAAGAAATGAGTTTATATCTTTCGTCGTTATATTTATACTTGTATCAGAACTATTTCGGAAAATTAACCGACATCTCCAGTGTAGAAGTTGCTAGGCAACGCAATCAGAGAAATTAGGCGTGTTTTTTAAAGATATTTTTATACATTCAGGAAACTAAAGGTCTTTTGTCTGATGTTGTATTCCTTTACAATGTTTATGTAAGACTGATTTTTAATAAATAAAATAAGAAAATTACTTGAAACAATAGTATATAGGTAATTATTAAAAATATATGCATAGATTATCCCAAGTATAGTTCCTAAGTGTGATAAAACTTGCAATTTCCGGGCGAGATAGAAGCGAAGTTCCATGTTAATGTCGGTCGCGGAAAACTCGCCGCGACTTCGCCGCGACTGGTTTTGTATGGAAACTCGCTACCAGTACCGTGGCGTCCATAGAACTCGATTCCCGTCGGCTTGCCTAATATTAGGCAGTTCAGCACTTAATTCTAGCGCTCTTAAAGACAATAGGGAATATGCATGATATTTTTTATTTACTTTAATAAAAGCTCGTTCATATAAAAAACAGTAGGAAAAAAATATTTTTCGAATAACTATAAAAATAACCAAGATATAACACAGCAAAGATTTATCTCTATCTCTTTCTCGCAAAACAGAATATAGTATGGAGATTGTATGGCGGCCGTGTACTATGACGTCATAGTCCATATCGGATCTCTCTCTCTCTAATTGCTATCTGATTAGTGCTTTAAAATGTTTATATCTTCCTTATTTCTCGGTCGATTTCAATTTTATTTTGACTGAATGTCATCTTTTTTACGGTATTTTCATATATTGTTAAGAAATCTCTTAAAAAAAATTAATGCATATTCCCTATTCAAGCCAGAGCTGCTCCGGTTTGCCCAAGAATTTCTTCAACGCCACGCCACTGCTCGCTACCTTGTGACAGTAATCAACAATAATCTCAAAAAAATATTTTCTTTGAGATGTGGCCGTATTGCAGTCAGTAGGCGATTTGCTCAAGGAAATTGTCTCATATGCAGAACTGGTGCACACATCCTCGACTAAGCCTGAAGTTTTGATCTCGGTCGTAAAGTGATCTGACAAATGAGACGCACCTGAGCCGGGATACGGGGGTGACGTGTGTCCTTTAATAAATTAAATTGGGCTAGAGGAAGATAATGCTAAGCCGTCATGCGAGATGGATTGATATTTGCGTCTAGTCGCATTTGGCTTATACGTAATTGGAGTGTCTGCGGTGTGAAGAATAGGATGCTGACAAGTTGTATTCATCAACCAATGATGACCAAATGTTTAAATTATTGGAACTTGTTACTGTGTACAGTTTATGTCAAGTGATTGCGGGAAAAGTTATACTAAAAAAAAATTATAAATCCCCTGACTAAGAAAAGACTAAAAAGTAAAGATTATAATTATGTACAATCTATTGGCTCTATGTTTTAAAGATAAGTTGTAATATTTTGTTTGCGACAAACAAAATATTATTATTAGAGCCAATAGGTTTGTACATACTATTTTTAGGGTGTTTTTAATTATAGGTTTTTGAAATGTTATAATGTAAGTTTTATCTCATGCTTTTTAAATATTATTTTTGTACTTAATGCCGTACGTACAATATTACCTTTTACATAAACAAAATATCCGACCGCAACCGCATCCACATCAGTTCACCCGTTTAAGCGCTATGGTGCCACAGACAGACACACAAACACAGCGGTCAAACTTATAACGCCCCTCTTTTTGCTTCAGGGGTTGAAAAAAACGAACGTAGTTATAGTTAAAAATCAGCCATTTATTAAATATCTCATGTCAAAATCAAAATGTTAATAATACCAAGGAGTGAAAAATGATCTCTTACTCGTTTATTTTAAATGGTATTTGCTCTCACTTCGTTAATTTCACTTTGGTACATTCAACGTTTGAAGTAGTGTGTTAGATATACCTATCTCGAGAACAACCGAGACAGCACATAAGCTGTATAAGAGCTTATGCACTACTAATTATACGGTTATAGTAGAGCTTGTGTGCTACCCGGGAACACTTCGTTTTATCTACCTAATATTTCTATCTGTTATAAGTATTCTCTTAGTTCTACTATACGTACATATAATAATAATAACCAAAATGAATTGCAAATATGCGTAAAACGTTTCTCCAAAGCTTACACATTTGTATTTATATTTTTCAAGTTGTTTATTCCCGAGTGTCCCGATTCTGGGGATAAGAGGTCCATTAGTAAGCCGCAGGCGTCCGTCCAAATGAATTCTAATAAAGTTAATCGCGAATAGAGGTGCGCTACGGTTCTTTTAATTTCGTGAAAACTCTCACTTGCAAAAAACGCTTTTGCTCGTTTTATCGCCAGCTTAAAGTGGGTCGCGCCTTTTCAAAAGGAAACTTATTTAAATTTTCTTGTTTTTACGAGATACGTGCACAAATATTGGTATTACCTACTTCAAATTTTGTTTAATTAAAATAGAAGGCAGTTGTTTCGAGCAAAACAAAGACAAAGCGCGCTTCGACAAAGCTTACGAACAATGATTATTTATTGCCGTAATAAGGAAAACAAGTTAATATTTTTTGTTAAATTACTCAAAATAAACAGAAATCAGTGAAAAGCTGTTGTCTCGCCTTAATGTTCTCTCTGCCTCTCCATGGGCATATAACCTAGTTGTGTTATATGTATGTATAATTACACTACAATCACACAAACACACAGCAGTTCCATTATATCCTACTCACGTACCTCTAACGAGCGACAGTGGCGCCTCCAGGGCGTGCGGTGGCGTCTCCGAACTAATTGCGAAGACTTTGGGCCCGGTGCACTGACGCTAAATGACCCACTGTGGGGACTTTAATTGCTGTCGTCTCGGCTTTAGCAAATTGTAATTGCACTTGTTGACACAATTTGACGTGATGCTGAAATAGGAGGTATGATGTGCATTGTGCAATAGGAGGTGCAATATCATATTATAACGGGAACCTATTGGATCGCATAAATTTAAAAGGCATAATCCATCATTTGGCATAATTCATCATTCGGCATAATGCATTTTTTTCTTAAACTGTGGAATTTTCAGGACTCTTTAAGGCCTCATCCTGTTAAATAGGTCAGGTTAGGTTAGGTTTGCGTTATAATAATCCTGAAAAAATTACGTGTTCAGAAAAAAAAGCATGATGCCAAATGATGAATTATGCGAAATGATGCATTATGCCTTTTAAATTTATGCGATCCAATAGTAAACCTATTATAACAGCACCAAATAGTTGCGTAATGTTATATATAACTAGCTGTCCATGCGAACTTCGTTCCGCCTCAGAATTTTTAATGTTTTAGTAGTTAGTCTGTTATTCGGGGCAGAGACAAACCCAAAAAATCAAAAATCATCAAAATCGGTCCACCCGTTCCCGCGTTATAAATGATGTAACTAGCACGACTTTGTTTTATGTACATAACATCTTAAAATACTTCATGTAGCAAACAAAACTGCTGTTAAAAATAAATTATAAAGCATTTACAAAATCATTAAAAAGGTATTTTATTTGAAAACATGTTTTCGTACTAAAGTGGGTCATGGTTAAAAGTGATCAAACGGTGAATAATAATAATAATTAAGCATTTCTGTAACGAAAAGGTCTCGTTCAAAAAATAAAATGGATTTCGAGCAAAAAAATTTACAATTTTATCAATGTTCGAGATTATTTTTTCTTCAACTGCCGAGGATATAGCTAGTTTTTTTTTAATAATTTTTCCCTCATTATGTATAAAATTACGCAACTTTTAGCTAGGTATACAAAAAATCACGAATTTGGAAGCCTTAGTCATTACGTTAACTGAGTCTTGTCATTACTATTCACTTGTACAAGAGTGTTCTCAAAAAATACAAGAAGCCAATCTTCTTACACACGTGACGTGTCTTTTTGTTCACGTTGCGAACTGGGAAATAAATGCTACGCGGCGTCACGTCCGACCCCGTAACGAAGCCGGGTTCCTCGGAATATCTCCATTTGTTCGCTTACACCATTACTGAGAAAATCGCACTTGGGAGGATTGTGAGCAATTGTGATGCACTTACTTACAGTGGAGTATAGGGGAAAGCTAAAATTGAAATTAAGTACTAGGTAACTACTACTACTACTGGAGCATTCCAAGGAAACTTGACGTAAGCGACACTACCTTTTGAATACGTTTGACATGTAAAATCAGGAAGCGGAAAATCGGTATGGTAATATCATAACTTTGAGCTTTGTAGTGTTTCTTAGCAGCTAATAAGTTTTATTAGGGTAGCTACTATAGCGTTACTTAAGCGACAAAAAGCGTGTTTTTATGGAATGCTTCTACTTACTTGCCTGTACTTGCACGTAGTCAGTACGGATTATTTCACGCTATCGACGCTTGCAACGATTATATAAAGATCAAAAACCAAAGTTAAGGAGACTATGACCATGAGTAAAATAACGTCCTATTACTTTCTTTCATAGCAACTCCATATTATCTGAGCGTTTCATAATTTCATACAAAGTAACTGATTAGTTATATCAGGCAAGTACCCTATTTTTATTTTTTACAGTTTAGCAATTCCAAAAAAGATGTGACATTAACTTTTTTACTCGTATAAAGATTATCAAAAGCATCTATAATTAAAATGTGGCAATAGGTACCATTAATAAAATGAACTAAGAAACTGTGCTGTGCTTATGAAGTATGAACATAAACCAGTTAATGAAGTAAAAACTTGCAACGATATTACGATTTTTTTTTTATAAAAATATTATGAGAAGTGAAAGTTATCATTTCGGTACAGTGACTTTTTTTCATAAGTTCCAAGAACAAGAAGTTGTCGTGACTTTCGTAGGCGATTCGTTCATTTCATTCAGCAAAAACGTAATGCGGTACCTTTAGTAGGTATTGAATGTACTTATGTAGGTAGATCCATACCTATTATCTCAGCGTATTAATCTGAAATAATCTTCAATTAATATTTCTTCGTATGAACGCAGAATCTTTCGGGTGCCTGCACTCTAAAAAAATTGGGTTGCTCCTAACAAGATCGTGATGGTTATAATCAAAATCTTGATTCTATACAAGCCTAACAAGACGTTAGATGCACCAACTAAGATGTTATTGATTGTTGATCGTTATCATAATTCAATTAACGAGTTCTGATTTCATTCAACATACATATATGTATAAGGTAACTAATAAAACATGATCGAATCATACTATGAAGAACATAATGATAGGAACAAGCAATATATTAGTTAGAATTATCAGTAGGCTTATGATGCTACGCTTTGTTACGCGATAAATAAATGATAATGCATCCGTCACTCTCACACACTATGTCAGAACTCTCTCACACAGTATTTATCGCGTGACAAAGCGTAGCATCATAAGCTTACTGGTCTCTAGATTATTGTTTTAATCACAAATGAACTTGCTGTTTTAATTAATCAGCTTTCGTTGACATGTTTGATATCATGTTTGTTTTATTTTATTTAAGAAAATCTCTCTTAGTTGGCTTTAGGTAATATTTTAGAGTGTGCTGCTATACAAGTATAGCTAGAGGGTTACTTGTTTACAACTGACTGTACAATGAAGTAGGTAAGTGGTATCAAATACTTGTACAGCTTTACAATGCCTTAACTAATAAATTGCTTGATTATCGAGTAATACCGGGTCGATTTTCTCAGGGCGTGCAAAATAACAGTTATTACACAAAGTGGCTCATTGTATTTATTTTTATCTCGCTACACTTCGCTACTACACTTTCGTTGTCAATTAATCATAATGGCAAGCCATTACCCGTTACCAGGAAACGATTTGCAGGAATAGTAACTTCGATTATAGGAAATTAAAGTTGAAGCGAATATTTGCAATTATAAGATTATAGTAGGTATGGTATAACTTTCTCAAAATATCGCTACATAATGATACCTACTTACAATCGCAACCGCTAGCTAATAATTCATAATTATTTGCTCCCAAAAAAACTGTGTCAGACGTAGGTACCTAACATGTTGCTACTTGCTAATGTAAATGGTCAAATATTGCAAACAAATACTTTATAGGTTCAGACTATTTTATTTCTCAATAGTCTTACACAGTCTTATATGCCAAATCTTAAACGATTATAACAATCTCTAGAACATTCAACCCCATAAATCATCAAAGAAACCTTACAAGAAACTGTTAATTAAAACAAGAATCCGCGCACAGATTCAAATCACGTTCAATGCTTCGCTGACTGCGTATCTCAAACCATACAAAAGACCTGTAATTGCGGTGCACCTGACTTTTGCACATTATAAACAGATCTTGCGAGGGTTCCGTGGCTACATAGGGTCCCGTAGAGGGTTCCGTAGGGCTGCACTTGACGAGTGCCGCGGGCGACACCTCGGAAAATTGGACGGGAAATATAATTGGAAAATTATGCGGCCGCGCCACTTCCCAGTTAGTGCATCTACCGGATATAAAGTGCCCGGGGTAAATATTGTTTTCGCGTGTGTTAATAGCTTTAACTGGATAAGGGGATTTTAAATTGAAAATTTTACAGGTGTTTTTATATTAAAATTCAGCTGAATGCATAAAAACAAAAACGACGTATCACATTTAATACTCTGACTTTATGATGTTACGTAAAGTTTAGACATACTAAAGCTGGCATTCATATGATATTAATATTTTCGATGTTTCTAAATAACTTAGTTACCTAAAGAATAAAAAGTAAAGACTCTAAACAGACAACCATATTCTTCTGAAAACCGCCCTCTAAGGCAATTTGTTCCCAGTGACACACTTTTCTTTATAGCACAGCTGTCATGTTATTTTCTCGCGTGACAAATAGCAGTCATGTTCTGTACGTAGTGTTGTGTGATGGGAATAAACGTCACCCATAGCTGTAACTCGGAACGAAATGGGTGATGATAAAATAGTAACAGTTCGTGTCATACAATCGTGTCCGTCAAGATAGCGTACACCGTAACGATATTCAGAATCTGATGCTGCCAATAAATAGTACCCAAATAGTACCGACGAAATACCTAGGTGAAAAAAATAGTACCCTTAAACTTTCTGAAATATAAGGCATGTTCACGGTGTACGCTACCGGGCGTCAAGCTGGCGTACACCGTTTATATCTCTGGAACGGCTTTGTTTTTGGAAACGATTTATATCTCAAAAAATAGTAAGGGCTCCACAATTTTATTTCTCTAGCTATCGTAGAAGCTGAGATATAGTGAGCTCTTTCTATAAGAAATTCCCGGGTACGGTGTGAAATTTTGTACACCGTTAAGTCATGGAATATCTCGGCTTCTACGATAGCTAGAGAAATTAAATTTTAGGGCCCTAGGGTACTATTTGGGTATTATTTTTTGAGATATAAAGCATTTCCAAAAACAAAGCTGTTCCAGAGATACAAGCGGTGTACGCCAGCTTGACGCCCGGTAGCGTACACCGTGAACAGGCCTTATATTTCAGAAAGCTTTAGGGTACTATTTTTTCACCTAGGTATTTCGTCGGTACTATTTGGGTACTATTTATTGGCTCCATCAGATTCTGAATATCTTTACGGTGTACGCTATCTTGACGGACACATACAATCGGAACTAAATCAATTACCAAATACCTGCCAACCTCACCAGCGGCCACTTGCGAACTCATTCTAAACTTGTTCAATCCAACTAGGTGAAGGCTGACAAATAAAATTGTTTCGAAGCACGAATTAATCTAACTTCACTTGTTCGCATTGCCCATGTTGGTTCTGACAATGTGTAAGTTGGTATTAGTTTTGTGCGCTAGCTGCCGTTAGGTTAGGTACCTACGCATTGTTTTGTAAGTTTATAGCTCTACCAAGTTTCTCACATAAACTGTGTTGGATAATAATCAGACATCAGTAGAGTATGTATTCGTATTTCAAAAGAATAATATAAATACAAATAAATGTGGTATAAAATTGCTTGCGTATCGCCAAACGCAATTTGCCTCTGCGACAATAACACATGATTGACAGTTACATGCCAATAAGCCTTTCCCTCCACTTGAGGGAATACGCAATTTTACAACTATTCGACGGCTTTCTTTTAGAATAGACGCTTACAAGGAAAGTGAAATATAAAAATAAATGATAAGGGCATATAAAATAAATATTCGCAGTGCCTGGCCAGGGTTTATGTTTCATGTTTTGACGTTAAAGGAACATTCCTTTGATTCAAAATGTGCGGAATAAGTTTTCATTTATTCTGGTAAATACTTGATTCCTAGCAAAATTAGACGTTCAAAATAACTTGATTGTAAACTAAACAGCCACAGCTATTGCCACGCACAAAATAACGAATCGGCTGTAAATGTTTTATCGCATTCCGGAACACCTTGATTTTAAGTAGATCTAAAGATTGTCGTAATTATGTATAATACCTTGCAAGGTAGATTTGAGTGCTACCTCTATGGAACTTAATAAAAATATTGGTATTTACCTAAACGCGTGCAAATTAAATTGTGCATTCAAAAAAATCACGGTTAATACCCACCCTTTTCAGAGAACTAAAGGCGGTCAGTTGTCATTTTAAATGGACACATATATCTCGACTTCGCCCTGAAAGACGAGGAAAACGCCCAGCCCATTCAACATTTCCATCGTCACAAAGTCACTTCCTGTTTTTTTGACATGTCACATTTTCCAATAACCGACTGTCGTTGTCACATTTGTCGTGGGACTTTGTAATAAAGTCGCCGGAATGGTAATAAAGCGGTCCGCGGTACTTCAGCCAATTTCACTTGCCGTAAATCAACCCGTCACTCTGAAGAAAGTCTGCGGAGAATTTAATTAATATCCCGTTTTTCATATGGACCAGGGCGTTTTAGAGGTTATGAGTTTTTGAACACGCGTTGTGAGGCAATTTCAAATACTTATACCACAAAAAAGTTTACATACAGATATTGAAGAAAATACTCTTTCAGATACATAAAGACGCTTTTACAAAACGTCCGTGAGTATGGCCACAGAATAGAAAAAAGCAGTTTATATTTTAGCTCTGAATACTCGCAGTGCAAGCGATTACATAGTAAATCCAAGCTTCATGTAATTTTTCATTGGAGTTCAATTAGATCAAGCAAGTTATTTAGCATCAAAGGCGCCATTATGCTTATTTTAATGCGTATATACCTAAATGCCATATTTCAGTGATATTGATATTCATTCCAAGTTCCTTTATGAAAAGCTCATGTCTATTTGCTCACCCTTGGCTCGGTAAGGCGATGGCGTCATCCAGCGTTTACTTAAACGAAGTCAAGTGATATATCATCCTGCAAATAGACCGCCTGTGTTCACTCACAACTTCATACAGAAATGAAGGAATTAAAAATTCAAACAACTCGATACCTAGCACTTTTAATAAAACTGTAGACGTAAATCCAAAGTTTGTTATCCGAACGTTCCAAAATACCTTCTAATAAATTCTCCCCACTCGTGAACCTACAAATCACATTAACTAACTCGCCCACAATAGTTTTAAAACACCCACATTACGGGAGGTGGAACCACGAAATGTTTCTAGCCACAATTACAATTTCTGTCTCAAGAGATTCGTATACCATCCTCATGCGTCGCCTTAAATAATGGGTGGTATCTTACGGTCGTAGAATTTACGGGTGTCGGGTTAGAACTAAACTCGTACTTAGTAATTTATGCCTACGTAACTCGGGATTGTTGAAATTTGAATTGTTTTCAAACTCTGGCATTATCGTGTTAGGGTGCTATCAATAAAGTTAAGCATCTTCGGAGTTTAATATCTTAACAGAAGCGTGAGGCACGTCTGTCCCCCCGATGACAGATAAATGTTTTGCAAACAGCACGTGATCGGAACACGAGCGATCAGCTTTCTGAGCCTTTACATGCGTTCGCAGTACTGTTTATCTTTGGATTATGGAATGCTAAAAAATATCGGTAAGCTTTAGGTAAATATGGTGCGACGGTGATTCGTAGCGAGATGTTTGCGGAGCGTCTTCGCGGTGCGATGTAGAATCTTACCCGGTTTGTATTTATGAATCCCTATTCAGATGCGGTTTCGTTGAAAACTGGGAAGTTGTGTTCGTTATTTCACTGAAACTAACTTTTCAGTGAGTCGAGTATCAACTTAAAGTGATGTATACTAATTTACGTAATGGTAAATGAAACAAAAACAATGCCATTAGATATTTCATAATTCTGCAAAATGCGTAGGGAACAATAACTGAAAAAAACATTTAAGTAAGGTTTATATGAATGCGTGTACTTTTGACAGATCACATTAGAAACATAAAATATGCGTCACTTGCACCCGTAGTTTTTATCTCTACATAATATAAAAAAATAAATAAAGGTACTGTATTTACAGCATTGACATCTATGCAAAAACAGTTTCAATCAATTAAAATTTTAATCCTTTTTCACCCTTGGTTTTCTGTTATTGTGTGATATAATCAAGTTCAAGTTTCAAATTTCACCATAGATTATTTATTGTAAAGTCAAGGCTTATTGGTAAACATGGGACGGGTAATTAATCCGGTCAGACGGATGGCAACGAGGTGCGGAATACAAATCACTGACGCCTGGGACCAAGCTGGGGCACGGTACAATCCGTTCACGACTTTAATCACGTCAAAATATACTCAAATATTCATCCATAATTATCTCGGCTCGTGACACTTTCGGACACTAAGCTATGACATTATCCCTCTGACGGCCGCAATTAGGTACCAATTTGTTCTCAACTGGACCCTTAAACATTGTTAAAATCTGTACTGCGTAAACCAACATTTCTAAAAATGTATTTGATGACAAGTTACGGATTATCTACTGGATTATAAGGTTGGATAATCATCTAGTCAAACGTATAGTGTATTTTTCTATTTAATATTTTAGAATCGATATGAAAATTTGAATCTATCTTTCTGGACGAAGTTTTATGTGAAGTGTGATCAGTCACTCATAGCTTAGATCAATATTTCTCTAAACACCTATTACTGTAATCACGGATTATTATTAAGCAAGTGCGGATTAATTAGGTCAGGTGGACGGCGGTGAGCTGCGGATACAAATCCTGACACTTACAGGCACCAACAAGTTTATGAACAATTAGATTAGATCTAACGGTCACAACTCTGAACGAAGTCATGTAGGTAGCACCACAAGTTTCTTTAAAGATTACTGTAGTCATATTAGTAAACAAGGGCGGGTGATTAATCTGGTCAGACGGATGGTGGCGAGGTGCGGAATACAAATCACTGGCGGCGGGGACGTGCACGTTATTGCGATGGTAATGAAATTGCACGCGTTGTAGAATACGCCTGCTAATTTACTATGGGAGTGTGACGTAAATAATGAAGACTAGTTCTGTTTTGTCACTTCAGGCGCAATGCAGATTATACACGTGAATTATGCGAGTAATTTGCTTTTGGAACATATTGATATAAACTACGTTATTGAAATTTATCGTGCTCTTAATAAAGTTATGTTGACGATATATGATAGCCCAAGTATTAACTGCTGGCGCACAGAGAGGTCACACTGTGGCACAAAATAAGTATTAGTACTAAGTACAGAAGGTTCTCTCTCTAACAAAACTGTTGTTCGGGTCCGACGACCGGTCGGAACTCCGCATCCGACCGTCTCGTCTCTATCTATGGCATAACGCGTATAGGTAGTTTCGCGAGAGTTGAGACCACGCACACAACAACACTGTCATGTAATGACAGCGAGGTTTTGAAATTACTGTTCTTTTTTCCTACCGATAGCAAGTTCAACAGTGAATTGCAAGTTAGACCAAAAAGTTTAGTTAAACTATAGCCTTGTGTTTGTTTACTCACTCAATCATTTCATTCATTCACTTTTTTTGCAATGAGTACTTCATGTAGCTGTGTGTGTCAATCACCTCAACTCTCGTGAAACTACCTATACTAACACGTACTCTTTCTCGTCGCTGTTTATTACCACCCATGTGTAGCGAAATTAATTTCCTTTCCTTCTGTATATCTAACCGCTTGCTTTGTGACCTCACACTCCACATAATAGCACAAGCACATATTAAAAATGCCAATGACTCGTCCATTTTAATAAATATGTGTTGTTAGCATTGCTTCTAATCAATATTTCGTTCACCGAATAATTTTAATTACGCATTTCAGAAATCGGGGCGTTTATCTTCCCAAAACAAATTGGCATTCCGCGCGGCTCGGTATTCCCTTTGAAGTTTCACAAGTTTTATTGCAATGATAAGGGTAGACCGCGACCAAACAAAATCTTTATAAAATACATACATTTACTCAATATGAATAAAATTTTAAATGCGGGCGAAACGGAAAAGCACCGGAAAACGCTTCTTTATCTTTTTCTTTGAAAAGAAACAAATCTGTATTCATATTTTTTTCATAATGTAGGTACCTTTTTAATCTTTATATTTTTTCATATTTTCTGAAATGTTCCTTGTGCTTAGGTACTTATTCAAGTTAAATTTATTTTTATATAATAACATTGTATATTTTATATAATTTTATGTCTCGATACTTTGGGTCCTGTCCTGTACTCCTGTAGCTCTAACTCTAATGCCTAAAAAGGTTGATGTTTTTTGACTAGCTTAGATTTTTATTAGATTTATATTATGTTTACTTTACTTATGTTTTAAGTAGTACAAATGAAAAATGTAACACTTTATTGAAATTAGACATTTGTTCGCCGTTATACCCACATGTGATTATTCTACGGTACATAATCAGTTTTATGACTAAAGTGAGATTATCGTCGGGAATTGACCGTAATCGCTGCGTAGGTGGGCTGACTACTGTCGGTGTATAAAAGGATGTAAGTGATGATCATGTCCTACTAAGTTACAGCCTTTTGATTACGAAGTTCAGGGTAATAAGTGTTGACCCTATCGGGACCGTGACGTCATCACATTCTTCAGACCGCGACCGCCGTCAAAGAAACCGCAGTCGACAAATTTCATTCAATTCCTTGCCCTTATGCTTACACGGAATGTTTAAAGCTAATTTGAGTTCAAATTCTTGAAGATAAGAAACAGAATTAGCGTTTTATAATTATGTATGACACAGTATACTATTATACTGACACAGTATAATAGCAGTAATTTTTCTTTCTACGAATGGTACATCGCGCGGCTTGTATGTGTACGCGCTGTGAACGAACGCACTACAAGCAAAATTTTACGAATGCGTAAGAATGATCCATTCCAATTTCCAATACGGATCGCATCGACTGGACCTCGACCTTGAATAAGTAACGCGCGCTACCAAACGGCCGAACAACTTGTTTGTCTTTATACTTTGACTATAACGTCATTTTGGGATAATCTTTTCGCAGTTGTTTCGATACGTCTTTGTTTTCTTATTATGACGTATATTCGACATAATGTGTAATGTATAAAATATACGGAAAAAAACAATAGCAAAGAGTATATAATCACTACGTTTTAAGAGACGGCACTTCCATACTTTGCAGTGAGCTAAGTTTTTTCTTACGGTTGGCACTGGTTTGGCTGCAAACTATTGCCAACCGCATAGAAAGAACACTAGTGTTGTATTGGGTCGTATCGACGTTGTAGTGTACTATCGAGATAGGGATGTGAAAAGTCGATACTTATTGTCTATGGATTGGGGAGCCTGTATATGGCCGTCGACAATACTATTTATATTTCAATGGAAAAATAAAAGTCAAATAACACAGGTTAAACGTTTATTAATTACAACTTCTTAAAACTAAAACTTCGGTATATTAAACAAGTGTGATAATAGTATATTACATAACTATCACAAACACGTCCTAAGAGTCAATTCCTCAAAAAAATGGAGTCGTTTCTCGTAAAAACCACAAACACAGCACACACAAGTCTACGCTAATTCGGAGGAGCAAGTGCTCAACTCGACGAAATTAACGGAGAAAACAGCAGCAAAAGTGAAGATGGAATCTTTGCAATTACAAGAATTTGCTTTAGCAACGGCGCCATTAACAGTTGAAGTTGAAAAGTCTCGACATTTGTTGATAAACTATAGACATAGACCCACCCACACTTCCTCCATAAGTGCCAACTGTGTAAGCGCAAAATTCAATGTATAGTGTTGGTATAACTTTACAGACTTGACCAATTTAACTTGAGCCGTAAGCTCTTGGCATTGTAAGGAGCGTAAAGGTCAGCAAAAATGGTTCATAAACAGATGTTCCCAGTAGGGCTTGCAAAATCGGTCGAATTTCCAATTCCGGAATTGGGTTCGATTTTTACCTTCAATTCCGGAATTCCGGAACTGGTTCCGGAATTTAATCGTTTAGTTTTCCAGTATGAGAAATTGGATTAAAATATATTTAAATAAGAATCAGCGTTCAGAATACAATCAACAAATACGTATATAGTATTCCAAGTACAACACTTGAGGCATAATTGTTTAAAAAATTTCAAATAAATGCATGAAAATAGCAATTAATTTATCACCGTATTATTAACTATCACAAATCCTGTAATTCGACATCAAGTAATTAGGGTGGCCCTTATTTCGTCGTTTTTAGGGTTACGTAACTCAAAAGGAAAAAACGGAAGCCTTATAGAATCACTTTGTCGTCCGTCTGTCTGTCAAGACCCTTTATCTCAGGAACGCGTGAAGGTATCGAGTTGACAATAAAACCATATACTCAGATCTATAGTCCTTTAAATCTGTGAAAATACAAACTTCTAAGTTAACGAAAAAAAAAAAGATAAGGCCGCTTATGCCACAAACGACACTCTCACAAGGGAATTAAAATTTATGGGTTCTTTCCGTTGATCTAGAACTATGAAGCAATGTATGATAAAGCTATGTATGATAGCAAGTATTATAGTCTTATGCTACAAGTATAGGGAAAAATTTGAAAACTACACTTGCAATTAAATTATTAACAAAATATAATCTTTTCATTTAAAATATTTGTACGGAACCCTCGATGGACGACTTATCCGGTTGTAGGACATCCTTTCGTGGTGTACTACTAAATTATAAAACATTCCTTTTTTTTATTTTTATTTAAGGTCTACAAACTGGATGATACAAATTAACTGTAATAACAAATGGATAGCTCACTTAAGACACTTTTCGTACACCCTAAAACAGTAGACACAACATGCCTAGTAAATAAACAATAAACAGTGCAGTTATTTTGCAATCTATGAAAGATTGCATATTATAAATACATATATCAAAAAGAAAGTTACACAGAGAGAAAAATACAATCAATTAAAAAAAAGAAACAATAAGAAAGTCTATTACATTATATTCCTGTTTTTATTTAAGTTTTAGAGAGTTCTTAAGGAAAGTTTGGAAAAAACCCTCTGAAGGTTTTATCAGGCCGGCGTTGCTGGAAATGTTATTGCGACCTTCTCCAGTGCCAAGGATTTTTTTTATAAATATTAAGGCATTATTCAATACTTAAAACAATACTTTATTGTGTCGGACGCATAACGCATATGATACGAAGACTGGGCAAGAAGATAATTAGCGTTCGTCTATTTTATAACGACGTAATTTTGTAAAATAACCGTCTTAATTGTCTCTATTACACTGGTTTCAATTCCGGAATTTTAAGTACATGAATTCCGGAACTGTAACATCGGAAAAATCGGCCGGAATTCCGGAATTTCCGAATTCCGGAATTCCGGAATGCAAGCCCTAGTTCCCAGTGTCCACCCACTGAACAATAGTCGAAGGATAATATTGGTGTCACTTAGAACATTTGTTAACATAATGCATATTTTTTTAGTAATCGGTTTGGCAAACTTTCATTCACACTAAATTGATATTCTGCAATAACTGTAAATTGAAGTAGTTAAATAGAAAAAAAAAAATGCCGGGATGATTACAAGTAATTATAGCCAAAATAGCTCCGTTCTTTAAGAAGTCCGTAATAGAAGTTTCATTACATTCTTCACTAAAACAAACCCGAATATCTTCGTAAAAGTCAATTACAGTTGAAGTTCGCAAAGGTAATAAACAAATGCGGGGTGAAGGCATGTCGGTTTGTTTGCGGCCAATAAACCGAGGGTTTTGCAGTACGCAGGGTACACGAGGTACACCGGGGTACAGAGGGGTACAGCGGGGTACGGTGGGGTACCGGAGCATCAAGTAGTAATTAATGGTCTGACAAAGACAGGGGTGAAATTGGATCAATTTGCGATATTCTGTGTTCGCCGGTAAACCAAAGTAATTATTCACTGTAAAAAACATTTACATGACTTGATATTTCACTATTAATATTTAAACCACATAAACATAAAATATATCAAAGTAACACATTATTTACAAGTTACTAATTATTTACCTATTTCTAAATGTATTTCAACGTGTGTACGATTCTTTCCATTATTCAGTATGTAGAGTATAATGCATATTTTTATAGGAATTTGCAAGTCAATTTTAACAACAACTCCCACAATGGATTAAACTTTACACTTACGGCTTATGAAATAGGCAGAGCGGTTTCTAAAAAGGACTCAAATTTATATAACCCACGGGACGCCGTAAATATCCAGAGCAATAAAGGAGTCCAAAATGCTCCCCATAAAAATTCCTCGAATTCAGCACATATTGAGTGGTCTCCAGTTTAGAGCACAATGGCTTGCGAGATCGACCCTCGTATTTAGCTATTGTTTTAAGTGGGCCACACTTCGTTACGCCCCCGCACTCAGCGGCATTTCGGAGATCCAGCTTTTTATATTTTTTGGAAGACCCTCGCGCTAAACCGATAATGACGACGCCCCAAGTTTAACAGCATTACCTTGGAAATTTATTGTTACGGATGTTCGTTTGCTCTAAATAGGCACGTTAATGGTAGTCCCAGGATCTTGAGCACCTGGTTCGAGATTGTTAGGTTATATACGATGCTTTTGTGCAGAATCATTACGTACTTCGATTACAAGGGCTTTGCGAGATGAGTAACGTTTCGCCGCAGGTGGTTTGGCCCCCTGTAACAAACAAACCGCAGCTGTAATTTATCTCATTTCCCTCAGTGACGGCCTTTTCTGAGGCTGAGGAGTCACATGTCAAATGGGGTGAACTGGGTTGTCAGATTCCATTATCATCTGTTTATTACAAAGGAAAACAGACTCTTAGTGTTACATTTATTGCGGGGTGAACTAAGAGCTAATTTAAAAAAATTGTACGTGTATTTTATTCGTTGTGTATACTTTCAATGTTTGTTAAAACAACTTTCTTATAATTTTATTGTACTTAGCTATACAGCTGCACAATAAATGAGTATTATCTATCTATAAAATGTTTATCCCAATTTTGTGGAATGTCGGATTTATTTGAAAGATAATCTCGTTTTTTTTTTCTTTGTCTTTTAATAAAATGTAGGTAAGTAGGTAAGCAGTCCAAATCAAACTCATTCATCGACTTATTTTTGCTCATATTGTTATACGTCTCAAACGCATTACATTCTCTCTATGGTAGAATATTGAACTGGTAGTAAACTAGAATTGAAGACAGTAACAAATTTACATAAGTTTAAAACTAATTTGAAGACATTTTTGTTGAGGAAGTGTCTATATTCAGTGGACGAGTTTTATCAGCTGGACACTTAGTAGTAATAGAGTACAAATAGAATACCTAGAATTGTTATTATTATATACATTGGTGAATTATTAAGTGCAAGTTGACATAGAATGTGGAAATGTATTTTTATTTTATTTATTTAATTAAATTGTAGATTAATAATTGTAATATAATATAGACTTGACTTGATAATAATTTTAACTGATAAATTGTAATTATGTAATTGATAAATTGTAATCTCAATGTGTATATTTCAAACGCAATGTATATTGTTGAATGAATAAATAACTATGAACTATGAAACTAAATCATCAAAACTTCCACGAGTACAATAAACACAGACTTAGAGCAACAACTTATGTGCTTAGCTCCAACTAAACCACATCCCGAGTTTCTGCGTTAATTATGCGCGAAGCGTTGATTTTCGGCTTTTCGTCTATCGTCAACAGATTTCGGGATTTTCGGCTGCAATAGACGGAGTACAATCGTGTTTGTTCCAAGTTTACCGGCGCTCCCCCGGCGCATCAGATCCGGGGGAAGGTGGGCTTAATTAGAAAATAATGCCTACCCGATTAATCACAATGCCCTGTTCGAACTTGCAGTATTTTATTCGCAAATTCTCATACAAATTGTAGGAATAGGGCCCCGATTGCCGAGCGGTCTTGAGACTGATTTCCAATGGGACACGGGCAGGGGACGTCTCCGGTAGACCTGAAACTGACGCGGTTCGTTGCATCGACGTATTGCGATTTGCCTATTGTAGGAAAGTCAAAGGTGATGTTAAAAGGTGTTTAGGGGAAAAGGGTCGTTTTTTACATCAGTCCGTTTTCTGTCTCGTAAAAGGTTCGGATGACTTACACATGTATAAGTAACTCAAGTTGAATTTGAAATTGTTTTATTGTTTCCGTTTTTGTTGCAATACCGCAACAAAAACGGAAACAATGCGGCGTTTGATTCTAAAGCTTTTATCCGCTTGTAGATTGAAATTTTGCTAATGAATTAGCACCATTTCCTTATGAATTTCGGGTATTAGCAAATTGAGTTGTATAATGTATATTGCACATCTCGACAGTCATCTGTGCGCAACAACAGAGGCTTGTTAATGAATTTTCCGTCACGCATCCGCAAATCCGACCGAAGAGCTTGTTAGGAATTAAATGAACATAATTGGTAATACAAAACCGAGTGGGGAGGCTGGGCCGTTATGAAGCATACAAATTTTCCGCAAACCCTTTAATCCGGCGCTCGCTTATTTCACTTGTCCCCTCGTTGGCGAATTTGTCCTTCCCCTCTCTCCCCGATGCCCGTTGGTGTAATTTTAACTGTTTACTTTGTCAAACGCGTATCTTGTTTATTGACACAATTGCAAAATAAACCTTGTTTTATACACAACTAAATTCAAATTTCAATAAAAATGCGATTGTGTTGCAGGCATGAGAAAATAAGGACTTCATTTCTCTGATGCCTCCGAGGTATAAACGTCTGCAAAATTCATAGAAACCTTTGATGCGCCGGTCTAGTACATAATGTCTTTCTATAAGGTGAAAGTTTTCTTGTTAAATGTGGCTCTGGGGAGCGCATAAATCGAATCGAAAATTTATGGAAATGTACACTTGTTTCGACGTAAAAGGTTTCAAAAACTTTTTGTGCTATTAATTTTTCTTTAAAAGTAACAAACGGTTAAAATGACAATATTTTTGTGGCTGCGAATTCCATCCATTGAAAATATACTTCGCAAGTTTTCAGAGCCGGCGGGATGGTTTCTTCATATGGGAATTCAATACAAATTCCCCTAGCCAATTTGCATGCCTGTGTGCTAGAGGTTTTCCCCAACTTATTTTTTATATAATAAAAGTTCATCTCCCTCGACCGTCGGTTTTCATCAGAGCCGTGCTAAATCAACATAAATCTTGTTTCTGTCCCGTTTATTTTCATCTTCACTGACAAGCTTTTATTTAAGAAATTATCTAGAGAATTTATTGCTGAAATGACTTTTCCGATTCGGTATAATTTCGTTGTTTTGTTGTAGACGTAATTTTCCTTGTGTCGTATAAAATGCAGCTTGTTGAGGAGGAAGGAAGGGTCCCCAAGACGCGGACTGCATACTTAAAACATTGTAAAAAAACTCCATGCGCCTCCGCTGCAGAAAAAATACATTTGTGATTCTGTACAAATGGCACCGTAATAAGTTTCTGTATCTACGCAGCCTCCCGACGATACCACGATACTTGTCAACAGCTGAAAATGTGACGACCTACGCACGAGGAATATGATTATGATATTAGATATTAGGGTAGCCTGTGAGGCGTATGGTAATTTTATTTACATTTCACGATTCATATATTTTTCATTTGAATTAAAAAATATCCCCATCTAAAAGCTACACCACACAGATGATACTGTTATAAAATCAGGAAAGAAACTCATCCAGCTAGTCTACTTTATTCGAAGCTGTCATAATACACGTTCTTAACGACGTTAGCACTACGCAATCAATGTCATCCCCAAGCCATTCGTCTATTATATTCCCTGCTTAACGTTAACAAAGCTTTCCTAGTTCACCTGTAAGTAATCTCACATATGTACACATGTGAGTGTTTGCGTGTGTGTAGAGAAAACCTCTGAAATAACGAGACGCGTAGCTGAATGGGGCAGACGCCCTCGAGTGCAGAGATAGCATCTGCGGTACGAGATCTAGATAGCTATTGAACGATACAGCCTTAATGGACATGGCTATTAGAGAAGTCTCTTTATAGGTAACTTATACTTCTACCAAGGACCATTAAAACAAGAGGACTGTCATTCTCCATACTTTGGATCGTAACCCGACCGCAAGGGGATATCCAGGCAAAAACTAAATGGCGCTAAAAAACTAAACATTTAACGATGTTATATTGAACAAAGAAACATAGTACAATAATAATTAGTTCGTAAACAGCTAATAATTAATAAATTCTAACATTTAAATACTGTGTCACGCTTGCAAAGTTGAATAATCGTAAATAATATCATTCTTATACCAAGCTTAGACATAGATGGCGTTGTAAAATCGGGGAACAGCTTTTTGTATGGAGAATGACAGTCCTCTTGTTTTAATGGTCCTTGCTACTACTTTTAGTCATAGACCCATTGCTTGAGATTGAGGTATTACGAACGACGGAATCGCCCCCTTCGTGATGACTTCAAAGACAAAGGACGGATACATTTTGACAATTTCTCGTGTATGATATCATCATAATCAACATTAATTTTAGAGTGATGCTCTTGTCGGTGGAGTATCTTCTAATTTTGACTGCCTTACGCCAGGTTTTTGACGTTTTTATGAGACAATACGAGTACACCAAGTTTTTTTTTACTTGATCTATGTAGTTGTGTCTAAGTATTCCTTTACCTCTTTTTCTCCATGTATTAATGTATGTGCTTACGAGTATAACCTTAATAAAAACAAATTGAACTTAAGTACCTAACATCTGCAAATAACAATTCGGCCGGTTTTTCATTCATAAGTTTCATAACGATAATATTATAGTTCACTTACGCTTTTTATTGCTATGAATACATAAGACAATAGTACATTACATAACTAGGGTGGTAATACAAAGAAAGGTCGAGATCGCAAAAATGTGCGGCCCGAGCTGCAAGCGAGGGACATAAATATGGGCTCAGTGGTATTTAGAATACCTAGATTTTTAGTTAGACGATACGACACGAGTTAAGATTGTTGTTTCATAACTAGTTGTAGAAACAGAATCATATTTCTTCTTTCTTAACTTAAATAATTTCGAATGACCGATGAAAGGCCACTTTTTATTCCAGTTTAATAACTAGTCATCAAAGAAGGAATAAAAAGTGTGTATTTAACCATTTAATCAACACATAACAAATAGAAAAAAATAAAACATCACCACATAAGATTAAATCCGCAACGCAGGCTTCGTCAGGTGGGTACAACTTCAAATCGGCAACAAGCTTTGTCACACTTACCAACAAAAGTAATCCGCAACAGGCTTCGTCACGTCTTCGTTCTTAACTAGTTGTGAAAAATAGTTGTGGAGGTGGACTAAAGGAAAATAAGTAGTTTTAGACACCGTTTTTTTACCGTAACTCTACTTGCCAAGAAATTTATTTCACATTCTGAAAATCTGTAGTTAGAGTTAGTAGTAATTACCAAACTTTAGTGGTTTCTAGCCAAGTTTATTCACTGCTAAACATAACTTTTCACAGCACACAACTCAGATATTTTTGTTAAGTTTATTATCAGACATAGAAGTTTTTGTGGCACGAATAAAATTGTCCTAGGGACTTCCCAACGATATTAATTTAAATTTAACGATAAATGGTACCTTCTTATGATAGTAATGATTATGAGATAACGTAAAGCATGAATATGCAACTTGCATACATATTATGTATACAATTTACCTAAATTAGCCTTTGTTGCAAGGCACTCTTGGTTTCAGTTTACTTTGTATGGCAATCGATTGAATAGCATTAAAATAAGTTTTTGTGTAAGAAAAACGTTGATAATAAAACTTTAGTTGCTAAAATGTATGTATATTTGAATTTTAAAATCCCTAAAAAGTATACGTATGAATTACTGAAATAACATATTATACATGACGTGAACATGATCACCATTTTAGTTAATTTATATTTTATCCGGTGAACTTAATATCTACTATGAAATGTTACTTCGAAATATGTATTTAAAATCCCAACAAATTTTTGCAAAGCAGTTAGCATAACTAGGCCATTTTTTTAAAGTTGTACACTAACTTTTTTTTAGATCTGAGAAACTTTACATCATTTCTACTCAGAATCACTATTATTCATTAGATCTAAAATAAAAAGTTAGTGTACAACTTAAAAAAATGGCCCAAGTATCACAAATCAAAGTTACAAAAAATTGCTTTATCAGTACTGTTTGAAATCTGTGAGCTATGGCAGAAGGGTAACTAACTAAGAGTAACAGCGTCACGTGCTTCTAAATAAATAGCTCCAAAGTTAATTAAACATTGCTCTGCTGCAGACTAGCACCAACTTTCTCGTTTCCTTTTTTATTATGGCTACTTTTCCCGCAGAATTACTATCGACATGACGCACTCAGTGTTTTAGGAGCATTCCATGAAAATATTTCGTAAGGGACACCACCGTTTTAATACTTCCGAGGAATAAATTCAGGAAGCTAATTGTCAGCATTGTAATATCATAACTCGGCTTTAAGATAGGTATTGTTTCTTAGCAGCTAATACGTTTTATTATGGTAGCTGCCATAGCGTTTCGTAAGGGACAAAAAGTTTATGTTTTCATGGAATGCTCCTTTATTGCACTGTGTACACTCAAAGGAGGAGGAAACCTGCTCATCGAATTAATGTGTAACCATGACCTTATTGAACCTGTCTCCTGAACCTTATGAAGTTATGAAAAATGAGAAGGGTGTCAGTGAAAAAGGTCACGCTTTCAAGTCAAAGCAATGTTTATTAGTGTTGAGAATTTTATAAGTAAAAGATACTCAGATTTCCATACAATTCAAAATATGTATTAAAATAAGAAAATAGTTATTGGTGCGAAGTAGACGGCACCGGCAGCAACTGCACAGCTATTGAAAGAAACTTTTGATGCCATCGATTATAATTATTATAAATGTAAATTTATGTAGGTACTTACCGCTTATTCCTACTTTTACTAACTGCTATGAAATTGTAAACTATAAACTGATATATGTTAGCTGTGGTTTAATTATAGGGTGACAGACGTGTTTAAAGATTAACTCTATATAAATTCCTCTTTCTTATCCTCAGGATGTTCGGCACAGAACCTGCAAATATTCCCGAAGCAGAAACAGCAGACGGTGGCTGTGGGCAAGTCCGTGGTACTGACGTGCCAGGCCGACGCGCCGGACCCCGCGCTCGTGACGCAGCCCCAGTGGAAGGACCCCAAGGGCCAAGTCATCAATGGAGCTTCGTAAGTATTAACAATATTTAAATTGAGGATCTAGGTATATTGTGAACTCTAGCAGGTTTCGCGGACTTTTCTTCATGCTGAATATAATACCATATTAGAGCGAGGATAAAACGCCGGTGAGTTTTTAGTGGGTAGGCCCCATCTGCGGGGAGAGACCCACATAGCCCCCCCACCAAAAAAAAAAGTTTGAACTACGACCCCAGCAGAAACGAACTGCTACTAAAAATTGAGGTTAGGTTAGGTTTGAACTGCAATCCCAACAAAAACGAGCTGCTACCAGAAAGGTTAGGTTTGAAATGCAACCCCAACAGGAAAGGAAATTCCAACGTCCGATTAGGCATTTTAAAATATACTTTTTAATACAGTGTGTAAGTCTAATACGGGCGAATCTCTTAATGGTGGTTAGTATAGGACAAAGTGAAGGTAATTAGATAACATTTACTTAAAGTTGCAACAATAATTTTGTCCATACAAAATAATTCAGCCCGCAATGTAATGCAAACACACTCACGTTAAACGCTCGTTGACAGTTACGTTGACATTTCGGTACCGCCGTACCGCAACCATGTTTACAGTACATTGCTGTTGAGAAATTTAAAAAAAAATCAATTAATAATAATAATAATAATAATAAAGCCTTTTTATTTCCCATAAACCTATTTTACAATATTTCTCTAAATTTTTATTTCCTAATGTTAGTAAATGACTCTAGTGTTAGTACAATGTTGCAATTTATGCTTAAATTATTTAGTTATTATTTACAGGAATCCCTTATTTAGGGTATAGGCCTCCCCCAATTTCTTCCATTTTTTCCTATCCTGCGCTGTCCTCATCCAATTCTTTCCTGCAACCGTTACTATATCATCCACCCATCGTTTTTGTGGCCTTCCTGCTTTCCTTTTTCCATTTGGACCGGTCCATTTCGTACTCTTGAGAGTCCACCTTTGGTCTGTATATCTCGCTACATGGCCGGCCCAATTCCATTTTAAATTGAATGCGTGGTGCAAAGCGTCTGTCAGTTTGGTCTTTTTTCTGATTTCTTGACTTCTTACTTTATCAATCTTTCTTAAGCTCAAGATGCTTCTTTCCATTGCCCTTTGGCAAGTTGTTATTTTATTTTTTATGTTTTTTGTAAAGGTCCAGGTCTGGGAGCCGTAGGTCAAGCACGGTAAAATGCACGTATCCATAATAGTCTTTTTCAGATTCAGCTCGTATTTGCCTTTTAGTATTTCCTTGTGCGCCCAGTATTTGTTCCAACTAGATGTGATTCTTCGGTTGACCTCGTCTTCGTTATTAGTTTTGCAAAAGGATACTTGTTTTCCTAGATAAATATACTGCTCTACATATTCTAGTTCTTCGCTGTCTAGCGTGATTTTCCCTTTTATGCCATTAGTCATAACTTTCGTTTTGCTAAGGTTCATATGTAGGCCAACCCGTTTACTCTCTATATTAAGCTGTTGTATCATATTTTCTAACTTCTGGTGGGTTTCTGCAAATACAGCGATGTCATCTGCAAATCGGAGGTGGCTGAGACGTGAGTTGTTGATTTGAATGCCCTTAGATGTCCAATTCAGGTTGTTAAATATGGACTGCAGGACCGCTATAAATAATTTCGGAGATAGTGGGTCCCCCTGCCTGACGCCTCTACCTATTTTAATCTCTTCGCCTCGAGTTTCTAATTTGACTCTGCTCACGCTGTTCAGATAAATATTTTTTAGTGTTCTCGTGATTGTGGGGTTTATATCGCAGTTGTCAAGAGTTTTCCAAATAGAGTCGTGATAGAGACTATCGAATGCTTTTTTGTAGTCGATGAAGCCAATATAGAGAGTTTTATTGAATTCTGTGTACTTTTCTACGACTTGTTCGAGCGTTTGGATGTGATCCATGGTCGAAAAACCGGAACGAAAGCCCGCTTGCTCTATCGATTGCATTTTGTCTATTTGGGAACCGATTTTATCGTGTATAATAGAAGTGAAAAGTTTATACACGCTTGAAAGTAGGCTTATCGGACGGTAATTGGCGATATCGAGCGGATTTCCTTTTTTATACAGCAGTATAATGTCGGACTTATGCCATTGTTTGGGTATTTTTCCAGTGCTTAGAACCCTGTTAAATATGTGTGTCAGCGGCTCGGCAAGTAGTTTTGCTCCCGTAATAAGGGCCTCATTCTTTATGCCGTCAGGACCAGAGCTCTTTTCTCGCTTCAGTTTCTTTATGTTCTTCAGGATTTCTGCTTCTGTTATAAGATTTATAGTGGTAGTATTTATGTCCGACAGGTTTGTTTCGGTGGAAAGTGACGAGTCCTGGAGCGAGTTGTTGGCATATAGATCTTTGTAAAAGTTCGTAGCGCAAGATATTAAGTCTCTTCTTGATTTTGTTTCGTTTCTTCCATCTTTTAAGCTCTTGATCCAGTCAGTATGGGTGCTCAATTGTTTGAACGCTCTTTTAGCACTTCTATAGTTTGTTATGCTTGTCTCTATTATTTTTTTTCTATGTTTTTTGTAGTCTTTTCTAATTGATTTGTTAGTTATTTTAAATAGATTTGATAGTTCTTTTTTCTCTTCTTTCGATTTATTTTTGATTTTTATAAGTTCGGTTCGTCTTTGTATTAGGAGTTTCGTGGAATCACTGAAAAAATAGCTATTGTGTTCTTTGTTCTTGTTTTCTGAATCCTGTTTTAGACTGTTTTTCAGGCAGATTTCGAATTTATCGTAAGTTACTTGTATGTCCTCTTTTTCGGTGTATGATAATGATAAGTCAGTGACATTATTTTCCAAGTTCGAAAGATATTTTTTTATTTCATTGTCTTTTTTCAGTGTGTTCGTCGAGTTTTCGAATTTTTTTCTGTTCTTTTTTGTGTTTTTTAGAAGAAGTGTAGCTCTTACTATACGGTGATCGGACGGGAACTCTACATTATTTAAGACTTCTATATTTGTGATATTTCTGGGGAAATTGGACATAATAAAGTCGATTTCGTTTTTTATTTTTCCATTTGGTGATATCCAGGTCCATCTTTGTTGGTCTTTTTTCTTGAAGTGTGTATTCATGATGGATAATTTATGTTCAAGGGCATATTGAACCAACTTTTCTCCTCTTTGGTTTCTTGTCCCATATCCATGTTTTCCCATGATTAGGTTTTCGTTGATTTTCGGTGGTCCTATCTTGGCATTAAAGTCTCCTATTACCATGATGTTTTTGCAGTTTCCCAACATACTATGAGCTTTTTGTAGAGTTTCATAGAATATTTTGATGTCTTCTTCTTTCGCGTCTTTTGTCGGGGCGTACGCTTGAATAATAGACAAGTCAGTGTCGTGAAATTGTAACTGAAGTACCGCGACTCTTTCTGTTAGTCCGTGGAAATTTATAATGTTTTCTTTGTACTCTTTCTTAATCAGAAATCCTACACCATGTAGACCAGGTGTTTGGCCCACGTAGCAGAGTATGTGGTCGGTGTGTTCTTCTATTTTACATCCCATTTTTCTTACTTCTGCTAGGCCGAGTATATCGATGTTTATGTTTCTGATTGCGTGCATTAATTCTGTGTATTTTTCTATTGTCGAAAGCGATCTGACGTTATATGTAGCAATTTTCAATGTATTTTCTTTATTTTTGGATGTTTTGGAAATGTTGATTGGAGGGTTGCGGTCATATTCTTCCACGGTGACCAGCCGGGTTGGAAGAAGATCGAGAGGGGCCGTTAGTTGCTATTCTGAACTTGTTTTCGTATAGGTAGAGTTCGGCGTGCTTTCCATAGGGAGTAGAAGTGTGGGTTTTTTTATGATAAAGTTTTCCATGTTGTTTGGCTTATTTATTTTCGTAGGTTGTTTTTCGTTTTGGTTCACATAGTGATGGTTATTTGATGCCTCAGGGGACTCGGATAGGTTTCTTTTTTTGTTGGTTGTTTGTTGCTGTCCATCCGTCTGAGTGTCCTTTTTATCAAGAATGACCAGTTTATCGTATCTTAAGAAGGCTATTTTTCCCAACTCCTTTTCTTTTTCCAGTTCAATTTGAAGCTCCTTTCTCTTGTTCATTACATCTGGCGGAAAGTCCTCTTTTATGTAGTATGAGGTTGTTGTTAAGCTTTTTTTCTTTTTTTGTATTTGTATTTTTAATCCCATGGTGAGACATGTTACTACGATGGGTCTAACCTTCTCGCCTTTTTTTCCAAGCCTTCGTACAGCTTCTAAAGCCATTTTATCACATTTGACGTTTATTTTATTATTTATGATGTCCAGCACTTTGTTCTCCAAGTCTGGATAACTTTTTTCGGTTTCTTCCACCCCGAAAAATATTAGGTTTTTCCTTCTCGTAAATCTTTCAATATTATCTATTGCTTTCTGTTGTGTTTCTAATTTTCGTTCCATAAATTCATTTTTATTTTCTAACATTTTGAACTTCTCGTTGATGTTATTGTTAATTGCGTTCTTTATATCCTCTTTCATATTTAACATCTCTACTTTTTGCTGCCTGATATCTTGTTGCATATTTGTGAGCAAAGTTTTGATTTCGTCCATAGTGGTAGGGGAGGTAGTGCCCTCTACTGGTATCCGGTAAAATTCGATAGCTGGTCGATATGGTAGGGTCGTAGGTTAAGCACGCTCTTCTATACTTAGCTAGCTTGAATGCGTGCTAGTTCTTAAGTATGTCGCTAGATGGCAGCTAAAGTGTCGGTAAAGCAGTACAATAGTTTTGCTACTCCCCTCTAGATGGCGTTGTAGATTCGTTATTTTAAAATGACTTCGTTATTTATTTAGCCAAAAGTATTTTAGGTTATAATTGTTATTTAATTTGCGATGATAGTCTTTGGTTTCACTTCTTGTATGTCCTACGATACCAGAGATTTAAACTTCGTTGTATTGTTGTTTTCACCATAACCAGTCCACTGATTTGACAGAAATGTCACTGTACACCGGAATTGTTTTGGTCAATTTTTTAGCACTGTTTCACAATTTTCACTTTGTCCTTCAACTTCAGGCGATATTTTATGGTCTATTTTCACTTTTTAACAGCTTGTAGTAATGAATTCGCAATTTATTCATTTTAAAAGTTACAATAACACAGAGAGGATGTTGACAGTGGCACAGTGTTGCCAGAAAAAAAATCAATTATGGGGTCGTAATGAACTGCAACATAAAAAAACCTTTTACTTCATGATTACACTAATGAATACTATGTCCGATTTAATTTATCGCCCGTATTAGACTTACATGCTGTATATGTACAAAATGGTATGTAAATTAAAATATGCATTTTAATATTATGCGAATATACAATTATGCGTAACAACGGCATGCATTGTCAACATAGGAAGATTAGCTGTAATGCGTTTTAATATAGACCCTATAATAATCAAGGGGAAATCTTCAGGGGACTTTGGCGTTGAAATTTGGGGACAATTTTACATAAACTATTGTCACAGCTAAGATTATTGGTACCAGTACGAAGACAATGCTTGATACATCGTATATCGGAATCACAGGAACAATTGCAGGTGTCGTTAGCAAGGATCGGACTTGGGGAGCCTTAAAGGCATGATCAAGCAGTTCTAAAGAGTTTATAACTCTTAATGTCCGTCATTTGAATCGAATCAATATTCGAATCCAATAGTATGCTCTTCATTAACGGAAAAAAGTCCGCTGCTGGACACAGTAAGGTAAAATAATATCCAATCAACATCATATCTTATATTGTCAACAGACCGAGCACTCGACCGGAGATCTATACGGAGTCCAGTCCAACGAAGCAACTGCAAACGTTGTATATATCCTCTATAACGACCGCCATGGCTGGAGAGTACACATGTGTTTCCGCTTACACCAATGTAGCAATGAGCGCTAGCGTCGTCTTAGATACATTCGGTATATGTCTATTTATTTAAAAATATTCAATGTAAGGTAAAAAATATATATGGTAAATTATATTTTGGTATATATCTTTCAGTTGCCATTACATGGATCAATGCCAATGAAAATCAGTATGCCACTAAGGGTAAAGATTTTAAGGTGATGTGTGAAGTAACAGCTGAACCTGCACCGTCTGTCGATTGGTTCAAAGAAGGAACACCTGTAAGTATCTAACTAATCTTATCAACAACTCATTAAGTTAACATGAAGGAAATATGACTAACAATGAAAAATAACTAAATATTATGATGACAAGACTAAAGTAAAAACTGTTTCTTTTTTGTTTAGATTACGACTGGTGAGCGATATGTTATCCACGCTAATGGACTATTGATAAAGAACATTGAAGAAAGCGACGATGGAACGTACACTTGCCGTGCTGTTGTCATCCAAACTGGTGAACTTGCTGAGCGGAACATCAAACTTGAGGTATAATAGACTCAAATCAAAAATTTGACAATTGAAACTTTTCTTGTAGTTACTTAAAACGTATATTTATAGGTTTACACTGCACCTGAGATGGAAGAACGTGAGCCAAGAGTGGAAATAAAAGAAGGAGGATCAGCTGCCATTACCTGCAAGGCTAGAGGCAAACCCCCACCAACTTACACTTGGATCAAAGCTTCAACACGAGAGGCGAGTTGCTCTGCTTAGATTTAACATGCAGATGACACTAAACTTACTTCGCATAAATAAGTTTCATATTTTTAAAAATAACATACTTATATTTTTTTTGCAGAATTTAGCAACAACGTCTCGTTTTAGTGTAAATGAAAATAGTGGCCTACTAACCTTCGACAGAGTCGAAGCAGGAGATTACGGTAAATACATATGCAATGCTGTAAACCAGGCTGGTCAGAATGAGACAGAAATCGAAGTAGAAGTGCTTGTCCCACCGAAGATATTCGAGTTATTAAACGTAACAGTCGCTGAGAAGACCGAGGGAAGGTTAGAATGCAAGGCCACAGGACGCCCCGCCCCACGAATCAGGTTCCGCAAACGGTCTAGCACTGAACCATTTGTGAATGGACCTAATGATGCAGGAAGGTAAGATACCTGAACATACTTTAAAATTCATTTCATATATAAGTAGAGGTGTTTCAAGACGTAAGACTCATTGTATCGTTTCAGAATAAACGTAGAAACCAGCTCTCGTCCAACTGGCGATCAAATACAAACTAGCGCAGTTATAACCATTTCTAATCTAAATAGGACAGATGATGGTTTATACGAATGCATAGCTAATAATGAAGGTAATGTACGAGATCATTCTTTAGGTTCTCTGTTTCACAGATTGAATTACTTATTATTGAAATATATGTTTTAGGTGGAGAAGCAAGAAAGAATGGACATTTGATGGTCGAGTTCAAGCCAGTATTCAATCCGGATACGAATATACCTTTGGTTTGGAGTTGGAATTCTCAACCAGTTAACATCAGCTGCGTTGCGGAAAGTATCCCTAATGCAACTATCAAATGGAGGTAAGCATGCAAATGGTGAACATTCCAACAATTTTATGAAGCCACTTGGCTTTATAAAATTGGCTTTGGAAATTAATTACTAACAGGCGAAGTAATCAATATTTCTTTGTTTATCAGATTCCATGAACTGGAACTAGTAGAAACACCTCACGTAAGGATTTACGGCGCAGGGCCTTACAGCCATGTGGTGGTCACTCCAACTGCCCGCAGTCTATATGGACACTACAAGTGTATCGCCACCAACAGGCACGGTGAGGCCGTTCATTCCACCGAGCTCCGGGAAGCCTTTGTGCCAGGACCTGTCGTTCAAGTAAGCATTATTTTTAGCCATACATATATCTTGTTGCATCTTCTATTCAGATATGACTCAATCTTAATTCTTCGCACTTTCTAGGCCCGTCAAGAGATATTAACAGCTACTTCAGTTACTTTCAATATCGTCGGACCTGCTGAAGAAATGAGCCCACCAGTTCTAGCATTCACTGTTCAGTACAAAGAAAATGGGAACTTTGATTGGAACTACGCTATGAACCGAACTTGGTCGGTGAACTCTCCGTACGTTGTGGAGAACCTGAAGCCAATGTTCTCATACGATTTTAGATTCGCTGCAGTCAATATGGTAGGAGCTGGAAGCTGGGGTGCACCACTTTCTGTTATCATGCCAAGAAGGTATTTACTTTTACGTTACTTTTTTCGTTTTTTTCTGTCAACTTCACACGTAATCCAAATTTCTCGTTATAAATTTAGATCTCCACCTGAACAACCGAAATGGAGAGAAGAACCTACTCCCAGTCCAGAT
Organism: Eudemis profundana; assembly: GCA_947034925.1. Taxonomy (NCBI): domain Eukaryota; kingdom Metazoa; phylum Arthropoda; class Insecta; order Lepidoptera; family Tortricidae; genus Eudemis; species Eudemis profundana. Next base: position 12,720,784 of record OX344808.1, read on the forward strand.
TCGCTGCAGCATGGAAAGTATGCTGACAGGTTTGAACTCCAATGGAGAGTGCCAGCGCATAATGGGGAACCCATCGACATGTATGAAGTCAGCTATTGCCCGGTAAGTTACTGATGTTATAGTCATGAATGATCAACGGTCATAACGGTCCCTTGTTTGTTACCACATTTTCTCAATATTTTCCATTGAAATAACCTGAAGTATTTATATTATCGCTCTATTTAGCTGAACTACTCATATTAAAATTATCTCCCAAGTTTTGATGAGATGTTTGTTTACATGGCAATTTAATTACCAGGTGCTGAAAGTAAGAGACGAATGGCGAGAAACATCCGAAGCTCAATGCTTTACCGAAGAACTTAAGTCTTACGAGGCTATTAATTATGAAGTGACCGGCTTGCACCCAGACACCCGCTACCGCATGCAAGTCCGCGCCCACAATATATTGGGCTACTCTAAACCCGCGCAACTCTACGTCCAGACCGCTCTCGGTGAGTACCAAGAGAGTAACGAGGTACCTCTACGAGCTGGCTTTTACGACGTTTATACAGCCCCTAACCCATTATACCCATCAGCGGCATCATCTGCTGCATCTTCTTTATTTACCACTTTTGCTTTAGTGTCCTTGATTTTGTGATGTGTGATTCATATTCTAATCAGTGCACGTAACTTTTGAGCATCAAACTGTTCAGTTTGCTAATGACGCAGCAACGAAGTTGTTCGTGTGGGATTTTATTTTCCTATAATTTAATTTTAGTTACTTTTGTGTAAGTACAATGTTTGTATTCATTTGTAAATCAACATTTAAGAACTCATTATAGTTCTCGATTACATGTTATTGTACATTTTTTCAGTTTTCATGTCTTGTATTCTCATATTCATATTACTTTGCTATTTTATTCTGCTTAAAATACTTAGTCTTGCCCTTAGATAATATCACTGATATAAATCTATTATCTGAATAAGTCATTAAAGGTACAAATACTATGCTCGTATGAACTAGGGAATGCAGCCATAACCGAAAACCGAGTATCGGTTTTTCCACGGTTAAACTCGAATTCGAATCGAATACTCGAATAATAACCGAGTATTTTTTACAGTAAGCAAAGTATTGAATAATGATAGGTTAACGTGGTTTTTATGATTTTTCATCACACTTGCTCGAAAATGGTGTTGTTACACGTAGGTTTTGCTGGCCGCATATGACCTATTACGCCCTAGGGCGTAATGTTTTTTTTTTAATTTGAATAAGTTTCAGTATTTTGAAAATGACACTCAAATACACTATTTAAACATTTATTTAATGTTACAGAAATATGTGTTTACATGGACTTATTTGCATTAACAGTTCTCTTTAAATAAACATTACAGAGATTAAAGTTAAAAAAGTAAGTTGGCGTTTCCTTTGAACATGACAAATAAGAGTAAAACAGAACCAGCGTATTGAAATTAAAAAAAATTACACCCTCGGGCGTAATAGGTCATTTACGGCCCGCAGAGTTTGCGTGTAATAACACCATTTTCGAGCAAGTGCAATGAAAAATAACATCGAGTTACCTGAGTACCTGTCGTACCTGGATTAGGGTAGGTAAAGGGATGAGCTGTATTGGCAAGATAAGAGTTATCTCGCGGTCTCTTTTGGTTTTGTAACCTTTTCTAGATAAGGACATACTCATTAAATTACTTATTTAGTATTAACATTAATAGTACATTGTGTTTCTAGGGCGGTAAGTACGGAATTACAAACGAGTGTTTGTTATAAGCCCGAGGTGAAGCCGAAGGCTTTAATAACACGAATTTTTAATTCCTTTACCGCCCGTGGCACACACAATGTTTTTCATCACACTTGCTCGAAAATGGTGTCATTACACGTAGGTTCTGCGGGTCATAAATGACCTATGGCGCCCTAGGGCGTAATGGTTTTTTTTTTTAAATTTGAAACGCTGGTTCTGTTTTACTCTTATTTGTCATGTTCAAAGGAAACGCCAACGTACTTTTTTAACTTTTATCACTGAAATATTTATTTTAAGATAGCTGTTATTGCAAATACATGTAAACACATATTTCGGTAACATTAATTAAATGTTTAAATAGTGTATTTCAGTATTTTGCAAATATAAAATCAACTAAAATGGCCGTTTTAGGTCTTTACTGCTATGGTTTCCGAACGAGACTTGACATTTCGCATTATCTATGGACATATATCACTAATGTCACTTTCTATTTTAATATTTTCTTGTCATACTGGGACGATTAGTAAGGTTATATTAATCAGATTTCCTCACAAGTGTGATGAAAAACATTGTGTGTGCCACGGGCGGTAAGGGAATTACAAACTCGTGTTATTAAAGCACTCGGTTTCACCTCGGGCTTATAACAAACACTCGTTTGTAATTCCTTACTTACCGCCCTAGATACACAATGTACTATTACATCACACTTGTGAGGAAATCTTAATTAAACAACCTTACTAATCGACCCAGTATGACCAGAAAATATTAAAAGAGAAATTGACATTAGTGACATAAGTCCATAGACAATGCGAATGTCAAGTCACGTTCGGAAACCATAGCGGTAAAGACCTAAAACGATTTTATATTTGCAAAATACTGAAATACACTATTTAAACATTTAATTAATATTACCGAAATATGTGTTTACATGTATTTGCAATAACAGCTATCTTAAAATAAATATTTCAGTGATAAAAGTTAAAAAAGTAAGTTGGCGTTTCCTTTGAACATGACAAATAAGAGTAAAACAGAACCAGCGTTTCAAATTTAAAGAAAAAAACCATTACGCCCTAGGGCGCCATAGGTCATTTCACCATTTTCGAGCAAGTGTGATGAAAAATCATAAAAACCACGTTAACCTATCATTATTCAATACTTTGCTTACTGTAAAAAATACTCGGTTATTAACCGAGTAATATTCGAGTTTCAAATCGGTTAAAACCGGACGGTTAAAACCGATACTCGGTTTTTTCACTATTCGGTTGCATTCCCTAGTATGAACCCTGATTTTTTATGTGATTTGTTTTGAAGTTCAATTGTGTTGGCATGTTTTAATTTGTAATTGTGAATTAATCTAATTATTTTACAAAATAACGGTTTGAGTTTTATACATTTTCTATAATTTGTATTAGGACTGTTCAACTTATGTTTATGACAGATGTAGACCTTATATTATGTTGGTGTTAATTTATTACAAATGGTGAGTTCTTTTTTTATTAGTTTAGTTAGTTTTCAGTATTACGATCACATAATATTTATTGTATGCAATATTATCTTAACAAATGTTTTCTAGGTAACCCAAATGGAAGTCCACCGAATTTCAGATGGACTCATACTAAAACGGAAATCCTGATCACTATATCACTTATAAAATATTTAGTATAAAACCATTAAAAAGTGTAGTCATAAATCAATCATCACCTTAACTCTAAACTAAGACGACTGTTGTTAAATAGTAAAAGACTTGTTGTGATAAGCAATACGTTGGTTTGTAAATAAGTATATAATTTACGTTAAATATCATGAAATGATTTGATATAAATTTCTCTAAGTAAAATTTATATAATTATCATTGAACGGAATCTTAAATTAGAGTTTAACTATTATTTTCATCTTTCGTTGAGACATTAAAATTATGTGTCAAAGGATTAGGTACTGAATTAGATAGAGGAATCGCTAATAAATTAACACTGCCAAAATATAACGTCGTATTAGTGTACATTAATAAATACGCCTAATCTTAAGGTTTTGAAACTTCGTGAGTTGCAAATATGTGTGTACGAGTTTTTGATAACTATTTTATCTTTTAATAGATTATTGTGAAATCGATAGTTATATTTAGTAGTGATATTGTGAAGGATGTCGTCCAACAGAAGGATTTAGGAAGAAATGAGCTATTGAAAGTAATAGAGATTAAGAAATTCAGCTAGGCAAAAGATATTTGAAAAATGAAGGATTGGATTGTGATCTGTTAGAAAAACGACCAATGTCAAAAATAATAAATGTTTCCAAAACAAATAAACCTTGTAATTTTTTGTTTATCAATGTGAATGAAGTACTGTTAAATAAACAGTGGTTCATTCCTCAATTCCATCATCGATCTGTGTTAGTTTGAAGTGTCCCCTAACCCGAGAAAAAACCCAAAAGAAAGCTGTCAAGATGCTTATCAAGAAATTAATTCATTAACCCTTGAATGTCGTTCACTCGACCAGTGTTTGTGTCGCCCTGACTGTCTCCGGGTAAATATACTTTGTATTGATAAATAGTATAGTTAACAACTCTGCTGTATAGTTTCCCTTGGAATGACCTAATTACTATACTGCATGATCCACTTAGCTGTGTACACCTTCAAACAAATATACCCTTACCCTTAGCATGGTCATAATAACTACCTGTTTTTAAAGATTATTCAACCAAAATAACATTACCAACCATACTTCCATTTATTCATACAGATGTTTTCTTGCTAAGCCTTTTAGATGAAGTAAAACGTAGTATTTAATCAATTATTGGGTTTTTAGGATATCATGTAGTGTCCCTTATTATTTTCATCCACGCATGGATTGCTCAAGACCTTGGAACTGCCGATTTAGTATATTCAAATTGGCCAAGTTACATTATTCAAAATTTACTTAATCTTCAATGATCTGGCAGTTTCACTACGCATACTTATATTTTTGAAATTTTTCGTTAACGGTAGTATATTGTCGTTTGAAGTTATCGAATTTACTTAAATGTGTTGAACAAAGACAAGAATTGATAAATTCAAACTGCAAATGACCAATAAATGTTTTAGTAGGGTTTATGGCTACGGTGATGGTTTCATAGATTCCCATCAGTGTTATTTTTTAAACACGACTTTTTTAACGATTAAAACATAGATGTCGATATTCGCTTCAATAGTTCAAAGTTGTGATGGGGTTTGAACATTATTTATGTTGCGTTTATTGAAATTGATTGGAATGTTTGCATCTTGACAACTTTTCTTTTTCATTTTTCTATGAAGTATATTTATTTTCTTATTTGTGCATCATTGTCTTTAATTTTCAATAGTCATCATATTTCATTTTCATTCAAACCCCATTTCATTCTAGCGGAGAGCTTTCTTATTGAAACTATGTATCTGAAATGTATGTTGTTGAAATCCTTTTCTTAATAGGTGATTGGGTGCACGTGTTTCTCAACTGAAAGCACTCCTCTGTGATCACTATTGAGATTGTAATGAATGTTTGCTTCGAGATATTCACCAATCTATTCAATTTACTGTTCTATATCTTTATGCACAGATATGTCGTTTGCATTTATTACAATCACGTTCATGTCATTAACATTACAGCTTTTGCGACGTGATGCACAAACTAACCATGGCAGGAGCAGTAGACCCTATCAACCTTAAAATACACCGAGAAAGGTGTTGCTACGATTTAAGTCCTATTTTTCTTTTGTGTCCACTGCTCTTCCTTACTGTCGTTATTTTGTTTAGTAGATTATAAAGCTTTTGTATCTTGCAGGTGTACCCTTCTCCGGCTTTGCTCCTCCCCAACTGTTGTCAAGTGGCGCCATCATCGGGCTGGCTTTAGCTGGAGTCTTCATCTGCCTCCTCATCGTGGACCTCCTGCTTTTCTGCTTCAGGCGGCAGGGCGTCATTGCCACTATCTGCGGAAAACGCAGCAAGAAGCACAAGGAAGACGAAGCCAAGCTGGGAAGGTACAGATTCAGTTTTTTCTTCTCTATCATTCTTATTATTATTTATTTACTTAATAATTTTTCGTTAATCAACAATAAAGGCTCATTTGACAGCACTGTCCATCGACATTTTAACGATCATGATTTCCTTCTTGTGTTTACGTGATTCCTTAGTTGTTTCCTTCCTGAGTGTTAGTGTCGATGAGAGATGTTTCTGCCCGCTAGTCTGTACGGTTGGCGTTTCCCGCTCCCTTATTGCAGCACGAAGCCGCGCGCGCCGCCCTCCCCCGCGCCCTTGCCGCCGCCCGTCAAGCTCGTACCGACTCCGACGTAAGGCTTTAGTTTGTCTGCATGCTTTGTTTGTGCGGATGCCTTGGCCGGCTAATAACTAAGTTATTATTAGCCCTCGGCCTTTGTAAATATTGACCAAAGCGTTGCGCTTGCCCGAGCCTCATGTAAATACCGCTCTGGATTTAGATTCGGTTTTAAATTGCGTAAATATGGATTCTGCTTGATTGAATTATGTTATGTAAATAAATTTCCGTGTAAATACGTCTTGTTTTAGATATAGTATCGATATCGAGACTTTAAACTTAATAAAAGCCTACGGGAAATGTTCCTGCTTGAGTATTGGAACTCAGTTTGTGTGTCCGTTCTCGCCTGGAGCATCTCTTACGACCATTCACCGTTCATTCTACTAACAAGTTTTGTTTGTTTTTCTATTAATATTAGTTCAATGCACTTTGGTAAATATTGCACTGACAACTAATTATAATTGTCTCTCCCCACGCTGCCTTCCGGCCACCATAGCTATGTTCCGACCACGCCAGTGTAAGAAAACTTTCCTAACAAATTTTTCGCTGCAATGCACATGAATTATACCTTGCAATTTAGTTGTAGTTGTATTATTATTCGCTTTTGTAGTTGTATGCTTGTTATGGTTCGTATGCTTTGAATAAACCGATTGTCAAACCCTCAAGATCCCTTTCGAAAGGTGAAGTACCTTGCAGATACTTTAAAATCCAATTACTTAGGCAAAGGTCTACTGCTGAATATCTTTGTAATATGAAAATAGAAATAATAAAGCCAGTTTGTCCGCTTTTGCATAATCAAACTCATAAATAAAGTAAGTCGTAAACGATTCTTTACGTATGATTTTACGTTTCATTTAAACATGTGATGTATGATTTTAGTGTATTTCTCTAAGAGATTGAAATTGAAACACTGGAAATGTAATCTCACATTTAGTCGCCACAATGTTAAAGGTGTGCGTAGCTACCATTTTTTCTCTGTAAAAAACTGCTCATACACAACCAGTTGGTATTTAGGTAGGTATAGTTAGTAATTGTGGGTACTTATTATATGCTTAGCCTGCCAAACTGGAATAAATAGACAAAAATAAAGTTTACTAAGACAAACATAATGTAAACTTTTGTCTATATTCTTAAATTGTGTGTCTTTTAATTTGAAATAATGCATGCTTTGAATTAAGGCATTGAGCAACTCCTGCCTAACTGATAATCACCGCCAACATGCCTTTCATATCATTTTGAAACGATTGTTTCATAACCAAAAACCCTTAACAACTGCTTAAAGCAATAATCATTTCCTATATAGTTACAATTAGGATTTTTTTAATTTTTTTTACCTATTTTTCCTTGAGTATTTATAAACTTCACCGTTTTTCCATGTGTTTCACCTTCAAATTTTTGCAAGTGTGTGAAGTGAAAGCAGTGTTGCGTATTTGTACTCATGCAAATTTAGTCTAAAAATCATACCACAACAAAGCATTCCTCTATTTAACACTCTTCAAAAATTGCGTAGGATTTTATTGCTAACAATTAAACTCTTCACACCTCTGGTGGTATATATGTTCAGTGCAAATCGGGATACAAGTAATTCACTAATACTCATAAAACATTGTTCAATAGAGGATCTACAAATCGATTATATGTATATGAACTAAATGCATCTTATTAATTATGATTGTATTAATAATCTTTTTCTACTCCTGTACTGTTATCTGTCTTTTACTTGGTCACGAACACTAATATAAGAACATATATAATATGAGTTCAGAGAAGTCTATACTCTATTCCCCATAACAGCACTAGTGTCGTTATAGCCACTTTACGTTATTGCTAGCAACCACAGACTTCTAAATCTAGGTTAAACTGAGGTCAAGGATTAAGCGCTCAATTTTAACTTTACGGTAAAAATGCACAACTACCAACTTAACAAACAATTAAAATCCTACGGCTTTTAAGAAAAACAAAACTTTCTGAACTAAATTCATTGATGCCAACATAAAAACAAAAGTATTTTTAATATATTCACTGCGTGTCAACTTCATTTAAAAAATAAAAAGTTTACCATAGACACATACTGACAGTCATACGTCATATTTGCCTTCTTTGCAGGTTATGCCTTGTTTGTATTTTATAATTTTAAAACCTGTCGTAGAAAAAGTATTGTATGCAACGTTGTATAATTAAGTCAAAAAACGCTCATTGCGTCTCTATTTGCGATACTCGCCGCATTCGCGGCTCGTATCGCAACTCACGCAATTCGCATTTTTTGAACCTTCTTATACAACTGTTGCATAAAATACTATTACTCAAATTAAATAAAAGAGAAACTGCAATCTGGTTTTATTCGAATAAAAATGTTAGCTGCCCCAAATCGGATCAATTCTTTTAACATACCATTTTAATTATACACTTAAAGCCCTGACCCAAAATTTGACACGTAAAATTAGGAAGCTGAATGTCGATATAATAATATTATAACTTGGCTTTAAGATGGGTAGTGTTTCTCAGCAGCTAATAAGTTTTATTAGGGTAGCTACCATACCGTTTCGTAAGGGCCCGGGCATACTTAGCGTCTTTCGAGCGTCGTCGTCTAGTAAACGCCTGCGCAGCGCCGACGCAACGTTCACGTTGGGGTGCCGCGACGCCAGTGCCGTTTTTCGAACGTCAGCGTCTCGTTAACGCCCGTGCAGCCCCAAGTAGCACACAAAGCTGTATAACAGCTGAATAATTGGTTTAAATTACGTTTAAAGCTGTATAAGGAAGCTGTATAAGAGCTGTATAACCGGTTATACAGCTCTTATACCTCCTATTTGGGCACAAATTATTCAGCTTTAAGTTCACACTGCTGCTTAAGAGCGGTATAACAGCAACATAACAGCGGTATAAAGGGTAACACCAGTCATATGAGCTGTATATCGACTGAATAAGAGGTAACATGTTACCCTTTATTCAGAAATTGTGTCACATGTACACTCTTTTATTTCTTTTAAACCGGCTCTAGCTGACGTAGGTCTGTATAAAAGTGTACATCAATGAAATTAACGTAGGAATGAAGCAAACATTTTATCTTTGACGTGCGAGTTAATTGTCTTAATGGCGGATGGTGTATACAATCTCATATGATGATGGTGAATACAGTCATAATTCGAAGAAACTGTTTGGGGATGCAAATTTACTGACATTATCGATACATATTGTCTAAGAAAATTTTAGTGGGCCATGAAAATATTCAGTTTTTAATTAATTATGTGATGTAAATAAACCTTCATAAAAACTTGGTGAACAATTTTCAGAGCTTTGAACAGAGTTTTAAAGATTATAAGTTATTATTAGTATATTAGGAAGTAAAAACGAAAGCATTACATTCATAATTCAGGCATAATAATATCATAAAAGTTGGAAAATGAATCAAAATATTTATAGGTTATACAATAAAATGGTGGTTTGATGTAAATACCGATGTGAACCGTTTGTAGTCTAATATTCAGCAAAAGGCTGTTTAAAGATACCTTATGTGAACCACTACTAAGTCTAAGCCGTTAAGTCTGTACACAAGTGAGTCCCTAAATAACTACGAGGCCTATAGTGAATGTTTAAACAGCTACTATGCAGATAGTATCAATAGCAGTATAAAAGCTGATTAACAGTAGATATGTTCAACAATAAGCTGTGTTATGCGCCACAAATGAACCATTATACGACTATTAGCTGCATAACAGCTCACATGTGCTCCCTTAATAAGTCAGCGAAATATAAGTTCACAAATACCTCCTTATACAGCACTAAGCGTAAAATTACCCACTAAACAGCTCTTATTACAGTTAAAGCATTGGAATATGTTAAAAGCTGAATAAAGACGTTAAAAATATACCTTTATAGCACTCTAAGCGTATTAATTGTGGTTTTGTGGGCCGTTATTCAGCTCTTATTCAGTCTAAGCCGTTTTAATATTGACTGATCGCTGTTATGCAGCTACAGGTTCACCGGTGAGTTCTTAAAACACTCTTAATAAGCATAAAGTTTTAAATTGGTCTAAAGGTGGGTAGTTATACAGCTATCTGTGCTACTTGGGGCGTCGACGCGGCTTCAATAGGGTTTGTCGAACGTCGGCGTCTTGTCAGCGCTCGCACAACGTCACTGCGACGGCCAGTGCGCAACACAATCCACCGCATTTCAACAGCCTCAGTTGAAACATAAGCGCCATAGAGAATACACATTACGTTCTGAATTCAATCAGTGGTCTGAGAATTCGGAAAATGGATTCTGAATTTCTGGCGAAGAAACACTTTTTGCATATAGCTTCCCAAGCCTTTCTTTTAAAAACACGATCACTGTAATCTCTTTTAGACATATCCCATACACTCCATACAGGACAGTTTTGTATTTCTTGTATATAATAAGTTCAGTATCAAACTCGTCTTCTGGCGATGACTGCATTTCCGACATGATGTGTGTTCTTTATAGCTCTGACTGACTCAACTAACTGAGGTTGTTGAGGTGGGACGGATGTAGCGGCGAGTCCGGGGGAGGGGTGCTGCACAGGCGCTGGCTAGACGCCGGCATCTGACATTCGCCACCTGACGCCGTGAACGTTGCGTTGGCGTTGCGCGGGCGTTTACTAGACGACGACGCTCGAAAGACGCTAAGTGTGCCCGGGCCCTAAGGAACAAAAAGTAGATGTTTTCATTGAATGCTTTTGAGTGAGAATTTGGTTACTTTGAGTGAGAGCCAGGGAGCCTTAGACATAAAGATGCATTTAAATCACTTATATGAAATCGCCTCATTATCGGTGAGAGAAAATAGGTAGTTAACCCCCTTTGTTTTTACAGAGACGAGAAGGAGCCCCTCAAAGACACAGCTGACGATGCGCTAAAGAGAAACTCCTCAGTAGAATTCGATGGGCGTCGTGTATACGCCACAAGTGGAGGTCCGATCATTGGCAAGAACTCCGCCGTATAATGAATCTGAATCAAAGAGAATATGTTGCGCCAGGAACGACTTGCATTTATAAAGGATCTAAAATCAAAGATTACTTAAGGATTGATCTTACAGAAGTTTAATATACGCCAAAGCGACGCAAAAGACACATCACAGCGTATAGGTACATCTCGTATAGCTACGGTCAATACTTAAGGCATAGGTCTACTTCTGACACCGTCGGCCGTTGGTAACGTCATCTTGTGCCGCGTCAAGTTGATTAACATCATACCGTTTATCATTGAGAGTAACAACATGTCAACCTTAGAGCAACGTGGACTTGGTACTGTATATGTTACTGGTCCAGATCAAAATACCGACAAATGGATAGCAACGGAGACCGAGGCATATTTTCTCTCGTTAACTATATATTTCAATAAGGGCTAGCAAATAATATCTATGAAACCTGATAGGTAGTTATTTATTGTTAGTTCATGTGAAATGATTAACATCCAACTGGCTCCATAATTTTTAAAGACGGTCGTATAAATTAAATGCCGTTCTAATGTCGTCCTTGGCATGAAACTGAAAACGTCTCATGTAGATTTATATAATGTTAAGCTCTGTTTGTAAACGCGAATATGGGACTGTACACGCTTAGTAATATTTAAATTGAATAGGTCTTTATATGGGTAGACAAAATTCGGTAAATAATTATCATGTTGCGATGTGAGGAGAGTGTCCCAATTTTTTGTTTTTTGTGCGTCGTTTAGACCCTATACAAAAATTACACAAATATCTATGAATTGATTTATGTGTAAAAGTTACTAGGATGAAAAAGTAAAGTCAAAATTATTAAAAGATCTCAGCTTGAGTTGGGTCTTCTTGCCGCCTAAGCGCTCTGTGCCGTAACTAAGACGGATGATACAGTTAGCTCCAAGGCAGCCCACACGCAATAAGAACATGTTTCTATCGCAAGGGGGCTGCTTTCCTGCATCTGAATGTACCTACTTACCTCATTTACAGACAGTACATTCGGCTAAAGTGGCAAGTAACCTCCCTTCCATATATGCTTTCTATAGCAGGGAATATATACGCATATATCTATGTTTCGTTAACTAAACATAAAAGTACATGTATGCTTGTCTCTGGTGTGTGCAGTTCCTAAGTCTGTGCTAATAAACCGCACTTAACTCTGATAGCGCTCTCAACTTAGTTTTAAGTATGGAGAAATAATGACTTGAGATCGGTATAACAGCAGAGTGCGGTTTAATAATACAGGCCGTAAATTATCGTCGTATTAACTGTGGGAAGATAAAGCTTGTGTACATGTGATGAGCGCGACCAGTATTTTTAAACTGCCAAAACGAATTTGTTACTTTATTATTAAGTACATACGTAAGCAGCTTTACTCTGTCCTTAGATATAATTTATTTATTACCTATCACTTATAACTTTATGTACACCATATCGCTTACTTCGCTTTAAACGCCTTTATATCCACCGAACGCGAATTTAACAATAGGCTAGATGACTAAAAAAAACTGTTTAGTCCGTCTGTTACATTATGAAAAAATATTGTACACGTATTTTTTGTTTTGTTTGACAAACAAAAACTGACGAGGATAGAGTGCTTAGAAGTTTCGAGTGACGTCACTCTTGAGTACAAATTGTACTCAAGAGTGACGTCACAAGCCCCCACTCCAGAAGTTTGATGATCTATATATAACTTTGTCGATTTTTAATATTTTGATAAACCAAAAAATACGTGTCCCATATTTTTCCATAATCTAACTGACGGACTAAATAGAATTACATATTTTTAACCCAGTCATCATCCCTATTGTATAAGTATGAATTTCGATCTTTTTACACTATAGCCGTTTGTTGAGGTACAAAACGTGCCTTCTAGAGTATGTACTTTATAATGAGGGTATTTTTATATTTAACTGTATATACACAATAATTAGGAGTTTTTCACGTCACAATGAGAAAGCTGAAGTTTTTTAAATTTCCATTTTTATAACATCACGAATAAAATAACACTATAATCTACTATTTACTATTAGATTTAATTATTTATCAGTTATACTGTACGTCTCTCTAATCGTAGGCTGTTTATTCAAATTTATTGTATTTTGCCTTTAATGCTTTGCGATGACCAAAATATAAGTACCGCTAGCAAAACATTAAAGAACTTAGCTTTGCTGAGTACCATTATGTCTTAAAGTGATCGGTACAATCAGCAAAAAACCTGTAACAGAACAATGTTTTAGCTTAACGAAGATATAGCCGCTATTATTATTTTAGATTAAGCTTGTAAATAAACTATTTTTAAGTTCTGTAAATATTTCTTAGGTTATCTCTCTAATTGTTTTATTTTTGTAGGTTTACAAGTTTTATTGGGGTCACCAAATAATGAAATACACTTAAAAGTTGACCATACAAATGAAATATTTTAATTTGATGACCTAAATAATAATGCTACTATGCAAAATGACTTGCTTATAAGATGTAAGCTTTCGTAAGTCTTATTATGTTTAATTTTATAAACATAATTAATTTCACAAATAAATGATATAAGCAGATAATTATAATGCGGTTAGGTACATATATCCGAGGCCTGTAATAAAATTTAAAAAAAATACAATTTTTAGCAAATTGGAATAAAGGGATTTTATTTTTCAATCGTGAAAATTTTGATACGTAAAAACTAAAACGATGATTTAAAAGTATGAAGGGACTGGACTTTCATTTAATTTTTTATAACCTTAAATAGAGCCATAACCTATCATTAAATTATGTACATGTCATATAAATCCAGTCGTATTAAAGTTTGGCACTTCCCTCCTTTTACAATACATTTAATTTAAATGAAGAACATAGATTAGGTGCCACAACTTAGAATAATCACATTTTGTATGATTGATAAGTGGATTCATGAATCTGATCAAATAAAACCGAATTATCTATAATTGGTATTTTCTACTTTAAATTATTATACTGTGGCAGCTTGAATACGTTATTCGCATGTAATGTCTGTATGGATGTCTGTATGTCGGCTTGACGGATATCAGTGAAGATTATAACTGAAGCACATTTTTATAAAAAATAAATGTCTCAAAAATATTGCTTGTATAATTTTTATCTCCCAAGGAATCTGTTGTTACAGAAACCCTCCTAGCTAGTGTATATAAAACTTTCGATGTGCCCCCCAATATCTAAGGTTTCTTATATACATGGGGGTGTTCTTACACTAAATTCAATGATTAATAAGTACAGCCAGGGAAAGAGATTCACTTACCATCGTCAGTGCCGTAAATAGGGCGGTGCCACCGGTGTCCAGGCACAGGGCGTAGACTCTTAGACCAGGCAGGACCTATAATATTTAAAAAAAAAACAAGGGCACAGTTATAGAAGCTCGCACAGGGCGCAGAAATAGTACATTACACAACTAGGGTGGTAATACAAACAAAGGCCGAGATCGCAGATGTTTGCGGCCCGAGCTGCAAGCGAGGGACGTAAATGTGCGATCGAGTGCTTTCTTTATTACCTCCCTTGTTGTGTACATCATTTTATGTTTACACTTGGCCAGAAAGCGGCTTTTTCCGCACGCTGAAGTCACTTTATGGCCAGGTGTGGCATAAAGGCTATTTACGGCACTGACCATCGTAGAACCCTGTCGCAGTAAGGTCTCATACAGGGACCGTACTTTTCGTGCCGATGACAGGCAAAGGACGTCAACCTACATACAAGCTGATTTAGTTAAGGTTTTATATTGATTTACCGTTACCGTAAATTACCGGTATTGTTTAAGTTATAAATTATTATTTTTTATACTTTTATTGATTGTTGTCAATGGTAGAAGACATTTTGTAAGTAAAAATGTACCTATACGTCTGCTTTTTCTTTATTTTAACGGAAAGTTGGAAATATTAATCGGATATGGGATTTGGCATTATACTTATGCGAATTAGGGAATGCAGCCATAACCGAAAACCGAGTATCGGTTTTTCCACGGTTAAACTCGAATTCGAATCGAATACTCGAATAATAACCGAGTATTTTTTACAGTAAGCAAAGTATTGAATAATGATAGGTTAACGTGGTTTTTATGATTTTTCATCACACTTGCTCGAAAATGGTGTTGTTACACGTAGGTTTTGCTGGCCGTATATGACCTATTACGCCCTAGGGCGTAATGTTTTTTTTTTAATTTGAATAAGTTTCAGTATTTTGAAAATGACACTCAAATACACTATTTAAACATTTATTTAATGTTACAGAAATATGTGTTTACATGGACTTATTTGCATTAACAGTTCTCTTTAAATAAACATTACAGAGATTAAAGTTAAAAAAGTAAGTTGGCGTTTCCTTTGAACATGACAAATAAGAGTAAAACAGAACCAGCGTATTGAAATTAAAAAAAATTACACCCTCGGGCGTAATAGGTCATTTACGGCCCGCAGAGCTTGCGTGTAATAACACCATTTTCGAGCAAGTGCGATGAAAAATAACATCGAGTTACCTGAGTACCTGACGTACCTGGATTAGGGTAGGTAAAGGGATGAGCTGTATTGGCAAGATAAGAGTTATCTCGCGGTCTCTTTTGGTTTTGTGACCTTTTCTAGATAAGGACATACTCATTAAATTACTTATTTAGTATTAACATTAATAGTACATTGTGTTTCTAGGGCGTTAAGTACGGAATTACAAACGAGTGTTTGTTATAAGCCCGAGGTGAAGCCGAAGGCTTTAATAACACGAATTTTTAATTCCTTTACCGCCCGTGGCACACACAATGTTTTTCATCACACTTGCTCGAAAATGGTGTCATTACACGTAGGTTCTGCGGGCCATAAATGACCTATGGCGCCCTAGGGCGTAATGGTTTTTTTTTTTAAATTTGAAACGCTGGTTCTGTTTTACTCTTATTTGTCATGTTCAAAGGAAACGCCAACGTACTTTTTTAACTTTTATCACTGAAATATTTATTTTAAGATAGCTGTTATTGCAAATACATGTAAACACATATTTCGGTAACATTAATTAAATGTTTAAATAGTGTATTTCAGTATTTTGCAAATATAAAATCAACTAAAATGGCCGTTTTAGGTCTTTACTGCTATGGTTTCCGAACGAGACTTGACATTTCGCATTGTCTATGGACATATATCACTAATGTCACTTTCTATTTTAATATTTTTTTGTCATACTGGGACGATTAGTAAGGTTATATTAATCAGATTTCCTCACAAGTGTGATGAAAAACATTGTGTGTGCCACGGGCGGTAAGGGAATTACAAACTCGTGTTATTAAAGCACTCGGTTTCACCTCAGGCTTATAACAAACACTCGTTTGTAATTCCTTACTTACCGCCCTAGATACACAATGTACTATTACATCACACTTGTGAGGAAATCTTAATTAAACAACCTTACTAATCGACCCAGTATGACCAGAAAATATTAAAAGAGAAATTGACATTAGTGACATAAGTCCATAGACAATGCGAATGTCAAGTCACGTTCGGAAACCATAGCGGTAAAGACCTAAAACGATTTTATATTTGCAAAATACTGAAATACACTATTTAAACATTTAATTAATATTACCGAAATATGTGTTTACATGAATTTGCAATAACAGCTATCTTAAAATAAATATTTCAGTGATAAAAGTTTAAAAAGTAAGTTGGCGTTTCCTTTGAACATGACAAATAAGAGTAAAACAGAACCAGCGTTTCAAATTTAAAGAAAAAAACCATTACGCCCTAGGGCGCCATAGGTCATTTCACCATTTTCGAGCAAGTGTGATGAAAAATCATAAAAACCACGTTAACCTATCATTATTCAATACTTTGCTTACTGTAAAAAATACTCGGTTATTAACCGAGTAATATTCGAGTTTCAAATCGGTTAAAACCGGACGGTTAAAACCGATACTCGGTTTTTTCACTATTCGGTTGCATTCCCTAATGCGAATGTAATATTCATGCGGTCCATTCTATATCAAAATGCGTTTCTGGTTTATTTCCCAATTTCCCGTTTCAATAAATAAGATAACACAGGCAGACACATCTTGATTTGTAAAATGGCTTCTACCATTAACACCAACTAATGAAAGGAGTGATAACATTAATTCGTAGCAATTACGATACCGGTAATTTCCGGTAACGACAAATCCATCTAAAACCTAAAGGGAATCATGCTGTAAGTAGCTTGACGTCATTTTTACATCATCGGCACGAAAAGTACGGTCGCTGTCCCTGGTCACATATCACTCGAGCTTGAGTGATGGCGATCTGTCATTGCAACAGGGTTCTACGGCGGTACGTGAATATCTTCCCCTTACTGTATATATAAGTATGAAAATATCATAACCTCACGAGGATAGTAATCCTAGATATTATTTTAGTTGTAGAATATGGCCGCAGAAAGGTTTAAGAATCACAATGTCAGTGTCATGAATAGTACATTACACAACTAGGGTGGTAATACAAAGAAAGGCCGAGATCGCAGAAATTTGCGGCCCGAGCTGCAAGCGAGGGACGTAAATATGCGATCGAGGGCTTTCTTTATTACCTCCCGTGTTTTGTACATCATTTTATGTCTACACTTGGCCAGAAAGCGGCTTTTTCCGTACGCGCAGCGTGCGGAAAAAGCCACTTTATGGCCAAGTGTGGCATAAAGAAGTTTTATTTCTATTAACTTTTTTTTAAAAACAAGTCAGTTACATTTCACGTATGTATATATCGCACCTCTAAAATAAGGGTGACCATAACAAACATCAAGAATCATTAATATTAATTTATTCTATTGATGTTTAAATTACCAGCTATTAGAGGTGAAAATACGACAGTATGATGATTTATTCTCGTTAGTGAGACCAATGGGTCCTTTTACCGCCTTCCTTATTACATTGTAATTTTTTACCAGCCGTTTGATTACCATGTCCAGAATTTTTGAAACGAGCCTATTTTATTACTTGTCATTTCGACCTTAAGTCATAAGCCTTAAAGTTTACATTCAAAAAGTCACGTCTGTACAAATGAGCTCCTTTGAAGTTAGGTAATCTTTTGTTATAGATGCGCCGGGACACGCAGCGCAACAATAGTGCATGTTGTGTAACATCAGTTTTGAACTTATTAAACGATTAGGGTCGTTATTTTTTGTCGATGTTTTTGGTAGTGCCAATCTGTGAGGTACTGTCCATAGGTGTAGGCTATCCAAAGTACTTTGAATAGCCTAGGTCACCACATAAAAGACCAAATTTAATCGGCCGATTTTAACTGACGGCAAGCACAAAATCGGTTGGTTTTGAGAAGCCGATTATGATCGGTGGCCTGGTCGACGCCGAATTCGAGCTGCTTACGTCCAAATGTATCTGTATACATTTTATTTTTAAATAACCGACTTTCAAAGAACCTATTTTAATAAGAAATGCACGAGACGCTATGAAAAATACCCAAATTGCCATATGTGTGCCTATAATATTTGAAGAGTTCCCTCAATTTCTCCAAAATCCCGGCATCAGATCCCGATTTGGTTGCAATGGGACCACCTCGGAAGTAAACCCTTTTAAACAAATAAAAGAATATTCCAAATCGGTTCAGACGTCTTCAAGTAACTAATCGGTGAACAAAATCACAAAAAAAACATACAGATGAATTGAGAACCGTCCTTCTTTTGAAAGTCAGTTAAAAATGTCAGCAATTTATTCAATTACTCACAAATGCAATTTTTACGTCACATATTTGGTGTCACTTCCATTAGGCTAAACGTGTCGTTGAATAAATGTAGCGTAACCTTTCAAAATGAAACTATATAAAACATTCTTACATTTTCCGACAAAATATTAGTAGGTAATGCAAACCAAACACTTAGCCCAAGAAGCGCATTTGCAAGCACTATTTTCTAAGATCGTGATTGTTTTGCGGTATTCAGTCAAGAATGTCAAGTTCTCGACATTGACAAAGTGGTGGTCCGAAAAGTAATCCTAAAAGAAAACATCGTTTAAATATATCGATATGTGCCACCACTATCGCTCGCGTCACGAAGCCACAGGGTGCAGTCAATCGACGCGGTTTAATACATTTTACCACGGTTTCAATAGTGCAGTATTTTAACATGTTAACAGATGTTGCCGTACAAATCATGCGATCGCTCTTATAGGTTAACATGGGCTTATTTTCCGCAACTCGACGACAAATATGCGCCTTTTTCTGCGTGATGCGATAGCGGCTATTAGAATTGCACGATCTACATACATTCCCAAAATTATCAATATAATGATCCTACAACAATTATATTACGCCCATGTTACAAAATAAATTGAAGAAGAAGTATAGCATCTAACATAATCCTAATGCAAACACTAAGGGCCCATCCAAAACCCTTACTCGTCAGCTTCAACATGTTTTTCTTTAACGTACTGGCTACATTGAGTTCTTCTATTTGACGCTAGTCTTGGCGCTCAAGAGCTCCGCATTACCTCTATTGTTAAGGTACGTAAGCGATTGTGCGTGGACTTAAAATACTGGAAAAGTTTTATTACTGTGTGGTTATCGACTACTGAGGGTTATGTTTTGAGAAATGGACAGAACAATGACACACCCCACGCTGTATGTAATTTATAATATAGCGTAGGGGAACCACCCATGTCCTTTGGAAAGTACACCAGTGCGCATTCAAGTAAAATGTCTTGGTCTAAAGGTCAACAAACATTTTAAAAAATATCTACTTGAATCATTAATAAAATATTAATTTCGGGCCCTATATTGTTGGTAACGATGTGGGTTAAAAGTTAGTGACAGTACAATGAAATTATACAAAATAATATATCCCACGATATAATACTTTTTAATGCTCCCCAAAAAATTACAAAGATCCTTTCAGAAACCGTAACAGGGGTTTTGAAGCCTACAGCAGTGTGCAGTGTAAGAATAATCCAGTCTATCTAGGAAGCACTTTGTTGTTTATAACCTGTAACCATCAGGCAGTCACCAAGCAGTGACATTTTGCTGCATAGAAGAATAACACAGTGTAAGTACATCAAATGGATTTCTTCTTAATAGAGTTCTAACAGACAGCACAAAGCCAAAATCGATGGGTTTAGAACCATGAAATTTTGCAATCTGCACATGTTTATTCTATGACGTAGGAGTGCTCTAAGGATAATTAAAAAACCGGTCAAGTGCGAGTCGGACTCGCTCACCGAGGGTTCCGTACAAACTCGTAAGTAGATACGTGAATAGTTCAACAAAAACTGTATGGCCGTTAGCTTAGTAGGAGCAAATAAGTATGTGTACGATTTTTGAAAATTTCTAAAAAACGATGCAATTTAGGAAAACCGTTTTATTTTTCATGTAATATTTAGGATGATATTAATAATTGGTAATAATTACAGATTTTTCTGTTCAGTAACTTCGAAGATAATAGGGGGGGAATGGTATTTTTTTGAACGTTTTTGGTCATAAATTAAAAAGTACAAAATTAAGAAAAAAAGCAAATATTGTTTTGGAATCTACAAATTAAGCCCTTTCATTTGATATCCCATTCGATATAATAGCTCTTCTTTTGTTTTTCCACATCCCATTTCGGACCCCTTTAAAAAAAAAGTAAAAAAGGTATAAGATTTTTTTTCTATCCAATAGGCTCGAGTCAGCGACTTTTAACACTATTCCAAGTTTCAAGTCGATAGCATCAGTAGATCCTGAGATATCTTGCTGTGACAGACAGACGGACAGACAGACAGACAGACAGAAACGCACCATAAGGGTTCCTTTTTTACCATTTTGGTACGGAACCCTAAAAACGCATTTCCTAGAAGAGCTAGCATTTAGGAATGTTCTTAAATAGTGTTCATATGATATTTTTTCTTTATTTATTTCATAACACAAACTACAAATAAAATATACTAAGCTAAACTTAAGTAAAAATTAAACGAAACCTAAATTAAAACTAAAAATTATCTAAAAAATTGGGCCCCCTTGCCGAATATGCTGGCAGCGTTTCCCCGCTGTATGGCGATGCTTATTCGCTGTGCGAGGAAGCTGCCAGCATATTGGTCCTCGGTGCAGTCGACCAGCCTTTTGGATAGTTTCAAGCGCAATATACACCGCAACACATCTTTTTACTATAAGCACACATATGTATGACGATATATCTCAGGCAGACTATTTGAAGCTATACGTAACGAACAGCTAGTTATATCTAACGCACAACCTAAGTCAGAGGACAAGCACGTAATTTGTAAAGAAGTTCTTTATTACCAGATAAAAGACTGTGCGTAGGACGCCGGAGATAGGTTGGGCATATTTCCGTACCTGAGAAGTATAACAATGTAAGTAAGTGGAAAGAATAGAGAACTTACAGTGTTATGCTTCACAGGTACGGATTTTATGGTAGTGCGTGAGCCCAAAAAAAAGGACATGTCGGAACAACTGGGACACATTCACATTTCGCAAGAAATGGCGAGAGGATGCATTGAACAGAGACGAATGCAGACCTTTGCCCAGCAGTGGGACACCTAGGAAAAAAAGTGTGAATACTAACAAAAAAAAACCGGTCAAGTGCGAGTCGGACTCACGCAACGAGGGTTCCGTACAAACTCGTAAGAAGATAGGTACGTGAATAGTTCAAGAAAAACTGTATGGCGGTTAGCTTAGTAGGAGCAAATAAGTATGTGTACTATTTTTGAAAATTTCTAAAAAACGATGCAATTTAGGAAAACCGTTTTATTTTTCCTGTAATATTTAGGATTATATTAATAATTGGTAATTATTACAGATTTTTCTGTTCAGTACCTTCCAAGATAATAGGGGGGAGAATGGTATTTTTTGAACGTTTTTGATCATAAATCAAAAAGTACAAAATTAAGAAAAAAAATAGAAATGGCTTTGGAATCTACAAATTAAGCCCTTTCATTTGATATCCCACTCGATATAATAGCTCTACTTTTATTTTTCCACATCCCATTTCGGACCCCTTTAAAAAAAACGGTTTGCACCGTTTTTTTTAAAGGGGTCCGTTAGTAAAACCGTTATATTTTTCCTGTAATATTTAAGATGACATTAATAATTGGTAATTATTACAGATTTTTCTGTTCAGTAACTTCGAAGATAATAGGGGGGGAATGGTATTTTCTATGACGTATTTCGTCATTAATCAAAAACTACTTAATTAAGAAAAAAATTAAAAATTTCATTTTAATCTACAAATCAAGCCCTTTCATTTGATACCCCACTTGATGTAATAGCTCTACTTTCAATTATCAAAGTCCCATTACGGATCCCTTTAAAAAAAAAGAAAAAAAGTTACTAGATTTTTTTTTACATACAATAAGCTCGGGTTAGCAGCTCTTAACACTATTCCAAATTTCAAGTCGATAGCAGATAGGTGGTAGGTAGATCCTGAGATATCTTGCTGTGACAGACGGACAGACAGACAGACAGAGTCGCACCATAAGGGTTCCTTTTTTACAATTGAACCAATGCAATATTACTTCATTTTATTCGCAAAGCTATTTGTTCGCAACCAGCATTGAAAGTATCACAGTCGTGACGTTTGGGTGTTGCAGATTTCGAAGTCGTGAGGAGTAATGTTATTACCAACCGCTAGACGAAATAGTCGGGTTTTTTCAACCGACTTCAAAACATTAGCTTGTGTTCCATGAAGCTAAGTACCTTGGCGGGAGCATGTAAGTACCTTGGCGGGAGCATGTTGTTGTCCGGTGTAATATAAGGTAAACGTCCTAGTATTTGACACGTTAATGCGCTACTGACATATTTATTGCTTACTAGCATTTACCCGCGGCTTCGCCCGCGTTGTTCGCGTTACTGTCCCAAGGGAACTCTTTACCGGGATATAAAGTATCCTATGTTTCAATCCAGGACTTGGTCTACTTGTATGCCGAATTTCAGCTTAATCGGTAGGCATTTTGCTGAGGTGGAACCATTTTGTGGCAGCATTCAACTTTTTTTTTTCTTATTGTGGTATCTTTATTTTGTGCTGCTGACATGAATAAATGTATTTTCTTTCTTTTTTCTTTCTTTCTAATCCATTTAGTTATTATTGCGTTATTTAGTAACAAACATCCGAATCTCCAGACATCTAAACATCCAAACATCTTGTTTATTTGTTTATTACCACATCGTATACAATGTGTGGCCTGTAACCGGGGCGAATAATTAAAACGCAGATTCTACTCATCAAACAATAAAACTTTTGTTCAAACTTTTAAAAATTGTTTAATCTTAAGATTTTATCTTTTTCATATAAATTAAATAGTATTTTCAATGTACGTTAACATCAGTCTAATTAACGTCGCTTGTCACACTACAAACATAAAAAACATCGCAATACATTGCGGCTTCAAATAACCTTTAAAGTGTACTAAAAATTAAAACATAAGTTATGTTTAAATGTGACTGAACAAATGTTGTTTAGTTTGAAGAGTACAATCTTCGTTTTAATTATTCGCCCCGGTTACAGGCCACACATTGTATATTACATCATTGACTTAGGATTACATGCTACGGTATTGACGTCTGATATACACGACAATTACGGTGTACAAACTTCACAAACTTTCACATTTATAATTATTATAGTAGGATTACATTCAAGGTGGCAACTACTGGGATAGTATCAAGCACTAGGACGTTTACCTTAATTCATTAAATACTAGCTGTCCCAGCGAAATTCGTTCCGTTGCAGAATTTTTATTTTTAGATGTTTTAATAGTTATTTTGTTATGCGGCACGGAAAAAAACCCAAAAAATCAAAGATCACAAAAATCGGACCACGCATTCTCGAGTTATAAACCGAGTAACTAACCCGACTATGTTTTATGTATATATAAGATGTTGATCTTGACATTGACTTTAACCAGGCTAATGAGGTTAATATTTAAGCAAAGGTCAGGGTTACATAACTTTTACGTCAATAATTTAGGAAGTTATGAATAAATTTAGCTGTACGCCCCTTTTACTACAAACATTCATATCTTGATGAACACGACAATAAAACGAAATGGGCTTACGAATTATTTATA
This sequence comes from Eudemis profundana, assembly GCA_947034925.1. Taxonomy (NCBI): domain Eukaryota; kingdom Metazoa; phylum Arthropoda; class Insecta; order Lepidoptera; family Tortricidae; genus Eudemis; species Eudemis profundana. The sequence goes on from OX344808.1 coordinate 12,744,771, forward strand.
GTTATTGGTTTAGTAAACCAAATACGGTATTTTTCACAGATTTGTCTTTTTGGCATAAATAATCTTTAAAAAAAAATACCGATTTCAGAAATGTCTGAATGTCGTACGTACTGAAATACGTACGACAATTCTTCATAGAATTTATCGTCGTAACTGAATTTTGAAAAGGTGACCAATCTGGTATACCGAAGTACACCTTTTCATGCAAAAACATTTTTAATTGATTTATAAATGGTGGGGTTCTGACGCACAACCCTTTAATAAGATGCAACTGACTTGAGAACCTCCTCTTTTTTGTGAGATCGATTAAAAATTAGAATTGTAGGTACTTACATGAAATACATGCACTTATACATGAATTTTTTTTGAATAATTTGAATTGTGCATGACTTAGGCCTTGGAAATTCCAATGATACCTACCTACATTGTTTTTCATTTTCATGATTGCTATTTATTGGTTACTAAATCGTTGAATATCAAACGCTTCAATTTCGTCTTTCAGTTTGCACCTTTCACTTAATGTAAAAAATAAGAATAGGTAGCGATAAAGTAACCTGCAATTGAGTAATCACGTGTATATGAAAAGTTTCAAATAAGTACAAGTAAGTTCAATGCAATTCTAATGAATTCTAGAATTGAAATTTCGTGACAAATGTGCAAAATTAGGATCACCCCACACCGAGCCGTTATTGGTTATCGGACGCAACAATTAGGGTCCGACACGCGTTAGGGCTTAAGTGCGGTACATACTGCTCCCTTTTAAATAATTACCCGGGTAGCAGATGATACGGATTAACTATAGTGCGACCCCTGGCGTATGAAAAATAAAATGTAGGTCGGTTGAATAGATAGAAACAAATAGATACAGTAACGGTGTTATAAAGACAAAAAATATTTTTCATCACACTTGCTCGAAAATGGTGCATTACACGTAGGTTTTGCGGGCCGTAAATGAGCTATTACGCCCTAGGGCGTAATGCTTTTCTTTTTAAATTTGAAACGCTGGTTCTGTTTTACTCTTATTTGTCATGTTCAAAGGAAACGCCAACTTACTTTTTTAACTTTTATCACTGAAATATTTATTTAAAGAGAACTGGTATTGCAAATACATGTAAACACATATTTCTGTAACATTAATTAAATGTTTCAATAGTGTATTTCAGTATTTTGCAATTATAAAATCAACCGTTTTAGGTCTGTACCGCTATGGTTTCCGAACGTTGCGCATTGTCTATGGATATGTCACTAATGTCACTGTCAGTTTTACAATTTTATTTAGGTTAAGTAAGGTTAATTTTAATTAGATTTCCTCACAAGTGTGATGAAAAACATTGTGTGTGCCACGGGCGGTAAAGGAATTACAAACTCGTGTTATTAAAGCCCTCGGCTTCGCCTCGGCCTTGTAACAAACACTCGTTTGTAATTCCTTACCTACCGCCCTTGATACACAATGTACTATTTCATCACACTTGCTCGAAAATGGTGCATTACATCTAGGTTTTGCGGGCCGTAAATGAGCTATTACGCCCTAGGGCGTAATGGTTTTCTTTTTAAATTTGAAACGCTGGTTCTGTTTTACTCTTATTTGTCATGTTCAAAGGAAACTACCAACTTACTTTTTTAACTTTTATCACTGAAATATTTAATTAAAGAGAACTGTTATTGCAAATACATGTAAACACATATTTCTGTAACATTAATTAAATGTTTCAATAGTGTATTTCAGTATTTTGCAATTATAAAATCAACCGTTTTGGGTCTGTACCGCTATGGTTTCCGAACGTTTCGCATTGTCTATGGATATGTCACTAATGTCACTGTCAGTTTTACTATTTTATTTAGGTTAAGTAAGGTTAATTTTAATTAGATTTCCTCACAAGTGTGATGAAAAACATTGTGTGTGCCACGTGCGGTAAAGGAATTACAAACGAGTGTTTGTTACAAGGCCGAGGCGAAGCCGAGGGCTTTGATAACACGAGTTTGTAATTCCTTTATTCGTTACCTACCGCCCTTGATACACAATGTACTATTTCATCACACTTGCTCGAAAATGGTGTCATTACACGTAGGTTTTGCGGGCCGTAAATGACCTATTACGCCCTAGGGCGTAATGGTTTTCTTTTTAAATTTGAAACGCTGGTTCTGTTTTACTCTTATTTGTCTTGTTCAAAGAAAACGCCAACTTACTTTTTTAACTTTTATTCCTGAAATATTTATTTAAAGAGAACTGTTATTGCAAATACATGTAAACACATATTTCTGCAACATTAATTAAATGTTTAAATAGTGTATTTCAGTATTTTGCAAATATAAAATCAACCATTTTAAGTCTTTACCGCTATGGTTTCCGAACGTGACTTGTCGGCTTGATATATGTCACTAGTGTCACTGTCAGTTTTATAATTTTATTTAGGTTAAGTAAGGTTATTTTAATCAGATTTCCTCACAAGTGTGATGAAAAACATTGTGTGTGCCACGGGCGGTAAAGGAATTACAAACTCGTGTTATTAAAGCCCTCGGCTTCGCCTCGGCCTTGTAACAAACACTCGTTTGTAATTCCTTACTTACCGCCCTTGATACACAATGTACTATTACTATTTTTAATAGGAAGCCTTATTCAAATGGTAAATATGGCAGGCCAGTAACTAGTTTAGGAACCAGGAAAATTGTGGAGCGGCATACTATGTAAAGTAGGTAGTGTACTTTTTAAACACTTAATTTGCAAAGTTTTATTTTTAGTTTATGATATATTGGTGAACAAAAGGTGTGCAATAAAGTGTATTAGGTATATTCTAGCTATCTCTAAATATACAACAACAAGATGGACTGACATTGACACAGGACTAAACTGAAGAAATAGACTACATTTAACAGTTTTAAAATCTAGCTGACCAAAAATAACGAAATACCTAATACAAAAGCAGTATCTTATCTACCTATGAAATCCATAACATATGCAATTTTTAAAAATTTACTATAAGACTTTACTTTAAGACTGAGTGATACTGTTGACGACACCTTCAATTTATTATAAAAGAATCCCGCGTCTATTTTTGGTTTAATCTATGGTCGCTCCAACTTGTTAGAAACGGAGTGAATTTCAAAAGGTAATGTTCTCGCTACTTAATTAGGATTCGTGTTCAGCCCAGCCTACATAAAATGACGTATCTTATTTGATAATATCCATCACTTACAACCTTTATCAAATTAGAGGTAATAATTTGATAAGGTGCTCTAGTTTACGTTAGTGGGAATAATTTAATTAGTGGCCTTGTATAACCTACTCTACTGGGTTAATAATGAAATGGGTTGGCAATTGTTTTATATAGTGAAAACGGTGGTGAATTTACATTAACTCGGCCACTCGATTTTATTTGCAAATTAATGTTATCAAAAACGTTTTGCGGTTGTTTGCTGTGGTTTGGGCAAGCTGTTATGGTCGCCAGTGTTAACATAACTACATTATTACATGCATAATTATATACCTAGTACATATATATCTATGTATATTTATTATATTATGTCGATTTCAAGGAGAACAATCTTGAAGACGAAAAATAAAGTCGTGCATCTTTAAAACGTAAACAATCACTGAATTTAGTGACCTTAATACAATATTACCGTCTGATGTCCTAGAAAAACGTCTGGTCCTAA